>JAQSUU010000198.1:25108333-27662500 GCA_038087645.1 Saccharum hybrid cultivar R570
ACAGAAGATCGCTTGACTGCATTGGTGGGCAAGAGCTTGGACTCCATGTTGACTGACTGTCACCGACACCAGCCTCTCGCTCTCCTTGCAAGTTCCACCCACGTTGCACAGCCACCGGAGTCCTCGGTCACTATGCATGGGTCCTGCGGGATTTTAGGTCTGTTTGCCTTGTGCCAAAACTCAAAGATGCCAATTATTGCCGACAGCCGGCATGAACCAGGATTCCCCAGATCTGCAAGACTCAACTCTGACCCTTGCTTGTCTTTTTTTTTTTTTTTGAACCTGACCCTTGCTTGTCGGTTGTCTGATTGTCTCGCAATGGAGGTCAGGTACGCCTCATGGCTCATTCGCCTTACAGGCAGTTTACAGTTGTGTCAAGAAGATATTTTATTCTAAATAAACGTCACAGATTTTCTTTCAGATGCGAGCTTGGATGGATGTGATGAAGAACAGTCTTTAGTAGGGGGTCTATGTGAGAGAATTAGATCCAGTCCATGCAATTTTATTCCAGTGGGTGGGGCTTCGTTTCGGGCCCAAGATTTGAATTAATGGATGGGCCAAGACTTATGTGGGCCGAAATAGCAGCATCTATGTCGACGCCGTACATCCACCAACAGGGCCTCATCATCTGCTTCCCCTCTGATTTTCCTCCAAAAAAATTCTACTTTCCTCTGATGTCATTCACTCCAAGTATCAGCATGGAACCAACGAAAATCTCATCAATTTTTTTTGGATATTTGGAAGGCGAAAACAACAAAGATTACTACTATTTAGGCATGTGAACCAGTAGTATAACAAAGAAGATAACGAAAGTGGATGCTCATTGCCCTGTTACATGTCACTGTGTATGGACAACCATGCTCTGCAGGCAAAACCGGAGCTTGCTTTCCATATTTCACTAGTCGATTGGCACTTCCACCTCCATCTTAAGGCCAGGATGGTCGATGACCTGAAAGAACAGCACGAAATGGTTTCAGACGTCTAGTAGTAGACCACAAAGACTGCTGATATTAGAAAAGCTTATTCTGATGATAGCTGCGTCATATAAGATGGTCACAAGGTTTCTAGATGAATGTGGCAATATGACATTACAGTAGACATCGGAGAATATGCAAATAAATAACCTATGATATGGATACAGCCGTGGGTTTGGCTTACTAGCACCTTTGTTTGTGTTTGCTTCCCCTCTTATAGTGGAAAACATGCTTTTATGTGGATTATTTCTACCTATGAATACAACAACACGCAATTCTCTTTGCATGTTCATAAAAAATAAGGTATGGATACAGAAAAGAATTTCTGTACCTGGATAAAGTCTTCCAATGAGAATGCACAATCCCTTGTGTACCCTGCTTCTTCCAGTACCTTAGTTACTACTTGCTGTAAGACATAAATATGATTTGTGTCACACGATCAATTTATGTGAAAATAAGAACAGATATAGTGTGCTTGTGTCCAAATTTTGAGGTGGGAAATCGTAAGCATTTCACTAGCTCCAGAAACCAGTAAATCATCTCTAAACACTAGACACCTTTGAAGAAAAATATAAAAGGTATTAGCATATACAACATAATTTCTTTAAACCATGTCATATTAACATTTTTAAAGTAAGGAGGCCATTGAAGCTGTACTGCTTCTGAACAGAAATTGGATAACAATGGTGAAATAACTTTGTTTATTTACAAAAGGTAGGAGATAACAATTGTTGCAGGCTACGAATAGATTTTGATCTCTTAGGTATACAATATGAAAAATTAATAGATTGTAGAAACCAGAATAAATTTCCTTTTTTCTAAAAAAAAGAACGAATATATTTTGATTTCTTAGGTGTACAATATGAATTCCTAAACTATTATGTAGATGTATCTCTATCTCAAATCCTTTGCAAATTACTACTGCCCTGAAGGACTGTAGATCATGCTGCTACAAACTTTTCTGCCCTGAAGAAACCTACAATCTTGTTTCAGGTTTCAGGATTTCCGTCCAGTTTAAAACAAATGATGCCCATTTGACAGGTCACTAATTGAAGGATGACAGTTAGTTGAAGAGGAAAGGAGTAAAATGGTCATGCCACAAATCCAAAAAAATTTCCTGACACGAAAAAAAGGAAATCTTCCCAACGAAATACAGAAATTTATGAAATAATAGATAAGCACCTCTCTCTGCTCCTCGGACATGAATGACCCTGTTAGGTCCCGCAAAACCTCTAGCAGATCCTCGAAGGTTATTTTTCCCTTGCCATCAATGTCATAAACCTTGAATATCACTGCTTCACCAAACACCAAACAGAAAAGAAAAAAATTGAGAAAGTGAGTGATCATGAGGACTGAGGACTTCATTATTCAACATCTATTTGCTTTTAAGATCAAGTAGGAAGGAAATAAAGAAGTACAAACATGGCAGTTAGGTATTACACTCGATCTTCTGTCGAAGACTGGCCTTTGCACTGAAGGTAGAAAGAAAGGCAACAAAATCCTTGAAGTTCAATCCATCAACCATACGGAGCAACCTCTGAAGAAAACAAAAAAGAGATACTCAAAATCGTCGCTCAAGAGCAACATGTTTGTTGAATCAACTAAAGCAGTACACTGTTTGTCCTGGCAGATCTTGATAATGTAACTTATGATATCCAGAGATAGTACTATGATTGAGCTCAAGCTATTGGCTTCTTGTTGGAGATGACTTCTTTAAATGACGCAGTACTCAATCTGAGTGTGTGTGGCTTGCGCTGCTACAAAAAATTGAGTTAAGGTCAGGTCAGGCCGTTAGGGTTTATATCTAGTGTTCTAGACTTCTAGCCGTGTATGTGTATCCTATTGGTCAAGTTGTTACGGTAAGCACAACTGAGGTTGTTCTTCAGCAAGGCAGCAGATACAGAGGAACCCAACCAAACTTGCCCAGACATTGCGGTGGATGTGGTCATGTGGCCTGTTTGGGAGTGTTTTTAGCACTGCATTTGCTTCTCCAGAAAGCTTGAAAAGCTGGAAGCTCCCCAAACAGCGTTGCTTCTTCAAGCAAAAGAGCACCAAAAGCTACACTTTGTACTAAAAGTAGTGAAGCTCACTCGGAGCAGCTTCCCGAGCTTTCCCAGGATGCATCTCCAGGAGATGCTTTTGGAAAAGCTACAAGTCCCCTAAACATGAACTTTAGCTATAATTATAGTGGCTAGCAGGTGGTTAGATGTCTTCTTTACGTTCCCTTTTTTTTGTTTATGATTCACATGAGGACTAAAATGGCTTATATTCAGTAGTAAATTGGCAGCTCTCCGAGGGCAGATATGCAAACAAAAAAGGAGGAAAGTACAATAATCTGTAGCAACAGCACCAATCCAACAACAGTAGTACTGCAAGACCAAGATCCGCATAACTGGCAACGTAGTACAGCACAAGTTAAGAAATTGCCAATGAAATGAAAGAATGGAACAGACAAAATCACAATATTTTTTTTGAGAAGTTCGGGGCAAAATCACAATATATCTTCTCAAACTGAAAATAAACAAAGCCACATGAAACTTATAAAGAACGAGAGGGAGTGTGTCGTGGCACCTTGGAGAGCGGGTTGAGGGAGAACTCGGGGATGGAGAGGAACTCGTCCTCGGAGATGAAACCCTTGGCGCTGCGGTCGAGCTGGCAGAAGCGCTCGTACAGCGACACGATCTCCTGCTGCGAGACTGCTCGAGAATCAAATTAAACACCAATTATTATCACAAAAAGAAAATTGAATTGGAACTGTCGTGAGATATGGATATATAAATATAGTTTAATTTCACGAAGGATGAGATATAAATATATAGAGAGAGGAAGAGGCGAAGGATGGGATCGTCCATGGGGCGCGCGGCGCTTACAGAGGTAGTTGCAGTGCTCCTGCACCTCCTCGATGTCGTACTGGGTCAGCATGGACGACGCGTTCCCCATGGCTTCCCTTCCTACCCCTACGATCCACCAGTGGCCGCCGCCTCCTATTGAGTTTGCAGAACCGAAGAGCGCGGCGGTGAAATTGGCGGGCGGTGGGCTCGTGCGGATGGAAGAAGGGAAAGGGACGCGATGGCACGAGACGCCGCCAGCTTGCCAAGTATATCATCGGGCCGCGTATTCGACACCGAGTCTGCCCGCCCGCCACCGCGACCGAGCATTCATTGACTTACGTGTCGTGGGCCTCGCTTCTTACTGGGTTGGAAAGAAGTAAATACGCGGGCCTGCTGCCCTTTCCGTTTCTTCTTCTTCTTCCTTGGGAAAGGTGTCAGACCTGGGCCAGCCTGGACTGGGCCACACTGATGTTGTATCAGGCATTCAGGCCCAGTCCAACTGACGTTGTGCTAGGACCAGGCCATGTCATCCCTGGCCCATGTCAGATTCAGATCAGACAACATCCATCCACAAGGCAAAATATGCACAAGGACACAAGCAAGGATCCCAGCCTAATCAGTAGTAATCAGGAACATGCTGCACAGAGCCACAGCTCAAAATTACCACAAAATGTTTTCCTTTTAGTAGATGAGGTTTAGAAGAGAGCAAGGTCCAGGACCCACAAAAAGTAAGTTCCACCTCGCCTTCCATGCTACCAGTGTGGGACAAACATCATCGCCTGGGGGTTTCAGAGGTTCCGGCGCTGTTTACCACAGTGGTGGAGCCAAAACAGGCTGGCCCAGGTTGCAGTTCAAGAATCTGTGGATGGTTTCATGGCGTCTGCGCTGGCGCTGTGGCTGGAAGCCTTCTTCATCTGCAGGGCGGTTTTGTAGGGCGGGGCGATGGGAGGCTGGACAGGGTCCAAGCTCCGGTAGGAGCCACCTCCCGTGCTCGGGAGCGGGTACGAGCGGTCAGAGTCGTAGCCGCTGAGATCCCCGCAGGCAAGGAACGGGATGTACACCTTGTTTGGTCCCTCGAGCCATCCGCTTCTGCAATCTGCACATGATGAATGGCATTAGAGCTGAGTAGGCCTGTCTATTATGTCATTATGTGGTGTGCCCAGTTGGGGGAGCAGAGTGTTGTACGAGCATTTGTAGCCCTTACCTAAATCGTCACCTCCTGAAGGAGTCCCCACTTTCTCTAGCAGGTGGTATAGATCTTCCTCCTTGAAACCTTCTGGAGGTGAATAGTTCTCACAAACTGCAAACGCCTCTGTTTGACAAATGAAAAGGACAACATTTAAACAAATGTATAAGACCACATACACATTTTCCAACTGAAAGGATGTGCATCCTTGTTATTATATAGGGAATAAGATGCCTAACAGAAATGTCCCAAAACATGTTCAACAACTAACAACAATTTCAGAATTGTAACCATAAGTTACACGAACCACTAAGGTTGAGAAAGCATATAAGGAGCACACGTATGAAACTTCTTTTACAAGATATAAAACTTACCAATGCTTGAGTTCCGGCTACTTTTTGGTTTCGCAAATGTAACTTGTGAGAAGAACAGTTTTAGCTGCATAAAGCCACAGATTAATAAATTTCCCAATCAGCATCTCGTCAAACATTTACAAAGTTAAGGGGCACAATGTGGGAATAATAATAGTCATGAACCATAGATAGCAAAGCTTTCATACTAATGATGATGGAGAACTGTAGAACAGCACACCCTCATGAAATCTGATGATGCAAAGATCTTAACTTACCAAACAAAGTGAATGTTACCTGGCAGTACAGTAGACTTGTATCTTTACCCCGAAATATCTTCGCGACAAATTTTCCACCAACTTTGAGTACATGAGTCACAATAGTCAATGCCTAATTGCCAGGTGGTACATAAATTAAATAGAGAACATAAGCTACCATGACAATTCAAACTGAAGATGATAAAGTTATGCCATAATTGACAAAGAGCAAAGAGTTCTCTAGAAATCAGGTAAAGAAAGATGGTTGTCAACATAGCTGCTACACCCAGATCAAAATTGAACTTTATGCCCCCAATAATACAAATCATTAATGACAGAACATGGTTGGTGACCCAAGTTAGATGCAGATAGACAAATGAATAAAAACTAACCGCGAGTATAAGCTGGGACTGAACAAATTCGTCCATATCATGAAGGCCAGTAACTGTAGTCACCCAAAGAGCAATAATCATGTTATCATGTAATTCCACCAGTGACAAAATTTGGTATAGTTAATGGCAGGAGTAGTTCTCTTGCACTGATATGATATCTTACCATCCGGAGCTCCGTCGCAAACAACCAAGTCTGCTTTGCATCCATCAAAATGCCTAATAACCTGACAGCAAATCCATACTAATTAGCCACAGCCAGCAAACTGCAGCAACAAAAACCTACACTTATTTTCCGTCCATCTCACCACTTCCGCTGTCCGAGCATTGGTGATGTCGCCCTGCACTTGTATAACACCTTCTATCGGGGCCATTGGTTGCAAGTCAATTGCGACGATGAGAGGAAGGTCGCCTTCCCTAGTAGCATAAGCATAACACAACAGAACAAAGAAGAGCAAAACGAGGCCATCAGATATCCCAACAAAAATTATGCAAGAACAAACGGTGGCACGCTGGCATTGACACTTACTTGCAATCAGGAGATTGTTTTGCTGGTACATACAGGTTCCGGCTCAAAACCTACAGTAACAATAGGGGAATCAAGCAATCAGACAAAAAAAACACTGGTACTGGGCAAGGGCACAAGGATACCTGGCTCCAGCTTCCGGGAGCAGCACACAGGTCAACCACACGCTTCACTCCTAGTATAGAAGAGAAAAAGGGGGATATGTTTCATCAGATCGCTATTGTTCGTTGTGGTCTCCTACAGCTACATCATACAAGCACGTAAAGGCGAGCAAGCAGGTAAGTCAAGCTGATACCATGGAATATGTTGAACTCCTGGTCTATCTGGAGGAGCTTGAAGGCGCTGCGAGCTCTCCACCCTTCCTCTTTGGCCTTCCGGTAATAGATGTCCTGAGCAACCGGCGCCGCAGACCGGTGAGAAACGGGGAAACACAAGAGCGGAGGAGGAGCTGGGTGGAAAGGCGGAGGTAGCGTACCCTCTTGTCCTTGGAGGCCTTGCCCATGACGACGACAAGGCGAACCGAGGGAGGGGGCGGCGGCGGCGGAGGGCGCGGGGCGCCGGGGCGGAGCGAGCGAGTAGTCGGAGGAGGAGGACGTGGTGGCGCCGCCTAGTGTTTTGAGCCCACTGGGCTTTTGGACGGCCCAAGAAAAACCGTGTCGTTCCAATTCAGAAATCAGAAGCGTCAGCAGCGGCGGCGGTCAGAACCGGCGTGAAGCCACCGTCGCCGGCAGGCGGTGGCGCGGAGCGGCCTGGCGTCGTGCTCGTGCGTTCTCGCCTGGGATTGGTTAATACTATCACTGGCCTAATTTGTTCTGTATGGCTAAAGCTTCCTGTGATCCATGCATGCCTTTTGCTGGCCATGAATCTGAAATGTGTCCTCTGGTTTCAGTGAACAAGCTTGATGCTAAATTCTCCAAGCACAAGTCAGCGTTCGTGTCGTCTGTGAATCCTCCAGGCATTTGTTTAGTTCGCCTCCAAAATGCAAAAAGTGTAAAAATTCCATATCACATCAAATCTTTAAACACATACATAGAGTATTAAATGTAGGTAAAAAATAACTAATTACACAGTTTGCTTGTACTTTGCGAGACGAATCTTTTAAGCCTAATTAGTCAATGTTTGGATAATAATTGACAAATACAAACGAAATGCTACAGTATTTCTAGCACCTCCCAACTTTAGAACTAAACAAACCCAAGTTTGAAATTCCCAGCCGCAAATGGGGATTTGTATATCAAAAAGACTTAAATACACCGACGGTCCCTTTAAGTTGCGGAAATGTGCCACTTAAATCCATGAACTTGCAAAATCGAAAGGAAAAAAGTCTACTTAACCCCCTCACCATTGGTGGTTATCTACTTCACCCCCTCACCTATAATGTCAGGTATTCTACCCCTCAAACTAGTAAAAACCGTCTAAATAACCCCTGAGGCGGTTTTGAAAGTGGCTTTGTTGACATAGCATATTAAAAAGTCTATATAACCCCCTGACATATTAAGGATTGACTGCATGACTCTCTCAACTATAAACATGATATTATAGCCCGCAAAACATCAAATAATGTTCAAACAACTCATCGGATGGTCTTTAGGGTTGTTTGGACACCGTATCACGCCACACTGGTCTAAACACACATGCTTGCACACAGGCCATTTGTTGCCTCTACCTCCCTACTCTTTCTAGGTAGGCCATCTTCTCTCCTGCTTCACCTCCCATCACTCGTCGATGACATTAAGCTCAAGCACGCCACGCCTACATCGTCGTCATTCAGCCTCTCCCACATCTTTTATCCGGCTGTCCTTCAATTTTTTAGAGTAATCGGAGGAAAAAGCAAGAGGGGCAAGGATGTGGGAGTGGAAAGAGCCGAATGACAAAAAGGGCACAAGCGTCTGCATGTACTCTATGTCATCGAGGAGTGCATGAGGTGGAGCAGGAAACAAGGCGATACTCGCCGGGCGGTAGCACAAGCCTAGAAAAAGTTCAAAGAGGAGGCAGCCGATGGCCCTGTGTGCAAGCATGTGTGGTCATGCAGTCAATCCTTGATATGTTAGGAGGTTATATGGACTTTTTTATGTGGCACTCAGCAAAACCACTTTCAAAACCACCTCAGGGGGTTATTTAGACGGTTTTCAATAGTTTGAAGGGTAAAATACCTGATTTTATAGGTAAAAGAGTGAAGTAGACGGCCACTAATAGTTGAGGGGGGTTAAATAGACTTTTTCCAAAATCAAAACACGGGCCCTAACCTAACCACTTTTGTACGCTGAGATGTGGATTCTCTGTTGGCTGTTGCCCCTTTCCGTTTCTGTAAGCATGAACCGTCTGGTCACTCTGTACTGTAGTGCTGGAAAAGCTACACAACTTCACAAAGCTAAACCTCAGGTAGTAGAGAGGCGTACACACTACACACTGCACGGCAACATTATAAGTAGGCTACTTACAATACTACGAAGGAATCGTGCCGTTCTCTGCAAGGGGCATAAATTTATTGACACTAGACGCGCCGGAGCAAATCTCAGGTCGTCATCCGATCCGCTGGTCCCGGAGCAACAACAATCTAGAAGAGCTTGAAGAGGATGCCGCCGTGGGTGGCGAAGAAGGGCGCGAAGACGAGGGACTCGACGGCCATGAGCTTGATGAGGATGTTGAGCGAGGGTCCCGACGTGTCTTTGAGCGGGTCCCCGATGGTGTCCCCGATGACGGCGGCCTTGTGGCAGTCGGATCCCTTGGGCCCCAGCGACCGGGCGTGCTCGCTGGCCCCGGCCTCGATGTACTTCTTGGCGTTGTCCCACGCGCCGCCCGTGTTGGAGGCGGAGATGGCCACCTGGACGCCCGACACCAGCGCGCCGGCGAGCACCCCGGCCAGCGTGTGCACGCCCAGCAGCGTGCCCACCACCAGCGGCGTCAGCATCACCAGCGCGCCCGGCGGGACCATCTGCCGGATCGACGCGTCCGTCGAGATCTTCACGCACCGGGCGTAGTCGGGCTTCCCCGTGCCCTCCATCAGCCCCGGGATGGTGGCGAACTGCCGCCGCACCTCCTCCACCATCTCCAGCGCGGCGCGCCCCACGCTCTTCATCGTCATCGCCGAGAACCAGTAGGGGAGCATCGCGCCCGACACCAGCCCGATGATCACCTTCGGGGACAGCACGTCCACCACCTTCACGCCCGCCCTGCTCACGAACGCGCCGAACAGCGCCAGCGACACCAGCGCGGCGGAGCCGATGGCGAAGCCCTTCCCGATGGCGGCCGTCGTGTTCCCGGCCGCGTCGAGCGCGTCGGTCCTCTCGCGGATCCTATGGCTCATCCCTGCCATTTCCGCGATGCCGCCGGCGTTGTCGCTGATGGGGCCGTACGCGTCGATGGAGAGGCCCGTCGCGATCGTGCTCAGCATGCCGAGAGCCGCCACGGCGATGCCGTACATCGCGGCGACGGTGAAGCTGACGTAGATGCCGACGGCGATTGCGAAGATGGGGATTATCACCGACTTGTATCCCAGAGCCAGCCCGAATATGACGTTGGTCGCCGCGCCGGTTCTGCAGGCATCCGCAACGTCCTGCACAGGGCTGTATGCATTGCTGGTGTAGTATTCTGTGACGTATCCGATGATCAAACCAGCCCAGAGACCGATTGCAACACATAAGAACAATCCCCTGCAAAACAGTGTCATTATCATCAGAAGATCGATGACAATTCGTTTCATGATTAAACTAGAAGCAGCATCACTCGCTAGCTTACCAGTTGCTGACTTCCTTCTGCTCACCAAAATTGAAGATTGTGAACTTAGGCGGGAGTGCCAGCCAAGTGATGAGCGCGATGCCGGCGGTCATCAGCGCCGTCGAAATGATGAGCTGCTTCTTCAGCGCAGGCTCGATCTGTTTGACATCCTTGATCTCGAAGAAGTCGGTTGCGAAGAGCGTGGTGATGAGGCAGACGAAGATGCCGACGGAGCTGACCAGCAGTGGGTAGCACATCCCGGTGAAGTCATGGTTGACACCAAACGAGGAGATAGATGCCACCACAAGGGCGGCGCAGGAGGATTCGGCGTATGAGCCGAAGAGATCCGATCCCATCCCGGCGATGTCGCCGACGTTGTCTCCGACGTTGTCAGCAATCACCTGAGGAAGAAAGAGAACTTGCAGGTTCAGTGAAGTGATTTTTTTTTTGAAGAAGAAGAGAACAAGTGATCAACAACTTACAGCAGGGTTTCTGGGATCATCTTCAGGGATGTTCCTCTCAACTTTGCCCACAAGGTCCGCGCCGACGTCGGCCGCCTTGGTGTAGATGCCGCCTCCGACCCTTCCGAACAGCGCCATGGAAGACCCGCCGAGGCCGTAGCCGGTGATGGACTCGAACAGCCCCTCCCAGTCGTCGCCGTAGTTGAGCTGGAACAGGTTGATGGCGACGTAGAGCACGAGGAGGCCACTGGACGCGAGCAGGAAGCCCATGACGGCGCCCGACCGGAACGCGGTGACGAAGGCCCTGCCGACGCCCTTCCTGGCCTCCAGCGTGGTGCGGGCGTTGGCGTACGTGGCGACCTTCATGCCGAGGAACCCCGACACGACGGAGGTGGCGGCGCCGAGCAGGAAGGCAACGGTGCTGAAGACGGCGTTGAACAGCGCGGGCTTGCACTGTTTGCCTTCGCTGTACGCGCAGGGCCGGCTCCGGGTGCTGAACCCGTCGACGGAGCCGAGGAAGACGAAGATGACGGCGGCGAAGACGCACATGAAGCCGCCCACGTACCGGTACTCCGTGAAGAGGAACGACGTCGCGCCCTCGGCGATGGCGTACTGGATCTCCGCGCACCGCACCACCACGTTGTGGTCGTTCAGCCCCTCTTCCTCCTCGATCAGCGAGTCGGCGAGCATGTCCTTGTCGCGCCCAGACGACGGCGCCAGCTTGACTCGCGAGACGAGCACCCACTGCACGACGGCGAAGGCGATGCCGACGGCGGCGGCGAGCGGGATAAGCACCTCGGTGGCGACGTCCGACAGGATCGCCATGGCCGGAACGGAACGGGACCTGGCCCCCTTCCCCTGCGGTGGCGGAAGGAAGTGAGTGGCCTCGGGGTGTGAAGCTCGCGCTCGTGCGGTGCGGAGGATCGGAGTGCGTGCTCCTCTAGTGTGAAGTGCTGTGCAGTGTAGTGTGCTCTCTCTTTCGGTCTTTCGTCCTGGTGCTCGCCGGAGTTGCTCGGTTTATATAGGTGGTGCGAGCGCCGGTCGGAGCTGTCGGGTGTGCACGGAACGGAACGGAAGGGGGCAACAGGTGGTTCACGGACAGGGACTAGCCGACGCGCGCGCGCGGCGGAGGCAAACATACGAATTTGTCTTTAAAAAAAATAACAATAGCTCTGTTTAATCATCAAGCACCTGAATTGCCAACTGCACCTATATCAAAATGTTTTTGTGTACTTCCCTTATATATTATTATTAAGTTCCTGATTTTTTGTTGTTGTTCACGTGGTTTTATGTTTGTCATCGCTTGACTAAAAAAATCAAGAACCATCTCTTGTAAGTTATCATTTTAATTGTATTATGTAGTTGATCGTCTAAGATTATTGTCTGGAAATTGAAGTATCTAAAATATTATAGCAACTCTTTTTTTAACAGAGACCATAGCAAAATGTTATCGATGAGGGGGTTTTTGATTCAGTCGTGCAGACCCAGCTGAAACACGAAGGGGAGGGAAACCAGGGGGGTTGGTCCAACGGGAATGCAGGTGGGGTCGATAAACAGTCGAGAGAAGACAAGCTGGGGTTGACGTCGCGTCGCGTGGTCGCAGTTTCTGTGGGGATCAGGAGCATCCTTATCCGTCGCATGTAGTTTCCCCCCTCCTCCGGCCCCTCTCTGATAGCGCGCGCCGCCGGTGTCGGCTTGATTCCTCGGCGACGCCGCCGCTGGGTTTCGTTCCACTTGCGCTCCCACCGATGGCGACGGCCGGCCCACGGCAGGAGCCGCGGCCGTTTTCGCCTCTGCGCCGCCCAGTGTAATAACCGGAACGAAACTGAGGCGGCAGGGGTCACTCGGCGTTGCCTGTTTTCGTTCCCGCGGCCGCGGCTGTTTTCACCTTTCTTCAGAGCGAGATGCCCGACCGAGGACATCAATTCATCCATTCTTGGTGCCGTATTTGCGTGTTAGCATCTAGCAGGCTAATGAGATGTTGCTGCTTCAAATACATGCACACACTGATGCAGCAATCTTCCGATGAAGAAGAAAAAAAATGCCTCTTTAAAACTTGGTTGTCAAGGCTTGACTTGGCTGATCGTACTCGTACTATACAGACTGCGAACATGCATTTCGACCAGTGCTCGCCGTGGCAGTGCATGGACGAGGCTGGCCAGGCCAACACTGCCGCTGCGCTGCCAGAGCAGTACTACCTTACCTCTGACGAACAAGAAGTTTGGTGCCTTCTCAATTCTCACGTTAGCTTTCCAATATCAAAAATATATCAAAGATCGATCGTCTTTAAGATCTCAGCTGTTTTTATGCGCAAAAAAAAAGATCTCAGCTGTTTTAAAAATGTTTCAAGACAAATACTGTATGTGGTACGGTCCGGGTTTTGTGAAAAAACTGTTGGCACTAAGACAACGCCATGTCACCATCCTGGCCATACCACGACTAACACGTCAGTGTACAATGCCTGACGAATGACGACTCAATCAAACGAAAAGGAACCATTTTTGAAGTATCCTGTTGCTAATCCAGGGGCCGAATACCAGACACCGCACTTTTGTGCTGCAGTAGATTGCAGAGACGTCAGACATACTTTCTCAAGCATGGCCAATGGGCAATGGCCTGCAGCGCGATGTCAAGCAGACAGCATGTACTCTTCAAAATAGAGTTTGTTCTCGCTTATTAAAAAGTTAAATATTTTTGACTTTGACTGATTATATATAAAGGAATATTAATATATATAATACTCCCTCTGTTTGGTAAAAGATACAATTCATAGCTTTTTGGCCTTGTCCAACGAAGAATGCAATCTAGACTTGTAGGTGCACAGGGTCTGGCTTTCACGTACGTCCACAGCTGCATGCCTCTTCTCAGCCACACACATCTCTCCGCCCACCTTCTCACTTGCAATTTGATTGACATCCATGCTCGTGTACAGATAGTGCACCTGTGAGCGTCTGCCAGCAGAATAAAGTAGGGGTACGCGGGTAATCTTGCTCGGTCACTAATGTATGCTCGGTCACTAATTTAGCCTTGGGAACGTAGAATTTCTTTCACGGATTGAGGGGTACATAATTAGTATCATTAGATAGATCGTTAAATATATTTTTATAATAAACTTATTTAAAGATGTAAATGTTGCACGTATTTTCTACGATAATAACTTCTATGCAGGACGGAGGGAGTAGGTGTACGGCAGTTATTTTACACGTGTTGGTTTACTGGGTTTTGTATGTGCAGTTGTGCTTGTGCACCATGCAGATGCAGCTGACACAAACAGAAAGTGCATACAGGTCGATTATCTTATATTTATGCGGAACCTCGAAGTATACATTATATACAGCATTAAAGCGTATCTTAGCATACTGGAGTATATTATTATATTAGTAATAGGCCAAGTGGCCAACTGCCTTAGTTGAGCATCTTCGGATTTCTGATTATCTAGGAGACTAGGACTAGGATCAGCTGGGGCAGCTATTCTTCGGGCATATTTCCTGCACGCTGAAGCTCTGGTTTTGTGAGGACCGACCCATGCGGCCCGTATATGAACTGGGCTTGTGAGGCCTATGTGGCTCCTCACTGGGCCTTACTTAGTACCTACATATAACAGCTTGGTTAGTCGGTCCATCTCCAATCATCATCAGATAGAAAAAACCTCTTGCTCAATTCTCCCCAGGTTAACATTGTCGCATCGACCTCATCTACCAAACGAAACAAATGTCGGGCCTCAAGACCCAAATGTTAGAGCAACTTCCAAAAAAAAAACTCTTTGTATCTAAGAATAGAGATTTTTGGTAGCAAATATTGTACTCTCCAATAAATTTCTAATTAGATCTCCAAATATAGTCATCATCTATTTCAGATTTTTTGCTAGACAAAATTGAAGAGTGTCTGACTATTTAAAATGCAGACAAGATATAGATAAGTTGTTAGAAGGTTCAATGATATAGCGAGCAATTTATATTCAAGTGCCCCTCCAAGTGTTGATTTAGAGAGTGAATTAAAAAAGTATTAGGGATGTTCTTAGTATCATCTCTACTAAATGCTAGTGCTCCGTGCTCCATGAAAATAAGTGATCAACCAAGAGATGAAAATAATTGAAATACTCCCTCAATTTTACAAAATGTTATTCTCACTTTTGAAAATAGAAATATATTTTTTAACTTTGACTAAATATATGTAAAAAGTAATATTTATAGTACATAGTAGATATTATGAGATTGATAGTTGAACATATTTTTGTAATAAACTTATTTAGAGATGTAAGTGTTACTAATATATGTTTTTAAAATTAGTTAAACTTAAATAAAGAGTAAAGTACAGTGGTTGTCCCTAAACTTGTACAGTTGTGTCAAGCCAGTCCCCAAACTTGCAAAACGGGCGTTTAGGTGCCTAATCTCTGTTTGGGTTTCGCTGTGGTCCTTGCTGTCTGTTTAACCAATAGTGGACGAGCCTCTTTTGCATGAAAGCCCTCGGCTGACATGTCCATCTTCTTTCTCCCTCGTCTCATCCCCGTCGCTTCGTTCCTTCTCGGTGGCGGAGGCGATTCCAAGGCGGTGGTGATCGACGGCGTCAGCTGGTGGTCGGAGGCCACGGAAGCAGTGCGCGGGTCGAAGCCAGCAACGCTGGAGGTGTCTGCGTCGTCTTCTTGGAAGGATGCCGACACAATTGCGAGGGAAAGCGGATGCACCGCCGCAGTACGGTGAGTTTGCCGTCGCAACCAACTTCTAGGGTTATGGATATCCATCTGCGTATTAGTGATTTGTTTAGATGATAGAATCAAGTTTTGTTTGGTGGATTGTCAATTTGGTGTGATTTGTTAGGGTTTCCCAATTGATTTGTGTAGTCTGATGATTTTTGGTACTAATGTAGGTCGTACGGATATTGATTCATTCACGATTGAGTTACATCATGGGGGTTTCTTTGTTGGATTCGGCAATCTGCGGTCTTATGTTGATGAGAAAGTTCACTGGTTTGACTGGATTGAGTCGGATGAATGGTCTGCAGTATGGTTTAAGGATTTCGTACGGGAACTTGGTTATGAGAGTGTGGCGAACATCAAGTTTTATTGGTTGCTACTAGGGATAGATTTTCCTGAAGGACTCAGGGTGATTAAATCAGATAATGATATTAGAGCAATGATCAGTGTAGTGCATAAGGTAAAAAATTTGGTGGTGTATGCTGATGAATCGGACAGTATGAACATTGTTGACTAGGATGACATAGTTGCCAATCCTGTTAATGAGCCACCAAAGGTACTAAGTCCACATAAAGTTGTGTATGTTGACAAGAACCCAACAGAGAAGTTACATGTGTTCTATACTGATCTGAAGAAAGGCAGAGTAGACCAAGCTGGATCAAGCAAACCATCTGATGATGTAGATGAGTATGAACAACAAGAATTTATTGACAATGACTATGAGATTAGTGATGGGGATGAAGATCTATTTGAGGATGCTGTAGAAATGACTGTGCCACAGGTTAAAGGGAAGAAGAAGAAGGCCAAGGGCAACCAGCTAAAGGCTAGTGAGATCAGAGTACCTACTGAAATTGATGATGATGTAGACACAGAGGATGATGGCCTGGATCTTCCTGAGTCTGATGGTGAAGGAGAAGACAGATTGAGATTCAATTCTTGGAGTGAAGAGGACATGAACAACCCAGCTTTCTTTGTTGGCCTTGTCTTCCCTTCAGTTGAGTATGTCAGACAAGCAATTACAGAGTACTCTGTTAGGAACAGAGTAGAAATCAAGCTTCCTAGGAATGATAAGAAAAGAGTAAGGGCTCATTGTGCAGATGGTTGCACCTAGAATTTGTATGCATCTTGGGACAGCAGAGTGAAATCTTTTGTGGTGAAGACATATTATGGAAAGCATAACTGCCAGAAAGAGTGGGGTTTGAGGAGATGCACCTCTAGATGGCTGACAGACAAGTACATGGATTCTTTCAGAGCCAATGAGAAGATGAGTATTACCAGTTTTGGTAGAGTCATTCAAAAGGATTGGAATTTGACACCTTCAAGGAGCAAGGTAGCTAGAGCAAGAAGACTGATCATGAAAGCCATCCATGGTGATGAGATCAAGCAGTATGACTGTCTTTGGGATTATGCACAAGAGATCAGGAGGAGCAACCCTGGGAGCTCACTGTATTTGAACTTAGTAGGAAATCTGTTTAGTACTTGCTTCTTGGCTTTTGATGCATGCAAAAGGGGGTTTTTGGCTGGGTGTAGACCCATCATCTGTCTTGATGGTTGTCATATCAAGACAAAATTTGGAGGCCAACTGTTGACAGCTGTTGGAATGGACCCAAATAATTGCATTTTCCCAATAGCAATGGCTGTGGTCGAGGTGGAGTCATTTCTTTCCTAGGAATGGTTCTTGGAGACATTGAAATCTGAGCTTGGGATAGATAACACATACCCTTGGACCATAATGACAGATAAGCAGAAGGTAACCCACTTACTTGTTCCTCTTGTCTTTACTGTATGCAAATTTGTGGACTAACTGATGCTTGTTTCTCTGTAGGGACTTATTCCAGCTGTCAAAAAGGTGTTCCCTGAATCAGAACATAGGTTCTGTGTGAGACACCTCTACTCTAATTTTCAAGAAAAGTTCAAAGGGGAAGTTCTGAAGAACCAACTATGGGCTTGTGCAAGGTCATCTTCTGTTCAACAGTTCAATAGAAACATGGAAAGGATGAAAGCTTTGAGTGCAGATGGTCACAAATGGTTGGAGAAGATGGAACCCAAGACATGGGTAAGAGCTTATTTCTCAGAGTTCCCTAAGTGTGACATACTGCTTAACAATAATTGTGAGGTGTTCAACAAATATATCTTAGAAGCAAGAGAGCTACCTATACTCAGCATGTTAGAGAGGATTAGAACACAGCTCATGACAAGGCATTATAGCAAGCAAAAGGAAGTAGAAGGGTTTGTAGGAAACTTTTGTCCTAAGATTAGATCCAAAGTTACTAGGAATGCTGAATTTGCCAACTTATGCTTCCCTTTGCCTTCTGTTCATGGAGTGTTTCAAGTACAGATTAGAGAGTACACCAACATTGTTGACATATTTGCTAAGACCTATGACTGCAGAAGGTGGCAGCTCACTAGAATCTCTTGCTGCCATGCAATTGCTTGTTTGAGGCATGAAAGGATCCAACCAGAGACTGCGCTCCCAGAATGCTACTCTGTTGAAACATTTAACAGAGCTTATGGATTTAGTATATGGTCGTGTAGGGACAAAAGTGAGTGGGAAAATGTGAATGGTCCATCTGTTTCACCTACGGTGTATGAAAAAAGTAGGTAGGCCACCTAAGTCTAGAAAGAAACAACCACATGAGGTACAAGGGAAAAATGGACCAAAATTCTCCAAGCATGGAGTCACAATACATTGCTCCCACTGCTCAGAGGCTAACCACAACAGTGGAGGTTGCAAACTCAAGAAAATGGGCTTCACTTCTGTAGAGGCTAAAAAACTTGTTGCAAGTACACAAGCACAATTGCAAAGAGAGGCTGAGGAGGCTGCTGCACAAGCTACTTCCCTGATTCCAGAGGTTCAACAGACTGAAGAAGCTCAGCTGGACCAGCCAGTAAACCAGGTAAACTGAAAGAACATATGTCTTGTCTTGTTTTACCATGATCAGTAACTACAATTTTTATAGCTCATGTGTTGTTTTGTATAGTTCTTCACCTAAGAAGTAGAGGTGACAAGCCAGCACAATCACCTTGCTGGACCAAATGTTATCACAGGTACAAGGCAACACCTTTTTTGTAAACAAAAAAAAACTCATGTTGCAACCACTTAACTAATGTAAACCATTTTTTGTGCTTCAGGAAACTCAAACACCAAGAGCCTCTACTGCTTTTGGTCCACTACCATATAATGAGTTCATCATGACAAACCAACCTATGCAAAGGCCAACTGCACTGACCGCTTGCACCAAGGCTGGCAAGGCAGCCGCAACAAAGAAGAGAAAGGCATCCACAACCGCACCAAGGAAGGCCAGAGTTGGATCGAGCAAGAAGTTGCCCATTGATGGTGGAGATAAGGGAGAAGATGGCACTGGTGGAGTCAATTAGCAAGACATGGCCTAATTAGTTCACTGTCCTAGGAATGGTTCTTTTGTGTGTAAATAGGACCGGTCTATTAAGTGCCCAGTTGCTTTCATCTTTTGCAAGTCTGAATTTTGTAAGCATCAAAACCACTAAGATATAGTTATGTCATGGCTTGTAAGATAAGTGCCCAGTTAACATGTCATTCTAGATAATGATATCAGTTTGAGCTCAATATGCATTGCCATTGCCTGTAAGCATGAAATCTGTTTATTCAGTACAGCAGTAAGCATTACATTCAGTTCATTTTCCATGGCCATTACATTTCAGTACAGGAAAAGCACTGAGAACAATGCCACAAATAGCTACAAAGATGATGAATTTCATGGCAATACAATGTAAATCAATCTGTATATGCCAGTTCTCCTAAATCATCTTCACTCGAGCTCCGCAGAGGGCACGGTGACACGCCGCCGGCAATGACAGCGCTGCCGGCAATGGTGTTTCGTCCTGTGGACAACAGTATGCAAATAGTGTGGGGTCGCGAGCAGTTCAGCTGCAGACGTCGGCAAGCAACCCCCCACCACCATTGCCTCTCTATCCTCTTCGTTCCAATTCCCAGTCTCAGCTGCTCCTCCGATCTCCCCTATGTTCTCCACGACGGCACGCCGCATCATGATGCATGTGTTTGTTACTGCAGTCTTTCTTCAACTATCTTTGAAATGAGACCTATCGAAAATAAGACCGTTACTCATTTGAAGAATATTTCATACCGTAGTCTTTCTTCAACCATCTCAAATGAGACATGTCAAAAATAAGACTGTTACTCATCTAAAGAATAGTTGATATATATTTTCTTATGGATAATATTCAGTACCTTTATGAACAAAGATATATTTGTCAGGTTTAGAAAACACTTGTTAAGGTGAATTGCACAATACTTGTTAAGGTGATTTCTATGTAATGATCTCAGTTCTAATATTTCTCTAAATGTCCAAGTTTAAAGATCATGCATAGATACTATTGATGGAAGCAGTTGTCTAGCAAAGCACATTATCTCTAGCACTCCATAGATAGGTCAGCCTGTATTTTCACCTCATATCCTTATCCTACCCACACTGCTCATCCAGTTCATCTAGGTGTAGATGAGTAGCAGGAGCGCAGGATGGCGAGACAACAAGACAGGAAAGAGATCCCCATGGTTGATTAGGCAAGCTTCAATTTCCTGCAAATGGATCAACTATAATTCATGAGATTTTACGAAATTACTTGCCATCATTGATGAGTGGGACTCAGCCTGTGAATGATTGCAATCTTGAGAACACTCAATTCAGTCTCCAATCTGGGCACATCTTTTTTCACTCAGGCAATTCAACGAGCACCTAGACAGCACCAATGCACCATGATACTTCATGTCACAAACGAAGCATGAGAGAGAAGCTGAAGGACGACGCACCTTTCTAGAAGTAAAAGGGGCACACAGAGGCAGAAGGATGGCAGCGTGGCATAAACGCCGAACCTGCTGAGCATGGGACGACATGCTCCTCCCTGCTTACGGACTGATGGCATGGGAGCGGAGCTGCGGAGGCATGTTGGTGTGGATATGAACGAGGAAAACATCACTCAGGAAGGTAGGACTAGGAGGCCGATGGAGGTGGCGACCCGCCGAGGTGCCGAGGCAGGGAGCGCCGCCGTCTGTGCTCGGAACTTCTGTACTCAGCCTTGCCGAGTGCCGAACGGGGGAGGCTGGGGAGCGTAGGCAGCGAGGGGAGGTGGGCAGCGTCGCTCGCGCAACCCGTGGTCAGCCCACCCGCGCGGGTGCGCCGCCGCGCCATTGCGCGCTAGTCGCAGGGGAGGAGGGGCACCATCGCCCGCGCACTGTGCTTGGCCGGCGGTCCTGCTCGGTGCGGCGCCCAGGTCCTTCTAATGGCCCTTACTTGTTCACAGGGGGGTTATTGCATAACGTGCACGCGCGCCCGCGCCGGATTGGACCAAAATGACACCCGAATGGAGATTAGGCACTTAAACGCCCGTTTTACGACTTTAGGGACCGGCTTATACAGCTGCGCAAGTTTAGGGACCGCCGCTGTACTTTACTCTTAAATAAATTAATCTATATAAAGTTCTAAGCGACTTTTTTTCTTACTAGGTGACTTTTTTTTCGCTTGAGGCGATGCACATCAATCCACGTATATTGAGGTGGATTAGAATGTCCATATAAATTAAGGTGAATATATGTGCATCAAACCTATGGCCTGAGTGAGTTTTTATGGAAGGGAGAGAGCACATGTGACGCAAAGCAATGATAACCGATTTCTCTCGTGGCGACGGACATACACCCTGTTCGTTTGCACTTATCAGCAGAATCAGCAGTCATCCAGCAGTATTTTTCTCTCACAACAAACCAGCGAACAGTAGTTTCAGCACAATAAACCAGCGAAACGAACAGGGTGATAGGATCTTAGATTGACTTGACTTGTAGACGATCCATGCGACGACCACGCATAGGGCGGCACTGCCGCATAAGATGCACGGACATACGCTGCCGTGCATCTCACATACGATCCCATGACGCTGAGAAGTACGACCAACCAGCAAATAAAACAAAATTAAGTGTTGGTCGGTCGCTGCTCGACGTGACGCTAACTGCACTGGCCACGCGGGCATGACAGCGAAGACCACCGCAGCCGTGCAGGGCGCCACGGCGAACCCGAAAGTGCTCCCACGACCCGGCAGGCCTGTACCGTACGAAACCAACAGCACGTTCGTTTGGCTGAAATCTGGTTGATTTGGCTGGTTTTTTAAGAAAAAAAACACAGTTGAATGGCTGGCTGATCTGATTGATAATCTCAAGCGAACAGGCTGTTAACCCTATGACAACACATGCAGCGTCCGTCGACCGACTGCAGGCGATTATATTAGAGATACACTAAATATATACAAAATGGACAAGATAAGATAAGATACACACATGTTATTACCTCCAAAGGCAAAGCGTCCATTAGTAGACAATAATGAGCATCTGAAAACGGTAGCGGGAAATGTTCTCCAAGCTTCCACCAAAAAAAAAAGGTTAGCAGCTGCAGCCTTGCACGATATCCTTCGGGCCGGTCGCCATCCGTCAGCACCAATCAATCCCAGCGTATCTACGTGCCTATATCCGGCAAGACTTAGGGTCCGTTTGGTTACATAGGACTAGGGACTAGAGACTAGATTTTAGTCCTATTTAGTCCCTAAATTACCAAACATATGAACTAAAAAGAGGACTAATAGTCCCTAGTTCATTAGCCCCTAAAGAGGTGCTAATTGTGACTTTTGGCCCAGTTGGACCCCGTACCCCCTCTCCGAAGCCGCATCTCGGTCGTCTGGCCACAAGCAGAAAGAAAAACCTCATTTGTGCATGAAATAGGGGCATAGTAGTCTTTGTACAGCAGATTAGTCCCTTAAATCAAACAGCTTTAGAGACTACAAATTAGTCTCTATATATAGTCTCTAGTCCCTGATCCTGTAAACCAAACACAGCCTTAGACCCAACTCAACTCAACCCGTTTTCCTTGCTTGGCACCCACGACGACACGCGCTGTTCCCGTGTCTCCGCCACAAAACGGCGAGACCACACGCCAGAAATAGGCAAATAGCGCCCCCGCCCGCGTCCGAGCAAACCACCCGCCCCCGCGTCGTGACGGCTGTAACGTAGCGTAGCGCTCGGTGCCGAGCACGAGCAGCGAGCGAGCGGCCACGGGCCACGGGCCACGGGCCAGGCGGATTCGTTCGCGGTGGCCGAGGGGAGGGGGGAATAATCGCTAAATCCCGAGGAATTATTCCGGAATCTGGGCGCGGCGACAGCGGAGCCATCCGTGGCTGGCGCCGCCGTCAGCATAAGAATGATTCGGTCCGGCCGCTTTTGCGCGGCCGCCCTCGCAGACGCTGGTATTTGCACCGCGGCTGACATTTCCTGCGCCTCCCATACGGTCGGTGCTGTAGCACGGACGGGAGCAGCATCGGTTCTCCGTTCTCCGTATTTTTTCCCTTTCCGGAATTGATGCCTTGAAAGGGAGATGAGACGACGACGGGACGGAGGAAAGAGAGGGAAGCAAGTGGAGGTAGTGGCGCACACGCGGTAGCGTTGCGTGGATCCATCGTTCGTTGCTGCCCTGGGGCACACCATGGGGTTGGCCAATCATCATTCTCCTGCTGTATAGCTGATGTATACTGATTTCCGTAGTCCGTAGAGCTGGTATTTTTTTTCACCAACGCTACTACGCTGGCTCTATTGTCAAAGAAAAAAAAACCCGTCCGTTTGACTGGATGGGTGCCCGACGATTACGTTTTCCAAGCACATACGTACGCGTACATGGTCTTGGCTGATCGTCAGCATCCCTTTTTTCACAGAAACCCCTCGAGTTCCTGCAATCATGGGCAACACATAGAGCAGGCAACTCTCCGTCCCCAGAAAGCAAGCAAGCAAACAACAGCACAGGCGAGCACGCATAAAACACGCGACAACAACCACCTCCACCCCCCGCCTTCCAATTCCAGTTGTCTTCCTTCCCCGTCCCCGGGCGTGCCAGCTCAGCTCGGAGCCCCGCCGCTCTCCCCGATCCCCAATTTTAAACCTCCCCTTCTGTCTCCTCCCCACTCGCTTCCCTCCCCCTCCCGTCGGCCCCTTCCCCCACATCCGGCGCCTCCCCTTCCCCCGCGACCGCGATGGCGGCGTCCATGGCGTCGCCGCGGGGGCGGTCGATCCGGGAGACGGTGCTGGAGACCGTGGCGGCGTACCACCACCAGCAGCGGGCCAGGCGGAGGCTGCGCAAGAGCCTCACCTACGCCGGCGGCGAGCTCTCCTCCGCGGGCCGGGCCCGCGGGGACGGCCCCGCCTCCACCTCCGTCTCCTCGCTCTGCGGGCCCGACGACGACGACGAGCCCTTCTGGGAGGAGGAGGAGGAGGGCACCGTCGAGCTCGTCCAGCTCGGGGCCAACCGCGCCAAGAACGTCCTCATCCTCATGAGCGACACCGGCGGCGGACACCGCGCCTCCGCCGAGGCCATCAAGGACGCCTTCCGGATCGAGTTCGGCGACGAGTACCGGGTGGGTGCGAGCGCTGTTTGCTCCATCCATCATTGGCATGCACCGACGGAATTTCGTTATAACCAATCGTTTTGGGCACGCCTGCCAGGTCTTCGTCAAGGATCTGTGCAAGGATCACGCTGGGTGGCCGCTCAACAACATGGAGAGCTCCTACAAGTTCATGGTGAAGCACGTGCAGCTCTGGAAGGTGGCCTTCCACACCACCTCGCCGAGATGGGTCCATAACTTCTACCTCGCCGCTCTCGCCTCATTCTACGCCAAGTAAGTAAGGATACACGTATCCCCTCCTGCGCTTTTGGTTTTGGGAGGTCGATTCGTCCTTGGAACGTTTCCCTTGTTTCATCCTCTGCATCGGGATTATAAATAAACAACACAATCAATTGTGGCTTGTATCCATGTTGCTGCTGTTGGTGGCATACTGCACATTGCTCACCTAATCGCCCGATTTTTCTGATGGCCCAGCAGTTTTGTCATCATCGCATACGCCTTTTTATTATAATGTCGGATCTAAACGCGTGATTATGCGCTAATAATTGTATAGCCCCCAGCCCATTCTCTTGAGTGCAGTTATCGAATCGTGAGGTTGGACCTTGTCTACGGATACTAAAATATCCATGCTGAAATCACTGTTATGCATCGTGTAAATTTGCAACTGAAACACAATTTCAAATAAACTGCTACTGAGGTGAGAGATACACAAGTATTTAG
Organism: Saccharum hybrid cultivar R570; assembly: GCA_038087645.1. Classification (NCBI taxonomy): domain Eukaryota; kingdom Viridiplantae; phylum Streptophyta; class Magnoliopsida; order Poales; family Poaceae; genus Saccharum; species Saccharum hybrid cultivar. Next base: position 25,132,865 of record JAQSUU010000198.1, read on the forward strand.
CCACTTGTTGGTATGGGTTGCCACTGCCAGGGTGGCATGATGACGAAGAATCTCAACAAACTAATTGGTTCCACTGCCATGTGCCTGAAGCCACCAAAATAGCCACTCTGGCACCAGATGGGTGTGATTACATTTGCATACTTGGGATTGGGGGCACTGTAAATCTGTAGTTCATTGCGGTGCTGCCATTCCTTGTGCAACATTTATCTTAACATATGTCCTTTCAGAATTGCCGATATTCCCTTGGATATAATTGTTTCATTGTTTTTATATACCATGACCATGATCCACATCTTATCTGCTGCACGATCAGTTACTTATATATTTTTTTTTTCTGAATGCCCTGTTGTTTATGGATGAAGGAAGGTGGAGGCAGGACTGAAGAAGTACAAGCCAGACATCATAATTAGTGTCCACCCCCTCATGCAACACATTCCTCTGTGGGTTCTAAAATGGCAAGGCCTACAGAACAGAGTAGTCTTTGTAACTGTGATCACAGACCTCAACACTTGCCACCCTACATGGTATGTTCAGTTAATGATAAGGAAAACATATAGTAAAGCAATCTGTTGACTTGATCTGACAATTAGAAAAAAAAACGCAGGTTCCATGCTGATGTGAACAGATGTTACTGCCCCTCAGAAGAAGTTGCCAAGCGGGCAGCACTGGATGATCTACAACCTTCTCAAATCCGTGTGTTCGGTCTTCCAATTCGACCATCATTCTGCCGTGCAGTTCTTGTTAAAGTATTTAGTTCACCCTAATTTTTTAATATTTCTCTTCCTGTTAATTTTAGTTTGAATCATACATGGTCTTTCAAAAGGCTGAGATATCCATTTTACAAGGTTTTGTCCTGTTGTGTTCAATGAATATGCTGTATACCCAAAATTGTTACTGTTCAAGTTTCAAGAAAACAAATAAATATTTGTCTGAATACTATTCTGATGTCATCAGTTTTCTTTGGAACTTAAAAGTTTTTTTTTTGGTATGAAACCATTTATATCAGGATGATTTGAGGAGGGAACTTGAATTGGATCCTGAGCTTCCTGCAGTGCTGCTCATGGGAGGTGGAGAGGGCATGGGTCCTGTGAAGAAGACTGCCAGAGCCCTAGGAGAATCATTGTTTGACAAAGAGCTTGGAAAACCAATTGGGCAGCTTATTGTCATTTGTGGCCGGAACAAAACACTCAGCTCCTCACTGCAGGCACTTGAATGGAAAATACCAGTAAAGGTATCCAGAACCTTGTTCTTTTAATTCCTTTCTAAAGGATTCAAACCGATCGGTTCATAGCCCAGACAGCTGTAGTGTTCTTCATTCATCATGGGTTTCTTTTATCAACAGGTTAGGGGATTTGAAACCCAAATGGAGAAGTGGATGGGAGCTTGTGATTGCATTATAACAAAGGTATATCCTCCACCATTTTTTATTCTTATCATGTTGCTTCTTTTGAAGTTATTTGTGGTTTTCCTAATTCCGTTTCTCTTCTTTTGTGGTTTCTTAGGCTGGACCAGGAACCATTGCTGAAGCGTTGATAAGGGGTCTTCCTATAATCCTTAATGACTTCATACCTGGACAGGTTTGTTCCTACTATCATTCTGCACTCATGTAGTTTTATTCACAATGTGCATGCGAATTGTATGTCTTTCTGCATTTCTGATCTCCTTAATAAACGGTCTCACTCTTTAATTTGTTTGGATCATATATTCATATGCTGTTACAAGATTGCATGGATTCTCTACCTTGTTTAGCTGCTGTGAAACACCCCTTTAGACCTTTTCAAGGGTGTTACTTCATTATGGTCATTCCTTGGAAAGCTTTTTTTCAATATACCACATATACATTGTTAGGACTTAGGAAAAGGATAATCTCATTGAAGGCATGACCTTCTGTTCTTCACTCCTGCTGAACAGATGCCGGCTTTATTGGGTAGTAAATATCTTCTCTATCACACAAACACACTAAAGCATATTCCTAAAAATAATTATTTTGATTGGATGCAATATATATGAATTAATTAAAGGTGTGTTTTCATGTGTCAACGTGTTCTCACATGTCTGTGTTTTGTATGGCAGGAAGTTGGCAACGTACCTTATGTTGTGGACAATGGTGCAGGTGTGTTCTCGAAAAGCCCTAAGGAAACTGCTAATCTTGTTGCCCGCTGGTTTGGTCCAGATTCAGCGGAATTGAAAAAAATGTCAGAAAATGCACTGAAATTGGCTCAGCCAGAAGCTGTCTTTGACATTGTCAGAGACATTCATGGTCTCTCTCAGGAGCAAGGCGTGATATCGCAGATCTCTAGTTCGTTGACTTCATCCTTCTTCATACCATCACCTGAAACAACACCTCTCCAACTTATATGAAACCATCAAGCTGTGTCTAGCTAGGATCGCAGTTGTTGACACTGTGAACTTGGCATTCTCCCACAGTGTCACCTGAAAAATGAACTTCATACAGTCTTTCTCATCAGTGGTTGGTATTGGGATTCCACAGCTTCCGGTTCATCTGCTCCCATGGTAGTTATGGGCAGGCTAATTTGACTGACAGGTTCTCGTGTGTGATGACGTTGGCTTCATGTTAACTTTGTAAAAAAAAACATTCATTCATATCATGTCTGGCTTCCCCCGTCATCAAAGGGGAATTGGTGGTGGTGGCTTGTAAAATACACTCAAATTTTGTGCATGGAGATGTCAAACCCTTGTCATGTATACTAACTGATGTGATCCATTCGTGTGAGTGGAAGATGTGTATAATATGATGACAGATTGTTCGAGTGGGTGTTTTTTTTGGCTGCAGATTGATCAGAATTGTACCTCCCAATCTTTTTTTTGTGTTCTTTTTCATATGGTGGGCTTGTGTACGAGTATTTGGTGGTGAACTGAATGTGCCTATTGTCATAGGGGAAGGAACCAAATATGCCTTGAATTTCTGTCTGTACAGCTCTTTTAGGTCTTGTTTGGGGTGTGTTTAGATCCTTCAAAATTCCAAAAATTTTACAAGATTTCCCGTTACATCGAATCTTTAGATGCATGCATGGAGCATTAAATATAGGTAAAAAAATAACTAATTACACAGTTTGGTTGTAAATCACGAGATGAATCTTTCGAACCTAATTAACCCATGATTGGACACTAATTACCAAATACAAACGAAAGAGTTTCTGTGCTTTCAAAAATTTTACAGCAGCAACTAAACACAGCCTTGGTTTGTTGCTAAGGGTGGGCATTCGGGTTACCCGAAAAATTCGGGTCGGGTAATTCGGGTAGTTGAAAATTCGGGTATTAAAAATTATTACCCGATTTTTGCCCCAAAAAAGTATTACCCGAAATTTCGGGTACCCGATAATTCGGGTTCGGGTTTTACCCGATATACCCGAAATTGACAAAACCAACCATTTTGGAAGAATTCAAGTACCATTTTAAAACAATAAACAATAGTCATATAAATCACATCATGTCTTCATATCAATTACCAACAAATCAATTATCAAGTTAGCATAAATCTACATTAATTCATACCAAATAATATATTTATATGGCATTGAAATACTTCATGTCTTCATATTAGGAATAGAAGAGTAAATATTTGAGATATTTCGGGTAATTTGGGTAGTTCGGGTACCGGAAAACATTACCCGAATTACCCAAACTAATTTCGGGTTTTTACAATCACTATCCGAAATTGCGATCGGGTATTTCGGGTTCGGGTACTTCGGGTCTGGGTTCGGGTAATTCGGGTTCGGGAATTGGGTATCGGGTATTTTGCCCACCCTTATTTGTTGCCCAGGCAACTTTGCCTGGCCAGGTAGAAATCCAGACCCTCGGTTTCAAGTGCATTGTGGTCCAATTTGTTGCCTGGGAGCAGCAGCCAAACATGCCTTCATGAATTTCTATCTTTACAGCTATATCAGCTCTTCAAGCTGGATCAGATGTTGATAAAAAAAAGATCAGATGAATCTGATGTTCAGGAATTCTCCTGGACATGTACTGTATCTGGGAGCAATGAACTCGATACCAGAATGTCATTCAGTTCAGTGAAAGCTTTACCTGCTTCTGACTGAAGAATTCAGCAAACTGGAGTGAACCCGTCGATTACTGACTGGTACAGTAGTTGGTGTAGCAGGACGGGGAACGTGCTGTGCATTTGCTAGCGTTTTCTGATGTCAGTGGCCATTGCGGCGGCAGGTCAGCAACCAGAGATGGTGCCAAGTCCCTGCGCGGCCATTGGACGAACGAGTCCGGCCGTTGTGTCTCCAACCATCCATCCATCAGGTGTTCAGATCGGATTTCAGGTCCAGAGGAGTCGAGTCGAGAGGACCGGAGACTCATCCTGACAATGATGAAGCCCGGACCTTTTGAAAGGCAAAAGGCAACGCATGATGCCTAACAGGGGCCAGGACAGGATCGGATCAATTTGGGTGGCCATTTTCAGGTGCGTTCTTCTCCTCCGCACTTCCACTTCCACCTGAGCGTCGCCCGCCCCCGGCCCCCATCGTCGGCCTCGGTCAGGTCGCGTTCGCCGATCCACCCCGTCGCAATTGCCTTGTCTCTTTCCCGCACAAACCGGCAGCCGATGCGTTGCCGCCACTGTGCTGCGCATCAGTGGAGCAGCTGCCGCTCTCCGCTTGGTTGGCTGGCTCCCTGCCTGCCTGGTTCTCCGTCTAGACGTGGAACTGGATCGAAAGCGATTGATGCCATGCCATTGCCATTGCCATGTAGTATATGGACTTGCAGCAACGGTGCTAGGCTCCGACGCCCCCACGGACATTTGGCGAAGCCTAGAAACGAACCTCATGGCCCAAGTACGCTCTAGAAACTGGCACATCTACGCGCCAAATGCAGCAACGTCGGCCTCGGCGTATGGAAATTGGACTCTGCCGGGTTAGCCACACGTCTTGTTCCAACTCCTCGCGACCATTCTACTCCATCAAAATCAAACGTCTGGTTTTTTTTTTCTCACGGTACCGATGAGACATGAACGTTTGTTAGTTAGTTATGTTATAGGAAGAGAATGTCGAAATAAAATTGCTCTCTTATAGTCGGGTATAAGCACTTTGCACCAACTTTAACTGCTCCTTCTATCACTGTCATTGCATCACTAACCATTTCCCACCACTTCTTTTCACAGGCTATAAAAAATGGTTACATCTTGACTCTCTTGTACATCATCCATATATACGTGCGTACATGGATTGGAGTCGTCTCCCCTACCAAGTCCTATCTACACCCGGATATCTAACAATATTCACAGAAAGATTAACAATAGATAGAAGAACTATATGCTACAAACAAAAAAGAAAAAACTGTACTCCTATGCTACAAAAACAAAAGGAAAAACTAAGAAAAAAGGACAAGAGGAAAGCCGCACACCAACCAACGAGTCCGGCAAACAGCGTACGCGGCACGTGGGCCCGCGGGTCAACGCTCATCGGTGAAGCAAGGAGCTAGCGCCGCCACCGCCCACCGCTACGGGCTACGGCGTGGCGCCCCAGAGCACCTCGGCGAGCACGGTGGCCTCCTCCGCCGGCGACACGGCCGCCTCCCGCACCCGCCGCAGGATCTCCAGCTTCGTCTCGCGCTTCTCCCGCGGGCTCAGCACCACGCCCACCTCCACCTGCACCGCGAACCGCGACACCGCGCTCACGAACGGCCGCTCTTCCGTGTCCATGTCCGCGTCGCCGTTGCCCTCGCGACGCCGCCACACCGTGGGGAGGCAGGCGAGGAGGAGGAGGGAACCGCCAGCTTTGGCGTCGTCGGGCTTCGCTTTTGGGCAGCCGTCCTCGTCCTCGTCCGTGTCCGCGAGCGAGCCGCCGAGGTCGGAGCGCTGCAGGCAGAGGAGGCGCTTGACGAGGCCCTCGGCGAGGAGCGCGTCCACCACCTCTTTGCGGCCGTAGTACCCGACGCGGAGCGCGAAGCCGAGCGCGGGGATGCGGGCGCGCGGGTCGGGCGCGCACAGCAGCGCGACGAGCCGCGGGAGCTCGCCGCGCGCGTGGAGCTCGTCCACCAGCGGGCTCCGGATGGCGTCCACCAGGCCGTTGAGCGCGCGCAGCGGCGCCGCGGACGCCGACGCGGACGCCACCAGCGCGCCGACGGCGGGGCCCATGAGGACGGGCCCGACGAACACGTCCTTGTTGAAGCGCACCAGCGCCAGCACCGCGGCCGCGCAGCCGTCGCCCACGGCGGGGTCCCCGAGCCCGGCCTCCACCGCCGGGAACACACCGTGGCGGAGCAGCGCGCCCTGGAGCCGCGGGTCGAACCGCCCGCCCGCGGACAGGGACAGCAGCCGCGCCTCGAGCTCCGCGAGGAGCGCGCGCGCGGCGTCCGCCCTGCCGCCGCGCAGCGCGGCCACGAGGCGCGCGATGGCCTCGCGGTCGACCCACGCCTGGATCTCGCCGGCGACGGCGCCGGCCACGCGCGCGACCGCCCTCCGCGCGCCGCACCGGCGGCAACGCGCGCGCAGGGACAGGGAGCCGGAGCACAGGTCAACGGAGCACGAGAGGGCTCTGAGCCGGCACAGGAGGCGGCGCAGGGCGACGAGATCGGGGTCGCCGGCGAGGAGGTCGTCGGCGCCGGCCTCGAGCGCGAGAAGCGCCTGCAGCGCCGGGCCTCGTACCTCCCCGGCCTCCACCCTCCGCGCGGCGTCCCGCAGCGCTCGTAGGACGTGGAGGAAGCCCTCCCCCTCCTCCATGGAGATGGAGGAGAAGGGGGGAGGCAGAGCACCCGAGGCCTCGTTTTAATCTCGCTCGTCGTCTCCACGCCTTGTCTCTACTCCGCTACTAGTCTACTGCCGACGCGTGCACCCGCAGTCACACAGTGGTAAGTGGTAACCACTCGGCTCGGCATCGTGCCGTCGTCCCGCGAAATCAGAGTCGTTTTACGGGCCGCGCACGGGTGGTTCTGCTTCCGCGCTCCGCCCCGCCGCGCAATGCCACGGAGAGCATGCTCGCGAGAAACAGAAGCAGGACAGCTACGAAGCGTGATCGGCTGATTTGCCCCCGGCGGCTGCTTTACCTTGAATGGCACCGCGAGCACGTGACCTTGGAATCTCGAGATGCATTAAAATGGTGCGTGCGCTCAGTAGATGCGATCATCAGAGGCATTAAAAATTCTCTTGTTATGGTGAAAGTGTAATTTTACACGTGTAGTTCGGTACGACTATGCAATGCCGTGATTGGCTGTGACTGTACCAGACTCGCACGTATCATGACTCATGAGGTCGGAAGAGGTTGCCGTGCCACGACAGGAGACTTTCGTTTCGCCGTGCCGATCTCTCGTGAGTCATGATGGTTAAGTTTTAAACCAAGCTATTTTTTTTTCTCGATCGGGTCATTCACCCATTTTTCATTAAGAGAAAAATAGTTAACAGAACAAACCGTGCGTGGTCACGCAAGCGAGGAGCCTCCGTGACACAAGCACACTGCCACCTAGCTACTGGATTCACTAAGAGAAGATTACACCGCCACCTAGCTAATTTTCAGTAAGAGGTTGTCTGGAACTCCTCCGCTTTATGTTCTCTCTCTTTCTATGGAATTAACTCCATGTGAAACAACTCAACTCCGCCAAATTTTGAAGTAGAGAGCTACTATATATGCATAATAATAAGAAGGTTTCTCTCCCTTATTTTATTTCGAGATGGAGCATGTGTAAAGGTGCTCTAAAAAAATTTAGAGTCGCTCAACCATGGAGTTTTTAGACTGAGCTAAAAACGTGGGGGGCTGAATAATCCTAATTAAAGTTGTAAATATAAACCAACTGTCTTTTTTTTTTCTATATACTCTTAGAATCTAGGGATGATGTACTTCGGGTGACGTGGACATGTTAGCGTGAGTGGTGTTACTGGTGTACATTCCTTGGTATATCCGGATCTCCCAACGAGCAAAAGGATCCACGGAATATGTATGTCCAAGTTTTATACGCCTTTCATGCTTTGACAAACGCAGTCAGCTTTGGTGCATGCATGTGGTGGCTCGCCATCCGCCGGTCAAACCATCACCCAAACAGGCTGTCTCAAGAGATGGGCCACGAGGCCTGCAGGCTCAGGTTTCAGGCTTCAGCCCAGTTTCCTGCCGACGACGTAGCGGCCCAGCAGTGCTTGCAGTCCATCTGCCACAGGCCCCACTTCCGCGGCACATCGCTCGCGCACTCCGCTCGTCAGCACTCTCGTCGTCTTAGCGGAGAGGGAGCCCCCACCTCCACCCGCCCGCCGCCATGGCGCTCCACCGCATCACCGCGAGGAGGAGAACCGTTCTCCCCGCCACCCGTGCCTTCTCCTCTTCCTCTAACCCGCCGTTCCCTCCGCCCCCGCCTCCCACGAACGACCCCGACGCCGCCCATTCCCCGTCCTCCTCTTCGCCCCCAAACCACGGCGCGCCGCGGAACCCGGCGTCCTCGCTCTTCCAGGACATCAGAGATCGCCTCCTCTCGTCTCCCACGTCGCCCTCCCCCGCGCCGGATCCCGACGAACCTGCCCCGCCCCAACCCCGCGCGCGGCGCTCCTTCTTCGCAACGGGCCCCTGAAGACATCCGCCGGATGCTCCAGAACGTCCGCTCAACCGGCGGCGTGCCTTCCACCTCCTCTCCCGGAGCCGCCCCGTCACCCTCCGCTCCCGGAGCCATCCCCTTCTTCACGGACCTGTTCAAGAAGGACAGCGTCGCCCAGGGCCCCAACGCCGGGCAGGGGGTGCTCGGCCTCGATGCCACCCGAGGGAGCCTCAAGGGCCCCCGTTCGTCGAAGCCTTTTATGACCCATTTGCCGAGCAGCATCTTCCGCCCGGAGCTAGAGAGGAACTCGAAGGCTGTAGGTGCGGGGCAGGAAGAGAATGGCTCTGCCATTGCGCTTAAGAGGCACTACAGCTACGAAGAGCTTGGGAAGAGGCTAGGGGAGCTGCGGCCGGCGGGTGCGGGCAAAGACGGTAAGGAGTGGTTCTCGCTCACGGAGCTGCAGGGGCGTATCGCCAAGCTAGCAGAGTTGGAGAAGCAGGAGAACCGGTTCGCCAGGCGGCAATTTTTGGAACTCCGGAGTGGCATTGAGAACCTGCAGAAACAAGAAAAACCGGCTCGGCAGGTAAACATGAATACACTGCTGAACCTTGGCGGTCAGCTGGACTACATGGATCGGCCTCCGCAGGAGCAGTTGTTAGAGAAGGTGAGATTGGCCCTTTTTTTTTTTTTTGCTGCTTATCAAAGTAATTCCTTGGCTTATTTACAGTCTTAGGATAGGATGTGATCTACTACCGCTGATCAAAGTTGTTATCTTCAGTACTTCCATCCAGATCATATGTCATCCGAAGATAAGATGAAATTGGAGCTCCAAAGGGTGAGGGACGAGTTCAAGATGTCCGAGAATGACTGTGGTTCTGCACGAGTTCAAAGTAAACTCACTTTATTCTGATCTTTTTTTGAGTTCGAAGTAAACACTTAAACCTGTCCTTCAAAGTAACACGAATGACGAGTTCAAGCAGGTGTCCTACTTGTGAAAGACGTAGTGACATTTGTGCGGAAATAAGAAATACTGAACGCAGTATTCATTCTTAACTAGATAGATAGTACTTTTTCATTGTTTTCATACACTTTTTCCCTTCTGAGGTTGCATAATACATACAGAAACTGTGCGTTTATTATTTATGCTACGAAGTTTATTTGTAATGTTTCTGTGTTTGTTTGCCTTTATTGGTTGTTTATTTGATTCTTATATCTGAAACAAACATGTAGCTATATATGAACTAAACAGTAAACACCTTTCTGCTTTGTCAATCCCTTCTTTTCAGTCCTTGTTGACCGGGGAAAAAGCATCACCTAAGCATGATAACTTGTATCTCTTTTATTTATTTTTCTACATGAGGTCTCATAGCAGCTCTGATGTATGTTTAAAGATGTCGAGCATTGTATATTTGTATGCCCATGTGGCTTTATTGCCTTTTGTATGTGAATCATGCGTGTTACTGATATGTCCATATTTCGTTTCCAGTTGCCCAACTGACTCTGAAAATCAAGCATCTATCAGCTGTTCTACACAAGAAGGTATGCAAAATCCTAGGTCCTCCTTATGATTTATTGTGCTGTTTCACTGCAACATCTGGCAGTAATGCTTTTGGAACTGTTTAATCTTGATTCAAAGAAGTAATTCGTGCGCCGTGTTGTGATGCAGGATAAACATTCTAGAAAGGGGCTTCAGGAGATGGTCCAAAGGAGGAAGAAATACCTGAAATACTTGTGCCGAACCGACTGGGACTCGTACTGTCTTGTTCTGTCAAAGCTGGGGCTTCGCGATGTGCCCGAGTACAAAGCTCTTGACTACAAGAGCAAAGCAACCACCAAGGCCAAATCTAAGAAGAAGAGCAAAGGCAAGGGCAAGAAGAGAAATGTGAAGGCGTAGAGGTGGTGAACAAATCTGCCCTTCTTTTGGCCAATCTAATTATAAGAAGAGCAAGGGCAAGAAGAGAAACGCTCAGGCCCGAGATGGCTCGATCCAATCTTGCAATGCTGTATTTTTTGAAGCTGTCTGTAATAACCATTTCTCTGGAGTCTAGATGCTGAGGTTTTTCCTTGTCTTGCTAGGAGCTGCAGCCTTCTCTAACAACTGATTTCTCCTTTGATTTCTTCTTGCCCTTGAGTTTTCCCGCTCAATTTACTGAGATGGGATGTGGAGCAATAGATACGGCAGTGACACTAATTTGTAGTATTAAACATAGATTAATTATAAAACTAATTGCATAAATGGAAATTAATTTGCGAGACAAATCTATTAAGTTTAATTAAGTCATGATTTGACAATGTGGTGCTACGGTAAACATGCGCTAATAATGGATTCATTAAGTTAATAGATTCATCTCGTAAATTAGTCTCCATCTGTGTAATTAATTTTATAATTAGCTTATGTTTAATTCTTCTAATTAGCATTCGAACATTTGATGCGACAAGGACTAAACTTTACATCTTGTTCCTCCTCCTAACGCGCAGCAGCGGCGCGGCAGGGTCTTGCCACAGCTCTGCCGTCGTGGGCGCCTGATGAGACTACCACGCCCATGACGATCTTCTTCCCTTCCCATGCCGCTGTCATGGCCATTGTTGCCCCCATCCCAACCTAGCCTGGCCACCTCCTCAACAGCTCCATTGGCGGTGGCGTCACCGCCGCCTCCAACTCCTCGTTGTCTGTTCCATCCCCATCGCCCAGTCACCTTCTCAACCGCTCGCTCCATCGGCGGTGGTGTCACCGCCGCCTCCATCTCATCGCCGTCTCTTCCATTCCCACTGCCCGGCCACCTCCTCAACCGCTCGCTCCATCGACGGTGGCGTCACCGCCGCCTCCACCTCGCTGCCATCTCTTCCATCCCTACTGCCTGACCTGTCTACCTCTCAAAAATTTCTTCTAAGCCCGCAGGAGATGCTGGAGATGGAGAATAAGAGAGGAAGAGGAAGAGGAAGAGAAGAGAATGGAGAAGAAGAGAGGGAGAGGAAGAGAAGAGAGAAGATTCGAGTGTTCCAACATTCGAGTGAGATGTAGCTTTTCTGTAACGCTATACTATTACGTCATCAGCAGTTTGTAGCTTTGCTAGAGTTCTTGTTTGTGCTTGACGTAACTTGGCCATAATTCTTGTAAAAAACACATGAGCCATATATCAATCTTGCTAGAGCACGGATAAATACAACCATTCGTCAGTTTGTAATTTGACATTGTAGTACTCACATTATCACCGGTTTCCGTCAGAGATAGAGAAGAAGATGAGGTGAAGAGAAGAAAGAAGAATCTGAGTGTTCCAACACTTTAGTGAAACGTAGATTTCTATAGCATTATACCATTGCGTCATCACCAATCTGTAGATTTGCAAGAATACTTGGGTGAGATGTAGCTTTTATGTAGCACTGAACTATTACGTTAGCTTTGCCAGAATTCTTATTTGTGTTTGACCTAACTTGGCCATAATTCTTGGAAAAAAATGCATGAACATATGTCAATCTTGCTAGAGCGCAAAAAAATATAACCGTTTGTCAGTCTGTAATTTGATACTACAGTACTCACGTTATCACCGATTTCAGAAAACTGCATATGGTTTTGATAGAAATTCTACTAATTTTGATTTGAAGACCGCGAATCGCGATATCAGAACTAGGCTCCCACGACCGATCCGACCCGACCTGCGGTCCTCGGCCGGCGGCTCGGCTTCCTCGTCTCGCTGCCCCTCACTACCACGCAACCAGTAAAAACCTCTCACCCCCGAACCCCTCCGCCGCCGACGTCGCCGTGGCCAACGAGCGCGAAAGGGACGCGACCTATCCCTCCTCGGACGCGGCTCCAGATCTCCGCTGCTGCCCGCTTCTTTTCCATGGAGGCGAGATCCTCGTCCTCTGCGGCCGCCGCGCCGCCGCCCCCCTTCATACCCTCGTCCAGCGACCAGGGCGTCTGGGCTGACGCCTCGCCGCTCCTCACCGCCGCGTGCCGTGGTAAAACTCGAGGCAGAGCCTTCCCCTTGCTGTTTGCTGATGTGAAACGTGCTAGTCTCTGTTGTTTGGAGGCCTTGCATGCAGGCTCTGTTGTGCGGTGGATCGTGCGTGTAGATCTCTGTGTATGTGGATACTGGTGAGGATGGTTTCTCGTTTTGGTTTGCACCGAGCAATGCGAGATGCTTGGTTGCCTGAGGAGATTTTGGTGTCAGCAGCATATGGGATGTACCCAGTCAGTTTTAAACCATAGAGGGAAAAACACGCGCACTGTGTTTGATTGAATAGTAAATATGAAATGGGTTGCCGTTGCTGTGGGAGAACTGTACTGGCAATTAGGGATGAAAACGGACGGAATTTTTCCCGTACCGTCCCGTTCCGTTTTCTACATTTTCCTGTCCGTTTCTGGATTTGCGAGATCCCGTTTTCGTATTTGCGGAAGTAGAAAATGGTGTTTTCCGTTCGTTTCCGAGTAATCTCGTTTTAATACGGAATAGACCCGTATTTATCCCGTTTTCAATCTATGCTCAACATGTTCAACAATTACATGTCCTTATGTTATGTTAATATAACTACGAATCACCAAATATGCATGTTATGTTCACGTACATAGCATGTAAATGAATATTAAACTTTGTATATATTATTACATGACTTTATATATGTATACTTCGAGAATATTAGATTATGTGATCTTAATTTAATTTTCCGGCTCTCCATCCATATTTGTCCGTTTCCGTATGTCCGCATATTCCGATTCCGTTTTCGAACCCGCATTTTCCGAACCCACTCCCGTTTCCACCAAAAAAATATAGAAATGGAAGTAGAAATAGGGTTTTTCCGTCCGTTTTCATCCCTACTGGCAATAGGGATATTCTGTAGAATGCATTGTCTGGGTCCTAGGATTTGGTGTTTGTTTTATGTTGCATTTTAAATGCTAGATTCAAGCACCTGCCCATTCTGAGGTAGCCTGTGAGTGATGTGTCGTTGAAACACCTGAGAATCGAGAGCATATAGTTTCGTGCCCTGAGAGTTACCGATTTTCTCAATTCATGATTGATAACATGTAACCAACCTTCCCTTTTAAGGATGGATTAAGGGTTTTAGGAGAGCTATATGGATTTTAATGGATCTGTTTTACAGATTAGGAAGGTCTTTTGGTTAGCATTGGTTAGTCATTGAGGTGGCTGGGTTGCAAGAGAGCTACTGCCTACTGGTATATGTGCAGTAAGAGAAGCAAACTTGATGTTCCTCTCTTGTTTGCTTATGTGCCCTGGAGGCACTATTTGAGGATTAGTTTTGTAACTAAGCGAAGTATAAGATGCGATCACTTAGGGATAGTGTCCAAGTTTGTGGGTGGCAAGGCTCCTGTGCAAACCCCCCTGACTACGCCCCTGGTTGGGAATCAACCAGGGGCTGACTTTCTGGGGATGGAGAGGAACCATGGCTCTGAAAGCTATGAGCAGTCTGAGGGACTCACATTTCCACCAAGTTAAATTGAGCTCAAATTTTCTGACCTTCCATTATGTATCCTTTGCCTCATGGTGCTTTCGTGAAGTTTGTTTGGGAAGTGACTTTTCTATAAATCTAAAATAGTAAAATATACATGTGCATTACTGAATTATATTCAAACATTTATGTACAAATTATTGGCGCTATGAATAACATATTTCGAGAAAGTAATCAAGTTAAAATGCTACACATGAAAATATATCTGTGCATTTTTAAAAGTATTTTACAATTTGGTAGAAGTGCACGGTCTTCTTTTTTCAAAACTCAAAACTAATTAGTTAGTTCAATCTCAAATGGGGATGGTTTGTCGTTTTCTAGGGCTGCTTTGTTGCCAAAGTCCGCTATGGGAAATTTTGATCTTGGATTTAGATGCATCTCGGACTCTGTCCATACTGATAGAAACAGACAGCTGAGAGTTGAGCCTGTGCTCAGATCTACTAGCTAACTTATCTTTTATTTGTTTTGTCTCCTACTGACTGTTCATGCTTGTAGATCTCCAGGATGGGGAACTTGTACATGGAGAAAACTTTAGTCTATTTGCTGCAATGTCTGCATTGGAAGTAAGCCCGCACCACATCCCCTGCTATTTGATTGTGCTTCATCTACTTTTTTCTCTCTATTGTGCATTGTGGGTGTCGAGGCTCATGATGCTCTTGTTTCTACTGAAATATTTTGTGCATTTAGTTATTATTATAATTTAGCAATTGGTTGATCTTTTCCTTGTAGACATAGTATTTTCTAGGTCACCTGAGTTGCTTTTATGGACTATCACTCAACTTTTTTGGGCACTTGAGGATCTGGATGCATGCATCCTTGTGAAAAGCCATCTCTTGACAATTCACTCATTGATGTGATAGGCAAATGTTTTTTTTAATTTAGATTGGCTTGGTCAGTTATTTTTGTTTGGAGTGATTCTTCTCACTGATCTCAGTTTCATTGAAAATTATGAGACAGAGAACATTAATTACATACTCTGCGAGCGAACTCGCTCACTGATTCGAAATCCAAAACATGCATGTAGGTAGGCAATTCAAAATGTGGTATGGATCAAAAGGACAGACATGTTTAAGGAACCTTTCAAAATATTAGTGAATGCTTCAAAGGACATTTTAGTTCATAATGATAATGTCATAATGACTAAGCCAAACATCATACTGGTCAGGGCCATTGAGTGAGGCACTTCAATGGTTTGTTGTGTTTTTATTGTTTCAATCTATTGCTTGATTTTAGTTCTCAGTATGTACTCCGTCCTGATAGATAATGGATCCAAAAATGGATTCTGGAATTGAGAGAAGTCGATACAACTCCATTGAAGAGGCCATAGAAGATGGTGTTGCACCAATCCCACTTAGCTTGGATAGGACACTTGATGTTCAACGCTCTATTGATGTCATGGATCATCTTTTCTCATGTGAGGTACTTAAGTCCTCTCTTGCATGTAATATGTGCAACCTTTTCAATTTGACTAAACCACATATTTTAATGCTTTATTTACCAGGCAACATGGCACAAGGGGCACACTCTAGCTCAGACTGTATTTACATGTATCTACCTTATGAGAATGCAGAGAACTTCATCACATGCTGTACTAAATAGCTTTTGCAGGATTTTGCGTGCTACTTGTAATGCTGTCATTTCTGTTGTTTCTACTGCCCGAACTCATGAGGTACTAGGTTGGACCTTGGTTGTTATCTATCTCCATTTTTCCCTGGTTACTTCTATCAATAATCTACGGCATGTCAAGAATATGGAATTTGATGGTTCTACAAATAACCTATGCATATTAACTATCTTGACAAAGTTCGTTCTTTTATAGCCTCCTTATTTGACTTATCTCCACTAAACTCTTTCCTGAAAATTGCTCCAATCTGTCATGTTGCTGAACTTGATTGGATCTGAAGACAATCACCTTGACGAGTTTTTTTTTGTAAGATAAGACTAGCCTCTCCCTGCAAATGAGTAGCACAAATTAACATTTTTGTTTCTAGATTTGTGCAATTTATTTAGTTTTTACTTTTTAGTATATGTTGTCCATAACCTTGTTAGACAACTGGTAACTGATAGCTTGCATGTGGAGCAATGGAGTGGATTTCATTAGTCTCTGAATGTCTCCTACATTTCTTACTTTTTTTAGTTGCAGAAGTGATTATGGAGGGAAGCTATATTTAGTGCTTTAGGGTGTGGTGCTGTAATGTGTGAGATCTGCTGTACATAATTCATATGTCAATATGAGCATTAGTTTTTATTAGTGTTTAACCTGATATGTGAGATACCACCATCTTTTGTGTAGTTGTAACTCCATGATTCCACTTGTGAGACAAATCCTTTTTCATGTATCTGTAGGAAGAGGATCTCTTTACTATGTCTTTTGGGCTGCCTTTGAGAGATGAAGGTGATGAAAAGTGCCTGTCAATTCTAAACTCAGTTGAAGAGACAATATCTCGTCAATTACGTGCATGTAAAGCCCAGGCATTGTCCAAGAAAAAAACACTAGAAGGTATCAGTATTAAGTGTATGTGCTATATAATCTTATTCTGTTTTTCTCAGTTTATTAATGTCATGAGTATCATTAGTATTGTTGAAACTGCTCCATTTTGAATAATTGTTGTATACTAAGTTTCCCTGATGCAAAAAGAAGAAGAAAAGAATTGTTGTCAATTACTGAAGATAGGACAAACCATATGTGCCTTGTTTTAGCTCAACTATCTTTAGTTCAATCTTGAAATTGCGCTAACTGCTGATTAATTTGCATCAAATTATTCAAGTGCATGTATGCAAAGTTGCTGAACACTCAACTAGGTCCATCACTTTTAAGTACTTCTAGCTCAGTCTTTAGAATGGTTTGACATAAAAATACTAAAGAAGTAAAAAAAAAGAAGAAGATGCAGAAGCCTACATTGAGAATGACAAGGTAATTAATTGGATTATTACTTTGACAAGCTTAATATACTTTGATTTTGTCTTATGTAGACTATATAAATATAAATTAATGAAAAATCAATATATTCCTTTTTTTAATCAATATAAGAAGATTGTTGATGTCGTGATATTGACTAGGAATATTTTATTGCTGCAGGTCTTGAATCCCTGCAGGATAATCCTGATCTGGAAGAGGATTATTGCAGAGCTCTGTTATGCAGATTACGTTTTCGTAAGGTTTTAACCCTTATTTCCTGTTCAATTCTGTTAAAAAATGGTTGACTGAATTTTCTGATTGTTGTGAATTAACAAGTGCGTTTCTGAAAGCAGTTTGTTTATCTATGTTCATCTTCTGTTATTATGTATATATTGATTTCACAGTAAGAAAGTACGCTTCCATGATAATTTTTTTTTTTTTTTTTGGAAAATAACATGGAAACTGTTGGCCCTTCCTTGGTTTCTCTCCTTATCCAGTGATGAAATGAAGGAAAAGGACAAACTATTACACTTGCAAAGTTGCAATTGCCTTACACATTTATGTATGTACCACCATGGTTGTAAGGCGATTCTGATGTTGATGCATTTTGTTGGATAGTTCACAGAGCCTTGGTGCTGCTGTGTCCATCCTTTCCGTTCTAAACTCAGTAGGTGTTATAAACCCATCCTGGTGGCTGTTTGTAATTTCGTTGCGAAAGCAATGAAATTCAGGCTCGCTCGTTATGAAAAAAAATGTATGTTTGCACCAAGCGGAACTGTTGCAACTAAAGACTATACAGTACAATATTGTATAACTAAAGTCTAAAGGTCAACTAGTTTGACATCGGCCTTTCAGTTGTAGGGATCATTTCTGATGAAGTTGTATAGAAGTTTTTTTTCCTTTTATTTTTCAATGCCTCCATCACCTTTTTTTGGTGGTTTTGTAGCATTTCTACCATGTTGTTATGTGCATGAGGAAACCTCATGGAAGAGGATTGGAGTTGGCCCGGAAGCATGTTGCTTCATGCTTGACGGAGCTTAATTTGATGCTTAAGTCTCGGGAGTTTCTCAAGTCCCAGTCCAGCACTACGTTACAGCAAGGTGATGGAAACTGCACCACTGCATCTGGTTGTCAACCTGTTGGCTTTGATGTTACCTTAAACAGCAGACTTTTGAGTCCCACACCACCACGTGCGGTAAAAGTACTTAGCTGGAGCGATGTAAGTACGAATTAGGCATTAATTATGCTCCAAGTTCCTACCTTAATTATGCTTGAAGTTTCTATGTTTTGTTGAATCACATCTGAAAGATGGACACACTTTTGCAGTTTCCCATGTAATGCTGTAATAATTATGTTTCAGGCAATCAGGTACTTTGAGAGGCTTCTGCATGATCTTGATGTCATCTGCGCTTTGTCGCTCGATCCTGTGCTTGAGAATGTGCTTCACTTTATTGTACAGTTCCAAAAAACAGTGCCAGATTTGGTTCCTAGAGCATTTCTTCAGGTGGGTCATACTTATATTCTTCGTGGGCCATCTGCACTACAGCAGTTGGTGTAGTGTATGACTAACTTGCAATTTAATGTTAGGTAATTGTTTGCTTCTTTTACTGTTTTAATATCTCACTGATAAAAGTCTTATGCTATAACCAAACATTAGTGATGTCTTATGTTATGAAAGTCTTGGATTAATAAAGGGAGGGAAGATTTTATCTTTTGTATATTTGGTTGAAAATGTAGTATGGTATCTGATATTGTGATTGTGACTATCAATTCATTTATCTTTTAGAAACATGATTTGTTTCATCCTGTACAATGTGCAGTCTTTGAATTCTTTTACTACATCTCATTCGCTGCTTCTTTCTTGCATTAACAATGATCCAAAAATGGCCCTGATGCAGACTTTGTTGGTCCAAGATGGCAAACTTTATGGGGAACACTTGTTTTCTGATGTCATTTCAAGGGCTTTATCACTACCGGACATTATTGGAGATAAGGAATTTCAGATGAATGAGTTTGTTGTGCAGCTAGGTCAGGTCAGACACCAGGATCATTCTTCTCCTCTGTTGATGGTTACTTTGCATCTTCGTTTGTCTGGAATTATCACTGATTAATTAATATGATGACATTGCAGTTGGTTGTCAACTTAATAAAAATTCTTTGTACAAACACTGCATGGCAACGGCGCAAGCTTGGGAAGAGTTTACAGGATTGGAGTACTATTTCCATACAGGTGTGTGAAATCAATGCTGTTTTGCTTATTTCTTCTTTCCTCAGCTTACATTAGTAGATGTAAGTTATGCTTTCGTGTTGGCAAAAGAATCACATCAGCCACAGTAAACAAATTTGGTTGTTTCATAACCAAGCTGAGAAAACTCAGTTGTCTAAATAACACTTTCTTAGTATTTAGTAGGAATAAATAGTAGTCCATTGCACTGCCAATGGCATATTAAATTTTTGGAACGATGAAAAAGGTACCATGCTAGACCCAAGAACGGCAAGGTGAAAAAAGGGGTTTTGTAGCTGATATTCAAGAACACGAATAATGTATTCTAGATTTCTCATGGACCCAAAGTAGCAAGTTTTGATGTTTTCTCATTGACCCGTTCTTTTAAAAACTTCCTTATCAGGAGCTGAAAATTTTTAATTGATGTTTTAATAACTGCTATAAAGGCATATTAGGATGTTGCAAACCTGCTATGATATCTCTTCTGTATATTTTTAGCTACTTCTAGGGGTAATTGCAATACTCAAATAGTTTGTGACTATTCCTTGACTGCGATAGTTTGAGTATTTGAGTGCTTCTTCCCCATGTGTATGATGTCGCTTTTGCACTTTTAATGTTTTGTGCTTATACATGTGGCAGTTGGAGCTTGCACTGAAAAGAGAGTTCGGTGAAACTAGAAATGTCTTGCAGAATGAGGTATCTCTGATTTAATGTGCTTTCTGAGATAAATATCACTTTCATATATTTTTTCCATTGTTCAACGTGCTTTGGTTGGTGTGCAGAATATGTGCATGAGAGTATCAAAGCAACTTCTTATTTGGACTCAGGAGCATGCATACTGGGTTGCTTTTCGGTTTCTCACATTGGGTTTCGAACTTGACCTATATTCTCCAGGCGAATATTGTATGGTGTACTGGTACATGTATGTGGTGCTCACAAAGCTAATAGAAAAGATGCAGTTACGAGTTCTTGCTAGTAGCGAAACCTGTAAGTTTTGATGTCACATGTGAATTTTATTTTTTCATCTTACCATTACGGAATTAATTTCTTTTTGAAGATTAAGAAAGAGCCGAAATAGCTTGAAATAAATAATAATTGTTCCGATGGAACCTTCTACTCATAATTGACCATTGATACACGGTAATACGGTATAAACATAGCCTTAATGAATTAACTGACTTCTTTTACTTATTAAAATACAATTCAAATACAAATACAAAATCGAAAATCAGACCTGTTAGCATTCTAAGGTCAAAAGTATAGTTTAAATTAAAGTAAAAAAACCTGCTCTCATATTAGACTTGTAATAGACACTAAAATAGGATGGCCACGTAGCATTCAAGGTGACTTGCTTACTAATATCTATCAGATGTTTTATTGCTTTTATGTTAACTGTGTTTTGAAATTTGGTTGTAAAGTGATAAGGAGTTATAGAAAGAGGAAAACTTAAGGGAAAATATGAATAAGAATTACAAAATGGAGAACATACAGTTTACAAAATATGCAGTCCAGTTCTATGTCAAATGCTCACGTGTTAAAATAAAGCAGAGTATAGCTGTTTAAAAATGGTGGTCCCATATGCTGCACGATTGATTTGAGTCAAATTAGAGCCGAATGGCAAATAAAGCAGAACAGTACCGAAACCGAAGAAAGCTCCTCTGACAGACATCAGAGGGCGGTAGCTGAGATCTGATCTCTCTGACTTTAATGTCAGAGGAGCCTCTTCCCCTGAAATTGCCTCACATGAAAAAACATGATGTAGCGGCTGTTTGGTTGTCTATTTACAGTTAAACATTTGATTTTGTCTCTTCCACCATTTAAATGGATGCCATGCCATTTTCACTAATACGTGATGGCTTCCTTTTAGTAAACTTTTGTGTAACTTAACATGTATTGTCAAATGTTCAGCACGTAGAAAGGGGAAAAAGAAGAAGGATCATTCGAAGGATTCAGCTCGGGATATAACATTTTCATCCTCTTGTTTATTGCTTCAATGCTATCTCTTGCTATCAGAGGGACTCTCAATGGTACGTATGGAAAAATATGGTCATTTGGAAATCATTCCGGTGCAAAGCATACATCTGTACAAGTATCGTCTATGGAACTGAACAATCACTCTCTTATTGCTAATGCAGATGCTAGCTGTTCTCAGAAACGAAAGTAGGCCATTCCAATTACCAAGTATCTTTAACACTGAACAAGAGGTGTGATTGGATTTATTGTTGTGACTTCTAACATCCTTTTAAATATGGCTTGAACGAGTCTGATATAATATCAATCACTCTTCGCAGAGATTCATGCAGCACTTCGATCTTCTTCTGAAAGCTCGAGTCCCTGAGCACATTTCCTTCTTCAGTTTTAAGGAATCATCTTCCCGGGCAGGCATATCAGTGAGTGTTCGCTACTGAAATCCCTTTTATCAGTTCTCTCATCTGCTTAGTTTGACAAAGCCTCGATACCTCTTTTTGTCACAGGATTTGGTGAAATACAACTTCTTCAAGGAAATTCAGAAGATAGTCCCCTCACTAAGGGGCAGTTTTGCAAGTGAACCAGAAAAACTTGCTGAGGTCCGTCGGATAGAGCAGGTGGCTGAGCACAACAGGATAGCCCTAAATATTATCAACCAAGTTGGAGCTGGCGAACCATCTCTAAGGGTCTCGTTTGAGTTTACACACCACCCTCACTTTGCAGTGGCAGTTGTGAAGAGATCATGATTCAAGTTTGGCATCATGTGCCAATTCTTTACCCCTCATCTTGATAGTGATAGCAGAAAATTCTCGTTCATGTGTTGCTCACATGTTCATTGGTTTTTCTGAGCGCAACACCATGTGTTTTAGGTTGTACACAAACACCATGTAGCAATTTTGCAGGCAAGATAAGAAAAATCAGATGCCGGTAAAAAAGCCCTCGCCCCTGGCATTATTTTGTAAGCAAATTTTGAGTTCACTTAATATGCGAAACATGATTATACAGGTGTATCTGAGTGATCATTCGTCACTGACTAATTTACTTAAACGGGTTTGACTGGTATGACAGGGTCAACTTTTGTTCTCTTGTTTGATAATTCTTTTCGCGGTGATAACTGACTATTACTGCAGTATTATTTTGACAATGTACATTGCCTTCGCGTTGTACATCCATCTTGCCCCTTTCCCATTTTGTAATGGATGGTCCTGCAGCAATTTTGAAACTTAAAATTCCATAGATTCAAAATTGAGCACTCAAATTATAATCTGGTCGCATCTTTATATTCCTTTCATTAGCCCATCAAACCAAGACATCACTTATATAAGTTCTGATGATATTTTGTTGTAAAAGGAATCTTCTTGTAACAAAAATGCTTATGAATTTAACAAAGTGGAAGAAGACCGTAGACGACTCTGGAATATAACTTAAGCATCTTAACTGCTTTTATAATGTCATTTTTCTATATGCCTGTTCGCTTGAACTATTTTTTAGCCAATAAACAGTGTTTTTCTCTCACAACAAATCAGCATCAGCATAAGTCAAATTTCAGCATAACCGAACAGGGTAGTAAGCAATTTATGTCTTCTAGTAAAATTACGCAAATATGTAGGCATGGGGATCTCATTTTACTGATAATAAATCAGATTCACGGTTTGAAAAAAAAGCAGCATTTGGGGGTTAATGTACTATTTTTTTCACTTGTACAATTGACCCCCTACTTGCGAGTTCTTAAATGGAAAGATATGCATTCATATTTTTTTAATTGCTTAGGGCGTCCTCACATGCATGTCTAGCTTACGACCTGTTCGCTTGGCTTATAATCCGTACTTTTTTAGCTAACGAATAATATTTTTCTCTCACAACAAATCAGCAAACAGTATTTTTAATCATGACTTTTCAGCCAAGTAAACAGTACATCTTGCTCACAAAACGAGACAAGCAGCATTGTTAGGCACACTTGCAGGAGCAGGATCATATCATAGCGAGTTTTTGAAATGTTCAATTCAGCCAGGAAGGTTATTCTAGACAGTTGACTTTGGATCGCAAATTCAGTTCTGCAGGTAACGTACGTAGTCGGGCATGCAGTACAACTAGTACGAGTATCCCCGGCACTCGAATCATGACAATGCCCTTTTTCTTTTACGAATTCAGTGCGCATTTCTTGACTTTTTTTTACTATCTTTTTACGTGTGTGTTGAGTGTTGACACACGGATTCGATCATCCTTATATAGAGTAGAGTACTCCTATTTGTTTGTTTGTGGACATGCATGTGACCAGTTAAGCCAGATCTTTTAATTTCCTGGTTTATTAGTTTTTTATAAGGAGGAGGGGGAGGGGATGGAGTAGGGATCGGAGACTGTTGCTCAAGCTCCTGAAGAACACCACGATTATTTTTCGCGATACAATTGTCCACAGAATGACAGAAACTTCTTTTGGCATCATATCAGGACTGGACTTTACACTGATACGACGCCATCAAACTTTGGTAGCAGTAGGACGTAGGAGTAGATTCGACCGGCTACTTGACCACGCTAGTGCAGCGCGTGCGCTGAATTCAACTTCTCAAGTTTCCAGGTATGATTAGCAAACACGCTGATCATTAGACTTTGTTGCAAACGCACAATGCTACCCATCGCGAGGAAGAAGAGGGCAAGCTCAGCCGTAGACCTGATCACGGAGCACGCGATGATCTGACCCGTCCACGTCGGATGGGTTTGGACCATGATTTTCGATCCATAACCGAGATAACCTGAACTAACACGGTACGTCCAGCGCCCAAACGTCCGCCGCCAGGACGCGTCCAAACGCTTCAGCACTCACGTACAGAAACCACGCCAGCATGCATGCGCACGTCCCCATCCGCGCCCTATCTCCTCCACACCCCAATCCTGCCACAGCGCTGCCGTCTCAGACGCGCTCCTCTCTGCAAGCCCCCTGCAGCGCCGCACCTGTTTCACGCTGCACGTGGGGCTCGCGCTGCCCGAGCGACAAGAGGGGAAGGGCGCGTGAGGCCTCTGATTTAGAAGGACCCGGCCGCGGCATCGTGTGGATGTCTTGCCGGCTCCGGGAGAGACAATGCAGCAGAAGGTGGGGAGGAGAGATCCAACACCCGGTCTACTTTTGAAACATCAAATACAACACTTGCAACATACGTGTGAAGACAGTTGAAACACTTGAAACATGCTTATAAAACACTTGAAAAACACACCTGAAATACACTTGAAAACATTGCAACCATACGCAACATCCGAATAAAACACATGCACATACGTGTAGAACATATGCAACATCCTGATAAACACAATTGCAACATACGTCCGAAAAACATAGATGAAACATATAGCTGAAACATTTGAAACACTTGAAACATACTCTTGCAACATGCCTCTGAACAATTGCAACATATGCAACATGTGCAACAACCCCCAATCTACTTTTGCAACATCCATATGAAACAATTGCAACATACCTCTGAAACATATGAAACAATTGAAACATATAATTGCAAGGGGGGAGAGAGAGCTTGGCGCAAGGAGCGCTATGGCAGCCAGATCTGTGGGCATTGGGGGCTCCCAGTGGGGGAGGACGCCGGTGTGGGGGGAGGGGCGCCTCCGGGGTGGGGGAGGAAAACGCCGGGGTGGGGGAAGGAGCCGCCGGGGTGGAGGGAGGAGGACGCTGGGGTGGGTGAAGGAGCCGCCGGGGTGGGAGAGGAGGAGGATAGGGTGGGTAAGGGCGCCGCCGCTGGCCAGAGAGGGAGCCAACGGCGCACGCGATAGGAACTCAGGATGGCCATGCAAGCGTTATGTGTTTTGTTAGTGCAAAGACACAATGGAAAGGGCACGCGATTGCTTCATACTTCAAGATCTGCATGTGGTATTCTCGAAAGACATTTATAATGACAGAGTGCACGTCGTGCTTATAGAGCCAGAGGTTATATGGGTCACATCAGAGTATTTCTTAGCTTTTCTTTTGCGATAATGATATGGTGAGGATGTCCGGCCGTCCGGCCGGACACGCCTCCCTAGGCATGCGGAGCAGTCCGGCATACTTCCCCTCATGGCCCATCTAAAAAACTAAACAACACATTTCTCTTCCTTCCGGCCGACCCTGCTCCTCTCCATACGTGCGTCCGCTCCTCTCCATTCTGTGCGCCACTCACTCCCTCGATAGCTGGCAGCGGCCCGCTCCTCTCCGGGAAATTAATTGCTAGACAGTTGATTGTTGGATACCAGCGTAGTACACGTAGCATTTCGCCACATGAATCATCGTGACATCAATCGACCCCTCTGATTTTCTGTTTTGGAATTCAACACACGCATCTCCCGGCTATTTTCCGGTGCCTATTTTTTGGGCGATCATCTGTTGCGAGTTGATCGCAATGAGATCATCATCCTTTAGTTAGTTAGTTAATTTCAATTTATAGATGGAGTATATGGTTAATATGTGATCATCTATCTATACCTAATAATAAAGAGATAAAATTTCTCATCACCCATTTTTTTTGTCTGGCCCTCTTTAACTAACTTTGTGAATGCGGAAAACGTCCCATACACATCTACACCGTTACTATTTTATTATATGAGAATATGTGGGGTTTCTTAAAGGTAACTTGAATAGGAATCCTAATCCAAATAGACTCCTACTGTCATACGAGGATTCTTGCCTAGAATAGCAGGATCGAATAGGAATCCTACTCGAAATAGAAATAGAAAAAGAAATAAAAATAGAAAGTAAGCAAATATAAATTAGACAAAGCTATTTTTATAAGGAAGAGAGAAAAAATAGGGATTAGGTGTAACTCGCAACGGATGGAAAGGGCAGAAAAAAATTATTAATAAAAAATAAAAATAAGATAAAAAAACAAACTGGATCAGGACATAAAGTCACATTCCAAATATAATTGACTTCTCAGACTGAATAGAATTGGGTAGTTATAAACAAATACTTATATATACAAGGCACCCTGTCAGCTTCACAACTAATTCGATCTACAAGCTTCAATCGGTAAGCCAGCAATACAAGTTCTCGCCAACTCAAACACAATATACAACTTCACAGCAAATAAAACCTCTAATCTTACCACATAAAAGTGCTTAAATTTTTGTGTTTTACTATACTTTGTATCATCAGTTGGATTTTCTATTTTTGGTATTTTTCTAAACAATTACCTTTGATAATGATCTTTTATCAACTTCTCTTACTGAATCACGTCGAGGTTGTCTAACTTCATGATTGGGAACTCCATGATAGCTGCAGACTGTGGCTGGCCCTTATAGGCCTAGATCATCCAGAGCGCGTCATAGTCGAGCAGACCGTCTTTCACCCACTCGAAAGTGTCACAGAACCTCCTAATTATGATGGCCCACAAGTACACGTCATTGCCATAATGACCTCTGATCATCGTACTTATGTTCACCATAACTTAAAAGGCCTGCTTTCCTCCGAACAGGATCCAATCACAGGAGTATTGCAATATTACAACAGTTTATTCAAAATATTCAACAGAGTAAAGTAGCGGAAGTCTTACAATAACATATGTTTACAAACCAGTTTTCAAACTTCAAACCTTATGTAACATTATTACAAACCATTAGTAGAGAAGTATCGGTAGTAACTTTATTACAACACCCAAACGAGATGCCTTGCCCAAAGGCCACGCAGTCTACTCGTCGTCACTTTCTTCGACCACGACGGTCATGCAACAAGGTTCGAAGCAGACTTGTTCATGAACCGCACCTGCAACAAGGGGTTCAACAAACCCTGAGTACAAAGGTACTCAACAAGACTTACCCGACTAAGACAAAGACTCCAAGGGCATGCTAGCTTTAGGGAATCAAGGTACGGGTAAATCAATAATCAAAATTTTTTTTTTGCAGAAAAGCTTACTAAGGTAAGTCCTTATCTTCAATATTTTACTTTTACCATTGATGGTTCATTAACCAAATCTAGGTGATCCTAGTCTAGATCAAAGTAATTATCATCAAAACCTTTCTCATTCTTTCTTTCAATTCCAGTTCTTAACTACGATGTTGGTGCAAGGCCAAGACTCCTTTCTCGTAGAGTAACGACGATTCGAACCGCTTCATTTACCCAGCTGGGGATTCCTAACCACACGACATATGTAGAACCGAATCTAGCATATATCAACTCTTACCCGAATAACCCAAAACCAGAACGTGTCCATCGCCACCCGAGAGCACAGTACTCCTCGAACCCGGCCAAATTCTAGCCCCGAGGGTACACACTACTCTCGCCATCTCTCCACTCCCAGTGCGAGGTTAGACGTTCTCGTAATGGACTAGCCAAAGTAAGGCTTACCCGACATGGGCACATGGCTAGTACTAATAAAAACTCCATGACGCGAGGGCCAACAACGTACGGCCCTTAACTGATAAGGCGGAAACAATACATTGGGACTCCTCTCCCAATGCACGTTAGCAGTGGCCAAACCACCCGCCCGATCTTACAAGTTCATTCACATATTTCAATATTCATTAAGGATGCTGTCACGGCTATGTAAACATTTCATTTCAAAGCTTAACTTCTAAGCATAGCGAAGCATACTACGCATTTTCCGTAAAACAGGTATCAAGGGTATTATTGCAATAATCAAGGATGATAATGCAGCAATTAGGTTATCACTCAACTCCTAATTACTTAATGCAATAAACCATAAAATAAATAATAAAATATTTGTAAAATTCAAGGTAGGGTTTAAATGCACCGGGGCTTGCCTTGCTCGGACACGACGACTGACTCAGACTCGGAGACTCCAACGTCTGGTCCGGAACCCACTGACGATCGCTCTTCTCCGGAAGCTTGCTCGACGACTTCGGCTTCCTCGAAAGCGGTGACTACACGAATACATAACATGCTTTAACATGATGCTCAATGATAAACATGATGCTTGATGATAACATGCCACGGTTACGATTCGAGTACAACTTCCCTTCACGGTACAGTCGTAAACAGAAAACCTACTAACTAGTAGCGACGAGTTCCCGCGATACCAGCTTTTAACCTAACAAGTTACTAACGAGCTCAATCATGAAATTAAGGTGCCAGAGATCACAAAAGGGTAGTGACCTAAGGACATCACTCAATCAAAAGGCACACAACACTTAAAGTTCTCAAATTAATATTTGTTTTCTATTTAAATAATTAGGGCATAATTAGAAGTTGATCAAACTTTATCTAAACAAGCTCAAACTTTTTCTATGGGTTAACAATGATTTATAACAGTGCCATAATAAATTTCATAATTTTTGGATAAATAAATTAATTATTAAAATTACTGGAAGTTGCATTTAATCTTTATTGGAACCAATTAATTCTACTACATAAAGTATTCAAATTCATGATTTAACATTTTTCCTAGATAGTTTATACATTGAGAGGCTTACACAAAAATTTTCAAGAATTTTGGAACTCCACACAATTTTTAATGAAATAAACAAATAATAACACTATTCATTTATTTGAAAAAGAACAACAAAAACGAAATCGGGCCGATTCTTAACTTTCCCGCGGTCCGGCCCAGCTCAACGGCCCGCTCGCGCGCCCGCGCGCTCGCGCGTCCGACCGGCCCAGCCAGCGGCCCAGCCCAGCCGGCCTGCCTCGCTCCCTCTCTCTCTGACAGCGCGGCCCCGTCTGTCATCTTCTTCCTCTCGCTCGCGCGCTCTCTCTCGCGCGTCCGCGCGCTCGCCCGCGGTGACCGGCCGACGACCGATGCCTCGGTCGACAAACCGAAGTGACCAACATGATCCAACCATCCCCGCGAATCATCTGCAACCCTAAAAGCTAAGGCTCTCCTTCCCAAACACCCTTCCCGACGGCCATGGCGGCTCGGGACGACGGCAAGGCGGCTGACCCCCCTTCCCACGACGGTAGCAGTTAAAAACAAGCGAGCATCACGCTCAGGAGCTCACCGTGAACTCACTGACGAACTCGGTGAGGGTAGAGGTGGTCTGGAGTGCCCGGTCGACGGTGAGGCGGTGAGGGCGACCCGGACGGTGGCGACAAGGCGCTGTTCCGACGAACACAGGACACAAAAAGGAAAACCATCAACGCGGTGAGCATCACAGCATCGAGTAGGACCTTGAACATAAAGCGGTTAAGCCAGAGACTCACCGAGACGGGCTGGCCACGGAGAGCTCGATCGCGGCGGCGACGGTGACCACCGCGAGGGAGAAAACGGCCTAACCTAGTTCGGGATGAAAAGAGGCTCTGCAACGGGGCTCAATGCGTGCGCGAAGGCAAGGCGGAGCTGGCTGCAAGAGGGAGTGGCTGGCGGTGCAGTGACGGTGGTGAATTTCACCGGCGAAATTCAACGGCGGCGACGGCTAAACGGAGGAGAAAAAGACGAACTCGGTGACCTCAACGTATATATAGGGCTAGGCACTGTGATCGGCTCTGGAAGACGCTCGTCGTTGCGCTGGCGTTCCTGGCGCGGGCGAAGACCGTGGAAACGGCCACGGCGGCGGTCGGCCGGCGCCCATGCCGCGCGGTGCCCGGCGGTGATACGTCGTGTACTGTAGCTTCCCCCCCAAACTCTGAAATTCAAACTGGTTTTTCAAATTACTCTCAAATTTGTATAACAACTTGAAAATCTTCCAATGTATGAAATCTTCAGAATTTCAAGCTCTACAAGTTTGATATTGAAAATTTTTTCAAATTCTGCTTGGATTTTGAAATTTGAGTTTAAATTCAAAAAGGGACACAATTTTTAGATTTGATAATTTAGAAATTACTTTTGATTTTATATTGAAACTTCAAAATCTCCAAACATCAAAGTTGTTTATCTTGACCAGACCTACAACTTTGCTGTTCAAACTTTTTTCAAAATCAGCCTCCATTTTGAAATCTTAGTTTGGGGACAAAAATGAATTAAATCTGAAATTTGTTTATTTTCAAAATTGCTCCTCATTTTACACTAAAACTTTGAAAACTCAAAACACCAAAGTTGTAGCCCTTGAAAAGTTCTACAAACTTGGTTTTGAACTTTTTCCCAAATTTTGCTTAGATTTTGAATTATTTCAAAAGGGGTAAAACAGGGTTTCGAAATTTAGGGTTTTCGGAGGGATTTCAAATTGGAATTTGTTTCTACTTTGATTTGTGATTACTTAGTGATCAAAACCTCACCCAAGGGCATCATTTGGACCAACATGACATGGTTGACCAAATGTCACTCTTGGTTGACCAATTTACTTTTGAAATTGTTTTACAGTTCTCCCCAGATTTGAATTTGAATTCGAATCGGAAAACTCGTGACAAGTTTTGGGACTCCAATTCAAACTCAAATTTGGAGCTTCATTTTAGATGTTGTACTTAAGCTCATACCCTACACTTGACACTAGTGTGCAACACAGTCGCACACCTCAAATTACGCAGGGCATGGACTAAGCATTTGCAGTGATATTCGAAATTAGGGTTTTCGATTCCGGAGCACACCACTGAGAAACACATTCAACCTAAATAAGTAAACTTGTTTTAGTTGATGCATAACAAGGTTAACCTAACAGGTATGATTAGTAATGCATTATGATGACATGGCAGATTAATTAGTACTATAACATCCGGGGTGTTACAGAAAGGCTCGTCCATACTGAGGCTCAGGGTCCAGATTATCATGGTGAACAAGAAGCGGCAACATTCGCACATGCTCCTACCATGGGCACTGCAGCAGACGAACTCACGAACCTCATGCCAGCGCCGACGGCCGTCGAAGACTCGAAGTAGTCCACCTCGTCGGGAGGCAGCACCGGCAGCTTCACGTACCGGAGGCCGGATTTTAAGGCTTGCGTCGTCCAC
The DNA here is from genome assembly GCA_038087645.1 of Saccharum hybrid cultivar R570. Taxonomy (NCBI): domain Eukaryota; kingdom Viridiplantae; phylum Streptophyta; class Magnoliopsida; order Poales; family Poaceae; genus Saccharum; species Saccharum hybrid cultivar. The sequence goes on from JAQSUU010000198.1 coordinate 25,163,711, forward strand.
GGCCATGTCGCAAAGGATGAAGCAAAGTAGGCAGTTAACCTAGCACAATAACCGGTCTCTTACAGGGACGGCCGTGTCTGCCTACCGCCGCCGCATCACCACATCGCCCTTGCTGCCCTAATGATCATCAAATATGGTATTATTCATTCACCGCTTGTTTGACCTCCCTCTACTAACTGACGCGCGGAGGATGCAGAGGTCAACCATGTCCGGGGCTTGTCGTTGGACACCTCAAGCTGGGCCACCGGCATGAGTTCATCCTCGACACAGCGCAAGAGGCTAGCATCACTTAAGTTCATGAGGCGCTGGCTCTGACTCTCTTCTTGTCATAGCAGGCCAGGAGCTTCAACAGCGACAGCGGCCGCGCTGTGCATGTCTCATACAAGAAATAGTCCCACATAGTTCAATAGCCGTGGCACTGTATGGTCGGACCTGTTTGTTGACCTCACCTCGTGGAGGACCGCGTCGGAGTGGCTGCGATGATGCTGAAGGAATCGACCCCCTTCCCCCTCCCCGTCTTGGCTGGACGCGCTATCCAACAAGCCATAGTAAAACCTAAAGATATTAAAAATCACAATGAGTCGGTTCCGGCCCATTGCTCTATCCGTTTTATTTATTGTAGTTTTATTTTTAACACTTTTTAATATTTTTCATCACATTTCAATAAATAAATATAAAAAATAAAGAATAAAGAAAGGTATTATAACCTTTATTTTTTTCATAAAAATAAAAGTTTTCTTGTAGATACAATTTTGATTAAAAGCAAAACATATCGTATAAGAACCTAGTTGCACCGTTGATCTAACTAATTAAATGTGAACTAATATCTTGAGGTGTGTGTTGTTAGTTTGGTTTAAACAAATTTGTGTCTTGACTGTGTGGATACACCAATGCAACCCTCGACGAGGTATCTCATCATAATCATCGGTGACTTCATTGTAACGCACGAGCATATTTGCCAGCAGATAACAATAAGGAGAAGGGAGACTCGAAGAAGGTTGCGTAACCGATGAGAAGCGGTTGGTACCGTATCATGCATGATAGTAATTTCCGTCCGTAACCTATATACTTATTTTTGCGCACAGAATATAATGATCGTTTGGCCATGGGTTTGACTTTTTTTTATGACTACCATGAGTTTGACTTTGACGCCACCAAATTTTGGCATGCAGGTTGGATGGGACCCTGCAGCTGCAACTGGCTGCGTGCTTCATCACGGAGCTGCGTTGCGTTGCGCAGTTGCGTTGAATGGACCGGCTGGGAGCACCTCCAAGTTCCAATGTATAATAACAAACGTATCAGTATGTGTAATCTAAAAAAAAACGTATCAGTCAGTTTAGCTTTATTCTAACTTATCCCATTTATAAATATATATTTTAAAATCGTTTTTTAATTATCTATTTAACGTATTCTTGCTCTTGATGATAATATATTTAGCCACAATTGTAGATTTTAGTATTTTTATTAGAAAAGGCTTAGTTAAAATCTAGATATAGATAGCCATCGGATAGAAACAAATAAACCTTAAAAAAACAAAATAAGCTTATATTTGCATAATCACGGGAAGTACTACTAATATAATGATCAATAAACAATTTATAATATGTAAACTTGCAAATAAATGCCCTAATATAAAATGGTCTACAGGAAAAGGGAGCGTCCCAATATGGCAATATGCCATGCTTGCAGCTGCAAATAAAAGAGCGTGGAATCGCAGGCTAGGGTAACCGACCAAACTAGCCACCTGAAACGCCTTTTTGTTTGTTGTAAATTGGGAATCAGGATCAGGGTAGCCTACTCATTGGATCTGAGCTCAAGAACTCCAGATCGATAGGAGCACAAGGAAGCAAAGGAGACACATCGATCCGAGAAAAGCAATGGGAAGCCTTCCTCCTACGCCGCCGGGCTAAAAAAAAAATTCAAAGTGAAGGTGAGTCCGTTGGTCAGAGAGGCGGGGCGCCGACGCACGGGAACACGTGTGCTAATGTCACGGACCACGCGGCAGACCCAGGTCCAGCTGCTCCTGCTTCGCCTTCCCTCCGCCAGCCCCGTCCCCGTTCCGTTTCACTCGCCGCCCGCCTCCTCCTTCCTTTCATTCGTCCCCCTTCCGTCCCGTCCAGACTCCCTCCACGCCAGTAGACGTCTGCCCTGCTTCCGGCTACCGGATTCCCCTGCGCTGCAGTTACGTTACGCCGGCGATCTCCTCGGCTCAAGTCAAGTCGGGGCCTTTCTCTTTGCCAGGTTCGTTCGCTTGCTCGCTCGTTCGTTCATCTCCTCTTGGCGGCTTCGCCATGGCGGCTCGGTTTCATTTCATCCGATCCTTTCAGAAGGGGAGTGAGGGATTTCACAGCGATCGCCCGCTGAAAGATTCGATTTTTCCTCTTCTTTCGCTTTCAGTTGGTCGTGCGCGTTGCTGTCTTTCCCGATTCCTCTGGTGTTCTGTTCTGTGCTGTTCTTCATGGTTTATCTTTTCTCTCCGGCGATGGTGGCAACCGAATAATCTGGCCCATTCTCGTTCTGGGCTAAAGTTGGGCATATTCTTCCCTCCGTGTCCCACTGGCCAACTTGCGCTTCGTTGCTGGAGGCTGGGTTGGGGCTGGCAGATGTGACCATTCAGTTTTCCCCCGTATCTGACAAAATTCGACTTGTCAAATTCTGGCCATCCAGAAAACTACCAGTGCTCCATACCTGAAGCAAGTTACACAGCTCGCACCAGCTCCAACGCTGTTTGTTTCGTCGGTTGGTAATCCACCAACTGATTAGGATTCGAACTGCGTTCCCTGCCGTGTTTTTAGGATTTTTTTTGTTGGAGACCGTTTCATAAGTGTACGTTGGTGCCGATATCTCGGTGTCTCCTTTTCTCTCTCTCTCGTGTTCAAACTTATTTATTCAGATCACAGACGTCAATCGCAGCTCCTTGCTTCTCGTCAGATTTCCATTTTCCAACTCTGCTTCGTCGCCGTGATATTCAAGGAGTGGCGTCGGACGTTCCTATCTTCTCTTGTCTAGATCGATCGTCTCAAAAAGCTCTGGTTTTTTGTGAGGTTAGCTTTGGTTTTGCCAGCCGAATTGGCGCTTTCCCTAACTCGGTCTTGATGAAATTTCTGCTTTTTCCTTTTCCTCTCGGTGTTAGATGTAATCATTTTTGTTTTCTGCTTTTCTAAAGCAACTCAAGCAATTTCCGTTCATTGATTATCTTTTTTTTATAACTTTAAAATGAAAAATGCAAGATGGTGATGAGTGATGACGCCACCAAACAGAGGTCTTACCCGTATATAAAGATTGCCACTGATTCGTTTCTTTTTCCTTTTTGGATTGTGGCGTTTCTTTTTTGGTGAGGCGGATTCGCATGTATTCACTCTTGGTTCTTGTTTTGCATCTGAATCAGCCCAGCTGCCAGCAGCCTAGCAGGTCAGGGAGAATGGCGGGAGGTGGCACGGGCATCAGGAAATACATGGGTGCTCTCAAGGACACCACAACAGTTAGCATAGCAAAAGTAAACAGCGATTATAAGGTACTGATGAGTGATGATCGCCATCCCAAACATCAAAGCTCGTTTCCAGGACCTCTCGTTGTTGCATTTAGTCATGTGTTGAACTGTTCTTTCCTTGCTACTCTGTCCTTGTGACAGGAGTTGGACATTGCTATTGTGAAGGCCACAAACCATGTCGAGAATCCAACAAAGGAGAAATACATAAGAGGTGAGATGGTCATTCATAGTCTTCTGTCTTAGTGAATTCTCACCATGCCTCTGCTCACACATTCCTGGTCTGCAGAAATCTTTTACCATCTTTCACCTGGAAGGCCTCGGGCGGATGTAGCCTACTGCATCCGCGCCCTTGGTAGACGTCTTTCAAAGACACGCAACTGGGCGGTAGGTCTACTTTTCCTGAATAATCCTGTTGATGATTGTTAGCCCCCACTTCAAATCCAGTAGATGTAATTTACCTATACAAGTAACAAGATAATCTAATGGAACATAGTTCTCCATTGTTATTTCCATTTGGACCGCAATATTTAACTTCCTTTTGTTTAGAGAATGTCTCATTTTGTGCCTTTTAACTGTCATGCATTGCCGTTGTGCAAACTAGTTCTCCATTACGCCTTGGTTTCTTTCCTGTCGAGATCTGTCCCAGTCTCCCAGATAACGAAATTGTTCCTTTTAACTATGGATTTATTTTGTAGTAGTAGTTCTTGAAAAATTCGAGGGTTCCTTTTTTCTCCATCCACACTGCTTAACCTTCATTTGAGGAAAAAACTGTTAGCCTTTGATTACCGTGGGAATGATTTTTTTTTTAACTTGGCTTTCCTGATGCTAAGATTTTTCAGGGTAATGCACAAAAGTAGGAGCGACATGGTATTGGTACTAAACGTTTGCATTTGCATTTGCATTTTATCTGACAGGTTGCTCTGAAGACATTAATTGTAATACACCGTGCTCTTCGGGAAGTTGATACTGCTTTCCTTGAAGAGCTTATCAGTTATGGAAGATCTAGCTCCAGTGCAGAAGGTACTTTGCTAACTTCAGCCAGATGCTGCAACCAGTATTCAAACTAGTAAGGACTTATTGTGATTTTTTGTTGTTATGCAGCCTGGGATTACTCTGCTTGGGTGCGCAATTATGCTTTATATTTGGAGGAGAAACTTGAATCTTTCCGTGTACTGAACTATGATGTTGAAAAGGATCCATTGGTAGGCAATCTAATTCAATTTGCTTTAGTTTATAACATTTACTATCCAAACTTAGTCATGGTTTAGGTTGTTTTATATATGCTTGATTTATCATTTTTTTCTATCAGTAGATGAAGGCTTTAGATTGCCTAAGCTTTTTTATGTTGCATTCTTGAGTGCTGCCCTAGTGCAGTACTGAATAAAACGATTACAGCATAGAATTGCAAGGGGCTTCTTGTAATTTTATTTATGAAAACTCTTGTTTCCATAGAAAATTCAGGATCTTGATACAAGTGGATTGCTCGATCAGTTGCCAGCTTTACAGCAGCTTCTTTTTCGACTACTTGGTTGCCAGGTGATTTAATCAAATACATCAGTTGTGTTTCAGAGTTGTCCTTGACATTTAACAGGTACCTTGCTGATTTATTCTTTTCTTTTTTTCAGCCACAAGGGGCATCCTCTTATAACATCATAATTCAGCATGCACTTTCAATGGTGAGGATTTCAGATCATTTGTTAGTAGCACTAGTGACCTTAGCATTCCTTTAACTTGTTTTATGTGTTATTAATGGCAGGTTGCTCTAGAGAGTGTTCGGATCCAAACAGCCATCAATGATGGGATACTCAATCTTGTTGACAAGGTGTGTAATACCAGGTTGCTGTTCAAAATCAGGAAAAATGTTCATTTGTGTTTATTTTCTTGAGGTAACTTACATATTCTGCAAACTGTAGTTCTTTGAGATGCGGAGAGATGATGCAATAAGGGCACTTGACATGTATAAAAGAGCAATTGAGCAGGTAAATCATGATTTATTTTCTTCTGTTGGTTAATTCATTAACCTTTTCATTAGAACATCAGAAATGACACATTTAATGGCCAAAAAATCTTATTTACTTTTGTACAGGCAGAACAACTTTCAGAATTTTATGAAGTGTGTAAAAGTATACATATTGGGCGGGGTGAGAGATTCCTAAAAATCGAACAGGTTTGGGTTGCAATCCTATGATCATCAGTGTGTACTGTATTGTCATTTTATGTTTGAGTAGTTTACTGATAACCTATTGGTACCAATACATACAGCCGCCTGCATCATTCTTGGCAACTATGGAGGAATATGTGAGCAATGCTCCGCTTGCTTCAACAGTTCAGAGAAATCAGGTTTGTAAGCACTATAAGTTTTATGATATTTTGTTTCAGTACAATGTCTTCCTGGAATCTTAGTTTTCTGTTACTTCCATAAAAGCTTCTTCTGTTAACTCTATTGAAGTTATTTTAAGGCGGCATTTTTATGGCCTCTTTATTTCCATTTCTATGTTTTTAGGCTGTACTGGCCATAGAGTACAACAAAAAATCAGAAGTTGAAGAACCATCAACGTTGCCTCCTCCCCCACCTCCAGCTCAAGAACCTGAGCCTGAGCCTGAGCCAGTTCAACAAGTCCCACCTGCAGTTGAACCAACAGATTTACTGGTAATTTTCAATGATACTGCACTAACAAGGCGCCGATCCTTATCATGTTCCCGGTGCTGCGTCCTAATACTTTCGTTTTTTGTTGGCAGGGAATCAATGAATCAACCCCTGACACATCTGAAATAGATCAAAAGAATGCAGTGGCTTTGGCCATTGTTCCACAGGGTATATAATTATATATCCTACACTTTGCTTGTTATTCAAAGTTTTGAAGAAACGTCTTGAAATGTATTCATGGACTTTTTTTTGTGGCAGATAGTGCGCCCAAAGCACCTGCTCCTACCAGTACTGAAAGTGTCGCCACTAGCTGGGAGCTGGCCCTAGTCACTGCACCCAGTTCAAATGGGAATGCTGTTACATCAAGCAAATTGGTATATAAGTTGATATAATTCATATATTTTATACTCCATTTGGTCTTTCTACAATCATACTAACTCAACTTGCTACAGGCCGGTGGATTGGACCTGCTTACACTTGACAGTCTATACAATGAGGCACACCTAAGAGCCCAGCAGAATGCAAGCTACAACCCTTGGGAGACCAATCCAGCATCAGGTCTAGTGATGCAGCAGCCGATGTACGACCCGTTCTACGCCTCCAATCCCATGGCCGCAGCCCGCAGCGTTCAGATGGCTGCCATGGAGCAGCAGCAACATGCCTTCATGCTCCAGCAGCAACAGCAGCAACAGCAGCAGCAGCAGATGATGATGATGATGGCACAGCAGCAGCAACAAGCTTCTTCCAATCCTTTCGCCAACCCATATATGCACGCTGGCGCCCACCCTTACGGTGCAGGGGTGCAGCTCCATGCGGGCAATGCATACACTGGAACTGGGATGATGTAGCGCTGCACGGAATCTGGTTTTGACAGACAGATTCCATTCTTTTATTGTTTTTTTTTCGGCATTTCTTTTCCATTGTAAGAATTGTATTAGGAATAGAACTAGAACACACCTGATACAGCGTCAAGATGAGCACGGCCGTTCAGTTTTTCTTTTTCTGGCTGGTCACGAGTCATGACCAAGAAGGGCTGATGCTTTCATGGCTGTGAACTGAAGGAATCCTTGCAAATTTAGCAGGACACAAATTTTGTGCCTTTTTGTGACATGTATAGGGAAAGCCTGAGAGCATCTCCAATAGATTACATATCCCTTACCTCCTAAAATTCTATATATAGGTGATCTCTTATTAGTAGTAGTGTAGCCTGGAGGGAGTGGATTTTTAGTAATTACTTAAAAAAACTTTTAGGCATTGGTGGTAGGATGAGTAGTTTGTTGGAGTATATTGCATTTTTTAGTATTAGAAACTAGATAAGTAATTTGTTGGAGATGCCCTTGTGAAACATATCAGGATCTGTCCTCGAGAACGTTTGGTGTTGTGTGCACGTTGCACGATCAGATTGGTACTTGCGCAGTTGTGTGAATTAGTCCGTTGCTAGTGCAGAGAGACAGACCGTGCATGTGACGCACCCGTCGCCGTCCCGTACGGGTACGGCCAATGCTCAGGGAACCGTGCGAGCACCGGCGCCGACCATTTGCGTGCTGGAGAGGCAACGGCGATTTGGCATCTATTTGGACTGACATAGAAATGGGGCACCACGTAAACAAAATTCTGAATGTCAGGCAAAGCATCACAAAGACGAACAAAAATTGCAGACCAAACATGTATTGGTATGTGGTATCACTAAATCAGGTCCGAGGTTGCTGTACAGCCGAGTTCACAAACTACCTTGCAAAGGTATCACGCTGGAAAGAGAACGAGCAGGTTTGGATCAGAACACACCGCTGTACTCGTCTTCACTATTCATCTGGAGGAACAACAGGATTGCCACGCCAAAGACCACAAAGGATGATAGCTCCATCGTCAGGGCTCCCCATCCAATGACGCCAGCATGCTTCAGGATGGACGGAATGGCAATGCTCCCCACTATTGATGCACCCGTCAAGAACTTTGTGAAGTTTACCCAACTGCAGTGGCAGTAAAGGTTCACCAATTAACTTTGCAATGTATGAAAATATAGTTAGAAAGATATGAAAGAGAACCTAGGGCATGTAATCCTCAATTAGCAGGCAGGAACAACAACTGACAAGCAAGTAGCAAAGTATATGTGCAAGTCAATGCTCAGGTTTCACGTAACATGAAAACTGTTTCATGGCAATGAACTCTATTCATTTTGTGCCCCAGAAAAGTTGTTTAGGAAAACAATCCAACCATGATAGATCAGGACCTTTGTTTTAGAATCTCTACTAAAATGAATGCCAACAAGGCAATGCATATCTTTGGGGCAACAAATAGTGCTAAAAAGCAGGTGGCAAGGGTGATTAAGGGGAAAAAAAGCAGCAGCATGGACTAGAGAGGAGCACTTACCTGTCTCCCTCATTAGACATGATCGCGGAAGTATCAGAACCCAGGAAAAATATGAGGGGCATTGGTAGGATAAGATACATCAGAACTGCACAAAATGTCAAGGGTTACTTACAATGTCCTACAAACAATTATCAGGATATAAGCTTAGTTTGCCAGCGTTACACAAAATTTTCTAACCTGTTAGCATTGGCCACCAGTTGTTATAGAGAGCACAAGCCTGAAGGAGCAAAAATTATATAGGTTTAGGTGACAGTGGAAAAGATAATGAACCGGCACAGAGGTATTAAAGTCAGATGCTTACCAAGATTTGCAAGACAATTCCACTAGAGACCAATATGGCAAGAAAGGCAAGTCTTCCACTGTGCAAACATGTTCTCATACTTCGTGATAGTGCCATTGTTCCCTTCTGTTTGCTACTTCAGCTACAATTTCTCCTTTGGTGCGAATGGCTCAAAATGTTGTGCTTATCCTCAAACAAACTTCAGCTACGATTTCTGGGAAGGGCAAAGAACATATGAGCAATAAGTTTCATGGAAACAACTAAAAAAACAGGACGATAAATGATCCACCAACAGGGAGAATAACCTTGGACTAAAATGTTAATGTAGAGATGCAGAAATAGTAAACAAACTCCCCAATAAATTAATGTGGAGAGTGGAAAGAAGTAAAAGAAAAATGACAACTAGAAGCAAATTTCACAACTACTCCGTATATGATTGTCATATTTGCACTCAATCATGGAGACTGATTTAGACAAAACCCCTCGGTGCCCCTGGGATCCTATCTCTTTTAACTGATATTTCCAAGTAAATCAGAGTATTTTACATTGTAACTAAAAGAACCAGCTGCATCAGATTTTACACTCAGGGCACACCAATGTACAGCGAAAGGCAAAAGGAGCAACTGAGCTAAGATGAAGGAAAACACGACCAGGTTTCTGAGTTTCTGTCAGTTCCACTTCTATCAACATTTGCCAATTACTTGTGACTTGCAAAATGGCTGAAAACTGTAGGCTTACACTTCCAAGCATGTATGCGCTCCTATGCCCTAGCATGGACTTTTTCCCCGTCTGAGTGCTATGAAGGAACCTCTAATCGTTTTTGGACATGAATGCTATGAAGGAACCTCTAATCCTTTTTGGATATGAACTTGCCTCTGAAGTCTGAAGAAGAACACAGGACCCAACCAGAACCGTGGATTGATGCATAAACTGAATTAGCTCGACATGCAGCAACGAAATCTGCTACTACTAAATTGTGACGAGAGATTGGGATCAGCGGCAGTGCGGCCTGCGTATAAGCCAATCCGACCGAATTCCCGTGCGATCCCATCCGAAGCAAAGTGATTCCCTCCCTCAGGGCTCAGGTCCGGTTCTGTCCAGCCCAGAGATCCAATCGCAGGCCAATCCCAAGGTACAATCTAATCGCGCATTCTAATTTCGAAAAAGACACTAGGTAGAATCTCGCACCGACCGAACCACCAAATCACGCGGGAGAGAGGAGAGGTGCGTACTCAGGCTGTGCGCGGCAGGAGGATCGCAGGAGAGGAGACGGCCGCCGCCGCCGCCACCGCGCTGGAAAGCCGGGATGACGCGGCCACCGTGCGGAAGAGGAGAAAGCGCCGCCACACCACGCCCGGGGGCCGGGGCAGGCTGCTGCGGTGGTCAGAGGAGAGCAGCAGTTGGAGCAGGGTTGGTGATGTGGATGTGGACGGCCCACTAAAGCCCTAGTTGCGTGGCAGCGAGGGACGGACAAACCTTCTTATGATGGGTGTTTAATCACTAGTTAATAATAAGCTTCTATAATGATCAAATTATTAAGCTGAAATAGAGGACAAACCCCTATATAGAACTTACCCTAAACATAATTTTTCTCTATTTATGCAGTTTCTTGGAAAATTTGTATCAACAGAGCCTGAAGACAGCTCTAACTTGATTACTCCCAATCATGATCCCTAAATACTAATCCGAGGTGACAAGATTCTGGCGTGTTCACGATGCCTACCAATTTGTTTGCACCTACCGTCCCTCTCTCTCTCTCCATCTTTCAGTTTTCTGTTCGGAACGTGAATTTTCTTAGGTCTTATAAATTAACTTTTGCATATAAACCCAAATGAAAAGCTATGATTTAAACATGTCGTTGGTTTATCATATGCAGAAGATTCGAGGATGATCCACTAAATCACTTTCGTTTCCACAATATCTCAGGACTTGTTTGGATGTATTGGTATCTCTTTCAATCCACATGTTAGGGTAGGTTAAGGTAACATTTAACTCTTTTTTTACGATTAAGGTAACATTTAACTCGGACACCTACAGATTGAGGTAAATATCTAGCGACACAACTTCTTCCCCATCTAGATGGACACGGAGATGGAGGGCTGTAGGTGGCGGTGACAGGATGAAGTAGGGCGGCGACACAGTAGAGAATCAAATAGAAATAAAAGCATGCGCCACATAGAGTTGGGTCCGAGAAAAAAACTGCAAAGTAGGGAGCTTCCTACATAGAGATCTCCCCTACATACCCCTAGGAGATGGGGGTTAGCCTATCTCAAAAACAACACCCAAAATACAAGACATATTCGTCTTTTGGGTAGCGCTATAGGCAAAAGGTTCAATACCTATTCGGCATCTTCTCCAACAAGAGGACCCAAAAGAGAATCATTTCTGCAAATGAGTTTCCAGGAGAGAGGATACCAATATTTGGGTTGTGCCTCTCGGGCAACCCAAAATAGGTTTCCCGTATAGGTACTCTGTTGGATGCTGATTTTAGGTCTCTTGTTATCCATTTTAGATTTGGGTTCTCATATGGTTCCTTGTTTGAGACAGTCTTAAGGGAGGAGATTTGGGCGCCTCCATGAAGCTGGAACCTTGATGGACTAAGATTTCTTCCCCTCACCCTAAAAAATACAGTAGAAATTCTATTGGAGATGCTATTAGGCCAACACCACAATGTTCCTCTGCCCAGCCAGGTCACAAGTTGTCTTGTTGCCGGGCCGTTCAACAAATTAAGATCGCGAGAAAAAAAAGGAAAAAAACCAATTTACCTCCATTAAATATTGCGGTCGTTCGATTTTGCCCCTGCTTTTTTACCCTCTTCAAGTTTTGAAACCATTTGTTTTTGCCACATCAAAAGAGGGTAAGTCAGACTATGTTGGAAGTTCAGGGAGGAAAATCAGATTAGAAATATTTTTAAAAAAATCCAAAATTCATAAACATGAAAAAATAATACAATTAAAAATCCTAAAACCTTCAAAGTGTAAGAATAAATTGTTTCAAAAGTGTGAGTTAAAAACTGGTTTTATAGTCGTGCATAAAAATAAGGAAGCGCGTTACGGTGACAGTCTGGGCCGTGACCGTCACAAGCCGGCCCAAAAATAAGCGGAGCCACAGGGTGGCTGTGAATCTGATCCGCACCGTCGCCGCCGTAGCGAGTGCTATAGACCGCGGTGCGCGCGCACAGGGTGTGGGGCGCCCCGGTCAAACAAGCGAGGCAGGCTCAGGAGATTCTCCTCCTACCCGTTCGCTCCCCTCGATCCCTTTCGCCGCGCGCGCGAGAGGGGGAGAGGAGACCGAGGAGACAAAAGAAGAGGGTGTTGTGCATGTGATCGGGCGGGTCGACGGCCGGCCGAACTAACGACGACCGGCGTTCTTCGATTCGGCGGTAGGCAATGGGCAAGATCGAGTACGCCGTGGTGGCGCGCGGCAAGGTGGTGCTGGCGGAGCACTACGGCGCGGCGGCGGCGGGCGGCAACGCGGGCGCCGTGGCGCGGCAGGTCCTCGAGCGCCTCCCCGCCGGCGGCGACTGCAACGTCTCCTACACGCAGGACCTCCACGTGTTCCACGTCAAGCGCACCGACGGCCTCACAGCGCTCTGCATGGCCGACGATGCCGCCGGGCGTAAGTAGTGCATTTATGTGCATCCAAATCCATCCATTGTTCAGATTGCCCAGCATTTGAAATTTAGTCCATCGGATCCGATCCAATCGGCAAGATTTCAGCTCGGTCGATCGGTGTAGTATCGTGCAAACTGTTCTCACATGATCGATAGTCGGCGCAACCTGCATTTTGATACGATACGATATGCGCGTTTTCAGGGCGTGTTCCGTTTGCGTTCCTGGAGGACATCCACGGGAGGTTCGTCAAGGCGTACGGGCGCGCGGCGCTCACCGCGCTCGCGTACGCCATGAACGACGAGTTCTCCCGGGTTCTGGCCCAGCAGATGGACTACTACTCCAACGACGCTAGCGCGGACAGGATAAACCGCATGAAGGGTGAGATCGACCAGGTATATACGGTTTTTCTTCTTCGTCATGATGTAATCATCATCGTCATAAGAAAGAAAAACGAGACAAAACTCAACTTTAAGTTTGGCTCATTATATTTCAAAACGTCTAATGCAAATTGTTTCATCTTTGGCGGCTTGAATGAAACATTAATAAATTAATTTGCAGGTCCGGAGCGTGATGATAGACAACATCGACAGGGTGCTGGAGAGGGGCGACCGTCTGGAGCTGCTGGTGGACAAGACGGCAACCATGCAGGGGAACACGATGCGGTTCAAGCGCCAAGCTCGCCGCTTCAGGAACACCATGTGGTGGAGGAACGTCAAGCTCACGTACGTTACGTAACCTTCCTGATGCATCTTGTGTACTGAAGTTAATACTGTTTGTCTTACGCATTTTATTTGTTAATTAATACTCCAGTAATATGATCACCTGACGTCCCTGTAATTCCACTGTTCTTTGCAGCGCTGCAGTGATATTCATCCTCTCCGTAATAGTGTACCTCGTGCTCGCCTACATGTGTCACGGCTTCACCCTACCATCCTGCGTTCCGTGATCTCCCCTGTGCGGCCCTGCCCTAGCTCTAGCTGCGTCCCAACTTCGTTTTCCGGGTTCTGTAAGAGCAGCTGCGTTGCTGCAATTTTTTCTTGTACGGAGTACGAGGGAAACAACATTTCCATCTACCGATTCTGAAGTTCAAGCAATTCTGATTTTTTTTCTTGGATAAATTTGCTTACCGGATTCTTGAGATTTCTTTTCGCATGACAATTGTCTTTCGGGCTTATACACTGTAAATATGCTTCCCAGGACGCTAATGGCACATCTAATATCAGCAACTAGTATATCATCCCAACTATTCAGTGAGAGCGCAGTATGCAACAGAGATGCAGATGCAGCAAGTGCCAAGATCAACAATCAGGACCAGACTAAACATGCAGACACTCTCCAGTAGAAGCAAAAAAAAAAAAAAAAACACGTAGGAGCTGGTAGCGAACTTGCGACTTGCACCCTGTTCGTTTTGCTGGATCAGCGGAATCAGCAGCCATCCAGCAATGTTTTTCTCTCACAACAAACCAGCGAACAGTACTTTCAGCCATAATAAACCACCGAAACGAACAGGGCACCCATAAATAAATGCAGAGTACGACACAAAAGCAGAGCAGGACGCTTGCTTAATAAAAGAGTACAAATCATAAGTTAGCCTACCCACACAATGGCAGTGTCACAAACAACTGAACGATAACGAAGGACTGGCCCTTATGCGTAGTAATTCAAGCTGGACTTCTTCTTTGCCTGCACTTGGATGATCCCCTCATTGAAATCCTCGTGGGTAACCTCTGTAGCATCTCTGCGTAGAGCGAGCATGCCAGCTTCTACGCAAACAGCCTTTAACTGAGCACCATTGAAATCATCAGTTGAACGTGCCAACTCTTCGAAGTTGACGTCTGGATTCACATTCATTTTCCTCGAGTGAATCTACAAAAACATAACATAGAACAACGTTATTTTGGCTATGCAAGAACAAAAACCATGGAGTCCTTGGAGGAAAACAGTATGGGATAGGAGGTCAGTACTGAGCTACAACAAATTTCAGTGGCAGAGCCATACCTGCAAGATTCTGGCTCTTGCTTCCTCTGATGGATGAGGGAACTCAATCTTACGGTCCAGACGACCAGATCTCATCAGAGCAGGATCAAGAATATCAGCACGATTTGTTGCAGCTATCACCTACAAATCACACAACAATCCAACATTCAGTATACCAGATATTAAATAGAACATTGAAAATATCAGTTCATCTCTCATATCATCATCAATAGATGTATTTTTTGCGCATTCTCAATCTCCAATTGAACAGAACCAGAGCCGAAGCACCAAGACAGTAATAACTAATAAATTGAAGGTTGAATGCTGACCTTTATCCTCTCATCGCTGCTAAATCCATCAAGCTGGTTCAGCAATTCCAACATAGTCCTTTGCACTTCTCTATCGCCACTAACTTCACTGTTTTATTATGAAACAAAAAAAAGATACAAATTAATTAACTGCAGATAAATAATACATAGTTACACGCATTTCCAAAAGCACAACGTTTATCATAGCAAGTTGGCAAAAGATGGGGAAATCGGATGTAGAAAACACAACTACCAACAGCCATTGTTGATAGTGCAAGGAAAATTTGAAAACACAAGATATTAACAAGATTCAGTCACTAATCTAATCTAGCTTTTTTTTTAAAAAAACAAACATTATGCAGAGCACTCACTATATATACCTTAAATATTAAAAGGATAGTGGTCAAGGCAATCTAGTCCACACTGAAATAGACTAAACAAAACTAAAAATTGAAATGATGATCAAACTTGGTCACAAACTGATATAATTAAACCAGAACATGTAAATGAACATTGTCATTATAGGTGAAAAGGTGTCAAAACAGACATTAGACTGAATTACTAACTAAATAGGAGTTGTACCTGTCAAAACGCTTTGTTCCAATGGCATCGATTTCATCAATAAAGATGATGCAGGGGGCTTTCTCCTTAGCAAGCTGAAAAGCATCTCGAACGAGCTTAGCTCCATCACCGATGAACATCTGAAACAATTCACACAGATGTTAAAGAATATTTAATTCAAATAAACTAAAGAAAACTAAGCAAGAATGAACATGAACTGATAATGGACCCAGCAATAAACATGTAACTCATCAACCAATATATTGGACAAATACATGAACAATTAAATCAGTACTTAATATAATCATATCCTAATCTGATGCTGATAATCATCCTATAACATCGATTTCCACCCAGCATGCAGATACCAAATAATGTCTAAAGGAATACATCGCCAAAAAAATGGAGTTTGCAGTGTAGAATCACACTGCATGAATTCTGTAAACTGCAAGAAGTTGTTTATCAGGCTAACTGTACCCACAAATCATGCAAAAAAAAAAGTGAAATGCTAAAATGTTTAGGTTTAGGAGCCCTAGCATTTGTATGATATTATAGTACATTTTTTAAAAAAAAACATTGGATGTACCAGATATTGATTTCACAGATTTAGTTTACCTACCTGGACAAGTTGTGGGCCAGCGAGTTTCAGAAATGTGGCATTAGTCTGTGCAGCACACGCACGAGCCATGAGTGTCTTCCCGGTCCCAGGCGGTCCATACAAAAGAACACCTTTGGGGGGACGAATACCCAATTTCTGAAATCGGTCCTTGTGTGTCATTGGCAACACTATTGCTTCCACAAGCTCTTGAATCTGTGTTACAACAGAACATCGTATTACCGCTTGGAATGTACAAACTCAGCCATAGTGTCGCTCTAACAGTCCATAAGCTGTAGAAAGCAAATTACCTGTTTCTCGAGTCCTCCAATGTCATTGTAATCCTCTGTAGGTTTCTCATCTACTTCCATTGCCTTAACCCGTGAGTCGTACTCCGAAGGCAATGTGTCTAGTATCAAGTAGCTGTCTTTGTTAACTCCAACTAAATCGCCAGGCTTAAGCTTATCAGGGTCAACTAATCCAATTACAGGAAGGAATATGGTCTGCATTTAACCCAAGAATTAAAAAATGAATCTCTGAGTCTTCATAATGCACAAAATCAACCAACTACAAATGCGATGTGGAACTAAACATATGCATTGTTGAATTACAATATGTGGGATACGGAACAAAAATGTAATCCAAATCTAACAATCAGGAATCAGGATAGCTTGAATTGTTGTTCTTTTAAAGAGGGAGTAGATGTTTATCAGCACTTCAGCAGGCAAATAAATTGCATTCAAATTGGCTCCCAATTCCAGCACTCGTTTGACCACTGATGGATAAAGTTTGTAATATGGCTACAGAAATTTCAAGCAAGTTTACATACTTGTCTGGTAGATGTTTTCAGAACAACACATTTCCCTTTCCTTTGTGAGTCCAGATCAATGTTAGCACCATCTTCTTCAGCCTCATCCTCAGGGTTCATTTCCAAAATCTGAAACAGTTGAGAAATATATAAGAATTCAGAGCCAATTGTGCCCAACTTGTGTATGAAGCTTTATTACATCATAAAAACTTGGAATTCTGAAAACATTATTAGGGACTCGAAGATACACAGGAGTTCATTTTAATTTCACACCAGAAGCAATCAAAATATGTACGCCATCGAAATAAACTAACCAAATCAGTACTGTTTTAACTATGAACTTCTTCCTAGTACTGTTGTAAAGTACCCAATACTGTTGCAACTATGAACTTCTTCCTAGATTGCAGTAGCAGATGGGCTACTGAGTCCTAACCAAGCTAGATGCATCCTGGAACTAAACCTGCTGCGTCTAACTAGTGTGTACAAACTAAAATAAAATCATGAAACCTGCTGCGTCTGACTAGTGTGTACAAACTATAGTAAAATCATGAAGCCTGCTGCGTCTGACTAGTGTGTACAAACTAAAGTAAAATCATGAAAATCCCAACAATAGAACTGAACCAGATGGATAGATAGCCCAAACAAACCTAGATAAAAAGATGAACCATCAACAGCGTCGACCAATTGAGGCGAGAAACAAACCTCGACGATGTTGCCGACGAGGTACGGCAGCTGCTTGTTGAGCTTGATCTTCTCCTGGTTCTCCTTGGTCTTCTCCTTGATAGACTCCAGCTCCAAGTTGGACCGCTGCAGTTCGTCCTACGCACACCCCGAACCCCGAAACATCCGAAATCAGTCAGAACATCCCCTACACTCTGGGCGACGCGCAGCGGGGCTAGGCTAGGGTTTCCGCACCTTGTGGACGCGGATCTCGTTATCGAGGAGACGGGAGGCCCTGATGATCTCCTCCGTGGACATGGAGGCGAGCTGGTCGTCCTCCGCGTCGTCCACGGCCATCGCGGCCGGTGCGGGCGCCGACGACGACATCAATCGGCTGATGGCGCGGAACGGAGGGGTGCGTGTGGGATGGGGTTTTGTGGCCGCCGCGCTCGACTTGCTCTGGAAGAAGATGCGGAGCGGTGGCCTCGACTTGTGCCGGAGAGAAAATGGGAATTTTGCCCTCACGGCGAGTGGGTTTCGCTGGAATGCCCTTAAGTTTGTGGGCTTCGCCAGTTTGCCTATGTGAAACGAGTGACACCCGGTATAATGCCCTGAGTATGAATTATTGGATAAATTATTTTTTTGGGGGCGTCATAATTTTTTTTCCCGTTTTGCCCCTGCCTTATCCCTTCGTTCTCTTCATTCAGTCACGGTCATTCTCTTTTCTCCTCGCTCACGGGTGGACAGGAGACAGAGAAGGCCACAGAGGCCTGGACGCCGGCGCCGCCCCGACGCGCCGGCGCCGCCCAGACGCGCCCGCTTGCGCCCGGCCGTCAGCGCCGCCCCTCTGCGCCAGCCCGCCGGCGCAGCTGCCCCGACCTTCGTCGACCGGCGCTGCCCCGCCCGTCCACGGCAGCGAGGACGACGGCCGGCCGTCCAAGGCAGGCCACCGGCGCCGACCTCCGAGCCCTCATCGACGGTGGCATCCTCCCCCGAACTTAGGTGAGCTTCAAGGCGCCCATATATTGTAGATTGATTCGTGGATTTAGTGGGTGATTTTCTGATTTAGGGTTTGACAGGAGTGAGAAAGAGTGATTCTGTGATGTGCTTCGGCTATGGATTGCAATTGGAATGATCTAGTTACGGGGTATGCATCGTCATTTACTATTTGTTGTTCCAGCATCTCTAACTACTAGGACTAGTTGTATGGCACCAGTGTAGTGTTCTTACTGTGTAATGGGTGTTTTTTTAGGCTCGATGCAGAGCTTGAGCTTAGTTTAGTGGCTATAGATGGTGGCGTTCCAGAGCAGCAGGGACATGTCGTTAATTGGGAGGAATTACAGATCGAGGAAAGGCAAGATGATGAAGGGGAAGGAAGGATGGAAATTTTTGATGAGGATCAGCTGTATCGTTTACTGGGCCTGAGAACCGAGGATGATCATGGCCAGGGTGCTGCTGATGGTACTTCAAATGTTGACCATGCTACCACAAAGAATGATAGTACAGTTCCTGATGTTGACACTAGAGGTGTAGCTATTCCTGTTGACGATGCAATTCCAGAGGAGAGAGTGATGGTGTATGACCCTAACAACCCGTGCATGGATATTGGCAGTGTGTACCCCAATATGGTTGAGTTTAGATTGGCTGTTAGGCAGTTTGCCATTAACAAAGAGTTTGCACTACACACTGTGAAAACAGACACAGAGAGGTTTATTGGGAAGTGTATGGCACCAGATTGCCCATGGCATATTAATGGTCGAAAACAACGTCATTCCAAAACTGTTATGGTACAAACACAATTTTTTTGTTGTATGACTTCCTTTTGTGAGTTATGGCAATGTTTTCTAATACATGTAATAATGCAGGTTACAGCTTTGATTGATCAACACAATTGTTCATCCAGTGCGAGGAGACTTACTACTACACCCACTGCTGCTTGGGTTGCTTCAAGGGGTATCAAGTACCTCAGGAAGGACCCAAGTATGGGCCCAAAAGCTCTACGGAAGGAGTTGCAAGATGAGCATAAATGTGAAATTCACTATGACACCGTTTGTAGTGGGAGAAAGATTGCACTGAAAGAGTTGTTTGGCAGCTGGGATGAAAGCTTCCAAATGCTCTACAATTGGAGGGCAGAGGTTCTGAAGCACTCACCAAACAGTGTCATCGAGATTGACGTCAAGATGGTTGATGGCGAGGTATACTTTCACAGATTCTTTTGTGCTTTCAGTCCATGTATTGAGGGATTTTTAGAGGGGTGCAGGCCTTACCTTAGTATAGACTCCACTGCATTGAATGGTAGATGGTGTGGACACTTAGCAGCAGCCACTGCTCTAGATGGTCACAATTGGATGTACCCTGTTGCATTTGGTTTCATAGATGGTGAGACAACAGATAATTGGGAATGGTTTTTGACTCAGTTGCATAAGGCCATAGGAGACCTACCTCTTCTTGCTATTTGCACTGACGCATGCAAAGGTCTAGAGACAGCTGTTAAGAATGTGTTTCCTCGTGCTGAACATAGAGAGTGTTTTAGGCATCTTATGCAGAATTTCATTAAGAAGTTTGGGGGTGATGTTTTTTCAAAGATGTATCCTGCAGCTAGAGCATATAGAGTTGAAGTATTCCAATATTTCTTCAATTTTGTTAAAGAGGCCAGCGATCAAGTGATGGAATGGCTTGACAAGCATCATAAATTGTTGTGGATGAGAAGTGCATTTAACCCTGAAATCAAGTGTGATTATATAACCAACAACCTTGCTGAATGTTTTAATAATTGGATTAAGGACTGGAAAGACCTTCCTGTTGTTGAGCTGGCTGATAAAATTAAGGAGATGCTAATGGTACTATGGAGGAAGAGAAGGCAGATTGGAGAAAAGTTTAATGGGAGAATCTTACCTACAGTCATTCATCAGCTGAAAATGAGAACCAGAGGCCTGGGTCACTTGACAGTTATCTCCTCTGATAGTTTTGCTGCAGAGATATGGGAGCTTAATAGCATCCATAACAGGCATGTAGTGAAGACTTCTCTCCATGAGTGCTCATGCCTTGAGTGGCAACACACTGGTAAGCCATGTCAGCATGCTTTGGCTTTGATTACAGCCCAACAAACTGTGGATGTGTATCTTGAGGGATTTGTACATGAGTACTATTCAGTGGAAAAATTCAGGAATGCATATAAGAGATTAATAGAGCCACTCCCAGATAAAACTCAATGGCCAGATGTGCCACTTCCATTTAAAGTTGGGGCACCATTGGACAAAAAGGGTGCTGGTAGGTATAGGAAACTGCGGATGAAAGGATGCCTTGAGGGAGGAAGTGGTGGCAAAGGGAAAAAGGCTGCAAAGGAGGCCGCCAATCAGGCTGATGAAGCCGCTGCTGAGGAGGAGGCTATGCAAGCGGCTAAACCTAAGAGGCAATTGGTAAGAGGGAAAAGAATGTGCAAGAGGTGTGGAGAATTGGGTCATGGAGAAACAAGCTACAAGTGCCACCTAAATGGGACAAAGAAAAGGTATTGATTTATTTATTATTTGTTTACTTACATTTACTAAATGGGACAAACAAGCTACAAGTGACTAAATTGTTCCAACTTACAGGAAAAGGAAGCCTAGGATCAACACTACCAAGTATGGGAAGAATGGTAACAAGAAATGTAAAAAGACTGCTGAAAATACTCATGTACAGCCAACAAATGACCTTCCTGTGCAGCAAACAAATGACCTTCCTGTGCAGCCAACAAATGATTTGACTGTGCAGCCAACAAATGACCTTCCTGTGCAGCCAACAAATGACTTGATTGTGCAGCCATCAAATGACTTTACTGTGGAGGCAACAAATGATGCTGAAAGTTCTCCTGTACATGCTCAAAATGTTGCTACAGCTCGGGCCAATATTTTGGCGACAACTCCAGAAAGGTTGACTAGAAGGTACTACAATTCTTTCATTGTTGTCCATTATAATTCTTTGGTTCCAGCCATTCATTACAATTCATTCTTGTTGCAGCCGACTAGCTGTGTTACTTGGAGAAGGGCCAAGTACGTTGCTAAATCATGTATCACCAAACAAGAAGGCGCCATCGTCACCAAAGCCAAGGACGAAGGCTACAAAATCACCAAAGAAGGGAATAGCGAAGAAATTGATTCCAAGGAAGCTGAAGCCGAACTGAGCTGACACTGTGAAAACTCAATTGTATTGTCTATGTGTGAATTTTAAAAACTCTACTGTAATGCCTATGTGTGTGGACATGTATCCTGGACCTTTGTTACTGTAATGGCCACTTTTTAGGACCTTTGTTACTGTTATGGTTACCTATGTAATGCCTATGCACGATATTGGTTGTCTATGGAACTGGGACTTCATGATTGTGTCAATAAGGTGTACCACTTCAGGGCGGGCACAGATGTTTGAAGTCCTTAACTGTACTGTTACAGTCGTGTCAATAAGCTGAATCTGTGATTTTGGCGATGGGTAGAGAATGACCATCGCGGCTGTACAATCAAGTCATAGCAGAAATATCGTGTAAAATGGCCTGAAATCCAAGGCTGATCGACATAGCAGAAATGGCCTGAAATCCAAGGCCTACCTGTTCCGGCAGGCTGATGGACATAGCAGAAATGGCCTGAAATCTCAGGCCTAGATCCCAACCGAGCTCTGCCACACATTACAGGATCCAGCGAACAAAATGCATGCTGTTATAATACAATAAAATTCCGAATAGACAAACATGTGAGCTCTCAGCTGTTATAATACAATAAAATAATTAAGGTCAATCGATTTAACATGAAGGCATTAACATAGTACATCAAATTCTTAACAGCACTTATATTTCTTCTACCAACTCAAACAATAGGTTGAAGAAGTCAAAGCATCAAGGTCTTAACAGCAGCAACTGAACATGTATATTTCCTCTGCCAACTGAAACAATAGGCCGAACATATATATTTCTTCAATCTTCTACCAACTAAACAATAAGCAGATATTTTGCACCTGGGACTGCATTCCACAATCAGTCCAAATCACACCACATGAACTGCATAAAACAAGTGCAAAATGACTCATGATTCCTGAAAAAAATCTTATTCATCACATAGGACTTAGTTGTCATTACAACACATGCTTAAAGGCTACACACAACCACACAGACATGCATGGGCTGACTAACACATTAGTTGCTCACTTCCACAGACACGCAACTACAACACCAATCACGACACCGACAATGCCCACAAAAACCGAATAATCGATCACAATTTGTTTCGCCGCAGGCTTTGGCTCATGAATCGGCTGTGCAAACTTCATCTTTAGTTGCCACAATTCAGCTACAACACTATCAACTGTTTGCTTCAACTCTTGTAGTTCTTCTTTAATTTCAGAGCAACATTCACCCGATGCCTCCTTCTTAGCCTTGATTCGCTGTTCTTGTCCTTCTAACTTCACTTTCACCACCTCAGGGCGAATGTAACCACAAGTAGTTGGATCACCCTGCACTTCTCCAAAAATTATCAATCAGAGCTCCATTCAAACTAAACAGTCAGGTCACCAATGTGAAGAACACTTACCCAGATGTTGTATGGGCACTTAAGAAACCACTCGCCAAAACTATGGTCTTGCTGGCTCTGGATCCGGACCAATGGAACATGGCAAAAGGGGCACTCACCTTTCGCGCTCGAGCCCGCTGTCCTTACCTTCATCGGACTTCCAGTCCAGTTCCGTCCCTGAGTCTGCTGCATCAGGGCAGCGGAGGCGGCCTGGCCACGCGGCGGCGGGCGCGGACGCGGTGAGGCGCCCTGGCCACGCGGCGGCTCGCGCGGACGAGGTGACGCGGTCTGGCGCGGACGAGGCGGCCTGAAGCGTCGACCGCAGCCTGCTTCCTGCGACCGAGAAAATGGGGACGATGCGGACGGCCTGACGCGGACGCTCGAGGAAGCCGCGGCTTGGACGGCGTCGGGGAAGATCTCCTCGTCGGGGCAGCTGCACGAGCGGGCTGGCGTCGAGGGGCGCGGCCGACGGCTGGTCGCGGCGCGGGCGGCGGCGCTGGCGCTGGCCCGTGTCGCCAGTCCTCCCGTGAGCCCGTCTCCTCTTTACCGTGACCGTGACTGAATGAAGAGAAGGGATAAGGCAGGGGCAAAACGGGAAAAAAAAATTTATGACGCCCCCAAAAAAATAATTTATCCAATAATTCATACTCAGGGCATTATACCGGGTGTCACTCGTTTCACAAGGGCAAACTGGCGAAGCCCACGAACTTAAGGGCATTCCAGCGAAACCCACTCGCCATGAGGGCAAAATTCCCATTTTCTCTGTGCTGGAAGAAGATGGCCGCGGAAGGGCGATGGCCGAAGCAGACGACGTGGGCCTGATCCACGGCCCGTTCGGATTAGAGCCCAAGATTGTCATACGGATGCGGCAGTGGCCCATACGCAGCCCATCAGATGATGTCTGCCACTGCAAGTGCAACTGGCAGATTTTTAATGCCGTGTTGAATGAAGTTTGAAGTTTTATTTGCACATTGAAGCTTGAATTCGTTATTAAAAAAATCTTGAATTTTACTGACATTAGACTTCAATTGGCTTAGTGCTTAGTTTCGTTTTTGTCTGACCTTGTTTCTCCAAGTAGAATGATTTATTCCATAGTCTGTCATGTCCTCACGAAACAAGGTTAAGCGAGTCCAATGATTTTTCTTTTCTAGTTCATCGTGTACCATCTACTATATTGCACAAATGTTCCTACAACTCCGCAAGCCTATCACCCATCACTGGAATCAAGCATTGAGCTAATGATAAGTTTGTTCAAAACGAATGCAGCAGTGAAGCACACTAATCTGCTCTGGGCATCTGGCTAGCGATAATTACGCGCTGACCCAGGTCTTGCTGTGAGGTTCACCGCCGGCCCCAGGAAGGTTAGGGTAGAATGGGGGAAGGCGGTAGAGGTTCACTACAATCTCTGAACTGTAGATTATTCAATCAATAAAGAAAGTTAGCAGCTAATAATTGAGCAAAAGCAACGAGAAAAGTGAACTATTTGTATGGTGCAAAGATTACCATGCTGATTAGAGTCCTAGTGTATCTTGGACATCAGATCCTGTCCCACGAAGATGTAACGGTTCCTAAAAAAAGTATCAGATAAAAAATGTAAATAAGGCAGCCAAATATATTCTTTGTGACTCAACCATTGACAGATTTATATTATTACCAAAATTTCCGAAGCTGAGGGGCGTTCATTTGCCTTTGGTTTTACCATTTGCTTCAAAAACTGACAGACATCCTCTCCAGTCATCAAGAATATTTGTTTCATCCAACACAGTGTCAAGATCGAGCTCTTCTTCCCATTGATCAAACTTTTGCATCCCTTCTCTAATTGATCTGCTCAGTTGATTTACCTTTACCCGTCTTCCATTCAGTTGAGGCACAAACAATTCGTAATAAAGTATACCAGCAGAAAATATGTCCACCTAAGTAAAAACAGATTGCAAGGATTTTCTTAGACATTATTTTATCTATCTATCAAATCTAACTTATTAGATGATTTAGCATTAATGTGCTTCAACTAACCTTCTCGCTGTGGCGTACATAGGCATTAACGATTTCTGGTGCTCGATATGGTACACTACCATAACATCCAGAAGGGAATCTACAGAAATCAGGTGGCTGGTTTACTTTTGCTGAAAAGAATAAAACTGCTGACATTAGACTACAGTGGAAATTATTTATTTTATGGCGGTACCCCTCCAATCCCAAAAGTAGCAACTCGAGCTGTTTGATTGCCTGGACGTCTCTTTGGGCTTGGCTAGCGCGCTCCTTAAAGCACCCTTCGCCCTGGCTCGCCAGAAACGAAAAAAAGTTTCGCTTCTTCGGGGCTTGACTGGCTGACGGGATACTCTAAAGCTTTGGAGTATAAATATAGAGTTAAAATTATTGCACTGGATACTCTAAAACGATACTCTATCATTTCTCTCACTCTATATTTAGAGTAGTACAGTGCTTGCTCTATAATGTGCAGTGACAGGCCCCACTAGTTAAACAAAGAAAAAAATGCTATAACTCACAAACCAAAAATCTAAATTAAATTTCGATTGCACCATTAAATTCGTCTCAATAAATCCTTCAAAACTAGATCACACATTGATATATTTAGATAAAGTGACAATTGGGTCCCATAGTGGATAGAGGATGATATAGAGGATGAATGAGTGCGGGAGAATTGAGTATAAAGGAGAGAATCTTACTGACACGTATAGAGGATGAATACAGAGGTCCATGAGTGCGGATAGCCTCAACTGCAGCTTCCGTCACCTCTGCCTCATTCACCTCTTCGTTCCTGCTTCTCCCGCTTGACGCCGCCTCGGGCGCCACTGCGCCAGGATACGCCTCTCCATCGATGGCGCCGGTGAGGTCGACCCGGACCTCAACCTCGTCCATGGCCGCGGTGGCTTGCAGCTCCAGGAGAAGATGAACGCGGAGCCACTAGACGCAATGCCGTCACCCACAACCAGCACCTGAGCACCCCCAAGCTTCATCCGCTGCTCTAGCTCGCCGTGGGTGCAAGAGATTGAAGCAACGACCACGTTGGGAGGCGCCCACGTCGTTCAGGTGCTGGTTGACGATGTGCTCATGTGCAGCAGTTCGCTCTCCTCCAACGCTCCACACTGTGCTGCTGGATGACGAGCCGTCGACTACGACAATCGTGGAGCTCGCACTCTCGTCCACGTGGGAAGCCTAGCCGCAGCGAGCTCCGAGCACGCGAGTGACGCCCCGTGGTGGTGGATTTGCTCACGCCGAGGAAGTGTTCGATGAAATGCGAATAAGGGAAGCAGGCGAAGGTTTGGTGGTAATGTTACCACATAGCTCAATGCATGGTAAGCATACTCATGGATACAAGCAAACAAACAAGATCTTGGCCCAGCCTGGCCTAACTGGTCCAAGGTAAACAAACAAGCCATGTTGCACCGGTTGGGTCAGCCTGATGCTAGCCATGCCCAACTCATACGAGCCGACCACCCTAGTGCAGGTAAACAATCAGGCCCCAGGTGCCCCTCTCGTAGCCCCCAATCTAAATCTCCTCTTGCTTCTCGTTCTTGATCCAACCCCTTGATGTACGGCTAGCTAGATCAAAGGCGACGCGTTTGTGGGGCATTTATTCAGAGTTGGAGGCGATTCAATGGTGTAGTAGGCGAGTGAGTGGTGTGGCGCTCGAGGAGGCTGAGCGCGGCGGCCTCAACGATGCTCCCGCAGTCCCGCTTGACCATGACCTTCTCCGCCTTGCTCTTCTTCTTCTTTAGATTTCTTGTTCTCTTTCTATAATATAAAAAGTAAACGGGTAATTTGGGAATATCTGAACCCAAACCCAAATTTTTGGGTACCTGATATTTGAGGTAATCCTTTTTCAGGACAAATATCGGGTAACAGTTCTGGAAATCTGAATTTTCTAAAACCCGAAATACCCGATCTAAAATTTTCCGGTAACCAGAATGCCCAGCCTTGAGCCAATTATGTCCTTTGATTTGAATTCAAGAACGAAGGAGATAGAATGAATTTTTCCCTTAACCAGCGAGATGGACCGAAGGCCCAAATCAGAGCTGCCCAGCAAAGGCCAGACTATTAGGCCTTGGGTGGGACGTGCTGGTTAACTCCAACCCACGCTGTATACCACCTCCGTCCCTTTTTTTTAAGACTGTCCGCACTCATGGACCTCTATATTCATCCTCTAAAAGGAATATTCTATCCTAGTCATCATAAAATATACAGTTTCCCTGCATCCATCCATCCTCTATATCATCCTCTATCCACTGTGCGGCCTACTTGTCACTTTATCTAAATATATCCATGTGACATCTTGTTTTGAAATATTTATTGAAACGAATTTAATGGTACAATCGGAATTTAATTTGGTTTTTTTGGTTTGGGAGTTATAATATTTTTTAGTTAGTTAAACAGGTGGGACCCACCGCACATGTGCTCTCTCTCTGTTGTTTCTCGGCAGCGTCACGTCCGCTATCTAGCTTCCTCACGCTACATTTCCCGGACTACTGTAGCATAGTGTAACATTTAGCGTACCGGCTGCAGCTTCATCGTCCGGTAAATTCTCGTCCAGTACGCAGATAGCGTATGCGGTGCGAGCAGTCTAAGGCTATCCGCACCCATCGACCTCTATTTTCATCTCTAAAAAGAAATATTCTATCCTAGTCATCGAGATTCTCTACTCTATATCTATTTCTCCTGCACCCGTGTTATCTCTATCCCATACTCTATACCCACTATTCTATATTTTATTCCCCTCCCTCCCTCTTTCTCTTTCTCCACTCTCTCTTTCTCTCTCCTCCTTTCCTTTTACAGGCGCTCACGCCCGAACTCTGTCTGTAACGTATCACTGTAGCGAACGCAAGCATGCCGACTGGCTTAGCGTCGCGCAGTGCGGGCGTGCAAACGCCAAATGTGGCGTAGCGCGTGTCTTCGCGTTGCGCGGTGCGGTCAGTCTAAGAGTCACTCGGGAGATGTGTGTGCGAGAGGTGCACGATTTTCGAGCGACTAACGTTGAGGGACAGACTAGTACGTCGCTTCAACCGTCTGTCTCCAACAGCAGCCGCCCCGCCGCCGCCGCCGTCTCTTCTTGCCTCGCCGTCTCGATCGTCGTGACTCCTACTCCCACGGTACGGTACACCTCTTGACTCTTGAGGTCTGTCTATCTACAATTCTTCTTCATGCTCCGTGTACTGCAGGCGCCTGAAAATTGAGAAAATTTCAGGCGACGAAGCAGTGCGCCAGTACCGCCCTAGCAGGTAGCCTTAGGGGAGGGAGTGCTGCCGGGCATAGAAGGGAGGGCTTGGGAAGTAGGTAGGCCCGGCGGTGGTGGTGGGAGAGACAGCCGGGCGGCGGAGGCGCCGCCGGCCGCTGGTAGCGTCGGACAACGGGTGGGCGGGGAGAGGGCGGGTGGGCGGACATGAAGGAAGAAGAAGATCCCAAAGTTGTCGGTTTTTGATTCAATGGATGGAATCGTTGCCTGATCAGATGCAATTTTCAGCACAATGTGGAAGTTTGTGTTTGCTATACTTTGTGTTTTTTTTAACCTTTGCGTTTGCGTTTTGATAATCCAAGCATATATTTTTGTGTGCCTCAACTACTATTTATAATTCTGTAATTGAACGGCCGTTGGAAGTTTATTATGTGTGTTTTAACATTTTACCCGCGTGGAAGTTTAATTTTAAACTAAAAGTTGCAGTAATGGAGTTTGATTTTGGTTTCTTTAACAGGGATACAATGAATACGAGCTCTGATGAGAGGTTTACAGTTCTGAGCAGTATCGGAGAGGAGTTCATCTATGAGCATGACCTCAGCGTTTTGCTAGAGAAGAAGCCTGATCCCATATGTTATGTTTGGTTTGAGCCATCCCTCACTATGGACATAGAACAGGTATACCAACCAAAAATTTATTCTCACAGCACCCTTGAGTGGTTTGAACTTAAAACCTAAATTATTCTCTTGAGATGTATGACGGGTGACATCGGTTTTTTCTGCAAGTTCAATTGAATATTCTTTCGAAACCTATCCTATTCTGCCCACCAGACCATTTCTGGTGCAGCCCAACTTGATGCAACCCATTAAGGTTAAGCTTGGTGCTTCTAGACAGTTTCAGGTTACTTGCATAAATTAAGCGATTTAATTTATTTAGGGAGGTTAGATTTGTGAGTATTTCATAAAAGTAAGGTGAACCGAATAGATTCTATACTTAGAGATTGGGCTTGAATACAAAGATCGAATAACTAGCTACATTGATGTGACAAGTTCCAGCTATTTAACATTTTCTAGTGGGGAAAGTATTTCTGCACTGAACTCGTCTTTGTGATTTAGCTTTCATCTTTGATATTACTCAGGCTATTGGTTTACAGAAGTTCAGTTTAAGCAATTAGGTTATTGCACAAATCCAGTTTGTTGGAAACTGTAATGATTTGATTGTAAGAAGTAATTTGGCATGGATCTCTTCTTTCCTTGCAGGGGATTATGAAGACAATCTATATCAACAAAATGCTCGAAGCTGGTTTTACTGTTACAATATTGATGGCAGATTGGTTTCTGCAGCGGCACCCTAGGATTGGTACTGATCTAAATAAAATAAGGACCATTGGCCAATACAACATTGAAATGTGGAAAGCAGCTGGAATGCACCTTGAAAGAGTAGAGCTTATATGGCTGTCAGATGAATTGGACCACCATGCAGTCGATTACTGGACTCTTGCCATGGATGTCTCCAGAAAATACACCTTGGAAAGAATTGCGAGGTAACTAGTTTTCATTAGTTAAGGCCTTATTTCACTTGCAAACTTTTGAAATGGTTTATTACTTTTTTAAGTGATGCCCCATTCCTGATATGTACACAGATCAATTTATTCTTTTCTGCTGCAGCTATTGCGAGTATGTAAAACCATATGGACCAAAAATACTGCCTGCTGCTGAGATATTTTACCCTTGCATGCTAGTTGCTGTCGTATTATGCCAGAAGGTTGGTTTCTTTAGAAATAAATTAGTCATATCTTTTTAAATAAGGAACATTGGTACTTCTGTTTTGTTTCTTGGTACGATCGGTTCTAGAAAAAGCGTAGTATGAGACTATTAGAGGAAAATAAATGTCCATTGTAACCAAGGTGTTGTGGACTCCTTCATTGGGCAACAGTATAGTAGGAAGAAGAAGAAAGGGTCAGCTGCCTCTAGTGGCTAGAATTAGTCCAAGCTAGTTAAGATTAGAACATGCAGGAATAATAGGAGTACCTCAGCCGCTCATGTGGGTACTATAACCACTTCTGCGGCTGGGCATTAGGATCAAGCAGAGAAGAAGAGTTGTCTTGTTCAGAGCTTCCCAGGGAGGGAGAACTAGCTCTTTTGCTGCTGCCATTGTTAGGATTAGCTACTGTAATTCCCCTCCAGTTCATCAATTAAGTGCCCAGTTCCCTGGCCCTATGACAAGGCAAGGTGGACATATGCCATTTAGAATTTACGGCAGGTACTACATCTTATGTTATGTGAAGGCCCTTGAACAGATAATGATATGGAGAAGCCATGGTGGATTTCTCTGCTATCTATGTATCTGTTTTAGTAAAATAATTTGCACAAACGTTTTCAGTTCAATAGTTTTAGGGACACAAACATTCCAAGTTCCTTGCAACTCACTGGTTCTATGAAGCTACAACGAACCTATGATGTAATCATGAAGAAAGCAATACATATCATGGAAGCATGGATGATAAAACATAAAAAACTTTATTTTCTCCTAGCACTGCTCTAGAGTATGTTCTCATTATAGTTCTCACTGGAATTGAATTATTTTTTCTCTTAGTTTGTGTATGAATCTAGTGCTCAAGTTTGTTTTATTAGAAACAGTGTATCTTGAGATGGCCATCTTAGATTAATAGGAATCTGGTAGATTGTTAGGTGACTGGTAAATTGGTGAAGACGACAAAGACGCCATGCTTTTGGAACTCACTAAGTCCTTCAAATAAGTTATCTTAATTGTGTGCAGGTAGAAATTTCAAAAATAGATAGCATTTATTTTCCTGAAGTGAACTTAAAAATAATTTGTTTTAGTATACAAAATCTAAACACAGTTGATAGCATACTTTGCAAATTGTTAGAATGAAGCTTCCTTCCCGGTGGATTTTACATCTTCACTGCTAGTTGGTTCTTTGCTATGAGGCATAATTTCCAAAGCATTTCCAAGAAGAGTATCATTCTTTCCCCATCTAGTAGCCTTCAACTATAGTTTAAACTTTAAACATGTTTCTCTTCTTGCAAATTGTTTTCTTGCCATTGTATCACATACAAAGTAGTTGTAGTTTGTAGTGATCAGCAAATTTTAGTTTCACTTGGTAAAAACAAATTTGGACTATATAATCTTGCCCCTGCAACCAGTGTCACCAGGAACATGGTACGGTGCCATGTTCCTTGTCCTACGAACACATGAAATCCCGTCCCGCAATGGAAAAACCTTTGTCAAGGAGTGTAGCCCGTTCCACGATCCAATCGTCCTGGGAACTTGCTTTTGTAGTTGAAGGTGGACATATGGCTCTTCAGCAAGGATCAGCAAGACTTTATCATGCTAGCTAGAGATTATTGTGAAGAAATAAATATGGGAAGCAAGCCAACATTTTTGCTGCACAGTATCCTGATCCATACCTTCTGTGTTTTTTGCTGTGCGTGCTCTGTATTTCAGTTATGTAGTTTTTAATGATGGATAATTTAGGCGTTAGTAGTGTGGGCGGTGATATTCATTTCAGTTATGCAGTTTTTAATGATGGATAATTTAGGCGTTAAGAGTGTGGGCGGTGATATTCAATGCGGACATGCGGTATATCCTTAACTTGAAATACAGATATTCTACCTAGTTTGCTTGAAGACCCAGAATTTCAGAATGAGAGGGATCCAGGACGGACCATTTTTATGCAAGATGAGGAGGTACCTTTAATCATCCTGCAACAGAAGATACTATTGCTCTTCTTTAATATAGTAGATGAACCATTTGAATTTTCAAGCTAATTTTTCACAAAAAATTGTTTCAGTTGAAGAGGTCTTTTGGTACACATTCGAAGTTCCTTCCAACTTACTGATTATCATCAGGCTAGAATCTGATTGTGCAGTAAACCTGTATAAATGTTGGGAATATGGAATTTTTTTTTAAATGCTCTATTGTCCCCTAAGGCTATCCTAGTGCATGTTCTCCTATAGTTTCCTCTGTTCAATTGAACTGTAATCTCTCTTAGTCATCTTTAGAGTAACTGGAACCAAAAATACTTGTGCAGTATAACAGCTTAATTTCAAAGTGTTCGTATTTTTTTGCTTTGGTGGCTGATTTGTCCACTCTTTCTAAATTTAAACAAAGTGATTAAATCCATTTTCTGTTGTTTCATTTTTTCAATATAACCCTTCATTGAAACTTAGTATGCTACATATTTCAAGTGGACAAGATGTATATATTTTTGGGCTAAGCTTCTCATGTTCGCTACTTTTCTATGAATGAATTCTTTAAAAAACAGAGATTTTTTGGTGCAGGATGATTTGTATTTTAAAATGTGGAGGATGTTCTGCCCTCCAAAAGTAGCAGTATGCAACCCATGTTTGGAGTACATCAAGTCTCTTGTCTTCCCTTGGTTTGGAAAGTTTGAGATAGTTCAGAAGGAAGGGAATGGTAGTAACAAGTAAAGTTCTTTCACTCATGTGCCAAAACTTTCTCCTGCCTGCTTCCTTTTTTCTGTGTAACCAGAATACCTCTTTCTTGTGATATTTGACTCATAGTAAAATGCACAAAGTTATATCTGATCCAGTGTACTTTCAGCTATCACAATCTACATTCAGTAGCCAATTGGCATATCTTAGTAAAGTCTGATTCACCAAGAATTGTAATTCACATTCACTAGAAAATTGTTGGCAACTTGTTAAAAAAAAGAAAATTGTTAGCAACAAATTCACCATGCTGCAAAGATAAGTGCTATAATCAATACCATGTTTCACATTTTGTAAGAACTGTTACCTCTATACAGGACATTTGCAAGCATGGAGGAACTCGTTGTTGACTATGAAAGTGGTCATGTTGATCCAATTGATGTTAAGCTGGCTTTTGTAAAAGCGATAAACAGCATACTAGAGGTAACTGTTGCTCCCTAAGTGCATTATCCAAAATGCATCTGAATTCCTACTGTGTGTTGGTACAGTATATGAATTTTAACTGAATGCAAGTTAAATGTTTATACATGCCTTATGGGGGAAAATTTGCATTGGTGTGACATAGTGGGTTTGAGTATACGTTTAATGAGACATTAGTGGAACACATTTATTTATAACTTTATAGCCAGACAAAGTTACACAACCAACAACCATGATGTAGTGGGACCGCAGGTCCACACGAGAGCCTAAAAGAACTACTTTTGTTTTAAGAAAATATTACACTTGTTAATTGTTATTTGTGGGGGAAACAACACTCTCACTGTGCAAGGAAGGTTCTGGTAGCTCCATGAGCGAGAGTATTGTTTGCCCTCATATAACAATAATTTCATCTGTCTTGTGTTAATAGATAGGAAATTATAATGTATAGCTTTCGGTTTCCAGAATTTTTCAAATGACGTAGAGGTAGAATGAATTGTCACCCGTCTTTCTTTGCAATTATAAGTACCTTTTGTGGGGGAGAAGGGCGAGAATATGGAAATTAACCTCTTTGACACTTCTGAAACTTAATTTCAGCTAAAGAAAAGAAATTAACTTAACTTCATGTACGTTTTGGACACATAATTTATTTCCTTGTATCGATGAAGTACATAGAATTTGTTTCCTTGTATCAATGAAGTACATGGAATTTGTTTCCTCACATCAGTTATTTTTTTAATTATTTGTTTGGGCATTTTTTTTATTATTACTTTTGTTGGAGTATGTGTTTAGGCCTATGAGGCTAAGGCCCATGTGGCCCATGTATGGAACCTATATAGCTACCCTTCTAGGGTTAGCCCTAATCAATAGAGACTCACTTTCCAACATGGTATCAGCCTAGGTCTGGCCACCCCTTTCCCTCTCCTGGGCGCCGCCGCTCCTGGCCCTCCTCCTGGCCGCCGGCCACCCTCCTCCATGGCCGGCCGCCAGCCTCCTCCACCTTCCCCCACCTACTTCCATGCCTTTCCACCTCTCTCCTCTCCCTCATGGGCAGCTGCCGTTTCCTCCCGCCCCCTCCCTCCAGGCGCTGCCCCAGGGGCCGACTGGCCGCCGCCCCTCTCTGGTGCGGGTGGCCAGCCCCTGCTCCGGCCGCCAGGGGGTGGGCTGGCCCTGGGCGCCGCCATCACCCATGCCGCCCAGCTCTCCCAGCTCTCTGCCGCCCACCTCTCCGCCCAGCTCCCTGCTGGCGCCGCCCAGCCCCCTCCCGCTGGTGCTGCTGTCGGCGCCCAGCCCCCACCCGCCCTCCACCTCTCTGCCGCCACCCCTGGGGACGCCACCCCTGCCCAGGCCCTCACCACTGCTGCCGCTCCTGGCACGGGGGGGGGGGGGGGGGTCCTGAGGCGGGCACGGAGACCGGGGCTGCCGACGGTGATCTCCAGCAGCCGCAGCCCATTCACCCACAACCACAGCCCCTCCTCCGGCCTCTTCAGGCGTTGCCCGAGGGTCTCGGCCTGACTAGACCGAACCTCACCCTCGCCGTTGCTCTCGTCGCTGCCCGGACCGCCGCCGCGGAGGGCCAGGCCCGCGTGCGTGCGGCCGCTCTCGTGTGGGAACGTGAGCGCGACGCGGCCGACGCCCTGGCTCGCCAGATCGCCGAGGCCGAGCATCTCCTCATCTCTCCCGTGGGCCAGGACGCCGGCGCCACATCCTCTGCCTCGCCGGGACGCCGCATGTCACACACTGCCGTCCTCTGGCACGACCCGGCCGACCCGCTCGTGGCTCAGCTGCACTACCAGGCGGGGGGGGGGGGGGGTCCAGAACATTCTCCTGCTCGTTCCGGTCGTCCTCGAGCCGGAGTCCCCCTCGTACGCCCGCTGGCGAGACCTGGTGCTCCTTACTCTTCGCCGCTACGCCCTCGACGACCACGTCCTCGTCGACTCCTCCGTCGCCGTCCAGACGCCGTCGTGGCTCCGTCTCGACAGCATCGTCCTCTCCTGGATCCTGGGGACGATCTCTCTGGACCTCCACGACCTCGTCCGCACCTCTCCGGACGCGCGCCGGGCGTGGCTCGCTCTTGAGGGCCAGTTCTTGGGCAACGCTGAGGCCCGGGCTCTGCGTCTCGACGCGAGCTTCCGCACCTTCGTCCAGGGTGACCTCTCCGTCGGCGAGTTCTGCCGTCGGATGAAGGGCATGGCTGACTCCCTGGGGGACCTCGGGTGGCCAGTCGAGGATCGCATCTTGGTCCTCAATGTCCTCCGGGGGCTCAGCGACCGCTACACCCACCTCAGGACGTGGATCACCCGCCAGAGGCCCTTCCCCACCTTCCTGGAGGTCCGTGACGATCTTGTCATGGAGGAGCTCACGCAAGGCCTCC
Organism: Saccharum hybrid cultivar R570; assembly: GCA_038087645.1. Classification (NCBI taxonomy): domain Eukaryota; kingdom Viridiplantae; phylum Streptophyta; class Magnoliopsida; order Poales; family Poaceae; genus Saccharum; species Saccharum hybrid cultivar. The sequence continues at coordinate 25,199,012 of JAQSUU010000198.1, forward strand.
AGCCGGGATCCACCACTTCCACGGGGTCCTCGTCCTCCTCGACGGCCCTGGCTGCTACTTCGCCGCGTCCTCCTACTCCACCACGGTCGTCCGCTCCGCCACCGTCGTCTCTCCTGGGCCCTCCTCCCTCCGGGCCGAGCGGAGGTGGGGGGGTCGTGGCTCTCGTCGTCGCCGTGGAGGGGGTCGCGGGGGTGGCCGGGGCGGTCACCCCCAGGCTCCGGCACACGGGGGGGGGGGCACCATGGCCTTCGTTCCAGAACCCGTGGTCCGGTCGCATCTCCATGTGGCCCTACCACGCCCCCGGAGCCGACACTCGCCCACCAGTGGCCATGCTCACCGGAGCTCCTCCTGCTGGTCCTTCACCCGGCGCCTTCCCTGCTACGCCGTGGCTTCCACCCTACGGGACTCCACCGGGGGTCATCGGCTGGGACCAGGCGGCCCTGGCTCGCTCGTTCAGCACCATGGGCCTGACTCCTCCGGTCGGACCCGAGTGGATCGCTGATTCGGGGGCCACCTACCACACTACTCCTGACCTCGGTATACTTTTGTCGATTCACTCTCCCTCTTCCTCTCTTCCTTCGTCCATTATGGTCGCTAATGGTTCTTGTATTCCTGTCTCGTCTGTGGGTACCGCCGGTGCTCATGGCTCCTTTCGTCTTCCTGATGTTCTTGTTGCTCCTTCTATGGTTCATAATCTTCTTTCTATTCGATGTTTTACAACTGACAATTCTTGTTCTGTGGAATTTGACTCTTCTGGTCTTACTGTAAAGGATTTGGCTTCCCGGCGTCCTCTGCTCCGATGTGACAGCACCGGGCCCCTTTACACTCTTCGCTTCCCGGCGGCTCCTTCGTCTTCTTCGCCGCCCGTTTTGTTAGCTGCCTTCGTCGCTTCTACTTCCTCTACCACCTGGCACCGCCGCCTCGGCCATCCTGGACGTGATACCCTGATACAACTCAGTCGTAGCTCCGGTCTTCCATGTACTCGAGCTCATGATGAGCAACTGTGTCATGCGTGCCAATTGGGCCGACATGTTCGTCTTCCTTTTTCTAGTTCTACTTCCCATGCGGCCCGCATTTTTGATCTTGTACATTGCGACCTATGGACATCTCCTATTCTGAGTATTTCTGGTTATAAGTACTATCTTGTGGTTGTTGATGATTTTTCGCATTATTCGTGGATTTTTCCTCTCCGTGCGAAGTCTGATACGTTTACCACACTCCTCCACTTCTTTACTTGGGTGTCCACACAATTCGGCCTCACCATCAAGGCCGTCTAGTGTGACAATGGTCGCGAGTTTGATAACTCCACCGCCCGAGATTTCTTCCTCTCTCACGGTGTTCAGCTCCGCATGTCTTGTCCATACACCTCTTCGCAGAATGGCAAGGCTGAGCGGATGATTCGTACCACCAACGACACCGTGCGTACCCTTCTGTTTCAGGCCTCTCTTCCCGCTCGCTTCTGGGCTGAGGGCCTGCACACCTCCACCTACCTTCTTAACCGCCTTCCTTCCGCGGCCTGCCCCGCTCCCACTCCTCACCACGCCCTCTTCGGTACCCCGCCGCGGTACGATCACCTCCGCGTGTTTGGGTGTGCGTGTTATCCCAACACCGCTGCCACTTCTTCCCACAAGCTGGACCCTCGCTCCACGCTCTGTCTTCCTCGGGTACTCTCCGGATCACAAGGGGTACCGGTGCTTTAACCTTACCTCCCGACGGGTTCTCATCTCTCGCCATGTGGTATTCGATGAGTCCGTCTTTCCCTTTTCCAGCACTACCACCCCTCCGGTACCTGACCCACCCTCCCTGTTTTCCACTGACCCGGTGGTCTAGCCACCTTTTTCGTGGTCTCCTGCAGGTACCGATTCGCCGCGCACCGGGCCAGCCCCCGGTCCCGGATCCCCAGCGGGCCCGTCGTCCTCGGGCGCGGCCCCGTCCTCTCCGGTTGGTGCAGACCCGGGGCCCTCGTCCCCCGCTTCTGCCCCGTGGGGGTCGTGTCGGTCGCCGACGCCGGATCCCGTCCCGGCACCTGCCCCGGCACCTCCGTCGAGGTTCACCGCGCCGGTACGGGTGTACCAGCGCAGGCCGCAGCCGCTGCCGCTCGTGCTCCCTTCTCCACCGGGGACACCGACACCACCACCACAGTCCCCGCCTGCTCGTGGTGCCCCGCCGGTCTACCACCCGCCGCTGCTTCACCGACACCCGCGGCATGTTCATCCGATGGTGACACGACACGCGGCTGGCACACTGCCGCCTCGTGCCCTCGAGGCTTCGACCGGCGACGCGGTGGTCTCTCCAGTACCCTCTTCCATCCGCGACGCCCTGTTGGACCCTCACTGGCGCCGCGCGATGGAAGAGGAGTACGCCGCGCTACTCGCCAACCAGACGTGGGAGTTGGTGCCCCGGCCGCCAGGCTCCAACGTCGTCACCGGCAAGTGGATTTGGACCCACAAGCGCAGGGCCGACGGCTCTCTCGAGCGCTACAAGGCTCGGTGGGTCCTCCAGGGTTTCACTCAGCGCCCTGGCGTCGACTACGATGAGACCTTCAGCCCAGTGGTCAAGCCGGCCACCGTCCGTACTGTGCTATCGCTGGCGCTTGCTCGGTCTTGGCCTGTCCACCAGCTGGACGTCAAGAACGTCTTCCTCCACGGCCTTCTTACCGAGACGGTGTACTGCAGTCAGCCGGCGGGGTTCGTCGACACCACCCGTCCTGACATGATCTGCCGGCTCAACAGGTCCCTCTACGGCCTCAAGCAGGCACCTTGGGCGTGGAACCACCGGTTCGCCGCTTTCTTGCTGACCCTGGGGTTCATGGAGGCCAAGTCTAATACGTCCCTGTTCGTCTACCACCATGGAGCCGACACTGCATACTTGCTGCTCTATGTTGATGACATTGTCCTCACCGCCTCCAGTGAGCCACTTCTTCGCCGGATCATCACCGTTCTCCAGCAGGAGTTCGCGATGAAGGATCTGGGTGAGCTCCACCACTTCCTCGGTGTCACTGTTGAGCACTGTCCTACCGGGCTCCTACTTCACCAGCGACAGTACACTCGGGACATCCTGGAGCGGGCTGGGATGACTGACTGCAACCCCTGTTCCACTTCGGTCGACACTCAGGGCAAGCTGTCTGAGGCTGAGGAACCACCGGTGGCCGATCCCACTGCGTACAGGAGTCTCGCCGGGGCCCTTCGGTACCTCACCTTCACCCGGCCGGACATCACCTATGCAGTTCAGCAGGTCTGCCTCCATATGCATGACCCCCGGGAGCCTCACCTCACGGCTCTCAAGCGCCTCCTCCGCTACCTCCGAGGCACGATCGACTACGGCCTCCTCCTCCACCGGGCCTCCTCCACCGACCTCACCGTTTACACCGACGCTGACTGGGCCGGGTGCCCGGATACTCGCCGCTCCACCTCCGGCTACGCCGTCTTCCTAGGCGGCAACCTGGTGTCTTGGTCGTCCAAGCGCCAGCCGGTGGTCTCCCGGTCCAGCGCCGAGGCGGAGTACCGCGCCGTTGCTAACGGCGTGGCGGAGGCCGCCTGGCTCCGGTAGCTGCTTGCGGAGTTGCACACTCCGCCCTCCCGGAGCACACTGATCTACTGCGACAACGTCAGTGCGGTCTACCTCTCCACCAACCCCATCCAACACCAGCGGACGAAGCATGTGGAGATCGACCTCCACTTTGTCCGTGATCGGGTGGCCATGGGCGAGGTGCGGGTCCTTCATGTTCCGACGACCTCCCAGTTCGCGGACATCTTCACCAAAGGCCTCCCATCCTCGACCTTCGCCGAGTTTCGCTCCAGCCTCAACATCACCGGTGGCTAGTTGCGTCTGTGGGGGGGATTGTGTGTGTTCTTTCTTGTTCAGCCTTGAACTCCGCTGCGCCGGTAGTTCAGACTGCGGGGGGTGTTGGAGTATGTGTTTAGGTCCATGAGGCTAAGGCCCATGTGACCCATGTATGGAACCTATATAGCTACCCTTCTAGGGTTAGCCCTAATCAATAGAGACTCACTTTCCAACAACTTTGTTCTAAATACTTGCTCGTATTCAAAGTAATATTCTATTCTGATAATTTATTCTTACTAATTTCCCTTTCTTCAAGCCCGTCGCTGAGTATTTCCGTAGAAACACCAAAGCCCAAGCTCTCATTACTGCCTGTAAGGTATAGTTATTTCTACATTTATATTTACAGTTAATAATATCACAGATGACTAGTGGCTTTTTAGTTGAGCATTGAGCTGCAATATCTTGTCAACAACTGAATAAACTAGGCACAGGGAGAATACAAAGAACTCAAAACCAAACAGCTGATGCGCTAGCCAAACAAGCACTAGCTGATCCTCATGTATCTGCTTCTTCAGATTCCATCACTACTTGTATTAGTGAAGCCCATGTTCAGTGCACTCTTCCAGAGGCACTTCGATCTGTAAGCTTGAACTCTGTATGCTTACTCGCAGCATCTTGCTGTTGATAATGGATTTGTTAGTTGTCAAAAAAAAAAAAAAACTAGGCACAGCAAAGATCCAGACATCAGATGGTAGTACTAAGATTCTTTTGTCAGCAGCCCTTGTCACATGTTTATGTACTATTAAATTGACTTTTCATACAGTTGTTCTGATCATGGAACAAACATTATTACCAAGGGTAAGTAGATAAATGGGTGATTGAATTTTTATGATCAGGGAATTTTTAGCACCAAGCTTTCCCATACCCATACAAATGAAACTTGGTCCATCACCATCTCATCCCTGGGCACCATACTAATGGAAAGATAGATGAATGGTGTCATCCCAAAAATCATAGAATGACCCAGGATCCCAGATAGATAAACTTCTCTACCAAACTTTTCCAGAGGGCCAAATTCAGTTCAGTTTCTTAAAATGAAAAAGAACAATAAACTAATAAAGGCTGTCAGCTGACAGCACCACATTAGTGAACTAAATTAAAATAGTGGTGGGTTTAATATTTGCTGTCTTTAACTTCAGATTCCGGATCAAGTGACTGTGGACGTCTGGAAGATTATTGTGCAGAACAAAGAGATTTGATTCTTGTAAGTTTACTGGTCCTGAATTGTTAAATGAGCTGTTGCTGACTATTGCTTATAAGCAATACTGTAGTCCAATTTCCATATCGTCCGTGCTGCTGGATTGCTGGATGCTCCAAAGCTCAAGGGAATGATTTTAAGATACTCCCTCCAGTCATAAATAATTAACGCTGTTGACTTATTTTGGTCTTTGAAGTGTTGCGTTGACTACCTTTTCTATTAGAAGAACATTTATACAATATATAATAAATGAACGAGAACATGAAAGTACTTTTCAAGAAAAATCTACACATAATTTGTATGTTTCTGACTAAATATTTTCAGAACTATTAATGATCAACTTTTCAAAAGTATTTGTGAAGGGGGTGTACTATTCTATTTCCCTCGATGTATAACAAGAAATTTATAGGTTTCTTTTTCCAGTGAGGAGGAAATGCTTGATTGCTGGGTTTCTAGGGTATCACCACACCGAACATTTATCCATGCAATGAACAGTGAACCATATTAGCACTATTCTGGCCTTTCTATCTTGCGTAGAGTGCTTATGCAATCATGTAGCACTACCTGAAGTTGACGTTCGAGCAAAACTAGCATGTTGCAGTACTCGCTTTTGTTGTCTGAAACGTCAATGTTTGCTGACTGAAAGGAGTATGTTTGGGCCCTTCCTTGAATGTAGTACTATCTCCATCCCAAAAAGAATGTAATTCTAGATTATTCTAAGCCAAACTATACCAATACTTAATATTTATGATTCCAAATAGGTGTACTATGAAAATATATTTTTTGACTAATCAAATTATACATATTATGATATCACAAATATTAGTATTTTTTATATAAATTTGGTCAAACTGAAGATGGAGGGAGGTAAAGCGATGGGCCCTTATGGTATCCCCATTGAGGTGTGGAGATAACTAGGCGCCAGAGCGATAGTATGGTTAACTAAACTTTTTAACCTTATTTTTCGGTCTAACAAGATACCTGAAGAATGGAGAAGTATATTAGTACCTATCTTCAAGAACAAGGGAGATGTTCATAGTTGTACTAACTACCGTGGGATTAAGTTGATGAGCCATACGATGAAGCTCTGGGAGAGGGTTATCGAGCATCGCCTAAGGAGAGTGACACATGTGACCTAAAATCAGTTTGGGTTCATGCCTGGTAGGTCGACCATGGAGGCAATTTTCTTATTACGACAATTGATGGAGAGATATAGGGAGCAGAAGAAGGACTTGCACATGGTCTTTATTGACCTCGAGAAGGCATATGACAAAGTACCGAGAAATGTCATGTGGTGGGCCTTGGAAAAGCACAAAGTCCCAATTAAGTACGTTACCCTCGTTAAGGATATGTACATGGATATGGTGATGTTTGTCTGAACATGTGATGGCGACACCAGTGACTTTCCAATTAAAATATGACTGCATCAGGGGTCAGCTTTGAGCCCTTATTTATTTGCTTTGGTGATGGATAAGGTCACAAGGGACATACAAGGTGATATCCCTTGGTGTATGCTCTTTGCTGATGATGTGGTGCTAGTTGACGACAGTAGGGCAGGGGTTAATAGGAAGTTAGAACTATGGAGGCACACGTTAGAGTCGAAAGGGTTCAGACTTAGTAGGACTAAGACCGAGTACATGAGGTGCGATTTCAGCGCGATTAGGCATGAGGAGGGAGACGTTAGCCTCGATGGGCAAGTGGTGGCCAAGAAGGATACTTTTCGGTATTTAGGGTCGATGCTACAAAAGGATGGAGACATTGATGAAGATGTTAGGCATAGAATTTCAGCCGGCTGGTTGAAATGGCGTCAAGCTTCTGGCGTCCTCTGTGACAAAAGGGTGCCTCAGAAGCTGAAAGGTAAGTTCTATAGGACGGCGATTCGTCCGGCGATGTTATACGGTGCTTAGGGTTTTGGTTTTGGTGATCAAGACACCATAGAGGGTGTGATCACACTTAGGATAGATAGCCATACTAAAAAGTGGGGAATTCTTTGGCTAAGCAGTTATTGAGTGCTACTAGGTGATATGATTCTTGTATATGCATTAGGGACCTAGTGTGCTAACAATTAACCCTTAAAAAATGCTTGGAAAAATGCTAACACACGTGCACATAAGTTACACACTTTGTGGTTAGCATCTTGGAAGCAAGGGTGAAGTGTTTGCAAAGTTAGAAAAAGAAAATGAGAGAAGGGACAGTGGCCGGACACAAGAGACATGCGCGTCCGGTGCTAAACCCTAACTAACAGTGAGCTTCGCAGCACTGACCGAATGCTACAATGGATGCAACGTGCGTTCGGTTAGTGGTTCTAGAGGAGTTTGTAACAGAACTGACCAATTTATACGGGCTTAAGTAAGAAAATCACATGTCGAAGCTGATAAATTAATGTACTTGAGTCCATACAAATCCGGTAGTTCGTGAAATTACGAAGGATTTTAAACCAACTAACATACAAGCCAAGATCGTACAAGTTTAGCAGCCACCGTCACATATTACATAAAGTTCGCAACATCATTTTGAATACATCGGAGTTTAGAATATAAAGTTATTACAACCCAAGTTCATAATAAAGTAGCGGAAGCAATTAGTTTCGAAACCACACACACTTAGTTCAAATACAGTGCTAGGTAACCATCAGGTCCAACAAAAGCATCAGATGAGACATATGGAGTGACCACGCCCAAGGTCCTAGTTGTCATCCATCGCAGGATACATACAATTGATGCAATATCCATAGTACATCTGGCCGTCTGCAACAATAATGAGAACAAAGCCCTGAGCACGAGAAGGTACTCAGCTAGACTTACCCGCCTTAAAACGGAAATAAAGTGACACCAAGGAGTATGCAAGGTTTTCTTTTAGTGGGCTAGCTAACTCATTTGCGAAAAGCATAAGTTATTATGAATAAACCATTTTAAGTATTAGCATCATCTTTCTTATATCTTGTCAATCTAGGTAAGCACCTATACTATAACAATCACTTGATTAACCATTAACATCAAGTTACCATCTCAGGTTTAGCATTCCAACATCATCCACATAACCATCCGTATTCCATCATCATTACTACGATGTCGTAGCTCAAGTCAAGTGCTCACTATCCAGAAGCGATGACGATTCGAATCGATTCCTAACCAGCTGGTAATTTATTCCTCACACAAACCACGCTTCCCCCGTCAGGGTCGCTTAGATCACCAATGACACTATTCTGGTAGACGTCGCGGGACAACAATCATGGACCGTACTACCCAGGGGCCTCCCGATTGCTAGGAATTAGGCCCAGCTTGCCCTTGGGCTCACTCTTCGTGCCTCCGTCTTACCCCTTCAGCACCAGTCTGCCAGCCCGAGTTTATCCTGGCCCGAATAGTGTCACAAGCTTCGCCGTCGAAAGGTACGTTATTCGGCCAGCTAAATGTGAGGCATGCGTTCAACATGACAAGAGGGACGAGCAACGGTTGGTCCTTAACCGACACAGACGGAAACTATAAGCACCCCAGAACCCTGTTTGGTTGCCCCAAACATATATTCTGCTCGGTCTCCAATTATCCATCAACACTTGGTTATTTCCAAGATAGTATTCATAGCTAAGGTATTCAGGTAACCACCTATAGTTGCCGGTGATAGAAAATCACCGACTACTCTCGGTCTAAGCAGGGCTAAGTATTTAACTCAGTCCTAGACCTAGCAGGGTAATATATATATAAAGGTAGACAAGAATATAATATATGCATCAACAGTTTTACTCAACTCTTACAACTTAATGCAACAAGATATAGAACTTATATAATTAATTGTTTTTATAAAGTAGGAGACTTATAATGCTCCGGGGCTTGCCTTTTTCGAAAGAGTTAGGCTGGTGGTCCACGCACTCTGGGAGTTCCTCACCTGGCTCCTTGGCTCTTGGTGCTTCTAGTGCTTCTGGTGCTGGCACCTCTGAATCGTCCTGCTCCACTAGATGGGGCTCGCCCTGTGATCCTATATGATGCATATGTCGGTGGTCATGAGAATGCAAGTGATGGCCAATAATCATGATACTTATGGATGGATGCAGATGAATGAACATGGTTAGTTACTTTCAACAGAGTAGGTGCAAATCTCTTCTACCAGGTAGTCAACATCATCCAAGAACATATACCATAAGTACATGCCATCTACTGCATTCTCTTCTACTACTAACTATCACCATGCACCGCTAATCACCATATAACCACAAATACAGGTACTACTATACTAACACCACAATGGCTATCCTAACATGCCAAGTCATACCAACAAGTCAAGGTGCTTTAAAGATACACCAAATCACACTAAATACTCTAATCGTGCATAAAGCAATATTAAATTAACTAATATAAACCAAATCTACAACTACCACATATCCTTTATGAACACCTAAAATTTTGAGAAAACTACAGTAGCATGCTTGTGCTTAGTAGAGCCTATCATAAAAATTTCACAGCAAAAACATACTTATTTTAGTCTACACAAAAATGACAAGCTATGATGGATAAATGAGCATGAAAATGCTTTGTACTATGAAAAGTATCAAACAATAGATTTCATATTTTTTTCATGGTCTACATAGTATAGAAATACTATAGAAAAAGTTTCACCTGCATGTATTATTCATATTTTTAGCCCCAACAATTTTACAAGAAATCATAATTTAACCCACCAAAATTACTTAGCCATTTTCTTCCACAGAACATGCATGTCATATATTTATCACAGAAAGTACATCACAAAACTAGACTAACAAAATTGGAACCACATTTTTCTGACCTACACAGAATTACTTATGCATTTTCTAAGTTTACAACAATTTAAAGGATTAAATAAAGCTATATAGAAAAGTATCACAAAATTAACATGCAACATTTTTATCATGTAGATCTTTTCTCATCAATTTTGGAGCAATATTTTTTGAGTTATGAATTTCCAAAGCCTTTATAAGATTTTTTTGGAATTTTTTTTCATTTTCTGAAAAACCAGCTGACCAAAAATACTAGATCCATCTGGATCTACACCCAAGCGTGCACCCCAGGGGTTGATAGTGGGTCCCCCGACCCCACATGTCATCCCCAACAAGGGGAGGAGGAACCCGCCGGTGAGGTCTCCGGTGGAATGGCCACCACCATCACGTTCCCCTCGGCGATCCGTGTCCGAAGAGCTCGGTGGCTGGGCCAAATGAGCTCCAGCGCAGGGTGGCTGGCGACAATGGTGGCACAGTGGCATGGCATACCGTCGGGCGCGTCGTTCCCGGCCACGGCAAGGCGTGGGGAGGCGCGCACGAGGTTCACGGTGTCGAGGCGGAGACAGTGCGTGCGAGAGAAGGAAGAAAGAGGGGGTGGAGCAGGTCATTAGCGTGTGCATGAGCTCCAGCGAGCTCGGCCATGGTGGACGGTGAAGAAAATCGGCCAATTCGGCCCTTACCCTCGTCCAACGTGGTTGCAAGCGGGCTGTAACACCCCAGGTGTTTGTTACCCATTAAGCAGTGGGTTTGAGCTCAAACATGGTAGATTAAGTGGTGATGAAGATGTCAAGGTCAAACCTATGGAAACGAGCCCCAACCTAAACTTGGATGTTGCACCATTGCTTTTATATATAGGCCATTTTCAAGATATATGCTTGGGTGGTGTTATTACAATATCTTCATATGTCTCACCTTAGTACCTATCTATATTGGTCACTCGAAAAGTTTTATGAAGTTTGGAGTCAAAAAGTCACATGAAATGATAAGTTATATCATTGTTGGAATGAGTTTACTAAGTGCTGGAATTGCATTATTAGGTGAATGGAAATATAGGTCATCAACCAAACCTTGCAACTTTGCCCAAAAAACTCTAGATGGACTCTACAACAAAAGTCGTGAAAGGTTCGTGTTGAGCAAATGTCCAGAAAATGCTCCAATGGATAAAAAGGATAAATTAAGCTTTATCGTGATCCTACTTTGGTCAAAGTAGAACTATAACTTATGCACCTGTTTTGATGTTGGACCTTAAATAAAAGTTGTAGTTCATGTTATGGAGAAGAAACTTTGTTTAAGGGTCAAGAGCTAGTTTAGTCCATAAACTAGTCAAACAGAGGTCACAAGATTGAATCTACTGCAGTTTTCAGCACTTAGAAATATTTCTAAGTCTGGGATTTCAATGGCGATAATGGTTGGCACGTCGCATTCTCGTGTTTTTGCTAAGCAACTCAAGTTGAGCCAAATGTAAAAGTTGGAGAATACATGATGAAGAGCATACAAAAAGTTGAGTTCATTTTGATGAAGTTTTGACTATTGAAAGTGAGTTTTCGTGACTACCATCAAGGTGTTGACACTGCCGTTTTGGTAACTAGTTAACTACTAATCCGTTGCTCTAATGACCTTGGCTCCTTAATGAGAAACGTAGTGCATCGTGTGGGCTTCAAACTTCATTTTAGGGCCAGTAGCTAATTCGGCCTGTAGCTAGCCCAAACCGACGCCCGCTCTGTCCACTTCTACGCGCACCACGTGTTCGACGATATCTCATCATGGCGTTCATGCAGAGCAGCGCGCCCCACCTCCATGCCGCACCCCTGCCGCTCCATTAGGAATGCCAAGCTGCCCCGGCGCTCCTCACTCGTTCTCTATCACAGAACCTCCTAAATTATGATGGCCCACAGGTACTTGTCATTGTCATTATAACCTCAAACAGCCATACTTGTGTACCTCATAACCTAAAAGGTCTGCCTTCCTCCGAACAGGATCTAATTACAAGAGTATTGCAATATTACAACAATTTATTCAATATAACATTAGAGTAAAAGCGCGGAAGTCTTACATAACTTAAGTTTACAAACTACAGTTTTCAAACCTCACACTATAAGTAGCATTATTACAAATCAATAGTAGTGGAGTACCAGTAGTAACTTTATTACAACACTCAAGCGAGATGCCTTGCCCAAAGGCCACAAAATCTATTCATCGTCACTTTCTTCAACAACAACGGTCATGCAACAAGACTCAAAGCAGGCTTGCTCATGAACCGCACCTGCAATAAGGGTTCAACAAACCCTGAGTATTGAGGGTACTCAACAAGACTTACCCGACTAAGGAAAAGACTCCAAAGACATGCTAGTTTTAGGAGATCAAGGTACAGGTATTCAAGAATCAAAATGTTTTTTTGGTGGAAGAGCTTACTAAAGTCCTTACTTTCAACCTTTTATTTTCATCATTGATGGTTCATTAACCAATTCTAAGTGATCTTAATCTAAATCAAGTAATTCTCATGAAATCCTTTCTTATTCTTTTAACATATTCCATTTCTTTCGCTACGAAGTTGGTGCAAGGCCAAGACTCCTTCTCGTGGAGTAACGACGATTTGAACCGCTTAATTTATCCAGCTGGGGCTTCCTAACCACACGACATGTAGAACCAATCTTGCATATATCAACTCTTACTTGGGTCACCCAAAACCAGAACGTGTCCATCGCCACCCAAGAGCACAGTACTCCTCGAACCTGACCCGATTCTAGCCCCGAGGGTACACACTACTCTCGCCATCTCTCCACTCCCAGTGTGAGGTTAGACGTTCTCGTGATGGAATAGCCGAAGTAAGGCTTACCCAACATGGGTACATGGCTAGTACTATTAAAAACTCCTTGACGCGAGGGCCAACAACGTACGGTCCTTAACTGATAAGGCGAAAACACTACATTGAGACTCCTTTCCTAATGCAAGTTAGCAGTGGCCAAACCACCCGCCCAATCTCAAGTTCATTTTTATATTTTAGTATCCATCAAGTTATGCCATCAGAGTGCTATTTAAAACATCTCATTTTTAAAGCCTAACTTAATAAGCAATAGCAAAGCATAACTACACATTTTCAATAAAACAGGTACCAAGGGTGATATCGCAATAATCAAGGATGTTAATGCAACAATTGGGTTATCACTCAACTCCTAATTACTTAATGCAATAAACCATAGTACCAGTGATAAAGATTTATAAAAAAACTCAAGAAAGGGTTTAAATGCACCGGGGCTTGCCTTGTTTAGGTGAGACAACTGACTCGGGCTCAACGACTTCGACGTCTGGTCCGAAACCCACTGGTGATTGCTCTCCTCTGGAAGCTTGCTCGACAAAGTCTACTTCCTCGAAAGCGGAAACTACACGAGAGTATGACATGCTTCAACATGATGCGGTGATAAACATGATGCTTGATGATGATATGATATGATTAATAACTTGAGTACAACCTTCCTTCACGGTACCGCTACAAACCAACAGAACTCACTAACTAACCGTAATTACATTAAACAACATGATTACTTCATAAGGATATGTTAATCATGATCTCAACCAAGTAAGTAAGGTGCCAAGGATCATTAAGGGTTAATGACCCAAGGTCATCACTAATCAAAAGAACACACAACACTTAAAGTTATTACTTAAACATCTATTTACTTAAATAATTAAGGTGAAAATTAAGAATAAATTAAACTTCATCCAATTGAGCTCAAACTTTTTCTAAAGGTTGGTCATGGTCTAAAATAGTGTCAAAACAAATTTCATGATTTTTGGATTAATAATTTAATTACTAAAATTCCTGGAAGTTGCATTTAATATTTAATTGAGCTAATTAAATAACTTGCAAGAAGTAATCAAAATTGGCATTTGATATTTTTCGTAGATAGTTTACACCTTGGAAACCTTACTAAAAAATTTTCACTATTTTTGGAACTCTACAAAAATTCTAGTGAAATAAACAAAAATCATTACTATTCACATTTTTGAAAAAGGAAAACAAAATCTTCAACTCGGGCTGACTTCTCCTCTCCTCCAGCTCGGCCCAGCAACACGTGGCCTGTCCGCGCGCTCGCGCTCTCCCTCGCGTGCGGCCCACAACACCCGCGCGCTCGCTCTCACGGACAGGGCGACCCCACCTGTCATCTTCTTCCCTCCCTCTCTCACTCTCTCGTCGCGACCCGACCACGACGGCACGGTGGCCGACAGACGACCACAACGTCGGTCACCCGACCAAACTGCCCAACATGATCTACTCCTCACCGTGAACCTCACCGGGCCACTCACGCGACCACAAACGTTCCTGAGGTATGTTTGTGGTCATGGCGGCATGATGATCGTGGCTCACGGTGGCCCGACGATACAAGCCGGTAACGACTAAATTAAGGGCATGGAAAGCATCAGTGGCTCACCCCGAGTGTAGCTGTGCAGCTGATAGACGCAGAGAAGCAGTGGAGGTGGCTGGCCACGTGCGGCGGCTCATTGGTTATGGCTATGGCGACTACTTGCTCCGGTGAAACTTGGATGTCCCGGCGTGTCTCCCCGTGCGCTGAAGAAAATAGCGAGCTCATGAGCAAGAAGAAACAACCACAACATAGGAATGCTAGATCAAAAGCATTCACATGGACTGCACAGGGCTGCCCACGGTGGCGGAGCTCACTTCAGACGGCGACGGACCAAGGTTGAAGACGACGGCGCACACGCGACTCCGAGTGGTAGCAACTGCACTAGGAAGCGCAAATGGTTCACGAGGCGTGTTGGTGGTGCTGATGGCGAGATGGAGAGGGCTATATTGGCTGGACGGCGGTGAATTTCACCACCGGCGAATGCGTCGGCAACGGTGGTGAAAAAGAAAAAACGACGACGGCGTCGGTCGCTTATATAGAAGAAGCTGAGCAATGGAAGGGCAACACGAAGCAGAGAGGTGTAGTGAGGTCTAGGAACTGCTAATTGCCACTGCGACACCCGGAAGCAGCCGAAAACACCCCGGCGGGCCTTGCCGGCGCCCATGCCGTGAGCTGCTCTACCCTGATTCGCCGGTCACTGTAGCTCTTCCCCCCCCAAATTTTCAAATTCAAACTGTTTTTGACAAAATACTTCCAAAATCATGTAGTAACTCGAAAAATTCTCAAAATATGAAATCTTCAGAATTTCAAGCTCTACAAGTTTTATATTGAACACCAAAAGGGGACACTTTTCGGAAATTTGGTAATTTAGAAATTACGTCCAATTTTATGTTGAAACTTCAAAAACTCAAAATACTAAAGTTGTTCATCTAGCCAAGACCTAAAACTTTTCTATTCAAACCATTTTCAAATTCTGCCTCTATTTTGAAATTTTAGTTTGGGATGAAAAGGGGTCAAATTTGAAATTTGCTTCTTCTCAAAATTACACAAGATTTTACACTAAAACTTTGAAAACTCAAAACACCAAACTTGTAGCCCTTGAAAAGATCTACAAACTTTGTTTTAAACTTTTTTCCCAAATTTTGTATAGATTTTGAGTTATTTAAAAAGGGGTAAAACAGGGTTTTGGATTTAGGGTTTTCCGGAAGGATTTCAAATTGAAATTTGTTGCTATTTTAATTAGTGAATATTTAGTGATCAAACCATCATCCAAGGGTATCATTGAGTCAAGCTTCACATGTTTGACCAAATGCCACTCTTGGTTGACCAAATTGACTTTTGAAAATCTTTTAATAACTACCCAAATTTGAATTCAAATTCGAATCGAAAAACTCACGACAAGTTTTGGATCCCAAATTCGAACTCAAACTTGAAGCTTCATTTTACGTGTTGGACTTGAGTCCATACCCTACGCTTGACATTAGGGTATAACACAGTCATACACCTCAAATTACATAGGGCATAAACTAAGTATTTGTGGTGACATTCGAAATTAGGGTTTTCGGTTCGAGTCACACATCTCAGAAGCACATCCAACCTAAGAATGTAAACTCGTTTTAGTTGATGCACATCGTAATTAACATAATCATGTATGCTTTGCGGTGCAATATGATGACATGGCAAATTAATTAGTTACTATAACACCAGAGGTGTTACATTCTCTGCTCGCCCCTCGCCTGGCCAGCAGCGCGCGTGCGCGCACCCAAAGCGCATCCGCCATGGCCAGCTTTCGAGCAGAGCTCGTGCCGCTGCCGTTCTCGCTGCTCCCAGCGCCCTTGCTCCCCACGAGCACCACCATCATCTTCGTATCCCTCTCCTGTACACTGTGCTCGTGCTCACCATCCAAGTTCATGCTGGAACCACCGTCGTAGCCATGGCCGCCATGGCCGAGCTCGGCCCCGCCGACTTCCCACCACTGCTCTCTTCCTCCGCCCCAACCAAGTACAACACCACTGTTGACACCTCTAATGACACCTAAGCTAGGTTGTCATCCCCAGCATGACACCAAAGGTGCTGGTACTAAAATATGCAAATGCTCCTCTGAAATAAATATGAAATCCGCAAGTGCACATATAATACCGATGTAGCATTTTAACCGGGAGTAATCCAGTATCGTTATTTATATTTTTACCACTAGGAAGGGATATTAAGGATAATGAACAATGATCATCACTGCATGTGCTAATGGAGAGCATAACCATGCCTTTATCTCTCTTCTCATACAGGGTAAGTGTCACAAGATAAATAATAATATATGGTAAGCACATAGCCATATAATGATAAATATCTCAATAGACTACTCTAGATATATAGCACTAGCATGGATTAGGACGAACTATAGGGATAAATCCTAGGTTATTCTAACTATAAGGTCAAAGCATACAATGATTAGTGCAATTACACTTGGTAATCATGGCAAGAAAAGGTTATATCTACGCATAATGATATTACTAAGGAAGATATGGAACATAGCCATCACTTCCTTGTAATAGTTGTGCTCTGCCTACCCTATACTCGGGAGGTGGACTACAGAGGACTCAACAGGACTGTCACTCCCATGATCTACCACACGATCCGGAATATAGGGTACAATCGTAGGTAAATACGGTATAAGCATCATGCCTACACAATGTTTACCACTCACACATGATATCAATGAGCAAGCGCTATACGATCCTATACTTGAATATAATTCTAATCTAACTATGCCAAGCATATAATCAAAGTAGACTAAGAACAATATAATTGAGAACATAATCAAATAGAGCAAAGTCATATCCAATATGATAGAATAGACTAAAGTCATATTCATACAAATGATGAACTAGATGAATAATATAAGAACAAATACAAAAGTAGGAGAGAATTACTAAGTATTCTCCGACAGATCTGGAAATCAAGCAATGCTTGGTTCCTTCTAGTTCTAATTCTATGTAGCTATGCTAAACTAGAGATCTAATTGAGATGGTGGCTCTAGGGCTTCTCTGAATGAATGAGATGAATAATGAATTCTAGAATTAGGGTTTCTCCTAGGGTCAGGGCCTTGCTTATATAGCCTTCTAGGAAGCACCACAGCCCTTGGATCAAACCGACCTTGATGAATGATTATTATTGATCCTCAAAGGCGATGGAGGTATGATCCATGAGGTTGACCCTGATTGGCCACATAGGTGGGGGTGGGCGCCCAGGCCCAGGGGCGGCCGCCCCTGTTGCCTGGCCTCTGGGCCCTCCCCTCCGAGGGAATATCTTCTCGAGTCTTCTAGAGTATTCTTTTTCATAGTATGGTTGGTTTCTCTCTATGTAAATCTGACATGTGGACCTCCCTTAGTTCTTTCCTGATAACCCCCTACAGAAATAGATATTCACCAAAACTTGTGGAATTCTGTCAGTGTAACCCCTATATCTAGATAGTATTTATATTTAGATCATTTCTCATGCTATGTTGATGGTTAAAGATGATACTTATCTACAGTGAACAACCACCTCCCCCTTCTCGCGCCTCCCATCCCACGCGCTTTTCCTGGCTCCGACCGTCGCCGGAGCGCCGCTGCCGCCGTGCTACTGCCGTCGCCGCACTGCCACGGACCGCCTCTGTTGATGCAAAAGTGGATATGCAAACACAAAGGGCTAATACCCAAAATCGATATCTAAAGCGTGCCAGTCGATTTGACCTATTAATCGACAAGGATGAAGATACGAGCACGTTGGTCCTGACAACAGCGATACGCTCGGAAGTCACAGCCAAGAGGTACTCACGCGGAACTCGAGGATCGTCGAAGGTCGCACTGAAGCGATGCAGCTCGCCGAATCGATGAGAACTCGTGAAAAAGGAAAAATATGCAAATTGACGAAGTCGCCGAAAAGTAAATAGATGCAAATAGGAGTAAAAGTTGGTTTTGATATTGATTGATATATCATTACATTGCCCTTCATTCTATATTTATACCCTGATCTACTGAAATACGACTAGGACACCAAGTCCAAATCTAAGGAAACACATGACTCTTATACAAATCAGACTCTAACAAACATAGAAAAGGAAATCAACTCCTATCTATTTCCTTGTCCGCCTTAATTACAATGGAATTCTCACCGACCTCCTTTCCATCGGCATACTTCCTGTTTCATCGGCAGCAGCCTTCAAGCCTCCCTTCATCGGCATCGGCAATAACATCTTCAACCTTAGCAACGCCTGAGTCTAAATCAACCTTTCTATCGGTCACCACCATTCATCGGCAACCTTCTTCACAAGCTGATTTTTACCGGCCGTCAGTATATATAGTAACTCTTCTCCTGCCGATTAGCCCACTCTAACCATCTTGACACGTGCCAAAAAACGGTGTCAACACATGCCCCCCAATTTCAGAGTATAAAACACTGATGCTCCGAAATTTACTCCAGATAATACTTGCCTTCGCCCATTTATCTTAACCCATTCTCCAAGCATAACATAATTTGTTACTGAATCTAATCAAATCTAGTTCTGATTCAGACACCTTAGTAAATATCTCATAATTTCCAACCATTCTTGCCCCGATTATGGTTAAGATACCAAAACAATAATCCATCGGCAAGATCTTAACATAATAACGCCGCCATTTTTAGATCTAAAATATCTTATACCGAGATCTCTTCCAAGTCATGATTACTTGCCATCAAATTTTCTGCACAATCCCTTGATTATCGTGCGAACAGTTACCATATCCATCTGAACCACCTCGACCCACACGCACGCAGCATGGAAATAAATCCAGAATACCCCTACTTCGAGCGGCCTATAAATAGATTTCTCCGGAACGCTCGTCTTCTACCGTCAAACTCCAACCTTTGACATTCTCTCTTTCCGGCGGCAACTCCGACGAACAAACACGCGACCTCAATCCAACGAGAACTCCTTCCAGCGTCAACCTCAAGTCCCCAGTCTGTGCCCTCATCCTCCTCAGAGCAATGACGATCAACTTCGACGTCCCTGCGGTTCGTTCCACTTCCGTTACTTTTACCCTGATTCCTTTGGTCTTTGCGAGTTCATACAGTTGGTAATTTTTCCCTCTTTTTTCTATTCTTTTGATCCTCCAAACTTAGAAATTACGCAACAAATTGGTTATTCCAACCGATCAATCGCACTTCCAATGCCTAGGTCCAATGGGCAACCCAGATCCAACCGATTTAATCAACGCAGAGGTTATCAGAATCCCCTTTAGAGCCCAGAACTTTTCTCTGAATCTATGGAAAGACACATTCCGATCCTGGCCCAAAACCACCAAAGGGTGGAAAGATTGGTATTTGAGGGTAAATGGATCGATACAGGTGTACTGGGCAGAACGGAAGATAGACCAATGCATTAGGCTATCTATTGCCGATATGCAGAAAAATGAATCAATGATGATTGTTGCTGCTTATTTCTGGTCAGACACAACAAACACCTTCATGTTTGAACATGGCCCAGCCACCCCCACTCTTACCGATGTATACATGCTTACCGGCTTGGATATCTCAACCGTCGATGAGGGCTCCATCTATGGCAGGAAAGCTGAATATAGAGTGAATACCCGCAACATCGGTGGCTGGACAGGATACATTCAAGAATACCGAAGGACCGGGACAGTTAACCAGAAGGAACACGCCACATTTTTGAATATGTGGTTAGAAAAATTTATCTTCTGCGGTCGATCGGTAGGACCAACCAACGCCTTCCTCCCCACGGCTAAGGATGAAAACGGTCGGAAACGGTCGGAAACGGACTTACGATATGGAAAAACGAAAACGGTCGGTTCGGAATATTTCTACATTTAGCAATTAAAGAGTACAAAAAATGGTTGAAAATGGTTGTGAAACCAATTGAAACTGACAATTTTTCATGTTAAAAAACGGTTCATAATATAGAAAACGAAAACGGTCAAATTCGGAATATTGCTGTTCCGTTTTCATCCCTACCCACGGCTGAACTCTTGGCCAATGGTGTAAGGTTCCCGCTTGGCCGATACCTTCTGAGCTCCACCTATCACCTCCTTCACCAAGTGTCTCAGAAACTTTTGCTTGGCGAACCCATCAGCAATTTAGGAGGCCCCTGGTGGTTTATCAACATGTGGCTAAATGCCCATATGCATAAACACCTGTAATGAGACTTCTTCGCCCAAGAGTTCCCACGAGAAATCGCCGAAGACTACGTCCTTGGAGATGAGGAATCGGCAACACGCCCACCTCTCAATTTTGGTGAAGCCATAATTGTCCTCCCTGGAATAGAAGCCAATGAAGATCAGATCGGCAGATTCTTCCAAAACTTCTATAATGGTCTTCCTCGTGACCATAGGGCTTGGGTACCCTATATCGATGAAGAAAACAAGTTCCCCCTTCTCTTCAACTTTGCCGATGACGAGCTGAACCAAGATAATGAGCTCATGATGGCCATCATTACTCTCAGGGCAATCCCAGTGAACACATTTGGTAGAGGGAAAAATACCAATACCACTTATGAGTTCTACAATCCATCGGTAGTATCCCGTCAATTGGCTTTTGGGCAACTGCCAATCAAACTCTGCTTTGCCGATGTGATCAAGCCCAGAGAAACAATCACCAGTGGAACAGAATGGAGCAGGGTAGTGAGACTTTCTCCCGATGCCGATATCTCAGACGTCGATCTTTCCATCTAGTCACCAGCATCTTTCATCACTGAATCATATAAGCAATGGTGGCGAGAATGGAGGGGACAACTATTTGCAACATCCGCCCACACATATCGGCACAAGATCGACCCTGAATACGCCATTCCCGATGATTTAGTAAGTTTCTTTAACTCCCTTCTGTTTTTTTCTTTCATATATCGGCAGCTAACTTTCTCGTGACAGGTCGACGACCCAGTACCATCTATGAGCAAGAGTGGGAAACCCTTCGACCTTCGACCTGTTTCACCAATATCACCGATCGGCTACAATGCCCCCACCCTAGCTGCTTTAACTCACCAGAGGACCCGTGCTAAGACTATCACCTCCAGATCAAAACTGGCAACAACTAGGGCTACTCCATTGGCTGTCGCTACAAGTCTAATTAAGGCATTTAAGGTAATAACCTCGTTTATTTCTACTCATGCCGATACAAACTATATTAACATTAACCATCAGGGTGTAAGAGCCGCTGCTGGATCGTCATCGGCAATTCCTCCAACATCAAGCACCACTACCTCCAGCCAGCCTTCAGAGGTATTCCTTTAACTTTACATTTCATCTGTTAAACATCAAATCTTACACTTGTTTTGCAGCAACAAATGGGTACATCGGCCAGCATACCAGGCGCTCAGGTTCTGCAATCAACAAGTGCCGATGCCCCCTAGCCAATCGTTGCTGAGACCCAAGTAAAGCGCAAAGATTTAATAGATGCCGAGGCTCAGCAAAAACGACAGAAGTCCATGCTAGTCCCCACATCTGCCCCAACATCTGCAAGCCAGTCAGTCGATGTAGCTGAGCAAATTAACCCTTCTGTACAGAGTATACCATCGGCCATCATACCCCAAGGGCCAACCACTGATGAAGTCACAGAAGACATCCCATCGGCAAGCTCTGCCGATCCTCCACATGGCACCCTCCAAGCCGCTCCTTCCAGCCAAGCACAGGAAATCACCTTGAAGCAGGTAAGCCGATTGACCTAGTCGATTTATAATATTCATATATATCCTTAACTGACTTTCTTTCTTCTCCCCAGGAACAAGACTCCCCCAATAGCTTATTTTCCTTCGCTATCGATGTTTTCGATGATGATGGAGAAGAAGCAAGCTCTTCCCTGGCACTAGGAACAATATCGGCAGAAATCTACGCCAAGTTAAAAGCTCTTCTGGATTTGTTACAACAGGATATTGCTCAATTGGTGAATGATTTAGATCCTGCAAAGGCCATTTTCAAAACAATCCGTGGCCAAGTTCCTGCCGATATTGAAGAAACCCTCTTTCCAGCAGTCCATCTAGAGAGCCAACAATTGCAATATCAACGGACTGCTCACCGTATTGCCGATAGAGCAGCTCAAGCCCAGCTCAAGGAAGAGATGCTGCAGCTAAAACAGATTGCCGATGAGAAGCACAAGAGTATCAGTAACTTGCAGACCTCAGGTGCCGATCTCAAGCAGAAAATTCTGGATCTATCGGCAAAGAGGACAGCTCTACTAGCTGAATTGGAGGAAGTTGAAACAGCCCTAACTCACGCCAGACAAGAAGAGAGTCAGCTTCCCGATGTCATCAAGGCCCTTCAGCAAGAAAGAGACGTCCAAGCTCGCAAAGCCTTGGCCTTGAAGAAGAAACTTAAGCCTGTGGAGGGTGTTGCCGATGAAGACATTAAAGAAATGAAGGAAGCCGACCAGATTCACTTGCGCGTGATATCGGCTATCCAATCCTTGTTAAACTTGTAATTCTTGTTTACTGCATCGGCAATTTATGAGACATCGACATCCCTGTATAACTCTAGCCGATAGGACTGTTATCGGCACTTATACTTTTATGCATCCATCCAGATACTAGGGTAATATTTCTTTAAATATTTTCCATTTAATGCTCTGGGAAACACAACCCCTTCGAGGGTTTCGAGAATATATGCGTTACCAGGAACAGATTGATTTATCCGATATGGACCCTCCCAATTAGGAGACCACTTTCCAAACTTTGAACTTTTAGTCCCAATCGGTAAAATCAACTTCCAGACCAGATCTCCATCGACAAACTCCTTTATCTTCACCTTCTTGTCATACCATCTGGCTACTCTTTTCTTATTCTCTTCGATGCTAACTAAAGCCCTTAACCGATGACTTGCCACATCTTCCAATTCATCCTTCATAAGGGTATCATAGTCATCGGCTGTCAGTTGATCTTAAGAATGTATTCGCCAAGAGCCAATTTTAATCTCCCAAGGCAATACTGCGTCGTGTCCATATACTAACTGATAAGGCGTTACCTTAGTTGTACCATGACACGACATCCGATATGACCACAAGGCTTCGTTTAATACTGTATGCCACCTTTTAAGATTTTCTTTAATTTTGCGCTTAATGAGCTTGATAATCCCTTTGTTAGAAGCCTCAACCTGACCATTAGCTTGAGCATAATATGGAGAAGAATTTAAAACTTTAATTCCCATACTTACAACAAATTCATCAAATTCTTCCGATGTAAACATAGTACCCTGATCGGTAGTGATAGTTTGAGGAATACCAAATCAGTAAATAATATGCTCTTGCACAAAATCGATCATATTAGCTGATGTCACCTTTTTCAAAGGAATTGCCTCAACCCATTTTGTAAAATAATCGGTAGCAACCAGAATAAATTTATGTCTTTTACTCGATGGCAGATAAATCTGACCGATGAGATCGAAAGCCCATCCCCGGAACGGCCAAGGTTTAATTATAGGGTTCATAGCCGATGCAGGCGCTCTTTGAATATTACCAAAATTTTGACACCCCTGACATCCTTTAAAATATTTAAAACAATCTTCAAGAATAGTCGGCCAATAGTATCCATTCCTTCTGATCATCCACTTCATCTTGAAAGCCGATTGATGTGCTCCACACACTCCATGAATTTCACCTATCAAGCTTTTTGATTCATCACTGCTAACACATCTGAGTAAAACTCCATCTATGGTTCGATAATATAATTCATCATCAAGGAGCACATACTTGGTAGCTTGGAATCTTATACGTTTTTCAACCTTTTTAGATGGATCCTTTAAATAATCGACAATCTCCCTTCTCCAGTCATTGGTATCGACTGCCGATGTTAGCACTTCTTGAATAGGCTGATATCCTGAGGCATGCTGAGCTAGTCGATTAGCCTCTTCATTATGCAATTGAGAAACATGTTCAAGACGAAAATCTCTAAACCCTTTCAACAATTGCAGACATCTCTCATAATATGAAATTAAAACCTCACTTCGTCATTCATAAATCCCAGCCAATTGATTTATAACTAGCATAGAATCACCAAAGATTTCAACAGCATCGGCACGTTTCTCCTTAAGAAATTCTAACCCTTTTATCAAAGCTTGGTATTCAGCCTGATTGTTTGTCGATGTAGCAACAATCGGCAATGAAAACTCATACTTCCTCCCTTGAGGGGAAATCAACACAATGCCGATACCTACTCCTTCACCACATGTGGACCCATTGAAGAAAAATATCCAAGGAGCAACTTCCAAAGAGTACTAAATTACGATGCTGAGTGACAAAATCAGCCATAACCTGTCCCTTAACTGCTTTAGTCGATTCGTAACGTAGGTCAAATTCTGATAATGCTAACATCCACTTGCCGATTCTACCACTTAATATCGGCATTGACAGCATATACTTGACCACATCGTCTTTGCATATGACCGTACATTTGGTAGATAACAAATAATGTCTCAATTTGACACAAGAAAAGTATAAACACAGACATAATTTTTCAATGGCCGAATACCTTGTCTCAGCATCCACTAATCTTCTGCTCAAATAATAAATAACACGTTCTTTCCCTTCAAATTCTTGAACAAGAGCCGAACCGATAACAGTATCATCAGTTGACAAATACAATCTGAAAAATTTCCTGTGTTGAGGTGGAACTAGCACTGGAGGATTTGTTAAATATTTCTTAATTTCATCTAGAGCTAACTGCTGCTCATCTCCCCATCCAAATTCCTGATCGGCTTTTAATTTAAGTAATGGACTGAAAGCCTTGATCTTACCCGACAGATTAGATATGAATCTTCTAATGAAATTAATCTTACCGATCAAAGATTGCAATTTAGTTTTATTGGCAGGAGCAACCACCTTGTTGATTGCATCAATAGACTTCCTACTAATTTCAATGCCCCGCTGATACACCATAAAATCTAAGAATTGACCTGCCGATACACCAAATGCACATTTATTAGGATTCATCTTCAATCCATGCTTTCTTGTGCACTCCAGTATCTTTTGTAGATCGGCTAGATGCTTTGTGATATCTCCAGACTTAATCACTATGTCATCGATGTAGATCTCTACTAATGTGCCGATGTATTCATAAAAAATAAAGTTCATAGCTCTTTGATAAGTAGCGCCGGCATTTTTCAAACCAAACGTCATGACTATCCACTCAAACAATCCCACATGATCTAGACATCTGAAAGCAGTCTTGGGAATATCTTCTTCAGCCATGAATATTTGATTGTAACCTGCATTACCATCTATGAAGCTAATAATTTGATGTCCGGCTGCAGCATCAATCAACAAATAAGCAATCAGCATTGGATAACCGTCCATAGGTATGACTTTATTGAGATTCTTGAAATCAATACAAATACGAAGTTTCCCATTTTTCTTATAAACAGGAACCACATTAGAAATCCACTCCACATATCGACACTGCCGAATAAATTTTGCCTCAATTAATTTAGTTATTTCGGCCTTAATGTCAGGAAGTATATTAGGATTGCATCGGCGCGCTGGCTGCTAATGTGGCCGAAATCCAGACTTAATAGGTAACCGATGTTCAACTATCGATCGGTCTAATCCAGGCATTTCAGTATAATCCCAAGCAAAACAATCTTTATATTCTTTTAATAAATTGACTATTTGCTGTTTACACTGGAATCTAACTTAGCACTAATAAAAGTAGGTTTTGGCCTATCATCATCACCAATATCTACTTCTACTAAATCATCAGCCGATGTGAACCCTTGACCTAATTTTCCATCATCGGCAAACATATCCATTAAAACTCTTCTTCAGAACCGACTGCTTGGATCGGTGTAATTTCATAATCAGCAACCTTGAGGAACTCTTTTTCCCAAACTTCTCCTGATATGTATTTGGTTCGTTCATAAGTATCTGATTCTGCCGATGCGATGATATAAGAAGAATCACCAGGAACAACCTCAATTTTATCTCCAATCCATTGTACAAGGCATTGATGCATTGTAGAAGGAACACAACAATTAGCATGAATCCAGTCCCTACCTAGAAGCAGATTATATGCACCCTTGCCTTTAATAACAAAGAATGTTGTCGGTAAGGTTTTGTTGCCGATGGTCAACTCAACGCATACTACCCCTTTAGCCGGTGACACATTACCTTCAAAATCCTTTAGCATCATATCGGTTTTGGTTAAGTCTTGATCTCCCTTACCAAGTTTACGATACATCACATAAGGCATAATATTAATTGCAGCCCCTCCATCGATAAGTATCTTGGATACAGACTGCCCATCAACTCTGCCTTTCACAAACAAAGCCTTGAGATGTTGTCTCTCGTCATCGGTAGGTTTCTCAAAAACAGCCATCATTGGATCTAGCGTCAACTGAGCTACTTGGTCAGAGAAAACAACTTCTTCCTCATTATCAGATAGTGCCAAAAACTCCATCGGCAACATAAATACTATATTAACATCTGCCGATGGGCCCTTATTTTTGTGTTTCACTTGCCACTGCTGATTGCCAGATCTCTCATTGGAGGAATTTTCCTCTCGGTATAGGTCCTCCTGACGCTCACGCTGCATCCTCCTTTTCTGTGTTTTTGTCAAACCCTCTGGGCACCATTGAGGGAGCTTAGTTTTCCAAACCGGTTGATAACAGGTCCCAGTTGATTCTACACGATGTATATTAGGATCCCTGTAAAATATTTCTTCATCGGGAACTCTTGCGTTTGCCATCTCTTCAAGCTCCTCTTGATTCCTTAGAAACTATCCAGCGCGTTTACCAAGCCTCTCATGTACACTAAGTCTGCCCCCAGCCGATCATGCACTGATGCTCTACCTCTGATCGGCTCATCGATAGACAAACCCTGATTTCCAGGTTGAAACCTCCTTTCTGACCGATTAACTCTATAATAACCATTGCACTCTGGGCAATTTTCAACAGTAGGTAATTTAATACCTTCTTCCCAACAATGGATAAAAAATAGACACCTCCAATGATCCTTATGCCGATTCCACTTTTCTCGGTGTTTCTCTTCTTGTTGCTGTCGATATCGGTCCCTTCGCTGACGCCAACCCTCCTGCTGCCTTCGATGGGTAATCACAATGCCAGATCGAGGGGGTTTTCTGAAACTACTATTTTCTCCCAGTAGCCCCTTACTTTTTGCATCATCGGTAGTTATCCGATGTTGGAGATCCATTGATGCATTTTTCTCAGCAGCTTCTGATGTCAACACCTTGGTCTTACCTTTGGCATCCAACATATTCGCTGGAAAAGGATGTTGATCAATTTTTATCGGCTTCTGGATCTTGAAATTACCAAACTTAATTCTCCCAGATTCAATAGCTAATTGTAACTGTTGCCTGAACACTTTGCACTCATTTGTACTGTGTGAAGTTGCATTGTGCCATTTACAGTACAGAATTTTCTTCAACTCTTCTGCCGATGGGATCACATGATTAGGTGACAGCTTAATCTGGCCCTCTTGAAGCAGGAGATCAAATATCTTGTCAGCCTTGGTGATATCAAAAGTAAACTTCTATGGCTCTTTCTGACCAAAGGGACAAGATATCGCCTTTTTATTCTTAACCCACTCAGCTAAACCGATAACTGGCTCTTCATCTGAATCAGAATCTTCTACCTCTCCGACAAACGAAACCTTCTTGCTCCAATTCTTTTTAGGTTCAAAAACCCTAGTATCTTGATCAGAGATCCTTTGCACGAGATGACTCAGGCTTTCAAACTCCTGAGAAGCATATCTGTCCTTAAGGTGTGGCAATAATCCTTGGAAAGCCAGATCGGCAAGTTGCCGATCATCCAGCACCAGGCTATAACACTTATTTTTTACATCTCGTAGCCTTTGCACAAAGCTTTCTATCGATTCATCATTACGCTGTCTCAATGTTACCAAATCGGTAAGCTTCTTTTCATGAATTCCAGTAAAGAAATATTTATGAAATTGCTTTTCTAGATCAGCCCAAGTAATAATAGAATTTGGCGGTAATGAAATAAACCATGTGAATGCTGATCCAGACAAAGATGATGAAAATAATCGAACTCTTAATTCATCTCTGCTAGCTGCCTCTCCACATTGTATAATGAAGCGATTAACATGTTCCATGGTTGATGTATCGTCTTACCCAGAGAAATTAGTGAAATCTGGTACCTTTACCGATTTAGAAGAGGAATTAAATCATATGCTGGAGGATATGGAGTCCGATAAGAATAAGTATTGACCTTGGGTTTTATCCCAAACTGATCCTTCATAATTTCTGCTATCTTATTGGCCCAAAAAGCATCAGCCTCTTGTTGACGATATGGCTGAATTTCTACAGGAGGTACTTGCTGATATCCCTCTGCGTATCTTTGTGGCCCACGATCTCCAGCAATCGGCATATTTGCCGTTACTTGTGGTCCATTAACCTGCTGGAAAGGATTCATCGGCTGAGCTGCCGATGCTTGATTCTGAAAACCAGCTTGCATGTGACCTTGATGAATCCCCGCAACCTGCTGATTTTGCTGAACTGTATATTGAACAGGCAACTGTCCTGACCAACCATTATTAGAACTCATTGGTACAAAACTTGCCGATGGCTGGTAATTTGATGATATTGTTGGATAATTATAACCAGCTTGAGGCATGAACTGGCCTCCAGGTTGATTCATAACAGGAACCTTCTGCTGCATCGACAGTAAGCTTGCCGATAGACTTGAATTAGATGTTTGAACCAAAGGCATCTGGAAACCTCATGGAGTTGGTTGCACAGTAGTTGCTGTGGCATATTGAGGCACTTGAGCTATCGGCGAAACAGCCGATAGTATAGGAGCTTTTTCTGCTGCATCAAACACTTAAGGTAACCCAGGATTAAAAGCAGATGACTCCGGAGGCATACCATATCCTCACCAATTAGCAGGAATCTGGCTATTCTGAGACACGGGGCCTGCTGATGCCGATAGATCTGTATTAAGCTGAACTCGTCCTCCTGATAGTACCGAGTCTGATCGTATCGGTGTAGATTGCATATTAGGTAAGCCTGCTGATACTGAAAGGGAAGTAACCTCTGTACCCACAATGGCCGAGGGAGCCGATGGAGTATTGACAGATGTCGGCTCTGGTGGGTGATAGGCAGGCCCAACGTAATGCGGTGACGCTTGCCCTTCTTTGAGAGTTCGAACCACAGCATTATAAACAGTATTGGACAACACATTGGAGTGATTAATCAAAGCATGATTTACTGCAGAATTAACCATCTCTTGAAGTTTATCCGGATTGGAGTCAAAGGTAACTTGCCGAGGCAACGACAAATCTTGCTTCTGGATGACTTGTCCGTTCTTGTTCAGGCTGAATGATTTCAGGCAAAGCTGTTTGTATTCTTCTATAGCCTTTTCCATAGCCTGTTTCTGTTCTTCCTGCATCAATCTCAGGATTGAACATATTGATCAGATTTGTCCCACTGGGCGTGCCAAAAGATGTGTTGATGCAAAAGTGGATCTGCAAACACAAAGGGCTAATACCCGAAATCGATATCCAAAGCGTGCCAGTCGATTTGACCTATTAATCGACAAGGATGAAGATACGAGCACTTTGGTCCTGACAACAGCGATACGCCCGAAAGTCACAGCCAAGAGGTACTCACGCGGAACTCGAGGATCGTCGAAGGTCGCACTGAAGCGATGCAGCTCGCCGAATCGATGAGAACTCGTGAAAAAGGAAAAATATGCAAATTGACGAAGTCACCGAAAAGTAAATAGATGCAAATAGGAGTAAAAGTTGGTTTTGATATTGATTGATATATCATTACATTGCCCTTCAATCTATATTTATACCCTGATCTACTGAAACATAACCAAATACGACTAGGACACCAAGTCCAAATCTAAGGAAACACATGACTCTTATACAAATCAGACTCTAACAAACATAGAAAAGGAAATCAACTCCTATCTATTTCCTTGTCCGCCTTAATTACGATGGAATTCTCACCGACCTCCTTTCCATCGGCATACTTCCTGTTTCATCGGCAGCAACCTTCAAGCCTCCCTTCATTGGCATCGGCAATAACATCTTCAACCTTAGCAACGCCTGAGTCTAAATCAACCTTTTCATCGGTCACCACCATTCATCGGCAACCTTCTTCACAAGCTGATTTTTATCGGCCGTCAGTATATACAGTAACTCTTCTCCTGCCGATTAGCCCACTCTAACCATCTTGACACGTGCCAAAAAATGGTGTCAACAGCCTCGCACCGAGCTGGGTAGTCCAGCGGGTGCACATGGGCCTCCCGATGCTCCCCCACCACTCCACCGCCGACATGCCTCCTCCGGCCGCCATCGGCCGTTTCCCCGGCGTCCTCTGTTTTCAAATCGCGACCAGGGACCTCGAGCTTGAATTTGAAGAAAGGAAGGGGCCTTTTTGCGAAGTCTGTGACTCAAATGAATAGTGTTGCATAGTGCTGTTTTTCTTTTTCTTTTATGAATAAATGGCTGAATCTTGCATAGTTCATCGTAAATTGTAGAAAAATCGTAAAATAGCAAATGAGTACTTTCTGGAATCCTTGTGAAATTTTCTATGCATTAGATCTACAATATGGCATGTTTTAGTTTAAAGTTTTCTCTGTAAAAATAGATTTGTGCAGTAGAGTTGTAAAGCTAGTTGAATTTGTTATTTTTCATAACTGAAGATATATGACTCCAAATGAAGTGAAATTTTTGTGGCATGCTACTCATGCGATGTTTGATGTGTGGTAAAAATTTCATGAATTTTGGTTACTATATGAGTGAGTTATTAGTGTATCTTGCTCTCACAGGATTTCTTGCAATAGCAATTTGTATTTTTCATAGAGGTTGATATACCTTTCTAAATGGCTTGAAATTTGTACAATAGACTATTGTGATGATATTCTAGCTACCATAATTCGTGTAGAATTTATGGTGCACTTTTGGTATATGTTCATTAAATCACTTAGGCATTTAAATAAATTAAGAAATGCATTAAAAGAATTTATTTAGTGATGAAAACTATGCTTTTTGGTGATCATTTAACATGTACTTTATGATGGTTACATTGGTTGTGGCTAAATGTATGTTTGGAATATAAGTTAATATTTATTCTTGCAATTGATGCTTTCCTGGACAGTTTCTGGGACTTTCGAAATTGCAGCATGAAAATAATGTTTTCTGAGAAAGATGCTTATAACAAAGTTGTAGATAACTCATTAATCTATCTTGTGTTAAATTTTGGTGGCATTTGTCCTTGTAGTTTGTGAGTTATGACTTCTCCAAGTTGGGTTCCAGAAATAGTTATTCTCTGGAATCTCTGGACCAGATTCTGTAATTATGCATGTTTGACTTGGTTATCTTGAGAATCATGCTAAGATGATTAAAGATGAATTATATACAATTTCATAAGCTTTTTAGAATGTCTTGTTTCATGGCTATTGGATTTGTATAACTCCAGTTATGATCCAAATATGTAGCTGTTGTTTGCAGTCTAGAAATGGATAGATGCTAGTTGTGGTTGTTTACTTCATGTGTTACTAAGTGTGGCTTATGCCCTTGATGATGGTCAAGTTAAGATACTTGTGATATTGTTAAACTTGTGTTATGCTTGACGTGCTTGCCCTCTTTAATTGGTTGTGTGATGTTAGTTATAGCTTTTGGTGTCTATGTCTTGCATAATCTTATGTTTACTTGAATGCTTGTGATACATCTTGTGTTACCATTCATCATATTCATACACATGCATCTTGCATCTCATCTAGGTACGCTAGATGCACCACGTGAAGGACGAGATGTTGGATCTAAACCCAAAGACGGTATTTGGTGGACCTATCCCGAAGATGGAAGGACTAAGCAAGTGTCGGAATAGGAGATGCTTGCCAAGCGAGTGTCATCTGTCAAACACTAACCTAAGTGTTCGATCCCAAGCAAGCCCCAGAGCATTCTAAGTCTCCTACTTTATCAAAGCAATCCTTCATATATATGAGTTTATATGTTGTTGTATTAAGTTATAGGAGTTGAGTGAAACTGTCGATGCATTTATTACTATCCTTGCCTATTTTATTACATTCTTACCCTATTAGGTTTAGGATCGAATACTGCTTAGCCCTGCTTAGACCGGTAGCGATTGGTGATTTCTTGTCACCTACAATTATAGGTGGTTACTGGAATACTTTAGCTATGGAATGGATGAAATCCTAGAATTAACCATGTGTTGATGGATGACTGGAGACCGGACGGAAAAGTTGGAGGCAACCCGACAGGGTTCTGGGGTGCTATTAGCCGTCTGTGTCGGTTAAGGACCGATCGTTGCTCGTCCCTCTTGTCATGTTGAACGCATGCCTCACATTTAGCTAGCCAAATAACGTACCTTTCGACCGCGAAGCTAGTGACACTATTCGGGCCGGGATAAACTCGGATTGGCAGACTGGTGCTGAAGGGGGTATGACGAGGACGCAAAGAGTGAGCCCAAGGTGCGTCCTAGCTGTCGAGCGGTCCCTGGGTAGTGCGGTCCATGATTGTTATCCCGTGACGTTTACCTGAATGGTGTCATTGGTGATCTAAGCGACCCTGACGGGGAAAGAGTGGTTTGTGTGAGGAATAAATCACCAGCTGGTTAGAAATCGATTCGAATCACCATCGTTCACTGGATAGTGAACACTTGACTCGAGTTACAGCATCGTAGTAATGATGATGGAACACCGATGGTTATGTGGATTATGTTGGAAATGCTAAACCTGAGATGGTAACTTTGATGTTAATGATTAATCAAGTGATTGCTTTAGCATAGGTGCTTACCTAGATTAACAGGTTATAACAAAGATGATGCAAAAGTGCTTACAACGGTTTATTCATGATCACTTATGCTTTTCGCAAATGAGTCAAGCTAGCCCATGGAAAGAAAGCCTTGCATACTCCTTGGCGTCATATTATTTCTGGTTTATAACAGGTAAGTCTAGCTGAGTACCTTCTCGTACTTAGGGTTTATTTCCACTTGTTGCAAGTTGTGATGTATCATAGCTACTGCAAGAATTGGATGGCTCCTGCTGTAGTGGCGGAGTGTGATCATGGGCATGATCCGTCTGAGCTATATTGTCTCATGCTTTTGTTGGAAATTGACCTTGGTACTGGCATGTATTTGGATTAAGGTGATATTAGTTTCAAACTACTTTGCTTCTGCTACTTTTGAACTTGAGTTGTAATAACTCTATGGAACTCTGATCTATGTTGAATTACTTATAATAATAGATGTAACATGTGACTTGTTATGTTGAACCACTGTGATCTTGGCTTGTATGTTGGTTGGTTTGAAATCCCTCGTGATTTAATTGGACTACCGGAGTTATAGGAGCTTAAGTACGGGAATTTAGTTGCTCCGGTGATTGTTTTTGTACATTTGTTCTTATAATTTGGGCGGTTTCGTGACATGGGTTGATGAGGAAGAAGGCGTCGAGGTGGACCTGGGTGCAAGCAGAATCGAGGGATGGCGCCCGGAGGGAGGAGCATGTCGTCGGCAATGGCGCGGCGGTGCGCTGCTGTGGCTTGCTGCGCTGTGGGTGAGAGAGAGCGAAATGGAGGGCGAAAGGGAGAGGAATGGAGAGCTGAGGGAGGAGCGGGTGCGGTTAGGCGGCTTGAAGGCGCGTGCGGGGCCACCGGACGCCACCCGTATGCCGTCGCCCGCGAGCGGTGGCCACGCGGCGGCCGTGCTCTATTCCCGGTCGGGCAAGCGCGTGCGGGGGCGGGGAGGCTGGCTAGGCCAGCTTCGCTGCTGAGCCGAGAAGTGGGGCGGCGGCCCGTTTAAGAAAGAAAATCCTTTTTCTTTTATTTTTTCAAACTAACAGCCTCGAACTCCCATTTTAAGTACTAAAAATTCATTTTCAAGATTTGGGGTAAAAACAAAAGTTGCTCCATTTTTCATGCTCTACAACTTTGCTTTAATGACCAAAGTCAGATTCTTGCTAGATTTTGAATTACAAAATTAAGCCAAATTAAATCCAAAACCCTAATTTTGAAAGATTTATTTAAAAGCATAATTTGTTAAAAAGATGAATATGAAACTTTGCTCCAAATTGCACCCCAAATACTTCTAAGTTGTTTAAGTGATCAGACAAGTGCACACAAAGCATAACAAGCATCTACATAGCATTAAATCTATTGAAACAAAACATTGCAACACACATGTTTCATTAGCATGTTTCAAGTTATATTTGATGTGATGCTTATGAATGCATGATAATGCTTATGCACATGATTTGCAATGCTAATATGCAAGCTTAACACCAGGGTGTTACAGAGTGGATCAGCTCATCGATTGAACGCTGGCGACAGTGCACTACCAAACACGCGGGGCATGCGTCAGGTCATAGCTAACGTAAGCTGGTGTCAACATCACGAGCGTGCACAGAGTAGTTGAGCGCTAACTGGACGTAGGAGCGCATTAGGTCGACTTCGAGCGGATGTGTACGATCATGAAAAAATGTTTCTAGTGCCTTATTGGACTTGACCGGACTCTGCTTGGCCCTGAGTCCAGTCACTTTGAGCAACATGTCTGGTCTGACTTTAACTACACGAGTGAAGCATTTTGATCGTTGAGATCAGGTGGCTCAGTTTCAAAGGCGTGACATGTGGACAGTGGACGGCGGGGGGCAATCGGACACTGGCCGACCGGTTGCAGGGGCACGTTCGGTCGACCCAAGAGTGCCCAACGGCTCTTTGAGCCTTGGGGATCTATAAATAGGAAGGTATCAACTTGGGGCTCACTCTCTTGGCACTTTGACATTCCTAACATCTTTGTAAGTCTAAGCAAACACCTCCCACTCATCTCAATCATTGATTCATCATCTTGAGATTAAGAGTGATTTCTAGAGCATTTGCTTGAGTAATTGTATCTAGTAGCACTTGGGGATCATTGTGGCTGCGGAGTTCTTGTTACTCTTAGTGGTTTCCATCACCTAGATAGCTTGGAGCAGCAGAGGAGCTTTGGCACGTGTTGGAGATTGTTCGTGGCCGGCTCTGGTGATTGTGAGTGGTCTTGTACCTTCCCGGTGGAGAGCCAAAAGGTAACTCTAGTGGATTGCTCATGTCATTGAGTTACCTCACTTATGGGTAGATTCTTGCGATGCCCTTGTGGAGGGCTAGGTTTGTGCAACACCTATTAGCCGTCCCCATCAAGTGGTGATCGACACAACGGGGACTAGTGTGCCGCAAGCACGTAAACCTCAGAAGAAAAATATTATGTCTTTCGTGAGTGGATTTCTCCCGGTGATTGGATTGACTTCATTGTGATTGGTTCAATTCCTCGACATAGTGGTATAATCACCCTACTCACTCCTTTACATTCTTGCAAGCTCTTTAGTGTAGTTAGTTTTTGAGAGCTTGTTAATTTGGTTAGTGTGGCTCTTTAGTTAGTCTTTGAGAGCACACTAGCTTAGTGAGTAGTGACCTAGCTTGTGTGTGCCTAGTGATCATAGAAACTAGAATTATTAAGATAGGTGGCTTGCAACCCTTGTTGAGCTAGAGCAAAATTGCATTACACTATTTAGTTTACTAACCCATTTTCTCTAGTGAGTTTGTAGAGTTTTAAATAGGCTATTCACCTCTCCTCTAGCCATATTAGGACCTTTCAGTCTAGCTAGGCTCTATGAAGCCAACTTAAACCTATTTGGTTGCCTAAACGGGCCTCATAGACAGTCTTCAGGATGCCACCAATGGCCTCTTCGCCAGGCTAGCTGGAAATGGAGGGGCGAGCATTTCCACGTAGCCCGAAAACATCTAGCACTCGCACCCGCTTATTGCCTCACCTTCCATTGATGGTCACCACCTGAAAGGTCCTAATGGCTACAGGGGGTGAATAGCTAATAAAAAATTTCTACAAACAACACTTAAGACAAGTAGTTAGATAATTAAATGGCGAAGCGAATGTTGCGCTAGCCTACTAAAAATGCAAGCCACCTATCCACAATTCTAGTTGCTATAGTCTATATGTCACACAAAGGATAAGTCACTACCTCTAAGTTAGTGACTCTCAACAAAGACTAACTAAAGGGCCTTACTAACCAAACTACAAGACATAAGCTAGCTATCAAAACTAACTACACTAAAGAGCTTAGCTACACTAGAAAGTAAATGCAAGAGAGGTAGGAGTGTTATACCGCCGTGGCAAGAGATGATCATCAATAACAACAGAAATCCTAGAGACAAATGATGACACACTGATTTTTCTCCGAGCTTCACTTGCTTGCCGGCAAGCTAGTCTCTGTTATAACGATTCACCCACTTGGAGGTTCACGCGCTAATAGGCATTACATGACTAACCCGCAACCGGGTGCTGCACAACCAACACAAGATGGGGATCCACAAGCTATGAGCAATCCCCTAAAGATGCCTTTCATGATCTTCCACGGGGAAGGCTCAAGAACCCCTCACAATCACCACGATCAGAGCCGGAGGCAATCACCTTTCTCCACTCGATGATCCTCGCTGCACCAAGCCGTCTAGGTGGTGGTAACCACCAAGATTAACAAGCGAATCCCGCAGCGAAACATGATCACCAAGTGCCTCTAGATGCAATCACTCAAAGCAATGCACTTGGATGCTCTCCAATCTCACCAAATGATGACCCAGTCAAGCTAAGTGAGTGAGTTAGTGTTGGCTAGGCTCACGAGGTTGTATTGTCAATGAAAATGGCCAAGAAAGTGAGCCTAAGCCAGCCAACATGTATTTATAGGACCCCAACAAAATAGAGCCATAATGCTCAAAGGGGGCGTCTCTACGCACTGACTAGATGCGCTAATCGGGATGACCGAGCGCAGCCTCGACAACATCTAATCAACGAATGCGCACCATGCGTCCTTGCCTTCAAACATGTGCTGCTGATCTCCAACGGTTAACCGAGTCACGCGCTAACGGTTAAGTCACGATCAGACGCACCTGTGCATGACCGGACTCAGTAGGACAGAGTCCGGTCCTCACTCGCCCGTGCTCACAAAGCAAGTGACCGAACACGCCATTAGTCATGACCGGATGCTCTACAACGTAGAGTCCAGTTGCGTCGATTTTTACACCGAGAGGTCCAAAACATCGGTTTTCATGATCTAACGTGTCCGCTTGATGGGATCAGACTCGGGCTAGAGTCCAGTCCTCTTTGCCCTCGCGCACCGCGTCTACGTCAGCATACGTCACCTTCGACCTAGTGCACCCTTGTGCGTCTAGTCTTGAACCCCTCTAGGGTCCGGTCACAAGGACCGAAGCCGCGCTTCACTGTGCACCACTGACCGGACACGCTGGTGCATGGTCCGGTGCAACGTCTGGTCACTGGAAACAATGACTCCTCTTCTCCAACTTCTCCACCATTGCTCCCAAGTGCTAACCACCAAGTGTAAACCTTTGTGCATGATCGTTAGCATATTTCAAAGCATTTTCAAGGGTGTTAGCACTCACTAGAATCTAAATTCTTATACAATGAATTAGAACATCTAGTGACACTTTAATAACCGCATATCGACATGAGTTTTACCCCTGTTTATAGTATATCTATCTATCCTAAATGTGATCACACTTACTAAGTTTCTTAATCACCAAAACAAAAATGGTCCTATGGATATCACCTTTGCCTTGAACCTATTTTGTTATTCTCTTTCTTTTCCAAGCCTGAGCACTTGATCATTGCCATGCATCACCATCATCATGATCACCAAAATATAGTAGTAAGAAGGCTTATAAGATCCTCATTGGCAATACTGCAGCTTCACCTCTTTTCAAATGGCTTTGGGCATCAAGCAATCTGGGTAAATATAAGTACTTCTGGCTATTACTTAGAGACATGTTGAGCACAAGAAATCTCCTAAGAAGAAAGAACATGCATCTTGATAATTATACCTGTGTGCTCTGTAATTTAGGCTGTGAAGAAACCAACTTTCACCTTTTCTTTGAATGTGCTTTTAGCAAAGCCTACTGGCTCACAATACCAATCAACTGGAATTTGAACCTTAGTCCTTTGAATTTGGTTCTTCAAGCTAGAGCAGACTTTGACAGTACTATCTTTAGAGAAATTTTCATAACAGCCTACTGGATCATATGGACAACAAGAAATGCAGTCATCTTTGACAAAGGTCACATCAACACTTGGAAGATTCAGTTCAAGAATGAAATTGGTCTGGTGTGTACCAAGCCCAAGGCATCCAAGCAAATTGCTCTTAGCTTATGGAGAGATAATTATTTGTAACTTGCAACCTTTTTCTTTTTGGGCCTAGATGCCTTGTATTTTGCTTTCTGTTTTCCCGTTTTGTACGTACTGTTGGCATATAAGTGAACTGCCCACCTCTCCCCATCAGCTTAAGCTTTTGGGTTGAACTGGTCGGTGCATGCAACTTAATATAGTATCAAAGCCAGAGGTCTCGAGTTCGAATCCTGGTTAGCGCAATTAAATTAAATAATTGCCGCTTGCTCCTATTCCACGTCTGAGGCATGTCCACGTGAGGGGAAGTGTTGGAATATAAGTGAACTGTCCACCTCTCCCCATCAGCTTAAACTTTTGGGTTGAACTGGTCGGTGCATGCAACTTAATACATACTATTATTTTTTAATTGAAAAGCAAAAAAGGGTAGGGGGTTCCCTGTCGATTCGGTCAAAATCATCATTCTTTTGCTCACTATTAGGATTGGACCATCTTATCTAGTCACGCATTTAGATATAAAAATTAATCCAACTAGGTTTTATTAATTATGCAAAACCAAACTAGGGCTTTCACCACCGTCTCCCCGTTGTCCCCTCATCTGGCACAATAGCAACGACAACATCCTGCTTTCCTCCCACCGCAACTGATGGTTGGGTTTGCTGGCGCAGATGGTGGGCTTGTGTGGGCACGGCGACGGACCCCTGCGACAGTGAACTCACACGTAGCAGGGGCCCACAACAGTGGGCTCGCGCGGTGCAGGGCAGGACTCGCGCGGCAGAGGCCCCTGCGGTTCGTGCAGCGCAACAACAGTCTCGCACAGCAAGGGGTCAGCAGAGGTACGGTGTCGCGTCCCTAGCCATGGCGAGGGGTCGAGGAGGAGCTATGCAAGGGTGCGACAACGAGGTCCTCAACACGGCGCGCACAGCGGCGGTTCGTCCCACCGCTTGCCGAGGTGCTCACTACTTTCTTCCCATGTGCGTTCATTACCTGTTCGACAAAATGTCTCAGAGGGCTAAACTTAGCAGCTCAAAGAAGATGTGATTCTATGAGAAACAAACCAAGCAACGAAACACACCATTTGCTAACTAGGCTTAAACAATATGGACAATCAAATAACACAGATTGGCTCGGTGAGAATAAGTTTAGACAATACAACCAAACAACTAGAATTGGTTCGGTGAAAACCGGGTGAGCGCTTGGATATAGCTAAGGAAGCAGGCCAGAAACAAACACACCCATGATTCAGCCGCGTGCGTGGTTCTGCACCGTGCATGTGAGGCACGATCGTACCTGTACCAGATCGTGCAGTGCCAAATCGATCGATCGCACCGGGAGCGGGAAGGGTAGATCGGAATGGTGGCGCCCCGCCTGTAGCGATGAAAACGGACGGAAACGGACGGAAAAACCCTATTTCTACTTCCGTTTCTATATTTTTTGGCGGAAACGGGATCGGGTTCGGAAAATACGGGTTCGAAAACGGAATCGGAATATGCGGACATACGGAAACGAACAAATACGGATGGAGAGCCGGAAAATTAAATTAAGATCACATAATATAATATTCTCAAAGTATACATATATAAAGTCATGTAATAATATATACAAAGTTTAATATTCATTTACATGCTATGTACGTGAACATAACAGGTATATTTGGTGATTCGTAGTTATATTAACATAACATAAGGACATGTAATTGTTGAACATGTTGAGTATAGATTGAAAACGGGATAAAAACGGAATAAATACGGGTCTATTCCATATTAAAACGGGATTACTCGGAAACGGACGGAAAACACCATTTTCTACTTCCGCAAATGCGAAAACGGGATCTCGCAAATACGGAAACGGACGGAAAAATATAGAAAACGGAACGGGACGGTACGGAAAAAATTCCGTCCGTTTTCATCCCTACCCGCCTGGCGTGCTGGTGGTGCTGCTTTTCTGCAGGGGGCCGGGGCGGGCATGCATGCATGTGCACGCCCATTATTCCATACGCGGTGCAGCGCAGTACGCGCGGATTGGGGACTGCTGCTGCTGCTGGTGCTGGCATGGCATGCGCCTTCGTCCTGCCTCTGCGTGGCGTGTCTGTCCGGAGATCTCACAGTGTAGATCTTGGCCACGCATTGTTGGATCGATCGGCCGGCCGGAGCATGTACTTGTGTACCGGTGTACGTTCACTACTGTACACGCGCACACCCTGGCCTGGGCCCGGCTATTACTACTGTAGTATGTCCTACCCAATCAGTCGATCTGGACGTACTGCACCCAGGACACGTACACCATCATGCTCCAATTTTATTTTTCTAGTATCTAGTATACCCCTTTGTCCCTGAGTAGACAAATTTTTAGAGATGTCTTATTTTTTTTATTTTTTAACTGAATCTATACAAAATAATAACATAAATATTTATGACACTAAATGAGTATCTAATAATGATACTAATTTGGTTTCATAAAACCTAGAACACTTTTCTATAGAAACTTAGGTCAAACTTTTAAAAAAATGACTTAATATAGCTTTAGGAATCGACTCATTGAGAGACAGAGAGGGGTAGTAGTAGAAGCTGTTTAAGTTCTCGGCAGTTTTGCGTCATGATCACATAAATGGCTTTCATGTAGCCTATTATTGCCCATCGTACAGTGTTATTATCATTTTCTAATATTAGACAGGCCTACCCGTCCCCTGACACATCAACTCCAATAATAACCATGCAATACATATTTAGTGGAGGATTTCATCTCCCAGTTCCCAGTACTCATCTCATCCTGTTATTAAGTGGAGGATTTCATCTCCCAATTCCCAATACTCATCTGATCCTGTTAATAAGCTTTTATCCTCTTCCTCTCTTCATCTATCCGTACCATGTGCTAAAACCTTGTTCCGTTATCCAAAAAATCTATCCATACCATGTCACCTCAGTCATGAAACTCTCATAAAACTGCAATTGAGACTGGCCTAGGTATCTTTTTAACTGACCGGTAGCCTCTACTCTCTACACCAACAAGGGTACAACCATTTAATCTACTCCTTGAATGTGCGTGCTCCGCAGAACATTTGTGAACTCAGTTGTGGGTTCCCCATCGCCACTTTAAATTCTATCTCTGTCGACATTCCTTTTTTCAGACTTGAGCTGATTTTCTTCATGAAATTTATTAGTCACCACCAGGCACCAGCTTACTAAACTCAAACTCAACTCAATCTTTCCATGCATGCATCTACAGATCTACCCCGGCCTTGCTCATACAAAGCTCGCTATAGTTTCTGGCCCACTCTATATATGCAGAGAGACGTACAGTGCAGACTTCTTCTCATTATTTTCTACCACTCCAGTACTGTAAGATTGAATGAAAGCATTATTATTCCAGCCAAAAGTTTTTTGTTTTCAGGAGAGGTACGGTACTTCTATAATAGAACAGACAAAGGTGGCCCAATATTGAAGCTCCAGCAAGCTGCAGTGCATGCATGATTGCATGAAGAGGTTATAACCTCTGCATTGCCAACCATGTCCTTTTTAACTCGGCCCAGCCGGTCCCTCCCAATCCATGACCTTCATTCTTGTTGTAACATCGTTGAGAGTTGAGACCCCATGCTCTGCCTGCTTCGGTAAATTGGCTACTCTCCTCTGCTTCTTCCTACTCCTACATGAGGTCTATCGTCTCTTGCATTATATAACAGGCATAGTGTTTCCTCTCGACGACTATGAACAGGGAGCGACAAGGTAGCCGCCTAGCTAGTAGTTCTTAGTTATATAAGGAGAGAGAGATCAAGAGAGGCAATGCAAAATGAATGGCAGCATATGGAGGTTGAAGAA
The DNA here is from genome assembly GCA_038087645.1 of Saccharum hybrid cultivar R570. Taxonomy (NCBI): domain Eukaryota; kingdom Viridiplantae; phylum Streptophyta; class Magnoliopsida; order Poales; family Poaceae; genus Saccharum; species Saccharum hybrid cultivar. The sequence continues at coordinate 25,241,124 of JAQSUU010000198.1, forward strand.
GAGAAAGCAATAATGTGCAGTGTGTATCTGTAGCCTCTCAACTCTTCAAGTCCATGCCATGCCTTTCCACAGCTTTCTTGAACTTCTTCTCCTCCCCCTTATCTCTCTCTCTCTCTCTCTCTCTCTCTCTCTCTCTCTCTCAGGGTAGCTTTCTTTGAACACCCCCCTCTCCCTCTCCCTCAAGAAGGGACACGCTTTCTTCGATCTCTCTCTCTCTCATCTCCGAAGAAGGTCAAGAAAGCTGTGGGAAGAAATGACATAACAAGGACTCTGCAATTCTGTAGTGAGATGTGATGTTAATTGGCTCTATGTAATATGTATGCAGATGTAAGTTACTCCCTCTGAATCCATCGTGTTCTATGTGTATCACTGACTACTCGTGCAGCTTGGTTTGATTTTGTTGAGTCACGCAGATCGGTTTTGCTTTCTTCTTCTGCGTCTTACCAATATTATTTTTTTTTAGAGTTCAAGGGCATATCGCCCCACCAATATTAAATTTGCGGCCTTCTTGATCTTATTATCCTTCTCATCTTTTTTTCCAACAAATATGTATGTTTTCTCGGCTGTAATCTGGTGGAGTTTTGTCATGAATTTACATTTTCTAATTTTCGAAACTGTGCATTATATTTTAGAGGAGTGTAAAGAGAACCTCAAAGAAGTAAGGACTAAAGTCGTAGCACATCCACACCAAGCAACAATATAATTAGCAAGTAAAAAGCAAGAGAAATTTGTGCATTGTGACACTTGAAAAGATTAGGCATATACTCATGACATAGCTTCCTCTTTGCTCAAGATATTTCTTGCAACGCGTAGATCGATGTGCCACTGATATAATGCCTAAGCTCACGAAATATGCACTCGTATGTGTTGATAGTACAATATTAATTGCTCCTTGAACTTGGTGTTCTAACAAAATGCCAGTGTACGTATGTTCTGGAATATTTTTTACCATCTCATTGCTGACAATTTAACAGGGTCACTGGATTCATCTATACTAATAAGGCTTGTTTGGATTCTATGTAGTTAATCATTAGCTGTGATCCTCAACTAATAGGTCATCAGCTAGTGTCTGATCTACAATCCAGCTAAAAGTTAGTTGTTAACCTTTTTTAGCTAACAAAGCTAAGAGCATGTCAGGTTTGGCGTAATTCAGAGGAAATGTGAGTTTTTTTAGGAACCGGAGGAGCCGTAGACCCTACAGAAATTTTATTAAAAACAAGTTCAAGTTACAGCCAAAGAAGGAAATGTGAGTTTGGAGGTAGTAGTTTAGAAATCTTTTGTTTGTTTCCTAGGAGTGGGAGTTTTTGTAGAATGGGAATGGAAATTGGGTGAGATTGGTGATTTTAATGAAAGATAAATGTATCCTCACAATCCATCATAAATTATTCTATAGTTTTACACTCAAAAACACCACCAACAAATAGGGGATATGAATTGCCTCATCATCGACTCTCCCTCTCACTTATGGTCTGTGACAAAATCAAATTCACATCTTGGTTCTCTGTGTCAACTCTCACCACTAGTGGAGGTGTCCCTTCTCATGTAATTGCCAAATGCTTCCGTAATAGTTTGTGGATGGATCTAGACAGAGCTTAAATAATATTCTCAATCCTTCGATGAATCTTTTCATGTACTCAAGTAGACATTCTTGTAAAATTCGTTATAAATTCGCATCCCCCATCCTAAATAAATCAACTTCTTCCTCCAACTACGTACCTAAACAAACACTTGCTTAGTATACATAGCCATAAGTTGTTTTTTAGACGGAGGGAGTATTTATCATTTAGGTAAGTTTCTGTGGGAGTTTTATCCTAGTTTTTTCTGATTTAATAAGCTACCATGTAGGCATTTTGATGATATGGTACCATATTTAAGAAGAGAGAGAAGAAATAAGTTTCATGATGATAAAACTCTTCTAACATAGTTACCAACCCGCAATGAGTCATGAAATTAAATGTTTACAAAACTATAGAATGAAACTATGTATTGAGAGTGGTTATTTCAATTGCATTTTATTTGATGTGGTATTTTTGAAAACAATGTTACGAAACTCACCGCTAGCACTGACGTTAGTCTAGGGAGACTGAGGAACTTGCGTGGCATGGCCATATTGGCATGGAGGTGAAAAGACAGAATACGTGCTGACATACTGAAATGGTGGCTTTTACTATCTAAAATTCGAATTCGACTGTTAATTCTGTGGCCATCTCGATTAACATATCATTAAAAAATCATTCTAACAACCAATGAAATAAAAAAAAAATCGGTAGCCACAGACTGCACTGTCGTGGCAGGCACCAGGCACGCACATTCTGAAAAGCTGAGGCAGGGGGCGAGGTTCCATTTGCTGTCAAGTCGGGGCAGTACTAGCTTTGGCTTTACCCCACAGGCAGTGACAGAGGAAAAGGCTGCGCCTTCCCTGGCTTCCCTTGCGGCCTTGCCCACGTCTCAACTCAGGCCTTGTTTAGGGCACCATTTTGTTCCCAAAATTTTTTAGAAAATACTATCATAGTAATTTCGTTGTTATTTGATAAATATTATTCTATTATGGACTAACTAGGTTTAAAAGATTCGTCTCGTGAATTTCGTCTAAACTGTGTAATTAGTTTTATCTTTTATCTATATTTAATGCTTCATGCATGTGTCAACAAGGCCTCAAGATGCATTTCAAGTTCCAAATTTTTACACTTTCTCTTCATCACATCGAATCTTTGACATATACATAGAGCATTAAATATAAATAAAAAATAACTAATTGCACAGTTTGGTTGTAAATAATGAGACAAATCTTTTAAGCCAAATTAGTCTATGATTGACACTCATTCTTAAATACAAACGAAAGTGCTACGGTAGCTAAATTCTAAATTCTTTTACATCTAAACACCCCCTCACACTCCACAATCACTGATGATTGATCTACCCAAGGATTCATCAGAAAGCTCCATGCTCCATCCATCCATCCATCATTCCATCGTGCATCAAGGTCGGCACAAGGCAACAAGGGAGGGCCACTGACAGGTGGGCCACGCGCCTGCACCAGGCCCACGTGTAGCCCCAGCAGCTCAGGTGCCTCCCGTCACAACTCACAAGGCCAGGCCGGACGATGGTAGTAACATTAGCTCTAACATAATTTCTCTAATAACGTTAACTTTTAGCACGGAGTAACTCATAATATAAATAGTCCTACAAAACATTCTTATGTAACCTTAAAATATATACACAAGACTAGCCCTTGATCAAGAGCTTTTATCTCTTCTATCGAAATATGAAAAAACTACACTTAAAGTTAGCTCATAAAGTATCATGGAGCTGCTCACGTGAAAAAGAGAGAGAATAGTATTTATATCATATTGTGAGTGCGAGCCTATCTCTTAACTCTATACTATTTTCTTATTTTTTACTACTATTCAACAAATAAAAAATTAATTCAGCTCGCTCTAAACGTCCTTGGAGCAACCACAATGTTGCGTGAAGGTAGTCCATAGAAATTAAAAAAAAAACTCTCTCCGGCCTCCTCTCCGCAGATCTGGCCATCTGGGGCTGGTTCAGTTGCAAAAAAAAATTGCAAAATGATCCTGTAGCACGTTTCGTTGTTATTTGGCAATTAGTATCCAATCATGGTCTAATTAAGCTTAAAAGATTCGTCTCGTCCATTTCGTCTAAACTGTGTAATTAGTTTTATTTTTTTATCTATATTTAATGCTTCATGCATGTATCAAAGATTCGATGTGACGGAAAATCTAAAAAATTTTATAAAATTTTCTTGGAACTAAACAGGGCCTGGTCCTCTGATCTCACTCGCCTTCTCGCTCGTGTCATGGATGGCCGGCCATGGCCATGGCCTGATGACCAGACGGGAGAGAAAGAGAATCTATTTAGGTCAGGTCTAGATGTAAAAACTTTTGGAATTTAGTTACCATAGTATTTTCATTTCTATTTGGTAATTAGTATCTAATTATGAACTAATTTGGTTTAAAAGATTTGTCTTGTGATTTACAATTAAACTATACAATTAGTTATTTTTTTATCTATATTTAATGCTTTATGCATGTGTTCAAAGATTCGATGTAATAAAAAAAAAGAAAAAAGTCTACTTGACCCCCAACTATTAGGGGGTGTCTACTTTACCCCCTAAACTATGAAACGGTCTAATTTACCCCCTGAACTTTGCAAAACCGGCCAAATCACCCCCTCGAGCGGTTTTGGGCGGTGGTTTTGCTACAGTAACAACGGTTTTGCTACAGTAACAGTTGTTTTGTCTTTTTCCTTTTTATTTATTTCGTCTGAATCTTTGAAAAAACATAGTAAATCACAGAAAAATCATAAAATGGAAAATCCAATTTTGTTGGACTCCACATGAGTAGATCTACACAGTGAACTTATAATATAGCATGCTTTAGTACAAAGTTTTTGCTGTAAATTTTGATCTATATTTTTTTCTGTAATTAATTTGAATAATTCATACAACAAAAACTTTGTACTAAAGCATACTATATTATAAGTTCACTACGTAGATCTACTCATGTGGAGTCCAACAAAACTGGATTTTCCATTTTATGATTTATCTGTGATTTACTATGATTTTTCAAAGATTCAGACGAAATAAATAAAAAAGGAAAAGGCAAAACCGCCGTTACTGTAGCAAAACCGCTCGAGGGGGTGATTTGGCCGGTTTTGCAAAATTCAGGGGGTAAATTAGACCGTTTCATAGTTTGGGGGTAAAGTAGACCACCCCCAATAGTTGGGGGGGTCAATTAGACTTTTTCCATAAAAAAAGTAAAAATTTAAAATTTTAAAGGCATCTAAATAAGACCTTAGCAGTAGTAGTACTAGCTGCCACTGCCAGGAATAATAATGGAATATGGATTTCACTGCAAGCAAGCGAGCGAAGGGCAAAGGCAGTAGTGGCTGCTCCAGCAAGGAATCCAGTAAAAATTCCCTCTGCACTGCATTGCCTGGAATCTCAAGCCTGCAGGCATGGGGACACAAGGAACATCATGCCTTCTACGGCCCGAAACTGCATCCCACTCCTTTCTGTTTGTTTTCCTAGCTATAGGTACAAGTATACACGCTATTTCCTTCGGCCAAAAAAATATACATGTCTCTTTTTTAAGGTATATATTTACACAAAATATTACCAATATCTCTGTATATTATCCGACACTATTATGCACTGCAACTATGAGTACCTTTTGTATATATATTATCTAATAAAACTTAAGAAAAATTGACTCAAGGAAAAACGAGATGTGCATTCCTTTCGGACGAAGCCTCCGAGTAATGCTGTAGGAGTAGGGCAACAGTATCAGTCACTCTAGAATTTCTACAGACCAAGATAATAATATAGCATGGATACATACTCAATGATGGTAGAAGTATTTAATATGTCTGCATTATACCAAAAAAAAAAGATTGAACATTGTCTTCTTATTAAAACCGAAATAGGTGTTTAAGCTTTTACACATCTAGAGCAATTAGATATGAATCACTCCCTCCATCCAAAAATACAAGAAGTTCTAGAAAACCTCTGGTAAACAAACTACTATATTGTATTCAATGTAGGTATCAAAGTTTAGATGACAAATAAGTAAGGAAGGGCTCCCTAGGACTTTTCTTTAGAAGCTCCAATTCGGCTACTAGAGGTAGTGATGTAAGTAGGGCTAGACTGCGAACCTGCATATAGGCTTAATTTTATAACAAGTTGTTCGTGGCAACTCATAAAATTAAGCTTATAACCGGATTCAGAGCTATCCCACTTACATCACTAACTAGAAGTGAACTGACCTACTATGCTATCCACGTGTCAAGCTAGGCCAAGCCCGGCCTGACTATTTATCTATACCTAATAATAAAGAGGTAAAATTTCAGGCTCTGTTTTTTCGTCCATCGATTTTTTTAGATCCATCTTCCTCTAAGTACCGAACAATGGAAAGTTTCTTTTGTCCAAATTTATATATATAACCCGTGCTCATACGAGTTAGAATAGCTCGCGTCGAGACTAATACGGAGCGGGAATCCTAATCTAAATAGTTTCCTTAAATCATGAGTACTCTAAATAAAACTCTTAATAATAAATAGAAAAAAATAAGAGTTATGTTTTTTATTTTGCATTGCTTTCTTTATTTACGTACGAGTTAGAACAGCTCGCGTCTAGATGAATATGGAGTAGGAATACTAATCTAAATAGATTTCTCAGATCTGACTACTCTAAATAGAACTTTTAATAATTAGAAACTCAACCACGAATGTATTTTATTTTATTTTTTCTGTGCTCTTTTTCCCATATACACTCCCGTGTCCTGCACGGATCCGTGAGGCAAAAACTCTTCTTTATTTTTTTAGCAAAACTCCTATCCGATTGGCTTTTGGCTGTTTTTTTCCTGACCCAACAATGGAAGCGATCGGCCATTATCACATTTTCTACCTAGCTAACTTTCTTTCTTTATCCCAAATATTATCCGCATGTATTAGTCAATGCACGATCTTTTTATCCTAAATATATATCACATAAGCCGATTGGCTGATTTTTTTCTAGAACCGGCTACGCTGGCCTCCACCGTTTTTTTTTGTCAAGATGACGTTTTTTTCTACCGTTTTTTGGTCCGTTTTTCATCATGTTTCAATAAATAAATATAGAAAACAAATAATAAAAGAAATAATCATAGTCCTTTGAGCCTTGACCCTTCCCTACAATATATACATATTTTTACTTTTAATGTAGTTTTAGTTAAGAACACAACTTATAGTGAACTAATAATATTTTAAGATGCTTGAAAAGATTCCAAAATGCATTTGGGTCACGCCATCCTTCATGTCTTGCATGTGAACTAGATTCATGATACATGCTCACACGAGTAAGAACTCGCAGCTACCAATTAGAATTTTTTTTATTTTTAGCCCAAATTTGAAACAAATTTTAAATTTAACCCGTGTTTGAATTTTTTTTAAATCTAACCCGTTTGGCCCCGCCACCATACATGGCGGGGCAAATGCACTGAACCCCGCCATGCATGGTGGCGGGGTACAGTTCCCGCGTGGCAAGCCGACGTGGCAGCCACCCGGGCGTACCCCACCATCCAAAATGTGTTAGGTCGCGCTCTTCGTATTAGAAACAAAACCTATTATTTTAAAACTTGGATCGACCGATGGTCTAGGTAATCAAACCATCAACTAAAATATTGAGCACTTTGTTATCTAATTCAATATGAAAAACTCTATTTTGCAATCCCCAGTGATTAACGAACAGACCAATACAATATATAAACCTTGTATTTAAATTTTAATTCGATATAGGTTTAGGATATTTTTATTTTATTGCAACTATTAACTTAATATTATGTGTGTCATGCATCATAAAAGAAATTATTAGAATTTATAGAAAGAGTAAAATATGAATAAATATGTACTATTTATGTGTGTCATGCATCGAGTATGAAGTTAACCTACGCCAGAGGGCCTTATAAAATTACAATCAGCTCTGCCTCCTTAGCTAAGTACAGAACGTGGGGACTACTCACGCAAAAGACAACCCAATTAGAATCTGGATTAGATAAAAAAAATTGTGTTTGGATCTCATTCTTACCGTAATTACTGTCTTTATATAGTAAAAATCTCTAAATAGATAGTTGAATTTTAGAGTGTGATTAGATTACATTCTCATTTTTCTATCTTATTCTCATCATTTCTTAAGAGATCAAACGGGGCCTGAATATATACCTTTTCCTGTTGTACTTCCGGGTGACAAGATGCAGCATCCATCCATCATCCATACCCATGTATCCTGACTCACAGATCACAGACAGATGGCACATCTCCTCCGTCAGATCGTATGCACCTCGAGACATGTAGATAGTCCAAGAACTGGGACTGTTGAGCGGTAAGAAGCCATGTCAGTGTTGCCTAGCGTTACACGGCACACAAGCAATGGCAAACGCAAGCATGCAGTGCATAGTACTGTTCCAGAGAGGCAGCAGAGAGAGATGGATCATCGGATCGACCTCCTAGCTAGTACTACTATAGCAGCTAGGTCACCTGCCGGCATGCAGTAAGCTGCTGGTCTAGAGAGGCTGCCATGAATTGGACAAGGTCTACTACTGTTGGTACGAAGAAAGACCGTAAGAGAGATCGACCAGGAGACAGACCAGGTTGGGTGGGTGTGATTTGAGGTCTCGTGCATGCATATTCCGCAGGGTAGTACCATCTTTTTCTCCCTTTACACAACCAAAAGATCTACTGATTGCACGCTTCGAGGAAAACATCACCACAGTCTACAGAACGACACGTCAATCGCACTGTTCTTTTTATTCCTGATGAAAAATGTCGATAGCCTTTCAGAGAAGAGAAAAACATGTACTAAAAGATAACTATGCTAACTGTGTAGAGTAGTGAGAAACACACGGATACCACTCCATCTTTATCAGTTATGACAAAAACAAGCAGTAACTTTTACATAAAAAAAACATGCAGCTAAATTAAGCATGACCACCTAGAAGAATACATATATAATGTTCTAAATTGTTTGAAGAACATTGCAGCAAACTGACTAGTCAAGGGGAAACCAACAAACATATATACTAGCACCTAGCTAGTAGAGATTAGAGAAACCACAATTTCAGCCACTGTAGAGATTAGAGAAACCACAATTTCAGCCACTGGTAACAATAAATCTTTGTCATGGGTAGAAATTAAAATGTACAGGAAAGAAGTGGAGATGACGAACTCAACCAGTTCTACCAGCACCAGCACCCTAGCTCCCACATGTAAATAATTCAATACATGCATTCATAATCATCATCCTACCAGAAGGAAACCTAATTTGTACCTTGTTGTGATGCAGTAATCCCTCTGATGGCGCCATCTACCACGCCGGTTAATGACCACATCATCTCCCCCGAATTCCGAATTCCGGTCGAGATTATTTGGTGCCGCGATCCGATCGATCAACTGGTCTCTCTCTGCAATTTCCCACAGCTTTATTGAACTGCCTCTTGGAATTGGAACGCATAGCACAACCAGCATGCAGTTCAAGAAAGCTGTGGAAGACGGCAAGGAGGGCCATGTCTCGTGCACGTGTGGATCGATCCGATACGTGGCGCTGGTCATCGGCCGACCACCAGCATACACATTAGATCGGGGGGAAGGAATGGATTTCCAAGAAGAGGGGAGGGAGTCTCAAGATAAGAAGATCGGTGAGGTGTCTGGGGAAGAGGAGAAGAGACTATGGGCGGTTATTTATAGGGCCGACGGGAGGAGCAAGGTAATGGGGTTGGACGGTTGCTGGTGGCTGCTAGCTCGTGCTGTGGAAGGGAAGAGAGGTTAAGGACCCCAATCCCAATTCCCAATGGTGAAAGAATATTACCTTCCTAGCTCGGTCAGTTCCAAAAGGAATAAAAAGATCTCCATTACTAATGAGTTAAATAAATCCAAATTAATTATATATATAATATTTAAGATGCATAATAAGCATCACCAGATTAATACTACAACATATTTTCATGATAATAAACTTATTTAAGATAGGAGTGCAATTCTTGATACTATTTTTTTTTATGAAACTAGTTAAACTTCACATTAGTTAACACTTGTGAAGCAAGGTTTTCGTTCTTCTAATATCTCTGTCCTAGAAAGAATTCTATAATAGTGTTGAGTCAAATCCTTTTAATTTAACTAAAATTATAAAAAATATTAATATTTATCACACTAAATATATATTATTATATTATTTATGAAATATAATATATTTTACCAATGTATTTATTTGAAATTATATTCTACCTCGTGTCATTTTTGTTTTTTGAGGAATCAAATATTTTTAACTTTGATTAAATATATGTAAAAATATTGATATTTACAATGTATAATTACTATCATCAGATTGTTGGATATATTTTTATAATATAAACTAATTTGACGATACAAATGTTTTTAATATTTTCTATAAATTTAGTTATATTTAAAAAAATTGACTAGCGAGCGAGGCAGTATGTATAGGCAGGTGACGAATTGACTCGTCTCCTGGTAACCCTTCATTCATCTTTTCTTGTCTACCAAGGCTGTGTTTAGTTCTCTAAAAAGGATGAAAAATGTATTGTAGCATGTTTTGGCTTTATTTGACAAATAGTGTCCAACCGTTGACTAAATAGGTTCAAAACGTTTGTCTCGCAAAGTACAACCAAGATGTACAATTAGTTTTTAATTTCATCTACATTTAGTACTCCATGCATGTATTGCAAGTTTGATGTGATGGGGAATTTTTTTTGCATAGTGCTTTTTTGGTGGAACTAAACACAGCCCAACTTCTTTTGGCACATCAAGTCAGGCTGCGGCTGGCCAGTGTCATTCAGTCACACTCCACCTGCAAAAAGCGACGCTGCTACTGTACCTACGGAGTACCAGTGTCCAGTGTCCTGTGCTCGGGCTTGATTGGATGTACGTATTCACTTCGTATGTACTGGAGTGGATCGGTGAATAGATTAAGATAAATATATGCGCATCAAACAAGTCTTAGGTGGCTTTTGTGTTTTGTTACTCCTACTATACTTGTTACGGAAGAAGTCACACCAAAGTGCTGAATAGAGAAGCTGAAGTCGTTAGGCAATGGAGTCATATTCTGGTGCTCTGGTCTCTCCGCCCCGGCTTCGCTGAAAGAGCAGTCCACAGAGACACGCCAAATACTCTCTTAGAGAACAAGATTATGCACTTGAACTAGCTCTCTCTTAGAGGATGACATTATGCCCTTGAACTATAGTTGTTAGTCTAACTAAAGTTTAGATAACTAAAGTTTAGCTTTTGATACATGGACTAACAAGTAACGTTAGGTTAAAATAGTTCACTTTTTAGTCTGTCTGTTTAGATGTGGCTTAAGACTAAGTGATTTTCAGGACCAGCCAGAGCTTATATAGAGCCCAAAATACTGGCTTCATCATATCTTAGTTCATTTTTTGGAGAAAATTGGAAAACAGCTTCTTGCTAGAGTTTAAGATATATATTTACTAGAAGTTGGAGCCGTTTTGTGATGAGAAGCCTTTCCAAACAGAGTTTGCTATGTTTTCAGTGTCGTGGCTTGGAATGTACAATTGGGGAGGAAGAACATGCAGTGTGTGGTTTCGGCGGCATACTGCACTTTTTCGTGTTTAGCCTCAGCGCCAACCGCTGATGGTGATGAGCGAGCGAACTTGTGGCTACAGTTTGTGCGCTGATGTGTCCATGCATGTGAATACAGTGATACGATCGGCGTACAGCAGTGAGCAGCAACAACTTTTCCTGTCTGTTACGATGAAGATTGCTCCAGACCAACCCATCAGCGAGGGCCTTGGACGCTCAAGAGGTCTCACAAGGCCTGCAACACAGCAAGAGACAAAGCGTAACCGGCGTAACCGATTTAGGGATCAATAGGGCCGATGTAGAGCTCGTTCTCGGCTAAAACGGCTCCCGAACCACTCCCGAAAGGATTCATCGGGGAGAAGCACGTGGAGAATCTCCTAGGACCAGCAAGGCCGCCTAGGATGCCGACAAATCTCGTGGAGAGGCTTGCCGAACAGCAGGATAGAGGGTTGAGAGGAGAAAACTAGGGTAAAATAGGAGTTTTGGTTGTTGTTTTGTTGATTAGATAGATGGGAACTCAATCGGCCATGATCCTCTCATATATATATATATATATAGAGAGAGAGGTTGTCTTATCCCAGTAGGAAACCTCTCCAAGGCTTATTTTCTAAGTTTCTCATGTCCAAAAACTGATCTAGAAATAAATCGATTCGAGATCTGAAAGTCAGATCCGGAATAAACATCAACCGGTAGTACCGGTCAGGCTCCACCGGTAGTACCGGTCCCTACCGGTAATACCGGTCAAGATCCGGTAGTACCGGTAGTTCATTTTTACGTAAAATTATGCCTTTCTCCGCCAGCCACCGGTAGTACCGGTCTCGGACCGGTAGTACCGGTAGTTCGTATCTGCGCCAAAACTGTTCGGACCAGTTGTACCGGTGATCTCGGACCGGTAGAACCGGTAGTTCTTTCATTTTTTTTAAGGCATAACTCTTTTATCCGGACTCCAAATTGAACGTTCCATATATGTTTTTTTACCATCTCGACGAGAGGAATGCAATGGTAAAGTCCGTTACACATTTTAACAACTTCACAAAATAGACATTTTTAGTTGTCAACACTGTCTCTGATCTGATTGGCTAAAGAATTGAAGAAAACAACGACGTGTGGGATGCCACATGCCTGGCTGAAGTAGTGCGCTAGCGGATCGGATCGGATCATGTAGTCCGAATGCGATCGAGTACTAGCATAGCACTCCTGTACTCACCAAACTGAACTTCACCGATGAGTTATACATCGTCTGGCTACTACTGTGCTATATATAATGTCGTCATTCCGACTATTCTTTGGTTATATAACAGAGAGAAGACTCAAAACGAGGTGTTCCGAAGTTTGTACCTTGTAGTTGCAGCGAGCACAGCCACGTTAAGAGAATACGTTTTATTTTTAGAGATAGTATTTTTATCACACTGTCTCTACAAAATCATTTCAGAGCTCAAAGACCACTCTCGTATTGAAAAATAAATTTTAAGAGACAGACCACTTAAAAGTAGTCATTTACACATACACAATCTTAAAATGTCCACATCTAGAAAGCCAAAGGTCTATAAGGCTAGTCTTAGTAGGAGTTTTACGTGAATTTTATTTGCATTAAATAGGTTGTCATATATGCATTTTTGATGACATGATACTTTATTTAAGAAGAGAGATAAAAATAAAACTCCCTTGGCACGATTACCAACTATCTTTGAGTCATAAAATTAAATGCCTATAAAACTATAGAATAAAACTTTTGCATTAAGAGTGGGAACTGAAGTCAAGGGACGATTTAATAGAGGTTTCACTTAGCCCTGCTGAGGAGGGTGCCTGCTCGACCCCAACCACAGGCCATCCTTCTGCAGATAAGGTGGAACCTGGGAGTTCTACCCGTCCTCCTCTGAGTGCCAAAGACATTATATCTTTAAACTTTGACAACTTTGTATCCTTCTGGGTGAAAGCATAATCTGTTTCCCGTGAGAGCTGGGACAAGAAAATCAAGTTATCCTGGCTACACTTTTAGTGAGTTTTATTCCCTCATATGCAAGAAGGGCAGGCGGGGACTAAACAACGGATAGAGGCTTCATGGGTGCTCTTTGAGGGTGTTTCATCCAAGTTTCATTGTCTTGGCAACAGCGCCATGAAACTCTCCACTGAGACTAGCCTAAAATTCAATCCTAACACAGTACAACCGACCAACACTCGTAACCCTAACTCTCTAGCCCCTGCAACTTTTTTTTGAAACGACTCTAGCCCCGCGACTCTCTCTTCTCTCTTCCAATATGTGTTCTCTCTTCTCTCTTCTAATATCAACGGCGCCTAGAGGTGGAGGCGACAGTAGGCAAGGTTAAAGAGGCGGTGTTGCAGGCTGGGGTAGTGACATATCTCACAGATGGGCCAAGTAGGCTGTGGTGGATCTCTAGCATGGGCATGGAGGCGGAGATACAATGTGGACATCAACTACAAAGTTGAGCCCCTCAAACTATCTCTCCCTCTCCACTCTCAATTTAGGCGGAGATCTAGCAATGGCCAATTGGTGGGTTGGATCCAGCACGGGCAGCCAAGATCTAAGGCAGGCAGGGTCCTCCACAACGCCCACGTAAAGATGGCAATGGGTACCCGAAACCCGACTACCCGATGGGTTTTACCCAATAAAGAGGCGGGTATGGGAAGAATTCTTCACCCATGGGTATACTAATGGGTAAAAATCTCTACCCATCGGGTATGTAGGTTCGGGTACGGGGACCTACTACCCACACCCGTGTACCCGAGGGTAATTTATACCCACCTTAGCAACACATATGTATTCATTAATTACTATGAATTACACATATATCTAATATATCTATGACTGTTATACTGCTAAGTAGTGTATTTTTGTTGATATGTTATAATTGTTGATTTCTATTGACAAAGAATTGACGATATATGATTCTAATAATATAATATATTCATGTTCTTTTGGTTTGTAATGAGTATGTATTCGGGTACGTGTTACCCGTCGAGTATTTTTACCCGCATGGGTACGGGTATGGGTGAACTTTTCTACCCGTGCACGGGTACGGGTAATTTAGCGGGTAAAATTTTGTCTCACGGGTACGGGTATGGGATAGCAATACCCGACGAGTATATACCCGTTGCCATCTTTACGCCCACGTGGTTCTTCACGGCGGGAGAGGACACCAAAATCATGCATGAACGTGGAGGCCATGGCGGAAGAGAGCGCGGTGCACGTACGGCGAGCCGCGCTTCAAGAACGGGTTCGGTGGCCTCCTTTTATTGTTTTAAATTTATTTTATTAAAGACGAGTATGTTTTTTTGATAAGATAAAGATGAGTATGTTGTATTGCCTGTATTATTTGTGGTTAACACAGACTCTTACAAGATGGTCACCATCTCTTAAAATAACTAGTATATTTGTCTGTGCTAACGCTACGGGCTACATTAAATCCAAAGTTAATTCTATTCAAATTTGAAGTGCAGTTTTCTAAAACCTGTAGCTGAAAACTGGCAAGCAGGCTGCTCTATGAAAAGAATGAGCATATATCCATGAAATTTTTACAGGTTCTGAGAGTTAAACTGCCTTGATAAGCTCATGTTTCCGCTTTGGGTCAAAACCAGCAACACCAAAATCATCGTCTCTGTCTGAATATTCATCAGTAGCCAATTAAGGCCATGTTGCATCTCCACTGCACCACAATTGACACAAATTAGATTCACCGGAACATCTGACGGCGAAATTGGACATGCTCATTACATTTCCAAGACCGAAATTGAGAACAAAGGGAGATAAATCTCTCAAATCGCTATCTCACCTCACTGTTGAGATAGCACAGGTCTTTGTTGGAGGTGAGCGTCGTGTCGTGGAAGGCGGACCTTCCCAGGACCCGCATCATGCTCTAGAGTGGTCATTTTTTCTGAGTGCTCCCAGTCATATTTATCAAAGGCTTACTCAATGGAGACAAGTGGTACTCTAGTGCAGAAAGTGGAGGGACGAAATCAGCAAACTTGTGTTTATATGCTTCATGAAACTAAAATATGTAGAAAAATAGAAAGATGATGCCAACCCACGATTCAGGATACTTGAACAAAGCTGGCTATAGATCCAACTGTAGCACACGGAAAATCAGATCCAACTGTAAGAACAAAGCCAAATGGATAAACTTACTTCGTCATGAACTGGAGTCAAGCAACAATAGTCCGAAATTTTCTGAACAAATGATGGACCAAAATCATCAACATCAGATCCCAATTCAACATTTGATGTATCACTTAACATGCCCTGCCAAAAATAGGCAAATATAGTAGTAGTTTAGAACAAGAATCCAGAAAAGCAATCAACTTCTTGCAATACTACTGATGAAGGCTGTAAAATTAGAATGTTACTTTCATTTGTTCCAACCGAATGGAAGAGCTGCTAATTTCTTCCCCCTCGCAAACAGGTTTGATTTCCCTCATGCATCCAGCTTCCAACTTGTGGATCAGCTACAAATAATATATCAAGCACTACATAGAAAAACGAGAATAGATGAACTATTTTTAGGCAAACACAAAACAATATATATGGATCATTCCACTGTCTAAACTTGAGAAGAATAAATTCTATTAATCATTTAGAGCTTCTCCCATTACGCTTGATCAGACACTGACTATGCCAACAGCAGGCTGCGCGATAATCAAATTGAAGTCGCAAAATAACACTGGCTTGTCGGTCCATCATCCTGCAAGAAAAAAATTCAATTTCAAAACACTTGGACAAAGACATAACGTATAGCAAGCAAAAAAAATTATGATAGGCTGTGATATTTAGTCCGAACCTGCTATTTAGTCAGGTGAAGGCTCATCACGGGGATACAAGGAAATCATGTCCTACCGCCATTGTGATGAATTGATGTCCATAGAGACTCTTCACTACAATCAAAAAAATGAATTGAAAAAAAAAATATGCATCAGTGACCTTGGTAGTACAATACCTAGTTGCCAGTGATCTTGCAATACCAATTGCTAGCTTATTACTCCTAGCAATAATGATTGCGAGCTAATTACTCCTCGCAGATATGACAATTCTTGTCCTACTAATTGAACCAAACTGCATGTGGAAAGAAGGATTCGGGAAACAAAATCTTGAATGTCTACCTGAATTACTGAAAGAAGACAGACAACAATTGAATTCAGGACAGAACTTACAGACATGGAAACTTTGGAGTCAAGGAATCCAAGAAATCAGCTCACATCACTTTCACCGGAAGCAAACCAACCCAACCAACTCGCCTTATCAATTCAGGAACTCATAAAATTGAAATGCGTTACTTCTCTTATCAATCCAGGAACTCATAAAATTGAAATGCGTTACTTCTGATGAACCATGATTATTCTCATACAGATAAATGAAAGCTGAAGGGATCATAAAACTTGGGACACTAACTTCAATTAGCTCAGAACTTCGCATCTTCAAAACACAGACCATAAAATCATTAGGCCTTCAAACAGTAAGGATTACAGTAATAAGAAAAATAATATTCCATCCATAAACTATATCAAGTGATGTATATTTTGTTGCATCCGTTTTGAGGAAAACAATGAACGGAGCAGGATCTACAACATACATATACCATGAAGCATGCAAACAATTTCCTTCGATAGCTATAACCAAGGCCCCACAATCTTTTTCCATTAATAAAATACATAGGAAGGTGAAAGGGAAATTTCACACTTCCTTATCTCAATCAATCCACGTTGTAATGCCATAGGGGCTGGACTATAAGCTTCGACACTGAACATAGGGCGTCTGAAGGAATAGGAGCTCACCTGGCACACATGAGCAGTGCCGATGAGGACGTACACATGAGTGGTGCTGACGACGACATAGGTGCGGCAGGTTCCGCCCACCCCCGACATCGCCAGTTCGGCCGATCTCTCACACATTCGAGGCACACGATCCCCTTGGTGAGCTCCTCGAGCAGCTTGTTCATTCCCGAGCCACCGCCCGCCCTTATCGTTCTGGATCGGATTGAGACCCGATCCCGGCGCCCACTCCTCCCTCCCGCGCAGCTGTGGCCCGAGCCTGCGGCCGCTCGTGTGCTGGCGACGATGACCCCGCCCCGATGGCAGCGCCCCCAGCAACCACGTGGTCAGAGGCCCCCAAAGGCAGCAGGCAGAGGCTCAAAAGGGTGCCGCGGCGAGGCTCGAGCGGCGGCAGCGGGGGTCTGCGCCAGTCCAAGTGGCTAGTGGCGGTAGTGGCAACGGGCAGGATTGGAACGGCCGAAGATCGGGCGTCCTGGCAGGATCGGCGGCAGCGCAGGGTTGGTGTCGACGAAACATGATCGGCAGTCTACAAAGGGGTATGCCCAAGGTAGTGATTTGTCGGTAGACAGGTGCGCAAGACACGAACCGGATGGTAACAGGACACAAGACATAAGATTTATACAGGTTTAGGCCATCAGCATGACGTAAAACCCTACGTTCTGTGCTCTGTTACTTTGTATTGATCAAGGATCATATAGGTTGTGTCCTCTAAGTGACCCCTATCTCTCCTTATATGCTCTGGAGGAGGAGGGTTACAAGTAAAGTATTTCATCTGGTACTATTACAATATCTAGTACAGTCTGTAATCTTGTGATGTACGTCTTGATCTTACGGGCCGGGCCACCTCAGATGGTGTGGCCCATGTACCATCTTGTGGTACCGAGGGTTTATACCCCCACAGCTAGTCTCCGAGCACCATGTATTATGATGACCATGTTTCGTTGACAGTGGCGCGCCAGGTAGGGGGTGTGCATACAGACTCCCAGGCGAGCCAGATTGGAATTTTTTCGTTAATTCTCTACTAAAAACTGGGTGAGTCGTTCTACGTTGTTGATTAGATTAGTATGTTCTTCGCATATTTAATACAGATTGATTTTTCTGCATGTGACGATTCATCTCCCTCGTTCACGATCTACTTCGCTAACATCATCCTGAAGCTCGTTGGGATAAATATCGAGAATTAACTCGAAAACGACGGACTCGACGACTTCAGTGGCGGAAGCTTTTTCTAGATCAGCGTCGTCGATTCCGCGGCGACCCTCGTCTACGACTCGGTCACGGTTCCTATGGCCAATGCGACGTACAACATGGAGCGACCTACGTCATGTCACACGACGGGACTCCTACTCCAGCAAACCTATCAACGAACGCTTCTACTACAGACTACTGCGTGCACTAGCTGCATGCATGCTTGATGATGCAAGCAAGCAATCCATTGACGGAACCAAATCTACAGGCATCTTCGTGATGCAACAAGCTAAGTCAAGATATTTTATTAACAAAATACATAATTTTATATATCTCCGATTGCATTCATCTACACCGTATTGTTTTCATGTACGTCGAGGAGGATCTCGAATTGTGCAGGCTACGCCGGCTCCACCACCCCGCGCAGTGGACTCCGTCAGGCTACGTCACGATTCCGCACATCCGGAGCCTCTGGCCTTTGCACGGCCAACGTGCTCCGACCACGTTCGTCCGAGCTCCGACCACGTCCGTCTGAGCACCCAACCAAGACGTCCAAGCTCTCCAGCAAGCTGTTCGAGCAGC
The DNA here is from genome assembly GCA_038087645.1 of Saccharum hybrid cultivar R570. NCBI lineage: Eukaryota > Viridiplantae > Streptophyta > Magnoliopsida > Poales > Poaceae > Saccharum > Saccharum hybrid cultivar. The sequence goes on from JAQSUU010000198.1 coordinate 25,259,778, forward strand.
CTGGCGAGCACTCAGCTTACTTCGACCACTTGTCGCATTGATCGCCACGAAGAACGGCGCTACAACAACAGCGACCACCATCATCATGACTGGTCAGAAAGCTCGAGGGCCAGGCAATTTCAACGCCACACACCAGTTTTCTGTCTAAAGATAAGTACACTTTCAATAATCGTATTTAATACAATTTCTTCCAACCACTCTAACGTGTTTACCTGAAGATCACTTTCTATTAATATTTTCTAAAAGACCAGTTGACATAGCACTATCCTTTCTCGAGTTCTCGGAGCTAGCCCTGTCTCCGGCTTCTCCCTACGCGTGCACGGGACCCGCTCTCTACGCTCCGGGTGGTCGGCGAGCGCTCCCTAGTCGGACCTATGCGCTCTTACGTGCGAACCGGCTCCATGCCTCGCACTCGGACTGCAGATCCGGCTGGGGCCGTACGGATTCTACAGGATGACGCGTCTACCAACTGATACAACCAAACACTTATGCGTTCTAACTTAGTTATCCTCCACACAATATACAAGCTTTAAACGTTTTTCCACACAAACACAAACAAGCTTACATTGTCACAACATATTACAAACTTACCTGATGACGAGGCACAAGTTTACAATAAACTAAACTGTTCTACACATATATATATATATTGCAGGAATTTCAGGCTATGCTAAGAGACTTCGTCGTTCGCTCTCCGACCGGCGCTCGGGAACTACGCCTCCTCTACCTCCTCGACTAGCACTCGGGGACTGCCAAACCAATGTTCTTCTTTGACCACTCGACCAGCGCTCGGGGACTCATCGCCAAGCTCTCGTCGCTCATCGCCAAGCTCTCACCGAGCTCTCGTTGCTCCTCGCCAAGCTTTCGCCGCTCCTCGCTAAGCTCTCGCTGCTCGTCGCTGAGCTCTCGCCGAGCTCTCGCCGCTCCTCGCCAAGCTCTCGCCGCTAAAACCACGTCTCCAGTCGTGCTCGAGGACTGGTCTGGCAAACACATCTTGTCTCAGACCACTAAGCACGTTATACTCCTCGACCACGCTCGAAGATTTGTCAACCACACCTCACGCTATGCTCGGGGACTGCTTCGACCACTCTCCGACTACAGCTCGAGGCCTGATTTCCTAGGCTACATGTGAAATTTGACTCACATATAGTTGAGAGATCATTATTTTAGACCTTACTACAAGGATTATACTTTACCTTTCAGTAAGCTCGGGGACTACATCGGTACGATGGACTTGCTGGTGCATCTCAGTATCAAGTTTCCAAAGACTTTGGGCTCTATTCATTTAAGACCCTAGCACCACGTGCCTACGTCACCTACTACCAGGCTCGGGGATTAAGTGGACACACTTCACCTTGTGGTGAATGTGCTTGTTTTTCAACCCCTACACCTCTGATGATCAAAGACGCTACACTTCAAGACTTACATTTCTTTACAGAAATCCAAGTGGGCACACTTTCTAGGAAGGAGAAATCTTTTTCTTTTCTCAAGAGCACCATACATTCTTTGGACAACCTCCTTCTCCGGCAACAACGCTTACAACAACTGCTCGGATGCCGCTTTGACTGGTCGAAGATGTCAAGAACTCAAGCCTCACTATTCGGAGAAGGTTAAGATGGCGTTTATCGCATCAGAATACATGGTGCTCAGGGACTAGCTGTGGGGTATAAACCCTTGGTACCACAAGATGGTACATGGGCTGCACCGTCTGAGGTGGCCCGGCCCGTAAGATCAAAGCGTACATCGTAAGATTATAGGCTATACTAGATATTGTAATAGTACCAGATAGAATACTTTACTTGTAACTCTCCTCCTCTAGAGTATATAAGGAGAGGCAGGGGTCCCTTAGAGGACACAACCTATCGGATCCTCGATCAATATAAAATAACAGAGCACAGGACGTAGGGTTTTATGTCATGCTGATGGCCTGAACCTGTATAAATCTTGTGTCTTGTGTCCTGTTACCATCCAGTTCGTGTCTTGCGCACATGTCTACCGACAAATCACTACCTTGGGCATACCCCTTTTGTAGATTGCTGACCACGTTTCGTCGACAATTGGGGATTGCGAGGTGCAGCGGGAGCGGGGGAGAGGAAGATTTTTTATTTTTTAATTCCATGTTGCTAGCCTTTGAACCCTGCTCTGGTGTGTGCGTTGAAGTGCGAGGAGGGTGCGGGGGTGCGGGGGTGAGAAGGTGGGTGAGAAGCCTAGCTTGACACATCGAACCATGGCCATTGGATCTGATTTAGGTGTTTTAGTAGCCCTTGATTCTAATGAAGACGAATTTCTGTGTGTATTTTTATGTGTGCACAATGGTTGAAAGCTCTCAGCGAAGAACGTTTTCTTGGGAAGATCTAGCATAATTTTGATCGGTGCATTATAGTAGAGAAGATTTTTGGCTGTTTCATACTCTCATATAATGCTTTTTGTAGCCTAGCCTTTCTGAGAAGTCTAACTTTTTTAAATAGTATCAGTATCACTATTTTTAATGATCTATCTAATAATAGCTATTATGCATAATAAATATTAGTATTTTTATATACGATCAAGTATTTAAAAATTGACTCATCGAAGACGAAATATGGTGAGACGAAGGGACTCTCTCTTGTTTTGTTTGAACTACCCATGTGGGATCAGGACGTCCACCGTCCCGTCCATCCAAATGCCTCCTTGTGTGGCTTGGGGACGGGCGGCCCAAGCAACCGTAGTGGTCTGTCCCGTGACTCTCCCATTCCGGATTGTTTCGCTGCCCCCACATGTCTCTATCGTTCTTGATGAGGTTGTTGTCCCGATCTTCACGACGTAGGATATTGATCTTGATAACTAGCTGATAACAACCGATAACTTGCTGCAAGCAGCGATAACTAGTGCAACCTGACGACACGCACAAGGAGCCAACCACCGTCTCTATACGGCAGCCTGAACTAAGGATTCGTCCAACCACACTCTCAAAGAAACCAACCTACGCAACCTGGAATCAATGGACCAGGAGCACGGATTGGGTGCCGATGACGCGGCCGCTTCTGTAATCTCCACGAAGGAAAACACAAGAGCAAAGGGGTAGAGATCTCTCTCTGGTTTTTGTTAGCACACAGCTGAACAAAGTGGTCTGTATTCAGATTATCAAAAGTTCCTCTTTTCTTTACTAGCATCGGAGTATTTATACAAGGAACAACCCTCCTGTATAGGTGTGATCACGAGATGGAAAATAAAAAGACTAGAATGTGAAAAGGCTTCCACGAAATGAGTTTCCAGGAGTCCACGCGGCTGTCAGTTTCCAAAGCAGTCTCCACTAAAAGTGTCATAACTCCCTAGTGGGAAGTCCAAATGATGATCCGTTTCTTGAGTGTGAAACTAGACTCAACAAGCTTTCCATCCATATATGCCATGCACCATGTAACGTCGTATACTGGTACAGTTTTGCACGGGAATTTGAACAACATGCATGCTGTTGACCACCTGACCAGTCCTCACTAAATCTGGTCGGACGCTATGGGAAAAATTCCAATCTGATCGGGGCTTATTGCATTGGAAAATAGACTTGATAAGCTTTCCAAAATGTCCTCATGGGCCTTCATAGCTTTTGTGAATCAAGAGTTATGGTCGATTCTTTCTGCTGGTTCCGTCGCGCTGGACTGGCCCAAGCTGGTGGTCGGTGGTGGTCCGAGCTGGTGGTCAGATTCTTCCTCCTCTTCATGTATTTTCCTAAGTACAACCAAAGTAGCATTCTTAGGTAGTATAATATTCTCACAAGTGTTAGAATTAAGATCAGTTAGGAACGAATTCACCTGCTCTTGTAGTTTCTTAGCACGACTTCTTGTAAGTGGTCCTGGATTTGTGATATTCATGTTGGATGGTGAATGATTGTCACTCGAGGAAGCACGTATGGCTGAGATGTCCTCATCATCCTCCCCCTCTTGAAAAGGAGTCGTCCTCGACTCTAATTCTTCTAGTCTGAAGAATGGTGTCAAGTCAGCAACATTGAAGGATTTGCTAACACCATAATCTTCAGGGAGATCAATCTTGTAAGCATTATCATTGATCTTGGACAACACTTTGAATGGACCATCTCCTCGTGGCATCAACTTGGATTTGCGCTTCTCTGGAAAGCGGTCTTTGCGAAGGTGTACCCAAACTAAATCTCCAGGTTCAAATGTCACCTTCTTGCGATGCTTGTTCGCCCATTCAGCATAGTACTTGGACCTTTTCTCAATTGTTTCTTTGGTCTTCTCATGAATCTTCTTGACATAAGACGCACGCTTGGAGGCTTCCATGTTAGGTCTTTCCTGCAATGGCAAAGGCAACAAATCGATTGGAGCAAGTGGTTTGAAACCATATACTACTTCAAAAGGACACATATTAGCTGTAGAGTGTACTGCCCTGTTGTAAGCGAATTCCACATGTGGCAAGCACTCCTCCCATTCCTTCAAGTTCTTCTTGATCAAGGCTCGCAGCAACATAGAAAGTGTTCTATTCACGACTTCAGTTTGCCCATCCATTTGAGGGTGGCAAGTGGTAGAAAACAGCAACCTTGTACCGAGTTTTGCCCATAATGTCTTCCAAAAGTAGCTCAAAAACTTAGTGTCACGATCTAAAACAACAAAACCAAGAAACACAACCTGATCTGTACAAAATGTGCACTTCTCTAGATTAGCAAATAATTTTTCTTTCCTGAGCACGTCTAACACTTGCTGAATATGATCAACATGTTCTTCCAATATCTTGTTGTAAATTAGGATATCATCAAAGTAAACAACAACAAATTTTCCAATGAATGCTCGCAAGACATGGTTCATCAATCTCATGAATGTACTAGGTACATTAGTCAAACCAAAAGGCATAACTAACCATTCGTATAGCCCAAACTTTGTTTTAAATGCAGTTTTCTATTCATCTCCAATTTTTATTCTAATTTGATGGTAACCACTTCTCAAATCAATTTTAGAAAATATCATAGATCCACTCAATTCATCAAGCATATCATCTAGCCTAGGAATAGGATGACGATAACGAACAGTGATGTTATTGATGGCTCTGCAATCTACACACATCCTCCATGAACCATCTTTCTTTGGCACCAAAATCACAGGGACAGCACAAGGACTTAAACTTTCACGCACATAACCTTTATCTAAAAGTGCTTGTACTTGCCTTTGAATTTCCTTGGTTTCTTCGGGGTTGGTGCGGTATGCTGGACGGTTTGGGAGTGCAGCTCCAGGGATGAAATCAATTTGATGTTCAATGCCACGCAAAGGAGGAAGTCCAGCAGGTGTTTCTTCTGAAAAAACATCTTCATATTCCTGCAAAACACGTGTAACAACACTAGGGACAGAAGTTAAGTCATTAGCTGAAAGCAATGTGTCCTTGCACACAAGTATGATTAATATTTGATCTGGGTTTCTCCTCACATCTCTCATTTCAGATTTGGTGGCTATCATCACTAAGTTCTCTCCCTCTCTTTTTTTGTTATCTCTCATGTTTGGCTTGTGGCTCTCACTCTCCGATTTGTGGAAGGCACTCAAATTCTTTTCTCTCCTTCTTTTCCACTCTCATTCCTCACAACAGAGCTCTTTTGCAAGTGCTCAGCTAGGATTTGCTGTGGTGTCATGGGTTTAAGTATCAACTCTTTTCCCTTCCACTTGATGGTGTATTCATTGGTCCGACCATAATGCAGAGATGACCGATCATATTGCCATGGTCTTCCCAACAGCATATGACACACTGTCATGGGTGCCACATCACATTCCACAGTGTCAACATATTCACCAATCTTGAAAGGAACTTTCACTCTTTGTACAATCTTAATGGAACCCGAATTATTTAACCATTGGACATGATAGGGATGAGGATGTTTCAGCAGCTTTAGACCAAGCTTGTCAACCATTTCTTTACTAACAAGATTGTGGCAACTTCCACCATCAATGATTACCTTGCACACCTTGTCTTCAACCTTGGCTCTAGTTTGGAAAAGATTGTGCCGCTGTCCATTTTCAGCTTCACTCATTTGCACACTCAAAATTTGAGTTACAACAAGAGCAGCACCAGTTTCAAATGCACAGACTTCCTTTTCAGGATTATCTTCTCCTTCAGTATCTTCATGTTCTTCATCACTAGCAGATTCATATTCTCCTTGGTCATTCACAATGATGGTTCTATTATTGGGACACTCCCGTATAACATGACCACGACCTCCACACTTGAAGCATTGAATTCCACTACTCTTAGTTGAAGAACCCACTGAAGTAGGTGATAAGATTGCTGATTTGTTCTTCTCATTTGGAGCAGCCAGCTCCTTCCTATTAGAAGCACCAAAATTATTTGATCTTGTACCACCACTTGAGTTGGAAGTTGTACCTCTACTTGCACTACCTCTTGGTGTGAATTTGCTACCACTTGGCGTACTTCCTGTGCTGAAAGATACTCCTCTATTGGACTTCATGTCCTGCTGCAATTGACGCTCAGCCTTGCTAGCTTGATGTACCAATTCAATGAGATTACGGTACTGCTGAAATTCAACAATGCGCTGAATATTGCGATGCAGCCCTGACATAAAACGTGCAATAGTTTGCTCTTCATCTTCATATACATTGGCTCGAATCATTGCCTTCTCCATCTCTTTATAATACTCATCAACATTAAGGCTTCCTTACTTCAGATTCTGCAGCTTGTCAAATAAATCACGACGGTAATGTTTGGGGACAAACCTTGCCCTCATTTCTCTTTTCATTTCAGCCCATGAACGGACTGCACCTTGCCCAGCTTCTTCTCTGTCATTGAGCATTTGTTCCCACCAGATTAGAGCATATCCATCAAACTCAAGAGCAGCCATGGCCATCTTCTTTTGCTCAGAATAATTATGCAAGCGAAAAATTTTATTAACCTTCAACTCCCATGTAAGATATGCTTCAGGATCAGATCCTCCATCAAACTTAGGCATGTTGAATTTTAATTTGCCAAACCTCTCTTCATTGGGCCGATTACGCCCACGATTACCTCGGTGACGACGGCCATCATTATGGGGCTGTTCAACCTCCTCCTCTTCTTCTTCTTCATCCTCTTGTTCAGTCCCACTTTCTTCTAGGCCAACACTCCCACGATCATGATCAGCACCTCTACCACCTCTTCGACGCCCTAGAGGTGGAGGCCTTCTCGCATGTACAGCAGCTCGTTCTCTACGTCTCTGTTGTTCTCTTGCAAGTCGAGCAGCAGCTTCTTCTTCAGCTTCATTAGCATCTTCTCCATGGTTGCTTACACCATCACGAGGTTGGCGTTGATCTCTGATTTCAGCCATAAGAGTCTGAAAATCTCGTGACAATCGATCTTGCTTATCTTCCAAACTTTGCTTCAGCTCATTAAATTGTGCCATAGTGACACAATCATCAATCTCATTTCTACTCATCTTCCTGTAAAGTTAGCTAGGCCAAACAACAATATATGTAGAATAGGAAATATATATGGAATCTCTCAACCTCACCTCTCTTACCAACCGAAGCTCTTATGAATTCCTGCGGATTACAGAAGGCCAATGCGAGGTGGTAACAAGAAAGTGATGGTTAAGCGAATACAAGATCAGTTTTCCTATGACAGTGGCTTTTAGGTGGAGCTTGGTGGGGAAAAATTCACAAGGAATGCAATCTGAATTCTAGATATTGTAAAGCTAAATCACAGTCCAAACTAGAAGTTCAATGCCTAGTGCTGACCACAAGTTATGAGTGATGTAAATGGATCAAACACACGCGCAAAGAAAATTCAGATTTGATGCAAATAAGGAGTATGCTTAGGATGCAAGTGTTGCAATCAAACCCAAGCAAAATTTTGCACGAAAGAAAGGATAGCTATCTGGTTGTGTAATTGATGAAAATTTCAGAACTTGTGCATATAACAAACTGATCTTTCAACTATTCTTTCACTATTTTCTCAACTCTCTTTTTTTTAACTTTTCTTTCTTCTTTTTTTTTGACACTTTTTTATATAACTAAGAACAGGATCAGATATAACACGTGCACACTTGTTTTTTTTGTTGAAACAAGACACAACCGTCAGCTATAACTTGATAGGATCAAAGTTAACGCGAAGGATGATACGGGTTTCTGATTTTTTTTATATATATGGGAAAATTCAGATATATATAAAACAAAGAGGCACAAAGGACACACGAAGGATAATATGATCAGCAACTAAAATAAAGACTCTAATGGACTGAAACTTAAGAAAACTCACAAGAATAACAGATTGAAACAAAGGGCTATAGCAAAATATTTTCCTGGCTTTTTGATGGATAGGACGAACACGATATATATGTAGCTAAGGGTAAAGATTCCTACCGTGGCAACAAAGGCTTTGATACCAAATGATGAGGTTGTTGTCCCGATCTTCACGACGTAGGATATTGATCTTGATAACTAGCTGATAACAGCCGATAACTTGCTGCAAGCAGCGATAACTAGTGCAACCTGACGACACGCACAAGGAGCCAACCACCGTCTCTATACGGCAGCCTGAACCAAGGATTCGTCCAACCACACTCTCAAAGAAACCAACCTACGCAACCTGGAATCAATGGACCAGGAGCACGGATTGGGTGCCGATGACGCGGCCGCTTCTGTAATCTCCACGAAGGAAAACACAAGAGCAAAGGGGTAGAGATCTCTCTCTGGTTTTTGTTAGCACACAGCTGAACAAAGTGGTCTGTATTCAGATTATCAAAAGTTTCTCTTTTCTTTACTAGCATCGGAGTATTTATACAAGGAACAACCCTCCTGTATAGGTGTGATCACGAGATGGAAAATAAAAAGACTAGAATGTGAAAAGGCTTCCACGAAATGAGTTTCCAGGAGTCCACGCGGCTGTCAGTTTCCAAAGCAGTCTCCACTAAAAGTGTCATAACTCTCTAGTGGGAAGTCCAAATGATGATCCGTTTCTTGAGTGTGAAACTAGACTCAACAAGCTTTCCATCCATATATGCCATGCACCATGTAACGTCGTATACTGGTACAGTTTTGCACGGGAACTTGAACAACATGCATGCTGTTGACCACCTGACCAGTCCTCACTAAATCTGGTCGGACGCTATGGGGAAAATTCCAATCTGGTCGGGGCTTATTGCATTGGAAAATAGACTTGATAAGCTTTCCAAAATGTCCTCATGGGCCTTCATAGCTTTTGTGAATCAAGAGTTATGGTCGATTCTTTCTGCTGGTTCCGTCGCGCTGGACTGGCCCAAGCTGGTGGTCGGTGGTGGTCCGAGCTGGTTGTCAGATTCTTCCTCCTCTTCATGTATTTTCCTAAGTACAACCAAAGTAGCATTCTTAGGTAGTATAATATTCTCACAAGTGTTAGAATTAAGATCAGTTAGGAACGAATTCACCTGCTCTTGTAGTTTCTTAGCACGACTTCTTGTAAGTGGTCCTGGATTTGTGATATTCATGTTGGATGGTGAATGATTGTCACTCGAGGAAGCACGTATGGCTGAGATGTCCTCATCAGTTCTCCTCCGCCATCCAGGTATCCACGGCTCCACCCCTCGGCCTCTGACCCGCGCAACGAACCCATGATGGCACGCCGCCTCCTCGCTGCCCTCCTCGCGATGTCGCTCCTGCTCCCGCTCGCCTGCCTAAACTCCACCTTGTCACTGCCCGCCACCACCGCATAGGACGAGCTCCGCCTCCGGGGCTTCCCACGCTGCCTGCTCCCGGCCAACGCGTGTGCCTACACACTTGACGCCGGCTTTGGGGACTTCGCCATCGACCTCCACTCTAGCTGGAGCATTATGCTGCCCGTGGGGAGCTACCTCGCCGCCTTCAGTGACCGCCTCATGGGTTGCCTCGATGACCGCCGCATCTCGGGCCCCGACGACATCTGCGTTAGGGTCTTCTTTCACAGGTGGTCTATCACATGGACCGGCAACCTCCTTTCACTCTGTGGCATCGAACTCCATAACGATGAACTCCATTTGTCCAAGCAGCAAGGTGACAGTGCGTTGAAAGCATATGTTGCAAGCGTATATTTCAAGTGTTTCAGTTATTTCAAAGGTATGTTGCAAGCGTTTTATATGGATATTGCAAAAGTAGATCAGGATGTTGCATATGTTGCAATTGTTGTACATTTATGTTTCAAACGTTTGTTCCTAATATTTCATCTATTTTTTTAGACGTATGTTACAAGCATGTTTATCTTGGGTGTTGCATATATTTCACACATATGTTGCAAGCGTTTTATTTTGGATGTTGCGTATGTGTTGCAATGGTTTTTAAGTGTTTCATGTGTTTTTTAAGTGTTTCAGATACATGTTTCAAACGTTTCATCTATTTTCATATGTATGTTGCAAGTGTTGTATCGGGATGTTTCAAAAGTAGACCAGGTGTTGTATCTCTCTCCTCGTCTTTTGCTGCCTCGTCTCGGTGTCTCCTCCTCTTCTCGATGCTGGTGATGTTCGTGCGACATGGGTAGTGCACGAGTCATTCCAGTGACGTGAAACCCAAGCAAGAGGGGCATGCGATGTTGTAAAACATACGGACTTAATCCTAGAAGGAAAGGAGAAGGGAGAATCCTAATTCTAGTCCGTTTGTATGTGGGCTCTTACCAAAACTCTTAGTCCTTGGCAGGACTATATATACGTGGGAGCTCTATGTTGTAATTACCAATATTCAGAGGAATAAAGAATAGTCTCCCTACATCTTGTGTCTATGTGTTCTACTTTCATCTACTATGTTGATTATGAGAGACGGAGAGGGAAAGGTCCGAACCACTGGCAACATGTTTTATAACACGTTATCAGCACGACAAGCTCTACGTCGACATCTCGTTGAAGCCGTCGCCATTGACGCTGCCGCTCATACCGACGTCCCTGCCGGCTGCCGCGACTACTTCGACGACGTCGACATCCCGACGTTGTTAGCGGAACGGATCTGCTACCTCTACCTACAACTAATTGCACTGCATCGACATGTACCATCGTCGTCAAGCATGCAGTTCTACGACAATGCCAAACGCCCTACGCGGTATGTATCTACTAACCACTGTCCTACGCGGCACGTGAGGTAGATCAATTGGCATCCTTAATAGTCAAAGGTATGATTTGATTCGAAACGGTAGATTGGTTTACGTCTGGCAATGAAATCAGATTTATTTTCCAATCTAGTGTCGGCCTCGATCACCGAGTCGTTTTTTATGTTGCATGCATGCGGTGCGGCCATGAGATCGCATAAGCTTGTTAGGCTAATATGCACGTAGAGTTTCATCTACGAGAACAAAGCCAAGAAGGCAACGGCATGATCGTCATTGCATCACGTGGCATAGCAGCCATGACATGGAGTACTGGATCTTGTTGATCGTCCATATCTAGCAGATTGATTTTGAATTTTTCAACATGCAAATCAACGTGGCTGTTGTTGTTGCACGCAACACATGCCACCGTCTGCGACTTGCACGTCGCCGAACGCAAGCAGAACTATAGGCCAGCAGTCGCTAATTATTGTTAAATTAATATGCAAGAAGAAAATAAAACACCATGCATACATGTATACGTACATCAATTTTGTGCATGCAAGCACATCTATACGAGTATTGGCCTGGCAACCTGAACGTGCACAAGTACATCACCGCTTACCCATATGTCAGTACAATTGCATCTGTAGTGGATTTGACACGCAGTCAGTACCGTTGAATCCGGCGGCCCTGCGTTGGCGTCGGCTACACAGAAAGTAAATGACATCCCATGTCGTGCTCGGACAGAATCCGAGTTACATGTTTCCATGGTCCCAAACCGAAGATTGGATTCAAACCCAATGTTGTATGCCTGTATCTATGACCATGGTGAATTCGGCCTGCACGCCTATATACCAACGATGATCCACGTATTACTGCATGAATAGTACATCGCTACATGGGCAAATAGTACCATGCAGGTGCTATCACATGGATTTCATCGGCGCCGCTGCTACAGTGGGCCGTATCAGCACTTGCATGTGTGCACATCTACGCTTGAATGCAGCACACTAGCGTGGTGGCACCCGCTACTACGGTCTCTCCAAAGGTGGATTATCGATTGAGCCGAAATTGGGTAAATTTTCGAAATAGCAACCGGAAGTTGTAAATTTCACCTTGATACTATATTCCTCCATAATACACCTTGATGTTTAGGAAACTAAGTTTCTTTTTGTAAAATACATTTACAATAATCATTTTATGTTCTTGTATATGAGTTATGTGTCGATATTTTCTTATGCTCATTTGAATGCAATTACTTATAGCACATCATGACTTATTTATATATCATGTAATTACAAGTATAAAATCTTGAATGATTATGTAGGAAACATGGTATAAGATATATGAGTTCTCTGAATCTTGTAGATCTTAGACTTATCACTTTTAAGAGGCTCATTTGTTTTTCTAGCATAATGAATTTTTGGGATGAATGAATGATTGGTATTAGTTCTGGAAATTATCATATACCATGATTAGATCCTAAAAAATGTTAGATGCTTCTAAGAATATTTTTGCATAACTATCCACTATCTTTTTGCACCTTGTTACTTATTTACATGTAGTAAACATATATGCACATGGCCTAATTTGCCTTAAAAGAAGAAGAAATATCCTGGAATTCTCTGGACAGAAGAATTATTTGTTGCAGTTATTATTAAATCCATGTAGGATATTTTTCTACCATTGAAATGTAGTGAATTTAGAATATATATATCTCCTAATTACTCTCTAGAATGTGTATATGGCCGAGAGAAATAACAAATGCATTGTGGGACTTACTGCATGAGAAAAATCCCAAATTATGACTATAGAATATCATATTGCATTTGAATTTTCAAGCTTGTATGCCTATGGATTGAGGTATAATGCTGCTCTATAAACAATAGCTTGAAGCTTTGTATTAAATGTCTAAAAGACAAGATGGTAAATAAGATTTTATTAATGAATGTTCTCGAAGAAATGTCTCTTGTGTATAGAATATCAAAGAGCAATGCAATACATGAAGGATTTGAATTTATCATTAGAAAATACTCAAATAGAAATTGAGTTGAAATTTTTAGACAGCTTTATAAACCAGGATATTGTAAGCTTGCATATGTTACACCCCTTGAAGGCTTGTGACTGTATATCATAACTTTTAAATAAAGCATGAAGCTACCGCATGTCATGCATAGAAGTAAAGACATGCAAGAATGGATATTATTTAGAATTAGAATATTTAAGGGTTTTTCTTGAAGAACTTGAATCATGTGCTTATATATTTGTTTTGTCTTTGAAATTACTATCCTGAAGTATTAGTAGTAGCGGTGGTGCATTAAGTTTTAATTCTTGTTGAATTAAGCGGTTCTCGTATACTCATAGAAGAGTTAATGGTTAATCTATTGGCTTGAAGACTAATGTGAAGTATTTAATATTCCTAGTTGCAATTTTTACTTGCAGTAATATATGTTAACCTTGCATAGAATGAATTGTGTTTTACATATAAACAATTGCCTATTGCCTATCTAAATAAATTTTGCATTAATTTATCCACAAAGAAGCCTCAGTTAACCATGAAGGTTATCGTTCTTTGTGCACCACTACCATATAGTAGAAGCAAGTATTTAATACTTCAGCCCAGAAACTAGAAGTTTATGTCCTACCCTAAATATGTTGTTGTATACTGAATAGTATACTAGATATGTGAATTTCATGCCAGAACCATTGAATACTAGAAGTATGATTGAATTATATTAAATATTTGAAATGATTTTTCATAGATGCAAGAAGCATATTACTACTTGAAGTAATTATGGCATGAAAAGGGGGAGGAATTGAGTAAAGGCATGAGAAAATGTGGGTAATATATATTTAATAGGCATAGCCTTTCTAAATCTATCTTTAAGTGAAGTGCATGTATAAAGACTTAGAGTTCTAGTCATGTCCTTTCCAGCAGAATTAACTTTCTCTACATTGCACTAATTGCAAGTAAGCTTGTAGCATTTTATTGTTATCTATTACGTTGGATTGAATACCAACATTCCACATTACACTTGAATGTGTATCACTATGTTATGCTCTCGTCGAGCTGCACATATCTTCACTCTTACATGAATATTAGCAAAGAAGCTATATTTGTAGCTTGTAGCTACCTTGCACTTCTTCCATAATTAGATCGACTAGCTAGTATGCTACGTCTATATAGTTCCCGTTGAACTAAGAAATATTTTGCTTTCAATGCGTTGCATGCATAAGCGATATATTGGTCTATGGCCAAGTAGTCTATGATCAGGGGGAGTTGCTTAAATTGAAATTAACTAAATGGAGAAGTGACCCACTTGAATGGGCTGAATTATAGTGGAAATTGAGTTAATAGATAAAACACTTAATGATGATTTGGGATTTATGAAGAAAAGGCATTTGGTTAGAAAATTATAGAAGAAATTTCTTGTAAGTTCGAATGTTGCATATCTATACTTTTGAAGTATATGGTCCGTTTTTATGTATGAGTAATTGGATCATTTTTTTGGCTAAACAATAAAGAAGCTAGATAATGAAATAGTTTTTTTTGAACTACAATATGTGCAAATCAGGGGGAGAACACCCCAGAGTTTACAAGAATGATGAACATTCTTTATTGCACTTTATGTATTCTAGCTCACTGCATATAATGTATAATAACCCCCGTATTTAAATATGTGCTTGAATATTTCCCATAAATTTTTATCATAGCATATATGAATGGGCCTCCACTTGTAGTTGGAGATACATGAATTTGATTATTTTAAGCCCATAATAGGGGATATCTTTTGAAGTATGCTATTAAAGATCTAATATTGGCATTAGGGGGAGAGAAAGCCTATGTTGAATGCCAAATATTATTTCTATAGAAGGAAAATGATTTTAAGAGAAAATATTCCTTGAAGCTTGAAACAAGAATAGTATTACGCACTAAATCAAACAATAGTTTGACTAATGCTCTTGTGAAGCATGAAGCAGAGCATATGCCAGGTATTTTTGAAAATGAGAGGAGTAATTTGAAGTTATAAACCAGAAGTTGTGTTTACTAGTAGTAAACTAAATATTGTATACTATTAAGCTAAAATCTATGGGGACGCCTGTGGATTCTAGTTTAGTGTATACTTGTGAAATAAAATAAGAACAAACTCCTTCATTCTCATGAAGAGAACACCTCATGAAGAAGGTCAAGCACCTCATGAAGAGAATCATCACGAAGATGAAATCCAACACACTAAGCGCGCGCATCATAGTGTTGGGTACGCAGAACAATAAACCATCTCTTGTCTAGAAAATAACAAAGAGACAGAATGATCTCATATTTTGAGAATATTGGGAGAAAATAATAGTTGTCGACAACACTACCTCTATAATTACAAATGTTTCTCTTATGAGAAACCAGATCCGAAAAACAAAGTCCATGGCAAAGTCGCCTGTAGCGATTATATCGGGTCAATGAAGAAAACAATTGAGGTTGAATCTCCTACTAAGAAGAAATAAATGTTCTGCTATACCTCTAGCAAATGAATTGAATGAATATGGAATATGCAGTTAATAAGTGGATTATGAAAATCCATATAATTCTTGAAGAATATAAATCATAACATATGAAAATTAAATCTCGTATAAGTATTAAGAAGTCTAAGGTAGAATATGTTCATGAATGAATATTTATGTCTCAAGAAGAGCATGTCCTAGAAGGAAGAGTCATCAAATGACTTTGTAGTGAATAACACTATCTAATTGTGTATATCACACAAATAATTTCTCATATAGTAGAGAATGTATCTCATATAAGAGAAATGTTATTCACTATAAATGAGAACATCCTTGAAGGATTTACCGGTCGATTCTTGAACACCATTGATCTCTGGAGTGAATATAGACCCGAGAGAAAGAAAATGAGGAATTTGAAGCACTATGAAGGTGCAAACACTCAGAAAGTGTATATCACAAAACTAGAAATTAAGTTTTGATACCCTCTAAATACCATAGAAGGTATAGGAATAATTGTGATTTTGGCAATTGAATTGTCCCCTACATGCCAAATGCAAGACTGCATTTATTATTTAGTGGTACAATTAAAGTCCTGAAGATTTGTACAACATATAATTTGAAAATCCACTAAGGAAGAATTATAAGTTTGATGCACTATCTAGAAGATATTAAATATTGTAACTTATTTATCCACATAATCCTCTAAAAGGATTTATTTCCCTAAAGAATAAAATTTATTTGTTTTGCACAACTAATAAGTGGTCATTATGCATGAAGCACATTGCTCTTGTTTATACTCATATTATAATTCATTGAAGAATTATGTGCCAATTTTGAAAGATACAGTATTGTGGTACCATACCATTATTATGCACACATTTATGAAAAGTATATTTTGAACAATGAAGTTCAAAGGATGGCTTTATGAGGGGGAGCAATTTGATTGAATATACCTTGAAGGTAATTAAAACCACTAGAATTACAAAGATCAAGTAGATCATTTATGCTAAAACCCTGAAGTTTATGCATAAATCATGAAGATCAATATCTATTCATCAAGGATAGAATATCATGAAGAATACATGACCGAGAAGGTTAAATGTTGTACTCTTTTTTTCTATGTGAGTTTTTACTTGAAGGTTTCTCACACAAGATTTTTAATGAGACAACATGTGCAATGCAATTAACGAATGCGATGTACTCTTTTCTCCAAGAACCGTTTTTCCCACTGGGTTTTCGGATGAAGTTTTTAATGAGACATATGCATATCGTGGTAATCGCCCAAGGGGGAGTATTGTAAAACATACGGACTTAATCCTAGAAGGAAAGGAGAAGGGGGAATCCTAATTCTAGTCCGTTTATATGTGGGCTCTTACCAAAACTCTTAGCCCTTGGCAGGACTATATATACGTGGGAGCTCTATGTTGTAATTACCAATATCAGGGCCGTCCCTGGGCACGTGCAACAGGAGCGACGGCGCAGGGCCTCCAATTCCCATAGGCCTCAAAAAAAATATGTAGTACATTACACATAATAGCTAAGCACAACAGCAGCTTTGGCCCCATTAGCAAGCCTATTACTCACGGCAGCCGTGCACAGTAGCAGCTTTAGCCCAATGAAAAATTATTTTTTGACCGGCCGCTGGACGTCGTTTTGTTTCCCAATTGGCGATCCCAATTCACAGATCGCAAAACGTCTCCTATCGCCGGATCGCCCCGATGCCCTATTGACGCGTATCGCGAACGACCGAGCGTGACGAACTGACGGCAACAGCGAGGCACCTACACCTAGGCGAGGCGCCGAGGCCCTGGAGGTAATATTAATCATTCCTATATTTTTCAATTCTTTCACAATCACAGTGCAAAGCCGCGAACTATAGCGAGCAGTGGGTCGATCTCTAAATTTTGTTCTTTTGATCTTTTCATTCTTTTAGTGCTCTTTTGAGGCTGTCCTTAAGAAGGATGGAAAATCTGATATGGATACCAAAGAACTATATATGGAGTTGAAGTTTCTACATGAATTCATTCCAAAAGAAAAAATGGGGCCTATTGGAATTCTGCGGTTTTTAAAGGAGCGTGGTTGTTTTCCTCATGCAACTATTGCATATAGAGTTCTATTGACTATTCCTGTGACCGTTGCATCAGCAGAGCGAAACTTCTCTAAATTGAAGCTATTGAAGACTTATTTGCGTTCTAAAATGACACAAGAAAGACTTAATGATTTGGCTATAATAGCACTTGAAGGCGAAATGTTGGAGAAGATTGATTATGAGCATATTATTGAAGACTTTATTTCAAAGACCACTAAAAGAATAATGCTATTCAATTAAAGATTATACAACATAGGTACTATTCTGGATATATCTTATTTTTTTTGACGAATCCTTGATATATCTTATTGCAATGTACTACATTATATCGTATATTTAGTCCTATTTTTTCTAAACTAGCAGGCCTCGTTTTTTTAGTTTCGTACGAGGCCTCGGATTTCCACGGGACGGCCCTGCCAATATTCAGAGGAATAAAGAATAGTCTCCCTACATCTTGTGTCTATGTGTTCTACTTTCATCTACTATGTTGATTATGAGAGACGGAGAGAGAAAGGTCCGAACCGCTGGCAACATGTTTTATAACATGCGGAACCCCAGCACGAAGCGGGACACGGGGAGCAGTGTCCAGACAGTGGCACGAAACCCGAGCAAGCGGGTGTGTCACAAAGCAACCGCGGGGTGCGGGGAGCAGCATTCAGATGCAAGTCTAGGACCAGACATTCGGACGCTAGCCTGTCCGCATTATTTAACATCTCAGCGTGAGAATATGTTTGCACTCCAATCATATAGAGTCTTTTCCGTGTATGTCATTATAAAAGTTCGCAATTCTTTCTGTGTCACTGAAAAAGTTTGGTGGACTTCAGTGCCACTGCTCCAAATTTTTTTACCCTCTATGCCATTACCGTTAGATTGGGCTCTAACGGTGTCAAACTGTAGGTGTGAAAAGTCGAAAATACCCTTAGGTCTAAATATGTTATTAATTTTTTTTAGCATCTTAACGACTTCAAATGAAAAAACTCAAAACTAGAAAGTTGTAGATCTCGTCGAGACCTACAATTTTCATATAAAAATTATCTTTATTTAATTTCACAAAAAAAAGATATGATTTGATATGATTAATATGTCTTAGAAAAATAATATATTTTTTCTAGAGTTAAATGAAGATAATTTTTATATAAAAATTGTAGATCTCGATGAGACCTATAACTTTCTAGTTTTGAGTTTTTTTATTTGAAGTCGTTAAGATGCTAAAAAAATTAATAGCATATTTAGACCGAAGGGTATTTTTTGACTTTTCACACCTGTAATTTGACACCGTTAGAGCTCAATTTGATGGCAATGGTATGGAGGGCAAAAAAATTTAGAGCAGTGGAGCTGAAGTTTACCAAACTTTTTCAGTGGCACAGAAGAAATTACGAACTTTTATAATGGCATACACGGAAAAGACTATATTCCTAGGTTCAGATGCGGGCCTAGGACCAGACTCCGGCCGCTGAGTTTCCCAGCGGCGTCGCGTCGTCGTGTTGGCGCACGCCGGGAAACGGGGGAGGGAGGCGGTGGCAGAACGCTATGATGTGAGGTCAGGCCTTGGGAAGACGCGACGCCGCACCGGCGAGACCGACGGAGCGGAGAGGAGGGCCGGGCAGCGGCAGCCCGGATCAGACGGTGCAGTGCCTGGTGCCTGCGCGCTGCCGGCTGCCCGCTATCTATGCCGGCCTGCCATGTGCCGTGGGAGGCAGGGGAACTGGAGCAGAGCATAGCAACCATTCTGACCTGACCGACTGCTCTATTTTTATTCTCCTTCTCCGCACTTCTGATTACATCACGTTCCCACGCAAATATGATAGGCTGGCCTCGTGTCCCTATGCAACTCACACGAGCAACAATAATAATTTTATTAATTCAATAATATTACTTTCTTTCTAGTTTTTCTAGCTACATCAACATCCACCGCTGAACTCCACGTCTCGCTCTCATCACCTTGAATAATCACAACATAGGGGGCCTCGCCGCAACCATAGCTATAACAGATACTCCCTCCGTATCGGATTTAGAAGTTGTTTTGGACAAGATTTGGGTTAAACATTGGGAATATAAATCATCAATAACTTTTAAGTTGTTGAGTTTGCAAATGTAAAAATTATATGAATAAATTTGTCTTAAAAAATACTTTCATAAAAGTATACATATATCACTTTTTCATAAATATTTTTTATAAAAACAAGAGGTCAAAGTTGTGTTTTGGAGACCGTGTCGCTGTCCTAAACGACTTCTAAATCCGATACGGAGGGAGTATGTTGTTTGAGTCTATTTGTTTAGTGCCGTAGTTTCATCAAACTTATGGTAAATTGTGGCTGCCATAGAAAGTTCAGCGAGCAAAAATGAAGCCACAGTTGTAGCAAAGTTTGGTAAGAAAATGAGTTTATAACGTGTGGGACAGAATGCTAAGAAAGTATGACACGCCATAGTTGTGGCAGTGAACCAAACAGCTGCCCAAAACATTATGACATAACACAACCGTGATATGGCACGTTGTGGTCATGAACCAAACAGGCTCTACAGAATTCAGAAGAGAAGGAATGCTGCTCCACAACCCTAAAATCTCCTCCATTTGCTAAGCCACCGTTGATATCTGGATTGCACCACATTTGGAGAGAGCAATGGATAGGACAATTCCGCAACGGGGTTGACTCCCATCTTCACTTTGGTCACTTGGGAGCTACCGAGCTATGGAAAGAGAGGAATGCAAGGTGCTTCCGCGGAGCAAGCACTCAGCTAGCCGACATGCTCAAGCACATCAAGCACGAGGCAGACTTATGGGTGCAAGACGGCATGAGGAACCTAGGTTGTCTTCTTTAGCGAGTAATAGGATAGTCAAGTGTGAGTTCGGGAGGGCTAATGCTCATTGAATGTCTATAAAGCCCAACCCTCAAATGTAAACAAATTCTTCCAGCTTAATAAAAAATGCGTAAATCTTTTACGTGATCGATAAAAAAAGAAATCTAGATTGCACCACAGACACAACCACCCAGAAACCTCCGAAGACACTGGCACACATCTCTGATCACCATTGCCACTAAGATCAGCATCATTGTTGCTCGCCTCAGACACACTGTCATAATCAACGCGTTGATATTTGTCACTTGCGCCACTTGTGATCATCTCTCACACCGAAGTAACCTCAGCTATATGCCAGCCTACCCTCCAAAGCACGCTGCAAATTAAGTTGACCGTGGCGTTGTTGCCACAAGCGGCGTCCGCTAACGTTGTTCCACATCGCATTAACCGCCGCTATGCAGGGCCAATCGTCGACGTTCCGCTGCGCAAGCTGCCTCAGTACCTCCCACAGACATGTGAGAACCTCAAGGTGCCACCACGCCAATGGCGCACTAGCTAGCCTCCCTAAAGCACCAGCACCAAATCCGTCGTCTCAAGCCATCGCTGTCTTGCATCACCAATCCTGACTGCTCCAGGGCTTTCCAAAATGATAGCTTTGCTCAGGAAGTGGTGACTTTCCTCTATCGACGTCGTCATGCACAGCATGCGTAGCCGCCATATGCTAGAGATCGTTGCGGCCGTCGTCTTGCCATCCGCCGAGCGTCCAGAAATAAAGCTCTTGCGAGCCTTCGTGCCGCACCCCAGGGGTACTACCTCCGACACGACCATCGTGCCATCGCGTCGTCGCATGCGCACAAACCCACCGTGCTGCACACGCGCAACCTCTGCACCGTGCTGTCCATGCCGCCGCCACGCCAACCACGTGCTGCCGTAGCACTGCCCACACACGCCTCCTTTCAAAATTACTTTGAGAATCCTTTGATACGGGAGATATTTACCTGTCTAACCCTAGAAAAATGGATCTTCCTTCTGTGGCTCGGTTTTTTTCAAACTTACCTGTATGGTCCTAAAACAAAATTTTCTTCCTTCTATGGCCTTCCGTCCGTTTTTTGCACTCGATGGTGTTAAGTCAAGGGTAAAATGACCATTTTAACCCTGGCAAAAAATACATTGCAATGTATTTGTGTACTTGATTATTATGTGTCTAATTATATACTGTTATACGTGAACTTATTTGCATCATATTACTCTAGATGTACAACACACAAACGAAACTCTGCATTTTATTTTTTTCTAGGGGTAAAATGGTCAACACTTAACACTGTCAAGTGCAAAAAATAGATGGAAGGCCATAGAAGAAAGAAAAATTTATTTTGAGGCCATACAGGTAAGTTCAAAAAGATATGAAGGTTTGTAAATTTACTTCGAGAATCCTTTGATCTAAAGGTTTGTTTAGAACGCAGGAATTTTATAGGAATCGTCCAGAAATTTTATAGAAAGAACACATAGACAGAATTTTTTTCCCATGTTCTAAATAGACCCCTTAAGGTAGTGTTTAGTTGAGAGACAAGGTGGTGTAGGGTCAATTATAAGTTCCTTACCCTCTCATTAGTTAACAACATCCATATGATTAACTAAAAAGTTTTTTTTTCTTATTTGTGGGTGGAACTCAAAAGGATATGAAAAATAGTGAAGATGATACACCGTTATGGCAAGCGGAGCCGGCCCAAGAGCCAACGTGGTACTGTTAGCGCGTGGGCCTATGGGCCGGCTCCACTTGCCAGACAGTGGCGGACCCAGCCGGGTTTTGGGTAGGCTCAGGACTACCCCAGATTTCCGGTGACCAATATAACGGAGCACTGTAGTGAGAACTGTAGTGTACTGTGGAGCACTGTTTCTATACTGTGTGCCTACCCAAAGAAATGATTCTGGGTCCGCCACTGTTGCCAGAACATGTAGATATGTGAATTATAGATGCAAATGTAGAATATAATGTCTTTTTTATCGGAAGGCAAAAGTTACGTGCATCCCAAGCCCTGAACCTGGCCAAATTTTTTCCCTAATACCATTAAGCTTCCGCATCAGAATGTCAGCCATCCCCATCTCCTGTTCTGATTATTCAAATCAAATTTTGCATGCAACATGTGTATACTGAAAAATATGTGCTGAGGGTGCACTTTAGATGTTTTGAAAACTAGAACTTTGTCATGATATTTGTTCCTTATTCATACCCCAAACAACTTCTACGTGTGACGTATAATGTGAAACCTACAAACTTGCCCCTTTTTTTGTCTTTTCTTGTTCTTGTTGTGAATTTATGAATTCTAACTTAGTTTCATTTCTAAAATGCTTCACTTTTTCCCTGCATGAATCAGGGTTCATGGAACTGATTTAGCGGAAATGCCATTCATAGGCACAAGAGGCATGTATAGGTCCACCACGAGCAGTACCACCACGTCGACCACGCGACGTCCCTTGGCCGCGCGAAAAGGAGGTGCGACCATGACTTGCACTGTTTGCCAATCTGCCGGAGTGGTTTCCCTCCTAACTCCATGCGTAAGATCCATCCGGCCGGCTGGGTCTCAAATAGGAGAAGCTGAGAATATAGTTTTTATGGCCTGTCGATCATCGGCAGGCCGATAGGTCTTGCGGACCTCCGGGGGCTGGCATGCCTGGCGGGCTAACATGGGGCCACTGGCCTGGCCTGGTTGGACTGATCGTGGGCCTAGTCGGCTACTGGGAGACCGATAGGATCATATGGCGGCTCCAATATGGATCCTATCGGCTACCCAGAAGCCGACAGTATCCGTGTGTTAAATCACAGATCGCGCCCGCGTCTGTGACGCGAACATCATCTCTTCAGTGACCTTCCAGGCTTCGGCCGCCGTTGTGCATCTAGCGATCGACTTGAATCAGGACTTCCTATATATAGGAGCCAAGGACTTGCTGGCCCGTGGCATCCCATCCTTCGTACGCGCGCCGGATTCGTGCTTTTACTTCCTTCCCGTCAGCTCCTTAATTTGACGAGAACTTCTGTGGCCGGAGCTTTGGCAGCCCCGGTGAGAAAGCCTTGCAAACGATTGGCCTTCGTGAGTTTCTCGGAGACAGGTTGTCCGAGCGGAAGCGGAGGGTTCATGTCGACCGTTGGACGATGAGGAGCTGGCCATGCATGGTGAATGGGTTTCGTTTCGAGATGCATGCAATCTGTTACTATTTGGAAGAAAAGGCTCTCTGATGACCATGTGAATTGATCAGAGGCGCTTGGAACGTGGGCGGAATGTCGGCTCTCATAGAGTCCGACGGGTACGTGTTAATTATATCGGTCGAGGAAGAGCCCTTCGCGCGCGTGGCCATACAAATAGATGCGAGTACATACAGAAGCTAACAAACCGAGGAAGCTGACCGAGAGTTTGTTACAACAAACAAGCTATGTTCACGTATATGACTACAACACAACTAACTCACGGCCATGCAAATCGAGAGTTTGTTAGCTGATATTTTATACAACTCCACGCAACCTACCCTATCGAAGCCACAAGAGATAATTACCAAGTCTTTTAACACAAATCCACCCAGCTCGAGATCCCCTCTCCTCGGTCCACTATTCTCCTCCTCCATGCGCGCTGCTCGCCCGGGGTCGACGTCCCAGCGCGAGGTGACCACAAGGAGTGGACTGCAGACCCAGGCCGCGAGGAGCAGGGCGGGTCGGCGGGCGTGACGGCGGCAGGGCGGGGCAGTAGATGGGCTGGTCCCCATCTCATCGCCTAGGCCTGGGCCGCATCTGCAGTGGCTGCGCGTGCGTGTGCATCCTCTCCCCGCTAATAGCGTAACAGCTCCGCCCTACATCGATGGAGGCGGCCATGGCGATGATCCACTCGCAGCCGCATCTAAGCCTGCAGAGCTACAGCGACCTGGAGGACGACGACGGATCCTCCTCCAGCGGGGAGCTGCTGCGCGGTGACGGCGGCACCGCCAGCTCGGGCGGCCGATCGTCGTCGTCGCTGCGGCGGCGCTCCTACGGGGACGTCGCGACCCTTCCCGCTGGCGGCGCCGGCGGTGCCTCGCTCCCGCGCACAAGCAAGCCGCCTCCGCGGCACGGGAACGGAAGAGGCGGGACGACTGACGAGCACGCCGCTGATGCCAACTTCCATGTCTGGACGACCGACGAGCACGCCGCCGAGGCCTACTTCCATGTCAGTGCCGCGCCCGGGTACGTGAGCTTCGAGGACGTGATCGGCGGCACCGCCTTGTACCGAGACGGCAGCGGCCGGCCGCTGGAGGCGGCCATCAGCGACCCGCTCATGAGGACGGCGTCACGGCTGTACGCACGCGAGGATGGCAGGGCGCACCCCCGCCGGCAACCGTCGCCGGGCCCGTTGGGGACCCGCCGCGGCAGTCCCATGCACGCGATCGTAAAAAAGTACGTCCATCCTTTGCAGAACTTTCTCGCGGACATCTTCTGTTGTATCAAGCCCTCGTGATCGATCAACGACTCAAACCAACGGTTTAATTGTAGTAGACTTTGTTTTAGTTGACATTAGATCTTGAAAACTAGTGGCATAAGATTTGTAAGTGCTCCCTTGGTTCTAAATTACAAGTTGTTTTGGATTTTCTATGTACACACCATGCTAGTTAGCTAATTAGTTAGTTAGTCATTGGTTATTGTCATAAGTTTCATTTATTTGAACCAGATGTTAGTTTTTGTTGTTTGCTGAAGATTCTCTCTGTTTTGTAGTTACACATCATTTGCAGTAACTCATATAATATATACAAGAAAAGTTTTACACATCATTTTGGTAGTACTCATACTAGAAAAGGAACAATCGACGAGTATAGTAATTTACAACTGCAACTACTATTTGGATGTGTATCATAGATCATATTGGAACCAACTAGGAAATAATATGACTCATTTGTTTTCATGATAATTTTACATCTCACTAAATGCCAAAACATTTTTATTTTGTTCCTCCTATCCCACATTACCAAAATAGACAAGATTCTTTGACGGAAACAATAAATCAAAGTCGTTTGCAGAATAGACAATTTCAAAATAGCAACGAAATTAGTCCAATTAAAAAATGGCAATGAAATACAAGTCCTTTGAGATATAATGCAACCAATCTCAAAAGAAGCTATTGTTGTTGTCTTGGGACATAAAGGCTTGGTGCTACAATTTACCCTTCTTTTGCTCACAGGATATATTTGGAAAGAGAAAACATCTATAAAGATCTTTAAACCTGGTGATCGGTCACTGTTCATCACACACGGTTCGCATCCCTCTTTTCCTCTCACAGATCACTGTTCATCCACGGCATCTGGTGAACAGTAACTACCTATTATCTACGGTATCAGATCCGATTATCAATACCCACCGGTGTCCGTTATTGTATATCCAGACCCGTCTCCCTCCACGCCGCCCGCGCGATGCGCCGTGCCTACCCTCTAGTTATTATTAAACATATATAATCTTTAGTTATCTTGGCAGCTGGTGATATTATTGACTACATAAAAAATGGTAATGTGACTATGTCGGAGAAGGTTATGCCTGCAGTAGATCATAACTAATTCATCTAAATTCAAATGATAAATATTAAGGGGCAAACAAAGATAAGAAGTTGAACAAGTGTTGGCCTAAAATTAGGAACTATTAAAATCAAAACAGAGGTAAACCTTCTAAGACAAGTAGAAGGGCTTTTAATATGCTGGGCAGATCAACATACTACAATGCATGGAGCGGAAATAACAATGTTGTTGGTAACATATATTGTGTCAATCATGTAAGCAATTTTCATACACACTCACAATCTCCAAGTTTCATATAGTTTATGTAAAAATGAAATGGGCAGTGATAGTCATAGACGTGGTTGTTTAAGACTGCAAGCTCAAACCCTGATTTCAACATGTGGCAATAAATGTAACACCCAAATTTTAGAGATAACAAATTTTGAATAATTTAGATAATAAATAATGGCCAATTTAAAATAATAATAAAATAAATTTGGTGTTGCATTCATGCTGTTGCATTTATTTTTATTGAGTGGTGTGATTTTGTTTTTATTTGATTTGAATTTACAATCTCTTTAAATGGTTTTGAAAGCAAGTAAATGAAAAAAAAAGAGAAGAAGCATACCTGCTGCTGGCGGCCCGAAGGTCCTCGGGTGTCACACCCATTTATCGACCAAATGGAATGCTTACCCTTATGTGCGCCCAGAGATCAATCACACATAAGTTCACAAATTATAACAGAAGTATCATGGCAAATGTTATTACATCACGATATTTAAACACTTAGTCTTTAACACAAATGTAGCGGAAGTATAAATAAAAATCTCTCGTGGTAGCTCCAGTCACAGGTACATTGACTGGTTGACAGCAAGACTAGTAATCCTCAGGGAAGTAGGCGTAGTAGTCGCTATTACCTCCATCTGTTACCCATCCGGGATTTTTATCCAAATAAGAGAAATAAACAAGCGTAAGTACATCTCGTACTCAACAAGTGTAACATGGGGTTCATGAGGCTCAAAAAGGCATAATCATTGTTTTATCAGCATGTAGCTTTTAATTAACATGATTTTAGCATATCAATAGCATCAATAGGTCTCAATGTAAACAATAAACATATGATCCATGTGAAATGATTAATGAATAGCAAAAACATAAACATAAACAATTATTCAACTATTCCATAAGGGTCCAAGGCCACTCGTGACCGTGAGCACGGCTGTTATAACAGTTCTACACTCTGCAGAGGTTGTACACTTTCACTGTGAGTCGTGTTACCCAAATGCCCGGGTTAATTACTCCCAAAACACTACCAAGGTGAGCAGGCAGGGTAAACACTATGAAGTCTTTCGAAGGTTCGTCTAACAAGTTAGGGCCATTAGATTCACTCGGCAAACAGATGTAGAGCCCCCCTTTCAAATGGCACAATAACCCGCAGCCTATACACATAAGGACAGAGGCCGCACTATACCCGATTCGTCAAGCCATTCTTACGCCAAAAAGGTTACCTCTAACAAGCTAGAAAAGGTCCTTCTATATGACTAAAGCCAGAGCCATATAGCCCCCACAGTTGTACTGTAAATCCCGGATTGTCGCTTATAGATGAGTCCTTATGAAGAGCAATTAGAGCATCAAAAACAACACACATGCTCTAATCCCCTTTATACAAGAATCAAAATCATATTTTAATGTTTATTGCATATTCCTCTAATCAATTTACATGATCATAGTCCATGTTTAAGCACTAGCCATACTAATCAATGCATCATAATGGGTACCAAGGTATAGGATCAATCGCTAAGTCATCCTTAACAAGGAATAAATGCATAATGACATTAATTGCATAAGGTGGATAGGACAACAAGGATAATCCCATGCTATACTTGCCTTGCTCAAATTGGTCCTGAAGATCTTGCTCGTAGTAAGGCTCTTGATCTCCAACGAATTGCTCACCGTCTATACTCGATCAACCATTATCAACAACACACATCCAGAGGCAATCATGCATAGACAAACAAGGCTATAATTAGAACAATACACCAACAGTAAGAAAATAAGATAAAAAGTCTTTAAAATGAATCTACAACTCGCTAGGATCACACAGACGCGAAGATCACGAAAAACGGAGCTAAAACGACAAAGTTACGAATTTCCAAAGATTTCCTATAGAAAAATAAATACTTTAATTAAAACTCGAAAATAAATTAATCTAAACCTACTGTACAGTTACATCATTAGATAGAGCTTGCAAATATGAATCTAACGCAATTTGAATGGATCAAATCGGAGTTAAAACGAAGATTCTACAGCTAAAACAATCTGAGTGGCAAAACTGTAAATATGAGAAAGCGTATTTTTCTTTTTCCGAAACGAATTACGTTTTCAACTAATCAAAGCGTATTTTTCCGTTTTACGTTTTGGACCGCGGGTTACATATTTGAAAACTCCAGGGACTCTTTAACAAAAACACCGGCGAACCGGTAACTTCTAATCTAAGCCATCCGTTTTAGATCTGACGGTCCAGATCAATCGGGGGGAAACGGGCGGCGCTCCGGCCGGACTCCGGCCGCCGGCGAGCCTCCCGCGGCGGCGCCATCGTCGGAACCTGCGAAAACACTACTCCGGGCACCATTCGACGAAAGGAATACATCGGGAGATAGCTTGGAGCACGGCGAACTCACCCCGGACAAGAGCGAGGGCAAGGGATGGACGAAGACGGCGGCGCGCTTGCGGTGGCGGGCGGTGGAGCTCGAGCTCGCGGCGAGCCAACCCTAGGCGGTCTTGGCTGCGGTAAAAGGTGGGATGAGAAGCGGGGAGGGCCGAGGGCTCCGTTTTTATACCCCGGTGGCCTCGGTAAACAAGGAAAGGGAGGGAGATTGAGATCGATTCGGTTCGGTTGAGGAAAGGAAAGAAGAATCCCGCCGTCGTCGGGAGGAAGAAGAAAGGAAAGTGGAAGACAGCCGCTGACAAGCGGGTCCCACATGTCGGTGACACCAGGCGAACGCGGGCCGCGCGTGCGGGAGAAGGAAGGAAGCTGGGCCGCCGAAGCGGGCCGGAAAGCTGGCTGCTGGAGGAATGGGGCCCGGTAAGTAAATTCCTTTTCTTTTTCTTTTCCAATTTTTCAAATCCATTTTTCAAATGATTTTCAAATCAAATTTAAATTTGATTTAAACCACTCAACACAAAACTCCAAATGCAGCAGCATGAATGCTCAATCATGTTTCTACCCTTATATTTGATTTTAAATTTATAAAATTATTCTTATTCTATAGTTGCATGCTTCACAAAAATAAATATAAAAATCACCTTTTCCCTATTTTTCTTTTCTTCAAATTTTAGGGTGTTACAATTCTACCCCCTTAAAATGAATCTCGTCCCGAGATTCGACCGATGCTTACTCGAACAGTTGCGGGTAGGTTTTTCTCAGA
This sequence comes from Saccharum hybrid cultivar R570, assembly GCA_038087645.1. Lineage (NCBI taxonomy): Eukaryota > Viridiplantae > Streptophyta > Magnoliopsida > Poales > Poaceae > Saccharum > Saccharum hybrid cultivar. Next base: position 25,289,082 of record JAQSUU010000198.1, read on the forward strand.
TCCTCTTCTCGTTCCCAAGTAGCCTCTTCTGCGGTATACCGATTCCACTGTACTTTACACATTTTGATTGTTCTACTTCTTGTGACTCTGTCCGCAGTCTCCAAAATTTTAACCGGAAACTCCTCATATGTAAGATCCTCCTTAACAGTGAGTTCCTCTATCGGAATCTGTTCTTCTGGTACTCGTAAACATTTCTTCAATTGTGACACATGGAACACATCATGTACACCTGCCAGACTCTCGGGTAATTCCAATTGATATGCCACTTCACCACGTCTCTCTATAATCTTGAAAGGTCCAATATATCTTGGTGCCAATTTACCCTTCATGTTAAATCTCTTCACACTTCTCATGGGTGATACTTTCAAGTAAACATAATCTCCTACCTCAAAAGTCAACTCTCTTCTGCGAGTATCAGCATAACTTTTCTGTCTAGACTGGGCTATTTTTAGATTATCTCTAATCATTCTCACTTTCTTTTCAGCATCCTTTAATACATCAGGTCCAAACACTTGACTCTCCCCTGTCTGATTCCAGAACAACGGGGTCCTACACTTTCGTCCATACAGAGCCTCAAACGGTGCCATTTGAAGACTCTTCTGATAACTATTGTTATAAGAGAACTCTGCGTATGGCAAACTCTTATCCCAGCTAGTACCATATTGTAGAGCACAAGCTCTCAACATATCTTCCAATATCTGATTAATTCTCTCTGTTTGACCATCTGTCTGAGGATGATAAGCTGTACTAAAATTTAGTTTGGTCCCCAATGATTCATGTATCTTTTGCCAATAATGAGATGTAAACTGAGTACCTCGATCAGACACAATCTTCTTAGGAACTCCATGTAAACTCACTATTCTTTCCATATACAACTCTGCCAGTTTCGCACTGCTATATGTAGTCTTCACAGGCAGAAAATGAGCAACCTTAGTCAGACGATCCACTATCACCCAAATTGAATCATATCCTCTTTGAGTCCGTGGTAACCCAACTATAAAATCCATACCGACCTCTTCCCATTTCCACTCGGGTATCTGCATAGGTTGTAACAATCCTGCAGGCCTCTGATGTTCCGCTTTCACCCTATGACAAGTGTCACACAAAGCAACATACTCAGCTACGTCTCTCTTTAAACCATACCACCAATATTTCTCTTTCAGATCTAAGTACATCTTAGTACTCCCCGGATGTATGGAATAAGCTGACTCATGAGCTTCACGCAGAATTGCCATTCGGATTTCCTTATCTTCGGGCACACACAGCCTTTTCCCAAACCATAGCGTACCATTTTCATCCTTACGAAATCCTGGAGATTTTCCTTTCGCTATGTTTTCAGCTATCTCTCTCAACTTTTCATCCTTCTGCTGAACTTTACGGATTTCTTGCTCCAGAGTAGGCTCCAATACTAGTTCCACTGCATTAGTAGTAAATCCTAAGTTCAGATGCTTACACTCAGCACACAATTCCTTTGGCATAGGCATTACTTGTATTTCATTTGCATAACTCTTCCTACTAAGAGCATCAGCAACAACGTTGGCCTTTCCGGGATGATAATGCACTTCTAGATCGTAGTCTTTTATCAATTCCAACCATCTACGCTGCCTCAAGTTCAGATCCGTTTGAGTGAAGATATATTTGAGACTCTTGTGATCAGTGTATATATCACTCTTGTGTCCAATCAAATAATGTCTCCATATCTTTAATGCATGAACTACTGCAGCTAATTCCAAATCATGAGTAGGGTAATTTAACTCATGCTTCCGTAACTGCCTCGATGCATATGCCACAACTCTACCTTCTTGCATCAGAACACATCCCAAACCCAATCGAGATGCATCACAATAGATAGAGAAAGGTTTATTCAGATCTGGCAAAACTAAGACGGGTGCAGTAGTCAATCTTTTCTTTAATTCCTCAAAATTAGCCTGACACTTCTCGGACCACACAAACTTGGCATTCTTCTCCAACAATGCAGTCATTGGTTTTGCAAGCTTGGAAAATCCCTCTATAAATCTCCTATAATAACCAGCCAATCCCAAAAAGCTACGGATCTCACTTGCATTGATAGGTGATTTCCAGTTCAATACATCTTTCACCTTGCCAGGATCTACTGATATTCCTCCATTTGAAACGATGTGACCCAGAAAAGAAACTTCCTTAAGCCAAAACTCACATTTACTCCTTTTTGCATATAGTTGGTGTTCTCTGAGCTTCTGCAAGACCAACCTCAAATGTTCAGCATGTTCTTCCTTCGTCTTGGAAAACACTAGTATATCATCAATGAATACCACTACAAACTTGTCCAGATATTCCATGAACACTTTATTCATTAAATACATGAAGTATGCAGGAGCATTAGTCAAACCAAAGGACATCACTGTATACTCATATAACCCATAACGTGTGGTAAATGCTGTCTTGGGTATATCCCCGGCACGAATCTTCAATTGATGATATCCGGAGCGAAGATCAATCTTGGAGAATACACAAGCTCCTCTCAACTGATCAAACAGGTCATCAATTCTAGGCAATGGGTACTTGTTCTTAATAGTAACCTCATTAAGAGACCGATAATCTACACACATCCTCTGAGTTCCATCTTTCTTATCCACAAAAATCACTGGTGCACCCCATGGTGAAGAACTAGGACGAATGAAACCCTTATCCTGCAACTCCTTAATTTGTTTCTTAAGTTCTTCTAATTCATTTACTCCCATTCTATGTGGACGCTTAGCTATAGGTGCAGTTCTAGGTAATAATTCAATAATAAATTCAATGTCACGGTCTGGTGGCATACCTGGCAATTCCTCCGGAAACACATCTGGGAACTCCTCCACAACTGGATCCTCCTGATTGGCACCATCATTGAGCTGGTTCACTGTAGCGGTCTCTTGTTTTTGCACTTTGACTTCAACCCTGATCCTATCACCCTTTGGTGTTGTCAGCACAACTGATTTGTCCTTACACTGAATCTCTGCTTGTTGTTGCATCATCCAATCCATTCCCAGTATAAGATCAATCCCAGCTGTCCTCAATACTATAGGACTAACTGTAAACTCTACCCCCCTTAAGTTGAGACTAATGGGAAGACAGCGATAAGATGCTGGCATGCTTCCACCAGGTGAGTTTACTAAGATAGGGTTCTTCATGGCACACAAATGGATTCTATGTATTCTAACAAATGATTGTGATATGAAAGAATATGATGCTCCAGAATCAAAAAGAACAGTGGCAGGGGTAGAGTGAACATCAAACGTACCAAGCATAACTTCTGGCTCCTCCACTGCAGTTTCCTGGGACAAGTGATTCACCCTTCCCGAGTTAAGTGCGGGCTTCTGGTGGCTGCTCTGTCTCTGGGGAGTCTGCTGGTTAGGCTTCTCCGGGCAGTTGTAAGACAAGTGACCTTCTTTTCCACAACGGAAACACCTATTGGGAGTATTGGGAGCACTAGTCTTTACAGGAGTGTTGTTGGAAGGACCCTGACGCTGCACTTGATTCCCATTCTGCTGAGATGGACGTTGGTTGCTACTCTGTGGTTGAAATGGGGGACGTTGAGGGAACTGTCCACGGAATGGGGTCTGACCACGATTCCACTGTCCAGAAGGAGGTCTCTGCTGAGTATTCTGTTGGAAGCCAGTGCGTGGACGGGTGTTGCTATTGGAGGCTTGTCCCTGTAACCTCTTCCTCTTAGCATCCATTTCTTTGCGCTTGTTATCCACCACAATAGCGCGGTTCATAAGCGTCTGGAAGTTGGGATAGGTATTGGACATCAACTGCAACTGTAGTCCATCATATAATCCCTTCAAGAAGCGGCGCTGCTTATCATTGTCATTAGCCACCTCATGTGGAGCATATCGTGACAATTGAGCAAACTTGTCACGGTACTCAGCTACAGTCATTGACCCTTGGGTCAGGTTCTTGAATTCCTCCGCCTTCAATTCTATCATCCCTTCAGGTATATGGTAAGCCCTGAAGTTCTCTCTAAACTCCTGCCAGGTGACTGCAGGAGCATTAGCAGGACGACCATACTCAAATGACTCCCACCAATCTTGAGCTTCTCCCTGAAGTTGCCCAGAAGCGAACAACACCTTCTGTCGGTCATCACATTGTGCAATGGTGAGTTGTTTCTCCACAGCACGAAGCCAATCATCGGCCTCCAAAGGATCAGCAGCATGTGTAAACACTGGGGGACGACTCTTCAAAAATTCACCACGCTTATCACGTGGTTGAGCCCCAGCAACTGGCTGATTCTGCTGATTCTGCACCAGTTGTTGCATCAACTGTGTCTGTACTGCCAGCAATTGCTCGATAGTTGGTGGCGGTGGTGGTGGTGGATTCGGGGGAATGTTTCCACGACCTCTGCCTCTTCCTCTTCCGGCCATCTGCCACCCATAAACATGCAAACTTTAAGAAATCCAGGTTATCAACCACTTATAAGATTAAGAATGAGATCTGAAAGTTTTCTGGACGAGTAGCAATATTGACAGTTCAGTATTTCAATCATATCTCGGGCTACAGAAGTCCAAAAGAGGCGTGCTTTATATGGTTGGAAAGCTTATGAAATTATCCACAATTTCTATTCAGACCTCAAGACCAGATTCTGTCGTTAAGTCTATGAAAAATAAGGCGTAACAGAAACTGTTCTAGATTCCAGACTGTGCAGAAACTTTAACTTGTGAAAATTATATCTCTCGAACCAGATTAGATAAAAAGGTGATTCCAGTGGCATTTGAAAGATTCTTGAGTCTAGTTTCTCTCATAAAAATTTCATAAATATTGCACGAACCGTTTTTAAACTATAGCAGAAACATTAGAGACTGCTCCAGAAAACAGCAAGGACAGAAATGAGATAATATCAAACCCAACTATTATTCCTTGACTATTAAACTTATTATTCTTAATAATGGAACTTGTAGACATGCCTACAAGTCCAGACACTCAAGCAAAGATCCAACTCACACATAAGCATAATAATAAAGCAACTAGCACACCAAGGTTCAAACCACACGACAGACTCGACTGACTCAACTGACGTTACTAAGAACGTTCTTATTACATAAAGGACTCCTACTTCCTAAGGAAGTGGCTCATGCTCTAATGTCTCGTAGATCTTGGGCATGCCTTGGTTTGCTCGTAGCTCATCAATGGTTGCTTGGCATCTCTTGATAGTCTTCCCTTGTGTCCTCACCATCTCTTCTAGTTGCAGCTTCCTGTCCATCATGTCATAGACAAAGTTCACCATCACCCGAGGTAGTGGCTCTAGCTGCACTGGATCTGTCATAGCCCATCCAAGCTCGGGGTGTGCACGAGGAAGGAAGCGATGAATGTCATACTTCATGAGGTTAAAGCGAAGATAGCGGAGACCCATACATGCTTCAAAAGCAGCATCTTCAATGCTATCCTCTATGGTAGCTCGATGTCCCACATGAGAGAACATCCTGTCCAGCTGATATGCCCCCTTGTCTTGCTTGTGTGCAAAGATGCTTGCCCTTGCCTTCCAGTACGTGCTCTCTAGTGGATGAGTGTACTCCCAGCAGACGTACTCCACGGCTGGATGCCAATCCGCGAAGTAAGCAGTGAGCATCCCCACTAGGCGAATATAAGAGACAGCATCCCCTCCATTCCTGTGGTAGATCCTCACAGTCCACCCCATTGGAGGAGGTGGCATATCTTCAGGAGCTTCATGTGGTGGAGACGGGGGTTGTACTCCTTCATTAACTTCCTCCTCACCATCTTCAATCTCAACGATTTCTGGATCTTCTTCAGGCTCAGGCTCTTCTTGGGGAGGTGCTGGTGCTTGGACTGGTGCTACAAGGGTCTTCTCCTGTTCCTGAGGTTCTGGCTCTTGTGGCTCTTCAGTTGCAAGCAGGGCACGAGGTGGGTAGTATCCTCCAAAGCTGATGCGGACAGTCTTACGGTCACGAGTCATCTACAGAATTTTTAGATGAAGTTAGAATAGAGGCAAAATTTCGTAATAGAATGAGACATAAGAAGCATAAAAATTTATCAAATAACAAGAGCAAGATAGTGAGCATAAAAATAGTGTAAAGATGACACTACTTCGACCATTGCTAGCTAGGCTTGCGTCCTACAGTCAACAAGAGCTCTGATACCAATTTGTCACACCCATTTATCGACCAAATGGAATGCTTACCCTTATGTGCGCCCAGAGATCAATCACACATAAGTTCACAAATTATAACAGAAGTATCATGGCAAATGTTATTACATCACGATATTTAAACACTTAGTCTTTAACACAAATGTAGCGGAAGTATAAATAAAAATATCTCGTGGTAGCTCCAGTCACAGGTACATTGACTGGTTGACAGCAAGACTAGTAATCCTCAGGGAAGTAGGCATAGTAGTCGCTATTACCTCCATCTGTTACCCATCCGGGATTTTTATCCAAATAAGAGAAATAAACAAGCGTAAGTACATCTCGTACTCAACAAGTGTAACATGGGGTTCATGAGGCTCAAAAAGGCATAATCATTGTTTTATCAGCATGTAGCTTTTAATTAACATGATTTTAGCATATCAATAGCATCAATAGGTCTCAATGTAAACAATAAACATATGATCCATGTGAAATGATTAATGAATAGCAAAAACATAAACATAAACAATTATTCAACTATTCCATAAGGGTCCAAGGCCACTCGTGACCGTGAGCACGGCTGTTATAACAGTTCTACACTCTGCAGAGGTTGTACACTTTCACTGTGAGTCGTGTTACCCAAATGCCCGGGTTAATTACTCCCAAAACACTACCAAGGTGAGCAGGCAGGGTAAACATTATGAAGTCTTTCGAAGGTTCGTCTAACAAGTTAGGGCCATTAGATTCACTCGGTAAACAGATGTAGAGCCCCCCTTTCAAATGGCACAATAACCCGCAGCCTATACACATAAGGACAGAGGCCGCACTATACCCGATTCGTCAAGCCATTCTTACGCCAAAAAGGTTACCTCTAACAAGCTAGAAAAGGTCCTTCTATATGACTAAAGCCAGAGCCATATAGCCCCCACAGTTGTACTGTAAATCCTGGATTGTCGCTTATAGATGAGTCCTTATGGAGAGCAATTAGAGCATCAAAAACAACACACATGCTCTAATCCCCTTTATACAAGAATCAAAATCATATTTTAATGTTTATTGCATATTCCTCTAATCAATTTACATGATCATAGTCCATGTTTAAGCACTAGCCATACTAATCAATGCATCATAATGGGTACCAAGGTATAGGATCAATCGCTAAGTCATCCTTAACAAGGAATAAATGCATAATGACATTAATTGCATAAGGTGGATAGGACAACAAGGATAATCCCATGCTATACTTGCCTTGCTCAAACTGGTCCTGAAGATCTTGCTCGTAGTAAGGCTCTTGATCTCCAACGAATTGCTCACCGTCTATACTCGATCAACCATTATCAACAACACACATCCAGAGGCAATCATGCATAGACAAACAAGGCTATAATTAGAACAATACACCAACAGTAAGAAAATAAGATAAAAAGTCTTTAAAATGAATCTACAACTCGCTAGGATCACACAGACGCGAAGATCACGAAAAACGGAGCTAAAACGACAAAGTTACGAATTTCCAAAGATTTCCTATAGAAAAATAAATACTTTAATTAAAACTCGAAAATAAATTAATCTAAACCTACTGTACAGTTACATCATTAGATAGAGCTTGCAAATATGAATCTAACACAATTTGAATGGATCAAATCAGAGTTAAAACGAAGATTCTACGGCTAAAACAATCTGAGTGGCAAAACTGTAAATATGAGAAAGCGTATTTTTCTTTTTCCGAAACGAATTACGTTTTCAACTAATCAAAGCGTATTTTTCCGTTTTACATTTTGGACCGCGGGTTACATATTTGAAAACTCCAGGGACTCTTTAACAAAAACACCGGCGAACCGGTAACTTCTAATCTAAGCCATCCGTTTTAGATCTGACGGTCCAGATCAATCGGGGGGAAACGGGCGGCGCTCCGGCCGGACTCCGGCCGCCGGCGAGCCTCCCGCGGCGGCGCCATCGTCGGAACCTGCGAAAACACTACTCCGGGCACCATTCGACGAAAGGAATACATCGGGAGATAGCTTGGAGCACGGCGAACTCACCCCGGACAAGAGCGAGGGCAAGGGATGGACGAAGACGGCGGCGCGCTTGCGGTGGCGGGCGGTGGAGCTCGAGCTCGCGGCGAGCCAACCCTAGGCGGTCTTGGCTGCGGTAAAAGGTGGGATGAGAAGCGGGGAGGGCCGAGGGCTCCGTTTTTATACCCCGGTGGCCTCGGTAAACAAGGAAAGGGAGGGAGATTGAGATCGATTCGGTTCGGTTGAGGAAAGGAAAGAAGAATCCCGCCGTCGTCGGGAGGAAGAAGAAAGGAAAGTGGAAGACAGCCGCTGACAAGCGGGTCCCACATGTCGGTGACACCAGGCGAACGCGGGCCGTGCGTGCGGGAGAAGGAAGGAAGCTGGGCCGCCGAAGCGGGCCGGAAAGCTGGCTGCTGGAGGAATGGGGCCCGGTAAGTAAATTCCTTTTCTTTTTCTTTTCCAATTTTTCAAATCCATTTTTCAAATGATTTTCAAATCAAATTTGAATTTGATTTAAACCACTCAACACAAAACTCCAAATGCAGCAGCATGAATGCTCAATCATGTTTCTACCCTTATATTTGATTTTAAATTTATAAAATTATTCTTATTCTATAGTTGCATGCTTCACAAAAATAAATATAAAAATCACCTTTTCCCTATTTTTCTTTTCTTCAAATTTTAGGGTGTTACATCGGGTCGGCCTGTTCTTCATCCCGAGCCGGTCAAGCCCAACTAAGCCGCGGCCCGTTTCTCCTTTCCTCGCGTGGGCCGGCCCAGGAGTCACGGCAGCCGCGCCCTCTCTCTTCTTTCTTTCGCTGACAACTGGACCCCGCTTGGCAGACTTACCTTCTTCCTCAGTCGTAACCGAGCCGGTCACGATTTCCACCGCCGCCTAGAAATCGAATCCGCGAAGTAGGGGATATCTTCCCAAATTGGTCATGTTATCCTCTATTTAAGCTAGAGCCAAGTTGTTCCGGTCGGTTTTAGATCAAAAAGAGACCTAGCTCTATTGTTTGAAGCTTTAACCGCCGCCGCAAAAGCTAGGAGCCGCTGTAGGGGGGAATTCGGCGGCCACCTCGGGTTTTAGCCACTGTAAGTTGTTCTATCGATTTTAGCTTACTATTGTGAACTTAATTGTGCTCTCAATTTAGACGTTAAGGGCTTGTTGTGTCTTTACCATGTTTAGGGGATCGGCCGTCCGCCCTTTGAAGCCGTCCGATCAACTCGAATCGCCCTTGCCCTCGTTTCCGCGTTAGGTGAGGTCGCACGAAGCTTCTCTTTCGATTGATACTATCCGCATGACCTGTAGTGAAGTCTAGATCGAGTTTTGGCATCTCCGGCGAGCCGCTGGCCATGGCGCCGCCGTGGGGTTGGGGAAAAACGGCGGTAGCGCCGCCGACTTTTCCTGGAGCGAATGAGAGCCGTTCATCTTGAGATCTGCGGTTGATAATAGAAGATACCTTTTCGGGGGTAGTTTTCATAAAGAGTCCCTGTACTTTTTCAAATTAGAACCCGCCGTCCCTTGGCGTAAACCCCGAAAGGTGTTTTCACGTTTTGAAAGCGTATTTCTTTCTGGTTTATTCAAAAATGCGTTTTCACGTTTTGAAAGCGTATTCTCTTCCGGTTAAATCAAAAATACGTTTTCAGGTATTTACAGTTTTGCCACTAGAACTGTTTTGGCCATAAAATCTTCGTTTTAACTCCGATTTGATCCGTTCAAGTTGCGTTAGGTTCGTATTTGCGAACTCTACATGTTAGTGTAGTTGTACAGTTAGTTTTGATAATTTATTTTTCGAGTTTATAATTAAGTATTTATTTATCTATAGGAAATCTTGGAAAATTCATAACTTTCACGTTTTAACTCCGAATTTGGTGAACTTTGCGTCTGTGTGATCGTAGAAACGTGTAGAAGAGTTTTATAAACTTTTATTACTGTTTTGCTACTGTTGGTGTACTGTTCTAATTATATCTCTTTGTTTGCTTCGTGTATGTTTGATTGGATGCATGTATGTTGTTGATTGATGATCGAGTATAGAAGGTGAGCAGTATTTGGACGATTCGGAGTATTACTTTGAGCCAAGTCAGCAGTATTGTTTGGAGAACTTTGATCAAGGCAAGTATAACACAGGACTATCCTTGTTACCTATACATTGAGTTATCATACATATGCATGTGCTTACCTTGACAACCTTAGAGATTATAACATAGTGCTTGTTGTCTTGATTCCTTGTCAACCTTGGGAATGCATATGGGTAGCTATTGCTAGTGCTTAAACTGAGAACAATGATCTTGTAATTTGATTAATGGATTAAGCAATCAACCATTAAGATGATTTTGTTACTGTTAAAAGGGGGCTAGAGCATGTGTATTTATTTTGATGCTCTGGTTTCTCTCCATAAGGACTTATCTGTAAGTGATAACCGGGATATACAGTACAGCTGTGAGGGCTATATGGCTCTGGCTTTAGTTGTTCAAGAGACCTTTTCTAGCTTGTTAGTGGTTACCTTAAATGGCGTAAGAATGGCTTGCCACGTTGGGTGTAGTGCGAGCCCCTGGCCTAGTGTGTATAGGCTGCGGTTGTTGTGCCACAGGGAAGGGGGGTTCTACATCTGCCTGCCGAGTGAATCTAATGGCCCTAACTTGTTAGACGAACTCTTGAGTGGCTTTATGTGGTTCTCTAGTGTTTGGGCTTGATCTCCCCACTCATTTGGAAATCATGACTCACAGTGAAAGTGTACACCTCTGCGCAGAGTTTAAAAACTGGTATACTAGCCGTGCTCACGGATACGAGCGGCCTTGGGGATTCTTATGGAATAGTTGATCATAACTGTTATATCATGCTTAATTATTGTTGATTATTATTATGCTCATGTTAACGCTATTCGTTATCATTATTACAATTGATCATTGGTTCTTTAATGGGAAGTGGTTTATCTTGATGCTACTCAATTGAAAATTATATGATTAAAAGCTAACCGCAGTTAAACAGTGTCTAGCCATTTGAGCCTCATGAACCCTGTGTTATATTTGTTGAGTTCGACATGGACTCACTCTTGCTATTTCCACCATAACAGATGAAGATTATGAGGAAGATTATCGTAATGAGTACTAGTCTTGGTGTCAACCAGTCAACCGTGTCCCTGTGTGGAGTTTCCGCTGGAGATTATTATTAGATATTATTATTTATCGTTCAAGACTATGTCTTAAGTCTTTATTCGCTATGTAATAAGCACTGTGATGATACTATGTAATTTGTCTACTTATGTGTGCGATCATGTCCTGGGGCGCACATGAGTAATTTATGCATCCTATTTTTGTCCTTAAAAATGGGTGTGACAGATTGGTATCAGAGCCGTGTTGACTGTAGGACGCAAGCCTAGTTAGAATGGTCGTTGATAGCATCCATACTTCACTTAATTCATGCTTCCTCTTTTCACCTTGTTAATTACTAAAGTTTTATGCTTCCTCTACTTTATTCTATTGCGAAAATACATTGATTCTATCTAATCTATGTCTAAATCTTGTAGATGCCTCCTCATCCCCGTCTGTCAGCTGCACAATATGTTGCTTGTTTCAAACCCCAGGAGCCATATGAAGAGGGTGATCAAGAGTTATCTGATGCTGAATCAAGAGTTGGTGATACACCTATGAAGGATGTAGTTATGGGGTAGACTACGAAGTTTCATATCGTGGTTCCTAAGGCTGATGCTTTCTTCCATGATATGTTGACAAGAACTTTGGACAACTACTACTACGACTGGGAAGCTACTTTAGAGTATCGCAGTGCAGAGTATAGTCATCCATGGATGGATTCCTATTGGGAGACGGAGTTATGGGTCAAGAAAAGGGATCCTACCACTAAGGAGCCTAAGGTGGAGTCAAAGTTCATTACCCGAGTGAGCCGGGCAACTGTGGAGACAAGCATGGAGGATGTCGCTTTCAATGCATTTGTTTACTACCATGGTCTACGCTCGGACAAGACGTTAAAGGGTGCACTCCGGCATTTTCCTTGTTTCTTACATGACAAGGGTATTTGGACCGTGCCGCTTGCAGATGATTCCTCCTTGACTTTACAAGCTACGGTGGCATTAGCTCGTGAATTGGCTCTCCATGAGGTGGATTTGAAGGATGAGTTGTTGAAGGAAAAAGAACTTAAGGAGCAAGCTTATAAAGAGATTGACCAATTAAGGGCGGAGTTAGGTCGTCCTAAGATTTATGAGAAGCTTAATTAGGAAATAGGAAAAACCCCTATGTAATAAGAACGATAGTAGTTGCGAGTTAATTTTAAGTTTGGATTGTTTTAAGAGTCAGTTTGTGGTGTGAACAATTGTGTGATTGATGGATTGTTATTATGATAATGTGTGATTTGGATCTTTGTAATGTGTGCTGGAGTTTTGTAGACATGCCTACAATTTCCATGGTTAAGAATATTAAGTTTGATCAATATATATTAGTTGAATATGAGGTTAACTTAGTTCTGTCCTTTGCTGATTTTTGGATCAGTCTGGGATGTTTTAGAAATAACTTAAAATCTGTTCATGGGAAATTTAAGAAATTTTACTGGGAATAATTAGACTTCTATATCTTTCCAATCCCACAAGAATCACCTTAATATCTATTATGAGTTAAGAGATATACCTGTTCCAAGTTAGAGTTACTGCACAGTCTGGAATTCTGGAATAGTTTCGGTTAAGTTCAGTTTTTGACCAATTTATTGACAGAATCAGAAAAAGTGTTGTGAATAAAAGTTGTAGATAATTTTATAAGCTTTCCAACCATGTAAAGATCATCTGAATTGGACGTCTGTAGCTCAAGATATGACAGTTTTACTGAGTTGCTGAAATTAGAGTTCGCCCAGAAAAATCAGATTTTGTTTATCTATTGTATACATCATCTCGGATCGTACTGAATTTCATCTTCTGTGTTTTGGAAACAGATGTCAGGCAGAGGTCGAGGCAGAGGTCGTGGGGGTGCTAATCCACCCATTACTATGGAGGAACTCATGCAAACTCAGAATCAGCTGATGCAGATGTTTATGCAGCACATGCAGAACAATCCCCCTGTTGGAGGACCACCACCTGTTCAAGTAAGGGATAAGCGTGGAGAATTTTTGAAGGGACGCCCTCCAGTGTTTTCTCATGCTGCTGATCCTTTAGAAGCAGATGATTGGGTGAGGGCAGTGGAGAAACAGCTGAACATAGCCCAATGCAATGATATGGAAAAGGTGTTATATGCATCTGGTCAGTTACAAGGGACAGCTCAGACTTGGTGGGAGTCGTACCAGGCTGCACGTCCTGACAATGCTCCTCCTATCACTTGGAATGAGTTTGTTAGAGATTTTCGAGCTCGTCATATTCCTGAAGGTATAATTGAGCTGAAACAGGAAGAATTCAGAAACCTTAGGATGGGACAGATGAGCGTGAGTGAATATCATGACAGGTTCACCCAGTTGGCTCGCTATGCTCCCAATGAAGTTAGGGAAGATGCAGACAGGCAGCGTCTTTTCTTGAAGGGAATTTATTATGATCTTCGCTTGCAACTGAAGGGGAATAACTATGCTAGTTTTCAAGAGCTGGTGAACAAAGCTATTGTGCTTGATAATGAGCGTAGGGAGATGGACAGAAAAAGGAAGATGAAGGTGCAAGGCTCAGGAAGCAACAACCGTCAACGCACAAATTCTCAGCATGGCTTTCATCAGAAGTTTCAGGGACCGGTTAGTCAGTGGAATCGCAACTCGAATCAGAGGTGGTCCCAAAATTGGCAAAACAATCAGTCGCAGCAGCGTTCATCATATCCACAGCGTCAACAGTATCAACAGACTGGGCAACAGACTCCTCGCACTGGAAATCCCAATGTTACCCCCATGAAGAATAGTACTCCCAGCACTCCTATTAGATGTTTTGTCTGTGGTAAAGAGGGCCATTTGTCTTATAATTGTCCTGAGAAGCAGAACCAACAGACTCCTCAGAGCCAGAAGAGCAACCAGAGGCAATCTGGTACTGGAAGGGTGAATCACGTGTCTTCTGATACAGCTCATGATGCACCAGAAGTTATGATTGATACGTTCAATGTACATTCCACTCCCGCAACTGTTCTTTTTGACTCTGGAGAATCTCATACATTCATATCCAATATTTTTGTTAAAATGCATAGTATACCCATGCTAGCTATGAAAGAACCTCTCTTAGTAAATTCACCTGGAGGTATCATGCAAACCAGTAATCGTTGTCTTCCAATTAGTATGGTATTAAGGGGGGTAGAGTTTAAGATAACTCCTATAGTGTTGCGAACATCTGGGATTGATGTGATATTGGGTATGGACTGGATGAAGCAAAATCAGGCAGAGATTCAGTGTCAGCAGAAAGTGGTAGTTGTGACTGCGCCTAATGGGGATAAAATCAATGTGGATGTAGCAATGCAGAAGCAACCAACCGCGGTGGTGAATCAGATTGAAGATACTATTAAGGAGAATTCAGTGATTGAGGAATTTCCGGATGTCTTCCCTGATGAATTGCCAGGTATGCCACCTGACCGAGACATTGAATTTCTTATTGAATTATTACCTGGAACTGCACCTATAGCCAAACGACCATATAGGATGGGAGTAGATGAATTAGAAGAACTTAAGAAACAAATTAAAGAATTACAAGATAAAGGTTTTATTCGACCTAGTTCATCACCTTGGGGAGCACCAGTTATTTTTGTTGATAAGAAAGATGGTGGTCAGAGGATGTGTGTTGATTATCGGTCCCTAAATGAGGTAACTATCAAGAATAAGTATCCTTTGCCCCGGATTGATGACTTGTCTGATCAGTTGAGAGGTGCTTGTGTGTTCTCTAAGATTGATTTACGTTCTGGTTATCATCAGTTGAAGATTCGTGCCTCTGATATTCCAAAGACAGCTTTTACTACAAGGTATGGATTGTATGAGTATACTGTTATGTCGTTTGGATTGACCAATGCACCTGCATACTTTATGTACATGATGAATAAGGTGTTCATGGAATATTTGGATAAGTTTGTGGTAGTGTTTATTGATGATATACTGGTATTTTCCAAGACAGAGGTAGAGCATGCTGAACATTTGAGGTTGGTATTGCAGAAGCTTAGAGAGCATAAACTGTATGCGAAGCGAAGTAAATGTGAGTTTTGGTTGAAGGAAGTTTCTTTTCTTGGTCATATTGTTTCTAATGGAGGTATATCAGTGGATCCAGGCAAGGTGAAGGATGTATTGAATTGGAAACCACCTACCGATGTTAGTGAGATTCGCAGTTTCTTGGGTTTAGCTGGATATTACAGACGATTCATCGAAGGGTTTTCTAAACTTGCTAAACCTATGACATCTCTGTTAGAAAAGAATGCCAAATTTGTGTGGTCTGATAAATGTCAAGCTAGTTTTGAGGAATTGAAGGAGAGGTTGACTACAGCGCCTGTTTTGGTTTTACCAGATTTGAGTAAGAAGTTTTCCATTTATTGTGATGCTTCTCGTCAAGGTTTGGGATGTGTTCTTATGCAAGAAGGCAGAGTTGTGGCTTATGCATCTAGACAGTTGAGAAAGCATGAGTTGAATTATCCTACACATGATTTGGAGTTAGCAGCTGTAGTTCATGCATTAAAGATTTGGAGATATTATTTGATTGGACATAAGAGTGACATATACACTGATCATAAGAGTTTGAAGTATATTTTCACTCAGTCAGATCTGAATTTGAGGCAACGCAGATGGTTAGAGTTGATTAAGGATTATGATATTGAGATACACTATCATCCTGGTAAGGCTAATGTAGTAGCTGATGCTCTTAGTAGGAAGAGTTATGCCAATGAGATAAGAACATTGTCTATGACTAGTGAGTTATGTGCTGAATTCGAATATTTGAATTTGGGAATTGTTACTAATACAATGGAATTAGTGATAGAGCCTACTTTAGAACAAGAGATTTACAAGGGTCAGTTGAAGGATGAGAAACTAAAGAAGATAGCGGAGGATATAGTGATTGGTAAGTCACCAGGCTTTAGAATGGATGATAATGGAATTTTGTGGTTTGGAAAGAGGCTGTGTGTACCTGAGGATCAAGCTGTTAGACAGGCAATTCTTCGTGAAGCTCATGAGTCAGCTTATTCTATTCATCCTGGTAGTACTAAGATGTATTTGGATCTTAAACAGAAATATTGGTGGGTTGGATTAAAGCGAGATGTGGCTGAGTATGTGGCATTGTGTGATACTTGTCAGAGGGTGAAAGCAGAGCATCAGAGACCTGCTGGATTGTTGCAACCAATGAAAATTCCTGAATGGAAGTGGGAGGAAGTTGGTATGGACTTTATAGTGGGGTTACCGCGTACTCAGAGAGGTTATGATTCTATTTGGGTAATAGTAGATCGGTTAACCAAAGTTGCTCATTTTATACCAGTTAAGACTACATACCATGGACCAAAATTGGCAGAGTTGTATATGGAGAAGATAGTATGTTTGCATGGAGTTCCAAAGAAGATTGTATCTGATCGAGGATCGCAGTTTACGTCACACTTTTGGAAAGCTGTGCATGAATCTTTAGGAACTAAGTTGAATTTTAGTACAGCCTATCATCCACAGACAGATGGACAGACTGAAAGGACCAACCAGGTATTAGAGGATATGTTGAGAGCCTGTGCATTGCAATATGGAACTAGTTGGGATAAGAGTTTGCCTTATGCAGAATTTTCTTACAATAATAGTTATCAACAGAGTCTTAAGATGACACCGTTTGAAGCTTTGTATGGACGTAAGTGTAGAACTCCATTGTTTTGGGATCAGACAGGTGAATCTCAGGTGTTTGGTACAGATGTTCTTAGAAACGCAGAAGACCAAGTGCGAGTGATTCGTGAGAATTTGAGAGTGGCACAGTCTCGTCAGAAGAGTTATGCTGATAATAGGAGAAGAGATCTAGTTTTTGAAGTAGATGATTATGTCTATTTGAAGGTGTCACCTATGAGAAGTGTGAAGAGATTTAACATGAAAGGTAAACTAGCACCAAGGTATGTTGGACCATTTAAAGTTATTGCTAGACGTGGGGAAGTTGCTTACCAATTAGAGTTGCCTGAGAATTTATCTGGGGTGCATGATGTGTTTCATGTTTCACAACTTAAGAAGTGTTTGCGGGTGCCTGAGGAGCAGATACCTTTGGAAGAGTTGACTGTTAAGGAGGATCTTACATATGAAGAGTTTCCAATTAAGATTTTAGAGACTGCTGAGAGGGTTACTCGAAGTCGGATTATTAAGATGTGCAAAGTACAGTGGAATCGATATTCAGAGGCAGAGGCAACTTGGGAAAGAGAGGATGAATTGAGGAAATCATATCCGCAGTTATTTGAGTAAGCAGTCCAATCTCGAGGACGAGATTCTTTTAAGGGGGGTAGAATTTGTAACACCCAAATTTTAGAGATAACAAATTTTGAATAATTTAGATAATAAATAATGGCCAATTTAAAATAATAATAAAATAAATTTGGTGTTGCATTCATGCTGTTGCATTTATTTTTATTGAGTGGTGTGATTTTGTTTTTATTTGATTTGAATTTACAATCTCTTTAAATGGTTTTGAAAGCAAGTAAATGAAAAAAAAAGAGAAGAAGCATACCTGCTGCTGGCGGCCCGAAGGTCCTCGGGTCGGCCTGTTCTTCATCCCGAGCCGGTCAAGCCCAACTAAGCCGCGGCCCGTTTCTCCTTTCCTCGCGTGGGCCGGCCCAGGAGTCGCGGCAGCCGCGCCCTCTCTCTTCTTTCTTTCGCTGACAACTGGACCCCGCTTGGCAGACTTACCTTCTTCCTCAGTCGTAACCGAGCCGGTCACGATTTCCACCGCCGCCTAGAAATCGAATCCGCGAAGTAGGGGATATCTTCCCAAATTGGTCATGTTATCCTCTATTTAAGCTAGAGCCAAGTTGTTCCGGTCGGTTTTAGATCAAAAAGAGACCTAGCTCTATTGTTTGAAGCTTTAACCGCCGCCGCAAAAGCTAGGAGCCGCTGTAGGGGGGAATTCGGCGGCCACCTCGGGTTTTAGCCACTGTAAGTTGTTCTATCGATTTTAGCTTACTATTGTGAACTTAATTGTGCTCTCAATTTAGACGTTAAGGGCTTGTTGTGTCTTTACCATGTTTAGGGGATCGGCCGTCCGCCCTTTGAAGCCGTCCGATCAACTCGAATCGCCCTTGCCCTCGTTTCCGCGTTAGGTGAGGTCGCACGAAGCTTCTCTTTCGATTGATACTATCCGCATGACCTGTAGTGAAGTCTAGATTGAGTTTTGGCATCTCCGGCGAGCCGCCGGCCATGGCGCCGCCGTGGGGTTGGGGAAAAACGGCGGTAGCGCCGCCGACTTTTCCTGGAGCGAATGAGAGCCGTTCATCTTGAGATCTGCGGTTGATAATAGAAGATACCTTTTCGGGGGTAGTTTTCATAAAGAGTCCCTGTACTTTTTCAAATTAGAACCCGCCGTCCCTTGGCGTAAACCCCGAAAGGTGTTTTCACGTTTTGAAAGCGTATTTCTTTCTGGTTTATTCAAAAATGCGTTTTCACGTTTTGAAAGCGTATTCTCTTCCGGTTAAATCAAAAATACGTTTTCAGGTATTTACAGTTTTGCCACTAGAACTGTTTTGGCCATAAAATCTTCGTTTTAACTCCGATTTGATCCGTTCAAGTTGCATTAGGTTCGTATTTGCGAACTCTACATGTTAGTGTAGTTGTACAGTTAGTTTTGATAATTTATTTTTCGAGTTTATAATTAAGTATTTATTTATCTATAGGAAATCTTGGAAAATTCATAACTTTCACGTTTTAACTCCGAATTTGGTGAACTTTGCGTCTGTGTGATCGTAGAAACGTGTAGAAGAGTTTTATAAACTTTTATTACTGTTTTGCTACTGTTGGTGTACTGTTCTAATTATATCTCTTTGTTTGCTTCGTGTATGTTTGATTGGATGCATGTATGTTGTTGATTGATGATCGAGTATAGAAGGTGAGCAGTATTTGGACGATTCGGAGTATTACTTTGAGCCAAGTCAGCAGTATTGTTTGGAGAACTTTGATCAAGGCAAGTATAACACAGGACTATCCTTGTTACCTATACATTGAGTTATCATACATATGCATGTGCTTACCTTGACAACCTTAGAGATTATAACATAGTGCTTGTTGTCTTGATTCCTTGTCAACCTTGGGAATGCATATGGGTAGCTATTGCTAGTGCTTAAACTGAGAACAATGATCTTGTAATTTGATTAATGGATTAAGCAATCAACCATTAAGATGATTTTGTTACTGTTAAAAGGGGGCTAGAGCATGTGTATTTATTTTGATGCTCTGGTTTCTCTCCATAAGGACTTATCTGTAAGTGATAACCGGGATATACAGTACAGCTGTGAGGGCTATATGGCTCTGGCTTTAGTTGTTCAAGAGACCTTTTCTAGCTTGTTAGTGGTTACCTTAAATGGCGTAAGAATGGCTTGCCACGTTGGGTGTAGTGCGAGCCCCTGGCCTAGTGTGTATAGGCTGCGGTTGTTGTGCCACAGGGAAGGGGGGTTCTACATCTGCCTGCCGAGTGAATCTAATGGCCCTAACTTGTTAGACGAACTCTTGAGTGGCTTTATGTGGTTCTCTAGTGTTTGGGCTTGATCTCCCCACTCATTTGGAAATCATGACTCACAGTGAAAGTGTACACCTCTGCGCAGAGTTTAAAAACTGGTATACTAGCCGTGCTCACGGATACGAGCGGCCTTGGGGATTCTTATGGAATAGTTGATCATAACTGTTATATCATGCTTAATTATTGTTGATTATTATTATGCTCATGTTAACGCTATTCGTTATCATTATTACAATTGATCATTGGTTCTTTAATGGGAAGTGGTTTATCTTGATGCTACTCAATTGAAAATTATATGATTAAAAGCTAACCGCAGTTAAACAGTGTCTAGCCATTTGAGCCTCATGAACCCTGTGTTATATTTGTTGAGTTCGACATGGACTCACTCTTGCTATTTCCACCATAACAGATGAAGATTATGAGGAAGATTATCGTAATGAGTACTAGTCTTGGTGTCAACCAGTCAACCGTGTCCCTGTGTGGAGTTTCCGCTGGAGATTATTATTAGATATTATTATTTATCGTTCAAGACTATGTCTTAAGTCTTTATTCGCTATGTAATAAGCATTGTGATGATACTATGTAATTTGTCTACTTATGTGTGCGATCATGTCCTGGGGCGCACATGAGTAATTTATGCATCCTATTTTTGTCCTTAAAAATGGGTGTGACAATAAACCTTTGGTTGATCTATATTTGCAAATATTATAGTTCATGTCAATCGAGATTGAGAGCATGAATGCATGAGAGTAAATGATAAAGAATACTTTGAAATGTGACATGGATATAGATGGATAAACTAAATTGTTACAACATGTATTAAAATTAGCTTATTTTTACTAAACTTTCCTTTTCTTCTGAAACAAGCAAGCAACCTAATTGTTGTTATCGCTTTTAAAGTACATGGGCTACTGCCCTCTCCCTATTCTTCTGCTCCTAAAGCAATGCTTGCATTGTGATAGAGCACAAGAGATGCACATGCAATCACAGGGGGAGGGGGCGAGAAACAACTAATAATACTGTGGTCTTCATTATGAGGTTCTACAAGTTGTTTATGCTGTGGAAAATAATGAGCATTTCTTCTTATAAGTTAGATCAGAAAATGGAAATATGTAGTGTTCAATCCAAAGTAGACATTGAGAAAAGTCTTGCTAAGAGAAGGGCTCTAATTTAAGTGATCCAAATGACAACATATTAATCCATTGAGACCTTTAATCAAACAATTTTTTTAGAATGCAACACAAAACAACGAAGACTTATCAGACTTTTTTTAGCACACAACACAAAGCAATGAATACTTATCACTACTACACAAAATCTTTTGCACAACGTTTGCAAATAGGTCTCGGAGGCGAGCGGGCTTTTAAACCGCCTCGGTTAATGCTTGGATTAACCGAGGTGGTCATTTTTTATTAACCGAGGCGGTTATAAAATCTATTAACTGAGGCGGGCCTTATAAGTGGCCCACCTCCAAAAATACCCCCATTTTTGGAGGCAGGCCACTTATAAGGCCTGTCTCAGTTAATCTTCTCGAGGCCCAACAAAAAGCCCATATCCAATCCATATCGGATTCATATATACTGGAGTTAGGGTTTCACATCTCCCACTCTCTCACTTCTCCCTCACTCCCTCAGCCGTCTACCTCTCTCACTTCTCCCTCGGGCGTTGCTTTCTCTCCCTCTCTCTCTTCTCTCCCCCTCCCTCAAGCCGACAGTGGAGGGCTGGGCTGGCCTGGCCTGGCGGCGCGGTGGCCCGGTGATGCGACCTCGCGGCGGCCCGGCCTCGCTCCTCCTCCGTGACGGCGCCCCTCCTCCCCCACGCCCTCCCTCCCTCTCTCAAGCCCCTCGGTGGCCTCGGATCTGACGGCGCGGGTGCGGGCACGGCCTCGGTGGCGACGACAGCGAGGCAGGCCCGTCCCCTCCTCCAGTGGTGGTGGCGCAGGGGTTCTGGGGCGCATCCCCCTTCTCCAGCGGTGGTGTCGTGCGGGAACCAGCGAGAGGTGGCGGATCCACCAACCGGCAGCGGCGCCACCTCCCTCTTTCGACTAGATCCTGTTGATGCAAAAGTGGATCTGCAAACACAAAGGGCTAATACCCGAATCGATATCCAAAGCGTGCCAGTCGATTTGACCTGATAATCGACAAGGATGAAGATACGAGCACTTTGGTCCTGACAACAGCGATACACCCGGAAGTCACGGCCAAGAGGTACTCACGCGGAACTCGAGGATCACCGAAGGTCGCACTGAAGCGATGCAGCTCGCCGAATCGATGAGAACTCGTAAAAAAGAAAAATATGCAAATTGACGAAGTCGCCGAAAAGTAATTAGATGCAAATAGGAGTAAAAGTTGGTTTTGATATTGATTGATATCTCTATTACATTGCCCCTCAATCTATATTTATACCCTGACCTAATGAAACATAACCAAATACGACTAGGACACCAAGTCCACACCTAAGAAAACACATGACCCTTATATGAATCAGACTCTAACAAACATAGAAAAGGAAATCAACTCCTATCTATTTCCCTATCTGCCTCAATTACGATGGAATTCTCATCAGCCTTCTTTTCATCGGCATACTTCCTGTTTCATCGGCAGCAGTCTTCAAGCCTTCCTTCATCGGCATCGGTAATAACATCTCCAACCTTATCGGCAACGCCTCTGAGTCTAAATCAACCTTTCCATCGGTCACCACCATTCATCGGCAACCATCTCCATAGGCTGATTTTTATCGGCTATCAGTGTATACAGTAACTTCCCTCCTGCCGATTAGCCCACTCTGATCTTGACACGTGCCAAAAAACGGTGTCAACACATGCCCCCCAATTTCGGAGTATAAAACATTGATGCTCCGAAATTTACTCCAGATAATGCTTGTCTTCGCCCATTTATCTTAACCCATTCTCCAAGCATAACATAATCTGTTACTGAATCTAATCAAATCTAGTCCTGATTCACACACCTTAGTAAATATCGCATAATTTCCAACCACTCTTGCCCTGATTATGGTTAAGATACCAAAAAAAAATTCATCGGCAAAGATCTTAACATAATAACGTCGCCGCTTTCGGAATTAAAATATCATGTACCAAGATTTCTTCCGAATCATGATTACTTGCCATCAAATCATCTGCACAATCCCTTGATTATCGTGCGAACAGTTACCATATCCATCTGAACTACCTCGACCTACACGCGCGCGGCAGAGAGATAAGTCCAGAATACCCCTATTCCAACCGGCCTATAAATAAAGGTCTTCGGAATGCTCGTCTTCTACCCTCAAACTCCAACCTTTGGCATTCTTCTCTTTCCGGCGGCGACTCTGACGAACAACCATGCGACTTCAACCCACAAGAACCTTCTTCAGCGTCAACCTCGAGTCCCCAGCCTGTGCCCCCATCTTCCTCAGAGCAATGGTGATCAACTTTGACGTCCCTGCGGTTCGTTCAACTTCCGTTACTTTTACCTCGATTTCTTCGGTCTTTGCAAGTTCATACAGTTGGTAATTTTTCCTCTTTTTCTATTCTTTTGATCCTCCAAACTTAGCAACTACGCAACAAGCTAGTTATTCCAACCGATCAGCCGCACTTTCAATGCCTAGGTCCAATGGGCAACCCAGATCCAACTGATTTAATCAACGCAGAGGTTAACAGAATCTCTTTTAGAGCCCAGAATTTTTCTCTGAATCTATGGAAAGACACATTCCGATCCTGGCCCAAAACCACCAAAGGGTGGAAAGATTGGTATTTGAGGGTAAATGGATCGATGCAGGTGTACTGGTGAAAGTCCTATGTTTGGTGTTGGTAATTAGTGACAATGCCTAAGTACTAATCCTATGCCTAAGTTGTATGTAGCATATGAGGATTAGTACATTCCAAGGTTGGTGGCAAGATGGACATGGTGATCATGATGGCCACACTTGGATTCGGACGCAACCCTACGTGATCAAGGCAAAGGTATATGCTTAAGGGTTGTGTTTTAGTAACCAAGACACCTAGTGGGTGTGGTTACATTATAGGATAGATAGCCGTACTATAAAGAGGGGAATGACGCGGCTATTGAACTCCTAAGTGCCTCTAGGTGTGCATTTCATGTCATATGCATTTGGATAGAACTAATAACGCCTCGAAAAATAATTGTGAAAATGCTAACACACTCACACATGACGAGATCACTTGGTGGTGTTAGCACGTTTGCGAAGGCGGTGCAGTTTGAGCGGTAGAGAGGGTTTGGGGTCCTCTCTCCCTCCCGCCGAGCTTGCGAGGCGGGATTCAGGCGTTTTCGAGGAGTTGAAACGACTATTTTCCACTACGCCGAAAGTCGAAAAAGAAACGGAAGCGAACGGAGGTCACAGAGGTGACCGGACGCTGGACCGGACGCGGTCACTGTTTGACCGGACGCGTCCGGTCAGCGTTCAGCGCCTACGCGTTTTTCAGTTGGTTGATCGGATGCGAGGCGCGTCCGGTCATAGTCGACCGGACGCGTCTGGTCGTCCAGGGAGCTTACTGGACTCCGACCGGACGCTGGCACTGTGGCGTCCGGTCAGTTCTCCAGCGCGTCCGGTCGTTGTTTCGTTGTGCGCGGCTCAGGGTTGACCAGCGCGTCCGGTCAGTTACGGGACCGGCGCGTCCGGTCGATCCCGGCGCGTCCGGTCGTTGCGACCAGCGCGTCCGGTCAGTGTTTCGAAAACTAGCCGTTGCGTGACCGGCGCGTCCGGTCAGTTGGACCAGCGCGTCCGGTCAGCACGACTGCTGCTGAATCAAGTTTCTAACGGCTATATTCGAAGGGGTACGTCTATAAATACTCGTTGGCCAGCTCAAAGCTCTCTCTCTTGGACATTTGACATACTTGTGAGCACTTTGAGCTAAGCAACTCCCCTCCCACTCATCTCTCTTGCTTCTTTGCATATTCGAAGTGAGATTGAGTGATCCAAGTGCAATTGCATTGTGAGATAGCATCTAGTTGGCACTTGGTGGTTGATTTGCTGCGGGATTCTTGTTTCTCTTGGTGGTTGCCGCCACCTAGACGGCTTGGAGCAGCTTGGAGGCGTTGGCAAGAGTTGGTGATTGTTCTTGGCCACCTCCGGTGTTTGTAAGGGGTTTGTGCCTACCTCGGTGGAGCGCCAAAGGCAACATTAGTGAATTGCTCGTGTCATTTGCAACCTTTTGCCATTTGGTAGGTTCTTGTGGTGCCTTTCGAGAGGCTCGGTGTGAGACCGATTAGCCACCGAACCACGTGGTAAAGAGGGACACAACGGGGACTAGCGTGCCGGCAAGCACGTGAACCTCGGGATAAATCTTCGCGTCATCACTTTCATTTTGTGATTGATTGATCCCGGTGTTCGGTTGTCTTGGTATTCATTATTGATCATATTGGTTGGCTCAATACTTCGCCCCTCGGTGAAACTCTCCTAACTCAACTCCGCATTACTTTCTTAGTTATCTTTGCTAGCTAGTTAGCTTTGCTAGAGTAGCTCTTTTGTGTAGCTTGCTAGTTGTAGTTGTAGTTACCTTCTCGGTTTGACTTGTGCGGTTGAGTGCCATTATACTAAAATTGTGAATTGGATAGGTGGCTTGCAAACACCCCGTAGGCTAAGCAAAACTCGCATCTCGCTATTTGTTGTATTGATAAACTTGTTTAGCTTGTCTTTGTAGAAAATTTTAAAAGGCTATTCACCCCCCCTCTAGCCATCAAGACCTTTCAAGTGGTATCAGAGCCGTGGTCACCGTTTGTAAGGCTTAACAACCTCGGTGTAAGATGGCTCAAGTTGTGTTCAACCATGTCGGGGGCAAGCCTCCATTCTTTGATGGTGTCTCATCTTTTGATCATTGGAAAAGAAAGATGAAGCAATATCTTGGCTCTATCAATGAGAAGGTTTGGGAGGTGACACATCATGATTATGCTATCATTGATCCCGACAACCTCACCAACAATGACCGCATCAACAACCAATGCAATACTATGGCTCTCAACACTCTCTACAATGGGATTGATGCAAAGGTCTTTGAGCAAATCAAGGATCTTAAGATGGCAAGTGAAGTGTGGACAAGATTAGAGGAAACATATGAGGGCACTTCAACGGTAAAGAGTGCCAAGCTCTATATGCTCAAGGATAAGTTTGCAAGCTTCAAGATGAAGGATGATGAGTCCATACCGGAGATGTTCTATAGGCTACAAGTTATTGTCAATGATCTCAAGAGCCTAGGAGAAGATGTCAAGGACAAGGACTTCTCACATAAGTTCTTGATGAACTTACCTAAGAAGTTTTCTATCTTGAGGAAGATGATCCAAAGAGAGGGTTTGGATAAGGTGACTCCAAACCAAGTGCTTGGAGATGTCATGACCGATGCTCAATATGATGATGAAGATGAAGATGAGAAGAAGGAGATCAAGGTCAAGCAAGAGAAGCCCATTGCATTCAAGGCTTCATCTTGTAAGGGCAAGAGCAAGGTGGAGAGTGATGATGATGATCCATTCGATGATGAGACCATGGCCCTCCTAGTGCACAAGATGGGGAGGTTCATGAAGAAGAAAGGATATGGTGCAAGAAAGAGAAGGGACTTCATGAAGGCAAAGGAGATGCTTTGCTACAATTGCAATAGCCCCGATCATGTAGTAGCAAAGTGTCCCTATGAAGATAAAAGATATCATGATGGGGAGTTAAAGTTGAAGAAGAACAAGAAGGACAAGAAGGAGAAGAAAGAGAAGAAGAGCTTCACTATCAACAAGAAGAAGAAGGGTGGTGGCTATGTGGTCACTTGGGATAGTGATAACTCCGATAATGATGATGATAGCTCTAGTGATGATGAGAGGACCACTCGGCGAGCCATTGCAAGCATCGCCCTCTCCAACAAGCCATCCATCTTCGACACTACATCGACATGCCTTATGGCCAAGCCTACCAAGGTAAAATATGATGATAGTGATGATGATTCTTGTGCTAGTGATGGTTGTAGGAGTGATGATGAGGAGGATGAGGACTACTCCAAGGATGATCTATTGGGCATAATAGATCAAATGAGCAAGGGCTACAAGAGGACAACCAAGAAGTGCAAAATCTTGGAGCAAGAGCTCATTGCCAAGAGCAATGAAAATGATGCCTTGATGGAAGAGCTTGTTGCTCTCAAAAAGAGTAAGGAGTGCAAAGGAATTGAACAAGAGCTTAAAGCTCTTAGGAAATCCTTTGATGAGCTAGAGGCCTCTCGTGAGTGTCTAAAGGAAGACCACGAGGACCTTGAAGTTGCTCACACTAGGCTTAAGGAAGCCCACTCCTCTCTACTTGAGCTCATCAAGGAGAAGGACCTCAAGTTGGAGAAGCTCATGAAGGAAGCTAAGGAGGAGCAAGTGATTGTCACTTGTGATATTGGACTAACATGTGATATTATTGATGATTCTTTATTTGTTGGTCCTACTAATGCTTCATGTAGCTCATTATCATCCACCACAACCAACTCTACCTCTACTACTAGTGATTCATCACTTGTGGTTGAGAATGAGACTCTCAAGAGAGAGGTGGATGATCTCACCCGCGCATTAGGCAATGCCTATGGTGGGGATGCCCGCTTGCTAAAATGTTTGGGTAGCCAAAGGTTCTCTCTTAACAAAGAGGGTTTGGGCTACACTCCCAAGAAGGGCAAGGCGGCCTTTGCTACTCCAAAGTCTCGCTTTGTGAAGAGCAATGGTCGCTATTGCAATAGATGCAAGCAAGTTGGGCATCTAGAGATTAATTGTAATAAAATGAATAAGAACAACAACAAGTTTCATGCTAAAATGGATTACATTCCTTTTGATTCTTGTTATGTGCTTACCAAGGGAGAGAAAGGTGTGCATGCTAGGTTTGTTGGTACACCAATTGTGGGTCCAAAGAAGAAGGCCATTTGGGTACCAAAGAGCTTAGTTACTAATCTCCAAGGACCCAAGCAAGTATGGGTACCTAAGAAACATTAAATTGTTTTGTAGGTAAATTACAAGGCCGGAGGAAGGCATTGGGTGCTTGATAGTGGGTGCTCTCAACATATGACCGGTGATTCAAGAATGTTCAACTCTCTCAAATCAAATGATAGTAGCATTGATAGCATCACATTTGGTGACAATAGCAAGGGTGATGTGAAGGCTCTTGGAAGGATTGCAATCTCAAATGATCATAGCATTTCCAATGTGCTCCTAGTTGAAAAGTTGAACTTCAATCTTCTCTCGGTTGCTCAATTGTGTGATCTTGGTTTCAAGTGCATATTTGGTGTTGATGATGTGGAGATAGTTAGTGTTGATGGCTCCAACTTGATCTTCAAGGGTTTTAGATATGAGAATCTATACTTGGTTGATTTCAATGCTAGTGACACTCAACTCTCAACATGCTTGCTCACCAAATCAAGTATGGGTTGGTTATGGCATAGAAGACTTGGTCATGTTGGCATGAAGCAATTGAACAAGTTAGTGAAACATGACTTAGTTAGAGGCTTGAAGGATGTCACATTTGAGAAAGATAAGTTATGTAGTGCATGTCAAGCCGGAAAGCAAGTAGGCAACACTCATCCATTGAAAAGCATTATGAGTACTTCCAAGGCATTTGAGTTGTTGCACATGGATTTATTTGGGCCAACTACATACACAAGCATTGGTGGCAATAAGTATGGCTTTGTGATTGTGGATGATTTCACTAGATATACATGGGTATTCTTTCTTGTGGACAAGAGTGATGTATTTGACATATTCAAGAAGTTCATCAAGAGAGTACAAAATGAGTTTGAGACCACAATCAAGAAAGTGAGAAGTGACAATGGAAGTGAGTTTAGAAACACAAGAGTTGATGAGCTATGTGAGGAGCTTGGAATCAAGCATCAATTCTCGGCCAAGTATACACCTCAATCTAATGGCCTAGTTGAGAGAAAGAATAGAACTTTGATTGATATGGCAAGATCAATGTTAAATGAGTATAATGTGAGTCATTCATTTTGGGCCGAAGCAATCAACACGGCTTGCTTCTATAGCAACCGCCTCTATTGCCACAAGTTTTTAGAGAAGACACCATATGAGATCTTAAATGGAAGAAAGCCCAACATTGCATACTTTCGAGTATTTGGTTGCAAATGCTATATCTTGAAGAAGGGCACTAGATTGAGCAAGTTTGAGAAGAAATGTGATGAATGATTCCTACTTGGTTACTCCACTACTAGCAAAGCTTATAGAGTTTGGAACTTGGCTAGTGGTTTACTTGAGGAAGTTCATGATGTTGAGTTTGATGAAACAAATGGCTCTCAAGATGAGAAAAATAACTTGGATGATGTGAGAGGAACTCAATTGACTAATGCTATGAAAGAAATGGATATTGGTGATATTAGGCCAAAGCAAGTGATTGATGTGGATGACAACAAAGACCAAGTGCTCCAAAGTCCAATTACACAAGCCAGTGGGTCTCTAATGCAAAATCAAGCTAGTACATCATTTCAAGTGCAACAAGATCAACAAGTGGCTAGTTCATCATCTCCAACTCATGATCAACATCAACATCCAAGCAATCAAGTGCAAGTGCTTCAACCAACCAACATTGCTAGAGACCATCCATTAGATTCCATCATTGGTGACATACAAAGGGGAGTTCAAACTAGATCAAGAAATTTGGCATGGAAGATGCAAAGGGCATTACAACTCCAATGGGCACTAGTGGAAGTTTGGATAGTGACAAGAGTGGCAACATGGTGGATCAAAAGCTATATAGATCAATGATTGGTAGCCTACTCTATGTGACGGCATCAAGGCCCGATGTGATGTTTAGTGTATGTATGTGTGCAAGATTTCAAGCCTCACCAAGAGAAAGTCATTTGAAGGCAACAAAGAGAATATTGAGGTACTTAAAGCATACACAAGATGTTGGATTATGGTATCCCAAAGGTGCAAGCTTTGAGCTAGTTGGATACTCGGATTCCGACTATGCCGGTGACAAAGTGGAGAGAAAGAGCACTTCTGGGACTTGTCAATTATTGGGAAGATCACTTGTCTCATGGTCATCCAAGAAGCAAAATAGTATTGCATTATCTACCGCCGAAGCCGAATACATCGCCGCGGGTAGTTGTTGTGCACAAATCTTGTGGATGAAGGCAACATTGAAGGATTTTGGAATCAATTTCAAGAATGTGCCACTGCTATGTGAAAATGAAAGTGCCGTGAAGTTAACCAACAATCCAATTCAACATCAAAGAACAAAGCATATTGATGTTCGTCATCATTTCATTAGAGATCATCAACAAAAGGGTGACATTGCTATTGAGAGTGTGGGCACCGAAGATCAACTAGCCGATCTATTCACCAAGCCACTTGATGAGAAGAGATTTCACAAGCTAAAGAATGAGTTGAACATACTTGACTTCTCCAACATGAGTTGATGCACCTCCATGATATGACATGCCTCTCCTTCGAGCCCCAAGGTACAATTGGTTGACATGTCATACATTCTATACCAAGGACATGTTTAGTGCATCTAGTCATGATTTTTTATGTTCTAGGCTCATTCATAAAAATCAAATGAATTTGAAGTTTATATGGTGCCACTATTGTTTCCATGTCTTGTATGATCTAGTGGTAGCATATATCTTGTTTGAGTAGCTTGTGATCCTAAGTGTTTAATCTAGATCACTTGTCTAAATATTTGCTTCAACATGGTGCATGATAACCCTTCTAGTGAGGTGTGAAGAAGCTTGCCCTTGGATCAAACCGAAGCATTTTATTTATGCAAGCAATCTAGGTTGAATCACAAACTTGATCCTCACCCCATAACATGACATGATATTCTATCTAAAGTTAGTCCCTTGTGGTCATTGGTGCCAAAGGGGGAGAAAGTGTTGTTCACAAAGATAGAACTCAAAGGGGGAGAAGCACAAAGGGGGAGAAAAATGTTGTTCACAAAGATAGATTCTAAAAAGAGGAGAATTTGATAAAAGAAGGGGATCAACTAAAATTTTGAGCACACAAGTAGGGGGAGCAAGCTCTTGAACATGAATGTTACATTTCCTTGTGCACTTCATATGTATGATGCATAGTTATGCATTTCTTTTTCTCCAATACTTTGCTTGTGTGGTGACTTGCTAGTATACAATTGATTGGTGTATTGAAGTACTAGCATGAATAGGAAGTAGTTAGATTTTTCTTGCTTCATGTCTTTCAAAGTGGTACTAGAGCCTTGCTTATATTGTTGATCTCACGAGGTTTGTAGTTATGTTTGTGCTTTTTCAAGTGGTATCTAACTACACAAGGTGCTAAGATGGTGTTTATCGCTACTCTGATGGTATCACGCTTCAAAGGTCTATAATCTAAAACACTTAGCACCTATTGGTAGTCAATGCTCCTAATCTTTCCTATCTAACATGTATGCTTCCTAAATCCAAACATATAGCATACATGTAGGGGGAGCCATTGCTATCAATTTGAATTCATGATCACTTGTCCATACTTCTTACACATGGTAATATACTTGGACAATGTGACATGGGTTCAATCAAAATTTTATCATAATATCTTTGTGAAAGGGTTGTCACCAATTACCAACAAGGGGGAGATTGAAAGTCCTATGTTTGGTGTTGGTAATTAGTGACAATGCCTAAGTACTAATCCTATGCCTAAGTTGTATGTAGCATATGAGGATTAGTACATTCCAAGGTTGGTGGCAAGATGGACATGGTGATCATGATGGCCACACTTGGATTCGGACGCAACCCTACGTGATCAAGGCAAAGGTATATGCTTAAGGGTTGTGTTTTAGTAACCAAGACACCTAGTGGGAGTGGTTACATTATAGGATAGATAGCCGTACTATAAAGAGGGGAATGACGCGGCTATTGAACTCCTAAGTGCCTCTAGGTGTGCATTTCATGTCATATGCATTTGGATAGAACTAATAACGCCTCGAAAAATAATTGTGAAAATGCTAACACACACACACATGACGAGATCACTTGGTGGTGTTAGCACGTTTGCGAAGGCGGTGGAGTTTGAGCGGTAGAGAGGGTTTGGGGTCCTCTCTCCCTCCCGCCGAGCTTGCGAGGCGGGATTCAGGCGTTTTCGAGGAGTTGAAATGACTATTTTCCACTACGCCGAAAGTCAAAAAAGAAACGGAAGCGAACGGAGGTCACAGAGGTGACCGGACGCTGGACCGGACGCGGTCACTGTTTGACCGGACGCGTCCGGTCAGCGTTCAGCGCCTACGCGTTTTTCAGTTGGTTGATCGGACGCGAGGCGCTTCCGGTCATAGTCGACCGGACGCGTCCGGCCGTCCAGGGAGCTTACTGGACTCCGACCGGACGCTGGCACTGTGGCGTCCGGTCAGTTCTCCAGCGCGTCCGGTCATTGTTTCGTTGTGCGCGGCTCAGGGTTGACCAGCGCGTCCGGTCAGTTACGGGACCGGCGCGTCCGGTCGATCCCGGCGCGTCCGGTCGTTGCGACCAGCGCGTCCGGTCAGTGTTTCGAAAACTAGCCGTTGCGTGACCGGCGCGTCCGGTCAGTTGGACCAGCGCGTCCGGTCAGCACGACTGCTGCTGAATCAAGTTTCTAACGGCTATATTCGAAGGGGTACGTCTATAAATACTCGTTGGCCGGCTCAAAGCTCTCTCTCTTGGACATTTGACATACTTGTGAGCACTTTGAGCTAAGCAACTCCCCTCCCACTCATCTCTCTTGCTTCTTTGCATATTCGAAGTGAGATTGAGTGATCCAAGTGCAATTGCATTGTGAGATAGCATCTAGTTGGCACTTGGTGGTTGATTTGCTGCAGGATTCTTGTTTCTCTTGGTGGTTGCCGCCACCTAGACGGCTTGGAGCAGCTTGGAGGCGTTGGCAAGAGTTGGTGATTGTTCTTGGCCACCTCCGGTGTTTGTAAGGGGTTTGTGCCTACCTCGGCGGAGCGCCAAAGGCAACATTAGTGAATTGCTCGTGTCATTTGCAACCTTTTGCCATTTGGTAGGTTCTTGTGGTGCCTTTCGAGAGGCTCGGTGTGAGACCGATTAGCCACCGAACCACGTGGTAAAGAGGGACATAACGGGGACTAGCGTGCCGGCAAGCACGTGAACCTCGGGATAAATCTTCGCGTCATCACTTTCATTTTGTGATTGATTGATCCCGGTGTTCGGTTGTCTTGGTATTCATTATTGATCATATTGGTTGGCTCAATACTTCGCCCCTCGGTGAAACTCTCCTAACTCAACTCCGCATTACTTTCTTAGTTATCTTTGCTAGCTAGTTAGCTTTGCTAGAGTAGCTCTTTTGTGTAGCTTGCTAGTTGTAGTTGTAGTTACCTTCTCGGTTTGACTTGTGTGGTTGAGTGCCATTATACTAAAATTGTGAATTGGATAGGTGGCTTGCAAACACCCCGTAGGCTAAGCAAAACTCGCATCTCGCTATTTGTTGTATTGATAAACTTGTTTAGCTTGTCTTTGTAGAAAATTTTAAAAGGCTATTCACCCCCCCTCTAGCCATCAAGACCTTTCAACTGGGCAGAACGGAAGATAGACCAATGCATTAGGCTATCCATTGCCGATATGCAGAAAAATGAGTCAATGATGATTGTTGCTGCTTATTTCTGGTCAGACACAACAAACACCTTCATGTTTGGACATGGCCCAGCCACCCCCACACTTGCCGATGTATATATGCTCACTGGCTTGGATATTTCAACTGCCGATGAGGGCTCCATCTACGGCAGGAAATCTGAATATAGAGTGAATACCCGTAACATCGGCGGTTGGACGGGATACATTCAAGAATACCGAAGGACCGGGACAATTAATCAGAGGGAGCACGCCACATTTTTGAACATGTGGTTAGAAAAATTCATTTTCTGCGGTCGATCGGTAGGACCAACCAACGCCTTCCTCCCCGCGGCTGAACTCTTGGCTAATGGTGTAAGGTTCCCTCTTGGCCGATATCTTCTGAGCTCCACTTACCATCTTTTACATCAAGTGTCTCAGAAACTTTTGCTTGGCGAACCCATCGGCAACTTAGGAGGCCCGTAGTGGTTTATCAACATGTGGCTGAATGCCCATATGCACAAACGCCTGCAATGGGACTTCTTTGCCCAACAATTCCCATGAGAAATTGTCGAAGACCATGTCCTTGGAGATGAGGAATCGGCAACACGCCCACCTCTCAATTTTGGTGAAGCCATAATTGTCCTCCCTGGAACAGAGGCCAATGAAGACCAGATCGGCAGATTCTTCCAAAGCTTCTACAATGGTCTTTCTCGTGATCATAGGGCCTGGGTACCCTATATTGATGAAGAAAATAGATTCCCCCTTCTTTTCAACTTTGCCGATGACACCCTGAACCAGGATAATGAACTCATGATGGTCATCATTACTCCCAGGGCAATCCCAGTGAACACATTTGGTAGCGGGAAAAACACCAATATCACTTATGAATTTTACAATCCATCGACAGTATCCCATCAATTGGCTTTTGGGCAACTGCCAATCAAACTTTGCTTTGCCGATGTGATCAAACCCAGAGAAACAATCACCTATGGAACAGAATGGAGCAGGGTAGTGCGACTTTCCCCCGATGCCGATACTACATATGTCGATCTATCCATCTGGACGCCAGCATCTTTCATCACTGAATCATATAAGCAATGGTGGCGAGAGTGGATGGAACAACTATTTGCAACATCTACTCACGCATATCGGCACATGATCGACCCTGAATACGTCATTCCCGATGATGTAGTAAGTCTCTTTTAACTCCCTTCTGTTTTTTCCTTTCACATATCGGCAACTAACTTTCTCGTGACAGGTCGACAACCCAGCACCATCTATGAGCAAGAGTGGGAATCCCTTTGATCTTCGGCCTGTTTCCTCGATATCACCGATCGACTACAACGCCCCCACCTTAGCTGCTTTGACTCATCAAAGGACCCGTGCCAAGACTATCACCTCCAAGTCCAAATTGGCTACAGCTAGGGCCACTCCACTAGCTGCTGCTACAACCCTGATCAAGGCATTCAAGGTAACAACCCTGTTTATTTCTACTCATACCGATCACAAACTGTATTAACATTAATCATCAGGGTGTAAGAGCCGCTGTTGGATCGTCATCGGCAATTCCTCCGACATCAAGCACCACTACCGCCGACAAACCTTCAGAGGTATTCCTTTAATTTTATATTTTACCTGTTAAATATCATATCTTACACTTGTTTTGCAGCAACAAATGGGTACATCGGCAAGCGTACTAGATGTTCAAGCTCCACAACCAACAAGTGCCGATGCCCCCCAGCCAACCATTGCTGAGACCCAAGCAAAGCGTAAAGCCTTAACAGATGCTGCGGCACAGCAAAAACGACAGAAGTCTATGCCGATCCCCACATCTGCCCCAACATCTGCAAGCCAGCCAGTCGACGTAACTGCGCAAGTAGTTAATCCTCCTGTACAGGACGTACCATCGGCCATCACACCCCAAGGGCCAACCATCGATGAAGCTACAGAAGATATCCCATCGGCAAGCTTCGCCGATCCCCCACACGGCATACTCCAGGCCGCTCCCTCCAGCCAAGCACAATAAATTGCCTTGAAACAGGTAAGCCGATTGACCTATTTGATTTATAATATTCATACCTATCTTAAACTGACTTCTTTTCTTCTTTCCAGGAACAAGACTCCCCAAACAGCTTATTTTCCTTTGCTATCGATGTTTCCGATGATGATGGAGAGGAAGCAAGCTCTTCCCTGGCACTGGGAACAATATCGGCAGAGATCTACGCCAAGTTAGAAGCTCTCCTGGACTTGTTACAACAGGATACTGCCCAATTGGTAAATGATTCAGATCCTGCAAAGGCAATTTTCAAAACAATCTGTGGCCAGGTTTCTGCCGATATTGAAGAAACACTCTTCCCAGCAGTCCATCTAGAAAGCCGACAATTGCAATACCAATGGGCTGCTCACCGTATTGCCGATAGAGCAGCTCAAGCCCAGCTCAAGGAAGAGATGCTACAGCTAAAACAAATTGCCGATGAGAAGCACAAGAGTATCGGCAACTTGCAGACCTCAGGTGCTGATCTTAAGCAGAAAATTTTGGATCTATCGACAAAGAGAATAGCTCTACTGACTGAATTGAAGGAAGTTGAAGCAGCCCTAACTCATGCCGAACAAGAAGAAAGCCAGCTACCCGATGCCATCAAGGCCCTTCAACAAGAAAGAGACACCCAAGCTCGCAAAGCCTTGGCCATGAAGAAAAAACTCAAGCCTGTGAAGACTGCTGCCGATGAAACAAGAAGTATGCCGATGGAAAGGAGGCTGATGAGAATTCTATCATAATTGAGGCAGATAGGGAA
The DNA here is from genome assembly GCA_038087645.1 of Saccharum hybrid cultivar R570. Lineage (NCBI taxonomy): Eukaryota > Viridiplantae > Streptophyta > Magnoliopsida > Poales > Poaceae > Saccharum > Saccharum hybrid cultivar. The sequence goes on from JAQSUU010000198.1 coordinate 25,325,129, forward strand.
ATAGATAGGAGTTGATTTCCTTTTCTATGTTTGTTAGAGTCTGATTCATATAAGAGTCATGTGTTTCCTTAGGTGTGGACTTGGTGTCCTAATCGTATTTGGTTATGTTTCATTAGGTCAGGGTATAAATATAGATTGAGGGGCAATGTAATAGAGATATCAATCAATATCAAAACCAACTTTTACTCCTATTTGCATCTAATTACTTTTCGGCGACTTCGTCAATTTGCATATTTCTCTTTTTTACGAGTTCTCATCGATTCGGCGAGCTGCATCGCTTCAGTGTGACCTTCGGTGATCCTCGAGTTCCACGTGAGTACCTCTTGGTCGTGACTTCCGGGCGTATCGCTGTTGTCAGGACCAAAGTGCTCGTATCTTCATCCTTGTCGATTATCAGGTCAAATCGACTGGCACGCTTTGGATATCGATTCGGGTATTAGCCCTTTGCGTTTGCAGATCCACTTTTGCATCAACATATCTTTTGGCATACTCCACACGGCATACTCCAGGCCGCTCCCTCCAGCCAAGCGCAAGAAATTGCTTTGAAACAGGTAAGCCGATTGACCTATTTGATTTATAATATTCATACCTATCTTAAACTGACTTCTTTTCTTCTTCTCAGGAACAAGACTCCCCAAACAGCTTATTTTCCTTTGCTATCTATGTTTTTGATGATGATAGAGAGAAAGCAAGCTCTTCCCTGGCACTGGGAACAATATCGGCAGAGATCTACGCCAAGTTAGAAGCTCTCCTGGACTTGTTACAACAGGATACTATCCAATTGGTAAATGATTCAGATCCTGCAAAGGCAATTCTCAAAACAATCCGTGGCCAGGTTCCTACCGATATTGAAGAAACACTCTTCCCAGCAGTCCATCTAGAAAGCCGACAATTGCAATATCAACGGGCTGCTCACCGTATTGCCGATAGAGCAGCTCAAGCCCAGCTCAAGGAAGAGATGCTACAGCTAAAACAAATTACCGATGAGAAGCACAAGAGTATCGGCAACTTGCAGACCTCGGGTACCGATCTTAAGCAGAAAATTTTGGATCTATTGGCAAAGAGAACACTGGCTGAATTGAAGGAAGTTGAAGTAGCCCTAACTCATGCCGAACAAGAAGAAAGCCAGCTACCCGATGCCATCAAGGCCCTTCAACAAGAAAGAGACACCCAAGCTCGCAAAGCCTTGGCCATGAAGAAAAAACTCAAGCCTGTGGAGGGTGCTGCCGATGAAGACATCAAAGAAATGAAGGAGGCCGACCAGATTCGCCTGCGTGCGATATCGGCTATCCAATCCTTGTTAAACTTGTAATTCTTGTTTATTGCATCGGCACTTTATGAGACATTGACATCCTTGTACAATTCTAGCCGATAGGACTGTTATCGGTACTTATACTTTTATGCATCCATCCAGATACTAGGGTAATATTTCTTTAAATATTTTCCATTTAATGCTCTGGGAAACACAACCCCTTCGAGGGTTTCTAGAATATATGTGTTGCCAGGAACAGACTGATTTATCCGATATGGACCCTCCCAATTAGGAGACCACTTTCCAAACTTTGAACTTTTAGTCTCAATCGGTAAAATCAACTTCCAGACCAGATCTCCATCGGCAAACTCTTTTACCTTCACCTTCTTGTCATACCATCTAGCTACTCTTTTCTTATTTTCTTCAATGCTAACTAAAGCCCTTAACCGATGACCTGCCACATCTTCCAACTCATCTTTCATAAGAGTATCATAGTCATCGGCTGTCAGTTGATCTTGAAAACGTATTCGCTTAGAGCCAGTTTTAATTTCCCAAGGCAATACTGCGTCATGTCCATATACTAACTGATAAGGCGTTAATTTGGTTGCACCATGACATGACATCCGATATGACCACAAGGCTTCATTTAATACTGTATGCCACCTCTTAGGATTTTCTTTAATTTTGCGCTTAATGAGTTTGATAATCCCTTTGTTAGAAGCCTCAGCCTGACCATTAGCTTGAGCATAATAGGGAGAAGAATTTAAAACTTTAATTCTCATACCTACAGCAAACTCATTAAATTCTCCCGATGTAAACATAGCACCCTAATCGGTAGTGATAGTCTGAGGAATACCAAATCAGTAAACAATATGCTCTTTCACAAAATCGATCATATTAGCCGATGTCACCTTTTTCAAAGGAATTGCCTCAACCCATTTTGTGAAATAATCGGTAGCAACCAGAATAAATTTATGTCCTTTGCTCGATGGTGGATAAATCTGACCGATGAGATCGATAGCCCATCCCCGGAACGGCCAAGGTTTAATTATAGGGTTCATAGCCGATGCAGACGCTCTTTGAATATTACCAAACTTTTGACACCCCTGACATCCTTTAAAATATTTAAAACAATCTTCAAGAATAGTCGACCAATAGTATTCATTCCTCCTAATCAGCCACTTCATCTTGAAAGCCGATTGATGTGCTCCACACACTCCTTCATGAATTTCACTCATCAAGCTTTTCGATTCATCACTGCTAATACATCTGAGTAAAACTCCATCTATAGTTCGATAATATAATTCATCATCGAGGAGCACATACTTGGTAGCTTGGAATCTTATACGTCTTTCAACCTTTTTAGATGGATCCTTTAAATAATCGACAATCTCCTTTCTCCAGTCATCAGTATCGACTGCCGATGTCAGCACTTCCTGAATAGGCTGATACCCTAAAGCATGCTGAGCTACGATTAGCCTCTTCATTATGCAGTCGAGAAATATGTTCAAGATAAAAATCTCTAAACCCTTTCAACAATTGCAAACGTCTTTCATAATACAAAATTAAAACTTCACTTCGGCATTCATAAATCCCAGCTAATTGATTTATAACTAGCATAGAATCACCAAAGATTTCAACAGCATCAGCACGTATCTCCTTAAGCAATTCTAACCCTTTTATTAAGGCTTGATATTCAGCCTGATTGTTTGTTAACGTAGCAACAATCGGCAATGAGAATTCATACTTCCTTCCTTGAGGTGAAATCAATACAATGCCGATACCTGCTCCTTCACCACATGTAGACCCATCGAAGAAAAGTGTCCAAGGAGCAACCTCCAGAGAATCCACTGTATTGCAATGTTGAGTGACAAAATCAGCCATAACCTGCCCTTTAACTGCCTTAGCTGACTCGTAACGTAGGTCAAACTCTGATAACGCCAAAATCCACTTGCCGATTCTACCATTCAATATCGGCATCGACAGCATATACTTGACCACGTCGTCTTTGCATATGACAGTACATTCGGCAGATAATAAATAATGTCTTAATTTGATATAAGAAAAGTATAAACACATACATAATTTTTCAATGGCCGAATACCTTGTCTCAACATCCACTAATCTTCTGCTCAAATAATAAATAACATGTTCTTTTCCTTCAAATTCTTGAATAAGAGCTGAACCGATAACGATATCATCAGTTGATAAATACAATCTGAAAGGTTTCCCGTGTTGAGGTGGAACTAGCACTGGAGGATTTGTTAAATATTTCTTAATTTCATCTAGAGCTAACTGCTGCTCAGCTCCCCATACAAATTCCTGATCGGCTTTCCATTTAAGCAATGGACTGAAAATCTTAATCCTACCCAACAGATTAGATATGAATCTTCTAATGAAATTAATCTTGCCGATCATAGATTGCAATTCAGTTTTATTGGCAGCAGCAACCACCTTTTTAATTGCATCAATAGACTTTCTACTGATTTCAATGCCCCGCTGATGCACCATAAAACCTAAGAATTGACCTGCCGATACACCAAATGCACATTTATTAGGATTCATCTTCAATCTATGTTTCCTTGTGCACTCCAGTATCTTTCGTAGATCAGCTAGATATTTTGTGATATCTCCAGACTTGATTACTACATCATCAATGTAGATCTCCACTAATGTGCCGATGTACTCATGAAAAATAAAGTTCATAGCTCTTTGATAAGTAGCACCAGCATTTTTCAAACCAAACGTCATGACTATCCACTCAAACAATCCCACATGACCTGGACATCTGAAAGCAGTCTTGGGAATATCTTCTTCAGCCATGAATATTTGATTGTAACCTGCATTACCATCCATGAAACTAATAATTTGATGTCCGGCTGCAGCATTAATCAACAAATTAGCAATCGGCATCGGATAACCATCCATTGGTGTGGCTTTGTTGAGATTCCTGAAATCAATACAAACACGAAGTTTTCCATTTTTCTTATAAACAGGAACCACATTAGAAATCCACTCCGCATATCGATACTGCCGAATAAATTTTGCCTCGATTAATTTAGTTATTTCGGCCTTAATGTCAGGAAGTATATTAGGATTACATCGGCGCGCTGGCTGCTGATGTGGCCGAAATCCAGACTTAATAGGTAACTGATGTTCAACTATCGATCGGTCTAATCCAGGCATCTTAGTATAATCCCAAGCAAAACAATCTTTATATTCTTTTAATAAATTGATTATTTGCTGCTTACACTTGGAATCTAACTTAGCACTAATAAAAGTTGGTCTTGGCCTATCGCCATCACCAATATCTATTTCTACTAAATCATCAGCCGATGTGAACCCTTGACCTAATTTTCCATCATCGGCAAACCTATCCATTAAAACTCTTCTTCAGAACCGACTGCTTGGATCGGTGGAATTTCATAATCAGCAACTTTGAGGAACTCTTTTTCCCAAACTTCTCCTGATATGCATTTGGTTCGCTCATAAGTATCTGATTCTGCCGATGCAATGATATAAGAAGAATCGCCAGGGACACCCTCAATCTTATCCCCAATTCACTGTACGAGGCATTGATGCATTGTAGAAGGAACACAACAATTAGCATAAATCCAATCCCTTCCTAGAAGCAGATTATATGCACCCTTGCCATTAATAACAAAGAACGTCGTCGGCAAGGTTTTGCTGCCGATGGTCAATTCAACGCATATTGCTCCTCTAGCCGGTGACACATTGCCTTCAAAATCCTTCAGCATCATATTGGTTTTGGTCAAGTCTTGATCTCTCTTACCAAGTTTCCGATACATCACATAAGGCATAATATTAATTGCAGCCCCTCCGTCAATAAGTATCTTGGACACAGGCTGCTCATCAACTCTGCCTTTCACAAACAAAGCCGTGAGATGTTGTCTCTCGTCATCGGTAGGTTTCTCAAAAACAGCCATCATTAGATCTAGTGCCAGCTGAGCTATTTGATCGAAAAGAATAACTTCTTCCTCATCATCAGAAAGTGCCAAAAACTCCATCGGCAACATAAATACCATATTAACATCTGCCGATGGGCCCTTATCTTTTTGTTTCACCTGCCACTGCTGATTGCCCGATTTTTCATTGGAGGATTTTTCTTCTCGGTATAGATCCTCCTAACGCTCACGCTGCATTCTTCTTTTCTGTGTCTTTGTCAGGCCCTCAGGGCACCATCGAGGAAACTTAGTTTTTGAAACCGGCTGATAACAGGTCCCAGTTGATTCTACACGATGTATATTAGGGTCCCTATAGAATATTTTTTCATCGGGAACTCTTGCGTTTACCATCTCCTCAAGCTCCTCTTGATTCCTTAAAAAATATCCAGCGCGTTTACCAAGCTTTTCATGTACGCTAAGTCTGCCCCCAGCCGATCATGCACTGATGCTCTACCTCTGATCGGCTCATTGATAGATAATCCTTGAATGCTAGGTTGAAACCTCCTTTCTAGCTGATTGACTCCATAATAACCATTGCACTTAGGGCAATTTTCAACAGTTGGTAATTTAATACCTTCTTCCCAGCAATGGATGAAAAACGGACACCACCAATGATCCTTATGCCGATACCACTCTTCTCAACGTCTCTCTTCTTGCTGCTGTCGATATCGGTCCCTTCGCTGACGCCAACCCTCCTGCTGCCTTCGATGGGTAATCACAATGCCAGGTCGAGGGGGTTTTTCGGAACTACTACTTTCTCCCAGCAGATCCTTACTTTTTGCATCATCGGTAGTTATCCGATGCTGGGGATCCACTGATGCGTTTTTCTCAGCAGCCTCTGATGTTAATACCTTGGTCTTACCCTTGGCATCCAACATATTTGCTGGAAAAGGATGTTGATCAATTTTCATCGGCTTCTGGGTCTTGGAATTACCAAACTTAATTCTCCCAGATTCAATAGCCAATTGTAACTGCTGCCTGAACACTTTGCATTCATTTGTATTGTGTGAAGTTGCATTGTGCCATTTGCAGTACAGGATCTTTTTCAACTTCTCTGCCGATGGGATTACATGATTAGGTGACAGCTTAATCTGGCCCTCTTGAAGTAAAAGATCAAATATCTTGTCGGCTTTGGTAATATCAAAAGTAAACTTTTCTGGCTCTTTCTGACCAAAGGAACAAGATATTGGCTTTTTATTCTTAACCCACTCAGCTAAACCGATAACTGGTTCTTCATCAGAATCAGAATCTTCTGCCTCCTCAACAAATGAAACTTTTTTGCTCTAATTCTTTTTAGGCTCAAAAACCCTAGTATCTTGATCGGAGATCCTTTGCACAGGATGACTCAGGCTTTCAAACTCCTGAGAAGCATATTTGTCCTTAAGATGTGGTAATAATCCTTGGAAAGCCAGATCGGCAAGCTGCCGATCATCCAGCACCAGGCTGTAGCACTTATTTTTTACATCTCGTAACCTTTGCACAAAGCTTTCTACCGATTCTTCATTACGCTATCTTAATTTTACCAAATCGGTAAGTCTCTTTTCATGGATTCCAGCAAAGAAATATTTATAAAATTGCTTTTCCAGATCAGCCCAAGTAATAATAGAATTTGGCGGTAATGAAATGAACCACGTGAATGCTGATCCAGACAAAGATGATGAAAATAATCGAACTCTTAATTCATCTCTGCTAGCTGCCTCTCCACATTGAATAATGAAGCGATTGACGTGTTCCATTGTTGATGTATCATCTTGCCCAGAGAATTTAGTAAAATTTGGTACCTTGTACCGATTTGGAAGAGGAATTAAATCATATGCTGGAGGGTATGGAGTCCGGTAAGAATAAGTATTGACATTGGGCTTTATCCCAAACTGATCCCTCATAATTTCTGCTATTTTACCGGCCCAAAAACCATCAGTCTCCTGCTGACGAACTGGCTGAATTTCTACAGGAGGTGCATGCTGATATCTCTCCACGTATCTTGGTGGCCCACGATCTCCAGCAATCGATATATTTGCTGTTACTTGTGGTCCATTAACCTACTAAAAAGGATTTATTGGCTGAGCTACCGATGCTTGATTCTGAAAACCAGCTTGCATATGACCTTACTGAATCCCTGCAACCTACTGATTCTGTTGAACTGTATGCTGAACAGGTAACTGTCCTGACCAACCATTATTAGAACTCATCGGTACAAAACTTACCGATGGCTGGTAATTCGCTGACATTGTTGGATACTTATAACCAGCTTAGGGCATGAACTGGACTTCAGGTTGACTCATAGCAGGGGCCTTCTGCTGCATCGGTAGTAAGCTTGCCGATGGACTCGAATTGGGTGTTTGAACCAAAGGCATCTGGAAACCACCTAGACTCGGTTGCACAGTAGTTGATGTGGCATATTGAGGCACTTGAGCCATCGGCGAAACAGCCGATGGTATAAGAGCTTTTCCTGCTGCATCAAATACTTGAGGTAACCCAGGATTGAAAGCAGATGACTCCGGAGTAGCGATGAAAACGGACGGAAAAACCCTATTTCTACTTCCATTTCTATATTTTTTGGCGGAAACGGGATCGGGTTCGAAAAATACGGGTTCAAAAACGGAATCGGAATATGCGGACATACGGAAACGAACAAATACGGATGGAGAGCCGGAAAATTAAATTAAGATTACATAATATAATATTCTCAAAGTATACATATATAAAGTCATGTAATAATATATACAAAGTTTAATATTCATTTACATGCTATGTACGTGAACATAACAGGCATATTTGATGATTCGTAGTTATATTAACATAACATAAGGACATGTAATTGTTGAACATGTTGAGTATAGATTGAAAACGGGATAAAAACGGAATAAATACGGGTCTATTCCATATTAAAACGGGATTACTCGGAAACGGATGGAAAACACCATTTTCTACTTCCGCAAATACGAAAACGGGATCTCGCAAATACGGAAACGGACGGGAAAATATAGAAAACGGAACGGGACGGTACGGGAAAAATTTCGTCCGTTTTCATCCCTACTCCAGAGGCATACCATATCCCCACCAATTAGTAGGAATCTGACTATTCTGAGACACAGGGCCTGACATAGCTGATGCCGATAGATCTGTATTAAGCTAAACTCGTCCTCCTGATAGTACTGGATCTGATCGTATCGGTGTAGATTGAATATTAGGTAAGCTTACCGATACTGGAGGGGAAGTAACTTCTGTACTCACAACAGCCGAGGGAGCCGATGGAGTATTGACAGATGCCGACTCTGGTTGGTGATAGGCAGGCCCAACGTAATGTGGTGACGTTTGTCCTTCTTTGAGAGTTCGAACCATAGCATTATGAACAGTGTTGGACAGTACATTGGAGTAATTAATCAAAGCATGATTTACTGCAGAATTAACCATCTCTTGAAGTTTACCAGGATTGGAGTCAAAGGTAACCTGCCGAGGCAACAACAAATCTTGCTTCTGGATGACTTGTCCACTCTTGTTCAGGCTAAATGATTTCAGGCAAAGCTGCCTGTATTCTTCTATAGCCTTTTCCATAGCCTGCTTCTGCTCTTCCTTAAGATCTTCTTCTGATACCGCGATGATGTTCCCCGAATCGATCTCAGGATTGAACATATTGATCAGACTAATTGGTCCCATCGAGCGTGTCAAAAGATGTGTTGATGCAAAAGTGGATCTGCAAACACAAAGGGCTAATACCCGAATCGATATCCAAAGCGTGCCAGTCGATTTGACCTGATAATCGACAAGGATGAAGATACGAGCACTTTGGTCCTGACAACAGCGATACGCCCGGAAGTTACGGCCAAGAGGTACTCACGCGGAACTCGAGGATCGCCAAAGGTCGCACTGAAGCGATGCAGCTCGCCGAATCGATGAGAACTCGTAAAAAAGAAAAATATGCAAATTGACGAAGTTGCCGAAAAGTAATTAGATGCAAATAGGAGTAAAAGTTGGTTTTGATATTGATTGATATCTCTATTACATTGCCCCTCAATCTATATTTATACCCTGACCTAATGAAACATAACCAAATACGACTAGGACACCAAGTCCACACCTAAGGAAACACATGACTCTTATATGAATCAGACTCTAACAAACATAGAAAAGGAAATCAACTCCTATCTATTTCCCTATCTGCCTCAATTACGATGGAATTCTCATCAGCCTCCTTTCCATCGGCATACTTCCTGTTTCATCGGCAGCAGTCTTCAAGCCTTTCTTCATCGGCATCGGTAATAACATCTCCAACCTTATCAGCAACGTCTCTGAGTCTAAATCAACCTTTCCATCGGTCACCACCATTCATCGGCAACCATTTCCACAGGCTGATTTTTATCGGCTCTCAGTGTATACAGTAACTTCCCTCCTACCGATTAGCCCACTCTGATCTTGACATGTGCCAAAAAACGGTGTCAACAGATCCGGAGGCGGCGGCGGCATCCGAGCTCCCCAGTGGCGGATCCATGCCGTCCGCGCACCCGGCGGCGAATCCAAGCCGACCGAGCTCCTCGGCGGTTGATCCAGGCCGGCCGAGCTCCCTGGCGGTGGATCCATGCCGGTCGAGCGCCTTGGCGGCAGATCTAGGCCGGTCAAGCTCCACGACGGTGGATCCACGGCGGCCGCTACCCCGGTGTCTAGGACAGTAAGGACAGCGGCGTCGGAGGCGGCAGCAGTGGTGGATTGGGCTTGCGGGCTCGCTGATGGGCATAGCGGGCTCATTGATGGGCTTTTTATTTTTTTCCTGATTTATTTATTTACCGAGGCGAGCAAGCAAACGCCTCCATTAGTGCTTGATTAACCGTGACCTTTGGTCGGAGGCGTTTGGCTTGCCCGCCTCGAAAAAGATTTCTGTAGTAGTGTATTAAACTTGGCATACAATAATCATACATAGAAAATAGTATATCTCTTCGAGGCTCATATATCCTTTTTGGTTACCCATGGAAATAGAACAATTTTGTGGTACTTAGATATATTTTGTGAAAGGATGTTACTATATGTACACACATTATAACAAAGTTTAACTAGCATTTTTATTTCAGAAAGGTTTGCATTCTGATCCTCTATTTTGTCTATATGCCTGGTGATGACATAGCATACAAGTATATCTAAACCTCCTATAAAGCAAAGACCCACTAGCCTATTTCTCTGGCTTCTCATTGGGCCACATCAGCAAAATAATGTCATCCGCCCACTAAGTGACGTCATCCGCCCACTAAGCCTCATTTATCTTCCACTAGCTATTTCTTTTGAAATAGAAAAAAGTCGTAGCACCTAAACCAAATATCGTAATTAAAATCCAATTGCACCATGGTGTTCCTCGCAATAAACTCTTTAAAACAAGACCCCACATGGATATATTTCGATAACTTTTTTGCAAACATTTAAACGGCCGTTCCTAAGAAAAACCTAGCAAAACTGTCATTTCTAAGCAAAAACCTAGCAAAACTGTATATCACATGGATTACATGTGGTCCTCCGAAACATGCATGATTTTGTGAAGGAAAACTCCTAGAACTTTTGGGAGGGCGGATGGCCCTCAGGTATAGTAGGGGTGAGGAGTGAGGGTGGATGAGGTTAGCCTCCCGTATTGGTCGATCCTATAGGTTAGTGACCGTGTTTTCTTTGATAACTGTTTCTAAGCAAAAGCCCGTTTCTAAGAAAAACCTAGCAAAACTACATATCATATGGATTATATGTGGTCCTCCGAAACATGTATGATTTTGTGAAGGAAAACTCCTAGAACTTTTGGGAGGGGGATGACCCTCAGGTATAGTAGGGGTGAAGGGTGAGGGTGGATGAGATTAGTCTCCCGTACTGGTCGATCCTATAGGTTAGTGACCGTGTTTTCTTTGATATGGTTTTTGTTGTCTTTTGTTACACCTTTAACAAAAAAACTAAATCTGTTCTCTGCTTATATCGCATATATACTTATGTATTATACACCAACGAGATTTCTTCTACATCCTATTTCTCCTAACTCAATTCAAATTACTCTTGCATTCCCGCAGCAACGCGCGGGGAATTCACCTAGTTTAAATTGATTATCCTCACATGTATACTTGAATTGGTAGCAGTGGTAACAAGCAGTTCATCTACATTATGGTGTACCATTGAACATTTGAACTGGTTAGCTTTTAGCTCAATCTATGATCACTATTATATATGTTTCCATCTTGCTAGCTATGACTGCCTAGCACTGATCTCTAGCAGAGCCCTCAAATTAAACATGCTATCTTCAGAAAGGAAGATCTTTGAGACATGATTCTTTAAGTGAGCTTGGAAAAACATTGAGACCTTTTATCAAAATAGATTGTGCAAACATGTTTTTTTTTGCCCTTAGGATATGTGCTCACATCCCCTCCACCATTGCATGCGCATAGGGATGGACCCATCCCCATACACATCTAACGGTGGAGGGGATGGGAGCATATGCCTTTGAGGGAAGATTTAATGTTACCTAGGTTGTGTGTGTATACATGTTGTAGAAATATCTAGGATGGAATCAAAAGGAAACCAGGCTCTTGACGGTAGTGGTGCGCTCGTAGTACTTGGGCTTGTTGGTGTAACAGAGTCACTGGCCAGTAGCCACGATGCTCCTTGTTTTGGGCTATGCTATCCTCTTCTTGCCTGGTGATGGTCGCACATGCATTTTGCTCCTTGCGTCTGCTTGCACTTCCTCCTTGGGTTGAGAGAAAAATGTATTGCAAATCATCTATCCCATTAAAACAAACATTGCATGGCATGTGGCAACACAATAAATCTCATCACTAATTCCGAGATCAACATCATTACGTCTTATGTGTTTGCATCGTCGCTTCAATGTGCATTGCATTAGATAGCCCTATACAAAAATGATTTTTACAATCACCTCCTATTTTTAGGGACGATTCACATAGCAAAATGGATTTTAGCTTATCTAGATGATACTATAGCTTAGAAATGTCCCTATAAATCAGGGCTCTTAAGCAAACAACCCTTAGAAATGTAACATTTTTAGGGATGTATGCTTTATCAGAACCGTCCCTAAAAATCAACCCAATCGCTCCAACAAATATGAGATCTTTAGAAGTAGTTGGATTAAGTCAACTGCTCCTAAGAGAGCCACCACTAAAATTACTCTCCTATAACCCTTCCTTCAAGTTTGTAAGTAACTTGTGGTCAGCTGAGTGAATCAGTTTTATTGGGCTTGTTGGGTTATGCTGGTTCTACAATAGCGTATAGCTGCTGCTGCTGCTAATTTCCTTTATAGAAGAACCGTAATTGCTGGGGGGGTTTTTTTTTGAGTGGAAACAATAATTGCTGGTGTGCCTGCTTTAGGCGCAGCCATGGTGCTACTGTACGTTAGCAAGCTCTTCGGAGAAGGCCCAATTAAACCTTGTGGCCTGTTGAAGTGACCAGGCATCTGGGCCGAAGGTGCATATGCAAGTGCCCAACAGCACAAAATATCTTTTCTCAAAAAAAAAAGTACAAAATATCTTCCACTCAAAAAAAACAGCACAAAATATATTCCACTAAAAAAACAGCACAAAATAATATATGCGATTCCATTATCTTGCTAGCTCTGATCGTGTTGGCAACGATCGATCAGCTAGCAAATCCAAGGTAGGATTTACCTCAGCTAAACTTTTGGTGCGCTTGATCCACCGCTGATACTCGGGGTTGAAGGCTTCACAAGCTAGTTGTAGGAAGTAACTTGTGTAAAGTTTGTTGTCTCAAAGGTCGTGAATCAGCTCGTTTTTAGGAGCTGCTCTAGAAGTGCCTCATTTTTGTGGAACTTTCACAGTTTGCTGTAGGAGTACACTGGTTATTGCTTCCACAATGGCCATCGTTACCATAATCATCCTAAATCATACAAGTTTTAACCTCGGTAGACAAAGACAAAATATAGGAGTTACTATATTTCAGATGTCCGAATTTTTTATACAATAATTTTAGCCAACCAACTAATCTTTAAAAGCCAAAATGCCATAAAATATTCGTCCAGCCGTATCTTCATTTGAGTTCCAAATTTCCAATGGGCGTCCGCTCCTTTTCCTTTTCCTCGCTCGTTTGTGCTTTGGTGTTTTTTTTGTTTTTCTCTTGTATAGCCGTCAAATTTAAAATAACCTAAATGCTAGTTTTCGGACGCGCAGGCCCTGGAGGTTCGGCACGCACACCTCATCTACCGTTGGATCAATCCCGCACCCACCGTCCGATCGCGCCCACCGCATTGCGCCGAGGACCCAAGGTGGAGAGAGCCCGTCTTTCCCTCTCCTTTTCGCCCATCCCCCATGCTCTCTCCTGTTCGTCTAGCTCCAGCCTCATCTAGAATCCTCCACTGAACTCGCCAGGTGCATGGCGTTTCCGGTGAAATCCCCGGCGTCATCGGCGTAAATCCCGGCGAAATTCCTACGGCTGGCAACAACAGGGAGTAGGTGCTGCTCACTGGGGCGAACAATTTGTAATCGGAGGTGCTTCAAATTGAGCTGCGGTCGGTGTTCCAGATCCTGGGAGGATCCGCGATGGAAGGTTGCCTTGCCGGCGGGGGTTTCCACGGTGGTGGAGATGGGTTCGTCATCATCCTTCCCCTTTCCCCATTTGCATTTGCTTGTTGTTCTTCGCCGTTTCAGTACCCTTTCATATATGCCCTTCTAATCCTCCATGTTCTCCCTATTGAATGTCACTTTTATGAATCCATGGCAGATCTGTCACTCCTGGTGAATCTCGCCTCTATTGAGTTCATCTCCTCCATGAATCAGTTGTTGCTGGGCTTCAATTGAAGTGGTGGATCTCCAGTTTCAGAGTGGTGGATCTCCAGTTTGGGCGCCACAAACGGTAGGTCCATTAGCATTTCCTAAGCATTTAGGTTCATTTTGGGAACATCACTACCATTTTGTATGCATTCCTGGTGAATTTGACTCTCAGTAAACCTTCGGTACTACATATGCTTTGGTGTCTGTATTGATTTTTCATGTGGTGTGTACTTAGATTTGATAGAACTGACGATAGATGTGGTCTAAGTGATCTTTCATGTGGTGTGTTTGGAGGCCTAGGGATTTTCATGAGAAGCGCATTAGTCATGAGCTTTGTCATATGTGCAGTAGCTATTATGCCTTTTCTTAGATTTTGTAATAAAATGTGAATATGGCTATTATTCATGTATGATGTCGTTATTCATGACAAGTGCGTATTCCGTGGTTGCTTCTCCTAATTGTTAGTATTTTTCCGCTTCCCTGCCATTTCAAATCTGCACCTAAAATCTTTTTCAAAACCCATGTAGTGATGTGCCTAGATTTTTTTCTCATAAGTGATTCCGTTTTGATAACTACAAGTGTGCATTATGTGCTCTCCTACCTGTTAGTACTCTCCTACCTGTTAGTATTCATGCCTGTTCACCCTTACTTGCCTGTGCTCTTTTCTGTCATTGTAAATGACTATGCAATGTACCCTGAAGATTTATATGTTTATTTTTCTTTTTTCTTAAAAAAAACTCATGTATTGACGAGCCTAGTGCACAAGTGAACTTTGCATTCTTGGAATTGCTGGTTGTTCACTGCTTTCAACTATATCCACTGGTATGTAAGGTTTGCCTATCTCCATGCTATGTTCATAAAATTTTTACTAGTTCTAAATCAATATGGTGAAGTTGGGATCATTTTTAATCACAAAGTTTTTAGAACCCGACTAAAATTCCACCAAAATAGTATGTAGATTCTGTGAGAAACCGGGGGTGCTTTCCCCTCCATTTCTCTTGGAATCTCTGTAATTCCTGGTTCCAGTGGCTTAGAATAATGTGGTTGAACTTGATCTTGGCTTCATAATGCACTTTTTGTTGATAAATACACACACTGCACACCAGAAATGCTTTTTGTTTCATACATAAATGCCTTCCGTACCAGACCAAATTTCAAATATTTAGGCACACGTACCTAGCCCAGTTTTAACTTTTCCCTCCATTTTGTTTCAACTTTTGGTGGTGTCAACCACTTTTGGAGGGTGTTTTCCCCTCCATTTCTCTTGGAATCTATGTAATTCCCAGTTGTGATGGCTTAGAATAATGTGGTTGGACTCGATCTTGGCTTCATCTTGCACTTACTGTTCATTTCCTTCCTTTTGCAGGTACTACATTTATTTGCGTCATCTGGTGCTTTGTGTTTCATTTGCAGATCTTGTGTGTCACTTCAAGTATGTTCTGGTTCCTTTCTCTATCTATTAATGTGTTCTAGCATTTTAAAAAAAAATACAGTTTGGCAGTCTAGCATTTATGTGGTTACGGTTAAGCAGTTTATGTATTATGCCTTAGCATTTTTTTTCAATTGTATCGTGGCAGTACTGGGTCATTTTTCATTTTAATTGTGTGCCAATTGGGAAGGTTGGATTTTGGACAAGTTTAGTATTGATGACATACATGATCATGGGATCTCTATTCATGTCAATTGTTTTGTCTGGTATCACTTTATTCCTTTATCTCACAATAATAGATCACTACAGTTCATCTATTCCTCCTTTTGTTGATACCATCTTCTTTTGCTCATATCTTCCCTGTTACCTACAGAAACACAGTAACCATTGACCCTTCTCTATTCATATGTCCCTGCTGTTTCTACTCGCCCTTTTTCTTCTCATTTCTCTCAGACGTGTTAATGTGATTCAGAACCAGTGTTGGATATGCTATTTCCAAATGGATATTACTGCATGTTTTTTTGAGTCTTAATATCTAGAGAACACTATAAATTTAGTCTAGTGTTATATCTAACAATTTTCCAAATCCAATGTTCTATCATTACTGACATGTCGTGCATGCTCATTATAGCATTCCTAGCATTTTTTCAGTTGAAGCTAAGCAATTTATTGATTATTGCCTAGCAATTTAGTAATCTGATGTAGGCGATAAAGGTTTACTTCATTAGGCAGTAACACAATTTATGCATCAGTCATTTATAGTGCTGTTCATTAGGTAGTGATGGTCTTTTAATTATGTCTAGATTTTGAAATGAACTTACAGTTCAATCTTGTAATCCTCCGCTTGTTTTCTCAACGAAGTGTTGGACCTCGAATCTTGGCTTATATAGCACTATGGACTCTCTTTCATTTTGGAAATTCTTTGTTCAGTATCTCCACCACTGCCTTTTCAGTCGCAGGCAATTCTTTGGCACCTCAAAAGCATTTTCTTCAGTGGTCACAAGCAATTTAGTTGTGCCACAAAAGCATTTTTAGTTAGCTCATTATCCCCACATACATGTAACGAAAAGAAAATGAAATACATTGATGGTTTTGCATGCACTTTTTTACCGTACAGCCCATGCAACCACAAATATACAAGATATAACTACCATATATTCAGATTTTTTGTGAAGCAACCTTTACATTCGGATTTTGTTTGAGAAACCTACATATTTTGATTTTATACAGCATAATCGCTCATAGATAATTAATGCTACAGAATATGATGTTATCAAGTAGCGGCATTTTCATCCAGATTCTAATATCTTTGCCAAAATGAATCTACTACTGTGATAACAGATAAACTTATTGCATGTATGCAGTTTTAGAATATTTTGGACAGGAGCGCTTGGAGATTGGCAATCAACGTACCTGAACCGTGACCTCTTTCTGTCTTGTGCCCTTTATGTCCCTTTATGTGTCTCCCTGTTTCTCGTCTCTTTTGGGTTTCATCTCTAGCCTACCCCAACTTGCTTGGGACAAAAGGCTATGTTGTTGTTGTTGCAGTTTTAGAATATTTCTATGCAAATTATGTGCAAATCTGATTCTCAATGAGATCCCCAGGTTTATGAATTGCGTAATGAACATTCTTTTGTACAACAATCCAGGAAATGTTGCGAAAATAAGCAATAAGATTATTTTTAAATATGCTCAGGAACTAGCAATGTATACAGATTCGGGATTTTCGTCAAAACAGTTTAGACTCTATCAGATGTTGCATGTGCGACACCTTATTACCACTATGTCTTTTCCATACTCCAAAAATGTTTATTCTGTTCACGTGGCAACATAATCTAGAGAAGAGTTGTGAGATACTGAGATGTGAAGATAAATGAATCATATAGTTGTTCTTACAGGACTATCATATGACATCTTATTTGTCCATTTTTGAAATTGCCCTCTGTACTTGTTAGCCCTACCATCCTGTCATATTTAGAAGTTACATTTCATCTGTTTATCAACCTGCAAACTAATGTTTTTACTTTTCTTTCTTATTTGGTTGCAGTTTAAGCAATGGTTAGAGGGCAAAGACATCAACAAGGTGCATCGAGCTGCAAATTAATGTTGTATGTGACCTACAAAGGCTACTACTGAAGGCGTAAAAAAGAAACTGTGAATTTTGAGTCACATACAACTACCAATGCAAAAAGGTATGTATTCTTAGGCAACAATGTTGTTCCGATTAGGCGATATTTGATTCTAAAGTGGCAAAATAGTGTATTTTATTGACCAATTTCATTGGTCTAACTTTTTATGTGTCACATAGAAATAGCATCATTTCTACTAGATTAAATAGCAAGTGCTTTTGTAGCCATATCTGACCTATTTTTTTAGCATTGCACTACATGTTTTCTAATTATCACTTTTGCCATTACATTGCAGGTCATCAATGTATTCAGCGGGGAATTTCAAAAAATGATGTGTAGCAATTAGTGATAGTAAGTAGGTCGTCCAGTAATATGTAGCATTGCAGCTCATTCAGCCATTATGGAAGCACATGCTGTCTGCAGATCAACCGTTAAACATGCTGCATTTGGATGGAACTATTAAATAGAGAATCAAATCTTATGTGCAGTCATCCTATATGTCAAATAAATTGGAACATTATTATGTTTCTTTATGTATTTCTCAGTCATTTAGCTTTTTTCTTGTGTAGTTCTGATAATATGTGCAGTTCGAAGATGTCTAATGCATTGCTGAGAAAATTAGAGCCTCTTTTGTGCAGGCCTGGTGTCATTTTAATTCAAATTTGCATGAAAAAAATAATTTTGTTAGAGATGGTAAATTAGGAGGTCGTAGCATCCAAAAGGTGTGGGCCTCCCCAATTTTGGCGGCAAAACAATGGGGGCGCTTGAAAATCCTCTCGCTCTGGAGGCGCGGAGCCCGACCAATTATCATATTTGCCGAAAAAGGAAAGTGGTGGGAAATCTTTCCAAAAAAAAGGAATGTGCGGTTAGAAGGCACTAATACTGCACGCGCAGGCTATAGTAAAATTCTTAAAATAAATAATAAATACAATATTAGAGGCCTATTAACCATTGATCTTTCTCTAATCTAATATCTATAAAAGGGCAGACCCAGTGCCAGAAGCTCCCACACGAGTGGGGTCAGGGGAAAGGAATAACCGAAGCAAAGTCTTACCCCTAAACGAATGATTTTTTTTACCACGAGGTTGTTGATGTAGTTTTGATTAGGAGTAAAACTTATTTTAAACTATTACAACTTGGATCAACCGTTGGTATAACTAATCAAATGATGAACTAAAATCTTTACTAATCCAATCTAAATAAATGCATCTCTGCAATCCCTAACGAGGGCTGCACGTGGTAAATCAAGAGAGATCTCCCATCATAATCATTAATAGACATATCAGTCTTTCACACGTCAGCAACTAACTCCTTGTTGACTTTAGTTGGAGATTAGAATTGCATATTTTTATGAGTCCTCTAAGAAAATTATGAAACTCAATGTCTAACTATAGCAACACATGGATAGTATGAAAATAAATATTATAATATATTTATGTCTAAATATTTCTATGCTTTGCAATGAGAGCATAAATCTATCAGAGGATGTATTTTAATTCGATACATATTTAATAGAATATTGTCATATTATTGTCAATATTAATTTATAGGATGGATATGCCATGATCATCATAAAATAAATTACAGTTTTTAAATATTATAGAAAGGGTAAAACATAGATAAATATTTAGCATTCCCATCGTCGTTTCTTATGGAGATTTGACAGATTCTTTTGTTGCTAAGCACAGACATGTTGGCTAGTCTAATATTAAAAAACAAAACATTTCTTTCAATTTATTTTTTCGTCCCGCTTCTTTTACTTTCCAAACTGCCCTCGCGCACACTGTATTCTGAATGTGACCTGGATGAACCGTACTCATGCAAGTTAGAATAACTCGTGTTCAGTGATAATACAAAGTATAATTCCAATACGTATTGTGTTCCGTGCAATACACCAGCACATTTGCTAGTACGATTAAAAATAGGAAAAAGTCTATCTGACCCCCTCAACTATCATACTTGGTTTACTTCACCCCCTCAACTATGAAACCGTCTGTTTTACCCCCTGAACTATCTAAAACCGTCCGATTTAGGAAAAAGTCTATCTGACCCCCTCAACTATCATACTTGGTTTACTTCACCCCCTCAACTATGAAACCGTCTGTTTTACCCCCTGAACTATCTAAAACCGTCCGATTTACCCCCTGGGGCGGTTTTCAGCGGCGGTTTTGCTACAGTAACACCGGATTTGCTACAGTAACGGCGGGTTGCTACAGTACCCGCGTTTTTGAATTTTCTTTTTTTATTTATTTTCGGTGAATCATAGAAAAATCATAAAATGAAAAATCTAATTTTATTGGACTCCACATGAGTAGATCTACATAGTGAATATATAATACGGTATACTTTAGTACAAAATTTTTTTACTGTAGCCTTAGATTAATTGGAAAATCTAATTTTGTCTGTAATTAATTAGAATAATTCATAGCTGCAGCTTCTATGGTCCAATTGTGGTGAAATTTTTATGGTACGCTAATTATTGTATGCTTGAACTATAGTAAAAATTTCGTACTCATTGAACTATGTATAACTTAGTTATAGATAAATTCTAATTAATTACAGACAAAATTGGATTTTCCAATTAATCTAAGGCTACAGTAAAAATTTTGTACTAAAGTATACCATATTATATATTCACTATGTAGATCTACTCATGTGGAGTCCAATAGAATTAGATTTTTCATTTTATGATTTTTCTATGATTTACTATGATTTTTCAAAAATTCACCGAAAATAAATAAAAAAAAGAAAATTCAAAACCGCGGGTACTGTAGCAACCCGCCGTTACTGTAGCAAATCCGGTGTTACTGTAGCAAAACCGCCGCTGAAAACCGCCCCAGGGGGTAAATCAGACGGTTTTAGATAGTTCAGGGGGTAAAACAGACGGTTTCATAGTTGAGGGGGTGAAGTAGACTAAGTATGATAGTTGAGGGGGTCATGTAGACTTTTTCCGTCCGATTTACCCCCTGGGGCGGTTTTCAGCGGCGGTTTTGCTACAGTAACACCGGATTTGCTACAGTAACGGCGGGTTGCTACAGTACCCGCGTTTTTGAATTTTCTTTTTTTATTTATTTTCGGTGAATCATAGAAAAATCATAAAATGAAAAATCTAATTTTATTGGACTCCACATGAGTAGATCTACATAGTGAATATATAATACGGTATACTTTAGTACAAAATTTTTTTACTGTAGCCTTAGATTAATTGGAAAATCTAATTTTGTCTGTAATTAATTAGAATAATTCATAGCTGCAGCTTCTATGGTCCAATTGTGGTGAAATTTTTATGGTACGCTAATTATTGTATGCTTGAACTATAGTAAAAATTTCGTACTCATTGAACTATGTATAACTTAGTTATAGATAAATTCTAATTAATTACAGACAAAATTGGATTTTCCAATTAATCTAAGGCTACAGTAAAAATTTTGTACTAAAGTATACCATATTATATATTCACTATGTAGATCTACTCATGTGGAGTCCAATAGAATTAGATTTTTCATTTTATGATTTTTCTATGATTTACTATGATTTTTCAAAAATTCACCGAAAATAAATAAAAAAAAGAAAATTCAAAACCGCGGGTACTGTAGCAACCCGCCGTTACTGTAGCAAATCCGGTGTTACTGTAGCAAAACCGCCGCTGAAAACCGCCCCAGGGGGTAAATCAGACGGTTTTAGATAGTTCAGGGGGTAAAACAGACGGTTTCATAGTTGAGGGGGTGAAGTAGACTAAGTATGATAGTTGAGGGGGTCATGTAGACTTTTTCCATTAAAAATACAACTCACAAGAGACAATTTATAGTTTTTTTAATAGACAAACAATGATAAAATTACATGTTGTCTGGAAAAAAAAACAAAAAAACAGACACTTAAAATAAAGGAGAAGTAAAAAAAAATATCACATACTGCTCACATGTACGTGTACAGAACAAGATTGAACGTTCCACACGCATAAGGTTATCCTCTTTTTTAGGGAACGGCAGGGAAGCCCTCTACCTATTTTTTTCATATATAAAAAGGGGAATATTTACATTTTACAAAGCTTGCAAAACCCAAGAAAAAAAAAAGTCAAGAGTACATTATGGGAGATTATCTTGCCACACAGAAAGGGGCGCTGCTATACTTTACTCGGCCTTGATACACACCATAAGAAAGCTCCTCCTTGAAGGCTAGGGACCAGGAAGCTTATCCTCTTGTTTGTAGAATCATTGTAATCTGCATGGATGTGACGTCCGAACTAATGCACGCACGTGAAGACGGTTAGCTTATCACATCATATCCTGCTGATAAGCTCCGCGGCCGCGGCCGCGGCCGCCGCTCTACTGTACAAGTGGTCATCGTGATATGTTGACAGGGACAGCAAATTAATTTCTTGGGCCGTTTCTGCATGGGAGCCGGTACGAGACAATTTACGCATAGCTGGTAGCATCTCCAAGACGAGACGAACAAAAACCAAAAAATGGCTTTGCGTGGCTATAAAAATATAGAGAAAACTAAATTCCCTGTTTGATACGGTATAAATAATCAAGAGGCTCTCTCTAACTTTGGGAGCTCAAGCCCAGCATGTCAGCAACATGACCCACGTCCTCCGTATCTCTGCACACCGCACACCTTGACAGCCAGGCCAACAAACCCAAGTTGCCAAGCGTCAGACATCCGCACTCCAGTCGGCAGTCGCACCACCGTCCGCTCCACTGACTGTACAAGCCTAAATTAGGTGGATGCTCTGTAGTCTAAAGAAAATTGTCTTTCTATTTTTTCATAAAAAGTTTAAAACCATGTGGGTTCAACTCGAAGCCTTAACTTAACCCAACTATATCCGAACAAGTGATTGAGCTTTGTTAAAGTAATGCAAATGAATGTGACTATGTGTATGGACATGGTTAAAGTAATATCTATGTCTTAATTGTTAGTTCATTTGTATGAGATAGAGCAGGTTATATATTTGTATGGCTAGTGTCAAGTTCTACAATTTGACGTGTTTATCATTTTTGAAGTATCGTTTTGTGTCGATTTCGACATTACCCAAAGGATAAATATCGATACCATTCTCGTTTTTGATGATATCCTACCGTTTTTATTTTCAACAGAGAAATGTGAAAATGAAAATGATGGAGTCTTCTTCTGATCGTTTTCACCCTACCTCTGCTTAAATATATGCCAATAAATCATGTGACAAAGTGTGGCAGAACCGTCTAATCTAATGCCCTCCCAAGAGTACTTGTCTTTTATTAGACACTAAGTACCCAAGAGAGAGCACTAAACTCTACGATTCCATCGAGCACACTCAACGGGAGAACTCGAAAGTCCACATTTTACCTCAGGATCATAAATGAGAGATAAAGCTTACAACAACTTTGTCATTTCTTACATCACTTTTAGTACAACCTCAGAGTAATTCATTATTTAATTATAATAGCGGAATGTAAAATGTTATCAGAATTTCAGCGGAATGAAAATCATTTAAGGTCAAGTTTAAACATTATCATGAAGAACACTTATATACATGAAATGATAATAGATTATAAGTTTTTCCTTTGAAAACATTTTATGTGGGAGTTTAAATAAACACTACGTCCGCACGTAAAGGAAATCCTCGCTGAGCCCACCAGGAGGTTTCCACACACAAGTGTCAGCTCCAAAAACCTGTCACCTGCAACAGGGTAGAACAAACCCTGAGTACTCAATTGTACTCCGCAAGACTTACCCGTCAAAAGGAAAGAAAAGACTCCAAGGATATGCAAGGCTATCTGGCTTGTGGTTTATTACAGCGGCAGGAAGCATTACTAAAGGTGCATCCTTATATTCAATTTTTATTAGCAGTCATCAGTAGTTCATTAACTAACCATTCTAGGTAAGCACCTGTTCTATTTTTAAGCAAAGGTTGAGCCATCAGAACCATGTTTCCATCTTTCATCTTTTAGTTCTTACTACGGTGCCAGAGTGCAGTTAAGCCGTACCGTCACGTAGAAACGGCGATTCATGAATCAATGTGCCCAGCTGGGTACCCCGAAAAACACACGTCTCGCTCGCACCCCAGGCACGAGTGAGACCAACCCATTCCACTCCTGTCACGGGTTCCAGGTCCCCGTCCAAACTTGGACTCCAAGCCCCCACACTTGAGGCCCGGCCTCAAAGTGGTGCTTAGACCTCCACCTATCCCGCCGCCAATCAGTCGATCCGGAAAGAGCCGGAGCCCATGACAAGAGAATAACAAGCCTTCCCGCTCCCATAAATAAGTATGTGCTCGGGATAATAAATCTGTGACTTGACCGGAGATCCAGTGCAACGAACGGTCCTTAATCGACACAGGCGGGACAAATGCAATTAGAGCCTCGCTCGGATTGCCCAACCAAGTCCATATCCAATTCCAAGTACAGTCCCACCCGGCCACCAATTATTATCCATATATAATCCATGTGATAGTAACATGATAATAGTAACAATAATATATTTCATATCTCTCGCGAGTGACAGACAATCACTCGACTTCTACCGGAGTCCTGTAGCATAGCAATCTATACGGTCCTGACATACTAGTAAGACTCATGGGATCATGATATATATATATATATATATATATATATATATATATATATATATATATATATATGCAAGTGGGTTTCATTCAACTCCTTAAAACTTAATGCATAAGCATAAAATAAAATGCAGAATAATAGGGGTTATGTACCGGGGCTTGCCTAGGTAAACATATAACCAAATGTTAGTATGCCATCTCCGGGGCACGTTCACCAAGACACCATCTTTTGGATTAACGCCAAGTCCTCCGGTTGATCCATCGATCCACCATCATTCCTATTATGATTTACGCGAATGCAACGTAGAGACATAAGTAAAAGACAGCAATCGCAACTCTCGTCGTATGACTACATCTCGCAAACTAGCAGGCTAGCCACAC
This sequence comes from Saccharum hybrid cultivar R570, assembly GCA_038087645.1. Classification (NCBI taxonomy): domain Eukaryota; kingdom Viridiplantae; phylum Streptophyta; class Magnoliopsida; order Poales; family Poaceae; genus Saccharum; species Saccharum hybrid cultivar. The sequence continues at coordinate 25,349,585 of JAQSUU010000198.1, forward strand.
ACCAACTCACTAGGACACGTATCCACGTTGTCAATTCAAACGTTATTTATCAACAAGTGTTTTAGTTATATAAACCCGAGATGTCGCGTTATTCATTTTATCGGTTTACTACATATTCAAACTAGGCTTGTTAATTATCCTAGCAACTAATTATTTTGGAGCTACCAAAATCATAGCGAACATATAGTAATACTAGGAGATTAATATAAAATTTCTAGAATTAATACTATCAATGATTATTCCTAAAAAATCCCTATAAGATCGTGTTTGATAATATTAAATGTCTCGAAGTACTTAGAGCAAGCCTAAAAATATTATAACACTACGTGAACCAATTATACCTTTATATAGATCATGATTTTAGGAAACTAACAAAATTGGTTTCGTGATTTTTGGACTTCTACACAATCCTGTTTTGAATTTACAAGTTTAGCTAGGAAATAAATTAAGAAATTGCTTCAAAAACGAAAAAGGGCCGGCGCTACCGATTTGGCCCAGCAACCCATGTGGCCCGCGCGAAAACGCGATCGCACCCGACGCAGCGGCCTAGCTACGGCCCAAACGGGGAGCCCGCGCCCGCGCCCGCGTTTTTGCAAAAACGCCCCTAACCTATCAGGTATCTCCGCGGCACCGCTGTGCACTATTGCACACGGGACACGATTTGCACAAACAACCCGGAAGTAAGTCGTCTTCGCCATAGGGCGGTCCTTGGCGCGCCGGTGCGCGACGGCGCGGCTCCGGCCGACATCGCCCGACCACGCCGGCCTACCGAGAGCCACAACGACTTGCCCACCGGGCCGACGAGCATCGCGAGTCAACCGCGAAACCCAGAGCAGCAACCAGGAGCTCACCGGTGGCTCCTAACGCGCGGTCCACGCTGGCAGACTAACCTCTAGGTGGCGTGCCCGTTCCAAGGAAACTAGAAGCTAGCGAACCGGTAGAGGTCACGTGGGAGCAGAAGAGGCTTACCCCGAAGCTGTCGCGCGCGGCCGGTTGAGGCGTGGAGAGACCGGTGAACTCTGGCCACGTGCGCGCGGCGGAGGCGGAGGCGCACCGAGGCAGACATGGTCGCGCCACGCCGTCGCCGGAGAAGTCTCCGGCCAAGCCTACGTGCGCACGGTAAATACTAGGTCCTGAGAAACCTGGAGCACGAGTCAATTTGAACAAAAACGAGAGAGGGGCTCACCCCCAAACCACGCACTGCTCCGGTGGAGAGAAGACTGGCGACGGCGAGTTTCTAAAATTCACCGACGAGGGTGCACTACTGACGCTCGACGTGGGCTAGGTGGCTAGATAAATACCATGCCCTTCCACTGGGACGAGTAATTGGACCAGGGTGCTTTGAATCAGACAGAACCGAGGCAGGACGGTGATCGTGCTTGACGGTGTCGCGACCAATGGCGGTCTCGGTCACGGGGCGAGGCACGCGTGGTCAAGCAGCACTGATGCCGCAGCAATGCAGCGGGGCAGCGACGCAAGCGGCATGGCAGGGCGCACACGGCACGGCAGATGCAAATCCTGACGAGGACGGGCGGAGCAGTCGAAGTCAAGGTCACGTTGCGGCAGCGGCGCGTTCAGACACCATGAATGTTGGGGCAATGACTTGACTCTTCGGTCTCAATGGAATAGCGGCAGCGGCTGGTTCATGTACGTACGCAGCTCGGCAACTCTGCGGCACTGTCAGAAGTCGCGGCGGGCGGCAGGGCAGCAGCGCGGTAGTGGACGTGGCGCAGCACGGCAGCGGCAGCGCGAGCACACGCGGTCATGGCGTTCTGCTTAGACCCCAGCCAAGCAGAGCACGATGCTCGGCCAGCGCGGGACCACGGAGGGCAGTAGGCGTGCATGAGTACGTGAGGTGTGCGTGTGTTTGTTTCTAATTTCTTTTCGTTTCTTTTCTTTTACCAAAATAAATACGTAATTAAGTAAATTACAACATCCCATTATTCCTTTGTTACTAATCTAAATACACACATATATATATCTATTATATAATTATACATATATTTATCTATAGAGATACACTCGGAAAAAAATAAATTTCTACACTACTTTAAATAATATAGCAACACGCTTATCAAATCGAAATACGTGAGTGTATACCACACTGGTTTTATAGAATTTGTTTTCACGCTAAGTGATTAAAACGACTTATTCTATTTTTCTTATTAAGATCACAATAGCATATTTTCATCTAAAATAAACTAAGTTGCAACACTCATGTAGTTTTTCCTAACTACAGAAATGAGTCATATAAGATTCGGTATCATTTCATGTGCAATTAAATTTTAAAAACCCGAGAACTCGCTTTGCTAATTCCTTTTAGGCCTTAATCACGTGCTAACTAAGCTAGTAACACCAGGGTGTTACACAAAGTTTCAGTGTTACATTGGATAGAAACTCGAACTCAACCAAGTACATCTGCTTCCCATGGTCCCAGTCAAAGGGAGCACAAAGCCACAAATAAAAGAGAGAAATGAAACGAAAAAAGGAGACATATCTAATTAATGTTAGTTGGAGGGGGCGGCGGTTAGGTGTTTCAATGCTAATTTGGTCGTTTCAATCCAGCCAACAGGGATGATTTTTGTAGGAAAAAATAAAAGAATTTATTCTGGTCTCTGGAAGAGTTTTGCACTCAACCATCCATTATTGCAAAGTTTCAGCACCCGGCTGATGAAATGAATCCTTCAAAAAAACACAAAAGTAGAGGGACTAAACAAGACTAACGGCGAACTAAGCACAAAGCCTATTAAAAGACAGTCACAAATTTTTAGCAAAAATCTATATTGTCGTAGTCTCCATTATTCAACATACCTATTTTAAATCGACCAGCCTCCTTCTGAAACATATGGATCAAAACTGCGTCCAATAGGTCACCCTGAAAATAACCTGTAAATAAGGGTGTAACACTTTTTTTATCAAAAACTATATCATTTCTAGCCAACCACACATAGAGCAAAAGATTGCATGCTCCCACTCGAATTTGAGATTGTAATTTTGGATGCACTTGTTGTAATCATGTTTGGAAAAAAAGTCATATTTGTTGGTGGTTGCAACCAAAGGGTACATGAACAATCCTCCAAACAAAGCGTGCTATATGACATTGAAAAAACAAATGTTCGATGGTTTTATTGTTGTCACAAAAACAACATTTTTCATCACCCCTCCAATTTTATTTTAGGAGATTGTCTATTGTTAAAATCACTTCTTTCAATAAGAACCAAATAAATATCTTAACTTTTAGAGGTAATTTGATTGGAGCAAGTAACGGAATTAGACATGGATAACAAAAGAAAAAGTCAAATAAGAAAGTTCAGATTTTTCAGGGTGATAGAAGGAACACTTAATTTTACATGTACCAAATAGAGAATCCCCCAAAAATGTATTGGACATAAAATATAGTTTATCTAAGAATGCACCATTTTCTATGTCTAAAAACTGCCATGTCATCCGTCAAAACCTCTCTGCTCACATCTGAACAACCTCTGCCCACTTCTAGCTAGGGGCACAGGGGCAGACCGACGGCCACAAGGTACTTCCAGCCAGCTGCAGCCGCGTGGGGCAGATCAGCGACTAGTTAGAGCAGGCAGCAAGTGGCCAAAGGGCAAGGGCTTAAGGTGGTTAGGCTCAGGTTTTGGGCGCCCAGCATAAGAGCATCTCTAGAAGTAGCCCTCAAAACAAAGTTTCTACTTCTCATTCGAGGGTTTCTCCTATTTTTAAGGGTTTGTGTTTTCTTTTCATCTCCTCCAACAAGAGTCCTCAAATCACAGCCTCAAATTCATCCCAGTGGACAATGACAAATGGGACCCATTGATCATTCCTTTCTCCTCATTCTTATCAATTGAGCTACCATCCAAATCTCGGTTGTCGTGGCAGCAGAGGAGAGGAGCCAAGATCTGCCCATCGTGGCACTCATGGGGAGGAGCCAAGATCCATTGGTAGAGGAAGAGGAAGATCTGCCGGTTGAGGAAGAGGAAGATTCGTCAGTTGAGGAAGAGGAGCCATGCGAAGATTCGCCAAAGGAGAGGAGCTATGTGGATTCGTCGAGAGGATCTTGCCGTATGGGATTCATCGGGAGGATCTCGTCGCACGAGATTCATCAGGAGGATCTTTCCCAACGATGTCGGTCCTCGTTCATTGTGCCTCACCAGTGAAGGTAGACGATCCAAGATTCATCAGGAGGACTAGCGGATTCGCTGTTAACGAAATATGGTTAGCAATCTACCGAGGGGTATGTCCATGGTAGTAGATGGATCGATGGAGGTGCGCGAGATATGAACTAGATGGTGACACGGGCACAGAGACAACGATTTAGGCAAGTTCAGGCCGTCAAGTCGACGTAATGCCCTACATCATGTGTCTTTGGTGGATTGTACATTGTGATGAGATATCTGGGGATCTGCCAACTAGGGGACCCATGTCTCTCCTTATATACTCTGGAGGGGTAGGATTACAAGAAAAGTATCCTAGTCGTTTACATGACAAGGATTCTATTTAGATTACAATATCTATAGTATCCAATCAGATCTTCTAGGTGCCTTGCGGTGTATGTCGAGCAGTGTCATGTGCCGCAAGTCTTGATGTCGTAAGCTGGACCGTCCCTGATGGGACGACCCATGTCCCTTGCCGTGGGTACCTGGGGTTATACCCCCACATTCACCCCCAAGAGGAGAAGACACCTCATCGGGACCTTGCTCGAGAGGAGAGGAAGCGTCGGAGACCTCACTAAAGAGCCGCACTGGGGGAGGGGTTCATGGGAGGGGAGCCACGCTGGCGATAGCGGAGGAGGCAACATGGCATCAAGTGCCGATGGGGCGAGCGTGGTTCGGTTCCGTATGCGGTCGAGGAGGGGAACGACAACAACTGTTGTTTGAGGGCTTGGGACAAGGCCCCTAGGAATGAGGGGTGGAGGTGCTTTTAGGAGCCTCTCAAATTTAGGGGCTCTAGTAGAGTCTTGCTGGAGCTTGTTTTTTGGGCTAGTGCCCTCAATTTTAGTTTTTTGAGGGCTCAAGTAGGACCTGTTGGAGATGAGGGTGCAAGTTTGAGGCGATTTGCCTCTAATTTTGGGTGAGAGGAAAAACATGGCAGGGTTTTGTACTCTCTTGGAGATTATTTTATTGCACATTGTCCAAATTGGATTGTAGATGGAGTTTTAAGGTGTTGTTGGAGTTGTCCTAAGAGCATCTCCAACATTTCCTAAGTCTTTTTCCCGAAACTTGATTTTAGGCATGAGCATGACTAAGGAAAACATGATTTCTCCAACAGTTCTCAAAACGAACTATCTTTCTGCATCGATCCAGCTATGGAAAAATATAAGAAACATGCGGCAAGATACTCGAGTCCACAGGACTCAACATCGGTGTTGGCGCGGGTTTCTCCTCCTTCTTCCAGTGTTTTTTTTCATATGACACCAAGTCTCAGCTAATGCCATCCTCTACCCTTACTATTCTAACAATTCAGACTCTGATCACTACGTCCACCTCCTCGAAAAGAAGTAAAATCAGTTGCTGGCACCCTCCTCATTTCCTAGCCGTGGTATGGTAATTTTTGCCGTTTCTTAATGTGCATGTCATGTTGTCACACTTGAATTCAGATCTAAATTTTATTCATGTGTGCCTATTGTTGATCATAGAACTGTATACTTGAATTGCACAATTTAGCAAAGTTTGTATACATATTTCTTTGTAATTCAAATGTTATTGATTCAATATATATGATGTATTTGTAAGTTTAAATTCTTCAATTCTCTTTCGAGAAATGATTTATCAGCATTCATATCCTTAACTATAAAAATTCACTGCAAAAAAAGATCGGGCTTGGTTGGAGATAGTTGTGGTCTACAGTGAGCAGTTGGAGAAGATTGGGGTGGCTGGAGGATGCGAGCAAGGCTGAGGGAGGGCCTGGGCTGCGGCTGGCCATGCCTGGCTAGCAATTTGGAGGCTGGAGGCTGGCCTTGGCCCATCACACCTAGAAATTCATATATAGGAGCGGTTCTTGATTCAACCGCGGTTAAAAAATGAGACTGTGGAGCTTAAATTATCCACGTCCGTATAAGACGGAGAGGAGGATCACGAGCCCATACCCATCATGTGGAGTACAACCAAGGTACGCCCTGGGCCAAAGCAAGTGAAGCTAACAGCATTTCGTTTGTTGGGCCGTTGTTTCTTCATGCGAGCCATCCCCTCTCCCCATTTAAAAAAGAAAAAAGAAAAAAAAAAGAGCATCCCGCCCCATGCTGCATGTGTCCGTCCGTTATCTGCTATGTACCGTATATACTGCCATGAGCCCGTACGTTATCTTACTGTACATACTACCGTAGTATGCCCGTATAGCATCCCGCCCCACGCCGAATGTGTCCAAACTGTTGGTCCCTTATCTACCTACTACCCTATCTATATATCTATACTAAGGCCTCGTTTAGATGTCATCCAAATTCCAAGTTTTTTTACTCTCTCTCCATCATATCAATTTTTAGCCGTTGGTATGGAGTATTAAATGTAGGTAAAAAAATAACTAATTACACAGTTTAGTTGGAAATCACGAGATGAATCTTTTGAGACTAGTTGATCCACGATTAGACAATATTTGTCAAATAAGACGAAAACGGTACTATTCATCAGATTCAATTTTTTTGCAAAGTAAACGAGGCCTAAGAAGAGAAGATAATATCCACTGAAAACCTCCGACGAGGAGCCGCGCAAAGGCGAATGAGTGAGGGAGAGAGCGACGCGCTCGGCGACGCACCCCCGCCCGCGGGCGGAACCGCCGGAGATGGCCACGCCGCCGCGGCGGAGAAGGGGGGACTCAGGCCTCTTGCCCCTCAGCTCGCGCTGCCTGCGGAGGGGGGAGGTATGGGCGACGAGGCTGTACCGGAGCAGCTGGATTGGGGGTCCATTGACGACGAGGATGGCGCCTTCGGTCAGCTCGCTGAAGCAAGCAACATTGAAGACGCAGATCCGGCCTTCACAGGTGCTCAGGTGACGACTAAGGAGCAGATCTCTGCTGGTGGAGCATTCGGCGGGCCCGCGGGGGGGACGGCCGCCATTTCTACGGCTCCCCTGCCAGAGACCGGCGGCCACATCGACGCCCCATCCGCGACGCTTGTCGGAGTGGGCAGCAATGAAGACGCAAATCCGGGCCACCCAGGTGCTCAGAAGACAACGGGAGAACAACACGCTGCTCAGGGGGAACGGGAGGGCGCCGCCGCCATTACTGCGGCTCCTCGGCCCGAGGCCGCCGCCGCGACGGGCATTCACACCTCTCTGCGGGAGGCCGCGGGCAGACCGCGTGCGTCTGCCGACGGTCCGGTGGCTGCTGGGCCTGACAACGCAGTCCACAAGACCCCGGTGCTGGAGTCGGTCCGCGGGACGACGTCCGGATCCGCTGTGGATGCCGCGTACGACGGCGACATCTCAACGGCCACCAACACCATTAACGCCGCTCCGGCGACACACTCGGGCACGCGCAACCTCGGCAAGGATAAGGTAACTCAAACACTTTCGCGAACGCGCTTCATCGCCTCTGAGCTCTATCGGCCCGATGCGCCGAACGTGCCCATTAGGGGCTTCCCGGGGAGGATGGAGAGGAGTTATTGTGAGGCGGCGCGGGGACGCCCCTCCTATGCTCGGCCTATTGTCCGGCTAGCCAGACCGAAGCTCCGGTGGAGGAGATGTGACCTGGCCTCATCGTCCAAGCCCGCCCCGCCGGCCGGCTACAAAATCTCCTTCACCGGCCGATGTTATCGTTGCCTCGGTCGTGATCATAAGCTAGCGAACTGTAGGGACCCCCTGCGTTGCCTGGCCTGCCGCCGCAATGGGCATCTGGCACGAGATTGCCCGGAGAAGCGGACGGGTGCGCATCGCCCTCCGATCCAATCTCGACTCAACTTTCCACAGCCTTCCATCAAATCCCGTCTCATCTTCCCAAAGCCGGAGACACCGCCAATCCACAGCCGCCTTGTTTTCCCACCTCTGCCGCACCAAGACACGGGGGACCAGGGCGGCAGTGGCCCGTCGACTGCTGAGGAAGGGGTCATGGCCTGGGTTCCTGGACTGCCGGAGAACCGGCCTGCTGAGGGTGCCGCAGTGGTGATCACTTCAATCGCCATGACGGAGGAGGCAACCAAGCTTCGCACCAGAGCTGTCCTCCTGGTGGCGCGCGACCGGCCCTAGAGCCTCGACATCACCATTGGCGATGTGAGCCGTGTCATGGCGGGGCCGGGGTGTGTCCGCATGCCGCCTCACGAGATGCGTACAACTCGCCACCGCCCGGAGGATTTCTTCATCATCTTCGACCGTCCCCACCAGCAGACCCGGGTGCTCCACATCGGTGGTGTGCGCGTCAACGGGGTGTACTTCAACGTCATACCCTGGACGGAGCATGCCCATGGCCAGGACACCACCTGGTGGTACCACGTTCGGATGGCTATTGAGAACCTGCCATCGCACGCATGGAACCTCCAGGCACTCAACGAGGTGCTGGGCGATGTCTGCATCTTCGACAAGATTGATCGGGCCACCTTTCGCCAGCAGGCCTCTGACATTCTCTATTGTTGGGCCTGGATGTGGATCCCTGATCTCTCCCGCGTGCCAAGACGATCACCATCTTCGAGCACGGAGCGGGCCAGGAACCGCCATCGTTGGTCGCTGCGCAGCAGCCCAGGGAGATTGCCCCGCCGCCGCGGGGCAAGAGCTATGACCTCCTTATCCACCTCGACATTGTGGAGGACTGGAGCCCGCCGCGAGACCGCACCCCTGGCTCTGGCCAGAGCGGGGTGCCCTCCTCTGTCTCGTCTGAGTCGGAGGAGTACCCGAAGATCCTCAACTTCAATGATTGGACATCGGGTGTGTTGGACAGTCTTCGTGCGCGACCACGACCTGCTGTGTGTCGCCCACCTCCAAGGGCCGACCCTGCCAGGCCCCACGACGACGACTATGGAGATGACAACGGACCACGGGGGCCTTCAAGGGGCTTCATCGGGCGCGGGAAGCAAGTTAATTGGCTGCAGACTCATGATCTAGGGGAATGGTTCATTGTGTTGAGCAACAGTGGTCAGCAAGACAGCAAAAGGGGGATCAGTTCATTAGTAATGCTGACTGCCTGGGAAATCTGGAGAGAAAGAAATAACCGTGTTTTCAACAAAGTTAGCAAGTCTCCTGATCAAGTTTTCCGAGCGATACAGGAAGAGGCAAGAGTATGGATCAGAGCTTGAAACGGCATTACGCCATCATCAGCAGCTGTTGTTAGTTGATCCTCTTAATATGTAAATAAAGCAATTAAGTTTTAGGGGTGCCGTGGTCTCACCTTCTGTGAAACCACGGAAAAGGGGTGGCGCCACTTGCGCCTGAACTTGTGTTTGTACTTATACTCCACTTATCAATGAAAGCCGGTAACGGATCTTTCAAAAAAAATATATCTATACCTAATAATAAAGAGGCAAAATTTCAGGCTCTTTTTTTCGTCCATCCATTTGTTTGGTCCGTCTCTCCCTAACTACCGGTAGTCAAGAGTTTCTTCTGTCTGGACTTATATGACTCTAAATAGTTAGAACAAATAGATCTTTCCAAGCCTGAATAAACTGGATAGAATAGGAATCCTAATTTAATCACATCACACAAAAAGGAAAATGAGAGACAAGCAAACTGCCAATTTTGTGTTCGTTTCCAATTTTGGTACGTCCGTTTTTCTCTGTTTGGAGTCCTCTATTTTAGTTTGATTATTGTTGTAGCTCGAGTTCAAGTTGGACGGAGCCTCCTTAAAGACTACGCCAACGAGAGCGGCGGCTCGACCAGATCCATGGCCTGCTCGTCACCTCCTCCTCCCTCCGCCGCCTCCTCCTTGGCCTCCAAACGCTGCTCGTCCGCCACGCCACCGAGTTCGGCGACATGGCCCACGCGGACCTACTCTTCCCCTCGTTATGAGAGACCAAGCCCCCCGGCCCCGGCATAGTCGCTCTCTACAATGCCATGATCCGAGGTTGTGCCTACCATGGCTCCACGAGTGCGCGCTAGAGCTATTCGCCGAAGTGCCGCGCCATGGAGGGCAGGGCCTCGCCCTCGACCCAGACAACGTCAGCCATCGGTAGCAAACTGCTCGCGCTCTACGTCGCCCGCGGGTCACTGGGTGATGCGAGCTTGGTGTTCGACGGCTTCCGCACCAGGTCTGTCGGCCTCTGCAATAGGATGGTGACATGGTGTCGGTGTACGTCAGGGCCAAAGACGTGAGGAGTGCGCGGAAGGTTGTTCGATGCCATGGCAGCCAGGGACGTCGTGTCGTGGAACACGATGCTCACCACGTACGGACGTCGTGGAGCGAAGGAGCTATTCGCGACAATGTCGGCCGGTGAAGAATGTCATACCATGGACGACGATGATCAGGGCGCTGTCCAACGCGGGGGATTTCACCGCCACGAGGGCACTGTTCAATCGGATGCCTAAGAGGAACTTGGTGTCCTGGAAGGCTGGAACTGCATCCTCTCGAGTTACGCTAGGCACGGAAGATTCCGGTAGGCGCTCCAAATGTTCCCTGGATGCTGCTTGAAGGTCTCAAACCGGACAGTTTCACCATTGTCTCGGATCTCTTGGCTTGCGAGAATATGAGGAAGCTGACACTCGGCAGATGGATCCATGCGAACTTATTGACTCCAGCGCTCCATGTCCATGCCGAGGTTGGGACAGCCTTGGTCGAGATATACGCCATGTGCGGCGACGTGGTCTGAACATTCATTGTCTTCGAAGATAGACAACTAGGATTTCTTCTCGTGGAACGTTATGATCAGAGCCCTCACCGTGCATAGACGAGCCCACGACGCGCTCAGGCTGTTTGGTGTTACGAGGAAACAATGGTTCCGGCCCAACCAGGGGCGTCCTGCTGGCGTGCAGGTGTGGGTCTCTCGTCGACGAAGGCCGCAGGATGTTTGACATGATGAGGAGGGACTATTGCATCCCGCCGTCTTTCAAGCACTACAGCTGCTTGATCAATTTGCTCTCCTGCAGCGGTCATGTCGATGAAGCAGTGGGCACTGCTTGGCAGGTGTAGGATTGAAGCTGGCATCTTCGCACAACTTCCTTTTTCCCTTATCAAAATAATTCCAATAAATACCATGTTCTGCTATATGCCCTATATCATTAACGTAACGCATGTATGCTTTATTCTTGGCAAAGAGTAACGCATATGGTGTGTATGTTTTTTTTTCTTATTTTCTTTCTTGCTTTTGTGTTTGAATGTTTGCTTTGGATGATTGTCGCGAGTAGAACGAGCGTGGTACATGAGTTTTGAAGATTAGTCTTGTAATAAAGACTCTGAGCAACTACTACTCCTGGGTAAAAGGCGAGTGTTTCCTTGATCATGTTGAAACCTATTCACATTCGCATTTATTTGATTATTACATTATGCATGCATGTGTCATAATTTGCTGTGAGGTGGAGCAAGAGATTGCGTGGTGCTTATTGGGCAGTGGCGCAAGCCTAGAAAGAGCAGAGAGAGGGAGAAAACCAATGGATTTGCATGCAAGCATGGATTCTTAGGTCAGTATGATTGGATACTGTGTCCAAAGGCCCTTACAAGATCATTTGGGGATCATTTTAAATATGCTTTAAGTGTTACAATATCAGGTCTTATAGATGGGGGGATTATGTAGACTTTTAATATGCCATATTATTAAAACCACTTTGAAAATCGTCTTAGGGGTTTTTAGACGGTTTTCAATAATTTGAGGGGTAGAATACATGGTTTTATAGGTAAGAGGGTGAAGTAGACAATAACAATAAGTTAAGGGCTTAAGTAAGCTTTTTTTTTGTTCGATAAATCTCTAAGTGTCCTATTTCTATATAAGTTCGAGTAGAGTGTGTCTAGACATGCTATAGATTTTGGTTTTAAGAGGAATGATAATGTATGACATGATTGTTGCATAAATATCCAAGCTGCATGTCGTCTAGATGATCAAAATATAAATTGTATAACCCGTGGCAACGCACGGGTATTTTTGCTAGTAATTTTATATTTTCAATTCTCATTAGCATTCTATCTCGTCATACAAGTTGTTTACGCCAGCAACCACTAACACATACATCTTCATTCAAGCTATTTGCATTAACAAACCACATTATTCACTAACATATATTTAGTTGTCTACATTATAGCATCCACTAACATATACTACGATAGTTATTCATTATATAAGGCCATGTTTAGTTCTAAAAAGACCCAAAAAATTTTGCACAGTACCCGTCACATCGAATCTTTGGACGCATGCATGAAGCATTAAATGTAGGTAAAAAATTAACTAGTTGCGCAGTTTGTTTGTAAATGTCGAAACGAATCTTTTGAGCCTAGTTAGTACATGGTTAGACAAATTTTACCAAATAACAACGAAAGTGCTACAGGAATTTTTTCAAAAAAAAAGATCTAAACAAGGCCTAAGTAGTATAATTTTATCTACAATTCTCATAACAACGCGATGTATTCTTTTAATATTATATATAGGTGAATCTTACTTCCTTCCTTCTATATATATGCATAGGCACACCGCATAGGCGGCATAGCCAGTGGAGGGGAGCAATATCGAGCAAACATGGCCGTCGTCATCAGCTCCAGTATGTACGGCTCGCCATGGCGCGCCGCGGCGACGACCACGACGCTTCTACTCGCACTAGCCGCCGCCGCCGGCCTCCTCCTGGCACCGGTCGCGGCACGCGGGTCACCCGAGCACGACAAGCAGAAGCAGCAGCAGCGCGAGGACGACCGCATCTTGGGGCTGCCGGGGCAGCCCAACGGCGTGGCGTTCGGCATGTACGGCGGCTACGTGACCATCGACGACCACAACGGCCGCGCACTCTACTACTGGTTCCAAGAGGCCGACGCCGATGAGCCGGGGGGCGCGCCGCTCGTCCTCTGGCTCAACGGCGGGCCTGGGTGCTCCTCCATCGGCCTAGGCGCCATGCAGGAGCTCGGCGCGTTCCGCGTCCACACGAACGGCGAGAGGCTGTTGCTCAACGAGTACGCATGGAACAAAGGTAGCTAGCTAGCTCGTATGCATGGAACAAAGGCTGCATGCACTAATAGATATGCCGAATGCATGCATGCATGTGGGGGTGAACTTCGTATCACATGTGTAGTATATGTCACCGTACGTTCGTTCATGCATGCAGCCGCGAACATACTCTTCGTAGAGTCGCCAGCCGGTGTGGGATTCTCTTACAGCAACACCAGCTCCGACCTATCCATGGGCGATGACAAAATGGGTAGGTGAAGAAAACCATATGATAAATATTAATTACCCATTTATATGTACAGTCCGTCTCAAAATGAACATCACTCTCACTTGTCAAAGTCAAATATTATCAAATTTTGACAAAAAAATATAAATACTAATATTTATTTATGTATAATAAGTATCATTAAATTTATCAATGAATATATTTTTACAACAAACTTGTTTATAATGATATGAATGTTGCTAGTATTTTTTATAACTTAGTCAAATTTCAAAAGTTGGACTGAGACTAAACCTAGGATGACTTTTTTACCGTGTATATAATTTACTATATATTCTATTGTCACGCCTAAATTTTCAGTTTTCTATAATTAACTTTGTACTAATCAACTAAAATTTGAAGATATATTTTTATATATTACGATAGCTCGTGACGGCACTCAACATCATGTGATATATGGTAATCAGTTGTGAAATTTGTAGTAAATCTTAGTATTCTTTGTCATAAATTTCATGATGATACACACACGCGTGTCTTTTTTCCTATACTAATTCTTTGCTTTGCAGCCCAGGACACGTACACTTTCCTGGTGAAATGGTTCGAGAGATTCCCACACTACAAGTACCGTGAATTCTATATTGCCGGGGAGAGCGGTCAGTAGTACCATTTTTGTTAATGTATATACGAGAGGCCGTTTGGAGGACAGAGATTTGTCTATCTCTATCTCTATATCCACTACACTAAAAACTTAAAAACGACACCAAAAAATATTGGTCTCTCCATTCTAAAATATAGCTAGTTCTAAATTTGTAAAATTAATCAAACTATATAAGGTTTGACCAAATTAGTACAACTGGCCTATCAACCTGTGCTCTAACATTGTCTACAATCTTTCATAAATCTTGTAGTATTATTTATTATGATAAATTTTAATATAATTAAAATAAATTGCTAGTGTGATTGCCTCATTATATTGGTATATGTTGTATGTTAATGGAACATTTTTTCCATGACCGATAAACTATAATTATGAATTTAAGTCTAATGTATGTATGCATATACTTAGTATACATGGTGACACATAAATTTTATGTGTACTTTGAATGTAAAGGTGATAGAACTAAGTAATTTAGAAATATATATATATAGTGTACTATATGGTTATTTAATTATTTTTCATAACTGCTTTTTATTGGTAACTTAGATATAGATTTTGGGGATACTTTACTTTATGTTTTGTAATGGAAGATATGGGTAATTTACATGCCAACTATAGGAATTACCTTATATCATCTTTCATAATAGCATAGGTGGATAATTTTAAAAAAAATAGGCTACATTAAATTCTCTTTCGTAATGACATAAATTAATAGTAGATGTTTATTTAGGGGATTAATATGAGCTTAAGTCATATCACCTCTTGTTGCATCCTTTTATAATAAATCTATATTTTGGCTTTCAACTTTTGATATTATTATTAGTTTGTTGTATTTTCTTATCCAAATGATTTAAAGTGAACCATTAGTGCCATTTTTATGTGTTTCTTAATGGAACATCTTTCATTATTGATAAACTGTTAGAATAAATATTTATCATAATGTATGGATGTTTACTTGGTGTACATAGTGGCAAATACTATTTATGCTTATTTTTAATTTAACAATGGTACAAATTCATAATATATATATAGCACATTTTAAATTTATTGAACAATTTTCCATTATAGCTTATGTGATTGATACATATAGATTTGAGCGATATTTTAATGTATTTTTTTATAATGACAGAAATGGTTAATTTTTAGATATAAATTAAATTAAAGGGTTACTTTACATTATCTTTCATGATGGTAGATGTGAGAACTTTCAATTTAGTGGTTGCTTTGCATTATTATCTTTTATAATTCATTAATAATTCGGTCGATGTTTCAAGTTCCATTTCATATCATGGTATTCGAGCACATATGCACATGCATAGTGTTTGCATAGTGCATGCATTAATTTGTGGAATATTTTAATTTGCAGGTCACTTTATTCCTCAGCTCGCCCAGGTTGTGTACAGGAACAACGCACCTTTCATTAACTTCCAAGGCTTGTTGGTATGGATCGGATCGGATAAATATGCGGCGCATGCATGCATAATCACAGGCCTTTTGTTTTTCAAAACACACTACAGACGCAAACACGGTCTGTAATTACTTTACTTGTCAATTATACAAAATCCAGGTCTCAAGTGGTCTGACCAACGACCACGAAGACATGATCGGCATGTTCGAGTCCTGGTGGCACCATGGCCTCATCTCCGACGAGACCCTGGACAGCGGGCTCAAGGTCTGCCCGGGGACCTCCTTCATGCACCCCACGCCGGAGTGCACCGAGGTGTGGAACAAGGCCCTGGCGGAGCAAGGCCACATCAACCCCTACACCATCTACACGCCGACGTGCGACAAGGAGAGCCCATACCAGCGCAGGTTCTGGACGCCCCGCGGCCGCGCCGTAAGTTGCCATGAACACTTCAACCAGCAGCAATTGATGATCTTCTTTATATATAATAATGACTCATTTTAACTTTTTTTTAATTAATTTCGCGATGGGTGATCTTCTTGACGGTCTGTCGTTCAGCCACCGCCATTGATGCTGCCCCCCTACGACCCCTGTGCCGTCTTCAACTCCATCAAGTACCTGAACCTCCCCGAGGTGCAGAAGGCCTTACATGCCAACATCAGCGGCATCATAGAGTACCCATGGGCTGTATGCAGGTCTCTTATCTCTAGCTTTATTTTTCAACAGTGCTCTTTACACAATATATATACTGGCGCCGTAGGTACTGAATTCATTTTCGTGGGCTATTATTTATCTGGTCTCTGCAGCAATACCATATTTGATAACTGGGGACAGGCAGCCGATGACCTGCTACCCGTCTACAGGGAGCTCATTCAGGCTGGCCTCAGGGTCTGGGTCTTCAGGTAGGAGTATATATAAGCTAGCTACTGGCTGGCTACAAACACCTACTAAAATGCAGGAGTGTTTGCTCCTTTCAGTGGTGACACGGACAGTGTAGTGCCGCTGAGTTCGACCAGGCGCTCTCTCGCCGCCCTGGGTCTTCCTGTCAAAACTAGCTGGTACCCCTGGTACATGGCCCCAACCGAGCGCGAGGTCAGTGTTGACAACAGGAGAAAAAAATACATATATACCGAGCTTCGTTCATATCTCTGAATTAATCCCGAGTTTTTTTATCGTTCCTTTTCCTCCATGGCCATTATATAAATATACATGTTGTGATGACTGATGAAATATGTATATATATAGGTTGGCGGCTGGAGTGTGCAGTATGAAGGCCTGACCTACATCACCGTCCGCGGCGCCGGGCACCTGGTTCCCGTGCACCGTCCGGCTCAGGCGTTCCTCTTGTTCAAGCAATTCCTCAAGGGCGAACCCATGCCGGCCGAGGCAAGTTTTACTTTCGCCATCGTCAACTTATTAGTATTGCTCAACAAGGAAATTGGTCTATGAAAGATGTTCACTTTTTTCTTTTGCAGGAAAAACATGACATCCTCCTTCCTAGTGAGAAGAAGGCTCCCTTCTACTGAGCAGGGGAGCACTGCCTGCGGCGGCGTGGCTCGTGTGTTTGATGGCGATGATTCCATGGTGATCCTTGAATGTTTTTATGAATAAAAGGTTAAAAGCTGTTGAGATGTATGTGGAGAATAGTACTATCTTGTTTCTTTCCGGAAAGCTATGAATAATGTACAAGGCAAACCGTTGGCCTGGCGATGGATCTATTATTGTTTCTCCTGTAAGCCATATATGAATAATGCATATTTTGGTTGTGCCTAAATCAATCACATAAAAATTTAATAAACTAGTCCATCAACCTATGCTTCCACATGGGCAAAAATCATATGAGATATAAAACATTATTATGTGTTCGTATTTAATACCTATATTTTGGGGCTCCCCTCTGTTTTCTTCAAGGAAAGCGTATAGATCACTCATTGGGCATGATGACAATCCCGCTGTTTTTTCTTGGCTGTCATGTTCATGCTAACCAAAACATAAAGTCTTTTCTGGCTCTTGTTAAAGGATCGCTTTCTCTTGTTAAAGGATCGCCTTAGTACAAGAAATATGCCCCGGAGACGCCACATGGAGCCCGAGTCTTACTCCTATGTCCTTTGTTCAGTTGATGGTGAAAAAGACTTGGACCACGTGTTCTTGCATTACTCGTTTGCAGCTGGTTGTTGGAGCCTTATTCAACTACATATTGTTCATCCTCTTAGTTAGCCTTCTGAAGTTTTTGTAGATGTCAAGAGGCAGTGACATATCCCTTTCTTCATGGAGATCATTATTCTACCTGCTGGAGCATTTGGTCAGTTCGGAATGATTCTATTTTCAGGAGTTCAACCTACTTTGGAAAGAGCCAAAGCCAAATGTGTTTTCATTAATGAGTTTGCTATGGTTATCCAAAGAGTAAAGAAGAAATAAGATATTAATGAAATGTATGAGATATTAATGATAAAAATTAAGTCATTGTTGGATTTTTTTCTTCAAAAGTTCACCTCAGATCACACTGACCCACCAGCGCTATTCGCGCAACACCACGCATAGCGGCATAGGTCGCGAGGCTTGGAGCCTTGGACCATGGTCCGTGCGCTGTCACGATGATGTTTTTTTTCTCTCTCTCTGGAGTTGTTTGCGAATATTTTTGCTCAGGTATATATGTTTCTTGCCTCCTCTGCCTTTGCCTCGGTAGTCCCTCATATATTACATATATTTTTTATTAAATATACATGTGTAATATTGAGTAATAATTAAGTTCCTACCAAAATTTAGACAACTTGCTCAGCCTACTGACCACAATTGCACAAGCATAATCAGATTTCACCCTCATCAATTTCAGTATCACCCAGGATTAACTGAAACAAATTAGACTAACAATCAGATTACCGTACAGGGTTAATGGAAACAAATTAGACTAACAATCAGACTCCCGCATTACTAAACAAGTACGTTAGCTATAGTATTAAAATCAAGACGAACACAGCAGTACACATGTTACCAACATTCCAGATAACCAACGAGATCACCACCACACGCAACTAATAGGATTGCACAAATATTGATTCCGATAATAGCAGAGGTCTTCTAACTTGTCTAGAAGTAAACAGACACTAATTTTAGTGCCACGCAGAAGAAACAGAAGCAAAATAGACAGACAATATATTGACTGTTGAGGTTTGCTACTTGCCTAAACAAGTATAGAGCTCTGCTACTACCTCTGGTCAGAACATCACATTTGCAAGGCTTCTTAGCAAAATGGCATGATCTAATTTCACTCCTGCCAGTTTCAGTGTGCCCACACAGACGAACCAAAAACAAATTAGCTAACAGTCAAATTCCTGCAATAAATTTAGACAACTTTCTCACTCTATCTACTGACCACAATTGAACAAGCACAAACCAATTGACCCTCACCAATTCAAGTACCAAGAAGGATTAACCGAAACAAACTAGACTGACAAACAGACTCACGTGTCACCAAACAAGAAAATTAGCTGTTAAAACGCAGATTAACAAAGAACCACAGAATATGTTTCCAGCATTCCAGATAACCAAAAAGATCACCACCACCGGCAACTTGATCAACCAAACCATGCATATAGCATACTTAAATGGGATTGTACTAACATCAACACAGATGATAGCATAGGTCCTTGTCTAGACAAGTAGACAGAACCCCACTGCTAATTTCAGTGCCACACAGAGTAAACAACAGCCAATCAGACAGGCAGTCCAGGTTCTAGAGCCCTGCTTCTAAACAAGCAAATTAACCACCAATAAGGATTGGTTAATTTGGTGTGGACATCAGACATGGAATTCATATATGCAACGATTGCTTCATTTGGTGTAGACATCAGAGGCTCGAACTCATATATGCAAGGATTTGTTAATTTGGTATGGACACCATATGCTCCAGACAGAACTCATATGCAGGGCTTCTGAGCAAAATGGCACAATCTATCTAATTTCACTCATGCCAATTTAAGTGTGCCCAACAAAACAAACTAGACTAACAGTCAAATTCCTGCCAAAATTCAGATAATTTGCTCAGCCTACCGATCACAATTGTACAAAACAGTTCCACTTTCACCAATTTCAGAATCAAGCAAGACCAACTGAAAACTTTCACCAGTTTCAGAATCAAGCAGACCAACTTACACGGACTAGACTGACATTTAGACTCCTGTGTCATCAAAAAAAGCGACACATGTTTCCAACATTCAGATAATAACCAAAAAAGGCATGTTTCCAACATACAGATAACCAAAAAAGATCACCACCACCCCAAAAACATCACCACCACACGAGTTAGATGTTCAAAACAAGACACAAGAATGACACAACATGTTTCCAACATTGAGATAACCAAAAAGATCACCACAGGGAACTTGATCAGGTAAACAATGCACATCATAATTCATAGTATTGCATTAACATTTAGACTCCTGTGTCACCAAACAAGCGAATTATATGTTCAAAACAAGACGAAAACAGAGCAACACATGTTCCAACCTTTCCAGATAACCAAAAGGATCACCACCACGGGCAACTTGATCAACTAAACGATGCATATCATACTTGATAGTATTGCAATAACAGCATCATACTTGATAGTATTGCAGTAACATCGATACAGATAATAGCGTAAGTCTTCAACTTGCCATCAGTACAAGGAAACTAGTAGGGAACAAAACAAGCCATAGCTAGATCTACTTCTCCGAGGAGTTAGGGCCGCGCTTCTTGCCGAATCCGACGACGGCGGTGACGAAGCGGCGGTTGTACTGCATGCGCTTGTACGCGCGGCCGCGGGGCTTCTTCTTCTTGTCCTGCTTCGCCACCTTGGGCGTCTGCCCACGCACCTTCCCAGCGCGGGCCAGCGATCCGTGAACCTTACCTGCGCCAGAAGCAGATAGACCAATCTGAGTAAACGGCTATTGGCGGGATGCACGCAAAGTAGAGATAGAGACGAAGACGAGGATATCGTTACCCATGGCGGCGGCGGCGGCGGCGGCGGAGCCGGAGCTGTGGTGCTCGGAGGATCTGACGAGCGACTCGGGCTGTTGCGGCGGCGGCGGCGGCGGCGGCGGCTCCCCTGCTCCGAACGATGACCTAGAATGGGTGGGAGGATTTATAAAGGCCACGCTTTGCTGGGCCGGCTGCTTTGAGGCCCATGTAAATGTCCCGAGGGGCCCGCTAGCAGCCCAGTAACCAACCATCTCCGCGGCCGCGAGACGGCGAGAGATCCTTCGATACCCTGCGGCATTGCGGCGCGCGAGCAGACCGAACCACCCACCTCGGCGGCGGCGGCGGCGTTTGTGCCTGCGAGGAGAGTAGCAACTCGGAGGAGAGTGAGCATGCCTCGGCCTGAATTCCAGGCGCCGCCGGATGTGTTCTACAACGAGTCGGAGGCCCGCAAGTACACCACCTCCTCCCGTATCATCGAAATCCAGGTGAGCAAGCGAAGCGCCTCCCCCCGTTTAATTTGAGCTTTGCCGATTTTGCGGTGCTGATGCCAAGTGACATGCCTTCTTTCAGTCTAGGATTTCCGAGAGGGCGCTGGAGCTGCTCGCTCTCCCCAACGATGGCGTCCCCAAGATGCTTCTCGACATAGGTCAGCTTACCCTCTTCTTCTGCAGCTCTGTTTTAGGAACCATGGCATATCGCGTTGACTAGAATATCAGAAAGTATTCTGTTTTGACGGGGGTAAAAATACATTCTGTGGGAGCTCTTAATTGCAATGGGTTGTGGCAAATGAAAGACATCTATTTTTGAAGATATGTTTAACTACGGTGACTTTGTGTGCTGTGATTGTCAGGATGTGGTTCTGGACTTAGTGGTGAGACATTGACGGAGCATGGCCACCACTGGATTGGCTATGATATTTCAAAGTCGATGCTCGGTGAGGACCTCTCTATGTTCCTTTCTCTTAGGCTTGTTTGGCACCAATTTGAAAGGGAATTGGGAGTTTAGAGGAGGGGAGCTTTCTAGATATCTTGCACTAGTGCCTGCTTCCTTAGAACTTCACCGTTTTGCACAGATGTTGCCTTGGAGCGTGAAACAGAAGGAGACCTCCTACTTGCAGATATGGGACAGGTATAACGAGCACTATGCCAATGAACGTATATTTGTAAATTTTAGTTTCAGTTTTTTAGGGATAGTTTCAGATGTCGATGTTCGCTGTATATCATGAAGCAGCAGCAGCAGCAACAACAACAACATAGCCTTTTGTCCCAAGCAAGTTGGGGTAGGCTAGAGATGAAACCCAAAAGAGACGATAAACAGGGAGACACATAAAGGGACATAAATGGCACAAGACAGAAAAAGGTCACGGTTCAGGCACGTTGATTGCCAGTCTCCAAGCGCTCTTGTCCATAGCTAAATCCTTAGAGATATTCCACTCCTTAAGGTCTCTCTTAACGGACTCGTCCCAAGTTAGTTTAGGTCGACCTCTACCGCTCTATATCATGAAGCTTGAAGGGAAATTCATGACTTGTACAACAATACCGTATTGAGTTGTACGTGGTCTAAACTCTGAATCAGCCTTAGTAGTAGTAACAACAATGCACATCACTTGTGTTATTGAACATGATATTTCTGAGTGAGTCCGGTACTGTAAAGGTAAGAGGGCCTTCAAAGTTCAAATTTTTACAGAGTTACAAGAATATTGAATCTGATAACCTGAAGAAGTGCAGAACTGACTTTTCGTGCATGCTGGGTTTTATGAACCATAAAAATTTTATTTTTCTTAATGTTTGCTTAATGCAACTGCACTGGTATTTTCAAAGTTGTTTCATCAGAGGGACATTCTGTAACCTGTCTTCAGAGTTCTTAATGTTTGCTTAATTAATGTTCTAGGGCTTGGGCTTGCGGCCAGGAGTTATTGATGGTGCAATTAGTATTTCAGCGGTTCAGGTATTCTTGAAAGCAATAACTGTTGCAGCTAACTAATCATGCTTATCTCCTTCAGAATTTGTCAGTTCAGAACTGTGCCTTTTTTTGCCTATTTGTGCAGTGGTTATGCAATGCTGACAAGTCTTCTCATGATCCAAGATTGCGGTTAAAGTGTGTACCTGAATATTTATTTTATATTGCTTTAGGTCATCTGCTACCTCTTTTTAACTTCAACATGGGAATTTGCAGGGCTTTCTTCGGTTCGTTATATAGATGCCTAGCAAGGGGAGCAAGAGCTGTTCTACAGTTTTACGCTGATAATGTGAAGCAGAGTGAAATGATTGTGACTGCTGCCATGCGTGCTGGTTTTGCTGGTGGAGTGGTTGTTGACTGGCCTCACAGGTAAGGATTCAGTTACCTTGTAACAATGGAGTATGAACAGTCCTACACATTTCATGTCTGTGTTTATGAGCATGCCTTTCTTCCGACAGTTCCAAAGCGAAAAAGTCCTACCTTGTCCTCACTTGTGGACCACCTTCGGTTAATACATCACTTCCAAAGGGTAAAGGTGAAAATGGTGAGATGTGCAGCGATGATGATGATGATAATGAGAGCAGTGATGAAGATGGCGATAGAACAGTAAGCTAACACTTCACGTAACACGGTTCTTGTACATAATCATGGATCTAGTATAGACACTGCTGTTGTCTTGGATGCATTAGTTAAATACTGACTCTTTATGCTTGATTAGGAATCTTTGCAATATCATAGTTTCTTGTTTTTTACCCACATCTCTTATGATTGTTCTACCATGTGAACGTGTATCAGTATTATGCCTGCACTGAACGAGATTTTACCTTTATGAAGGTGGGCATATATGAAAGGAATAGGCCGAAGAAGCGCCAGAAGACAAAAAAGAACGGTAAAGGAAAGGATTGGCTCTTGAGGAAAAAGGAGCAGATGAGAAGAAGAGGACATGATGTGCCCGCGGACACGAAGTACACCGGGCGTAAGCGGAAAAGCTATTTCTAGCTCCGTGCAATGCAGATGTCTTTCCATGCCTGTTATGCTGGTTGTTTAGTTGTACTGGTAGTTCATTTAGCAGAAGCAAAAAGATTTTGTAAGAGAAGCGCAGAGCCACCACAATTGTACTGCTACTCCGAAGTTGTGAACGTTTCTTGCAATTTTGACAATGATGTGAAACTGTCATTTTTGTAGAACGTGTGTTGAGATGTTGAGAAGATGAATATAGCTGGTTGTTTGCATGCATTTGTATCAGATAGATGATCGCCAAGTCTGCATTCCTTTTGGCTAAAAGAAATGCAGTTTATGTATCAAGTGCGTCGTGCTGTTGTGTAAATGAATTGAGACGGTGGTGGTCCAATCTGAAGAAACTAATGCTCTGTCGAGCCCCGTTTCCAGCAAATCTTCTGCCTTTTGGTAGTGGATGCAGGCGGTAGAGGTGGGGATGGTGACTTGGTGAGGGGACAAGAAAAAAGGGTGGAATTTGGCGAAATAATGCTCTAGAGTTCAAACCAATTGTGCTTACAACAATTTCTATTTTCCACCTCATGAAATCAACAGAGACAACCGGTCGAAAATTTGACTTTACAGGGTAGGGAATAGGATGGGCAATGAGCCAGTGAATTGTGGATCAAAACCAGGCAAGGCAAGGCCAGACCAGGCCTCATGTCTACCACAGCACCTGGCACTTTCAGCAAAATCTCTGCACTAAACAAAAGCGACTATGTAAGAGCAAGACCAGCGGAATTCTAAGAGACAAATCTCGAGAAATGCAATAGCAAATGAGTTCACCTGGCAAAATCAGGCTTCGCCGAAGTCCATCTACTCAAGGTCCTGCAACTGCAGAGCTCATTTCGCATAGACATTCAGCCTTACTCGAGCTGTCACATCTGGGTGAAGCTTGATCTCTGCAACATACTCTCCGATTTCACGGATTTCTGGAACTGTCACCAGCTTCTTGTCGACATCCCTACATGATAGTGTGCCAGCAGTAAGAAAAGCAATAACAATGAGAAATGGTATTAAGATTGCTTAGGAGTTAGGAGCATGTGCTTACCTATTAAGTTGTGACTTTATTATGTCAACAACATCCTGTGCCGTGACGCTGTGTACAATGAAGGATATTGTCAAAAAAACTGATAGTAAGACAAGAGAAAATATATAAAGGATTATCCAACTAAGAACTTGCCTCCCAAAGATTTGTTTTCCTTTTCCACCTTTGCGAGGAATCTTGAAAGCCCTGATGGTTTCAAAAACTCGGGCAAGTTGTTGTGCATCTTCTTTTACCTATGTAAGCAGAGAAATTCTGAAGACCATAATTATCAACAAAAATTGATAAGTATTAACCCGCCAATGGCATTCATAGAATTTCATGAATATATCATGCTTGGGACTTAAACTTTGGAGGACATAAAGGCACTATATTTTCTCTTCACAAGGACAGTAAGGATAAACTGCAATTAAAGTTTACTCTCCAGACACCAAAGGCGCTGAGGTTAAACTGCAACTACATTTATTACTGAGTGAAATATTTTTCTTACGCGCTTCTTCTCAGCTTCTATTCTCTCCTGTTCTAGCTGCATTTCCCTGCAAAGAGAAGTAGAGGAAAGAAATTCTTTCACAATCTTACTTACATATCCAATCAAACATATGTGTGTTGACCATTTAATATATATTACCAGAATTCTATTAGAAAGGTGCATGTATTCCTATCTCAATCCAGATTGCTAGGTCCCAAACCTCAGAGTCAAACTAAGCATACCAGAAGGTCATGAGGTTTTTACAGTGTCTGCAGCCACTGAATCATTTGATAGAGAATGGAATTTGCAGGTAAGGAAAAATATGTGAAACCCAACTTTTTTTTTGCGAAACAAACCCAACAATTAAATAACAAAAGTAACAAAGCAAGTGTGGGATAACCAAGAGTTACAATGCAGTGTGTGTGAAATTACTTGAGGACTTCTGGGGTTAGAAGCGTAGCCTTGCCCTTGGGAAGGAGGAAATTGCGGTAGAATCCAGCTCGCACCTTCATTGTATCTCCTTTCTTCCCCACCGCTTCTATGTCGTCTGTCAGTATGACCTATGGGGGACATTTTTTTTCTTTTAAAAGATAAGTAAATTACATGTAATGCTAAGGATAGCAACAATAGATACACAAGATGAGCAGGCGAAGCACAGCTCGGTGCTGTACAACATTGTCAATTTAACTGGATGCAACTTTGTTGCATTCTTGTACAATCAGGCAATCACAACAAAAGGAACGACTTGTATATTGAACTCCAACTAGTGAGGCGAGGCCCCCGCCAAATGTAATTCCTATTATCTGATTCTCCTGCCTAAAAGCCTGATTAGAAGTAGTACAACTCTTGAAGCATCTAGATTGCGCGAGCCACTGTATCTTACCCGTTGCCAGTGAGACAACTTATTTTTTTATCTATTGATCAGAATGTACAAAAGTAGCGATGGGCAGTCAATTGGAGAAGAAAACTAAAATGTATCCTATTGGTTAGCACTCATCTAACATGAACATGGATTCCTCAACAAAAAGGTTACGAATGAGTACTCAATTTCATGCCCTCCGCAACCCGCATGCACCAACTGATGGCAAAAATGAAATGAGCACAAAACTTGAACAGAAGAACACGCGGAAAGCAAGAGGCACGAATCTATCTACAGCCCTAAATGGCATTGAATGAAAGATACCGTAGGCGCAAGTTATTAAAAGAGTAATGGGGGGAAGTGAACAGCAAGGGGGGATGCAGGGGCGGGTTTGGGGAGCTGGGCCGACCTGGCGGTACTTCTTGACCTTCCCCTGGGCGACGATGACCAGCGACGGAGCCCGGCGAGCGGCCGTGAGGCGGCGCTCCGCCGAGGGCCGCGAGGAGGACGCTGAGCTCCAGGGCAGCGTGGAGGAGGCGCACGACGGCGACGCCATTGCTCTCGCGCTTCCCTTCCTTCCCAAGCTTCGCTAGTGGAGCAGTGTGTCCTTTGCCTCCTCCGCTCGCACCGCTTTCTTATCCATCCACTTCGCGGTTGGCCTAATAATGGTTTGGGCCGGAAATGAGAAAACGGTAGCGGCCCATCCCATTAGCCCAATCTGATCTAGATAACGTCATGCTCCGTCGAGCCCGTTTCCCATCCAGCTGCTTCTTCTTGCCTGTCGCGTCGCGTCCATGGCGGGAGCCTGCGCGGTCGCCGTGCCCGTGGCCACTCCAGCCGCGCCGCCCCGAGGCGGCGCCGGTCCCAGCTCTAACCTGGCGCCGCGAGGCAGCAGCTTCTCCCGCCGGCGTGACAGCCCCCGCGTGGTCGCGCCCACGAGGAGCCGCGTCGTCACCCGTCTCGCCGGGCGTGACCCCGGCGAGGCCGGGTCCGACGCGGGCGTGGGGCAAATCCTCAAGGTAGGTGCCTGTGTGCTTTTGCATTCTCTTGTCAGCAACCAGTGTATCCTTGTGAGCATAGAGTCTGAATGTCTGATCGAAGGTCGAATTCTACGTGACTGGCCTAGGCACGTATCTAGTTCGTAGCAAAGAAAAAAAAATACTCACTCTGTTCTAAACCATAAGTCATTCTAGCCGTAAAAGTTATGTATCTACAATAGATAGTCAAAACGATTTACAATTTAGAACTGAGGGACGATCATAGCTCTATGAAATATCACAATGCATGGGGAAATATCAAGCTTTTTTTTCTTTAATTCGCACTAGTATGATCTCTTCTCTAGTGAGCATATAGTTCTCTAAAGCAACGAATTGGTTTGTTCCAGAGCTTAAGTAGCCATTCCTCAAGGGTCGAGTTCCTGCCATCAGAATATCAGATCAGCAACGCTTGGAAGTGATACTGTTTTTCTTTTTTTTCTTTTTTTATGAAAAGCGAATTTTATTAGCGGCATTATACGTGCTTTTCACAGGCAAAATGCCTTGACAGTTGAGTCCGTTTCCTTTCTTCTCATGTGTTGGATATAGGATGACTCCGGCTATCTGTGGACATTGGTGCTTGGATCCCTTGGTGGCGCCGCGGTCATAAAGTACGGAAGCATCCTGCTCCCGGACATCACAAGGCCAAACATTGTGGTAGCTCTGCTGATGGTGTCCCTGCCAGTGGTTGCTGCAGTCTTGGTTTTGCTCAAAGCGAGCTCGGCGGACTGATACAGTTCGAGGACTACTCGAAACCGAGAATTCGAGAATCGAGATCGCTGAAACTTCTTTCTAATAATAGTTCCATTGCATTTTGTAAGATGAAAAAGTTTGCAACTCTGTTGAATGAATTCTTGAGGCCTCCCTCGATGCAAGCTTCGCGGCTTCACAAATCAGAAAAAGATTGCCCGTTGATCTTGAATTTGATTAATCCAAAACCTCAAGTACAGAATCAGGAAAGGAACATGTTTACAGTGTTGTCTAGTCTCGGGGTTTGAGATCAGCATCCCACAACT
Organism: Saccharum hybrid cultivar R570; assembly: GCA_038087645.1. Lineage (NCBI taxonomy): Eukaryota > Viridiplantae > Streptophyta > Magnoliopsida > Poales > Poaceae > Saccharum > Saccharum hybrid cultivar. Next base: position 25,377,196 of record JAQSUU010000198.1, read on the forward strand.
TCAGACTGCGGCATGCACTTGCCAAACTGAAATAACTCTACATAAAAATAATTGCTTTGCAAGAATGATGAAGGGATCAATGCGCCGACAATGGCCTTGTTTATCTGGCTTATAATCCATCTTATTCAGCTTGTTTTTCAGCCGGAACAGTATTTTTCTCTCACAAAAAATCAGTCAATAGTGTTTTTCAGCCGGCTTATTAGCACAGCCGAACGGGGCCAATATTAGTTCACAATTCTCACTCCCGCAGTTGCTACTCACAGCCTGAAAATCCTGAAGCTCTCCAACACAACGAATGTACGAGCTCGTGGGGACCCCAATGAATCTAAGAATTGCAGATTGGACTACAGCAACATGGTAGTTGAAGACAATCTTCTATCCTGCAGTAAATATTTACACACCTACAGGTTGTCATTCAGCCACTTTGCAGCACCATTAACAATGGACCTGAAAGAATTCAACAACTTGGTCAGAATACAAGAGATAACCCAAACACAAAAATGTCTGATGAACTAACTCAAATCAACATTGTTTTTCCTCGAACTCGGTCAACCTATTATTTTTCTCAAACACAACTAACACAATTATGTTGGTTCAAATTTCAACAGAAGTTAGGCATCTGCATTCAAACCTCCCATTACTAGATTTGTAATTTCCCCTTTTAAAGAAATACTTGGAACTGTAATGCTGTAACCAACAATATAGTTTATTACAAGATTTAGTTAGGTTGGTTCACATTTCAACAGAACAGGCATCTGCATTCAAACTTCCCATTACTACATTTGTAATTTTTCCCTTTTAACGAGCACATGGAAATAACGTCTGCCATAAACAACAACGTAGTTTATGTCCGAAAGATCACAATACGAGTTTATACCACCAAAACAGGAAAAATAGACATAGTACAAAACCTACATACTCGGTATAATGATTTTTTGTTCAGCGTGGCATTACCTCATTACCATATAGTTTAAGAAAAAGAGACAATACAAAACCTATTTTCAGCAGGATGAACAGGCATAATCATCACATGATTTTTTACGCTGTAGTGAAATCAAATTTAAAAAGTTACCCAGCAAAATCTGTAAGTTTCTTCAACCAGTCACCCTCTGCTTCTTTAGATTTGTCTGTATCTTCTTGACTAGCACCTACTTCTTTCTCTTGATGTACACCTACAACAAAGATAACAAATGTAAGACTTCAATTTCATTTTAAGGAAATTCCATTCCTTATCAAGCGATACCGACGAGACACCAACAAACTTCTGATAGTAAAAATCCAAAATAAGAATAAATTCTTTGTTGTGGGGACAGGGGAAGGGAAGGAATCAGGAAAAGAAATAGAGTGATTAGCATGTATACGTTTTGGCTGGGCAGGTTTTGGCTTGGCGTCTGTTCGAGCAAAGCCACCATTACTCAAAGATGCAAGTTCCTCAAGTAACTCCCTTTCACGCCCACTGGAAGAAACAGAAAATTAGTAATTAAGAAATACTAACTGAGAAATTATGTGGCTCACCAACTCTAGGATAGTGGTAAAAGTAATTAAAAGGTAGGATCAAGTCAGAAAGCATATTTTCACCTTATGCGCTTGGGTATTGCAACTTTAACAGTGAACAGATGATCACCACGTATAGACGGCTTATTCAATGATGGAACTCCTTGCTTCGCTAAGACAATTACATCACCAGGTTGGGTACCTGGAGGTATTCGAAGGTCACTGGTTCCATCAACAGTTCTGACCTGCTCATAAAAGAAATTGAAAGGAACGGTTACACAGACCTATATAATTTATATCAGAAGAACCATTTCAAAGACATATTTTCATGTTTTGAAACAAACATCTACCAACAATTAGTCTACTCTCAACCATCTGTGTTAGTTGGAAAGGCACTAAACTTGTATAAGTTTGAGCAAATCAATTTGGCAGACTTTATATATCACTGAAAGTGCAATCAGCATTGCTTCAACAAGTATTGTGTTAAAGCAGAGCGAAGAGGGTCTCACATACACCTCAAATTGAAGGTTGCTGATTGCATCAGCATTGGAATAAAGTAACCAAGCTATTTTGCCTATAAGGAATATCAAGTTTTGCATGTTTCTATCCTCCAGTTATCAAGTGAAGTGGACAAGTTCCAGACATTTGTTCTGCTCTATGGGGAAAAAATTGTTGTTTACTGAACAAGGTAGTAATCGACGACTGAAACTAACTAAAGATCACAACTGATAATCATAGTGAGAAAGATCTTACCCCCTTAACGGTGCCCAAAATAGCTTCAAGATAGCTTATTGACACAGTTGAATACAAGTTTATACCATCCCTCCTGATATCTGATGGTTCCTCTATATCAAGGCAAACAAAGAGATCTCCAGGAGGCCCACTGTTTTCAAAAGGATGAAATGATTGGATATCCATGCAAGAGATATATAGGAGGCAGATGATCAGAAATTTGAACAAGATAAATTGCATTCAAGCTAAAGCAAGGCAGGAACACACTGGCTTAGAGATATGTGAAGATACTTTTTGAGTCTTTTTCTGTTATATGGGGCATCAGTTAGGGGCCCAGAGGATCCTATGGGCCCCTGGGCCCCTAACTGATGCCCCATAACACTTTCTATGCTGCAGTTGTTGCATAACTTCCTTTAATCTTACAGCCACCTTGAAAAGATAAATTAATACATAGGCAACATAAGCCACTCTGCATTCATGTATGTATGCTAATGATTATAGGCATAGAGATATCTGAACATTTTTTTGAGGTTTTTCTGCACTGCAGTTGTAGCATAACTTCCTTTAATATCATGGCTTCCTTGAATAGGTAAACTAATGCATACGCGTTAAGCTACTCTGCATTCATGTGCGCTCCTGATTCCACACAATAACTTCGGCGGAAAGCACAAGTGTCCAGACCGCAGACCTAATTCAAAATGCCAGAGACTACAAACTTACATTTTTTTTCGTGAACACACAGGAGAGCTGTGTATCATTATATTAAGAAGAAAAAAGGGGACTATAAACTTACATCCATCTACTTGGAACAAAGAAGGAAAAAAATCAAATCTAGTATACAACTATACATCTCATGGGTATACTGTTGGATTGTGTGTGTATTAGGCCCATGAGGCTAAGGCCCATGTGGCCCATGTATGGTTACCTATATAGCTACCCTTCTAGGGTTAGCCCAATCAATAGAAACACTTTCCCTAACATGGTATCAGCAGCCTAGGGCCATTGGCAATGCCCCGTGACATTTAACTATTACCATGTTCTCAGCAAATGTTTAGTCCAAAGTTACGCAATAGATGGCACAAAAGGACAAGAATGAACTCTTGAAGTATTTTGAAATGTTCAAGCATGAAAATCAAGAAGTTAAACATTCAGTCAAGTGCTTTGCATACCCTTTTGGTCCTGCATCACCTTCCCCACGTACACGAAGAGTACTGCCTTTGCTCACTCCTGGAGGGATTTTTACTTTGATCTCCTTTCTGACACGGATACGCCCCTCTCCAGAACATTTCCTGCAATACTCTGAAATGACTTCGCCCTCTCCTGCGCAAGTGGGGCAAATAGAAACCTACAAGATAAACATAAATAAATAATGTGACCATCACCAACTGCAACAGAATCAAATCGAGGTAAAATCATTACATAGAAATTCAGGTGCTCCAAAGGCTATAGGCATAGTTTATTTTTGGCTAATGTTGAGACCTTGAGCTTGGCACCTTAATACTCTTTTTTTTTCCTCGAACACACAGGAACACCTTAATACTCTTATCATCCTTGCTGCTTGGGAACTGTGGAAGCATCATAACGACTGTGATTTTAGCAATGCCACTCTGTAATTATGGTGGTCAGAACAGTGATTAACGTGCTGCCAGGGTTGGGGATCTCAGGAACTGGGTCACTGGGCTATTCATATTCTATCCCCACCCACCCCCCACCCCCCCACCCCCACCCCCCGGTCCCTGGTAATTAGCACTGTGTGCTGTGGTCGTCCTTTTGTTGTCCGTAGCACAGTTGTTTTAAGTTCCTAGAATCCGTGTGTGAGTGTGTGTGTGTGTGTTGTTATTGTTGTTGTGATGTGAGTGTGTTGTGTTTCGGTGTTTCTTCTCTGTACCTTTTTTTTTCCTCTTCAATCAAATGACACATAGCTTTCCTGCGCGTTCAAGAAAAGGAGACCATGATCCTCCAGTCATGTAGGAAACATAATTTAAATGCTAATGCTAGGACACTCCGCGCAAACAAGCGGCATGAAAGCTATCATATTATTGCAACCATGTCTTCACTGTAAATCTCACAAATAATGGTTACCTGAGAGAACAGACCAAATGGTGTTTGCTCAGTTCGCATTACTTGCCCTCGCCCACCACATGTGGAACATATTCTCATCTTGGAACCAGCCTTTGATCCAGAACCACCACATGTATCACATGTTTCCAAATGAGATAATATAATATCTTTCTCTGTTCCAAATATCGCCTCTGTGAACCCCAGAATCACATCATATCTGATCAAATAAATTTGTGTCAGTTTAGGAATTACACTGGTCCTGTAACTGTTCTGTTCTAAAGCACAAAACAAAAAATGTAGCAGAACTAGCACTAAATGCAGTATTTGATATATTTATAGGGTTGCAAATAATACAAAAAAGAAAGAAAGATACAGGCAGACAAACGAACCAAACAGTGTTAGAAAAGGCATGCAACTCTCTCATTGTGCTTGGGGCATGGACTCTTTGGAACCATCGGAATCGTTGCGTTTTTGATGGTATTGTCCCCAGCCTTGGTGCTGCTCTTACCCTCGCTGGTGAAGAGCGCCGGTTGTGGAGTCTAGCAGGAGCTAAGGGTCTGTCCTCTTTGACAGCCCCTCTACTTGGTGGTTAGCTTAATGCTAGTGTTTTTGGTCGCCCCCCTTTTCTATTTTCGGGCGCGAGTGTAACTTTCTTTTTGTGTTGGGTTGTGTGCGGCGTGTGTTGTAGGGCTCTTGCCCCGATCTTTCTTCTTAATATAATGAAGCGCAGCTCTCCTGCGTTTTCGAGAAAAAAAAAAGAATAGACTGCTCCCCAACCTACCCAGTACCCACCCCACTTCACCCAGTTACTGGTTTTGGTCCACATAATTGAAAGTATCGGGTTTGCCATATTTGCATTATTCTAGAATTCTAGAAGTATTTGATGAGATGTGTTGTTTTGCAGCCTTGCATATAAAAGCTGTAGAAATCTGAGACTCCGAGCGTATAGGAAAACAGGTTGCAATCGCGTGGCTACCAGAATTCGAAAACCAACAGGCGACAAATATCTCAAAATTTTATCATAAGGATGGAACAAAGGATACAACTTGATTTTAGCATACTTTTACCAAGCAGCTTATTATTCTGGGGATCCAAGCATTTTGCTTATGCAGTATGGCAGTACCAGATAATGAAACAGTGCATACTGCATATTACATTCAGGCAAATAACACTGCATATTTGAGGTTTAACAGATACTAACTACAGCAATTAGCAGTCAATTAAAAATTAGATTTGCAAACATTTTCAAAAAAGAAACACAATTGATCTTAAGTATCATCTCATTTCAACATGTCTTGCAAGTGGTGACAAACCTGATGTCTTCACCCTGAACAGCAGTGTTTCGCCTGCTTGTCCTAAACGAGCTCTGGTCCATGCCAGAAAAACCACCCATGCTTGCTCCAAAGAATGTCTCAAACAGATCAAATGGATTGGTCTGCATGGAAGAAAAGATCGGTGAAAACAAAGAAAACTTGGTTAACCAAAAAGATCACAAGATCTAATAACACTTAGGCCCCATTTGGCACGGCTCTAGTATCCTCAAGCTAAAGAACTTGAATGAATATAAATATAAAGAACACTTAGATTCTTTTTTTAGAGAGAGAGAGTGTGTGGAAAAGTAGTACTGTGTAAGCTCCACCCGGGCCTCCAACTGCACTCTTAACCCCAGCTTCACCATATTGGTCATACAATGCCCTCTTCTTTTCATCTGACAGCACCTAATGACAATGAAATTCAGTACTCCAAAATGACCGAAGTAAACAGAAGACCAGAATCAAATCTCTGATTGAATAATGAATAATCCATCAAATAATGGAGAGTACATAACCTGAGTCAAAAATATAGAACCATTTGATAGAGGCGATGCTGTCCAACCGAATATTAGGTTGACTGGATAAGAACAGTAGCACAGCACTAACCATACTTATAGATGCAAAGCACCAGAAATGTGGTCAAATACTTTGCATATTTGAGTCCACACATAAAGTAGCACCAGACTAGTGAGAAGTTGAGAACAGAATAAGAACTTATAATTTTAGAGTAGATTACGACTACTATGTTAAAAATAGTTAACTATTGAATGGGAAATTCACCATTTTCAGAAATAGTACCACATATTCACAGCAATGGTATGTTACTTGGTCGATTAATAAGCTGTGCATTAATTTTTTAATCATCGGCATCAGGAAGCCAGCTATCGACTGAAACCTCAAGGGTCTGTTACAACGGGAGGTTTTCAGCCAATTTTCATATAATAGCCAAAAGGTTGTTCTCTAAGCTTAAATCATACCATCTGGTAATCAGAATAGTAGATAGAACTTGTTAAGCAAAATACTGGATACCTCATACTTGTTAAAAAAAATTGCATACCTCATATGCTGCACTTATCTCTTTAAACTTTTCGGTCGCTCCAGGCTCCTTATTGACATCAGGATGGTACTAAAGACAGAGAAAAAAGATGTCACGATTTATTTCTCAGGAAAAACTTAATCTATAGTATGTACTGAGAGCATCCAAAAACTAGAGACAAGGCAAAACTTTTCACTTGGTAGATTGAAAGATAAACAGACAGTCAGCTACGAATCAAAAGATTGAGTGCCTGCTAAGTGGGGTTTTTAGGTCCAATAACCTAATCTATGGAGTCGATAAAATACTCTGGTTGAAAAGAGGATCGTTTTAGGCTACTAAGGATGTCGCTCTAGCTTCAGTCTTAACAACGTCAAACAAAAGGAGAACATTGGTAGGTATGGCAATATGCACAAGAATATTTATAGCGGAGGTCTGGCTTCTGCAAAATCACATTTCATCATCCAATCCGCTAAGTTACAAGTCCTCCTATGCAATTTTGATGATTCCAAAAATAGAAGGTATAAGGGATACAAGGATTGCATATGTAAGTCTTTCCCTAATAGTAGCTCAGGGTGGTGTAAGGTTCTAGGCTCCAAGCGTGATGACTAACAACAATCAGCAAAGGCACTGGCAGATCGTGAATGGCACACAGATGCCAGTAGAGACCAGAATGGAGCTTTTATGTATCTAGAAGCAATCATAAAGAATCTTATCCAATGAAGGGAAATAAGAGCTGTGGTATCGACTAAGCTGTTGAAACCCACATGAACTGTAAACATTATGGTGGAATGGCGTAAGTCTAGATGCTATTAGGACTAAACTACAATTATGAGTTTCAATTTTCTCCACACATTGGAAGACACAGGATCAATGTACGATGCATCGTTGACCTGTGCAGATAGTTACATTTCACCTAAATATTCAAATAACCTTTCATTGGTTTAACTGGTTTATATTTACTTCTAGAAATTTTACAGTGAGTGTCTCAGTGATCACAAAAACTAGCAAGGAAGCATGTTAGCAGGCCTTCAGGCTTCAAATACTTAGGTATTGCAGGCATACAGAAACTATAGCTAAGAGCATAATATCATTCATTGCATAAAAACAACACTCCAACAACAAAAAACCTGGATGAGCAAGCAAATTAAGCCACCGATCATTAGCAATGAAATACCCATGAGCCAGAACATTGGTTATTCAAGTGATGGTCAGGCTAGGATTTACAATGCAATAGTGAAACTCCAAAATTTATCAGTACCAACTAGCTAGGCAATTCAGACCTATTGAAGTCCATATATCTCTGACTGGAGCAATGGAGTACTAGGTGAATGTCAAATCCCTGTAACTGCATGCAGGTACCCTCCCCCTAACCCTCTAGCACGTAATACATCATTCAAAAACAATACTATGGATTTCAGAAGAAAAAAGAGGCCTTCCGGACTGGATGACAGTTGAACCTACTATGCTATAAACTTGTTATTGGCACGAACTCCAAGCATGGCATTAATCTCAAACAAATATGATAAGTACTACACAACTGTCCAGTGAGATGAGAAATGGTGGGGGTGGATGGGAGGGGGCAAGCGTCGAGCACCTGGCGCGCGAGCTTCCGGTACGCGGCCTTGATGTCCTTGTTACTCGCGGCGCGTGGCACGCCCAGCGTCGCGTAGTAGTCGGCCGACGCCCAGACCACCAGGCCCCCTCCGCGGCGCCGCCTCGGAGCCTGTCCGCGGCGGCGAGGCGCAGCGCACGCGAGCGGTTGGCCGCCACCGCCGCCGCTCCTTCCGGCCGCAGCGAAGTGGACCCCACGAGGAGCGAACGCGGCGGCGGTTGAGGCGCGGGAGGAGTAGGATAGCGAGGTGTTCGAGGGCGCGAACGGGAGCATGGACGTGAGCGCCATGAGCGAACCTTCTGGGTTCTGGCGCCGCTGGGCGCTGGTCGGCTCGGGAGATAATCGAGATGCATGGTCCGCGTCGCGCGAGCGGAGGGTAGTTCAAGGGATGGAAGGGAGAAGACACGTTGGATGGAACAGTATGGGCCCACCTGTCATTGTTACCTTGTTTGTGTTTAAAATTGCAGAATCTTTTGTTAAAGAGTATCGAATACGAAACAAAATGACCATGCTGGCTGTAAGTATAATTTCATAGTATGAATTTACGTACTTAGTAATGCGAATTTACTGAATAACATCGCAGTCATGGAAATAATGCCAAGAAAATGAGAGAAATGTTAAAATGTCAAGTTTTCTTTGGCTTGACGAAAGATAAGAGAAATGTTAAAATGTCTGCTTTTCCGTGGCGTCACTCGTCAGACCATGTCTTCTCTCTCAGTTTACTTTTATCTCTTCTTCCTCTTCCCCTTTCCCTCCCGCCTAGCTCCTTCCTCTCTAAACCCCCACCGCCACCCTTGACACCTCATCCTCCATCTTACATCCCACGGAGGTCGTCATTGTCGTTGCTCACACTCGCCGTATTGTTCCTCTCCATGCTACATGCATGCTTGCCTTGAGGCATCGTGCCACTGCGAAGGCCCGTCTTCGTAGTGGGTGATGGATGGAGGTGGCTACACTAAGCTACGAGGTGGCAGGCTCGTGTGTTGTCGTGGGCATCTAGCCCTTTAATGGTTTTGGGGGAGTCGAATAACAATAACAAGTTTGTTAAATGTTGAGTAATATGTTGATTTTTTTTAAAAAATGTTGAGCTCGTAGTAAATCAAGACTCAATTGTATGGCGAACAAATGCGATATTCCATATGATTGATATTATGATGAAATGGCAAGCCAAGGTACAAAAAGGAAAAGCGACATGACCTTGTGCAAACATGTGGCATACATGCATATATGGAGTATTGTTAAAGCAAATGGATAGAAAAATCAAGTTAGATATCAATACCGATAATGTTTTACAAAGAATGCTTAATATTGATTTGAACACAAAACTAGAAGGGCTCGATAGGGTGAAAGTAGCAAGAAGAGTGTTTCAAGGACCAAGCGAAAGTGAAGAGCAAGTGACTACTTGGCGATCGGGGTACCATGGCAAAGGTGAATAAGAGAGTAATTACATTAAGTTGATGAACAAATCGAGTTACAAGGAGTCATATTTTGCAGAAAGATCAAAACATCGTTGAATCATATGAAGTGACTTGAAGCCACTAGTTAAATCATATAGGTTGAGTCAGTTCAGGTCACATGCCCAAGATGGTTTTGTTAAGACAACAAGATTGCAACCCTCAAGAAGAAAAAAAATGTGAAGAAATGGCATATGTGAAGACACAAAACTCAAGTGGTTGAATGTCGATTCACTCTTCATCCTTGAGGTTGCAGATACGTCATGTTGAGAGGGAGATGTAGTGTATTGACAAGTCTCTATTGCTCGAAAAAATCTAAATGAGATTGAGAGTCTCCTCCATGCGATGTTCCGTTATTGCATACCTGTCCACCCAATTTTGGCAGATCTCCAAAGTGTCCAATTTCATAAAATCAAAACAAACTAAGATTATAGCGTTTTTCAACGATCCATACTGCCTTTTGTACTCTGAAAGTTTCGAACATGTAAATATGTTCCTGGTCCAACGGCTAGTAGGTATCAAAATCAAATGACTCTCTTTTGATTCTATAGTATAATACTAGTTTTCGTGCGATGGTGGTGTCTATGTCCCTTAGACCTATCCTTTTAAGGGATGTGAATCCTAGTGAGATTAGACATATCCTAAGCCTTGTGAAACCTTTCCCCGGGGACATCTTTGTGTGAGATTGTATGATTGAAGTTAAATCCTAGTGTTTGATTTAGAGAAATCGAGTCAAATAGTGAAAGAGAGCAGATTAAAGTCTCGAGCACCTGTGACAAGTCAAGAATCTCGTTAAGCATTTGTTATTCTTGGTGGTCAAGACTCGATTAGGCGTCATGCGATGAGCTTCCAAACTTGCAAAAAGACCACCTGTAAGTTTGTGAGGGCTTTGATCTTGCCTTCCAAGAGAAAAATACCAAACTAGTGGATACATAATTTTTCTTCGATTTTTTTACAAGCTTGAAAACATTTATACGTTTTAAAAATCTTATCAAATATTTACCAGATTTTTATATTAACTATATAAAATGGTGAAGCTGTCTTTAAAATCATTTTAAGTCAGGACAGGAAGGTAATTTGAAGAGAGTTTGCGGGATAAGATTTATGGTTTCAAATTTTTGAGGAAGAAACTTAGGAATAGACCGATAGTTCGAAGCTAAAATGGATTCTTTTCCTATTTAGGGAGTTTATTAAAATGAACTCTTTTCTTATTCATGCTCATGGGCCATAGCCAGGGGCAAGGCCCATCTGTCGCCATTCGCACCTTTAAAGCCCAAGAGCCCAACGCCTTCGGCCTTTGTCCTGTCTCCGTGTTGCCTCTCCCTCGAGACCTCACCTCGCAAGTCCCTCCGCCTCTTTCTCGTTTGCGGCGGCGGGCGGCGCCAGTTGTGGTGGTGCACCGTGCACCGGCTGCCGCGGCCCCCGAGTGTGAGCGTAGGCGCCCACAGCGTTCGGCTCCTGTAGTCCTGTTTCGGCTGCAACCCCTTCGCCCGAAATATGAATGGTACCACGTCGTCTCCAACCTTCTCTTTCCGTAACCATCTTGTTGCATGCCCAAACGGCCAAACCCTAGCTCCTACCTGGAATCTAAATGGCTCCAGTGTTACTGTTTCAACGATTCGTTACCTAATAGCTTGCTGAGCATTTCGCGCAGTCGAGGATCTTGGTTTTGGTGATTTATGCTTTGCGGTTAGTGGCTTAATGAGTAGGATCTTCTCACTTGCGCGTTCAGAATCTGAGTGTTTTCTTTGAAGCTCGGGTGGTTCTTGTTCATGCAAAGACGTGGTACACAGAACGGCCGTGCCAGATCTACTTCTTTAAAGTTGGATGCTCCAGTGATGACTAAATTTATTTCCAATTTCGTTCCAATTCCTGAAAGCAGCTCCTGTGAGACGCTGCACACTATGTGGAGATGAAGAGACATCTGAGGAGCCGAGTTCCTTTCTTCAATAGATTAATGTTTGGGTTACTCTTGTTTGTCAGCTGCTTCTTTGCTGCACTGTTTCTGCTTAATTAAGGTTGAGTACTCCTGTGATGATTGAAATTGACCTCCTATATCGTTCCAATTCCTGAAAGCAGCGAGGTGCTGTTCATTGTGTGGAGATGAAGAGACATCTGAGGAGCCTAGTTTGTTTTTCTTAATTGATATTTCTGGGGAAACATTTGTTTGTCAGTTTCCATCAAACTTTTTTTTTCATTTCATAGTATTTATGCATGTGAAGTTTGGTTTATTTTGAAACAGTGCACAAACAGGTCTGAAGCATTGCTGCCTGTTTGCACAGTAGGAATTTCACAGGAAACAACAATTGCCTTTTGGTTTTCATGTGGGTGCTGTTGAAACTTGGCTTTGCTATTTGGGTGCATCGTTTAAAAATTACAGTAATCAGGACTGAATGCATATTTCCCATTTGGATTATTCTTGTAGCTGTAGGACATCAGTAGAAACACCAGATGTTGAAAAGTTTGGCGGCATAGTACTATTTTTCATGTTTATATTTTGTAAGCTTCAATTCATCATTTGAGAAACCATCATTTTCTTTATTGCAGATGAGGGCAGGATATGATAAGCAAAGCAAAATATGCACTGCAGAAATCCTTTGCATTACAGTTTTTCATTGGAGGGCAGGTTGTGATGCAAGGTACAAAGATATACTTGAAGCTGGAAACCATAATGCCTGACACTGCTTACTCGATCTCAATTATGGTCGACTAGAGTACTAGTCCTGGTTCAGTGTAGTGTGCTTGCTATAAGTTTATGCGGTGCAATTGTTGCAAGGAGTGATGTGAATCACAGATACTTTCGGGAAACCGGAAGAGCTTGATTTTAGGGTATTTTAATTCCTTTTTAGTAGCAGAACTTTGATTCTGTCATAGTGTCATCTTCTTTATAATTATCAAGAATAAATTATACTTAATTGTGGTGCAGAAATATTATTTCCCTTTTTTCTGTTTATAACTGCAGTATGTTTCGTTTCTCTGCTTACATGGGATTTAGGAAAGCTGCAACATGGAAACCAATGGACTACTCAATCTGACCTTAGCATCGTATAGACTCTGAAAAAGATAGGCTTGGTGTTGTAAACTGAGATTCTATTCATTAGGGCTAACCCTAGAAGGGTAGCTATATAGGTTCCATACATGGGCCACATGGGCCTTAGCCTCATGGGCCTAAACACATACTCCAACACCCCCCGCAGTCTGAACTACCGGCGCAGCGGAGTTCGAGGCTGAACAAGAAAGAACACACACAACCCCCCACAGACGCAACTAGCCACCGGTGATGTTGAGGCGGGAGCGAAACTCGGCGAAGGTCGAGGACGGGAGGCCTTTGGTGAAGATGTCCGCGAACTGGGAGGTCGTCGGAACATGAAGGACCCGCACCTCGCCCATGGCCACCCGATCACGGACAAAGTGGAGGTCGATCTCCACATGCTTCGTCCTCTGGTGCTGGATGGGGTTCGTGGAGAGGTAGACCGCACTGACATTGTCGCAGTAGATCAATGTGCTCCGGGAGGGCGGAGTGTGCAGCTCAGCAAGAAGCTGCCGGAGCCAGGAGGCCTCCGCCACGCCGTTAGCAACAGCGCGGTACTCCGCCTCGGCACTGGACCGGGAGACCACCGGCTGGCGCTTGGACGACCAGGACACCAGGTTGCCGCCCAGGAAGACGGCGTAGCAGGAGGTGGAGCGGCGAGTGTCCGGGCACCCCGCCCGGTCAGCGTCGGTGTAGACGACGAGGTCGGTGGAGGAGGCCCGATGAAGGAGGAGGCCGTAGTCGAGCGTGCCCCGGAGGTAGCGAAGGAGGCGCTTGAGAGCCGTGAGGTGAGGCTCCCGGGGGTCATGCATATGAAGACAGACCTGCTGAACCGCATAGGTGATGTCCGGCCGGGTGAATGTGAGGTACTGAAGGGCCCCGGCGAGACTCCTGTACGCAGTGGGGTCGGCCATCGGTGGTCCCTCAACCTCAGACAGCTTGCCCTGAGTGTCGACCGGAGTGGAGCAGGGGTTGCAGTCAGTCATCCCAGCCCGCTCCAGGATATCCCGAGTGTACTGCCTCTGGTGAAGAAGGAGCCCGGCAGGACGGTGCTCAACAGTGACACCGAGGAAGTGGTGGAGCTCACCCAGATGCTTCATCGCGAACTCCTGCTGGAGAGCGGCAATGATCCGGCGGAGAAGTGGCTCGCTGGAGGCAGTGAGGACAATGTCATCAACATAGAGCAGCAAGTATGCAGTGTCAGCCCCATGGTGGTAGACGAACAGGGACGTATCAGACTTGGCCTCCACGAACCCCAGGGTCAGCAAGAAAGCAGCAAACCGGTGGTTCCACGCCCGAGGTGCCTGCTTGAGGCCGTAGAGGGACCTGTTGAGCCGGCAGACCATGTCATGACGGGTGGAATCGACGAACCCCACCGGCTGACTGCAGTACACCGTCTCGGTAAGAAGGCCGTGGAGGAAGGCGTTCTTGACGTCCAGCTGGTGGACGGGCCAAGACCGAGCAAGCGCCAGCGAGAGCACGGTACGGACGGTGGCCGGTTTGACCACCGGGCTAAAGGTCTCATCGTAGTCGACTCCCGGGCGTTGAGTGAAACCCCGGAGGACCCATCGAGCCTTGTAGCGCTCGAGAGAACCATCGGCCCGGCGCTTGTGGGTCTAGATCCACTTGCCGGTGACGACGTTGGAGCCTGGTGGCCGGGGCACCAACTCCCACGTCTGGTTGGCGAGTAGCGCGGCGTACTCCTCTTCCATCGCACGGCGCCAGTGAGGGTCCAACAGGGCGTCGCGGACGGAAGAGGGTACCAGGGAGACCACCCGTCGCCGGTCGAAGCCTCGAGGGCACGAGGCGGCAGTGTGCCAGCCGCGTGCCGTGTCACCATCGGGTGAACATGCCGCGGGTGTCGGTGAAGCAGCGGCGGGTGGTAGACCGACGGGGCACCACGAGCCGGCGGGGACTGCGGCGGTGGTGTCGGTGTCCCCGGCGGAGAAAGGACCGCGAGCGGCGGCGACCGCGGCCTGCGCTGGTACACCCGTACCGGCGCGGCGAACCTCGACGGAGGTGCCGGGGCAGGTGCCGGGACGGGATCCAGCGTCGGCGACCGGCACGACCCCCCCGGGGCAGAAGCGGGGGACGAAGGCCCCGGGTCTGCACCAATCGGAGAGGACGGGGCCGCGCCAGAGGACGACGGGCCCGGACCCGCTGGGGATCCGGGACAGGTGGCCGGCACGGAGCGCGGCGAAGCGGTACCTGCAGGAGACCACGAAAAAGGTGGCTGGACCACCGGGTCAGTGGGAAACAGGGAGGGAGGGTCAGGGACCGGAGGGGTGGTAGTGCTGGAAAAGGAAAAGACGGACTCATCGAACACCACATGGCGAGAGATGAGAACCCGTCGGGAGGTAAGGTCAAAGCACCGGTACCCCTTTTGATCCGGGGAGTACCCGAGGAAGACACAGAGCGTGGAGCGAGGGTCCAGCTTGTGAGAAGAAGTGGCAGCGGTGTTGGGTTAACACGCACACCCAAACACGCGGAGGTGATCGTACCGAGGCGGGGTACCGAAGAGGGCGTGGTGAGGTGTGGGCGCGGGACAGGCAGCGGAAGGAAGGCGGTTAAGAAGGTAGGTGGAGGTGTGCAGGCCCTCAGCCCAGAAGCGAGCAGGAAGAGAGGCCTGAAACAGAAGGGTACGCACGGTGTCGTTGGTGGTGCGAATCATCCGCTCAACCTTGCCATTCTGCGAAGAGGTGTATGGACAAGACATGCGCAACTGAACACCGTGAGAGAGGAAGAAAGCTCGGGAGGTGGAGTTATCAAACTCGCGACCATTGTCACACTGGACGGCCTTGATGGTGAGGCCGAACTGTGTAGACACCCAAGTAAAGAAGTAAAGGAGCGTGGTAAACGTATCTGACTTCGCACGGAGAGGAAATGTCCACGAATAATGCGAAAAATCATCAACAACAACAAGATAGTACTTATAACCGGAAATACTCAGAATAGGAGATGTCCATAGGTCGCAATGTACAAGATCAAAAATACGGACCGCATGGGAGTAGAACTAGAAAAAGGAAGACGAACATGTCGGCCCAATTGGCACGCATGACACAGTTGCTCATCATGAGCTCGAGTACATGGAAGACCGGAGCTACGACTGAGCTGTATCAGGGCATCACGTCCAGGATGGCCGAGACGCCGGTGCTAGGTAGTAGCGGAAGTAGAAGCGACGAAGGCAGCTGACAAAACGGACGGCGAAGAAGACGAAGGAGCCGCCGGGAAGCGAAGGGTGTAAAGGGGCCCGGAACTGTCACATCGGAGCAGAGGACGCCGGGAAGCCAAATCCTTTACAGTAAGACCAGAAGAGTCAAATTCCACAGAACAAGAATTGTCAGCTGTAAAACGACGAATAGAAAGAAGATTATGAACCATAGAAGGAGCAACAAGAACATCAGGAAGACGGAAGGAGCCATGAGCACCGGCGGTACCCACAGACGTGACTGGAATACAAGAACCATTTGCGACCATAATGGACGAAGGAAGAGGGAGAGTGAAGCGACAAAAGTATACCGGGGTCAGGAGTGGTGTGGTAGGTGGCTCCCGAATCAGCGATCCACTCAGGTCCGACCGGAGGTGTCAGGCCCATGGTGCTGAACGAGCGAGCCAGGGCTGCCTGGTCCCATCCGGCGACCCCCGGGAGAGTCCCAGAAGGTGGAGTCCACGCCGTAGCCGGGAAGGCGCCGGGTGGAGGACCAGCAGGAGGAGCAGGAGGAGCTCCGGTGAGCATGGCCACCGGTGGACGCGAGTCGGCCCCGGTGGCGTGGTAGGGTCACATGGAGATGCGCCCGGACCACGGGTTCTGGAAAGAGGGCCATGGTGCCCCCCCTGCGGTCCACCAGGTGCCGGGGCCTGGGTATGTCCACCCCGGCCGCCCCCGCGACCCCCTCCGCGGCGACGACGACCGGCACGACCCCCCCACCTCCGCTCGGCCCGGAGGGAGGGGGACCCAGGAGAGACGGCGGCGGTGGAGCGGACGACCGTGGAGCAGACGGGCGCGGCGGAGTAGCAGCTAGAGTCGTCGAGGAGGCCCCCGGGGAAGCAGTGGAACCCGGCTGGAGGCCCTGCGTGAGCTCCTCCATGACGAGATCGTCACGGACCTCCAGGAAGGTGGGAAAAGGCCTCTGACGGGTGATCCACGTCCTGAGGTGGGCGTAGCGGTCGCTGAGCCCCCGGAGGACGTTGAGGACCAAGATGCGATCCTCCACGGGCCACCCGAGGTCCCCCAGGGAGTCAGCCATGGCCTTCATCCGACGGCAGAACTCGTCGACGGAGAGGTCACCCTGGACGAAGGTGCGGAAGCTCGCGTCGAGGCGCAGAGCCCGGGCCTCAGCGTTGCCTAGAAACTGACCCTCAAGGGCCAGCCACGCCCGACGCGCGTCAGGGGAGGTGCGGACGAGGTCGTGGAGGTCCAGAGAGATCGTCCCCAGGATCCAGGAGAGGACGATGCTGTCGAGACGGAGCCACGACGGTGTCTGGACAGCGACCGAGGCGTCGATGAGGACGTGGTCGTCGAGGGCGTAGCGGCGAAGGGTGAGAAGCACCAGATCCCGCCAGCGGGCGTAGGAAGGAGACTCCGGCTCGAGGACGACCGGAACGAGGAGGCGAATGTTCTGGACCCCCCCCCCCTCGGCCTGGTAGTGGAGCTGAGCCACGAGCGGGTCGGCCGGGTCGTGCCAGAGGACGGCGGGGTGCGACACGCGGCGTCCCGGCGAGGCGGAGGAGGTGGCTCCGGCGTCCAGGCCCGCGTGAGAGGCGAGGAGCTGCTCGGCCTCGGTGATCTGGCGGGTCAGGGCGTCGGCCGCGTCGCGCTCGCGCTCCCAGACGAGGGCGGCCGCGCGCACACGGGCCTGGCCCTCCGCGGCGGCGGCCCGGGCAGCGACGAGGGCTGCAGCGAGGGTGGAGTTCGGTCCAGTCAGGCCGAAAGGGAGACCCCTAGGAAGGGCCGACTGGAGACCGGCAGCGGCAGCATCAGCCACGAGAGGCTGAGAACCCTCAGGCAGCGGCTGGAGTGGTTGGAGCGGCTGGAGGGGCTGCTGGAGCGGCTGGAGGGGCTGCTGGAGCGGGCGGAGGCCGGCATCCGCACCACCGCCGGCATCCTCGCCCCCCACTGGTGCCTCCCCCCAGGCCTGGAGATCGCGGTGAGGACCTGAGCAGAGGGGGTGGCGGCGGCAGCAGGGTGGGTTGCCGCGCCGCTCAGTGCAGCAGGAAGAGCCGGCTGGGGCGCGGCCCCATGCAGCACGGCGCCAAGGGGAAGGGGCTGCAGGGGACGCGGCTGCACGGCGCCAAGGGGCTGCGGCTGCACCTGCTGGGGAAGAGGAGAGGAGCCCCCGGCGGCCAGCAGGGGAGGGGAAACGGCAGCGGCGGCCTAGGCGGCGCCCAGATCAGGGGCGGTGCCGCCAGGTGGAGGAGCGGGAGTGCCCCTGGAAGCGGCTGGAGATGGGGGCAGCAAGCACCTGCGCCCATGTGGAAGAGGATGAGAGGGAAGGGAAGTGGCTGTAGAAGGAGGGATGGGGAGGAGGAGCGCCGGCCATGGCCTCTTGGCCGGCGGCGGCAGCCACCAGGAGGAGCGGCGGCTGGATAGGGGAGAGAGGAAAGAAAAACTAACCCTAGGCTCTGATTACCATGTTGTAAACTGAGATTCTATTCATTAAGGCTAACCCTAGAAGGGTAGCTATATAGGTTCCATACATGGGCCACATGGGCCTTAGCCTCATGGGCCTAAACACATACTCCAACACTTGGGTCCTCAAGTTCAGTGGCTAATCAATAATCAGTTGTCAGAAATACTTATTTGTCATCATTTGATTGCAATGTCTATTGATGATCACCTCTTCCATTCTGTAATCTTGTATTACCTACTACCATACTTCTTGGATCCTATATGAGTACATTGCATAAACCTGTTACTGCGCATTCCTGCTGAAACTATATTTTGTTGTCCCAGATAGGAACTTATACCGTCTTAAATCTTAATGCAGGGTGGAGCGCTGAGCTAGCATTAATCATGACCATCCAAGGGTTATACCTCAGCAACTCGTCAGCAAGCAGCCTCAGCCAATGCAAGGCAATCAGCAAGAGGCTCCAGCATTGGATATACAGTTCTAACACTCCAGCAGAGAGGGCACTATCATTTAATGGATGCCCTGATGATGGGATCATGAGACCTGGACCATTTTAGGAACACGGAGTTTGGACAAGCTCCACCTACAAGTGACTCATCATATAACTACCCTGTGCCTGTGGCATCGCCATATTATCAGGATCAGCAAATCAGATGGCAGCAGTCAGAAGAAAAGGTTCATCAACTCATCCCACATTAGCAGACAGCAGTCATGACTTATGATCCTCCTGTGCGGCCAATGGCTATAACCCAGTCTAAAGTCTTAAACCAAACTACTCGCTTTCCCTGTTTGAGATTTGTAACAGTGCTTGGTCATCACTCATCAGCTAAAAACATCCCCTATTTTGATCTCAAAAGAAAATTTCTTTCACTCTAAAATTGTAAGATTGTATTCTGTATTTAGATATCAAGTATCAATGCTCTTGAGCTCGTCTGGACCAGTTCGGCCCTATGATCTCGGCTCAGACTATTATATTTTGCTGAAGGTTCAAAGCTGAGTATCTAATTTTATTCAATTACGTGTATTCTTCGATCAACTAAAGATATACTGATGCTATATCATCAAAAAATGAAATGAAATTCGAACTGCAACATAAATTTTATTAGAACTTTATTTTTCGTGCGATATGTACGTGTCATCCCCCAACCACCAAGGCGCCAACGCTGCCCAATTTCGATCGAAACGCGCGGGAGAAATTTTTCCTCTCCCGCGCTTCAGGGCGGTTCTACTTTCTCCCATACATCATTTCAAAATCAAAACGTCCTTGTCATCTAATCACGTCGCGATCACCGATTTCTCGAGGCATTACCTCTCGCTGACCTCTTCGTTACACCCCCCCCCCCCCCCCCCCCCCAACCCTTAACGATCCCGAGATCGTCACCGCCGCGGCGTTCGGTCGGGCGCCCCCGGTGTGTTCGACGGAAAGCTCGAGAGGCCCGGCAGCGGCGACGCAAGATGTACGTGGTGAAGCGCGACGGCCGGCAAGAGCCGGTTCACTTCGACAAGATCACCGCGCGGCTCACGAGGCTCAGCTACGGCCTCAGCGCGGAGCACTGCGACCCCGTCCTCGTCGCCCAGAAGGTCTGCGCCGGTGTCTACAAGGGCATCACCACCGGCGAGATCGGTGAGCTCGCCGCCGAGACCGCCGCCGCCATGACCGCCTCGCACCCCGACTACGCATCGGTGACTGCTCTGCTTCCCCCAACCCCCTCAGGCCCCCAAAATAATTGATCTGTCTGCGGGATGTTTTGGTCTGCTGCTTGAGCGACTCGACTGCACAGTTCAGTTATTGACTGCTTTTTGCGTTTTGTTTTTCCCATACTGTGAAGCTGGCGGCGAGGATCGCGGTCTCCAATCTGCACAAGAACACAATGACATCCTTTTCAGCGACGTACGTGGTGTGTTGTTTTGTCTACTCCAGGAGGAGAGTTTGACTATCCGTTCTGTAATTTGGTTCTCTTGACACCTGTATGGCAGGGTAAAGGCTCTCTATACCCATTACGATGAGAAGTCTGGTTTGATGGCTCCCCTGATTGCTGATGATGTCTTCACGATCATTATGAAGGTGTGATGCACAGGCTAAGTGCCTAACAGCCTGAGTAGCAGTGTATTTTAGGAAAACATGAATTATGCTTTTTGGCGTTTATATAGCTTGTGTGATTCTACTTTCTGGTTTCTGCCATTGGTTTAGCATCCAATATGGTTCTTTGGTAGTTTCATGCTATAAACAGGCCATGAAAGAGACTAAATACAAATTGAAATTATTGGCAGCTATCATTTACGTTGGCACATATGTGTACTTACTCTATTTCGTACTAATTCGCATACAGAGCACTTAACTTTGAATTCTGCATCATTTCAGAATACTGCTCGCTTGGAGTGTGAGATAAATTATGACCGAGATTTCGACTATGATTATTTTGGTTTTAAGACTCTTCAGAGGTCCTATCTGTTGAAAATTGGTGGAAAGGTCGCGGAAAGGCCGCAACATATGTTGATGAGAGTTTCTGTCGGCATACATAAGGATGATATTGAATCTGCTATCACAACATACCACATGATGTCTCAACGCTGGTTTACTCATGCTTCCCCAACCCTTTTCAACGCTGGCACTCCAAGGCCACAAGTACTGCTACTTTCTAAGAAAATAGCATTCATTGTGCATTATTAGTTGTTAAACTGTACCATTAATCTCACCCTTCTATTTATTGTTATGCAGCTGAGTAGCTGCTTCCTTATCTGCATGAAAGATGATAGTATTGAAGGAATTTATGATACTCTCTCAGAATGTGCTGCCATAAGCAAATCTGCTGGAGGAATTGGTGTCTCAATTCACAATATTCGAGCTACTGGGAGTTACATTCGAGGAACAAATGGAACTTCTAATGGAATTGTTCCTATGCTACGTGTTTTCAATGATACTGCCCGTTATGTTGATCAAGGTGGAGGCAAGAGAAAAGGTAAGTAACATCAATAAGTTAAACTGGACCCTATTTCCATGTTTATCGAGGATTTCTGACAGGTGCCTTACATTTAGGTGCATTTGCTGTTTATTTGGAGCCTTGGCATCCTGATATCTTTGAGTTCCTTGATCTAAGAAAGAACCATGGAAAGGTAAAGCTTTCTTGAACAATAACACACATTCTTGAAAAATAATCAGCTGTGATTGAAATTTTTTTGGCACTTGATTATTATCTTCATACTGTACTGTATAGGGAATTCTCTTTGAATGCTTGGCGTGCTATTATATTCGACTACCCCATCCGTGAAAAGTTTCTTGTGTGCAATTTGTAGGAAGAGAATCGTGCAAGGGATCTTTTCTATGCTCTGTGGGTTCCTGATCTATTTATGGAAAGGGTACAACGTAATGAACAGTGGTCACTATTTTGCCCCAATGAAGCTCCTGGTTTGGCTGATTGCTGGGGTGATGAGTTTCAGAATCTGTACCAGAAATATGAAAGAGAAGTAAGCTGGATGCTGGACCTGGATCATTCTTTTTTGTCTCGATATGTTTGATGACTCAGCTATATGATGCCGGACCTGGATATACATTTTTTTTCCATCTCGATATGTTTGATGACTCAGCTATGTGATTTCAGGGCAAGGCAAAGAAAGTGGTTGCAGCGCAGGCCCTTTGGTTCGATATTTTAAAGGCACAGATAGAAACTGGAACTCCCTATATGCTTTACAAGGTATTTATTTGATTATTTTGTAAGGATGCAATTGTTTTGCATGTTTTCCTCTAAATAGGCCATTCTTTTACCACATGTCCCTGTTCTTACTTAAACATCCAAAGGTCTGGTTCTAAAATGTGATGATGTGCAGGATGCTTGCAACAGAAAAAGTAACCAACAAAATCTTGGCACAATTAAGTCCTCCAACTTGTGTACTGAGATAATTGAGTATACAAGTCCTTCTGAAACTGCTGTGTGCAATCTTGCGTCAATTGCTTTACCACGTTTTGTGAGGGAAAAGGTACATGCCAACTTTTTTTTTTCCAATAAATTTGGTTAGTTGTAATTAGCATACCTTACACTTTGCACATATTTCAGGGTGTTCCTATAGAATCTCATCCAGCTAAGCATGTTGGTAGCAGTGGATCAAAAAATAGATACTTTGACTTTGATAAATTAGCTGAGGTTTGTCTATCTCACATTTCATATAGATGCATACTCTGCCTTACTAGTCTGAATAATACTTACATAATGTTGGCTATGACAGATTACTTCGATTGTTACATGTAATCTCAACAAAATCATTGATATTAGCTATTATCCCATTGAGAATGCAAGGAGGTCAAATATGAGGCATAGGCCAATTGGAATAGGCGTTCAAGGCTTGGCAGATACTTTTATTCTACTAGGAATGCCATTTGATTCACCAGAGGTAAATTTTGCAAGCTGGAAAGTGTGGTTATGCAACGTTGTATTTTGCTGATAGACTGATATGTAATGTAATGTAATGTAATGAAACTTTGTTCCAGGCCCAGCAGTTAAATAAAGATATTTTTGAAACTATTTATTATCACTCGTTGAAAGCTTCTACTGAACTTGCTGCAAAAGAAGGTCCTTATGAAACATATGCCGGGAGCCCTGTCAGCAAGGTTCGTCCATGATATTGTTTATAAGAATGTCCAATGTTTATATTGAATATCATGTTCAATTGTGTTGAGCTATTTCCTTCTCACACAAAACAGTTGCTGGTAGAAATTTCCAAAATTTATGAGTGCTCATTGCCTCATTGGTCAGGAAATAATGATTATGATATCCATTTTTTTGGTTTGTCATTTTCTTATTAGGCTGTATATCGTCATCCTTATGCTCCTTGAAACTGTTCTCATTTAGGGAAGAAATTATTAACCTGAATGGTCTAGTTGATATTTTTAGGAATGGCCTGTTCTCAGTAGACCTCTTTACTTCTGCAGGGCATTCTTCAACCTGATATGTGGAATGTAGTGCCATCTAGTAGGTGGAACTGGTCAGCAATAAGGGAGATGATTTCTCAGGTGGGATTGAGGAACTCTCTTCTTGTCGCTCCTATGCCAACTGCTTCCACTAGTCAAATTCTTGGCAACAATGAGTGCTTTGAACCATACACCTCAAATATATATAGTCGACGAGTTTTAAGGTTAGCATATTTGCTTATTTTAGTTTTAATGTTCTAACATGTGGTGTCCCCTAATTAATTTTCTTTTTTCAGTGGTGAATTTGTTGTAGTAAATAAGCATCTTCTCCATGATTTGAGTGAGATGGGTGTCTGGTCTCCTGTTCTAAAGAACAAGATTATCTATGAGGATGGTTCTGTCCAAAAAATTACTGAAGTTCCAGATGATCTAAAAGCAATTTACAAGTATGTGCATCTTAGCTATAAGTTTCACGAGATTCAAACTATCGGTCATGTTTATTCCAGCTGTTCATTAATTAATCATTACACAGGACTGTTTGGGAGATCAAGCAGAAAACTATTGTTGACATGGCCATTGACCGTGGTTGCTATATCGATCAGAGCCAGAGCCTTAATATCCACATGGAACAACCAAACTCTGGGAAGCTAACTTCATTGCATTTCCATGCTTGGTCAAAGGTAACTCTTAATCCAACACTATTTGATCTTTCATCTTTTTTTGTTCGGAGACAGGAGTGACTTTTTTAGTTTATTTGAGTTCGAGTGGCCAAGGAAAACACTGATAATTAATTCTTCTGTTGTTGGATACCAGGGCCTGAAAACAGGGATGTATTACTTAAGAACTCGAGCTGCTGCTGATGCAATCAAGTTTACAGTTGATACTACTCTTCTCAAGGTGATCACGTTTGGAGATTGTGCTCTAGCCCTTGTCTGATGGATTATATATTTTTGATTAATTGTCAACATGTCCTTAGCACGATCCTTATCATGAAAAATGCATTTGTAGGATAAGCAGCCGACTTCAGAAGAAGAGGATGCCCAGGTTAAAATGGCACAAGTGGCCTGTTCCTTGAACAACCGGGATGAGTGCTTAGCATGTGGAAGTTAGATTCATTTGAATTGCACATCATGCTAACCCAGCCATCAGGCAACCTTATTATACTAGTTCCATATAGTGGCATTAAATTCCAACAAAGGTTACCTGCCTGTGTATGAACTCCGATTTGTCAGAAGCACCAAGCAAAGCCTTGTCTGCAGAACTTTACCGTAGAATACTCAATGCTTAGGCTATTGTGCGCGTGTGTGTAACTGTTATCCTACAGCTGGCTACAAAATAACTTATTCTGTAGCCACTTTGAGTTACGATAATTATTATGCTAATTTATGAGATTATAGTAACTCTTTACTATATGATTTACCATAACATTATGGTAAATATCCCTATGTGTTATAGTATCGTAAATATATACTAACATTGTCGTAAACTAGTATATAAAATTATCGTAAATAGAGGTGGCTACAAAATAAATTATTTTGTAGCTAGCTATAGAATATACTCTCCCTATATATTATATGTATCTATCTACTATATATTGAAGTGTGGTGTACAAGTTCCGTTGACCATTAATGCATAAATTGAATTTAAATATGTAAACCAAACAAATGCCGGTAGTGGCTGCCTGAAAGCAGAGTTGCGACTAGATATAGCATATGTCAAGCAGATTGCAGCTTGACAATGGCTGCCTGAAACCAAACGGTAAAGATGATCTATCAAGATAAAACCGGTTTGCAGTAGCTAAATTACATCAAACTAGTTCAGACAAAACTAACGTTATCTGGGCTGATGTAGGGATGCCATCCTTGAGCGCCCCGACGAACGCATCAACATGCTTGCTGCCTTCCGCGAACCTCAGTCTGGATGCCGCCAAGTCCGGATGCTTACGCTGGGCGGCCAGGCATCCAGGACACTTGAGAGACCTAACGCCCAAGGTGACGCCCTTGCAGGTTCGGTGCCAGCAACATGAGTCGCCTCGCAAACGGCAGGTCCTTCTCTGCATGGAAGGCGCGGTGGAAGCAGAGCTGCTTCAGGTGATGATGCCTGAACCCAGGAGATGGCTCCCATGCCAGGTTCGTGTCTTTGCGTCGTTTCTTCCTGGGCTGACATATGTGGCTACATATCTGCACACCATCGACAAGATGTTATTCTCTCTCTATATATATAGACCCACTAAGGCATTAGTAGCAAACTAGTAGTAATCAGGAGTTTAGCATGCATACGCACATGGATTTCAAGAGTCTCCAGCAGCGGTGCAGCTTCCAGCAGGAACCTTGTCCATGAGAGATAATTGCACTCAGGATAGATATTCTTCAGAAGCAGATCCTTTAGGCCGCCCAGTGCAGCTCTGAGTTGCTTACTAGGACGTTCTGGTTGAACCCATATCTGCAGCAGACGCCAACAACAACAACAAACAGTAAAAAAAAACTTGGTCAATTTCACACCCAAGTTCAAATTAATTCGTGCTTCAATTTGTTACCGTACCTTTCCATCGTGAAACGCCAAGCAGAGCGACTCTAATTTGCAGTCGACCAGAAGCTCCCTCAACTTGAGCTTAAAAAAGCTGTCCTCGTGTTGGCACTGATATAGGCCCAAGCGTTGGAGCGATGGGGCGCAACCAATCGAGATCGGGTGATAATCTAGGAGGAAGAGGCCTCCGGCGTTGTACTCGAGCGTGACGAGCTCCGGCGCCTGCACCAGCTCGACGCCGCCCATGATGCAGAACTGGCACACCAGAGTCTGGAGCCGCGACTGCGGCGCGTCGATGGTCAGCATGGGGAGCCGAGGAAGAGGCTCGTCGTCGTCCATGGCCAGAAGCAAGGCTTTCGGACACAGGACCGCAGGACGACAGGGAGAGGTGCTGGAGAGCGTGGCAGCTTGCCACCAGGTTGTTCACCTCGGCTGGGTCGTCGAACCACAGGTTCTGCAGGGCGAGCTTCTTCGGCGACCGGAACGCGCCGGGGCAGTCCTGCACGAAGTGCCTGAAGCGCTCGCCGTAGCCGAGCTTGGTCCGCGCGTCCGCGTCCAACTCCAACGGGACGCTCGCCATCTCCATCTCGGTGACGAGCACGAGCTCAACGGTCCTCACCGCGCCGGCGTCGGCCGCGGCGCCTATGAGCTCGCCGACGCGGCGCACGTAGTCGCGCCGTGTCGTGGCAGAACCGTCTAACCTAGTGTCCTCCCCAAAGGTATCTGTCTTCCACCGTACATTAAGGGAGCGTACTAAATTATTCAGTTTCATTGAGCACACCTTAAAGGAGAACTTGAAAATTCATAATTTTATATCAGAATCATAAATAAGAAAATAAAGCTCAGAGTAATTTATTATTTGATTATAACGACGGAATATAAAATGTTATCAGAGTTGCTCCACGAATCGGTGCTGCCGGCGGCTGCTCCGCCCGACTCGCCACTCGTCGTCGTCCGAGCGGAAGAACTCTCCGACGTCGAGGGACACGGCGTGGATCTGAGGCCACGGCAGGGACCCCCACCGCCGCGAGAGGATGGACGTCCTCGCGACGGTGCGGACGTCGCTGGCCATGGCCAGCCTGCCCAAGATGTCAAGCAGGACATCGCCCGGGAGCCCGCTGATCTTGTCGACCTCATCGGCTACTATGTCCACGGGATCGTCAGCCATCGCTGCACCCTCGGTGATCTAGTCGTCGTCGTCGTCGTCGCCAGCTTGAGTTCGGCGGTCGTGGAAGTTGCCAGGCTGGTGGTCGTACTTAACAACTCAGGCGCGCGGCAAGAGATTGGTAAGGTTTACGACCATCCTGATCCAGCGCGTCTGTATATTTAAATAAATACATGCAAAGTCTGGTCGGGAGAAGGAAGAATCTCCATGCTAAAAGAGTAACAGTCCTGAATGTGTACGATGGCTCATGAACCTTGAAGAGGTACAAGTCCATGTCTGTCTCTATCTCCATGAAACACCTAGAAATTTATCTCTATATGGAAACAAACTGAGACATTCAAAGTGTTGTAGAATAGATCTTTCAAATAACGGTAGTGCAGGCACCCAGACGTCCGGACAGATGCGTGTGTTCGGACGCCTGCACCTGTACTTCGTTTTGCGCGCCCATGAAGGCCCGTGCCGCTTGAACGTCGCCCGTGCTGCTTGACCCCACACGGGGACCGCTCGCACCCCCTCCGCATCCCCCCGCCTAGACGTCTGTGCCCGCTCGGTGGCGCCCTGCAGCAGGCGGCTGCGGTATGTGAGTCCCCAGCATCAACACCCGCTCTACTTTTGAAATATCCAGATGAAATGTTTGCAACATGCGTCTGAAGACAGATGAAACGCTTGAAACATGCGTCTCAAACACTTGTAAAAAACACATGAAAAGTCATTGCAAAACATATGCAACAACGAGATAAAACACTTGCAATATATGTGTGAAACATATGCAACATCCAAAAAGAAACACACTTGTAACGTACGTCTGAAAAAACAAATGAAACATTTGAAACAGATTCTTGCAACATACGTGTACAACCACTGCAACATGTGTAACAACCCGGTCTATATTTACAACATCCATATGAACCACTTGCAACATACCTCTGAAACATCTGAAACGTACGCTTGCAACATGCGCTTTCAGCGCAACATCTCCTTGCTACTTGGGAGAATGCAGGCTCATCGGCATATGGAGTTCACCGGAGCGAGCGGCCTGGTGACGCTTGTAGGCGGCGGGCTAGCAGCGCCGGCTGCACGACATGGAAGGGAGGCATTGACAGAGAGGCAGCGGCCGCATGACTAGAAGAGGGCAACCGTGGGCCACGCATGGCAAGGCTGGCAACCGGTGACTCGGAGGAGGCTGCACGTCGCGTATGGCAGGGCCGGCGGCCGAGCACTGCCCCTCGAAGGCGGCCATGTGCCGCACCTGGCTAGGCCAGCAGCTAAGCGCTAGAGGCGCAGGCTAGCAGATAGGAGCAAGTGAGCGGATAGAAATGAGTACGTGGATGAGCGGATTTTTTATTTAGAAAAGAAGGAGCAGGGGGTGTCTTGGGCTTATGTCGTGGTCCACCAACTGCGAGGCGGACGGACGCCAGCTTCCCAGCATTAACGTTCAAAAAAGTGTTGAAGACAAATGTAATATGTACTCTCTTTGTATTTAAACTTATATGATGTTTTAGACTAGGGATGAAACGAACAAAAATAGACGACTAAAACCCTTAACTATTTTTGTTTCCACATTTGATCCATTTAGATAGAGATGGAGATGGAGGGTTGGAGGTGGCGACGCTGCAGGAAGGAGTAGGGCGGCAGTGCAGCATGGAGAGTCGGGGAAAAAAAGACGTGTGGAATGGTGTTGGCGTAGGAAAAAATTACAAGAAAAAGCCTGTATAGCAGGAGCACACTACATATCCCTGAGATGGGGCGGGAGGGGGGCTCCATAAAGTAGGAACTCAAGTTAGAGTCTTGTTGGAATATTAAGTTTTTTTCTCCAGCCTCAGAATGTAGAGTAGGGTCCTAATTAGAGTCCTTGTTGAAAATGCTACCAACTTATTTTAGTCAATTGATATAAGTCCTTGTTACCGTTTGACTATACTCTGGATCCTCCTAAATGAGCTTTGGCTCTGGCTTCTCTGGAGCTAAACTTTGAAAAGCCGAGAAAAGCTACGTTTCCACGGCTCCATCCGCCTAGAAGGAAATTGTGGCAGAACCGTCTAATCTAATGCCCTCCCAAAAGTACTCATCTTCCATTAGACCCTAAGTACCCAAGGTAGAACACAAAATTATACGATTCCGTCGAGCACACCTCAAGGGAGAACTCGAAGATCCACAATTTTACATCAGGATCACAAATGAGAGAGTAAAGCTTATAACAACCATGTCATTTCTTACATCACTTTTAGTACAACATTAGAGTAATTCATTATTTGACTATAGCAGCGAAATATAAAAGTTGATCAGAGTTTAGCGAAATTGAAACCATTTAATGGTAAGTTAAACATTAACATGAAGAACGTTTATATGCATGAAACGATAACATGTTATAAGTATTTCCTTTGTAAACTTTTGGTGAGAGCTTTAATAAATAAACTCTACTCCACATCGTAAAGGAAACCCTCGCTGAGCTCACCAGGAGGTTTCCACACTCAAGTGTCAGATTAACGGCATCTGTCACCTGCAACAGTGGGGAAATAAAACCCTGAGTACTCAATTGTACTCGGCAAGACTTACCCGACAGGAGAAAGTAAAAGACTCTAAGGATTATGCAAGACTTTCTGGCTTGTGGGTTTATTGCAACTGCAAGAAGCATTACTAAAGGTGCAACCTTATATTTCTTTTTATTAGCGGTCATCATTAGTTCATTAACCGACCATTCTATATAAGCACCAAAACTACTTTTCAAGCAGGTAGTAAGCAATCAAAGTCATTTTACCATCTTCCATAATTCTTACTTCGATGTCAGATTATAGTCATGTCGGACCGTCTAATTGACGGCGATTCGTGAATCAATGTGCCCAGCTGGGTGCCCCGAAAACACACGCCTTGCTTGTACCCCGTGCACAAGCAAGACCAACCTGTTCCACTCCTGTCAAGGGGTCCAGGTCCCCGTCTAAGCTCGGACTCTAAGCCCCCAACACTGCAGGCCTGGCCTCAGTATGGTGCTTAGACCTCCTCAACCCAATATATATAACCACCTAAAAAGCCGGCCTGAAAAGAGCCGGAACCCATGACAAGAGCGAAACAAGTCTTCCCGCCCCTATAAGTAAATATATGCTCGGTACAAGTAGGTCTGTGACCTGACTATGGAATCCAATGCAACGAACGATCCTTAATCGACACAGGCGGAACAAATGCAATTAGAGCCCCGCTCTGTTGCCCAACCCAGTCCAAGTCCATCCAAACCCGTTTCGTCCGGTCTCCAATTATTATCATTCATAAATATTCCATATGCTGGTAACATGATGACAGTAACAATAATATATTTTCTATCTCTCGTGAGTGACCGGTAATCACTCGACTTCTACCGGAATCCTATAGCATAGCACGCTACACGATCCTATCATACTAGTAAGACCCATAGGATTAGGGTATATATATGCAAGTGGGTTTCATTCAACTCCTTTAAACTTAATGCACAAGCATAAATTAAAGTGCAGAAATAATAGGAGTTGTGCACTGGGGCTTGCTTGGGTAAAGATTTAACCAAAAGTTAGCATTTCATCGTGGTGACCTGATCATCAAGGCACCATCCTTTCCGCTACCTCTGGATGACTCCACGATCCATCATCATTCCTATTGTGACATTTGGAGATGCAACGTAGAGACGTAAATAATCAACGGTGACTGAAACACTTAAGATACGAGTACATCTCTCGGGCTAACGAACTAGCTCATCGTCTAATGCACTAGGCCACGTATCTAAGTTACCAAGGAACACACTATTTTTCCCAAGGGTATTTTAGTTATACAAATCTAAGGTTTTACTTTACTTATTTTGTCGGTTTAATATGTATTAGAACCAGGGCTCACTAGCGACCTTAGCCACTAAATATTATGAAACTACACAAATTACAGTGAACAGCTAATAATACTACAAAGCTATAGTAAAAATTTTCAAAGCTAACACTATCGTCATCTAGCCACAAAATTACTACAAGTTCATATGCTAACATTATCAAGCCTCTCACATTGATCAAAGAACTTCTAAAAACATTAACAAACTATGTGAGAAAATAATACTAATAAATAGATCCCAATTTTAGGAACCTAGCAAAGTTTGTTTCACCATTTTTGGACTAGTACAAAATTTCATATTGATTTTACAAGTTTATCTTAGAAACAAAATTAAGAAATGCTTTAGAAAAAGAGAAGGACGGCGGCAACCCCAAACGGCCCAGCGGCCCAGGTCCGGCCCAAACCGGGGCGCAGCCGCGCGTGACGCAGCCAGCCCAGCAACGGCCTAGCTGGCCTGCCCCGCACGCGCGCGCACAAAAGCGAAAGAGCCCTTGGCCTTTGCGCGAATTCGTCCGCCCTCCATCCCACTATTCCCTTCTCTCACTGATGTTCACATTTAACCCCCCAGATTAAACCCAATTCAAGCTCGCGCGTCCTTGGCGGCTCTACGCGCGGCGGCGTGGCGCCCGCCGGCACACCAAGGACAGGCTAGGGCACCGAGGCCCACGGTGGTCGTACGGAGAGGCCGACCACCACCTACAGCTCACACCGTGGCTACTGGTGATGGCGGGGCACTGGAAGATGCCCAGGGGCAATGCTGCGGCGGCAGGCGGCGGCTCACGAGCATGGCCCAGCCGTTCCGGTGAACGCGGAGGACGGGTGAAAGCTCTATGTTTGGTGTTGGTAATTAGTGACAATGCCTAAGTACTAATCCTATGCCTAAGTTGTATATAACATATGAGGATTAGTACATTCCAAGATTGGTGGCAAGATGGACATGGTGATCATGATGGCCACACTTGGATTTGGACGCAACCCTACGTAATCAAGGCAAAGGTATATGCTTAAGGGTTGTGTTTTAGTAACCAAGACACCTAGTGGGTGTGGTTACATTATAGGATAGATAGCCATACTATAAAGAGGGGAATGACACGACTATTGAACTCCTAAGTGCCTCTAGGTGAGCATTTCATAATCATATGCATTTGGATAGAACTAATAACGCCTCAAAAAATAATTGTAAAAATGCTAACACACTCACACATGACGTGATAACTTGGTGGTGTTAGTACATTTGCGATGGCGTTGGAGTTTCAGGCGTTTCGAGGAATTGAAACGCCTATTTTCCTTTACGCCAATGTTGAGATTTTGAGGCGTTGTCACATGTTGTTTCACGAGCTAAAACTTGTGCTAAAGTGACACACATACTTAGTCTAGCTCATATGTGAAAGGGTGAATCAAACAGAGGCGAACGGAGGTCACAGAGGTTACCGGACGCTGAACCGGACGTGGTCTCTGTTTGACCGGACGCGTCCGGTCAGTGCTCAATGTTTGCGCGCGTCTCGGTCTTTTGATCAGACTCGGTGGCACGTCCGGTCACGATGGACCGGACGTGTCCGGTCGTGGTGGGAGCTTACTGGACTCAAACCGGATGCCGGGTGTAACGCGTCCGGTCAATTCTGCAATGCGTCCGGTCGTGGTAGGTGCTTACTGGACTCAAACCGGACGCTGGCACTGTGGCGTCCGGTTCGTCTAGCAGTGCATCCGATCGCTGACTCGTTGGAGCGCTGCTCAGGCTTGACCAGCGCGTCCGGTCGGTTACGAGACCAGCGCGTCCGGTCGAGCTATGCGCG
Organism: Saccharum hybrid cultivar R570; assembly: GCA_038087645.1. Classification (NCBI taxonomy): domain Eukaryota; kingdom Viridiplantae; phylum Streptophyta; class Magnoliopsida; order Poales; family Poaceae; genus Saccharum; species Saccharum hybrid cultivar. Next base: position 25,409,783 of record JAQSUU010000198.1, read on the forward strand.
TGGGTAGTGTGCGACCAGCGCGTCCGGTTTGTGCGACCAGCGCATCCGGTCGGCGTGACTGCAACAGAATCAACTGACTAACAGCTCTATTCGAAGGGGTACGTCTATAAATAGGTGTTGGCCGGCTCTTTGGAGCAACTCTTGGCTTGTTGATCATTCTAGCACTCCTTTGTGCTAAGCACATCCCCTTCCACTCATCTCCCTTGCTTGTTTGCCTAATCAAAGCGACATTGAGTGATCTCAAGTGCATTTGCTTGTGAGTTTGCATCTAGTTGACACTTGGGTGTTCTTTTGCTGTGGGATTGTTGTTTCTCTTGGTGGTTGCCGCCACCTAGACGGCTTGGAGCAGCAATGGAGGTTCGGCACGTGTCGGTGATTGTTCGTGGCTGGCTCCGGTGAGCTTGTTGTGAGGGGTGGTTGTGGTTCCCCGGCGGAGCACCGAATTCCAACTCTAGTGGATTGCTCGTGTCGGAACTTCTTGCCATTTGGTAGGTTCTTGTGGCGCCTTTTGAGAGGCTCGGTGTGTGATACCGATTAGCCACCGAACCACGTGGTATAGGGGGACACAATGGGGACTAGCGTGCCGGCAAGCACGTGAACCTCAGGATAAATCATCATGTCTTCACTTCGTTGATTGTGATTGATTTGTCTCAGTGGATTGGTTATCTTGAATATCATCACTTGGAATTATTGATTGGTTGGCTTAATTCATCGCCCCTCGATGAAATATTTCTTATCCTACTCTTGTATTACATTTCAAGTACTTAGTTGTTTTCTCTAGTGCTTAGTAGCTTGAGTAGAGTAGCCTTCTAGTTTTCCTCTTGCGGTTTGACTTGTGCGGTTGAGTGATATATATATTAGAATTGTCTTTTGGATAGGTGGCTTGCAACACTCCATAGGCTAGGCAAAACTCATTTCTCGCTATTTGTTATTGCTAATTAAATTGTTTAGCACTTTTTGTAGAAAGTTTTATTAGGCTATTCACCCCCCTCTAGCCATCAAGACCTTTCAGCGGGGAAGGGAAAGAAGTGGTGCGCGAGCACTAGTGGCATACCGCGCAAACAGCCGAAGTGTTGGTGCGGACGGGGAGGTCCCGTGCGGTGCTGGCCTCGCGCGCGGTGAAGGGGATGGCGGCGCATCGAGCTGGCACCGGCGCGCCACACCACCACCGGCCACGTCTCTGGTCAAACTACGACGAGCATCAACACAGAAAGGTCAAGGGCAATCCAAGAGTGCGAGCAATCGAACTAAGAACGATCGTGGGAGCTTACCCTCGTAATGGCGGCGAACCGACCGGTGGCGGGCAGATCATCGAATTTTCGGTCGGTGGTGCTCGTCATCGCCCAGGGGGGATCGGGCGGCTAGCTAGCTCCCTTGCCTAGCAGCCGGAGCACTGAATCGGGTTGGAGTGCTCTAGCTAACGCGTATTTCACGAGCGAAGCAGCGCGGCTCCTAAGGTGGCAAAGGCAGACGGGCAACGGCGGCGGCTACGGCGGCGGCGCTGCTGGGGCGTGGGGCGGCGCGGGCACTGCGCGACACCAGGCTTCCAAAGAGCACCCGTGGACGGCACCGCTTATGCCGAAGCAAGAGACAGCGTCCAGGCCACGCGTGCGCGCGGCGGTTGTAACACCCCGGATGTTATAGTGCTAATTAATCTGCCATGTCATCATAATGCATCGCAAAGCATCCATGATTAGGTCAACCTTGTTATGCATCAACTAAAACAAGTTTACTTATCTAGATTGGATGTGCTTCTCCGTGGTGTGATCCGAAACGAAAAACCTATTTTTGAATGCCACCGCAAATACTTAGTCCATGCCCTGCGTAATTTGAGGTGTGTGACTGTGTTACACACTAGTGTCAAGTGTAGGTTATGAGCTCAAGTACAATACATAAAATGAAGCTCCAAGTTTGAGTTTGAGTTGGAGTCCAAAAACTTGTCACGAGTTTTCCGATTCGAATTTAAATTCAAATTTGGGGAAAATGTAAAAGAATTTCAAAAGCTAAATTGGTCAACCAAGAGTGGCATTTGGTCAACCATGTCATGTTGGTCCAAATGATGTCCTTGGGTGATGGTTTGATCACTAAGTAATCACTAATTAAGGTAGCAACAAATTCCAATTACAAATTCCTCCGAAAACCCTAAATTTCAAAACCATGTTTTACCCCTTTTGAAATAATTCAAAATCTAAGCAAAATTTGGGAAAAAGTTTAAAACCAAGTTTGTAGAACTTTTCAAGGGCTACAACTTTGGTATTTTGAGTTTTCAAAGTTTTAGTGTAAAATGTGGAATAATTTTGAAAATAAGCAAATTTCAGATTTGACTCATTTTTGTCCCCAAACTAAGATTTCAAAATGGAGGCAGAATTTGAAAATGTTTTGAACAGCAAAGTTGTAAGTCTTGTCTAGATGTACAACTTTGGTGTTTGGAGATTTTGAAGTTTCCATATGAAATCCAAAGTAATTTCTAAATTACCAAATTCCCAAAATGTGTACCCTTTTGAATTTAAACTCAAATTTCAAAATCCAATTAGAATTTGAAAAAGTGTTCAATACAAAACTTGTAGATCTTGAAATTCTGAAGATTTCATATCTTGGTAATTTTTCAAGTTGTTACATGAATTTGAAAGTAATTTGAGAAAACAGTTTGAAATTCAATTTGGGGGGGGGACAGCTACAGTGGCCGGCCAATCGCCGCCGACCACCGCGCGGTATGGGCGTCGGAGCGCCGCCGTGGCCTTCAGCCAGCTTTCAGGCGCGCCCTCGACCGCCAGCGGGACGACATGAGCATTCCAGCGCTGTAGCCGCGACCGTTGTCTATAAATATGTCGAGGTCACCGTGGCGTTTTTCGTTTTCCCTGTTTTCGCCACCGCTGCCACCGCAGCTCCGCCGCTCGCCGCTGCCGCCGTCAAGCCGCCACTGGCCACGCAACTCGCACCAATAGAGTCGCCTCATCCTCGCGCATCTCGTGGACCACTTGAATTCACCGTTTTCGCACCCAAGCCTCCGCACCGCCTGCTCCCGTGCCCACCTCCGGCGACCGACTGCCACCGTCGCCCTCACGTGGCCAGGCCATTCTAGCCTTTCCCCGTCGCCACCAAGAGCTCCACTGCAACCGCGGTGAGCCACTGATGCTCCCGTCCCCTCAATTTGGTCTCTACTGCTTTGTGTGCGCCGGCGTGCTGCTCCCGTGTTCACCGTGCCGCCATCGCTGTCGCTCGCGGGTCACCGGAGCTCGAACTGTGGTGCAAACTAGTCAAACGGGGTCGTGGGAAGGTGTAGTTGGTGTTGGTAGGGTCAGTGGGTCGACCGATGCCCCAGTGACCGGCCGGCCACCGCGCGGGGGTGAGTGAGCGTGCGGGAGTGAGCGGGAGGGCGAGAGGAAAGGGATGACAGGCGGGGCCGGATGTCAGTGAGAGAGAGCGGGCAAGCGCGAGCGGAGCGGGCCGTGTTGCTGGGCCACGGTGTTGGGCCGAGCGCGAGCGCGCGGGCGCGGGCGAGTGCGCGGACGCGTTGCTGGGCCGCTCGGCTGGGCTGGACCGGAAGGAGAGAAGGAGTCGGCCCGGTTCGGTTTTTGTTTTTCTTTTTCAAAATTTTGAATAGTGATACTATTTGTTTATTTCACTAAAAATTGTGTGGAGCTCCTAAATTCATGAAAATTTTTGTGTAAGCTTATCAATGGGTATACTATCTAGGAAAAATGTTAAATGTCAAATTTGATTACTTTGTGCAGTAGATTTAATTAGTTCCAATAAAGATTAAATGCAACTTCCATGAATTTTAATAATTAAATTATTAATCGAAAAATTATGAAATTTATTGTGACACTGTTTTAGGTCATTCTTACTCCATAGAAAAAGTTTAGGCTTGTTTAGATAAAGTATGATCAACTGTTAATTATGCCCTAATTAGTTAAATAATAAATAAATGTTAATTTAATAACTTTAAGTGTTGTGTGCCGTTTTGATTGAGTGATGTCCTTAGGTCACTACTCTTTGGTGATCTTTGGCACCTTAATTCCATGTTTGAGCTCGTTAGTAACTTACTTAGTGATAAAAAGCTGGTATTGCTGGAGTTGTCGCTACTAGTTAGTAGGTTTTCTATTTTGCGACTGTACCGCGAAAGAAAGTTGTACTCAAGTTATAAATCGTGGCATATCATCATCAAGCATCATGTTTATCATTGAGCATCATGTTGAAGCATGTTATGTACTCGTGTAGTTCCCGCTTTCGAAGAAGTCGAAGTCGCCGAGCAAGCCTCCGGAGAAGAGCTATCGTCGGTGGGTTCCGGACCGGAAGTCGGAGTCGGTGAGTCCGAGTTAGTCGTCGCGTCAGAGCAAGGCAAGCCCCGGTGCATTTAAACCCTACCTTGATATTTACACATCTTTATTATTTATATTATGGTTTATTGCATTAAGTAATTAGGAGTTGAGTGATAATCTAATTGTTGCATTGTCATTCTTGATTATTGCGATATCAACCTTGATACCTGTTTTACTAAAAATGCGTAGTATGCTTCGCTATGCTTAGAAGTTAAGCTTTTAAATGAATGTTTACTCGGCCATGACGGCGTACTTAATGAATATTGAAATATGAGAATGAACTTGGAAGATCGGGCGGGTGGTTTGGCCACTGTTAACATGCATTGGGAAAGGAGTCTCAATGTAGTGTTTCCGCCTTATCAGTTAAGGACCGTCCGTTGTAAGCCTGCTTGTGTTTCGAGACTTTGCAACTAGCCTCATGCCTTGGGTAAGCCCAAAATGTTAGTGATTCCATTACGAGAACGTCTAACCTCGCACTGGGAGTGGAGAGATAGCAGGAGTAGCGTGTACCCTCGGGGCTAGAATCGGACCGGGTTCGAGGAGTACTGTACTCTCGGGTGGCGATGGACACATTCTGGTTTTGGGAGATCTAAATGAGGGTTGATATATACAAGATTCGGTTCTACATATGTCGTGAAGTTAGAGATCCCCAGCTGGGTATAATCGGTTCGAATCGTCGTTGCTCCTCGGTTATGGAGACTTGATCACCTGACTTACATCGTAGTTAAGAACTGGAATTGAAAGAAAGAATGAGAAGGGTTTTGATGATAATTACTTTGATCTAGATTAGGATCACTTAGAATTGGTTAATGAACCATCAATGGTAAAAGTAAAATATTGAAGGTAAGGACTTACTTTAGTAAGCTTTTCTGCAAAAGAAATTTTGATTCTTGAATACCCGTACCTTGATTCCCTAAAGCTAGCATGCCCTTGGAGTCTTTGTCTTAGTAGGGTAAGTCTTGTTGAGTACTCTCGTACTTAGGGTTTGTTGAACCCCTTGTTGCAGGTGCGGTTCATGAACAAGTCTACTTCGAGCCTTGTTGCATGACCGTTGTGGCTGAAGAAAGTGACGACGAGTAGACTGTGTGGCCTTTGGACAAGGCATCTTGCTTGTGTGATGTAATAAAGTTACTACCGATACTTCTCTACTACTGGTTTGTAATAATGCTATATAAGGTTTGAGGTTTGAAAACTGGTTTGTAAACTTAAGTTATTGTAAGACTTCCGCTACTTTACTCTGTTGAATATTTTGAATAAACTATTGTAATATTGCAATACTTCTGTGATTGGATCATGTTCGGAGGAAAGCAGACCTTTTAAGTTATGAGGAACATAAGTACGTCTGTCAGAGGTCATTATGACAATGACGGGTACATGTGGGCCATTATAATTAGGAGGTTCTGTGACAGCGGTGGCCCGAAAAGGGCTGCGGCGGCTCCCAGCAATGCAGCTACGGCAAGCGCGCGCGGCACGGCAGGGAGCGAGACGAACATGATGGAGCCAATGGCCGAGCGCGGAGAGAGGCAAGGTCGTGGAAAACTGCAGTGGCCGAGCTCGAGCCGGAGCTTGGCGCGGCCATGCGGGAGCAGCGCGAGCAGTAGAACGAGAGAGAGGGCGCGAATGAGGAGCCGTGCACGCTTGCCTCCTCCAAAAGCCAGACACAGCCGACCGCGCAGCAGGGCAACACGGGGGCTCACGTGGCCACGGTCGAGACACAGCGGAGCGAGGACAACCACGATTGACGACGGTGCCGCACAGCGACGACAACAGGCAGCGCGACAGGCGAGCGTGGTTGCGTTGGCGTGCATGTCTGAGTCTGTTGTTTTTTCTTTGTTTTTATCTAAACATACAAATAATTATGAAAATAAAAACGTGTCATTATTTCTGTGCTACTACTAATCTACATCACACAAGATTCGTTTATCATTTCATGCGAGGTAAAATTGTAAAACATCGAGAACCGGTTGCGGTAATTTCTCTTAGGTTTTACGTAAGGTGCTAAGCGGCTCGCAACACCAGAGGTGTTACAGAAATTAACTCTGTTTCCTGTGGATTTCAGAGCCGTTTCTTGGATGGTCTTTTGGGAGGGCTTCGATCAAAGTCAGAGCTAGAGCTACTCCAAAACCCCTGCCACACAATTTCTTACCAGACAATCAATTATAGAGTAATGCCATTTTTATTTTTCTACAATAAGATAAAAACAAAATATAGAGGACAACCCACATGGAAATATTGCCACGCCTAAGATAAAAAAGCAACATAAATCGCAACGGCCGCCTAATGTGTACTCCCTCCAGTTTGGTAAAGGTCTAAAGGAAATCGTTTTGGACAAGGTTTGAGTCAAACCTTGGGAATATAAATCATGAATAACTTTTAAGGTGTTGAGTTTGGAAATGTGAAAACCATATAAATAGATTTATCTTCAAAAATGCCTCATATATATATATATATTTTTTCAATATAAATATTTTTATAAATACAAATAAGAAGTTAAAGTTATGCTTTGAAGACCATATCGCTGTCCAAAACGACTTCTTTTACCGATCTGAAGGGAGTAGCCCTCCACCTCAAGTACCAGGCGCTTCACTTGGAGCAATGGGAAGACCAATCCAACCATGACAAGAATCAATGGAGTTTTCTGCACAATCGAGTGGGAACTCCTTTTCGCCTGCTACTACCTCCATGTACTACCATATCTCATGCCTGACCATACCCGTTGCTACTAGAGAGGGCACACACCAAACAAAAAGTACTTCCAGTTCGAGAATTTTTGGGTGCATATGGATTGCTTCATGGAAGCAATTCAAACGGCATGGAACAAACTAGTGAGATCACCCTAATCTTTTAAACACCTACACATAAAGCTAGCAAGTACTGTGAAAGTCATCAAAAGGTGGCGCAAGGCAAAAACCGAGGACACGAGACTAGCCATGGTAAAAGAAATCATCCTCCACTTTGAGACCACCCAGAAAGCCAGATCATTCGCACCGAAATAAATAAACCTGCTCAAAAACCTGAAAAACCTGATCCTTAGGGTTGATGCTCATTATTGATGACAAATCAAGATTCTAGATGCAAATACAAAATTCTTCCAACTCCGTGCAAACTTAAGAAAGAGGAAGAACCAGATTCTTTGTCTGCAAACAAACAATGGCGTGATGTTCTCTCATGAAGACAAAGCGAGAATCGTAATCGAGCACTTCCATAAGCACATTGGAACCTCAATGAATAGGATGACAACCTTCAATTTGGCTTCCCTAGGCTACCAAAAGCATGACCTGTCCTCCCTCGAGCCCCCTTCACACAGGACAAGATAAGATAAACAATACTCTCGCTGCTTCTAGGAGACAAGGCGTCATCCCAAATAGCTTTATGAGACTCTTTTTTTGCAAAATTTGGAAAATAATTAAAGAGGACCTCACGACCACGTTTAACCAGTTATATAGGATCAATGACTAAGATTACAACCTAACTAATAAACACAACCAACATCGTCTTATTGCCAAAGAAACTTTTGAGGCCAAATTAATGGGTGATTTTTGGCCCATCAGTCTCATACACAGCATATCAAAGATCTTTTCAAGCTATTGACAAATAGATTGGTGCTCCTCCTAAACAGTCTAGTCTCGCAAGAGTCAAAGTGCTTTTTATGAAAACTACACAAGACGAAGACGCCAACCCTCTTCTTAAAGCTCGACATTCAAAAAGTGTTTGACACTATCAATTGGAGTCACTTAATCGAATTGCTACAAGCCCTAGGTTTTGGACCACGCTATCGCTCTTGGATTTCCATCATCTTCAGAATGCATAAGTCAAGGGGCACTTTTGAATGTTCGACAATGCGGCCACTTAGTTCACAAGTGGGGTGTTCATCGAGGGGACCCTCTTTCGTCCATGCTTTTCATCCTTGCCATCCAACCCTCTACAAAAGATGCTAGACCTCGCAATCCATAGAGGAATATTTTCCCCACTACCGCTCACCTCTTCCAAACTAAGAGCATCTCTATACACAGATGACGTGGCAATGTTCATCAACCTGATCATATAGAATTACATGCAATCAGAAGAATACTTCAGGTCTTTGGAGACATCACAAACTTGATCACCATAGAAAAGCTCCATATATCCGATCATATGCGAGAACATCGACTTATAGATTGTGCACCAACATTTCCCTGGGGCCTACAAGGCTACAACACCCTTTCCGATACCGCTACCTTGATCTATAGCTTCGCACATGATCCTTACAAGTGCAACCCCTCATAGAGAAAATTGGTCAGCGCCTATCAAGATGGAAAGGTAGATTGCTAAACAGGGCAAGGCACCTTAGCTTGTGACATTGTCTAGGCACCTAACTATTTTCCCTTTGAAGACATGGTCTATGCAAATATTAACGGTAGTGCTAGCGCTAGGTCGTTTGGACGGACGCCCGCGCCTGCACTCTGCCACGCTGCGTTTCACGCGCCCCCTCCACTTCCCATGCGCATGAACGGCGACGCCCCAGCAACTGCAGCAGGCGGCTACGGTAGGTGGATCCCATAGCAACATGTACAACATCAGATCTACTTTTGCAACATCTAGATGAAAACACTTGCAACATATGTGTAAAAACAACCGAAACACTTTCAACGTACGTCTGAAACACTTGCAAAAACACCTGAAAACACTTAAAAAGCCGTTGCAAAATATATGCAGTATTAAGATAAAACACTTGCAACATATGCGTGGAACATATGCAACATCAACATACGTCTAAAAACAGATGAAACATTTGGAACAGACACTCGCAACATACGTCTATAGCCATTGCAACATATGCAACATCCCGATCTACTTTTACAACATCCATATAAAACACTTGCAATATATCTTTGAAACATCTGAAATATTTTAAAACATATGCTTGCAATATACGTTTTCAACAAAACCTGGTAGACGTGTGGGCGGAGCACTGTACAACGGGATCTAATGCTAGGTCACGGTGGAGAAGGAGGATGGCAACGGCGGCTGTGCGGCCCCCGGTGAGCGGCACCCACGGTGGAGGTGGCAGCGGTGGTGATCGGCGAGGGTATGGCCTCCCACGGCGAGGCGCCCCCGCACTGCCTGGAGAAGGACGCCATGAGGCGTCCCATGCTGGAGAAGGCGAGTGGCGGGCGGGCGGCGCAGTGCTGCGGTGAGGAATGCACTGCCGTCTAGGGAAATCTCTCTCTTTCCCTCATCCGATGGAACGGATGCTCGCACCTGAGTAACACCCTCGACCAGTTAAGCCAGCTCAGCTTGCAAACCACATGAGTAAAAGATGGACATCCATTTCAAGATAAAACCTGGTTTTTGGAGAAAAAAAATTCAGATAAAACCGCTTTACAGTAGCTAATTACATCAAACTAATTCAGGCAAAAGTACTGTTATCTGGGCTGATGTAAGGATACCATCCTTGAGCGCCCTGACGAACGCATCAACGTCAACGTGCTCGCTGCCTTCCGCTAACCTCCGTCTCGATGCCGCCAAACCCGGACGCTTACGCCGGGTGGCCAGGCATGCAGGACACTTGAGAGACCTGACGCCCAAGGTGACGGCCTGCAGGTTCGGCGCCAGCACCATGAGTTGCCTCGCAAACGTTAACGGCAGGTCCTTCTCTGCACGGAAGACGCGGTGGAAAAGAGCTGCTTCAGGTGATGGTGCCTGAACCCAGGAGACGGCTCCCATGCCAGGTCCGCGTCCTCGCCACGTTTCTTGTTCTTGTTGAGCTCACATATGTGGCAACATATCTGTACAACACCGTCATCGACGACAAGGTAGAACCGTAGAAGATGCATTAGTCATAGCAAACTACTAGTAATTAAGCAGGAGTTTAGCATGCATGCACGAAATGGTGCAATATATACGCACATGGATTTCAAGAGTCTGCAGCAGCGGTGCAGCTTCCAGCAGGAACGTTGTCCATGAGAGATCGTACTCAGGATAGATATTAGACAAGTACAGACTCATTAGGCCGCCTAGTGCAGCTCTGAGCTGCTTATTAGGACGTTCTGGCTGAACCCATATCTGCAGCAACAGCATGTCAACAACGAAATAAAACAGTCAATTTCACACTGAAAATGTGGAAGTTGCTACATTTCAAGTGCCTGTAGACAAGGAATCCACAATCAACTAGTACAATTAAAAGGACAAGTTACAAAAGACAATTTACAATTTTTTTCTCACTTTTCTTATATTTTAGGTGCCTGAATTTTAAGATGATTTCGGGCAACATAATGTACCTCTGACTAGTACAAGTAAATTGCTACTTCTGTGATTTGTTATTTGTCGTTGTGTTATAACATATCAAATTTTGTCCTTATCTTCCTATAGAAAATAAGTGTAAATGGTTAATTGCCTTTGTGCCAACACAAATAAGATTTTGTCGGGTTTGTGGTTTTGTGTAACGGGTTTTTTATTCTCGGTTTCGAAAATTCTAGATTGCGCTTATAGAAATTGCAACAAACGAAATCTATAATTTTAATATAAATATATGCAATAACCGTCGTCTGAAAGAAAACTAAAATTTAGGTACCTGAATTTTAGCAAATTCTATTTTTTCTATAACCAAACAATGACAAAATTGCATGGTACCTGAATAACAACAAAAAAATCAAGCATCTTATTCAGCTTGTTTTTTCAACCGGAACAGTATTTTTCTCTCACAAAAAATCATCCAACAGTGTTTTTCAGCCGGCTTATAATTCCAGCCGAACGGGGCCACTGGGAGGTGTGTGAAAAATATTTGTGCTTCAATTTGGCATGCAATGCATACTCCCGTACCTTTCCATTGGTAAACGTCAAGGAGAGCCGGTCTAGTTTACTGTCGACCAGAAGCTCACTCAACTTGTGCTTCACAAAGCTGTGCTCGACCTGCTCCTGACATAGCCACAAGCGTCGCAGCGATGGAGCGCAACCAAACGAGATCGGCCGGTGAGCCGCCATGGAATCCTGAAGAAGGAGCTCGGCGTTGTACCAGAGCTTGGCGAGCTTCGGCGCCTGCACCAGCTCGACGCCGCCGATGTAGCAGAACTCGCACACCAGAGCCTGGAGCCGTGACTGCGGCGCGTCGATGGTCAGCATAGGGAGCCGACGCGGCTCGTCGTCCATGGCCTGCAGCACGGTCTTAGGACAGAGGCCGCAGGACGTCAGGGAGAGGTGCTGGAGAGCGTGGCAGCCGCGCACGACGTTGTTCACCTCGGCAGGGTCGTCGAACCACAGGTTATGCAGGGCGAGCTTGTTCAGCGACCGGAACGCGCCCGGGCAGTCCTGAATGAAGTGCCTGAAGCGCTCGCCGTAGCCGAGCTTGGTCCGCGCCCCCACTTCGCTCGCGACTCTCGCCATCTCGGTGACGAGCTCGAGCTCGACAGTCTTTACCGCGCCGGCGTCAGCCGCGGCGCCGACAAGTTCGCCGACGCGGCGCACGTTGCCGCGCCGGGTCAGGGTGAGCTTGAGGCTCAACGTCTCGATGACGCGCGCGCTAGGTGGGGCGGCCAGGAAGCGCGCCAGGGCGTCGGTGAGCCCCGCCGTGGCCTGAAGCTGCTCCACGAAGAGGTGCTGCCGCCGGTCCGAGCGGAAGAACTCTGAATTTTTTTAAATAATATTTTTTTAATGGTTAATTGGAATGGTACACTATCGGCAAGTGGTGGGCCGACGGCTGGTGCCTATTGGCAACTGGTTTGCCGACAGGTTCCTGTCGGCCTCCAAGTAGCCGACAAGTCTGCTATCAGAACCCATGGGACCTGTCGGCCTAAAATATGCAATTATGCATACGCGCATGGATATCAAGAGGCTCCAGCAGCGGTGCAGCTTCCAGCAGGAACGTTGTCCATGAGAGATAATTGCACTCAGGATAGATATTCGACAGATGCAGACCCTTTAAGCCGCCCAGTGCAGCTCTGAGTTGCTTACTATGACGTTCTGGTTGAACCCATATCTACAGCAGCCGCCAACTAGCGATAAAAAAAACTGGGTCAATTTCAGACCCAAGTTCAAATTAATTCGTGCTTCAATTTGTTGCCGTACCTTTCCATCGTGAAGTGCCTGAAGCGCTCGCCGTAGCCGAGCTTGGTCCGCGCATCCGGGTCGAACGCGACGCTCGCCATCGCCATCGCCTTCGCCATCTCCATCTCTGTGACGAGCTCGAGCTCGACGGTCTTTACCGCGCCGGCGTCGGCCGCGGCGCCGACGAGCTCGCCGACGCGGCGCACGTAGTCGCGCCGGGTCAGGATGAGCTTGAGGCTCAGCGTCTCGATGACGCGCGCGCTCGGCGGGGCGGCCAGGAAGCGCGCCAGGGCGTCGGTGAGCCCCGCCGTGGCCTGGTGGCTGGTGCTGCTCCACGAAGCGGTGCTGCCGGCGGCTCCGACGTCGAGGGAGACGGTGGGAATCTGCGGCCACGGGCCACGGCAGGGACCTCCACCGCCGTGAGAGGACGGAGGTCCTCGCGACGGTGCTGACGTCGCCGGCCATGGCCAGCCTGCCCAAGATGTCAAGCAGGACATCGTCCGGGAGCCCGCTGATCTTGTCGACCTCTTCGGTGACTATGTCCACGGGATCGTCAGCCATCGCTGTACCCTCGGTGATCTAGTCGTCGTCGTCGTCGTCGCCGCAGCCAGCTTGAGCTCGGCGGTAGTGGAAGTTGCCAGGCTGGTGCTCGTAATTAACAACTCAGGCGCGCGGCAAGAGATCGGTAAGGTTTACATGTACATCCTGATCCAGCGCGTCAAGTCCATGTCTGTCTTTATCTCCATGAAACACCTAGAAATTCATCTCTATATGGAAACAAAACTGAGACGATTCAAAGTGTTGCAGAATAGATCTTTCAAAAAAAAATAGACAGTGGCAGCACCCGGACGTCCGTATGGATGTGCGCGTATGGACGCACGTGCTTGCACTTCATATATTTTGTGCACCCACGAGGGCCCGCGCCGCTCGAACGTCGCCCGCACCGCCTGACCACGCAGGAACCGCTCGCGCCCCTCTGCATCCCCCTGCATGGACGTCTGCGTTCGCTCGGCGGCGCCCTGCAGTAGGCTGCTGCGGTAGGTGAGTCCCTAGCAGCAACATCCGATCTACTTTTGAAATATTCAGATGAAACGTTTGCAACATGCGTCTGAAGACAGATGAAACACTTAAAACATACTTCTAAAACACTTGCATAAAAACATATGGAAACACTTGAAAAAAATCATTGCAAAACATATGCAATATCGAAATAAAATTCTTGCAACATATGTGTAAAACATATGCAATATCTAAAAAGAAACACACTTGCAACGTATGTCTGAAAAACAGATGAAAATTTGGAACAGATACTTGCAACATAAGTGTACAACCACTGCAACATGTGCAACAACCTGATCTACTTTTGCAACATCCATATGAACCACTTGCAACATACCTCTGAAACATCTGAAACAATTGAAACATACGCTTTCATCATGCGCGTTCAGCGCAACATCTCCTATCTGTTTAGGAGAATGCAGGCTCGTCGACGTGTGGAGTTCACCGGAGCAAGCAGCCCGGCGATACCGGCAGCACGACGTGGAAGGGAGGCATCGGTCGTGCGACACAGAATGGAGGCAGTGGCCGCAAGACTAGAAGAGGGCCGCCGCACACCGCGCCTGGCAGGGCCGGCAGCCAAGCATCGTGACTTGGAGGAGGCCGCACGTCGCGCATGGCAGGGCCGATGGCCGAGCACTGCCCCTCGGAGGCGGCCGCTTGCCGCGCCTAGCTGGGCCAGCGGTCGAGCGCTGGAGGCACAAGCCAGTGGATAGGAGCAAGTGAGCGGGAGCGAATTTTTTTATTTAGAAATAAAGGAGCGGGATGTCTTAGGCTGGCGTCACGGTCCATCAACGGAGCGTCCATGGGAGGACGGATGCCCACTTCCCAACATTAATGTTCAAAAAAGTGTTGAAGATAAATGTAATACGTACTCCCTTTGTATTTAAACATACATGATGACTTAGACTAGGGATGAAAACGAACAAAAATAGATTGAAAACCCTTTACTGTTTTTGTTTCCACATTTGATCCATTTAGATGGAGATGGAGATGGAGGGTTGGAGGTGGCGATGCTGTGGGAGGAGTAGGGCGGCAGTGCAAGATGGATAGTCAGGAAAAAAAAGATGTGTGGAATGGTGTTGGCGGAAGGAAAAATTACAAGAAAAAAACCTATATAGTAGGAGCACACTACATATCGCTAGGAGATGGGGCAAGAGGGGGCTCCATAAAGTGGGAACTCAAGTTGGAGTCTTGTTGGATTATTAAGTTTTTTCTCCGACCTCAAAATGTAGAGTAGGGGTCCTAATTAGAGCCCTTGTTGAAAATGCTACCAACTTATTTTAGTCAATCCAAATAAGGCATTGTTAGAGCATCTCAAGAGATTAGCCAAAATGACTAGCCAAATTTACTGATTTAGCTACTCTCTAGAATAGATTTGACAAGAAAATAATAGAGTACTCCAACAGACTCTGTACTGGATGGCTAGTGAGGTAGGCTATCCAAAAGTAGAGAGCGAAAGAGGTGAGATTAAGAGCTACTAAATTTAGAGAGTTATTTACAGAGTGTGTTGGAGACTTTTTTTTTCCTTTAATAATAACTAAATTTACCTTTATGAAATGATTTAGCTAATCTCTTGGAGATGCTCTTACAGTTTGACAATACTCTGGATCCTCGCTTTGGCTCTGGCTCCTCTGGAGCTAAACTTAAAAAAAGCGTTTAGCAAAAACGGGTATACTGACAGTTTTGTTATAATTTATGCTAAGATGTGAAAAGCTGAGAGAAGCTACGTTTTCGCGGCTCCATCCGTCTAGTAGGAAATTAACTCTGTTTCCTCTAGATTTCATCGCTAGAGCCATTTCTTGGTTGGTCTTTTGGGAGGGCTTCGATCAAAGTCAGAGCTAGCGCTACTCCAAGATCCCCACCACACAATATCTCTTACCAGGCAATCAAATATAGAGTAATGAAATTTATTTTTCTACAATAAGATAAAAACAAAACATAGAGGACAACCCACATGGAAATATTGCCACGCCTAAGACCGAAAAGCAACAGAAATCTCAATAGCCGCCTAATGTGTATGTTCAAAGCGACAATTGATGCCCTCCACCTCAAATACCAGGCGCTTCACTTGGAGCAATGGGAAGACCAATCCATCCATGACAAGAATCAACACAGTTTTCTGCACAATCGAGTTGGAACTCCTTTTCGCCTCCTCCTACCTCCATGTACCCGTTGCTACTAGAGAGGGAGAGATAAGCCCCGCACCAAACAAGAAGTACTCCGGTTTGAGATTTTTTGGGTGCATATGGATTGCTTCAAGGAAGCAAATCAAACGACATGAAACAAACCAGTGAGATTACCCCAACCTTTTAAACGCCTACACATAAAGCTTGCACGTACTATGAAAGCCATCAAAAGGTGGCGCAAGGCAAAAACCGATGACACGAGACTGGCCATGGTAAAAGAAATCATCCTCCACCTTGAGACAGCCCAGAAAGCCAGGTCACCCGAAGCGGAAGAAATAAACCTGCTCAAAAACCTGAAAACCTGATCCTTAGGGTTGATGCTCATTATTGATGAAAAAATCAAGATTCTAGATGCAAATACAAAATTCTTCCAACTCCGTGCAAACTTAAGAAATAGGAAGAACAAGATTCTTTGTTTCCAAACAGACAATGGCGTGATGTTCTCTCATGAGGACTCAAGCACTTCCAAAAGCACATTGGAACCTCAATGAATAGGATGACAACCTTCAATTTGGCTTCCCCAGGCTACCAAAAGCATGACCTGTCCTCCCTCGAGCCCCCTTCACACAGGACAAAATAAGATAAACAATACTCTCGCTGCTTCTAGGAGACAAGGCGTCGGCCCAAATAGTTTCACGAGACTCTTTTTTCGCAAAATTTGGAAAATAATTAAAGAGGACCTCACGACCACGTTTAACCAGTTATATAGGATCAATGACGAAGATTACAACCTAACTAATAAACACAACCATTATCGTCTTATTGCCAAAGAAACTTTTGAGGCCAAATCAATGGGTGATTTTTGGCCCATCAGTCTCATACACAGCATATCAAAGATCTTTTCAAGCTATTGACAAATAAATTGGTGCCCCTCCTAAACAGTCCAGTCTCGCAAGAGTCAAAGTGCTTTTTTATGAAAACTACACAAAACGAATACGCCATCCCTCTTCTAAAAGCTCGACATTCAAAAAACGTTCGATACTGTCAATTGGAGTCACATAATCAAACTGCTACAAGCCCTAGGTTTTGGACCATGCAGTTGTGCTTGGATTTCCATCATCTTCAGAATGCATAAGTCAAGGACGCTTTTGAATGGTCGACATTGCGGCCACTTAGTTCACAAGTGGGGTGTTTGTCAAGGGGACCCTCTTTCGTCCATGCTTTTCATCCTTGCCATCCAACCCTCCACAAAAGATGCTAGAACTCGCAATACATAGAGGGATATTTTCCCTACTACCGCTCACCTCTGCCAAACTAAGAGCATCTCTATACGCAGACGACGTGGCAATGTCCATCAACCTGATTAGATCAAAATTACATGCGACCAGAGGAATACTTCCGGTCTTTGGAGACATCACAAACTTGATCACCATAGAAAAGGTCCATATATCCGATCAGATGCGACCGAGAACATTGACTTATAGATTGTGCATCAACATTTCCCTGGGGCCTACAACACCCTTTCCGATACCGCTACCTCGATCTATAGCTTCACACACAAAAAGTTCACGTGCAACCCTTTATAGAGAAAATTGGTCGGCGTCTATCAAGATGGAAAGGTAGATTGCTAAACAGGGCAAGGCACCTCATCTTGTGACATTGTCTAAGCACCTAACTAATTTCCCTCTGAAGGCATGGTCTAGGCATATATTAACGTTAGTGCTAGCGCTCAAACGTTTGGAGGGACGCCCGCGCCTACACTACACCGCGCTGCGTTTCATGCGCCCCCTCCGCTTCCCACACGCATGAACAGCGATGCCCCAACAGTTGCAGCAGGCGGCTACTGTATGTAGATCCCATAGCAACATGTGCAACATCAGATCTACTTTTGCAATATCTAGATAAAACACTTGCAACATATGTGTAAAACAACTAAAACACTTGCAACATACATCTGAAACACTTGCAAAACACCTGAAAACACTTAAAAAGTCATTGCAAAATATATGCAACATTCAAATAAAGCACATGCAACATATGCGTGGAACATATACAACATCCAGATAAAACACTTGTGTCGGGTATCAAAATACCCAAGGTACCAAACAGGGGGTAAAATACGGCACCCCGTACGAGTGATAAAGAGCCCTGCCGTAGGGGACCCAAAGAGCACTGACAGCATGCCAGCCGTTCAAGGCACGAACGGCAAACTCTATCCCGCCCGAGCCTTGCGGAGAGGCCTCGGGCACGCTAGGGCGTCTCGGGCGACATCTCTCCGCCTCGCCCGAGCCCCCCGGCGTCATCGAAAGCGCCCGACCCCCCGCGGTGCATTTCCGCCTCGCCCAAAGGGCACGTGGAACCCTTAGGCAAGGCGGAGAGCCACGAGGGCCCCCAACATGGAGCTCGCTCCATCGACGTGATGGACGTGACCGTGTATAGTTAACAGGAACACGGAAACCATTCCTTGACTTGATATGACTCCGGTCATTCTACCATGGCGATATCTGTGCCTCACAGTGACGGGAGTGACGGTAACTGTGCCGCCTAACCTCCTCACTACGAAAATCCGGGCGCACGCGTCGCCCATCCTCACGACACAGGGACGAACAGGTCAAAGCATGGCCACGGCACGTCGCGCCAGCTGATGGAGAGGCCAAAAGATCAACGCCCTGCACGTCTCCACACTACAGGGGACTATTCCCACACGATAAGGAGGAGGATGGCTACGCCCGAGGCCACTTTTTTGTTTTTCTCTTTCATTCTCTCCGTTTTCACCCACTTTACTACGAATGTAATCCGAACCCTCCCTTTGAAAGCTATAAGAAAGGAGGCGGAGGCATAAATGAAAGAAGGGGGGACAACACCTAGAACCCACCTCAATCGAAACCAGACTTCACACACCATCACCCACAAGAGACTTAGGACCTGCCCCCTCTCTCGAAAAGCTTGTAACCCCTACTACGAGCACCTCGGTGCAAGGCAACACGAGCCGCAACAACACCCACTGGACGTAGGGCCGTTCATGTCCGAACCAGTATACATCATTGTGTCCGCTTTGCACACCATCAGGGTCTAGACGCGCCGATACAAATTCACTAGTCGCTCTGTTTAGACACCATGTCTTATAGACACCAACAACTTGCAACATACGTCTAAAAACAGATGAAACATTTGGAACATACACTTGCAACATACGTGTATAGCTATTGCAACATATACAATATCTTGATCTACTTTTGCAACATCCATATAAAACACTTGCAACATACATTTGAAACATCTAAAACATTTGAAACATATGCTTACAACATGCATTTTCAGCAAAACCTGGTAAATGGGCAGGCGGAGCACTGCACAACGGGATGCAACGCTAGGTCATGGTGGAGAAGGGGGGATGACAACGGCGGTGGCTGCGCGGTCCCCGTGAGCGGCTCGATGCCGCCATACCCGGACGCTTATGCTAGGCGGCCAGGCATGCAGGACACTTGAGAGACCTGACGCCCAAGGTGACGGCCTGCAGGTTCGGCGCCAGCACCATGAGTTGCCTCGCAAACGTTAACGGCAGGTCCTTCTCTGCATGGAAGACGCGGCGGAAAAAGAGCTGCTTCACGTGATGGCGCCTGAACGCAGGAGACGGCTCCCATGCTAGGTCCGCGTCCTCGCCACGTTTCTTGTTCTTGTTGAGCTCACATATGTGGCAACATATCTGCACAACAAAGTCATCGACGACAAGGTAGAAGATGCATTTAGTCATAGCAAACTATACTAGTAATTAAACAGGAGTTTAGCATGCATGCATGAACTGGTGCAATATATACGCACATGGATTTCAAAAGTCTTAAGTGGCGGTGCAGCTTCCAGCAGGAACGTTGTCCATGAGAGATCGCACTCAGGATAGATATTCGACAGATACAGACCCGTTAGGCCGCCGAGTGCAGCTCTGAGGCTCTGAGCTGCTTATTAGGACGTTCTGGCTGAACCCATATCTGCAGCAGCAACGTGTCAACAACGAAATAAAACAGTCAATTTCACACTGAAAATGGAAGTTGCTATATTTCAGGTGCATGTAGACATCGAATCCACAGTCAACTAGTCCAATTAAAAAAGACAGCTTACAAAAGACAATTTATAATTTTTTTTCTATAGCCAAACAATGACAAAATTGCATGTTGCCTGAATAACAACAAAAAAATCAAGCACCTGAGATACTGGGATGTGTGTGAAAATATTTGTGCTTCAATTTGGCATGCAATGCATGCTACCGTACCTTTCCATTGTCAAACGTCAAGCCGAGACAGTTTAGTTTGCTGTCGCCCAGAAGCTCACTCAACTTGAGCTCCACAAAGCTGTGCTCGACCTGCTCCGGACATAGTCACAAGCTAGCGTCGCAGCGATGGAGCGCAACCAAATGAGATCGGCCGGTGAGCTGCCTGGGAATCTTGAAGGAGGAGCTCGGCGTTGTACCAGAGCTTGGCGACTGGCGAGTTTCGGCGCCTGCACCAGCTCGACGCCGCCAATGTAGCAGAACTCGCACACCAGAACCTGGAGCCGTGACTGCGGCGCGTCGATGGTCAGCATGGGGAGCCGAGGCGGCTCGTCGTCGTCGTCGTCGTCATCCATGGCCTGCAGCACGGTCTTAGGAAAGAGGCCGCAGGACGTCAGGGAGAGGCGGTGCTGGAGAGCGTGGCAGCCGCGCACGAGGTTGTTCACCCCGGTCGGGTCGTCGAACCACAGGTTCTGCAGGGCGAGCTTCTTCAGCGACCGGAACGCGCCGGGGCAGTCCTGCATGAAGTGCCTGAAGCGCTCGCCGTAGACGAGCTTGCTCAGCGCCTCCACTTCGCTCGCGACCCTTGCTATCTCGGTGACGAGCTCGAGCTCGACAGTCTTTACCGCGCCGGCGTCGGGCGCACGTAGTGGCGCCTGGTCAGGATGAGCTTGAGGCTCAGCGTCTCGATGACGCGCTCGCTCGGCGGGGCGGCCAGGAAGCGCGCCAGAGCGTCGGTGAGCCCCGCCGTGGCCCAGTGCTGCTCCACGAAGAGGTGCTGCCGCCAGGCCGAGCGGAAGAACTCTCCGACGTCGAGGAAGACGGTGGGGATCTGCGGCCACGGCAGGGACCTCCACCGCCGCGAGAGGATGGAGGTCCTCGCGACGATGCGGACGTCGCCGACCATGGCCAGCCTGCCCAAGATGTCAAGCAGGACATCGTCTGGGAGCCCGCTGATCTTGTCGACCTCATCGGCGACTATATGTCCACGGGATCGTCGTGAGCCATTGCTGCACCCTCGGCGATGTCGTCGTCGTGTCCAGCTTGAGCTCGGTTAACTGGGCGCGCGGCAAGAGATCGGTAAGAGGTTTACGTACAATCCAGATCCAGCACGGTCATTTACATGCAAAGTCTGGTCGGGAGAAGGAAGAACCTCCATGGTAATAACAGTCCTGATTGTCTACGATGCATGGCTATGAACCTAGAAGGTAGAAGTCAAGTAGTGCATCTCTCTCTCCATGAAACACCTAGAAATTCACGTCTCTATATATGGAAACAAACCGAGACGATTCAAAGTGTTGGAGATAAGGTAAGTTTTCTGAGGCCTAGAGCCAAACTAAAACTGAGGCCTTGATATACTATATAAAGCACTCACAAATCACAATCACAACTTGCATTAACTAATGAGACACGCCCAAATCGGACCAGACTGCAGAAAAAAAAAAAGGTTTAATGTTTCTCGTCCAGTTCCTCGTCAATTCCACGATAAGTGTGCAGGGGGCACCTGATTTTAACACTTGTAAAAACATGTTTGTGAAACATAGTTATTCACATAAAAATCATGGGGTACAAGTTTGGTTATATATCAAACTTGAAACATAGTTACAAGTTTGCAGATGTGTCTACTTGCTTGGTTATATATCAAATTCAGTATGTTCAATCCAGACGATTTCTCAAACCACTACTCATTTCCTGGGGTACAAGTTTGCAGATGTGTCTACTGGCTTGGTTATATATCAAAAAGACAATTTTCTCCCATCCGCAAAGATTATCTAGGCCTACGGTAAACAGTGTTCATAGCTTTAGCGTGAGTGCATGAAAGGCCATCCTATGTGCCAACATAATCTGGCCAATGTTACAGCTACAAATGCATTGCAAGGAGAGTCGTAGTCCAAAGAGTGGCCGATCAACATATATTGCTCTATGTATGCACAACAGCGAATCTTGCTCTTCGGCATCCACCTCCTGTAATTCCAGGGCCTTAAACAAGATGGACAGCCAACATCTAACCTCAGCTCCAGTTCTGCAGCATTCAAGTCTGCTAATAAAATGTGGGTTTGTGTCCCTTCTCTAGTATCTTGTTTCCAGTAAGGCATCAACCAATCCAAAATCCATGGCCTGCAAATGGTGAAACATATGTAATAGCTCGAAAAGAGAAATTTGCTACTTTGCTCTTTTCTGCCCTTCTACATAGGCAAGACAAGTTAATACCTCTGAAGAAGACATGAACCGATCCCTCTCTGTCCACTGTTGCACCATGTCAAGTGGTTGCCCGGTGAAAGCAGCAAACATTTTATCAACTTTCTGCAAGCAGAATATCCATGAACTTTTAATCAGACCTTACAAACCAAAATATACGGTCTAGTTAGTTTGTTTTTTAGCATCACTGGCAGTGTGCCAGTGTGAGAGAAATTGTAATGACAAAAAATACATCAATCATTCACAATTGCTAAATGCTTACATCACGAGCATAGACGGTTTCTCCAACCTGTCGCCTCACCTCCTCCACATTACCCTGCACGTAATCCAATTGCTTGTATCAAAATAAAATGCAAGATGGGTGTTCAACAACTAGAGGAGGTGATAGATGGTAATTGTCAAACTAGAAATTTGTCTGGCTACTTCAATCAAATATAAGAAAGCCAACAGTCATACCTCCGATCCACCTTGAGGTTGATGAATCATTACTCTAGCATTTGGCATCGCATAGCGCATTCCCTTTTCGCCGCCTGCAAGGATGATTGCTGCTTGACTAGCAACAACACCAAAGCACACTGTCCCAACTTTGGGCTTTATCTGCTTGTTATAACAGAAATCATGTTTCATGCATCAGCATAGGACATCAGAATGGAAGGAAATGTCATTGCACACGCAGATCTCTGGTGTATGGTAAATATAAAAATGGCAAGAGGAAACTAATGGATCAAATCTTATATAAGTATATCGCTAGATTTAATAAAAACATTATAAAGTAAATTTAAAACAAGGAAATCAAATATCCTTGGATGACACGTCAAAGCAAAATGCATATATCAGTACATATGGAATGAATACAAAAAACTTCTTAACATAAACAATTATTTCTTTCAGTCTTAAGACAATAGCATGCCCAACATCATGGTGAACATAACCTGGTTATAGTAGACTCTTCTGGCAAGATAAATATATTTAGGCAACGGAGAGCAGGTTGTAACACTTGGGATGTGGTGTAAAAGCAGTATTACTGTGGTCAAGGCACCAAGCATACTCTGCTGCCATGTTTGGAATATATTTTTTGGGAATGTTTCCTCTTATTTTAGACTTAGCAAAGCTCATTGTTTTACAACATGCAAGGGAACAACTAGAAAGCTAAATGAAATAAATGAACATATAGCAATTTATCGAATGCCCCAGAAGGACAACAACTAATGCAAAACAATGCAAAAATGAAAGCAAGTAGCATGAAGGTCCATGTGCCACTGCTAAAACAAGATGACATGGATATAAACCTTGCAAACGTATAATGTTGTGCTACCAATATATGATAAGCAAATTAAGCTTTTAGAATAATAGTAAAACTACACAGCAGTTACACATAAGGTAAGGAACATGCATGAAACAGAAGGGAAATGCATTGTCATGTTAATATACTCTGGTGCCAAAATCGTAAATCTTGATGCTCTAAATGTATGACTTAAGAATACAGTCCCAGTATTAGATCAGAAAAGATACTGAACATAGATGACTTACCCAGGACATGCAATCGTAAATCGCTAAGATCGAATAGAGACTTCCACCAGGGCAATTAAGATAGATCTGACAAAAAGAATATGAATTATACAAAAGATGGTAGAAGATCATAAAAGAACAACAAAGAAGGGTCTGCTAGAACTCCAGCAGCATAATAATGCATATACTAACCAGAATATCAGCCTCTTCATCGACGGCAGCAAGTGTGACAAGCTGTGATATCACACGTTGTGCCACCTGAGAGTTAATATATTGACCAATGAAGATTACACGATTTCCCAGTAGTACAGTTGCGAGATCAAGAGCGCCACCAGGAGTCATGATTGCCGGCATTAAAGGTGGATTTTCGTTCTCAGATGCAACTATTGTGTTTTGCCTATCCAAAATCATCGACCATGTTACAAAGAAATCCTGGCATAGGTAATATTATTAGGGTGAAAGAAAAAATACTTTTAATACACAGCGTCATGGCCTCAATAAAAAAACAGACAGGTTACTTAGCGGCCCAATATGTAATGGTAGTTACAATTATGTACCTGAGAGAAGAATGGCAGTGTATCCTCTCAGCATGCTGTGAAGAAACACCATGTGATACAGATTTGAATCCTATGTGTATATGATTTGAGTGAGATAGGAATTCAACATAACGCAACAGAATAATAATGCAAAAGCATGCTAAGTGAACAGGAAAATAGCACGCCTAAAAGGAATAGACAAAAAATCAGTTCAAGCGTGCCCAGTGCAATATTAGCATTATCTGTGTTTACTATCCTGCTAAAATGTCAAGCTTTGCGTCTTCAGGCAAGAGCGTAGAACTACATGGTCGTGCCTAGCACAATTAATGCCAGGGTTCCAAAAAGCGGCACTAAGCGCACGATTCAGCGCGCTGAAGCGCTAAACGGACGGGTAGCGCTTCGCTATGGGGCATAAGGCTATCCGCACCGGATACTGGAAAAGCATCCGGTAAAGCATATAGCGGATGAAATACCGGGCTGAACATCTGCAGCGGGTACTGTAAAATGCTCCTGCAAAAACTCCCGTCCGCTATATATGCAGGGTACCGGATGTCCTTTACCGGAAGCGCTGCCCCCACCATGCGCGCGGGACAAAGGAGAGAGACAGGTGAGAGCATACAGGCGTGGGCCCCACCATTTCAATCAACTAAAAAATGTTATAACTCACAAACCAAAAAACCAAATTAAATTCCGATTACACCGTTAAATTCGTTTCAATAAATACTTCAAAACTAGATCTCACATGAATATATTTAGATAAAGTGACAAGTGGGCCTCACAGTGGATAGAGGATGATATAGAGGATGGATGAGTACGGAAGAATTGGGAATAGAGGAGAGAATCTTGATGACTAGGATATATAGAGGATGAATTTAGAGTAGCATGAGTGCGGATAGCCTAAGCGCTCCCAAAGCGGCGCGACCGCCTTTGGTGGAGCAGCGGCTGCTGGCTCGCGCTGCTCGCCGGCCGCGCGCGGCGCGCGGCGCAGCCGCAGGTGCCGTGCGCCGTCGACGGTCCAGCGGAGGCGGGAGGGGAGAGGGAGGTGCGTACGCAGGGTCGCCGGCCGGTGTGCTGAGGACGGAGGCGAGGTCGCGAGGCGACTGGCGAGAGGTGGGAGGAGGAGCCGCTGATGCCGCCGCCGAGCCTGGGACTGCCCCGCCGTCGCTGAGAGCCCGAACCTGAGCGCCGCCTCCGTCGCCTTCATGCCGAGCGCGAGTGGGGGACGGAGCAGAAGATGGAGCGCCGGCGCTGCGGGGAAGATAAGAAACGGCGAGGCTATCAGGCTGTGTGCCTTAGTGCTAGGGTACTATGCGGCGGTGCGTGGGCTTTTTTAGATGGGCCACTAAATAAAAGCCCATACCATCTCTTTTATCTTTTCTTTTTCATTACTTTTTTCTTTCTTACATATTTTGACAAATTAGCACATAATCTATATTTATATATCTACAATAACATATTTACCTGCGATTTCATGAAGCCACGTCAATCTCCATTATCCTCTATTGATCCTCATGTATTTGTAATTAAAATTCTTTGCTCCACTAGAAGACATTTGATTTTAACCTAGACTAACGTCCATTCCGCAACGAATCGGACAGATAACTTGAGAATTGGAGATCTAGGGAGAGAAGCAGGAATGAGACGAAGAGCAGAGATAGATTTATTTGAGGTTTTAGAGTTTCATTTCTTCGGCCTCATGCATTATATACCAGCCCGATTCCTACCATATATAACGCTCGTTAAGTCACCGTCAACTCATACCACTATGGCTTAGTTGTCACCATTACCCTACCTTGATCGACGTTGTTTGCTCTGTTGCCAAACGTGCAATAGTACTCCTCGTCCTTCTTGCCCTCTCCTTCGTGGCCTTGGCTTTGCCCCCCCCCCCCCCCCCCCTCGAAAAGCTGCTTGTCCCCAAGCAACAGTGGATGTAAATCGCCGCCGGAGATCATGAGCTTCTTCCCACTCCATCAAGGTTGGTGAGTGATCAGACCACTACACCTAAATTTGTGACATTGAAGAAGCCCCTTTCTACACCATACGCGAAGCTAGAAAATGGATGGAT
Source organism: Saccharum hybrid cultivar R570 (assembly GCA_038087645.1). Taxonomy (NCBI): domain Eukaryota; kingdom Viridiplantae; phylum Streptophyta; class Magnoliopsida; order Poales; family Poaceae; genus Saccharum; species Saccharum hybrid cultivar. The sequence continues at coordinate 25,435,885 of JAQSUU010000198.1, forward strand.
GGGCTGGACAATCGTGGAAGGATAATTGTAACACCCCGGTGTTAGGCTTGCATTAGCATTTACAAATCATGTGCATAAGCATAATCATGCATTAATAAGCATCACATGAAATATATGCTTGAAACATGTTAATGAAAATGCATGTTGCAATGTTTTGTTTTAGTAAATTTAATGTTATGTTGATGTTTGTCATGCCTTGTATGTGCTTGTTTTAGTAAATAAACAGCTTAGAAATGTTTAGCAAGCAATTTGGAGCAAGGTTGGTATTCAAAATTTTCTCAAATTTGGCTTTTAAAAATAATCTTAGAAGAGGGAGTTTTGATTTAAAAAACAACTTTAAATCTCCAATTCAAATTTCAAAATCTATTGGGATTTTGACCTTGCTCCTTTTGGCAAAGTTGAAGATCACAATTTTTAAAACAACTTTTGTTTTTGGGTCAACTTGTGAAAATGATTTTTGGTTGCTCAAAAATGAAGATTTGTGTGTCGTGCTTTGAAAAAGAAAAAGTAAATGAATTTTCTTTAGAACTGGGCCATCACCTCCCATCCGGCCCTCCGGCTCAAGCCGGCCCAGTCTGCTCGCCCCGCGCTCGCCTCCCCGCCTGCGCGCGCGCCACGCCCGACTACGCTCAGACCGCGCCGGCCGCGTGGCGGTCATACGCCGGCAACGCCGGCCAGGTAGCGCCCGGTGGCCCCCACAGCAGCGCCCTCGCCTTAACCACCGCGCCCCGATCTCCAGTTCCTCCTCCGTCGCTCCTCTCCATTTCCGTTTTGGAAAATCCCGAGCGGGAATGCACCAGCACCGCCCACCGCCACCGCTCCGCCGGTAAAATTCACCGTCGGTGGTCCACCTCCACTCGCCAGCACACGCCCACCGCTCCACCTCTCGCTGCTCCAGCCCCAGCAACCTCCCTCGCCATCGTTTTCGCCTAGGGTAAGGCCCATTTGGGCGCCTCCTCCGCCACAGCGCCATGGCCGCCGTTCACGGCCGCGCGTGGCCGGAGCCCCCTCCACCCTCTCTCTCTCTCTTCTGTCTTCAGCACCATCATCGCCTTCGCACCCCGAAACTAGTGCTCGCACCCGCACGCCCTGGCATGGCTCGTAGCCGCGGTTTGCCGATGGGCAGCGCCGCCGCTCCGCCATCGCCGCCGACGAGTCCGTACCGACGCTCCACCAGCTCACCCATCTAGTGCATCTGGCTCGCCTCGCTGTGGGGAGCACCGTGGTGCTCACCTCGCGGCCGGAGACCTCACCGACGGCGAGCTCTCGTCGCCGGTGATCTCCCCCCTCTCGGGTGTATGACAGGCGGGGCCTCGGGTCCCACTGTCAACCACCGTACGCGGTTCCGAGTGCACTGCATCGGGTAGAGCTAACATTTTTGCTGGCTGGTTTTGAAAATCCATTTGAAATGATGTTTTAAAAATTGTATAAATGCTTTGGAAATTCATAACTTGACAAATATAAGTCCAAATTAGGTGAGACAAGTTTTGTTAGACTTCTTGTGACTGGATTTATTTGTTAAAAATATAAAAGGTCATTTTTGTGATATTTTTATATGTAGCTTTATTTAAATGAATAAAATGTTGATTTCTTGGAAAATGCATAGTAAATAGAATGTAGGTCAGAAAAATATGAAACTTGTTTTGTTGATCTAGTCATGTGATGCACTATCTATGAAAAATATATGTCATGCATGTTCTGTGGAAAAATGTGGCCAAATAATTTAGGTGCATTTATTTTGCTACTTCTTGTAAAATTGCTAGATCTAAAAATATGAATAAAACATGTATGTGAAACTTTTTGTACAGGGATTATAGACTATGTAGACCATGGGAAAAATGCTAAATCTATTGTTTAATATTTTCCACAGTACAAAGTCTTTTCATGCTTATTTATCCATCATAGCTTGTCATTTTTGTGTAGACTGTTTTCCTTATCCAAATGCAATGAAAATTTTATAGTAGGCTATTTATAGTATGAAGAAGCTACTGTAATTTTTCTAGATTTTTATATGCACCAAAAATACATGTTGCTTTTGTAACCTTAGTTTAAAATGAAATAAAAATAACCTTATTATTGTATGATTAGTTGAATTGTGTGGTTTTGGTGTATCTTTGAAAGCATCTTTACTTGCTGATGTAACTTGTCATGTTAGGATAGTTGTTGTGGTGTTAGTATAAGTAGCACCTGTGTGTGGCTTATGGTAGTTAGGGTGCATGGTGGTAGTTAGTGTAGAAGAGAATGCAGTAGATGACATGTACTTGTGGTACATGTTCTTGGATGATGTTGATTATCTAGTAGAAGAGTTTTACATATACTCTGTCCAATAAAGCTAAACATGTTCATCTATATTGCATGCAATCATTATCATCATATGTCATCTCATCTGATGCACCACTTGCATAATCACTTACCCCAATGCATCTTAACAGGATCGCAGGAGGAATCAGTAGCAGTCGAGCCGAAAACAGACGAGGAAGTCCCGCAGGAAGAACCCACACAGGAGGTGTGAGCCGAGGAGGACGCCGTTGACAAACTTCAAGAGTGTCCAGACCACCGTCTGAGTTCGTTCGAGCGAGGCAAGCCCCGGAGCATTCTAAGTCTCCTACTTTATAAAAGCAATCAATTATATATGAGTTTTATATATTATTGTATTAAGTTATAAGAGTTGAGTGAAACCATTGATGCATTTATTATTATCCTTGCCTACCTTATTGTGTCCTTATATCCTGTTAGGTTTAGGATCGAATAACTTCTTAGCCCTGCTTAGACCGGTAGTGATCGGTGATTTCCTATCACCGGCAATTATAGGTGGTTACTGGAATACTTTAGCTATGAAATGGATGATATCCTGGAAATAACCAAGGGTTGATGGATAATTGGAGACCGGATGGGATAGTTGGAGGCAACCAGACAGGGTTCTGGGGTGCTTATAGTTTTTCGTCTGTGTCAGTTAAGGACCGATCGTTGCTCGTTCCTCTTGTCATGTTAAACGCATGCCTCACATTTAGCTGGCCGAATAAAGTATCTTTTGACCGTGAAGCTAGTGGCATTATTCGGGCTGGGATCTACACGGGTGCGTGTATTGGCATTGAAGGGGGTATGACAGGGGCGCGAAGAGTGAGCCCAAGGGCAGGCAAGCCCTGATTCCTGGCTAAATCTAAGTTGGTAACTGGATGTTAATGGTTAATCAAGTGATTGTTATAGCATAGGTGCTTACCTAGATTGATAGGTTATAATAAAGATGATGCAAGGTACTTAAAATGGTTTATTCATGATGACTTATGTTTTTAGTAAATGAGCCAGCTAGTCTACTAAAAGAAAGTCTTGTATACTACTTGGTGTCACTTTATTTTAGTTTAAGATGGGTAAGTCTAACTGAGTACCTTCTCGTACTCAGGGCGTTGTTTCCATTGTTGTTGCAGATGGTCAGATGTATTATGGATATTGCATCAACTGCCTATATCCTGCGATGGACGACAACTAGGACCAAGGGCATGGTCGCTCTGTACGTCTTACCTGATGCTTTTGTTGGACATGACTATCACGTGGCATTGTATATGAACTAAACATGTGTGTGGTTTTAAAACTATTTGCTTCCGCTACTTTACTTTGAACTTGGTTTGTAATAACTTTATGTTTTAAACTCCGATGTATTTCAATGTTATTGCGAACTTTATGTAATATGTGACTGTGGCTGCTAAACTTGTACGATCTTGATTTGTATGTTAGTTGGTTTGAAATCCGTCGTGGTTTCACGGACTACCGAGTTATACGGGCTTAAGTTTGCTAAATTATCTGCTTCGACGGGTGATTTTCTTACTTAATTTCGTATAATTGGTCGGTTCTGTTACAATCATCTAAAACCAAAGTGATACCATCATCCTTCAAATTCATGTAGCAACGCGCAGGGAAATCATCTAGTTTAATGTATCTTGGATGCTTTGAGTTCTGTGATGTTAGAGACCCCATTAGTGTCTTCACGACCCAATTACATAGCCACGAGACTTGAGACTTGTGAGATAATGATTAGGGTCCATTTATAGCCCTAGACGCTTTTTTATAAATACAAGCCCCATTAGAGGGAAATTGTGAAAAAATTCACTCTCACCTCCCATAAAAAAGGGCGAGAGGGGGAGGTGGAGAGGACCTAGCCATTGATTCATTTGCTCTTTCTTAATTACTCCCCACTCTCATTTCTAATTTGTTCGGTCTAAAGACCAAAATTCTGAATCCTTGTTGTATCACAAAATGCTTAAGGGCTTAGGAACGCTTAAGCATGCTTAACTCTAGGCCTTAGATCATTGATCGCTTAGCGCTTAACAACTTTTGTAACCTTGATTAATGCAAATTCAACATGAAAGTCCCTTTCAACTACATGGTCATGTAATCATGTTACTATTTTGTACTAGTCAAAATGCTCCTACAGTGGCAAAATGTGTGCAATCTACTCATACAGAATGAATTATGATATAATCCCAGCACCTGCTCAATGCTCTGCCTCATCAAAGGATTGATAAAGAACTAATATACTAGACAATTCACAGAACCAAACAATCCCAGAGTACACAACTAATCGATGCAATGCCCGGCACCTCGAAAGATAGCAATTGTACTCCTTGACTAACATGAGGACGTCAAGAGCAATACAAGCCTGCAGCCCTAATATAAGAATCCAGTCGGTAAAACGAAACGAACCAAGTGGTTTCGCCTAGTCAACTCAGCCTTCCGTGGCCCCTGGGTGGTGTGGCTCTATCCTATTCGTATATAATGAAGAAAAAAGGTGAGCGATACTAGAACGAGATGCGAAAACAGTACGTGGAAACCTCGGAGACCAAGGCGTGGTTTGGCTCCATTCTACCTACACGAATACCCAGGCAGAAGGTGAGGGTGAGATTGGGCGGTGGAGGGAGCGGCGAAACGGAGAGACGGGGCGACAAGGGGCCGGAGGGGGCGGCGCGGATGGCGAGCGGGACGGAGATGCTGGGGGTGGCCATGGGCACGGCTGGAGGCGGAGATGGGGAGCCAAAGAGAGTGTGAAGAGTTGCCAAGAGGGAGAGGGAGATGAGGTTGGACCCGAGCTCGCTGATTCATGTGGGTTGCAAGTTTACAGACCGGCCTGTTCTCTCTCTAGACTTGCGCACTGCTGGACTGGGCTTCCTCCTGCATGCTCTAAGCAGCTTTTGGTTCATGAACATTAGGGGTGGCAAATGGTACATGAAATTTCTTTGCTCAAAAAGCATGGTACATGAAATTTGACAGAGTTTTACCCTGTTTTTTTAGAATTACACAGTTATGTTTCAATTTCTTTGCCAACATATTTAATAATGAAAATCTATTTGGTTGCAAAACGCCTAGGAATGCAAATCTTTATAATTGATGGCGCAGTCACAAATTTGAAAACCACGCCTGATAATTCATTTTGGCCTATCTTAGCACTTGTTTGGACTCATATTCACTTAATCCACGTGTTGGATTGGGGTAAAAATTAGTTAATTTTCTATCTCAATCCATCCCAATACACGGTGGATACGAACTCTTAACGAACGCATCCAAACAATCCCACAAACGCTTGAACTAGAGTGCCAGCTGAGCGATTCAGCAGTGCTGGCCGAGCTCGACGAGCGCCGGCGCCTGTCGGCTGCACCTGGTCGACTTGCTCGATGTATGTAGCAGACTAGCAGCCGTGTCGCACACCAGCGGTTTAAACAGTATTCACCATGAGAAGGCAGTAATTAGAAGTTTGCGAATTGCAGTAAAAATCCGCGCGTTGGGCATCCCCTAACTTGCACCGCTGCAAATCAGAACCCGTGTACAAGGTAGGCAGCACAAGAAAAACAGAAGCTCTTTGTAATGATTAGGAGCTGAATAAACTTCTTCATATCAGATTATCCTTTAGCGTGGTGTCGAATAAATCACGACGAATCTGAAGATCACATTGCTGCTGGATACTATACAATATATATAGGGAAAATGAATGGCCGGAAGAAACTATTTTCTCTAAGTAACCCCCACAAATGGGGGTGACAAGAATATTAAAAAAACGAGGAACGGGGTAAAATAAGGCTTCGCTCTGTGCCTGTCCCCGACACGTCAATTTCAGAGAACTATCACAACATGACATAATATACACAAACGGCACTATAGTCCAGAAGGAAAATTGCTGACTTGGCCTTGTTCCAATCTGTCCTCGCCATTCACTTTGTACGACATCCGGATACGCATTGCAAGCGGTTTCTGCTCAGCAGGATAGAGGGAGAAGAAACATCAGATATAAGTACAGGAATATGGAATGAAAAGATAAACTCCAAAACAATGCTGGATAAAGTGGTTACAGGATTATCAAGGTTTATAAAATTATGTATATACAGAGCATCGGTGTATAATCCAAAAGTCTCTGACTATGGTTGGTTCCTGTCCTGCGCAGGGCTCGTTTGATTTGTCAAATTCAAGAGTTCATCTAAATTTGACCGGTTACCATCCATTATGACCGTTTATAGCAGATTGTCACTCAAAATAAAGTTTACCAGTTTGAACTGAAATAAATAATTTCAACTTCAAAAGTTCCGTGGCCAGGATTTGTTCCCATGGTATCCACCAAGAAAATTTGTTACAGGCAGTGATTGAGGATTCAAAACCCTAGTTATAATTGTGGTAGGACAAATTTGGGATTCTAATGATGTGCGCAAAATGCTTAAATCTTTTGTTAACAACATTGTTCTTGACTACGACAATATAGATTAATTGAATCTAAGCAGATACACGCTAACAGGCACATTGATGGGAATGGTGTTGGATATGGAAGTACATGTAAATTAAAAAATGCCAGCAAGTAGCTTGTATGAGCATATGCCAATTTTACTATAATCTACATAGCAACATATGGCTATAGAGTAGACAAATACATATATAATCATTACAGAGCGAGACATACTCTCACAGTTACAGTAAATCTGCCTCTATCTTGATCACGTGTTACGCATCATTTTGCAAAGTGCACACAGGAAAAAAAAAGGCTCATGTTGTTCCTTATGTAGTTATATTAAAAAAAATAAAAAAGATAACATTTAGTCGAGTTACAGTACATGGAACAACAGTCAACAATTTATCTAAGAAATGATGAAAGACACAGGAGCAGCGATACAAATACATGTCTGTTTTCCAACAACGAGGGCATTTCAGCAGTTACAATCCATTACTCAAATGAATCCATTAAACTTGTTAAGCTTTATTTTTGAAAAGAAATGCAAAAGTATGTTATAAAAACCTTTTGGCCTAGACTTTTCCTTTAGTACTTCTACTACAGCTGTATAATGTCAATTGTCAACCATTGTAAAACACTTCATATGGAAGAAGACTAAAATGAAGTCACTGAAAAGATATACAAAAGCTGAACTGGAAGGGAAGGATGCAGATCTTCATATACCTGTCCCTGTTGGTTATTGGTCACGTTGAGCCCTTGTGTGACCGAACCATTTCCATTTGCTGGAACAGTGTTGCCACTAGCCGGATCCAGTCTCAATTGGATGAACTGCAAGAATAAGAAACATTATCAGCATATCAATTATAAAACTTCTTATTAAAAAACACAAAGAACGAAGCACGAAATGATGATCATGTTCAGCCTCTTTCCACTGCTAGTCTAAGGTGAAGAAAGATAGTAAGGATCAGAGCACAGAATAACTACAAAACTCAAGCTATATAAATTTATGGAAAAATGAAAGAATGTTCAACAGCTTCAGACATGGGTAAGCTGAATAAAAGATTCACACTATAAACTATCATGGAGTATCATCGATTTTAAGTGTAAAAACTATAGATGTAGAATAAAAACCGTGGAACATCAAGGTGTAGTGCCAGTGAAGAGCTCAAAAATAGATTACAGCATACATCAATAAGATGTTACCTTTGGAACAGCAGCCTGAAAAATAAAATCTGTGAAAGTACTAGATGTCAAATTTGTAAAAGTGGCATGAATTGTAGTCTCTCGTGGGTTTCCAGGCTTCCTTTTGAAATCGAACGTGATCTTCAAGGTTGCACTCTGGAAAGCTGTTATTGATGGATGGGTTGTATTCTCAAGTCCTGCTCAAATTAGGAGGTTTAGTGACCATGAAGACATTATAATTACTTTGTTTGCCAATATGAACAACCAAACTAACCAGAAACAGAAGTATTTGGTGACAAACCATCGAGCAAATCCATGCCCTGAGGCACCACTGGTGTGGGTTTAGTCTCTGCTGCAATAGTGATAGACAATTCATCAATGGTTATAATCAGAAAATAGGTGTCTACATTAAATCAAAGTAACCAGAAGCAAATGTACCTGGTGACAAACTACCGAGGAGGTCAATAGCTTCAGGTACAGCAGGAACAGGTTTAGACTCTGCTACATCAGTATAATAATAAAATTCAATAACAGTCATAACTCATAAATAGAAACACAGGAAATTGCTACAGCTAAAATTACTTTTACCTTGTCCAGGATGATGGAAGTCTGTTACGGGGGTGCCATTCTGTGATGGAGATGATCCAATGGACAGAAGATCCATAAGAATATCTGTGCTTGCGGTCGAAGTTACACCTGAACAAAACAGAAAGATTGGACATTGCTAAAGGAATTTTTCTGATAATAACATAAGTGCCCCAAAAGATAATAACTGAAGTACACAATAAAGACCAATAACAAGAAACGAGGTTACATACAAAATGTTGGATCCCATATTATAGCACTAGAAGTAAATTTAAGGATACGAGGGTAAATTACTAATTAGCAAATCGCTGAGGATGCAGTGGACTCAAACTTCAGAAAAGGTAAAAGTGCATATTCTGAGAGAGAAGGGGGGGAGGGGACAGACGGAGAGAGTTCAATAAAGCCCTCTTGCTCTCAGTGTAATAAGATAAGCAAGCTAACATGGGAACTGCACATGAGATCAGAAATACCAGGAAAAAGAATACCTGTCGTTGATGAACTCACTCCACCAATACCCAGAAGATCTTGCAAAAAATCATTAGGTGTTGTAGTAGAAGCAACGGTTGAAGCTGGGGCACCATCAGAACTCAAATCAAGCAAATCAGCTAAAGGAGCTGAGGTGGGTTTCGCTACACCATTCGGAAGCTTAAGGCTTCCAGGAGTGACTGTTGGGGCAAGTTTATCTGCTGAAATAGTTGCTTGTGTAGCAGTAGCCCGCTTCACCAGATAACTAGCTTCATCCAATACAGGCATGCGTTCAAGCAAGGATGATCTGTACTTGAACCAGATTCTCTACGATTAATATCTGACATAACTAATACAATGATAAGCAAATCTTCTGCGGTAACATATAGAAGTTTGGTGGGCCACCTGATAGACTGATGTCTTTGTATAATGGAAGTGAATTCAATTGATCTTTGCTGTAGTTCAAGCACAACATTCTCTTTATTCTGGGCAACTATTTGTTTCACCCTCCTGTTTATATAGACAGTAAAGTCATAGTGAAAACAAAGCAGTATTATAATATAATAACCACCAAGCTAGAGTAAACACTGTTTACAGACATAGTAAGCTTTGAAGTATTTTGGGGTTACAAAAGATCACCATAACAGGAATAATCGACACAGATATGATGCTGTTAGAGGGAAATAGCTATCAATCGACCAGAACATATAACCAAGTTGTATGACTAAATCTACTATCTGCTTTGAACTAGTCATACAATCCAGTCATATGTATAGCAGGGTTCTAGTAAGAGGTAGATATTAGTCTAAAATACCAGAGGGCAGATATATTATGTCGTTAACACTAAGAACAATGTGATCATCTTGTAAAGATTCATTAAAGGTGCTATTAAAAACATGAGCAAATCATACATGCTGGTGAGCAAATCATACTCTTGCCTACTTGGATATGTCGTTGAATACTAGGTCAGTTAGGGCGCAAGAGGGTGTCCTGACCAGTTCTGTAGATCCAAACTTGAATCTCCAGCAATGTACTCAAATTTATCAAGAACATCATGAATAAAAGAGAACCAAAAGTGCATCAAACAAATACAAGTTCAAAGTTAAGAGAACCGCAGCTTTGAGTCAGTATCTCATTAAGTAATAATTTAGTGCAACAACCGTATGAGGTCAGGTTGAAAGATATCTTACTCTGACATCGAAGGAAATCGTGAGGAGAGCTTCAGAAGAGCAACCAGACACATAGCTCCAGTTGTCACATCTGCTGAGTAGCGGTTAAGAGCGACCTCTACGACACCCACAGCATCAGATTCTGTTACCTGAACAATTTGATGCATTTTCTCATGATGTACCACAAATTAGATGAGTAGTACTGTATGGTAGGTTGGGAAAGGTTCCTGAACAATTTGATACATTTCTCGTCATGTACCACAAATTAGATGAGTAGTAGTGCACGGTAGGTTGGGAAAGGTTCCTTAATAATTCAGTTCATTTTTCCTAAGCTAAATATTTAGATTGTAAATAAGGCCATCTGCTATGCATACATATATATATGAATAATGTGCAGCGGATTTCTGGAATAATTACTGAGCCCTTGTTTGGGTGGGGTCAGGATGGCTGTCAGCCTAGCTCCTTCAAGTATAGAGCAGACAACAATAGAACTTAAATACGTGAATTCAGACTTCAAAGGATCAATGAAGAACATATCCTTCAAGAATTGTCCACTAACCTTAACTGGCTCCTCCCTGTCCAGCATGCCAACATTGTTCACCAGCATTTCACCATATTCACCAATGCACCAAACAGCTACTCTTACTAAACTTCCCTAATTAGTATAATATTGACAACGTTACAGACATCAGGTAGGATGAGATGGAATGGAATGCAATATGAAGAGTATAAACTTTCCCCTAACCTGTTTACCATATGATTGTAAGGCCTTATACAATGACCTCACTGAATATCCTTGAAGCTCTGTTGTATTACTTAGTACAACAATAAGGGCATGACATATATCATCCTTCACATGATTTCCAGCCTGTTCAACAATAAGAGTCGAACATGAATTGAGTTTGATATCTCAAGCTATTTCAAGCAATGGATCACAACATAACTATGAACAGTGTCTCAATTCCCAATTACCAGCAACACCTAACGTGTGTGCAAAGATAGCAATATTTGTGTAGCTCAAAAGAGTTATGACAGGTTTTTTGTGATAGTGGAAGTGCCTGGCATCCTTTGGAGGTTGCTGTGTGCATGTTGTAAGTATGAGGCACAAAAGGGCAAGGAGAAATGCAGGAAACCCAAGTCTACAGCTAAATTCAAGGTTGTGGCCAGTATTATAGTTTCTTCCACTATGGACAGGATAGCTGTGAAGAAACATTGAGAAACTTCCTTCCCTACAGTTTTAAATTTCTTATCGATAATTGCCAATGCAGGTAATAACCTCACTTGACATTTCCAGTACGTACTACAAACTACTTAGGGTGCTCCGTATTTACAAGCATGCAGGTTGAACAGTTGTCCAGAAGATGAAATAACTGAGTCTTCCAACAGTGTTGCAGCAAAGATGCAATGTTAGAAGTAAAATTGCAAGAAACCCAAAAAAATGGTGTTCTGGAGTGCAGACTTTTCGGATATAAAAGTATCTTCCCAGTACTTAAGTACTTACCAGAGATAAAACCTTGAACATCTGGTCAAGGTACCATAACTTCTCCTGAGAAAACCTATTGGCGATGCAACATTGTTAAACACTCCACAAGTCAATAAGAACCAACAAAATAAATAGATACTAACTTTTCAACTATAGAGCATATCTTTACTGTGAGATCTCCTATAAAGTCTGGATCCGCTATGTTTAAGTAATCAATGAGCTCTTTAGTCAAAGGCTTTACGTTTGTATCATTAACTAACAAATAAACAAGCTCAAGAGCCCTTTTGCGAATGGAGGCATCGGCATCCTGAAAGGTACACAGCAATTAGAAATGATAAAAGCCAGAAAGAAATAGAGTGCTTGAAACAGTAAATGTCAGGTTTGATGTAGCTAGATAAACAGCAGACTTGATTATATACAGTTAGAAACTAAGAGATCATATATTGTGAACTGTTGACTTAAATATTACTTTGCAATAGCAGTAACATATATACTGACTAATCTTCCTCGAATAACATGAATCCAGGTTTAGAATGTACTCCTTCCGTTCCAAATTGTAAATCATTTTGGCTTTTCTAGTTACATAGCTTCTGTTATGCATCTAGATATACACTGTCTAGATACATAGTTAAAACTAAGAATCTAGAAAAGCGAAAACGACTTACAATTTGGGATGGAGGGAGTAAAAGAAGCACTTAAACCAAGTGCAAGATTGAAGAAACTACAGAGAGCTCCAAACACAATATTGGACTAGATAAGACAACCCCTTTGCAACACGAATCCATTCAAGAACTTTACAAAGTTGGAAACAAAAGGTGGGTCTACAATCTACACTGGGTTTGCAAAGATGTGAATGCCTAAATCTTGAGAGTATTATGCTAACATGCTGAAGGTTAGAAAGTGTGGGCATGTGGTACAATATGAGGGTTCTTGTAATAATCTAATAAATACAGAAATCGGCATAGCGTAAGATATAGTAAGACAAGCACTAAACATGGATAGTATTGGATGCATTCTTACCTTTACACACTCTAATATTGTTGTTCTGTGCCTCTGAACTGCTAGTCCATCAACTGCAATGGCCCTCATAAGCATGTTAAGAGCAACATATCTGAAAGAGGACAGGCACAGTAAATACCCCACCTATAAATGTTTCATTGATCAAAAGAACATAACCAACAGCAACCATTTGTTCCATGTATTATTGCTTGAAAAATAGTAGCAGCTGAATCAATTTCATAGGCTATAATAACTGCAACTGCAAGTTTAATATAGGCACATACTACAACTAGCAGGTCCATCAAGCATGGTAGAAGAAACTAAACACGAACAGTGTTTATAAAAAGAAGGAAAAACAATAAGCAAGCGAGAGCAACAAGAAGAACATATCGACCTTATATTGTTGTCACGGTTAGACAAGAATCTACCCAGAATATTGATTGCCAGCACACGCAAACCACTAGTAGCTTCGATACCCATTATAGTCTGAACACATTCGTACAGAATGGCATTTCCAGCATTCTTGTTGGACTCAGTTTTTGTTGCAACCTGGATAAATAATTGCAAGTTTAGTTAGCACAACATGGCATATATCAGAACATCTGTCATGGGCTAAATAATGCAAAACTAGTCCATGGTATTATATAGCAGATCTGTAATATTGTAAGCCTATAGCCCTATACCATGATTGGCATGTAAGACCAAGAGGCATGAAAGTATTGAAACCAAGAAAAAAATTATGACAAAAAGATACAGGCCCTTGCTGAAATATGGGTGCTTTGTACCATAAACAATAAATGCAGCTGTAATCAGAGGCGGAGCCAGACGAAAAACTAAGGGGGGGCCAAGATGAAGGTAAGGCTTGGTTCAAGAACTTCTTTCCTTTCAAATACCTATTACTACAATGGCTGAAGCAGGGTTGTTTAAGAAAATTTCAGACCATTGGGGGCGCCTTGGCCCCTGCTAGCGCCCCCTGGCTACGCCTCTGGCTGTAATGAATGTGGAACCAAAGATAACGATTAATCAATCACCTGAGCAAGAATATCATTCATATATTCACTGCAATCTGCATCTCCTTGACCCAAGATCCGCAAAAGTTTAAGGACTCGAATATGCAAGAATGGATCAACAATGCCAGAAACATCATACTCAGGAGCATATGAACTATTGGACACATCTCTCAGTATGCGCACCAAACCCTCAATGCAGTTCTGCAATGAGAAGAAATTGTGCCTCAGCCACTCAGGAATAGTACCATTTTCAGCAAAGAAAATGTTAAAAATTATAAAACTGTGCATCTCCTATACGAAGCGAGAGAGTGATACATCAATTATCAAATAGGATCACCATTTAATCATCATGAGAAAATGTTAAACAAATAAATGACCGGGTTCCAGTTTTTTTTTTTCTGTATGCTTCCATGTAGAAATAGATGCCCTTACCTTTCTCAGGTACTCTAGAGCATCTCTGCTTGCTTTGCATAGTTCTGTGCAGAGCTGAATTGCAGATATAAGAACCCCATGGTGTTTTTCCTTCAACAATGATGCAGCCAGTCCCATGAAGTTCTCTGCCAAATCTGGCACTTTCCTGACAATCCTTATAGAGCACAAAGCAGCCTAATAAACAAGTAGAAGTATACCATGAATTAAATTACATCCAAAAATATGCATACAGCAGTTTACATAGAATAATTGATGAAAACATTCACAACCAGCCTGAATTTGGTAGCTCTAAAATATGCAGTTTCCGAATCAACCTAGGTTTCAAGACTGTTCAAATTCCTTGAAATGACACATCAATGATACAGCTATCAGTTGATTGTTTTCTCCATGCTCCACTGGGCTCGATTGAATTACAATATACAGGAAAAAAAATACCTTTTTCTTTGTATTGACTTCCCTACTGCGCATCAACCTCTCCACTTCAGGTGAAAGATCCCGCGCCATTTCAGCAGAGCAGATGTTCCCAAGAGCACACAGTGCAAGGCCCACGATGAACTGGTTCGTGTGGTTAAGATCTCTGCCCCCAAATTAAGCACTAACGTTACTCAAAACTCAGCACGGCATTTGAGCAAACAACACTACCCGGGTGATATTGCAGAGACAGCATGGGCCTACTGTTTGAGGGAGTTGGTGACGAGCATGAGCACCTCCTGGCGCTCGTCGAGGAGCAGCATGAGGCCGAGGTAGCCCACCCGCTTCTCCGGGTACCCCGCGGCCGCGATGAGCTTGAGGCACTCCATCTGGGCGAAATGGGTGGGGTAGCCGAGCATGTGGATGAACATGAGCTTGGCCATGTTCCTGTGCCGGAGCTCAGGCTCATTCTCGCTGATGGCCGTGCGTATCGCCGCGCATTCCCGCCGCACCACCGCGCGCTCCTCCGCCGCCGTCTTGCACGCGCGTATCGCGCGTATCATCTCCCTGCGGGAAGCTCACGAAGCACAATTACAGCATTGGCACGCGGGTGCACGACGGATCCGGCGCAGGTTTGGGGAATTTGGGGGTCTCACCGGAGGCTCGTCCCGGAGGAGAAGGGGCTCATGGCGATGTCTGAGGCGAAGTCCTCGACGATCTTCTCGACCGTGTCCATGTTGAGATCTCGGGGAGGGCACGCCGCCGCGAGGGGAGAGCTCGCGGGATCTGAAAGCCGAGGTGGTTGGGGGCGGGAAGCAGCGGAAGGCGGGGCGTGTCGAGCGAGGTGGGCGAACAGGGCTGCGGATCTGAGAACAGGAATTGGAGGTGACGGTGGAAGGAGCGATTACGCCCTTTGATCGTTAGGCCATGTTTAGCTCAAAAATTTCTAAGATTCCTCGTTACATGGAATGTTTGACACACGGGTATTAAATATAGACTAAAAAAACTAATTACATAGTTTGGTAGAAAACCACGAGCCTAATTCCCTGTTATCATAGGATTGAACACTAATTGACAAATACAAACAAAAGTGCTACAGTAGCCAAAACCAAAAATTTTCGTGAACTAATTTGGCCCGTTCGGACTAAGGAAGTGCGAACTTGAAGGAAACACGCCCAATTTTGATGGCCGTCTTTGAAATGAAATTGTTTTCCGTGGGCACGTATTCTTTTTTCGTTACTACCTATTACCTATGCCCGTGCGTTGCATCGGAGTCACAACTTTAAACTAAACCTTAGTAATCGGACACGGACACTGGGCTCTGAAGATTTCATATCGGACTCGGACACGTGAATCTGGTCTTGATATCATCATATCGGATATGGACACGAGAGCAAGGGTCGTGATTTAGTATCACCGGGTAGATGACGTGATCTTTCAAGCTGTTGATTAGAATGTAATGTTACAATGGGAGACTAAAATTTTTATGTGATAAATACCATTCGGGTTTCCAGCAGAACGGCAGAAGCCAAAAAAAAATGCAGCAAGAGGAGTATGGTTAATAAGGAGTTCTTGATAGTGCTACAGTAATGAAACAGCCTTTAATAGTGATATATGCATTTTGTGTACCCAGCATCTCCTCATTGGCCGCGGTGCCTGGGGATGGCATGGCGGCGTCGTAGGTCATCGTGACGATGGACTCGCCCTTGCGCTTGGTTGGCACGCGGCCTCGACGTGGCGCACCTGGAACGGCATGCTCTCCTTTGCCTCGTAGTCGTGGATGTAGTCCTCGCTGCGCTGAGCAGGAGTTGGTTGTGGCACGTCAGCACCACGCGTCGCCGCAGCGCCGCGAACGCTGCGACGAGGTTGACCGCTGCGGCGTCTGCACTTCGTAGATGGGGATGGAACTGTGATAGGACCAAATTCTCTCTTCCTGAGAGTCTCGATGGAAACAAACTACGTTAAGTGCATGACATCGGTATCACATGTGAGTTGGTTTCCGACACATACTCCCACCCGGTAATCCTTTCTGCCCACAAGTTCGACGCGTGACAGACCAGGTGCTATACGGATAGGTGAAATTTGGTATCACCGGATAGAGGGTTACTTTAGAGTTTTTTTTTAGTGTAGAGAAAATTAAGAAAAATATTAAAACTTACTTGTACAAGGCTTATGTTGATTTGTTGTGAGAGGAAAACACTATTCGTTCGCTGAAAGGTACTGTGAAGTATTGCTGAAGAACAGTACTCCGA
Organism: Saccharum hybrid cultivar R570; assembly: GCA_038087645.1. NCBI lineage: Eukaryota > Viridiplantae > Streptophyta > Magnoliopsida > Poales > Poaceae > Saccharum > Saccharum hybrid cultivar. Next base: position 25,452,576 of record JAQSUU010000198.1, read on the forward strand.
CTGAGTTGTAACTCGTGAACTAAGTGTAGCTCAGTTAATTGGTTCCTTACGGTGAAATTTGTTATTCCGTTTTAGTTCTTGATTGATTTGACGTGGATACTTGTATATTTATGAATTTATTTTTAAGGTGTAAGGTTCCTCCTGAAACATAGGGATTTCACCTGAGTCATATGAGAACCAGTTTATTTTTATAGAAAAATACAGGAACAAAAAAAAAATCAGCATCCAAATGAATCTAACAGTGTTGTTCATTCAATGGTAGACAATGTGGCCATTAATAGCGAGATGTTTATGGCGGCTTCACCAATATTGAGATCTATCAACTCAATCACAATCTTTTAGATCTGTTTATAGGGATAAGACGTGTATGCATACACCCGTTTACAGAGGTGAGTATGAGGTACAATGTATGTGTATGCATTTATAAAGATAAGTGTATGTACATGTATGAGTGTCAGTGTCACGATTCGAAAAAAATGAGTTGTAACCTTGTTTTCCGACATCGCTAGGGAGTAGCTACAGCAATGACCTGTTTGTTATCTTGGCGACGATGGTTTTGCCTAAGTTGGCAGGGATACGTATTTGGTAGGTCAGTGAAAAACTCGCTTTGCTCAGATGTCATTTTTGTGCATCGATAACATTTTTTGTTGTTGTGATAACACTACTCAGCAAACTATATAGAAACCAAGTAGCATCAGCTGCCACAACTATGGTAAAAGTGTAGCCGATCAGAGCCTACGTGCGTGTATCATCGCTAACATTTCATTTTCCACAAGGACCTATTGTTTTTTCATGGCTCATGCAGGATCGAAGCAAATGAAGCATCACTGTAGCAGCAACAGGGTTTAGGACATCCACAATGTGCCAAAAATGTGACGTTGAGCATTCAGTATTGCTAGGGTCATTGACCACAAACATTGTGTAGTCACACCATAGGGACCCCACATATAAAAAAAAATCACCTTAAGTCTAATGTCTACACATAAGAAATAATCTCTTTATTCTCTCGTCTATCTCACTCTTCCGCACGCCTGACTGCCTGAGCATGGTTGAAGGATTGGATAAAATTTTATGTGACATGGGAGCATTATGGCCCTGTTTGCTTGGCTTATCAGTCATACTTTTTCAACGAAGGAACAACGTTTTTCTCTCACGGCAAATCAGCGAACAATACTTCTTTTGGCAGTATAACATTGCTCTAAAAACAACATATCTAGGTACCATGCTGGCAGCACATTGTGCTTGCCTTATGTTTGACACTCTTATGGACTACTTTATACAATGTCTCACAGTACATATAGACCACTCTAAAAAGGCTTATTAGAGATGGCTTACAGATGTGGTAGCAAGCATAGAGTCTTGAGCTAAACCTAGGAAAAGATTAGTTCCATTGTGGTTCTCAAATCCTCTTAGATACTATTCCACTCAAATAGTTCTGTCTAAGGGCAACCACAATGTATATGAACCCGCATGACTAGTTATTTTTTTACAATGTCCAACCAATAAGTTATTTATAAGAAGGGCCCCACTAAAAATAAAAATCTCTCCTCCACCCTTTCAGCCAACAAGAGAGAGAGTAGGACACAATAATATTTTTTGGGTCATTTGGTAGCGCTCCCGGAACCGCTCCGGGAGCCACTTCACCTCGTCGCCGGCCAAACGGGTCTTCACCGCTCAGCTCCTTGGAAGAAGCCTCGGAAAACGTGCTGAGAGGAGGCCCAAGACAGAGCCGGAGCTGAAAATACTGGCTTCCTCCGGCTCCTCCGTCCAGGTGCGTGGGCCCTCCCTAAACCACCCTTCCTTTGAGCGTGGGCGAGGCGGAGGCAGCCTGAGCAGACGTGCCGGAGCCCGGGCGAGGTAGAGGCGGCGGAGAAGCCAAGCGGGAGTGCCACCAAGGCGCAGGCGGTCGGGCAAGCTCGCCGGAGTGCGGGCGAGGCGGTGGCGGCCGAAGGAGACGCGCTAGAGCCTGGGGGCCACTGGGGTGTCGAGGCTGAGGGGCACGCGGCTACTAGGACGTTGTCGCCGGCGGGGCATGCGGCCTGCGGCCGCCGAGGCGTGAGGCCGCGCGGCCGCCTAGAACCATCGCGGCACGCGGCGCCGAATCTTCAGGCGTAGCGAGCTGAGGCCAAACGGATCTTGCCGAGCGGATAAGGATAAAAAAGAAAAAGAAAAAGAAAAAGAAAAAGGAAAAGGAAAAGGAAAAAAGTAATAAAGGAAGAAAAAGAAAATAAGATAAGGGTATAATGGACATTTTATCCTCTTTGACTACCCGGTGAAGCTGTTTTGCTAAACGATCAACAAAATTGTTTCAGCCCCCTGAATGAATCTGCTCCACAGATGATCCATGTCTGAAGCTATTTTGGCTGGAGTCGGAGCTCTACCAAACGGGCCCTTTATTGCTTATGGATAGTCTATAAGCTTATGAGTATCGTTTGGTATAGAATATATGTATTGATAGGTTTTACAATATTTTAGCTAGCTGGTAGGGAATATTTTAATCCTATAGACTACACTTCTTGCTAACATTGTGGTTGCTCTAAGAGAGATTAGAAGAATGCTACCTTGTGGTGACTCCCACTCAGAAGGCAATGTCTTATTAGAAGGTAATGACTTAGTTATGATGCTAATGTCTCGGACTGATTAGGAAGGGCAGCTTTTAGGCCTCCTTTAGAATGTTGAGGTTCAAAACATAAGGATATATAAAAACAAAAGGCACATAAATAGAAGAAATAAAAATATCATATGTTAGCATTTGGATGGCACGACGAAAAAACATAGATATGCTTAGAGTGCACTGTATGCTTAGTGTAGCTCATGACAGCCTAATAGAAATTGTGTTACTGTTACCTCACAAAATTATTATCTTTGACAAAGTTTATAAGAACACATACAAACTTGTATATTGACATATGCAAAACCAAATAAGATCACTCTCAAATATATTTTCATGTTGAATAAAAAAAACTAAGTTACTGTTGTAAAGGGGTGCTCATCCAGCAGTGGCCTGGATGCGTTAGGGCCTGTTTAGTTGCACCCCAAAATGCCAAATTTTTCAAGATTCCCCGTCACATCGAATCTTTGGACGCATGCATGAAGCATTAAATATAGATAAAAAATAAAATTAATTATATAGTTTAGACGAAATGGACGAGACGAATCTTTTAAGCCTAATTAGACAATGATTGGACAATATTTGCCAAATAACAACGAAAACGTTGTAGTAGCGTTTTGCCAAAAATTTCGGCATCCAAACGGTGCCTTAGTGGGTGACCCCGAAAAGTGTACAGTTCGCGGTTCGTCGTGAGCATGTGACCAAAAGAACCAAACTGCTATCTTGATCCCATATCATCCGAATTTCGTTACTTCACCTTGACTGTACATGGCCGTGTTGTTTCTTGCAGAACTCTCGATAGCAAGAATCCAAAGGCAAGATCACAGAGCTGAGACGGTGAGGCTTCGCCCTGGCATGCTCAAGCAGACCAGCATCCTGTGGCCATGTTTAGATACCCAACTTTGCCCACCAAATTCACTATGCAGAATTCCTATTCCCCGTCACATCAAAATGCCGGCACATATATGGAGTACTAAATATAGATGAAATAAAAAACTAATTACACAGTTTTGTTGTACTTTGCGAGACGAACATTTTAAGGCTAATTACTCAATGTTTAGATAATTATTACCAAATAAAAACAAAATTGCTACAGTGTGACGTGACGTTTACTATGCAAACTTTGCCCTCCAATTTTGGTATCTAAACATGGCCTGTGTTGATGATTCAGAGACATCGACGACCAAACGCTGGAGACGACAGGAAGGATCATGTGAATCTCTCGTACAGGACGACAGATATATCGGTACCCCGTACATGTCTGCAGCGCAGGCCGCAGAGGGAAAGAAAGCTGCGGTCGGGCGAATCGGCGAGCCCTGAGATCCCGTGCTGCGCAGCGCGTGACGTCAGGAGGAGCGCGGGGACGAACGCAGACAAGGCGGAGTGGCACGGGACAAGGGTGTCCCCTTTCCTTTCTTCCGCTCCCGCGTCGGACGCTGCTTCTCCCCCGAGGCACGCGCAACCAGCACCGAATCTGCAGGTCTCCGATCGCCTCCCGCGTGCTTTTTTCCTATGCCAGGCCACGCTGCTCATAGTGGAGGCTAGACCTGATACTGGATGACATCCATATCCAATCAAAAGAATCCAACTAATTAAAGTCTACTCCTAGTTAAAAACTATATCATTAGGCCAGTTTTAGTGGGGATTTCATATCACTGTTTATAACACATCCAGATTTTAGAAACAGTGCAGAAGAGTTTCATCCCATGAAACTTTTATCATCTCTCTTTTCACTAATATGATGTCACATCAGTATAATTAATGTCTATGAAACTTTGATGAAACCTCATTGAGATCGGCCTTATTCAGTCCAATTCAACACCGCTTAAATCCATATCAATTCAACACATCAAATCCTACTTGCATGGTTGTCGTAAATCCTCGCACGGTCTCGACAGGGTCCACGAGTGCTCCCTCCGCTCCTTCCTCTGCCTCACCGCTATGGCTGTGCACCTTGCCAATCGGTAGGGGTGAAAACAGTATAGATATTTTCCGACTGTATTCGAGATCAAATCCGTTTAGAGGAGTTCAGATCTGTCCGTATTCGAGTCCGGATATTTAACATCCGATATCGTATCCGTATCCGAATAATCAAATCGCATATTTATAATGTCGATATCCAATCGTATCATATCCGTCATAGTTGACAATATCCGTATTCGAATCCAAATCCGGACAGAAATATAAAAACAAATATAATATCAATGATATCGGTTGCTGTTTTCATCCGTACCAGTCGGGCACGAGCAAACTTGTTGCCGCAGAAGTGGAGCTCGCAGTCGAGCCGTGCCGTACGCCAGCCGATCGGAAGTTGCGGTTTATGCACCATATGCGAGTGCCCTGTCGTTGGCTTCAGCAAACGCGAGGCGGCTGAGGGACGCGTCGTCGACGGTGATGCGCACGGCAGCGCTGCCAGACAGGGCACTCACATACGGTGAAGCGCACTGCAATGCAACGTATTGAGTCCCCCGATCCGGTCGAAGAAGCAGTGCATTCACGTATGACGAATGTTGGGATGAGGCAGCAATAGCATGTGTTGCAATGCATGGAAACTCGTGACCTCAGTTATGCATTAGGTTTGCTAAATAAAGATGCAAACAATATCACAAATTGCTCAGATAAAAGTCTAAGGGCCTGTTTGGATCCTTCCTTCTAAACTTTAGAGATAAAGCTCCAAATAGTGATTATTCCAAAAAAAAACTCTAAATAGCTGGTCTAAAATTAGCTCTAAACTTTAGTTCACCTCACATTAAAGCTTTAGATTAAAAGTGAGCTAAAGTACTCTAAAGTTTAGAGGTAAGGATCCAAACAGGCCCTTAACACATCTCCATCACTACTTTCCAAATAGACCGAGCTGCTTTTGCTACTCCTATACAATACACTAACAAGTAAAAACTAATGTGGCATATCCATCTGCAACAACATTACCATCAGTAAGATTTGATCAAAAGGATAAAACACCATTCCCTATCTTATTCTAAGGCCTACTATGACTTGCATGCATTCTGATTTATAAGAGGGAGATTGACTATACATGGATTAAAAAGTAGTAAGAAGAGTACTCATCAAAGAACTACTTTACAGGTCTAGAAAACTCATGGATGTATATTGCATTCATGTAGAAAAGTATGATCGAAATTGACATATTTGGACCAAAATTTGCGATATCTTGGTAATCCAATTTCAAGCCAAGGTTTTCGATTCCCATTATAGTGTAGGACTAATGCACGCTCGATATCTCTTTGGTCGACATTCGGCTTGTACCCTAGACCCAAGAGATGCCATGAGCGATCAAGAGGGAATGTGCGGTTCCAAAATGTGACAAGACCAGCAGGAAGTGTTCCTAGCTTCCATAATTGCCTATTTGCGTTCTGCATGAATGAGATTCATGTCCTTAGACAAATATATGGTTCGACAAGACACTAATATAAAATTAAGCGGTTCTAGAATCAATTTTTTATTATCTATTCGTGTATAAAAATAGGCTACATGTTGTTAATATTTTTAAATAAGAATTACTAAGTAGTAAAATAATGCAAGCCAACAGCCATTGTCACTAATAGCCTTTTGCAAGCATTTATGGAAATAGTGTATTTTTTGCCTCAAACATTACTTGTAATTGATAAGCTCATGAATACTCACCATATTCTGCCAATAGTGGTAGACATCAGTAATATTCTGCTTCCTCCGCTCAGACAAATCGAACATGTTCATGCCGTATGCCCAGCCACAGGCACGTTGATCAAACTGCTTAGCAATTAAGGGATTGGATAAGTTGAGGTGCCTATCAAACCTATGGAAAGTCGCTCCACAGGTATGGACAGCGCCATTAACCTTTCCTTTCAAATCTATTGACCAAAGATTACTTAGATCCTGCTGGACTACAATATCATCATCAAGAAATAACACCTTGCTAAGCTTTGGGAATATCTCAGGAAGATAAAACCTCAAATGGTTGAGAATGGACAGGTACTTGGGATTCTGGAACTTGGGGTTTTTGCTCAGCATATCTTGATGGGTCTTGAAGTAGAAGTTGATCATGAAATGGGACGCCAGTTGCTTCAAAACTGGACTGTAGCTCGAATTTAGCCAAGTAAACTCTTCAATGTTCTGGACCTGAATAGCAATTTTTCCTATGGGATTTGCCAAGAACCACATTCTCATTGCAGCATAATTATGTTTGTCTGTTACAATATGAAATACATGCCTTGTTGGGTTCTGCATTGGAATTTTAATTAAAATGTTAGTAGCCTGTACAAGTGAAGTAACCCTAGAATATTCTTAGAATATTTAGTGCACCTCACATGTAAAATATTGTACCTTAGCATTTACAAGAGTTGAGTTCACAACCACAGCAGCTGCCAGTACATTATCTGAGAATAATGCATAGTGGTGCAGCTTTGAGTCTTCAAACTTCTCTTCATTTGGAAAATGCTTTTTGTGGGAGCCCGATAAATAGTACTCATTTGTAAGACGCAGTGCAAGACAATAGAGTTTTTTTGGCAGGGCCTTAGCTGCTATCAGTGTTGCATGATTGGCCTTTTGCTTGTGAGCTTGAACTTGGTCCTCGGTTGAATGAAGGGATGCTACTAGCTTATCAATAACAACTGCACAATTCTCATGCACTAATTTGACTTTTGTTAATGCCAACTCCATTGCTCTAATTTTTCCAGAGACGCTGCATAAGCAATAAAGTTGAAGAAAATGTGTAAGAGACACTCTGTTTCCTATCAAAACCCAAACCAAGTCATGTCATCATCGCAATACCAGGGTGAACCCTGCAATAAAAAAAGAGAGAGAACTTACTTTTTTGGTAACCATCTATCACTGGTTGCATCACCGAGTGCTTGTTGGACATCCCTCATCTTTCTTCGAAGATCTCTAACAAAGGTATGACGGCCTCTAGAAGGCAGGAGCCCAATATATGTTCTTGCCCTTCTTAATTGATCTTTTATGGTACGTATCGTTGAATCTGGCAAACTTGTATGTCGATTAATACTATGGGTAACTACTTTTGAATCAGAACCTTCCGAGGTAGCGCCTGCAAATTGCTTAGATGATCTATCAACAGTATTTTCCTGGAAAATTAAACCACTATGTAACTGAATAACTACTTAACCATGAAATAATAAGAGACTGAAGACTAAATCAAAACCTTGTGCACCTAAACTCATAAAGCAAGATCTATAAGGCCTTTTATAAAGAATGATGCCACTAAAATTTCCAAATATCAGCACATACTTTTACGAAACCTAAAACATCTCCAAGGGAAATTAGAAAAGGTAAAATATCAGCCCACCAATTGAAAAACATATGTGAAATTGAATTAGTTGTCAACAGAGAAGTGACCAAAAGATAGAATGTATCCACAATTTTGGAAACAATTAGTGTTTTGACTTAGTTTCAAAAAATTAGTGTTTTGACTTTTGAGTATAACCTATTATGTTGAATTCAGCATATCCACTATGCCTCCAGTGTAGCCAAAGCAGGTTACTAATTGTAGTCCTAGGATGAAATCTCATAGTTCAGAAACTTAATGCTATAGGTTTTTATTGTTTGGACATAAATTTGATCAATTTAATTGTTTCAATCTATCAATACGTCACTCGGTTTTACCTTTTTCAATGAAGCGCTAGAATTGCTATGCATTGTAGTAGCTTTGTGCCGCCTCACTTCAACATCGCCACCGTGACTTATCTGCTTTCGAGTGATGGCAATATCATCAACACGCTCTCTCTTAACTGGATCATGTGACTCCACCTCCTTCATTTCTTCCCCATTCCACAGTACGTTATCATCGCTGACCGTGGATTCACTTGATCTATCCGAAATACTTCTTCTGTCATCATCCAGCTGACTAACTCCATCATATCCCAATTCAGTGTCATAGTCCATGGCAGCAACTACATCCTTCTTGTTGTGTGCACCTACGACAGATGCAACTCTATGTATAGGCTCTTTGACCACACCAACCAGCATGTCCTATCACATCAGTTCACCACCGCACCTTCAGATCACAATCTTATACAACATTACAACTGAAGAATGGAAGCACCTCCAAGTAGAGTGAAATTCACCTTTGCCAGCACATCCAACCGCTTGCACATCTCACTCCGGACGATCTACGTAAAGAAACACGTTAAGGTCCACTTAGTCCCCAAATGCCTGAAGTGATTGGAAGAGGTGGTGATGTTACCGGATTGTATGGATCATGTCCGAACGCGCGCCTCCCGGTCACTGCGAGCACCGAGATCACAGAGCACTTTGGTCAAGGACGCGCAGAGGCGTATTTCGAAACGACGGAGAAGGAGGCGGGTCAAGGATGATACTGTACGATTGGGGCCGGAGAAGGGAGAGATGGGTGCGCCGCTGTAGAGAGCGAGGGGCGCGAGCACCGAGGCGAGGAGCAGCGCTAGCACCACGTCCCGGGGCCGACACTTCCACCTAGGCCGCCTCCACCGCCGCGCCGCGGCCGACGCCATGGTCCACCGTGGACTGGTGCGTGCTCGCCGGGGACGGCCCGCGCGTACGTCGCGGTTCGAGAAAGCCTTCCACGTGTACTGGACCGACGCCGAATCTCTCGTGCTGGGAAGGACTGGGAGCTAGCGTCGGGCGTAAACAGAACTCCCCGTTGCTCTCTCGCGTCTCTGGGTCTCGGGGCGGTCGGCACGTGTCTGTCTCGGCCGGCGTCTGCCGTGGATCGGAGCTCCCAGAATCCGCGCGCGGAGACCGGGACCTGCAGGGCGACGGTCTCGTGGTCGCGGCGGACCGAGCAGGACACTGTGCGTGTCCCCTGCCACTACCAGCCATTGCGCATTCGTAGCGCGTCGCACACGCAGGAGACGAGAGGCAGGCAAGAAGCGCGTCGGAAACGGGCGGCCGCGGGAGCGGGAGGGCACCAGGCCACCAGCACCGTGGGTCGTGGCCGCGGTTCCACGGACAGCCAGCCCGCAGCCACGGACGCAGGCTTTGACCTGATAAACTCGTAGCAATAATAATCGAGCCCTCGCGCGCGGCAACGCTGGACACGCAGGCACCCACCGGCCCGCGGCGCGGCACGCATGTGCTGTGCTGCACTCCCCGCACCCCTTCCGCGAGTCGCCGACCGCGGCCGGCTCCCCCGTTCGTTCGTGACCTGCTGTCACCGCCAGCCAGTGCCGTGCACGGTGCACGTACGAGGCGGCGCTTCTCGACGACTGCTACTTGGACGGCCGGCCGGCAAAGAGGACGATCGCTGCAGCGTCCGAGTTCCGCTAGTATGCTCCGCATCGCCGTCTCGCCGACGGGCAGATCTCCTGCGGCACGTAACGGAACGATGCAAGCATGCACCGACCTGAATTCGACGGCGGACACGAGTCGCGTGTGTGACAGCAGCAGTTGACACCGCCCAACCCATCACCCTCAGGCTGTCACTAGGCTGTTGCACTCCGGCACACAGCAAAAAGCCACCGGGGCGCGGGCGCAGTGGATTACCAGTAAAGCGCGCACGGAACTGGAGGGTCCTGTCGGTAGGCAACAAAGAGATCAAAGCAAAGCACGGGACTTTGGAGTCTGGACAGCCACGGCCACGTCGCCACGTCGGGCTCGCTCTCGATCGCTCGCCAGGGCAGGGACGGAGACAGGGAGGCAGGCAGACAGATTGGCCGCCTTTGGGTCCCCTGAACCCCGACAAGCTGCCCCCCTGCAGTCCTGCACTGCACTCCATCGATTCCTTTCCACTTTCATCCTCGTCGCCTCCCGCTGTCGAGCACCGCACGTCTCTAGTACCTCCCTCCCCGCCGGTCTCCCTATATATGCGAGGAGCATCTGCTTCTCCTCCCTGCCCACGACTGCCAGCCATCTCACCCGAATCCAAGCGCGTATCTCTACAGGAAACAGAGAGAGAGCACCGAAAGCTCGCAGCTTTGCCCGCAAGAAAGACATCAGCAGTTATCAGCGCTACGGCATGGAGCTGGAGCTCGGGCTGGCGCCGCCGAGCGCGCGCCACCCCATTCCCATGACGATCGACCACCTCACCGCCGAAGACGAGCTGAGCAGCACCTCGTCGGACCACCACCACCCTTGTGCTGCGCGCGCCGGGAAGAGAGGGTTCGCGGAAGCGTTCCAGGAGGCGACGACGACGACGACGCTGCCGCTCTTCGACGATGGCTCGTCGTGCGGCGGGAGGAACAGCAGCAGCAAGAGGACGCTTGTCGGGTGGCCGCCGGTGAGCTCCGCGCGCAGCAGGGCGTGCGGCGGCGCCGGCGCAGGCGCCAAGTACGTGAAGGTGAAGAAGGAAGGGGACGCCATCGGCAGGAAGGTGGACCTGTCGCTCCACGCCTCCTACGACGAGCTCCTCGCCACGCTCGCCCGCATGTTCCCGACCACCACCGGCAACCAAGGTAGGTACTACCAGTGTTCGTTGTTGGTCCATCAGAATTCAGGGGATCTACAATCATCCAATCCAACCTACCGATTCTATTGATCTGATCCCCAAATTATTGCCATGGTGTTGCAGATGACAAGGAAATCAGCAGCACCAGCGCCAGGCATGTGGATGTGGTGGTCACCTACGAGGACGGAGAAGGGGACTGGATGCTGGTCGGAGATGTGCCATGGGAGTAAGTTTTGCTAAGACCAATGCATACATGTGGAGTTCATCTTATCCTTCTGGATTGTCTCTGACATCGCCCTGCGTTTTTTTTTATTGCAGTGATTTTGCAAGGTCCGTCAAGCGGCTTAAGATACTGGGATGATTGAAGTCTGTGGCCGCACTAATGTACATGTTCTTGAATGGAGTATAAGCTTCTGTTCTTTTTTGTTTGTTTTTGAAAAGCACTTGGTGTCAAGAGTCGATGCAAGGCAGTAGTTTGGTGTACTACTTGGGTTACCTCTCGTGACAATACGTATACGAACAGGTTTTCTGGTCTTGTCTGCGAGAATGTTTCTCTTGGAGACTTGCCTTTGTGTGTTTGCGCAGTTTTATGCTGCAACTGATCGCGAACTACTATAATACATATTCATTAATTCATTCTTCCTCTCTTCATTTCTCTCTGTGTATAGAAGCGTGCAATTAAAGAGTTTATGCCTTTATGTAAAAGAAAAAAGAGTTCATGCACAATCCAGCACACCTTGCTCTTTCTCTCTCCCCGATAGCAAATCAGTTTGCAACGGTTAACCGTTGATTCGCTACTAGAAACCGGCTATTTGCCGAGTACCGGATGGTTTGCCGAGTGTATTTTTTTAGACACTCGGCAAAGAAGATCTTTGTTGAGTGATATTCGATAAAGAAAGTCTTTACTGAGTGTTTTTTTTTTGCACTCGGCAAAGACACAGAGAAGATCTTTGCCGAGTGTTTTTGGTTTTACACTCGGCAAACAAGATCTACAAGGCACGTTTTGAAGCAGTAAATTAATTCAAATGAAAATGTTTTCAACTACAAGTTGTATAACTTCTCAAAATCTATAACTTTTGTTTTGGTTATTTCTTCGTTCGACAATGTTCACAAATCTACATCTCTCGTATAGTTTCATGAAAATTAGAAGAGAGATCTCTAAGTTTTGTAAACAATGTTACTACCACTATGTCGGATGAACAAATGACCAAAATAAAAGTTGTAGATCTTAAGAAGTTATACAACTTTATAGTTGAACACTTTTTAATTTGAATTAATTTTGCCAACGAAAAGTACGTCTAAATTTCTCAAATTTGAAATTTGAATTTTTCAAACGACCTCGGATGGAGAAACGGCCAAAATAAAATTTGTAGATCTCGAAAAGTTATGAAACTTTGTAGTTGAAAACTTTTTAATCTGAAATCATCTTGTCAACGAAAACTACATTTGAATTTTTCAAATTTGAAATTCAAATTTTATAAATGACCTCGGATGGAGAAACTATCAAAATGAAAGTTGTAGATTTTGAAAAGTTATGAAACTTTTATAGTTGACAACCTTTTGATTTGAATTCGTTTAGGGCCTCAAATAAGTAATTTATACTCGGTTTAGTATAATATGTGGAGAACCAAAACGAAATCTAGGCACAAGTGACAGTGTGGTGCAGTGGTACAGAGGGGTACGCGCGAGGGAGAGGTCGCGAGTTCGAATCCCGCCAGCCGTGTAGCACGCGAATGTTGCACGAAAAATGCCGTGGGGCCTCCCCCGGTAATTTTTTTGCTATTTTTTCAGTTTATTCTTTGCCGAGTGTTCATTTTTGCCGAGCATTTTCTTAGCACTCCGCAATGTCCTCTTTGCCGACTAAAATTTTGCCGTGTGAGGTATGCCAAATATGACACTCGACAAGTGCTTTATGGCCTGGAAAGCTCTTGAGTCCGGTAGTGATTCTAGCTTTGACAAAAATGATGGAAATGATGTTGTGCTTGACGATTGCACCGGCGTGTTCCCCATCAACAGCTGCTGAAGGGCGGAGAGGTACAGGAACAATGTACATCTTTTGTTTTGGAAAAAAAAGAACATCAGCTATCTGTTGTTTATATATTAATAAAAAACTATAAGATTCCTTGGGAACGCATTAATTTCACAGTAATTATACAAGAATTTCGCAGTTTTGCCCACTGGGAAACGACATCATGTTATAGCAGAAAAAAAACGTTTTATCCCAGAGAGAAGAAATGTTTTAGAAAAAAGAAAAAAAAGTTCGAGATAACATTTCGCGGGGAAAGGAAACGAAGGGGAGGCCCATTAGGCCATTAGGCAATCAGGCGGATGTATGTATGCAGCGCAGCGAGGTCAGGTGCACGGCCCACTTTTGTGTGCTTCCCTCGATTATCAGTGCAGCCAAATTTCAGCGGGGAAAGGAAACGTACGGGCCCGTTTGGGTTACGTTCGCTTCGAATTCGAGGTCAGGTGGTGTGAATTTCAGCTTGTAGTCCAAACTCCGACCGTGTACTTCCTCCGTCTCAGCTTCTCAAACAAAAAAAAAATCCTCCGTCTCATCTTCTCAGAAAGAAAAAGACTTCCTCCGTTTCAAAAAATAGTTTATTTCCTCTTTCAAACACAGTAAAACACATATTGGTTCTTTTTTGAACACAGTATGAATACAAAACAGCTTGCATATATACATAGGCCTTGTTCGCATGAATTTATTAGTCATACCGTTTCAGCGAAATAACAATGTTTTTTCTCACAACAAATTAGCATCTACATCAGCTGTTTTTCGGTTTTTTCAGCCAGCCGAACAGGTTTTACACATATATCCTACACTTATTAAAGATAGGTTTGACGAATCTCGAGATTGACATACACCCTATTTTTATGAGCACATTTGAAAATATTAGGCTCGACAGGTCTTGATGTTGACAATGTCACACAAACATTGTTGTTGATGGCATGTTGCCTTTCACTAAAAGAATAGCACCATTAGTTTTTGAAATAAATTCAGAAAAATACAAGACTCGCACCAACTTGGCAGATAGATAGCACAAGAAAACTAGCTAGGTAAGCTATGAATCAATTCACAATAGTTAGCTCACTTCTATATTTGGTTGTGTCAATAAGTATTTAAAAATACCTTTAACATCTATGAAGCCCGATACTATGAGAAATATATTCCATAACAAATTTAATGTTAGTTATTTGATTTAGTAAAATATTAATATGTTTTTTATATACATTGTTCGAATGGAATATTGTTTGACTTAGCGGTTAGCAGTCTTTTTAAGATGCTAGGGTAATGTCCGTGCGTTGCACCGGGTAAACAATCAGGTCTAAAACAAGAGAAAGTCGTGGGTTTTTTGCAAGGTTGTGTGTAAATGATCAAGTTTTTTAGATTTTTGTATTATTTTGTATAGCAATCATGTTAATCTATCAAATTAGGTACAAATCTAAAATGCTACGAATGTTATAGGTATGGGACCAACAAGATGTTGATATTTGCCATGTTCGCTTGTCTTATAATCCGTACTTTTTAACTTGTTTTTTTAGCTGAGATAGTGTTTTTTTTTCTCACAGCAAATATTACTTTCAGCTATGGTTTTTCAGCGAAGCAAACGGGCTCATTATAAGTTTTTTTTTTCGAGATCGGGCGTTTAACCCGTTTTTCATTAAGAGGAAGAAGGCAAAGTGCCTAAATTACACGAGCGACCCACAACGCTGGTGAGGTGCCATCGTTAGCGAGTCACAACTACCCTAACTACCAGAGTTTCGGCTAAAAGTTACATCTTAAACAGGTTGCACGACCTAACACTGGTGTTACCCTAGGCATGGACGTCAATGTTTCTTGTCCGGAAAGAGGAGGACATTCATCGCCTCCCGCGTCGACGTCGACAGAGGTAGGGCAAAGGTTGTCTGGAATTCGTCGAAGGGCGCCTCGTCAGGAAGATGTGTCTCCACCTCCAAGCCAAGCTTCTTCATCATCACCTTCCTTGCTTGCGCCTCCGGCTTCGGTTCCCTGTACCTACTCTTGGCCGCAAGCCTAGCGCTCCTCTTGGGGATGAGCTCCGAGTCGTCCAGCTCCCCTGCCTGTGCTCTGGCCGCCCGGGTTCGCCGCAGCCGCGGAGGCGACAACAAGATTGGCGTCGAGAGTGGCTTCTTGAACGCAGCGATGAAGTCCTCAGTCGACGTTGCGACTGTCACGACAGGCACCCTTCCAGCAAAAGCCGACGTGCCTGGGCTGCAACCAACCACACCATCCTGGTGGCCAGGGAAGTCGACCTGGACCAGGGGTGGGGATCCCCTAGTCTGCTCCGGCTCCAGAAGTGGGGGCCTTAGTGAGGTTTGGGCCGAGCCGCACACGTCTAGACCTGAAAGGCATAGGTCCACCGCTTGGGCCACCTCCGGCACGTCTGTCTGAGGTGGCCAATTGGTCACACATGCCTCCACCTCAACCAGCATGGGATCGAAGTCCCAACGCTGAACCTCCGGGCAACGATGCACTGCGGGCACAGGCTCTGTTTGCACCACTTGCATCGTTGTTGCGCCTCGCTGCACAACGGCGTCAGAGTGGTCATCCTGCTGACACCCGTGTGCGCAGAGGCCCTTGGCCGCGTGCACATGGAACCTCGAGGAAAGGTGTGCCTGGAACTCCTCAAGCGTGACGGCAGGCTGTCTGCCACCAACGAGTGCGATGAGAACAAGGGAGAGGTCCGCTTCAGACGAGGCGAGCCCCACGTTCCTCTGGACGACGAAGACCTCGACCTTGGGACGACCATCAACGTCACCTAGAGGTGGTGAAAGTTGCGGCGACGAAGACGGCGCGGTTGACTGCTGCACGTGAGGAGGCAACGATGGTGACGACGCACGGCCTGGCGCATCGCCACCTCCTGGCGACACGCAAGGTCGCCCTGGACTGGCATGGCGACGTGCCTTGGCACCCCAGCCGGGACGTGCCTCCGGGGGCGAAGGCTTGCACGCCGGGGGACGACCATGCTTGCACACCCTTGCCCGGTGGCCGGTACCCCGGCAACGAAAGCAGCGCGACGGGGAGTGACACTAAGCGGCAATGTGGTCGTGCGCGAGGCAGTTGAAGCAGAGACCCACAAGCTCCTGCGGAATAGGGCGGTGGCGTTTGGGTGCCACCATCCCTGGGCAGCGCTTGTTACGACGGCTCACGACGGTCAGGAAACCCTCGGCGTCGATGTTGGGCCCTTGATGTGGATGCCGATACGTGTTAGGCACTGACGGCGCCGACGTCCATCGCCGCGGGCCGAGGCGCTGGTGCACCGAGGCCCTCGCCGCCGGCAGTGGACCAAGGCGACGCCGCACGGGCACACGTGCAGCCTGCAACGGTGGATTCCCACGGCCATCAGGCGCACCAGACCCGCGTCGATGACGCCGCAACCCCCTTGTAGGCACCAAGTGGGTTCCCTCCACGGTGGCAGCGCTCTGCGCCGCGATTGGAGACCCTGTCGGCGGTGGGGGCGTGGCCCAGAGACCTCTGCGAGCGGCTTCCAGGTACGACGGACGCGTGGCAACAGGAGTGGGCTCGTCGTCGGAGCCGCCTGCGCTGAGGTCAGCGTCCGCCCAGCGACTCGCCTTGGAGCGCCCCACGGCGCTTCCACCAGGAAGGAAGGGAGCAGCGTGGGGGGAAAGGGACTTTGACAGCCGCGGAGATGAAGTGCTTGTCGGCCGCAGCGAAGAAGGCGACGCGGTCGACGACGATCGCGGAGGCTGGCGCCGAACGCGGGGTCAGGAGCCGCACCGGCGTCATCGTCTTCGTCTCCGTCCTCACTGTCGGAGGCGTCCTCGACGACGACCTCGTCCTCCTCCAACAACTGCGTCCACAACAGGGGCGCAGCCACCTCGGCCGGGGCCGGTGTGAAAGTCCCTAGTTTGGTTTTGGCTAATTGATGAAACCTAGGACTAACCTTTGTATCTAAGTGGATGATTTAGATAAAGGTGGTCATTGAATATGAGACATGACATTGACTCATGTGACCAAGATGGTGAAGACCATGATGAGGCTTGGCTCGATGGACCGGTTGTGAAGGTGAAGGGCAAGTCGAGGCTTCGAAGCGAAGGACCATGCGATGGTGAAGCTTGAGCAAGACTTGGCGCCGACGGACCGATGCAACGGTGAAGAGCAAGTGAAATCAAGGTCGACGGATCGAGACGGTCATGTGATGATATGAAGTGGATCATATCATTTGGAGAAACAAAATGGGCTCAAGGCAAAGGTATAACCATATGGCCATTTTGTTTTACACTCAAGACACCATAGAGGGTGTGAGTGGTTTAGGGTCGATAGCCGAACTATTAAGAGGGGAAGTCTTATCGGTTATTCGACGCACGGGTGCCACTAGGTGAATTCATGAAGTGCATTGCATGTAGGGCCTAGTGAGCTAACTGGAAAACCTTTGAAAATGATTGAGAAAAAGCTAACACACAAGCACATGGAGTTGTACACTTGATGGTGTTGGCACATTTGCAAAGGTGGTGTTGGTCGCGCTATGGTTTGCGGGTAGAGAGGGGTTTGGGTTCCTCTCTCCCTCCCGCCGAGCGTGCGAGCGCGGGATTCAGGCGATTTCGGGGAAATGAAATGCCTATTTTCCATTGCGCTGGAAGTCGAAAAAGAAACGGAGGCGAACGCGGTCACAGAGGTGACCGGACGCTGCACCGGACGCGGTCACGGTGTGACCGGACGCGTCCGGTCAGTACAGCGCGGGCGTCAGGCGCGCGGGCTAGGGTCTGCCACCGGCGCGTCCGGTGACACGCGGGACCGGCGCGTCCGGTCAGGCGAACAGCTGTTCACAAGGACGATCGGACGCGGTGCGCGTCCGGTCACACACGATCGGACGCGTCCGGTCGTCAAGGGAGCTTACTGGACTCCGACCGGACGCGGTCACTGTCGCGTCCGGTCGTTGCTTCGCGGGCGCGGGTGCTGTGCGCATCGGCGCGTCCGGTCGATTGCAGCAGCACGTCCGGTCGCTCGTTTGACCGTTGGCGCGCAGTGACCGTTGGAGGATCTAACGGTCGCGTTTGAAATCGGGGGACACGTGGACGTCGCAGGACGACCGGACGCGGTGAAGCGCGTCCGGTCAGTTTCGACCGGCGCGTCCGGTCGTCCCGAAAAAACGGTGAGTGGAGTTGCAACGGCTCTATTTGTTTGGGATGCTTATAAATACTTGTTGGCCGGCCCTTGGGGAGGTCTCTTGGCATTTCTAACACTCTTGTGCATCCTTTGAGCAAAAGCAACTCCTCCCACTCATCTCTCTTGCTTGATTGCAAATCAAAAGTGAGATTGAGTGATCCCAAAGTGCATTGCATAGCTTGAGAGCATCTAGTGGCACTTGTGGGTGGTTTAGCCGGTGGATTTCTTGTTACTCTTGGAGAGTACCGCTCCTAGCCGGCTTGGAGATTGTTGGAGGCGTTGGCAAGAGAAGGTGATTGTTCTTGGCCACCTCCGGTTGTTTGTGAGAGGTTCTTGTGCTTTCCTCGGCGGGACGCCAAAAGCAACTCTAGTGGAATCCGCGTGTCATTGAGTTACCTCACTTGAGAGTGGCGTCTTGCGGTGCCTTGCGGGGCGTGCCTTGAGGGGCAAGTGACTTGAGGGTTACACCGGGGAACCATCTAGGTGTTGGTCGACACAACCGGTGACGTAGCTTGTCGGTGCACAAGTGAACACCGGGTGAACAAAATATTGTGTCTCTTGTCTCCCGGTGATTGGTCTTCATATTGTGTTGTTGTAAATATTGATTGTTTGTATATCATCTTGGTGATTGGCAACATCTTCACTCCACCGTCGGTATAAGAATCATAATCCTCTCCTGCACTTCTTTTACTAGTTTATCTTGTGTAGCTCTAGTAGTAGCTTTGCTAGTAGTTTTGTTTAGCTTGTTCTCTAGTGTAAGTTTAGTGACATAGCTCTTGTGTGAACTAGAGATCATAATCTACTAGACTTGTGGATAGGAGGCTTGCATCACAATCTTTGGCTAAGCAAAACTCGCTTTACGCCGTTTGTTTTTCTAACAAGTTTGCTTAGTGGTATTTGTAGAATTTTTAATAGGCTATTCACCCCCCCTCTAGCCATCTAGGACCTTACACGGTGCCAAAGCGGCCTCAACGGGTTGGGGCAGGGATCCGCCCCCTGCCTCTAACTCCGCAGTCAAAGGCGAAGCCTGCACGGCGGACGCACCACAGCCGTTGGCCATGCCTCCCACACACGCAGCTGCGGCAGTCGCGGAACAGGGACTGCCCGTGCATGGAGGAGGCACTGCGGGCGACGTCGGCGAGGCGGACTCGCCAAAGGAGCCGGCTGCCACGGGTCCCTGGCATGCGACCTCGACGGCCGCTGAACCGTCCACCTGGAACCATTCCACGGACGCAGACGATGACGGCCGCCGCCAGCCCACCAGAGAGGAGGCGCCGTCCGAACAGCAGCCAAGACCGGAGGAAAAAATCACATCAGACTGCAGATCAGCAAGAGGTAGGAGTGGATCTGTAGTTGGAAGAGGGATTTTGGTGGAACTGAGGGGGGATTTTGGTGGTTTCCAGGAGGGGGCGGACGAGATCAGCAAGAGGTAGGAGTGGATCTGTAGTTGGAAGAGGGATTTTGGTGGAACTGAGGGGGGATTTTGGTGGTTTCCAGGAGGGGGCGGACGAGCACTCGAAGGGAGCGGGTGAGGCTCCAACGGCTCCATCCCAGACCCTGTCCTACTTTTCCCCCACCTGATGATCGCTCATTATAAGTATGGGACCAACAAGAAGTCAATAAAAAATTAAAGAATTACTCTATTCGTCTATGACCTTTTGATGAAGTTTTCACTCCATCTTAGTGTAACTTGAACTGATACATGACGTTTTGGACCTATGCCGCCTCAAATTACATGACTTTTTAGTGCACTATAATCTAATTTGCATTGGTTTTTGCTCTTCATGATTGCATCTTGATGTTTAGTTTTGAACTAGAAGTTTCAAGATGTGTTTCATTATACAACTGATAGGAATAAAAGCATGTATCTTATTGATAGATCAAAAATCATTGTGCCCAGTATAAGTCATATTAGGGTGTCTACTTACATAACTAAATGTTTTTTTGAATTTCTGAACCTGGTGATAGAGTTTTTTTTTTGCGTGCAGAGTCTTCTCGTGGTTCTAGCAGGCAATTCTCGGTCTTTCCATCGTAGTATTTTTTTGTGCTTGCTTGGGCCTGCCGATCTTGGGTGTGATTGTGGATGATTTATCTCAAAACATTTTATGTGTACAGAAGAGACACAGATAGAACAACTGAGAATCATAGTGTTAGCTTCAGTCATGCCAATTTTCTGGTCCCGAAGTGAACTCATCCAGAGGCCTTGTTTAGATTGAGCCAAAAAGTTGAAATTTTTTCACTCTCTCCATCACATCAATCTTTGCACACATGTATGAAGCATTAAATATAGATAAAAAATAACTAATTGCACAATTTAGTTATAAAATTATGAGACAAATCTTTTGAGCTTAGTTAGTCCGTGATTGGACACTAAATGTCAAATACAAACACAAGTGTTATAGTTAGAAAAATTCCAACTTCTCACGATCTAAACAAGGCCAAAACAAAAAACTTTGGACATGCGCATGCATGTACACCTAAGACTACCCGCAGTGGGTACTCTAAAACGATACTCTAAAGTTTTAGAGTATGAATATAGAGTAAAAACTGCTGCACTGGGTACTCTAAAACGATACTCTATCCTTTCTCTCACTCTATATTTAGAGTAGTACAGTGCTTACTCTATACTCTATAGTGGCGGACCCCACTAACTAAACAAAGGAAAAAATGTTATAACTCATAAACCAAAAATCCAAATTAAATTTCGATTGCACCATTAAATTCGTCTCAATAAATCCTTCAAAACTAGATCACACATGGATATATTTAGATAAGTGACAAGTGGGTCCCACAGTGGATAAAGTGGATAGAGGATGATATAGAGGATGGATGAGTGCAGGAGAATTGAGTATAGAGAAAAGAATCTCGCTGACTAGGACGTATAGAGGATGAATATAGAGGTCCATGAGTGCGGCCAGTCTAAGCGACTTGCTGTCTTACTTCGTTTGGGCCCATTCCAACTCGGAATAAAGAAATCAAATCAATTTATTTCCTTCTCCATGCATGTACGGAGTAGACCATAAAAGAAGCATCGTGATGCACCTCGACTCTGAAAACGTAATTTGTATCAAGGACTTTTTTTAATTTTTCTCCTTTCAATTTCTTTTCTAGAGTTGGATTGTAGTAATCTGCCGGTCTTAGATTTACCGGTGAATGATTCCTCTTGAAATGTTTTAGGTGTAAAGATAAAGACATACTCCCTCCGTATCAGATTTAGAAGTCGTTTTGGACAATGTTTAGTCCAAACATTGGGAATATAAAATCATCAATAACTTTTAAGTTGTTGGGTTTGCAAATGTAAAAATTATACGAATAGAGTTGTCTTTAAAAATATTTTCATAAAAGTATACATATATCACTTTTTCCATAAATATTTTTTTATAAAAATAAAAGGTTAAAGTTGTGTTTTGAAGACCGTGTCGCTGTCCTAAACGACTTCTAAATCCGATACGGAGGAGTACCTAACATAGACAATCAGGATTCAGTAAAACAAACTAGACGAGGATCGAGATCAATGAATTGATTTGGTGACCTCAAGAGTAAAAAAATGCATTTTAAATAAATTATAAAATATAGGCTTAGTATTTCGAATCTAATCAGTCTTAGTTCTGTAAAGATATTAACTTTTTTTTTACAAATTCTATTATCTCAAACCCGTCCACACAAAATTTTGTTATTATTTCCTCCGCACCGTATTGCTTCGCACACGGCTGCATAAACAAAACTCAAATTGACTGGAGGGAAGGCACGAGCTAGTGCGCGCAGCAGAGATGGCGGGAAATGCCGGGAAAGCAATTGCATCTCCCGCCTCAGCTCACGGATCCCAAACTAGCCACCGCCACCCGTGTTTCCTACCGACAGACGGGGCCGATTCTGAACCACGGAGCGAGACCCCACCTGTCAGGTGTATCTTCCGGAGCAAGGAGCGGCCGGGCGGGAAAATATTTCGCGGCAGCGGCGGTTCCCCAAATTTCTCCCTCCTTTTTCCGCTCCGCGTCCCCAAACGCGTCCCTATTAATTCCCCCGTTCCCCTCCCCTCTCTCCCAAAACCCCTTGCTCCCGCCCAGATTCCAGCTAGGGTTTCCCCGATCTCCCCTCCTCCCCCTCCGCCGCCGGGCCGCCGACGAGGGGACCGCCGCCACGATGTTGGAGCTGCGGCTTGTGCAGGGGAGCCTCCTCAAGAAGGTCCTGGAGGCGATCCGCGAGCTGGTCACCGACGCCAACTTCGACTGCTCTGGGACCGGGTTCTCGCTGCAGGCCATGGACTCGAGCCACGTCGCGCTCGTCGCGCTGCTCCTCCGCGCCGAGGGGTTCGAGCACTACCGCTGCGACCGCAACCTCTCCATGGGCATGAACCTCAACAACATGGCCAAGATGCTCCGCTGCGCCGGGAACGACGACATCATCACCATCAAGGCCGACGACGGCTCTGACACCGTCACCTTCATGTTCGAGTCGCCCAGTGAGTGGCCGTTCCTTCTCCCTTTTTTTTTTCCCTTCGCGATTTCTGGTTGTTATTTTGACCCTGAACGTCGTGGTTTCCGTGTGGCAATTAACAGAGCAAGATAAGATTGCTGATTTTGAGATGAAGCTTATGGACATCGACAGTGAGCACCTCGGAATCCCGGATTCTGAATACCAGGCCATCGTCCGGATGCCTTCTGCTGAGTTTATGAGGATCTGCAAGGACCTTAGCAGCATCGGGGACACTGGTACATAAGAGTTTTTTCGTGTTCGTTTTACTGTCGTGGATTGTTTAGTCTTTGTTGATTGAGCAGTTGCCGTTTTCTTGTCGCAGTCGTTATCTCGGTGACTAAGGAGGGCGTGAAGTTCTCCACCTCTGGAGAAATTGGGAGTGCAAACATTGTTTGCAGGCAGAACCAAACTATTGACAAGGTACCTTGTCATAACTCATAACCCAGTTGTTACCTCAAACCGGGACAATTTCCATTCTCTGAATTTTGGTGTGCTTGTTGCCTGAAAATGCAAGTGACATTAATAGCTTCGATTGTTTAGATTTTAGTACATACAGAGTGGTTGGCAAATGTACATTAATACTCATTCACCAAGGTTGCTTAGCCTATTTGCTTGTAGCTACCAAATTAGCAGTTTAAGTTTGAATGGTGTGCTTGTATTGTTCTTTAATTATCTTTAGCCTATTCTAGATTGTTATTAAGGTTCTGTGGTATGTGCATTGGTTCAGTCTGTACAATTGGTTCACCAGTCCGGCTCACAAAATCAACCTTTAGCACTTAAGTGAGAGTTGAGTACATTCAGACATAGCTTGTTATCATCTCATTCAAGCAACAAGTGGTTATCTTCAGTATAGATCTGGTTGGAATCTATTTAAATTTTCAGCCTTTGTAACTTAGCACCTCCTTTTGTCTGTTTTTGGCTCTGCCCCTGCAATTTGATGTTCTAAAACACTAGCTATCTGGTAATTTGTCTATCGCATAAGATGACAATTTGGAAAGCAAGCATGACACTTCATTTAGTTAATTCAATTGGTATTGATAGCACCGCTTGAATTAGGCTGTCCTAGTTATTGATTTTTATTATCTGCCTTAGGTATTTTGTTAATCAGCCTAGAAGTTGTTTATGATGCTAATTGCCATTGGTACCATAAGAGCAATCTCTTGAGTACCTGTACTAATGTACTTGTAACTTCAACAAAACATTGCAACATTAGTGAGATATTCTCAATGGATTAATTTTGGTTGCACTGTATCAATTCAATTCAAATAAATACAGTAGCATATGAAGGATGACTGCCTGGCTAATGGATACTGTTTTCTTGAATGCAGCCAGAAGAGGCTACCATTATAGAGATGCAAGAGCCGGTTTCCCTGACCTTTGCCCTGAGGTACATGAACTCCTTCACCAAGGCATCTTCACTGTCTGAACAAGTGACTATCAGCCTGTCGTCTGAGCTACCAGTGGTGGTCGAGTACAAGATCGCTGAGATGGGTTACATTAGATTTTACCTGGCCCCCAAGATTGAGGAGGATGAGGAGATGAAGCCCTGATGGCTTGTAAGACATAATGCTTGTTGCCTACTTTTCCTTATCTTCCAACCATGGTTTGCTTAGCTAGTGTTTGCAAGCAAAAAGGGATGTTATGTATTATCTAGGCCAGACTGCTTTAGCTACTTGTCTATTTGTGACTGCTCTGTGAATCCATGGATTTACAGTGAGCCTATTAGATTAGTGGGCTTATGATTTGTTCATGTGGCTTCTATCTGCCCATTTCTACTCAGGCATGAAATTCTTTGTTTGGAGAGCATCACCCTGTTCGGCTGAGCTTATTAGCACGGCTTATCAGCTGTGGAACAGTGTTTTTCTCTCACAGTAAAACAGCCACAGTCGGCTTATAAGCCGTAGAAACAGTCTGCCGAACAAGGTGCATAATGGCGATGGTTGTGAACTTGAGCTGCACAGGATAAGAGCATAATATGAGCAGCTAGGCATGCAGATGAATAGTTTGTCAGTCTTATCTTGATTCTAGGAGCAGCCTCTGAAAGAAATTGGCTACAGCTTAATAACTTAGTATGTTCATCTAGCTTATAATTCGTCTTTTTTTAGTTTATTTTTTCAGCCAAGATAGTATTTTCTCTCACAACAAATTAGCCAACAGTATTTTTTAGCCGGCTTATTAGCCCAACCGAACGGGGCCTTACTCTCTCTATCCTAGAATATCTGTCGTTTTCAATTCTCGAGAAACAACTTTTAACAAAAATATATATTAAAAATATTAATATTTATGGTATATAATTGGTATTATTAGAAAGATCTTTGAATCTAGTTTTTTAATAAATTTATTTGGAGATATAAATGTTGTAAGTATTTTTTACAAATTGAGTCAACCTTGCTGCATGAAAACAAAAAAGACAAATAATTGGGACCGAGGGAGTAGGTATATGTGCAGATGGTTTTGGGAAATGTAGCAAAACTGAGCAGTCTGGCACAAGATAGCCAACATTGAACTTCGATGTTCTATAGACTAGCTGTATTGCGTGCAACTTATCCAGCATCGACAAAAATCGAACGCCTGATTGCGGCCGTTTGGATCATGGATTCATGGCCTCATGGCTCCCAAAGTCCCAGGCCCCAGGCAAGCAAGCGATCCTCGCCGTGGAGCGCTGAGCATGCCTCCCTGTCCCTGGTTAGACGCCTTCACATAATCACAGTGACAGCTCGGCGTGGCGTTGGTGATTTTTTTTTCTTCAAAACGAGGCAATCCCCATTTCCGTTACAGAGGCAACGGAATTACGGAAATACAAGCAGTTTAAGACTTGTTCAGAGTAGCAAAAGAAAATGCTGGAGGCAGCTAGACTTTAACAGGAGCTAGAGATAGCTAAACTGAGACGGATAAAAGAGCAGCATACTTGCTGCATCCAGGTTCAGAGACAGAACAACACAAGTCATGCAGATTACAGAACATTGAATCTGCATCAGGCCATGCCTGTGCCGTTGCAAACCTCCAGGTTTCTTCTCAACTGAAACTGCCGAAAGCATTGCGTATACCCATAACCTCAGATAGCATTACAGAAATGGGAGAGATCAGCAGATAGCCTTGCAATACATCCACCCAATTACCACTGAAACCATTGAATGAGGTCACAGTGTGGCCAAAATTCATGCATGCTCTCTTTTTACAAGATTGTTTACCAGACTACAATCTAATTCAGCTGCTAACATTCAGATCAACTGGCAATCGTGTGAACTTGCTCCTAGTTCCTACTCTTTGCCTCGGTCCCGCCAAAACGAAGCATCCCAATGGGAAAAATCATTCAGGGCGACCCATCGTGTAGTTAGTTTGATCCTGCCCTCAGACTTCCCTCTGCGTCGCTGCTCTGCAAGCTGACCATGATCAGAAAACAAACAGGGGTCAACATGTGTGAGCTAATCTAGTGGCACCAGATTTCTAGAGGAATAATGTATAACTGATCAGAGAGGAACCAAAATGATGCTGTATACCTGAACAATGGCCTTTTTTTGTAATAATTTAACAAAACCTAAGTAAACCAATCACATGATGAATATAGAAAATTAGGGTGTGTTTGGTTTGAGGAATGGGGTGGTCCATCTTTTTCTCACTCCTCACTTTCTTTATTTGGTTTGTCGAATGAAATGAGTTGATATATCATCACCTCATTCCTCACAAGCTAATAATTAATATATGCATGAGGAATGAGTTGATTCTACCAAAATTAATGTGATGAACTTGTGATGGATCACTTCATGAAGCATGGGGTGACTCCACAAACCAAACACACCATTACATCATCATCAGAATCAAGACCACTAAGTGGAACATAAGAGCTCTTCAAATAGGGTATGCAATGCTTTTTTCAGAAGTACATTATAAAACCTCGGGGCAAACAAAGATGAAGCTATTGTAACCACAGGCAATAATCTGAATGGAGCAGAGATAACCATCGTTCACTGTTGACTTCACAAAATGTTTAAAATCACAAGGGAAGCTATCACTAGCATTTTATTTTTCAAATAATCCCTTTCATCTTAAACAGAGACAGTTTATGCGCCAAAAAAGCTTACCTATGCAAGTACGGCATAAACAGTACACTTTCAGTGTTTTTTGGCATCAAGTTCTGTGCTCTTTCTTTCCCGAGCAAACCTCTATCAAAAAGATCAGAATTCACCATGCGTGCTTCCTGCCTACCAGGCTTGGCCTCATGTCCTATTGAAGGAGTAAATTAAGGTTAAAATCGGTAAGAAGTCAAACATATCAAATTGCCAACCATGGCTGTTCAAACTGTACAATCTCTAACCTGGTAAAGATGTGGTTTCTTGAGCTGAAGTTAGGCGATGCTCTAACATCATGTCCTCCTTGAAGATCATCTATACAGATGACCAAAAAACAAGTGAAAGAAAAAAGAGAGGCGTTACTACCTATTTGGGTTACAGATTCTAGACATGACAAAAGGATTACCATTTACCTCAGGAGGTAGAGCCAGCTGAAAGGATTGAAGGTTGGGCTGTGCTGGCTCACGAAGGAACTGAGGCTCTACAGCGGTTGAACTACTAGGGACACTTTGTAATACAAGCGGGTTTTCATGCCGTTGTTCATGATTTGGTGGATCAAATAAAAGGCGAGCTACAGGAATTTGGTTTCCAGGTAGTACGACAACACCAGAATTTGATGCCTTGGCACCACTTTGGTTAAGTGCGGCACACATTTCTGAGGGTGCCAGAGCCTCAGATGCTCCAGACAAGTTTCCTGGGGGCAGATACAGGCCATTCCTCATAGACAACATCTGTAAAAAAAAAAAAAAGCAAACAAGCTGATATTGGGCTGAATAAATGAGGTACAGGAATGGATAAAGCATTCTGGAGGTACTATATTACAATACACAAAACAGAGATGGCCAAACCTTGTGTTCTCTACTTCTCTTCTAGGATAGGAACGGAGCATTGTGATTAATCCCAGCCAGCAAGGTGTACATACTCCAACATCGGATATAGTACTTTAAAGCATCTCTTAGAAACTTATACCTCCTGAATCCTGGTACCTCTTTAGAGTTAAATACTACCTACTGATTACCGTCTCTAGTTGCTAAGCAGACCGTAAGCAATGTGATTTTTTTCCCCACAGGAGGCATCATTTTGTGGTGTTTAGACTTTGGCATTAGTTGTTGCATGGCTCATTCTCATATGTGTGTTTAGACATGGAATTCGATAATTTTTCAAGCAATTCACTCCAGTCTAAGATTTGAAAGTCCAGCTAAATCTACAATACAGTGGACCGCAATTTCTCCCAACATTGTTTTGTTACGAGTATCTAACTTCGTGGTGTTCACAGTTTGACTGTTTCGCAAAACATCCAGTTACTTGACATGCGGATATGGCCATGTCAACTGTTAATCATTTAGCCTAAGCAGTTACATATCTGTTGGTTACTACCAGGCAGTCCAGCACATCCCAACTGTAGGTAATTAGTACTAGCAAACAAGCAGGGCGGTGTCAGTTTGGTCACCTGTACTTGGAGCTGAAGCTGCTTCAGGTACTCAATGGCATCATCGAGCATGGAGGCCTTGTCCGTCTGCACTTGTGAAACCATTCGCCAAAAGCAGCAGATGCAAGAAAGATTAGCTCCTAAATTCCAAGGGAAACGCAGAACGAACCCATACCGCAAGAACCAAGCAATATGAAGGGAAAGGAGAGCGACCTTGCTCGAGTTGGGTATGAGGGTCTGCAGCGCCTTCATCTTCTCGTTGATCCTGCTCCTCCTCCTCTGCACCAGTTTCAGTTTCATGGGCGGTCAGGACGATGCGTTCTCACCTACCTAACCTTCCAGCGGCGGAAAGGAGCGAGCGAGGAGAGATAATGACCGGCCACGCACCCACCTTCTCGGAGAGGTTGTGCACCTCGGCGGCGCGGCTCCTCTTGCCGCGCGGGCGCACCGGCCTCGCGGGATCCGACTCCGACGACCCCAGCGCGTCCTGCAACAACCACCACCACCAAACAACCCAACCGAGCAAACCCCGGGCAGCGGCCAACACATCAATCAGAACAAGAAGAAGAAGCGAAAAGGTGGAATCTTGGGACGCGAGGGGAGGGAGAAGGAGACAGGGCCAGCCACGCCACCTCGCTCTCGCAGACGGTGGCCATGCTCTGGTGCCGCATGACCAAATCCAGCTGCTGCTGCGCGTCCATCGCGGCACCGGCTGCGATTCCACTTCCACCGCCGCCACTCCACAGCAGCAATGCTCGCAGTTGCAATTGCAACTAAACACCCGCGACAGCGAGGGTTTCTAGCACGAGGAGCCAGCCCAGAAGCACGCGAGGACCGAGACGAAGAGTGGTCGCCGCTCTCCTCCGTCCCTGACACGCCTATGGTTTGAGCCCATGCCTCGCTGCCGTGAGCATGTCCTCACCAGCGACAGCGCCTGCGCGCCTCAGCTTTCTCTCTCTCGCCTTCTCTTCTCTCTCTCTCCTGCAGTCCGTTTGTCTGTTTCGGCTTTTCTCCGGCCCGAGAAAGCTGCCAGCGGAGCGCAGAGCTTTTGAAAGGGCCAGCCAGCCTTTGGATCGGTTGCCGTTGCTGCCGGCGGGCCTCGGTCGCGGTCCTTCCTCTCCTCCGGCCGCGTCGTCGTCCGTCGCATCGCATCCGGCGGGTGCATTTATGCTTGGCGACGGGACGGTTCGCTCGGCGCTGCTGCTACATGCCCGCCTTTAATGGCGTGGCGTGCCCAGTTACACCAAAGACCAAACAGTGCGCCCTGTCACTCGGAACAGTGCTCGTAGTACCAGCTTACTGTTTACTACGACAGCCTACAACAGCGCTACTGCCATTCTCGCTTTAAAAATTAGCGACTTTTAATTTTAACCAAATATATTTAATAAAATATTAATATTTATGAATAGATTGTCAAATATATTTTTATAATAAACTTATTTATAAATATAAGTGTTGCACGTATTTTTTATAAATCTAGTGAAAGAAAGTTTGACTAGCATAATTTTTATAGCGACTCTATTTTTTTTAGATCCTATAATGTGAACGCCAGGTACAGTATATACAATTACAAGATATTCCATGTACTATCTTCGTCATAGAAACTGGGACCACGTCATTTTACAAGTATTAAATCAATCTGTTTTCCCTATTTTATTTTTGACTAGAAACAAAAATATTTATGACATTAAATAAACATATTATATATGTTCATTAATTATGGTGGTGAAAGCTGTGGCTGAATGACATGATCATCGTGTGTTTCGTGTCACTTCGGACTGACCTCTAAACACGCGAGGGACATCCGGCTATGTTAGTACTCTGACTTTTTTTTAGACCATATTTAGTTTCAAAAATTTTTAAGATTTTCTGTCACATCAAATGTTTGACATATGAATGAAGTATTAAATGTAGATGAAAAAAACTAATTACACAATTGGATAGAAAACCACGAGACGAATCTTTTGAGCCTAATTAGTCCATGATTGAATACTAATTGACAAATACAAACGAAAGTGCTACACTAGACAAAGCCAAAACTTTTCGCGAACTAAACACACCCTTAATATCTCCTAAAAAGTTTATACCCTATCCCATCGAATACTTTGACACATACATCGAGTATTAAATATATACTAAAAAATAATTAATTGTATAGATTGTGACAACTTTGCAAGACGAATCTTTTAAGTTTAATTAGTCCAAAATTTGGCAATAAAGTGCTATAGTAACACGTGTGCTAATGACGGATTAACTAGGCTTAATAAATTCGTTTCGCGGTTTACTAGCGGATTCTGTAATTTGTTTTTTTATTAGTATCCAAACACCCTATACGATACCATCATGTGACACCTAGTGTAACATCCTAGAACTTTACGCCCTGGAACTAAACGAGGCCTCAAACACAAAGTCTTTGCTTTGACCCAAACACTTCTCCTGACACGCTGTCACGCTCACCGTAGTTTCTATAGACATTAATTATATTGCTATCTAAATATTTTACTGATGTGACAAGATAGTTATTAGAGAGAGAGCAAAAATCATAAAAACTGGGTCTAAGTTACAAAACCATGTCTACACGAGAACCAAAACATGAAGGTATGTGATTGATAGAGAATGGAGAGAGAATGCATGTGATTGGATAAAAAAATTGTTCTGTAGAAACTATCCATTGGGATCATAATTTCTATATTTAGTGTCTATGGAAATTAATAGATATAGAAACTACATGTAATTTCTAGCATTAGTACTGTCCTTAGACAACTGTTCATTTCATTGAAATTTGACTGTTGCAGATGCTTATGCTAATTTGTTGTGAAAGAAAAATATTATTCGTTCGCTAAAAAGTATTGTTGAAGTAGTGCTGCAGAACAAAGTGTATGTCTAAAAAAGAATTAAGATATAAAGAGATATGACAGTTAGACGACAGAAAGAGAAGACACGTGGTTGGATAAAATTTTTTATTTTGAAGAAACTATCAATTGGGAAATACGGTTTCTAGGTGTAATGTCTATATGATTTTAACAAATATAGAAACTATCTTATAATTTATGAGTTGGAACTATCAATTGGGAATCATGACTGGATTTGGGTAAATTTTATTTAAACTTAAAATAGTGTGACTTGACCGAGACAAAGAACCGTATCTTTTGGAGACGGAGTGGGTGCATAGTATGACTGCACATGACATTACACGTACTCTTTCTCGAGTGTACACACCGACGTACGTACACGTCGCACGTGAAGGTTTACAGGCGCCGCGCCTCAGACTGTCCGCAGTGGCATACTATATATATGATACTCTAAAGCTTTAGAGTATGAATATAGAGTAAAAACTGCTGCACTGGATACTCTAAAACGATACTCTATCTTTTCTCTTACTCTATATTTAGAGTAGTACAGTATTTACTCTATAGTGCGCAGTGGCGGGCCCTATTAGCTAAACCAAGGAAAAAAATGCTATAACTCACAAACCAAAAATCCAAATTAAATTTCGATTGCACCATTAAATTCGTCTCAATAAATCCTTCAAAACTAGATCACTCATGGATATATTTAGATAAAGTGACAAGTGGGTCCCACAGTAGATAGAGTGGATAGAGGATGATATAGAGGATGGATGGGTGCGGGAGAATTGAGTATAGAGGAGAGAATCTTGATGACTAGGACGTATAGAGGATGAATATAGAGGATCATGAGTGCAGATAGCCTCATCAGCCTAGTTCGGCTGCGCTGATAATTCGGCTGAAAAATACTGTTGGCTGATTTGTTATAAGAGAAAAATACTGTTCCAACTAAAAATACAAGCTAAAAAGTAAAAAGTATAGATTATAAACCGGATGGCCGAGGCGCTGTCCTGACCTCCGGCGAAGCTGTACACCCGGAAGGCCAGCTGGAACACCCGCCACAGCATCCTCGACGCCCCATCGCCGTGGCTGCTTGCCCACAGCGCACGCGTCGTCGTCGTCGTCTCTCTGGCGTCCTGGCTCTCCTTCAAGGCGAGCTCCATGCAGGCGGTCCACGATGCCCTCCTTTATCCGGACCAGCGCGCCGTAGTCCAAGTGGACGCCGTGGGACTGCAGCCGCTTCGTCTCCTCGTCTCTGTTCCGCTCCACCATGTCCACGTCGTCTTTGACCTGCACGCAGTCGCACGCATGAGCACTACTGTTCGTTCGTACCACCAGCGCCAGCGCACGGCATGAGCGATGGGCGTGCCCCGCGCACAGAGCATGCATTCTACCAGAGCAGCTAGTGCACGGACCTTGTTGAAGTAGCTCTCGACTCTGTCGAGCTGCGGCGAGACGGGGCCGGCGGTGAGCTTCCAGCATTTTATCCTCGAGGCGGCGCCGTCCAGCTTGGAGTAGAGCGCGGCCGCCGTCCTCAACGCCTCAGCTTCTTGGAAGGGAAGCCCTCGAACCTGGCCAACACCTGCAGCGCAGCATGCAGTTCGACGGCGCGTCGAAACTCGAAAAAACTCTGCTTTGCCGGAGGAGAGAGGACGGCTGATGGCTGAGGTCCAGAGGAAGGAAACTAACCTGTGTCTCGTCGGTCAGGGACACCAGCTGCTGCTCAACGTGCTGATGGAACCTCACCAGCTCGGCCATGTCCTTGGACTGGAACGAGCCGATGGCGTCCATCACCTCCAGGATAGCGGCCGCGTGCTTCTCGGCGTCCTCTTCGATTTGCCGGAAGTACGCCGATCTTTCAGTTCCAATTTCAACATACAGGATTTTATTAGCACAAAAATTGTTAACTTTCATTTCATCGTCACCAAGGAACGAAGCAAATGAACTATACTGCTCCATGGTTGCTAATGGCAGCATTTCCTTTCCACGCAATCGTATGCAGAACTACCTCTTGGTCATCTCGGCCAATGCATCAGCCATGCCCTGGCCGCCTGCGTCGCTCTTGGGCGCGACCGCTGTCCGGAGCCTCTTGCCGTTCTGCCGTCTCTTGCCCCCGTGCGTGCTGCCAGAGCCTTCCACTCTGTCACGCAGGCGTCTGTACAGGCTGCCCATCTGCGTCGATCGTTTCAGTTTGGTCGCAGCTCCCTTAGCGCGCACCGCTGCGGAGATGCTTCCAGGGGGCGGCGGCGGCGGCGCTGGCGAAACCTTGGCGGCTGGCGGTGCCCCTTGCACTACAGACGGCGGCGGAGGTGGTGCGTCTGGCACTGCCCGCCCGGCTTCGTCCGTAGACGGCACCTCTTGAAACCTGTCTCTGTGCGCCGGTAGTGGCGGCGGCGGCGGCGGCGGCACGTTTGGCACAATGGCATTGCTGTCCTGCACTAATGGCTGCGTACTCCCATTGGGTGAAGGTGAATCCATGGATGGCTGACCAGTTTCAAGTGATGCAAAGCTCGTAGAGCCTTCCATGCTGGTGTTGACGGGCGTGGTGTCTCTCGGTGCCGTCGTCGGCGTTGCCTCAGAAGGCTGTGCGATGACTGTAGGTGGCACAACTGCTGCGGCGGCGTGGCCATCTTGCATTGCCTCCCAGGATTGCAGAAGCAGCATGGGCAAGCCAACAACGGGCATGGGGGACGGTGGCGGCGCCGACAGCAGATGTGGGGACACCGACGACGGCGTCGACTGCAGCGGTAAAGAGTCAACGGTAGGACTAGGAGTTGACGGTGGTTCATGCCTGCTGCTGCTGGTTTGCCCATCCTCCTCCAGCCCAGGCGCCGGTGTCCGAACTTTGCAATGTCCTGTGTGCCTCGCTGTGCCGTCTTGGCGAGGCATCGCAACCGCGTCACCGTCTGATGGACGACGGCTGGCACTTCCGCGATGCGCCGGAGATCTAGTGCGACAGAGAACAGGAGGGAGGCTCCTTTCTGGGAGTGGGAGATCCTCAGGCCAAGCTGATGATGCAGATGCTGCCGTTGCAGAACTGGAGCTTTCCATGAAACTGAACATTTCTTTCACCACTGGAGTCACCTGATCAATCATCTCAATGACACGCTCACCTACAATTCCAGTTTAAACAGCGAGTAATGAACTCAACGGACGGCGACAGTTCAGTATGATGACATAAGCTTTCTGGTCATTATATTGACAGCAAAGTATCAACATGGGCAAGACAAACTGCATACCTACATGATCTAAGCTCTCGCGTCCTATGATTGTTGGCTTCTCAGAGCCTGAGCTAGGAAATTGCTTGTTTTTTGAGTGGCAATCCTGGACCAACATGAGGACCCTATGGAGGTGAACAAGACCCTGTGTGTTTTTCAGTAGTTGATGATGGATGAGACTTATTTAACACAGCATGGAGAAAAGGGGTAGCATTTTTTTTATGAACATGTGTCCAGGAGACGTTTTGCAAGTAGGGTACAAATAAAGGGATTCAATTCAGATGACAGACCTCCCGTACAGAAGATGTATGATTTCCTGATAGACCTGATAAACATTTGGGATATGCAATCTTCAGAACCCCCAGGGTATCCAGAAGCAACTGCGTTAAGTGTGGAGAACAATTTGTATACGCCCATCATGATGTCTGCCGAAATGGGAAATGATGTCAAGTTTTGGCATGAACCTGATCCAATACGTCGCATGAACTTTGACATGGCAGATCCAGAACCTCTCTCAGCCGGAGGATCTTGCTGGTGAGACTTTTCTCCAACGCCGAGTGGTTTGGCAATGGAGGACTAGGATTGCAGCAGTCCATGCCCTCAGCAATTGTCGTCAATAATGCCAGGCCTTCAGGTCTATTGGACACAGCCGAGGCGTCCTGTAAAATTTTAATTCAGATTAATTTTTGGCCAGTACAATCATTCCTCATCAGTACAGTCCAATTCCCATAATCGGGACCTGTAACAGTGACACATCACGGCGATGAAGCGGCGGGTTAGAGAAGGACAATGCACGGTGAAGGATGATTGGCGCCATCCTTAACCGTGCTATATCACTCTCACCCACTTCTCATTGGATCAATGTGTCGGTACCAATACTATAGGGGTACCCACATTTAACGATAATAGAAGCTAAAACGGCTAAGCCACGACAAAACACAGCCCACTTAAAAAACGTACGTCAGGTCCGCCTCGTACGAGGCCGGCTCGACGGGATGCCTCGACCGCACCCCGTCTCCGACTCGTACGAGGCCCCCTCGACGGGAGGCCTCGACCGCGCTTCGACCTGCACGAGGCTCGATCGCCCCCCGGGAGCGCTCCGACTCGCGTGAGCCCGGGTCGAGGCGCTCGACCCCCTCTGTCTCCACCTACCACGGGACAAAAAGTCATGGCATTTAATACAAACTACCAACCACCACCTACCGGCATGGCCGCGGCCTGGGTCGACGTGGGAACAATACTAGTGTCAGTCTTCACTGTTTTACCGCCCATCCCGTGATGGGAGGTGAAAAACGTCACTATGCCCACCATACCTAACACTGTGCGTCACCAGTGACCCTCGAGGGAGGATACGACAAGGCCCGTACACCGCAGTTCCAGGGATTCGGACTTATCCGTTCAGCCTCGACCCGACCTCGACCCGGCCTCGACCCCCGACACAGCGTAACAGGGAAGGAAGGACGGTATGGCACGGCGCTCCGGGTCATTTCGACACCTCGTCCTCTACGACATCACGTCCCAAAGGATGGCCTCCCATTTCTAAGGCACGTCGCTACAGTCACCTCAACAGGGATCGACAAAACATCATCTCAAGGTTCCCGTCGTCCTGGCCTCCTCTCGTCCTATAAAAGGGTAGGCCAGGGCTCTGGAGAGGAGGACGGACGACCAGTCATACACAAGATAGCGATCAACATCTCAAGCAATCATCTTGTACTCTTTCTTTTTCTCCTTTGAGACTTGGGCTCGACGCCCTCTCTCGCAAGCTTGTAACCCCTACACAAGCACCCCGGTGCAAGGAAATACAAACCTCTCCTCCCCCGCTGGACGTAGGGCCTTCTTTTGCCCGAACCAGGATAAACCCCCGTGTGTTCTCCTTGCATCA
Source organism: Saccharum hybrid cultivar R570 (assembly GCA_038087645.1). Classification (NCBI taxonomy): domain Eukaryota; kingdom Viridiplantae; phylum Streptophyta; class Magnoliopsida; order Poales; family Poaceae; genus Saccharum; species Saccharum hybrid cultivar. The sequence goes on from JAQSUU010000198.1 coordinate 25,488,632, forward strand.
CCATCCAGGAAAGGGACACGCAGCATTTTACTCATTGGTTTAGGACCCCCTCGGGTCCGAACACCGACAGTTGGCGCGCCAGGTAGGGGGACGCTGCGTGCTAACGTCGCTTTCCCGCCTTTTTCCTGGATGGCTGACCCCGAACGCCCTATCCCGTTGGCCACGGTGATCTGGTTCGGAAGTTTGGAGTTCATGTCGCTCGACTATGGCTACGATATGGTCCTACTCCCGCCAAGACACCCTACCGACGAGGATTACGAGCTCTCCCAGCCAGGGGGAGCAATCCGCCGGTACCGTCGCTCCAGGCAGGCGCGAGCCGCCCGACGACGGCGAGCCCGGCGCAACCATCGTCTCCACCTCGCGGAGGGTAATGGGGTTCCCCGATTCGGCACTTCCCAGTCAGACGTCGGCCCAGATTTTCTCGTGGAAGGTCTGGGTAGGATGGGTCTGGCCGAGGACAGCATGCCAGCGGAGAACCCCGCCGCTCCTCCGCCCGGTGCGACGCCGCTGCCCCGTGCATCTCTTCCGGCGTGGGCAGCAACATCGCCTTCGCCGTTTCCGTTTGGGCTAGTCCCGGCTGCCCAGGCGTACGCTTCTTCCGTGAGCGCTTGCATGAGTGCTTATGAGGAACTCCCTGGGCACCATCTACGCTCCACCCTTGACCTCGTCGCGTCCACGCCGGCTTCTGATTATTTGGACTCTACTGAGGCGCCAGAAACAGAACCCCGTGTGGCCGCTTGCCCACGCCGCAACCCCGGTAGCGGCTCGCAACGACCATGCATTCCCCCGTCATACTATTATTTCGGCGCCCCTGACTCCGACTCGGCTGATGACACCTACGATCCGACCCGCGAGTGCTTCAACGTCGATGTTGAAAGCGCGTCGGATTCGCAGGAAGAACAACCGGTCGGAGGAAGGCACACGCCCCCTCACGACGGGCTCCCTGCCGAGCAAGGCGAGGCTCAACTCCTTGCGGATCAAGGGGCGCAGCTCGACCAAATCCGCGAGTTGCAGGAGAGGCTCGACGAGGAACGAGAAAACCTGCGTCTACTCCAACAAACTCTCGAGCATGAGCGTGCGGAACGCGCACCTGGCGGGAGAGCTCGCGGAAGAGCTCGCGACGTCAACCGTCGCATCGACGAGGACCGGGTAACCGATCCCCCGGTCTTCGCTCGAGCCAGCCAGAACGTCGTCGCCGCCGCCATGCTCCTCCGCAACATGCCCGAGCCGTCGAACCCCGAAGCGCGCCGGGCTCGAGATGAGATCCGAGAACTCCTCGAGACCGCTGCCCTGCAGCAGGCCGAGAGCTCTGCCTCGAGGCGACGCGAGCCCGCCTCGGAGCGGCTCGCGGAGCCCTCTCGGCAGGAGAGAGAAGCCTCGGTCCATCCCGAACCTGCCCGACGGATCCGGATGGCTCCCGCCCCTGAGCCCGTCGCTCACGACCATGGACCTCGAGACACCCGTGGCAACATTGTCGAGCGCCGCACGCGCAAGCACGGTGACGGTGTGGCTCGGGGTTACCACGTGCACAGGGGCGGGCGTTATGACAGCTCGGAGGATCGCAGCCCTTCACCCGAGCCTCCGGGCCCTCGGGTCTTCAGCAAGGCAATCCGCGAAATGATACTGCCAGCACGGTTCCGCCCTCCCACGACTCTTGCCAAGTACAACGGCGAGACCAAACCCGAACTTTGGCTCGCCGACTTTCGCTTGGCATGTCAGCTAGGCGGGGCCACCGACGACCGAGTCATCATCCGACAACTCCCCCTGTTCCTCTCCGACACCGCTCGAGCCTGGCTCGAGGATCTGCCGCCCCAACAGATCCACGACTGGGGTGATCTCGTAAGGGTGTTCGAGGGAAACTTCAAGGGAACTTACATGCGCCCGGGCAACTCGTGGGACCTCCGGAGTTACAAGCAGAAGCCAGGTGAATCCCTCCGGGATTACATCCGGCGTTTCTCCAGGCAACGCACCGAGCTCCCCAACGTCACCGACTCTGACGTGATCATGGCTTTCCTGTCGGGCACCACTTGCAAGGAGTTGGTCCGAGAGTTAGGCCGTCACACCCCCCTCACTGCCAATGGGCTGATGGACATCGTCACCAACTTCGCCGCCGGCGAGGAGGCAGTTGGTGCCATCTTTGGCGGCGAGCAGGACACGGGGAAGCAGAAGACCGACGATCCTGCAAGCTCCACCCGGGGCCCCAAGAGGAACAACCGCAAGAAGAAGAAAGGCCAGCAGGGCAAGCTCGAGGCCCCGGCCGACGAGCTTGTCGCCGCTACCGAACGCAAAAAGCCTCGAGGCCCTCCCGGCGGGGGCATCTTCGACAAAATGCTTAAAGAGCCGTGCCCTTACCACAAGGGACCCATTAACCATAACCTCGAAGATTGTCATATGCTTAGCAGGTACTTCGAGGGCGCAGGCAGCAAGAGCACCGACAAGAAGGAGGACCCAAAGGGTGATGACAAGGATGAGGGGTTCCCCGAGATCCACGACTGCTTCATGATCTACGGAGGACCCTCGACCCGCCTCTCAGCGCGCCAGCGCAAGCGAGAACGGCGAGAAGTCTTCTCCGTGCAAACGGCGGTCCCTCGTTTCCTTGACTGGTCTGCGGTGGCCATCACTTTCGACCGTGATGATCATCCGGACTACATCCCCAATCCGGGGGTCTACCCTCTTGTCGTTGATCCTGTCATCGCCAACACGCGCCTCACCAAAGTGCTCATGGACGGCGGGAGCAGCCTCAACATCATCTACTCCCAGACCCTCGACCTCCTGGGGGTCGAGAGAGCGCGCCTACAACCTAGCGTCGGGGGCTTCCACGGGGTCGTGCCAGGGAAGCGAGCAGAGCCCCTCGGACGGGTCGATCTGCCCGTTTGTTTTGGCACACCGGCCAACTTCAGGAAGGAGACCCTCACCTTCGAAGTGGTCGGATTCCGTGGGACATACCACGCCATCCTCGGGCGCCCGTGCTACGCCAAGTTCATGGCCGTGCCGAACTACACCTACCTCAAGCTCAAGATGCCCGGCCCAAACGGCATCATCACTGTGGGGCCCTCGTATGAACATGCCTACGAGTGCGACGTCGAGTGCGTCGAACACGGCGAGGCGGTTTTGGAATCGGCGACTTTGGCCGCAGACCTCGACGGTCTCGCCAACGAGATTCCCGATCCAAAACGCCACGCCGGCAGCTTCGAGCCCGCGGAGGACGTCAAACTCGTGCCCCTCGACCCCGCTGATCCCAACGGGAAGGCGCTGAACGTCAGCGCCACCCTCGACCTGAAATAGGAAGCCGTGCTCGTCGACTTTCTCCGCGCAAATATCGATATTTTTGCGTGGAGTCCCTCGGATATGCCGGGCATACCCAGGGAAGTCGCCGAGCACGCCTTGGAGATCCGGGCCGGGTCCAAACCGGTGAAGCAACGCCTGCGCCGCTTCGACGAGGAGAAGCGCAGAGTCATCGGCGAAGAGATCCACAAACTACTGGAGGCCGGGTTCATCAAGGAGCTTCACCATCCCGAGTGGCTAGCTAATCCTGTATTAGTTAAGAAAAAGAGTGGGAAATGGAGGATGTGTGTAGACTATACTAGTTTAAACAAAGCATGTCCAAAAGTTCCCTTTCCCTTGCCGCGCATTGATCAAATCGTTGATTCAACTGCGGGATGTGAAACTCTTTCGTTCTTAGACGCTTACTCCGGTTACCATCAGATAAAAATGAAGGAGTCCGACCAGCTCGCGACTTCATTCATCACCCCGTTCGGCATGTATTGCTACGTTACGATGCCCTTCGGTCTCCGGAACGCAGGGGCAACGTACCAGCGATGCATGCAGCACGTTTTCGGAGAACACATCGGACCAACCGTCGAGGCGTACGTCGATGACATCGTAGTCAAGACCAAACGAGCCGATAATCTAGTAAACGACCTCGACGTTGCCTTCAAATGCCTTTGAGCAAAGAATATCAAGCTCAATCCAGAAAAGTGCGTTTTTGGCGTCCCCCGAGGAATGCTTTTGGGGTTCATCGTGTCTAAACAGGGCATCGAGGCCAATCCAGAAAAAATCTCTGCGATAACCAAGATGGCCCCCATCCGAGATCTGAAAGGCGTGCAGAGGGTCACGGGCTACTTGGCGGCGCTTAGCCGTTTCATTTCGCGCCTCGGCGAAAAAGCGCTCCCTCTGTACCGCCTCTTGAAGAAATCGGAACATTTTTCCTGGACCCTCGAGGCCGAGGAGGCCCTCACCAAACTCAAGGTCACACTCTCTAACTCGCCAATTCTCGTCCCTCCGGCCCCAGGAGAACCGCTCCTACTTTATGTCGCTGCGACGTCACAAGTAGTCAGCGCAGTCCTGGTCGTCGAACGGGCCGAGGAGGCTCACGCCTTGCTCGTCCAGAGGCCGGTCTATTTCATTAGCGAAGTGCTCTCAGAAACCAAGGTCCGTTACCCTCAAATCCAGAAACTGCTTTATGCTGTCATCTTGACACGGCGCAAGCTCCGACACTACTTTGAGGGCCACCCAGTTACTGTGGTTTCTTCTTTCCCCCTGGGAGAGATAGCCCAGAACCGGGAAGCCACGGGTAGGATCGCCAAGTGGGCGGTCGAGCTCATGGGCGAGACCCTATCTTATGCGCCGCGCAAAGCCATAAAGTCACAGGTATTGGCAGATTTCTTGGCTGAATGGACCGACACCCAGCTCCCTCCCGCACAGCTCCAGGCCGAGCTCTGGACCATGTACTTTGATGGGTCGTTGATGAAAACAGGAGCAGGCGCGGGCTTGCTCTTCATCTCACCCCTCGGGGCTCACATGCGCTACGTCATCCGGCTCCATTTCCCTGCATCCAACAACGTCGCCGAATACGAGGCACTCGTCACGGGGCTGAGAATTGCCATCGAGCTCGGGGTCCGGCACCTCGATGTTCGAGGGGACTCCCAGCTAGTGATCGATCAGGTCATGAAGAGCTCGAGCTGCCGCGACCCCAAGATGGAAGCCTACTGCCGAGAGGTACGACGCCTCGAGGACAAGTTTCACGGCCTCGAGCTCAACCACATAGCACGCAAGTATAATGAGGCCGCCGATGAACTCGCAAAAATCGCGTCAAGTCGAACTACGGTCCCACCTGACGTTTTCGTAAAAGATCTCCAACAGCCATCCGTCGACCTTGGGTCAGACGGAGGGGTCGACGGGACGTCACTCGACCCCCCACCTGAGGCAGAGGCCCCCTCGACCGGGGCCGAAGCCATGCAGGTGGAAGGATCGACCCCACCATCTGACCTCGAGCCTGACTGGCGCGCGCCGTACCTCGACTATCTTATCCAAGGGGGCCTCCCCTCGAGTAAGACCGAGGCTCGACGGATCGCTCGCCGGGCTAAAACCTTTGTGATCGTTGGCGACAGTAGGGAGCTGTACCGCCGCAGCCCTACGGGCATTCTCCAACGTTGCATCACAAACAAGGAAGGCAGGGACCTGCTCAACGACCTGCACTCGGGGGCTTGCGGTCACCACGCTGCGCCTCGAACCCTCGTCGGGAACGCCTTTCGACAAGGGTTCTATTGGCCGACCGCGGTCTCCGACGCTGTCAAGCTAGTACGCTCCTGTGAAGGTTGTCAGTACTATGCAAGGCAGACTCATCTCCCGGCACATGCTCTACAAACCATTCCCATCACATGGCCGTTTGCCGTTTGGGGGCTCGACCTCGTCGGACCGCTAAAAAGAACGACTGGTGGCTTCACCCATTTGCTTGTCGCAATCGACAAGTTCTCCAAGTGGATCGAGGCTCGTCCCATCACCAGTATTAGGTCCGAACAAGCTGTGCTTTTCTTCACCGACATTGTCCATCGTTTTGGAGTTCCGAACTGCATTATCACTGACAACGGCAGCCAGTTCACTGGTAAAAAGTTTCTGGATTTCTGCGACCACCATCACATTCGCGTGCTCTGGTCGGCCGTAGCTCATCCAAAAACAAACGGCCAAGTAGAACGTGCCAATGGCATGCTCCTACAAGGCCTGAAACCCAGAATTTTCGACAAGCTAAACAAGCATGGCAAAAGATGGGCTGCCGAGCTGCCCTCGGTCCTGTGGAGCCTAAGAACAACGCCGAGTCGAGCCACGGGGTTCACTCCGTTCTTCTTAGTCTACGGTTCCGAGGCAGTCCTCCCAACCGATATTGAATACGGGTCCCCAAGACTAAAGGCTTACAACGAAAGAAATAACGACGCCGCAAGAGAGGACGCCCTCGACCAGCTCGAAGAGGCCCGAGATGTGGCTTTGTTACATTCTGCCAGGTACCAGCAGGGTCTCCGACGCTACCACGACAGACACGTCCGCAAGCGTGACCTCAACGTCGGCGACTTGGTGCTGCGGCGGAACCAGAACACCAAAGGGCGCCACAAGCTCACGCCACCATGGGAAGGACCGTATATCATCGCAGAAGTACTAAAGCCGGGCACCTACAAGCTATCCAACGAGAAGGGCGAAATCTTCACCAACGCTTGGAACATTGAACAGCTACGTCGCTTTTTTCCTTAAGAAGCCTCGAGGCTCTGTAATTTCTTTTCGTCAATAAAGAATACAGCGATGTTCAAATTTTTCGTCTCACAATGAGGAAGGATCGACTCTGCACTCCCAGAATCGACCCTCCCTCGGGGGCTACAAGGGGGGAACCCCCAGTCCCTGAAAATCTTTTCGCTCTTTTTTAAAATTTAAGAACCGCTTCTTAGATCGACAGCGCTGCAAGAGCACCCTAAGGTTCGAAAGGGCTCTCGAGCCAGGAGTATCACCTACGCCTCCGAGGCTACGGTACCTCCACTCACCCCTCATGCCTTCTAGAGGTGCAACTTCACGCTAAGATGACCTAAATAACGGCTCTTAAACTTTGAAAAAGAGTACACCCCCTTGTCGCTTAGATCAGGTTCTTACACGATCTACAAGGCCGCAACAGCACCCTGAAGCTCGAGGGCAGATGAGCCGTGAGATCACTTACGCCTCCGAGGCTACGGTACCTCCACTCGCTCCCTTACGCCAAAGGATGCAACTGCATGCTAGCTAAATCATGCAAGAACATGATCCAAATGATAAAGGGAAGAAAAGCTCGAATAAAACTAAAACAACCGCGAACCGGTTTATGTTTCGAGTCCTTAGGGCCTCCGAGGCCACCACAACCAAAATTCAAAGTAACTAACTGATTACATGGACCTCCGTGCCCAGATTTGGCTCACAGGCCGTCGTCGTCAGCAGGCGGGACCACCTCAGGTTCAAAGAGCGAGGCCAGACGACTCCCAGGCCCCTCCGCGGCTTCGATCAGCTCCAGGCAGGCGTCTTCATTCTCCGCGTCCGTCCGCTCCGGGTCTGTGATGAAGCCGTCGGCAACAAGCTCCATGTCGAATACAAACCCCGAGCGGACGACGGCCAGCGCCCTCTTCACGCCGTGGTGGAGGCTGTCCCGTATCTTCTCCCGGGCAAGGTGACCTAGCGCCGCCATCCGACGGATGAAGGAGTTCCCTGGGGCGTCTTCTCCGGTGTCGGCGTCGGGCTCGACCCCCAGACCGTCGCACACCGTGGTGATCGCGCCCTCGAGCAGCTGGGTCCTCCGGGTCTCGGCTTCGAGGAGGCTCTGTAGGGAGTTGGCGGTCGAGTGGGCCTCCCGGTTCTCACTATCCAGCTCTGGAATGCGACAAGCCAAAGTTAGCACCCGATACGAGGCCTCGACGGCATAACTACAACAAGTCATACTTACCCTCGACATGGGTCTTCAAGCCCGTAACCTCGTCACGGAGCCCCCCGCATGTCTGCTCGAGCCCCAGGAGGGCGCTGTCCTTCTCACGGATGGTCGCTTTCAGCGCCTCGATCTCCTGGCAGGCGGTCTGCAGTGCCGCGTCCTTCTCTTGGACGGCCCCGTTCAGCGCTGTGATCTCGTCCTTCAGCGCGCTGAAACGGGCCGTGACCTGCCCGATTTGGACGTTGAGGAGGTCGCGTTGACGGCTGACCTGGGAGACGTCCTCCTCGAGCTCCTTGACCCGCGCCGACAAGGGCTCGAGATCCCTGCGGGCCTGGGCAGCCTCTTCCCGGGCCTTGTCCGCCTCGGTGCGCATCGAGGCTTCAGCCGCCCAAGCCTGGATCGCTTCCTCCTTTTCCGTCGAGAAGGCGGTGCGCAGCTCCGCCATCTCAGCGGTCCGATCGGCGAGCCTCTTCTGGGTCTCCTCGACCAGGGCCCGTTGCCGAGACAGCGACGCCCACACGCCACTCTCACCACGGATGAAGAGTGACTTGCGGCGGGAGGTCTCCTTCAGCTCCTAATTCAAGAAAAAACCAGAAAAAGAGATAAAATGGCCGAGGAAAAGAGAGCACCTAGAGCCACGAAATAAGCTGACAGATTAATCGTACCTCGGTGGCATCCCGCATGCCCCGCGAAACGGCCTCGGACGCCACGCAGAGCAGCCGATCGAGATGCTGGCGGACGCCCTCGAGGTACTGCCAGCGATGCACCTCATCTCTGTCATTCAGAGTGAGGATAGGCTCGGCGCCGAGGTTCGCGGCGTCCCTAAACTGAAGGGGCGGCCCCCCCACCTCAGGATCTCTTCCTCGGCCCGCGCTATCGCCAGCGCGGCGAAGTCAGGCCACGACGATGACGACGCGGTCGGGGCGCCTCCCGGCCCGGTCGAAGGGCCGGCCTCGTTGCCCTCGCCCGCAGCTCCCGCGACCCCGGCGGAGGTCGAGGCATCGGCCCGGCTCGTGGTCTCGCCCCCCTCGGTCCCCATTATTTGTTTTCCCCTGTCTAGGGGGGCGTCGTCGAGGGCAATGACCACGGGCACCCGCCCCTCGGCGGTAACCGGCCCCTCGGCAACCAGCACCTCCGGAGCTGGCGCCTCCGCCGTCGACGCCTCTGGGGCCGGTACCTCGCCCGTTGGCGGCTCGGGAACCGGCGCTCCGACCACCTGTGCCCCCGCAGCCGGCACCTCAACCTCCGGCGCCACTTCTTCCGGGGCTCCGGTAGAGGGCTCGGCGACCTCGCCCTCCGCCACGCCCACCGGCCGCGCCGGCGGGTCTTGCTGTGGCGGCGGCCCCCTCGCCGGTGCCACCTCCTGCCCCGCTGCCGGTGCAGCCCCTTCCACGGCCGCCTCAACGGTGGCCTCGGCCGAGGGTAGCGCCCTGGGCTCCGCCTCGACCGGGCCGGGCGCCACCACCCTCGCCGGGTCTGACCCCGCCGTGGCAGGGTCGGGGCCGGCGACCGCCGAAGCACCTGCAGCCTCCTGCTGACGACGGCGCTCCTTCGCGGCCTCGACCTCGCGGACCCATGCCGCGTCCTGTTCCGCCGACCGGTTGAGGACGGCGGCGCTGGCTCGAAGGGACTTCACGGGGGTGGGCCCCATGTGCTCCGCCTTCCGCTTCAGCCTGTAAAATAAAAATGAGGTCGGTCGACGAAGTCGAAAAAAGAAGACAAGTCCCCTAAACTCGAAAACTCACCTGGAGATCGGCACCAGGGGCCTCGACCCCCCACGGTCCGAGCCGCTCGAGGCGACAGGCGGTGGCCTCGCGGCAGCCCCACCCGCGGACCGAGCGCTCCGTGGGGCTCTCGCCGACGCGCCACCGCGCGCCTTCTGTGCCTCCGAGGCCAGCTGGCCTCGGGTCTTCACGCCCGACGGTGGCGCCGCCGACGACGATGTCGGCGCCACCGCCCCCGTCCCCGCCTGAGCTTGCGGGGCCTGGGCTGGGACAGGCGCCCCTGTCGACCCCGCTTGCTGGGTCCGGGGCAAGGCGGCCCCTCCTGCCGAGGGGCCCGCCTCTTTCTTCTCTTCTTCCTTCTTCTTCCTCTTCTTCTCCTCTTCCTCGTCGTCCTCCTCGACCTCCTCGACCACGATGACCGAGGAGGATGACCCCGCGATGGGCTCCAGCAGGGGGCGGATGTCGGGGAGGCTCCCCAGCCCGGTCGCGGCCTCGTACCGCGACAAGGCATCATCATCCTCGCCACTGCTGTCATCGTCCACCCCCGACATGGTCTCGGAGGGCGACGGCTCCAAAGGGAGCCCGTCGAGGGCCTGTTGGCGCCGGAGTTTCTTCTGCGCCTCCCCCTCCCTGGCCTTCCGGGCCGCCCGCTTCTTTGTCGACTCCTTGACCGCCTTCTGCTTCGAGGCATGCTGCCGTCGAGCGTCCCGGGCAGGCTGGTCCTCCGGAACCGGCGGTCGCGTCTCCCGCAACGCCGACAGGTCCTGCACATTGGCGTCGACCGGGTTAGGGGGGGTCCGAGAAACGAACAGAACCAAAAAACAAGCGTACCGACCCAAGGAACTTACCACGGGCTCGAACCCCTCGGTGGGCCTCATGGGGAGCCGGTCGGCTTCCTCCGCCTTGAAGGTCCCCACCATCCGGCGGGCTCGGCGAAGCCCCTCCTCGAGGGTGAGGGCCTCATGCGACATCCGGCTCCCCTCCAGAGACGCCTCCGGAGTCATCTGGTCGAGGCGCAGGCGACGCCGGCACAGCGGCATCACCCGGCGGCGGTGGAACGCCGTCGCTACCGCCGCCGCCGTCAGGCCTCGAGCGCGCAGCTGCTGCAGCGCCGCCAACAACGGGTCCAGACGCGGCTTCTCGACGTCCGGCACACCATACACCCAGCGGTCCTCCCGGGCGGTCAGCACGCGGCCGGTATACCTCGGCAGCTGGTTGTCGTCGTTGCGGAGGTAGAACCAGCCCTCGTGCCACCCGCTGTTCGAGGAGATGAGGCGAGCCGGGATGTACTGGTCCGCCCGGCTCGACCTCAACTGCAGGACGCAGCTCCCTACCCGCGCTGCGTAGAGGACGCCCTTCCCCCCCGCACTCCGCGCGAAGAGCTCGCCCTTGAAGAGGTGAAGCCACAGGTTCCACTGCGGCTCCACCCCGAGATACCCCTCGCAAACCGCCGCGAAGATGGCAGCCTGCGCGATGGCGTTGGGGGCGAGGTGGTGGAGCTCCACCCGGTAGTAGTGGAGAAGCGCCCGCATAAAGACCGACGAAGGGACGCCGAAACCCCGCTCGTGGAAGCATACGAAACTCACCACGTAGCCCTCCGGGGGCGCCGGCTCCCGGTGGGCCGGCGGCGGCGCTATCCACTCCGGTCGCGACCGGCTCGTCCTCGGCCGCAGCAACCCATCTTCAACCAGCTCCTCCAGCCTCCTCTCCGTCACCGAGGAAGAGGCCCAGTCGTCGGCGGGGAGGATTTGGCTCTTTCCGGCCATCGGCGCTGTCGGGAAGGAAATGAGCGGAGGGGACGGCGGCGGCGGCAGAAGCAGTGTGGGCGGAAGGCGCAAGAGGGCTAGGGTTTCCTGAGGCTAGGGGATGGCAGGAGCGCAAGGAACCGGAGGAGAGCACGGACCCCTGGGTCTCGCCTTTATAGGCCAGGAGGAAGTCCAACGGTCGCGCGAAAAGGTAGGAACAGTTTCCCGCAATAAATGCGCTCACCTAACCGTCCCCCACGCCTTACAGGAGCAAGGCACGTGGCCGTCCCCCACGCAGTAACCGAACGCCACGCCGCCCACTACCGCGCCGATCTCGCCCTAAAAAGGCACGTCAGGCTAACGGGCGGGGCGAGATCCACGGACGGATATTCCTAGATTCCCTTAACGGGCTCCGGGCCCATTTTAAGTCTCGAGGGAACGGAAGCTGGCCCTCGACCTGGGTTCGACAGCTGCCCTCGAGCAACAGAGCAAGGGACGACCAGGGATGCGCCCGTACATGGCCAGGGCTCGAGCCACGCTCTCGAGGCATCCCAAGACGTATTCGAGGCCAAAGGACGAGGTCGAAGCAGGAATCCCCTCGGGGGAGGCATCGAGCCCTCGGATCCTGTCGCAGGGAACCGACATCCGCACGACCGCTCCTTGGCATCTTTGAAGAGTGCCCCCGGGCCCCAAGCCGACTCCTAACGACTGGAGCACGGACTCTCACTCGAATCTCCCCGCTAGTAGCTCACCGGGGATCGCCGGACTCGCCCGAACGGGGTAGTACGACGCTCCCCACCCCTCCTCCTCCTCTCCGAAGGATGAGCGTGAGGGCCGGATAACGAAAGACGGCAGGGACTCTGATCGACCTCGTGCGCGCGAGGCTCGGGGGCTCGGCCGCATCAACTACTCCCTGATAAAACGCAAACAAGACCTCGGAGGAGATTTTCTCAATACTCCACCGAGGCCTCGGGGGCTACACCCGGCGGGTGCGCTCGCGCGCCCCCACCGGAGAAGTCCTGAGAACGCCCAGACGCCCCTACTAGAAAGGTAAACGGCGCTATGACTCCAGTTCATCGGTAAAAAGCCTCTAGGAGAGTGAACATACACTCACCTAAAGGCTCGGGGGCTACTGTCGGTACCAATACTATAGGGGTACCCACATTTAACGATAATAGAAGCTAAAACGGCTAAGCCACGACAAAACACAGCCCACTTAAAAAACGTACGTCAGGTCCGCCTCGTACGAGGCCGGCTCGACGGGATGCCTCGACCGCACCCCGTCTCCGACTCGTACGAGGCCCCCTCGACGGGAGGCCTCGACCGCGCTTCGACCTGCACGAGGCTCGATCGCCCCCCGGGAGCGCTCCGACTCGCGTGAGCCCGGGTCGAGGCGCTCGACCCCCTCTGTCTCCACCTACCACGGGACAAAAAGTCATGGCATTTAATACAAACTACCAACCACCACCTACCGGCATGGCCGCGGCCTGGGTCGACGTGGGAACAATACTAGTGTCAGTCTTCACTGTTTTACCGCCCATCCCGTGATGGGAGGTGAAAAACGTCACTATGCCCACCATACCTAACACTGTGCGTCACCAGTGACCCTCGAGGGAGGATACGACAAGGCCCGTACACCGCAGTTCCAGGGATTCGGACTTATCCGTTCAGCCTCGACCCGACCTCGACCCGGCCTCGACCCCCGACACAGCGTAACAGGGAAGGAAGGACGGTATGGCACGGCGCTCCGGATCATTTCGACACCTCGTCCTCTACGACATCACGTCCCAAAGGATGGCCTCCCATTTCTAAGGCACGTCGCTACAGTCACCTCAACAGGGATCGACAAAACATCATCTCAAGGTTCCCGTCGTCCTGGCCTCCTCTCGTCCTATAAAAGGGTAGGCCAGGGCTCTGGAGAGGAGGACGGACGACCAGTCATACACAAGATAGCGATCAACATCTCAAACAATCATCTTGTACTCTTTCTTTTTCTCCTTTGAGACTTGGGCTCGACGCCCTCTCTCGCAAGCTTGTAACCCCTACACAAGCACCCCGGTGCAAGGAAATACAAACCTCTCCTCCCCCGCTGGACGTAGGGCCTTCTTTTGCCCGAACCAGGATAAACCCCCGTGTGTTCTCCTTGCATCACCATCCAGGAAAGGGACACGCAGCATTTTACTCGTTGGTTTAGGACCCCCTCGGGTCCGAACACCGACACAATGCAACCTACATCCCTTGGGGCCTTGTGGCCACAATCACAACAAAGAAGACGAAGAATTACCTGATTCCGAGAGGCAGAATCATCCTGTGTGATGGTTGTGCTGTTGAATGATGTGGATGGGAAACAAAGGGGGGAGTCTCAGAGAAATTGGATGGCCCCATCACAACAAGGGCAATGTGCAAGGATATATGCAAGAAGAGAGGAAGGAGTATGGAGGGACCAAAGAAACTGATGGAGAACGGCAAGGACTTATTGAGACAGGAACAGAGCAATAGAAAATGGAGAAAGGCTTATTATTAGTGGCAGGAGTTAGCTAAAATAAGGGTTTGTCTTAAAGTAAACAACAATCTAAAATAAGGACAAGAACCGAAGGAAATGCATCAATGCTTGCTAGAAACTGAGTATCGTCCTGTATTTTGTTCAAGCTGTCCTTGCACACCGTGGCCATTGACCGCAGCCTCTGAGGCTTTGAGTTTAGATGAGTCTGTGGGCTCTGGACTAACCAGAAATGCCTAAATTATAACATAAAGTTCAAAATAGACCATGCCAGTAATTTGGTGGTGGCCTCTCGGTCAAGATCTACTATCACCTTGGTCGCTCATAATGTTCTTCCTAAACTGCATGCCTCTTTGTTACTAGTATTTTTATAAAAAGAACCACTACAATTGAGTTGCAGTTACAAGGTCGGCCCTGTTCGGCAGGCTGTTTTTTTGGCTTATAAGCCGGCTGTGGCTGATTTGCTGTGAGAGAAAAACACTGTTCCACGGCTGATAAGCCGTGCTGATAAGCTCAGCCGAACAGGGGTTCGCTATGGAACATCTGAATCTGTCCTCACATTGGTAGAACCTATGCATGGGTACAAATAGACGGGCTTACAGACGCTGTTCATGCAAGCAAGAAGACAAGCTCTAGATGCTCGACAAATTCCACGGAGCGGCCGGAGTTTCCAATAAGCTCCTTACAATGCCTCGCATCGATCACTCCGTCCACCAGAAGCCACATGGCAAATTGCACAACGGAGTGGCCACACCGCAAACCTGTATAAATAGGCACTTGCCTGCACCTTTGCAAACTCCCCCGGCTAACCCAGCTACACTAATCGCAATGGTAATCACTTGATGAGTATTACAAGAGAAGGCATAGATACCAGCTCGTACCTGGTTTAGAGCCATGGGCTCCTTGTACTGCGACGTCGCCGCCTCGCCGTCCTTCTCCAGCACCGGAAGCAGCAGCGGCAGCAGTGGCAATGTTGCCGGCGGCGGCGATGGCAGCGTCAGGATATACGTGTGCTTTGCGGTCGGCAGCTCCAACAGCCTCGAGTGCTACGAGCCTGGCGCCAACACGTGGCGCCGCGTGGGCGCGCTCCCGGGCGTCCCTGACGGCCACATACTGAAGGGGTTCGCCGTGGCGGCGCTGGGCGAATCCGTGTACATCATCGGCGGCCGGCTCTGCCGGAGGGAGCGTGGTGCCGAGGCCGGCGAGTACCACGACACCGACGTCGGCGTGAGGGCAGACGTGCTGCGGTACGACGCGCGCCGGGGCGAGTGGCACCACTGCGCGCCGCTCCTGGTCCCGCGATTCGACTTCGCGTGCGCGCCGTGCCGGGGCAGGATCTGCGTGGCCGGCGGGCAGTGCTCGCTGTCCGGCGCCCGGGGCACGGCGGCGGCCGAGGTGTACGACGCGGAGAAGGGGCAGTGGTCGGCGCTCCCGGACATGAGCACGCTGCGCTACAAGTGCGTCGGCGTGACGTGGCAGGGCAGCTTCCACGTCGTGGGGGGCTTCGCGGAGAGCACGCTGACGGCCAGCGACGCCACCCTCCTGGCGCCGGGAGCCACCGTGCTGCAGTCGTCGGCGCTGGAGCGGAGATCGGCCGAGGTGTTCCACTGCGCGAGTGGCACGTGGGAGATCCTCCCGGGGATGTGGCAGCTCGACGTGCCCCCGAACCAGATCGTGGCGGTGGCCAACAGGCTGTTCAGCTCCGGCGACTGCCTCAACAGCTGGAAGGGCCACGTCGAGGTCTACGACGGCGAGCTCAACATCTGGAGCATCTTGGACCACTCCGCCCTGCCCGACCTGTCGCTGCTCGCCAGCCTCCCGTCTTCAGCCCAGCGGCTCTACCTCACCATGGCCGTCGTCGGCACGCAGCTCTACTTCCTCGCCGGGTACCAGGTACCGTCGGGCGATGACAGCTTCAGAACAGTCTCGCTGGTGCACAGCTTCGACACTAGCGCTGCGCCAGGTCTGGTGCCGGCGTGGAGCAGCTTCCGGCCCGAGATGAATCAGGAGGACGCCGAGGACGGCGGCAAGGAGCTCTTCAGCCAGTGCTGCTCGGTGCAGCTCTCCAGCTAATCACATTTACAGTCTCAGTCCTCTAATCCAATCACAGCATATGCATCATGGTTCTGAACTTTTTTGATCATAGCATCATGCATTGTGTCTCATCTACAGACTTGCTATTAATCTGGTATATACTTGTGCTCCTGTGGTGAATCTGTTTGATCCATACAACACAATCTGCATGAGAAAATGTGCCTGTCTTCTTTAGTTCTTTCTGATCTGAAATGGACTGGTAATTCATATGCAGGAAAGCATTTAATAAAGCGAAAACTGAAAGTGTTAACATGGTAGATGAAAGAAAACTGGCGGACAATAACTCATTTGATGAATCAGTTGAACGTTCTAACATTATGATTGTCAGCAAATGGTGCTGCACTGTCTTAACCAATATGCCTGACGATTGACAGGCATAAGTTGAAAAAAAAACAGATCAATTAGTAAACAAAGAAAGCATGCGCACATGCTTTTCATCAACAGACACCTATACAAAATTACATATGGCGTCGCTGAACAAAAGCCAACAATTTGTCAATCTCGAGACAACTTCTTGTTTATATGAGCAGAGAAGCTATTAGGGCAGTCCCAATGAAAGAAACCAGTAGTTTCTATAACATAGGATACCGCATCAAAAAAGTACTGCTTTCCAACCCATAGTTTCTATGAGTAATAATTATTTTCTCTTTCTCCTCCCAACTCTATCTTCTTCCTCCAATGGGAATGCGACACGAGCTCCCTAGAAACTGGTGGTTTCTCCCCAATGATGATTTCATGGTTTCTTGGTGCATTGGGTCAAGAGTAGACCTGATTTCTTCATGAAGAAACCATTTCTATGATTTTTGCTCTCTTTCTTCATTAATTACGTTGCCATGTCAGTATTTTGCCTACGTGGCAAGTCATTTAATGAGGATAGAAACCATCATCAATGCACCATTGGGACTGCCCTTACTACCCTAGATGCTGCACTGTTTCACCTCATAGTCACAAGTCACAACAGCACCACAATGAATACTTAAACCAATTCCCCAAATTACCTGTACGAGATATCAGAATGTAAGGCAAAAAAAAAAAAGAAGATTGGACCCAAGGATGAAACAGTTATTTGTAAACTAACCTTAGCATGCTATGACCAACATGAGGCCATTCTCTCCAAAGATCTTATTGTCTGGACTCTGGATCATAGTGTTGATGAGTTCCAACTCGCATCAACAGCATCTAAAATTCTACGATGAAGCAATGCTCCGGAACAAGCTATTATGCCTCTATCCAAACCTTCCAGGTAAACACCCCTTGAGAAGTCCAATGGGCGGCCTCCAGCATCTGTGACCACTCCACCAGCCTCCTGAATGATAACCACCCCTGCAGCATGATCCCATATCTTCTCTTTGTATCCAGCTCTTGCAAATTTCATGAAGATCTCAGCATCACCTCGTGCTATTGCAGCATATTTCACCATGCTGTACACGCGCAGAGGTTGATTCCTGGAAACAAAGCAAAATGATGTGAATAAAACAGTACAATCAAAAGACCAAGTTGAGCAACTGTACAAGAGTCACATTTTGGACAAATATTGCACTAAATTTGAGATGAAAAAGCAGTGTACTATTCAAAAACCAGATGTTGACTAATGGATGCCATATACAAATGTATGAATGAATTTTTCATGCTAATGAAATGATATCAGCAAGGTCAGACAGAAATGAAAGAAAGAACTGACCTTAATCCTACACTTTGAGCAAGTCCTGCTGTGAAGGAATGGCTTGAGTTGGCTTTCTCAACTGGTTCACAGAACGTAGCTGAGACTGGATCACTGATGGATGATACTTGAATCTCCCTTGGGTGGTGCCAATTTAGCTTACCGAAGTCATGGACCAGTGGCTGCATCCAAGCTTGGCCACAACCTTTCTGGGCATACATCACACAACCCTTATGCCAGGACCCCAGTGGAGGAGAAGCAACCTTAGACATCAACCTGTAGTACTTTTGATGATAGTTGAGCCACTCTTTCTTCATTGGATAATTTGGGCACCCAAGAACACCAAGTATAACTTCTCCATCTTCAATCAAGGCTAGAGCAATAGCATATTGGTCCCCTCTCACAAAACCAAGGGTGCCGTCGACAGGATCAAGCACCCAAAATCTTCCTTTCGGGCCTCCAGTTGAGCTGCATTTCCGTATGGCTTGAATAACATCATGAGCTCCGAGCTCTTTCTCAGGGGATCTCAGCCCATAGTTTGGAGCTTCAACCAGGCAGCCATTGACAGCCTCAACAACAGATTCAAGCAAAGCTGCACCATCGCCACTAGATAGTGTCTCATCATCTTCTTCAGCAACGATAGATATGTTCTCATCATGAAAGGAACTGGAAAGCAGCCAGCTTACTGTCGCTTGAACACCCCAATCTGCCATAAAGTAGGAAAACAAAAAATTCAAATTACAAGGGCATAGAACACTGCACCCAGATACTAGCCTATCAGGTGTAGATTTTCCTAAACACATAGAGCAAGCGAGTGACTAGCTGTGCAGCATTAGTTTTATGTATGAGTTACTCCTGGGTATCCTGGAGCAATGATTCTATCTCACTCTGATGATCCAACCAAGCAACTAGATTGCAGTTCATAAGGTAGTGCTGTAACTGATCAACCAGTCCAAGTGCAAATACAGTATATCTAATTGTGCTCATTAAACATTAGAAAATCGTGTTTCAGCCAAATGATGATGCAACCCAACACAGGTCAATGATAAACTTATATGTTGGCAATTGACTGAGAATCCTGGAATTTCTCACGTTCTACTGGTATTTATTTATTATTGAGAATTGAGACTCTCAGGTACTCATCCTACATCCGTTGCCTGCAATTTTCTACTGCGGCGCAGTCCTTGTTGACCTAATCCTCATTGCTAATCGCGCGACGATGGGGGTGACCGGGTGAGCACGTGGAAGGGAAAGGGAACTGATGGAAGGGCAGCAGAGCAGTACGAACCAGCGACGGTGACGGGGGAGCGGTCGAGCTTGGCGTGGACGCGGCCGGCGGCGGCGGCGTCGGGGCCGGGGCGGAGAAGCGAGTCCTGCACGCGCTGGCACAGCGTGCAGGCCACCTGCACGACGCGCACCGCCACCTCCATCTCCCTGGCGTAATCCCTCGCGCCGCCGCCGCGGCAGTCCCAGAGCCACCCGTGCTCCGTCCCGACCCGGAGCTGCCCCGCGCCGAGGGAGGAAGCCGCCGCGCGGGGGCGGGCCAGCGTCGCCCCGCGGCAGCAGCGGCGGCGCACGCCCCATTCCGGCGAGGCGGCGGCTGCCCACCCCAAGCCGGCGACGCGGAGGCTGCCCATGGCGAGGTCGGGGGAGTTCCGCGGTCCGACCGGATTAGGCCTCGCCTCGCCTCGCCGGCCCTCCTCCTCGTCGTCGTCCGATGGTCTGGGCCGATCTAAATACTAGCGGGAATCTGTGGGTGTTCCGGGATGCTTCGGTCGGTGCGTGCCCACTTCCCGGCCGCTTTTGTTAGCCGCCGCCGGCGCCCACGGCCACGATTGCGATTTGCGAAGAAGCGCGGGTGCGGCGTGCGGGTGCGGGTGCAGGGCCCCTCGGCCGTGTCATCATCCTTTTTGTCTTGAGTCTGTCTACCTGGCTTCCGGGTGTTTCACCCTGTTCCAGCATTCCTCTTTTGTCTTTGCCGTGTTCCCACTCGCTTCGCTTCCCCACCAACGTCGATGCACGGGCTTGTTTAGATAGCAAAGTCGGTGCACCAACTTTGCACAGTAAATATTATGCAATATTATAATAATTTTATTTTTATTTGGTAATAATTGTCCAAACATTGATTAATTAGGCTTAAAATATTCGTCTTACAAAGTACAACGAAACTATGTAATTAGTTTTTTATTTCATCTATATTTAGTACTCCAAACATATGCTGGTATTTTGATGTGACGGGGAATCTTCTTTTTGCATAGTAGAATTTAGAGTGAAATCTGGTATCTATACAAAGGCCCATGAAGTAAATTGCTGATTTGGGTCTACGATACAACGCATCAGCGCGAGTATTCAAGCAGGCGAAGTAAATTGCTGGATTCATAGCAAATTCACAGCCCCTTCGCACGAGATTGCAGCTAGACAGTAGTGTTTTTCTCAAAAAAAAACCAGCTAGCAGTACTTTCAGTCAGCTAGACCAGCCAAGCGAAAAGGCTGTCAGATTCAGTCGAGGGACTAAAATAACCCAATACGGAGCTAATTTTCTCGTGTTTTTTCTATGCCTAAATTACGTTGATTGACGCTTTAACTGCTAAAATGTTTAGTGCTCAAACATGCCCTTAACAACCAACAGGGACCGCTGGTTACACTTTACGCCAACTCGACACGATCACATGAGCCTCTACATTTTACCTCAAACTTTTACTATTTTATTAGGGCACAAAACGGTTGCTAAAGACGTTATCTGTCCGTGGACAAGCTGAGACTAGCTCGCATCATGGCCAAGCTCGCTTGTTGCAAGTAACGCTGTATTTGGTTGCCTGGTTGCATAGAGCCAGGCTATCATGAGAAGCCATTTGGTTGCTCATAAAAGAACAATCGCATTATGGTTAAAAAAAAGGTTCAACACCATGGTACTTATTATTATGTATATGTAGCTCTTAATCCTCACACTACCCTTTAGTATGATATGAAATACATTAATATCGTTCAATACGTAGTAGTATGCACCAATATTAGTTGAGTAGTTGCCCACTTCCTGTCGGCCAAGCTCGCGAGAAACGGATCCTATTGTTGTGCCAAGCCATGTTAGGCTACATTCTAAACTTCGCTCCCAACCATCCAAACAACTGTGGGTTGAATTATTATAATCCAACCATTGGTAATAATAATCTTATAATCTCTCTCTAACAAGCTCTTTTTGGTATCATCCATATTCTAGATTGTTATAATCTCATCCCTAATAATTGACCTCTATATCAAGAACCAAACAGAAATATTGTTATAATTCATAATCTTGACTGTAATAATCCCATCCATAATCCATAACCTCAAACAGCCATTACTGCTAGTTGTTTTTACTGTATGTTTTGAGGGCCCGCATTTACGCTAGAGCTCATAAACTTTTCAACTTTAAAAAAATGTATTTAACCATTTGTCGGTGTTCGGACCCGAGGGGGTCCTAGACCAACGAGTAAATGCTGCGTGTCCCTTTCCTGGATGATGATGCAAGGAGAACACACGGGGATTTATCCTGGTTCGGGCAAGAGAAGGCCCTACGTCCAGCGGGGGAGAGGAGATGTTGTATTTCCTTGCACCGAGGTGCTTGCGTAGGGGTTACAAGCTTGCGAGAGGGTGGTGTGCCCAGGTCTCAAAAGAGGAAAAAGGAATACAAGTCGATTGCTTGGGATGTTGATCGCTATCTGGTGCTTGGTTCGTTGTCCGTTGTCTTCTCCAGAGCCCTGGCCTACCCTTTTATAGGACGAGAGGAGGCCGGGGCCACGGATGCCTTGAGATGACGTTTTGTCTATCACTGTCGAGGTGACTGTAGCGACGTGCCCTAGAAATGGGAGGCCATCCCTGGACTTCCATGGTGTTGCAGAGGACGAGACGCCGAAATGACCCGGAGCGCTGTGCCATGCCGTCCTTCCTTCCCTGTTGCGCTGTGTTAGGCGTCGAGTCTGGGTCGAGGCCGGGTCGAGGCTGATCGGATAAGTCTGAATCCCTGGAATCGCGGTATACGGACTTTGTCGTATCCTCCCTCGAGGGCAACTGGTGACGTACAGTGTGCGGTAAGGTGGGTATAGTGACGTTTTCCACCTCCCATCACGGGATGGACGGTAAAACAGTGGGGACTGACATTGGTATTGTTCCCACGTCGACCACGCGCGCAGCCATGCCGGTAGGTGGTAGTAGGTAATTGCATTAAATGCTGAGGCTTTTGTCCTGGGGTAGGTAAAGAGAGGGGGTCGAGCGCCTCGACCCGGGCTCACGCGAGTCGGAGTTCGGTCGAGGTGCCTTGTCATGCGGGACGCGGTCGAGGTCTCCCGTCGAGGGGGCCTCGTTCGAGTCGGAGATGGGATGCGGTCGAGGCATCCCGTCGAGCCGGTCTCGTACGGGGCAGACCTGTCGTGCGTTTTGAAGTGGGCGGTGTTTTATCGTGGCTAGGTTGTTTTGATCTTTATTATTGTTAAACGTGGGTACCCTATTTTATTGGTACCGACAGTAGCCCCCGAGCCTTTAGGTGAGTGTATGATCACTCTCCTAGAGGCTTTTTGCCGATGAACTGGAGTCGTAGCGCCGTTGATTTTTCCGGCGGGGGCTTTCGAGCGTTCTTGGGACTTCTCCGGTGGGGGCGCGCGAGCGCACCCGCCGGGTGTAGCCCCCGAGGCCTCGGTGGAGTATTGAGAAGACTCCTCCGAGGTCTTTTGCACGTTTTATCAGGGAGTCGTTGATGCGGTCGAGCCCCCGAGCCTCGCGCGCACGAGGTCGATCAGAGCCCCTGCCGTCTTTTGTTATGCGGCCCTCACGCTCCTCCTACAGAGAGGAGGAGGAGGGGTGGGGAACGTCGTACTACCCTGTTTGGGCGAGTCCGGCGATCTCCGTCGAGCTGCTAGCGGGGAGATTCGAGTGAGAGCCCGTGCTCCAGTCGTTAGGAGTCGGCTTGTGGCCCGGAGGCGCTCTTCAAAGATGCCAAGGAGTGGTCGTGCGGATGTCAGTTCCCTTCGACAGGATCCGAGGGCTCGATGCCTCCCCCGAGGGGATTCCTGCTTCGACCTCGTCCTTTGGCCTCGAATACGTCTTGGGGTGCCTCGAGAGCGTGGCTCGAGCCCTGGCCATGTACAGGCGTACCCCTGGTCGTCCCTTGCTCTGTTGCTCGAGGGCAGCTGTCGAACCCAGGTCGAGGGCCAGCTTCCGTTCCCTCGAGACTTATAGTGGGCCCGGAGCCCGTTATAGGTATCTGGGAATATCCGTCCGTGGATCTCGCCCCGCCCGTTAGCCAGGCGCGCCTTTTTAGGGCGAGATCGGCGCGGTAGTGGGCGACGTGGCGTTCGGTTACGGCGTGGGGGACGGCCACGTGCCTTGGTCCTGTAAGACATGGGGGACGGTTAGGTGAGCGCATTTATTGCGGGAAACTGTTCCTACCTTTTCGCGCGGCCGTTAGACTTCTTCCCGGCCTATAAAGGCGAGACCCAGGGGTCTGCGTTCCCCTCCGGTTCTTTGCGCTCTTGCCATCCTTAGCCTCGGGAAACCCTAGCCTTCTTGCGCCTTCCGCCCACATCGCTGCTGCCGCCGCCGCCTTCCTCTTCGCTCATCCTCCTCCCGACAGCGCCAATGGCCGGAAAGAGCCAAATCCTCCCCGTCGAAGACTGGGCCACTTCCTCGGTGACGGAGAGGAGGCTGGAGGAGCTGGTCGAAGACGGGCTGCTGCGGCCGAGGACGAACCGGTCGCGGCCGGAGTGGATTGCGCCGCCGCCGGCCCACCGGGAGCCGACGCCCCCGGAAGGATACGTGGTGAGCTTCGTGTGCTTCCACGAGCGGGGGTTCGGCGTTCCCTCGTCGGTCTTCATGCGCGCGCTTCTCCACTACTACCGGGTGGAGCTTCATCACCTTGCCCCCAACGCCGTCGCACAGGCCGCCATCTTCGCGGCGGTCTGTGAGGGGTACCTCGGGGTGGAGCCGCAGTGGAACCTGTGGCTTCACCTCTTCAAGGGCGAGCTCTTCGCCAAGAGAGCGGGGGAGAAGGGAGTTCTCTACGCGGTGCGGGCGGGGAGCTGCGTTCTCCAGTTGAGGTCGAGCCGGGCGGATCAGTACATCCCGGCTCGACTCATCTCTTCCAATAGCGGGTGGCACGAGGGCTGGTTCTATCTCCGCAACGACGACAACCAGCTGCCGCGGTACACCGGCCGTGTGCTGACCGCGCGGGAGGACCGCTGGGGATACGGGGTGCCGGAGGTCGAGAAGCCGCGCCTGGACCCGCTGTAAGGTCCTAGATGGCTAGAGGGGGGGTGAATAGCCTATTAAAAAATCTACAAGTACCACTAAGCAAACTTGTTAGAATAACAAACGGCGTAAAGCGAGTTTTGCTTAGCCAAAGGTTGTGAAGCAAGCCTCCTATCCACAAGTCTAGTAGATTAAGATCTCTAGTTCACACAAGAGCTAAGTCACTAAGGTTACACTAGAGAACAAGCTAACACAACTAGCAAAGCTACTACTAGAGCTACACAAGAAAAACTAGTGAACGTAAAAGCAAGAGAGAGGATTGTGATTAATATACCGACGGTGAAGTGAAGATGTTGCCAATCACCAAGATGATATACAATCAATCAATATTGACAACAACACAATATGAAGACCAATCACCGGGAGACAAGAGACACAATAATTTGTTCACCCGGTGTTCACTTGTGCACCGACAAGCTACGTCACCGGTTGTGTCGACCAACACCTAGATGGTTCCCCGGTGTGACCCTCAAGTCACTTGCCCCTCAAGGCACGCCCCGCAAGGCACCGCAAGACACCACTCTCAAGTGAGGTAACTCAATGACACGCGCAATGTAATAGAGTTGCTTTTGGCACTCCGCCGAGGAAAGCACAAGAACCTCTTACAATCAACCGGAGGTGGCCAAGAACAATCACCTTCTCTTGCCAACGCCTCCAACAATCTCCAAGCCGGCTAGGAGCGGTACTCTCCAAGAGTAACAAGAAATCCACCGGCTAAACCACCCACAAGTGCCACTAGATGCCCTCAAGCTATGCAATGCACTTTGGGATCACTCAATCTCACTTTTGATTTGCAATCAAGCAAGAGAGATGAGTGGGAGGAGTTGTTCTAGCTCAAAGGATGCACAAGAGTGTTAGAAATGCCAAGAGACCTCCCCAAGGGCCGGCCAACAAGTATTTATAAGCATCCCAAACAAATAGAGCCGTTACAACTCCACTCACGTTTTCTGCGGGACCACCGGACGCGCCGGTCGTAACTCACCGGACGCGCTCAACCGCGTCCGGTGGCCCTGCGACGTCCACGTGTCCCTCAGATTTCAAATTCGTCCGTTAGATCCTCCAACGGTCACTGCGCGCCAACGGTCAAACGAGCCACCGGACGCGCTGTTGCGAACCACCGGACGCGCCGGTGCGCACAGTACCCGCGCCCGCGAAGACATGACCGGACGCGCTCCTCGCAACCACCGGACGCCACAGTACCCGCGTCCGGTGCGAGTCCAGTAAGCTCCCTGGACCACCGGACGCGTCCGATGGTGAGTGACCGGACGCGGACCGCGTCCGACGTCCTCGGTTCCCTCAGAGCGCAAGACCGGACGCGCCGGTCCCGTGGGTCACCGGACGCGCCGGTGTCAAACCCTAGCTCGCGCGCCAGACCCTGACGCTGTACTGACCGGACGCGCCGGTCGAAACTGACCGCGTCCGGTGCAGCGTCCGGTGTAGCGTCCGGTCACCTCTGTGACCTCCGTTCGCCTCCGTTTCTTTTCCGACTTCCGGCGCAATGGAAAATAGGCATTTCATTTCCCCGAAATCACCTGAATCCCGCGCTCGCACGCTCGGCGGGAGAGAGAAAGGAACCAAACCCCTCTCTACCCGCAAACCACAGCGCGACCAACGCCACCTTTGCAAATGTGCCAACACCATCAAGTGTACATCTTCATGTGCTTGTGTGTTAGCATTTTCTCAATCATTTTCAAAGGTTTTCCCGTTAGCTCACTAGGCCCTACATGCAATGCACTTCATGAATTCACCTAGTGGCACCCGTGCGTCGAATAACCGATAAGATTTCCCCTCTTAATAGTTCGGCTATCGACCCTAAACCACTCACACCCTCTATGGTGTCTTGAGTGTAAAACAAAATGGCCCTATGGTTATACCTTTGCCTTGAGCCCATTTTGTTTCTCCAAATGATATGATCCACTTCATATCATCACATGACCATCTCGATCCATCGACCTTGATTTCACTTGCTCTTCACCGTTGCATCGGTCCATCGGCGTCAAGTCTTGCTCAAGCTTCACCATCGCATGGTCCTTCGCTTCAAAGCCTCGACTTGCCCTTCACCTTCACACCCGGTCCATCGAGCCAAGCCTCATCTTGGTCTTCACCATCTTGGTCACATGAGTCAATGTCATGTCTCATATTCAATGACCACCTTTATCTAAACCATCCACTTAGATACAAAGGTTAGTCCTAGGTTTCATCAATTAGCCAAAACCAAACTAGGGACTTTCAATCTCCCCCTTTTTGGTAATTGATGACAACCCTCACAAAGATGATTTTGATAATAAAAGTTTTGAACTTGTCATACTTGTCCAATCAATTTGCTCATAAGTAAAGTTTGGACAATTATCACAAGCTCGGTTTTGGTAGCATTAGCTCCCCCTACATATGTGCATAGAGTTTGGATTGAAAGCTTTGCACATATGCATGGATAGAAGTGTTGGGAGAGTAATTCTACCAAAATGATGCTAAGGTGTAAGAAATGGACCTTTGAAGCGTGATACCAATCGGAGTTGCCTTTTACACCATCCTTAGCATCATGAAGTAACTAGACAACCATCAAAACTCAAGAACCCCGTGAGATCAACATTATATGTAAAGGTTCTTGGACCACTTGTAAAAACTTTAGGCAAGTCTAGATACCACATGTAAAACTATTCCTATGCATGCTAGTAGATCATTTCATCATCCAAGTTCTATACTAGCATTGCACCACACAAGCATGTATATTGAATTTAAATACATGTGCAATGAGCAAGACATATGAAAATGCACAAACAAATGCAACAACTTTGTTTATGAGCTTGCTCCCCCTACTTGTGTGCATTATTTACCCCTCCTTTATCATGTTGAATCATCTTTTTCTCTCCCCCTTTGTCAACAACTTACCCAAAAATGGGATCAAATTGTGGAGAGAAGAAAAATGTTTAATGGAGTAGGTTAAAATTTATCAAATTTGGTTCAACCTAGAACACTTGCCAAAGATATTTAATTCGATTTGAACCAAAGACAAGCTTCTTCACACCTCCTAATAAGGGTTATCTTGTCTATGTTGAATTAAACACTTATAGCAAATCTTCTAGATTCAACACTAGGTTTGCAAGCTCACAAACATGTCATATGCCACCACTAGATCAAATCAAACATAGAGGCAATAGTGGTAACATATATCCATCAAATTCATTTGA
The DNA here is from genome assembly GCA_038087645.1 of Saccharum hybrid cultivar R570. NCBI lineage: Eukaryota > Viridiplantae > Streptophyta > Magnoliopsida > Poales > Poaceae > Saccharum > Saccharum hybrid cultivar. The sequence goes on from JAQSUU010000198.1 coordinate 25,515,533, forward strand.
TTTAACATGAATGCTCATGCATACCACTTATTATGTCTACATGCTCTAGCAAGTCCTTAGCATAGAATGAATGACATGTCAATCAACTTTACCTTGCAATGTCGAAGGAGAGGCATGTCAATAAGTGAGTGGGGTGCATTCAACTCATGTTTGAGAAATCAAGAATGTTCAATTCATTCCTTAGCTTGCAAAACCTCTTTTCATCAAGTGGCTTAGTGAGAATATCGGCAAGTTGATCATCGGTGCCAACACTCTCAACGGCAATATCTCCCTTTTGTTGATGATCTCTAATGAAATGATGCCTTATGTCAATATGCTTTGTTCTTCCATGTTGAACCGGGTTTTGTATCATCTTGATTGCACTCTCATTATCACATAGCAATGGCACATTCTTGAAGTTGAGACCATAATCCTTCAAAGTTGATTTCATCCATAGCAATTGTGCACAACAACTCCCCGCACTCACATATTCGGCTTCGGCGGTAGAGATTGCCACACTATTTTGTTTCTTTGAGGACCATGACACAAGTGATCTTCCAAGTAATTGACATGTGCCACTTGTGCTCTTTCTATTGATCTTGCAACCCCCATAGTCGGAGTCCGAATATCCAATCAATTCAAACTTTGACCCCTTGGGATACCATAGTCCAACATCTCTTGTTTGCTTCAAGTACCTCAATATTCTTTTTGCGGCCGTGAGATGACTCTCTCTAGGTGAGGCTTGATATCTAGCACACATGCAAACACTAAACATGACATCCGGCCTTGATGCGGTGACATAGAGTAGACTTCCAATCAAAGACCGATATTCCTTTTGATTCACCATATTGCCATCAAGATCACTATCCAAACTTCCATTTGTACCCATTGGAGTTGAAATTGGCTTTGCATCTTGCATTCCAAACTTCTTCAACATGTCCCTTATGTATTTCCCTTGACTCACAAATGTCCCATTCTTCAATTGCTTTACTTGAAGACCAAGGAAGTAGCTAAGTTCACCAATCATAGACATTTCAAACTCTTTGGCCATCATAGCACCAAATTCTTCACAATAAGCTTGATCGGTTGATCTAAAGATGATGTCATCAACATATATTTGCACTATGAATAGATCATTTCCAATCTTCTTGGTGAATAGAGTTGTATCAACCTTCCCCATCTTGAATCCCTTAGAGAGAAGGAAATCCCTTAGCCTCTCATACCATGCTCTAGGTGCTTGCTTTAAGCCATATAAAGCCTTCTTCAACTTGTACACGTGGTTGGGTTTCTTGTCATCTTCAAATCCGGGCGGTTGCTCAACAAAGACTAACTCATTGATGATCCCATTGAGAAATGCACTTTTGACATCCATTTGATATAGTTTGATGTTGTGTGCACAAGCATAAGCCAATAGAATCCTTATTGCCTCCAATCTTGCCACAGGAGCATATGTTTCATCATAGTCAAGACCTTCTACTTGAGTGTAACCTTGAGCAACTAGTCTTGCTTTGTTTCTCACTACAATGCCATCTTGATCTTGCTTGTTTTTGAACACCCACTTGGTTCCAATCACATTGTAGTCATTTGGCCTTTCTACCAACTCCCAAACATCATTTCTTGTGAAATTGTTAAGCTCTTCTTGCATAGCCATGGTCCAATCGGCATCCCTCAAAGCTTCTTCTATCTTCTTTGGTTCTACGGTTGACACAAATGATGCATGCTCACAAAACATAGCCAATCTTGATCTTGTTTGCACACCACTTCTAATATCACCAATAACACTATCAATGGGGTGATCTCTTGCAACATATTGTGGTTGGAGTACTTGCACTTGATTGCTTGAGCTTGGTTGATCACTTGATGTATCTCGATGAGAAGAACTAGCTCCTTGATCTTGCACTTGAGAGTCACTAACTAGCTTGAATGGTGAATTGAGCACTTGATCTTTATCATCATCTTGAATATCAATTACTTGCTTTGCTCTAATGTCCCCAATGTCCATGTTCTTCATTGCTTTCACTAATAGAGTTCCACCAATATCATCTAGATTTTCTTCTTCATCTTGTGACCCATTGGTTTCATCAAATTGCACATCATGGACTTCTTCTAGAATGCCACTTGAATTATTCCAAACTCTATAGGCTTTGCTTGTAGTTGAATAACCAAGTAGGAACCCCTCATCACATCTCTTGTCAAACTTCCCCAATCTAGTGCCTTTCTTCAAGATATAGCATTTGCAACCAAAAACTCTAAAGTAAGAAATATTGGGCTTTCTTCCATGAAGTAGCTCATATGGGGTCTTCTCTAGCAATGGATGACAATATAGTCTATTGATGTAGTAGCAAGCGGTATTGATTGCTTCATCCCAAAATGATTGACTCACATTGTACTCATGAAGCATTGATCTAGCCATATCAAGCAATGTTCTATTCTTCCTCTCAACTAGACCATTTGATTGTGGAGTGTACTTGGCCGAGAATTGATGTCCAATACCATAATGATCACAAAGTTCTTCAATTCTTGTATTCTTGAACTCACTTCCATTGTCACTTCTCACTTTCTTGATTCTAATCTCAAACTCATTGTGAACTCTAGTGAGAAATGTTTTGAAGGTGTCAAACACTTCACTTTTGTCACTAAGAAAGAATACCCATGTGAATCTTGTGAAGTCATCCACTATGACAAATCCATACTTATTGCCGCCTATGCTTGTATATGTTGTTGGTCCAAATAGATCCATGTGCATCAACTCAAATGCTTTGCATGTGCTCATTGTACTCTTCTTTGGATGTGAGCTTCCAACTTGCTTCCCGGCTTGACATGCACTACAAAGCTTATTCTTCTCAAATTCAACATCTTTCAAACCATTGACAAGATTGTGAGTTGTAAGCTTCTTTAATTGTTTCATGCCAACATGACCAAGCCTTCTATGCCAAAGCCAACCCATGCTTGATTTGGAGACTAAGCAAGTTGTCAAAGAAGTTTCTCTAGCATTGAAGTCAACTAGGTAGAGATTCTCATATCTAAAGCCTTTGAATGCCACATTTGAACCATCCACACTAATAACTTCCACATCATCAACCCCAAAGATGCATTTGTAGCCTAGATCACATATTTGTGCCACGGAGAGAAGATTGAAATCCAAGCTTTCAACTAGTAACACATTGGAGATACTCATGTCATTTGATATTGCAATCTTGCCCAAACCAATAACCTTGCCTTTCTTGTTATTGCCAAATGTGATAGAATCAACACCACTATCATTGTCATTGATTGAGTCAAACATTCTTGATGTACCGGTCATGTGTTGAGTGCACCCACTATCAATAATCCAATGCCTTCCTCCGGCTTTGTAATTGACCTACAAGCAAATCAATGGAGTTTAGGTACCCATTTTTGCTTGGGTCCTTGTAGGTTAGTAACCAAGCTCTTTGGTACCCAAATAGCCTTCTTCTTTGGGCCCACAATTGGTGTACCAACAAACTTAGCTTGCACACCCTTCACACCCTTGGTAAGCACATAGCAAGAATCAAAAGGTATAGCATTAACAAGGTTCTTGCTTTGGTTCTTTTTATTGCAATTATGCTCTAGGTGCCCAACTTGCTTGCATCTATTGCAAAACCGACCATTGCCCTTCACAAAGCTAGGCTTTGGAGTTGCAAAGGCCGACTTGCCTTTCTTGGGGGTGTAGCCCAATCCCTCTTTGTTAAGAGAGAACCTTTGGCTACCCAAGCACTTAAGCAAGCGGGCCTCACCACCATAGGCCTTGCCTAGGGCGTGAGTGAGCTCATCCACCTCTCTCTTGAGAGTCTCATTCTCAACCATTAGTGAGGCATCACAAGTGAAACCATCACTAGTAGTGGAGGTAGAGTTAGTGGTGGTGGATGAAGAGCTACAAGAAGGGTTAGCATTTGACATGATGATAGGTTCATTAATGGTTTCATCAATTATATCACATGTAACACCTATATCACATGATACAACAACCTCCTTCTTAGCTTGTTGCTCAAGTAGCAATGAGTGAGCTTTTTCAAGCTTGGAATGAGCCTTATCAAGATCCTCATGGTCTTCCACTAGACTCTCATGAGTGGTCTTAAGCTCACTAAGGACTTTCTCAAGTATTGCTACTTTCATTGAGAGCTTCTTACACTCTTTGTGCTTGGCAATAGCTATGTCTCTAGTTTGTTGCATCAAGTCATATAGTTGTTCTTTAGTTGGTTCATCATCATCATTTTCATTATCATTATCATTATCACTATCATGAGCATATTCCATTTCACTTTCATCATCACTCTCATCATATAATACCTTAGCTTCTTTAGCCATGAAGCATGAAGAGGATGAATCAAATAATGATGGCTTCTTGTTGATAGCAATGGAAGCAAAAGCCTTGTTGGATGATTCTTCTTCTTCTTCTTCATTATCTTCACTTTCCCAAGTGATCACATAGGCACTATTTTTGCCTTTCTTGAATGTCATCTTGGCCTCTCTCTTCTTCTTCTCAAACTTGCCCCTTTTGTTGTTCTTCTTCTTGTCATAGGGACATTCGGCTTGAAGATGTTCGGTGCTATCACAATTGAAGCATCTCCTTTGTTGCTCATTGCTCTTGAAATTGTCATTTCTCTTTTTGAAGCCTCTTCTTTTGACAAACATTTTGCCAATATTTTTGACAACTAGAGCAAGTGCCTCATCATCAACTTCCAATTCTTCATCTTCTTCATCGTCATCTTCTTCTTGAGTTGAAGCTTTGCCCTTTGAGGAGGTGGCCTTGAATGCCACGGTCTTCTTCTTCTTTTCTTCCTCCTTCTCATCAACATCTTGATCATACTTGTCAAAGGTCAATACCTCTCCAAGCAAATCATTGGGCTTTATTGTTTCAAGCCCATCTCTTTGTAGCATCATGATCAACATCTTGAATCTTTTAGGTAAGCTCAACAAGAACTTGTGGCAAAAATCTTGGTCTTGTGTCTTGTGCCCTAAACTCTTGAGATCATTCACAATGACTTGCAATCTATGAAACATCTCTAAGATTGTTTCTTCTTCTTTCATCTTGAAGTTCTCAAACTCACTCTTGAGCCCATATAGCTTGGCACTCTTCACAACCTTAGTGCCCTCATATGTTTCACTTAACCTTGTCCACACTTCATTTGCCAATTCCAAATCCTTGATGCCCTCAAATACTTTTGTGTCAATATTATTGTAAAGTGTATTGAGAGCCATTCTATTGCATGTTCTATTTGCTCTATCTTCATCGGTGAGATGATCGGGATCAATGATAGCAAAATCATTCTCGGTGACTTCCAATACTCTCTCATGAATAGAACCTAGGTACATTGTCATCTTTCTCTTCCAATGAGCAAAAGAACTAACACCATCAAAGAACGGTGGCTTGCCCCCAACATGATTGAACACAATTTGAGCCATTTTTCACACCGAAGGATGTTAAGCCTTGATTTAAACGGTGACCACGGCTCCGATACCACTTGTAAGGTCCTAGATGGCTAGAGGGGGGGTGAATAGCCTATTAAAAAATCTACAAGTACCACTAAGCAAACTTGTTAGAATAACAAACGGCGTAAAGCGAGTTTTGCTTAGCCAAAGGTTGTGAAGCAAGCCTCCTATCCACAAGTCTAGTAGATTAAGATCTCTAGTTCACACAAGAGCTAAGTCACTAAGGTTACACTAGAGAACAAGCTAACACAACTAGCAAAGCTACTACTAGAGCTACACAAGAAAAACTAGTGAACGTAAAAGCAAGAGAGAGGATTGTGATTAATATACCGACGGTGAAGTGAAGATGTTGCCAATCACCAAGATGATATACAATCAATCAATATTGACAACAACACAATATGAAGACCAATCACCGGGAGACAAGAGACACAATAATTTGTTCACCCGGTGTTCACTTGTGCACCGACAAGCTACGTCACCGGTTGTGTCGACCAACACCTAGATGGTTCCCCGGTGTGACCCTCAAGTCACTTGCCCCTCAAGGCACGCCCCGCAAGGCACCGCAAGACACCACTCTCAAGTGAGGTAACTCAATGACACGCGCAATGTAATAGAGTTGCTTTTGGCACTCCGCCGAGGAAAGCACAAGAACCTCTTACAATCAACCGGAGGTGGCCAAGAACAATCACCTTCTCTTGCCAACGCCTCCAACAATCTCCAAGCCGGCTAGGAGCGGTACTCTCCAAGAGTAACAAGAAATCCACCGGCTAAACCACCCACAAGTGCCACTAGATGCCCTCAAGCTATGCAATGCACTTTGGGATCACTCAATCTCACTTTTGATTTGCAATCAAGCAAGAGAGATGAGTGGGAGGAGTTGTTCTAGCTCAAAGGATGCACAAGAGTGTTAGAAATGCCAAGAGACCTCCCCAAGGGCCGGCCAACAAGTATTTATAAGCATCCCAAACAAATAGAGCCGTTACAACTCCACTCACGTTTTCTGCGGGACCACCGGACGCGCCGGTCGTAACTCACCGGACGCGCTCAACCGCGTCCGGTGGCCCTGCGACGTCCACGTGTCCCTCAGATTTCAAATTCGTCCGTTAGATCCTCCAACGGTCACTGCGCGCCAACGGTCAAACGAGCCACCGGACGCGCTGTTGCGAACCACCGGACGCGCCGGTGCGCACAGTACCCGCGCCCGCGAAGACATGACCGGACGCGCTCCTCGCAACCACCGGACGCCACAGTACCCGCGTCCGGTGCGAGTCCAGTAAGCTCCCTGGACCACCGGACGCGTCCGATGGTGAGTGACCGGACGCGGACCGCGTCCGACGTCCTCGGTTCCCTCAGAGCGCAAGACCGGACGCGCCGGTCCCGTGGGTCACCGGACGCGCCGGTGTCAAACCCTAGCTCGCGCGCCAGACCCTGACGCTGTACTGACCGGACGCGCCGGTCGAAACTGACCGCGTCCGGTGCAGCGTCCGGTGTAGCGTCCGGTCACCTCTGTGACCTCCGTTCGCCTCCGTTTCTTTTCCGACTTCCGGCGCAATGGAAAATAGGCATTTCATTTCCCCGAAATCACCTGAATCCCGCGCTCGCACGCTCGGCGGGAGAGAGAAAGGAACCAAACCCCTCTCTACCCGCAAACCACAGCGCGACCAACGCCACCTTTGCAAATGTGCCAACACCATCAAGTGTACATCTTCATGTGCTTGTGTGTTAGCATTTTCTCAATCATTTTCAAAGGTTTTCCCGTTAGCTCACTAGGCCCTACATGCAATGCACTTCATGAATTCACCTAGTGGCACCCGTGCGTCGAATAACCGATAAGATTTCCCCTCTTAATAGTTCGGCTATCGACCCTAAACCACTCACACCCTCTATGGTGTCTTGAGTGTAAAACAAAATGGCCCTATGGTTATACCTTTGCCTTGAGCCCATTTTGTTTCTCCAAATGATATGATCCACTTCATATCATCACATGACCATCTCGATCCATCGACCTTGATTTCACTTGCTCTTCACCGTTGCATCGGTCCATCGGCGTCAAGTCTTGCTCAAGCTTCACCATCGCATGGTCCTTCGCTTCAAAGCCTCGACTTGCCCTTCACCTTCACACCCGGTCCATCGAGCCAAGCCTCATCTTGGTCTTCACCATCTTGGTCACATGAGTCAATGTCATGTCTCATATTCAATGACCACCTTTATCTAAACCATCCACTTAGATACAAAGGTTAGTCCTAGGTTTCATCAATTAGCCAAAACCAAACTAGGGACTTTCACCCGCTGCTGGCGGCGCTGCAGCAGCTTCGCCTTCGAGGCTTGACGGCGGCGGCGGTGGCAACGGCGTTCCATCGCCGCAGAGTGATGCCGCTGTGCCGGCGTCGCCTACGCCTCGACCAGATGACTCCGGAGGCGCCTCTGGAGGGGAGCCGGATGTCTCATGAGGCCCTCACCCTCGAGGAGGGACTTCATCGAGCCCGTCGGATGGTCGGGACGTTCAAGGCGGAGGAGGTCGACCGGGTCCCCATGAGGCCCACTAAAGGGTTCGAGCCCGTGGTAAGTATTTTGAGATGATATGCTCGTTTTGGTTTGATTCGTTTCTCGGATCCCCTTAACCTGGTTGATGCCGGCGTGCAGGATTTGTCGGCGCTGCGGGAGACGCGGCCGCCGGTACCGGAGGACCAGCCCGCCCGCGAGGCTCGACGGCTGCACGCCTCGAAGCAGCAACAAGTAAAGGAGTCGACCAAGAAACGGACGGCTCGCAAGGCCAAGGAGGCCGAGGCGCGGAAGAAGCTCCGGCGCCAACAGGCCCTCGATGGGCTTCCTCTGGAGCCGTCGCCTTCCGAGACCATCTTGGGGGAGGACGACGACAGCAGCGGCGAGGACGACGATGCCCTGTCGCGGTATGAGGCCGCAACCGGGCTGGGGAGCCTCCCCGATATCCGCCCCCTGCTAGAGCCCATCGCAGGGTCATCCTCCTCGGTCGTTGTAGTCGAGGAGGTCGAGGAGGACGAGGAGGAAGAGGAGAAGAAGAAGAAGAAGAAGAAGAAGGAAGAGAAGAAGGAGGCGGGTCCCTCGGCGGGAGGGGCTGCCTTGCCCCCGACCCAACACGCGGGGTCGACGGGGGTGTCTGCCTCAGCCCAGGCCCCGCAGGCTCGGGCGGGGGCCGGGACGGTGGCGCCGACATCGTCGTCGGCGGCGCCATCGTCGGGCGTGAGAACCCGAGGCCAGCTGGCCTCGGAAGCGCAAAAAACGCGCAGTGGCGCGCCGGCGAGGGCCCCACGGAGCGCCCGGTCTGCGAGTGGGGCCGCCGCGAGGCCGCCGCCCGCCGCCTCGGGCGGCTCGGACCGCGCGGGGTCGAGGCCTTTGGTGCCGATCTCCGGGTGAGTGTTCGGGCTTGGGGGATCTGCCCTTTTTCGAATTCGTCAGCTGACCTTATTTTTTACCTTGCAGGCTGAAGCGGAAGGCGGAGCTCATGGGGCCCACCCCCGTGAAGTCCCTTCGGGCCAGTGCCGCCGTCCTCAACCGGTCAGCGGAACAGGATGTGGCCTGGGTCCGCGAGGTCGAGGCCGCGAAGGAGCGCCTTCGACAGCAGCAGGCGGCTGTAGGTGCTTCGACGGCCGCCGGCCCCGACCGTGCCGCAGCAAGGACCGACCCTGCGACGGCAGTGGCGCCTGGTCTGGTCGAGGCGGAGCCTAGGGCGCTGCCCTCGGCCGAGGCGACCGTCGGGGCCGCGACGGGTAAAGCGCCCGTTAGTGGCGCAGAAAGGGCGGGTGCCGTTGCGACCGTGGAGGAGGTTGCGCCGGCACCGGAGCAAGAGGTGGCACCGGCGGAGGGGCCGCAGCCACAGCAAGACCTGCCGGCGCGGCCGATCAGCACGGCGGAGGGCGAGGTCGTCGAGCTCCCTGCCGGCGCCCCGGAAGAGGTGGCGCCGGAGGTCGAGGTGCCGGTTGCGGGGGCGCCGTTGGTCGGAGCGCCAGTTCCCGAGCCGCCAACGGGCGAGGTGCCGGCGCCGGAGGCGTCGACGGTGGAGGCGGCAGCTCCAGAGGTGCCGGTAGCCGAGGGGCCGGTCACCGCCGAAGGGCGGGTGCCGTGGTCGTTGCCCTCGACGACGCCCCTCTAGACAGAGGAAAACAAATAATGGGGGTCGAGGGGGGCGAGGCCACGAGTCGAGCTGACGCCTCGACCTCCGCTGGGGCCGCGGGAGCTGCGGGCGAGGCCAACGAGGCCGGCCCTTCGGCGGGGCCGGGAGACGCCCCGGCCGCGTCGTCATCGTCGTGGCCTGACTTCGCCGCGCTGGCGATAGCGCGGGCTGAGGAGGAGATCCCGAGGTGGGGGGGCCGTCCCTTCAGTTTAGGGACGCCGCGAACCCCGATGCCGAGCCTATCCTCACTCTGAATGACAGGGATGAGGTGCATCGCTGGCAGTATCTCGAGGGCGTCCGCTAGCATCTCGATCGGCTACTCCGCGTGGCGTCCGACGCCGTCTCGCGGGGTATACGGGATGCCACCGAGGTACGATTAATCTGTTAGCTTCTTTCGTGGCTCTCAGTGTCTTTTTTCCTTGGTTTCATTATCTTTTTTGGTCTCTTTTGAATTAGGAACTGAAGGAGTGCTCCCGCCGCAAGTCACTCTTCATCCGAGGTGAGAGTGGCGTGTGGGCGTCGCTGTCCCGGCAACGGGCCCTGGTCGAGGAGACCCAGAAGAGGCTCGCCGATCGGACCGCTGAGATGGCGGAGCTGCGCACCGCCTACTCGACGGTGAAGGAGGAGGCGATCCAGGCTTGGGCGGCTGAAGCCGCAATGCGCACCGAGGTGGACAAGGTCCGGGAAGAGGCTGCCCAGGCTCGCAGGGACCTCGAGCCCCTGGCGGCGAGGGTCAAGGAGCTCGAGGAGGACGTCTCCCAGGTTGGCCGTCAACGTGACCTCCTCAACGTCCAAATCGGGCAGGTGACGGCCCGGTTCAGCGCACTGAAGGACGAGGTCACGGTGCTGAACGGGGCCGTCCAAGAGAGGGACGCGGCGCTCCTGACCGCCCGTTAGGAGATTGAGGCGTTGAAGGCGACTGTCCGTGACAAGGACAGCGCCCTCTTGGGGCTCGAGCAGACGTGCGGGGGGCTCCGCGACGAGGTTGTGGGCTTGAAGACCCATATCGAGGGTAAGTATGACTGTTGTAGTTATGCCGTCGAGGCCTTGTATTAGGTGCTAATTTTGGCTTGTCGTATTCCAGAGCTGGAGAGTGAGAACCGGGAGGCCCACTCGTCCGCCAACTCCCTGCAGAGCCTCCTCGAAGCCGAGACCCGGAGGACCCAACTGCTCGAGGGCGCGATCACCACGGTGTGCGACGGTCTGGGGGTCGAACCCGACGCCGACACCGGTGAAGACGCTCCAGGGAACTCCTTCATCCGTCGGGTGGCGGCGCTGGGCCACCTTGCCCGGGAGAAGATTCGGGACAGCCTCCATCACAGCGTGAAGAGGGCGCTGGCCGTCGTCCGCTCGGGGTTTGTGTTCGACATGGAGCTTGTTGCCGACGGCTTCATCACAGACCCGGAGCGGACGGATGAAGACAATGAAAACGCCTGCCTGGAGCTGATCGAAGCCGCGGAGGGGCCTGGGAGTCGTCTGGCCTCGCTCTTTGAACCTGAGGTGGTTCCGCCTGCCGACGATGAAGGCCTGTGAGCCAAATTTGGGCGCAGAGGCCCATGTAATAAGTTAGTCATTTTGAACTTTGGTCGTGGTGGCCTTGGAGGCCCTAGAAAATTCGGGACATAAATTAGTTCGTGGTTAATTTAGTTCCATTCGAGCTTTTCTTCCCTTATTGCTTGGATTGTGTTCTCGTACGATTTACTTGACACGCAGTCGCGCCCTTTGGCGTAGGGGAGCGAGTGGAGGTACCGTAGCCTCGGAGGCGTAAGTGATCTCGCGGCTCGACTGCCCTCGAGTTTCAGGGTGCTTTTGTGGCCTCGCGGATTGTGTGAGAACCTGATCTAAGCGGCAGGGAGTGTAATCTCTTTCAAAGTTAGGAACCGTCATTTAGGTCTCCCTAGCGTGAAGTTGCACCTCTAGAAGGTGTAAGGACTGAGTGGAGGCACCATAGCCCCGGAGGCGTAGGTGATACTCCTGGCCCGAGGGTCCTTTCGATCCTTAGAGTGGTCTTACAGCGCCATTGATCTAAGAAGCGGTTCTTAAAATTTTAAAAAGAGTGTAAGTTTTTTCGGGGACTGAGGGGTTCCCCCTGTGTAGCCCCCGATGGAGGGTCGATTCTGGTGGTACAGAGTCGATCCTTCCTCATCTTGAGATGAAAATTTTAACACTGTTGTATTCTTTATTGATGAAAAAGAAAATACAGAGCCTCGAGGCTTTCTAAGGAAAAAAGCGACGTAGCTGTTCAATGTTCCAAGCGTTGGCGAAGATTTCGCCCTTCTCGTTGGATAGCTTGTAGGTGCCCGGCTTTAGTACTTCTGCGATGATGTACGGTCCTTCCCATGGCGGTGTGAGCTTGTGGCGTCCCTTAGTGTTCTGGTTCCGTCGTAGCACCAGATCGCCGACGTTGAGGTCACGCTTGCGGATGTGTCTATCGTGGTAACGTCGGAGACCTTGTTGGTACCTGGCAGAATGCAATAGAGCCACATCTCGGGCCTCCTCGAGCTGGTCGAGGGCGTCTTCTCTTGCGGCGTCATTGTTTCTCTCGTTGTAAGCCTTCAATCTTGGGGACCCGTATTCAATATCGGTTGGAAGGACTGCCTCAGAACCGTAGACTAAGAAGAACGGAGTGAACCCCGTGGCTCGACTCGGCGTTGTTCTTAGGCTCCACAGGACCGAGGGCAGCTCGGCAGCCCATCTTTTGCCATGCTTTTTTAGCTTGTCAAAAATTCTGGGTTTCAGGCCTTGTAGGAGCATGCCATTGGCACGTTCCACTTGGCCATTTGTTTTTGGATGAGCCACGGCCGACCAGAGCACGCGAATGTGATGGTGGTCGCAGAAATCCAGAAACTTTTTACCAGTGAACTGGGTGCCGTTGTCCGTGATGATGCAGTTGGGGACCCCAAAGCGATGAATAATGTCGGTGAAGAATTGCACAGCTTGCTCGGACCTGATGCTGGTGATAGGGCGGGCCTCGATTCACTTGGAGAACTTGTCAATTGCGACAAGCAAGTGGGTGAAGCCGCCAGTCGTTCTTTTCAGTGGTCTGACAAGGTCGAGCCCCCAAACGGCAAACGGCCATGTGATGGGGATGGTTTGCAGGGCGTGTGCCGGAAGATGTGTTTGTCTCGCGTAGTACTGACAATCTTTGCAGGAGCGTACTAGCTTGACAGCGTCGGAGACCGCGGTTGGCCAATAGAACCCTTGTCGGAAAGCGTTTCCGACGAGGGTTCGAGGTGCTGCGTGGTGACCGCAAGCCCCCGAGTGCAAATCGTTGAGCAGGCCTCTGCCTTCCCCGTTTGTGATGCAGCGCTGAAGGACGCCAGTAGGGCTGCGGCGGTACAGCTCCCTACTGTCGCCAATGATCACAAAAGTTTTGGCCCGGCGAGCGATCCGTCGAGCCTCGGACTTATTCGAGGGGAGGTCCCCTTGGATAAGGTAGTCGAGGTACGGAGCGCGCCAGTCAAGCTCGAGGTCAGATGGCGGGGTCGATTCTTCTACCTGTAGGGCTTCAGCCCCGGTCGAGGGGGCTTCTGCCTCAGAAGGGGGGTCGACCGACGTCCCGTCGACCCCTCCGTCTGGCCTAAGGTCGACGGATGGCCGCTGGAGATCTCTCGTGAAGACGTCTGGTGGAACCGTAGTTCGACTCGACGCGATTTTCGCCAGTTCGTCGGCAGCCTCATTATATCTGCGCGAGATGTGGTTGAGCTCGAGGCCGTGAAACCTATCCTCGAGGCGCCGTACTTCCTGGCAGTAGGCTTCCATCTTTGGGTCATGGCAACTCAAGCTCTTCATGACCTGGTCGATCACGAGCTGGGAGTCGCCTCGCACATCAAGGTGTCGGACCCCGAGCTCGATGGCAATTCTCAGCCCCGTGACGAGTGCCTCGTATTCGGCGACGTTGTTTGACGCAGGAAAATGAAGCCGGATGACGTAGCGCATGTGAACCCCGAGGGGCGAGATGAAGAGTAAGCCCGCGCCTGCTCCTGTTTTCATCAACGACCCATCGAAGTACATGGTCCAGAGCTCAGCCTAGAGTTGTGCGGGAGGGAGTTGGGTGTCGGTCCATTCAGCCAAAAAATCGGCTAACACCTGTGACTTGATAGCCTTGCGTGGTGCATAGGACAGGGTCTCGCCCATGAGTTCAACCGCCCATTTAGCAATCCTACCCGAGGCTTCCCGGTTCCGGGCTATCTCTCCCAAGGGGAAAGAAGAAACCACAGTAACCGGGTGGCCTTCGAAGTAGTGTCGGAGCTTGCGTCGTGTCAGGATGACGGCGTATAGCAGTTTCTGAATTTGTGGGTATCGAGCCTTGGTTTCAGAGAGTACCTCGCTGATGAAGTAGACCGGCCTCTAGACAAGCAAGGTATGCGCCTCCTCGGCCCGTTTGACCACCAGGACCGAACTGACTACCTGTGACGTCGCAGCGACATACAGTAGGAGTGGTTCCCCCGGGATCGGAGGGACGAGGATGGGCGAGTTAGAGAGCGTGGCTTTAAGTTTCGTGAGAGCTTCCTCAGCCTCGAGGGTCTATGAAAAATACTGTGATTTCTTTAGGAGACGGTACAGAGGGAGCGCCTTTTCTCCGAGGCGTGAAATGAAACGGCTGAGCACCGCAAGGCAACCAGTGACCCTCTGTACGCCCTTCAGATCTCGGATGGGGCCCATCTTAGTTATCGCAGAGATTTTTTCAGGGTTGGCCTCGATGCCGCGTTTGGATACGATGAATCCTAAAAGCATGCCTCGGGGGACGCCGAAGACGCATTTCTCAGGGTTAAGTTTGATGTTTTTTGCCCGGAGGCATCTAAACGCTACGTCGAGGTCGCTGACCAGGCCGTCGGCTTGTTTTGTCTTGACAACGATGTCGTCGACATAAGCCTCGACCGTCGACCCGATGTGTTCCCCAAAGACGTGCTGCATGCACCGTTGGTACGTGGCCCTTGCGTTCCGGAGACCGAAGGGCATCGTAACATAGCAATACATGCCGAATGGGGTGATGAATGAAGTCGCTAGCTGGTCGGACTCCTTCATTTTGATCTGATGGTAACCGGAGTAGGCATCCAAGAACGAGAGAGTTTCACACCCCGCAGTGGAATCAACGATTTGATCAATACGTGGCAAAGGGAAGGGAACTTTCGGACATGCTTTATTCAAACTAGTATAGTCTACACACATCCTCCATTTCCCACTCTTTTTCTTAACTAGCATAGGATTAGCTAGCCACTCAGGATGATGAACCTCCTTGATGAATCCGGCCTCCAACAGCTTGTGGATCTCCTCGCCGATGACCCTGCGCTTCTCCTCGTCGAAGCGGCGCAGACGTTGCTTCACCGGTTTGGATCCGGCCCGGATCTCCAAGGCGTGCTCGACGACTTCCCTGGGTATGCCCGGCATATCCGAGGGACTCCACGCAAAGATGTCGGCATTTGCGCGGAGAAAGTCGACGAGCACGGCTTCCTATTTCGGATCGAGGGTGGCGCTGATGCTCAGCGCCTTCTCGTTGGGGTCAGCAGGGTCGAGGGGTACGAGCTTGACATCCTCCGTGGGCTCGAAGCTGCCGGCGTGGCGCTTCGGGTCGGGAACCTCGTTCGCGAGACCGTCGAGGTCCACAGCCAAAGCCACCGACTCCAAAACAGCCTCGCCGTGCTCGACGCACTCGACGTCGCATTCGTAGGCGTGCTCGTACGAGGGCCCCACGGTGATGACGCCGTTTGGACCTGGCATCTTGAGCTTGAGGTAGGTGTAGTTTGGCACAGCCATGAACTTGGCGTAGCACGGGCACTCGAGGATGGCGTGGTACGTCCCACGGAACCCGACCACCTCGAAGGTGAGGGTCTCCTTTCTGAAGTTGGCCGGTGTGCCAAAGCAAACGGGCAGATCGACCCGTCCGAGGGGTTCCGCCCGCTTCCCTGGCACAACTCTGTGGAAACCCCCGACGCTAGGTTGGAGGCGCGCTCTCTCGACCCCCAGGAGGTCGAGGGTCTGGGAGTAGATGATGTTGAGGCTGCTTCCGCCGTCCATGAGTACTTTGGTGAGGCGTGTGTTGGCGATGATGGGATCAACAACAAGAGGGTAGACCCCCGGATTGGGGACGTAGTCAGGATGATCATCACGGTCGAATGTGATGGCCACCGCAGACCAGTCAAGGAAACGAGGGACCGCCGTTTGTACGGAGAAAACCTCTCGTCGCTCTCGCTTGCGTTGGCGAGCCGAGAGGCAGGTCGAGGGCCCTCCGTAGATCATGAAGCAGTCGTGGATCTCGGGGAATCCCTCATCCTTGTCGTCACCCTTGGGGTCCTCCTTCTTGTCGGTGTTTTTGCCGCTGCACCCTCGAAGTACCTGCGGAGCATGTGACAATCCTCGAGGTTATGGTTAGTGGGTCCCTTGTGGTAGGGACACGGCTCTTTGAGCATTTTGTCGAAAATGCCTCCACCGGGAGGGCCTCGAGGCTTCTTGCGCTCGGTAGCGGCGACAAGCTCATCGGCCGGAGACTCGGGCTTGCCTTGCTGGCCTTTCTTCTTCTTTCGGTTGTTCCTCTTGGAGCCCCGGGTGGAGCTCGCGGGATCGTCAGCCTTCTGCTTCCCTTTGTCCTGCTCACCGCCGAAGATGGCACCAACCGCCTCCTCGCCGGCGGCGAAGTTGGTGACGATGTCCATCAATCCATTGGCAGTGAGTGGGGTGTGGCGGCCCAACTCTCGGACCAGCTCTTTGCAAGTGGTACCAGAGAGAAAAGCCATAATGACGTCGGAGTCGGTGACGTTGGGGAGTTCGGTGCGTTGTCTGGAAAAGCGCCGGATGTAGTCCCGGAGGGATTCATCCGGCTTCTGCTTACAACTTCGGAGGTCCCACGAGTTGCCGGGGCGCATGTAAGTTCCCTTTAAGTTTCCCTCGAACACTCTCACGAGATCACCCCAGTCGTGGATCTGCTGGGGCGGGAGATCCTCGAGCCAGGCTCGAGCGGTGTCGGAGAGGAACAGAGGGAGCTGTCGGATGATGACTCGATCGTCGGTGGCCCCGCCCAGCTGACATGCCAAGCGGAAGTCGGCGAGCCAAAGTTCGGGTTTGGTCTCGCCGTTGTACTTGGCAAGAGTCGTGGGAGGACGGAACCGCGCCGGGAGTATCGTTTCGCGGATAGCCTTACTGAAGACCCGAGGGCCCGGAGGCTCGGGTGAAGGACTGCGGTCCTCCGAGCTGTCGTAGCGCCCGCCCCTATGCACATGGTATCCTCGAGCCACACCGTCACCGTGCTTGCGCGTGCGGCGCTCGACGATGTTGCCACGGGTGTCTCGAGGCCCTTGGTCGTGAGTTGTGTGCTCGGGGGCGGGAGCCATTCGAATCCGTCGGGGATGTTCGGGATGAACCGAGGCCTCTCTCTCCTGCCGAGAGGGCTCCGCGAGCCGCTCCGAGGCGGGCTCGCGTCGCCTCGAGGCAGAGCTCTCGGCCTGCTGCAGGGCAGCGGTCTCGAGGAGTTCTCGGATCTCATCTCGAGCCCGGCGAGCATCGAGGTCTGACGGCTCGGGCATATTGCGGAGGAGCATGGCGGCGGCGACGACGTTCTGGCTGGCTCGAGCGAAGACCGGGGGGTTGGTTACCTGGTCCTCGTCGATGCGACGGTTGACGTCGCGAGCTCTCTCGCGAGCTCTCCCGCCAAGTGCGCGTTCCGCGCGCTCACGCTCGAGGCTTTGTTGAAGCAGACGCAGGTTTTCCCGTTCCTCGTCGAGCCTTCCCTGCAACTCGCGGATTTGCTCGAGCTGCACCCCTTGGTCCGCAAGGAGTTGAGCTTCGTCCCGTTCGGCAGGGAGCTCGACGTGTGGAGGCGTGTGCCTTCCTCCGACCGGCTCTTCTTCCTGCGGATCCGACGCGCTTTCAACATCGACGTTGAAGCACTCGCGGGTCGGATCGTAGGTGTCATCAGCCGAGTCAGAGTCAGGGGCGCCGAAATAATAGTATGACGGGGGAATGCGTGGCCGTTGCGGATCGCCACTGGGATTGCAGCGTGGGGAAGCGGTCACACGGGGTTCTGTTTCTGGTGCCTCCGTAGAGTCCAGATAATCAGAAGCCGGCGTGGACCCGACGAGGTCTAGAGTGGAGCGTAGATGGTGTCCGGGGAGTTCCTCATAAGCACTCATGCGAGTGCTCACGGAAGAAGCGTACACCTGGGCAGCCGAATCTAGCCCAAACGGGAACGGTGAAGGAGGTGTGGCTGTCCATGCTGGAACGGGTGCTCCGGGTAGCGGTGTCTCACCGGACGGAGGAGCGGCAGGATTCCCCGTCGGCATGTCACCCTCGGCTAAGCTGATCTTCCCCAGACCTTCAATGAGGGAGTCTGGGTTGGCGTCCGGCTGAGGGGTGCCGAACCGGGGGATCCCGTCACCCTCCGCGAGATGAAGACGGTGGTTACGCCGGGCTCGTCGTCGTCGGGCGGCTCGCGCCTGCCTTGAACGACGATACCGGCGGATCGCTCCCCCAGGCTGGGAGAGCTCGTAATCCTCGTCAGTTGGGTGCCTGGGTGGGAGTAGGACCATGTCGTAGCCGTAGCCAAGTGACATGAACTCCAAACTCCCGAACCAGATCACCGTGGCCAACGGGATAGGACGATCGGGGTCAGCCATCCAGGAAAAAGGCGGAAAAGCGACGTTGGCACGCAGCGATCCCCTACTTGGCGCGCCAACTGTCGGTGTTCGGACCCGAGGGGGTCCTAGACCAACGAGTAAATGCTGCGTGTCCCTTTCCTGGATGATGATGCAAGGAGAACACACGGGGATTTATCCTGGTTCGGGCAAGAGAAGGCCCTACGTCCAGCGGAGGAGAGGAGATGTTGTATTTCCTTGCACCGAGGTGCTTGCGTAGGGGTTACAAGCTTGCGAGAGAGGGTGGTGTGCCCAGGTCTCAAAAGAGGAAAAAGGAATACAAGTCGATTGCTTGGGATGTTGATCGCTATCTGGTGCTTGGTTCGTTGTCCGTTGTCTTCTCCAGAGCCCTGGCCTACCCTTTTATAGGACGAGAGGAGGCCGGGGCCACGGATGCCTTGAGATGACGTTTTGTCTATCACTGTCGAGGTGACTGTAGCGACGTGCCCTAGAAATGGGAGGCCATCCCTGGACTTCCATGGTGTTGCAGAGGACGAGACGCCGAAATGACCCGGAGAGCCGTGCCATGCCGTCCTTCCTTCCCTGTTGCGCTGTGTTAGGCGTCGAGTCTGGGTCGAGGCCGGGTCGAGGCCGGGTCGAGGCTGATCGGATAAGTCTGAATCCCTGGAATCGCGGTATACGGACTTTGTCGTATCCTCCCTCGAGGGCAACTGGTGACGTACAGTGTGCGGTAAGGTGGGTATAGTGACGTTTTCCACCTCCCATCACGGGATGGGCGGTAAAACAGTGGGGACTGACATTGGTATTGTTCCCACGTCGACCACGCGCGCAGCCATGCCGGTAGGTGGTAGTAGGTAATTGCATTAAATGCTGAGACTTTTGTCCTGGGGTAGGTAAAGAGAGGGGGTCGAGCGCCTCGACCCGGGCTCACGCGAGTCGGAGTTCGGTCGAGGTGCCTTGTCATGCGGGACGCGGTCGAGGTCTCCCGTCGACGGGGCCTCGTTCGAGTCGGAGATGGGATGCGGTCGAGGCATCCCGTCGAGCCGGTCTCGTACGGGGCGGACCTGTCGTGCGTTTTGAAGTGGGCGGTGTTTTATCGTGGCTAGGTTGTTTTGATCTTTATTATTGTTAAACGTGGGTATCCTATTTTATTGGTACCGACACCATTTATAGCCAAACATTAATAAAGTATTTGCTTCAACAGCTGCGAATTCTCGCCCAAGTGAAGAAAAGGTAAGTTTTGTGAATTTTTAATTTCAATCAAGGTTCTTTAGAGCTTTTTTTTGAGAGGGAGACACTCGACCATATATGTTCTTTAGAGCATCTCCAAGAGTTTGGCATATTTTGTTTATCAAAACATGGAGTTTGGTAACTCCTAAATTAGTATGGGAAAGAAAAAATAGCCAATCTCCAATAATTCCCCATAATTGACTTTCAAAAAAGCAAAATTGTGGACCCACACACTAGAATCTGCAGGGTTTTTCTTCCCCCGTCGCGAGCTCTCGTCCCTTCGTCGTATTTGGTCGCCGGAGATCCTTCCCAGCCGGGCGCCGGGCACTGCAGGCCGCCCATCCTAGGCCATCCGCGTCGGCTGTCCCATCCGCAGGTAGCAGACAATCTTGATAGTCCATCCGGTAGCAGTAGCAGCCATCAGGAGCACCAGATCAATTTGCCGGTCACCACCATAGCAGCTAGCAGAAAGTCTTCGCAGTCCCATCCGCAGGGAATATGCACATTCCCATCAGCATATACAGTAGTATGCACGCCGGCACAGCAGTGGGCAAGGAGAGGACACCGGCACAATAGCGGGGAAACTCATGAAACTCATGATGCGCGGTGCGAGGTCGCGCGTATATTTGCACGTTGTCGACGGTGATTTGGGAAAGGCGGAAAGATGGAGAAGGAAGATGCGGTGATTTGGGAAAGGCGGAAAGATGGAGAAGGAAGATGGAAAACTGTTGGAGATGAGTTTTTCTCATTTTTTTTTCAAAAAAAACAAGAATTGGGAAGGGATATACCAAACTCTTGGAAATGCTCTTAGAGCATTTTACAAATAAGATTCCTATTTTGCCAACAAATGAAGAAATCACATCTTGTCTGCTATGGGCCAGGAAAGCTCAGGCCCATCCCAATTTTGCCCGAAAATGGGCTGGTCGATTTCTTTGTTTATTTTTTGGCAACTGAATGGCGTACCAGGTAAACATGTAAGGGACCAAAATTCAATTCAATTTATTAGATTTGGCAGGGGCCACAAAGTATGACGTCCACTCTCCCACCTGGGGCATGATTGCCCATCGACCCCATCCAGATAAGTATGGGTCAACGTTGGCCCTGGGCCGCATTATATATAGGCATCACGCCCGCTCGCGCCTTCCTTGCGGCGCCGAGGTGGGACTAAATCCCGCAACGCCGCTTCCCCGCTTGGATGTTGGATCCCCGCCCGGATGGCTGAGCCTGAGCCCTGAGCGGCTTTGCGCGGTGCGCTCCAGCTAGGCCGCGGTGTGGAACTGGGCCGACAACTTAGTAAACTAGTATATGGGCCGAGCCTGGTTAATATTTTCTAGTGCCGATTTGCTTCAACCATGCAGCCATTGACAGCCTCGACAAACAGATGCAAGCAAAGCTGCGCCATCGCTACTAGTACAGTAGTACTAGACTAGATAGTGTCTCATCATCTTCTTGGACAACGATCGATATTACGTTCTCATCGTGAAAGGAACTGGGAAAGCAGCCCGCTTACTAATTACTATCGCTTGAACACCTCAATCTAACATAAAGTAGGAAAACAAAAATTTCCATTGCTTGATTGGAAATTACAAAGGCATAAAACACTGCACCCAGATATTAGCATTACAGGTGAAGATTGTCCTTAACACATGGAGCAAGTGAGCAACCACCAGAGACCAGACTTTTTTTTTCGAGATCGGGCCGTTCACCCGTTTTTCATTAAGAGGGAAACTTCACGAATACAAAGACGGCGCAGCCCTGATGGCGAGTATCCATCAGGATAGCCCACACCGAACACTCCTATCTACTGGGTCCCAAGTTTCAGATTACATTGCGGATCGATTTTGCGACCAATACGGCACAACAAATGGCCAGCGTCGTGAACCAACACGAGTTTACGCACGACATGACGTGGAGCCCGCGAGTTCAAGCCCCGCACGTTCCAGATGAAGATGTTTAGACCT
This sequence comes from Saccharum hybrid cultivar R570, assembly GCA_038087645.1. Classification (NCBI taxonomy): domain Eukaryota; kingdom Viridiplantae; phylum Streptophyta; class Magnoliopsida; order Poales; family Poaceae; genus Saccharum; species Saccharum hybrid cultivar. The sequence continues at coordinate 25,536,895 of JAQSUU010000198.1, forward strand.
ATCATTGGGAGAGTAGGAGAGGCGACCAACTAAGCATAAATTAGGCGGCGCAAACGGACCTCATGGCCCGCTGCCTCCTGCCCGTAAACAAGACCTCCATGGCCTCCCTGGATTCATCGGCGAAAGGACCTTTGAACGCCATGTGGAGCTCCTCAAACGATGCCTGATCAGGGAGCTCGGTCTCGACATGGATGCCGACGCGCTTCATCATGACCTTGCGAGCCTAGGCCTCTGGATTCGCCTCCCTGTGCACGCTTTTCGCCGCCAACCGCGCACTCCTCTTGGGGATCAGAGCAGTATCAGTGCCCTCCGTAGCCTTCCCCTTCGGGCGAGTGCGCCTAAGAATCGGTGTGTTGAGGACCGGTGACTCGAGCGGCTTCATAAAACATGCGATGAAGTCGTCGATCGGCGTCGGCTGCGACACAGTCCTCTCGCCACCCGAGCTGTTAGCATCCGGGGAGGCCGGCCTCACGACTGTCGACGCGGGCAGAACCGGCGACGGGGCCTCCACGTTGACATCGTCGACGCGCAAGGGCATGGGCCCTTGCACAGCCATGGCTAGACGGTCGTCCGATACGTCCGGCACGGCTTGCCCCTTGTCGGTCGGCCCAGGCGAAGCAGATGAGCACGCTTCCGGCCCCGTGAGGCAAAGAAGCACAGGCTCCTCTTCCTGCGAAAAGGCTTGGGCCACAAACACATCTTGCGAAAAGGCCCCGAAAGAGACATCCGGCCCATCAAGCACCAGGGTAGGCCTGCGAGGCATCTTTCTCATAATACTCTCCTCATCCTCCGCCAGAGCGGTCCCCACCATACCCCGGCGCGGGATGCGAGATGAGAAATCACGGCGTGGGTAAAAGTCGATGGAGTGGCAGGCTTCACCGCCGCAGGGTCTGACGTCACGCCGCGGCGTGCACTGCGCGGCCTCGTCCACCATTGGGTCAAAGTCCAGCGACTTGACAGTAGAGGGTGAGCCCACACCGATTTGAACCTGGTCAGCTCTCTCTGCCACTGGATCAGGTACTCGCGTCGCCAGGATCCTGTTGGCAAGGCTGTCATCGTCGCAGCAGGGCATGGAGCCGCATACCGGCAGGACAGGGCAGCCGAAAGCCCCGACCTGGATCACCTGCCTCTCCACGCGCGCCTGCGCGGCCACGGCCGGGTCCACCTCCATCACCTGGCGCGGTAGGAAAACGGGCTCGGAGCCCCTCCCGAGGCGAGGATCATCTGGCCCAGCGAAGCGTGTAGTCCGTGGGCGCGGTCCACGGCGGCCACCACCACCGAACCCCGGATGATAGCCGTTGAAGTTGTTGTCGTCACTGTCTTCGTCGTCGTCACCGGCGCCGTAGAACTCATCGTCCGACGACGGCGGCGGTGTGTGCCAGTCTTGGAACTCCAGCAGGCGAATACGAACCAGATATCTGAGAGCAGGCACCTCGTCATGTATGACCTCATGTGGCCTCAGGTACAGCGGTGACCCACCATCGTGCTCCTCCTCCGGCTCCGGCACAGCCATGATGACCTCGTCGGGAATGAGGTCCGGATGAGCGCACCAGGTGGCCACGAACAGCTCTCTCTCATCGTCCGGGTCAGCCAGAGCATCAGGGTTCGCGAACACCACCTTGACCCCCGCCGAGCCGAGAATGGACTGCGCCACCTCCTCGGACCTCGCATGCGACGGGATCCCCTTCAGTCCGACGAGCGCCCGATACCTGAACGCACCCGCGGACCCCGAGATGAGGTGGGTCCAGCGCCGCCAACGCAGGGTGAATGGCGCGCCGGCCGGCCGCTGGTTGGCGAGAATGAGCTCCAGGTCCTCTTGGCGATTGAAGCGTACAATGAAGTCATCAGGCCGGGTCCGGCGAACGGTGACCCGGTCCGCGGCGATGCCGTAATGCTCCTGGAGGTGATGCAGGATCATGGCCGGTGACACAGGCGGGCGGGTGCCGAGGACCAACGCTAGCAGCGTGTTCGACAGGGCGTCCTCCGCTGCTTGCAAGGCCGGGGTGCGCGGGACCACAATCAGCAGGATTGGCGTCTTGGCCCGCGTCCGTGGTGACGCCGCCGGCTCTTCAATCCACCTCAACAGGCAGCGCGGGTAGCCCTGCCGGCGACCAGAAACACGCGAAGGTCCCGCACCATCGACACCGCCTAGCCCGACATTGTTGTCCAGATTCAAGCCACCCCCGGCACCAGCGGGCTCCACCGGCTGACCATCAGAGGCTGGCGCGTCAAACGGCTGGCCGTCGCCGGCCAGCGCATCGTCGCCGTGCAACTGGCCCGTGCCAGCAGAAGCGTGGACCTCCCCGTCCCCCGGCCCCGCGACACCTGGCTCCAGGGTCGGCTCGCAAACGGGGGGACCGAAGGCGCTCTGCCCGTGGAAGCCGAGCAAGCAGAGGTCGTGTCCGCAGACTGGGCGCGGTGAGAGCGACGGCTGCGGGGACCCCCATGATGACCGGGACCCTCACCGGGGGAGCGACCCCGCTTTCCAACGCCGCGTCCCCGAAAGGGAAGCAGAGGGCAGTCACGCCCGTGGTGACCCACCCCCATGCAGTTGAAGCACCGGGCCGGGGACGTGCACGTAGCCTTAACATGTCCCTCGGCGAGGCAGTTCCAGCATTAGTTTCAGACTAAGTTGTGCAGCATTAGTTTCATGTGTGAGACTGTGAACTACTCCTGGGTATCCTGCCATCCTGGAGCAACGGATTCTATCTCACTCCGAGGATCCAATGACCAAGCAAAACTATATTGCAGGTCATGAGGTGGTACGGTGGTGTAAATGTTGAACTCATCAACCAGTCCAAATGCAAATTTATCTAACTGTCGTCATCATTAAATTAAATGTTACAAATTTGTGTTTCAACCAAATGACATTGCAAGTCTGAAACCCAACAAAGGTCAACGATAATTTGGTAGTAATTGACTAGGCGACATTATGGTATTATTGAGAGTTGAGAGTTGAGACCCAGGCATCCTACATCTGTTGCATGCAATTTTCCACTGCAGCGCAGTAGAAAGTTGACCTAGGGCGGGTTTGGTTGCTTTTCGGACTTGACTTGGCTCGCTCCAGCGAAGCAGGCTACCACGGGCCAGGCTTTACAACTGAAATATCAGTTTGTTTGGTCCATGTACTCATGTAGCCAGGCCACAAAGAGAAGATGTTCGGTTGTCCGCAGCACACAGCTCTCTCTCACATTTCAAAAGAAATGCATGCATCCTCGTGCGTCCACCGGCATCGAGTGAGCTAGGCGCCGGAGGAACGAGCATGTTTTCCGCATGCTGCGAGCCTGGCTGGTGGACTGCTTTTGCATCACGCAGATCTGGTTGGGGGGCTAAACTAGGCATCCAATCACGCGTCCATTGCATCACTGGGGTCTGATTTGGCGGGATGCATGGAACCAAATACCCCCTAATCTTCATTGCTAATCGCGCGACGAAGTGGGTGAGCACGTCGAAGAGGTTATGGGAGCTGATGGAATGGCAGCAGACAAGTACGATTCAGCAAAGGTGACGGGGAACACGCGGTCGAGCTTCGGGTGGATGTGGCCGCCGGCCACAGCTAAAAGACCATTCATAGAGACGTCTTCGTTTTTTTTAATAGAGACGACTCAATCTAAACAATTATCTCTAAAAATAATTTTCAAAATGAGTCATTTGGCTTATGCTATTCGTTTTGCTAATCTCTTGAGTCTACTCTTATCTCCTACCGTTCGTTTCGCTGAAATTTAGCTGATGCTGATGCTGATTTGTTATGAGATGAAAATATTGTTCCTTCGCTGAAAAGTATCATTGAAGTAATGCTGAAAAGTAAGGCGGTATTTGTAGGGACAACAGATATTTTCAGTCCCCTCAACAAATGCCCCTGATTTTAAGGCAGCTCTATATACAACCATCTTTACAAATTGATATTTAGAGGTAGCTCTAGAAATCCATTTGTAAAGGCAGTTAGCTTTAGAATCATCTAGAAAAATAAGTCCAGCACAGTAACATTCATTTTTTTCAAATAAAGTCAGATGAAGACCGACTTTATAACAAATTAATTTGTATATCTTGAAGAGATCTACGACATTGTAATTGACAACTTTTTCAATCGTAATCATTGGATCCAACAAACTACTCCTCACATTTTGAATTCATTGTTTGAAATTTTCAAATGGTCTCAAACGGAGAACGACCAAAACCAATGTTATAGATATAAAAAAAAGATATAAGGCATTGCAGTTGAGAGCTTTTTCATTAAAATAATATATGGTCCGGAAATTTAGTTTGAAGTCTCCACAGGTTGAAATTCAAATTTTCTAATGAACTCGGATGGAGAAATGAAAAAAAGAATTATACAATTTTGTAGTTGACAACTTTTTTTACCTGGAATCATTTATCCAATAAAAGTTTTGTTTGAATTTCTCATATTTGAGATTCATTTTTTCAAAATGACCTCGGATATGGAGGAACGAACAAAATCAAAGTTGTAGTAATCGATGATATCTACAACTTTGCAGTTGAGAACGTTTTCATTTGAATTCTCTTAGGGTCCTGAGTACTCGTTTAAAAATCTAGTGAAATGAATACGAGGGAAATGTTTATGCTCTTTAGCCATAATTGACTCTATGTGATAAAGTGGTTAGAGTAGCTGCAAGTGAGGCTTGAGATCGTAGGTTTGAACCCCTTGTTTTTGTTATTTTTTCGGTCCAATTTATGAATTATAGATTATTTCTTTGTAGAGCCACCTCTATAAATCCCATCTCCTCCAGGGGTGGCCGAACAGCCGCCTCGCTATACAAATTGCTTGTTTCTAGCAATTTAAACTCTGCCTTTACAAAAACATCTATAACTGCTGCTCGGTTGTACTCCATCTATCTCAAGAAGAATATAAATCTTATTTTATGAGAAGTGAAATAATCTTAAATTTGACTAAGTTTATAAAATATATTATCTACATTTAGATCTTTAATCAGCTTTACTATAAAAATATATTTTATAATTAATCTAACTATACTTATTACGTATTATAAACATCGATATATTTGGTCAAAATTAAAAATCTTTAACTTCTCCTGAGATTTATATTTTTTTATACAGGGAGGGAGTAGTAGTGGGCGGTGGCATGGAGGCCGGGGCCGAAGGAGCAAGTCCTGCAGGTGCATGCACGCTCGGCCGTGGGTGCAGGCCACCTATACGACCCACACCGTCACCTCCATCTCCATCTCCCTCGTGTAATCCCTCACGCCGCCGCCGAGGCAGTCCTAGTCCTAGAGCCACTTGTGCTCCGTCCCGACCCGGAGCTGCATGCCCAACCGGCGACGCAGAGGCTGTGGATGGCGAGGTCTGAGAGGCCGAGACTCAACGACCCTCCCTCCCTTCTGCTCATCCGATAGTTTGGGTCGGATCTAAATACTAGCGGGAATTGTGGTTGTTCCGAGATCATTTGGTCGGTTCCTACACCCTGACGGCCGACGGTGTTATTAGACGCCGCCGCCGCCTGTGACCACGGACACGATTGTGAAGCAGCGCAGTTGCGGTAGTGGGGTGCGGTGCTGCATGGCCCCTTCACTCGTGTCTTGAACCTCTTTGCCGACTTGCCATGTTCCTACTCGCTTTCCCTGCCTGCCAACGGTCCGGAGTAAAATTTCAACAACATCGATGGAAGGTTGTTGATTTGGACAGCAGGTCAACAATTTCTTTATATCCTTTATATCGATAGAAACTCCTCTGACAATATTTTCAACAACATCGATAGAAGGAGTAAATTGTTGATTTGGACAGCAGCTCAACAATTTCTTTATATCCTTTATATCGATAAAAACTCCTCCGACAATATTTTCGACTACGGTAATGCTCAACCGCGTACGTCCGTCCCGCATCCGTCCATTCGGACGCTCTGGCCCGCAGACCGTCCACCGGCCTGCTCCCCTCACCATGACACACACGGTTTATAAAAAAAGAGAGCGATATTTTCCCATTCGCATTGGCGGCATCCCGTCGCGGCGTTTCCCACCCTCGCACCACAGCCACCCGGCTCCTGCTCCTGCTTCACCGCCCCGCTGCTCCTGCTCTTGTTCCGCGCACCCACCCCGCCGCTCCCGACGCTGCTCCTACTCTACGCCCTCGCCCTGCTGCTCCTGCTCCTGTTTCACGCACCTGCCCTGCTGCTCCTGCGTTGCTCCTGCTCTGTTGCCCGATGACGCCGCCAACAGGCACCGCTAGCGCAAGGAGAAGCGTTGGGCCCTGCGGCGGCAGCCCTCCGGCCTAGCCTCCTGCTACGGCTACGGCGCGCCGGCGCCCTGATGCAGACCGCGGAGGAGGCCGCACCGAGATACGATGCATGTTGCAAGTGTACAATTCAAATATTTCATATGTTTTAGAAGTATGTTGCAAGTGTTTCATACGGATGTTGCAAAAGTAGATCAGGATGTTATATATGTTACAATGGTTGTACACGTATGTTGCAAACGTCTATCCTAATGTTTCATCTATTTTTTCAGATGTATGTTACAAGTGTGTTTATCTGAATGTTGTATATGTTGCAAGTGTTTTATGTGGATGTTACGTTTGTTTGCAATTGGTTTTTTCAAGTGTTTTTTTTGTACGTGTTTTATACGCATGTTTTAAGTGTTTCATTTGTCCTCTTTTGTATGTTAAGTGTTGGATCTCGATGTTACAAATATAGATTGGGATATTGGACATGTTGCATAGTGTTTCAAGTGTGTCCCAAATGTTTCATCTGTTTTAGGATATGTTGTAAATGTTTCATTTGGATGTTGCAAAAGTAGATATGATGTTGCACATGTTATAGTGGGACCCATCTGCCGCATCCTGCTTGAAGCTATTGGGCATACGCAGGGGCGCAGCAGGAGTGAGCATCCGGATGCTAGCGTCTAGATCGGACACCCGAGCACGCTAGCAGCTCCGTGTCGACTAGATATCAAAATATTATCATCATCATCTATTTTTGATTTCTCTCTTGCCAAAACTAAAAAGATGAGATTGCTCTTCGGAATATGCACAATATATAGAAAAGTTATTGGAAAACTAAAAGTAAAATTGTCTCTCTAAAATATACTCTCTCCGTTCCAATTATGTTACTTTGACTTTTTCTTTTTACAAATTATGTCACTTTGACTTTTTCTTTTTACAAAAATGCTACATCAAGTTGTTAGAAGGGGAAGAGACGGACAACATGTTTAAGAAAGACAACATGTTTACGAAAGACTTGTCCAGCCGAGTGAGAGTGACTAAAATCTAACCCGGAGCTAGCTTCCTCGTAATCTACGCTGTGCCACCCCGATCCATCCCTGCACTCAGTACCACGTCCCCCAACTCCACCGCTGGCAGAAGTAGCTCCCATCGCCATGGCCGCGGCGCTCCTCCTCCTGCTGGTCCCGCCCGTCGGCCTACCCGTCGGAATCCCACGCCGCGCGGATACCACTGAAAGGCCGCCACGTCTTCATCACGGGCGGGTCCAGCGGCATCGGGCTCGCCATGGCCAAGGCCGCGGCACGGGAGGGCGCGCGGGTCTCCATCCTGGCCCGCAACCTCGCCCGCCTCGAGGAGGCGCGCGCTGCCATCCAACGCGACTCGGGCCACGACGACGGCGTCGGCGTCCACGCGGCCGACGTGCGGGACGCCGACGCCGTGGCGCGCGCGCTCCAGGAAGCAGGACCCGTCGACGTGCTGGTCTGCAACCACGGCGTGTTCATGTCGCGGGAGCTCGAGAGGCAGGACATGGACGAGATCAGGTGCATGGTGGACACCAACCTCATGGGCACCATCCACCTCGTCAAGGCCTCGCTCCCCGCCATGAAGGCACGCGCCCGCGAGACGCGCCTCCCTGGCTCCATCGCGATCATGTCCTCCCAGGCCGGCCAGGTAGATAGATGATGCTCCGCGAAGTTGTTGGCTGCCTTGCCTGCCATGCAGCTAAGGTGTTCGACGTGCTGCTGCTAGCTTGGGAGCCTGGGAGATTGATCTCTCTTTTTGCTGCGCTGCAGGTTGCTTGGTATCTATGGTTACGCCGCGTACTCAGCGAGTAAGTTTGCTCTTCGGGGATTGGGTGAGGCGTTGCAGCATGAGATCATCGCGCACAACATTCATGTCTCGTTGATATTCCCTCCTGACACAGAGACTCCGGGGTTGGAAGAGGGTAAGCGTTGCTTATGAACTGGGCAACTACGTTTTAGTTCATCTCTGCTTTGCTTTGGTAGCAACTGAAAAGTGAAACCATCGAATGCCTGAGTTATCCTCTTCGATTAGATATTCAAGCTTTTCAGCTTGGCAAAATTGAAAATATCGGAGGAGCTACCTTCTAATGAAAATATTGTCTATTACTCACATCAGCAACTGATCTCAGCAATCGATTGGTTTCACGCTTACACTTGGCTGTAAATCAGTATACTAAAAATCATAGACCAAAAAAAAATGCTGGTATAGTGAATATTTTACACTCCCATTTGTTTCATTCGGTGCAAGGCTCATACTATGCTCTAATTTGTTTCATTATTAGGGACATGTTTTTCATGGTATCATTTCTCAAGCACGCCAGCAAAAATTGGGGGGGGGGGGGGGGGGGGGGGGGGGGTGGAAAGTAGAAGAATTGTTACTAAGCCTTGCATCCTAAGTTTTGAAAGACACTGTCTACACATTTTGTTACTGATGAATGCTGAGCATGTGGTTTGCCTAATTTCAGATCATAAGAGGAGGCCAGAATTGACAAACATAATAGCTGGATCGTCTGGCAAATGAAGGCCGATGATGTTGCCAAGAAGGCTCTAGACGGCATCAAGTCTGCAAAATTCATTGTCCCCTGCAATTTCGAGGGCGAAATGTTAGCTGCAGGCACTGCTGGTTTATCCCCGCAGAGCTCCCCGTTAATGGCATCCGTAGAGGTGATAGGCGCTGGACTCTTGCGGTTTGTGGCGCTCTGTTTCCAGTGGAATTGGTTCTCTACCATAAAGAACTATTATGCCAAGAAGAAGAAGAGCGAGTGATAAGTGATGACACAAACTGTACCTGGACGTTCCTTTCCTAGATTTCATTAAAGTCGAAACAAATACACATCGCAATCTAAATGTAGCATGGTACTACTGTACTAGACATGTTGAATTTCTCTATCATTTTTCTCCTCATCTTTTTTTCATGAGATCATGTCTACAGACTCAACTGTAGATTATGGCAAAAACAATAGGCAATGCTAAGGTACAAACTTTACCTTTAAGGAGGTAATATCTCAAATCAACCTAAGCCATTGATTTTTTATATTTTATAAATTACTTAATAAATTAACAAATCCAGGAAAAAGAAAGTAATCACTGTGGATTCCCTAATCACGGGAGAAAAGATCTCGTCTCCATTCCCATAATCATGGGATTCCGACGGATCGCGCACGGAAGCGGTCGAGCGGCCGGACGGACTCGATCGCGTCGGGTGCAGTGCTCAATGCGCGCTCGATTGTCCTCGTGCAGGGTGTGATCTACTGATCTGGTTGACATTTGTTTTTTTTTTCAAATAAATTCAGTTTTGTGAAATTGTCCATATAGCTATTGGCATTGTCAGCCACGTACTAACACGTATACACACGCTACCTACATATAAGTCAGGTACACGTACTCACATTACCGGCCACTCGCTAACATGTGTACTGTGTACACATGATACACATATATGTCATGTACACGTAAATACGTAATGACGTACGTATGTACGGTAACACATACTCAAATGCTATTATTATCACACATACAAGTCATATTAAATACAAAATCAAGTGTATTAGGCCACATACAAAAATACATGGTAACCAAAATATATCAAGTTTAAAGTTGCAATTTTTTTTAAAAAAATTGCCATATCCACCGGATCATGCATGCATCAATCCAATCTAGAAAAAAATTGTATCTAAAACTTCCTTTATCTATTCAATTTTACCAATTTAAAAAATAAATAAATATTTATTTCATCTATTACCTCCTAGAGGTGATATGTTGTCATAACCATCCGATCAAAATAAAAATGAACGGCTCACGATTATCTGGAGATACCGCAGCAAAGCTCAAAAACAATAGAATGGAAGGCAAAAGAGCTTGGATGGTCTGCTCCAAAGCGAGCTCATGTGTAAATCCTTTTTTTTTTTGGGTGGGGGGAGGGGGTGGGGGTGGGGGTGTGGGGGGGGGGGGGCGCAAATTAAAAAAAAAAAGAGGAAACATAATGATTGGACGAATTTGGATGAATTGCAGCAAATTGAGAATGCTACTAGCCATGTGCTGACGTGTTAAGCCAAAGAGACCCGGTGGCCAGTTCACTCGCATGCCTATATTTTGATCCGGAGCGTCCGAATGGAGGCCAAGCCAAGGTGAAGGTCTACTGCAGCTGCAGTGCCTCCCGAACCGAACGAAAGCGTCTCGCCGCCCAGTCGCTTCTCGCACGCCGTCTCGCCAAGTCTCGTCCAAGCGCAGCGTCAGCGCCGCAGGACCTCGTGCTAGAGTTTGACGACGAGGAAGCGGAGGAGGCCGAGACGGGCCTATTCCGGAGTGAGGTGGCGGCAACCGCCGACGAGTGGAACGCTGTCAAGTGCCCCGAGCTGGAGGTGTTCGAGCTCAAGGAGCTGCCAGATCGGAACAGTGGCGTCGGTCGAGGATCGCCTGACCTTTTCGCTCGCATCCTTAACGCCCATCTTTTCCCCCGTATGGCCGTATTGGGTTTCATCATATTTCAGAGTTTGGGCCAAAATTTGAAAAAATGTGTCTATGTTTCATCATCTATAGAAAAAGAGAACATACTCAGGATAGGAGATAAAAAATGTGTGTCTATGTTTCATCTATAGATATATATTGTCACAAAATTTGAAATATAAAAACATGAGAAAATAATAAATTTCTGATGCAAAGGCATTAGAATTTGTCTTCTAGTGTAAATGCAGCTGATTTTTTTAGATTGAATTCGAATCTCAAATTGTGTAACACCTATAGATGCACTGTAGATATGCATCATTTTAAAAAGAAATATTCTTACTATGTTTTTAGAGGGTTTTCATAATTCCATAAAAAACGTTGTTTGCACGGAATATTTTCTAAACCTAGACTTGCATATTTCCTGCAGTTTCTTGACGAAGGCGGTAGTTGAGCACAATAAAAGGATCTTTATTTTTCCAACAAAAGTGGAAAATGGCATCTTTGTCGTCGAATGCTATGGGCCAGGAAAGCTCGATGGAGCTGTCCATCATAGTTTTGTCTTACTAGGGGTGGTCCGTACAAGGCGTAATCCCGTAACCCATTGTCAACCACCCACTGGTCTTCTTTCATTTCACCTGCAGTTTGTTGACGCGGAGCTAAAACCGCACTATGAAATTTTGAATTCAACAAGATTCTTTTGAAAATAGTACTATTGGCCCTGCCTAACAAAGAAAGAATCGAATTTCTAGCTTACACCACTGTGTTGTCTGTTGGTGTGTTTACACTTGCAACAACTCATCGTTACGATGTATCGTATCAACACGATCCACCGCTGCTTGAGTCTCAACGCCGTAGAGCGGAGAGTGAATGTCATATCAAATACAAATAGTGTGACAATTATTTGACTGAACAAACTTTGGTTAATTGGATGGCATAATAACAAGAAAAAAAATCTAATGAAAACAGAATCTGCCAGGCTACAGAAATTGGCATGTGCGCTAAGCAACGTGGGGACTTTTTTGTTCTGAAAAAAAGATACAAGAGGGTGTTTCGCCAAGAACACCAGTCAAATTTTCCACATTGCATTGAACTGCGCCAGGGACCAAACTTTAATTTTTCAAAATTGGCAGGGGCCGCGCGAATGCGTACCTCCTCGAGGTCTCAAGCACAAATTATAATGTCCACTCTCCCACTTGGAGAGATGGTAGACCAGCGCACCGACCAGGTGCAATATGGACCACTGATCTGGGCCATGGGCCTTACTAATCACCCATCAACCCCGTCCAGGTAAGTATGGAGACTTGTTGTTCTTGGGCCGTATTATATAGCAGTCTCGCCCCATCGCGCCTTCCCTGTGGCGCTGAGGTGGGACTAATCCCAGCGCGTCTCTGGGTCCTGACTCCTGACAGAGATGTTGTAATATCGCTCTGCCTTTGGATCACGCTTGGACGACTGAGCGTCTGGCTCCACACGGTACGCTTCAACTAGGCCGCGCACAGTGTGGAACTGGGCCATCAAGGTAGTAAAATAGTACATGGGCCGAGTCTGGTTGCCGATTTGGACCGGCTTCAGCTATTGCCGATTTGGACTGGCTTTCTATCTTTCTCCAGGACTCCAAGCCTAGTTCGTTTATATTTTAGAAGAAGAAAAAAACTTTGTGCGTGGCATCTCACCTTGCTCCCTGAAAATTTTCAAACAGAGTGATCATCTTGCTCCGTGAAAACTGATGTGATTTCTTAGCTTCCATAAGCCCCACAAGGCTGCTGAAGAGAAGGCGTTATTGTTATGGATATAGCTTTTCAGAAGTTAGTTCTGTCTCCCTGTTTGAAGCATTCACACTCAGTTCCCTTGGTATTGCTTTCAACTTGAAAAGAGAGAGATGTTATTGGATATAAGAATGAATTGTTTTAGTTTGTACATGATGATGCTCCATTACTCCTTGAGAGTTGACACAAAAAAACAAAGTAAATTTAGAGCTTTAAAAATTTTAGCTCACTTTTGAGGTCTAAAGCTCTGACATGATGTGGGCTAATGCCCCGTTTGGTTTGGGTGTTAAAGTTTAACAAACACTGTAGCACTTTTGTCTTATTTGACAAAAAGTTTCTAATCTTAGACTAATTAGGTTTAATAGATTCGTCTCGTAAATTACTCCTAATCTGTGCCGACATACATACAATTAGTCTACATTTAGTACTCCATGCATTTGAGGGAACATTGATGTGATGTGAGTTAAACTTTAACACACCCAAACCAAACAGGGCCTAAAGTCCAGAGCTAATTTTAGACCATTTGTTTATAGGTTTTTGCTCTAAAGTTTAAAGGAGGAGATCCAAACCTGCCCTAAATCAGTTGTTACTTCTTTTGCACTGCGCAAGTATCTAACTCGTTAAATACTCTCTCTAACCCAAAATAACTGAACATCTCTTTTTTTAGTCCAAACTTTATAATTTTTAATTAGATTTATAGAAAATATTGTCGATATTTACATCTCTTATAATATGTTTTTACGGAACTATATTCCTTTGTACTCATTTAATAATATTTATTACACATCTTATTTTTTATAGTTGATTAAATTTAAAATGGTTTGCCTCGTAAAAACGAGATAAACGAAATGTACAATTATTTTTGGAATGACAGTCATGGGTGTGTTCAGTTGGTGAAAAGTAGGTGAAAAATTACTGTAGCACATTTCGTTGTTATTCGACAAAATTTGTCAACCATGGACTAACTAGGCTCAAAAAATTCGTCTTGATATTTACAGACAAACTATGCAATTAGTTATCTTTTTAACCTATATTTAATGCTCCATGTATATGTTCAAAGATTCGATATGATGGGTGGAAGAGGAAATATTTTGGGTTTGCATGGGAAGTGAACACATCCACAGTGAAAAATTGTGTTTCTGGCGCAGTAGCAGAGTCGTGTGCTCCTAGGCCCTGTTTAATTCCAGAAAAAAACACTATGCGAAAAAAAGATTCCCCATCACATCAAACTTGCGATACATGCATGAAGTACTAAATATAGATGAAATCAAAAACTAATTGTAGCTTGGTTGTACTTTATGAGACGAACATTTTAAACCTAATTAGTCAACAGTTGGATACTATTTACCAAATAAAACCAAAACGTGCTACAGTACTTTTTTTTACACCTTTTTACACGTCTAAACACGGCCCTAGTGCAGTTGCTGGTGTAATTATCGGAAGGGGCTACCAGCAGCAGAGCTGCAGCGACCAAGGGGACGACGCGAGGAAGATGAGGGCGGTGGTGATCACGCGCGGCGGCGGCGGCCCGGAGGTGCTGGTGGCGCAGGAGGTGGAGGACCCGGCGCCGCTGGGAGACGGGGAGGTCCTCCTCCAGGTGGCCGCCGCGGGCGTCAACCGCGCCGACACGCTCCAGCGCCACGGCCGCCACCCGCCGCCCCCCGGCGCGCCCCCGTACCCGGGGCTCGAGTGCTCCGGCACTATCCTCGCGCTCGGCCATAACGTCCCACCGCGGTGGGCCGTCGGCGACAAGGTTGAGTAGATCGCTTGCCTTCTGTGGCGAACTGAGATTTCGCTTCTGCTGCTGTGTGTGATTTGTTTTGTGCGCCATGCTGCTGTCGCCCTGCAGGTCTGTGCGCCGCTTAGTGGGGGCGGGTACGCCGAGAAGGTGGTGGTGCCGGCGGGCCAGCTGCTGCCGGTGCCGGAGGGCGTGTCCCTTACGGACGCGGCCGGCTTACCCGAGGTGGCCTGCACCGTCTGGTCCACCGTGTTCATGACCAGCCACCTCTCCCCCGGCGAATCGTTCCTTGTAAGAACAATTCTCCATTTCCTTGTACGTAGCTGCGTCCAAGAGAAGTGGAGAACTCGGTTAGCCAAGTAGGTGCATCCTCTAGGAATGGGTTGGCATCGTGATTTCCTGATTCCAATTTTGTATACACAAATCAGTAAGGATCGTAAATGGTTTTAACCAATTAATTTGAATCAATAAGCATCACAAATGATTTCTATCTGCTGATTATCTTCTTGTGGATTTCTTTTGCTCCACGAGAAATCAGCATGCCATCACTAGCTGGGACTGAGAATAGTAAAATATAGCACACCCAAATAAAAGTACTGAAAGAGGTGCCAAATTCTTCTCAGCCACCTACTCCTATTTGGAGTAACTTCCATTACTTAACTGCCAGGAAATGGGGAGTGCAATTGGGGGTTCTTAGCATCTAATTAGATGTGAATCTCTCTGTTTGTGTTCGTTCGGGATGACAATGTATCTTCAATTTTGCAGATACATGGAGGATCAAGTGGAATTGGTACATTTGCTATACAGATTGCCAAGCACCTTGGAATTAAGGTTTTTGTCACGGCAGGTTTGTTCATTATAACATAAATAAGACACAGTCAAATGTTCTTGGTGATGTCATGTCCCCAATAATTGTGCTGAAAAATTATAGGAAGTGAAGAAAAACTAGCAGCCTGCAAAGATTTGGGTGCTGATGTATGCATAAACTACAAAACTGAAGACTTTGTTGAGCGTGTCAAACAGGAAACTGATGGAAAAGGTATATCGCATAATCCTACCACCTGATTATGTTTAATATTAGCTCAATTGTATTGTATCTAAAGTCCATATCTTACAGAGTATTCTGTTAGCAACTGAATGTTTTTTTTTGAAAGAAAAGGCAGGAGCTCTGCCGCTCAATTAAGTAAAATAGAGGTTTATGTACACTTGGCATCCACTATGCCACACAGATTGGTCCTAGAACCAAAAGGAAAAGGAGGGGGGATATGATCCAGGCACCGCTAGAAGCTAAGTGGTCTCTCCAGCCATGGCCAGTGCCCTGTGTCTCTGCCCTATATCTTCTTTGGTCATGGAGGCTATTTGTTGTGCCGTCTTGTGCTCATTTTGAAATATCCTCCTATTCCTCTCCTTCCACAAGTTCCACACAATGTAGATGCAGACTCCATTGAAATGTCTTCGTTCGTGCTTTGGCACCTTGCTTGCTGTATGCTCCCGCTCCCACCAAGCAACTGAATGTTAACAGCATGATTAGTACCATTATTCCCTGGAGGAACTTCTTCCTCTTTTTTCATTTTTCTTTTTTTGCAGCAGTTATGTGTCAAAGCATTATAATCAAATTAATATGTGGTACTGACTGGAATCTGAACATCTACCAGGTGTTGATGTAATTCTCGACAACATTGGAGGACCATATCTCCAGCGCAATCTAAACAGCTTAGGTGTTGATGGTAGACTTTTCATCATTGGCTTCCAAGGTGGCGCTGTAACTGAAGTGAACCTGCAAGCTGTGTTTGCACGGCGTTTGACCATACAAGGTATTCTGGTTGCCTATGCCTGCAGGCAATAACAACCTATCTACATTGCAGTGATGCCCAGGACGTGTTGTTATGACATTTTGCTGGTTGATATGTTTTGTCAGTCTTTGGTTGTTCTCTTTATATAGGTGGAGGTGCTTGTATAGGATTCCTAAATGTTGTGTTCTATTTTAGCACTCGATTAAGGTTTCATGATCTTTTGTGCGTGCAGCTGCTGGACTGCGCGGCAGAAGCCTTGCTAATAAAGCTCAGATCGTCAGTGAGGTGGAAAAGAACGTGTGGCCTGCGGTCGCTGCCGGGAAGGTGAAGCCGGTGATTTACAGGACGTTCCCGTTATCAGAAGCAGCTGAGGCTCATAGGTTGATCGAAAGTAGCACACACATTGGCAAAATACTGCTGCTCCGATGACTTCCTGACTCTAGTGTTCGCTGCCAAACTCTTGGGGAGGAGTGGGTTCAAGCGAACTACAACTTCTGTAGCGACCTCTGTATGTATCAATGTATCATGTACTGGTGTGGCGTGCCTTTTTATCTTGTAAATTCGATCCTTGAAATTGTTGATGACATTGTTGTGAACTGTGATGCACAGTAAATAAATTATGGCTGCTGCAGTACCTTGATGTCAGCTTGTTACCAGTACATTCTTAGACCGCTGCTGACCTGGCAATAATGCTTGCCGATCTACAGACCCTGTCCTTCATCGGGTACATACTTTTCTGCTAGTCGACCATTGAACTAAAACTTGATACTCAGGAGTCATTTCTCTGATGACATCTCTGGTGCACGCTTTTCTTGCATAAAACTATTGAGCTAACCGTTGATACTTCGGTGCATTGCTCTGGACATGCACATATTTGGGAGTTGATGAGGAGATTTACCGAGTGCTTATTTTTAGAGAGTGCCGCTGAAAACGGTCAGAGGTCTGATTCTTTCTTTATATTATGCAAAAAGACGAATTAGAAAGTTGTTTGTAATCTCGTCCAACAGTATAGATACATAACTTGCCTCCAAAGAAAAGCAGACATTCTTCTGCCTCGACAAATAAAAAACATCGAACACATGCTATGCCTTTAAAGGATGTACAGGCAGGCTGATTAACGCTACATTAGGACGATACTTTGATCTAGTTGCAAGTTTACTCCCAAACGAAATCTTGTTACTTGAGATTGGCGCTTGACTATATATAACTTGTCGCACATTGGGGCGACCTGGCTGGCCTTCAACTTTTTTCTGCTCTTCTGCTGCCTGAGGAGTGCGCAGTCAGAACCGGCCTTCCACATTCTGCAGGTGTACATCAATCTTTTCTATCTTATCATTATACGGACTTAAGAGTTTATCTTCATAGCTAGCAGCGGGAAATAATTTTGGCTAAACCTTCTCCATTTTTTCAAGAGAAATGCTATTTATCTGTCAATAGATTTTTTGGGCAGAAATCTGTCATATTTGCAATGTTCTACAGTTCTAGTAGTATACGAAAGAGATGTTCAAGAAGGTTGGAGCAGACAGATCTTTTGGCAAAAATCTAACAAATTACAATGTTCCGTTCCAAGAAGTACAATGTTCCAGCAGTGAAATAAAAATGTTCTAGGTAGTGAAATAAAATGTTCAAGAACATCAGATACAATTTTATCTCAGTTTTTTTTGGTCAATAGTCCATCAATCCGTGGTCCTGCACGTGGTTAGAATATTAGAAAACATAATTATTAGAAGTTCATGTTTAGTACCTACAACTATTCAAAATTACTTATCTTTACCCTTTCTCTCTTGTGGTTCATTTTCTAACATGAGACCCATGTAGATACTTTGTAAACTCTCCGGTTGTTATGAATTTGTCAATTCGTAGGATCGATTCACTCTAGGATAGGCAATCAGAGGGGGGTGAATGATTGCGGAAGCCAAAATTAAATTTAAAAACTTCACTCTAAACACAAAACCGAATTAAACCTCGTTTTTCAATTCTAGACAGAACAGTGTGCCTTTAACAGAAATAAACTCGACCACCAAATATGCTCCAATTAATCTCAAAATTTAACACAATAAACTATATGAAATTTGTGAATGAACCCAACTGGAATCATCTCAATCAGAGGTCTAGAACTCGAGATATAAAATAAACAATGTCACTATGTCTGATAGTGACGAGAATTGGTCCAACTTTATTTTTGTGATTATGCAAAATCTATTAAAACTTATGCAATAAGACTTTTCAGATTACGAGCACAATGCCTTGGGACAGTTCAGATCAAACATAAGACATGTCTAAACTTGCAAACAGGATATCAATCTAAAACGAAAAGCTAGACATGTAAATCAAGAAGCTGATCTGTAGAACGAGATTAACAACACATCGATATGAGAGAACTGGATTTCATTACTCTGATAATGTGTTCACAAGATGCAACTTACAAGCATCCACACAATGATTCTACACAAAATCCCGAAGCACTAAAACAACCGCTGGCTAAACCCAGCTTGCGCTGCTCCTCTTTTCTCTAGCGTCGCACTTGCCTGCTTATGCTATTCTCCACACAAACAGAGTGCACACCTCGGTCTCCTTTTATACCAAAACGTCCAGCACCAGGGAACTGAGTCCGTTCTCTTGCACCAAACTCATCCAATGACCGAGCCAACATGCCCCTCAGGCAGACACGCACAGACCAAGCACGTCCACATTTTGCCTCATTAAACGGATCAACGAGACCAAATCAGCCAACGAGACCGAGTCCAGCCTAAACTCGCTAACCACCACCACGCACGTCCCATGCGTGAGCTCCTATCCATGCACGTATCACACATGCATCGTAGCAAAGTCCGACTGGACTTTGCCAAAACGAACATGGCAATGCACCATGCATTGCATGCATCAGCTGGCCCCACACCCACCATGTCAAGCTGCAACCTGCGTCGCACGCTTGCTCAATACCATCCTGGCCGCACCGACCAAGATCAACACCACACCGTAGCCCGTACATCTCCTGTGTATGTCTCACGGAGTGGTTGCCTTCACGTACATTTTTCTCTTAGTCCGAGCATCTCACATGACATCCTTGACCGATAGGACCTCAATTCCTTCCTGAACTTAGTCCCGAAACCTCAGTTTCTCCCTGAACCTAGTTCCAGTCTGTCATCGACCATGTTACGCCTCATGCAACACCTGCACATGAACAAACAAGCGCACACGTCCGAGTCCAAAGTCCACGACTTGACTCAAGTCAATCCGCACAACACCTCACACGAGTATGTCATGCAACAATACCAAATCACCATGCTATCATAAGCATATATAAGTAGCACATGCATATTAAATTATGCCATAATTCAAATCACTTTGCAATGCCAATTTCATATCAGACTAATTTTTCATCACATGATCTCACAATCTCCCCCTTGATGAAAACATTGGCAACACCATATAAATAATGAACATTGGCATTCACATCCACTAAATCATTTTTAAATCAAAGGCAAAGTGAAAATGAAAAGATCATCTCAAAAGATTCAAAAAGAGAAAAAAGATCATCTCAAAAGATCCAAAAAGAGAAATCATCTCTCCCCCTTTCTTATCTCACAAAATCACTCATGTGAACATGCAATGTGTAAAACTCTCTCCCCCTTTGACAATGGATTCATCAGGAGCACAAAAGAGAGCAAAAGAGGGCTCAACACCACTAAAGATTGCAACTCCCCCTCAACAAATGCTATGAGATGTAGAAAGTGCAAAGCTTTAAGAGTATAGCAGTCAGAGTGAAAAGATGCTCTAGTTGGTGTTGTCATGTGTGTAGCAACAAGTACAAGCCATAGCAAATGCTCAAACTGATCAAATAAGACAAAGTATGATACTTAAGCCTTTTGATTTAGTGTTAATCAATTCAAAGAGGTGTTCACCAATGAGAGTAGCACATAGCAAGTATAAGCAGGAGATCAATCTAGTGCTAGCAAGTGTATACAAAAGTGAACTACCCCATATAACGGTCATACATCATGTCTCAAAGACTCATTTCACACTTGTGTTTTTATCAAAGTTTTATCAGAGTTTGTAGCGTAACACAAGCATTAGGTGGAGCATGTGTATGCGAGAGGTTATCAATACTATCACGCCAAAGAAGTATGTATTTTTTTAATAAACCACGCCGAGTTCATCCCTAAGTGCAATAGGAAGTTGTCTCGTCACGAGTGGTTTTGGACTGCACTACAAGGCTCAAGTTCATCCCTAAGTGCAATGGGAAGCTGTCTCGATACCTTGACGTGGGACAGTAAAGATCCATCTCAAAAATTTTCATAACTTAACTTGGATTTCAATTTTTAGCACAAGTTTATCAAGTTGTCCAAGTCAAGTGTATGACTCAAGAAACATGAGACATAGCAACCTAGCATACAAAAGATAGCAACATGGATCTCAACACATCATATACACAAGCTAGTGCCAACTCAATGGTGAACATTTTTTCAAGTTTTCATCAAGTTATGGACATGTTCATAGATTATAAAATAGGCTTAGCTCATAACATGTATCAATGTGATCAAAAAGAGCCTAAGCAAGGAGCACTATCATGTACGCACAAAACATACCAAAGAGAGCATAATTTTATTCTAATAGCTATAGTCATGAAGCTTAAAGATGCTCTATCACACATGATGAGATGCAATGCAAAAAGGATAGGATTTGGCTCAAACTCTAGAGCAGCTAGGAGGGTTCAAAACAAATTCTTAGAAACAACCAAAAAGACCCAAAAGAGTACCATATAGAAAAGGCAAAATGAAGTAGTACAAGAATATAGACTCCCCCTCAAAACAACCAAGATGGATGTAACACCCCAAGTTCTCCCCGAAGAAGAGCAAAATGAGAAGAATCCAAAGGTTTTGTGAAAATGTCTACCAACTGATGTTCAATATCTATACGATGAAGCACAATAGTTCCTTTCTCAACATGATCTCGAAGAAAGTGAAATCTGATATCAATATGCTTAGTTCTTGAATGTTGCACTGGGTTCTTAGCAATACATATAGCACTAGTGCTATCACAGAAAAGAGAAACCTTATTCAAATTTATCCCATAATCATTAAGTGTAGCTACTATCCATAGAGTTTGTGAACAACAACAAGCAGCAGCTACATATTCAGATTTAGCGGTAGATTGTGCAACAGAAGATTGTTTTCTAGATGATCATGTAATAAGAGAATTTCCCAAAAAATGACATGAGCCAGATGTACCTTTTCTATTAATTCTACAACCTCCAAAATCAACATCAGAAAAAGATCTTAAGCTAATACAAGAGGAAGCAGAAAACCATATGCCAAAGTTTGGAGTACCGTGTAGATATCTGAGAATACGTTTTACAGCTTGTAGATGTGAAGCACGTGGGGAAGCTTGAAAGCGAGCACATAAACAGACCGAAAATTGTATGTCTGGCCTCGAAGCAGTAAGATATAATAGTGAACCAATCATGCTCCTGTACTCTTTTTGGTCAACAGGCTCACCCTCTTCATCAAGATCAAGTGATGTAGTAGCTCCTATAGGTGTCATAATAGGCTTGCAGTTTTCCATCCCAAAATGATGCAGGAGATCTCTTGTATACTTACTTTGATGCACAAAAATACCTTCATTTGTTTGTTTTACTTGTAGTCCCAAAAAGTAAGTCAATTTCCCCATCATACTCATCTCAAATTCTTTACTCATCATTTCTGAAAACTCAGTCACCAAAACATGAGATGCACACCCAAAGATGATATCATCAACATATATCTGAACGAATAATTGATCATTGCCTTGCTTAAGTACAAAGAGAGTTTTATCAACCTTTCCCATTGAAAACCCCTTTTCAAGTAAAAATTTCTTCAACCTATCATACCATGCTCTTGGGGCTTGTTTCAAACCATACAATGCTTTTGACAATTTAAAAACATGATTAGGAAATTGTGGGTTTTCAAAGCCAGGTGGTTGCTTAACATACACCTCCTCTATGTCGCCATTAAGAAAAGCACTTTTTACATCCATTTGATACAACTTAAAACCTTTAGATGCAGCAAAAGCTAACAAAATTCTAATGGCTTCCAATCTAGCAACATGAGCAAAGGTTTCTTCAAAATCTAACCCTTCTATTTGTGTAAACCCTTGAGCAACCAACCTTGCTTTGTTTCTAACTACAACACCATCCTCACTTTGTTAGTTTTTATACACCCATTTAGTTCCAATTATAGAATGATTAGGAGGAGGTGAAACAAGCTTCCAAACTTTATTACGTTCAAAATTCTCTAATTCTTCATGCATGGCATTGATCTAAGATTCGTCAGTTAATGCATGGGATACATCTTTGGGCTCAAAAGAAGCAACAAAAGCAGAATGAGCATATGAGTTAGAATCAATGAACCTGGATCTTGTTACTCTTTCATTTATATCTCCAATTATTTGCTCAGGTGGATGTCTCCTTTGAATGTGGCGAGGGGCTGAAATTTCTAGAGCATCTTCTTGTTCATTTTCAACATGTGTAGATGAAGCAGTAGCTTGAGGATGTCCAAGTGTAGTTGTAGTAGTAGAGGGTTTAGTAGGAACTTGAGGTGGAGCAATGGTAGGAATTGTGACCTCATCTTCGTCATCCTCATCAATAAATATGCTCTCCCCCTGAATATATGCACTTGTACCTGCATCACTTAGACTAGTGCCTGGACTAGTCTCATCAAAAGTAACTTCACACGTTTCTATTACTTTGTTAGTCACCAAAACAAGCACACGATAGCCACGTGAATGGGTAGGGTATCCTAGAAAAATGCCATCAGTTGATCTAGCTTCAAATTTGTCTAAGTTTCCATATTTTAACACAAAGCATTTGCACCCAAAAACTCTAAGGTGAGATACACTTGGCCTATGTCCAAAACGAAGCTCATATGCAGTTTTACCAAGTTTAGATCTAAAAAACACACGGTTTGAAATATAGCATGCAGTAGACAAAGCTTCAGCCCAGAATTTTCTTGGAGTTTCATATTCATCTAGCATTGTTCTAGCCATCTCAACCAAAGTCTTATTTTTTCTTTCAACTATACCATTTTGTTGTGGAACATATGGTGATGAAAATTGATGATCAATACCTTTTTCAGCGCAAAAAAGATCAAAAGAAGAATTTTTAAATTCAGTTCCATTGTCACTTCTTATAGCTCTAAGAGATACTAAGTGATCGATAGATAATCTAAGAACAAGACTTCTAAAATGACCAAAAGCCTCATCTTTAGATGCCATAAAGTAAACCCAAGAATATCTAGAGAAATCATCAACAATCACTAGTACATACCACTTACCACCAAAAGACTGAACTCTCGATGGTCCAACTGTATCAAGGTGTAGAAGTTGTCCAGGTGCATTTGTCATGACCATAGTAAGCGGAGGATGTGAACCTGCACACATCTTACCATGTCTACAAGAGGAGCACACTATATCGCTTTCATGCTTAAGTTTAGGCAATCCACGTATGAGATCCATACCACTAACACACGTGAGGTGATCAAAACCAACATGCCCAAGTCTACGATGCCAAAAAAATAAGTCTTTTGAAACATTGGCAACTAGACACCTAAACTTAGCATCATGTGAGGCATCAAAATCTGCTTTAAAAACTCTTCCGAATCTTGAAATTTTAAAAACTAGATCACTTGAAGAATCTAACACTTTGCATTCTCTTTTATTAAAACATATTTCAAGGTCTTCATCAATCATTTGTGAGACTGAAAGCAAATTGAATTTCAAGTTCTCAACGAGTGCCACATCTTTAAACATAAACTTGTCATTTACCTTTACTGTACCTTTTGCCATGACAGGTGTAGGAGTAGCATCTCCAAAGGTGACACTTTCTGCACGAGATGCATGAGAGAGGGAGGAGAACCATCCTTTATCACCAGACATGTGACGTGAGCATCCAGAGTCCACTAACCATATGTTCTCCTTCCTCGCACGAGAAGCCTACATAGAAACACATGATGTCGAGGCCTCAGTACTGGGGTTAGAAATTAAACATTTAGGAATCCAGTACTGAGACACACGACTAGTAAATGTAGGCACAAAACGAGTATTCTTATGTAACATTTCATATTTAGTACTATTAATATTTCTGGTCACAAAAGAATACGCCTTTCTCAAATTAGACCTAGCCTTAGCTTTTTCTTTCTTTTGTTGTTTGGCTAGTCTAAAACAAAACTGTACAAGATGTCCATCTTTACCACAATGGCTGCAAGTGTATTTAACTTTATGTTTAGTTTGAAATGTATAAGTGGCATTTACATTTTCTTGATTAGAAGATGACATAATACCAGCAGATTTAAATACCATCTTTTTAGTTTCATTAGCTATCTCAAATTTACCACTACCAAGAGGTTTAGAAATAGTTGGTGCATGAGCCTTAGAATGAGCATAAGAATCAAAACCTAAACCGGTTTTATTTGTACTAGTCTTTTGTTCTAAAATTTGATTCAAAGTTTTAGTTCCCAACTTTCCTTGCAAGTAATCAATACATTTCAAAAAGATAACACAATTTTCACATGCATCATTCTTAGATTTATCCTTTTTACCACAATTAGAACATGAAAGAACCTCATGAATAGCAAAATTATTTTTCAGTTATTCTATTTTAAGATCAGCATCTTTCAACTTCAATTTAAGTAATTCACATTTGTTACAAGAGGTTGGTTCAACAGTAGCGCAAACATGTTTCTCATTTTTATCTTTTTCAGCCTTAAGTTGATCCAAAGTAGAAACATGCACATCCCTTAATGAAGTAAGCTCATTATAAACTATGTCACATGATTTGCAAGAATCATCATCGGGAATTAAAATTTTTAGTCTTGCAATTTCAGCATGTAAAGATTCAATTAAGACATCATGTTTCTTAATCCTTTTATTTCTTTTCTCTAGTAAAGTACCAAGTTTTTCAACAACTTTAGCTAAATCATCATAAGAAGGTTTTACCTCATTGTAGCTGTCGTTGTCAGAAGCATCATTATCGATGGAGCTTTTACTACTTGCCATTAGACACAGCCCAATCAAGTCTTTCCTTCCTTTGGAAATGTCATCATCACTATCTTTGTCCACATCACTCATGTTGACTTGCTCAAGAGCTGAAAGAACACGATGCACCACCTTGCGGTTCAAATGACCCTTCTTTTTATTGCTTCTCAATGTGTGTTTCTTTGTTCTTTCAGTTTCTTCTTCATTGTCATCTTTATCTTTTTCAATTCTTGCTAAAAACTTTGGACAATTCGAACGGATGTGATTAACATCTCCACACTCATAACACCTTAGAGGACCAGTGTGTCCTCTCTTCCTTGATCTCACATTTTGCAAGGCTTTTGTGAAGCGTGTAGAGAGGAGTGCCAAATCATCTTCCGGAAGTTGTTCTAGCTGTTCATCAGTTAGTGAAGACAAAGAAGACAATGCATAGCTAGTGGAAGAATTATCACCATTTGAATTGCTAGATTGTGAGGCCAAAGCTATTGATTTATTAGCAATATTTTTTCTAGTAAAAACATATAGCTCATGAGTTTTCAATTTAGAATAGAGAACATCTAAAGTAAGTGTGCTCATGACAGTAGATTCTCGAATAGAAGTAACTTTCATTTCCCATATAGACATATCTAAAGCTTCAAGTAATTGACATGCATTTTCAGCATCAGTATATGTAACATTAACAGAACGAAGATTACTGAGGATTTTATTAAAGCGAGCAAAGAAATCATCTAGTGATTCATCAGGTTTCATCTCAAAACGCATGTAATCCTTTTTGTACATATCTTGACGTACCTCTTTAATTGTAGATGAACCCTCGTGGTAATCAGAAAGTGCTTTCCATACCTGATATGCAGATTTGTGATGTGCAACACGATAAAAATCATTCTTTCCAATACCTTGTATGATCGGGTTCCTCGCCTTGCTGTTAGCTTCCACCTATGTCATGTTCGCCTCAGTCACATCATCATTTTCGGCACCTCATACGGCTTGTAGACTTTCTCCCGTATTGCAAAGCCTTGCGCTTGAATATAAGACTCCATCTTCGCTTTCCAGAACTGAAAATCAACACCATCGAAAACAAACGGTTTTGCCGTATACCTATCCGTCGACATGTTTTCTAATCATCGGTTAAGATCAATTAGAAAAAGTAACCTTGCTCTGGTATCACTTGTAGGATCGATTCACTCTAGGATAGGCAATCAGAGGGGGTGAATGATTGCGGAAGCCAAAATTAAATTTAAAAATTTCACCCTAAACACAAAACCGAATTAAGCCTCGTTTTTCAATTCTAGACAGAACATTGTGCCTTTAACAGAAATAAACTCGACCACCAAATATGCTCCAATTGATCTCAAAATTTAACACAATAATATATGAAATTTGTGAATGAATCCAACTAGAATCATCTCAATCGGAGGTCTAGAACTCGAGATATAAAATAAACAATGTCATTGTGTCTGATAGTGACGAGAATTGGTCTAACTTTATTTTTGTGATTATGC
Source organism: Saccharum hybrid cultivar R570 (assembly GCA_038087645.1). Lineage (NCBI taxonomy): Eukaryota > Viridiplantae > Streptophyta > Magnoliopsida > Poales > Poaceae > Saccharum > Saccharum hybrid cultivar. Next base: position 25,563,364 of record JAQSUU010000198.1, read on the forward strand.
AAAATCTATTAAAACTTATGCAATGAGACTTTTTAGATTACGAGCACAATGCCTTGGGACAGTTCAGATCAAACACAAGACATGTCTAAACTTGCAAACAAGATATCAATCTAAAACGAAAAGCTAGACATGTAAATCAAGAAGCTGATCTGTAGAACGAGATTAACAACACATCGATATGAGAGAACTGGACTTCATTACTCTGATAATGTGTTCACAAGATGCAACTTAGAAGCATCCACACAAGGATTCTACACAAAATCCCGAAGCACTAAAACAACCGCTGGCTAAACCCAACCTGCGCTGCCCATCTTTTCTCTGACGTCGCACTTGCCTGCTTCTGCTATTCTCCACACAAACAGAGTGCACACCTCGGTCTCATTTTATACCAAAACGTCCAGCACCAGGGAACTGAGTCCGTTCCCTTGCACCAAACTCATCCAATGACTGAGCCAACATGCCCCTCAGGTAGACATGCACAGACCAAGCACGTCCACACGCTGCCTCATTAAACGGATCAACGAGACCAAATCAGCCAAGAGACCGAGTCCAGCCTAAACTCGCTAACCACCACCATGCACGTCCCATGCGTGAGCTCCTATCCATGCACGTATCACACATGCATCGTAGCACCAAGTCCGACTGGACTTTGCCAAAACGAACATGGCAATTGTAACACCCCTGGTGTTATAGTAACTAAAAACCTGCCATGTCATCATTTGCACTGCAAATCATACATGATTAGGTTAACAATGTTATGCATCAACTAAAATGAGTTTAAATTCTTAGGTTGGATGTGTTTCTCGTTGTGTGACTCGAAATCCGAAAACCCTAATTTCGACTATCACCGCAAATACTTAGTTTATGCCCTACGTAATTTGAGGTGTATGACGGTGTTATACACTAGTGCCAAGTGTAGGGTATAAGCTCTAGTCTAAATTATAAAAATAAAGCTTCAAGTTCGAGTTAGGGTTTGGAATCCAAAAACTTGTTACAAGTTTTCCGATTCGAATTCAAATTCAAATTTGAGGAATTATTAAAAGAATTTCTTAAGTCAAACTGGTCAACCTAGGGAGCCATTTGGTCAACCATGTGAGGTTTGACTCAATGATGCCCTAGGGTGAGGGTGTGATCCCTAAGCAACCACAAATTAATAAAGAATCAAGTTTCAATTCAAAATCTTTCCGAAAACCCTAGAAAAACAAAACCCTAGTTTTACCCCTTTTGGAATAGATCAAAATCTAAGCAAAAATTGGGAAAAAGTGTAAAACCAAGTTTGTAGATCTTTTCAAGGGATACAAGTTTGATGTTTTGAGTTTTCAAAGTTTCAGTGTAAAATTTGAAGTAATTTTGAAAAGATTCAAATCTCAAAATTGTCCCCTTTTCATTTTCCCCATCCAATTTCAAAATGGAGGTAGAATTTGAAAATATTTTGAATAGCAAAGTTGTAGGTCTGTCCTAGATGTACAACTTTAGTATTTTGAGTTTTTGAAGTTTCAATACAAAATTCAAAGTAATTTTGATTTTACAGAATTCCAGAAAATGTCCCCTTTTGAATTTAAATTCAAATTTCAAAAACTAAGCCGAATTGGAAAATGTTCATATTGAGAAAGTTGTAGATCTTTGAAAATGGAACAACTTTTGTATTTACAGATTTTCAACTTCTATTCAAGATTTGAAAGTAATTTGAAATTTTCCTTCAGTGGCAATTCTGTAATTTATTTGAAATCTTCTCCAACCACCGAGCGCCACCTCCCGACGACGCCGGCGATCTTCGTTTCGCTTCCAGGCGCGCCCGCGACATCCTGTGACCGCCTCGTCACGGTCAGGACGCTCCGCGTGTCGTTCCCGAGTCGACCGGCCATGCCTATAAACACCACCGTCGTCGGCCAAGCCGATTTCTCTTCCTCCTCCGCTCTTCGCCGCGACCGGCCACCGCCACCCGCCATCCAAATTCACCGTCTCTACTGCTCCACTGTCCAATAGCTCTCGCCTCCAGCTCCGCAGCGTGTGCGCGCAGCTCCTGGAGCCCTTGGTCGCGCCTCACCTCCTCTGCGCTCGCCGCAAGACGCTTTCTTCCTCGCGGCTGGCAGCGACACCACCGTGACCGCTTCACCGTGGACCGGCCGTTCCAGCGCCTCTCAGTCGTCACCAAATCGCCCAACGCAACCACTGTGAGCCCCTGCACGTGATGCTCCTCTTGTTTTAATTGCTACCGCACCGTAGGCGCGTTTTGTGCGTCGGGTCGCCGGCCGGGTCGCCACCGTGGCCGCCATGGCCGCGGTCAAGCCTCCTCCGTGCTGTAGAAGGACCAATTCGTGTCTTAGCCTAGTTCGCAGGGTTCGGGCGATGATGTTGGGGTGGTTGAAGCGACTCCGATGCTCCGGAGGCTCGTCGTCGGTGAGCTCACCGTCGGCGGTCACCACGGCAGCGCGTCCGCGCGCGCGGGAGAGAAGGAAGAGAGGAAGTGGGAGCGGGACCGGCTTGTCAGTGGCGTGGACGCGGGCGAAGCAGGCCGGCTGGCTTTGCTGGGCCGAGCCGGTGGGTGGGCCGCGCGCGTGCGTTGCAGGCCGGGCTGAGAGAGAGAAGGAGAGGAAGCAGCCCGCGATGGAAAGTTTGTTTTTTCCTTTTTCAAAAATGTAAAATGATTTTTAGTTTTGTTTATTTTGTTATAAATTATTTATAATTCCTAAATTTGTGAAAAATTTTGAGTAACCTTTATATACTATGTACTATTTAAGAAAAATAATAAATATAAATTTTAATTACTTTTTGTAGGTTAATTAATTAGTCCATTTAATTCTTAAGTGGCCCTTACTTAATTTTTCTAGGTTTATTTATTTATCCAAAAATCATGAAAATTGTTTTATCATCTATTTATGATATAAGCTTCCTAAATTAAAAATTTTATCTTAATTAGATTAAGTTAATTTTTATTCTTAAATTATGCTTTATTAATTAATTAGTTAATTGATTAATTAGTTTATGATGATTAGGGTTGCTTGACTTTATGATTGAGTGTTGACTTTAGATCATTAACCCTTAATGATCTTTAGCATTCCTAACTGGTTGCTTAAGCTTTCTTAATCATGTTGTTAATAATCAATTAGTGTTATTTCATGCGTTTACCGAAATCCTTTAATAATTGATTAGCGTAATCGGACCCAAAATTAGGGTTAGGCTAGAAGCTTTTGTCATTCAACTGTACCGTGAAGGAAAGCTATACTCAAGCTGTTAACTCTGTTAAGCATCCATTGAGCATCATGTTTATTATCTCATCATCCTAAAGCATGCATTATCGTCACGTATAGTTCCCGTAAAAGAGGAAGGTACCGAAGCCGAACCCGTCCCCGAAGAAGAACCGACGTCCGTGGAAGTAGGGTTTGACATCTGCGGTACTGATCCCGAGCCTGAGTTTCTCGCCGACCAAGGCAAGCCCCGGTTACATCTAACCTTTCCTTGCAATTTGAAAAGTTTACTTCACTTATATTACCGCTCTATTGCATTAAGTGCTAGGAGTTGAGTGATAACCTAATTACTGCATTATCATCCCTGATATTCCAATACCATCCTTGTTACTGATTTTATTTAAAAATGCCTAGTATGCTTAGCATTGCTTAATGAGAAAACTTTAAAACTTTTACACAAAGTTTGAAGGGTTGTTGGACAACCACTTGATGAATATTAATGATGATAATTTGGGACCGGTCGGTGGACTTGCATCGGGAAAGGAGTCCCCATGTAGTGTCTCCGACTGAGTCAGTTAAGGACCGTACCGTTGTTTGAATTGTGTGCGTCGAGACTTTGTAACTGATCACATGCTCCGGTAAGCCTAAGACTTCGGTAATGCCAACATGTGAACGGTCAACCGTGCACTGGGAGTGGAGAGATGGCGAGAGTAGTGTGTACCCTCGTAGCCAAGGGCTGGATTGGAGGTGTACTATACTCTCAGATGGCGCTGGACCCGGTCATATTTTGGAGGATCCGAGTGAAGGTTGATATATGTCGGTTAGAGTCCTGCATATGTCGTGTGATTAGGAATCCCCAGCTGGGTTTAATCGATTCGAATCGTCGCTGCTCCTTGGTTAAGGAGACTCGATTCTCTGTTCAACATCGTAGTTAAGAAATGGAACTTTGGTCGGAGAATCAGAAAGATATTGAATGGGTTATATGATCTAGATTAGGATCACTTACATTCTATCAATAAATAAGACTGAAATAAAATCGTGATCTTAAGGATTCACCATTAGTAGCTTTTATGCAAAAGAACTTGACTTCCTGCTGGAACCTCACCTTGATTCCCCTAAGCCTGCATTCCTGAGTCGTTCCACTGGTTTTGTCGGTTAAGCCTTGTTGAGTACTTTCGTACTCAGGGTTTGTTAAACCCCTGTTGCAGGTGCGTCTCATGAGCAGGTGTGTTTTGGACCCTGTTGCATGACTGTCTTTGCGGCAAGCGACGGCGAGTAGAGATGTTTGGCTCTTGGACAGAGCATCGCGTTTTGGTGCTGTAATAATGTTAATAATGCTACTTCACTACTATGGTTGTAACACTAAACTTAAGTTTTGTAAGTTTGGAACATCAAGTTTGTAAACTTATGTTATGTAAGACTTCCACTTTTGCACTCTGATGTATTTATTATATAAACTGTTGTAATACTGTGATGCCTCTGTAATGTGATCCTGCTCGGAAGATTGTGGATGATTCGGGTTTTCCGAGGACACCCGACAGGCTTCTTAAGATCTGTGGTACACATATACAGTGGTTATAAGTCTTTAAGACAATAACAAGTACATGTAGGCTATAGTAATTAGGAGGTTCTGCCACAGCAATGCACCATGCATTGCATGCATCAGCTGGCCTCACACCCACCATGTCAAGCTGCAACCTGCGTCGCACGCTTGCTCAATGCCATCCTGGCCACACCGACCAAGATCAACACCACACCGTAGCCCGTACATCTCCTGTGTATGTCTCACGGAGTGGCTGCCTTCACGTACATTGTTCTCTTAGTCCGAACATCTCGCATGACATCCTTGACCGATAGGACCTCAATTCCTCCCTGAACTTAGTCCCGAAACTTCAGTTTCTCCCTGAACCTAGTTCCAGTCTGTCATCGACCATGTTACGCCTCATGCAACACCTGCACATGAACAAACAAGCGCACACGTCCGAGTCCAAAGTCCACGACTTGACTCAAGTCAATCTGCACAACACCTCACACGAGTATGTCATGCAACAATACCAAATCACCATGCTATCATAAGCATATATAAGCAGCACATGCATATTAAATTATGCCATAATTCAAATCACTTTGCAATACCAATTTCATATCAGACCAATTTTTCATCACATGATCTCACACAATTAATCTATATGTTTTTTTGTATCCTCACTTACCCATAGTTTTTCCCCTCTGAAGGGCACCTCCATGTGCCTTTAATATGTATTTAGTTGAAACCTTAAAGTAGGGTAGTTCTTATTGCAGCTCATCTCTCGTGCCATTATGATTCTAGAATTTTTCTTTCAAATCTTGATATTATTGGTTGCTAATTTTTTTATCCACGTACTAAGTTAAAATTATTGTGCGTATTATGTCTTTTTTTCTTAAGCTCACCCTTTGTATTTTATTAAGAATAAGGATTTCATTCTTAGACTACACTCTAAAGTGCTATGATGGCACAAACGGTTATTTAAGCACGCACCGCTGCTCAAGATCAGCAATGGAGCTTGAACTGGGATATAGGAGGGATCAATCGTGATAATTTGAATAGATATAAATATTAAGCCTAATGATCACTGTTTTCTCTGTTTACTCTAAAGGAATTGCAAAACCAAAGAAACCACTACCACCGTTGGTTTGCACTAACTTCCTCCATTGTTCAAAATGTCAACAAGGCCACCTAGAATGTTCATAAATCTTGTCGAGAAACTTGCAGAAGTAGAAGCATTGATTTTTATTTTTATTTTTTTTATCAATCGTGATACCATCAATCGCCTGTGCCAACTCATGTTTATAGGGTAGGGTGGTTTTATGTTAGTCGGAAATGCTTACAAGTCCAAAATCTACACATTTCCTAGATTACACTCGAATTCTGCCAAAACCGGCTTAGCCAGTTTGCTAGAGTCGGCGCAGAGTCACTAGAAAAAAAGACTTAGCCAGTTTCTCTAGGTTTAGGGGGTGTTTAGATTCCAAAAAATTTGGAATTTTGCTACTGTAGCACTTTCGTTTGTATTTGGCAATTAGTGTCCAATCATGGACTAATTAGGCTCAAAAGATTCGTCTCGTGATTTACAACCAAACTGTGTAATTAGTTATTTCTTTTACCTACATTAAATGCTCCATGCATGCGTCTAAAGATTGATGTGATGGAGAGAATGTAAAAATTTAGAATTTGGAAGGGAAGTAAATAAGTTCTTAGCGCAATTTGGTTGTCAACGGTGATAGCCCGAACCAACTGGTATGGGAAGGAAACTGATAAAAGGAGAGGAACCAATGGAGATACTATTGATCTCTTATTCAAACTCACAAAGGTTACATGTACATGAGGTAGTACCCTCATTATATATTATATATATGCACTTAAATCGGTTTGCTACAGTAACTGACCTCCTGCAGTGCTACTGTGCTAGTGCATCTCTCCACTTCTGCTGATTCTACTACTACTGCAGCAGTCAAAATGAAGCCTCTAGAGGACGGTAGCAGCTCCTCCCAGCTGTTGCTGTGCTGCGCTAGTGCATCTCTCCTTCACTTCTGCTGATTCTACTACTACTGCAGCAGTCAAAATGAAGCCTCTAGAGGACGGTAGCAGCTCCTCCCAGCTGTTGCTGTGCACGTACTTCAGTAGTCAAAACCAAATTACCTTTTTACTCAAGAAAACGAATTACGTTTTTCCGTAATGGTAGAGGTGGATAATTTTTTTTAGAAAACATATTAGATTCAATGGCTATCATATCAATACCAATAAGAGTCTAACAAATTGATGTCCAATTTTTTTTCTGATAATTTCTAGGATTTACATTATTTTCCTCCAAATGCATCTCTCAAGGATTAATATAAAGGATCATTCTCAAATTAGTAATAGCAAGAAAAATGGTTTTAATCCAATATTCAGAAATAAGACAGATTTTATGGTTATGGGTGATAATTTGTCAAGAAATAAATAGATGGTCCCTTTTTCTCTACAGCTACACCAAACGGTGACGAGTCTCCATGGATCCTCCGCCAAACCAACAAGCTGCAGAAGTGAACCTAGCGACCGTCTTTTTTGTTTTTTAGCCTTTTTTTTTAAAGATTTTCTCAAATATGCCTCTGACGGAAAGATTTTAAAAAATAGACCAGGGCTTGGCGCCATCAACGCTGGCGCCAAGATAACACAGCTTGGCGCCGTTAACGTTGACGCCAAGCCCCCATGCCACTTGGCCGACGACGCCGAGCTGGCGCTGACGTGGCAGCACCTTGGCGTCAAGCCTGGCGCCACAGACCTGTTACCATGGATATCATTTTTTATCCTAAGTATTTCTATGTTGTTCTAAGTGATCAAACAGAAAGTCACTATAAAAACTCTAGAGCTAGTCATATTTCTCAATATCCAAGTCATGTTAAAATTTCAAATTTATAAATGTCCAAATCATAGTAAAAAAACTATTTTTTCATATGTCTACCACATGGTAGTTGGTATTCTAACATATTCAAGCCGTAGTAACCCAGATGGAAATATGGCTAAGTCTGGATTTTTACTGTGATTTGGACATTGATAAATTTAAAATTTTATCATGACTTGGATATTGAAAAAGTGCTTCATGTTTTGGACTTGGATATTTAAAATTTTACCATGACTTGGACCCTAATTTCATGACTTAACATGAAGCCTTTTTTATGTGACTTAAAATTCCATCTTGATGGCATATGCAAATTTTGGCTAAGTCTTTAAATTTTGGCCCCAAGTAAAATTTTAAATATCCAAATCCACAACATGAAGCCATTTTGCAATATCCAAGTCATAGTAAAATTTTAAATGTCTTCAAATTTACCATGTGATGGACATATGCATATTTTACCATGACTTGGTTATTTAAAGACTTAGCCAAAATTTGTAAATTCCAGACTTAGCAAAATTTAAAGACTTAATCTCATGGTAAATTTAAAGACTTAGCCAAAATTTTAAATATCCAAGTCATGGTAAAATTTGCATATGTCCATCTCATGATAAAATTTCATACTTAACAAATTCCAACATGTCCATCTCACGGTAAATTTGGGTACTTAAAACAGGGTCTTGGCGTCGTGATCTGTGGCGCCAGGCTTGGCGCCAATTAGAGTGGCGCCAAGTCTTGGCGCCAAAGATCACGGCGCCAAGACCCTGCCACGTCAGCGCCACGCGTTAAGGTCTTGGCGCCAGTTACCCTGGCGCCATGCCGTGTTACCTTGGCGCCGACGACTATGGCGCCAAGATAAAAGTCTATTTTTTAAAATCTTTCCATAAAAATACATTTAAAAGAATCTTTCGAAAAAGGGCTAAAAAAACAAAAACAAAAAAAAGACGGACCTAACGAGGGCGCTGGAGGCCTTGTCCCCCTACCTCAACCACCCTCGGAAGACGGTCGTGCGAATAGAAGCTTTTGTTCTTGCGGCAGTTGGGTTGCTGTTTCTGCAGCTCCTCCTCGGTTCCATCCGCCGGTGGCGTGGCCACTGGTTTGTCCAAGGTGTCTTGTGGGTAGCGTACACATCTTTCTTCCCTCTGATTACCTACACCCTAGGTCAGATGGTGTCCTCGCCGATAAAGAATGCACTCTATCCTCTGGGCTCTTTTCCTCTTCTGGGCAGCGGGATGCACCAACCCCATCATATGAATATGAAACTTCATATAGCTCATAGAATCCGCGCTTTCTTACTTCATATAGCTCATAGAATCCGCGCTTTCTTAAGGCCTTTGGTTACTGTTTTCATACGGGTCGCCCAGCCGTCGTCTGCCGCGTGGCCACGCCACGTTCCTGTTGCCGGTCTCCCGGTAATGTGATACCGACGCGGACGGTTTAGGGATCTAACGAGGTCGTCCTTCCTGTGCTCAACTGCGATGCGCGTGCGTGTCTAGGCCTGACTTTCGGCCTTGGAGGTTTCGTGCTGGCCCAGGTTCCTCCTCTGCTTCCTCACCTCTAATCAATCCCCGCCGCCAGGACGACGTCGACAGAGGCGGCGGCGTGAGATGCGGTCGCCGCTGCACCTCGCGCTTTCCTTCCGCGCAGCCGCTGCCTCCTCCCTCCGCCTTCTGCGCCGTCATCGCGTCCTTACCTCCTCACCCCGTGGCCTCCATAAAACCCTAGCTGTCGTCTTGGGTCGACCTCAGGCCCCACGCCATCGGCCTCCCCAAGCTGCTCCATAGGGATCCGCAGCCGCTGGTGCCTCCTGCTAGCAACCGGTGCGACGAGGACATGGTGGTGGACCTGAGATGCTGCTGATCTTCATCTCCATCCACGCCGCCCAGATCTGGTGAGTTCACAACAGAATCCTCTCCTCCCCCTCTGCCATTATTTTGTTGTGAAGATGGCCGGCAGCATGTGTGATCTGGAAAGGAAGCACGTGTTGTCTCAAGACACAGCAATAAATCCAATCAGCTAACCATCTATATATACATCTGCTTCTGTTTTTTTTCTCTACGTATCGGCTGATCTGCCACTGTCAGCTCCATTGCCTTACTCATGAATACAGACTACTCACATGCAAGTATGCAACAGGTTGGTCTCGGCGTGTATTTGGAGCGAGCCGTTGTCAGCACCAAGGCCGATAGTGAGTTCACTTGGCCTGTGAATCTATTACCATTCTCCTTTTCTTTCTTAGGACCGCTCTCATAGGTAATACTTCTTAGCTATAACAAGTATAAGGTTAAAATATGAAATTTTTGTTGATTAACATCTATGCAGTTACATTATGCGGTTTACCATTTTTGTGCGATCGTTGTTCTTCTCGGCATCATTGTTCATTTATAGCGATAGCCAAAACTGATGCAGCTACATATACATTCATTGCCAAAATTAAGGAAAAAAAAGATTCAACAACATTCTTTATTGTTTTATTTAGCCAAAACAAATACATCAGTTAGTGACACTATTAGTCAGAGAACCTGCAGCACAACAGCAGGGCTGTGCTTCTTTCTAATTACACAAATACAATCTGCCGGTATTAGACTTTGTTCTTGACACTGATATGATGCTGGCACTAACAGTAGACCCTCAAGTTGTCAAACCGGCTCTCTTTGGTCTAACAGGAAGAGAAATAATAGCTGCTCCAACCAAACTCTCATTAGTGTCGATGGTGCTCTCTGGATCACCGGAAAGGATCCACATTACATATCAGGTCAAAGGTAATGTACTTGTCCCATAAATCTGCTAAACAAGATTAATCATCTTTTTCTACAAATCACAATTCTTGTGCCTGTAGTTACATATGTAGTTTTATTCCTACCTGCCTGGCCCCACGCATATTACATATGTAATTTTATGTTTACCAGCCCAGCCCGATAGATGCAACATCCACCTCTATCGATACCTGAACAAGGTGATCTTCAACGCAACAAACTGGAGATGGTCATGTTTAGCCTGCAGATGCAGCAATCATCCTTTTTTGCGGGACAGCTGCACCAATCATCCTTAAACCTGTAATGGTAATACTTCACATCTATTCTATTGATCTATTGGCATCACAGAGGTCAGTTGCATATATTTACTAAATGCCTATTACTTGATAGCACAAATCGATCTTCTATCACACTACCAGCTTCATGTATGTCAGTTGATGTTATTCTCTTATTGAGCTTGAGTAACTAAACCTGAGGCTGAGCTAACTTATTAAGTTGAGACTGAAACTGCTTTGTCTCTATTTGTATCTGCAAGTTTCTTTCAAAATATAATGTTGCATCATCTTGATTATAAGATATGGGTTTTAGATACTGTTTCTTTTGGTTCTGCTTTTGGCTAACATGCTAGCACTTTATATGGCAGTATCTACATTCTACCATTTGATGTTATAGATTATTATAGATTCAGCCTATACTTTTTTGAAGCAAAAACATACTGTCGATCGGCAGTAGCTGAACCTTGATATCAACTGCTTAAAGAAGTACCTAGACTACTGGCATTTACAACATAGAAATAGAAAATATGTACATATCATTAGTCAGACATGGTTTGGGCCTTTGAGGCAACCAAATAACCTGATACTAGGACAACGGCTAGGGTCCAAACAATCCTCATCTTCACTGAGCTGCTCTGCAGCGCATATTTTCTCAAAGAACTCCCCATCAGCAGCCTATCCCTTGACAACAGTGAAATGTGTGGTGTTAAACAAACGTGTTAATGATTGATTCACATAACAAAGTATGACCTTTGCGTTGCAATTTGGTCTTGAGATAGCAAATCGCTCATTCTTTTTCAGTGATTCAGCTAGCTAGAGTCATACTTTGGGATAAACTAAAGATGCCTCTGAAACTACACTGGTAACTAGGAGTCTAAGACACCGATTCAGAGATAGCTTTGCACTGATATTCACTGGTACCTATCAGCCGGGAGCCCGGGACCATGAGGACAGGTGCTTTTAGACCCAGAGACATGGGTTCAGCAACTATGGTTAGCTGTGTTATTTTTTTTGGAGCAATGGATGAACCGTTCCAGTATCTATTGGTTTTTTTGTTCATATCTGTGTCATGTTAATTGGTAGTGTTTTGCCTTCTATGGTACATATTGGCATATTTGTAGTTCCTATTTTGTGTATATATCTTATTGATTGGTTTTCTCATAGATCTTATACTGCTTGGATAATTGTTGGTGGGTCTGTGTTGATGCCATGTTTGTTTTTGCTTTCCTCTTGGTTGACTCAATTTTCTGTTCTGAATTACTTTTTTTCCTTCCATGGCCGAAGACCGTCAATGATACAATCTCAAACTCCGGAACCCACCCGAGTACTTAGTCCCATGAATTCCTTTTGTTTATACTCAAATGTAGTTTGATATCATTTCCTAAAGTTTGAATTCTACATGTGGTGCATGCTTCAGATCAGAACATAATGCTTTGTTATCATGGCGGTAATCATTCATCCTTTCCGCTAAACAATTTCTGTGATCTGAGTTTTTCATTGATACTGCTGTTGCTTATTTAGGGATATTGGAATCATCTTTTCATCTCTGTAGGAAAAAAATAATCATTGCTACTATGGTGCTTGCACGGTGCATGGAGGTGGTCAGCATGCAGATTGACTCTAAAGCTTAGCTGTAGACTCTAAAGTATGTAGAACCAGAATATGGTTTCAATTTTTTATGTATGTATCAAACATCTAGGTTCCATACATACATGACAGCGCTGTATTTTCTTTCCTATGATCAATTACTATACACATTATTGGCCAATCTAAGTACCATACTTTCCGTTCAGTCCAAATATATTGTGACCACACGTGCAGTCCTACGGGCGCAGTGAAGCGCGCCTCCCGACCTAGTTGTATATGATCTTGAAGACAACAAGAGCTGGAAGCGGCACCTCTTTGAGCTGATAACGACACTGCTCTTTCCTACTAGCAATAGTACACCCTTTAAGTATTATTTAAACTTGGAGCCTATTGTCTTCGCTATCTGGTTGCTAGTCATTGTGTCGTTTTATGGTAATGTTGTGAGATTGACAGCTGAGTGGATGGTCACAAACTCTGCTCCCAGCAAATTTGTAGCCGACTACATGAGGAAGCAGGATGACGCAAAAAGAAATGATCAACCAGAGACTTTTAATCCAGTCACAATGCAAGGCTATAAATACCTTGTCTTCTGGCCTCCTCACAAAGAAGGCACAAGTCATTGGAAAGACATACCCCACTTATTGTCAATCTCAGATGATCCTATAACCATCGACAAAATCTGGGAAATGGAAATTGATGGCAGTTTACTCAACTCAAACAAAGGTGGCTTGGGAGTGAAAGACATATGCCTTTCATTTGCTTTGTCTCATTTGCTGAAGCGCCGCTACTTTGAGATGGAATGTGCGGAAGCCAACCGTCCGGAGACGAGGAAATTCATCCTCGAGGGTTTGCTGTCAGAAAAGGAGGAAGCCAAGAGTTACACAAGAGCATTTCAAATCATCGAGGTAGAGTTGGGTTTCCTCTATGATTTCTTCTTCACAAAATATGCAACCCTTTTTCACATGGAGCCCACCTATCTTACTTCATCTGTTCTCAAACTAATCTCCATAGCAATTTGTGGAGCAGTTCTGCTTCAAAATTCCCCTACTGTCAGGACACTTGACCCCGTAATTGAAGTTGGCACAAGAAGGGTTGATGTTATCATCACAATAATCTTTTTTTTTTCACGATCATGCCGAGGCATGTGTTTCATTAAGAAGAAAGAGTTTTGTTACAACGAAAACAGCAGCGACGGTAATCCAAGGTTACCGAGGCTACTGCATACCAACAGATCGAGTGCTAAAGACTACATTACAAGATATAAGATGTGGCGACGTTGCCACTGCTAGATCACAGAAGCACTAAGAGCGACGATAGATGCTTGTAACCGGCCATGCTCCAGGCGTCAAATTCTTGTTGAATGAGCACTGCGAGCTGCGTTGCTGTGGTTGCAATTCCTTGGAACGTTCTTTCATTTCGCTCTTTCCAGATCATCCAGCCAACAAGGAAGAACAGCGAGTCGAATCCTCGGCGTACCGGCTTTGGGATTTGCTTTCTGGTAAGCAGCCACCAGTCCATGACCGGTTCTTGCTGAAGACTGACAGTATCCTGTAGGTGTAGTTTCCTTAGCCACATGTACCATACCTCGCGGCTGAAGGAACAACCCAGCATGATGTGATCCATCGTTTCCGCCTCCTGATCGCAGAAGACACAGGCGTTCGAATCCTGCAAACCATGTCGGTGCCTCCGGTCCGCAGTCCAGCATCTACCATGCATCACGAGCCAAAAGAAGAATTTCACCTGCGGTGGTGCGGAAGTCTTCCAGATCTGCTTTGCACCGACGGGCCTTGAAGAACCTAGGAACATTGCACCGTAAGCCGATGCCGCCGAATAGTTTTGGTCTGCGGTCAGGCTCCAACTGAAGGTGTCCGGCTCCGTTGACAGGTGCATCTCATTAAGAATGTCACAGAGTTGGCCGAACTCGACAAGCACGCGCATGGTGAGTGGCCCAGTAATATGTCTGATCCATGTGTTCTGATGGAGTGCCTCTACAACTGTCACCCTCTTCTTTGCACCATTTACAGCAGCAAATAAGGCGGGAGCCATTGATTCAATGTTGCGACCTTGTATCCACCGATCGGACCAAAAGAATGTGGACTCGCCGTTCCCCAACTTGAACACCGTGGCCGCTTGAAACACCGCGACCACTGCCCTCTCGCTAGAACGTAGTGCTGGCCTGTGCTGAGTATGCGCCTGCCATTCCCATCGAGCGCGGAGCGCGATACCAGCTCGACGCAGATCAGCGATGCCCAGCCCCCCGAGGTCTCTGGGCCGGCAGACAACTTCCCATGCCACCTTACAGCGGCCTCCGTGCACCGTATCAGTGCCAGACCAAATGAACGCCCGGCGGAGCTTGTCTATAGACGCCACAGCCCAAGGGGACAGGCACAAAACAATGGACATATGCGTGGAGATGGAGGACATCGTCGCCTTGGCGAGTGTCTAGCGGCCGGCGGCGTTGAGGAGATTTCCTTTCCATTTCGGAATTCTCGCAGCCACCCTGTCAATTATCGGCTGCTCATCCGAACGTGTAAGACGGCGTACTGATAGTGGTGCCCCCAGGTATCGGCAAGGAAATTGTTCAATCCGGCATGACAGGATGCCATGTACCCGGGCGACGTCATCCTCGGAGCAGTGTAGCGGAATGGCCACGCTCTTATCTAGGTTGGAGAATAGCCCAGACGCGAAGCCAAAGGTTGCAAGAGCTGCCTTGATTACGAGGAGATCAGAGGTCGACGGGGCAACAAAGAGCACCAGGTCGTCAGCATAGAGGCTGACCCTGCTCTCCACGCTGTGATGTAGCGGTGTTAACAGCAGCTGCTGTTCAGCCCAGAGTAGGAGCCGGTTAAGAACCTCCATGACTAAGACGAATAGCATTGGGGACAGCGGATCTCCTTGTCGAAGGCCGCGGGCATGACATATCCTTCTTCCGGGCTGGCCATTCAGAAGAATTTTGGTGCTCGCCGTGGACAAGATTACGGAGATCCAGTCAGTCCACCGCTGCCCGAACCCCATGTGCTGCAGCAACTCTAGAAGGAAAACCCACGACACCGTGTCGAACGCTTTTGCGATATCGATCTTCAGTAGGAACGCTGGCGTCTAGCATGGATGCTCTTGCATGCTATCTGCACTTGCCTAAAATTATCATGGATGCGACGCCCTTGGATGAACACGCTCTGATTGTGCAATACTAGCTTGTCCAGTACGCCAGCTAGCCTTTTCGCAAGGCATTTGGTGATCAGTTTACTGAAGCCGTGGATGAGGCTAATCGGGCGGTAGTCCTTAATCTCCGACGGCTGCTCTTTCTTCTTGAGAAGGATCATGTAGGCGTTGTTTAGGTGGTTGAAGCTTCTGTAGTCCAAAGACCAGAAGGCGTTGAAGGCATTCAGGATGTCCGCCTTTATTGTACCCCACGTTCTTTTATAGAATAGCCCCGTGAATCCATCCGGACCCGGTGCCTTGTCGTTGGGCAAATCAACAATGACCGCCCAGACCTCCTCCTCAGTAAACGGCTGCTCTAGGTCCGCAAGGTCCTCCTGGGGCAGACCAAGGGCGTGCAAATCAAACCTCCTTGTGCGCTCAAAGTTTGCCCCCAGCACGCCGACATAATAGTCATAGAGAGCCTCGGCCATGGTCTTGTCGCTAACGACCTGGACGCCATGGACAATCAGAGAATCAATGCGATTTTTCCGATTCCGGTGACATGCTTGTAAGTGATAAAATTTGGTATTCGCATCTCCCTTGTCACATCCCAGATGTTAAGAAATAATTAAAATATGATAATGATGCATCATCAAGCATAAGTATCAAGTGTTATGCCATAAATGCATTCATATTGCAATAATAGATATCCTATGTTGCATTTATAGCATTGTTGTGTTGCATATACCATGTCTATGTTGCATAAGTAATGTTGCCATATGACATGTTTCCTATGTTTCTTTGTCATGTTCACATATTGCAAATCTGGTATTTTAGTTAATTCCATGAAATGATGGCATGTTGATACATTAGGTTCTTTATGAATTTATATTTGAGAATTGGTTTACGCAATTAAAGTTTTGTTTAAATAAAAGTAGTAGTGTTAAATGTGCTTTATAATATGGGATCAAGGCTTGATAAAATTTGTAAGTCAAACATGTTTAAAAATGGAGTTTCAACTTTGAGTTTAATTTTGGAATCCAAAACTTGTCGCAAGTTTTCCGAGTCAAATTTGAATTCAAATTTGGGGAATTATTAAAAGATTTTTAAAAGTCAAATTGGTCAACCAAGAGTGGCATTTGGTCAAACATGTGATTCTTGACTCAATGATGCCCTTGGGTGATGGTTTGATCACTAAATAATCACCAATTAATAGAGTATCAAGTTGCAATTTAAAATCTTTCCGAAAACCCTGAAAAGCAAAACCCTAGTTTTACCCCTTTTTGAATAAATCAAAATCTAAGCAAAATTTGGGAAAAAGTGTAAAATCAAGTTTGTAGATCTTTTCAAGAGCTACAAGTTTGATGTTTTGAGTTTTCAAAGTTTCAATGTAAAATTTGAAGCAATTTTGAAAAGATTCAAATCTCAAAATTGTCCCCTTTTTATTTTCCCTACCCAATTTCAAAATGGAGGCATAATTTGAAAATATTTTGAATAGCAAAGTTGTAGGTCTGCCCTAGATGTACAACTTTGGTATTTTGAATTTTTGAAGTTCCAATACAAAATTCAAAGTAATTTTGGTTTTTCAGATTTCCCAAAAATGTCCCTTTTTGAATTCAAATTCAAATTTCAAAATTTAAGCCGAATTGGAAAATGCCCATATTAAGAAAGTTGTAGATCTTTGAAAATTGAACAACTTTTGTATTTACAAATTTTCAACTTCTTTATCAAATTTGGGAGTAATTTGTAAAATAGAGTCAGTGGCATTTTCGTAATTATTTCAAAATCGATTTCACAGTAGACCGCCACCTCCCGCTTGCCGCCGCGTCACCGCCGTGCGGCGTTTGGCCGCGCCTTCGCGGCGTTTCCTGCGCGGACGCCTGCGTGGTTGGGTCTCGTGGGTGTTGGCGAAGTCAGAGTTCGCCTCCTTCCCCTTAAAGCCTCAGCGCCGGCGCTCGCACTCTCTCTTTTTCCCTCTCTGCTTCGCCGCCGGTCAGCTCCACCGCGCCGGTAAATTGGCCGTCGTCCTTGCGCCATCACCCAATTTCTCGCTGCTACAGCTTCGCCAAGTCCACGCGCACCCTCCGCGTTCGCTAGAATCGGCTATCTTCATCCAGAGCCGTCGCGCGTCGCCTTCTTCTCGACGGCCGGCCACAGCTCCGCCATAGCCGCCCTCCACATCGGCAGCCCCATCCGCCACCTCTACGCTTCAACCGAGCGCTCTAGCAGGTCTGTGGTATGCCCCTGGTGCTCCCCGACCTCTCTAATTCGTCTCTACTGCCTTGTCATGGCCGGCGACCACCACCGCGCCACCGTGTCCGCCATGGACGGTGGCAGGCCGCTGCGCCATTTCGATACATTTTTTCTTTCATATTGGCTCGGTCCGTGGCAGTGTCCGGAGCGTGTTGAACCTAGTACCTCGCCGAAGGCCTCACCGTCGGCGTTGGGCACCGGCCGACCACCGCTCGGCCATGGCTTTGGCCGTCGGCCTGAGCAAGAGGACGACCTGGCCTTACTGGGCCGGGTCAGTAGGCCGGGCCAGGGGGGAAGAGGGAAAGGAGGAGAAGCGCGCGGTTGGGCCAGTTGGGCCGGAAGGAGAAGAGAGGAGCGGGCCTAGAGTGGAGTTTTTGTTTTATTCTTTTTTGAAATTATTAAATAGTAACCAATTTTGTTTATTTTGTTATAAATTATTTAGAGCTCCAAAAATGTTCAAAATTTTTGTGTAGCCTCCCTATGATGTTTAATATTTAGGAAAAATATGAAATGTCAATTTTGTTTACTTTTTATAAGTTATTTAATTAGCTTAATTAATTATTAAATGCAAATTCCAGGAATTTTAGTAATGAAAATATTAATCCAAAAATCATGAAATTTGTTTTGACACTATTTTAGGCCTTGATTATTCTATAGAAAAAGTTTGAGCCCAATTAGATGAAGTTTAATTTATTCTTAATTTATGCCTTAATTGTTTAAATGATTAAATAAATGTTTAAATTGATAACTTTAAGTGTTGTGTGCTCTTTTGATTGAGTGATGACCATAGATCATTAATTCTTAATGATCTTTGGCACCTTTAGTTAATTATTGAGTTTATGATTAACTTGTTGCTATAATTTGTTAATAATAATTACTGTGTCAACATAGATCATTATTGACTAATGATTTCTTGTGTAAGTAATTAGTGATCTTGTGATAGACTTAGTTGTTATTAGATGCAATCTCTTGGGTAAAAACAAAGTTATGGTTAGTTAACTTTTAAATTAACCTTGTTGGCTTGCAACTGTACCGCGAAGGAAAGTTGTACTCAAGTAGATAACTAATGTTTATCCTATCTAGATGTCCCTTTTATAATATGTCTTGTTCACCATCATGCATCATGGCATGCATTCCATCATATTAAGCCTCGCATTATTTGTATACGTGTAGTTTATACGAGAGTGTTTTGGATCGTGTCGATCAAGTCTCGGAGTAGGTCCATCCACCAAAGGTGTTGGTGTTTATTGGAACTCTCTGAGGGAAAACTAACTTCTCTACAACGAAGGCAAGCCCCGGACATACAACCACTCTTCTATTTTATAAATGTTTTATTACACCTTAAGTCTAGTGCAATGTGCATTAAGTTAGTAGGAGTTGGTCGATACCGTTGCTGCATGATTACCTTGATCTACACTTATATCTAGATGATATCCCACTAATATATGTAAGTCGATCCCTTATGCTTAGTAATGCTTAGACTTCGGTAGAAGTCGAATGGTGGTTTCATCGTTCGCGAGAAACATGTTTACCTTTGCTTCTCCTGATCTAATGACGGGTCATGAGAGCATATGAATATGAATATGGTAATATTAATCTGAGACCGGTCGGTGGACTTGCATCGGGAAAGGAGTCCCCTGTAGTGTCTCCGACTGAGTTAGTTAAGGACCGTACCGTTGTTTGAACTGTGTGCGTCGAGACTTTGCAACTGGCCACATGCTCCGGTAAGCCTAAGACCTCGGTAATGCCAACATGTGAACGGCCAACCGCGCACTGGGAGTGGAGAGATGGCGAGAGTAGTGTGTACCCTCGTAGCCAAGGGCTGGATTGGAGGTGTACTATACTCTCGGGTGGCGCTGGACCCGGTTATATTTTGGAGGATCCGAGTGAGGGTTGATATATGTCGGTTAGAGTCCTACATATGTCATGTGGTTAGGGATCCCCAGCTGGGTATAATCGGTTCGAATCGTCGTTGCTCCTCGGTTAAGGAGACTCGATTCTCTGTTCATCATCGTAGTTAATAATGATACATGGTGATTATGGAAATGAGACAAAGAGAAAAATATGAGA
The DNA here is from genome assembly GCA_038087645.1 of Saccharum hybrid cultivar R570. Classification (NCBI taxonomy): domain Eukaryota; kingdom Viridiplantae; phylum Streptophyta; class Magnoliopsida; order Poales; family Poaceae; genus Saccharum; species Saccharum hybrid cultivar. Next base: position 25,583,046 of record JAQSUU010000198.1, read on the forward strand.
TGTGATGCTTAATACAACTGATTGAGACAGAATTGGTGCAAATCTCTCTATGATAAGCTTCACTAAAATTGATGCTAAAACTTGACTAAAACATTGAAAGTAAGGATCCACTTATAGTAAAGCTTTTCTGCAAAACTCCTCTTTCCTAGCTCTACTACTTCCCTTAAAGCCAGCATATCCTTGGAGTCTTTTCTTTTCGTCGGGTAAGTCTTGCGGAGTACAATTGAGTACTCAGGGTTTGTTAACCCCTGTTGCAGGTGCTGACTGGTGCTGCTAGTCAGGTCATGTCAGTGAGTTCGATATGATCTGGTACCTTCTCCTAACTTTGGTGCTCTACCTAAGTTGTCTTCTGTAGTTCTACTCGATTTCCGCCATTTAAGTTAAGTTTGTAAAAAGTTAACTTAATCATGATTTGTAAATTTATTGTTATTCTTCCGCACTCTGATGTAAAGTTTTGTAACAAATGTTGTAATGTTGTAGTTACTCCTTTGTTGATCCTGTGTGAGTTGTAAAATGTGGATGATTCGGGTTTCCCGAGGACACCCGACAGACTTCTTAAGTACTGTGGTACACATGTATGGTGGTTAGAGGTCTTTTAAGACGATAACAAGTACATGTGGGCCATATTATTTAGGAGGTTCTGCCACTGGTGGTATCAGAGCTCATACAATGGATCAGCTACAACATTACATTTGAAAACTTCAAAATGAATTTACAATATAAAAGTTTTTTAGGGTAACATGTTAAAAATGGACTTCTATCTATCTTATTGCTTGCTAGAAGACTTCATGAAGATTTTCCGATGGCTCAAGTACAAAGGCTTCAAGAAGTTCATCAACTCGTCTTTGGAAGGTCAAGAGAAGAGTCAACTTCATCGATAAAGCTCTACTAAAGTACCTCTCAATAGTCTGTCGGGCGCAGTGAAGATAGTGTATAGTAAAAAGCCCTATAATCTACTAACATTTTGAAGATGAAGCACTCCTGACGTTGAGAAGACGTATAGGACGAGCATATTTCGTATCATGCATAAAATGATAATAAAATAATGATTAAAATTTCCCTCCTTATATTCGAGGAGCAGTTATTATTCGTTATAACTGTTCTATTGATGAATCTCGTCCTATACCAGGTTCTATTAGTCCTTTGATGATCCCTGCTTCACAAGTTCCTAATTCTTGGGGGACTTCTGGATGCACTTTATTTACCATGTCACCTCAATGTAAAACCTGGGACTACTCCTTACATTGACTTCTCAATGTATGCATGTGTCATGTTTTGATTTCTTCCATCCTGACACATGCTATTACTTTGATATTGATCACTTACATGTGTTTGACGAGAGTTACTTTAGTTGTGCTTTATAGTGGTGCCTCGACCCGTGACTATGGTGCCGTGTCAAACCTGGAATACTCTGTGATTCGCGACCACACGAGTTTCCACCAGAATACGCACTGGTACAGTAGTCGGTGCTCCTGAACCATTATAGCTCACAATTAATGTGTTTTCACTCGTTGGACATTCGTCGGAGAATTCTAACCTCTCCAGATCCTTTGTTGTTATAACCAATCTCTGATCTTGGTTATAATACTGACATTGTCAAACGAGTTACTGCAGTTGTGCCCTATGCTGGTACCATGATCAGTGACAGTGGAACAGCGTTGTATCCTGGAGTTTCTTGTGACTTGCTACCATAAGAAAATACGGGATACTCGCTGTTATCAAGGTCTATGATCATGATTCCTTATAGTCCACAATTAGGGTGTTTTCATTCTCTGGACACTCCTTAGGGATTCAAAGTTTTCACTTTGAGCGCCCTAGATGCCTTGTGATTGTGACCGACTTCTGATCTCGGTTATATTCTCAATATTGTGAGACGAAGGTTATCGTTGTTGTGCCATATAATGGTGCCACGTTCCGTGACCACGGTGCCGTGTCGGAACCTAGAGTCTCTTGTGTGCCCAGGTCACACAGGTTTCTGCTGGGTGCGCGCAGGTATCGAGGTCTGTGGTCGTGATCCATTATAGTCTCATGACTAATATGCCCTCACTGTTTGTAATATATCTTGGGAATTCATGCCCATACTTCTTTTGACTTATCTCAATCCTTGATGTTGGAACCGGTATTAAATCACGGTTGCACTCTTGATCTCTTCTGTGAACATCTTTGTTTCAACAAGACTTTACTTTCTTAAAAATTTGGCTACAATTGTGCTCTATAGTGGTACCATGATCTGTAACAATGGTATAGCAAGTATCCTGGAAATCCCTATGGCTGATCACTGTATGGGAATATGAGGTATTTGCTATAGCAAGGTTTATGACCATGATTCATTATAGTCCGCAGTTGACGTGCTTTCGATCCTCTTGGAATTTCTTTTTGGGAGTAATCCATGTCTCCTGGATTTCTCTAAATACCTTGTTAATTACAACCATCATTATGAAATCGGTTGTAATTCTTGAATCGATCCTTGTTGCTTTGTGAACATTTCACAAGATCATATGTTTGACACATTTCCTTTTCCATTACTTACCCCACGGGTTATATCGATCCCTAAATCTCGGGACGAGATTTCTTTAAGGGGGATAGATTGTCACATCCCAGATGTTAAGAAATAATTAAAATATGATAATGATGCATCATCAAGCATAAGTATCAAGTGTTATGCCATAAATGCATTCATATTGCAATAATAGATATCCTATGTTGCATTTATAGCATTGTTGTGTTGCATATACCATGTCTATGTTGCATAAGTAATGTTGCCATATGACATGTTTCCTATGTTTCTTTGTCATGTTCACATATTGCAAATCTGGTATTTTAGTTAATTCCATGAAATGATGGCATGTTGATACATTAGGTTCTTTATGAATTTATATTTGAGAATTGGTTTACGCAATTAAAGTTTTGTTTAAATAAAAGTAGTAGTGTTAAATGTGCTTTATAATATGGGATCAAGGCTTGATAAAATTTGTAAGTCAAACATGTTTAAAAATGGAGTTTCAACTTTGAGTTTAATTTTGGAATCCAAAACTTGTCGCAAGTTTTCCGAGTCAAATTTGAATTCAAATTTGGGGAATTATTAAAAGATTTTTAAAAGTCAAATTGGTCAACCAAGAGTGGCATTTGGTCAAACATGTGATTCTTGACTCAATGATGCCCTTGGGTGATGGTTTGATCACTAAATAATCACCAATTAATAGAGTATCAAGTTGTAATTTAAAATCTTTCCGAAAACCCTGAAAAGCAAAACCCTAGTTTTACCCCTTTTTGAATAAATCAAAATCTAAGCAAAATTTGGGAAAAAGTGTAAAATCAAGTTTGTAGATCTTTTCAAGAGCTACAAGTTTGATGTTTTGAGTTTTCAAAGTTTCAGTGTAAAATTTGAAGCAATTTTGAAAAGATTCAAATCTCAAAATTGTCCCCTTTTCATTTTCCCTACCCAATTTCAAAATGGAGGCATAATTTGAAAATATTTTGAATAGCAAAGTTGTAGGTCTGCCCTAGATGTACAACTTTGGTATTTTGAATTTTTGAAGTTCCAATACAAAATTCAAAGTAATTTTGGTTTTTCAGATTTCCCAAAAATGTCCCTTTTTGAATTCAAATTCAAATTTCAAAATTTAAGCCGAATTGGAAAATGCCCATATTAAGAAAGTTGTAGATCTTTGAAAATTGAACAACTTTTGTATTTACAAATTTTCAACTTCTTTATCAAATTTGGGAGTAATTTGTAAAATAGAGTCAGTGGCATTTTCGTAATTATTTCAAAATCGATTTCACAGTAGACCGCCACCTCCCGCTTGCCGCCGTGTCACCGCCGTGCGGCGTTTGGCCGCGCCTTCGCGGCGTTTCCTGCGCGGACGCCTGCGTGGTTGGGTCTCGTGGGTGTTGGCGAAGTCAGAGTTCGCCTCCTTCCCCTTAAAGCCTCAGCGCCGGCGCTCGCACTCTCTCTTTTTCCCTCTCTGCTTCGCCGCCGGTCAGCTCCACCGCGCCGGTAAATTGGCCGTCGTCCTTGCGCCATCACCCAATTTCTCGCTGCTACAGCTTCGCCAAGTCCACGCGCACCCTCCGCGTTCGCTAGAATCGGCTATCTTCATCCAGAGCCGTCGCGCGTCGCCTTCTTCTCGACGGCCGGCCACAGCTCCGCCATAGCCGCCCTCCACATCGGCAGCCCCATCCGCCACCTCTACGCTTCAACCGAGCGCTCTAGCAGGTCTGTGGCATGCCCCTGGTGCTCCCCGACCTCTCTAATTCGTCTCTACTGCCTTGTCATGGCCGGCGCACCACCACCGCGCCACCGTGTCCGCCATGGACGGTGGCAGGCCGCTGCGCCATTTCGATACATTTTTTCTTTCATATTGGCTCGGTCCGTGGCAGTGTCCGGAGCGTGTTGAACCTAGTACCTCGCCGAAGGCCTCACCGTCGGCGTTGGGCACCGGCTGACCACCGCTCGGCCATGGCTTTGGCCGTCGGCCTGAGCAAGAGGACGACATGGCCTTACTGGGCCGGGTCAGTAGGCCGGGCCAGGGGGGAAGAGGGAAAGGAGGAGAAGCGCGCGGTTGGGCCAGTTGGGCCGGAAGGAGAAGAGAGGAGCGGGCCTAGAGTGGAGTTTTTGTTTTATTCTTTTCTGAAATTATTAAATAGTAACCAATTTTGTTTATTTTGTTATAAATTATTTAGAGCTCCAAAAATGTTCAAAATTTTTGTGTAGCCTCCCTATGATGTTTAATATTTAGGAAAAATATGAAATGTCAATTTTATTTACTTTTTATAAGTTATTTAATTAGCTTAATTAATTATTAAATGCAAATTCCAGGAATTTTAGTAATGAAAATATTAATCCAAAAATCATGAAATTTGTTTTGACACTGTTTTAGGCCTTGATTATTCTATAGAAAAAGTTTGAGCCCAATTAGATGAAGTTTAATTTATTCTTAATTTATGCCTTAATTGTTTAAATGATTAAATAAATGTTTAAATTGATAACTTTAAGTGTTGTGTGCTCTTTTGATTGAATGATGACCACAGATCATTAATTCTTAATGATCTTTGGCACCTTTAGTTAATTATTGAGTTTATGATTAACTTGTTGCTATAATTTGTTAATAATAATTACTGTGTCAACATAGATCATTATTGACTAATGATTTCTTGTGTAAGTAATTAGTGATCTTGTGATAGACTTAGTTGTTATTAGATGCAATCTCTTGGGTAAAAACAAAGTTATGGTTAGTTAACTTTTAAATTAACCTTGTTGGCTTGCAACTGTACCGCGAAGGAAAGTTGTACTCAAGTAGATAACTAATGTTTATCCTATCTAGATGTCCCTTTTATAATATGTCTTGTTCACCATCATGCATCATGGCATGCATTCCATCATATTAAGCCTCGCATCATTTGTATACGTGTAGTTTATACGAGAGTGTTTTGGATCGTGTCGATCAAGTCTCGGAGTAGGTCCATCCACCAAAGGTGTTGGTGTTTATTGGAACTCTCTGAGGAAAAACTAACTTCTCTACAACGAAGGCAAGCCCCGGACATACAACCACTCTTCTATTTTATAAATGCTTTATTACACCTTAAGTCTAGTGCAATGTGCATTAAGTTAGTAGGAGTTGGTCGATACCGTTGCTGCATGATTACCTTGATCTACACTTATATCTAGATGATATCCCACTAATATATGTAAGTCGATCCCTTATGCTTAGTAATGCTTAGACTTCGGTAGAAGTCGAATGGTGGTTTCATCGTTCGCGAGAAACAGGTTTACCTTTGCTTCTCCTGATCTAATGACGGGTCATGAGAGCATATGAATATGAATATGGTAATATTAATCTGAGACCGGTCGGTGGACTTGCATCGGGAAAGGAGTCCCCTGTAGTGTCTCCGACTGAGTCAGTTAAGGACCGTACCGTTGTTTGAACTGTGTGCGTCGAGACTTTGCAACTGGCCACATGCTCCGGTAAGCCTAAGACCTCGGTAATGCCAACATGTGAACGGCCAACCGCGCACTGGGAGTGGAGAGATGGCGAGAGTAGTGTGTACCCTCGTAGCCAAGGGCTGGATTGGAGGTGTACTATACTCTCGGGTGGCGCTGGACCCGGTCATATTTTGGAGGATCCGAGTGAGGGTTGATATATGTCGGTTAGAGTCCTACATATGTCGTGTGGTTAGGGATCCCCAGCTGGGTATAATCGGTTCGAATCGTCGCTGCTCCTCGGTTAAGGAGACTCGATTCTCTGTTCATCATCGTAGTTAATAATGATACATGGTGATTATGGAAATGAGGCAAAGAGAAAAATATGAGATGTGATGCTTAATACAACTGATTGAGACAGAATTGGTGCAAATCTCTCTATGATAAGCTTCACTAAAATTGATGCTAAAACTTGACTAAAACATTGAAAGTAAGGATCTACTTATAGTAAAGTTTTTCTGTAAAACTCCTCTTTCCTAGCTCTACTACTTCCCTTAAAGCCAGCATATCCTTGGAGTCTTTTCTTTTCGTCGGGTAAGTCTTGCGGAGTACAATTGAGTACTCAGGGTTTGTTAACCCCTGTTGCAGGTGCTGACTGGTGCTGCTAGTCAGGTCATGTCAGTGAGTTCGATATGATCTGGTATCTTCTCCTAACTTTGGTGCTCTACCTAAGTTGTCTTCTGTAGTTCTACTCGATTTCCGCCATTTAAGTTAAGTTTGTAAAAAGTTAACTTAATCATGATTTGTAAATTTATTGTTATTCTTCCGCACTCTGATGTAAAGTTTTGTAACAAATGTTGTAATGTTGTAGTTACTCCTTTGTTGATCCTGTGTGAGTTGTAAAATGTGGATGATTCGGGTTTCCCGAGGACACCCGACAGACTTCTTAAGTACTGTGGTACACATGTATGGTGATTAGAGGTCTTTTAAGACGATAACAAGTACATGTGGGCCATATTATTTAGGAGGTTCTGCCACTTCCCTCAGCGAGGAAGAGCAACCTGGAGCGTTGCCTGGCAATTGTACGAGCCAGCGATGCAAGGCCGAGCACCCTTAGCTTGAGGGTTTTCCGGAGTTGAACCTCCCACTGCGACAGTCTCCTCGATTCCTGCTCTTCATCGAATCTCTGAATGACTTCCCTGGCCATGGCAAGTTGGAGACGGACACTGCCAATTTTTGAGTTGCTCCACTGACGCAGAGCCTTCGCGACGTTTCTGAACTTGCAGTCCAGCACCCGGAATGGGTCAACGTTGAGGACCAACGGAGCCCAGGCTTCCGCGACGACATCAGAGAAACCGTTCAGCTTGGTCCAGAAGGACTCAAATCTGAACCTGCGTTTAGTTTGAGAGAGTGCACGCAGCTGTAGAAGGAGTGGGCAGTGGTCTGAGCAGTCTGATGAAAGTGGCTTGAGTACGTGGTTGGGGAAGTCCGTGAACCAGTCCGTAGACGCGAACATCATGTGTAGTTTCTTTCTAGTGGAAGCTCTGCAGCTTATACTTTACGTGACATCAGACTGGGCCACTGTTTCACTTGCTTGCTTCTGCATCAGAATTGGTAACTCAAAATGCATCATGTCCCTTATGAGGTCCCTTCGAAGATTCAAAGTCATCAAACTTCTTGGATATTGGCAAAATAAGATGGGCCAGTCATCTGTTATTGCAAGCTCCATGCATTTCCTTCCGATGTCTCATGTTGCTCAAGGCATCCCTGACCTCCTCCTCAGTGCTATGGTTCGGTCTGGTCTCTACATCTTTGGGTTGCTTCATTCAATGATATTCTCTGAGAAAACGTTCGTACAAGTTCCTGATCCGGTCAAAAGGAAGATAGTTTCATGCTTGACTGAATATAAAGCTGATCACCCTCTAACTAATGGACAAAGAGCACTGACTCGCCATGGTATCCTCGAAAAATTCTCTTGGACATTAGAGGACCAGAGCCAAACAAGTATCATGCTTGTTTGGCACATTGCCACTGAGTACTGCAGTATATCCCTTCCCAGTGAGGAAGAAAAAGGTGGAGCCAGTATGTTTGTTTGGCCTCAAGGCTCCTGTGGTCTTTTTAAGAATAAAAAGGAGTCGTCTGGTAACCAGCAAGTTGCAACCACTTTATCCAGATATTGTGCATACTTGATGTCCTTTGTCCCAGATTTGCTTCCTGGGAATTCAACAGACACACTCTTCATCCTCGAAGACGTGCTATGTAAAGCAGACGCAGAAAAGTTGTTGCAGTATAAATGAGAGGCACGTATGGAAATATCTCTGGAGCCCAGCCAAGATTCCAACCGCAGCAGCAACGAAGATACTTCTACCATAATCCATGATTCCAGAGGCTACGACGATGATATCATCACTGTCCGTGAGTCTATAGATGTCCAACGGGCCAGCCCGGCCCAGCACGGCACGGGCCCATGCCAGGCACGGCCTGATGGGGGTCGGGCCGGCACGGCACGTCGTGCCTACCGGGCCGTGCTGAGGCGAGCACCGTGCCTGGCTGGCGGCCCAGGCCCAGCACGTCGGGCCGTTTCTCGTGCCGGGCCGGCCCACGAAGCACGGCGGAAACAATAGGCCGGGCTGGCCTGAGGCTCGTTGACTGCCGACAGAGAGAGGGAAGGGGAGGCCGGGGAGGTGGCGGCCACCGCCGGGCGCCGCCGTGCTGGCTGCTGAGGAGACCGACGCCGAATCTAGATGAGACATGGAGAAAGCCGGCGCGCTCGCCGCTGAGGAGCTCGACACCGAATCCGGAGGAGGTGGAGCTGCTGCGAGGTCGGCCACCGTGCTTGAAGCCATCGCCGTCGCTGGAAGCCGAGTGGCGGAGTGGGCGATGCGGCTACAAGAGGGAGGGCGTGGAGGAGGCGACCGGTGGTGTACTGGTGCGGTGGTTCTGGGCCACGAGCGGGAGGCTTGGAGGCGAGCGAGAGCGAGTAGCGAGCGCGACCGAGCGGGAGGCGAGCGCGACCGAGAGACTACGAGAGGGTGTGCGGCGGGGGGGGGGGGGGTGGAGTTGTGAGGAGGGGGAAGTGAGTGCGGCGGTGGTTAGGTTAGGGAATAGGGTGGGCTCTTAGCAGGCCGTGAGGGGAGGCCGGGCCGCTACCGGGCCTGCTGTTGTAGGCCGTGCCGTGCCCGCCCGCGGGCCTGAGTGGCGGCCCAGGCACGGCCTGTTGCCCCGTGCCGGGCCAGCCCGAGCCCGATGACCCTCGGGCCGGGCCAAAAACACGGGCTTCGTGCCGGGCTGCATGGCTTTGTATACGTGAGTCAAGAGGTGACTCCAGCACCAACAACAACTCCAAAGATGACGACATCTTTACCCAAGGTTGAAGCTGGGGAGGCAGTTGGAGGAGATAGAAAATGATGATGAACGGTGGAGGGTGATGGCGGAATTCTGGGCTGAAACCATCGTCTACATCGCACCATCGGACAACGCCATGGCGCACATGGAGCGCCTAGCCCAGGGTGGAGAATTTCTTACTCATGTCTGGGCTCTCCTCACTCACGCAGGCATCCTGCAGCGTGGCAAGAAGAAAATGGAAACCCCTGAAGATATTCTCAATATTTATGTGTAATGCCATTGATCTTGGTTCCTGTACTTTACTAATCCCCCTTCCATTTGTTGTGTCAACCAGGATAAGGGTGTGTTTTATAGTACTCTAATGTGTGTTTAAATTTGCAATCCGGTTTGGTCTGTAACATGTTTGTTATTATCAAGCAAGTGTGATAGATTTGGTCTTTTTCACTAGGACAGATGATATTTACTTGTAAGTTGTTATTATCAAACAAGTGTGATCGATTTGGTCTTTTTCACTATGAAGTACGAAATTTACTTGTAAGCTACTCAGATGATATATATTCTCGTGTAATAAATGTTTCTGAGTTTCTCTTCGTGTTGCCGTTCCTTTTCCTAAGTTGTCCAAGGTGTGCTTTGACAAGCCACCCAGTTTCTCATGATGTGATGTGTGATCAATTCTTGCGATGAGAGTTAACTGAATAGGTGCACTGAACAATGCATGGATTTCATTTGTTTGCTGGCTTAGGTGTGGCTTGGCTAGAAAATAAGCTAGGTTGGCACGAACCAAGTTAAAGCAATGCAAAAGGGTAATATTTGGTTGCCTAGACCAGTGCCTTTTGGCTTCGTGTTTGGTCGGTTGGCTTGGATATGGACAGTATAGTCACCCTTTTGTTAGAGCTAGGAGTATTCTAAATTTTAGATTTTATCACTACATTTGTATTTTGAGGAGGGATATGTACTGCTAAAATTTGATTTATGCTGATTTGTTATGAGAAGAAAATACTGTTTATTGGTTGAAAAATAGTTCAATCCAACAGGGCGAAAAGAGCTTGCGGAGGGAAAAGGGGGCTACTGCCTACAGAGCTAGACTGTCTAATCCATCTATCAATTCCACGTGCATATGATGCTGGTGAAGCTACGTAATGTATCCGTAGCAAGAATCTTGAACTGTTGTAGGCCACTTAGAAGTGTTCTTATATGAAGAGAGAAGAAACTATTGACGACGATGAAAACCCTGCCGAAAAGATTTGTCGGTTTTGCCTTTGTTTACTTTCAGATCACCCTGTGTGTACTCTGTGGACGGATGACATAACCACAATGCACTGATGTTCGTTGGAGGGTGATGGGCAGAATTCTAGGCTGAGACCACCGTCTACATCGCACCATCGGACAACGCAGGCGCACATGGAGCACCTAGCCCAGGGTGGAGAATTTCTTAGAGCCCGTTTGGTTCGGCTCTTCAGAGCTCCGGCTCCTCCATGCAGCGACTGTGCAACCCTATAGATCACTGTACCGGCGAAAAAAATAGCTCCGGCTCCGCTTGCCACCGGACACGAGCTCGAGGAGCTGCGTTTGAGGTGCTCCGCCGGGCTTCGCCACAGGACCCGCACAGTGGCAGAGCCGGAGCCGGCGCGAGTGCCACCAAACATGCCCTTACTCATGTTTGGCTCTCCTCACTCATGTAGGCATCCTGTAGCGTGGCAACGAGGAAATAGAAATCCCTGGAGATAATTCCGTATTGTATTAATTCCTGTTCCTTTTCAATTTGCAATCCGGTTTGATCTGTAACATGTCTGTTATTATCGAGCAAGTGTGGCAGATTTACGACTTGTTCGCTTGAACTTATCAGCCAAATCAGCCAGTCATTTAGCAGTGTTTTTTTCACAACAAATCAGCGAACAGTACTTTTCAACCGTACCTTGTCAGTCGGGTGATGGTCTTTTTTACTAGGACGGATAATATTTACTTGTAAGTAGTTATTATCAAGTTAGCATGATCGATTTGGTCTTTTTCAGTAGGAAGACCGAAATTTACCCGTAAGCTACTCAGACGAAGTATTCTTCGGACGATGGAGAAGAGACTATTGAAGACAGCGAAAACCCTCCCACAAGGATTGATTCGCCGGTTTTGTTTTTTAAAATGTAAAATGCACTGATGGAACTCCTATAGAGGACTTCACTGGCTTTGGCTGTGCTCCCTGCATGGTCGGCCAATGTGTTGAGCCGTGCGCTGGCCTGCGCTGTATAAACGGATTTTTAAGTGAGTTTTTAACCGTGTTTTTAGAAAAACGAGTTGTATTAAGCGGGTGTACTGTAGGGACACGGGGTGAGTGGGGTTTTAGTTAAATGAGTTTTAACCGTGTTTTTTCTTTTTAGAATAGTTTTAACCGTGTTTTTAGAAAAACGAGTTGTATATTTGTAAGCAGGTGTAGGGAGTAGGGATAGGGACACGGGGTGGAAGCGGCGCGGTGAAGCAAGGGAGGGAGGGAGGGAGGAGAATGAGGGCCGTCGTGATCACGCGCGCCGGCGGGCCGGAGGTGCTGGAGGCGCGGGAGGTGGAGGACCCTCCCGCGCTAGGCGAAGGAGAGGTGCTCCTCGAGGTCGCCGCCGCGGGCGTCAATCGCGCGGACACCGTGCAGCGGATGGGCCGCTACCCGCCGCCTGCCGGCGCGTCCCCTTACCCGGGGCTCGAGTGCTCCGGCACCATCCTCGCGCTCGGCCCCAACGCCCCCTCGCGCTGGGCCGTAGGCGACAAGGTGAAATGAATCTGAACCCACCACTTGCTCCTTCAGTGGATTGGGGTTTGCTTCTGCTGCTGCTGCTGCTGCTGATGTTCTGATTGGTTTCCGTGCTTTTGTTTCACACAGGTCTGCGCGCTGCTCAGCGGCGGCGGGTACGCCGAGAAGGTGGTGGTGCCGGCGGGACAGCTGCTGCCGATACCGGAGGGGGTGTCTCTGACGGACGCTGCCGGCTTGCCCGAGGTGGCCTGCACCGTCTGGTCAACCGTATTCATGACCAGTCACCTCTCCCCCGGTGAATCATTCCTTGTAAGAACAGCTCTCTTATTAGTAGCATTTCTCTTGGTAATTGATTCCATTTCGATTTCTCAGTTCCTGACCATAATCTCGTACACATAAATCAATAGGCGTTCAGTTTCTATAGCTGCTAAGCCTTCGCAATTGCGGACTGAAAATAGTAAAATATACTGGGTTAAATAAATAATTAAGGCATATACCTAAAATGAAAAAGGCTACCACATTCTTCCATGCCATCTAATGGGCTGTGGGTGTGGAGTCTCTTCGCAATTACCTAACTACAAGAGGAAAAGAAGCATGTTCTCAGCATGGGATTAGCATTGAATCTATCTGCCCGTGTTAGTTCCTGATGATTGTGTATCTTCAAATTTGCAGATCCATGGAGGATCAAGTGGAATTGGTACTTTCGCTATACAGATTGCGAAGCACCTCGGAATTAAGGTTTTTGTCACTGCAGGTTTGTTCACTGTTACAGATATAAGATAAAGTCAAATGTTCCTGGTAATGGCCCTAGTAATTTTTTGTACTACTGTAGGAAGTGAAGAAAAACTAGCAGCCTGCAAAGGTTTGGGTGCTGATGTATGCATTAACTACAAAACTGAAGACTTCGTTGAACGTATTAAACAGGAAACCAACGGAAAGGGTATTAAGTTATTAACATCCCACCTGATTATCTTTGATCTTTTACATTGTACATAAGGTCTGAGTTGTATGTACCGGGCCAGTCCTAAGTATTTTTTGACCTAGAACGAAACTGAATTTTTGGGTCTTTTTATATAGACATGATAATACTACTAGTACTGCTCATTGCTAGTATATATACACATATGAAATATTACTAATAAGCAGTTAACTGAATGCAAAACAATATTCATAGGAAATAATTTGTATACATATTATATTACCTCAAAAATTTCTTCTAACATTCCTCAATGCGAAGTCATCGATGACGGTGTCAATATCAATCTCATCAAACAATCGCTTCTCAATGTGTGCTCATGATCACTCACATTATATATGTTCATCCATGTCGATGTCAACGTTGTCTTTCATATGGTCCTGATAATCTTCTGGATTAGCATTAGCTGGTTCCTCCACAACGACTATTGCCAATACATCTGGATCTCTTGAAGTGCTTGTATTACTCTTAAGAAATTTATAAAGAGCCCCTCTCTATGATTATATCAAATCATCTATTCGCTTTTTCTTCTTTCTTTTGTTATTACCAGAAGCATACTTTTTTTATGACATTGTACTGTTAAAATTTAGAGAAACAATTACTCAAATTAGTAACTACAAGTTCATAAAGTAGGGATCACGTGAGAAACAATTAGTAACTAGATTTCAGTTAAGATTTCTACCTGTTTGCTGGCTTGCTGCTGCCTGCTTGGTGCCTCGTCGCTGCTCTGCTGGAACTGCCGAACTGGGATCACGTCAGATTAGGGCCCTGTGTGAGATCTCTGTACGCGAGAACTGGGAGCACACACAGGAACCAGGAAGGAAGGCCGAAGAGGTGAAGACGTTGGGCGCGTCCGCCGTCCGCGTGACTCGTGAGGAAGGAAGTCAAACAGACGAACAGTCGAGCCGCCGAAGCAGAGAAGTCACAAGTCGCGTCTTGCAACGCGTGCTGCTTGCGTGATCACGGCGTACCTGGGGAGGGGCCTTTCGCCTAGCTGGGCCTGGGACGGCTGCCCCTCCCTCTGCCCCAGGGTCGGGCCTGTGTATGCAGGCATGCAGCTACTGATACAGAATGCTGATAGTTCATTAATAGCATTTCTCCTTGTAGGAACTACTTTGATGCTCTTTTTCTTAGCAGCTAGTATTTACCAAGCATTATCCTTAAATAGGCGACATCCTGACTGTAATCTGAAAATCTCACTACCAGGTGTTGATGTTATTCTTGACAACATTGGAGGATCATATCTCCAGCGCAATCTGAACAGCTTAGGTGTTGATGGTAGACTTTTCATCATTGGCTTCCAAGGGGGCATAGTAGCTGAAGTGAACCTGCAAGCTGTGCTTGCACGGCGTTTGACCATACAAGGTATTTTAGTTGCACAAGCCTACAAGGCAATGTCATCCATTACATTTCAGTGATGCTCAGTAGGAATTTTTATGCCAGTTTGCTGATGTTTTGTCAGCTATAGGCAATAGCAACCAACCTCTACATTCCTAAATGCCACTCATATTTTAGCACTTGATTAAAATTTTCACATTTTTTTTAATATTTGATATATTTTTCCTTGATTGTGTGCAGCTGCTGGACTGCGCAACAGAAGCCTTGCTAATAAAGCAGAGATTGTTAGTGAGGTGGAAAAGAACGTGTGGCCTGCTGTCGCTGCTGGCAAGGTGAAGGCGGTGATTTACAAGACATTTCCGTTATCTGAAGCTGCTGAGGCTCATAGGTTAATGGAAGCTAGCACCCACATCGGCAAGATACTGCTGCTTCCATGACTGCGCATGTAGCATTTGCGCTCTTAGTTCCGGAGTCAGTTCAAGAACATATGCAACTTCTGTGACAGTCTGCACGAATGGTGTACTGGTGCAGCATTGCCTTTTTATCTTGTATACTAGATTAGATCTTTTTCACCTGAACAATTCTCTTCAATTGGATACGTCAACTGCTGATGACATTTTTCTGTGAGTCATGATATAATGGCCTCGTTCGGCTGGCTGGCTGCCAGCCAGCCAACAGTGCTTTTCTTTCGCATCATTTCAGCATCAGCCACCAGCTAGCCAACAGTATTTTTCTCTCACAATAAATCAGCACCAGCTACCAGCCAGCCGAACGAGGCCAATAAATCTGGCAGACGGATATGTGCATGCCACTACAGTACGTTAGTACCTGATGCCAGTGTACTGCTGGTGCAGTCTACATATATGTAGAGATATATGTTTATGTAGAGATATATGTTTATGTACCGTGGCCTGATGGCTCTATCTGGTCTACCATAGCTATGTTCTCAATCATTTTCATGTCCTAATTCCTAGAACTCAATCTGGTTTTCCTCCCTCTGGTGCTGGACAAACAAAAAAGTGTTTAGCTAATCCGCCAAAGAAGCTGAAAAACTCCTTCCATGCCCTTAATCTTGCGTAGTTTTCAATGGAGAGTGCAATTACATTGCTGCCTCAGTGATTCAGTCTGCCGCTTCTGCAACTCGTTATCCTGCAGCAATGGAAATGATTAAGTAGTATGTACACATATAGAGAAAATTAGAATGAAAATGAATGGAGAGGAAGGACTGACAAAAATTTAAAGGTGGCCCAGGGTACAAAGGTTATGATATAGTAGAGAGAAAGGACTAAATTTAACCGCCCAGAAAAATTACCTTCTGCAACAACTCAAGACGCCGGGCTGTTCCAGCTAACGAGGCCTTAACCTGTGTACAGAATTCTCACGTGAGCATTGTAGATAGAGTGTCTGAGGAGCATAGCATAGCTATGTACAGGTATCTGGTAAGCAAGCAATACCTTTGAAAGTTCATCATGCAACTGCCTGTTTTTCTCTACCTCTTTGTCATATTGCATCCTCCATTCGGCAGATTCATCCATCGCTTCTAGGTTTGCTTGTTCAAATTGCCTCCTGATGGTTGATGTGGCAAAAACAAGCATATGAAAAGAGAAGCGAAGGTAATGCTTAAGGTAACATGATAAATCAGCAAAGGGCAATATCTCATAGTTGCTCTCTTCCAAAGCTAAAATACATGGATGGCAGTCATGAATATGTCCATATAATAAAGAGGTTGCTAGATGTACAAGAAGCAAGATCGGGCCTGGCTACATGGCCGAATAACTAATCTATGTTCGTCCAGTTCCTTTGTCTATGTTGATAACAAGCAGTTAACTCTGTATATCACTCGATCCGAAGTGCTGTATGGCTAGTTGACTACATTTGATTAAGGCCTTTGGTTAACCATATTCAGGCATTCAAGGAAACCAAACCAAAATACAGTTAGCACTCGACAATCTCCTCTCGGTGAATAATTCTGATTAACCAAATTCAGAAATTAGATGAAACACTTGGATCCATTCATCGTGTGATCAGAAGTCCGAGCAAAAACTGTTTGATTCCTTCCATTTTTGTTTGTGTTGATGGACCTATACACGAAATTATAGATCGTAGGCGGCTGAAAAGAAGGAAGGTGGAGAGGAATTGGGGGCGAACCGGAGCTCCTCGCGGTCGTCGGCGGTAAAGGAGGGGTCGCTGGACTGGCGGGCCCAGATGCGAAAGTAGACGGCGGTGCCCATGAGCAGCGCCAACGCGAACGCCACCATCAGGGCCTGCCGCTCCTGCCGCCGCCCCATCCCTCCTCCTCGTCCCCCCACCATCCTCCGCCCTCGGCCCCTCACAGGTCAGATCACCTCCGAAACTCCGTCCACCTCTCAGACCCGACTCGAGCTCCGTCGAGGAGAGAGGCGCAATGGACACGAAGCAATTGCCTCATCGTGGGCCGTGGGTTCCCGGTACGACGAGCCCACATTTTGGCCCAAAGGATCAAATATTATCGTCGGATCCAGCCTTCCAGCCCATTGCGCACTGAGCTTAGCTGAGCTTGTGGCGGGAAATGCTTACAGTTCCGTTTACCAGTGTTCATATAAACAATCCGATTTTCCTCAAAAAAGAATATAAATATTCCGATAAATTTATAAACATCTATGATATATCCAAACGATTCCACCCAAATTTATACAAATTACTTGTCAAAGATAGGTTTGGTTTTAGACCACATTTCTAAAACTGAGGGAGCAGCTATAGTTCATGCCACCCAAGTTTTCTAAAAAGACATGTGAAATTTCACAAACCTATGTGTCGGTGTTCGGTCCCGCGGGGGTCCTAAACCGACGAGTGAGTGCTGCGTGTCCCTAACCTGGATGGTGATGCAAGGAAAACACACGGGGGTTTATCCTGGTTCGGGCAGAAGAAGACCCTACGTCCAGCGGGGGGGGAGAGTTTTGTATTTCTTTGCACCGAGGTGCTTGTGTAGGGGGTACAAGCTTGCGAGAGAGGGCGGCGAGCCCAAGTCTCTAAGAGAGAAAAAAGAGTACAAAGATGATTGCTTGATATGTTAATCTCTGCGTTGGGAGCCTTAGGTTGCTGGTACTTGGCTTTGGGCTTGTCTGTTGTCTGTTGTTCCCCCCTCCCCTTGTAGGGTCCTGGCCGATCCTTTTTATAGGGTCGGAGGAGGCCAGGGCACCGGGGAGCCCTGAGGCAATGTTTTGTCGATCCCTGTTGAGGTGACTGTAGCGACGTGCCCTGGGAATGGCCGGCCATCCCTGGACACCATGGTGACGCCGGGGATGAGACGGCGAAATGACCCGGAGCACCGTGCCATACTGTCCTTCCTTCCCTGTCGAACTGTGCTGGGCGTCGAGGCCAGGTCGAGGCCGGGTCAAGGTCGGACGGATAAGGCCGAATCCCTGAGATTGCGGAATACGGGTCTTGTCGTATCCTCCCTCGAGGGTGACTGACGATAAACAGTGCACAGTAAGGTGGGCATAGTGACAGGTTTCACCTCCCATCACGGGATGGGCGGTAAAAACAGTGAGGACTGACACCGGCGTTGCTCCCACGTCGGTCCTGGTTGCGGCCATACCGGTAGGTGGTAGTAGGTAATCGCATTAAATGCTCTGACTTCTGTCTTGGGGCAGGTGAAGTGAAGGGGTCGAGCGCTCTGACCCGGGGTCACGCGAGTCGGAGTTTTTTCGGTGGGCGAACGAGCCTCGTGCGAGTCGGAATGTGGTCGAGGTGCCCTGTCGTGCGGGACGAGGCGCGGTCGAGGCGTTCCCGTCGAGGGTGCCTCGTACGAGTCGGAGCCGGAGCGCGGTCGAGGCACTCCGTCGAGCTGGCCTCGTACGAGACGGACCTGGTATGCGGTTGAGGTGGGTTGCTTTTTGCTGTGGCTAAGTCATTTTGTTTTTTATTATCAATGGATGTGGGTACCCCCAGACTGTTGGTACCGACAGTAGCCCCCGGGCCTTTGGGTGAGTGTGTGATCACTCTCCCTGAGGTTTGTTAGTTAATGAACTGGAGTCGTAGCGTCGTGGTTTTTGCCGGTGGGGGCGCGCGAGCGCACCCGCCGGGTGTAGCCCCCGAGGCCTCGGTGGAGTGTTGAGACTCCTCCGAGGTCTTTTATGCGTTCTATTGGGGAATGGTTCGTTGCGGTCGAGCCCCCGAGCCTCGTACGCATGAGGTCGATCAGAGTCCCGGCCGTCTTTTGTCGTTCGACCCTCACGCTCCTCCTTTAGGAAGGAGGAGGGGTGGGGAACGCCATACTACCCCTGTTTGGGCGAGTTCCGACGATCTCCGGCGAGCTACTAGCGGGGGAATTCGAGTGTGAGCCCGTGCTCCAGTCGTTAGGAGTCGGCTAGTGGTCCGGAGGCGCTCTCAAAAATGCCAAGGAGTGGTCGTGTGGATCTCAATTCCCTGCGACGGGATCCGAGGGCTCGGTACGTCCATCGAGGGGATTCCTACATCGACCTCCTCCTACAGCCTCGAATACGTCTTGGGGTGCCTCCAGAGCGTGGCTCGAGCCCTGGCCATGCACGGGCGTATCCCTTGTCGTCCCTAACTCTGTCGCTCGAGGGCAGCTGTCGAACCCAGGTCAAGGGCCAGCTTCCGCTCCCTCGAGACTTATGGTGGGCTCGGAGCCCGTTTACCAGGTATCTGGGAATATCCGTCCGCGGATCCTGCCCCGCCCGTTAGCTGGGCGCGCCTTTTCAGGGGAGGGGGCGAGATCAGCGTGGTAGTGGGCGACGTGGCGTACGGTTACGACGTGGGGGACGGCCACGCGCCCAACTCCTGCGAGATTCAGGGAAACAATTAGGTAAGAGCATTAGATGCGAGAAACCGCTCCTACCTTTTCGCGCGGCCGTTGGGCTTCCGCCGGGGCTATAAAAACAAGGCCTAGGGGTCTGCCTCCCCTACCGGTCCTTTGCATTCTTGCATCCTTTGCCTTAGACAGCTCTGTGCCCCTTGCGCCCTCCGCCTACATCCAGCGCCGCCGCCGTCGCACCCCCTTCGTCCATACAGCTTTTCCCAGCGCCAATGGCAGGCAAGAGTCAGATCCTCCCCACCGACGACTGGGCCGCCTCCTCGGTGACGGAGAGGAGGCTGGAGGAGCTGGTCGAGGATGGACTGCTGCGGCCGAGGACGAGCCGGTCGTGACCGAAGTGGATTACGCCGTCACCCGACCACCGGGAGCCGGCACCCCCCGAGGGATACGTGGTTAGCTTCATCTGCTTCCACGAGCGAGGGTTCGGCGTGCCGGCGACCACCTTCATGCGCGCGCTCCTCCACTACTACCGGGTGGAGCTGCACCATCTCGCCCCCAACGCCGTCGCACAGGCCGCCATCTTCGCGGCGGTCTATGAGGGCTACCTAGGGATAGAGCCACAGTGGAATCTGTGGCTCCATCTTTTCAAGGCGGAGCTCTTCGCCAAGAAGGCGGGGGAGAAGGGGCTTCGGTGCGTAGTTCGAGCGGGGAGCTGCGTCCTGCAGGTGAGGTCTGGTCGGGCAGATCAGTACATCCTGGCCCATCTCATCTCCTCGAACAGCGGCTGGCACGACGGCTGGTTCTACCTCCGCAACGACGAGAGTCAGTTGCCGAGGTATACCGGCCAGGTGCTGGTCGCCCAAGAGGAGAATTGGTCCTACGGAGTCGCGGAGGCCGAGAAGCCGCGTCTGGATCCGCTGCTGGCGGCGCTGCAACAGCTCCGCCTGCGAGGCTTGACGGCGGCGGCGGTGGCCACAACGTTCCACCGGCACAGGGTGATGCCGTTGTGCCAGCGCCGGCTTCGCCTCGACCAGATGACACCGGAGGCGCCACTGGAGGGGAGCCGGATGTCACACGAGTCCCTCACCCTCGAGGAGGTCCTCCGGCGGGCGCGCCGGATGGTGGGGAACTTCAAGATGGATGAGGTCGACAAGGTCCCCATGCGACCTACCCAGGGGTTCGAGCCTCTGGTAAGTGTTTTTGCTAGCACGTTTGTTTATTTCGTCTGTTTTTGGGTTCCTCTGATTTAGTCGAGGCCGATGCGCAGGATCTGTCTGCGGTGCGGGAGACGCGGCCGCCAGTCCCAGAGGACCAGCCCTCCTGGGAGGCTCGACGCCAGCATGCGTCCCAACAGAAGCAGACGAAGGAGACGGCCAAGAAGCGGCAGATCCGCAAGGCCAAGGAGAAGGAGGCGCTGAAGAAGCTTCGGCGCCAGCAGGCCCTCGACGGCCCCCCCTCGCAGAGTCTCCCTCCGAGACGGTCTCGGGGGAGGACGATGACAACAGCGACGGGGATGATGATGACGCCCTGTCACGGTACGACGCCGCGACAGGCCTGGCGGACCTCCCCGACGTTCGTCCGCTCTTGGAGCCCGTTGGGGAGTCGTCCTTCCGGGCGCCAGTGTCGGTCGTGGTGGTGGAGGAGGAGACAGAGGAAGAGGCGGGTAAGGGGGCGGGCCCCTCGGCGGGAGGGGCCGCCCCATCCCAGACCCCACAGGAGGGGTCGACGGGGCCGCCTCCACCAGTCCAGGCCCCGCAGGCTCAGCCGGCGGCTGGAGCGGCGGTGCCGGCGTCGTCATCGACGGCGCCGCCGGCGGGCGTGAGGACCCGAGGCCAGCTGGCCTCGGAGGCACAGAGGACCCGAGGCAGCCCTCCAGCTAGGGCCCCGAGGAGCACCCGGGCCGCCGGGGGCCGGCCGCAAGACCGCCGCAGGCAGCGCCGGGAGGTTCAAATCGGTCGGGGTCAAGGCCCTTGGTGCCGCTTTCCGGGTAAGGATCCGCGCTCCGCTTTTTCGCCTTTCATTGGTACCGTTTTCCGACGTTTCTTCTCGCTTCACAGGCTCAAGCGGAAGGCGGAGCTGATGAGGCCGACCCCTGCAAAGTCGCTCCGGGCGAGCGCCGTCGTCATTAATCGGACGGCGGTGCAGGACGTCGCCTGGATCGAGAGGCTTCAGGCCGCAAAGGAGCGCCTGAAGCAGCAGGAGGCGATGGCCCAGGCGGAGGCGGGCGTCTCGGCGGTCGCCGCTTCCGACCCCGCCGCATAGGGGTCAGGACCACCAGAGGTGGTGGCGCCCAGCACGGGCGGGGCGGAGCCCGGGTCGTCGTCGACCGCCGAGGCTGCCGTCGAGGCCGCAACGGCCGAGGCATCCGTCCGCGACGCAGAGCGGGCGGATGCGGATGTGGTTATGGAGGAGGTCCCGCCGACGGCGGGACAGGAGGCGGCGCAGCCGGAAGAGCCGCGGCCGCAGCAAGACCCGCCGGCGGAGCCGGCGGCTACGGTGGAGGGTGGGGTCGTCGAGCCCCCGCTCGTGGTTCCAGAGGAAGAGGTGCCGGTGGTCGAGGGGCCAGCCCCAGCAGAAGGGTTGACGCCAGCCATGGTCGACCTTACCCTCAACGACTCCTCCCTGGACAAGGGGAAGCAGGTGGTAGGAGTCGAGGGGGTCGAGGCCATGGACCAGGCTGGTCCCTCAGCGGCAGTTGGTGAGGCCGGAGCCGCGGGTGAGGCCGGCCCTTCCGCGGGGCTAGAAAGCGCCCCGGCCGGACCATCGTCCGAGTGGCCGGACCTCGCCGCGCTGGCCCTAGTGCGGGCGGAGGAGGAGATACCGCGCTGGGGGGGACCGTCCCTCGAGTTCAGGGACGCTTCCAACCCTGGCGCGGACCCCGTCTTCGCCCTGAATGACAGAGACGAGGTGCATCACTGGGAATACCTCGAGGGCCTCCGTCAACACATGGATCGATCGCTTCGTGTGGTGATGGAGGCCGTGTCACGAGGCATGCGGGGTGCCACAGAGGTACGTTTTTTTCTTATTGATTCTTTTGCTATCCTTTTATTGTCTTCCTTTCTCTTGGTTCTCAACCTCTTTGGTTTTTCCGAACCAAGATCAGGAGCTCAAGGAACGCTCCCGCCGCAAGTCGCTCTTCATTCGAAATGAGAGCGGCGTGTGGGAGGCGCTTGCCCGGCAACGGGCTCTGGTCGAGGAGGCCAACAAATGGCTTTCCGATCAGAGTGCCGAGATGGCCGAGCTGCGCGTCGCCTACGCGGCGGTCAAGGAGGAGGCGGTGCAGGCCTAGACGGCCGAGGCCGTGGTGCGTGAAGACGTGACCAAGGCCCGGGAGGAGGCAGCTAAGGCCCGCGAGGACCTCGTGCCCCTGTCGGCACGGGTGAAAGAGCTCGAGGAGGACGTCGCCCTGGTCAGCCGTCATCGCGACACCCTCAACGTCCAGATTGGGCAGGTAACCGCTCGCTTCGGTGCCCTGAAGGACGAGGTCACGGCGCTGAGCGGAGCCGTTCAGGAGAAGGACGCGGCTCTTCTGAACGCCCGCCAGGAGATCGAGACATCGAGGGCGGCCGTTCGTGACAGGGACGACGCTCTCCAAGGGCTCGAAAGGACGTGCGGGGGGCTCTGTGATGAGGTCGTGGGCTTGCAGACCCATACCGAGGGTAAGTATGGGTGTTACGACCTTGGCATCGAGGCCCCCGTATTAGTGCTAATTCAGTTAATTGTGTTTCAGAGCTGGAGAGGGAGCAGCGGGTGGCCTAGGCGGCGGCCAACTCCTTCCAGAGCCTCCTCGAGGCCGAGACCCAGCGGACTCAGATGCTCCAGGGCGCGATCACCTCCGTGTGTGACGGCCTAGGGGTCGAGCCTGACGCCGACACCGGGGAGGACGCCCCGGGGAACTCCGTCCGCCGGATGGTGGCGCTGGGCCGCCTTGTCCGGGAAAGGATACGGGGCAGCCTCCACCACGGCGTGAAGAGAGCACTGGTCGTCGTTCGGTCTAGGTTCGTGTATGACATGGAGCTTGTTGCTGAAGGCTTCATCACCGACCCGGACCGGACGGACGAGGAGAACGAGGACGCCTGCTTGGATCTGATCGGAGCCGCTAAGGAGCCTGGAAGCCGCCTGGCCACACTTTTCGAAGCCGAGGTGGTTCCGCCTGCCGACGACGAAGGCCTGTGAGCCAAATCTGGGCACAAAGGCCCGTCTAATAAGTTAGTGTTTTTGAATTTTGGTCATGGTGGCCTCGGAGGCCTTAAAAACTCGGAACGTAAACCTTGCGCTGGTTATTTAAGTTTTGTTCGAGCTTTTCTTCCCTTTATTGCTTGAATCATGTTTTTGCATGATTTACTTAGCACGCCGTCGCGCCTTTGAGCGTAAGGGAGTGAGCGGAGGTACCGTAGCCTCGGAGGCCTGAGTGATCTCGCGGCTCGACTGCCCTCGAACTCTAGGGTGCTTTTGCGGCCTCGCAGATCGTGTAAGAACCTGATTTAAGCGACGGGGGGTGTACTCCTTTTCAAAGTTATGAACTGCCATTGGGTCTACTTAGCGTGCGGTCGCGCCCCTAGGCGTGAGGGGTGAGTGGAGGTGCCGTAGCCTCGGAGGTGTAAGCGATCTCGCAGGCTCGAGAGCCCTTTCAAGCCTTAGGGTGCTCTCGCAGCGCTGTCGACCTAAGAGGTAGTTCTTTAACTTTGAAAAAATAGTACAAGTTTTTTCGGGGACTGGGGGTTCCCCCCTTGTAGCCCCCGAGGGAGGGTTGATTCTGGGAGAACAGAATCGATCCTTCCTCATTGTTTGTGAAGTGAAACTTTGAACACTGCTGTATTCTTTATTAATGAGATTGAAAAGAAATTACAGAGCCTCAAGGCTTTTTAAGGGAAAAAGCGACGTAGCTGTTCAATGTTCCAAGCGTTGGTGAGGATTTCGCCCTTCTCGTTGGATAGCTTGTAGGTGCCCGGCTTTAGGACTTCTGTGATGATGTACGGGCCTTCCCACGGGGGCGTGAGCTTGTGTCATCCCTTGGTGCTCTAGTTTCGTCGCAGCACCATGTCACCGACGTTGAGGTCGCGCCTGCGGACGTGTCTGTCGTGGTAGCGTCGAAGACCTTGCTGGTACCTGGCAGAATGTAACAGAGCCACATCTCAGGCTTCCTCGAGCTGGTCGAGGGCGTCCTCTCTTGCGGCGTCGTTATTTCTTTCGCTGTAGGCTTTTAGCCTTGGGGACCCATATTCTATGTCGGTGGGGAGCATGGCCTCAGATCCGTAGACTAAGAAGAACGGAGTGAACCCCGTGGCTCGACTTGGCATTGTTCTTAGGCTCCATAGGACCGAGGGGAGCTCGGCAGCCCCTCTCTTCCCATGTTTGTTTAGTATATCAAAGATTCTGGGTTTCAGGCCTTGTAGGACCATGCCGTTGGCACGTTCCACTTGGCCGTTTGTTTTTGGATGAGCCACGGCTGACCAGAGCACACGGATGTGGTGGTTGTCGCAGAAATCTAGAAACTTTTTACCAGTAAACTGGGTGCCATTGTACGTGATGATACAGTTGGGAATCCCAAAGCGGTGGATGATGTCGGTGAAAAAGAGCACAGCTTGCTCGGACCTGATGCTGGTGATAGGGCGGGCCTCGATCCACTTGGAGAATTTGTCGACGGCAACGAGCAAGTGGGTGAAGCCGCCGGTTGTCCTTTTCAGAGGCCCGACAAGGTCAAGCCCCCAAACGGCAAACGGCCACGTGATGGGAATGGTTTGCAGGGCGTGTGCTGGAAGATGGGTTTGTCTCGCATAGTACTGGCAACCTTTGCAGGAGCGTACTAGCTTGACAGCGTCGGAGACCGCGGTCGGCCAATAGAATCCTTGTCGGAAGACATTTCCGACAAGGGTTCGAGGCGCTGCGTGGTGACCGCAAGCCCCCGAGTGTAGATCATCGAGCAGGTCTCTGCCTTCCTCATTTGTGATGCAACGTTGGAGGACACCAGTAGGGCTGCGGCGGTACAGCTCCTTACTGTCGCCCAAGATCACAAAGGTTTTGGCCCGGCGAGCGATCCGTCGAGCCTCGGTCTTATCTGAGGGGAGGTCCCCTCGGATGAGATGGTCGAGGTACGGAACGCGCCAGTCAGGCTCAGGGTTGGGTGGCGAGGTCGAGCCTTCCACCTGCATGGCTTCAGCCCCGGTCGAGGGGGCTTCCGTCACAGGTGGGGGGGTCGAACAATGGCCCGTCGACCCCTCCCTCCGACCCGAGGTCGACGGACGGCTGCTAGAGATCTTTTGCGAAAACGTCTGGCGGAACCGTGGTTCGATTGGACGCGATTTTCGCCAGTTCATCGGCGGCCTCATTATACCTGCGTGCGATGTGATTGAGCTCGAGGCCATGAAACTTGCTCTCAAGGCGCCGCACTTCCTCGCAGTAGGCTTCCATCTTGGGATCACGGCAGCTTGAGTTTTTCATGACCTGGTCGATCACGAGCTAGGAGTCGCCTCAAACGTCAAGGTGCCGGACCCCGAGTTCGATGGCAATTCTCAGACCCGTGACGAGTGCCTCGTATTCGGCGACGTTATTCGACGCAGGAAAATGAAGCCGGATGACGTAGCGCATGTGAACCCCGAGGGGCGAGATGAAGAGCAAACCCGCGCCTGCTCCTGTTTTCATCAACGACCCATCGAAGTACATGATCCACAACTCAGCTTGGAGCTGTACAGAGGGGAGTTGAGTGTCGGTCCATTCTGCCAGGAAATCTGCTAACACCTGTGACTTAATAGCTTTGCGCGGCGCATAAGATAGGGTCTCGCCCATGAGCTCGACTGCCCACTTGGCAATTCTACCCGAGGCTTCCCAGTTCTGGGCTATCTCTCCCAAGGGGAAAGAAGAAACCACAGTTACCGGGCGACCCTCGAAGTAGTGACGGAGTTTGCGCCGTGTCAAGACGATGGCATATAGCAGCTTCCGAGAGCACCTCGCTAATAAAATAGACCGGCCTCTGGACGAGCAAGGCATGTGCTTCCTCGGCCCTCTCGACAACCAAGACCGCGCTGACTACTTGTGATGTCGCGGCGACATAAAGTAGGAGCGGTTCTCCTGGGGTCGGAGGGACGAGAATGGGTGAATTAGAGAGTGTACCTTTGAGTTTTGCAAGAGCTTCTTCGGCCTCGAGGGTCCATGAAAAGTGCTCCGATTTCTTCAGGAGGCGGTACAGAGGAAGCGCTTTTTCGCCGAGGCGCGAAATGAAACGGCTGAGCGCCGCCAAGCAGCCCGTGATCCTCTGTACGCCCTTTAGATCTCGGATGGGGCCCATCTTGGTTATCGCAGTGATTTTTTCTGGGTTGGCTTCGATGCCACGCTTAGACACGATGAACCCCAAAAGCATACCTCGAGGAACGCCAAAGACGCATTTCTCAGGATTGAGCTTGATGTTTTTTGCCCGGAGGCACTTGAACGCAACATCAAGGTCGTTTACCAGATCGTCGGCTTGTTTGGTCTTGACAACGATGTCATCGACGTAAGCCTCGACGGTTGGTCCGATGTGTTCCCCAAAAATGTGCTGCATGCATCGTTGATACGTCGCCCCTGCGTTTCAGAGACCGAAGGGCATCGTAACGTAGCAATACATGCCGAACAGGGTAATGAATGAAGTCGCGAGCTGGTCGGACTCTTTCATTTTAATCTGGTGGTAGCCGGAGTATGCATCTAAGAATGAGAGAGTTTCACATCCCGCCGTGGAATCAACGATTTGATCAATACGTGGTAAAGGAAAGGGAACTTTTGGGCATGCTTTATTTAAACTAGTATAGTCTACACACATCCTCCATTTCCCACTCTTTTTCTTAACTAATACAGGATTAGCTAGCCACTCGGGATGATGAACCTCCTTGATGAATCCGGCCTCCAGCAGTTTGTGTATCTCCTCACCGATGACCTTGCGCTTCTCCTCGTCGAAGCGGCGCAAGCGTTGCTTCACCGGTTTGGAGCCGGCCCGGATCTCCAAGGCGTGCTCGGTGACTTCCCTGGGTATGCCCGGCATATCCGAGGGACTCCACGCAAAAATGTCAATATTTACGCGGAGAAAGTCGACGAGCACTGCTTCCTATTTGGGATCGAGGGTGGCGCTGATGCTCAGCGCCTTTCCCTTAGGATCAGCAGGGTCGAGGGGCACGAGCTTGACGCCCTCCGCGGGCTCGAAGCTACCGGCATGGCGCTTTGGGTCGGGAATCTCATTGGCGAGACCGTCGAGGTCCGCAGCCAAGGTCGCCGATTCCAAAACAGCCTCGCCGTGCTCGACACACTCGACGTCGCACTCATAGGCGTGCTCGTATGAGGGCCCCACAGTGATGACACCGTTTGGGCCTGGCATCTTGAGCTTGAGGTAGGTGTAGTTCGGGACCGCCATGAACCTGGCATAGCATGGGCGCCCAAGGATAGCATGGTACGTTCCACGGAATGCGACCACTTCGAAAGTGAGAGTCTCCTTTCTGAAGATGGACGGTGTGCCAAAGCAGACAGGCAGATCGACCTGGCCGACGGGTTCTGCCCGTTTTCCTGGCACAACTCCATGGAAACCCCCGACGCTGGGTTGGAGACACGTTCTATCGATCCCCAAGAGGTCGAGGGTCTGAGCGTAGATGATGTTGAGACTGCTTTCGCCGTCCATGAGCACCTTGGTGAGGCGTGTGTTGGCAATGATGGGATCAACAACAAGCGGGTAGACTCCTGGATTGGGGACGTAGTCAGGATGATCATCACGGTCGAAAGTGATGGCCATCTCAGACCAGTCAAGGAAGTGGGGGACCGCCGGCTGCACGGAGAAAACCTCACGCCGTTCTCGTTTGCGTTGGCGCGTCGAGAGGCGGGTCGAGGGTCCTCCGTAGATCATGAAGCAGTCATGGATCTCGGGAAACCCCCCATCCTTGTCATCGCCCTTGGGATCTTCCTTCTTGTCGTCCTTCTTGACGCCTATGCCCTCAAAGTACCTACGGAGTATGTGACAATCTTCGAGGTTATGGTTAGTGGGTCCCTTGTGGTAGGACACGACTCTTTGAGCATTTTGTCGAAGATGCCCCCACTGGGGGGGCCTCGAGGTTTCTTGCGCTCGACAGCAGCGACAAGTTCGTCGGCCGGGGCCTCGAGCTTGCCCTGCTGGCTCTTCTTCTTCCTTCGGTTGTTTCTCTTGGAGCCCCGGCTGGAGCCCGCGGGATCGTCGACCTTTTGTTTCCCTTTGTCCTGGTCACCGCCAAAGATGGCACCAACTGCCTCCTCGTCAGCGGCAAAGTTGGTGACGATGTCCATCAATCTGTTGGCAGTGAGTGGGGTGTTACGGCCCAACTCTTGGACCAACTCCTTGCAGGTGGTCCCGGAGAGGAAGGCCATGATCACGTCGGAGTCGGTGACGTTGGGGAGCTCGGTGCGCTGCCTGGAGAAGCGCCGGATGTAATCCCGGAGGGATTCACCCAGTTTTTGCTTGCAACTTCGGAGGTCCCACGAGTTGCCGGGGCGCATGTAGGTCCCCTTGAAGTTTCCCTCGAACACCCTCACGAGATCGTCCCAGTCGTGGATCTGTCGAGGTGGGAGATCCTCGAGCCAGGCTCGAGCGGTGTCGGAGAGGAACAGGGGGAGTTGTCGAATGATGACCCGGTCGTCGGTGGCCCCGCCCAGCTGGCACGCCAAGCGGAAATCGGCGAGCCCAAGTTCGGGTTTGGTCTCGCCGTTGTACTTGGTGAGAGTCATGGGAGGGCGAAACCGAGCCGGGAGCACCGTCTCGCGGATAGCCTTACTGAAGACCCGAGGGCCCGGAGGCTCGGGTGAAGGGCTACGATCTTCTGAGCTGTCGTAGCGCCCACCTTTGTGCACACGGTAACCTCGAGCCACACCGTCACCGTGTTTGCGCGTGCGGCGCTCGACGATGTTGCCACGGGTGTCTCGGGGTTCGTGATCGTCGGCAACGTGCTCGGGGACAGGCGCCGCCCTGTTTCGCCGGGCAGGCTCGGGATGAACCGAGGCCTCTTTCTCCTGTCGGGAGGGTTCGACGAGCCGCTCTAAGGCTGGCTCGCGTCGCCTCGAGGCGGAGCTCTCGGCCTGCTGCATAGCAGCGGTCTCGAGGAGTTCTCGGATTTCATCTCGAGCCCGACGGGTGTCGGGGTTTGACGGCTCGGGCATGTTGCGGAGGAGCATGGCGGCGGCGACGACGTTCTGGCTGGCTCGAGCGAAAACCGGGGGGTCAACCACTCGGTCCTCGTCGATGCGACGATTGACGTCGCGGGCCCTCCGCGAGCTCTCCCGCCAAGCGCGTGCGCCGCACGCTCACGCTCGAGGGTTTGTTGGAGTAGGTGCAGATTTTCTCGTTCCTCGTCGAGCCTGTCCTGTAACTCGCGAATTTGCTCGAGCTGCATTCCTTGATCCGCAAGGAATTGAGCCTCGTCTCGTTCGGTGGGGAGCTCGACATGAGGTGGCGTGTACCTTTCTTCGACCGGCTCCTCGTCCTCCGACTCCGACGCGCTGGCTCCATCGATGTTGAAGCACTCGCGGGTCGGATCGTAGGTGTCGTCAGCTGAGTCGGAGTCAGGGGCGCCGAAGTAGTAATATGATGGGGGAATGTGAGACCGTTGCAAATCACCTCCGTGGTCGCAACGTTGAGAAGCAATCACACGGGGCTCTGATTCCGGGGTCTCCGTAGAGTCCAGATACTCAGAGGCCGGCGTGGATGCAACAAGGTCCAGAGTGGAGCGTAGATGGTGCCTGGGGAGTTCCTCGTAAGCACTCATGTTAGTGTTCACAGAGGAAGCGTACGCCCGGGTGACCGGATCTAGCCCAAACGGGAATGTTGATGGAGATATCGTTGCACGTGTCGAAGTGACTGGATCGGGTAGCGGCGGTGTCTCGCCGGACAGGGGAGCGGCGGAATTCTCCGTCGGCATCTTACCCTCAGCCAAGCTCATCCTACACAGACCCTCAACGAGGAAATCTGGGTTGGCGTCTGGCTGAGAGGCGCTGGATCGGGGAATCCCTCCGCCCTCCGCGAGGTGGAGACGGCGGTAGCGCCGGGCTCGTCGTCGCCTGGCGGCTCACGCCTGTCGAGAGCGACGATACCGGCAGAGTGCTCCCCCAGACTGGGAGAGCTCGCAATCCTCGTCGGTCGGGTGCCTGGGCGGGAGGAGGACCATGTCGTAGCCGTGGCCAAGCGACATGAACTCCAAACTCCCGAACTAGATCACCGTGGCCAACGGGAGCGGGCATTCGGGGTCAGCCATCCAGGAAAGAATGGCGGGAAAGCGATGTTGGCACGCAGCGGTCCCCTACCTGGCGCGCCAACTGTCGGTGTTCGGTCCCGTGGGGGTCCTAAACCGACGAGTGAGTGCTGCGTGTCCCTAACCTGGATGGTGATGCAAGAAGAACACACGGGGGTTTATCCTGGTTCGGGCAGAAGAAGGCCCTACGTCCAGCGGGGGGGAGAGTTTTGTATTTCTTTGCACCGAGGTGCTTGTGTAGGGGGTACAAGCTTGCGAGAGAGGGCGGCGAGCCTAAGTCTCTAAGAGAGAAAAAAGAGTACAAAGATGATTGCTTGAGATGTTGATCTCTGCGTTGGGAGCCTTAGGTTGCTGGTACTTGGCTTTGGGCTTGTCTGTTGTCTGTTGTTCCCCCCTCCCCTTGTAGGGTCCTGGCCGGTCCTTTTTATAGGGTCGGAGGAGGCCAGGGCACCGGGGAGCCCTAAGGCGATGTTTTGTCGATCCCTGTTGAGGTAACTGTAGCGACGTGCCCTGGGAATGGCCGGCCATCCCTGGACACCATGGTGACGCCGAGGATGAGACGGCGAAATGACCCGGAGCACCGTGCCATACTGTCCTTCCTTCCCTGTCGAACTGTGCTGGGCGTCGAGGCCAGGTCGAGACCGGGTCAAGGTCGGACGGATAAGGCCGAATCCCCGAGATTGCGGAATACGGGCCTTGTCGTATCCTCCCTCGAGGGTGACTGACGATAAACAGTGCACAGTAAGGTGAGCATAGTGACAGGTTTCACCTCCCATCACGGGATGGGCGGTAAAAACAGTGAGGACTGACACCGGCATTGCTCCCACGTCGGTCCTGGTTGCGGCCATACCGGTAGGTGGTAGTAGGTAATCGCATTAAATGCTCTGACTTCTGTCTTGGGGCAGGTGAAGTGAAAGGGTCAAGCGCTCTGACCCGGGGGTCACGCGAGTCAGAGTTTTTCCGG
Source organism: Saccharum hybrid cultivar R570 (assembly GCA_038087645.1). Taxonomy (NCBI): domain Eukaryota; kingdom Viridiplantae; phylum Streptophyta; class Magnoliopsida; order Poales; family Poaceae; genus Saccharum; species Saccharum hybrid cultivar. The sequence goes on from JAQSUU010000198.1 coordinate 25,614,307, forward strand.
TGGGCGAACAAGCCTCGTGCGAGTCGGAATGTGGTCGAGGTGCCCTGTCGTGCGGGACGGGGCGCGGTCGAGACGTCCCCGTCGAGGGTGCCTCGTACGAGTCGGAGCCAAAGCGCGATCGAGACACTCCGTCGAGCTGGCCTCGTACGAGACGGACCTGGTATGCGGTTAAGGTGGAGCTGCTTTTTGCTGTGGCTAAGTCGTTTTGTTTTTTTATTATCGATGGATGTGGATACCCAGACTGTTGGTACCGACACTATGGGACACCTAAACAAGTTTCGGGACTGCTACTGCACTTTTTTTTTTTGAGGGAGACTGCTACTGCACTTGACTCGGCCACATAATTACTCACTGGTCCTGCAACGTTTATATACAGCTCACGGTACATGAGCAACCAGGAACCATCCTTAGCCGTCGCTGTTCTTTATAGGCTCGCTGTTCTCAGCGGTCGCTGTTCTTTATAGGCTCTGAATCTGAAAAGTAACCCAAAAACAAGAGTACGAAGCAGCAACTAAGTCCTTCACCAAAAGCACCACCATTCACCGAACTCCTTCAATCTCCAAATTAGCCGTCCGCTTCCAGAACTCCATTAGCCAAATCCTCATTTTCTTGACCTTGTCATCCAAGAACCTGGCATTGCCCTCCTTCAAGAGGAACACCATGAAACGGTGCAGGCCTATAGCAGCAGCTTGGACTGAGATGAGGAACATGTTCCAGCTCACCCTAATCATCAAGACGGGCTCCTCTCTCAGCTCCCTCACAAACTTGGTGAATATGAGCTGCATCCTTCGGTCTTTTACTGCCGCTTGGAGTGCCATCAGGGTCAATGATTCTTCAGCCAGCACCAGATGTCCCTCGTTCTTTCCTGTGGTCATGGGCGTCTGGATCCTGGTCTCCGCAAGTCGTTTCAAGCCTGTGGCATTCAACATCCATTGGCAGACAACATCCGCAATAACCTTACTAAGGAGCACCCGGAACATCAAAGCATCTCTGGAGATTAGATCACGGGCAAGAGATTTTGCATTCTGCACAATAGGATTCAGAGTGAGCTAACTAGGTCAATCTCAAATGTCGGTCAGGAGGGCCTGTTGCTACAACACAAGAAGGGTGCAGATAAGATGTGTGATGTGATACATACCGCTGTCATAATAAGTCTCCTAATCACAACGCTGTCCTTTGATAATAAAAGTCTCACACACAGGTTTGCAGTATGCAGTGCCCTCTCTGGTGTAGCTGTAGCATGGTCAAGTGAAGATAAATCACTGATTTCTACAAGGCTAGCCACATTTATGGCCTTCATGTCAGGCTCTGGCAAAACTTCACTGTTATACTTGAAGTTGGTCCTTCAAACATGAAAATAACATAAGTGGGCATGTAAGTATTACAAAGAACTGTCTGTTTGCTTGCCAAGTATAGTTGCACATGCATATCATCCTTCAACTCAACAAAACTAAGCATATAACATCTTCCAAGCATTTTGTTCTTCCTATTTTCTTTAACTAAAAAAAAACACCAAAGAGTTTATGCCCCCGACCTTTTAATTAAACTATTTAGTCTGAAAGTGTGTAGGTTATGTGTAGAATTGAACTGAAAAAGATTTTTAAGAATATATTCTAGAAGAAATTGGTGGTCAAATATATACATCAAAGACCATGCAAAGCCAAATGTGATAAGTATTTTTGACCAGAGGGAGTACTTGACTAACCAGAAGATATCACTATCACTAACTAAATAATTTAAGAGGGCATTGAAAGAACCAACATATTAAAACAAACCAAACCGGTTTATACAAAAAAAGATAAGAACCATGACACAAACCTTGCTGAAGCCAATTTTAGAAACGCAGCAATCTTCTGCCATTGGAATTCTTTCCTTTTGTTGAAAATTGCCTGTGTAAGAAAACTGATTGGTGTTAATTATCACATAACTGCAGTACAAGGAGAACAGGAATACAGCATAACATGGTTATATTGGTCCAACTTTGATGTTGAAGCCAACAAGGCCCCGATGCTGGCCCGAGTGGCTAGTACTGCACCAATGGGCCTACCTCAGAGGATAGTTCTGCAGACATACTAAATGAGATCAGTGAATGCTACCTGATTCAAGAGTCTTCTTGTTGCAAGTGAATTATCAGAAAGAAGCTTCCGAACAACATACGGGTATGCTGCTTGAAATGTTTTGAAAGTCCCATCTGCTGCCACGGCCAGTCCTATCAGTAAGAAAGGAAGGAAAACAATAAACCTCAAAAATAGTTGCCATCAAAATATGCGTCTTCGAAAGAAATAAGCCTATATGCAAATGTATTGAATTAGTTCGGTATCTCAATTTCAACTGAACAAGCTAACCTTCCAAAGAGGCAATTGACCGGAGAACCAGTGTGTAGTAAGGTGGCATACGGAAGTGATATTTAAATGCCACAGACCAAATTTTTCCAAGCACCTAAAAGGTATATGCAGCAATAAACAAGGGCAAAAGCAATATGAAAAGACTGCATTAGGTATGTTGCTTCTTTTGAAATAAAATATAGGTACAAAGATATCAAGCCACCACAGCACTGAATTGAACATACAATAGAGTGAACTACCTTGCTAAACTTGATTTCTGGAATTCCATCTTCAAAGGTTACCTCGCCTAATGCATCCTCCAAATCCTAACACATGGAAGACACAAAATACAATCATTGAGAAAAATGGTTAGTGTATGCACTAATATTTGTATACTATATACAAATAATTCACTGAACAATGACCAGACCACATTAATATGGGATATCAGGTCATCGATTATAAACACCTCTTTATCCAACTGGTAAAGAGGGAACATACAAAATGCAAGATAGACCTCAACATCAAACAATGCCACAATATTTTAGTATAAATCTTATCTTCCATATAACATTAAGCCCATGTTCAACAAATATAGCACATGCCACTTGTTGAGAGGTTGACACGAGGATCCCTGGCCAACAAGTCACTGAGACATAGTTTCTACATTAATTTCAATAAAACAAATGGACTCTAATTGACTAGTTTTACTTCTCTTGTTCAATTCATTTAGTGACTGTCATATGTTCAATCATTTCATTTCAGCTAGACATCAACAACAACAGACTATATAAGTGGCGATTCCAAGGAACTGGACTGAAAACATAAAACATGTGGTACAGCTGCGAGTTTACTGAATTACCATTGTCACACGACGTAGATTGGTTTTTGGTGGAACTATATCCATTTCAGTCAAATCATAAACGAGGGAAGCCCAATCTCCATTTACTATGTGTACTATGCTTGCAAGCATAGCACGCTGATGTTTCTGCTCCATCATGCAAAGCAAACCAAAATCTAGAAACCTGACGTATTTAGGAGTATGTTGTCAATAGTTTCAGAAGTATTTTATTACAAAAGCTTCATAACTATAACATATAAATCCACAAAAGGGGTATCTCATATCACATGAAATGTGAATTAAGGGAAACATGAGAAGCAACTATGTAAGTATAGAGCATGTGAAACCATGTTTAGAATTATTTGGAGTAGAGCTTACCCAACACGACCTTCAGGAGTATAACGCAAGTTACCAGGATGAGGATCTGCATGCAACAAGCCTGTCTCAAGAAGCTGCACTAGTGATGCCTCTATACCTTTATTGACCTTATGAGTAATTAACAAAATGTTAAAAAAAATATTGGGAAGCAAGTTTAAATTGAGCTTGTTAAATTAAGTTTATGCTACACCATCATAACAGAAAAAAAATACCCCTCAAATGTTAGAATGTAATTGTAACATACAGCCCATATCATAGTCACATAAAACGGGTTCACCACCTTCGACCCTCGACCCGGGTTCGTCGACCCCGACCCGGGTTCACGGGTTCATTTTCGACCCGAAGTGTAAAAATCTCTCGCAGGTAGCGTACCATGTACCGCGACCCCGTACCTCGACCCCATCGACCCAGAAACTTTGTGACTATGGCCCATATTGGGCGTAATGGCCCATTGGCCCTGTACACGTTGTAACCCTAGCCGATTAGGCTATATAATGAAGGTCACCCCCCCCCCTGATTAGGGTGTGCGGTGTTTCTTTACATGGTATCACGAGTCTCGGGGCCCTAATTTTGGGTTTCCTTTTCTTGGGCGCCCTGCTCCGCTTCCTCCTCTGCCCGTGCGCCCTGCTCTAGGGCGTGCGCCACCGCACCACCGGGCCGCGCTCGCCTCCAGTCGCGTCGCCGCCCCGCCGCCGCCTTTGCCGCCCGCTACAGGCCGCCGCCCGACTACAGCCGAGCCGCCCCAGGCCGCCGCGCGCCTCCAGCTGCTGCCGCGCTCCTGCTCCGATCGCGGCGCCCCTGCCGCGCATCTGATCAGGCTGCGCCGCCCGTCTTGGCTGATCCACCATGACGACCTCGTCGAGTGCCTCCGCCACCTCCGGTGTCCTTGGCTCCCAGTCCTCCGACGCTATGGGGGGGATGCTCTTGCTCCTTCCTTCTACGCCGCCTACGCCTCCGTCAACGTGAAGCAGCACGTCCCGATCGCCCTCAGCCTCGAGCGTCCCAACTACTCCAAGTGGAAGGCGTTCTTCACCGCCCTCTGCGCCAAGTACGGGCTGCTCGGCCACATTGATGGCATGGAGGCCGCGTGCCCGGTTGACCCCACGTGGTCTCAGCTTGACGCCTGCATCCGTGGCTGGATGTACGGCTCCGTCGACGATACCGTCCTCGACCTCGCCATGGAGCCCGATCAAGATGCGCGCGCCCTGTACGTCTCCATCGAGGCCCTGTTCCAGGCAAACAAGGAGCCTTGTGCTATCGTCCTCGGGGAGGAGTTCCACACCATGTCCCAGGGCGACCTCTCCGTCGACGCCTACGCCTAGCGGATGAAGCACACCGCCGATGCCCTCCGGGAGGTTGGTCACACCATCTCCCCCGCGCAGCTTGTGCTCAATCTCCTGCGCGGCATCAACGCCCGTTTCGCCACCACCGCCGAAATAATCGCCAACACATCGCCACTTCCCGACTTCAAGTCTGCCACGAACATTCTCCGCGTCAAGGAACTTCGTCTTCGCACCGAGGGCAAGGAGGCTTCGGCCTCAGCTCTTGCCGCCTCCACCACCTCCTCCTGAACGTCGCCGTCCTGCCGGTCCACCTCTTCTGCAACCTCCAACCGTGGGGGTGGTGGCAAAGGCAAGGGGGGCAAGGCCAAAGGTGGGCGCGGTGGCAATGGCAGTAGTGGCAGCGGTAGCGGCGGTGGGCGCAACCAGCAGCATGGCGCGCCACAAGGCGGTTTCGGCGGACGTCAGGCTCCTCAGCCGGCCGGTCCTTGGGTCTGCTACAACCCTTGGGCCGCCCAATGGCCCCCTCAGCAGCAGCAGTGGGGTGCGCCACCCGGGCCTCCTCCACATGCGCACACTGCCTTCGCGCCACCCCAGTTCTCCACCACGCCCGGTCCCCCGGCGTACGGGACTCCAGGCGGCTGGGATCCGACCAGCCTGATTGCCGCCCTCAATTAGATGGCGGTTCGGGGATCTGCCCCCTGGGTCATGGACAGCGGAGCGACATCCCACATGTCCTCCAACGACGGTATTCTTCTCTCCCGTCTCCCGTCCCCACCGTCCTCCATTACGGTCGGCAACGGGCAATCCATTCCTGTTCTTTTCATCTTGATAATGTTCTAGTCGCTCCACAACTCACTCGTAACCTGTTATCTGTTCGACAGCTTACTCACGACAATAACTGTACCGTTGAGTTTGACACCTCTAGTTTTTCTGTTAAGGATCTCCAGACCAAGACGGTCCTTCTTTGGTGCAATAGCAACGGGGATCTCTACACCATTCCACATCACATGCCTCCTCGCTGTCACGTCGTCGTCGTCTCCCCGAAGCTGTGGCGTCGTCAACACTCTAAATAAGCTATCAACTATCCAGTGTAATAAAGCAGCTCGCTGCATCTGTCATGCCTGCCAGCTCGGCAAACACGCTAGGCTGCCCTTTGCTAGTTCATTTTCTAGTACATCAGCACCTTTTGAACTTGTTCATTGTGATGTCTGGACCTCTCCAGTTTCGAGTATTTCTGGCTATAAATTTTATCTTGTGATAGTTGATGATTATACACATTATTGTTGGACGTTTCCTCTTCGCCATAAATCCGAAGTTCATGAACACATTGTTCAGTTTATTGCTTACGCTCACACTCAGTTCAGGTCTCCAGTGCGCTGTTTTCAAGCAGATAATGGCACCGAGTTCCTCAACAATGCCACCGCCACCTTCTTGGCTGCCCGCGACATCCTTCTTCGCACCTCATGCCCCTACACATCCGCTCAGAATGGCAAAGCTGAGCGAATGCTTCGCACTTTGAACAATGTTGTTCGCACGCTTCTGATTCATGCCGCCATGCCTCCCTCCTATTGGGTCGAAGCTCTCTCAATCGTCGTGTTCCTGATCAACCGGCGGCCATCCTCGTCCATAAATAACGGTATCTCATATCATCTTCTCCATCACAAGATGCCAGACTACTCCATCCTTCGGGTTTTTGGCTGCCTGTGCTACCCAAACCTTAGTGCCACGACTCGCCACAAATTACCTCCTCACTCCGCGGCGTGTGTCTTCCTCGGTTACCCTCCTTCTCAGAAGGGCTACCGGTGTCTTGACCTCTCCAATCGCAAGATCATCATCTCGCGACACGTCGTTTTCGATGAGACTCACTTTCCGTTTGCGGCCTCCAAGCCCCAACCAGATTCTTTTGATTTTCTGTTACATGACTTACTCCCCGCGCCTGCTCCGTCCACCTCGGACGTTGGGCAAACGCCGCCCTTGGAGGATGCCGGCGACCCCGTCGGGCTGGACCCCGCCATCCTGTGGCATGGTGCTGCCTACCGGCTGTCCCAGGGCCCGCGCCCGGCTCCTTCAGCCGGCCCTCAGGCGCCCCTGCAGGCCGCCCCTGCACCTTCGGCCCCGGCACCCCCTGCGCTCGCAGGTGCCGGCGCCGCTGCACCAGCTGTCGCCGCCGTGCCGCCACAGCCCGGTGGCGGCCAACGGCCTCTTCGCGTCTACACTCGTCGTTTGGCACCGATCCCGCAAGCCGCGCCTCCTCCAGAGAAGACGCAGGCGGAGGTGCCGCGGGCACCAGATCCTCCACCACGGGAGACTCGATCCCGGACGGGCTCCTTGCCATCGCCCATCCAGCGCTACGGCTTCTCTGCGGCGTCGTCAACCCTGGCTTCTCCGTTGCCTGCCAACTCTCATGCCGCCCTGGCCGACCCCAATTGACGGGCGGCGATGACCGAAGAATACAAGGCGCTCATGGACAATGGCACCTGGCGCCTCGTACGTCGACCGCCGCGTGCCAATGTCATCACCGGCAAGTGGGTCTTCAAGCACAAGTATCGTGCTGATGGCTCCCTCGCTCGTCATAAAGCCAGGTGGGTCGTTCGTGGTTTTTGGCAGCAGTACGGCATCGACTACGACGAGACGTTCAGTCCGGTTGTCAAACCGGCCACCATCCGCGTCGTCCTCAGCATTGCCACTTCTTCCTCCTGGCCGATTCATCAGCTAGACGTGAAGAACGCCTTTCTTCACGGCCACCTGAATGAGACGGTCTACTGCCAGCAGCCGCCCAGCTTCATCGACTCGGCTGCTCCCGACCATGTCTGCCTCCTGCAAAAGTCCTTGTACGGACTCAAGCAGGCGCCCAGGGCCTGGAACCAGTGGTTTGCCAGCTTCGTCCAACGGTCTGGCTTCACTGCTTCGATTTCCGACCTGTCTCTCTTTGTTACAAAGAGGGCGCCGACATCGCCTACTTGTTGCTCTACGTCGACGACATCATCCTGACAGCTTCGTCGCCCGCACTACTTCAGCGCATCACCAGGCTCCTTCAATCCGAGTTCGCCATGACAGATCTCGGGGATCTCCATCACTTCCTCGGGATCTCTGTCACATGGTCCTCTAGCGGCCTCTTCCTCTCCCAGCGCCAGTACGCTGTGGATCTGCTCCAGCGCGTCGGCATGGCCGAGTGTCACTCTACAGCGACTCCTGTGGACACTCGCGCCAAGCTCTCTGCTACGGACGGCGCTCCGGTGGAGGATGCGACCCAGTACCGCAGCCTCGCTGGTGCTCTCTAGTACCTCACGCTGACTCGTCCGGACCTCGCCTACGCCGTTCAGCAGGTGTGTCTCTTCATGCACGACCCGCGCGAGCCTCATCTGGCGATGCTCAAGCGTGTCTTGCGGTATGTGAAGGGCACCCTGTCCACTGGGCTTCACATTGGCATTGGCGGCATCGACAGTTTGACCGCCTACTCCGATGTTGATTGGGCTGGCTGTCCGGACTCTCGGCGCTCCACTTCGGGCTACTGCGTCTTCCTCGGCGACAACTTAGTCTCTTGGTCCTCCAAACGACAGACTACGGTTTCTCGTTCGAGTGCAGAGGCTGAGTATTGTGCTGTTTCGCACGCTGTAGCTGAGACTTGTTGGCTTCGTCGGTTGCTTCAGGAGCTCCATGCGCCCATCTCTTCGGCGACGGTTGTCTAGTGTGACAATGTCAGCGCTGTCTACATGACTGCCAATCCAGTTCATCATCGTCGCACAAAGCACATCGAGATAGATATTCACTTCGTCCGTGACAAAGTGGCCTTGGGACAGGTCCGGGTGCTCCACGTCCCATCGTCTCATCAGTTCGCGGACATTATGACCAAAGGGTTACCTGTACAGTTGTTTACTGACTTTAGGTCCAGTCTTTGTGTTCGTGACACTCCCGCTTAGACTGAGGGAGGGTGTTAGAATGTAATTGTAACATACAACCCATATTGGGCGTAATGGCCCATTGGCCCTGTACACGTTGTAACCCTAGCCGATTAGGCTATATAATGAAGGTCACCCCCCTGATTAGGGTGTGCGGTGTTTCTTTACACTCAAGATTCAATAGATAGATGTTTTAAAGTGTTGTGATTCTGAAATAAGTGTGAAATGGTACACAACTACCTAAGTTACGATGTGAAATTGACAGAGAAGCTCTTTCCCATAAAACAACTTCACTTCAAAAAATTTCCAAGAGGAAAATACTGGCTAGTTGATAACAGTTTATTCAAATCATTAGTAAATACCAGGTCAAGAAGGCGAGATTTTGCTTCCAACTTCTGCTTATCTGAAGCTTGAGTATTTTTTTCAGAAACTCCTTTAGACAAAGAAAGCAAATCCTTGGGGTTCTCACCATCCACCCACTCCATTGTCAAAACCCTCTTTCTAGTAAATTGTTTAAGAACCTTAGGAACCAGCATGAAAGGATATCTGGAATGAACCTCCTGCAAGAATGGAAATTATTAGCTAAAATACCAAACCTAACAGGATCGTATAAGTTAGCAAAAGCACAGGTAAGAGACAAGAAAAAAAGCACCATAAATTTGGTAGCGTTAGCAGCTTCAATATTGTAGTCCAACTCACCGACGAAACATCTACCCAACTCATCAGCATAAAGAGAAATATTACTTCTTCGCTTGGCTATCTTCCGTATGAAAGAAAGCTGAAATAAATTGTAGGAGGTAAACAACTGAATAAAAAAGCATCACAAGAATGAGATTAAAGTGATAAAAAATGCTGTGATGCTACAGTCACAATTACACTAAGTTATAGCTAAAGCAAGTTCATGAACAGGGGAGCTAAGTGCAGCATTTCTTAAGGTAAGAGAAAGGCTATCCGTATTGGAAATAGGACCATGCATTTTGCTGTTACAAACAAATCCCATGAACAGGCCCATGCAAACAATAAAATCACAGATAGCACATTAAGGGACAGTAAATAAAAGCACCAAAACCCAGGAAAACGATCATGGCCAGATGATGAGAAAATATGCAAAGAGTGTTATAAGCACAACAAAAAACACCAGATGAATGAAGAGCAACAGCGTATATGTTAGATGAAAATATACATACCCCAAGGCGTAGAATATAGATGTCTCTCAGTACAAAAGGTAGAAGGTCTGGCCGCTGAACCTTTATTGCAACAAGAGTACCATCAACTGTGCGCCCCTGGTAGACCTGAAGTAAAAAACACAAGACTTCCTTAAGCACAATAGTACATACTGAGAATAATGATACAGAAAATTGAATAAGACTACACCAGAAATTCCAAATAACTTGTTCTAACATAGGACAGGCAGGAAGGAGGCACAAGAGGATATTACCTGTCCAAAGGAAGCAGCTGCTACAGGCTCATCTGAAACGTAACTGAACATATGCGACACAGGGCACTCAAATTCTCCCTCAATGATCTTCATTGCATCCTCTCTTGGGAAAGCAGGAACTCTTTCATGCAACTCAGCAAGGGCCTAAAATTGAGTAGCAATGAACTAGTCAATTTCTAGTAAAAGAATGTGAAGACCACTTAACTATCAAGCAAATGCTAATGAGGCAACAAAAATGCAGAACAGGGAGAAATTTACCTAACCTCACAAATCTCTGAACCTATGATATCAGGTCTTGTAGAAAGTGATTGTCCAACTGCATACATAAGAAAAGACAGATGTCATGAGGCAATCCGAGCCAGGTGACCACCACCTTGCCTTGATGCTGTCTTGCCAAGCATGACTACCCAACCTTTAATAAAAGTAGGCCCAAGGTTAAGAAATGTCTCCTTGAGAAGTTGACCGACCATATATTGAGTATCATCAAAGCCTTTGCTGCTGCTCCCACTACTGTGGATAGAATCTGTGGCCAACTGAACTCTTTTAAAAATCTGCATCTTTACCACAGCTGAGAGAAATGTGAAGAGTATCTGCAGTGGAAAGGTTGACAGTGAATGGACCTGTTAGCTATAATAACTGGAAGCAAGTATAGGTTAGTACTATAAGCAAAGGAAGGGCTCATAGTTAACCTGAATGACGCGAGACGCAAGGATATGAGGACGTGAGGCGAAGTACTGAGCAAGGAGGTCAGGATCGTAATGCTGGGGGAGTGGCGTAGTGAGGATGGCCGAATAGTAGTTGATATACAGTTTGAGGGCTTCAAGATCAGCCATCATCAACTCCATACAGGACAACCCTACAATAGCGTTGATAAAATTAGTCAATAATGTAACTGATGTAGCTTAATTTACAACAAATCTAGAGCTCCTGCTGCATCGTGCTAGCTAGAAACCTGGTGGGTAGGAGGGCGGAGGGAAGGCCGGGGCCTGAAGTATCTGCTGCTGCTCTTTCTGCTGTTCCTGGGGTCTGGGTTTAGGTTGGTGTTCAGGCTTCGACTGCCCCTTACTTCCGAGGAATCGCCGTGCGAGAGAGTGCTGCGCGCTACCGGCGTACACCTTGAGGGCCTGGAAATCGGCCGCCATTAGCTCCACGCACGACAACCCTACCAAAACCCGGAGAAATGTCGCCATCAGCAAGAGGATGCGCGCGGAATGGGGTCGAATTAAGATGCGCTAGCTCTGGTAGCCGGTGGCGAACCTGGCGGGTACGAGGGGGGCGGGAAGGCCGGGGACGACTCATCCACCACTACCACCTCCTCTTCCTGCTGCTGCCGCAGTGGCTTGGGCTTAGGTCTCGGCTGCTGCTGCTTCTTCTCGAGGAAGCGGAGCCAGAAGACGTCGCGGAGCGGGGCGGCGGCGGCGGCCTGCAGGAACTCGCCGTCGCGGCGGAGCACGCCCAGCACCTGGTCCAGCGCGCCGGCGCCTCCTCGCGCCCCGCTCCCGCCGGACTGCCGCGCCTGGCGCGGCGAGACGGGCTTGTTCCCGCCCCACCACGGCCGCTGCGCCACCTTGTCCTTGTTCCCTCCGCCGCCGCTCACGGCGCGGACGTGCAGCACGGGCGGCCGCACCAGCGTCGCCATCGCATCGAGCTTTTAGGAGAAGCCGAGGAGGAGGACAGCGAGAGGTGACTGGGAGGGAGCGGCTGAGCTGGTGGTGGTGGTGGACGGGCTGGACTGGTGGTCGTGAGTCGCGACGGGACAGGACCTGGGGTGAGCAACCACTGGTTCTACGCTGCGCACGTCATCGGGTCACCTCACCGTCGCGTCCGCGTCCACGAACGGCAAGCCAACAAGTCGCGAAGCCCCTTGGGGAGGATATCCGCTTCGCCCTGAAAGGCCCAGTGGATTTGCTGGGCCGATCCGACCTCCCCGCTGCCTGCACGGAGATAGCGACTGGGCCTGCTCCTGGCCGTCAGTGACAGGATACGAAAACGGGCCAAGCAGCAAATCAGAGCCACGCGTCTGTCTGATCCTGACAGAACGCGAAACACTCCGTTGCAGGAACAAGAACAATTACAAAGTAGAGAGGTGGGCTAGGCCGATGGATGGATAATTGGGCTTAATTTATGTGGGCTTGGGCTCCTTTTTTTCGTGTCAAGATGAAGAGAGCGACCCGTGCTTGGATGGAGGTTGAATAAACAACATGAGCCATCTGAATAAGTGTTCAAAACTTCAAATCAACCAACCGTACAAAATTGTATTTTTTTCACTCACTCGGTTGAAAAGGCATCTTCTTTTTTTTGCGCGCATTGTGTAAGCGTGTTAGCTCTACGCTGATGAACTGATGAGATGTTGTCCTAGCATTATTTGGGACTTGGAGAAAACACTGCTATTCAAATGTTGTTGAGATACTTATACACGGTGTCTCATTTTCTATAGAGGGTCAGTATTGGGTCCAGTGTAGCTGCCAACTACATGGATGTCTGCATATAGGGCCTGTTTGATACACATAACTAGGTACTAGTTGGAACTAAAAATTAGCTCAAATTAGTTGTGGCTAAATAACTAGTTCAAGACTTGGCTAAAAATTAGCTTACCTATTAGGTTTTCTGTTTGAATACACTAGAGCTAATTTTAGTTAATATCTAGCTACTCCCTCCATCCCAAATTATAAGGCATTCTAAGAATCTTGGAGAGTCAAAACATCTTAAGTTTGATCAAAATTATAAAGAAAATTACAAAAATTTATAACATCAAATAGGTATACTATGAAAATATAATTAGTGAAGAATCTAATGATACTTAATTGGTGTCATAAATATTATTATATTATCATATAAATTTGGTCAAACTTGAGATCCTTTGACCCTCCAAAATTCTTGGAATGTCTTATAATTTGGGATGGAGGGAGTAGCTAGCAATTAGCCCTTGTGTACAAACATGGCCATAGTTGTGCACATGCAGATAACCATTTCTTTTAGTTAGAAACAAATGACATGGTTGATACTACAATTTGAACAAGTGGACCATTCCTTATAACCACGTAAAACATGAGGAAACTTTGACCTATCTACGGCTTCCAAAAGGAAATGCAATACACAACCAATTCAGGGCAGTTAGTACAGTCATTTGAAGTTTATTGCTGATTATCTAGGGAAGTTCGAAGGAAATGCTGAGCTGAATTTGAATTTCCATTGTTTAGAATTGGAGGTCCAAGAAGTAGAGGCTTGAGTGATGATTTTGGGGATGCCGGCCGGGCCATGGGCCATGGCATCGCATCGTGATGTAAACAACATAGCTGCCCTGCGCCTGTACAAAGAAACAACATGGTTTCAAATGCATCCACAGAGATTTAGAATGCAACTTTGTAGCATAACTGGTGGTCATTCAGACTTCTCCTGCAACTGCGATTTCAGTTTTACAGAATTTTCAGCTGGATTAGTTATGCATGTTGGGAGCTGCAATTTCACTGGCCATTTTCTGCTGCAGTTTCCTGAGTCCTGACCAGACGCTTACCTGACTGTTCATACGGTACACAGTTAGCAAAGCTTCAATCCTAGACAATGGGCCGGACGCACCCTGAGCCTGAGTGCTTGACCGGCCATTTTCTGATCTTGTATGGTTGTTGGAGCATTGCATTGCTTGGAACATTTTGCGCTGGTTTGATCTCGGAAACGAGGAGATTTTGCTGGTGTTGGTGAGTGGGTGGGGTGGGGAAGACTAGGGAGCAGCAGGCGCATGGGCCTGATCTAAACTGACGAAGAAGAACATCTCACATGGGATGCATACATGCACTGTCCTGGAAGCCCACCTCTCTCTCATCATATCCATCTCCACACCACCAGCAGCAACCAACATGGTAGATACACGATGTGTGCTGAATGCATGTGACCCAACGAATTCTTCACATCATTTTTGTCTCCCTTTTGCGTTGCGCCGGGCCGGCATTATGCTAGCTCTCACTAGCCACATACATTGCCTTTGATCAGTCTTTGAGATTCAGATCGGCAGGAGCTGTTTTTTAACGAGGGGGTACTCCACTGTCCACATGCATATACACCACTGCACCGCGCGCGCTAAATGGAGGATTAGCAGATGAGATGAGATCGATCGGCCGCGCATGGATGCAGAAAATGCGTCCATCGACCATCAACATGCAGTGGAAGAAAGTAGTGTGGTTTGAGTTGAATTTCTGATTTGGACGTCATTTATTTCGTATCAGAAAAATATCGGATCAAGTCGTCGTCAGTAGCTTGATCCTTGACTTGTTATATGTGTGGCGCTCGTAGCTAGCAGCTGGTATGCTCACATTTGTCAGGCACTCGCTCGCGTACTAGGAACCACGTCGTGGTCCTCCGTCTATTCGTTTTGTTTAACTTTTGTTTGAGGAAGATCCGGCAGCAACCACAACAAAAAAAAAATATAATTCCGCTGCTAATGTGGTTGGGTGGGGTGATTTGACCGGGACCATTTGACATCTCTGCCGCGGTGGAAATTCCGATGCAAACTCGCCAATACTACCTCTGTCAATATTCCATATTTAACGTATTATAAACATATATTATTGAATTTGTCATGAAATATGCTTTTATAATTTATCTTTTTGATGAAGTGATAAATGTCCGTACTATTTTCTATAAATTTAATTAAAATTAATTTGATTTAAATCAGATCAAAGTTGTATCTTTTTTTTAGAAGAAGACAGTGAAGCAACGTGGCATGAAGGCCTACTGCGCCACCGCCGACCGCCGGTGCCGGGCGCGGGCTGCAACCGGTGGAGTCGCCGTGTCGGTGGCCGACGCTGGCAAGTTTAGCTGCAGGCTCGGTCGCAGCGCACAGTGCATAGGTATCATCACCAACGCCTGAGTTCACTCCCCTACAGTTCAAATCTTGTGTTGCATTATTATTAGTGGCGTGCTTAGAATATACTCCACATGGCCGACGCTCCCTTCTCTGTCCCCCTGTCCCAAGCTTTCTTTGCCTTTTTCTTCTATGCTCATATACTTTCATTCACATCTCCAAGTCGATGTCCATTGCAAAAGCCAAAAGGTGTAATGTTCGATAAAGAGGATCTCTGAAGTAGCTATATAGCCTGAAAAGAACTTGCAAACAATTAGTATGCAAGTGTTCACATATTCAGAGACGATCGCGTTTGTTGGAACAAAGACATCACAAAAATGCTTGTGCGGTAGAGAACTAGAGATGTTATATATAGAGATAGAGACTTTTCGTAAGGATTTTCTGGTGAAGAATAATTGTATTTTTGTGTAGCATCAGTAGTGCTCGGGATGTTGCTAAGGAGCGGTCAACCTTGCAGCTTATCATTTCTCTTTTTTCTCTTTTTTTTCTCTCTCTCCAAAGCTAATGAAAGAACCATGTATAATATACTTATACTGTTATATAAAGGCCAAAGTTTCCACTCTGATTGATTTCTTTATACGCGCAAGGCAACTGGCCTATCTTTAGTATTAAGTAGTAGTTGGTCTTGGTAGGACCGGAGGAGTCTTGCCTCACATGCAGGCAACGTGATCCCATGTTTTGTATTCTCCTCTTTTTTCCCCTTCTCCCAAATGCCTGCCTTTCATTTTTGTATGGTTGAGCATGCAATTCCTGCCTGGAATCCCATCACCTAATGCCCCTAACTAACTGATGGAAATAGTCAGTAGTAGTGTTTGACAATGATGAGCTAGCTAGCTAGCCGTGTCTTAGAATTAAGCACCACCAACTTTTGGTTAGCTACAGAGAGAGCAGTGCTACACTGTGCACCACAAACTAAGGTACGTACAGTACTGCTCGTACGTACTAGTTACACTACCATCCATGCAAGCAAATCCAGATTTTTTTTCCTCTCTTTCTGTTGGTTAATTAAAATTTTAAAAAGTTCAGATATTTGTTTCAGTGTTCGTGACTCGCGCATGCAAATGCAAACGACACGCTCATTGTTCATTCGTTTGCATGGCAACCAAACAAGCCTCCTCTCCTAGTACGTTGTCTGTTGCACCGCTTCAGTACACGCGCACGTACACATTCCTGATTACGAAACCGCAACGGCAGGCGTAGCGGGCGCTCCAACGACGACCAAAATTAAATGAACGCAGCTTCAGAAGGGAAAAAAAATCATTGGGAATGGTTTTCAGACCAAGTGGGTGGGAGTTTTATCAGTATACTGGTGCATAAGTATTTTTTAGATATTTGGAAGTTTAAAATATATTTTTAAGAAGAAACATAAAAGGCGAGTTTCATGTAGATGAAAATCTTTTGGCTCAATTTTCAACCTTACGTGAACCATGGATTTAAACATCTATAAAAGCAATAGAATGAAGATATGAGCTGATGAGAAGTGGTGGTGGTTGTTTTTTTTTCTTCTTCTTCTTTTTTTTGCGAGAAAGAAGTGGTTGTCTTATTCATATATACTACAATGTATGTACTAGCATTCTTGTAAAAACATTTGTGACACGCGTCTACGTACAAACATTCAAATTTTTTGCCGCTCGAAAGCCCTACTCCCCTCCGTGTCCGGTGGCGCATCAGCGTTCACCGGAGTGCGTCCTAATGCGCCTAGGTGGCGACGGCGACGCCTTGTCAGCTTGTGGCCGAACCGTGCTCGCGGGAGGCTGCAAGTGGCACGTCGGATTCAGGGGCGATGCCAGGTCAGTGTTACAGGGCCGGGGACGTCCGCGTCACGCCCGGCCTCCAGCTGGCACCCGAACGGAACGGGGTCGCCATCGGCAGCCGTCGGGGGAAGCGTCCAAAAATCCCCGCTCACCGCACCTAATTGCCGTCACGTACCCTGGGGCCTGGGCTATCCAGCAAATTAAGGCCTTGTTTAGTTCCCAAAATATTTTCCAAAATATTTCAAATTCCCGTCACATCGAATCTTTAGACACATGCACGAAGCATTAAATATAGATAAAAAATAAAACTAATTACACAGTTTAGACGAAATGGACGAGACGAATCTTTTAAGCCTAGTTAGGCCATGATCGGACAATAATTGTCAAATAACAACGAAAGTGCTACAGTAACACTACAGTTACATTTCTCAAAATATTTCGCGAACTAAACAATGCCTAAAGCTAATCACGTCCGTTCCGTCGGCTGAGGCTGTTCTTAATCCCCGCGAGCGACGTCGGTGTGGTCCGGGCGTGGGTCCCTGCCACTGCACCTAACTCGGCACAAGTCGAGGGAGCGATCCACCGTGCCAGCGACGGATCAATGGCTGACCTGACCTCGCCAAATCAAGCCCTTGTTTAGTTCCCAACTTCTCCTCCTAAATTTTACTATGCAAAAAGAAGATTTCCCGTCACATCGAAATATCGGTAAATGCATGGAGTACTAAATATAGATGAAATTAAAAACTAATTACACAGTTTTGTTGTACTTTGCGAAACGAACATTTTAAGCCTAATTAGTCAAAGTTTGGACAATTTTTACCAAATAAAAACAAAAGTTGCTACAGTACGATGTGACCTACACTATTCCAAGTTGGATCCCCAAACTTGGGATCTAAACACGGGCCAAATGAAATTCCTCCGAGTCCGAATTCGTCGTGGCTGCCCCGGGTTTTTTTTTGTTTTTAGTTTCAGGCCTTGTTTAGATGGCCAAAAAGTGCCAAAATTTTTTGCATAGTAACTGTCACATCGAATATTTGACGCATGCATGGAGCATTAAATGTAGGTAAAAAAATAACTAATTGTACAGTTTGTCTGTAAATGTCGAGACAAATCTTTTTGAGCCTAGTTAGTCCATGGTTAGACAAATTTTGCCAAATAACAACGAAAAGTGCTACAGAAATTTTTTTCTAAAATTTTTCACAACTAAACGGGGCCTGGCAGTGTGGGCGAGAGCAAGTGAGCATTCTATATGACTTGGGAATTCATTCGTGGAACGCCTAGGATTAGGAAAGGCCAAGGACAGTTTGGTAACACTTTGGCTTCTTAGTAAAGGGTTCTTTTTTTTAAGAAAGACGGTAAGAGATTTGCTAAATTTTATCAAACTAAGAGGAAAAAAGAAACAAAACAATTACAAACTCCAGCTGGGAGAGGCAACTCTATCTACCTTAACGCCCCAATCCAAAAGACCCGGACTCATTGGAAAACGCAAACTCTGGGTTGAATCCCCTAAAGAACAAAGAACACAAAAACAAACACCGACGCCCAAACAACAGAACCCAACCGAAACTCAAAAAGAAAACTCGTATGTTTTAAAGAGTTTCGACTCCAGCTTCTCAAGTAGAGTTGAAGCCGTTTTAAAGAGGAAAATAAACACTTATAAAAATGGTTCTAGTTGTAGTTTGTTATAATTTATGTTGAATTTGTAAGGAGAAACCACATTTTCATGGCTCTAGCTTATCAGCAGGACTTTGGCTTCTCTAGGATTCTTCGTTGGAGCTGTTTCTTGGATGACCATTTGACAAGACTTTGGCCAGAGCTAGATCGGAGCTAGAGCCGCATGAGAAGTACGTCTCGCTAAGGGTCTTAGCTCTGATTCGGCTCCAGTAGATGAGACGAGACGAGATAGCGAAATTATTGGCGAAAGTGAAGCTAAGGATCTATTTGGATTAGTTTTAGTCCGTCGTTGGACAGTAGACTAAATATAGACTAATTAAATTTTTCTTTTTTTCTAATGGATTCTATTCATCAATTAGCCTCTATTAGTTTTTGTTAGACCATGATTAGTTTATATTTAGGCCATCTATTTGTTATACAAAACTTGAACTACAATTCAGTACACCAGGCACCCCTAGAGGCTGGTAGCTGTACGTGCATGGAGGCGGACTGCATGCCTGCCACTATCGTATCGCCTCCTGATCGAGTCGGTCGGTCACATCTGAACGCGAGCAAGGGCCCGGAGGCAGTGGCAGGCAGAGTCACGCACGCACGCACAGCACAACGCGCGGTCTGGAGGATGGACCGTGGACGAATCCTTCCTTCCTTGGAAGGCAACGCTGCCTGTGGATTGTAGCTGTAAGGACTGTCGTGTGCCCCCCATCCCCCCCGGCTTGATGCGGACGCGCATGCCTGATGGCGCCACCTGTCACTCACCCGTTGCGTCGATCGTGTCGTCAAGACAGGGTTTGGAGTTGCTTTGATGCGTCCCCACTCTCCAGAAATTCATCCCGCCAGCTGTGTACGGACTACCCATCCACTTTTGCTCGAGATTTCAGGAGGTGATTTTCGCAGCTCTAGCTGCGTCCAATCCAAGTGAAAAACAAGGCAAAAAGCCTCTACCAAGGTTCATTAAATAAAAAACAAAACAAAACAAAAATCGTCGTCGTTGTGCAGCAACACGTACACGAGCAGCCGTTTGAGCTGCGGTTTGCATTGTGGCCGGGCTGTGCGCCGCTGCATCTGGATTTGAATTGAATTCCGCTGCGAATTGACCACACTGGTGCGTGGAGTCGTCAACGAGGTCGAGAGGCGATAAACGCGTGCGCGGAGGTGAAGGTGTGGCCCACACGGTGGTGGTGCTCCAACACTCCAAAAGAGACAGCGAAGTCCACTCGCCGACGCGTGACTCCCGCACCGGATGGCCTTGGCATGGCAGCTGTCCTTTCTCCTTCCCCCGCGCGCGGCCGACGGCGACGTACGGTCGGTGGCCGCAGCGCCGGGGAGGCGCGGGAGAGCGCGCGGCAGTGCGGCACATGGGTGGCGCGGTGGATAAGTAGGCTGGCATGCAGTGGCACTTGTTAGTGTCTTTGGTATCCTCTAGCGGGGGATCTAGTGGGAACTACTCTTTGCATTTGAGATAAAACCAGTAGAATCATAGAACACTGGAGAAAGGGAGAGAGAGAGACAGAGAGGATGGGAACGGGGAGGCGTTACCGACCGTCGGCCTGAGAGGAGGAGTTCGTCATGGAGTCGGTGTCGGTGACGAGAAGCGGTGCAGTGGTGCTGCCGGTGGGACATCCCGCCGTTGGCAGTGCCACCCTCGGGATCGGACTAGGGTTAGGACGGTGGGGTGGCGGCAGTGGCAGTCAACCTCGTACTCTGTGCCCTGTCCCCCACCTCCTATTTATGGCGCTGTGCGACGGGGGTCCACCAGTCGTCTATGGGCTGGGCACCCCCGATCAGGGCGCAGGTTAAGGGCCCAGTTGGCCATTGGGCCAGCTGATGGAGATCAATTCCAACATTCTCTCCCTCGATCTCATCTTATACTTTTAACTTTAAACTTTGACTTTAGTTGCTTTCACTTTTATTTGTTTCATCACAAATTAGTGTATAGAACATGCCTCATCGTCACGGTCAGTCGTCGATAGATTTAACAGCTACAATACACATCTCTGATCTGAAACAGATTCTTTAACTTTGGACCATTTATTGTCCGGAAATCATAGGCTATACCATAAACCCATGTCGACTGTGTGTTCTCTAAACACACTGGGTGGTAAGCCTTTGGTAAGCGGATCCGCAAGCACTTTCTTGTTACTTATATGTTCAATACCTTTTAGTATGATTCTGGACTTTCTTCTTTACAACGTATAACTTTAATGTCAAAGTGTTTGGCAGCACACTTGACCCGTTGTCTTAGGAGCAAACTACTTAAATGGTTATTGCTGTTGACAACCATTATCAATTCCGGGTATAAGTTCACTTAACCATTTCGCCTGTCCCGCAGTCTTATATCATGCTATATTATAACTTTACATCACTGATGATACTAGAACTATTTCTTTGGAGCTTTTCCACAATAAAACTTCAACTGCGAGTGTTAGCTACTATGTGAGTTTCACTAAATATCTCGTCAAAATTCAACATTGTACCCACAACTACTTGAGAGTACTTGTTCTTTCTTTCTTAGCATGAGGCCGACATTCATAACTCCATTCCAGCGATCTATATCTGGACCAGACTTTTGCCAAAACAACCCGGATACGTGAACTATGTCAGGGTAAAATCTTATCTGTGTACTCATTAAGCTTCCAACAGCTGAAACATATAGGACGTCCATCTATAACGATCGCACATTGCTTCTTGGAACATTAAAGTTCTCAAAATTATTATCCTTGACCATGGGAACACGCGTAGGTTTATCCGTATAGGTACTTTATTTCTTTAGAAACTTTTCTTAGCATGCCTATGCGATAGTCCTAATACCCCTTTTCTTCTATCTCGGTGAATTTCAATTCTTATAACGAGAGATATTTCACCGAGAACTTTCTTATTGAACCTTAAGGACAAGAGCTTCTTCTCATGCAGTAGATTGACATCACTACTAACAAGTAAGATGTCATCCACATATACAGGATTAGGAAATGAATTTCTCATTCTATAACTTTGTACAAACGCAATTGTCCTCTCATTCTCTTTAACCCAAAATTTCTAATTGATTCTTCAACTTTAAATGTCACTGTCTAGAGATTTACTCTAGTCCATAAGAGATTTCTACATGTGGCATCCCTTACATTCTTTTCTTTCCATGACAAAACCTCTGGGTTATGTCATGTAATCATTTTCATACAAATCCCATTGGAAAATTGTAACATCTCAGATGTTAAGAAATAATTAAAAGGTGATAATAATGCATCATCAAGCATAAGTATCAAGTATTATGCCATAAATGCATTCATATTGCAATAATAGATATCATATGTTGCATATGTAATGTTGCCATATGAAATGTTTCATATGTTTCTTTGTAATGTTCACATATTGCAACTCTGGTATTTTAGTCAATTCCATGAAATGGTGGCATGTTGATACATTAGGTTCTTTATGAATTTATATATGAGAATTGGCTTAAGCAAATAAAGTTTTGTTTAAATAAAAGTAGTACTGTTAAATGTGCTTTATAATATGGGATCAAGGCTTGATAATAATTTATAAGTCAAACATGTTTAAAATGGAGCTTCCAGTTTAAGTTTAAATTTGGAATCCAAAACTTGTCGCAAGTTTTTCGAGTCGAATTTGAATTCAAATATGGGGAATTATTAAAAGATTTTTTTAAAAAGTCAAATTGGTCAACCAAGAGTGGCATTTGGTCAAACATGTGATGCTTGACTCAATGATGCCCTTGGATGATGGTTTGATCACTAAATAATCACCAATTAATAGAGTATCAAGTTTCACTTTGAAATCTTTCCGAAAACCCTGAAAAGCAAAACCCTGATTTTACCCCTTTTTGATTAATTCAAAATCTAAGAAAATTTTGGGAAAAAGTGTAAAAACAAGTTTGTAGATCTTTTCAAAGGCTACAAGTTTGGTGTTTTGAGTTTTCAAAGTTTCAGTGTAAAATTTGGAGTAATTTTGAAAAGATTCAAATCTCAAATTTGACCCCTTTTCATCTCCCCTATCCAATTTCAAAATGGAGACATAATTTGAAAATGTTTTAAATAGAAAAGTTGTAGGTCTTACCTAGATGTACAACTTTGGTATTTTAAGTTTTAAAAGTTTCAATACAAAATTCAAAGTAATTTTGAATTTATAGATTTACAACAAATGTCCCCTTTTCAATTCAAATTCAAATTTCAAAATCTAGGCAGAATTGGAAAATGTTTATATTAAGAAAGTTGTAGAACTTTGAAAATTAAACATCTTTTGTATTTACAGATTTTCAACTTTTA
This sequence comes from Saccharum hybrid cultivar R570, assembly GCA_038087645.1. NCBI lineage: Eukaryota > Viridiplantae > Streptophyta > Magnoliopsida > Poales > Poaceae > Saccharum > Saccharum hybrid cultivar. The sequence continues at coordinate 25,637,030 of JAQSUU010000198.1, forward strand.
TAGAAAATTTGAAAGTAATTTGCAAAATGGAGTCAGTGGCAGTTTTGTAAATTTTTCAAAATCGCATCCAACCACCGGGCGCCACCTCCCGCCCGACGCCGGCGGCCTTCGGCCATCTTCCAGGCGCGCCCGCGCCCGCCAGCAGCTGCTTCGCGCTGGCCAGTTCACCCGCGTGTCGTCACCACGTTGCTTGACCAACTCTATAAAGCCCTTGCCGTCATCGTTTTCGCCTTCTTCTCTCTTCGGTGCCACCGCCGGCCACCTCCACCCGCCGGCGCAATTGGCCGTGGCAGCAGCACCACCTCCCAATTCCACTTGGTCGTGGCTTCACCTTGACTTTGTGCACCGCCTGAGCCTGCTGGTTTCGCCTCGCACCGCCGCAATCATCCGCGCGAGCCATTCTCGCCGCGGCAACTCGCCATGGCTGACGCGGTGACCCTCACCGTGGGCAAGGCGGTACGGTGATCCTCTGGCTTGGCTATTAGCTCCCTTGTGATCGCCTCTTGCTCATGATTCTTATGCGCTTGGCAATTTTCTATTTCCTGCTCGTCTTCGTCGGGACGACGTTGTGCCGTCGCGTCCGGGCCGCCATGGCCGGGGTGAAGCTCCCTCCGGGGTGTATGCGACCGAGTAGAGTGTCTAGGGAAGTTCGCGGTGTCATGTTGGTCTTGGTGGTTGGGTTATTTTGGTAGCGTCGAGTCACTGGCGTCGTGGTCACGGCCGGCCGCCGTGCCGCCATGGTTGGTCCGCAGGAAGCAGGGAGGGAGAGGAGAACGGGGGAGGAAGGAGGTGCTGGGCCGGCTCGGCTTGTTGGGCCGGGGCATGAAGAGAGAAAGGGAGGAGGCAGGCGCATGGGTGGGCTGCGACCGCGAGCGCGCGCGCACGTCTGGCTGGGCCGAGCGAGGGGAAGGAGAAGGGAAACGGCCCGCGTTGAAGTTTTTTGTTTTTCTTTTTCTGAAAATGCCAATTAGTAATAGTTTTTATTTATTTTGTTGTAAATTGTGTAGAGTTTCAAAAATAGTGAAAATTTTTGTGTAGCCTCCCTGTGATGTGTATTATTTAGGAAAAATATGAAATGTCAATTTTCTTTACTTTTTATAAATTATTTAATTAGCTTAATTAATTATTAAATGCAACTTCCATGAATTTTAGTAATTGAAATAAAAGTCCAAAAATCATGAAATTAATTTTGGGTACCGTTTTAGGGTAAGATTAATCTGTAGAAAAAGTTTGGGCTTAATTAGATAAAATTTATTTTATTCTTAATTTATGTCTTAATTAATTAATTAATTAAACATGTGTTTAAACTTGATAATTTAGGGATTTATGTGACTTTTGGATTGATTGTTGACCTTGGATCATTAACATGTGATGATCCATGACATCTTATTGAGTTGCTTGAGCTTACGATTAACTTGTTAACTAGGATTTGTTAATGATATTTCATGTACTTAATCAAAGTCATTAGGGTTAACCACTTAATGAACCCTAGTTGTAATACTAGTTAGTGTCATCAACTTAGGTCATTAATATTTACTAACTTACTTATGTTACTACTTAGTAGTCTTGTGGTAAAATTACTTGTTATTAGATGCAACCTCTTGGGTAAAAAGTAAAGTTAAATAGTTTTCTTAACAACATCTTAAGGTGATTAAAGTTGTTTAATAATTCTGTTGGATTGCAACTGTACCGCGAAGGAAAGTTGTACTCAAGTAGATAACTAATGTTTATCCTTTCTAAATGTCTCTTTTATGCTATGCCTTGTTCATTATCATGCATCATGGCATGCATTCCATCATGTTAAGTCTCGCATCATTTATATACGTGTAGTTTATATGAGTGTTTTGGATCGTGTCGATCAAGCTTCGGAGATGGTGATCCACTCATGGTGTTGGTGTCAAACTTGACTTCTACGAGAACTAACCACCGCTGCAACGCAAGCAAGCCCCGTACATACAACCACTCTTTTGTTTTATAAATGCTTTATTACACCTTAAGTCTAGTGTAATGTACATTAGGTTAGTAGGAGTTGGTTGATATCGTTGCTGCATGATTACCTTGATCTACATTTATATCCAGATGATATCCCACAAGTATATGTAGGTCGATCCCTTATGCTTAGTAATGCTTAGACTTCGGTAGAAGTCAAATAATATTTTCTTTGATCATAAGAACAAGTTTATTCCTTGCTTCTCCTGACCTAATGACAGGTCATGAGAGCATGTGGAAATGAATATGAGAATGAACTTGAGACCGGACGGGACATGGGGATCGTCTTTGGTGGTTGGTCCCGTCTGTGTCGATTAAGGACCGTACGTTGTTGGCCCTCGAGTCAAGGAGTTTTTAATAGTACTAGCCATGTACCCATGTTGGGTAAGCCTTACTTCGGCTACTCCATTACGAGAACATCTAACCTCGCACTAGGAGTGGAGAGATGGCGAGAGTAGCGTGTACCCTCGAGGCTAGAATCGGGCCGGGTTCGAGGAGTACTGTGCTCTCGGGTGGCGATGGACACGTTCTGGTTTTGGGCGACCCAAGTAAGAGTTGATATATGCAGGTCAAGGACTTGCATATGTCGTGTGGTTAGGAAGCCCCTGCTGGGTAGATCAAGTGATTCGAATCATCGTTGCTCCACGAGAAAGGAGTCTTGACCTTGCACCAACATCGTAGCAACAACTGGAACATGGTTACTGTTGGACTTGAGATGGAAAAAAGTGAATAACAAGTGTGATGCTTATATTTATGATTGAGATAGATATAGGTGCAAAAGTTAGCTATAATTAGGCTATACTAAAACTGGAGCCAAAACTTAATTAAAAGTTTAAAAGCAAGGATGCACTGGTAGTAAGCTTTTCTGCAAAACTTCTCTTTTCTAGCTTCACTACTTCTCTTAAGCCAGCATATCCTTGGAGTCTTTTCTTTTCGTCGGGTAAGTCTTGCGGAGTACAATTGAGTACTCAGGGTTTGTTAACCCCTGTTGCAGGTACTGACTAGTTCTGTTAACCGAGGTCATGTCGGTGGGCTCGATATGATCTAGTTGTCCTCTCCTGACTTAGGTGCTCTACCTAAGTTGTCTTCTGTAGTTCTACTCGACTTCCGCAATACAAGTTAAGTTTGTAAAAGTTAACTTAATCATGATTTATAAATTCATTGTTGTTATTCTTCCGCACTCTGATGTAAAGTTTTGTTACAAATGTTGTAATGTTGTAGTTACTCCTTTGTTGATCCTGGTATGAGTTGTCAAACATAGTTGAATCGGGGTCCTGCGAGGGCACCCGACAGATCTTCTTAGGTTATCTGGTGTACATGCATAGCCGTCAGAGGTCTTAGGGACAATGACAGGTGCATGTGGGCCATATAATTTAGGAGGTTCTGTGACAGGTGGTATCAGAGCTCATACAATGGATCAGCTACAACATTACAGTTAAAAACTTCAAAATGAATTTACAATATGAAAGTTTTTGAAAATAACAAGTTAAAAATGGACTTCTATCTATCTTCCTGCTTGCTGGAAGACTTCATGAAGATTTTCTGATGACTCAAGTAAAAGGGCTTCCAGAAGTTCGTCTACTTGTCTTTGGAAGGTCAAGGGGAGAGTCAACTTCATCGACAAAGCTCTACTGAAGTACCTCTTGATAATCCGTCATGTGCAGTGAAGATAGTGTATAAGTAAATCCCTATAATCTACTAACAGGTTGAAGATGAAGCACTCCTGACGTAGTGACGTTGAGAAGGCGTATAGGACGAGCATATTTTCATAGCAACTTCAACATCTCAAAATTTTCTGTTTACTGTAGCAGCAATATCACCTCATTCTTACATTTTCTGTTTTCTTTAAATTACTCCCAAATTTGCATAGCAACTTCAAAATCTCCAAAAACAAAAGTTGTTCAACTTCTCGAGATCTCCAACTTTGCTTTTTTGGACCAAACTCAGATTTTGAATAGTTTTTGAAATTTGAAATCAAATTCAAATGGGAGCACTTTTAGGGTTTCAGAAAATTCAAAATTACTTTAAATTTTTTAATAAAACTTGAAAATCTGTAAAAATAGAAAATGTGCAACTTTTGAAGATCTACAACTTTCATAATTGGGCCATCACCCAATTACTCCTACTTTTTGAAATTAAGTTTGAAATTTAAATTTAGGTTTGGCATCTTTTCAATTTATTCAAAATTTTGCATTGAAACTTTGAAAACTCAAAACACCAAAGTTGTACCTCTCAACAAGATCTACGACTTTGCTTTTGGACTCACCTCAAAATTTTGCTTAGATTTTGAGTTATTCAAAAATGGGCAAAACTATACATGGGAATTTAGTTTTTTTAATCCTTTAGTTATTTTGTTATTTCATTAATTTGGTAATTAATTAGAGACTAAAAATTATTCCATTAACACAATTATTAGCACAAAATAAAAGTTTACTCATCACACCAAAACATGGAGCAAGAATTACAAAACTTTTATTTATAAAAGTTGATTTATTAATTCAACGAAAATTGGATTTATTAACACTATCTCATGAAACAATAAACTTGACATATGCAACATGAGCATGCTATACTTGAAACATAAAATGCATTTATGCCCTGACACTAGATTATTATGCATGTTAATGACCATCATTAGGACATTAATTATTCATTAACATCTAGGATGTTACAAGAAATTTAGCTATTTCTTTACTTTAGGGGTATCATTATTATGACCGTCTTACTCCCCCGACGATCACATTCATCTTTTATAGATCACTCTTGCCTTCAATGCATAGTATGCATCGCATTATCTGAAGTATAGGGAAGTATCTTTCTTAATTGTCTTTCTGAAGTATCTTTCTTAATTGTCTTTCTTAATTGATCTCACATTTCTCCCCCTCGAAATGTGGTACGAACTTTTCTACCACAATTTCGAAAACTATTCAGAACTCTTGTGAATGAGAAAACTTTCATTACTTTCTTCATCCACATGATTACATCATGCAAATAAAATTATTTCTTAATTTGTTGGGAGTACTTTTTCCTCATTTCACTTCAAGAACTCAACAGAGTCTTTTATCATTAATACTTTCGCAAGTCACGCTTGCATGTCATTCTTATCTTGAGGTTCGTCTGTAACTTTCTGTTCTCCTGAAACTCATTGAGTGCTTGATTACTATGACACAATAGAAGAGCACTGTCAAGCACATGAGTCATCACAACTTTCTCCCGCCATGCAGGATAGATTAACATAAGTGTAACACCTCAGGTGTTTATCACCAATTAAGTAGTGGGTTTAAGCTCAAACATGAGTGGAGATGACGATGTCAAGGTTAACCTATGGAGATGAGTCTAACCTAAAGTTGGATGCTGCACCATTGCTTTACATATAGGCCATTTTCAAAGATATATGCTTGGATGGTGTTATTGCAATATCTTCATGTGTCTCACCTTAGTACCTATCTATATTGATCCCTGGAAAAGTTTCGTAAAGTTTGGAATCAAAAAGTCACATGAAATGATAAGTTATATGCTTGTTTGGATTATGACTAAAACCTGCCTTACATCCCATGGGAACTAGTGTTGTGCAACATACAAATGCAATATGTGCAACACATCTTGGACACATGTGGAACACCCTAGTGGAACATGTGTAGCATGTATCTTGAAACAACCACATGAAACAACTATAGCATTTCACTTGAGTTCTGTGTTTCAAGGCATGTGAGGCCTACACTTTTGTGCAACCTATGCATGGTGGGAATGTTTGGCCTCTACAACACCTTAACTACACTTAGGACACTCCATGGAACAATGTTCATGTTGATCACTTTGCCTAAATGTGCTTCTAAGTGATGGTTGACCATGTATGGACCCTAGAACCCTTTTGTTTGACCATTTCAAAAGTGTGACCTAGAAGCTTTGCATGACTGTGCACCCTTTAACAAAGTTGTAGGGAATTTTATAAGGAACAAACTTTATTTAAGAGTCAAGCCATGAAAATATGTGGAACATGCTCAAACAGGGCTCACAAGTCAGTTTTAGGGCTGATTTCAGCACTTAGCCATTTTAAGCCCTAATTTCAGTGTCTTCGACATTGACATCCCGCGTTCTCGAGTTTTTGCTAAGCAACTTAAATGGGTCCAAATACGAAAGTTGGAGCTTATATGGTGGGGAAGAGCATACAAGATGGTGGCACCAATTGCAATTCATTTTGACCCCCATTTTGGATTGTTGCTCGTTGCTTTCAAATCATTGACATTGGCAACTTTGGAGCTATGTATCTCCTAAACCAGAACCCTAATGAGGAAAGTGTCTTAATAAAAATCGTAGAGCATCATGTGGTCTTCGAACTTCATTTTGGGCCCCAGATCCAATTCGGCCCATATCCAGCCCAAAAACGGCCTCCAAGACGCCTGGAACTGTGCCCGCCACCTGTTCGACAGTTGTCCCATTACGGAGAGCGTGGCGGCCATGCAGCAGAGCGTCGTCGCCATGGACGCCGCGCGTCCTCCTCTCTGCCAGGTGTCCGCGCCTCCCTCAGCGTGGTGGAGCATCAGAGCGACCAGCCCGGGCCACTCCCTTCTCCTCACTCACCTCGCCTCCCGCTCCCATTCTCTCCGTGCACGCGCAGAACGCGGCCGCGCCATGGTCACGGCCGCCATTGCCGCACGGTAGTTCTTCCCCCAACTGCTGCCGAGTTCTCCTTCCGCCCCAATCAAGTGCACCACCATGTCCGCCGTCCCTCACTCCATCCTCGCGTGCGCTTGTTGCCGCCAAATCCGTCGAGGTGGGGCCACCGTCGTACAGCGACGCCGACGAGCCACGAGCTCCCATGGCCAGGTCACCTCGGACCGCTACCGGGTTAATTGAGCCCGCCATCAGCTTCACCGTTGCAGGCCGCCCCTCCAGCGCCCCTTCCTCGGCCCCGTTGGTCGCCGGCAAGCTCCGGCGACGGAGCCACCACGGCGGTTTCGCTGGTCATCGTGGACAGCGAGCCACGGTTCCTCTCTCGGTCGTCCACGACCACCGATAGCGTTGCTCGGGCACGGGGGTGGATGTGCGGCCCAATGCTCGCTGTTGTTGGCCTTCCCCTGGCCGGAGCAGGCACCGCCGGCGAATCGCCCTCCCCCCTCCATTCCTGTGTTCGCTGTCGGGAGGAAGAAGAAGCCGACTCCCTCTCTGTGTCTCTGTTTGAGTAACTGACGTGCGGGCCCGGCCTGACCGTGGGCCCCTCGCGTCAGTTTAAGGAGTGGCTGTTTTGAGTATGTTTCCGGGTACACCTAGCGAATTAAATAGGGTTCCAGTAATTCTGTTTTTGAATTTCAGAGAAATTGTAAATCTTCTAAAAATCATATCTCATGCTAGGTAATTCCAAAAATAGTAAATGGGGACTTTTTGGAAACCTTGTGAAGAGATCTATGCAGTAGAGTCATAAAATTTTATATGTTTATAGATGTTTTTCAATGTGTTTATTTAAGTTGAAAAAGAGCTCTAGAAATGCCTTCCAACCTAACCAGAGCAAGATCTGGAGTTTTAGACATCCAAAAATAGTGATTCTTGTTTTGTTAATTTTGTGATGACATGTACTTGCTAGGAAAAATATTAAACACCCTAGTTGTTCACTGTTTTCTTAGGGTTTTGATTTGACCTTGTTAAATAAGGAAAATTTCATTTTATTACTTGTCATTTTATATCTTGAGTTGTGATGCTCCAAATGATGTAAAATTTTTATGGTAGTCTTGTCTTGATATGTATGTACTGTGGTATAAATTTCTTGGTCACTACTTATTGGATGATCTAGTTATTGATTTAACTTGTTTAGGGCTTGATAAATAGCTTATAAATAATATATAAATGATAAAATAGAAAATGTTGTCCCATCACCTTACTATGATGTTTCTATATGATTTTAGTTCATTCTATGGCCATGTATTCACAGAAAATATTGAGTTTTAGGTTTTACCTGTTCTCACATGATTTATTTCAATAGTTGATTGTCTTTTTCATAGAGGTTGATGTACTTATCTAAATGGCTTGAAATTTGTACAGTAGACTTTTGAGAGCATTTGTGGACCCCTGTAATTTTGGTAGAATTTATGGAGCATCCTTATGATGTGGTCATAATTCCACCTAATTATCTAAATAAATTAAGAAAATATATTAAAAGAATTTATTTAGTAATTGACACTATGTTTTCTGGTGTTCTTTAGTCATGTATGAAATGTTGGTAAAGTTGGTTTTATTCAATTATATGTTTGCAACATAAGTTAATAATTATTTCTTGCAAATGAGGTTTCTGAACAGATTTGAGAATATTGTTAATTACTCTATGCAAATGATGTTTTCATGTCTTGTGTGCTATAACAAAGTTGTTGTGAATTTCATGATCTAGCTGCTGTTAAATTTTGGTGGCATTTGGCCATATGGTTTAGAAACTACAGCTGTTCTAATTTGGGTTCAGATTTATGTTGCTCTCTGTCCTTCCAGGACAGATTCTGTACCTTCTGTATTTCGACCTGGTAAATGTTAGAATCAGGTTTAGATGATTATAAATGAAATTTAGATAATTCCATAAGCTTTCCATAATGTCTTCTTGCAAGTCATTTGGAGTTGTAGATCTCTAGTTATGATTGATTTACGGAGCTACTGCATGTATGTCTAGAAAGTGACAGATTTTAGTTTTAGTGCCTTGTTTCACTTTGCCATGCTTGTGTGTTAAAGTGTGACTCATATTTTTGATGGTACTTAGGTTGATACCCTGTAATCTTATAAGACTTGTGTTTTGATTGATGTGCTTGCAATCTTCTTTGTTATGCCCTAATAAGGATTAAGTTAATTAACTCTAGGGTTTATGTGAACTTTGGTATGCTTGCATGATTACTTTGTTTATTGCACTTCTATGCATTCATACATATGCATTATTGCACCTCATTTAGGTACGCTAGCTGAAGCACGTGAAGGACCTGATGTGGAGCCAAACCCGAAGACGGTGTTTGGTGGATCCAAACCCGAAGATAAAAGGACCGGACAAGTGGTAGATTGGAGGATGCTCGCCAAGCGGGTTTCACTTGACAAACTCTAACTTGAGTCGGATCCCAGGCAAGCCCCGGAGCATTATAAGCCTCCTACCTTCAAAGCAATTAATTCTATATATGTTACAAGTATTGTTGCATTAAGTGGTAGGAGTTGGATGGAAACCCTTGCTGCATTACATCATTCCTTGTCCAGATATATGAATCCTTGAATCCTACATAGACTAGGATCGAGTAGATGCTTAGCCCTGCTTTAAGCGGCAGAAGTCAGGTGATTTCCTGTCACCTGCGAGATATAGAGATATTCATATATGGCACGGTTGGCTATATTTGCTATCGTGAAATGGAACCATGTGTTAATAAAATGAAATGAGACCGGGTGGGATGACGATAGTGAAGCAACAAGGTATGGAGGTCTTGGGTGTGGATCTATCCCCGTCTGAGTCGTTTAATGACCGATTCGCTGTACGTCCTTGAGTCATGTTGAACGCAGTCTAACACTTAGTTGGCCGGATAAGTCGTTCCGACCGCGAAGCCGAGTAATATGGTTCAGGCCGGGAATCGAATGGTAGGTTGCTTCTTGGAGGAGAGAAAGGATGTGCTTGGGGACATTGGCGTGAGACCAAGGGGGGGTTAGAGTCCCTATCACCTGGCAGAGTGTCGCCCTTGGGGTCGCGACATCATTCGGACCCGCGATTCCTGAATCATATGAAAAGGTGGCCTGTGCGACCCTGGCAGGGGTCTGCACGGTGAGTGTTAGAAATACCCCTCCAGCTGGATAGGAATTCGATTCGAATCGCCGTCGCTCCCGGTTAGTGAGCACTTGACTTGAGCAGCGGCAACGTAGATTCCATTAAATTGAACAGATGGTTAATTGGATGACGATGGAAAGGTTGCCTCAATTTATACCTGCTATGGTTAATATTGTTTGCTCCTAATAAAGTGAGTGCTCTAGTACATGTTCTAATATAGAGGACAGGTTAATGATAATTAACTTGATGCTTAAGCATTAATGATTACTTATCCATAATAAGCTTTTATGCAAAATATTGTCAAGCTAGCCCACTTTATATCAGCCTTGCATGATCCTTGGTGTCACTTTAGTTCTGGTTTATGACGGGTAAGTCTAGCTGAGTACATTGTCGTACTCAGGGTTTTATCCCCACTTGTTGCAGGTTGTGCTGTAGCTTGGCGACTGCAAGAGTTGGTTGGCTCCTGCCATAGAGACGGAGTGTGATCACGGGCATGATCCTTCTGAGTTATCTTCTCTCTAATGCTTTTGTTGGAAGTCGACCTTGGTACTGGCATATATTTGAAATAAGGGTGTTGTTAGTTTCAAATTACTTTGCTTCCGCTACTTTTTAACTTAAGTTGTAATAACTATGTTGAACTCCGATGTATATCTTGATTACTTGTGAAATGGATGTAACATGTGACTTGTTATGTTGAATCACTACGATCTTGGCTTGTATGTTGGTTGGTTTGAAATCCCTCGCGATTTCATTGGACTACCGGAGTTATATGGGCTCAAGTGCGAGAATTTGATCACTTCGGTGATTGTTTTTGTACTTGTGCTCTTATAATTTGGACGGTTCCGTTACAATAAGTATTATGCCAACTTTACCCCGCCATGCGGGTATTTTCTCAAACTTTTCCCGCCATGCGGGTACTATCACAAACTTTTTCCCGCCATGCGAAATAATTCCCTTGAAAGGACATAAATGCCAGGATTTGCTCATATTCAATCATCAAATTTAGGAATAAATCTGAATACTCTTTAACACACATGCTTAATTCGACGTTGGTCAAATTAAACATACATGTCACTTATTACATTTCATATCATGATGATTAAGTCTAAAAATTATATTACTTATTACAACTCTTATCATGATGATAAAAACTAAAACCAAATTCTTCTTCACAAAGAGTACATAAAAGGCATCTCTTAAACTAAACTCTTTGAAAGGATCAAGATGCCCAAGAGGGGGGTGAATTGGGCTTTTCTAAAAATTAATTGCAAGAATTAAATCCTATAAGCCGGAATTCACCCCTAGTGCCTACTTGTGTTCCTAGAGATTCTACCGATAAAAGTTTTGCACCCTAGTTTCCAATCCTAGTCTAGCATTGCAATTCTAGGAAAGTAAAACAAGCAATGAATGTAAATACGAGAATGTAAATGCTTGAAAGTAAGGGCAAGGAACACGGCGATGTTTTTCCGAGGTATCGGAGAGTCGCCACTCCCCACTAGTCCTCGTTGGAGCACCCGCGCAAGGGTGTAGCTCCCCCTTGATCCGCGCAAGGATCAAGTGCTCTCTACGGGTTGATTCTTCGACACTCCGTCGCGGTGAATCACCCAAAACCGCTCATAAGATGAGTTGGGTCATCCACAAGCTCCGCCGGATGATCACCAAACTCCCAATCACCACCAAGCCGTCTAGGTGATGGCGATCACCAAGAGTAACAAGCTAGAACTCTCACTTGACCACAACGAGCCTAATGAGAAGGTGGATGCACACTTGCTACTCTCTAATCTCTAGTGAGGAACTCTCAAGCTTTGATTCTCAAATCACAATCCTCACTAGTGCTCTTGCACTCCCTTGCACTCTAAAGGTGTTTTTCAGCTGATCAAATGAGCAAGAGACCTCTAAAAGAGGTGGTGGAGATGTATTTATACACCCCACAGTCGAAACGAACCGTTACCTGCCAACTCAGCAAAACACGGGGTGACCGGACGCGCCGGTCGAAGTGACCGGACGCGCCGGTCCCCCGTAACGGTCGAAAATCTGAAAACGGGCTGAGTGACCGGACGTGCCGGTCAGGGGTGACCGGACACGTCCGATCGTGCAGGGAGCATACTGTAACCGCACCGGACGCGCGACCGCGTCCGATCGGTGATGACTGTAACTAGATAGACCATTAGACTCAAAGTTTATCACACGACGACATGTCACACGAATGCAATGACTGAAAAGTAAACATGATGCATGAAAGTAGCACACAAATAAGAACGAAATCCCTCTATCAAAACTCCCCCTGAAACTACTCTCTCTCCCCCTTTGGCATCAAGCGCCAAAAAAACTAATCTAAGGATCTGACGGGGGGACAGACGGAGTCGTGTCGGGTGCCGAGGTGCGCGGAGTAATCACGAAGTGCACAGAATCACCCTCGGAATCTGAGCTATCTGGCTGACCCTCTGAAGAAGCACGTGGCTATGAAGCGGTCTGGGTCTGAGCAGCAGGAACAGGTACTGACGTAGTAGCAACAAGAGGATCCTCTCTGTAACCTGAGCCTGTAGCGAGCCAATAGCTGGACGATCTGTCGAGGCAACTGACGAAGGAATAGTCTCTGTAGTACCGGTCCCTGTCACTGGAGGAATAGCTGCCTCGGGAGCTGACAACCCTGAAGAAGTAGCAAATGTGGTAGTGTGCGAGGGTGTCGGCTGACCAGTCAACTCGCTGTAAGTGGCACTGTAATCACCAAAAGGTGTGCCTGACAGGAGATGAGGGCGAGGCTGGTCGAAAGGTGTAAGCCCCATCTGAATAGGAGTGTAGCTCGGGGACTGGAACGACTGGGGAACCTGCTGCTGTGGAGATGTGAACTGGAAGCTCGGTTGTCCCTGACTCGATGGACCACTCGACTGTAAGGCAGGAGTCAGGACGGAAGCAGGCGGAGGAACCCCAACAGTGACTAGATGGCGCAGAAGGTCCAGATACTACTACTGGTTCTGTCGCTGCATCTCAACTTGCTGCCTCTGGATCTCAAGCTGCTGACGCTAAAACTCGTCCTAACGAGCCTGTATCTGTGCAAATGCTGCAGCTGTATCCTGAGCCTGTCGCTGTATTTGCTGCTCCTGTCGCTCCTGTGCCTGGGTCAGCCTCTCAAGTATAGCCACCATGGCTGGGTCTGAGCAGGAGGCTGAACCAGAGCCACCGGCCTCGTGGTCATGAGGCCGAGGAGACCGGTACCTAGGGATGGGCTGGTAGTCCTCATCAGTGCTGTCAGATGCATCATCCTCAGGGAGATCAGCAGGCTGAGCATCAAGATCGGCAAGCTCTGCCTCAGCAAGCTCCTCAACTGTGGCGTCCTGCTCAGCTGCTGTCTCAGGAACCTCTGGTCTCTCGCGCTGTCCTGGCACTGGGGCCTGATCTCTAGTGACTGAAGCCCACAGCTGACGGATATCATACTCAGGAAAAGCAGTAGTAGTATCTGATATCTCAGCTCGGATCTCTGCTGGAAGCTGAATGGCTGATCTAATGATGAAGCAGATCCAGTGTGCATAGGGCAGCTGACGATTCCCCTTGAAGCCCTCAGCTATGGTGTCCTCCATCTCACTAAGCATGAGATCCCAAATATCAAACGGTGTCTGTGAGAGGAGGTGGTGAACAATCCATAGCTGCATCCGAGTCAGTCCCTCTCTGTAGCCAAGTCTAGGAAGAAGAGTGTGTCTGACTATAGCATCCAGAACTCTGGCAAGTGGTGTCAGGCTGGCAGGCGTGCGACGAGACCCTTCGCCAAAAGGCTCACGGAAGCAGGGTCGAACCAAGTCTGTAGGTGGCACAGTCCCGCCGTGAGGGCGTCTCGGTGGAGGAGTCTGACCAAAACAGAGCTGATGTATCTTTGTATCTGAAGCTGGGAGTCTGAGAATCTCCCGCACCCTAGTGCTGTACAGTCTGTGGTCACGGCCTCGGAATGCAAAGTGAATAAAATCATGGGCAGGATCAATCCACAGTGAAGCATAAAACTCTCTGACCCATGTGCCGCAGTATGCACCTGTCCGTCCAAGAAGATCTGACAAGCCTGGCAGAAAGGACAGGTGCGGACGGAGCTGCTCTCCCACAACCTCAACCAGTGACTCAAGTCGACAGACCCTCTGTGGTCGAAAAGCAATACCGCTGTCAACTAGAGCTCTGTAGAAATCCTCCTGAAGTGGGGTATAGAAACCCTCTGAAGCTTTGTGATCCCTCTGAGGTGGGAACCACCGACTGACCTCCACGAACCTCAACCCTTGCACCTGACGTGCAGTAGCACCCCTCAGGTCAAAGTGCTCGACCGGGGGTGAACCTCTAGCTCTGGGAGGAGGACGTGCTCCACGACGCTGGCCCTCTGGCCTAGGAGTCACCTAAGTAGGAGCGCGTGTGGAGCGGCGACGCAGTGGAGTCTGAGCTGGCTGCTCCTCTGTACCCTCTGTAGCCTCTGGAGCCTCTGGAGCCTCTATGGGTGGATCAACTGACATAGCCTCTGTAGCTCTAGTGTCCTCTGTGCCCTCAGTGGCCTCTGTGCCAAGCTGTCTACCTTCAAGATGAAAGCGACGCTCGCCTATGCGTATGCCACTGCTCCTGCCACCCCTCTCTGCCTGCTCTACTGCATCAGCGACTGCCTGAGCGATCTCTGCATCTGTAAGTGTCTTCTTCTTCTTTCTGGCCATGATCTTGATGCGCTTTCCACGCGCAACCTCAGACAGACGAGGAGGACTGTCGTCCCCGTCACCAGGAGCACCACCGGCGTTCTTGCAACACACCATGCTGACAAACTGACTGAAAACCTCTGTAAGATGGTGAACTGTCACTCGAGAGGCTTGGCCTCAATCCGTATCCGCAGGCTTGGCCTCGGATTCAGCAAACTGAGATCACCCTGACACACCGACAAACTCGCTGAAAAGACGGAATAGATGGATCTACTATAAGCAACATATATAACTAAAAGGTACGAAACCCTAGAGATAGCAAGCATGTAAGATAAGATATGAATCGAAACGCAAAGCTACCTCGGATCGACGAGAAGACGGTGACGAGATGAGGTGACCTAGATCGCGAGATTCCCTGAATTCGCCGAACGAGCTCTGAAAGGACCGAGTCGATGATAAGCAATGGAAAGTGATGGTCAAGGTAAGCCCTAACGACGGAATTGAACAAAATTGAGCGAAAACGAACGAGTTCTTCACCTCGGAATTAGGGTTAGGGCAAACCCTAGAAAGAGAGCGCGGCCGAAGAAAGATTTGAGGAGCTAGGGTGGATGCTTGGCACGGGGGAGCACATGGTTGCTGCGGTGGAGAACCGGCGAGGCAAGGCGGCCAGCGAACAGCGGCGGCGGCGGCGGCGGCGCAGCAGGCGCGGGCGCGGCGGTGGCGGCGGCGGCGCAGCAGGCGCGGGCGCGGCTGCGGGCAGCGCGCGAGCAGCGTGCGCGCGCGAGGGCAGGGAGGCGAGGAGGCACGGCGGGGTCACGGCTCCGGTGAAAAAGGCGGCGAGACGACGGATTAGGGCTACGGCGGCGAAAACGCGGATGAGTTAGAACCCAGCCGGCCGAAAACGAACGGTTTTATGAAGGAGTTAGATCCGCTCGACGTGCGATGACCGGACGCGGTGGTCGTTATGACCGGACGCGGTGGTGCAGCGTCCGGTCACACTCCAGTAAGCTCCTGGAGTGACCGGACGCGTCCGGTTAGCACTGACCGGACGCGGTCAGAGTCCGGTCGAGGGGAACTCGGGAATTCATCGCGAATGACCGGACGCGGTGGTGGTAACCGGGACCGGACGCGGTGGTCAACAGCGGCGCGTCTGGTGCAGCGTCCGGTCACTAGATCTGGAGTTGGTCTTCTAGATGACCGGACGCGCTGGTGGACGCCGGGACCGGACGCGGTGGTGAAGCATCACTGCGTCCGGTGCAGCGTCCGGTCCAGCGTTCGGTCACTGTTTTTCGCCCTTCTTTGTTCCGAACTTCGACGCGACTTCTCCCAATCAAGTTCCAATTCAAGGAGACACAAATAAACACCAATTGGAACCTGATATGAGTGACCTCACTCAAACCCTCAAATTTTTCAAAATAGATTGCCTTAGGCTAGTATTATTTTTAAGAAAATAGGCAATAAACACCCGAGGAGCAACGTATGGCCATGCAATAGAGTTTTTGAACCTTTAGGAGCGTCAAAATGCTCTCTCTATCCATGGACGAACACAGAGGTTGCTCAAAGCTAAACCAAAAAGAAACGACAAGCTAACAACCATGCATATGCAATGCAATACAAGAAAGTAAAGCTAGGTTGCTTGTCAAGTTTGATCCACAGTTAGGCTTCTTCACTCCTCCAAAGGAGGGTTATCGTAACCGTGTTAGCCAAGCCCTAAATGCATTGCGATAAAATAAACATGGCATATAATACAATGCAATGCAAGGGACAACACACGCTCATTTTTTAAAGTTGCTTGAATCAAGCACATTGAGTTCACTTCTTAACCTACAAAAGGTGGCCTCATCCAAAGGTTTAGTGAAGATATCCGCTAATTGATTTTCACTTCTTACACCTTCTAGTGATATGTCATTTTTAGCAACGTGATCTCTTAGAAAGTGATGGCGGATATCAATGTGCTTGGTGCGAGAGTGTTGTACCGGATTGTTAGCAATTTTAACGGCACTTTCATTATCACATAAAAGTGGCACCTTTTCAAGAATAATTCCATAGTCTAGGAGGGTTTGTTTCATATATAAGATTTGTGCATAACAAGCCCCCGCGGCAATGTATTCCGCCTCGGCGGTGGACAAAGCCACACTATTTTGCTTTTTAGATGACCAAGATACTAAAGATCTCCCAAGCAAATGGCATCCTCCGGATGTGATTTTTCTATCAATTTTGCAACCGGCATAATCCGAATCAGAATAGCCAACTAGTTGGAATCTAGCTCCTTTGGGATACCAAAGACCAATGCTTGGGGTGTGCTTAAGATATCTTAGGATTCTTTTTACGGCACTTAAGTGAGGTTCTTTAGGGCACGCTTGAAAGCGAGCACACATGCACACACTAAACATGATATCGGGCCTAGATGCGGTAAGGTATAACAAACTACCAATCATAGAACGGTAGAGAGTTTGATCAACCGGTTTACCTCCCTCATCTAGGTCGAGATGTCCATTTGATGGCATTGGGGTCTTGATTGGTTTGCATTCTTCCATCTTGAATCTTTTGAGAAGATCCTTGGTGTACTTTTCTTGAGAGATGAAAATCCCTTCTCTCATTTGCTTGACTTGAAACCCAAGGAAGAATGTGAGCTCACCAATCATTGACATCTCGAACTCCTTCGACATCAATTCACCAAATTCCTTACAATAATCTTCATTTGTTGATCCGAAGATGATATCATCAACATACACTTGACAAATGAAGATCTCCCCATTAAGCTTCTTGGTGAATAGTGTGGTGTCGACCTTCCCAATAGTGAAGCCCTTCTCAATGAGGAAGTCCCGGAGGCGCTCATACCACGCTCTAGGGGCTTGCTTGAGCCCATATAGCGCCTTGGACAACCTATAAACATGATTAGGATATCTAGGGTCTTCAAACCCGGGAGGTTGATCAACATAGACTAGTTTATTTATAAAGCCATTTAAGAATGCACTTTTCACATCCATTTGATATAGTTTCATATCATGATGTGATGCATATGCAAGAAGGATACGAATGGCTTCAAGTCTTGCAACGGGTGCAAAGGTCTCTCCAAAATCAAGACCTTCAACTTGAGAGAACCCCTTTGCAACTAGTCTTGCCTTGTTCCTCACTATTATTCCTTGGTCATCTTGCTTGTTTCGGAACACCCACTTGGTTCCAATGACTCTTGCACCTTTAGGATGCTCTTCAAGTGTCCATACTTGATTGCGGGTGAAGTTGTTCAATTCTTCATGCATAGCATTCACCCAATCCGGATCTTGAAGAGCTTCTTCTACATTCTTAGGTTCAACACAAGAGACAAAAGAGTGATGTTCAACAAAAGAAGCTAGCTTTTGGGATCGAGTCATTACTCCCTTTGTAGGACTCCCTATGATGAGTTCTTGTGGATGTGCTTGAAGTAGAGGTGAGTTTCTTCTATCAACCACTTGAGGAGGTGGATGGGGAGCATCAACATCTTGAGCTTGTGCCTCGGCTTGTTCATAAGAGACATAAGTATCCTCATTTTCAACTCTCTCATTCTTGTCATCATCTTGAGGCACACGTGATGAAGATGGTGGATCAACAATTTGTACATCGTCATCATCATCTTTTGGCTTGATGTCTCCCACGGGCATGTTCTTCATGGCCTCCCTCAAGGGTTCATCACCTACATCATCACAATTTTCAATTGCTCCTTGGGAGCCGTTAGATTCATCAAATTCCACATCATATGTTTCTTCAACCAAACCGGTGGCATGGTTAAATACTCTATATGCTTTGGACTTTGATGAGTAACCAACAAGAAAACCAATATCACAACGTCTTTGAAACTTCCCTAGGTGTTGACGCTTCTTGTAGATGTAACATTTGCAACCAAACACCCGGAAGAATGAGACGTCCGGCTTCTTCCCATTAAGCAACTCATAGGGGGTCTTGCTAAGAAACTTTTGTAGGAAGAGGCGATTTGAAGCATAGCATGCGGTGTTGATTGCCTCGGCCCACAACTTTTCCGGAGTGTTGTACTCATCTAGCATTGTTCTTGCAAGGGTGATCAAAGTCCGGTTCTTTCTCTCAACTACACCATTTTGTTGAGGAGTGTAGGTTGAAGAAACTTCATGCTTGATTCCAATTTCATCACAATAGGCTTCAATGTTGGTGTTGTCAAACTCTTTGCCATTGTCACTTCTAATCTTCTTTATCTTGACTTCAAATTCATTTTGAGCTCTCTTTGCAAACTTCTTGAAGCAATTTGCCACTTCAGATTTGTCATGAAGGAAGAAGGTCCATGTGTATCTTGAGTAGTCATCCACTATCACAAGACAATAGAGATTACCACCCAAGCTCTTGTATGTTGTAGGCCCAAACAAATCCATGTGAAGAAGTTCTAGCACTCTTGAAGTTGACATGAAAGCTTTAGTTGGATGAGTGTTTGCAACTTGTTTGCCCGCTTGACATGCACTATAATGTTTGTCCTTTTCAAATTTCACATCCTTCAATCCTCTCACTAGTTCTTTCTTCAATAGCTTGTTGAGAGTGTTCATTCCAACATGTGCAAGCCTCCTATGCCAAAGCCAATCAAGTGAGGTCTTGGTGAACAAACATGTCATCAAATTTGCATCTTCGGAGGTGAAGTCAACAAGATAAAGATTATTGTATCTAAAGCCTTTGAATATCACTTGCTTGTCATCTATCTTTGAAACTTCCACTTCATTTGGTGTGAACAAGCATCGGAAGCCAAGGTCACAAAGTTGCCCGACGGATAATAAGTTGAAACTCAATGAAGCAACATAGAGCACATTTGAGAGTGAGTGATCATTTGATATTGCAATCTTGCCTATACCCTTGACTTTGCTCTTTGAATTATCCCCAAATGTGATCTTCTCTTGACATATCCCATTCTCTTCAATGGAGGTGAACATACGAGGATCACCGGTCATATGTTGAGTGCAACCACTATCAATAACCTAATGAGATCCACCGGTCTTGTAGTTCACCTACACACAAGAGATCAAGCTTTTTGTTTAGGGACCCAAACTTGAGAGGGGCCCTTGACTTTCTCAACTAGTGACTTGGCAACCCATATTTTCTTTGGCCTATTCTTGTTTGGGGGACCCAAAAACATAACTTTCATCTTTCCATTTGAATCTTTTGTTAGCATATAATGAGCATTAAAGGCAAAGGGTCTAGCATGCTTGGGCAAGGGTTGTGGTGGTGGAGTATTGCATTCATGAGCAAAATGACCTTCTTGTCCACACTCAACACATCTTTTTGGCTTGGGCTTTGATTTGCTTTGTTGTTGTTGAGCTTTTGCCTTCTTCTCTTGATTTGCCAAGTACCCAATACCACTTCTATCCATCTTCATTACGGTGTTCATGAGGAGCTCACTTTGCAAATATTGACCTCTTGTGAACTTGCCTAGGCCGGTCTTGAGATGTTCTTTTTCTTGCTTGAGCTTTTTGTTCTCTTCAATGAGTGACTCATTTGTTGTTTGCTTCTCAAGAGCCATCAAACCTTTTAGCTTCTTGTTCTCATTTGCAAGCTTCTCATTCTCACACTTGATCTTGGCATAATCATCGTAGTTGCTTGACTCAACCACACTCTTGCCTTTGCTACTAGAACCTTGCTCAATGCTTTCAATAATCAAGTCATCACATGATGTAGCTATATCACACTTAACAACATTGTTAGTAGCATCATGTGTCTCAAGAGCAAGTTCATTAGCAACCACAAGACTATCATAGTCAATTTTTAATGTGGTGTATTTTTCTTTTAGAGAGTTATGTCTAGCGATGAGCTCATCATGCTTCTTCTCAAGCTTATCATGTTGATCTTTAAGCTCTTTATTTAAAGTTTTGAGCTCCTTGAGATTAGAAGACATAACTTCATTTTGATCTCTAAGCTCACCACTAGTCTTTTGAGCATTTTCAAGCTTAGATGAGAGTGATTCATTTTCATTTTGAAGTTCATCATTTTCATTTCTTGTCCTTCTTATGACTTTAGTATATTTGTTCAACAATTTTACAAGTTCATCATAAGAAGGTGCATCATATTCATCATCACTATCACTATCATCATCATCATCACTATCATGATTTTGTACCTTTCGTTCACCCTTGGCCATAAGGCATAGGTGAGTAGAGGACGATGATGGTGAAGGAGGCGGTGAAGGTGGTGATGAAGATGTTGGTGAAGATGATGGCCCCATCACAAATGCGGCAACCTTCTCTTTCTCATCATTGCTTTCATCTTCGGAGGAGTCACAAGATGATTCAATATCGGTGAGCCAATCACCAACAATGTATGCCTTTCCTCCTTTCTTCTTCTTGTAGAACTCCTTCTTCTTGCCATCCTTCTTCTTGTATGGCTTGTTTTTCTTCCTCTCTTCTTCTTCATCACTTGAATCATTTTTCTTGCCCTTGTTCTTGTTCTTGTACTTGTCTTTTGGTGGTCTAGGGCATTGATGAGCTAGGTGGCCAAGTTCACCACAATTGTAGCAATTCATCTCCGAGATTGGCTTTCTCTTGCTACTTGTGAAAAACTTCTTTTTCTTGCCACCGAACTTGATGCCACTCTTGTTGAGCTTCTTTAGCATTTTGGTGGTCTTTCTCACCATAAGTGCAAGTGATTCATCATCGACATCACTTTCACTTGAGCTTTCTTGCACCATCATGGCTTGGCCCTTCTTCTTCTTCTTGTCATGACTAGCTTTGAAGGCCAAGTCTTTCTTCTTGGAAGATGATGAGCCCTCTTCCGGAGTGATGTGCATGTACATCTCATGAGCATTGATCTTCCCCAATACTTGTGTCGGTGTTGCGGTGGAAAGATCACTTTGGTGAAGCACGGTGACAATGTGACCATACTTCTCAATGGGAAGAACACTCAAGATCTTCCTTGCAACATCCGATTGACTCATTTGAGTGAGTCCAAGAGCATTAAGGTCATCTACAAGAACATTCAAGCGAGTGTACATATCATTAGCACTTTCTTTGGGAAGCATCTCAAAAGAATTAATTTTCTTTAAAGCAAGGTGATAGCGTTCCTCACGCTCACTCTTAGTTCCCTCATGGAGAGCTCAAAGATTTTCCCACAATTCATGAGCGTTCTTTGCATTACGCACACGATTAAAAATATCTTTGCCTAAGCTCCGGTAGAGTGCATTTTTGGCCTTTGCATTCCACCGGTCGTACTTCTCCTCGTCACCAATGGGGTTTGCGGGATCCTTGATAGCGGGAAGCCCTTGGGTTGCGGCTCTAAGATACCCAACATCTATGGCTTTGAGATACGCCTCCATACGGATTTTCCAATATGGAAAATCATCCCCCTCAAAGGTGGGAGGTGGTCCTTCCCCGTTAGACATCTTGCTCTAGGCGGTAAAGCCTAAATTAAGAGCAACACGGCTCCGATACCAATTGAAAGGATCAAGATGCCCAAGAGGGGGGTGAATTGGGCTTTTCTAAAAATTAATTGCAAGAATTAAATCCTATAAGACGAAATTCACCCCTAGTGCCTACTTGTGTTCCTAGAGATTCTACCGATAAAAGTTTTGCACCCTAGTTTCCAATCCTAGTCTAGCATTGCAATTCTAGGAAAGTAAAACAAGCAATGAATGTAAATACGAGAATGTAAATGCTTGAAAGTAAGGGCAAGGAACACGGCGATGTTTTTCCGAGGTATCGGAGAGTCGCCACTCCCCACTAGTCCTCGTTGGAGCACCCGCGCAAGGGTGTAGCTCCCCCTTGATCCGCGCAAGGATCAAGTGCTCTCTACGGGTTGATTCTTCGACACTCCGTCGCGGTGAATCACCCAAAACCGCTCACAAGATGAGTTGGGTCATCCACAAGCTCCGCCGGATGATCACCAAACTCCCAATCACCACCAAGCCGTCTAGGTGATGGCGATCACCAAGAGTAACAAGCTAGAACTCTCACTTGACCACAACGAGGAGGTGGATGCACACTTGCTACTCTCTAATCTCTAGTGAGGAACTCTCAAGCTTTGATTCTCAAATCACAATCCTCACTAGTGCTCTTGCACTCCCTTGCACTCTAAAGGTGTTTTTCAGCTGATCAAATGAGCAAGAGACCTCTAAAAGAGGTGGTGGGGATGTATTTATACACCCCACAGTCGAAACGAACCGTTACCTGCCAACTCAGCAAAACACGGGGTGACCGGACGCGCCGGTCCCCCGTAACGGTCGAAAATCTGAAAACGGGCTGAGTGACCGGACGCGCCGGTCACGGGTGACCGAACGCGTCCGATCGTGCAGGGAGCATACTGTAACCGCACCGGACGCGCGACCGCGTCCGATCGGTGATGACCGGACGCGTCCGATCGTCGCTGGACATTACTGGAACGTGACCGGACGCGCCGATCACACCCAGGTCACGTCCGATCGGGTGTTTTCCTTAAGTGACACGTGTCGGCTTCTGACCACCGCGTCCGGTCCTCGCAAGGACCGCGTCCGGTCGTCAGAGCCAAACCCTAGTCGTGGAACTGTACTGACCGGACGCGTCCGGTCATGCCGAAGACCGCGTCCGGTCAAGGGAAAAACACCCTAAACTTTCCGAAACACGTCGCAACTTGAACCAAGTTGCTTCCAACTGAACTTTGAGCTATTCTAGAGCTGCCTAGCGCCAAGTTTAACAAGTGTGCACCACACCTAAACATAGGACTCGCCTAGGTCAAGCTACCCGCTCATGCCCCCCTTTATAGTACGGCCAAAAGAGAAAAACGAAGATCCTAACGACTATTCCGAATGAATCTCAACACCTCGTCATCCGGAACTAACCGTCCTTAATCTTGACGTCACTCTTTTGAAAACCGAAATGATTTCCATCAAGGGGCATGAATACCATGGTGCCCAAAGCAGTTATAACCTCCATGACCTAACTTACCAAAGTTTCTGCAAAACACACGTTAGTCATGGTAATAAAGCGTTGTCATCAATTGCCGAAACCAAACCTCGGGGCCTAGATGCTTTCACTCTTGTTGTTCTATTTTCTTTTCTTTTGAAGACATTCTTTAAAGAGAACACAGTTGTAACACCCTCGGTGTTACTGCGTGTAACAATGCATCTAAGCTTGGCGTAGCATCTGTTCCTTGTGTTTTGCTTTTTGTTGAAGTGCGTAGAACCATTTTGGTAATTTAAAATAGCAAGTAAAGATGTTAATGGAAGATTGACGTTTCAACCGGAAGTTAGTGACTTAGGTGGGAAACTAATTTTTTATAAACGAAACTGCTACAAAACATATATGTGAACCCTAAACAAAATATGAAGAGCTAAGGGCGTAGTTGTTAGCGCAACTTGTGTTGTCAAGTAATTCTATCGCTGGCTAGTTTTCTAGTAACCCGAAAAGTGAGCTCGCAACGTAAGTTAGCCCTAGACTTAGTGTTTCCCAAGTCGTTTAAACAGCCTGACGTTGCCTTGTTGAGCACCTTCGTTTGTGAAATCGGGTTAGTAAGTGCTGTGGTGTGTTGGTTCGGGTGGGTAGCCTCCTAGGCCGTCTTGAGTTGGGTGAGGTTGGTTCAGGGTCGGTTGTCACCTACTAGGAGTTCTCGGAGCTTTAAAAATCATGCTTGCATGTTGCGTCGGGTTTTCTGGCTTCCTGAGCGCGGTCACCGCTCGCGGCCACGGCACTGCGCGGTTGGCCGGCTCGGTCTGCGTGCGCCGCGGTGAATGCCCCCCCCTCAGCGTCGCACTGCTGCGGTTGACCTCCCCGGCTGATCGCGTGTGCAGCTGGCTCTACTGCCGTTGCCCCCCCCTCGCCGCAACCCATGCGGGCCTGGGCGGTCGCGTGCAGGCGCACGCTGCCGTGGCTCTGAGCTCACCGACCACCGCCCACCTTGCTTGGCCCGTCAACGTGCATCACGTCACCTTAATGTCTCACCACCGCGTTACCTACTCGGAGCCCAGGACTATCTTGCCGCCTGAGCCGGCCACCGTGGCGACTCCCCTGTTTCCCTTGCCGCCCGGCTGTGGACCACTGCCGGCCCCGCCTTGCAGTGCTCGCCCCCGTGTCCTTGCGGCAGCAGCTTTGCAGTGATCCCGCCTACCTCCCCGTGCGCGAAATTGAAGTGGTGGAGCCCCCACGGTCTCCAATTTTGGAGTGTAGGCCGGCGACGCCATTACAGGGCGTTTTTCCCTTTTTTGTGGCCGGCTTCGCTCGTCTTCTCGGGAACTCGCCTAGTTGCTTCGAACGGTTCGCACTGAGCTTCTCTTCACTGTGCGCCCGTTGGTTGGGGCTGTGGTGCCCCCGTTCCTCCCGTGGCACGGCCGTGTCCGTTCGGGGCGCCGCCGCACCCCTCGGGTCGCGTGTGGCCAGCTCGCCTCCGAGCGGCTCTCGGCTTGGCATCGTCTCAGCGGGGTCCGGAGTAAGTTACTCGTGCTCCTAGTCCATCTTGTTCCGTTTGCCTGGGCCGTAGTTCATCGGAACAGCAACGCCGTCCCTTGCAGTCGTCCGTCGTCATGGAGGAGTCTGTTGGCCGCGTCCCCGGGAGTGTGCTTCTGCCCCTAGTCGTGCGTCGGTCCCCAGGTGAGCGTCCCCCCCTTAGCTGCGCGGTAGAGGTTCTCCGTGGGCCGGCGTAGCCGCTCGGCGCCGTCTCCGGCACGCCGGTGTGCGCGGGGCAGGCCAGGGACCCCGTCGTGGTGAAGACAGGTTAGTTCGTGGGTTTTAGTGCAAAGGCGTTGAGAGGAGAAACAGTAGTGTGGGGCGCGAGTTGTTTTCGGTGGAGTTTGGGGTGGTTTCTGCTTGTTCGCCAGCGTGCGCGGGCTCCCCCGGCCGTGGGCCGTGCCGCGGGGGCCGCGTGCGTGGGCCGCGCAGTTGGGCCACGTCGGAAAGCAGTTTTCTTGATTTAGCGATTTTAGAAATACTTTTGTGATTTAGTTTTTGAAGCAAACTTTGAGGAATTTTTGCGACTCGTGTAGATGTCCAAAAATTGTGAAACCACTTTTGTTGAGTTTCTAAATTCATGCTCTATCAGTTAGTAAATTCCTTTCTTGCAGCGTGGTATTGATGCTCGGTCGATTAAATCAATACATAAAGTGACGATTATTAATACAACCAATATTGTAGGATTTTGGTGGCAAATCTAGGATAGCTCTAGCTCTAAAGTTTTTACAGTAGCTTCATGACGTTGTTAGATGCTTGCTGCAATTGTGATAGCCTTCGAATAGCTCGTTGGTTAGGGTAGCTAAGTTTCCCTAGTAGTGCTTGTAGTCGGTCGGTAATCGGAAATTGGTGCGCTTATTAGTTGATGAAGTTGAAATGCACCAAGTTAACCTTGTTAGCAGAAGTGTTGATAGCTTAGCTTATTAGCCGTTAGAGTCATTGTTGTCGCCTTTTTAAGTGTGGTGTCGTCTTTTCATGCATGTAGATCACGAGGGAGTCGAGTACGTGGCCGCGGAGGAGCAGGACTACGAGGAGGTCATCGAGGAGTACGAGGAAGAAATCTTCGTACCTGCGGAGTTCCAGGAGCCGCCCGCTACTGACACCTCTGACTTTGCGGCTGCCCAAGGCAAGCCCCGGTGCATAATCCCTATTTTTGCAAGCCTTTATATATATATTTAAATGTTGTGCATTAAGTTACAGGAATTTCTATGATACCCACATGCATATATATATACCCATGAGTCTTACTAGTACAGGATCGCATAGTGGCTTCGCTTAGGATCATCGGTAGAGTGAGTAATCTGTCGTTACTCACAATAGAGAGTTACTCTAATGATTATTACATTTTGGGTAAAATGGTGGAAAGGAAATCGCGACCGGGCAGGGATGTGGTATGGTTATTGGTGGGTGTAACCAGTTGTGCCCCGCGGCCACGGAACATAATTGGGTTGCACTGTTTCCCTGTCCGTGTCAATTAAGGACCGTTCGTTGCATGGACCCTGGTCAAGTCATAGATCTCCTTATCCTGAGCATATACTAGCGGATGAGGGCTAGGAAGACTTGTTACTCTCTTGTCATGGGCTCCGGCTCTTTCCGGACCGACTAATTGGAGGCGGGGATAGGTGGAGGTCTTAGCACCGTATTGAGGCCGGGCCTCGAGTACGGGAGCTAGGAGTCCAAGTTTGGACGGGGACCTGGAAACCCGTGACAGGAGGGGAACGGGTTGGTCTTGCTTGTGCCTGGGGTACAAGCGAGGCGTGTGTTTTTCGGGGTACCCAGCTGGGCACATCGATTCGCGAATCGCCGTTTCTGCGTGACGGTACAGCTTGACTACGCTCTGGCATCGTAGTAAGAATGGGAAATTGAAAGAGAAATGGTCCTGTTTTGTTCAACTCTGCTTGATTATAGCATAGGTGCTTACATAGATTATTGGCTAATGAATAAAATGCGGCTTCTAAAAGCTACCAAATTAAGGACACACGCTTAGTGCTGTTTTTTTCGCCAACAAGAAACCCACAAGCCATAAAGTCTATCATGATCCTTGAGAGTCGGAAAATATATTTCCCAGTCGGGTAAGTCTTGCGAGTACTTTGTGTACTCAGGGTTATTTTACCCCTGTTGTAGGTGCTCTTTGAGCAGGTGTGTCTTGTGTGGAGGATTCTTCTGGTGGGCACAGATGGATTCTCATCGCTTTCCGCTAGACGTTATTTTATTTCCGCTGTCATTTATTGCACTCTGAACCACCGGTATTGTAATAACTATTTCTGAGACTCTGTGCTGTTTGAAATGGACTAAGTATTGTAAGTTTGTACTCATTATTGGATCCCGGGTGTAAAATGTGGAGTGTTCGAGTTCTCCCGTCGGGTGTGCTTGACGGAAACATCTGGTTTAGCTCACTTTCAGAGCACTTAGCGCCTAGTGGAAGGCAAGCGCCCCTGAAAGCGTGCTAAACTGGACGTTTCCACCACAACAGTCTCTAATGTAATGGTCTTCTTGCTTTATTATCTTGCACTTAGTCTTTTCACCATCTGAGTCACAAGTACCCATATCACTTTCTTTTCTGCATTCAAGAATGAAAGCATGAAGATCTCTGTCTGAAGAACATTAATCAACAGTAATCAACAATAATGAGCATGAAATTAACCCTACGTTGGTCTGGTTAAAGACATGCACATTAATCTTTTAAATCTTTAAGTTCTATTATATATCACCGTTGGGAAGAAATAAAACAAAACATCATTCTTATACATTAATTCC
This sequence comes from Saccharum hybrid cultivar R570, assembly GCA_038087645.1. NCBI lineage: Eukaryota > Viridiplantae > Streptophyta > Magnoliopsida > Poales > Poaceae > Saccharum > Saccharum hybrid cultivar. The sequence goes on from JAQSUU010000198.1 coordinate 25,664,596, forward strand.
ACATCACCATTGGGCAGAAATGAAATTAACATATGGAAACTATTGCAGCGGAAACATAAAAATACATTACATTCTGCTCATTCTGGAGCATCTCTTATTTCTTATCAATTCTCTGAAAATTGGTCACTTTGATGCAAAATTTATCAGAGATTTAAACTTTAAACATAAAACTCATAGGATTATAATATTGTTATCATCAACGTTGGTCAGAAAATAACAATATCATAATTAACTTTAAACAAATATCTTTCTACTCCTCTAATTAAATTTTTCCCGTTGGTTCCAATTTAACTAGAGAATGAAACTTTTCATCATTTACTGAATAACTATAACTGCTCTTCAAATTAAATCCTCCCGTTGATTCGGATTTAATGAGAAGACAGTAAACCTTTTCTTTGTAGCGAAAAAAAAACGAGAACAAAATGCACTCTTCTGTTCAGAAGCACCTCCTTAACTCATATAGTTGTCCTCTACACTAATTCTACATTGCCGTTGGACAGAAAGAAATAGAATTAATACATGACAAAACTCATAAATAACATCATAATATTGTTATTAATCAATGTTGGTCAGAATAATAATAATATTATAATAAACTGTAAGCATATCCATTTTTCAAAATTAAATCCTCCCATTGGTTCGGATTTAATAATGAAAACGACAACTTTAAATACGCAGTGGAAACATTAATAAATTCCATAATTCTATTTTCCAGAAACTCTTAGAATACTTTACTGTTCTCTAAGCAAAATTATCGCTGGACAAAAATTGTACAGAGATTTGCATTAAAATTGACTCGAATTCATCAAATATACATTAAAAACAGCTTCTAGAAAAAGAAAAAGCCAAATCCTCAAAACTTCTTTCATTTTGGCCCGAGGCCCATCTACTGTAGTGGCCCGCGGCTTGCTACGTGCGGTCTAGCAGCGCACGCTCGCCTTTCCCCATGCCGCCCAGGCCGCAACCTGGGCCTAGGCCGGCAAAGCGGGGTCCCGCCTGGGCCATAAGTGGCCCGGCCGCTCTTGGCCGTTGATCTGGAGGCCTTCAGATCCGACGGCTCCGCGCGCGTTTCGGGAGAACAAAACCCCTGCCGGCCGCAACCCCTCAAACCCTAACTCATTTGTCTTTCTTCTCTGCGCCGCGCGTTCGAGTGCGTGGCCCGTGGCGTCGAGGCCGCCAGCGGCGACAAGGGGTGGCTCCGCCGGAGCAGTTCCGGCCAGCCCCTTCCCTCTCCTTTCTCTCCCCCTTCCCTCTCATCGCCCCAGCCTCAGCTGAGTGACGAAGGAGCAGCTGCCGCCAGAAGACGAGCAGCGGCGGCGGCTGCCCGTGGCAGCCCGGGAAAAGGGGTGACGGCGGCGCTTCGGGGCCCCTCGCCGGCGTGCGCGCTCGCCCGAGGCTGAGCGCGCCGCCGTCGAGCGGCCTTGTGGTGAAGCCCTTTGCCCGGCCCGTGCGCTGGCGAAACTGCGCCGCGCGGTGGCTCGGGTTCTTCCCACGCAGCGCCGTCCGGCGACCAGCGGTGGCGGTCAGCAGGTGGTAGATCCCGCTGGCCCTATCTATTTCTCACTTCTATCTCTGAGCTTTCTTCCCCTTCTTAGGGTTAGGGTTAGGGTTAGGGTTTGGGGATTCTTTTCTGAATCAAATTCGGTCTTTCTTTGCTTTCTTCTTTTCTTTGCCCCGAGATCTAGATCCACACCTAGGTAACCTCGCTCCGGTACCATTGTTAGTGTCTTTGGTATCGTCTAGCAGTGGATCTAGTGGGAACTACTCTTTGCATTTGAGATAAAACCAGTAGAATCATAGAACACTTACTGGAGAAAGGGAGAGAGGAAGAGAGAGAGAGAGACAGAGAGGATGGGAACGGGGAGGCGTTACCGACCGTCGGCCTGAGAGGAGGAGTCCGTCATGGAGTTGGTGTCGGTGGCGAGAAGCGGTGCAGTGACGCTGCCGGTGGGACATCCCGCCGCTGGCAGTGCCACCCTCAGGATCGGACTAGGGTTAGGACAGTGGGGTGGCGGCAGTGGCAGTCAACCTCGTACTCTGTGCCCTGGCCCCCCACCTCCTATTTATGGCGTTATGCGACAGGGGCCCACCAGCCATCTATGGGCTGGGCACCCCGATCAGGGCGTAGGTCAAGGACCCAGTTGGCCGTTGGGCCAGCTGGTGGAGATCAATTCCAACAGCACTGTGCCACTGTCACGTGTCCCGCACTGGGTCTGAGCTGTGCCGGTGTCTCCGCCTACTCTTCTCTTGTGTACCCATACGGGCACACGGCCTCCGTTTTCTCCCCGTCGCGGCCTCGCCTGTTCTGTTCGTGCCCCTGCAGTCCTACACCACTCGCTCACGCTAGCTAGCCGGCCGGCCTCGAGCATAAACGCATGTGTGATGTGTCTGTCAGCAGCTACGCATTGCATATGCGACCCAACACCTCTGTCTGTTATTAGTACTTATATATACGGGTATATAAGCACTAATCCTATGTGTTGGGCGGGGCCTGGCTTCGACGATGATGGTGTCATGCATGGAGCAGGGATTCAGGACGGAATGCGAAGGGGTGGATCATGGAAGCAATGCAGCAAAGGGACAGACACAGCTAGATAAAGCAGCCGATCCCGCCCGAAAGGGCAAGGGGAGAGACGCAAAGCTAGCGCCCCCGGCAACGTGCGGCACGCATGACATGAGGGCATCTAACATGCACTGCACGCGGCGCCTTTGGTACGGTGAAAGTGAAAGTGAGCTCATCTATGGCCTGGTTTAGATCCTAAATATTTCTCCAAATTCCACTATGTAAAAAGAAGATTCCTCATCACATCAAAATACCGGCACATGCATGGAGTACTAAGGCCTTGTTTAGATGCACCCTAAAAGTTAAAAATTTTTCACTCTCTCTCCATCACATCAATCTTTGGACTCATGCATGAAGTAGTAAATGTAGGTAAAAAAATAACTAATTACACAGTTTAGTTGGAAATCACGAGATGAATCTTTTGAGCCTAGTTGGTCCACGATTGGACAATATTTACCAAATAAGACGAAAGTGGTACTATTTATCGGGTTGAAATTTTTTTCAATCTAAACGAGGCCTAAATGTAGATGAAATCAAAAACTAATTGCACAGTTTTGTTGTACTTTGCGAGACGAACATTTTGAGCCTAATTAGTCAATGTTTGGATAATTTTTACCAAATAAAAACAAAATGCTACAGTGCGCTACAGTGACGCACAGTAAATCCGCCGCCCCCAATTTGGGGCAACCAAACACGGCCTATCATGTACTCGCGCCCACGTTCTGTTTCCGCCTCTGTAGGCCTTGTTTAGTTTGCCGGAATCGGCGCCGGCCGAATCGCTGTGCTGTATTGTAGGACACTGTAGCATTTTGTTTTTATTTGATAATAATTATCTAAACATTGACTAATTAGGCTCAAAACGTTCGTCTTGCAAAGTATAACAAAACTGTACAATTAATTTTTGATTTCATATATATTTCGTACTCTATGCATATGCCGATATTTTGATATGATGAGAATCTTTTTTTACATAGTAGATTTTAGAGGCAAATTTGGGGAACTAAACATGGCCCTACTCTCTAGGACGGCCAGGCGTCTTCCTCTCCAGGCCTGGCGGTGGCAGCCAAAAATGGCTTGCTCTCTTCTCTTCTCTTCTACGAAAGCATCCATCCCGCGTCCATCCTATTCCCATCCATCCATGCATCTTCTTTTTCCCAAAACGTGTGAACTGAAGCATGCATGCAATGCGCAGTGTACTTGCTGTACCCAATGGCCAATGCAGTGCACGCAGCGGTGTGATGGATAGGTACGTGTACCGGTGTACGTCGACACACCCGCTTTGCCCGGCTTTGCGCCACCACACACGGCGCACCCACGCGTTTTGGGAAGCATCGCTTGGTTGGCTCCCATCTGTCGGCGTCAGCGCATCCAGTTTGGCCAGTTTAGGGCCTGTTTAGTGCACCCAAAATACCAAATTTTTTAAGATTTTCCGTCATATCGAATCTTTGGACGCATGCATGAAGTATTAAATATAGATAAAAAATAAAACTAATTACACAGTTTAGACAAAATGGACGAGACGAATCTTTTAAGCCTAAGTAGACCATGATTGGACAATATTTGCCAAATAACAACGAAAACGCTACAGTAGCGTTTTGCCAAAAATTTTGGCATCCAAACGGTGCCTTAAGATACAGAGGCCTTGTTTAGATGAGCCCCAAAAGTGAGAATTTTTTCACTCTCTTCGTCACATCAATCTTTGGACGCATACATAGAGTAGTAAATGTAGATAAAAAATAACTAATTACACAGTTTGATCATAAATCACGAAACGAATTTTTTAAACCTAGTTAGTCCATAATTAAACAATAATTGTCAAATACAAACAAAATACTACAGTTCCAAATTTTTCTAACTTCTTCAATCTAAACGAGGCTGGAGTCTCCCGGTCAACCAGCTAGTAGGGAACAGCGTCCTAGCTGGTCAACCAGTCGGCGCTTTAAAATTACGCCATCTTGTTTTGTTTTACATATTTACTACTACTAGTACATACAAAACGCGTCGACAGGTAATTACTCCATTAATATGATATTCATATGATACGAAAACATAGTCAAAACTAAGTTTTCTTCAACACTTTATAGATCTAATAATAACACCATTTTTGTGGTCAAGGTCTCTTGTCCCAAAGAATGGGATATACTAGCTTCAAATTTCAAGTGGAAGGAATAGCACGCTTGCTTGATCACTAAACAAAATCGAGATCACTAGCTACGATTGAGTGAGGAGATTGGGCGTTTTATACAACCATACGTACATGCATGGTTGGAGGACCTTGTGACTACAACAGGAATGCAAATTCCACTGGCTTTGGGTAGCTAGTTTTTTCATTATATAACATTTGGTTTTTTTCTTAAAATATTTTTTATTTATTTGTTTGTAGTAGTGATCTATTTATTCATCCAGTTGTCTTCTTCGGCGAGAACAACCATATATCTATCACCATTTTTTTGGCTTAAAGGCATTGCCTTTTTCTTTTATCTTCGTTCCTCCTACTCATAGCTATGGTGTGCAATTTCTACTGATGCCAAATCATGGTAGTCTCTAAAATCACTGTTATTTTCAATTCCTTTGTCATCTTCAAAATCTAATGTATGGACAACTTTGTGTATTATATTAGCGTTTTTTTGCCTTGTATGTTGCCAGATTCACCACGATTTTGCTCATGTCTATTGAAGCCATTGCGTTCTCAATCGCCCGCTAGCCATCTTTGTCAATGCATCAACATCAATAACATCTCAACCATTCCAAGGAAATGGAACCATCATAGGTGTTTTAACCCATGCCATTCTACCGTACTATTTCAGCCATGACATGACCATATTGTTTACGATTGTGACTAGTTTATTGCGAAGTAAAACGAAGAAGAAGAATGATGCCCATTGTGTTGCTTGTGAGCTTCTCACACATGTGCATTGGAAAACCAATATACCGTACCATTTGCATGTATATGATATAAAAAACCAATACACTTGACATGCACTATTTGGTTGTTTTCCCTTCGCAACATCAATTGTGATACAAATTTTCTGGCCACAAACAAAGGGAAAAAGAGCAAATTGGCATGTTTAGAGCTATGTTGATTCTGATTGCTTCGACGACTTTTCATTGGCATGCGAGGACATTAGTGTACAACTTGGATAGGTATTGTGCATGCGGGTAATACCTACCAAAGGCATTTCATATGGCTCCCTTACTTTTTTGTACCACCCAAAATCCAGTTATAAGGTCAATTAAATTAAAATTTACACTCTTGTCTACTTTAATTTCATAATTGTTCTATGCATATTTGAGTATTCATTTATTTATTTCCCGTATCTTTTGATGGATCTAGACTGTTACTTTCTTAATATAAGAAACTTTAGGTTCTTGCTATGTTGGTTGAGATTTTGTCCTAGCTAATAATTTGGATAAAAGTATTACTTACATCTAATTGAACACTTATATACACTAAAGTACTGCCTTTTTGTCTAAAAATAGTAACTAACATGAGAAAATCTCCTTTACCCTTAGCTAGCAATTGCAAATGGATCTTAGATCAATAACATAACATAAACCTAGTGTGCAGTAGGAGCTAAAAAAACATAGTGAGATCATCCTTACCTTCATCTTCTGAGGGCTTAGTTTTTTAGCTTTATGATGTTGTTGTTGTTGCTGTTGCTGCTGCTGCTGCTGTTGTTGTTTTGTTTAATTTGGGTTCTCCTTTGTATAGTATTTTTTTTCCTCCCATATCAATACAAGTTCAGTAGATCTCCTGCCAACCGTTTTTAAAAAAAACTAACATAAACCTGAGGCTTGATTCTGCTGTGTCATGAACGTCTATTTTAAAATACTTTGTAACTTTGACTTTTCATTTCCGCACTTTGACTGACAATATTTGTTTTAACATTTATAATTAAGTAAAGTGAGAATTGTATTATTGAATTTGTTATTAAAAGTATTTTAAATATGATGCACATAAATGGCGAGCGGTCAAACTCTAAACAATGAAGCCAAAATTGCCGGATACTGTGAAACGGATCGGAGGTTGGTATAATTTTGTAACCTCTGACATGATCGTTGTAGACTTGTAGGACTAATTCTTGGTTTATATACGCGATAACGAGAGGGTATTTCCGACTCATTGGAGCAAGTTTTTCTTGTTGCGCTACCCACTTGTAATTTCTCCTCTGTTTTTTTTTTAATTTCTAGATGCAATCGCAGGCTTCGCAGCAACAATCTATCTAGAAACCCAAAAAAGAGGAAAGTCTGTACCTGAGCTGTATCGTTAGAAATCTGTCCAGTCAAGGTATACCATTGAAAATCTAGACCAGGTTCGCCCCTTAAGAAAACCAAACCATATACAGCAACTTAAAGGCAACAAACAATAAAGTGAGGAATGCACGACGCGCTTCATCAATCATCATCCTTGCAACAAGTAAAGAGAAAAAAAGGGAGACAGAAAAAAGTGATGCCCATGACGTGCGTGCATGGTTACAACTCATGAACATGAAGCTGCTCCGACGACTTGCCTGTGTGGCTGTGTTGCCTGTAAACCCATGGACCTTGCAGGCTTGCACACAGGAACTCTAGGAAGGAAACGCGCGTTGCATGCTGTGCACTCACACACACACACACGTTGGAACTTGGAAGAAGAATCGATCAATCCAGTAAAACTTGACAGGTTCACCACTAGTCCCCAAATTGTACAATACTACTTCAATCAACGTCTTACGTCTGACAAGGAAAAAAAAAGCATTTTGACGGAGTACTACGAGTCTACAACCAGGGGTAGGGTGAAAGTGAAAAGGAGGGAACCAGTCGGCATGCAGTATACTCCCTCCGTATGGGATTTAGTGGTCGTTTTAGACAAGGTTTAAGTTAAACATTGGGAATATAAATCATCAATAACTTTTAAGTTGTTGAGTTTACAAATGTAAAAATTATATGAATAGATTTGTCTTGAAAAATATTTTCATAAAAGTATACGTATATCACTTTTTTATAAATATTTTTTATAAAAACAAGAGTTCAAAGTTATGTTTTAGAGATCATGTCGCTGTCCTAAATGACTTCTAAATCCGACACGGAGAGAGTATGTTATTACCTAGGACGGTCAGCCTTACTGTCGCTTGTCAACAAACAAGAAGATTCGGTGACCGTAGGAGCAAATTGTACTGTCTCCAGTCTTACAAAGTTAACCCCACTGCAGTAAATGTGTAAATAACACGGTGACCGGGTAATCCATTGCACGCATGACGCATGCAGCTTCAGACTGAGTCGTTAGCCCAAGGCAAGCAGCAATTGGCGGTCTCTGCAGGCTGGCATGCATATGGCATCAGGCTAGCTACTCCTATCAGCAAACCAAGATCGTGATCAGGTCAATGTAACCAGCACGGCATCATCAATCAGACAATCACTGTCACTGGTACACGCACTGTGCGTAGTAGTGGTAGTAGGATCCTATAATAGAGGCGACCCATCGATGCACATGAACATGAGATGATACCAGCTTTATTAATAATAATTTGTTTGAAATGGACTGTAACTGTACCCACTCCGTACATATACAATTACAATTCTATATTTGAACCAATTACAAAACATTATCAACATTTTCTCCAAATATATTTACTACAAAAAAAATAAATATTTCATATCTAATGTAAATGATATTATTCCATATCATAAGTATTTGCAATTTTAATACTAGATTTTAGTTAAATTTAAAATCATTTGACTCTAAAAAAACCAGAATTGCATTTTTCTTTTCGAGACGGAGACAGAGTATAACGTTGCGCATGTATGTTCATGCGCTGCCATCCATGCACGCACGCCGGTGCAGGTGCACGCAGGTGCAGGTGCAGGCGCATGAGCAGCGGCAGCAGCAGGTAGCGACCGGGCAACCGACGGCGAGGCCCGGCCAGCCCCAGGTGAGCTTGCAGCCACATGCGTGGCGTCGTCGTCGTCGTCCGGTGGGGGCACCGTACGTCGCCGCACCGGTGGATCACACACGCGCACATGACTCGCCTCACTACTCCTGACCCATCACTAGCACTAGTATGTTACAGTGTACTACTCCTACTTTATAATTAATTAGCTTGTTGATTAATAATTCCAAGTGTGGTTGTTTCACCCCAGCTCTAGGCTCTAGCTCCATGGTGGTTGCACTGTTAATAATTACACGAAGCATCGATCCATCGGCGTCAAGCTGATGATCGGTGTTACTACTATACTACATCGAGGCCGGTAGGGGGTTGATCCACTGCACGCTTTGTTTATTATATTTGTTTTGTTTATTATGGTATGGTTATTATTATTATTACATCCAGGCGCAAACGATTGGGCGATCTAATCTAACCATAAATTTGGAACGCCCTGTCTTTCAACTCCTCCGATCCCAGCCATGTGCTTGATGCTTTCGTCTCACACTTGCTTAGACTACTGGGAGTGCCTTTCTTTTAACCTCGAAATTATTCTAAGCAAGATTTTCATGGATTGTAAGAGCATCTCCAATCCAACAGTTTGGCAAATTTGGTTTCTCAAATCTTGTTGTTTGCCAACTCCTAAAATAATATGAGGAGAAAAAAAAATTGCATAACAAGCCACGAAACAGTTTTTCTACGGCGCATGTGCTTGCTTTCGTCTCACACTTGCTTACCTTGGCCGGGGTACCTTTAATTTAACCTCAGAATCATTCAAATCAAGATTTTTGTAGCCTAACTTGACATCCTTTTTATTTCTCCAAACACACTGCATTTTTTATAACAGTTTTTTTCCCCAAACTGCATATATACTACAAAAAAAACATTTTCTGCAAGCGTTGAAGCCAGCTTTTTTTTTCTTGATGTTTTCCCCACTTTTTGTGTTTATTTACCAATTCTTTGTTACAAAATGCACCTAGGAACACTGATGTAGCGAAGCCCACAGCTTGTTTGGATAAACCTGTTTCCATCGAGAGATAATACTCCGTAGATCATAGATGCCATATACGTCTTCTGAATTGTTTTTTGACGCTGTCATCATAAACTAATCCGTGATTCGCGCCTGTTATCACACCTGGCGCTTATACAGGGGAACAAAGAAGAGATGCACAACATGCATGATGCGGTGCCTTTGTGTTTGTCCTGTGCTCGCAGTTACCACCACCCCCCACTAGCAAAGTAGCAACTCGCGATCGCACGGGCAACAGGACACGACGCACGCATGTTACCGGGGCACGTTCGGTTCCCGCCCTCCAGCGAGGAGCGCTGCCGCTGCCGTTGCGGTCGTCGCCCGGTGGTTGGCCGGATCACGGTCATGGGCGATGGGCGGATCGATCGATCGCCCACCGCCAGTTCATGCAGTTCACCACACACCGTATTATATGTACGGCACACATGGTGCTGTCCCGCCGGGCCCACGGACCCGTTCGTATACATGCTTTCGGTTCAGCTTTCCGTTTCATTTGTTGCGCACCCGATGCTAGGCTAAGGCCAATCCCATGAGCTGAGAGTAAGCTGTGGATATAAGCATCCAAGCTAATAATAATCCGGTTAATAGCTTAAAATGAACTACTTAGCAAATGAAAAGCTATTAGGTACTTTTTACTAGCTAAGTACCACCAACTATTAGCCAAAAAATCTAAAACGGGTCTCGGCTAATGGGTCAGCTAATACCCTCGCTAATGGTGAAAGGACTAACCTATTCATTTCGCTGAAATTTGGCTTATGCTGATTTGTCGTGGGAGGAAAATACTGTTCATTCGCTGAAAAGTATTGTTGAAATAGTTCAAGCAAACAGGGCGAAACATGGTCCAGTGGTAGGGCTATCTAGTGAGAAGCTATCCACCAGCGTTATGGTGTCGCACCTTTTTCTAAAATTTTTTCCATAAAAACAGGGAACACGCACACATGCGTGTTCGGTGGTACTTCCCGCGCACGGGAGGTCAGAGAGCCTCCCAATTTTTTCTTTGCGTATGTATGGACGCGTACACATGTGTGTACGTGTGGAGTACGTATGTTGTGTGCGTTCAAGTTGTATCCAATAAAAAAATAACCTCGCTAATAAAAGGCTAACTTTTTTTTTCCTAACTACGAGCTAATAACAATAAGCTATTTAGATCCAAACAGGTCCTAAGTTTCTTTTCACTCCTTTCACTTAATAATTAGAGGGAGAATCTCCCGGTGATCCACTTTTACAATTGAATAATACTACTACTGCGTCCGTAGGTAATTTGTACTTACCGGGCGGTACGTCTGAATGATTGGACTGCTGTAACTGTAACAGCCTTTTGGATTTTTTTTTGCCCACCAATAAGCAAGCAGAGCGCACTGTCAGCGGAGAGAGAAAATACAAGAGGCAGGCAGGCCGCATGTTGAGCAATCATAGTCGGTTGCAGCCTCGGGATTGGCGCGGCGAGTTCTATATGGCAGCGTTGTCAGAGATCGGCCGCTGCCTGCTTTTCCATGTTATACTGCCAATGGATTACTGTACTAGGCTGTTGTTACGGCAGCATCTCGCTAAACCCAATCTACCTGGCCGGCTAATCAGACAGGCTAGTGCTGTGCCTCTCCCTCCCGTGTCCTCGTGCGGTCGCCTCCCGTGAACGTGGGCGAGGAAGTCGTGCGGTGCCTGGCCCTGGGGCGCTCGGCTCGGCTCGCCGCTGGCTGCCAACACTCCAAACGATGGATCGGGCAGTTAACGGCCCGTGCCGACCGACAGACCGACGGACTGGTCCCGTGACCGGGGCCTGGCCTAGCCTTGCTGGTGCATCGATCGGGATGGACCGATCGATTGATCTCGGCTCAGAACGCAACGCGACCAACCGCCGGTCATAAATCGCCGTTGCGCCCGTGTCCGGCCGATCGAGCTCGGGCGCGTGCCGTGCTGCTAGTAATGCGGCAGGGCAGGGCAGGTTCTCCATCGTGGCCGGACACTGTTCCAGGGTAGCAGCAGAGGGGGAGAAAAAAAAGGCGAGCGGCTTTCAGGTCTTTCGTTGGGTGGTTGCGGTCGTGTTGCTTGCTTGCTGGGAGTGCAAGCGACGATGGCAGCGGCCGTTGGACGGATGCCAGGCCAGCTTGGCCTGCCACTGGACTCGGCCTGCGCGTGGTACGTGCTGATGGCTGATGAGTGATCCGACACCAACAAATTGAGGCCGTACCTAGCCAGACAGCCATCGGTAAACCTGGCAGGCCGGAGAGCTCCTCGCTCTGTCCGAACGCAACAGACGTCAGCGCGGGTTGGTGGCGCCCGCCTGATGTTAACCTGCCTCTGTCGCTGCGTCGTCTCGCCGTCGCCCGTCGGTGGCCAACATCTCACGCATGCGTTCCTGCGGCGCGCGAAGCGAAAAAGAAAACCCCCCGAGATTTTCGGCCTTGTCAGGCAGCCACGCCCCGAGCCTTTGCCTGGCCAGGCCACCGAAAACGGCAGCGGCAACCGCAACTACTGAAAAGGGCGATCCGCCCGCGAAAAGCAGAAGACGACTGGGTTCAGGTTCAGGTTCAGGTGTTGCGTTGCATGATGGAATGGATTCGATGGGGCGCGCTCACCGTGGACTGGACGTGCTGGCTGCTTTGCCAGCCTGCCTGGGCTGGCTACGGGTCGTCGTGTGGTGATCACTGACCAGTGAGGCAGTGACCATGGCCAGCGAGAGATGGTGACTGTGAGTGAGTGAAAGGGGGAGTAGTAAAGCTCAAGGCATGGATGCAAGAAGTGCAACCCAAGTTAGTTAGCGCTGCAAAGCGCAAAAAGCAGGCGGCGGGGCCCCCCCTCCTCTTCACCGCCGATTCCTCCGGGGCCGATCGCATGATTTGCGTTTGTTTTGCAGGGACTGGGAGCCCCGCTCGAACCACCATCGGTTGCGCGGTCACTTTACTGCTCACTGTACTAGTCCTCTCCTCTCCGTCGTCCCTGGCTTTTAATTTTCCCAGCAGCCAGCACGGCACCTTTCCTTTTCCTTTTCGTCAGTTTAAGCAGTGTGCGGTGCGCTGCTCGTATCTATTTTTTTCCGTGCGATCGCGAGCCGTTCCCGTCCCCTGCTCCAACAGCTGCTAGCTAACCGGCAGTACCCCCGTCACATGGGCAGGGCAGGACGTCCGGGAGCGAGCTGCTGCTGCTTGCGTGGCTGCACGCATCGTACACTGAACGAATGAATACTCTGCCATGATGCCATGGCTCGGTTACGGTCCATCGCCTGTCCGGATCGCTCGTTCGGTGCCGATGCGATCCGCCACCGGCAGTCGGTGGCACTGCCAATGGTAATATATAAATACAATCAGCAGCAGATCGATGGATCGGGTTTAAGTCGACCAAACGCATTACTTCGGACGCAGTAAGTTCGGTAAACATGCTTGTACTGGTAGGACATGGGTTGGGTCACAGGCCAGAACGAGGTGAGGTTAGGCAGGCGGCCACCACGGGCGGAGGCGGACCGAGGAAAACTTTAACGATGCGTACGAGTACGAGCACAGCACGCGATCGACGGAAGGCCGGTCCGCGTCCCTCGCAGTCACCAAGCCAATCCCGCCACGCAGCCGGCAGGCAGGCACAGGCCGCGGCCGAGTCGCCGAGACGCCCGCTCGCTGTCTTGTTTGCCGGGGTCGTGCGTGTGGACAGGATACGGGTCAGCGGACCGCGGACCCAGCCGCCGACGGGACGAGGTCACGAGCCCAGCCGCGGCGGTCAATGAGGCGCACGCGGGCGGGCGGGCGGGCGGATGGTTCCGTCCGTGGACTGGAGGAGGGGAGGGGCGCGGTAACCGCGACGGGCGCGGACGGTAGCGTGATGGGCGCCACGGATGGTTCCTCCCGCTCACGCGGCGGTGGCTGTCGGTTAGTTCACGGCGTGGGGAAGGAAAGGGCTGGGTGGTGGTGGTGGTGGTGGTGGAGCAGTAGCAGGCTGGGGGGAGTATCTCTCGTCGTCGGCCTCGCGCCTCACGTGCCATGTGTACAGGGGAACCCATCTGAGCTGTGCTTTCTTTTCCCCCGGATTTTTTTTCCCCAACCAGTTGTGTGTGTGTGTGTGGAAAAAAACAAAAAAAGGAGGAGAGAGAAGGGAGGAAACTTCAACGTCACGACAGGAAAGGCGGGGGGACGACAGCTAGCAGTGAGGGAGGCTGGCTTACCTACCGTGTGTCCTCACACAAAACACACACACTACTGTCTTCCTCTCTCTCTCTCTAGCCTGATGATTGTTTTCTCTCTCCGGTTCGTCTGCTGTAGTCCTGTAGCTCCCGTTGCTTTGCTCGCTCACTCGTGGTGGTGCAGTGCAGCAACAACTTGTGGTTGCGTGCTTTGGTGGTGCTAATACAATGGTGCTAATACAATGACCGCCACTAATTGATTGCTCGATCGCGCGTACGACGTGGCGCCAGTAAAAAAATCCGGCAGGCTGCTGGATCCATTAACATTAACCGCAGCGTGAGTACGAACTACTGGTACTCCGGCCTAGTTATACCAGCGACGACTTGGCTGGTTGCACCATGCATGCGCTGCAGCTGTCTTCTTCTTCCTCATCGTCGTCCTGACGCGGCCGGGTTCTCGATTGAGCGCCTTCGTCAAGTGTAAAAGGGAGAGGAGTGGATCGCCACTTCCGTCGCTTCAGCCTGCCTGCCTGGCCTCCAACGCCAACGTTCAAAACCCAGGAGCTATATGATCAAAAAAAAATCCAGGAGCTATCCAGCCATCTTTTTTTTCTTTTTCCCCTCATCCTGATAACAAAGCAGCAGCTGTAGCTGTAGCTATAGGCCTCACTCATCAGTTACCTTCCCTCACGTTCTGCCACCCATAGTTTATTAATTTTATTTATTATATTAATAATAATCCCTCGCTCGATTATATTTTCCACTCTGGGCTCACCCTGTCGCTGGCTAGTATTATACGGAGTAATACAGTCTCCCAATCTTGTTCTCTTCTCTCTCCGTGCATACATCTCTCTTCTACCTCTAGTTCTCCTCTCTCTTAAGAGGAGGCCAGTCCGGACTCCGGAACAAGACGGCACAGGAGGAGAGAGAGAGAGGTAGGAATTGAATTCCACCGACCCACGCACCTCTAGGTCACCACCACCACCACCACCCCACCCCTTTCCATTTACCTCCACCTATATAGCTCTCCATAATTCCCCGGGCCTCCCCTCTCTTGTCAGGAGTACACAGTTCTCCTTATAATTGGAGTTGTACCAAGCCACCCAGCAACTTTCTTCTTCATCTTCAGTCCTCTCTCTCTCTCTCTCCATCGACACAGCAGCTTGCTCGCCACCAGGCTTAGCCATGCAGGAGTAAGAGTACAGTCAGAGAAGAGAGAGAGTTAGCACCACCCTGATTCCACCCACCACTGTCCCTTAGCTTATTTACAGGCGTTCGTGATCACCAACAGCTACTCCTCAGCTCGAGAGAGTGCAAAGGGCCGGGCAGAAGAGGTAGCTGGCAGCAGAGAAAAAAAGGGGGCTTCTTTTTTGTGTGCACCAAGCAACCCAGGCCAGGGAGGAAGGGAGTGAGTCTTCAGTCGATCGTTTCCGGCGAACTCACAGGTGAGTCATCAGTCGATCGCCGACGGTGCTTATCATGTGCAAAAACTAGCCATTTTCGCTTCCGAAATACAGTAGCAAGCAAGGATTGATCGCAGGCAGGAGCAAGAATTGAATTGCATGTCCTTCCATTTTGTGTGCCGGTTTCTGTCCTATTCTTTTTCTTTTGTCTTTTGCTTCCTTGAGTTGCCATTTTACGATAGCCAGCCGGCCTGGCTCGGCTGGCGGCCAATTGAAGCCAGCCGGCTTCTTCATTGCCATGTCCGGTTGGTTCTTCATCCCATTCCCTGATTCCCATGCATATCTGTAGTAGTTGCACAGCTCATTCAGGCATCCTCAAATTCAATTCCTGGGGGAAAATGAAAAAAGACAAGACAAAAAAGGGCTCCAATTTGGACTGTTGTTTCTGAATTGAATTCCAAGACTGCACAAAATTGCTTGCCAAGGGAAATTAAAGGGACTTTAGGGAGGGAGGCAGAAGCTTCCCGGTTACAAGGACATCTTTGTATGTGCTGCTGCTGATGCTGGCCTGGCTGGCCTTGTCCTGGTAAATGGATAGACGCGTATGAATTGGTGGAATTGGAATTGACTGGGTGAAGGGAGAGATGCTGCTCAGGGTCACACGGCATTCCAATTCCTTCCCTTCCCCGCAGGCCGCAGCAGCCTTGGCTTGTTTTTCCACAGCGTCCTTGTCTGTACCTTTGCAAGCATCCCCCTATGCTTTTACAGATATACGCTTCCATACTTCCTTCCAGTCTGGATGGATTCTCTGCAAGCAAGGCCTTGTTTAGTTACCCTAAATTCACCCCAAATTCCACTATGCAAAAAGAAGGTTCCTCATCACATCAAAATATCGGCACATGCATGGAGTACTAAATATAGATGAAATCAAAAACTAATTGCACAGTTTTGTTGTACTTTGCGAGATGAACATTTTAATCCTAATTAATCAATGTTTGAACAATTATTACTAAATAAAAACAAAAGATGAACAGTGATTCGGCACAGTGTTCATCTCACCGAATCGGTGAACTAAACAAGGGCCAAAGCAGAGGGGACAGGCAGACAGTGCAAACAAAAAAAGTCCAAATCCAATAGTTGTTCATTCCTGGCTGGATTGGAAGGGGGTAAAAAGATAAAATGGCTATAGTAAAAGACACGGAGATTCGATTCCTTGCATTATTTGCAACCAGCGCGATCGGATCAACGCAACTTGGTTAATTATAAAAACAAAAGTAGCAGTAGTAAAAAAGAAGAAAAACGGGAGACTAAATTCCTCGGGGTTTTCACCCGAGGACTCGGCAATAATTAGCCGCTTTACCGAGGGTGGAAGCCGCTTCGGCCCGAAGCAGGAGCCGCCGGCCAGGTGGCAGCCCCAGTGACGCGTCGCGGCCAATGGCGGCACGCCGCGTCAGCGCACCTGCTTTTTGACAAGTTCCTTGTTCTGGCCGCTTTGACTTTTACGCCGGTACTCAACACCTCCTTGGTGGTGAATCAATCAAACGCTCCGATTTTTCCACCCTCGTTTGTTCGTATTATTTTACTACTAGTAGTATATATTTAAAATTTACCGTATCGTGCATGTACTGTGCTTCCATCTGGTCACGTATGCTTGCTTCAGAATAAAGAAAGGGCGAGGAAAATGGACCCGTCACATGCGCTGCTCACATGGTGGGTGGGCCCCCGTGCCCGGCCCGCATCATCATGCACCGCATACAAATATGGGCATGGAGCCCGCCCTGCCGTCACTTTGAATTCAATTGAATTTGGGAAGGGAAGGGGGAAAAAAAAATCTCCACGTCCTGCTACTCCAACTCCAGCCCTGTTGTCCCGCTCCCCCTCTATTTGTTTGTTTGTTTACCGCCCGCCCCCCAGCTCATCAAAAGATCACATTTTGATTACTGCTATAATAAAGGGGGTAGGAGTCGTAGATTAGCAGGCCGCCCATCTTTCTTTGAAAGGGAAGGATTTGGGCAACGTCTACTTCTGCCAAAAATACGAATTCATTCGCCGCCGGTTTCATCATCCTCCCTGCCCTCCATATGCAGCCGTCGTATCTTTGGAATAAGTAAATAGCAGGTGAAATATAATCGGCGTTGCCTTAATTTCATTCCATTTGTGTGATTAGTGCATGCATATCCAGCCTGATTCGCATTAATATGGAGGATATTCATCGTCATCTATCTATTCCGCGTCCGGGGTTTCCCTTCTTTTCTTTATTATAAATATAGAAGATATATATCCAGAGCAGCCCGGAGGCGACTGACTGACCGAATTGTATTGTTCGATCGATCGAAGCAGGCAGATGGCAGGCGGCGGATTCGTGGAGGAGATGATGAGGGGGCAGAGCCTCCTGGAGGCGACGTGCGGCGACCTCTTCGACCACATCGAGGACCTCCTCGACTTCCCCAAGGAGGACTCCGCCGCCGACGTGCTCCTCCTGGACGCGCCGGCGCCGGGGAGCCCGCTGTCGGCGCGCATCATCGACGTCGGGTGCGCCGGCAATGCGCTCGCCCCGCACGCTCCCCCCGCGCTGGCGCCGCCGCCCCCCGCGCAGCACGACGCCTTCTTCGCCACCGCGGGGCCCGACGTGTTCGACCCCAAGGACGTCGTCGGCGCACACATCGGCTCGGTGAGTTCCATGTCCTGTCCGCCTCCGCCGCGCATTGCCCGTGTCGGTCGTGCAACTGCAACGCGTTTTTCTTTTTTCCTTCTATAATCTACTCGTACTGTGCGTGCGATTCCTCGTGAAACGGAGTTCAAAATAGCTGGGCGCCAGGGGACACGCCACGCGCGTCGGCGTCGGCCACGACCTGGCGCCTTGCGCGCGGGGCGTGATGATTTGTTGTCGTGTCCGTGCGCGGCGCGGTGGGTGGTTGGGGGAGAGGAGGAGGAGCGGGCGGTGTCGGTGGCCGGTGAGATCGTGATCGGAGTTACCACCACCCGGGCGCTGTTTGGTTTGTTGGTTGGACTTGGATATTACGGCCGAGCCCGTGTTACGTCGTCGGAGGGCCCGTCGCTTTTTTGGTAGCTCGCCAGCCCAGCAACTAATCCCCTAGTGCTCACCTGCTGGTGGTAGTTTTTTTTTTCGCACCTGCTCTACGCAACCGAAATTAAACCTGGGGCCCAGCCCGGCCTGGCCCATTCATTCATGATTTGCTTTGCAGTGCAAATCTGATTTATTACTGCTCTACAGTACGTAATGTGAGCAGTACGATGACTGACTAAAGAAGATTAGGACGAAGGGAAGACGATGACGTCATTCATGGCAGATAGAGAGTCGTAGCTGCAGCGGCAAAGCTGGCAGTGTCGGTGTCGGTGCTGGGCGCGTCGCATGATTCTGTTCTGACGTGGCAACTAATGATTCTGATTCCCTTTGGTTGCAGTGCGACGACATGGACATGGACATGGACATGGCGCAGCTGGAGTGGCTGTCGGGGCTCTTCGACGACGCCTCCATCCCGCACGAGCCGGCGTTCCCGGCCGCGGCGGCGGGCTGCGCGGCGCCTATCATCAAGAGCTCCGCGCTGGCGGCCGGCGCTCTGCTGCCGCCGGACAAGATGGAGGACGTGCTGCTGTTCCGTAGCTCCAGCCCCATCTCGGTGCTGGAGCATGGCAGCTTCAACAACGCCAACGGCGGCGGCAGCGGCAGCGCCGGAGGCTCCGCGTCCTCGTCCTCTTCCTCGGCGTCCTCCTCCTCGGAGTCCTTCTCCGGGAGCGGGAGCGGCGGCGGCCACGCGTGGTCGACGCCCGTGTCGCCGCGCCAGGCGCCGCCGCCGCCCGTGCTCGTCATACCGGCGCGCGCGCGGAGCAAGCGCTCCCGCCCGTCCGCGTTCACCGGCGCCGCCGCGCGCGCTGGGGTGGTGGAGGCGCCCACCATCCTCGTGCCGACGCCCATGTACTCGTCCGGGTCGTCCCACTCGGACCCTGAGAGCATCGCCGAATCCAGCCCGCACCCGGCGCCGCCCATGAAGAAGAAGAAGAAGGCCAAGAAGCCGGCGCCCCCCGCGCCTGCTGCCTCTTCTGATGACAACGACGGCGACGCCGACTACGAGGAAGGCGGCGAGCGCGCGGAGCCGCAGGGCGGCGCCGTCAGGAGGTGCACGCATTGCCAGATCGAGAAGACGCCGCAGTGGCGCGCGGGGCCGCTGGGGCCCAAGACGCTCTGCAACGCCTGCGGCGTGCGCTACAAGTCCGGCCGCCTGTTCCCGGAGTACCGCCCCGCGGCGAGCCCCACCTTCGTGCCGTCCATCCACTCCAACTCGCACAAGAAGGTGGTGGAGATGCGCCAGAAGGCTGTCCGCAGCGGCGACCCGTCGTGCGACCTCCTGCAGTTCATCCGCCGCCGGGATTGACGTCCCGGCACGGCGTCGCCGGACTGTCGGTCGGTCCGTCGGCCGTCCCCCGTATAGCTATATATGTATACATATTAGTATGTATGCATGCATGGTTGCTTCATCAGTCATCAGTCGTCAGTCGTCGTTGTCGTCCATCATGGTCATCATCACCACTTCACCAGTCACCGCCATGGATCCCACCCAGCATCACATGCATTGGTTTCAGTCAGCATCCATCCAGTCCCAATCCATCGCCGGGCATCCCGGCGTTGTTAGTTCATTAGGTCTTTTTTTCATCGGGGGCTAGTGTTATTTTACCTTTCTTCTTTTTTGTCTATTGGTTAATTGGTTCCCCCTGAATTTTTTTTTGTTTGTATAGAGAGAGAAAGAGAGAGGAGGGTGAGAGGAGGGCAGGAGAAATAGATGAATCAGAGTGGTTGCTGCATTGCAATTGCAGTTGCTTGCAAGTTAGGTAGGTGAGAAGGAGAGCTAAACCAGCAGCAGAGGGAGACAGATTTAGAGAGGAAACTTTGCAGCTAGTCAGTCAGTCAGTCACTTAGAAGAAAACAAGGAGAGTGCTTTAAGCAAGTGAAAGGGAAATTTGTTGGTTTGCTAATTAGAAGGGAGGTTCTGTCAGGTCAGTAAGTAGCTATCATCATCCATGAGGATTTTCAAACTTAAAAAGAGGGGGACAGCCATCATCCATCATAGTCTGTATCTGGAGCTTGGTGTACTGAACTCTGAAAATTCTTTTTGCAGTTCATCTATGTTTAGGGATTGATAAGTGTTGTTTGGTATCTTCTATACTAGCAGTGCTACCTTTTAGCCAATAATTAATTATATATGATTTTGCTCTTGTTCTTTTCTCCTGCCTTGTTGCCTCCATCTATACAAAAGCTGTGAGCTTCAAATCTGAGGACCTATCATTTTCAAGTTCTTCACTCAGCCTTTTTTAGCATTCAGTGACTTTGGGTGGCTCTTGCAACGGCAAGACAATAACAAGCAACATGAACTGGACTATAAAAAGCTTTTTTAGCATGAACTGGTGAACATTGTAGTGCAAGAAATGAACCTGGGAGGAATGGTGAATATCCATTATTGTACCAAGGGTATACAAATGGAAAATATTGCCTGCTGCAGGCAAGAGACTTGGTGAACTGAAACGTATTGTCAGATGAGCTGGACGTAGACGTACAGAACGGAATAGAGACAGACAACTAGCCTGCTGCTGCAATGTGTCTTCTTTCAGGCCCACAAATCCAAGCCCTCTTGACATTATGCTGGAAGCAGGACTTATATGCTGGGCTGCGGCCTGCTATGCAGGAGCCTATCAAAGGAATCGTGATTGTGAACGAACTGACGATGAGTCAAAGCGCGGTAGCACAATGGCATCCAACCCCCTGAAGTTCATCAGACACAAAAAAATGAATAATCTATTCATATTGCTATATTTCCGGTGCCTGAATTTTGAGATGACAATCTTAAACAACCAACCGGTACAATTTAAAGAATAACTCGATAATTCAATGTTTTTCTATCTATAGTCAAACAATGACAAAAATTGTATTTTGTCTGAACAACAATAGAAAAAAACGAGGCACCTAACATATAGGAGAAGTGCAAAAACAATCTATGCATATGACCATACAAGAAACAATCTCTGCATATTTTGTCTGGAAATAAAAAACGGCTCTGTTTCCAAAAAAAAGGCTCTGGATATACAAAATAGAAGACTGAAGAGCAGCAAGATGGTTGTGTTTCCGTGTTTGGCAGACAGTATGACACCTTGGCATGGAAGATGACTGATTTGGAGTACATTACCTTGACACTATGAATCAATCCTTCACAGAAGGATTCTTCAGCCAGTCATACAACAAACAGCGAGATGGCATAAGAGAGGGGGTCTGGGCTGTACAACTAGAACACACCTTATTGTATTCTTCATTCATGATTTGATTCTCCAAATTACACTAGTAAGTTGATCGACAGTGAAGACAGAGAAGCCGCACTTTTGGTCTCATCTTCACTCACGGATCGCATCTAATTAACTAGACAAAGGCGCAAAAACGCGCTCTCTGCCCCTTTAATTTTGATGAGTATCATCACTGTATCAGACAGTGCTAGATTGTAGGTAGTACAAATTAAATGGGAATTACAAAATTACACTAGTAAGTACATTGTGGGCAAGCTCATCATTGGAACAAAGAATTCCATCCGTCGGTCAGAGCTCAAAAGGCGGTGCAGTTTGTGGGCAAGCCGGTGATGTGGTCGACGGCGACGAGCTCCTTGGCGGCGCACTCGAGGACGTCCTGGCCGAGCTTGGCGCCGGCGGCCTTGAGCCCTTTGAGGGACACGGCCTGGTTGAAGAGGTTGATGACGGGCAGCTTGGACGCCGGCGGCATCTTGCCCGCGGGCAGCAGCGCGGAGAAGTCGTCGGCGACGAGCGGCACGACGAAGTCCATCTTGTCGTGCTTGAGCACGTTGCCCTTGGCGCTGATGTGCGCGCCGGGCTCCATGTGGTTGGTCGAGAAGCTCGTCTGGTTGGGGAAGTTTGGGTAGAGGCTGACGTAGCCGCGCAGGTACATCATGTCGATGAGGAACTTCTTCCACGACGCCTGCCAGCCGTTGGTGCGCGACCGCGGGATCTGCACGGGGTTCTGCTTGGCGTCCTCCGTGAAGCGCGCCGCCATGTAGGCGTAGAACTCGCGCCACTGCTTGGGGAAGAAGACGGCGCCCCAGCTGCAGGGGAGCTGGTGCAGGTAGGGGGTGTTGGGGTGCACCTTCTTGAAGAACTCGGTGGCGTTCCACTTGGGCCGCTCCTTCACCACCTCCACCAGCCGCGGCGTGTAGAGCGAGATGGACGACAGCTCCGGCAGCGACACGCCGGGGTCGTAGTGGTAGGCCAGCAGCGCGTACTTGATCCAGAGGTAGTAGTAGGGGGACACCTCGATGTCGTCCTCGAGCAGGAGGCCGTAGTCGTCGTCGGAGGACGGGTACCAGCTCTCGCTCACCGCCCGGATCAGCCCGCCCTGGATGATCCGCCGCCGGAGCGTCTTGGGCCCGTGCGGCCAGTCGAAGGAGCTGACCACCTTGAGCGTCGCCGCGTCCACGCGGCTGTCCATGTTGAAGCTGATGGGCACCTCGTCGCCCAGGTAGTAGGCGCTCCGCAGCGACGTCAGCAGACGCAGCAGCGACTTGGCGCGGTTCTGCGTGATGATGTTCACCGAGATGCGCATCCGGTTCCAGTCTGCAGAAGATCAGATAGAGCGATCAGCTTGTTGCCTTGCCGATGCATTCATGGCGATGGCGTGTGGCGGCGTGCAAACGATGCAGAGATGCAGGTGCTTACTTGGCAGTGAGGCGGGCTTGAGGGTGGCCATCCAGAGCACCTTGGAGACGGAGTTCCTGGGGAGGAGGACGAGCGCGGTGCGGTTGACGGCGGCGGTGTCGGCAGCCATGCGGAGCGCCTCCTTGACCTTGGCGTCGATGTCGGCGAGGGCGACGACCACGCTGGGGTTGTGCATCTGGACGATGCCCCGCATGCTGGCATAGACGGCCTGGAGCACGGGCACCTCGGAGCGCGACGGGCCGGACAGGGCTCCGATCCCGAGGTCGAAGATCTTGAACCGGCGGTCCCTGCACACCACCTTGGGCCACTTGAGCACGGTGGCGGCCTCCTCGCAGGGGCAGTGGCCACCGCCGGACACGACGAGGTACGCCTTGCGTCCGGGCGTGGTGCGGAACCGCTCCAGCAGCGGCGCCAGCGCCCGGACCTCGCCGAGGGAGTGCGCGTAGAAGAGCGCGTCCACCTTCTGCGGGTGCATGGCCGCCCACTGCGTGACGTAGCCGGAGGTGAGCGCGCGCCACCACTGTTCGTCCCGCACCTGCACGATGTCCTTGAAGATGACGGTCGTCTCGGAGACGTAGGCGAGGCGGTGCTCGCTGTCGCCCCACGTCTCCTTGTCGTTGGGGTCGACGGGGAGCACGAAGGACCCCGCGCCCATGTACTTCTGCAGCTGGTAGCTCAGGTGGAGGTCCTCGCCGGTCATGAAGGTGAAGGGCGTCTCGATGAAGAGCGTCTTGACGAGGTCGGCGGGCAGGAACCAGGAGCTGGACAGAAAGTCCACCTGCACGATGCGGTCGACGGTGATGTCGTACGCCGGGTCCGGCAGGTACAGCCCAGCCTCCTTGGACCGGAACTTGCGGTAGCTCGGGAACGTGAAGTCCTTCTGCCGGAACGGCAGGATCCGGCCGATGCTCCCCAGCACGGCGCTGGCGTACTTGTCGGTGCCGGCGACGTGGCAGAGGATCTCCAGCATCCGCGCGCCCGGGATCATGTCGTCGTCCAGGACGTAGACGAAGTCGGACTCGGACTGCAGCGCCATCTGGAAGCGGCCGTAGTACTTGAAGTCGTAGCCGGAGGCGACGAAGCTGACGCGCGAGTCGTTGTAGCTCTCGACGATGCGGCGGAGCGACGCCTCGTTGGGGCTCCCGAAGGACAGCACCCAGGCGCGGTGGAACGGCAGCGTCTGCCGCCGCAGCTGCTCCAGCTGCGCGCACAGCGTGCGGCGCTTGAAGTGGTTGAGGATGACGGTGACGCGCGGCACGTTGGGGCCCGACGCGCTCCACCGGGACCGCATCCGGAGCAGCTCCGGCAGCGTCTCGGCGCCGAAGCTCCGGCGCTGGAACGCCAGCACCTCGTCGTAGAGCTCGCGCTTGAGGCGGATCATGACCTCGTCCGTGGACTTCTTCTGCTCGAAGTCGATGCTCTCGTGCTCGCACACCTCCTCCGGGGACAGCGCGCCGCCGCCGGGCTGCGTGGTGATGATCTGCTTCCAGTGCTGCGCGATGCGGGTGGCCCACGCCAGGTCCGGCTTGACGTTCACGCGGAGGTCCACGGCGGGGCTCATGTAGTAGAGCAGGAAGGTGGCGTAGATGGCGAAGGCGAACTGGAGGCACGTCAGCGACGCCACGAGGCGGGACGTGTTCCTGGCCCCGCTGCGCGTGGGCTTGCCGCCGCCCTTGCCGCCGCCGTAATCGCCGAGCATGCCCTCCAGGGAGTCACCCCTGACGATGTGCGTACGGGTGACGCCCATGGCGGGAACGCCCTGGTTTTTTGAAAACAGAGCAGGAGAAGCTTCAGTGCTGCGCCTTTCAGTTCAGTCTATTGCTAGCTAGCTTTTGTCTGCACTGCCTGCAGAGAGTGCAGATTTTCAGAGTGAACTGAAGCCTGAAGGCAATGATGAATACAAGTTTCTTCATCAGTGTGCTAAAAGAAGATTAAGTAACACTACAGGCTATGACTATGAATGATGAACGAAATTTCTTAATTAGTGAGCGTCCAAATGATGCAGTAGAGATTCAGTAAAGCCAACAGCCAAGAACAAGCAACTTGTAAAACATGTGGCTTGAAAGTGATGCATGCAGTAGGGATTCAGCAAAGCGAGCAGCCAGGAACAAGCAACACACACATGAGCGCATGCATATATGGCTTTGTTCAGTCGCAGGCTGCTGCATTGTACTTGAAGGTAAACGCATCCTAAAGCAAGTATGTACATACGAGAGTCAAAAGATCCAAATACCTTGGTAGAAACGAAAAGCCAGCAAGAAATTAAAGACTTGGTTCTTTCGATTCCGCGTTCAGAAGGAGGGTAATCTGCTATATGCAAAGAGCCGGTGTTTTCAGAAGCCGAATGCCGCGCGATACTGAACTGCAACTCAATTCCAAGAGCATGTAGAGTAGAGGAAGCCTAGCTGGCTGACTAGGGACCCTAGGCTGCAGTGAGCCAGCAGGAGCCTTGCCATTTATAAGGCGAAGGCGAAGGCGAGGGTGCAGCAGCGGCGTGCCATTGGAGTCGACCTCAAACATCGCTGAAGCTTAGAGACGGAGCAAAGCGAAATAGTTTTTGCGTGGACCTCGCTTCGCTAGACGCCTAGACCCATCTGGCTGGCTGGCGCATCGTGCAATGTGCTCCGGGCCGGGCTCCGTCATTCGCTTCCTCTTGCTCCATGCCAAGAGAAGCTAGAGCTTGCGTTGCCGCGAAGCTAGAGTTTAATGACAGACACGGCGGCACTGGAAGAAGGAACGAACAAGGTGCAGGATGGGTCTCCGTCGCCCGTCCCCTCTATTGGACCTGAAAAAACTATGGGGGTAGGGCATGTATGACATGTTTCGATGCGAATAAAGTATTTTTTTAAGTTTTAGAAAATACAAAGATATAATACTTTTTGAAATATTTTGTTTTTATGGTGCCACGAACTGTTTGTATGTTGTGGTTTTTAGGAATCCAAGCATCAAGAAACTTTAGTTTTAGAAAAAGATATGAGTAAAGCTATGATTTTACCCTCTTAATGGAATACGTGCTAAGCACATTTGTGAAAAAAAGTAAAGCTATGGTTTAGAAAAAAGAGGTCCCGAGTGGAGTTTCTAAAACTAAAAAAACTACTCTAGTTTTAGCAATACCATGGTTTTTATGGTCTTCAAAACCCAAATGTTTCACAAAACCACGGATTTTTTTTAAAACAAACAAAACAAAAAGCATCCAAACAAGACCTTAGATGTAACAAACTTTATGGTTTTAAAAACTATTGCATTGCTAAAACTGTATTGCTTTCAGAGTTCTCTAAACTCTACTCTACATTACTTTTTTTTCCTTAAACTATGGTATTGCACATTTATGAGTTCTATAAAACTGCAGTTGTAGAGGCCTAAAACATCTTGATAAGTGTTCTATAAAAATAATGATGAGAAATTGTTATGAATAAGTTTGTCAACAAAAGTTAGGTTTCAAATGTTATGTAGCAAAGTTATCATGATAAGTATTCTATAAGATATTATTAAAAATATATTATTGATAAAATTATTATCATAAGTTGTGGTAATATTATAAATAAAAGTTCTGTAACTTTTCAGAAAATAAAAAATACAGAAATATTATTTTTTTTTCTAAAAAAAGAAAGTTATGGGATTATTAACTGATCGTTTGCTGAATTCTAATTCAGTGAAGGTTCGTTCGCTGATTAGTGCCACATGACGAACCGACGAGGATCTGACTGACACGGTAATGGATTGATTCTGAAGGTTCAGAGTAAGCAGCAGCCCCTTTCAGAGCAGAACGGCCGTAGCAGAGAATGCATCGTCATTTGATGTCCTCCCACGAGTTGTTAAGTTTGAGATCAGGAAAAGACGAACAGGCTGAAAACATGCTTGTACGTACTACTCGATCCAGTCAGTAATCCAGTTATTCTGAACCTCTGAAGCCACGAATGAGAGTGTGAGAGAGTGAGACAATCCACGCATGAGCCCTAGCTTCTCACAGTGAAAAAAAAGCAATAATAATCGATCAACGGCGCCCGGCCCCCGAGATGGGGAAGATGCGGGCAATGTCAAACACGTAGCGTGAACCTAGGTAAACCATGGTACGTACAGTACAATGCAAGGTGGCATGCGATGCGAGATGGAATTTCCGAGCTGAGCCGAGGCGAGGGAACGAAGGAAAGCCCACCGGCGATCACGGATCTTGCGACGACGACGTCTAGAGACCATCGCCACTGCCGGTGCACCAAACTAGACTGGGAATGTACGCCAACATCTCCATGGAGTTTGCTGCACAGTGGGGGCAAAGATGCTAGCGCCAGTTATTAGAACCGAGGGCACGTTTTATTTTTATTTTTTTCGAGCGAGCACGTTGAAGCTTTGCTGCAGTCACAAATATGCTTTCGTCGGAAGCTTAACCAGAGCCGTTTCTGCGTACGAGAGAGAATATGAGATTGGGATTGACTGCAGTGAGGAGTTCGTTCGGTTCATCACGAGACCTGTGCTCTTCGTTCCACTGTCTGCACGTTTGCCGAGCTCATGCCACAGTGGTGCACAACGCCATCCAATGCCAGTACGGCTACTGCATAACGTAGTGGTAGCGTACAAGCATGGGCCTAGTTTCCTTTTGCTCGTTGACCTCAGGACGCGTCGACTCGCGGCGACCGTGCTATTTCTCGTCCAAAAAGAGAGAGCATGTGCGTGCGTGTACAATGCATCAAGTCAAACGGGCTAAAAATCCTCAAGGGAGCATGTGCGTGCGTGTGCCGGCGGGCGATGGTGAGGCGCTTTGCAGTCCCGTGCTGGTCTGCTGGAGGCTCAAGATATTAACAGAGTATAACAGTAGATACCCTGCCCACAATGGCCTGCTGTTAAGGTAGAAAATTACATGCGACAGGCATTATTGTCGTACTGAGTGTTTCAAGCACCCATTTGATGACTACTACAAAATTCTCGGGCATTTTTGCTGCCAGCTTGCTGTTAGCCTTCGACTGGCAGCCAATAAATTTTACAGCGTCTCAAGGAGATCTTAAATATGTGAATTGTTGACCATTACAGTGTATGTGTATGCAGCAGAGAGCAGACGAGTTCTTCACCCCAGCTGGCTGACTTGCTAACCTATTCTGACAGCCATACTGGACGCAGCGTCCCCACCATTTGATTGGGTTAAAGGTCTTGAAACTATTAGTGTAAACAAAATACCTCAATTGCGTTGCATGTCTGATGGCGAAAAACTTCAGGCGCAAAATCAACATTGTCCAGGATTCCAGGTGTAGTGTTTTTGACAAATTTGTATGGCATGGTACCTGCGTTAAACTATCCCTCTGCACTCCACTAGCTATATGCCTGTGTCCTGAACTGCTGACTGTCCAGTCACCAAACATTCTGTCAGCAAGATGAATCCAGGGAAACAGCTTGCGATCATAGCTCATCTTTCACATCCTGATCAGTGCCTTTATCTTCGGCCTTTGGTGTCTCAAATGGTGGAGGTGTGGCTCCTGGAGACTCGACATCGTCCCCCAAAATTCGTGCAGTGAACTGGCGTGCTTCACTGTCAAGACCAGTCCACTCTGGAACTATTCTTCTAGCACCCTGGAAAGAGGCAGTACACGTTTAGCAAATCAAGACCAAAAGAAAAAAAAAAGAAACTTCCACTGGGACATAATTTTACCTGAAGCTTTGGCTCCTTTGTCATTGGATTGTTGCATAGATCAATGGTCTTTGCTCTTGCCTTCGTGGCATTTCCACACCAAGATTCACACCACAGCCATTCTTGTGGAAGAGAGAATATAGGCACAGTATGTTGGGCGTAATTCGGGAGATCCTGAATATTAATGTGTTCCAAGTAAGCATTGCAACACCCATTTACACAGAAACAATTATATAACATGAAACAGTAACACAAATACAGAATCTTTGAAATGTCAGGTATGTTGGGCGTAATTCGGGATCCTGAATATTAATGTGTTCCAAGTAAGCATTGCAACACCCATTTACACAGAAACAATTATATAACATGAAACAGTAACACAAATACAGAATCTTTGAAATGTCAGGTTATCAGGTATGTTGGGCGTAATTCGGGATCCTGAATATTAATGTGTTCCAAGTAAGCATTGCAACACCAATTTACACAGAAACAATTATATAACATGAAACAGTAACACGAATACAGAATCTTGAAATGTCAGCCATGTCCAAAATAACAAATCGCACTTGTGTACTTGCTTTGGATTTGGCAAAAATCCTGGCACACCCCCAAAATTAGGAAGTACTAATACACTGGACTCATAACTTTAGTTGCAACCTTGCTTCTAAATTTTACATGAAGTTGATCAAAATATTATTTTTATTCTTTTCATCCTCTTGTTTTTTGTTAGTATATTTGGTAGGTAGGATATTGTGATCTGGTATTACCATATGTATCCAGCCAGGTGTCTTGCCCAGTTGCCCCCCAAGTCTCTGTACTCTATATATAACACTTGAGGCTCAATGCAAGACATCCACGCATTACAATCGATCCAATTATTCAAGAGCCATATCTTGTCTTACACTTTTATCAACAATAAAAACCCAGTTTGCACCCAGCAATGATGGGCCCATCCAATTTTGTGTAAGTTCAAATAAACGCATTAGCAAGTCATTTACCTGATCAAGATTGGAGAGACTATGGGGGTCCTTGCTGAGTTGTTCATAGAAGACACGAAGAGTATCCCCAGAAGCAGTTTGCCGAAATTTGGCCAGATCAACAACATAAAGCGCACTGGAATACCACCAAACACATCGTTTTAAAACAACACTAGAAATAGTTTAATTACAGCATAATTGGACGGAAAACATCACCTACCTGATATGGTATGGTCTTCCTCGCAGATGATCTTTCCAAAAACCCTTCACAGAGGATAAAAGAAAGTGTCAGCGAAAAACTTGAGAAAAATAGTCCACTTTTATATCATTACCATGAACAACTGTGTGTGCAGTAACATGATTTATTATAGATCAGTGACTAACTTGCTTCCAAAATCGATAACCATCCATATCCTTGTTGTTATCACAGAATGGAGTATATGCAAGTGGGCGACCCTTCAGGTTCATGTCATACAATTCTCCCATGTCTGCTCTCACAATTTGATCAGCATCAACGAAAATCACCTATACAGAAAGTATCATGGGAAAAGTTATTAGAAATAAACGTGCCCAGATTGCTTTAATGTTCTAAAGAAGAGTGATGAAATTGCACGGCTCACAAGCTGATCAGAACAGCTAGGGTTACCTTCCTCAGTGAAAGTGGAAATATGACGTCCAGAAATAAGATCTTATATGCCCATATAATCCTTTGCTTCTCTTTCTGCTTGTGTAACCATGTTGGCCATTTATACGTGATGAGCTCATACTCGAATCCATATTCCCGAGCCATGTGTGGTATGACATCCTGGCAGCAGGATGGTTAGAAAATAGATACGTCCAATCTTAATTAATTAATCAACTCAAAGTAAATTCATGTACCTTGAACTGTGGAGATAGATAATTCTTAATGAACCAAAACTTCACTGGCCTCTGTGTCTTTTTTAGAACACTCAAAATCATTATTTTGAGGAAACGCTCATACCTGCAACAAAAGAACTCGCAGCTAAATTACATGTTCTCATTGCTTTTCAGACATGTTAGTTGGGTAGCGAATACAGTATGTTGCAAACTTCAGATGCTATAATTAGGACTAAGCTCTAGGCCTCTGGTGACATTTGAGTATTAAACTTCATGCAAATTGGGTTTTGTTACTGTTCAGTATGGGCAAAAAAACCTAGACCAACCTAGAAATCTAGGTGGATTTATATTAAGAAGAGAATAGGCACCCAGATTCGCCTCAGGTGGTTAGGGCATACACATCTACACCCTCGACCACCTGAGCTATGCTCTGTTCCATTCAGTATGAAATACAACCTGAATCATATCATGTGTTCCTCAATGATGAGAGCAACTAGACCATGTAAGGTATTAGTGAGCCAAGTGACTGGGAACATGGCATGACTACAGAAAATGAGATATATATATATTGGTAAGGAAAATAGATAAAACGTCCTAGAAATGGAGACATACAGATGCCCAGAAGCAACAGAGAATATATTTATGGTCTCCCCTTGTCTTGCATCCTTACGGTCCTGAATAAAGATATAGAAAACCCATAAGATATTCCTCTATGCACCAAACGGTGAATATAACAAGTCAAATTATACACGCGTCCAAGGAACTACTCCGTATTTAGTTACTTATACGGATAGAATAATTGTTTCCCTACAGATAATATTTATGATAGTTATTTTATAGATCAAGTAAAGCAAGGATATAATTATATGTCACCCATGTTTTCTAAGCAAGCGAAGAGTTGAACTTTCAAACAAAGTTCAGCTTTTCAAGCATTCAAGGTTCTTGTATTCTCAAAAGAAAAACACAATTGCAGTTCACTAAAACTAAATGAGAATCTCTATAGTTCAGGTTTTCTGTATGTCGTATTGTGTGTTGGAGTATGTGTTTAGGCCCATGAGGCTAAGGCCCATGTGGCCCATGTATGGAACCTATATAGCTACCCTTCTAGGGTTAGCCCTATGCAATAGAATGACAGTTTCCAACATGGTATCCAGCCTAGGTTAGCCTCTCTCTCTTTTCCCCTCCACCCAGCCGCCGCCAGCCTCCTCTGCTGGCCGCCGCCGGCCAGCCGGCGCCATGGCTGGCCGCCCCCCTCCTCCTCCCTCCCTCTACTCTCACTTCCCACCCCTCTCTTCCTCATCCACCTGGGCCCAAGTCCTGACCGGCGCTCCCCCCTCTGCTACCGCGCCCGTGCTTCCTCTGGCCGCCACTGGCGCACATCCTGGCGCGGTTCCTCTGGCCGCCGCCGGTGCCCTCCCTGGCGCGGGCCTGGAGGTGGCCGGATCCAACGCCGGCAGCTCTTCCCCTCTCCCTGCCGCAGCTCTTCCCCAGCCACAGCTGCGCTAGCCACATCTCCAGCCGCTTCCTCTTCCTGCTGGCGCCACTGGAGCACCCGCCCCTGCCCAGGTCCTCACTTCTGCGGCTGTTGAGGACCCGGGGGCCGCCGATGGTGGTCTCCAGGCCGATGGTGGCGTCCAGCCCCACCTCCAGGCCGTTGATGGCGTCCAGCCCCATCTCCAGCAGCCGCAGCCCCACATCTCCCAGCCACAGCCCCTCCTTCGGCCAATCCAGCCTCTCCAGGTGCTGCACGAGAGTCTCCTGACTGCTACTGCCACCTCCGGCCTTCAGTCCGGCCCTCCTGGGAGTCTCCCTCTCGGCCTGACTAGACCGAACCTCACTCTCGCCGCGGCTCTTGTCGCTGCCCGGACCGCCGCCGCGGAGGGCCAGGCCCGTGTGCGCGCGGCCGCCCTCGTCTGGGAACGCGAGCGCGACCCGGCCGACGCCCTGACTCGCCAGATCGCCGAGGCCGAGCAGCTTCTCGCCTCTCCCGCGGGCCTGGACGCCGGTGCCACCTCCTCCGCCTCGCCGGGACGTCGCGTGTCGCACACCGCCGTCCTCTAGCACGACCCAGCCGACCCGCTCGTGGCTCAGCTCCACTACCAGGCCGGGGGGTCCAGAACATTCGCCTTCTCGTTCCGGTCGTCCTCGAGCCGGAGTCTCCTTCCTACGCCCGCTGGCGGGATCGGGTGCTTCTCACCCTTCGCCGCTACACCCTCGACGACCACGTCCTCCTCGACGCCTCTGTCGCTGCCCAGACGCCGTCGTGGCTCCGTCTCGACAGCATCGTCCTCTCCTGGATCCTGGGGACGATCTCTCTGGACCTCCACGACGTCGTCCGCACCTCTCCGGACGCGCGCCGGGCGTGGCTTGCTCTTGAGGGCCAGTTTCTGGGCAACGCTGAGGCCCGTGCTCTACGTCTCGACGCGAGCTTCCGCACCTTCGTCCAGGGTGACCTCTCCGTCGGCGAGTTCTGCCGTCGGATGAAGGGCATGGCTGACTCCCTGGGGGATCTCGGGTGGCCCGTCGAGGATCGCATCTTGGTCCTCAACGTCCTCCGGGGGCTCAGCGACCGTTACGCCCACCTCAGGACGTGGATCACCCGCCAGAGGCCCTTCCCCACCTTCCTGGAGGTCCGTGACGATCTCGTCATGGAGGAGCTCACGCAGGGCCTCCAGGCGGGATCCACCACTTCCCCGGAGTCCTCGTCCTCCTCGACGGCCCTGGCTGCTACTTCGCCGCGTCCTCCGGCTCCACCGCGCCCCTCCGCTCCGCCACCGTCGTCTCTTCTGGGCCCTCCTCCCTCCGGGCCGAGCGGAGGTGGGGGGGTCGTGGCTCTCGTCGTCGCCGTGGAGGGGGCCGCGGGGGTGGCCGGGGCGGTCACCACCAGGCTCCGGCACCGGCCGGGACACACGGGGGGCACCATGGCCTTCGTTCCAGAACCCGTGGTCCGGTCGCATCTCCATGTGGCCCT
This sequence comes from Saccharum hybrid cultivar R570, assembly GCA_038087645.1. Classification (NCBI taxonomy): domain Eukaryota; kingdom Viridiplantae; phylum Streptophyta; class Magnoliopsida; order Poales; family Poaceae; genus Saccharum; species Saccharum hybrid cultivar. The sequence continues at coordinate 25,697,751 of JAQSUU010000198.1, forward strand.
ACCACGCCCCCGGAGCCGACACTCGCCCACCAGTGGCCATGCTCACCGGAGCTCCTCCTGCTGGTCCTCCACCCGGTGCCTTCCCTGCTACGGCGTGGGTTCCACCCTCCGGGACTCCACCGGGGGTCACCGGCTGGGACCAGGCGGCCCTGGCTCGCTCGTTCAGCACCATGGGCCTGACACCTCCGGTCGGACCCGAGTGGATCGCTGATTCGGGGGCCACCTACCACACTACTCCTGACCCCGGTATACTTTCGTCGATTCACTCTCCCTCTTCCTCTCTTCCTTCGTCCATTATGGTCACAAATGGTTCTTGTATTCCAGTCTCGTCTGTGGGTACCGCCGGTGCTCATGGCTCCTTTCGTCTTCCTGATGTTCTTGTTGCTCCTTTTATGGTTCATAATCTTCTTTCTATTCGACGTTTTACAGCTGACAATTCTTGTTCTGTGGAATTTGACTCTTCTGGTCTTACTGTAAAGGATTTGGCTTCCCGGCGTCCTCTGCTCCGATGTGACAGCACCGGGCCCCTTTACACTCTTCGCTTCCCGGCGGCTCCTTCGTCTTCTTCGCCGCCCGTTTTGTCAGCTGCCTTCGTCGCTTCTACTTCCTCTACTACCTGGCACCGGCGCCTCGGCCATCCTGGACGTGATGCCCTGATACAGCTCAGTCGTAGCTCCGGTCTTCCATGTACTCGAGCTCATGATGAGCAACTGTGTCATGCGTGCCAATTGGGCCGACATGTTCGTCTTCCGTTTTCTAGTTCTACTTCCCATGCGGCCCGTATTTTTGATCTTGTACATTGCGACCTGTGGACATCTCCTATTTTGAGTATTTCCGGTTATAAGTACTATCTTGTGGTTGTTGATGATTTTTCGCATTATTCGTGGACTTTTCCTCTCCGTGCGAAGTCTGATACGTTTACCACGCTCCTTCACTTCTTTACTTGGGTGTCTACACAGTTCGGCCTCACCATCAAGGCCGTCCAGTGTGACAATGGTCGCGAGTTTGATAACTCCACCTCCCGCGATTTCTTCCTCTCTCACGGTGTTCAGCTCCGCATGTCTTGTCCATACACCTCTTCGCAAAATGGCAAGGCTGAGCGGATGATTCGCACCACCAACGACACCGTGCGTACCCTTCTGTTTCAGGCCTCTCTTCCTGCTCGCTTCTGGGCTGAGGGCCTACACACCTCCACCTACCTTCTTAACCGCCTTCCTTCCGCGGCCTGCCCCGCTCCCACTCCTCACCACGCCCTCTTCGGTACCCCGCCTCGGTACGATCACCTCCGCGTGTTTAGGTGTGCGTGTTACCCCAACACCGCTGCCACTTCTTCCCACAAGCTGGACCCTCGCTCCACGCTCTGTGTCTTCCTCGGGTACTCTCCGGATCACAAGGGGTACCGGTGCTTTGACCTTACCTCCCAACGGGTTCTCATCTCTCGCCATGTGGTCTTCGATGAGTCCGTCTTTCCTTTTCCAGCACTACCACCCCTCCGGTACATGACCCACCCTCCCTATTTCCCACTGACCCGGTGGTACAGCCACCTTTTTCGTGGTCTCCTGCAGGTACCGCTTCGCCGCGCGTCGGGCCGGCCCCCGGCCCGGGATCCCCAGAGGGTCCGGGACCGTCGTCCTCGGGCGCGGCCCCGTCCTCTCCGGTTGGTGCAGACCCGGGGCCTTCGTCCCCCGCTTCTGCCCCGGGGGGGTCGTGTCGGTCGCCGACGCCGGATCCCGTCCCAGCACCTGCCCCGGCACCTCCGTCGAGGTTCGCCGCGCCGGTACGGGTGTACCAGCGCAGGCCGCGGCCCCCGCCGCTCGCGCTTCCTTCTCCACCGGGGACACCGACACCACCGCCGCAGTCCCCGCCGGCTCGTGGTGCCCCGCCGGTCTACCACCCGCCGCTGCTTCACCAACACCCGCGGCATGTTCACCCGATGGTGACCAGACACGCGGCTGGCACACTGCCGCCTCGTGTCTTCGAGGCTTCGACCGGCGACGCGGTGGTCTCTCCGGTACCCTCTTCCGTCCGCGACACCCTGTTGGACCCTCACTGGCACCGCGCGATGGAAGAGTACGCCGCGCTACTCGCCAACCAGACATGGGAGTTGGTGCCCCGGCCACCGGGCGCCAATGTCGTCACCGGCAAGTGGATTTGGACCCACAAGCGCCGGGCCGACGGCTCTCTCGAGCGCTACAAGGCTCGGTGGGTCATCCGGGGTTTCACTCAGCGCCCTGGCGTCGACTACGATGAGACCTTTAGCCCGGTGGTCAAGCCGGCCACCGTCCGCACCGTGCTATCGCTGGCGCTTGCTCGGTCTTGGCCCGTCCATCAGCTGGACGCCAAGAACGCCTTCCTCCACGGCCTTCTCACCGAGACGGTGTACTGCAGTCAGCCGGCGGGGTTCGTCGACACCACCCGTCCTGACATGGTTTGCCGGCTCAACAGGTCCCTCTACGGCCTCAAGCAGGCACCTCGGGCGTGGAACCACCGGTTCACCGCTTTCTTGCTGACCCTGGGGTTCATGGAGGCCAAGTCCGATACGTCTCTGTTCGTCTACCACCATGGAGCTGACACTGCATACTTGCTGCTCTATGTTGATGACATTGTCCTCACCGCCTCCAGTGAGCCACTTCTCCGCCGGATCATCACCGCTCTCCAGCAGGAGTTCGCGATGAAGGATCTAGGTGAGCTCCACCACTTCCTCGGTGTCACTGTTGAGCACCGTTCTACCGGGCTCCTACTTCACCAGCGACAGTACACTCGGGACATCCTGGAGCGGGCTGGGATGACTGACTGCAACCCCTGCTCCACTCCGGTCGACACTCAGGGCAAGTTGTCTGAGGCTGAGGGACCACCGGTGGCCGATCCCACTGCGTACAGGAGTCTCGCCGGGGCCCTTCAGTACCCCACCTTCACCCGGCCAAACATCACCTATGCAGTTCAGCAGGTCTGCCTCCATATGCATGACCCCCGGGAGCCTCACCTCACGGCTCTCATGCGCCTCCTCCGCTACCTCCGGGGCACGCTCGACTACGGCCTCCTCCTCCACCGGGCCTCCTCCACCGACCTCACCGTTTACACCGACGCTGACTGGGCCGGGTGCTCGGATACTCGCCGCTCCACCTCCGGCTACGCCGTCTTCCTGGGCGGCAACCTGGTGTCTTGGTCGTCCAAGCGCCAGCCGGTGGTCTCCCGGTCCAGCGCCGAGGCGGAGTACCGCGCCGTTGCTAACGGCGTGGCGGAGGCCGCCTGGCTCAGGCAGCTGCTTGCGGAGTTGCACACTCCGCCCTCCCGGAGCACACTGATCTACTGCGACAACGTCAGTGCGGTCTACCTCTCCACCAACCCCATCCAGCACCAGCGGACGAAGCATGTGGAGATCGACCTCCACTTTGTCCGTAATCGGGTGGCCATGGGCGAGGTGCGGGTCCTTCATGTTCCGACGACCTCCCAGTTCGCGGACATCTTCACCAAAGGCCTCCCGTCCTCGACCTTCACCGAGTTTCGCTCCAGCCTCAACATCACCGGTGGCTAGTTGCGTCTGTGGGGGGTTGTGTGTGTTCTTTCTTGTTAAGCCTTGAACTCCGCTGCGCCGGTAGTTCAGACTGCTGGGGGGTGTTGGAGTATGTGTTTAGGCCCATGAGGCTAAGGCCCATGTGGCCCATGTATGGAACTGTTACGGCGTCGTGCCTTACTGCGTAGGTTGTATGGAGGTGAGTGGATGGGTTGCGTGCGCGAGCGTTGGCGGCGGCTGGGAGCCGTGGCTAGCTAGGGCACAAGCGAGGAAGAAGGCAGGGAGGGAACGCTGGGCGCCCAAGGGTGTCTGTTGACACAATCCCAGGCTTAGCCTGTTTCATTAACTCAACCGAACACTTATAGTCTTACAATTTGATGGTAACAAACTCTGACTCTTTAGCCTAACAAATCTTGGAAACTAATCTGACTCAATCTGGACCTAACAAACTTGACGCAAACTTCCTGGCACAAGGGACAGAGTCCCTGGACTGGACGACCATCCTGGACTGGCGCCCCTGGCGCCCCTGGACCGGACTGTAGCGGCGCCCCTGGCTTAGCCAGAACCATGGCGACGGCGCTGATAAGTGTTGCCCACCATAACATCTCTCCCCTCCTCGGGAAACAGCTCGTCCTCGAGCTGAAAGGAGGGGTAGGCTTCACGGAACGCCGGTACGGGCTCCCAGGTAGCTTCGGAGACCGGCATGCCAGACCATTCCACCAACACATGCCACACCCCACGACGAAGTTGGGAGCGCAGCACGCGTTCTGGACGCTGAAGAGGACGGCCGTGACAAAGAGAAGGCAGCGCCGGTTGGGATGCCGGAGGTGTGCCACGAAAAGGCTTCAACACCCCGACATGAAACACATCATGTATCCGAGCGTCGTCCGGAAGCTGCAGGCGGTAGGCGACCTCGCCAATGCGCTCGACCACCTGGAAAGGGCCCGCATACTTTGGACCAAGCTTGCGACGACCTCCAGGAACAAGGGACTGCGCGTGGCGGTGAAGCAAACGCAGCAGCACCCAGTCGCCGACTGCAAACTCCAGAGCGCGATGGTGAGCGTCGTAGAAGCGGCGAGCATACTCCTGCGCCTGAAGGAGCCGGCCGCGCACTTCCTCCAGGAATTCATCGCGGTTGGCCAGGAGGGTGTCCACAGCCTCAGTATGAGCCTGCCCAGTAACATACGGCAGCAGGTCCGGCGGAGGACGACCATAAACCACCTGGAACGGCGTCGTCTGGAGCGCCGTATGATAAGCAGTATTGTAGCAAAACTCCGCCCACGGCAACCAATCAAGCCAGTCGCGGGGACGGTCACCCGTAAGGCAGCGGAGGTACATTGTGATCGTCTTGTTCACAGCCTCGGACTGCCCATCCGTTTGCGGGTGGAAAGCGGTGCTCATGCGCAGCTTGACCCCGGCGTGGCGAAACAGGTCGCGCCACACATGCCCCGTGAACACCGGATCACGGTCACTGACGATGGACTCCGGAAAGCCATGGAGTCGCACGATCTCCTGGAAGAAAGCGCGTGCGACCGAGGACGCCGTGTATGGGTGCCCCAAGGGGATGAAGTGGGCAAACTTGGAGAACCTGTCAACCACGGTGAGCAAGACACTTTTACCATGTACCTTCGGAAGTGCCTCGATGAAATCAAGGGAGATATCCGCCCAGACGCGTGACGGAACCAGGAGCGGCTGCAGCAGGCCGGCAGGGTGTAGCGTCTCGGTCTTGTTCCGCTGACACACTGCGCAGGAGCGGACATAATCCGCGACCACGCGCCTGTCGTGCTCGACGTAAAACTCGGTGCGCAGCCGCTGCAAAGTCTTCTGAATGCCCTCGTGGCCCCCTGTGTGGGCGAGTTGGAGGACGTCGTCGAGAAACACCGAGGTGCTGGGCACGAACACGCGCCCCTTGTGAAGAAGAAGGCCCTCCTGGACACTCCAGGCGTCACCGTGCGCGCCCGAGGCCACCGCGTCACGACGCGCACGCAGGCCGGAATCGGTCTCCAACTCCCGGCGGAGCTCGTCGAAGAGCCGGAAGGTGGGAACCGACAAGGCGGAGGAGTACACCGCCGCAGCCTCCTCAATGGCCGCCAATAGCGGCGCTTCCCCGTCCCGCCGGGATAGCGCGTCGGCGACGATGTTGGACCGACCCGGACGAAACTCCACCCTGAAATCATAGCCAAACAGTTTGCTTATCCAATGATGCTGAGGTATCGTCGAGAGCCGCTGATCCAGCATGAACTTGAGAGCATAGTGGTCCGTCCGTACGACGAACGCACGCCCCCAAAGGTAGGGCCGCCAATGGCGCACCACCTGGACGAGACCGATCAACTCGCGCTCATAAGCCGCCACTTTGAGGTGGCGAGCCACGAACGGGCGGCTGAAGAACGCGATGGGCGCGCCATCCTGATGAAGAACGGCTCCGAAGCCCGAGCCCGACGCGTCGCAGTCGACGACGAACGTGGCGGAGAAGTCAGGCAGTAGGAGAACCGGTGCCGCTGTAAGCGCGGCCTTGAGGGCAGCAAATGCCGCGTCCGCAGCTTCCGTCCACTGGAACCCATCCTTGCGGAGCAGCTGTGTCAAAGGCGCCGCAATGGCGCCATAGTTTTTGATGAAGCGCCGGTAGTACCCTGCTAAGCCGAGGCCACGGAGACCGCGCGCCGGACGTGGCCGCGGCCAGGACTGCACAGCCGCCACCTTGGCGGCGTCCATGGCTACGCCCTCCTCAGTGATCACGTGGCCGAGGTAGTGGACAGCAGCGGTGGCGAAGGAGCACTTGGACCGCTTGAGGTGGAGGCGATGAGCACGGAGGACATCGAGGACGGCGCGTAGATGCTGAAGATGCTCCGTCCACAAGACACTGTAGATGAGAATGTCGTCGAAGAACACCAGCACGCAGCGGCGAAGGAACGGCTTGAGGACGTAGTTCATAAGCGCCTGGAATGTCGACGGCGCGTTAGACAAGCCGAAGGGCATGACCAGAAACTCGAAGTGGCCATGGTGCGTCCGAAACGCCGTCTTGTAGACATCTGCAGGAGCAACACGAACCTGATGATACCCTGAGCGCAAGTCCAACTTGGTGAAGAATTTGGCGCCGTGCAGCTCATCCAGGAGTTCCTCGACAACAGGGATCGGAAATTTGTCCTTCACCGTTGCGGCATTGAGGGCCCTGTAGTCGACGCAAAAACGCCAAGTCCCATCCTGTTTCTTGACAAGCAGCACCGGTGCGGAGAAGGGCGAGGTGCTGTACCGAATAATTCCTTGCTGCATCATGGCGTCACATTGTTGCTCTAGCTCATCTTTCTGCAACTGCGGATAGCGATAAGGCCGCACCGCCACCGGCTCAGTGCCTGGCCTCAGGTGGATCCTGTGGTCGCACTCACGGGCCGGCGGCAGCCCCACGGGCTCGGCGAACACGTCCTGGTACGAGTCCAGGAGATGCTCCAGGAGGGCGTGCTCAGCCCCCATGTCGGTGTAGAGGTGGCCGGAGAACAGGGACGCGGGGGGTGCTGTGGACGGCGCGCCGACGCCAGACCACACCACGCGGCGGCCACGGAGAGTGAAGGCCATGCGGAGCGCCGCGAAATCCCAGAGGATCGGTCCCAAAGAACGCAACCACGAGAGCCCGAGGACCATGTCGTAGGGCTCCAGGGGGATGGAGAAACAATCCACCGTAAATCTCTCGTCGCCGATCCGGAGCTGAACGTCGGGGCAAGACCCTGGCACGCGACGCGGTCGCCGTTCGCGACAATGACATGGGCACCATTGCTGGCAATGAACTGAAGGCCAGCCGTGTTCGCCGCGGTCGGATTAATAAAATTATGCGTAGAGCCTGAATCCAAAAGCGCCGTGAACTCATGCGCGCCAATCTTGACACGCAACTGCATGGTGTCGCGTGCCCGGATGCCTGTCACTGCAGACAAGGAAATCATGGGCTTTTCCGGATCAAAAGGTGGCTGCTCGGAAGGAGCCGTAGCTGGCTCGTCGGGCTCTTCGACAAAGTAATCCGGCACCTCCAGATAGAACAGACGGGCGCATTTGTGCCCACGGACGAACTGCTCATCGCAGTTATAGCACAGCCCGAGTTTGCGCCGTTCCGCCATCTCGTCGGCAGTGAGGCGCTTGAAAGCCCTGGAGACAGGCGTGGAGGACGCAGGCACTGATGACGCCGAGCCGCTGGCCGCCGAGGACGCCGGAAGGGCGGCCTGAGGACCCCCAGGACGGCGCGCCGACCGCTGGGGCGCAGGCAGCGCCGGAAGCTGAGGGGCATTGCGGCGCTCATACGCCCGTGCCAAGCGCATGGCGTGCTGCAGGTCTTGAGGTTCATGGAGCTCGACATCCACGCGAATGTAGTCGGGAAGGCCACCCGTGAACAGCCGCGCGCGCTGCAGCGTGGAAAGGTCGCCGGCATGGGCCGCCCGGGCCTGGAAAGCCTCCATATAGGCGTCCACCGAGGCACCAAACGGCAGTCGAGCCAAATCCGCGAGATGATTGGTGCTGAGGGCGGGTCCAAAACGCTATTGGCAGTAGCGTCGAAAGTCCGGCCACGACGGCCGTCCGATGTCAGTTTCCAGGACAAGGAACCATTGCTGGGCGACCCCCTTGAGATGATACGAGGCCATCCAGACTTTGTCCACCTCGCGCGTCAGCTGGCCGCGAAAGAATTGCTCACACTTGTTGAGCCAGCCCAGCGGATCTTCGGTGCCATCGTAGGTCTCAAACGTGATCTTGTGGTACTTCGGCACGATGGCGGAGTCCCCCTCTGGTGGAGGAGGGAGGTATGGCTGCGCCTCAGCCATGTGAGCAGAAGTCGGCGTTGGCAAACGCTGGGCTACCGACCCAAACGTCGGCAGGGGCGATGGCGAATGCGGAAAATTGATGTGAGTGATCGGGACGCCCATGGACGGCGGCAGCGCCACCGGCTGCGAACCCTGCGGCACCGGCGAAGATAGCGGCAGGGAAGATGACGCAGACGCGGAGGAGTCCCCTGCGGCGGTCGTGACGTCCGTGATCACCGGCGTAGACGAAGCGGCCAAGGCCGGGATGCCGCCGAACCCAGGCAAGCCAAATTGCGGGAGCGGCGGTCGGCCATCCAGGCTTGTGAGACGGGCTCCCTGATCCGCCAGTTGATGAGTGACGGCGGCCATCTGGAGCTGCAGGCTGGTGAGTGCGGAGGTGATGCCCGCGAGCGTGTCCGCGAGCGATTGCAGCGTAGGCTGACCACCCGTGGCAGGAACGGCGGCCGAAAGCACGCCAGTGGTGTTCATGACCAAGGGCAGGGAGACACCGGGCGTAGGAACAGCGGTGGTGGCCGGCACGGCGGCGGAAGCGTCCGCGGAAGTCGACATCAAGGCTGATACCAGGTTGTTACGGCGTCGTGCCTTACTGCGTAGGTTGTATGGAGGTGAGTGGATGGGTTGCGTGCGCGAGCGTTGGCGGCGGCTGGGAGCCGTGGCTAGCTAGGGCACAAGCGAGGAAGAAGGCAGGGAGGGAACGCTGGGCGCCCAAGGGTGTCTGTTGACACAATCCCAGGCTTAGCCTGTTTCATTAACTCAACAGGACACTTATAGTCTTACAATTTGATGGTAACAAACTCTGACTCTTTAGCCTAACAAATCTTGGAAACTAATCTGACTCAATCTGGACCTAACAAACTTGACGCAAACTTCCTGGCACAAGGGACAGAGTCCCTGGACTGGACGACCATCCTGGACTGGCGCCCCTGGACCGGACTGTAGCGGCGCCCCTGGCTTAGCCAGAACCATGGCGACGGCGCTGATAGGTGTTGCCCACCATAACAGGAACCTATATAGCTACCCTTCTAGAGTTAGCCCTATGCAATAGAATGACAGTTTCCAACATTGTGTACCAATTATTCTGTACCTTTTAAGTTGCCAATGTACTTGTAGGCTCATGTAGATATGCCCCCGCGGAGTTCCTATGTACAACTACGCTAGACTACTTGAATAGTTCTCCTACATTAAATTCATGGAGTTTTGGAAGTATCCAGAATAGAAAATCTTGAAATTTTTAAAGATCCAAACTTCAGGAAAAGTACCTAGTTTCGCTGTTATATGCCCTGTTTACAGTATGTGTAGTAAGATGGAACTTAGATAGCTGAAAATATGATTACTTACGGTGATTTTATCAGCTTTGTTCTTCGATGATGCATCACCACTGATAAGACTAGAAGCCCATTTCAAAAGGTTGTTATTCCAGCCTTTGTTATCCTGAATTAAAAAAAATATTTTAAAATAAGTGATGCGTAGAATTTCCAAGGTATGACAGTAACTAAACAAAAAACAGACCGTCTTTTCCTGGAAGTGGTAGTCATCGGCAGTATTTAGCAACTCCTCGTGCTCCTTGCCTTTCTTCTTTTGTACTTCAATGTGCATTAGTTTGCCTCTCAAGCTATCAATGGCAATGAGTTTTGGAGGTAGCTCATACAGATCGGCACTACGACCAGGAGCCAGTTGTAGGTACCACACACCAGGTGAGACCTTCATCTGCCAGTAACCCAAGTTGGCCATGACAAGTGTGTCTACCAAGTGTGGTCTTTGTTTAGTACCAAGGATAAACTGCAGACCACGGGGAGGGTCCCGGTCCTTTTCCATGCAATGACCTGAAGAAATGGCATTTGTTTGCTAAGTAATTCAGTGGAATCAAACAATGATTATAAAGTGACCATACCTGTCAAGAGGAGAGCTTCAAGTTCAAATACGGCCTGCAAAGTTCTGACATCGCCGAGGTTCTCTAAAAGAATGTTGTCTAAATCATGGCTGCACATGGAAAATAAGCACAAGAAACTGATGATACTGCTGCATAAAAATCATTTTCTGATGATTGCTCAATATTTGAACTTACATGGCAATAACTGGTTCAACAAGCCATGGTTCTGGAACATCTATGTTCATTGTAAGTGTTTTTGACAGTGGCATATTTGCAAAGAAAGCTTTAGGTCCGTGTACAGAATGATCTGTACTGCTAAAATCATCCTACATATCAAGTGGTTAAGCATTACTGCAGGTAATTAGTGTTACCATACTGATCATTAGATATATGCAGCCTTACCATCGATGGAAGAACAAATCTGTAGAAGTTTTTTAAAGGAAGATCTGCGAGGGAACTCTGAAATCATCAAGAAATGCTTACATCAAATATAGAAAAGATTATATAGTCATCTTTATGACTACACAAGCTTAGACACAGCGATTCTTTATGGCTTAAAAAATTTAACAAACAGTATTTTTTTTCAAGATTTCAAACAAATAAACCTCTGCGTCTACAATATATGAGATGGGTAAAGTTGTACATAGGACAATGATTTGCTCAAGATGCAGATCAAACAGATGAATGAGATATACATGCAAACCATGGCATGCAATATTACACCAATGTGTAACTTAGCTATATTACTGACTTATTGAATAATACTATCCATCTTCACTACTCAGTCAAAAGCAAAGGTTGCAGGTAATGAAACAGCATGTGCAACCATAAAATGTTCAGGCTATCAAACTGCATTTTGCATTACTGAGCTTTCATAAGGTTAATCCTCAGACTAATAATTCAGTTCTTAAACTACAAAGATGTTGTAGGGAAGGATCTGAATTAACTTGATGTAGAATAATAAACTAAGAAGAATAAGATTACATACAATAGGATTAAGTACAATCCTCATGCTCGGCTGAATCTGTTTCCAGAGTATGCGTAGAAGTGGGGCAAGTTTTTGCCCAATGGGACTAAGTGGATCAATGACAGCATCAATGTGAATACTTGAATTTGCATTATTCAATTTGATAGCACTGCATGAAAGAGAAATAATGCAAAACGTAAGTTTTTTTTTCTTCTAAAAAACAAAGCAAGTGCTAAGTTACCAAGTAAGATTCAAGAATGGTCCAACTATATGCAGAAGCACAAACTCAGTGTATGGGACTTAAAGCTAAGTTGAGAAGGAAAGCCCTGCATTTGTGCCCAATTTGTGGATTATTTTGTAATTCTAATCAGTTTCAATGTCTAAAGCTTCTTACTTATATACTCCCTCTGTTCTAAATTGTAAGTCATTCTAGCTTATCTAGGTACATAGATTTTGATATGCATCTAGATATACGCTATATCTAGATACATAGCTTCTACTATGTGTCTAGAAAAGACAGCCAACTTACAATTTGGAACGGAGGGAGTAGATAGGAACTGAGCCTAGTTCAGTTGGTCCAGCGCATGGCGACAACCCAAGTTCAAGTCCTTGTCAAGGCGAATTTGGGTGTCCATTTCTTCTTCATTATTAAAATACACCTAGTTCCTCCTTAGGTTGGTTGAGTTTTCTTACTTATTAGTAGTAGCAAAAAACAAAAAGAGTTTTCTTACTTAGTGGCCTAAGAGGCTTAAGGTCCAACAAGCTATGTGCAGTTCAACAAAGTTCACTCCCATTAGTATTTCAAAATACATAGCAGCGTTTGCTTGGTTGAAGAAAGTTCCAAAATCAAGCGAGACAGGCTGACAGCATAACACTTGCCATGATACCAAGCAAGGAATGTTCCAATTAAATAATGGACCAGAAAACATACCATTTGGTGTTTCTAGAATAATTTCATTGATAATACAGAAGTGTCTGATACTAAAATAGAACCGCAGCCATTAGAAATGGACATGACCCACAGTCGAGTTTGAGGATGATTTTATATTATTAGGGCCATTCCTCTAAATTATAATGATTCAGTTTCTACCAAATTTCTTTACTGATTTTGTTGACCTTCTACTTGTCCAATTCTGTAGAGTTTTAACGGAACCAATTAGTTTCCAGCCAGGTCATATGTTCCTCGGTTCCTCCTGAAAGTTGTTTGCTCAGTGATAGGCCAGTTACCCGTTATGACCAGCATGTGTCAATGGTCTAGTATTGGTGATACCGTGTTACAAAGCAGTACTTGATAATAACATATATTGCACAGCATGTTTCTCCTTGGAAAATAAATCTAGAAATACCTATGTTCTGCATGTAAAATCTCAAAATGGGCTCTTTCAGATGTCCTTTCACGAACAGACATCGATGATGAGATCAACATGGCAATGTCGCTGTAGAATTGGCTGCAAAGAAAGTACATAGATTAGGATTTATCAAAAACAAAAGGATGTGACATCGTATTTTATTCTTATCATTCAAGATAAGTGTTCCTTCGAGGCCAAATTATTTCTGTATAGCAAATATAGGGACCATATTCAACTGTCACATATAAAAGATAAAAAAGGAAGAAAGCAAAAATGGCGGAAAAAATCCAGAAACTTGTGAGGTATCCATAACCAATGGTTGATTACAGAGGAACAGAGAGTGTAGTAAAGTCAGGTATGTAGAACTGATAGTATTTAAAAATACACCAAATCAGACTAGTCCATACATGCAGCTATTAAAGGTTTACAAGGCAATGGACTTGCATGCCTGATACTTACCTTGTCAGGTCATCAGGGTCAACACCAGCAAACTCAACCTCTTCAATTATTTCAAATATGTATTTTGTTCTCAAATCATACTCGATAGACTCAAGGAGACCTAAGTCATTGGCTAGAAATGATTCTCCTTCATTCATAATAAAAACCTGAAAGTTACGACATAACGTAAGTACCTAACTTCATGAGCTGCTTTAGAAATCAGTTAATATGAACCTTGTGACTAAATTAATTATTTTCTTGGGCACAAAAGTCAAGATAATCAAATAATGTATCACTAGTAAACTGAACCAAGACTTTTTTTTTCCCACGAAGACACGAGAACTGAACTGCACCAAGAATTATGAGCCATTAAGCTGATTTAGACAAGAAACATAAAGCTTACCCGTCCATTGGTAATCACAGCATTACTAGGGGCAGACCCAGTGCCAGAGGCTCCCACACGAGTGGGGTCTGGGGAAGGAAATAACCGAAGCAAAGTCTTACCCCCGCAGAAATTCTGCAGAGAGACGGCTTCAAACCCAGGACCTGGTGACTCGGCGAGCTAGCACTCACCAACTGCACCAGGCCTGCCCTTCAATCACAGCATTACTAGCAATACTAATAATAAATAATGGCATATGCTAGTCACCATGAATTATGGGCCATTAAGCTGATTTAGACAAGGACCATAAAGCTTACCCGTCCATTAGTGATCACAGCATTACTACCAAACACAAGCCCCAATTGCCCAAATAAGAAGTCAGATAACTGCACGAATAAAGAAACAAATGTTACAGTTCTGAGAAAAAAGGACAAGAAACCGAGGGAAAATTAGGAAAACACTAGGAAAAAAGCTGACACATTAGGCAAGCTGTCTGGTGAGTGAGAACAAGTTGGTCTTCCGTAATGGCAATATTAATTTGGTTAATACAGTTAATATATGAATTACACATAGTTACGCTTACTTAAGAGAGAACTTGCAAAGAGAGGGAAAACCCGAGTCTCAGACACAGAATTACAGACCTTATCGATCCCTTTGAGAACTGTATCAGCAGAGAAACTTTTGAACCATGCTTTGTAGTCATCAACAGGCAAAGCAGTTTCAGCAGCTAAGGTATAGACCTTTTCCATCATATTTCTAGTCCAATCATCAACAATGGATGAGGCAGGCAAAGGTTGGGCTTCATAAAATTTCAAGAGCCCATGCAGGAAGACCAACACCTTTTCTTTATAGCTATCACAAGAAAACTACTAGATTAGATTATAAAAACTAAGTATGAAATGTTAAGATCATAAACAATTGTCTGTAAAGTGCAGCATTTCCCCTGGGGGGTAAGTGTACGAGGATCAAACCTGAAAGAAGAAATAGTTCTATCGAAGATATCTTTCAGAAGTAAAATAGGTGATGAACCACCAGTGCGGACATAAAGTAGCAGACCAACACGAGCTCTATCAGATCCGTCCATCTGTATGGCAAAAATCAAGACAATGTCAACAAAAACATCATGAATAGCACATTAAATAGGTACGGAAGACATCAGCAGACCAACACGAGCTCTATCAGATCCGTCCATCTGTATGGCAAAAATCAAGACAATGTCAACAAAAACATCATGAATAGCACATTAAATAGGTACGGAAGACATCTGCTGCATCTACCAGGTAACGTATGGCCTCAGAAAGCAATTTTGTTCCAACTTTTGATGAAAGATCAATAGCAAGTAGATGAGTAACAGGTTTTGCATCATCTGTAGCTGCAGACAAATTTAACAGCTATATGTGAACAGAAATAATCTATACGAAGGATGACATAATACAAAAAAGAGTTATAAGAAGCATACTTCCAGGAGACTGTAAGTACTTCATGTCATTAAATACAGAGCTGTCCTGATGATACGATGCAAAAAGCGAAACAAATTTCTTCTCTGCACTCTTGCCAGTAATCTGAAGGAAAATAACATCATTATTGGAGTGAAAATAAGTGGACTGCACTTTTCAGAAATGTTTGTACTTACTGATGGGTTGTACCGCTTGTAGCTATTTTCTGACAAAAACTTCTCTAAAACATCTGTATGGGACTGGATATGCCCGTAATAAACTTGTTCTTGAATCCTAGGAAGCTCATCATTCATAGCATTCATGGTCGCTTCGGAGTATAAATGATAGAAAAAAAAATGGCACATATCAGTAATTTCTTCAAAAGATCTTATGTACTTTCCTTATTGATACCAAGAAAACCAATCAGTTGCTATTTTAAATTTAAACATTCATAAGCCTGATGCTTCTTGATTTATTAAACTTGAATTTGGATAAGTAATTCTACCTCATTGATTAATTAAACATGAATTTGGATAAGTAATTATACCTCACTTGCTTCATGGACGAATCCATTCATCAATAGACAACACTGGAGTTTATACAACCCAAGCTTGTGAACAAAACGAGAACTTTCTTCAGCCTCCTGCTTGTACACATTCTCTTTTTGCAACTTTAGCAGCACATCTTGTGGATGAGATTTAGCGTTTGACCTGAATGTTGCCGAAAACAAGAATGAAAAAAATATTGACATGCTAGGTCAGTAATCTCCAACAACATGCTTCCTCTGTTACGAATTATAGGTCATTTTATCTTTTTCCTAAGTCAAACTGTTGGAGTATGTGTATTAGGCCCACGAGGCTAAGGCCCATGTGCCCATGTATGGTTCCCTATATAGCTACCCTTCTAGGGTTAGCCCAAATCAAAAGAATCACAATCTCTAGCATGGTATCAGCAGCCTAGGTTAGCTTCCTCTCTTTCCCCTCCACCCAACCGCCGCCCCTGGTGGCCGCTGCCAGCCAGCCGGCGCCATGGCTGGCCGTCCCCCTCGTCCTCCTTCCCTCTACAGCCACTTCCCGCCCCTCTCCTCTTCTTCCACCTGGGCCCAAGTGCTGGCCGCCGCCCCATCCCCTGCTTCAGGTGCCCTGCCAGCCGCCGCCTTCCCTGGCGCTCTGCCAGATGCCAGGGCATCCCGCCCGGCCATCCCCGGGGCGGGCGCCCCTCCCTCTGGCGCCGCCCGTCATCCTGGAGCCGGTGTTGCGCCCCTCCCGCCCGGTGCCGCCTTCGCTGCCGGCGGATCCCGCCCAGCCGGCCCGGGTGCCGGGGCACCGAACGCTGGGGACCCTCCAGCCGGTCCAGGCGCGCACGGGGATGGGGTGGCCGTCCTCCCCCTGCCCCTGGACACGACGAGTGTTGTCCGCCCCACACCGCCTGCTGTTCGCCCGCCACCCCCGGTTACTGATGTTGCGCCTACTGCAGCTCTGGGTGGGGTGGTCGGGCTTCCCTCTGCTGGCACGCCGGACTCCGTCCTCGCTGCTGCTCTCGTGGCGGCGCGGGCTGCCGCTGCGGAGGGGCAAGCTCATGTCCGCGCGGCCGCCCTCGTCTGGGAACGCGAGCGCGACGCGGCCGACGCCCTGGCCCGCCAGATCGCCGAGGCGGAGCAGCTCCTCGCCTCTCCCGCCTCGCCGGGTGCTGGGGCCTCCGCCGCCTCGCCGGGCCGCCGTCTCTCCCACACCGCCGTCCTCTGCCACGATCCGGCCGACCCGCTCGTGACTCAGCTTCACTACCAGGCCGGGGGGTCCAGAACATTCGCCTCCTCGTGCCGGTCGTCCTCGAGCCGGAGTCGCCCTCTTACGCCCGCTAGTGGGATCTGGTGCTTCTCACTCTCCGCCGCTACGCCCTCGACGACCACGTCCTCGTCGACACCTCGGTCGCCGCCCAGACATCGTCGTGGCTCCGTCTCGACAGCATCGTCCTCTCCTGGATCCTGGGGATGATCTCTCTGGACCTCCACGACCTTGTCCGCACCTCCCCCGACGCGCGCCGGGCGTGGCTTGCCCTTGAGGGACAGTTCCTGGGCAACGCCGAGGCCCGGGCTCTGCACCTCGACGCGAGCTTCCGCACCTTCGTCCAGGGTGACCTCTCCGTTGGCGAGTTCTGCCGTCGGATGAAGGGCATGGCCGACTCCCTGGGCGACCTCGGCTGGCCCGTGGAGGATCGCATCTTGGTCCTCAACGTCCTTCGCGGGCTCAGCGACCGCTACGCCCACCTCCGGACGTGGATTACCCGTCAGAGGCCCTTCCCCACCTTCCTAGAGGTCCGTGACGATCTCGTCATGGAGGAGCTCACGCAGGGCATCCAGCTGGGGTCCGCTACTTCTCCGGGGTCCTCGTCTTCCTCGACGGCTCTGGCTGCCACTCCGCCGCGTCCACCTGCACCCCCACGGTCGTCTGCTCCGCCACCGCCGTCTCTCCTGGGCCCTCCTCCCTCCGGGCCGAGCGGGGGTGGGGGGGTCTTGGCGGTCGCCGTCACCGTGGAGGGGGCCGCGGGGGCGGCCGGGGTGCTCACCCCCAGGCTCCGGCACCGGGTGGCCCGCACGGGGGGGCACCATGGCCTTCTTTCCAGAACCCGTGGGCCGGGCGCATCTCCATGTGGCCCTTCCACGCTCCCGGGACCGACTCACGTCTTTCGGCGGCCATGCTCACCGGAGCTCCCTCTGGCGTTCCTCCTCCCGGCGCCTTCCCAGCTACGCCATGGACTCCACCCTCCGGGACTCTACCTGGGGTCGCCGGCTGGGACCAGGCGGCTCTGGCTCGCTCGTTCAGCACCATGGGCCTGACACCTCCGGTCGGACCCGAGTGGATCGCTGATTCGGGAGCCACCTACCACACCACTCTGGACCCCCGGTATACTTTCGTCTCTCCACCCTCCCTCTTCCTCCCTTCCTTCGTCCATTATGGTCGCAAACAGGACGTGTCTTCCTGTCACGTCTGTGGGTACCGCCGGTGCTCATGGCTCCTTCCGCCTTCCTGATGTTCTTGTTGCTCCTTCTATGGTTCACAACCTTCTTTCTATTCGTCGTTTTACAGCTGACAATTCCTGTTCTGTGGAATTTGACTCTTCTGGTCTTACTGTAAATGATTTGGCTTCCCGGCGTCCTCTGCTCCGATGTGACAGCTCCGGGCCCCTTTACACCCTTTGCCTTCCGACGGCTACTTCGTCTTCTCCGCCGTCCGTTTTGTCAGCTGCCTTCGCCACTTCTACTTCCTCCACTACTTGGCACCGGTGCCTCGGCCATCCTGGACGTGATGCCCTGATGCAGCTCAGTCGTAGTTCCGGTCTTCCATGTACTCGGGCTCCTGATGAGCAACTGTGTCATGCGTGCCAATTGGGCCGACATGTTCGTCTTCCTTTTCATAGTTCTACTTCCCATGCGGCCCGCATTTTTGATCTTGTACATTGCGACC
Source organism: Saccharum hybrid cultivar R570 (assembly GCA_038087645.1). Lineage (NCBI taxonomy): Eukaryota > Viridiplantae > Streptophyta > Magnoliopsida > Poales > Poaceae > Saccharum > Saccharum hybrid cultivar. The sequence goes on from JAQSUU010000198.1 coordinate 25,715,970, forward strand.
TATGGACATCACCTGTTATCAGTCTTTCTGGTTATAAGTACTATCTTGTGGTGGTTGATGATTTTTCGCATTATTCGTGGATGTTTCCCCTCCGTGCGAAGTCAGATACTTTTTCCACGCTCCTTCACTTCTTTACTTGGGTGTCCACACACTTCGGCCTCACCATCAAGGCCGTCCAGTGTGACAATGATCACGAGTTTGATAACTCCGCCTCCCGAGCATTCTCTCTCTCTCACGGTGTTCAGTTGCGCATGTCTTGCCCGTATACCTCTTCACAGAATGGCAAGGCTGAGCGGATGATTCGCACCACCGACACCGTGCGCACCCTTCTGTTTCAGGCCTCTCTTCCTGCTTGCTACTGGGCTGAGGGCTTGCACACCTCCACCTACCTCCTCAATCGTCTTCCTTCTGCTGCCTGTCCCGCTCCCACGCCACACCACGCCCTCTTCGGTACCCCTCCTCGGTACGATCACCTCCGCGTGTTTGGGTGTGCGTGTTACCCCAACACCGCTGCCACTTCTTCTCATAAGCTGGATCCCCGTTCCACTCTTTGTGTCTTCCTCGGGTACTCCCCGGATCACAAGGGGGATACCGGTGCTTTGATCTTACCTCCCGACGGGTCCTCATCTCTCGCCATGTGGTGTTCGATGAGTCCGTCTTTCCCTTCTCCAGCACCACCACCCCTCCGGTTCTTGACCCACCCTCCCTTTTTCCCGCTGACACGGTGGTCCAGCCACCTTTTCCGTGGTCTCCTGCAGGTACCGCTTCGCCGCGCTCCTCCTGCCCCGGATTCCCGGTGGGTCCGGGCCCATCGTCCTCTGGCGCGGCCCTGCCCTCTCCGGTTGGCGCAGACCCGGGGCCTTCGTCCCCCGCTTCTGCTCCGGGGGGGCCGTGCCGGTCGCCGTCGCCGGATCCTGCCCCGGCACCTGCCCCGGCTCCTCTGTCGAGGTTCGCCGCGCCGGTACGGGTGTACCAGCGCAGGCCGCGGCCATCGCCACTCGCGGTCCCTTCTCCGCCGGGGACGCCGACACCACCGCTGCAGTCCCCGCCGGCTCGAGGGGCACCACCGATCTACCACCCGCCGCTTCTTCACCGGCACCCGCGGCATGTTCACCCGATGGTGACACGGCACGCGGCTGGCACACTGCCGCCTCGTGTCCTTGCGGCTTCGACCGGCGACGCGGTGGTCTCCCCGGTACCCTCCTCCGTCCGCGACGCCCTGTTGGATCCTCACTGGCGCCGCGCGATGGAAGAGGAGTACGCCGCGCTTCTTGCCAACCAGACGTGGGAGTTGGTGCCCCGGCTGCCGGGCTCCAACGTCGTCACCGGGACAAGGCTCGATGGGTTCTTCGGGGCTTCACTCAGCGCCCGGGAGTCGACTATGATGAGACTTTCAACCCGGTGGTCAAGCCGGCCACCGTCCGTACTGTGCTCTCGCTGGCGCTTGCTCGGTCATGGCCCGTCCATCAGCTGGACGTCAAGAATGCCTTTCTACACGGCCTTCTCATCGAGACAGTGTACTGCAGTTAGCCGGCAGGGTTCGTCGACTCCTCTCGTCCTGACATGGTCTGCCGGCTCAACAGGTCTCTCTACGGCCTCAAGCAGGCACCGCGGGCGTGGAACCACCGGTTTGCCGCTTTCTTGCTGACTCTAGGGTTCGTGGAGGCCAAGTCTGATACATCACTGTTCGTCTACCACCATGGAGCTGACACTGCGTACTTGCTGCTCTATGTTGACAACATTGTCCTCACAGCCTCCAGTGAGCTACTTCTCCGCCGGATCATTGCCGCTCTGCAACAGGAGTTTGCTATGAAGAATCTGGGTGTGCTCCATCACTTCCTCGGGGTCACTGTTGAGCACCGTCCTGCCGGGTTACTCCTTCACCAGCGGCAGTATACTCGAGATATCCTGGAGCGGGCTGGGATGACTGACTGCAACCCCTGCTCCACTCCGGTTGATACTCAGGGCAAGCTGTCCGAGGCTGAAGGCCCCCCAGTGTCCGACCCCACTGCATACAGGAGTCTCGCCGGTGCCCTTCAGTACCTCACCTTCACCCGGCCGGACATCACCTATGCAGTTCAGCAGGTCTGCCTTCACATGCATGATCCCCGGGAGCCTCACCTCACGGCTCTCAAGCGTCTCCTCCGCCGGGCCTCCTCCACCGACCTCGTCGTCTACACTGACGCTAACTGGGCGGGGTGCCCAGACACTCGCCGCTCCACCTCCGGCTACGCCATCTTCTTGGGCGGCAACCTGGTGTCCTGGTCGTCCAAGCGCCAGTCGGTGGTCTCCCGGTCCAGTGCCGAGGCGGAGTACCGCGCTGTCGCTAACGGCGTGGCTGAGGCCTCCTGGCTCCGGCAGCTTCTCGCTGAGCTGCACACCCCACCTTCCCGGAGCACACTGATCTACTGCGACAATGTCAGTGCGGTCTACCTCTCCACCAACCCCATCCAGCACCAGCGGACGAAGCATGTGGAGATCGACCTCCACTTTGTTCGTGATCGGGTGGCCATGGGCGAGGTGCGGGTCCTTCATGTTCCGACTACCTCCCAGTTCGCGGACATCTTCACGACCTTCGCCGAGTTTCGCTCCAGCCTCAATATCACCGGTGGCTAGTTGCGTCTGTGGAGGGTTGTGTGTGTTCTTTCTTGTTCAGCCTGGAACTCCGCTGCGCCGGTAGTTCAGACTGCGGGAGGGTGTTGGAGTATGTGTATTAGACCCATGAGGCTAAGGCCCACGTGGCCCATGTATGGTTCCCTATATAGGGACCCTTCTAGGGTTAGCCCAAATCAATAGAATCACAATCTCTAGCACAAACTTCTCTAACTTTGATTAAGTTTTTATAAAAATATATTAACATCTACAGCTTCACATAAATGCACTATCAAGACATTTCATAGAGAATTTAGTGAAATTAATTTGATGTTGTAGACGATAGTGCATTTTTCTAAAAACCTTGCAAAGTTATAAAAGTGACTTACGACAAAGCTAAAGTGACCTATACTTAGGAACACAACAAGCAGTATAGTTCAGTAAACATGCTTACAATAGTAAATCAACAAATGCCCCTTCAACTTGATGAGCTTCCACAGGCTCTTCATTGTAGTCATCTTCACCATTCCTTGATTTATGTATCTGTGGAAGATAGCAATAATACAAAGTTTCAGAACAAAAACAGGCAGTGACTAATAACGAATGTGGCGCATAGTTAATTGTTGGAAGGCTGTGTTCTGTATTAATTAGGGCTAACCCTAGATGGGTAGCTATATAGGTTCCATACATGGGCCACATGGGCCTTAGCCACATAGGCTTAAATACATACTCCAACACCCCCCGCAGTCTGAACTACCGGCGCAGCGGAGTTCGAGGCTGAACAAGAAAGAACACACACAACCCCCCCACAGACGCAACTAGCCACCGGTGATGTTGAGGCTGGAGCGAAACTCGACGAAGGTCGAGGACGGGAGGCCTTTGGTGAAGATGTCCGCGAACTATGAGGTCGTCGGAACATGTAGGACCCGCACCTCGCCCATGGCCACCCGATCACGGACAAAGTGGAGGTCGATCTCGACATGCTTCGTCCGCTGGTGCTGGATGGGGTTGGTGGAGAGGTAGACCGCACTGACGTTGTCGCAGTAGATCAGTGTGCTCCGGGAGGGAGGAGTGTGCAACTCAGCAAGCAGCTGCCGGAGCCAGGCGGCCTCCGCCACACCGTTAGCCACGGCGCGGTACTCCGCCTCGGCGCTGGACCGGGAGACCACCGGCTGGCGCTTGGACGACCAAGACACCAGGTTGCCACCTAGGAAGACGGCGTAGCCGGAGGTGGAGCGGCGAGTATCCGGGCACCCGGCCCAGTCAGCGTCGGTGTAGACGACGAGGTCGGTGGAGGAGGTCCGGTGGAGGAGGAGGCCGTAGTCGAGTGTGCCCCGGAGGTAGCGGAGGAGACGCTTGAGAGCCGTGAGGTGCGGCTCCCGGGGATCATGCATGTGGAGGCAGACCTGCTGAACTGCATAGGTGATGTCCGGCCGGGTGAAGGTGAGATACTGAAGGGCCCCGGCAAGACTCCTGTACGCAGTTGGATCAGCCACCGGAGGTCCCTCAGCCTCAGACAGCTTGCCCTGAGTGTCGACCGGAGTGGAGCAGGGCTTGCAGTCAGACATCCCAGCCCGCTCCAGGATATCCCGAGTGTACTGCCGCTGGTGAAGAAGGAGCCCAGCAGGACGGTGCTCAACAGTGACACCGAGGAAGTGGTGGAGCTCACCCAGGTCCTTCATCGCGAACTCCTGCTGGAGAGCTGCAATGATCCGGCGGAGAAGTGGCGCGCTGGAGGCAGTGAGGACAATGTCATCAACATAGAGCAACAAGTATGCAGTGTCGGCCCCATGGTGGTAGACGAACAGGGACGTATCAGACTTGGCCTCCACGAACCCCAGGGTCAGCAGGAAAGCAGCGAACCGGTGGTTCCACGCCCGAGGTGCCTGCTTGAGGCCATAGAGGGACCTGTTGAGCCGGCAGATCATGTCAGGACGGGTGGTGTCGACGAACCCCGCCGGCTGACTGCAGTACACCGTCTCAGTAAGAAGGCCGTGGAGGAAGACGTTCTTGACGTCCAGCTGGTGGACGGGCCAAGACCGAGCAAGCGCCAGCGATAGCACGGTACGGACGGTGGCCGGCTTGACCACCGGGCTGAAGGTCTCATCGTAGTCGACGCCAGGGCGCTGAGTGAAACCCCGGAGGACCCATCGAGCCTTGTAGCGCTCGAGAGAGCCGTCCGCTCGGCGCTTGTGAGTCCAAATCCACTTGCCGGTGACGACATTGGCGCCCGGCGGCCGGGGCACCAACTCCCACGTCTGGTTGGCGAGTAGCGCGGCGTACTCCTCTTCCATCGCGCGGCGCCAGTGAGGGTCCAGCAGGGCGTCGCGGACGGAGGAGGGTACCGGAGAGACCACCGCATCGCCGGTCGAAGCCTCGAGGGCACGAGGCGGCAGGGTGCCAGCCGCGTGTCGTGTCACCATCGGGTGAACATGCCGCGGGTGTCGGTGAAGCAGCGGCGGGTGGTAGACCGGCGGGGCACCACGGGCCGGCGGAGACAGTGTCGGTGGTGTCGGTGTCCCCGGTGGAGAAGGGACCACGAGCGGCGGTGGCCGCGGCCTGCGCTGGTATACCCGTACCGGCGCGGCGAACCTCGACGGAGGCGCCGGCGCCGGGGCAGGTGCCGAGACAGGATCCGGCGTCGGCAACCGGCACGACCCCCCCGGGGCAGAAGCGGGGGACGAAGGCCCCGGGTCTGTGCACCAACTGGAGAGGATGGGGCCGCGCCGGAGGACGAGGCGCCCGGACTCGCAGGGGAGCCGGGACCGGCGGCCGGCCCTGAGCGCGGCGAAGCAGTACCTGCAGGAGACCACGAAAAAGGTGGTTGAACCACCGGGTCAGTGGGAAACAGAGAGGGTGGGTCAGTGACCGGAGGTGTAGTGGTGCTGGAAAAGGGAAAGACGGACTCATCGAACACCACATGGCGCGAGATGAGAACACGTCGGGAGGTAAGGTCAAAGCAGCGGTACCCCTTGTGATCCGGGGAGTACCCGAGGAAGACACAGAGCGTGGAGCGAGGGTCCAGCTTGTGAGAAGAGGTGGCAGCAGTGTTGGGGTAACAAGCACACCCAAACACGCGGAGGTGATCGTACCGAGGCGGGGTACCGAAGAGGGCGTGGTGAGGTGTGGGAGTGGGACAGACAGCGGAAGGAAGGCGGTTAAGAAGGTAGGTGGCGGTGTGGAGGCCCTCAGCCCAGAAGCGAGCAGGAAGAGAGGCCTGAAACAGAAGAGTGCGCACGGTGTCGTTGGTGGTGCGAATCATCCGCTCGGCCTTGCCATTCTGCGAAGAGGTGTATGGGCAAGACATGCGCAACTGAACACCGTGCGAGAGGAAGAAAGCTCGGGAGGTGGAGTTATCAAACTCGCGACCATTGTCACACTGGACGGCCTTGATAGTGAGATCGAACTGTGTAGACACCCAAGTAAAGAAGTGAAGGAGCGTGGTAAACGTATCCGACTTCGCACGTAGAGGAAAAGTCCATGAATAATGCGAAAAATCATCAACAACCACAAGATAGTACTTATAACCAGAAATACTGATAACAGGAGATGTCCATAGGTCGCAATGTACAAGATCAAAAATGCGGGCCGCATGAGAAGAACTAGAAAAAGGAAGACGAACATGTCGGCCCAGTTGGCACGCATGACACAGTTGCTCATCATGAGCTCGAGTACATGGAAGACCAGAGCTACGACTGAGCTGTATCAGGGCATCACGTCCAGGATGGCCGAGGCGCCGGTGCCAGGTAGTAGAGGAAGTAGAAGCGGCGAAGGCAGCTGACAAAAGGGACGGCGAAGAAGATGAAGGCGCCACCGGGAAGCGAAGAGTGTAAAGGGGCCTGGTGCTGTCACATCGGAGCAGAGGACGCCGGGAAGCCAAATCCTTTACAGTAAGACCAGAAGAGTCAAATTCCACAGAACAAGAATTGTCAGCTGTAAAGCGACGAATAGAAAGAAGGTTATGAACCATAGAAGGAGCAACAAGAACATCAGGAAGACGAAAGGAGCCATGAGCACCGGCGGTACCCACAGACGTGACAGGAAGGCAAGAACCATTTGCGACCATAATGGACGAAGGAAGAGAGGAGGAAGGAGAGTGGTGCGACGAAAGTATACCGGGGTCAGGAGTGGTGTGGTAGGTGGCTCCCGAATCGGCAATCCACTCAGGTCCAACCGGAGGTGTCAGGCCCATGGTGCTGAACGAGCGGGCCAGGGCCGTCGGGTCCCATCCGGCGACCCCCGGAAGAGGCCCAGAGGGTGGAGTCCACGCCGTAGCAGGGAAGGCGCCGGGTGTAGGGCCAGCAGGAGGAGCTCCGGTGAGCATGGCCACCGGTGGGCGCGAGTCAGCCCCGATGGCGTGGTAGGGCCACATGGAGATGCGCCCTGACCACGGGTGCTGGAAGGAGGGCCATGGTGCCCCCCCTGCGGCCCACCAGGAGCCGGAGGCTGGGTGTGGCCGCCCCTGCCACCCCCGCGACCCCCTCCGCGTCGACGGCGACCGCCACGGCCCCCCCACCTCCGCTCGGCCCGGAGGGAGGGAGACCCAGAAGAGACGACGGCGGTGGAGCGGCGGTCCGTGGTGGAGTAGGCGGGGGCGGCGAAGTAGCAGCCAGGGCCGTCGAGGGGGACGAGGAGCCCGTAGAGGTGGTGGAGCCCGGCTGGAGGCCCTGCGTGAGCTCCTCCATGACGAGATCGTCACGGACCTCCAGGAAGGTGGGAAAGGGCTTCTGGCGGGTGATCCACGTCCTGAGGTGGGCGTAGCGGTCACTGAGCCCCCGGAGGACGTTGAGGACCAAGATGCGATCCTCGACGGGCCACCCGAGATCCCCCAGGGAGTCAGCCATGCCCTTCATCCGACGGCAGAACTCGCCGACGGAGAGGTCACCCTGGACGAAGGTGCGGAAACTCGCGTCGAGACGCAGAGCCCGGGCCTCAGCGTTGCCCAGGAACTGGCCCTCGAGGGCAAGCCATGCCCGGCGCGCGTCCGGAGAGGTGCGGACGAGGTCGTGGAGGTCCAGAGAGATCGTCCCCAAGATCCAGGAGAGAACGATGCTGTCGAGACGGATCCACGTCGGCGTCTGGACGGCGACCGAGGCGTCGACGAGGACGTGGTCGTCGAGGGCGTAGCGGCGAAGAGTGAGGAGGACCAGATCCCGCCAGCGGGCTTACGAGGGCGACTCCGGCTCGAGGACGACAGGAACGAGCAGGCGAATGTTCTGGACCCCCCCCCCCCCCCCGCCTGGTAGTGCAGCTGAGCCACGAGCGGGTCGGCCGGGTCGTGCCAGAGGACGGCAGTGTGCGACACGCGGCGGCCCGGCGAGGCAGAGGGAGATGAGAAGGTGCTCGGCCTCGGCGATCTGGCGGGCCAGGGCATCTGCCGCGTCACGCTCACGTTCCCACACGAGAGCGGCCGCGCGCACGCGGGCCTGCCCCTCCGCGGCGGCGGTCCGGGCGGCGACGAGAGCAGCGGCGAGGTTGAGGTTCGGACCCGTCAGGCCGGAGGATGCAGCCGCAGCTAGGATACCCTCGGGCAGCGGATGGAGGAGGGGCTGCGGCTGGAGGGGCTGCGGCTGGAGGAGGGGCTGCGGCTGCTGGAGACCCCCCTCGGGAACCCCGGCGTCCTCTCCCACCTCCGTGCCAGGAGCAGCAGCAGCGGTGAGGATTTGGGCCGGCGCGGGAGTTCCAGGAGCGGCAACAGTCGAAGAGAAAGCCGTCCCCTGCAGGGCTACGGCCCCATCCGAGATGACCGCAGAGGGGAGGAGGCCGGAGGGGAGGGAAGGACGGTAGGAGGAGGCAGCGGTGGGGTGGATGGGAGGGAGAGATGGCCGCGCGCCTGGATGGAGGAGGCCGGGCGGCTGGCTGTCGGCCGGCGCCCCCTGGATGGGCGGGCGGACATGGCCGGCGGCAGCAGCGGCATAGGAGAAGGGGCGCGGCACCAGAGGGTCCCAGGGGGAGGAGAGAGGGGGGAAGTGGAGGTAGGAGGAGGGAGAAGGGGAGGGATGGCGTCCGGCCATGGCCGGCGGCAGCAGACCGACGGCGGCGGCTGCTGAAGGCCTGGCGGCGGCAGGGTCAGGGGACCTTGCTCGATACCATGTTGGAAGGCTGTGTTCTGTATTAATTAGGGCTAACCCTAGATGGGTAGCTATATAGGTTCCATACATGGGCCACATGGGCCTTAGCCACATGGGCTTAAATACATACTCCAACATTAATCTCTCCAAAACTCACGCGGGCGCGAAAGGCTGGAGGGGACGTGCAGTTTTGAGAAAAAGCTACCAACATAATGCAAAGAACTGGATTTTTTTATTATGAAAGAACGATAACATGGTTCCACGACCAAAATGACACTATTCCAATTTGAAGTCTACAGCCACAAGTTTTCATTTATTGTCAAAATTGCTAAACAAACAGATCTGTATTCTTGTCAAATTTCTAAACTAACCTGGTATTCTCAACCAACAAACACATAGCTAGCTAATTAGCTGTTTAGTTGGATTCATAGATCAACAAAATATCCACCAATAATATTTCAAAACAAATTGTCAAAAAAAAATATTTCAAAACAAATAAATCGAGGAAATAAAATAGGGCGTGATTAGGCGTATTAAGGGTTAGTAGGAAAGTTCAGCTAAAAATGGTGAATTGCCAATAATTTGGGCAAAAATTAGTCCCAAGCTGCCAAACAATCATGGCAGCATTTATGGAACAACTATCAAGTATTTTTTATATTTTCATTTTTCAGTGAAAAATAAATGAGAAAGATGCCAGTTCATCGACAGTAAGCATGCTGGCACCTCATGTACATGAGAACATTTTTTTGACCCGTCAGTTAAGCTGAAAGAGATGAGTGAATATGCAGTAACTTGTTTAGTCTTTCTATTCAGGGTAAAACTGAATGCCTCACCCGTGTCATTTAATATCCAGATTCCAGAAGGGAAAAATACTGCTGCAAAGACAAGAATCTTATGCCAAAACCAAGCTTACTTCTATGTAAAAATCAATTTTATGAACTATTGAGCACAGAAACAATCAAAATAACCAACCATGCAAAATCTTATCAGCAGATAGAAATTATCTTTAAGGATTGGCTCTTTATCTCAATTATAACTGGAAACTCAATTGGTTCACTCACATTGCTGAGAAATTGGAATGCCAACTGTGTTGAGTATGTTTCTTTGATGTACAAGAAAAGCCTTGTTATCTGGATATATAGAGGAAAAGTTAGCAAAGATAGCACATAAGTATCTTTAATAATAACACAAAAGTATCTAATCAATTTTATGTTGGTCCAATTTCGTACAATAAAACCTAGCATGCTAGAGGGCATGATTCCTAAAAAAATAAAAACAGACATCTTGATGATGACATGGAGGAAATGTGGATGTACACTCTGATCATTATTTCATATACCTAAAACGCATTAGTAGGCACGGAAAGAAGGTAAACAATCAACCCCAACATAAGGTGGTTTTATGATATAATATAGAGAAAGTTACCTGTTTCATTTATCAAAGCAAAGAACACAAGAAATTGCAGTAAAAAATATTAGAAATGATTTACCAAAATGGAAATGTCTTCTCCATTATTTGTGAGAGTGCCATCACTTTCTTCAATGACATTGATGAATCTTGAAGAATACATTATGATTCCAAACCTTATAGGGACACCATCTTGATATAGAGATAGGATTGTGTCAATGGTCTGTATAGTTTTAAGAGAAAACCGAAATAGATACTGGATGTCAGTAAACAGTAGTAGTGCAGGCAAACAAAGAGCTGGAACTTAAAAACTGGAAGCAAGAGACTAGCCTCTGCACCGCAGGCTGAAGCAGGATCAAGCACATAAACAGAGTGGAATAGATTTTTACGGATGTACCGCATCTGACCAGGGAAGACCGGCATCAAGAGCTACAAAGGAAAAGGGGGAGAGACCATCGTTGAAATTACACAAAGTAAAACTGATTGTAGTGTGATACAACATGACCAGGGAATACAGAAAAAGAAAAACCAGTAGCCAAGTAGATTGAGCAGCATATACACAAAAAAAACTAATCTGCCAACTTTGATAGGGGTAGCAAACAAGAAATTAAGTATATGACCATGCAAACTAAAAAAACTGATATTAGAGTGAAACAATATCATATCAATAATACAAGTCAAATTTATACATGCAAGCCTATCAAGAACAAATATACAGAGAAATCAATTTACACTTGTCATTAACAGAAAGGTGAGGATATAATACTTAAGTCGATACGGGCCTAAAGGCAACATATATTGCAATTCCTTATTTTCTTGGCAAAACAAAGCAAAATTCAAATGATAATTTCCGCTCAATGACACCAAGAAATTGAGAAGAGAACAAAACCTCCTGGATGTTGCTTCTCCATCTTCTATACATGTCATCTTCCTCCAAGTTATTAAGGTAATGCACATGAGAAGACTGGAAGTCCACACGGAAAGAATTAGATTCTGCTGGTGGAGGAGCTGACAGGATCTTGTGGGCAGCACTTTGAGGCAACTTGTAAACATTAGACATCATTTAGAAAATAACTCACAGCAAGAAAGTGAAAATACATATCAAATACTAGAAAGAATGATAGAGTTTCAGAAAAATCAGGAGTAATGCAATCTCATTCTCAGATGACAAAATATGCTACATGCATTTTTTTTACCAAAGCCATGCATGCTGTATATCAATATGATTTGACTTAGGAGAGTTATTGTTATTTTTACAGGACTGATCCTGCACTTCTGTTTTTTTTTATCATTAAAAACAAATATGATAGCCAATGGCACCATTTGGAAAAGGACAAATAAACATTTCAAATCCTAATTACAGAACAGAAATGCTGTTTAGCCTTTTACAAATAAAATGTACTTAGTCCTATTAATATTTTCAGAATTCAAGTTAGTTACTACGCCGAATGTTGCATTGTCAAACCAAAACAATTTTAAGTATTTAAAGGCAGCAAGGCAGAGTTCATATGGCAAAAAAGCTACAAGATGACAAAAGGCATATTATTAAAGTTTTAAACATGTAAGCTAAATAGTAGCATCAGAACATAGAGCTCCGTAAGAAGCATTAATGCATTAAAAAAAGAAGCTGGAGTGAGACATAAATGGTCCTCCGAACATATTTCTTGAACTTTACCTTTAACCAGACGAACTGATCAGCAAGGGATAATTCTCCATGGACCATATCCATTAACCTGTTGAATAAACCATAACAAAATGTCTAGTTTAGTTATCACATGATTGGACAGTAAAATTTTTGTTCTTTTTAGTGAATCAGCTACTGAAGTCTCAAAAGAAGATGAAAACACAACATATCAGCAAAATACAGAAACTGTGTGCCTGGTAGAATATCTTATCGGGCCAGAGGTACAAGGACGATGGAAGGGGGTTCAGCACCTGCTACTTTCTTACGTCTTTGCAAGGCAATTATGGTTCACTTTCCTCCTCTCGGTTGGACTGCATGATCTAGCACCACAGGTTAGCACCACAGGTGGGAGAAATCTCCTTTGATGATCGGCAGGCAAGGATAAGCAATGAGGTAGATGGTATGGCCAGAAAGGGACTTAGGGGCTTGGTCCATTTGGAACCAGAGGAACCGCTGCGTTTTCGATGGAGCATCGCTCAACTTAGCTAGAGCAATCCTGCTCGCTAAGAAGGAAATGCCTGGGGTATTTCTTACCTCGTGGCCGATGCGATGGAGTCCTAGGTGTTTGTGGTAAAGGTTGTTGTCTGTCTAGGAAAAGGTGAGATTGTAAGGTTTTCTTGAGTGGGTGTGGGTAGGTGTGTGTTGTAAGGGCTCTTACCCCTTTTCCTTCTTATATAATAATACACAGCTCTGCTGAATGTTCGAGAGATATAGACAAAGACGATGGTGAAGAGTAGCTTGACAAAGAGCAAAGGGTACAGAGCTAAAGAAATGTGAGAAGCTGGTGGAGAGAAAAGGTGAACAAATTGACAAGAGCTATCATACACAATTTACTAAGAAAATCAACAGATCCTCCGGAATGAGTTAACAGAAATTTGGAGAAAATTATAAGGAACTTTTGTTCCATCGTTTCTCAACTACAGTTCTGAGTAATCAGCTGGTTGGGTGTATGTTATTTCCATTTGGTTTTGCTGTGAACTTGTGGGTGGAGGTTTGGGTATGTGGCATTTCCCTTTAAAAGAGACAATATAATATTATTGTCCAATATTCTTCTTACATTATAAAACGGGAATCGCCAGAATTGTGATAATTCATTAGTGGCCGCATAGCCTCTAACAGAAAGCAGCGTGGAATCACTAGCCAGGTGTCTAAGGGTGCACTGACTTGAGTCTATTTTGGTATGCCCAAGGCAAGAAGCAAATAGCTAAGGTGCTCTTGCCAAGCAAAGGTAAAACAAAGAGTAAAAATAAGATACAACACTAGCCAGGAAGTAAGGTAGAACATACAGGTAAAGATCAAGATCCTCAATATTGATCAAAGCACCATTCAAAGCCATCAATGACTTGCCAGGTGGAACCATCCGCTGATTTGCAATAATTTCATCTTTGATGGAATCGTCAAGCTGTACAAGCAAGATATTGTTGTAAGTAACAGTCGAATCCACTTCATAATTTGGATGAATGTATTGGAAATAAAGTAGAGAAACAAAGGCATGTTTTAGAGTGAGAAAGATGTAACTGTACCTTCATTCGTGACAGAGAAGAAACTATACTTGGGAAATTTTGATTGATTTCCTGCATTGACTGTAAAGGGTCAGATGCTTGAACGATCCGCTATGCTGTCTGATGACCCAGATCTGCGGTGTGGAGCATACCATAAATGAAAAAGTCGCTTCAATATAATACAAAAATGCACTCACAGTTTTCCATACAAAAAATGATGCATTGCTGTTGGACAAAACAAAATATGATATAAATCTGAGGAACACCTATTGATGTATGGCAAGTAGGCAACAATACCTTTGAGTTCCCAGACTTCAAGGGTATCAGACACTGTCGAGGACAATAGATAATCTCTGAAGGCCATAATCTCAGCATTTAGCTCTGGCTTGCGTTCCTAGAAATCAATAGAACATAGAAATAACATTAACACTTCTTTATTTATGCATCACAGAGCTTGTGTTCCTAGACTCAATAGAATATAGAAAATCTCTGAATTGAACGAACCAAAATCTTGGAAAATATAAACCCTCTGACTTCTTGACTGAGGTCCTCTGTCTTGGGATCTTCTAGAGGAACACCTGGAAAGGAAAGAAATAACAGGGCTTAATCAGTGGATTGCAGGGCTCCATCAGCCAGAGAAATAATCTTTTCTACTTAAATAAACTATTTCACAGAAAGGAGTAGGCTCTAGGGGGTTTTCCCTTTCTGCTTGCTGCATTCCCACGCAATATATATTTACTTGTTAATTCCATATTGATTTTTCATTTTCAGAAAGAACTAAGCAGAAACCAATGTGCTGTCTGGTGCAAAGAAAACAGCTAGAGGAATTACCCTTCTTTATAGCAGTGTCATCCATAGCTTTGTATTCCATGTTTTTTAGGGCAAGCTCCACCCCATAACCACTCAAGGTGACTGCATCTACAGCACCAACTGAACCACAAAAGGTGGACGTAGTCCCACATCCAGATGGTAGGACAGGACGCAGAGCATACCTGACTTTTCCCTATGAACAGCACATAAAGTAAAATTAGGCAAGCGAAACATGAAGTGGGACCAAAGGAAACACACAGTAGATACTCATAGCAACTAGCCAAATAAAATTTGCACGCAAAATCTAGAAGAGATATTCATGATTGATTTTGGAGATCAAACAGTATCACTATTAGAAATGGCAAGCTGAAGAAAAAGTGTTGGGCCCTCAGCAGATTATCATGATTGTTCATAAACCCATATATGTTTTCTTCTGGTCAATACATGTAGAAAGAGAAAGGATCTTAAGCAAAAACAAGATACCACACTGTCATAAGGGTATGGCATGATTATTAGATATGGCATGATTAATAGAAGTATAAACAATAAAATCTTCGCATCAATAACTGCTAATGTGACAAATTAATTAAGTTCTCTTGCCATGTGTGAAAGGTGAACTCTAATGAGGCATAGGCTATCAGTGTTTGCCCGATGAAAAAATGGTAGAAACACCTCTATACCATTATAAGTTGAAGGATAGTTCACAAACAAATAATGACCTTGTACTAGACCAAATGGCTCAATTTTTCTTGTGTTTATTATTTCCTCACGAAGTTATGATCTCATATGCCCTGAAGTACACCACAAAACAGGCAAGTGTATGTTACCTGCTTTGATGCTTCTGCTAGTTGAACATGCATCTCTTTGAAGCATTTAGTCCCAACAGCCCCATAAAATATAGCAACCGGAGCAGTAATATTTGTGCGAGGATATGTATGGTCAAAGTCAAAGAGTTCAGGCTGTTCAGTGGAAGCCATAGCTCTGTTCAACAAATCTTCTGAGTTGTCATCTTACAGCTTGAGAAAAGGGGAAGTTTTAAGAAAAAGGGAAGGCACTTACAGCTTGCCCAATCCCCCAAGCCATTCATGTAGATCAGCTGAATTGAACAATAGAACATTCCCGGTGTCTACCCAGCAGCAAGTTCCTCCAGAAGAGCTAGGATCCACAGCCCCATCAAAAGTTTTTCCAGTGCCATGACCAGAAATTTGCTCTGGTGAATCATCAATAGGAAACGAAGATAATGACTCCTTTGCAAGTTGCCTGTACAGCACTAATCTTGGCGATGTTGATCGAAGGGTAAGAGAAAACTCAAAAATTGAAGAGAGTGGTTCATTGAGTAGTGTGCGGGCATCCTCAACAATCTTCTGGGCACAGCATTTTGCCGTTAAACATTCAGAGCCTTTCTCCAGTTCCTTCCAGTGGTCAATAAAGTCCCAAAATAGATCTTTCCATTCTTTCGAAAGCAATTCACTAACAAACGTAGTAAACAAAAGGCTCATTAGGTGTCATTTGGAACATAACAAGTAAAGTCGATCGACCAAAACCAATGCTGAAAATGTCAATTAACAAGTACTACACTACTTTTATGTTTCCTCCAGCCCGCAGAGCAAAATCAGAAGCATACAAGATTCAACTGCCTTCCTTATTTGGTTTCTCCATTGTAAAAATAAATAAATAAGCATATGCCATCGTTAATTATATTTAGATTATAAATGTGAAGATTTTGTAGAGTTTTGGGCCAATCCACTGTTCTCCAGAGCATAAAATAGAATATGTTGCATACATCAGCGCAAACGGGGTACTCCAATATCTAGGATCTGACCGAGTATCTCAACTCAATGTCAGATAGGCTGCAAGGCTGGATAGCATAATTTGACTACAGAATACTTATTAAATATGAATGAGTTATCGCTGCCAAAATTTTATATTAAATAAACAATCTTAATTTCTTCCAGGTTTAACTCATCTTTCAAGATTTAAACAAAGCATCTGAACATACCCAAAAAAAATGTGAAGTCAAATTGGCATGCCACTATCAAGCATAGTGGCCCAGACTACCAGTGAACAAAGCCAAAAGCAAACTCACCTGGCTTCGAGCAGCAGCGGCGTGCCAGCCCACTTGGCCCGGAGAGCAGCCTGCACGTTTTTCTGGCGGCGGATCTCAGCCCCCTGGCCGCCCGCGACGAGGCAACCCACGAGCAGAGCCGAGACCAGCGCCGCCGCGGCAGCCGAGCCCCCAGATCGGGCCCCTCGCGCCGCCGCCATGCGGGAGAGGAGCGCGCCGACCCGAAGCGCTTGTAGCTTTTCGATCCGACTGGTGCTACACGGTGGAGGCGGCTGGACCCCGCATCAAGAGGATTTCGGAGGGTTTTCGGTTCGTCGTCGACGAGATGCAGAGCGCTGCGGTCGGGGGGGAGACTTCGCCGGAGACCTGTGTGATTTATTAGGAACTGGGAGACGGGTTTTAAAGAGGAGAGCGAGGTCCTGGCCGTTGGATTGGCTCTGAACGGCCGATTATTTCTTTCCGCTTTTGTATTTGGATGGAAGTGGGCCTCTTTTTGGAATTGTAAACAGTGACAAGGTTTTTGCATCCCCACAACAATCCTACGAGTATGTGCAAGGCTGTACCAAAAAGTTCTGTGACTACAAGAAAAAAAAACTATACACTACCGGAAATAGATGTATATCTAGATTTGTCTTAAGTTGAGTAATGTCATCTTTTATTACCAGCAATATCCACACAAAATATATACTATCTTGAAATAAAAAGGGTTGAAAGTAATTTTTATAATGAAACTATGAATCTCACACTTGGGTTATTAATTTATGTAACTTTGTTAGATATCGACAGTCAAAATTAAAAGAGATTGACTTAGAACGAAGCTAAATGGACTTACATATCTGATCGGGAGAGCTTAAAGCTTTTTGTTTTTTGGGTTTTCAGTTTTCAAATAGTTTTTAGCTGCCACTATGAAAGGTCGTGACGCAAAATCTGACAAGAAAAAAGAGAAGAGAATCTGATCGCTAGACATAGAAAAAGGAAACTTTCATAAGGAGTTTGATATGGTTGGTGAAAGCTGGTGGTAGCTAGTTCACCCAAATCAAGATCTCTGTAGCTCGTTACATCTTTTCACATCCAAAAACATAACTGATGGTCATAAACACCACCCCCACCATTCTAAGGGTCCGTTTGGAACATGGGAAAAAATTTATGTTCCTACATTTTTCTATGAAATTTATGCATTTCAAACATGCCCTAATTTATAGTTTGTTTTGACATTTCTGGATACATAATTTTACTATGCACTTAGATATATATTTAGATGTATAGTAAAAATTATATATCTCGAAAAGCAAAACGTATGACAATTTGAAACGATGAAATAATCTGACTGTAGCAACGGTGGGAGAGTTCTAAATGAACAATTGTAGCCTTCTCCCACTAAAAAATTCTGGAAGCATTGATGTGCCTCCAAGATTGGTTTCGCGAAGTATAGATAATCAAACATGCAGTTCATACATGTCTAGTTTCTTTGTGTATTCATTCTAGTGAGTCATCTTCCAAAAATGTAAGCTGTTCATCCCAGTCTTCAGCAGCCAAATTGATTAGTTTCGACTGATTGTTGTTCCTTCAGAGTGATGGCTGTCCGTCTATCTAGCTCCAGGCCATTGTACCTAGTTCATAGTGATCGATACAAGAATAATGACGTGAACAAAGCATGTCAAATCTATACCATACTCTTACAACCGGTGACTCCGTACTCACTCACAAAACCCTGTAGACTACTGTTCTCTGTACAGTTCCCTTATCTCAGGCGTCCGATCCTTACCACCAACATCACCACCGTTCACGTACCCACGCTTCCACAGCTTTCCCTGCCCTCCCTGCTTCCAGGGTAGAAAAGGAAAAAAGTAAACAACACCCACACGACCCACCCCGTCCCAACTGTGGCCGCCGCCACCGCTCCGTCGTCCGCACCGCCGCCGCTTCGTCCTCGGCGCCGCCTCCGCTCCGTAGCTTTCGCCGCCGGCGTACCCAGGTCTACTTTCCTCGCCCTCCCCAAACCCTCATCAGCCGGCGTCTCCTACCGCGTGTGCCGCCGTGCCACGGCCGTGCGCCTCCTGCGTGCCGCCGTCGCCGTGTGTGCCGCGGTTCACGCGCTGCCCGCGACCGCCGGCGCAACCCACCGCTGCTCAACCCCCGCGTGCCGCGGCCGAGTGCGTCCTGCCTGCCGCGACCGCCGCGACATCTGCCCCGCACCTTGGCTACCTTCTGCCTCCGCTCCACTTCAGCAGCAAAGGTAACCTTAGCAACCCCTTATTCATTCTCAGTTCGCTGCTTCCGTAACCATTGCATTTGGCCAGTTTCAGTGCAACCAAAAAAATACAGTATGGGTTCTGTGAGTGAGTATGGAGTCATCAGTTGTAAGAGTATGGTATAGATTAGGCAAATTCCATGGAAATTTTTACAACCTCTGACAAAAAAAAAACCCACTTCAATCTATCATTGATCAGACACCAGTTTCTCTACAGCTTACACATCTGTGTGCAGATCCACCCGTCCAAGAATTGATTGGATTCATAGATGCGCTAGATATAAATTTGTACCTCCAAAAATCTTTCGATTTTCCATTGTGTCATATATGTATGTTGAATTTCAGACTGCGTATGTGCATCCTCATATTTATGGACGTATTGATTTACTAAACATTAAAGAAATTAGCAACAACAACTTTGTATAGTTCAGTCTCTTTTTTTCATGATGTGCACTGTATCTTCCAATCTACGTATTTTTGATGTTTTACTTACCACCTTGAACTCAATTTCAGGTGAACATTTACCTGAACATTTCCTGCAGCCAAATAATAAAATCAAGCCCACATGCACACCATGCACACAGGCCGCAGGCGACAACGTGTTCATCTGGACAATCCAAACCAGGGTAATGCTGCCTCCACTTAAACTGCACATCAACGGCTCTACCATTGTACTTACACCACCTCTAAACACTTTGGAGGTTCCTACCTGCAGGTGACTACACCTCCATTCCTGGGTACACCGACCACCCCAGCACCCACAAACGACCAAGGCGTACATTACCTACTACTGCTCACAAAGATGGAGCTGGCCCATCACATTCGGCACAATGTTCGGCTCCTTCAAAAAACAAAGATGTTAGCCCCTCCCGACCACTCCGCACTAGACGTTCCCGTGATCCATTGCTTGCTGCTACTATTTCCGAACAACATATGTACTCAGGAGTTACAGAAAGTTCAAATGCATCGTCATGCAGTGGACATACACTTACCCGCACTCGACGACAGCTCCGTAAGTCCATACAATTCCACTGTCCATTAAATCCTTGCAACATATTACTGACAATTGCCAAGGTTACATATCAGACCTCATATCGTAAACATGCAGTTAAAATTGATTGCTATGATATCCACATAGCTTTCCTCATATATTATTAACAGTGCAATTTTTTTTTGGACCCCACCATTGTTTACTCTTCCCGTATGATTTTTTACCACTAGATGTTGTTTTCATACAACACTTTGAACTCTATTTTCCTAGGAATTCACACAACAAATGCTAATCTAGCCCACTTGCTTCGACGTCACCCCATGTAGGCACTATTTTTACTCCACTCAATTTGGGGGGCCCTACTTGCACCTGCCGACACTGTGGTGCTCGCTTCTGGCCTCAAGAGCGAGTTCTTAACCAAGGCAGTACTTCAAATCCAATATACAACAAATGTTGCAGAGGAGGGAGCGTATCCCTGCCTGTGTATACAGCACCCCCACAACCTTTGCTGCGTCTTATAGAAAGAGAGTCACCATCGTTGTCAGCGCACTTCTTTGACAACATAAGGCGGTACAACTCTATGTTTGCCATGACCTCTATGGGAGTTAAAGTCATAAATGATATCAACGATGGCCATGGCCCTTATGTCTTCAAAATAAGCGGCCAAATCTGCCATCGAATCGGTTCACTAATTCCAGCCCATGGAAAGAAACCAGAATTTTGCCAACTATATATCTTCGACACCGCAAACGAGATAAGAAATCGTATGGCTGTCGCAGAGAATCAGGAAAGAGACTTCCACCCAGATGAAAGCATCATAACCGACTTGGCAGCCATGCTTGATGCACACAACCCCATTGTACAAGTATTTCGGACTGCCCGTGACAGGCTCTCTGAGGCTGACTTACCCGACCAGCTCAAGGACCGATACTCTGTGAAACTATTTTCAGCACCTAAACAGCATGGCAACGTGTACAGCGACCCAATTGCATCAGAGGTTGTTGGTTTGGTTGTCAATGATTTGGGTACCACTGAGGAGGGCAGGGACTTAATTGTGCAGGATCATTCATCCCAGCTCCAAAGAGTGAGCGAGGCACATTGCAAATTCATGTCAATGCAGTATCCTTTGCTATTTCCATATGGAGAAGATGGATACCATAAGGACCTGTACTATGTGTCGAGTAATCGTTCCAACAACCTCAAACGGAAGAAACTCACCATGGCAGAATATTATTCATACCGCCTGCATGATAGAGCCAATGATTTCAACACTCCATTGTGTTGCACCAGACTAACACAGGCATATATTGTCGATGCCTACTGCTGTGTAGAAGATGAGCGACTTAGACATTTTCGAAAAGACACTTTCCAGAAGAAATATAGATCCAGTCCCTACATATCTTTAGTTGATGCTGCTAACAGTGGCATCACACGTGCCTCTGACGTGGGACAAGTGACCTTCTTACCAGGTTCATTCACAGGAAGCCCAAGATACTACTATCAAAACTATCAAGACTGCGTTGCAATCTGCCGTAGATTTGGATGTCCAGATCTATTCATCACATTCACATGCAACGCTTTGTGGCCAGAAATAAATGAAGCTTTATCTTGCACACCGGCCCAGCAACCTTCTGACAGACCAGACATTGTTAACCGAGTATTCCATATGAAGCTTAAACTTCTAATGGATGACATAGAGAAGAATGATTTTTTGGGAACCACGCTGGCAGGTATTTTTCTAATATCTTAACCTTCCGTCCTCAACAAATCATTACAACCCTACTAAAGATTAAATGAACCACCCTTGAAACTCCAAATGGTCTGACTTTTTGTACCCGTTCATTCATACAGCTGTGTACACAATCGAATTTCAGAAGAGAGGTCTCCCACATGTACACCTCATACTGTGGCTCAAAAAGGACAAACCTCTTGAAGTTGATCAGATAGATGCCTTAATATCAGCCCAGCTTCCAGATCCAGCCACCGACATCATAGGTTTTGAGGCAGTGTCCAGATTCATGATTCATGGACCCTGCGGTCCTCTTCAACCCTCATCTCCTTGCATGAACAATGGAAAGTGCGAGAAATTCTACCCAAAAGAATTTAGTCAACACACGGTAGTGGTACCCAACAATTACGTCAAATATGCTCGGCCAAATAACGGCATCACTACACACAAAAAAGGAGTTCAGGTTGACAACACATTTGTAGTTCCGCATAATGTAGACCTACTGGTCAAATACCAAGCACATATAAATGTGGAGAATGTTAATCGTAATGGAATGGAGAAATATCTATTTAAATACACAAACAAGGGCCCAGATTGTGCTAGAGTTACGCTTCAGAGAAAGAGAGGTTCCTCTGACAATGGTGCCGAGCCATTCAATGAGATCAAAGAATACCTAGACTGCAGATGTGTAACGCCCAATGATGCTGCATGGCGACTACTTCAGTTTGACATACACTACACTAATCCAGCTGTGGAGCGACTCCCTGTCCACCTTCCTCTACAAAATGGTGTGTTGTACACAGAAGATGACTACCTTGATCAGGTAATCAATAATCCATCTAAGCTTACCACTAAACTAACAGCATGGTTAGATACAAACAAACATTACCCAGAAGCTCGACAACACACTTATGTAGAGTTCCCTGAATATTGGACATGGCATCAGGATGGCAAGTTTTGGAACAAACGTCGCAATAATCGTCCCAAAGTTGGTCGCCTTGCTAATGTTGCTCCCAATCAGGGAGAGAGATTCTACCTGCGAATGCTGCTCCACACAGTCAAAGGACCACAATCCTTCTCTGAAATACGGAACATTGCTGGGCATCAATACTCAACATTCCGTGCTGCATGCGAGGCATTAGGGTTGCTTGGTGATGATCAGGAATGGTTCCACGCCATGTCTGATGCATCACAATGGGCATTTCCAAGCCAATTACGACAGCTATTTGTCACATTGCTGATTTATTGTGAACTGAAAGACCCCATCAGATTATTTGATGAATATGTAAAGAAAATGGGTGAAGACATGTTGTACCGTTCAAAGCAGCTGGCTCCACATACCCTTGATGACAACATACAGACACATATCAGATCCTCTGTCCTACGTGAACTAGAAAAGCTACTCAAAGATAAAGGCTACACTCTGAAGCACTTCAGCTTGCCCCAGCCAAAAACAAATTGTACTGAAATACTTGAAAACAGATTGATAATGGAAGAGTTGTCCTATGTTACAGTACATACAAACACTGAGATGGACCAATGCATCAGCCACCTCAACACGGAACAAAAACATATTTATGATCTCATACAACATTCAATCTCAAATGATTTAGGGCACACATTTTTTGTCTACGGATATGGTGGCACTGGGAAGACTTTTCTATGGAACACTTTGCTCAACAGTGTCAGAACCAAAGGCAAGATAGCATTAGCAGTTGCATCTTCGGGAATAGCAGCACTATTACTCTTAGGAGGCCGAACACCACACTCGCGCTTCAACATTCCTCTACAAATCCAGCCTCACTCCGTGTGTGCAATAAACAAGAATACACAGTTGGCAGAGTTGATACAACATACAACACTCATAATATGGGACGAAGCACCTGTTAACCACAGGCATTGCTTTGAAGCACTTGACCGCACACTCAGAGATATCATGTCATCCACCAATAATGAGGCAGCAGCAAAACAATTTGGTGGTATAACAGTTGTACTTGGTGGTGATTTCCGACAAACCCTTCCAATTATTCCTAAAGCCAAAAAACCACAGATCTTGGATGCATTAATCACCCGATCTAAGTTGTGGTCCAAATGCAAAGTGCTTCAGCTAACTGAAAACATGAGACTTAGAAGCCCCAAACTTTCAGAATCTAGAAGAATAGAGCTAGATAATTTTGCCAGATGGCTCCTATCAGTTGGTGATGGCAGAGTTCTAGGCAGCGAGCCCACAGATCTACCTAACACATCATGGATTCAGATTCCAGACAACCTCTTACTGCCACCTGGACAAAGAACGCTTGACAATCTGATTTCTTTTGTGTATGGATCACCTGCAGAGGACTCCCAATTAACCACTTATCTATGTGAACGAGCAATACTAGCACCAACAAATGAGGTGGCCGCAGCTATAAATGCAAACATGATTAGCCATATAGCCACTCAACAGATGTCATACTACAGCTCGGACTCTATTGATGATTCAACATCCAGCTACTGCACTCTGGAAGCTCTTTATCCTCAGGAGTTCCTCAACACTATTTCAATGGGCAGCCTTCCAGACCATCATTTGCAACTCAAAATTGGCGTTCCCATAATGTTACTTAGAAATTTCAATCCCTCAAAAGGTTTGTGCAATGGAACTAGACTTATAGTGACACAACTCACACATCGTATCATCGAAGCTCAAATAATTACCGGAAAGGCTAAAGGAAACAAGACTTATATTCCAAGAATAGTCACTACTTCATCTGATTCCAGGTGGCCCTTCAAGCTAAAACGACGACAATTCCCAGTCCGTGTTGCATATGCAATAACAATAAATAAAAGCCAAGGCCAAACACTCAATATAGTTGGTGTGTACCTCCCAAGTCCAGTATTCTCTCACGGCCAGCTTTATGTCGCACTCTCACGTGTTACATCGCCTGAAGGCTTACGAGTGCTTATTGAAAATAATTCTAATGGATACGAAAACCAAACTCATAATGTCGTCTACTCTGAAATTTTAGATGATATAACAACAAACAGCCACTCAATTCAGGTACTATAACTTACATGCAAGTTTCCATCCCAGTTCAGATTTTTAAACATGAATTTCATGCTCATCCTTTGACTCCAACTACTATTTTGCAGGTAGCACCTTTTTAACAATCCTAAATTCTTCTGTCACTGACCTCCCTACCATGTTCGATGGTGAGTCTTAAATTTCAAACTTACAATCTACTTTCCCAACACTAGGATTTACATGTACAGGTTCAGACACACATTGGTGAAAACAATAGAATACATATTTATGAACTAATGACACTAAAATTCACATGTACAGGATAAAAAAACGATTCTGTTACAGAAAGTATGGCATAGATACTGATCCTATTACACCCATTTCTAAATTTCTACCTTTCGTATCGACATGAAGACAACCTACTATCAAATAACAACCTTGATGATTTGAAATGCAGCTTAGTTAATTTTACATTGGTGGACCTTATAATAATTCTGTTGACAGCCAGGACAAATTCCTTCCACGCACATCACCTGTCGGTTGAAATGTTATGCTGACTTCATTGTTTCAATTTTGACATCATCAGATGCAGCAAATTTCAATGATGGAACATCTCGGACCCAATCAAACCTCTCCTACAACAACGTAATGGCGCTGTGCTCCAGTGACAATGGGAACATGGCCGACCATATGCTCAACCAAATCTTACTACATACCTTCTCAAATTTGGATCCAGTTCATAAGTAACCCATCCTTAACTATTCCACCACACAGGTTGAGTTTACTCTTCCGTGCTATGTTTGTGTTACTCCAACTCTGTCACATTCCCCTACTTTTCCCATGGGATTGTCAGATTACAAATTCTGCTTCTTGGATTGTTTACCCTAACTTATGTACTTACCCAAAATTTGTTTGCAATCTCCAAAATACTGTGCAAAATTTGGCACCCGCACAGCACCAGTTTCCTGCTCTTAATCCCTGAGGTATTTTGCACTACACATAAAAACATATCGATGTTACTTGCTAGCCCGCGCATGTGCGCGGGGATACCTGCTAGTTTTACATGCAAACTAACGTCAATGCAAAATCGTGAGAATTCAACCAAATGGTACAGCCATTTATTATCCATCCAGCAAGAATGCTGAAACAAATAATATGTTTACTAAAAAGATGCCTATAGCAAAGTATACAACTACATGGGAGCTCTGTAATATCTCAAGGCTTTGCATCCAACACAACACAGAAGTTGTAGCACCACCCTTGTTCACATGTTTGCTATTTGCTATTTAGTAGGTACAGTATCCAGCATGGATTGTAAAAGAATAGTGACGAAAATTATACCCTTCTCACCCGCCCCCAAAAGAAACAAGAAATCATACACAAAGCAAAACCCGTTGAGCAAAATACACATGCCTCCTAAACTGTTTCTCAACACCTCGCCCTGTAATCTGTGGTGTGGGAGACTGTATAGCCCCTCACCTGTATCCTCCATATGGCTGCTGACCACCGTATGCTGCACCCATCTGATTGTAGGCAGCACCGGGAATTCCTCCAGGAGCCATCCCCATAGGAGGACGCATTGGCATCCCCTGGTTCATCCCCATCCCCATGTTCATTCCTCCCATCTGTTGTTGGTTCATCCCCATCCCCATTCCCATCGGTTGTTGGTTCATCCCCATCCCCATTCCCATCGGCTGTTGGTTCATCCCCATCCTCATCTGTTGTTGATTCATTCCCATTCCCATTCCCATCCCCATGCCCATTGGCCGGTTCATTCCCATTCCACCACCATAACCGGCACCGGCACCAGGACCCATACCCATGCCCCTGCCAACACCCATTGAGTTGGGAAGAGGTGCCATTGAACCTGCACCAGCCCGACCAATGCCAGAACCAGCTCCCATGGCTTTGCCCATGGTGACTGTAGACACAACAGGTGCTTGGTTGATTTTCTTTTCCTGCCTTTTCTCCTTGCGATTAATTGAATCAAAGTCAACTCCAATATCAGCATGAGGATTCGCTTTTGCTGTAAAAAACAAACACAATGAGGTCAGCCAATACAAAGGTAAGCTGTTGGCATTGCGGGGAAAAAAAAAAGAAACCCTGACAGGCCACTTACGTCCAGAAATGTCCAGATTGACTAGACCTCGGCTCAAAGTATCAGACCACAGTTTAGATTTGGGCTCAAACTTCTTCACTGGCTCAGTCTGATTAACTTGCAAAGCAGAAATGATTGTTTCTGGGGGAGCTGATGAGCTTGACTGCAATGAGAAGCTGCCACCAGTAGGCACTGAATTTGGCACACCAAGGGGCTGGGATGCCCCCCGAGAGATCAAGGTGGGCTGGAGTGCTGGTGTGCTAGTTTGTGGGAGGAAGTTTTGCTGAGATGGTTGTTGATTTGCCGGAGCAGCAAACTGAGAAGTCTGTGGAGGAATGTAGGACGGTGCTCCATTCTGTGTAGGAACCCCAGACAGGCTGTCAATACCAGACCCTGACGCTGGTTGCATAAAGAAGTCCGATTGGCCTGATGGCAGATTGGGTGCTACAGATTGAGGCACCTGCGAAGGAGGAAATGATGGGGCGGCAGTCTGGGGAAACTGAGACTGGTTGGCAGCACCAGGATGAGGCGCTTGTGAATAAGCAAACGCAGGGGCAGCCTGAGGTGCCTGAGAAGGAGCAAATGATGTGGGAGCATCCTGAGAAGGAGCAAATGATGTGGGAGCAGCATGCAATGGGCCAGCAAATGGCTGAGGTGCCTGAGAGGGGAAATTAGTAGGAACTGGCTGCTGGAGAACCACAGACGGGTTTGCTGGTGCTACCTCTGAAGGGAAGGAGGCTGCGTTTGCAAACATATCTTGCTGCTCAGGTGCAGCGTTTGATGCAAAACTGAGATCACCAAGAGTGTCTCCAAAACCAAAGCTTGCGGCTGAAGCAGGCTGGAAAGGGTTCACATCCGCACCAGGTCCAGTGGACTGGAAAGAACCAGCTGGTGCAGCATGTGTCTGAGGTAGTGCTGGACTTTCATCAAGAACTGCCTTGAAAGGTGTAGGATCCCCAAAAGGATTTGAGGCATCAATCTGTTGCAAAATTAAAAGACAATAAAAAGAATTCTTAGATTAGCTATTATGACTAGATAGATTATAACTTTATAAGAAAACACTAACAGACAATATAACCAAACGAAGTTACTTGATGTTTGAATGTTTGATTTAAAACATGCCTACTGACAGAAATTCTGTCGTTACTACTCCTTGTGCTTCATTTAAGTGTAGTTTTAATAGAAAACTATATTATGTTAACAAGGCATTTCCCTTATAGCATTTAGCTTATCTAATACATCAAACTCCACAAAGTTGTGAAAACCTCTTGCTATGTTTTAGAACAGTTGCAAGCCAATTTAAGAACCCATGCATTGCAAAATAGCATCACAAACCCAACAAGAACAAATACATGAATACAGTAAGTTATGCATATACCTCGCCAAATCCAGTGGAAGCAGGAGGCATGCCCACGAAACTATTTGTCTCAAAACCTGAATTTGCCGGTGCTTCAACATTTGATGTGGTCGTTGGTTGAGGCACAGACACCAAAGCCAACGAACTAATAGGATCTGATCCAAACAAATCCATCTCCAAGCTATTCGCTACTGGTGCAGGGTTTACAGGAGGGGAAGAATCTGAAAAGGGATATAGATCACCAAACATAATATCAGCACATATTTACCAAACAAAGATGTTGATACTAGCAACATGCCAGGTTAGGTACCACCATTCCCCTGTAGATTGATCTCGTATATGAAAAAACACCAAATATTCCTTCCATACCGATGTTCTCATTACTTCCATTTACACAAGTGGTGTATTTATCGCTGAAACAGAACAAACTATACCTGGTACAGATCCACGTGGATCAAACTCATCAAATCCATTAGGCTCAGCATGAGCAGTTGGTGGTGCAGGTACATCTTCAACAGTATTCTCATGAACCCCATTCACATGTCCTGCAGGAACAGTTGTTGCAGGAACTGAAGGAGAGGACACCCTTGGTACAGCAGCAGGAACACTTCCTCCATTTCTGAGATTTGAAAGTTTCAGTAAGGGACCATTGCTCAGCCAAGAAATTAAAGCATCCAAAATAGAATACTGACCTGTCATCGTGAAGATTGTCCTGGCCATCTCTTGTAACATCTTCATAGTTCGGTGGTGGTGAAGCTATTTGCTGGTTAGAAAGCTTCCGCTCTATAGGCCTGTCATCGCAGGTAACAGAACTTAGAAGGATTACTCCAACAAATAAGCTAAGAAGTTAATGTACACGACCACTCTCCCATTATTTACCTATCATCCTGAGTAGGGGCATCAGCATTGCTGCCACGGCCACTGCAAGGGAAGAAGGGTGTTAAGATCCACTAAGAGCCCTAAAGCATTCCGTACATTAGTTGCTGACAACAACTATGGACAATAAGTAATAATTTCAAGTTGAAACAGAAAACAGACCGGGATGAATAAGCTTCGTCATCCCCATATGAATCCCTTTCCCGGCCATAGCTCCTGCGACCTGCTCCTTCAGCATATTCATGGTTGCTATGACTTCCTTTGTATTCATCTTCTCTATAATCTCTGCCATAGCGTTCATTAGAATCTCTGGAATAACGATCTCCTTCCCTATTGGGCGTGTCTCCAGGTCCACCATATCTGTCATCGTCCCTGTATCCATAGTCTCTTTCCCTCCCATTTCCATTTCTGTTGTCATATCTACTGCCATAGCTGCCTTCATAGCGGTCATTATCATAACCACCACCATATCCACCTGGGCTCCTGCCACCAGGGGCAAACGCACTCCTGTACCTAAAGATGATCAGATAAAGGTAGTCAGTTCAACAACAGGAACTTAAGCATCTGCAAGACAGTATGCACTAATCAATATGAAGCAAGCATGGCATAAAGCTATACTTACTTGTCCCTGGTAGCGAGTGCTTTCTGTCTAACTTCCTGTATCCTTTCTTTATCATTAACTAAACTAACAAGGCTCTGGGATTTCCTTCGTACATTGCTACCTTGATCTCTCCCAGAAGAATCAATGTACTGGAAGTCAGCTAGTGCCTGGAATTTCAAGCATAGTGTTAGTGCACCAAACAAGCAAGATACAAGAATCCCCAATGCCAGAACCAAACTTGAAGATGGTCTTAATTAAAAATATAATGCAGAAAAGATGGCGGTTAGCATTACTGATATCTGATAAGCATGCTCTCTTATGTCATCAATAACTCGTTCAGTACCATGCGCCACCAGGTAATCCAAGACAATCAATCCCTAAAGGCACGGGAGAGAGAAAAATCAGTTTCAGGTCTTCAAAATATTAATGTAATAGTTATTAGTGTTTTCACATAAATCCCAAAAAATAAACAATGTTTGAGTATTCGTGGCACCAGGACAATTTCTTACCTTGTAAACGTGACGCCAATTTTTACCAGTGTCACTGACCCTCTTCCACACAATGTTCATGATCATCTGGTACTCGTGACTGCAAACGGACATGCAAACCACATTAGCACCAGCAAAACTGGTTTCTGTTCAACAAGTAGCCAATCAGGAAAGAGGGGGAAATAGCATACTAGTTGTGCGTTGCTTGAGCAATGTCTGCAAGAAGAGATCCATGTGGGCCCCACGGTTCGTTGCTTGTGGCATCAAGGATCTGTACATAAATTAGAACAAGAACGGAGATACCACGTCAAAACAATTCCTTTTTGTAACAACTGGCAAGGAAAAATAATAATAAAAGAAAACAAACAAAAGCCCCCCAAGAACATGCTTGTGGATGAAAGGGCGAGAGAGCGCACAGATCCCTCACCTTTTGTTCTATTCCAGGCACCTTGAGGACCTTCTTGTTCACCTCTCTTTTTCTGCAGAAGCAAGACAGTGAAAACAAATTCCTATGTCAATTCATGCCGCCAGAGCTAGCAAACAAACGCGGCTCGAAATCACACGCAGTAAACGACAGGAATACAGCAGGCAATTCACGTACAAGTCCCGGACCGTCTGATCGAACACTTTCTTCATGGCTCCCTTTTTGAAAACTAGCTCGTTATATGCCCAGCTCTATGTCCTCCTCAGTTGGCCACCTGCAACAGTCAATTCATCCGCCCCGTAAGATCCAACAGCGATCGAGATCCCACCGCAAGCATTCCCCACTTGCACTCCCATTTCGACCTCGGCTGGAGGCTCAGAGCATGAATCCGGGACCATGCTCAAGCCCAGCAATTCGAACGGCATTACAAAGCCCGGCAGCACAAAATTCGAAACAGCTCCAGCAACCAAAAAGGGGTGGAGGAGCTAGATCTACGCGGGCCGCGCCGCCGGCAACCTCACGACCGCGGCCGTGCCACGCGCAACAGATCTAGCAGCCACCGACACCGCCGCGTCCCCGGAGGAGATCCGGCGCCCGGGCCATTCCCGGCCCAACCGACAAGGAAGCGCGCCCGCGAGGGAGGAGACACGGCGGCGGCGACGGAAACAGCCAGAAGCGCACCTGAGGAGGAGGCGGGGCGGCGGAGCAGATCGGCCCGGCCCGGCGCGGCGCGGCGACGCGCGGGGGATGGGGGCGGTGGCGGGAGTCCACGGGGATTCCACGCGGCGGGAGGCGGGGCGAGGAATGGGGGAGGGTGGCGGTGGTCGCGCCCGCTTCCCTTGGCTTTCCGGCCCTTTTCTTCCTCCTCCCTCCCTCCCTCCCTCTCTGGCTTCCTGAGCTGTCGCCCGCTCGCCGCGACGCGCTGCGGTGCGGTGCGAATGGGTTGTGCCGTGCGCTGGGTTGGCGAGCAGGGAGGGGAAAGAGGAGGCGGCGAAGGGAGGTGCGTGACGAATATTTTGTGTGTGCGTGTTTTCTTTTTCTTTTTCGCGCTTTGGTTTGGTGCATGCGCGAACGAATAATGATTGAATCGGACGGTTAGGGGAGAACAGAATAATTAATCGACGGTGATTAGCTAAGACGGCGAAATGTTTCCTTTTTTTTACATTCTCGCGTTGATTAGAATTTGTGTGGGGTTGTTAAAAACGAGCTGGAGCTGGGGAAGGGAGAAACACGGGTACGGTCACCGATGACTCCATTTTTGAAAATTCAATTGTTGGGGAGGTTTAGTTCGACCTGGTTATTACTGGCTGGGTGGCTGGTAGGTGGGCCAGGCTGGAAGGACGGGAGGCCGTCCTTTTACGACGGCGTCAATCGTCAAACCCTCCTGGTTTCTTCTAGAGCTTAGCAAGCTCGCAATCACAAGACTAGTCCATCTTTTTTTCTTTTGTTTTGTTTTCATTTTCTTGGGGAGTACTCCGTAAGAACTACGCACAGATGAACTTGGATTTTCTTGCCAAGAAATCAGTGCCATGCTTACACCACACCACGTGTGCTGCTAGGCTCGCACTAGTTCGTTCGCCTAACCCCATGTGAGGTGTGAGCTCCCCAATTTCATTCTTTTTTTTCTGCCGTTTTTTTTATCAGAGTGGACATTAGCGCATCTGATTAGTACCCCGCACAGATGCAATGCGGAAAGCAATATCCTTTGCTCCCCCGATTAAGAAATGGGAACCGGAGCAAACATGGCTGCCGGTGCCAGATGACAATGACAACCGACAGGCGACCATCTTCTCCTAATGGCCCGTGCCTGTGCCTGGCTACCATCATCAGGCACTGCTAGACTGCTGGTACACGGAGTACACCTCATTGACCTCAATGACCACCACAGATCTGGTTGGTGACACTGATAGACACCCCAGAGGCCACCCAAAAATGCGCCCAAAACCGGGGATTGAGAGATGAAATCTGGCTGCCGATCTGGGGTTGGCCCTCGCATGATTTTTTTTTAAAAAAAACTCCCCCCAAAAGGCCTTAACTGGGCACTCCAGCTTTCTCTGTTGGTACCATCAGCTGTGCACCGACGCAGACGCCATGATTAAAGCTTATTAATTAAAGAAGCAGAGGCTGATGATGCCAAATTGTTAGGTCGCGAGGAGGAAGAGGAGGACCGGTGGTATCCGGAAGAAAATAGTGCGTACAAGTCCGCGTGGAATATGCGGGTGTCAGGGCTTGCTTATGTATGCGCCAGCGAACGTACGAATCGCTTTCGGAGTCGGGCGGTAGGAGGAACAGGTCAGTCTGGAGCTCCTGACCCGACCGTTGCAGTTGAAGCGTCCGCGTCGAGCCAGCCCACACGCCAATTCACCATTCACCAACTACTTGTAGCTTGTTCAACTTCAAGCGTGGCCGTCCACCGATCCAACCGGGCCTCCTTTTTCATTCTAAACAGGCCATGGCCCGGACTATACCGGGTGGGTCATCCTCACCTGGGCTGTAACTGTAACGGGCCACGCATTGCGAAATAGGAAGAAAAAAAAGGAAGGAAAGAGAAGCCCATCGCACAAGATTGTCTTGTCTCGCCGGGCGTCCCCAGCAGCTTCTAGGCTCTCTAGTCTGCTACCCGCCGTCACGGAAAAACGCGACCGGCCCAGCCCAAGCAGCCACCGAGTCGCCACCACTTCTCCTTCTCGTTTTTCCTCTGGGAACTCCGGCCGGTTCCCCACATCGCCGCGTTCCGCGGCGCGCCGCTGCCGACCGGGGCGGGGCGGGGCGGGGCGTCGGCGGCGAGCGCAGGCTTACCCTCCTCCGCAGCCTGCGTGAATCCCCGGCGTCAGGTGGCCGGATAGGTCATAGGGAAACCGACTGGGCCTCACGACGATCAGGTTAGATGACCACTGCAATTTCTCGGCATGGCGTCAGGATCTCTACATATTCCGTGTCCTTTGATCTCGCAACACTGATCTAAGTTTAGGGAGCGTTTTTATCTTCCGATGAGGTTATTAGTTGATACTTTCTCTCTGTGAATTTAGCTAAGCTTAGGATAGTTTGAGCTAGGACCATTGTAAAACATCACATTGTAATTTAGAAGGGAGGGAGTAGAAATGTGCTCTGTTGCTCTGGACAGACATTCACCGTTAAGCGAGGATCAGCAAAAAAAAAAATTGTAAAGTGCTCATTGAATTTTTTTTGAAAGGGCGGCAAATTTTTATTAGACGATAGAAAAATGAGAGATTATAAAACAAGAAGCGTTGACAGTTGGGCCAGGCAGTAATAACCTAGCAAGGTGGAACACAACATGATCATTGATCAAGTAACCAGATTTCTAGGCACAAGGAAAAATACCCAGCAGGATCATTAATTCAATTTCCAGGAAGAGGCAACAAACCTTTTCCATTTCCAGGTTGAAGAAACAAACCTTGCGAGGATCAGGATTAAGTATCCATCCCTCCTCAAAGAGTCCACAAATGTATACCCTTCCCTTATGTACATCACCACACAAAGGAGCTAGTACAATACTAGAGTATACCAAGTCACCACCAACGGTAAAAAAAAGAAAAAATAGCGCACCCTCCTGCCCATTTCTCCCAGGAAGTATACCATCCCCCCTACCCCCAATTATAAAATACCTTACCTCTCTCACCATTTACCTCCACCACCCCAAATTAAATTTACACCGTTACATCCCCTTATACCCACACACACTATACCCTGGTCCCGTCCTCCCGCCACAAAACTAGGAATTTAGAGGACGCTACTACGTCGTCCATCATGAACAAGCAAATTAGGTTGCCAGCGAATCCTTCTTGGCAGCGCCGAAGTGCAGTTACCTTGGCTGCGGGCGTGCTGGGAATGATTTCGCATGCCTCATCTGTGGAGTTGGCCGAGGGGTTGATGAGCTGCTCATTGTCTGTGAGCGCAGCAGCATGTCCACCATGGATGAAGTCTGGTAGGCCTGGATTAGGCTCTCGCTGTCCGTCGAGTCCCCGCGTGCGGTTGCCCTCTGCCATGAGTGGGAGCTCAGGCCTGAGAGGACATATGCCCGACCAGATGCCTCATACCTTTGCCGATTGGCCATCCGATCTTGCATCTCCTTCAGCTCAGCACCCAATGCTTGGCACAGACGATCACCGGACTGTCCTGATGCCGATCCCATGATCATTCTCTGGCAGTCTTCAAGTAGAGAAACAGCGTTGGTCAGGTCACCACGCTCTGCAGAAAACCTTGCTTCAGCCATCACCTCGGCTGCATGAAGACGGTTCTTCTGGCGGTCCACCTCGATTGACACGCTTTGTACTGAGACGAATGCTGGCCTGGAGATCTCCACTTGCACATCTGCCATATTCACTGTCTCCTTCATCAGTGGATCTTTGTAGACGCAGCCAACCTTGAGAAGTGCGGTTTCCCCATAGCCTGGTGGAACGTTTACAGACACAAGAAAATCCCTTTCCTCTTCAGCATACAGGTCCCCAACATCTATGGAGCCATTCCTCTTATCATCTGAAACTCTGCTAGAATAGCTGCCTGATCTGATGGAGCCAAAGTGCACGTCAGGGTGAAGGCTCTCCACCTTAACATGCAGACCTTGTGCAACTACACTCAAAAGCCCACCAATGCACTGCGCAAATGCATCTTGAATAGCAGCCTCTGTCTCAATGAATGAAAAGGTCCCACCAGAAGTTTGTGAGATGGAGTGCAGGGAGACGGAATCATGGTCAGCACCAAATCCAAAGACATGAACAGGTACCTGCTGGTTACCATTAGTGGATGGCAAGAGCGCACAATACTCTGGTGCTCCTTTGTGTACACCAGCGGTTGGTGAGACTGTATAGGTATCTTGACCGTCTGATAAAAGGATGATGCTGCAGACTGGATTCTTGGCCTGGCGTTCTTCGATCACCTTGGAGCCTTTCCTGAGGCCCTCTGCAATATTGGTCCCTCCATTTGACGTCAGTGAATTAACAGCCAGCAAGCTTTGCTGCCGACCAGACTCAGTCATCCTACGAAGTGGGAAGAGCCTACGTGCGGATGATGAGAAGGCGATGACAGAAAGCCGATCAGAGGATCCAAGGTTCTGAATGACAAATCCCATAGCCCTCTTCAACAATGCTAGTTTGGTACCAGCCATACTTCCACTGACATCAAGAACTGTGATGAGATCAACAGGGGCACGAGTTGTACTTAGTCCGTTGCCATCTCCGAGATTGCTGGATGACTGCAGATGCTGAGCAAGGGGTGCCTTAAGGTGAATTAGAACAGTGAAGTTTCTTTCTGATGAATTTTCAGGTACTTCAGTGAACTCTGGATATGTTTTTATCTCTACTGTTCTCAAACAGCCCTGTTGAGTGTCATCTTCACACAACAAATCCAAGGGTTCATCATCGTTGAAAGTACTAGGGTCTGTGTCAGGCAGGAATGAAGCCAGATGATGAAGCCGGCCAGAAGAGCGTGCACGGGGAAGTGGTCGCAATATGTTCATATGGCCTCCATTTTGGTACCCATTAACTGGATTAATCCTTACATTTCCTTGGGGTAATTCAGCAGGCAGGGGGCCTCGGAATGGGAGCTCCTTCCATTTGATACGGCAGACTGGGCAGCTGCTGCTTCCGTGCTTAACATTTGCCGAAATACAATGGAAGTGGAAGGTGTGCGAGCACTCTGCTGTGAAGAGAGCATGGCCCTGACCAGGCTTCATTGTGGTCAAGCATATGGCACATGTTTTCTGGAAAAGAAGCGGTGAAAAGTATAAGAATAAGAAATAGGCATCTAATCTAAGAATGGTAAAAGCATGTAAAGAAGAAATAGACATCAAACCTACCCCACATCTTTCATAGATAAATTTACAGTGAGGAGGAAGTCGATAAATTGTTTGATACTTTGGTCCTAAAGAAGTACTCTATATTTAAAGTGCTGTCATGGCTGATCCCAAACGGTGGTCATATGCCGCAGTTTCGGACTTGCAGCCAGAAAGCAGCCGTTCTGAAGTTATATTGAAGTAACATGCGTCCTTTTCGCTCGGCTTATAAGCGTACTTTTTCAGCCAACGAACAGTGTTTTTCTCTCATAACAAATCAGCGAACAATGCTTTTAGCCATGACTTTTCATGCTAAGCGAAGAGGCCTTTGGTTTTTGGTTTTTGAAGAAAAACATCCTCTACAATCAGTCATGTAGCCATAAGCAGCCCATGGTCAAACTAATCTTAATATTATCCATCGAATTAGATGCCTTAATCTGAATTAGTTATTGCTGACTAGTTAATACACCTCAGTCCAGAACAAAAAGAAGAATAAAGGGGCGATGACCTCAGGCAACCAAATACTAGCAGCGTGTCCGAAACAAGTAGCTGCAGACGTTGCAATTAATAAGTATTGCAGGTTTGCAACTGGGCCATGGTCGGAATACTTTTCTTTTGCAATTCTGTCATCAGGGCGCCCCAAAGCAAGCCGGTGGCGGGCTCTCGGGAATCCGTAGAGTCCCTGTGCTGCAACATGCAAGTTTGGAGCAAGAACGCACAAGGGATCTGAGAACAGTGCCGGAGCTGTTCTGAAAAGGATGCTATGCCTCCACAAAAAGAAGTGAAGCTAGAGGGCAGGCTATGGAGGAGAAAAGGGAAGAGGAAAAAAAGTGAATGATGAATGGGAGAGGGCCATGGTGGTGGTGGACTAGGGCTGGAATGTGAGAGAGGAGAGCAGGGAGGAGGGGAGGATGACCCCATGGTTAAAGAAAAGACAAACTCCCCCCCACTTCATGATGATATTCCTCCACCATTGCCCACCTTTTGCGTGTGCGGATGTGTGATGAAAGCTACTGGTAGCACTGTTGCATGCATCATTTGGAGCAAAAGAACATCACAGCACAGGTGTACAACTGCCGCAGCCTGAATGAACACTTGCTACTGCAGCTCCTGCTGTGAATATTTTTTTTTCTTGTTTGGAGCTGACCTGCTAGGCAGCTACTGCAGTTGAAGATTTGAAGGACCAAGATAAATTAGCAGAGCAAGCAGGAGAGTGATCTTTTGAAGTTTTATTACATGGGTGGATCTTGGCAATAAGTTGCAACCTTTAGCGGATCGATGGACGGAGACGGAGACGGGAGGACGGACGGTACCTTGAAGGATTTGCTGCCGGATTTGGAGAGGCGGAGCCCGGCGGACGTCGGCGTCGGGGTGGTGGGCATGAGAGCGCCGGCGCCGGCGCCGTTCACCTTGCCGTTGGCGCTGCTCTGCTCAGCCGTCGGGGTGGTGTTGGTGCTCGTCGCGGCGGACGACGAGGAGGCGACCGGAGACACGAGCGCCGCCGTGGATGAGGCGGTGTTGGGCGAGCTGGCGTCGTCGCCTTCCAGCGTCCGGGGCACGTAGACGCAGAGGTTGAGCCCCAGCGACATCTTGGCCTTCCGCCATCTGCTCTCCATTATGCCCGCGCAGTCGCAGCTCGGCCTCAAGCTTTCGCTGCTGCTGCTGCTAGCTTGCTGAGCTGAGCCTGAGCTGACTGTGAGTTGAGCTACTTGTTGTTGTAAGAAGAGAGAAAGAAGGAAGAAGGAGGTGGGTGAGTGCTGGTTGGGTATTTGGTGGGGAGGTCAGAAGCAGATTTGGTGGCTGGCAGGAGGAGCAGCCGCCGCTGCGGAGTCCATGGCCATGCGAAGCACAGCACCCTGAGACCGGAGCCTCGTAGCAGCTTGGGAAATCAAGAAAGAGAGGTTAAAGAGGAAAGAGAAAGGGAAAGAGGCTCGTATGGTATGGATGGATGGCTATTTGACCTTAGCAGCCAAGCCAAGCCAGTGCGATGAGAAGAGAGAAAGGGAGGAAGGAGCAGCCTTTTAACAAAGAGGAAAAGCAGCAACACCACCAAAGCAAGCAGGAGCACAGGCCCCCTATGGCCTATGTGGGAGAAGGAAAAGGTTGGGGAAGAGCTGAATGATGGCGAGGAGCCGAGGAGTGAACACAACAGCAGCACAACACAAAGAGGAGAGACCTCTCTCCGTTCACAGGCAGGCCTCAGCTCTGGGCTCTGGGAATGGTGACCACTGACCCACAGACCACTCGGTCGCCTGTGCTTCTGTGCGTACTCCTACCTACACTACCTGTCACATCAAATCTTACAACACATGCATAACATATGCATAGAGTACTAAACGTAGACAAAAAAAAAATCTAATTACATAGTTTAGTTATAAATTACGAGATAAATCTTTTAAGTCTAATTAGTCCATGATCGGACATAAATTGCCAAATAAAACGAAAAGTGTTACATTAGCCGAACCCAAATATTTTCACCAACTAAATAAGCCCTATGTATAGCGCCTACTGAACTGTCCAGCTCGGCTCAATGCAGGAGTATTTGCCCCGTATTTTCATGTGCATGCTTTCTGCTTCGTGCGCCACGCCGAGCTGGACTTCTCGTCGGCTTCGGCGGCAGCCTCTGTGCCTCTGTGCCCTGCCCCTGCATTGCACCGCAGTTCATCAGGAGAGGACGGTAATTTTCTGACGTGCTTTGTTGCCTTCTTTTTATTCCCCCAATGATGCGTGAAAGAGAAACAAAAACAAGAAAAAAAGAAAAAAAAGAAGATTAAAAAGAAGGCCCGCCGGGTCAAATTCGTCTCCTCCTTTCTCCTGTAGGAGTATATTTGCATAATTCCTTTCCCGGCGGCGCCTCCCTGTCACGGGTTTCCTCGCGTCGCCGTTGATGGGCACAGCCATTTACCATCTCCACTGCCGAGTTGCTGTTGTGCGTGTGTGTGCCACTAGTTTTATAATAAGTGTATATATATACACACACACTTCATCCATCGAAAAATAATTATACATGTTGTTTCTCAAAAAGTCATGCATTTTAAAATTTAATCACATTCTGTATCTATGATGCATCATAAATAGATTGATTGTGGAATTTATTTTAGTAATGAACTGATATTGATGATATTTTCTATAAATATTGTTAACTGTAAAAACTTGTCGAAAAGTAAAAGATGTGGTTGTTTTTGGACCAAGAGAGGCATATGCTGTGGACAGAGCTTTCTTCCTCCACTAGTGTTATACACCGTATGTACTACTACCTTTATTTCTTGTCCCTTCTCTTCAACGTGTGTCACATGTTCAATCCTTCATCTCTGTGTGTGTTTGCTGTCGTGTGATCGTGTGGTTTGATAAAAAAACAACATGCTCTGATTTCAGTTTCATCCAGGGAAGAAGAGAGGAAGGGAAGGGGAAGCAGAGCGAAAGCCCTTTCGGGAGCTGAACCTAAAACCTGCCCAAAAATAGGAACCCAGGTAAGCTAAGCAGTCAGTGGTGGGCGTAGCGTACAGTAAGCCGTAACCGAAAAGGCGAGGGGCGACTGAAGCGTGCGAGAACCAAGGAAGGAGACGATGGTGACTGGGCTCCGGCTGGGACGACTCGAGAGAGAGGTGCTTGAAAATGAAAACAATGGCGGTCGTAGAAAAGCAAACCCTCCCGTGACTTTGTGTAAAGGAGGGAATGAGAGCAAACGCATGCAGCGCAGTGAGTACTAGTGTCATCCTGCCGGTGCCGGGCACCTTTGCCCTGCTGCCTCGATGTCTGTCCTTGCGTGCACTAATGAGGTCAACTGCAACTCTGGCTGCTACGAATTCCAACTGGTCAGTACATACTCTCGCCATGCCTTGTTCTCTCTTTATAAAGCAGTCCGGGAGAAGGTGTACTCGTGTTTTAGTGATATAAACCTGTATTGAAGCTGTGTACGTGGTGGGTATCATTCCATCCGTACATGCTCTCATCATGCCTCGTTCTCTCTTTATAAAAAGACACGTGTGTCCGGTACCTAAATTAGAGGTAGTCAAAGTCAACGATTAAAATGAGTAAACCCCTGAGGAATCCGCGCCCTGAAAACCTCCTAAAAAAGATCGAGTTAAGGCTCCACCTACACCATACACCGATCCAAGCTACGCGCGTATGCAGCAGGGTCGTGCACGAGGGTGTGCAGCCTGTACGTCCGTACAGGGCCCCCCAAATTTACAGGGCCTCAAAAAATAAGCCCAACAGTAGAAGACCCTATGTATTCTAGTGAGGACAGAGCAGCAGAACGCCAGTTCGAGTCCGCAGCCCTTGCGGCGGCTTCGCATGCGTGGCGACGGCGCGACGCTTCGTGTTCATCTGATCATCTCGTCTCCCGTCTCCAGCCGGCGATCGTCACTCGTCAATTCATCTAGCAAGCAGTTAGCAGTGAAGCAGGCACCAACGATAGAAACCAGGAAGAGGTCCAGGCGGAGGCCCCTGCAGGACTGAAGGTATTGTTTTTTTTTAATTCCATCTGTATTGTATTAATTAAATCCTTCATATGAAAGTTTACTAGTCTAGAACTACTTGTATAATTTTAATTTTATTCTTTTCATCTTTTGAAGCCATGTCTTCTACAAATCGATCTAGAAAATATGAATCCGGTTACCAAAAGCGTAAGAAGAAACAAAGAATTGAGGAGTTAACTCAGTCTCAGAAAGGAGCAATGGATAGATTTGTTATAAAAGAATCAAACGTGCATTCAGGTAATGAGGCAGAGGCCGTTGATCTTGGTCCTGCACTTGATAGTAATATTGAAAATGATCTTAGAGATGGCCAGACAGGGACAGAAAATAATGGTGAGCTTCAGGAAGTTCCTATTAATAACACAGATGTTGAAACACATAATGATGGTGATAACAGTGAGGATATTGGTTATTCTTTTCAGCCTGATATATTTGATCCAAGATATGTGGATTCATCTTCAGATAATATTTCCATAGAAGAATCCTTTCTAGGATTTTTAGATGTAAATGATACAACTGGACAAGGACTTTTTGATGTGCTACAGAATGAACTAAAGTGTCTTGATCTTGATATTGATGATGTGAGAGGCCAAGGTTATGACAATGGGTCAAATATGAAAGGAAAATATCAAGGGGTACAAAGGAGACTTTTGGATGTAAATCCTAGAGCTTTTTATTCTGCTTGTGGTTGCCACAGCCTTAATTTGACACTTTGTGATATGGCCAAGACTTGTGGTAGAGCTAAAGACTTCTTTGGAATCATCCAACGCATTTATACAACTTTTGCTAATTCCACTAAGAAATGGCAGATTCTGAAAGATAACATAACGGGATTGACTCTCAAGTCAGTGTCCGCTACATGATGGGAGAGTCGTGTTGAAAGTTTAAAGCTATCAGATTTCAATGCGCCGACATTCGAGAGGCTCTACTTCAGGTATTTGGCATTGACATATTAATAACTATACATTTTCTCTGGCTCTCCTCAAAATTTAACTTATCTTTTTTTCTTTTAAATTTCAGGTTTCTGATGCTGATAATGATTTAAAAACTAGCAGTGAGGCTAAAGGTTTGGCAAATAATGAACTTGGAGAATTTGAATTTATAGTGGCAATAGTCATTTGGTATGAGGTACTGTATGCTGTTAATTTAGTCAGCAAGCACTTGCAAGCAAAGGATATGCTTATTGATGTTGCTATTGAGAAAGTGCAAGGGCTAATTTATTTTTTCAAAGGGTACAGAGAAACTGGTTTCTTAGAAGCATTGGAGGCAGCCAAAGGAATTGCACTTGAGCTAGATATCGGCATAACATTTCGTAAAAAGCGAGAAATTAAAAGAAAGAGACAATTTGATGAGAACCCAGATTACACAAATGTTGCCACACAGTCTCCAGAGGAATTATTTAGAACCACCTATTTTATACCTATTGTTGATCAAGCTATTGCCTCGCTTACAAGAAGATTTGATCAATATCAGGAGTACCAAAAGAATTTTGGTTTCTTATTTACTTCCGACTCATTGCAGTCATTGGATAGTAATAGCTTGAAATCTTCTTGTGACAATCTTGAAGCAGTCCTTAAAAGAGATGGGAAATCTGATATCGATGCCAATGAACTATATACAGAGTTGAGATTTCTTCAGGATTTCATTCCAAGAGAAAATATGGGTCCTCTTGAAATCCTCAAGTTTCTAAAGCGGCATGATTGTTTTCCCAATGCAGCTATTGCATATAGAATTTTATTGACCATTCCTGTGACTGTTGCATCAGCGGAGCGGAGCTTTTCTAAGTTGAAGCTATTGAAGTCATACTTGCGTTCTACAATGACACAAGAAAGACTTAATAATTTGGCTACGATAGCACTTGAGAGTGGATTGCTCGAGAAGATTAACTATGAGCATATTATTGAAGATTTTATTTCAAAAAACACTAAGAGAATGATGTTATTCAAGTAAAGATTAGTTCAAAAGGTACTATTATTAATACATCACATTTGCTATACAATATTTATATTATTTTAGCTATATTTGGAACTTTGATTGAGGCCTCACTTAGAGCTTCGAACAGGGTCTATAAATCTGACGGCATGGCCCTGGTATGCAGACGGGGCACCCTCAACCGCGTTCCGACTCATACGAGGCTCGCTCGACGGAAAGCCTCGACCTCGGAAAATCTCCGACTCGCACGACCCAGGGTCGACCCCCCTCACCCACCTACTCACCGACAAAGCATTCAATGCAACCACTTCCACCAATGTGGCCACAGCGCC
Organism: Saccharum hybrid cultivar R570; assembly: GCA_038087645.1. Lineage (NCBI taxonomy): Eukaryota > Viridiplantae > Streptophyta > Magnoliopsida > Poales > Poaceae > Saccharum > Saccharum hybrid cultivar. The sequence continues at coordinate 25,758,450 of JAQSUU010000198.1, forward strand.
ACCGGCGTGAGAGCGGCATCCGCGTCTAATCTTACTTTTTACTGCCCATCCCGGGATGGGCGATGAAAAGCAGCCACTATTCTTGCCATGACTAGCACTGTCCGACCGTCATGTCCTGGATTTCTGGGGCTCGGCCTTATCCGTTTTCCGTCGACCCCCCTCAGCTACGTCCCGACCCGGCCTTGACCGCCATCAGTCGAACAAAGGGACCACGACCCGTACGTCGACCACATAGAATCGCACGTCCTCTACAGCACCCCGGATGTCCCGTCGTCCCGTCATCAACATCACCACGACGCCCCAGGGAAGGCCTGCATGCACCGGGGCACGCCGCTACAGCAACACCTACAGTGCCCGCTCCGCCTTCTCCTCCAAGGCACCCCCTAGGGTTTGTAAACCTTATCCTCCCCTTGAGTCTATAAAAGGGGAGGGCAATGAGCTCTCCAAGAAGAAGGACAGACGGAAAAACAAGACAGATATCTTCCCCCCTTCTAAGATCAAGATCTCAAGCAACACTCCATTGTATTCTTTCTTTGAGACCTGGGACCGATTCCCTCTCTCACGGCTTGTAACCCTTACACAAGCACTTAGGTGCAAGAAAATACAATACTCTCCCTTCCCCACTGGACGTAGGGCCTTCTTTTGCCCGAACCAGGATAAACCCCCCGTATATTCTCTTTGCATCACCATCCGGAGTAGAGAGCACGCAACACAAATTCACTCGTCGGCTTAGGGCCCTCCCGGGTCCAAACACCGACAGTTGGCGCGCCAGGTAGGGGACCGCTGCGTGTTAACATCGCTTTCCTGCCATTTCTCCAAATGGCTGACCCCGAACATCCACTTCCTCTGGCTACGGTGATCTGGTTCGGGAGTTTGGAGTTTATGTCCCTCGGCTACGGCTATGACATGGTCCTCCTCCCACCTAGACACCCAACCGACCATGACTATTAGCTCTCCCAACGTGAGGGAGCGCTGCGCCGGTATCACCGTTCCCGCGGGCTTGTACAGCCAGGCGACGACATACCCAGCGTAGCCATCATCATCGTCCCGAGGAAGGCGATACGATGCTCCGTTCTGGCGCCCCTCGGCCAGACACCCACGCAGCGTCTCTCGTTGAGGACTTGCGTAGGATGAGCTTGGCTACGGATGAGACGCCGGCGGGGCGTCCCGTCATTCCACCGTCCGGTGCGGCTCCTCTGGTCGAATCAAGATCAGTTTCCCTAACGGCGGGGTCAATGCCGCCACGGACATTTCTTTATGGGCTGAACACGGCTGCCCCGCAGTACGCTTCCTCCGTAAGCGCCAACATGCGCGTTTACGGGGAACTCCCCGGGCACCATCTACGTTCTGCCCTCGACCTCGTAGCGTCCACACCAGCTTTCAAGTACCAGGACTCTGCGGAGAGCCCTGGTACGGAGCACCGTGCGATCGCTTCCAGCTGCTACGACCCCAGAGATCGATGACCTCACATGCATCCGTCGTATTACTATTTTGGCGCCGTGGACTCCGACTCTGCCGATGACAGTTATGATCCGACTCGCGAATGCTTCCATATCGATGGGGCTATCGCGTCGGATTCAGAAGCCGAGGCGGCCGTTGGAGGGAGAAATGCCATGCCACCTCACGTTGAGCCCCCTGGCGCACGGGACGAAGCCCAATTCCTTGGTGCGGACCAAGGAGCATAACTTGAGCAGATCCAAGAATTGTAAGTCATGCTCGACGAGGAACGAGAAAACCTGCGCCTACTTCAGCAAACCCTCAAGCGGGAGCGCGCGGCGTGCGCACGTGGCGGAGGAGCTCGAGAGAGAGCTCACGACGTCAATCATCGCATCATCTTGGACCGGGCGGGCGAACCCTCAGTCTTCAACCGAGCCAGCCAGAACGTCGTCGCCGTCGCCATGCTTCTCCGCAATATGCCTGAGCCATCTAACCCCGAGGCCCATCGGGCCCGCGATGAGATTCGAGGTCTCCTCGAGGCTGCGGCCATGCAGCAGGCCGAGAGTTCTGCCTCGAGGCGCCGCGGGTTTGCGTCGGAGCAGCCTGCGGAGCCCTCCCAACAGGAGAAAGAGGCCTCGGTTCATCCCGAGCCCGCACCATGAGGGGACAAAGCGGCCTCTGTCCGTAATCACGTCGTCAACAATCGCGAGCCCCGAGACGCCCGTGACGACATCAACGAACGCCGCAGGCGTAGAAGCGATGACGGTGCATCTCGAGGCTACCACGTGCACAGGGGCGGGCGTTATGATAGCTCAGAAGATCGCAGTCCATCTCCCGAGCTGTCGGGCCCTCGAGTCTTCAGCAAGACCATTCGTAGGACCTAGCTTCCGATTCGGTTTTGCACACCGACGACTCTCACCAAGTATAACGGCGAGACCAAACCCAAACTTTGACTCACTAATTTCCGCTTGGCTTGTCAGTTGGGCGGGCCACTGACGACCGCGTCATCATCCGACAGCTTCTCCTATTCCTATCGGACACCGCTCGAGCATGGCTCGAGGACCTCCCGCCTGGACAGATCCACAACTGGAATGACCTGGTGAGAGTGTTCGAAGGGAACTTCAAGGGGACCTACATGCGCCCGGGTAACTCTTAGGACCTCAGAAGTTGTAAACAGAAGCCGGGCGAGTCCCTCCGTGACTATATTCGGCGTTTCTCCAAACAACGCACTGAGCTTCCCAATATCACCGACTCCGACGTCATCATGACTTTTCTCTCTAGAACCACCTGCAAGGAGCTGGTCCGAGAGTTGGGCCACAACACCCCCATCACTACCAACGAATTAATAGACATCGTCACCAACTATGCCGCCGACGAGGAGGCGGTCGGTGCCATCTTTGGTGGTGACCAGGATAAGGGGAAGCGCAAGGACGAGGAACCCGAGGGCTCCAACCGGGGCGCCAAGAGAAGCAACAGAAAGAAGAAGAAGAAGAATCAGCGGGTCAAGCGCGAAGCCGCGGCTAACGACCTTGTCGCTGCCGCTGACCGCAAGAAGCCTCGAGGACCCCCCCAGTGGAGGCATTTTCGACAAAATGCTCAAAGAACCGTGTCCCTACCACAAGGGACCTACGAACCACAACCTCGAGGACTGCCACATGCTGCGGAGATACTTTGAAAGCTTACGCATCAAGAAGGACGATAAGAAGGAGAACCCCAAGGAGAAGGATGATGACAAGGACGAGGGGTTTCCCAAGATCCATGACTGCTTCATAATATACGGGGGATCCTCGACGCGTCTCTCCGCGTGCCAGCGCAAGCGGGAGCGTCGAGGTCTTCTCCGTATAGATGGCAACCCCCCTCTTCCTTGACTGGTCCGAGATGGCCATCACTTTTGACCATGACGACCATCCGGACTACATCCCTAATCTTGGAGTCTACCCACTCGTCGTTGATCCCATCATCGTCAACACGCGCCTCACTAAAGTGCTCATGGACGGTGGTAGCAACCTCAACATTATCTACGCCCAGACCCTCGACCTCCTGGGAATCAAGAGGACGCACCTCCAACCTAGCGTTGGGGGCTTCCATGGAGTTGTGTCGGGGAAACGAGCAGAGCTCGTCGGGCGGATCAACCTGCCCGTCTGTTTCGGTACCCCCTCAAACTTCAGGAAGGAGGCCCTCACTTTCGAGGTGGTTGGGTTCCACGGGACCTACCACGCCATTCTTGGGTGCCCCTGCTACGCCAAATTCACGGCGGTTCCCAACTACACCTACCTTAAGCTCAAAATGCCGGGCTCCAAGGGTGTCATCACTGTCGGACCCTCCTATGAACACGCCTACGAGTGCGACGTAGAGTGCGTCGAGCACGGAGAAGCCGTCTTGGAGTCGGCAACCTTGGCGGCAGACCTCGACGGTTTGGCCAAGGAGATCCCCGACCCCAAACGCCATGCTGGCAATTTCGAGTCCGCGGAAGACGTCAAGCTCGTACCCCTCGACCCCACCAACACGGACAAAAGGGCATTGAAAGTCAGCGCCACCCTCGATCCCAAATAGGAAGCAGTGCTCGTCGACTTTCTCCGCACAAATGTCGACATATTCACGTGGAGTCCCTCGGATATGCCGGGCATACCCAGGAAAGTCGCCAAGCACGCCTTGGAGATCCGAGCCGGCTCTAAGCCGGTGAAACAACGCTTGCGCCACTTTGATGAGGAGAAGCGCAAGGTCATCAGTGAGGAGATCCACAAGCTTTTGGAGGCCGGATTCATCAAGGAGGTTCATCATCCCGAGTGGTTAGCTAATCCTGTATTAGTTAAGAAAAAAAAGTGGAAAATAGAGGATGTGTGTAGACTATACTAGTTTAAATAAAGCATGTCCGAAAGTCCCTTTTCCTTTACCACGTATTGATCAAATCGTTGATTCTACTGCGGGATGTGAAACTCTATCGTTCCTAGATGCGTATTCCGGCTACCACCAGATTAAAATGAAGGAGTCCAATCAGCTCGCGACTTCATTCATCACACTGTTCGGTATGTATTGCTACGTTACTATGCCCTTCGGTCTACGAAACGCAGGGGCTATGTACCAACGATGTATGCAACACATCTTTGGGGAACACATCGGGCCAACCATCGAGGCTTACGCCGACGACATCGTGGTCAAAACCAAGAAGGTCAGCAACTTGGTTGATGACCTCGATGTCACGTTCAAATGCCTTAAGGCGAAGAACATTAGTCTCAACCCCGAGAAATGCGTCTTCGGCGTTCCTCGAGGCATGCTCTTAGGGTTCATTGTTTCCGAGCGTGGCATCAAGGCCAACCCGGAAAAAATCGCTGCAATCACCAAAATGGGCCATATCCGAGATCTGAAGGGCGTGCAGAGGGTCACGGGCTGCCTTGCGGCCCTCAGTCGCTTCATCTCGCGCCTCGACGAGAAGGCGCTCCCTCTATATCGTCTCCTGAAGAAATCAGAACACTTCTCGTGGACCCCTCGAGGCTGAGGAAGCTCTTACTAGGCTCAAGGCAACACTATCTGAACCTCCGATACTCGTCCCTCCGGCTGCAGGAGAATCTCTCTTGCTTTACGTCGCCGCGACGACACAAGTGGTCAACGCGGCCATAGTCATCGAGAGGGCGGAAGAAGGTCATGCGTTGCTCGTTCAGAGACCAGTATACTTCATCAGTGAGATGCTCTCGGACACCAAGGTTCGCTACCCGCAAATCCAGAAGCTGTTGTACGCCATCGTGTTGACGCGACGCAAGCTCCGGCACTACTTCGAGAGCCACCCGGTGACCGTAGTCTCTTCTTTCCCTTTAGGGGAGATAGTCCAGAACCGGGAGACCTCGGGAATGATAGCTAAGTGGGCGGTCGAGCTCATGGGTGAAACCCTCTCTCATGCGCCGCGCAAAGCCATCAAATCCCAGGTGCCAGCGGATTTTCTAGCAGAATGGACCGACACCCAACTGCCTCCCGTTCAAATTCAGACTGAGTTGTGGACCATGTACTTCGACGGGTCGATGATCAAAACGGGAGCGGGCGCAGGCTTGCTCTTCATCTCGCCCCTCGGAGTTCACATGCGCTACGTGATCCGACTTCAGTTCGCAGCCTCCAACAACGTAGCTGAATACGAGGCCCTTGTTAACGACTTGCATATCGCCATCGAGCTCGGGGTTCGACACCTCGACGTCCGTGGAGATTCCCAACTCGTGGTCGACCAGGTCATGAAGGACTCAAGCTGCCACGATTCTAAGATGGAAGCGTACTGCAAGGAGGTGCGGCGCCTTGAGGACAAATTTCACAGCCTCGAGGTCAATCACGTCGCGCGCAGATATAATGAGGCTGCCGACAAACTCGTGAAAATCTATATATTGTCCCCATCTATATATTTTTTTGAAGAAGCCAATTTTTTTTTCTAAATTCGACTAGATTAATATTGTCGATATTTGTACCTCCTAATATATTTATTATGAAAAATATATTCTCCTATCAATCCAATATTATTTATTATGTTATCATAAACATGTTTATATTTTTGTTAAACATTAGAATGTTTCACTTTTAAAAAAAATCAAATATACTCCCTCGGTCCCAAAAAAAGTACATCTTGTATTCCGAGAAGTTAATTTTATTTTTTAAGTTTACTACATTTATAGAAAATAGTATTAACTAGCAGGAGAGCCCGCGCAATGCGCGGGTGGTACTGTTTCTTAACGGGTTTACTGTTTATTAACGGGGGTACTGTTCTGTAGCGGATTGTACTATTTTTAACGGGTCTACTGTTACATGATCCGTTACTGTACCATACGGGCGGTACTGTTCCGTAGCGGGTTGTACTGTTTCTTAACGGGTCTACTGTTTACAGGATCCGTTACTGTACCATACGGGTTTTACTGTTCAAAAGCACTGTTGCGGGAACAGTGTCACGTGAGGGGGACGGACCCGTTCCAAAGCCACGACTTTTATAGATATGTATAGATATTTTGATCTCTAAATAGGTTTATTTACTATAAAATATACAGTGTAATTAAACTAATGGTACTAATTTGGTTTTAAAAACATTACTAATCTTGTCGTATATGTTTGGTCAAATAGATTGTTTGACTTGTTGAAATATGAGCTACACACGTTTATTTTGGAAAGAGAAAGTATACACGACAAAGAAATATGGTTTCATAATAATAAACAAAATAGATCCGCGTTGCTCCGTACCTTATGCTAAGGCGTGTTCGCCTCAGCAAGATGGGCGGACATTTGTTTTTTAATATATCGATTGATCTTTTGCGTGGAAGAAGAATGGAGAGTTGGAGACGAAGAACTTTTTTACTTTTTGACGAAATGAGACGAAGAACATTCGTTGGTTCACGCATCCATCCTCCAGTCCATCCCGTGACAAAAGCACAGTGCGTGGTAGGACCAGACGGGAGAGGGAATAATCATAGGATGGGCGGCGCTCGGCACGGCACAGACAGAGCACGCACTGAGCAGAGCCGCAGGTGCCTTGCCTCCCCGCGCGGCGCGGCGGTGAGAAGCGGACAAGCAAACCGACGCCCCCGTGTTGTCAATTCCCTGCTGCTCCACCCACCACGCCTGCGGCCCAGCGCCCCGCCACACCACACCCACACCCGTCTCCTCTCCGGTGCTGCTGGCTGGTTGCATTGCATGGCATGGCACCGCTGCCTCCACTGCTACTGCTGTACTGTACCACACAGTGCTGCACGCTTCTCAGCCTCCCTCGCACTCACAGGGCCGCAAGCCGCAGCGAATGGTCCAGTGCGAGTCCCCGTCGCTGCGTGGGCAGCGGGCAGCCGGGCACCACCACCAGCCCGCCGTCTCCTCACCCTCTGGCTGCCGCCGCCCGCGTAGCCGTGGCCGCGCGTCTCACCCTCACCCACCGGCGCCGTGCCCTCCAGGCAACGAGCCAGAGCCCCGCGCCCCTTGCCGCTTGGCGGCCAGCCACATGCATGCCAGACGGCACGGGACGGGCGGCCCGCATGCGCATGTACATGCCAGCATTGCTTATCTGAACCGTTCATATGTGCTTTGAGATTCGTGCGGCTGTACTTTTTCCCACTGATTCACACTTTTCCCCATTGTTTCACTCCCCCACCATTGTTTTCACAAATCTCGATGCATAAGCAATACCCAATATGGACAAAAAAAAAAAAAACTCGCGCTTGTGTGGAGGACTGGAGGGCACGACTCGCGCGACACGGACAAGGCTAGTGTGGTGACCGCATGCAGCGCTGCAGGTCTGCAACGCAACGCCGGTTGGTTGGCCGTTGCAATAATACGCGGCCGTCCCGACACCCGCGGGCTGCTGGCCGCGGTGAAAAAACAAGACGGCCGTGTTTTTAACACGGAGGGTGAAAGGTGAATGGAGACGGTATATATTTTCAGAGTGATTCTTCTTTTTTTTTCGGTAATGATATACAGAGGACGTCTGACTCGCGTCGGATGCTCCGTATCCACTCGCTCGCCCGCATCCACTCGCTCGTCTCCTCCTCCATCTTATCCTCTCGCTCGCGCTCGCATGTCTCCTCCTACGAGCTGCTCCGCCGCTCCAACGCGCGCCGCACCCGCACGCCTCCTCCCCCATACCGGCGAGCTGCCCCTCCCTTCCTTCCTCCCTCCCCCCTCTCCCTTCCTCCCCCGCTGCGACCTCCAGCTCCTCTATGCCGCCGGAGCCGTGGGCGATGGCGGCAGCTTCCGGCGAGCCGCGAGCCGCGCGCGTCCCCTCCCTCCCTGCTCTTTCTCTCGCTCTCTTAGCTCCATGTTTCCAGAGACGAGGACGACGGTGCGGTTCCGACGAGGTAGGTGGAGAGAGATTTCGATCTGAGGCCTTCCTCCCCCTCCTTTCTCCCTCTGGATCTCGATCTGGCCCCTCCTCTTCCTACCCCTCCTCCTCCTCCTTCTTCTCCCCCTCCTCTGGATCTAATGGACGACGGTGCGGTTCCGACGAGGTAGGTGGAGAGGGATCTCGATCTGAGGCCTTCCTCCCCCTCATTCCTCCCTCTGGATCTCGATCTGGTCCCTCCTCTTCTTACCCCTCCTCCTCCTGCTGCTTCTTCTCCCCCTCCTCTGGATCTAATGGTTTGGTGGTGGCTAGGGTTCCGGCGAGCGGGTTCAGATTTCGTCGTTGTTGCAACGGTTCTCTGTGGATGTTGCAGTAGTTTTGAGTCGATGTTGCAGTAGGTGTTTGGTGTTGTTGTAGTAATATGTTTCACTTTGTTTTAGCAGCTGCAGCAAAATGTTTCAGTTGTTGTTCTTGTGTTGTTTCAATAACATGTTCAAGGTGTTTCAACTCCATCGTCCCAGTGTTGGATCTTTTTTGTCTTTTTTGTTGTTGTAATTCATACGTTCATGGTGTTTCAACTGCTTGAATCTATTGTTGTAGCAGTTCGTCGGGCATTGTTGCAACACCACGTTTATGGTGTTTCAGCGTCTTCACCATTATGTTGCAGCGGGCATGCGGGAGGGCGAGCTGAGGGGGGGAGTTGTAGTAGCGAGTTGGCAGCGGGTGGATCCCGTGCGCTTTGGCGTCTTCCGAGCGCAGCGAGTGGAGGAAGGACGGAGCGGGTTCCCTTCACTCTCGCTGCGGTTTCCTTTTTTTTCCTTTCGTGCGGGGCGGAACGGGCGGGGGCACGGGCGGAGTTGGGGGAGCGTCCGGACACCCCCTGTAGCCGGGCGTCCGGGCGCTAGCAGTGCCTTTTTTTTTTTACAGCGATTCCAAGGAGCAGCTGATAGATGAGTGCTGGGTGAGTCGGACTGGCGGAATGGAACGGAGGCGGCCACCGGGCGGCCGGCAGGAAGTGGTGGGAAGCGGCCGAACCGGATGGGTAGACGTACGGAGAGTCGGAGAGAGCCGCCGAAACGCAACAAGCCAACACCCAACAGCGCGAGTAGACGTGTATTCGGACACTGTAGAGAGACTCGTCCATTTTCACCTGCCTCCAGTGTCGCTTACTGTTAACACTAGTCCACTACGCTGGCTAAACGCTGAGATGAAAAATAAAGAAGAAGTGACTTAAACACAAGAACCAAGAAACTTTGTGAGAAAGATGAGTTGGTCATGTATTAATAGTGAAGAGCTAACTACTATATAGGTAGGCTAAGAGAAGACTGCAAAGAACCTTAGGCCCTGTTTAGTTTCTGAATCATTCAGTTTAACTTCCATCACATCAATGTTGCGGTAAATGCATGGAGTACTAAATGTAGACTAATTACATGCATATCGGCACAGATTAGGAGTAATTTACGAGACGAATCTATTAAGCCTAATTAGTCCAAAATTGAAAACCAAAATTGAAAACTTTTTGTCAAATAAGACGAAAGTGCTACATTGTTTGTTAAACTTTAACACCTCTAACCAAACAGGCCCTTATAACCAGCAAATGACTGTATTATTAGTCTTGCTCTAACAGAATCCGGGCGAGGTACTCTCTTGTCTCTTCCATACTACTCTCTCCATTGTAAATCGAATAATCCGTTTTAATTTTAATTCAATTTCATCTAAAGATAACATTAACTTTTGCAATATATCAGACAAACATCGATTATCAAAAAACATTAGTTTTTTCCTTATGATCCAAATACTTCTAGCTAATTTGTAGCTGGCTAATTTTTAGTCAGTTGATTTTTTAGCTAGAGTTGACAATTAGCCTTACATGATCCAAACAAAAGCCTTAATGCTCTACCCGATAACATTTATTAAATTGATGATGGAGCTCTCCAAGGAGTGCAAAAAAAAAAAAACTCCCAAACCCACTCTGGGAAGTACTCTTACTAGTAAAAGTTACCAATATACTAAGGTCATCCCATAATTTAAGCCGACTAAACTTAAGACAATATATTTTAGATCACCTACTTGAGTCTCAAAAGTTAAAATGATGTAAAATATAGTAGGACAGGTCACTTGCAATTTGGAATGGAGTGAGTAAAAGCCACCAATAGAGCACGCAGCTGGAAGCAGTAGAACAGCTGGGTGGTCGTCTACTCGCGGGCGGCATGATTGATGATGTTGCATTGCATTGCATTGCAATTGCAATGAAATAACTACTCGCGCACGTACGTCCACCGCATTGTTTGACCGACCCGGGAAACAGGTGCGAGAAGCAGCATCATAATTTGTAGTTGTTGTATTGTAGCGCCCACGGGCAGCAGGCACCGGGAAACCTGATGATTCCTCGACTCGTCGCGTCGCCGTCGCCCCGCCCGGGTGGGCAGCAGCATGTGCTGCCTTTCGATGCCGGGCGGTGCGCGAGTGTGTCAAGACGTCAAGTGAAGTGAAAGAGCAGCCGTAGCGTACATACAAACAACAACTAATCACAACTCTAACCGTGTTCGTGTCCGTAGTAGACATTATTGCTCATTTGATCCGTCTACGCGTCTCCTCCTGCGGTCCGCGGTCCGGACGCCCGGTGCTCGAGATATGCCTCGCGTCGACTCGACCAGACCGGGCTGCACGAGTCGTACACTCCGTGCATGCCAATGCCAATGCCATGCCATCATGCGCGCGCTTTTCTTTGACCTCGCCAATCGCCATCCCTCCGGTCCATGACCATGACCATGATACCAAACCGGCACCGCGCCCACACCCACTCCGAGTCTCCGACAGCCCATCACAGCGCTAGTGCTCTCTGCTGCTGCGCGCCCACGGATGCACTCGCCACTCTGCTTCGCTACAATACCAGCAGTTCCAAAGAAAACAGTGCCGCGCTGCTGCTGGTGCTAGGAGACGCGCCGATGCGGTCTTCTAGGTTGGATTATTAGGCAAAGGGACGAATAATCCCGGCGTCCAAGGAGGACACTGGAGACGGTCAAAGTTTTTGGGCATCCATATGCAGTGTCAGTGGCCAGTGCCAATGCAGGCGTCCATTTGCGGCCAGGCAGACTCTCCGGCCTTACTCACTGTTCACCATTCAAAATCAAAACCGCCACGACATGTGTCATGTGAGGTGTGATCTGTGTTTAGAACTGGAAGCTGCACCTGCACTGCAACAGCAAACACCGGTCTCCGTCAGCCGATGGATCTCGCAGCCCAGATGGAGACGGAGCGTTGTTCCAAGAAAAGAATGGTCTCCGACTACCGCGATCCACAGCCGGGTTTGGTTATCTTATCTCGTAATCCACTCCTGCTTTCTGAGTTCTGACGATGACTGCCCTTGTGATTGCGTGTGCGCGTAAACAAAAGCCGACGTGGAAGAACAAAGCGCCCGCCCCGGCAACGGAATAGTATACATACTCCCTCCGTCAAAATCTCGTTTCCTAAGAAGTCAAATATTCTTAATTTTGACTGAATATATATGACAAAGTATTAATGTTCATGATACGTAATAAGTATCATTAGATTAATTATAGAATATATTTTTATAATAGACCTAATTGAAGATACTCCCTCCGTCCCTGAAAGCTTCAATTTCTAGAGCTGTCTTAAGTCAAACTTTTTAAACTTTGACCGAATTTCTATGAAAAAACGCTAAGATTTATGGTACCAAACTAGTATCATTTGATTTATCATAGAATATATTTTCATAAAATACTTATTTTATGTCATAAATGTTGTTCATCTTTTCTATAAAGTCAGTCAAACTTAAAAAAGTTTGACCGGCACGGATTCTAGGAATTGAAGCTTTCAGGGACAGAGAGAGTATAAATGTAGATAATATCTTCTAGAAACTTAGTCAAACTTAAGATTCTGTTGACTCCTCGTAAAACGAGATTTACATGTTTTTGGACGGAGGGAGTACGTACTGTACACCAGATTAAACAATGGAACGCCGAACGCGCATGTCAAAGTCTCGGCTTTGTCGTCGGCGGCGGCCCTACTCCCTACCACGTTTCCGGAAGTTCCAGTTCAGGCGGGCGTAGGATTTGAAGAATGTGTATTTAAATTTTCAAATGATGAAAAAAGTTGAGTGTTTTAACCCTTCGTTTTTTATATGTGCAAAACTGATTATACCTTTGAATAGTAGTATTGATTAACAAAAAAGCAACACTTCGTTCTCTCGGATATTTCAGATCCATGCATGGTTCTCTGTTGCTGCAGTAACATGTAATTTTTATTATTGTCTGACTATAGAAAGAATTAAATTATCTTTTTAGTTCTACTGCTAGTTGGATTGTTGTCTGAAAATTTAGTCAAATACTTCCTCCGTTCCAGAAAGAAAGATGTTATGAGATATGTGCCGGTTAAATTTTTCAACTTTGACTAGGTTCATAGAAAATGTGTGTAAAATTTATATCTCCAAATAAGTTTATTACAAAGTACAAAAATATATTCAACAATCTATCTACTGATACTAATTATATATTATAAATATTAATATTTTTATATATAATTGGTCAAAGTTTAAAGAGCTAATTTCTCGGGAAGCGAGAACGTCTTCCATCGTGGGACAGAGGGAGTTTAGTATAGCAACTTCAAAAATAACGGATATTCCATGAATGACCTTTTAAGGCCAGTCTCAATGCTAATTTCATATCCCAGTTTCCAACGCACTTATATTTTGGAAACAGTGCAGAAGAGTTTCATCCCTATGAAACTCTCTCTGCTCCCATGAAACTCTTATCATCTCTCTCTTCATTAACACAGTGCCATATCAGTATATTTAATGTCCATAAAATTTTATGAAATCCCCATTGAAACTGACCTAATTATCCTAGACCCATGCCTGGTCCGGCGGCCCGTCAAAAGCCGGAAGTTTCTTTGGGCCAGTGCATTGGATGATGAGTCGTCCCTTTCGCCATCCTGCCCATCCACTTCCGACTAGGCACTTGACTCCATAGTTTATTTTAAGCTCAAGTCATCCTAATCCACGGATGGATTAGCTCTTTCACAGTATTATATACACTTACGTGGCTACATCTATTATCCATTATTCTCTCAGTCACAAAATAGAAGTTGTTCTCGCTTCTCGAGGAGTAAGCTATTTTAACTTTGATCAAATATACATAAAAGAATATTAATATTCATAATATATAATTAGAATCATTAGATAGATCGTTGAATATACTTTCGTAATAAACTTATTTGGAGATATAAATGTTGTATGCATTTTCTATAAACCTAATCAAAGTTGAGAGAGTTTGACCTGCACGTATCCCGTTACGACCTCTATTATGGGAATATTACTAGTGCACGCACACTCGTCCCTGGCTTATGGGCTACATCAGCTTACGCCTTGCGAGTGTAAAGTCACCACGCTTTATGAGTATATAGAGATTGATATGAGTCACCATAGAAGTTTCATTGTTGACGAATACATCGTTTGAGGATAATCCGATGCAAATACGAGCACCGGTGCTAAATTGAAGACCCAAAACTTCTTCCAAAGGAGAATTTAAACCAAATACATAGATCGATAAACTTCGCAACTAATAGTACAAACTAGCCCACTTGGAAAACTTTTATATCCTTTTAAAATAAAAACTTTGCTAAAAAAAACATCAAACAACCTTTTCACTAGGTCTCTAAATATTGCTTTCATCTATTTTCAAGTTCTCACCCTCCAAAAATAAATAGTAGGGCTAGCTCTCCAAAGTGTATATGAGATATAGAAAAGTTGTTGAAAGGTGGTTGCCTTTAGAGGTTTTGAAACAGGATTTGTTTTTAGTGCAGGATCTGGACGGGAGAGAAAGAGGTGATGATTTAGATTGCCAAGACTTTGAGAAGATGGAGGACAATGTTCAATCAAGAGCTAGGAGAGAAGATAAAGATGCTTTATACAGAAGATGGGAGAGAGGGCAAACCAACCACTAAGAATCGGCTGGGTTCCAGAGGTGCAATCAAGAATAGAGTTATTGGATGTTTAGTCTTCGGAGTGGGTCTTCATCAATGTGAATCAACGAGCAAAGTGAGGTGGAGTCGAACTTGAATGTCATGCAGTCTGTAGTTGCTGGTTTCTGATGGCATCTAGGCCTGGTGTTGTTGTTTTTTTGAATTATGGCAGGCGATTTGGACCAAAACTGTGTGAAACGCTTTATGATTAATAAAGCAGGGAAACCTGTTCTTAAAAAAATTATTTGAAGGTGAAATGATGTGGAGAATGGTTTTTGTTTATGTAGTTGTCTAGACAAAGATTTAGAGAGAGAGTGAAAAATTGTTGAGGATACTCTAGACGCACAATAGTTAAGCCAAGAGCATCTCCAAAAATACGAAAAAAAAAATCACAGCCAAGAACTGATTTTTTAGGGTGAAACGCCTTTCCAACAGCAGCCCAAACCACTGTCTTATTTTAGTCATCACCCAAAACTAGCGTCATACCACCGTAAATTTTGGCACCTGCCATCGAGAAATTGATGTTTAGAGACGGGACAAAAACACCGTTCCAACAACAACCTAAATCGCTGCTTCTTTTTAGCCAGAGGCGACTTGAGGTGATCGGAGAGATTCCACCAGATAATAGTAGTTTCTTTTGGCACAAAATTTGAGGTGCTATTGGATGGACTTTGTTTTTGGTGGCACGCCACACATTTTTGTAATCACCTAAATATATATTTTTCTCTCTCAGTCCTATTCGCTTGAACTTATCAGTTCGGCTTATCAACTATGATACAGTATTTTTCTCTCACAACAAAACGATATCAGCCGACTAAAAAAAAACCATCAGCCAAATAGCTCCATAAAAGCTAGCTCAATCAAAGAACTACGTAAACAATAGGGAGTTTGGTTTCAGAAATGAGCTAGTTCGTTATCTTCTCACTCCTTATTTTTCTTATTTAGTTTGTGAAATAAAATAGGTTAATCTATTATCACCTTATTTCTTACGCGCTAATAATTATTAATATCGGTACAAGAAATGATCTCAATCCACCAAATAGATTCACGATACCTCATCGAACCAAACACTCGCGTTTCAATAGCTAACCAGCCGAGCAGCGCAATAAAATCAGCAGGACTGAGAGGTGGGCCGTGACGACGCAAACGCAACATGCTCGCCATGCCCGGACCCGCAGCACCGGAAGGGCGGAGCGGAAGGCAACAAAAGAGGAGTCCGCGACGCGGCACCGGCAGCACCGGATTCCGCGATTGGCCCCCGTCGCTGTTGCGTCCCGTCAAAGGATGCGCCTCTGCCGGCCCGCGCGAGCCATTGCTTTCCGAACGCCCGGCCGGCGCGGTCGGTCAACCGCGCGACGGCGGCGGTCGCGAGGGAGAATAACCTGTTAGTTAAAACTAGTATCTTTAGGATCTCTAGCCGTAGATTAGTGGGATTTCTTTTCATATTTATCATAGATATCGTGTGTATCAGGAGAGATAGAGATGGAGAAAGAGAGTTGGGATTAGGCACATACCATCGCCTTGATCCAGTGGTGCAGTCGCCGGTGGGATCTTCCCGTCGCTGTCAGCTCCCGCTCGATCGGTCTAGCGGTTAGAAGTGGTGGCTACTGTGGCGTCGAACATCGTGTTGTGTGCCCCTGCCCCACCTCCTCTTTATTGAGCTGCGCGACGGGGGCCCACCAGCCCGTTGAACGGGCTGGATACCCCCGATCAGGGTACGATCAAGGCCCTGACTTGGTCGTTGGACCGAGTCAGGAGGAGATCAACTAACATTCTCCCCCTTATCTCATTTTATACTTTAACTTTAAACTTTGACTTTGATTGCTTTCACTTTTATTTGTTCCATCACAAATCAGTGTATAGAGCATGCCTCATCGTCACGGTCAGTCGCCGATAGATTTAACAGCTACAATACACATCTCTGATCTGAAACAGATTCTTAAACTTTGGGGCCCTTTATTGTCCGGAAATCATAGACTATACCATAAACCCATGTCGACTGTGTGTTCTCTGAACACACTGGGTGGTAAGCCTTTGGTAAGCGGATCCGAAAGCACTTTCTTGTCACTTATATGTTCAATACCCTTTGGTATGATTCCGGACTTTCTCCTTAACAACGTATAACTTTAATGTCAATGTGTTTGGCAGCACACTTGACTCGTTGTTATAGGAGCAAACCACTTAAATGGTCATTGCTGTTGACAACCATTATCAATTCCGGGTATAAGTTCCTTAACCATTTCGCCTGTCCCTCAGCCTCATATCATGCTATATTATAACTTTACATCACTGATGATATTAGAACTGTTTCTTTTGGAGCTTTTCCACAATAAAACTCCAACTGCGAGTGTTAGCTACTATGTGGGTTTCACTAAACATCTCGCTAAAATATAACCTTTGTACCCATAACTACTTGAGAGTACCTGTTCTTTCCTTTTTAGCATGAGGCCGACATCTTTAACTCCATTCCAGTGATCTATATCTGGACTGGACTTTTGCCAAAACAACCCGGATACGTAAACTGTGTCAGGACAAGGTCTTATCTTTGTACTCATTAAGCTTTCAACAGCCGAAGCATATAGGACGTCCATCTATAACAATCTTACATTGCTTTTGGAACATTAAAGTTCTCAAAACTATTACCCTGACCATGAGAACAGGCGTAGGTTTACCCGCATAGGTACTTTATTTCTTTAGAAACTTTTCTTAGCATACCTATGCGATAGTCATAATACCACTTTTTCTTCTATCTCGGTGAATTTCAATTCTTTTAACGAGATACATTTCACCGAGAGTTTTCTTATTCAACCTTGAGGACAAGAACTTCTTTTCATGCAGTAGATTGACATCACTACTAACAATTAGGGTGTCATCCACACAGGATTAGGAAATGAATTTCCCCTTCTATAACTTTGTACAAACACAATTATCCTCTCGTTCTCTTTAACCCAAAATTTCTAATTGACTCTTCAACTTTAAATGCCACTGTCTAGAGATTTGCTCTAGTCCACAAGAGATTTCTACAGGTGGCATCCCTTACGTTCTTTTCTTTTCATGACAAAACCTCTGGGTTGTGCCATGTAATTATTTCATACAAATCCCATTGGAAAATGTTATCTTTACTTTCATCTGATGTAACTCAGATCATGATGTGCCAATAGCACTCATTGTAATCTATTCATTCGCTTCGCGCAAAAACTTTTGATTCAAGTCGCGCTCCACATCTTTACATATTTCCTTTGGAGTCACATTTTGTCTTGTAGACTCATTATAGCCTACTGTTTTGGCTCCTTAGGAATTTATTCTAGATCCCAAAGTATTATTGGTATTATCGATTTCATTTCATCTTTCTTTGCTTCTTGCTACTTGGACGAGTGAACGCCTCTCATGGCTTCTTCAAATTAGGTGGGATTACCCTCCATTTGAATTTCACTAATATAGACTTTATAATCGTCAGAAGTATCTGATTTTCTTATTCTTTGAGACTTTCTGGGGCCTTAGCTACTAGCATTTCTTGACCTTTATTGCCAAAAGACAATTGATTCTATAATATCCTGTGTAACAAGATCCTTGTTTACATTATTCATCCTCCTTGCGGAGTCAGGTTTCTTTGTACCATGCTCCCCCAGATTGTCCCATCTTTAATTTTCTTATTTTGGGTTCAATCTGTTAAAACTCATATGGTGCATTTAGCACCTATGGTGCATTTAGCACCACCTTTAAAACTCTGAACGTGTCCAGTATAAATACTGGCTGACTATGCTATCTTTCTGTTGGAACTGTAAAAGGTCCATGAATTTAGCTATATCTTTACTTTAGGGGTATCGATATTATGACCGTCTTACTCCCCCGACGATCACATTCATCTTTTATAGATCACTTTAGTATGCATCGCATTGTCTGAATTATGGGGAAGTGTCTTTCTTAATTGTCTCACCTTTCTCCCCCTCGAAATGTGGTACTAACTTTTCTACCACAATTTCGAAAACTATTCAGAACTCTTGTGAATGAGAAACTTTGATTACTTTCTTCATCCACATGATTACATCATGCAAATGAAATTATTTCTTAATTCGTTGGGAGTACTTTTTCCTCATTTCACTTCAAAAGCTCAACAGAGTCTTTTATCATTAATACTTTCGCAAGTCACGCTTGCATGTCATTCTTATCTTGAGGTTCGTCTGTAACTTTCTGTTCTCCTTAAACTTATACTAGGGTAGCATAAGAGCTACCCTAATCTTTCTCCCTGTGCGGGATACACTCAAAGCACATGAGTCATCACAACTTTCTCCCGCCATGCAGGATAAATACTATGTCAAATTTCTCCTGCCATGCAGGATTTATTAACATAAGTACTATGCCAACTTTACCCCGCCATGCGGGTGTTTTCTCAAACTTTTCCCGTTATGCGGGTACTATCACAAACTTTTTTCCGCCATGCGAGATAATTTTCTTGAAGGGACATAAATATCAATATTAGCTCATATTCTATCAACAAATTTAGAAGTAAATCCGAAAACTCTTTAACACACATGCTTAATACGACGTTGGTCAAATTAAACATGCATGTCACTTATTACATTTCAAATCATAATGATTAAGTCTAAAATTATATTACTTATTACATCTTTTATCATGATGATTAAAACTAAAACTAAATTCTTCTTTATAAAGAGTACATAAAAGGTATCTCTTAAACTAAACTCTTATTGTTCTATTTTCTTGGATCAATATCCTAGAATTCTTTTCTTTTGAAGCCATTCTTTAAAGAGACCGCAGTCCCTTACACAATGGTCTTCTTTCTGCAAAATTGCACTTTTCATCTTCTGAGTCACAAGTACCCAGCTCATTTCCTTTTCACCCTTCAAGAATAAAGGCATGAAGTTCTTTGTCTGAAAACATTAATCAATAATGAGCATGAAAATAACCCTACATTGGTCTGGTTAAAGACATGCAAATTAAACTTTTAAACTTTAAGTTCTATTCTATATCACCGTTGGGCAGAAATAGAACAAAACCATCATTCTTATACATCAATTCCACATCACCGTTGGGCAGAAATGGAACTAACATATGAAAACTCAATTATCTTATAATCCTCTTCAAAATTAAATTCTAATTTTGAAGATCATCATCATCATTGCAGCGGAAATATGAAAATACATTACATTCTGCTCGCTCTGAAGCATCTATTGTCTCTTATCTATTCTCTGAAAATTGGTCACTTTGATGCAAAATTCATCAGAGATTTAAACTTTAAACATAAAACTCATAGAATTATAATATTGTTATCATCAACGTTGGTCAGAAAATAACAATATCACAATTTATCTTAACTATAAACCGACTATTCCTCCAATTAAAATTTTCCCCGTTGGTTCCAATTTTAACTGGAGGGTAAACTTTTTACCATTTACTGAATAATTATAACTGCTCTTCAAATTAAATCCTCCTGTTAATTCGGATTTAATGAAAAGACAAAACTTTTTCTTTGCAGCGGAAAACATGAATCAACAATAATTATCTACTTTTCAGAAGCACTTTCTTTAATTCATACAATTGTCCTCTGCACTAATTCTACATCACCGTTGGGCAGAAATAGAATTAATGCATGACACACTCATAAACAACGTCACAACATTGTTATTAATCAACTTTGATCATGATAATAACAATATTACTTTACCATTAAAACCATACTTAAAAAGACATTATCCAGAAGCACTTAATTACTGTTTGCTCAGACTTCAAGGTTGGTGAAAAATGAGCAAGATTTAGCATCAGATCTCAGTTAATAAATATTATTTCAATGCTTCTGGAAAAGGAAAAAAAATCATAAGCTTTACTTTGCAATTGGGCCGAAAACCTCCACATGCACTGTGTTGTCGCAGCCCAGCTGAGCAAGCAGCCCGAGGCCCAGCCATATCCGCGTCCGTCCTCAGCCCAATTCGCCCGAGCGCTCGCCAGGCCCACCAGACGAAAACGGCCCAAGGCCGAGCCGCGCGCCATGCGCTCCCGCGTCCCAGGCCGCAACCTGGGCCTGGGCCGGGATTTCTTTCGCCCGCCTGGGCTATATCTGGCCCGAGCGAACCCTGACCGTCCGTTTCAATCGGACGGCTCGCCTTGCTTCTCGGCCGATCAAAACTAGGCGCCGGTCAGCCCATCCTTGGAAAACCCTAGCCATTTCATTTGCTCTGGCCCTCTCTCTCTTCGCAGCCGAGCACAGCCGACCGAGCGAGCAGCGACCATGGCGCCGTCGCCGGCCCCCTCGCCGGCACGCGTGCTCCCCAACGGGTGAGCACGCCGCCGTCGAGCGGCCTGGCCACAGCGCCCCCTTGCCGAGCCCGGAGAGCCAGCTCCCTGGCTCGTCTTCTTCTCCCGCGCCGGTGAAAGGCCGGCTCGGTTCTTCTTCTCCCGCTCCGGCGAAAATGGGTCCGTTCCCCTTTTCCCTTCTTCCCCGTCCCTTCTCTCTTCTGGGATTAACCCGTGGTGGGGATGGGGTCAAAATTAGGGTTAGGGTGTCGCTTTTGATTCGATTTGGCCGATTCGGTTTCCTGTTCTTTTGATTTCTTCCGGCGCGACCGCGGTGGTCTCCTTCCCGCTCAACGGCGGTAGCGTCGGCGATGAAGAGGACCAGGTAGTCCCCACTCCGACTTCGATTTCTAGGGTTAGGGTTTGGAGTTGCCTTTCCCGATTCGAAAACGGGTGCTTTCTGTCTTGATCCGATTTGGATCAACAGCTCTTGCTTTTCTTTCTTTTCAACCCAAAAACTAGATCTACGCGCTAGTAACTGGCTCCGGTACCATTGTTAGTTAAAACTAGTATCTTTAGGATCTCTAGGCGTAGATCAGTGGGATTTCTTTTCACATTTGTCATAGATATCGTGTGTATCGGGAGAGATAGAGATGGAGAAAGAGAGTTGGGATTAGGCACATACCATCGCCTTGATCCAGTGGTGCAGTCGCCGGTGGGATCTTCCCGTCGCTGTCAGCTCCCGCTCGATCGGTCTAGCGGTTAGGAGTGGTGGCTACTGTGGCGTCGAACATCGTGTTGTGTGCCCCTGCCCCACCTCCTCTTTATTGAGCTGCGCGACGGGGGCCCACCAGCCCGTTGAACGGGCTGGATACCCCCGATCAGGGTACGATCAAGGCCCTGACTTGATCGTTGGACAAGTCAGGAGGAGATCAACTAACATAACCTGCGTGTCGATCGCCGCGACATGTGCTCCGCGACCGGCGCTGCGAGTCTTGGAGCCTTGGAGGTGCTCGTCGACTGCTCTCTCTGATCTCTGGCGTAGGAGTACCTTTCGACAGTGGACTGATTTTTGGTTTGCCACGGATATGCTGCTGGCTGGAGTAGCCATCAACATCACAACGTTATTACGGTCAGCAGTTGCCAGTAGGGCAGAGACTTCTCTGGTGGGATAAGGGGTGTGCGCCCACCCTATTATGAAAATTACAAGAAATACGAAACCACAATGGAGTGGACGCCCTCCCCTTATCTCCCAGCATACATTTCGCATTAAAATTCATGGAGTGCTCCAAAATCCGTGCCCCAGTGTTTTAAAATCAGTGTCCAAATGTTTTTTTACCTGCACAAATCACAAAACAAACTGAATGGTGGGATAAGGGGTGTGCGCCCACCTATTTTGGAAATTGCAAGTTGGAGCTACAGCTAGCTAGCGCTGTCGGAGGTGATCCGGGCTATCTCTCCAGCGGATTCGTCTCAGCTCTCAGCCGTGCATTTACAGGGCCGGAACAAAGCCCAAAATTACTGTCGGTGACGGTGCGGCGAGCTTGGATGTAAATAAATAAATAAACAAACGAACCAGGTAAAGAAAAGGTTGTGGGGGTGTTTAGCTCGCGGAAATTTTTTTGTTTCAGGTACTGTAGTTTTTTTGTTTTATTTGACAATTACTGTTCAATTATGGACTAATTAGGCTTAAAAGATTCGTCTCGCGATTTCACGGTGAACTGTGCAATTAGTTTTTTTTTGTTTCGTCTACATTTAATGTTCCATGTGACATAAAATTTGATGTGATGTTTTAGGGTGAAAATTTTTGACAACTAAACACCCTCTGATCTGTCCGCTCAGCTGCCGATGGGTGCTGTACTGGTCTCGAGTTTTGACAGGATTGAAAAGGTGGTTTATTTGCT
This sequence comes from Saccharum hybrid cultivar R570, assembly GCA_038087645.1. Taxonomy (NCBI): domain Eukaryota; kingdom Viridiplantae; phylum Streptophyta; class Magnoliopsida; order Poales; family Poaceae; genus Saccharum; species Saccharum hybrid cultivar. The sequence continues at coordinate 25,780,815 of JAQSUU010000198.1, forward strand.
TCTGATGACGACTAATAAATCAGATCAGACAAGACGTCCGTAAATCCATTTATATTCAGTAATTCTGCTGCGCGTGTGGCCATGCTCTGAACTCTGACGAGTGATGAGGTCAGGATTAGATCACGGGCAGAGAGCTCGCCATTGCCTTCACAAATTAGGGATTTTGGCTTGATCGATCGAGTCTGTACAGCAGTTCCTTCTCATGGCGAGGGATCATCCTCTAGTCGTCTTCCTCGCCCTTGACGAATGTACAGTTGCTTTTTACGTACGCATAGACATTCGTTTCTGAATCGGTCGCTGCACTGCATAGGCATCTGGGAATGCATGTGGTTACTAGCCCATTGTACCCTTGTGCGGCTGTCAGTTATTATGGATTGGGTTCCACTGTCGCTGCCAAGAGCGCATGAACCAATCATTTTTTTAGAACGAAGGTCTCCCCTGCTTTATATTTCAAAAGCAAACAACAATTCAGTACCAGCGTTTTCGGCGCGCCCGCCTTACAAGAAAGTCTCAAGGCAAAACAGCACTAACACTGACATCCACAGAAGCAGCTTGATCACTTCGGCACTCCAAACTCACATCGCTGGAGACCAAAAGCGGAGCATCCAATTGCCCCCACCTTGATGACGAACCCTCCTGTGCATTCCACTCGATCTGCGGCGGCAACAAAGCTTCCTTTTCCAGCAGACTGGCTAGCTCTTCCACTTGCTTTCCCACCTTCGGCTTCATCATCGGTATCCATCTTCTTGTCATCTTGACCACCAGCATCAACACACGCTTCATCCCTGTCCATGGCACCCCCTGAAAGCAAATCTCATTTCTTATTTTCCACATTGACCACATGATAGCCGAGGACACAACATTAGTCAGTTCATGCTTTTTATTAGCCAACCACAAACGGGCTACTGAACCATAGCTGTCCCCCAGATTCACCCCCAATAAGACTGAAACCAAACGCCAGATCAACCTGGCGACACAGCACTCAAAAAACAAATGAGTAACAGATTCTAGTTCATTGCACAGCAAACAGGTAGGATCACTTACCTCCTGTCGTTTGGCTAAATTGTCCCTGGTTAACACTCTGTTCTTGGAAACCAGCCACAAGAAAAATTGTACCCTGGGAGGCACACTCAAATTCCAGACAGAGCTAACATAGACTGGGGCAACACCTCTAAAGGAAATGACCGCATACAGAGACTGAACTTCATATTTACCAGACGAGGTATAAGCCCATATAATGTGATCCTCTTCTTCAGAGAACGAAAGATCATCCATTAGGGAAACTAGTTCCCACCACAGGTTCATCAAATTCGCTGAAACTGTTCTTCTAAAAGTCAGTTTCAGTTCCAAACCATCCCACACATCACTAAGAGTTTTACCTTGCTGTTCATTAATAACATACAATGGCCAATACATGATAGCCAAACTGGTATTCCCTACCCAGGTATCTTCCCAAAACCTTATCTTCTTACCGTTTCCCACAATCCATTTAACCCCCATATGGGCAGCTTGTGCAGCCCAAAGAACCCCTTTCCAAAAAGGGGAAGCTCCTACCTCTGAACAACAGAAGATGTTAGGGTTATTGGACCTATACTTGGAATCCAAAATTTGAGTCCAGATGGCATTATTATTTAGCTGGTATCTGAAGATCCAGGAACATAACAAGGCCAAGTTTAAACTCCTTAAATCAGGAATCCCTAAACCCCCAAAATCTTTTTTCTGGGCCACCAATTGCCAATTTGCCAAATGGTACCTCTGTTTGTCCTCATTGTTATTCCATAAGAAATGTCCCATCTGAGAGTTAATCATATCTATAGCCCATCTAGGGAACTTTATTATGGATAACAGGTAAATGGGGATACTTGCAAGGCAGGCTCTTAAGAGAGTTAGCCTCCCAGCGTATGACAGCAGTCTTCCCCTCCAACCAGCAATTCTTTTGATAAACTTATCAATCACAGGTTGTATGTCCACTCTTCTCAACTTGGTAAAATGTAGAGGGACACCAAGGTACTTAATAGGAAAGTCACTCAATTTGCAACAAAAAACTTTAGCATACTCATTAGCATTCTCAAGGCTTAAGCCAATAGTCAGCAAATCACTCTTGTCATAATTAATCTTCATCCCTGACATCTCTTCAAAACAGACTAACAACCATTTCAGAGTTTGTGCTTTTTCAATATTAGCTTCTAAGAACAAAAGAGTGTCATCTGCATATTGCAGACTGACCACTCCCCCATCCATAACTTGGGGCAATAAACCAGAAATCAAATTTTGTCTGGCAGCTTTTATAAGCATCCTAGAAAAAACATCTGCTACAAGATTAAATAACAGGGGAGACAAAGGGTCCCCCTGTCTGAGCCCTTTACCAGGTTTAAAAAACACACTATTTTCATCATTAATTCTGATGCCAATTGAGCCCCCCTGAACTGTACTTAAAATCCAACTAATCCATTTGGGACTAAAACCCCTAGCTGTAAGCATATCTTTAAGAAAACTCCAGCTAACCCTGTCATACGCTTTTTCATAATCCAACTTAAGAATTAGCCCCGTCTCCTTCTGTTTATTTATTTCATGAATGATCTCATGTGCAGCTACGACACTCTCAAGAATGTATCTGCCCTTTATAAAAGCTGTTTGGTTAGTCGCTATCAATCTATTTGCTACAATCATCAACCTATTATTCAGCAGCTTAGAAAACAGCTTGAAACTGCAATTTAACAGACTTATAGGTCTGAACTTTTTCAAAATTTTGGCATCAGGTTCTTTTGGAATTAGAGTAATCAAAGCATAATTGATTCTTTCCAAATTTAAATTGTTATTCTCAAAACTATTCACCAGGTTCAACAGATCAGCCTTAACGGTGTCCCAGAAAACCTGATAGAATAGAAAAGGAAGCCCATCAGGGCCAGGTGCCCCATCAGCATAAGAACTAAACAGAGCCACCCTCACTTCTTCTTCTGTGAAAGGAGCTGTCAGTAGCTCATTTTCCACAGAGGTGACTTTCTCATTCTCTTCCCAAAAATCATCCCCCAGACTAATATTTGAATCAGGTTCTTTCCTAAATAATGACTTATAAAAGTCCACAGCATGCTCTAACATTTTGTCATTCTCCTCTACCCAACCATCTGGAGTCTCTAGGCCCACAATCCTTTTTTTCTATTCCTTTGATTAGCCACAGCATGAAAATAAGCTGTGTTCTTATCTCCCTCTTTAATATTTCTATCCCTTGACCTCTGTTTAGCTTTAATTTCTTCCATTCTCCAGATGGCCTCAAGGTCCTCAGAGATTTTTTTCATCCTCATTTTCTCCCCTGGTTGCAAACCTTCTTTTTCTAACTTCGTATCTAACATATCCAACTCCTTAAGGAGTTCCTGTTTCATCTTCCTAATCTCCCCATTAACATTAAGAGCCCACCCTTTCACTTTTTTCCTAATCAATCTCACCTTGAACTGCCAAATATCTAGAGGATCTGAAAAAACACATGGAGTATTCCATATTTTCATAACCAGGTCCTTAAAATCAGGCTGTTCCAACCACCACTTTTCAAATCTAAAAATATTTTGTTTTTTCTTCTCCTGACAACCTAGATTCAAAATTAAAGGAACATGATCACTAACAGCCCTAGCTTTAACAGAAACAAAGGAAAGAGGATACTTCTGCTCAAACATAGTGTTGTAGAACACTTTATCTAAAGCAGCAAAAATAGGTTGATCTTGGTTGTTCGACCACGTAAAAGATCTAGAAGAATTTTTAAGTTCTATCAACCCAAACTTATTGATCCAGTCTTGAAATAGATCAGCCCATTTCTGATCAATGTTACCATTACTTTTTTCTTTAGCACTGGTTATGAGATTAAAATCTCCTCCTAATACCGTAGGCCCATCCCAGTTAGCTAGGATATTTTCTAGTTCTTGGAGGAACTCTAATTTACCCTCCTCATAAGGGGAACCATACACCACCACTAATCTCCAAATCAACTTATCTTGGGAATTCTTAATCATCACCGAAACAGAATACTTACCATCCTTCCAGGCTAAGGCCTCAAACTTACTCTCATTTAAACCTACCAGGATACCACCAGCAGTTCCAACTGCAGGGAGGCAGTGCCAGCAAAAACCTTTATGCACATACTTAAGAAAAGAGTCCTGGAAACTTTCTTTTTTTGTCTCTTGAAACCCAACAAAGTCTAAATGATTATCCCTAACAAAATCAGTTATGCATTGTAAGCGACCCTCTTTATTCAGGCCCCTAACATTCCAAAAAGCCCCTATCATTATTATCTAATTTTGAATTAATATCCTTGCCTTTAGAGGCACCCTGGACCCAAACAGGATCAGAAACCCCTGTATTTTCCTTGTTAAGAATATTGCCACTACTATTTAAAGGAGGAAAATCCTCATCTATAAACACAGACTCTAGACTATCAGGGAGGTTAACCTCTGGATTATTTTCCTCAAACCTTTTTCTCTCTTCTAACTCTTTGGATTTCAGACTATCAATAGTCTCATTCACAAGTAAAGTATCTACCCCAAAAGAAATGTTAACACAACTTGCCTTGTTAAGTAAGGCTGCATTATCTTCATAAGCAAAGGAATATTTTGTATAAGTACCTTTCTCAAGATTTTTGGCTTTCTTGAGATCCTGAGCTTTTTCTATCATAGATCTTCCATCTTCAGGTACTCTCCTGGGTCGGGGAGCCCTTAGAATAGGTCCCCAACCAGTCTTCCTCTTTTGGTTTTTCTTGGGCCCTCCATTACCGCTGAATTTGTCTTCTAACTCTTCTATCTTCTTAGGCAGGATCCCAGATTCTTCCAGAGAAAACACCTCTTCTTCTTCTTCTTCTTCATCAACCCCTATCTCTTCTTCCTCTCCCGACATCTCCAGTTCCATCCTTTCCAACAGAGTAGAGCACTCCTCAGCAGCTGAATCTTTCTGTGCTAGCTTCCTGAACTCCACCCATTTTGAGTGATTTGATTCCTCCTCAATTAGCTTGTAAAACTTGTTCACTTCAATGGAGCAATCCGCGATCACCGACTTACGCTGCTCAGGTGTTTTCCACATATCAGTGCCCCCCTGTGTGTCCCAACCACACCCTTTGTCAGAAATTTCCACATCTGTATCCACCACTGCACAACCTTTACTTGGAGAATGGAGCTCAGGCTCCTGCCAGTCACTGTTGTCCTTAGTAATTGATACACCAGGGTTCAGAACGGCATCAATGCCTTTCTGTCCATCTGCCACCACCTTCCTCCCAGCTGTAAACAGCGTAGGATTACTACTATCCATCAACCACCTCAGATGCTGATCCTGATCCATCACCATGTTCACTGTCTTACTCCCCTGACTGTTGCTTGATTTCTGGGAAGGTGTCTTCAAATTAGAGTTTCCGGGTGAATTGTCCTGATTAGGTTCCTTTTCAGTATCAGTATCATAGAGATCATCTGCCTCCTCATCCAATCCACCCTTTTCATCATCACCCCCATCATTCCCATCATCATTACCTCCATCATTTTTAGATCCTTTTTCCTCGTTCTGCTCCAATTCCACTGTGAACTCTACAATGTGTAGCTTCTTGTTGAATTCAAACAGCCTCTCCCTTGGCATCTTAGTGTAGTCTCTAACAGCCACTTTCACTCTAACAGTTTCATAGAAAGTCTTGAACAGCATTGACCAGTCTACTTCCACCAAGAGACCAAAACCAGAAGCAATTTGGGCAAAGACTCTCCAATGACACCATTTGGGTGGTATACCATTCATCCTTACCCACACTTCCTGTAGCTCACCATAAGGTTTCATATCACCAAGCCATTCTAAAACCTCTACTTGGACACCATTCTTCCTGAGGTTGAAAGATGGATAGTTCTTTATATCTGCAACCTTTTTATGTGCTGGAAATCTCACCAGAAAATTTCCTTTCTCCAACTCCCTTATCTGCCACGGCCATTCCTTGCAGTAAATTTCAGACAGTTCAAACTCGAGCTCAGCCAGACTAATCTCACCAGCTTTAACTCTGACCACACCACAATTTGTCAGGTTCAACCACTGAGTAGACTCAACATCTGGAATCTCCAAGTGATAAAAACCTAGACCCAGACCGGAACTACCCACATAAGCAGCAATAGGGTGATCTCTCTTCCAAGCTGGACAGGCATTCATATGATGACCAGGAACTCCACAGATAAAGCAGACCTTAGGTTTTGTGCAATTTCCAACAAAATGACCGGGCTCCCCACAATTGTAACAGGTCATCTTCCTATACCTAGGATCAATATAGAACGGGGGAATCTCAGGATTCTCAGTACCTTGTCCACCATCCTGTTTAGCTCCACGCCTGGGAGGAGGATGTGGTTGTTGCCTGGGCAACGGCTGTTGACGTTGTGGCTGCCAGGGCGGTTGTTGTTGCCGAGGGAGTGGTGGACGCGGCGGCGGAGCAGGATTAGTTTGACTCTATCGCGGTGGCGGAAGATCTCTCTGCTGCCGCTGTCCCGGGTCCTGCCATCCCTGTCTCTGGGGTTGCGGCGGAGGAGGGTACCTCGGTTGATTTTGCTGGATGGGTCTCTGATTGCGCGGTGGGGGTGGGCGATTTGGTTCCGGATGCCAAACCCAGTGGCCGCCGTCCGCCATTGCTCGCTTCACCACCTCCTTGTACGACTCCTTCGCCTTTCGCTGACTCCAAATCTCCCCAAAACTGATCCTCACAGCCGGCTTGTCAATCCGATCAGATTTCCGCACCGGGAAGCAATCCTCCGAAGTGAAACCCTTCTGCTCAACCAACTCCTTCCGAATCCAGAAGAGATGCGCAGAGTTGCTGTTGCTTGAGGTGGGCGAAACCCTAGCCGCAACCGGCGGTGGTGGGGAGTCGATGGCCCAGAGTTGGCCAAAAAACTCGAGAATGACCTCTTCCTCCTCAACCACCGAAAGCCCCGGTCGCGTCCTATCCTCATGGACGACCTCTCCCTCTTCGCTGACTAGTGGGGGACACGCACCTTCTCCCCTCTGGCGTGTGGAACCCGTCGCAGGCTGGGGCCGCGTGGTCAGCCAGGGTGGGTGCGGCCATGGGGGTGGGTCAAGGTCGGGGTTTCGTCGCGATGTGGGAGACGACACGGGAGCCATCATTTACCAAGGAATACATCAAATAAACGATCGATGTCCCTTTGCGATGGCATCATCTTCTGAGGCAACGTCGCGATGCTGTCAGCTAACAAGCAGTTGGTCCTTTGCAGGAACCCGAAGAACTGGTCAGCTGATTGGTCGCCAACCACTCCAGTGCTTCGTCTTCTAGAGCCTAGCTAGCGATTGCAGTGCATTGCATTGCATTGCATCACCATCACCCTTGGTCCCCTGCAAGTTGCAAGAACATAAATACTACTACAACACCCTAGCAAGAACAAAAAAGTATAGTGCTCTGTACCATGCTGAATTTCGGTGGTGGCCAGTGGGCAGGTTTGGTGGCAAGTGTAGCTCACATGCCTGATGCCTCTGCTTGCTTGGCACCTTCTCTGCAAAATGGGAGAGAGCAAAAGGAATCCGCAGACTGCATCGATCCTCCTTCCTGGGCAGTGGCCACTGACAAGCCCCAGCAGAACAGAGCCTGAATGATTTCTAGCTGCAGGAACACACAATATGGTACGTCCAGGATGTGGCACATGGTTTCCCTGTCATATCAAATCTTTAGACACATGCATGGAGTATTAAATATAGGTAAAAAAATAACCAATTACACAGTTTAGTTATAAATCACGAGACGAATCTTTAGAACCTAATTAGTTCATGATTGGACACTAATTGCCAAATACAAACGAAAGAGTTACTGTACTTCCAAAAATTTTAAAGGGGCAACTAAACACACCCCAAATCCTGAAAATGCAAATCCTGAAAATGCAAATATGATTCCCGGTTCCTGTGGACGCGCCCATCAGGCCATCACATCGTCTTTTTCATCTCTGCGTGTCCCCTTTGTGCCTGCCTGCTCTATCCTCAGAATTTATGCCCACGTACCAACAAGATATCATGAGAGAATCCTATGGACACTATGGTGGCTGCTTTGGCCTTTGGGGGAGTACCTGATTGACATATGCTTTTTTCAGGCGGGGGTGTTGGTGCTGCTCCCTTTACCCAATGCAGTTTTTTTTTTCACGTTAACGTCTGCCTTTCTGGCACAAACAGGAGTACAACGCTTGTACTAAGGTACTAAACGCAGCAGATTGTTCATTTTAAAACAGACTTAAAACATATGCTTTAGGAAAAAGAAAGAAGAAGAGCAGCTCAGAATTAGTACTCTGTACTCGCCTTTCCTGGTTCCACTAAAAACTACAGTGAATGCCTTCAGTGGTGGAGTTCTGCTATTCTATTAGCTTCTTTGGACGCTGAAACTGGCCATGAGGAGCTTTAAGCCCTGTTTACTTCCCATGCAAACTCAAAATATTTTCTCTTCCACCCATCACATCGAATCTTTAAACGCATGCATGAAGCATTAAATGTAGGTAAAAAACTAACTAATTGCATAGTTTGTCTGTAAAGTTCGAGACGAATCTTTTGAGTCTAATTAATCTATGGTTGAACAAATTTTTACCAAATAACAACGAAAAGTACTACAGTAACTTTTCACCCCATTTTTCTCAACTAAACACAACCTTAGCCTTTACTGAATTGTAATGGCCACCGAATAAATTAGTAGGTATTGGTCTGCTTACGGAACAATTAATAAGCGAATATGATGTGGATGCCAATGGGGTTTGTCGGACAGTAGCGGCAAAAGAAATACGAGTTCTTTTTCAGCTCCGATCCCACTATCATCATAGGACGGGCAGTCAGAAAAAAGTGGAGCTCAAAGGCAATCAAAACTCGAGCGTTTTAAGATATTTTTTCCAAGAGCGAAAAAAGTTGTAGCATTCAAAGAATCAGAGATCAAACTGAAATACCTTTTGCAGAAATTGTATTCATATATTTGTGGGAGCCAGACCGCTGGGCCATAATAAATGTATTAAATTATCCAGTGTCGTAATCCAGCAGCATATGCGGTGTGCTATTGGAGTTGGGGAGCAACCACAGGAACGCAACATGAGGAGAGCCAGCGAAGAGAGACAGCAGACAGCCACACCACACAGGCACACATGTGCTTGTCATCTTGCCATTTGCCTGCTCAGAGGAGGATTAGGTGGTGATTCGATATCAGACCATATCATGCTGATCAGATGCAGAGACGATTCTGCTTAGTAACACAGCGCTTGCGTCACCGTAGATGCTGAAAAAGTGAAAGTTGTGTGCACTTAAGCCTAGGTGATCATACCTTTTTTAACGGATGTGCTTAGTAGTGGTTCAAGAGAAATGACGCTTGTAACTTTTTATTAAGTGGGGTTGAGGATGCACATATGGTTTTTCTTAGGCCATGGTTTTTTTTACAACATTCTTAGGCCATGTTTGAAGCGGCTCCTCTACCATGCACGTACTTCGCTGACGGAGTCGGAGCCCCAAATAGCAGCCTCGCATCCATACAAAGAAAAACCAACTCCTCTATCGCAAGTGCAGATTGCAGAAGCACTCATCCATTCAAGTATGTTTGGTGTGCTCGCTCCGGTGCCCCCAGACAAAACCTTTTTTTTAGAGAAAAGGATATAAAGATGTGGCAAATGCTAGGAAAGAAATCATTAATGCTTTGCTTTTGGTGGCTGTTTCGGCCCATTTGATCCACCATAATGAGCATGGGCCCAACCTTTGCATTCCTCTATTGTCAGCGCTAGTCTACAAACGGGAAAAATTGGTATTCAGCCAATATTGTCCAGTGGGCTGATAGTCAAGAAAGGGAAAAGATGTCCAATGGGCTCCTCTTATGGTTCAGTTCCAAAATGAGCCTGCGCTTTGCTTTTTTCTTTAAACTTCCTAAATGAGTACAGGTAGTTGCCACACTCAGTGAGCCCAGTTCGGGATTAAAGAAAAATGGTACCCATTAATTGCCTACCCGAACCTAAGGTGCGCCCACAATGGCCCAGCAAAACTCATTTGAAGCCTATGGGCCATGTAAGACGCATACATGCTGTCCGGCCCTATCAGCAGAGCCTTTGATGAACTGGATGGAGGTCGGCTAAGGGGCCCAGTAGATTTGGCCGGCCTTTAATTTTGAACTGAACCTAAATTTCTTTGTAAAGAAACCTTCCTTCTTTTCATCAGAGATAATAGATGCGAAGAACTGAACCTGCGCACAAAAGAAATGGATTGCCAATCTAGCTAGCGCCCGGACGTCCGGACGCTGCGCTACGCGCCTGCACTCCATGCCTACGCTCCATCCAGCACGCCCCTGCCCACGCTGCCCCGACGTCGCCCGCACCACCAGACCCCACGTGGGGACTGCTTGCGCCTCCTCCACATCTTACGCACATTACAATATGTGCAACACCCCGATCGACTTTTACAACATCTAGATGAAACACTTGCAACATACATCCAAAGTAAACTGAAACATTTGCAACATATATACGTCTGAAATACTTACAAAACACTACAAAAACTTGAAAACATGTGTGCAACCATTCCAAACATATGAAAACATCAAGAGAAAACACTCGCAACATACGTATGAAAACACCTGAAACAATTTGCATATATATGAAAATCCTGATCTGGTTTTGCAACATCCAAATGAAACACTTGCAACATACGTCTGAAACAGATGAAATATTTGGAACATACACTTGAAACATACGTGTAAAGCCATTGCAACATGTGCAACATCGATATAAAACACTTGCAACATACCTTTGAAACATCTGAAACACTTGAAACATATGCTTCCAACATGCACTTTCAGCGTAATGTCACCTTACTACTTGGACGAATGGAGGCTCATCGTTGCGGAGCTCAATGCCGGCGTGAAGGTCGGTAGCAGCACATGGAGCTCGCCGGTGCGACAGCGGTGCGGGAAACTCGCCGGTAGGGTGGCGTCACACGAAGCTCCTCCCCTCGCCGGCTTGCTGGAGGATTCGTCATGGAGGCTCATAGGCTCGGTGGAGCGGCCACGACGGGCGGATGCACGCTGTGCGGGGAGGAGAAGGAAGCGGGATGAGCAAGAGGAGCTGGGTGAACGCGGGCACGTGGCGGCGGGCACCGTTGCTAGAGGTGAGACCGCATGGGAGGCCTCTAAGTGTAGGTCTGGACGCGGGAGGCTGGGAGCCCATGACTGCAAGGCTGTGAGAGAGAAGCGGTGTGGGTAGAGATAGGGCCACGTGTGACACTTGCCACAAGCAGGTTGGCTGGGCTGGTTTGCATGCCCAACAAAGCAAGCGTCCGGCCGACGGACGCCCAGACTCAAGAATTACCGATCTAGCTTTGCTTGTTTTTTTTCAATTGTAGCTGTCCTCTTCTTTCACTCTTTTTCGTTTCCTGATTCCCTTCTCCCTTTGTTGTTCTGTACCTGTAATTTGCTTGCGCTTTGTAGCTTTTAATTTAATTCCAATGGGGGGCTTGCTCCTCCGGTTTCCTAAAAAAAAAGAGTCCCCACTAAAAAAGAAATATGAGAAGAAACTCCATTTTGAATGTTTCAAGTGCCGGTGTAGTATTTAGTTCCTGTGTTCCAAACTATAGTTCACTTTTACTTTTGTTTCATGGTAGTTCTAACAGAACAAATCTGATATATTTTATATGTTTGGTTAATCTTTTCTAAAAGATACTTAGCCCAAGACACCTAAGTCAGAAAAACTGGATATTTCAGACGCTATCAGTGCGCATGCAGTTTCACGTGCCAAAGAGAAGTGAGTGGAAACGTCAACAAAATATGTATGTGCCTCCCCCATCGGAACCGAAAGCTGAGATCAAATACTAGCAGCTGCAGCAGCAGCATCGCCGTCAAATCGTGTTGCGTTGCCCGCAAGGCCGGCGGCATGAACGTGAGGGTAGATATGGCAACTGGCATGGCAAGGCTCCCCACCCACCGTTCACAAACTTTTTCCACCTTTTTGATTTGAGCAACAGAGAACAGAAGGTAGGAGGCAAAGATACTAGTGCAACTGCCCGCAACTTGCCCGTTGCCCCGCCCCCGCTCGATCACATGCATGGTTCCGTTTCCGTCTCGAGAGCTGCCGGCCGGCCGGCTTGGCGTTGGCGACCATGGAAACAAACGAGAGGCGAGGACGGAGGAAAGGCAGGCGCTCACGGGACACGACTCTTTCTATGGCAGCAAGCAGACGGAGGGAGGAGGTTGGTTGCTTCGCGAGCAGGGTGCGGTGCGGACCGTGAGCACTCAGCAACTGAGCTGCACCTGCACCTGCACCTGCACCCACCAGCAGCAGCCAGAAAAGATCGGGCCGGGAAAGAATGGCCGTGACGGGACGGCCGGAACGGAACGGAACCACCAGCGGGCGAGGTCGAAGTACACAGGAGCTCGCTGAATGCAGATACTGCCAAGTCTTCTTTTTGTCATACTGATAGTCAAAAGTTCGGCATATTATGAGGCTAATGAGCATGTACGAAAGTTGCAGCAACTTCAGAAGCAACAGGCGCAGCCAATGGATTAACGGGGTTCAGTTCCTGTCATCATCATCATCGAGCTGGTAATAATATACTATGAACACATCAACATACAAAACTTGTGAACTTGAAGCAGCGAAACAGGTGGTTTCTTTTCGCCACTAAAACCATCAGCGGCAGCGATGCACAGGACGTCCGATTGCCCGAGCGATTCCCTTCTTACATGACAAGCACAAGCACAAGCACAGTAAACTGTAACCAGAAGTGTAATGAAATCAGAAATTTCACTGCATGATACTCCCTCCGGCCACACACACACACACAGATACAAAAAAAAAAACAATCTAGGACATTAACATGTGAAAGTATCTCGAATTTGACTAACTCTAATAAAAAAATCTCAATATTTATAATACCAAATAAATTTTATTAATTTTTTCGTGAAATATATTTTCGTATTATCCTTATTTCATGTTATAAACATTAATATTTTATTTATATATTTAGTATAACTTTAGTTACGTTAAACTAGAATACAGTAAGAGTGGCATTCTTTCATGCAGCAGGTAAATATTACCAAATCAATCCGGCTGGAAATCTTCTCTGAAAATCCATGGCTGAAAGTATTGTTCGCTGATTATTTTGAGAGAAAAATACTGTTTTAGCTTAAAAGAATAAGCTAAAAAGTACGGATTATAAGACAAGCGAACAAACCATATAAACCTGTAGGAAAGTCGATCACATCAACTTCGTGACATGAACGTATAATTATTTGAGGTCTCATTCAAGGTTCTGATGAAAGTACTGGAAACTACTAGTACTATAGAAGACACAGAACTTCGGTAGAAAATGGAAGAGACACACAAGCACACAGCTGAAGTCTGAAGCTGAATTGTACATAGATTTTCTGGGTTTTTTTGAGTTCCATTTTCTCCTGAACAGAGCTAGACCTCTCTTCTTCAGCCCGAAGAAGGCTATAGTATACATGGTTTGCAATGCAAAGATCAAGCAATACGAACCCAGGAAGAGGAAGCCCCCTAAATTCCTGTTTCGCCTAAGGATTACTGCAGAACAAGACGAACACTAAGGATTACTGCTGCGTGCTACTGGTACTAGTAACCAACTACGGCACTACTGTTCGTTGACGATTGGCAGAACCAAAGCAAAGAGATCAACTGCAAAAGGTCTCTCTACTCCTCTTGGATGAACGCCACTATCTACACTGCAGAATCAGTTCACCGCCACACTTCCGCCGCGAGTCACAATCCATGGGTGCCCTGCAGGTAGATCGAAACACCAGGGTAAGATGAGCAGACGATTCAGGCGACGAGATCTGCTGTTCAAGGTATGAGGGAGCAATGGAGTCGGAAGGAAGGAGGGCTGCTGTTGTTAGATTGCTTACTTAGGACTTGCTCGGCGGAGAGCCTGCGCCAGACGTCCTTGCAGAGCATGCGGCGCATGAGGTCCTTGGCCTCGGGCGAGACGGCGGCGAAGGCGCGCGGCGGGAAGCGCAGGTTGCCGCGGAGCACGGCCTGGAAGATGTCCCCCGCGGTGGCGCCGGAGAAAGGCACGGTCCCGGAGAGCATCATGTAGAGCACGACCCCGGCGCTCCACACGTCCACCTTCTCGGTGTACTCCCTGCCGGCCACCACCTCGGGCGCGACGTAGTAGGGCGTCCCGACCAGCCCCGTCAAGGGCCTGCCGTCCCCGAACCAGTCCGCGGAGCCGAAGTCCCCGAGCCTGAGCGCGCCGCTGGCGTCGAAGAGGAGGTTGTCGGGCTTGACGTCGCGGTGCGCGACCCCGCGGCGGTGGCACCCCGCGAGCGCGTCCGCGAGCTGCGCGACGAGGTCCGCCGCCTCGGGCTCCGGGAGCGGGCCCCGTGCCGAGACGAGCGCGAACAGGTCCCCGCCGGGGCAGAGGTCCAGCACCAGGTGCACGGCGTCGGCGTCCTCGAAGGCGGCGTGGAGCGCGACCACGTGGCGGCTGGCGTCCGACGCCAGCAGGTGCACCTTGGGCTCCTGCTCCGCCAGCGCCAGGTCCAGCGGGTCCGCCTCCAGCTGCCGCAGCGCCGCCTTGGGAGTCGTCTTGAGCGCGAACGGCTCCCCCGTGGCGGCGGCGTAGCAGCGGCGGACCGTCCCGAACCGCCCGCGCCCGATCTCCTCGCCGATCACGTACTCCCGCCGCAGCGCCTCCTCCGCGGCCATGCTCCTTGGTCCGGTGGTTTGTTGCCTTGCTGATTTGGGTTGGCTGTCCGGCCGGCTGGGTGGGTGCGTGCGCTGTGTTCTGGTCTCCACCCGCCGGACGGCGAGGACGCCTTTTAATGCGGCAGGGTGCAGGCTTTGGGTTCAGGTGTGGGACTGGGTCCCAGCCTCCCAGTGATCCGAATATTCCACGCTGCCTCTGCTGTTTTGGCGGTTACTGCTGATAGCTTGATACTGGCTGCTGCTAGCCATTGAGGGGGAAAAGTTTCCCCGGGGTAATTCTTCCTCCGTTCCGAATTATAAGACGTTTGATTCTTTTGATAGATCATTTATCTTATTTAAAAATTTATGTAAAATACCACTTTTTTTTGTTGTAGCTTGCTTTATTAATAAAAGTTCTCCAAGAATAACTTAAATTTGACTATATTTATACAAATTTTTTGGATAAGATAAGTGGTAAAATTTAGGGTAAAAAAGGTCAAATGTCTTGTAATTTGGGACGGAGGAAGTAAGATCGTACCACAGTGATTAGTGGGAGGGAGATACATTAGTGTGTATATTTAGGAAGCTAATCAATGGTCAATTAAATTTGACCCAAACAATCTATGATTCCAGATACGCGCTCCCCCAGATTACGAATGTCTTACCTACTTGCCCAATGATTCAGATTTTTTTCCTCCGAAATAAATAATAGATTCTGTATTTTTCTTGAAAAAGATAAAAGATTCTTGCGTTTAGAATATATTACTACTGATGTGTGTCATTGCCGGAAAGGGTTTTAGATTAGGCGAGAGGTGGTTTTCCGCGACCGGGCGGTTTTGGATAGATTAATGAATAATGTTGGTGATGCACGTAGTATGAGACAAGTGACAGCATGGCCGA
This sequence comes from Saccharum hybrid cultivar R570, assembly GCA_038087645.1. Lineage (NCBI taxonomy): Eukaryota > Viridiplantae > Streptophyta > Magnoliopsida > Poales > Poaceae > Saccharum > Saccharum hybrid cultivar. The sequence continues at coordinate 25,796,357 of JAQSUU010000198.1, forward strand.
TGGGCCCCTGGAGACAGTGAATTATTGGGGATTTGGGGGCCGTCAGGTGTGCATGCAATGCGATGCAACGTGGCCTCTCTGGATGGGGGCCACCGGGACAGGACGCCCGACCGGTCTGCCGCGCCGTAACGGCGTACTAAGGCCTCGTTTAGATGATAAATTTTTTTAACTCCAGCTATTGTAGCACTTTCGTTTGTATTTAGTAATTAGTGTCTAATTATAGACTAATTAGACTCAAAAGATTCGTCCCATGATTTACTACTAAACTGTATAATTAGTTATTTTTTTATCAACATTTAATGCTACATACATATGTCAAAAATTAATGTGATAGAAAGAGAGCGAAAAAACTTAAAATTTAGAAGTGAACTAAACAAGGCCTAAGCGTAACACTGAATGGTGTGGCGGGTGGGACATGCATGCATGGTGTTCATGACTTGACTCCATCCGATAGCTTTCGCACAGACGTGTGCGTGCCCTAGCGCCGCCGCCCCCGCTGGTCCCCTCCGGTATCTCACTGGGGTTAAGGGAGTGGCGATCTATTTTTTAATAAATTTTTTTTAGTAGATCGAGTTATTAGTGTTAGTGTTTTTCTATGCCAATTTTTTTATTAGAGTTTTATCTCCTCCTTCTCCTCCTCTCCGACGACGGTGAAGAGAAAATGTGGAATCGTCTTCTCCATGAGGGCTTCGTTGAAGATGAGGGTGATAACGTCGGCGTCAGTATCTTCATCGACATGATGATATGGAGACTTTTGTTTCCGGACAGCGGCATCAAGGCAGAAATGATGTCGTCACCATGGAATAATTTTCTCCGATCTCTTCTCCGTTTTGTTGTGGTTAGACTTGACCACGGTAAAGGACTAGGGAGAATAATTTTCAGATCAGTCTTCCTCACTCTTCGGTGGCAGAAAGAAGAAGGAAGACACTAGAAAAAGTTCTTTAATTCCGCGTACAGAAATGTTGATCGTCGTTCATTGGGCATTTGTGCTCAGACCATTTGCCGAGTGTTTCATTCATGCTGCAAAGCAACACTAGAATTCATCGGTCCATACACATGATTTCAACTTCACGCGTGACTAGGACTGTTGGACTACCTGCCTTGTGAGCGTCTATGCATGCGCTGCCAGCTGCTAGCTGTTAAATCTAACCACAGGACCACTAACAGTAGGAGTACGCGGGTACTAAATCTTAGACAGTCTTAGTAGTGAATCAACAAAACCTAGTATAAGATCTAAGCAGAGATTAGAGGGAGAAGGAGGAAACGAGTTAGTATAGACAACCGTCGGATTTGGGCTCAGAGGAGTTGGAGTCGGCCATCGTCTTGAGATTGATGGAGGCTGCGCACGGGCAGCGACGGTTGATGACGAACGGGTGATGCTGTGAAGTGCCGACCACGGAGTAGCAGCGTCGGTGTGGTGCGGTGACGGCGGCGGTGAGATTCCCGTCACTAGCTGCGGCCCTAGGAGATCGGGTTAGGGTTTGTTGGAGGGAGTGTTGGCGGCGGTGAACCTCGTACAAGTCCCCTGCACCAATGTCGCAATCTCGGCCTCATCAGCGGGCGCCAATTTCGACGCCCCGAAATCCGAAACTTTTGCGGTGAGCTTGTCGTCGAGCAGAATGTTGGCCGTCTTGACGTCTCCATGGAGGATCGGCGGCGAGGCAGACGAGTGCATGTACGCGAGCGCCTCCGCGGACTCCGCCGCGATCCGGAGACGGGTGTCAAGGGTTATATCAGCCTTGAGGTCCTTATCGTGGATGTAGTGGTAGAGAGTGCCGTTGGAGACGAACTCGTAGACCAGAATGGGCACTTCTACTTCAAGGCAGCAGCCGAGCAGCTTGACGACGTTCCTGTGGTTGATCTGGGAGAGGATGAGCATCTCCCTCGCGAACTCCTTGGTCTGGGCCTCCTCCATCATCTTGGACCTCTTGATGGCCACCACCGTCTTGTCCTCGAGGACACCCCTGTAGACGACGCCGTGCCCGCCGCGGCCGAGAATACGGTCGGCGGCGAAGCTGTTGGTCGCCTTCTCCAGCTCCTCCTCGGAGAATATCTTGAACCCACCCGCTCCGGCGCCGGCACTGCTGTAGGAGCGCATCTGCTGCTGCAGGATGACGCCCCCGTTCTGCTCGAAGAACCTCTGCTTCGTTCTGATGAGCTTCCTCTTCTGGAGCCCCAGGTAGAGCCAGAAACACATGAACACTGACAAGAACACTCCGACGCTGACCCCTGAACATTAGCGCTTATCAGTATCCCGGTAAGAATTGACGAAATTTCCAAGCATGGTAATTTAGGGCTGGCTCAGTCACAGGATGATGTGTTTGTGTACCTGTAACCACTTTGAGGGCTAGTGTGAACTTGTCCTTGGGCCGACAACCGTTCTGGTAGGCATCCCCATCGGTTCCCGGACGGCATTTGCAAGTGTAGTTTCCCGGCAGATTTGTGCAGTCTCCGTAGCATGGATACTTGTCTGGGCGACGGCACTCGTCGATGTCTGATCCGTTTGCAAATGCAATTTGGTTTCATCATTGGGTAATACAAACAGGCAGGCAGCAATGGGTTATGAAAAAAAAAAGAGGCAGTGATTCGCTCGTATTCGTATATGATATGCTCATGGAGATGCATGTTTACCTCTGCATCCGCCATCGAGGTAGGGGTTCCCCTCGTAGCCCTGCTTGCAGTTGCACCGGTAGCCGGCGCCGTTGGTGGAGGCGACGCACTCGCTGTTCCCGCTCCGGCACGCGTAGTCCGTCATGTTCTTCTGGGCGGCGCTGCAGTTGCCGGCGTTCCGGACGGCCCAGTCGAGCACGACGGGCACGTCGAAGTCGTCCGTCCGGTTGAGGAACACGCGGTCGCTGTAACTGAACCACTCGGTCTCGACGAGGAACACGTAGTGGCACGTCGTGACATTGCTGGAGAAGGCCGAGTCCCCCAGCCCCTGCTGGAAGTTGATCTGGTGCGGCTCGTAGAAGTAGACGCCGGGCGATATGGCGCTCTGGCAGCAACCCACGCCGGTGCACGACCCCTGGCCTGGAATGGTGTACTGTGACGGCCGGCACACGGACATGCAGCCGCTGACGTAGTAGCCTGCGGTGTCGACGAAGTAGCCAAGGTTGGGACAGCCGATCGCGACGAGGCGGTTCTTGGCAGGGGAGAAGAAGAAGGGGCTGGCGCCGGGGCTGCCGCCGAGGGACATGTAGGCACCCGGCCGCCCGCCGACGTTGCCCCCCGTGGCATTGAAGCATTCGCGCGTCGCGTTGAGGTACGCCCGAGCCTCACTGTCGACGAGGGACAGGCCGGCGAGCTGGTGGTCGTAGCCGTAGACGGTGAGGCGGGGCGGGGAGCGGGAGTCGTCGCAGAGGAGCTGGAAGCCTTGGGTGCCGTCGTCGCGGTAGCACCCGGCGCCGATGCCGAAAGGGTAGGGGACGGTAATGTTGCCGCACCTGTCGCGGCAGCCCGGCCGCGCGACCCCCGGTGGCAGTGGCAGTGGCGCTGACGACGGTGGCGGTGGCTGCCGCTGAGCTAACGCCGGTGCCAGACGCGCCAGCAGCACGGCCAGTGCAGCAATGGCCTGCAAGCTGCGTAGAGTGGTTGCCATTTGTGATTTGTGACTCGTGGTTTCTGACAGACAGCCGGGCTTTGCATATATACTTACTGTATATGTGTATGTATGTATGTAGAGAAAGCAGAAAGAGGATGCATCAGCATGTGTCGTAGTGGGAACACGCCCTTCCTCGTTTGACGAGGCGTCGAGGCGGCTCTAATTGGATATGGTTGCATTGACTTGACCGATGACCGGTACGGTCCCCAGGCGGGCGGGCCGGAGGAGCGCGGCAGTTTCGGGTGCTGGATGGTCAGCGTCAGCCTCTCAGAAAGGGGATGTGCGGTGCATCTGCCTCCACTTGTGTGCGCATGGGCATGGCTGGTCCGGCTCATGCTCAAGTTGATCTAGTAATCAATTAGCCTCTTCCTGTCGGCATGTGACGATTGTTGAAAATATGCACGCTATTTTACCAGATTTTTTTAAGGAATATTGTGTCTACATATACACTTTTTTTCGAGAACGTGCATAGCACGTGTTTCATTAAGAAGTTAGAAAGTTTACACGACCGACATCACAACACGTATAAAAAGCACCGCTAGGCAGTGGAACGCAAGTTGTTGTGACTAAGAAACTAAATGTGTGAGCATCTCCAAGAGTTTGCTAAAATTAACTTGGCAAATCTTGTGATTTGGCAACTCCCTAAAGTATATACCAAGTGAAAAAATAGACTCTCTCCAATAGTTTGCTATTTTGACTTGGTAAAAATAAAAAAAATAGGCCCACATCCGACCAGATTAACTGTTTTCACGACTCCTCACCTGCCCGCCGCGACTCCTCACCTGGCCGTGCGATTCTTCTCCGAGCGAGCCTGGCCGCCGTCGTGCAAATCATCGATTGAGCGCTGGAGCGGCTCGCTTGACGCCTCCAGTCACCTCCTGCAGCTGCGCACGCCTCTGCAGTTTGCGCTCGCCGCCGCCGCCGCTGCAGCTAGCCGGTGCGGGCACGCGTGCGGGCACCGCCGCTGCAACCCCAATCGCCATGGCCGCGTCAACTCGAGGAGCAGCTGGCAGTCCCCGTCGGGCGCGGCGCGGAGGCTGAGGCAGGGGACGATGTGCGGGTACCGGAGCGCAGACAGGATGCTCCCCTCGTGACGCAGGTGCTCCATGGCCGCCATCCCTGAGTGCACGGACTTGACCGCGAAGAGCACGCCTGAGGCGGCGGCGGCGGCGAGCGACACCACCGCGCTTGACGCGCCACGGCCGAGCATGCGGACGCACGTCCACCGGCCGCTGATGACCGCTATTGTTGCCATGGCGCTCTGCTTGCTTATATCCTTCTCATGTTTTCTCAGCGCTCGTTTATAGTTGGCCATGCAGCCCGCGGCCCGCCGGCCCGGCCCGGTGGCACCGTGCCCGTGCCGGCCCGGCCCGATCCACCAGGCCGTGCTTGGGCCGCCACCTTGGCCCGTGGCACGGCCCGTGCACGGCACGGTAAAAAGGCCGGCCCGGCGGTGGCCCGATGCCCCATTCAGCCCAGCCGGCCGGCCGGCCCACGCGCCACGGCCCACTAGGCCACCCCGTGAGGCGTCACCCCGCCCCCCATATAAGCGTCGAGCCGCCGGTGGTGCCTCCCCTGCCCTAACCCTAATCCCCATTCCCCCTCCCCCCGATCCCGATCCGATCCGCCGCGCTGCGGCTCCCCTGCTCTCGCTCTCGGCTCTCGCTCTCGATCCACCGCCGCCATCGACCATCGTCCTCGGATCCGGTCCGGTGACCTCGCCGGTGCTCCCCTACCCTAACCCTAATCTCATTCCCCCCGATCCCGATCCGATTCGCCGCGGCGACGCGGCTGCGGCTCCCCTGCTCTCGCTCTCGCTCTCGATCTCGATCCACCGCCGCCATCGACCATCGTCCTCGGATCCGGTATTCCGGTGACCTCGCCGGTGCTTCTCCACTCCACCTCGCTAACCCCGTCCCCGTGACCCCGTCTCCTCCCTCCTTTCTACTCCTCTGTTCTCCTCTCTCCTCTCGTTCTCGGTGAAGCATGTGAGTTCTTGTTCATGGCAGTCCTTCCTCCCCCACCCCCACCTCGCCGTCGATTCTAATCGTTGTCCGTCTCCTCCTCTGGCTGGCCTCTTCATCTCCGGTACCGGGCTCCGGAGCGCAGGTTCGTTTTCGTCGTCCCTAACCCTAACCCTAACCCTAGATCTATTTTTTACTTACTGTCTCACCTCACTCTCTGCCTTGCCTCTGTCTTTTCTTTATAGGTTGGTGCCTGACGCCGAGTCTTGCTCCTCTGGAGTAGACATGGCCAGGCCGCCAAAGCGTCCGTTGAGGGGCGGTGCTGGAGCTGCCGCTGCAGCTGGAGCTGGAGGTCGTGGCCGGGGCCGGCCGTCACCGTCCTGTGCTGGTGCTAGGCCCGCAACGCGGGGGGCAGATGAGGATGACCATCCCCCCCCTCGACGACGGCGAGGACCTAGCGCCGCACCAAGACGAGGAGCTGGAGATCGAGGACGACGACGACGTGCATGATGACGCCGCCGGGTTGTTCGGCATCGACCTCGGTGACGGCAACCAGCCCCAGCCCATCGATCTCGATGGCGACGACGATGGAGTGGAACCATCCACTGACACTCATTGTACGTCAACCACCTCCACCTCTGGTAAGAAAAAGTCTATTGTCTGGACGTACTTCACTGAGATTAAGGAGAACGATATTCGAATTGCTGCTATCTGTAATCATTGCCATTCAAGGTACACTGCTAGATCTTCTGCTGGTACTGGCCATTTGAAACGCCACATGAAATCCTGTATGAAAAAATAAAATCATGCTAGTATGGTCCAGTCTAGGCTCTCTCTTAATCCTGATGGTTTCAAAAATTGGCAGTATGACCCTGCTGTTGCTCGTACTGAGTTATGCCGATTGATTGCTAAGCTTGACCTTCCCTTAGGCATTGGTGAGACACAGGCCTGGGAGGATTACATTAAGCGTGCTCATAACCCTGCTTTTGTGAAGGTCTCTAGGCAAACCACCACTAGAGACTTGGGTAAATTGTTTGATGAGCAGCGTGCTTTGTTTCTGAATTCTTTGTTTCCTGCATGTTCATCTGTTTCTTTAACTTCTGACATCTGGTCTGGTAATGCTAAGGAAGATTACATTTCTGTTGTGGCTTATTATGTTAGTGCTGATTGGGAGATGCAGAAAAATGTAATTGGTTTTAGGCTTATTGAGGTTTCACATTCTGGTGAAAACATAGCTGAAAAGATTGCTGGTGTGGTGGAGGAGTTTGGTTTGATTGATAAGATCTTTGCTATCACTCTAGACAATGCTTCTTCTAATTCTAGGGCTTATGAGATCTTGCAACCTATGCTATTTGGTTACATGGGTTCTTATCCTGCACCTACCCGTGAGGATCCTAACAAGGTTAAGTATTTTCTTGTGCATCAGCGTTGTGCCTGTCATATCATTAATCTGATTGTTAAGTCTGGCTTGAAGAGGTTGAAACCTTATCTTGAAGATTTCAGAACTGCAATTAATTTTTTGAATTCCTCTAATCAAAGAATTGCTTTGTTTAAAAATTATTGCATTGCTCAAGGTCTTAGACCTAGGAAGTTTGGCTTGGATATGGATGTTAGATGGAATTCCACTTATTTGATGCTTAAACATTTGCTGCCATACAAGGATGTATTTTCTGTGTGGCTTAACTCTAATTATGGTAGAACATTGTTAAGTCCACAGCATTGGTATGTTGCTGAGCAGATAATGGTTTTCCTGGAACTATTTTATGAGGCTACTGTTGTTCTGTCTGGTGTTTATTATCCCACAGCTCCACTTGTGTTGCATCATGTGCTTTACTTTGCTGAGCATTTGAAAAATGCTGAATCTGATGTGAATTTCAGAAATATTGCAGTTCTTATGAAGCTTAAATTCCTTAAGTATTGGGAGAACATTCCTCTCCTTTATTCATATGCTTTCATTCTTGATCCTAGAGGTAAGCTGAAAGGGTTCTTGAGATATCTTGACTTACTTGCTGAACAAACCGGATGCTCTTATAGTTTATACTATAATGATGTTAAAGCTGAAATGAGCATAATGTTTAGCAAGTATGAGGAAAAATTTGGAAGTGCAGGTAGGGGTGCAAGAGTTTCAATGCCTTCATCTGGTTCTGGTAAGAGAAAGCAGGCATGAGAAAGGATCTTTGGAGGTCCTGGTGCATCCCCTGGCTCATCTAATCCATCTCCATCTGGTATTAGTGAGCTCTCAGCTTACTGGGACAGTGACCCTGTAACAGATTGGGATGAGGGCTTTGACTTATTGCTCTGGTGGCGTGACCACAAGCTAACCTATCCCATCCTATCTATTATGGCTCGAGATATCATGGCTGTTCCTGCCTCTACTGTTTCTTCGGAGTCTTGTTTCAGTTGTACATCCAGGATACTCGAAGACCGGCATCGGCGCTTGTTGCCTGAGCATGTGGAGATGCTCACCTGCATGAAGGACTAGGAGCAAGGAGTAAGAAGAGAACAGCATGCGCCGGAGGACGTGGACCTAGAGGAGTCATTCAAGAACCTCTTCTTGGATGAAGAAGGCGAAGGCAGCGGCGGTGGCGGTACCGCTGGTGCTGGTTAGTGACAAAGCTTGCATAGCAAGGTGAATAGCTGGTGCTGGTGTGGTGCCTTCATCTTGTTTTGATTGTGACCGGAGATTTTGGTGTTTTGGTGCAGCGGCAAAAGAACTAACATACTTAATCTAATGCAGGAAATTTTGGTGTTTTGGTGCAAGTCTGGAGTCCTATAGCTGGAGATTGTGACTGACAGTAAGAGTGTAGTGAGATTCTGTGAGGTGTGTGGAGTGAAAGTAAACTCACAAACACTAGCTCACTAAGTGTCTAAGTCACTAGGACTTGCCAGTTTGCCATGCCACTGATGATGGCTATTGTAATAGGATAGAACTTAAACTTGAACCTTTCTAGAGCTGGCTGCACTCTTTTTTCCTTTCTAGGGTTTCTCACAAGGGTGAGTTTTACCTAGAAAGATTTTTAATGAGGCAGCATTGCACAAAACAGCTCATTTTGATTATTATCTTATTATCTCTTATCTGTGTCTTGTGTTCTGCCTTTTGTGATCCATTTTCATATATGATATATGTGAACTGTGATGTGTGATACTGTTAAGAAAATGAAACTGTGAAGTGTGATTCATGTGATGTTTGAAAATGAAACTGTGAAGTATGAAAATCTGATGACAATGAAACTGTGATGTGTCATGTGTGGTGTGATACTGTTTGTGTTATGAAAATGAAAAACTGTGAAGTGTGATTCATGCTGCCGGGCTATGGGCCGGCACGGCCCGGTGAAAAAGGCCCGTGCCAACGGGCGGTACGGCACGGCCAAACAGCCCACGGGCCGTGCCTTGGGCCGGAGGCCAGGCACGAGCACGCCACCGGCACGGCCCGTGAGGCACGGCGGCCCGCTGCGGCACGGTACCTTGTCGGGCCGGCACGGCCCGATGGCCAACTATACGCTCGTTTGTCTGCGTTCGCCAGGCCACTCATCGTCTCTTTCGTGGTGGCGCACAGGGAAGTGCAGGTCCTGGGGTCGCGCGGGAACGAGGCAATGAAGTTTCCTCGCGCGCGCGGGAGAGGAGGCGGCGGCGGCAGAATTCGCGATGGCAAGTGAACACACCGCGCGCAAATATGCGCGTGCGGAGCCGGTAGATGCCAAGTTGCCAACTTTGCCAAGTCCATTCGCCAAACCATTGGAGGAGAATTTTTCTTGTTTTGCCGAAAATAGAGGGATGGCAAGTTGACTTAAGGAACTCTCGGAGATGCTCGGACTTGCTCTGTGCTGCCCACTCGGAGACAACAACGAAGCGACGTTGAGCAGATAGTGCTCAATCCGACCCCTGTGCCGCTCGGCCCTTGCTCGTGCTCTTCATCGGAAAGAGCTCACGCATGGCTACCTCTGGCTTCGGGTCGCGGTAGCCAGACTTTGCCGCAAGTCTGTCACTCCGGCGGGGGACGAGGGAGTAGTCGACGTGTCTAGACTTGGCAAGGCGAGGGGGCGACTTGGCAAGGGCTTCTTCCAGCGGTAGGCTGAATGAGTTGATGAAGTCAGGCAGACATCTTCGTTGCCTGGGACGTCGACGCCGTATTCTACGAAGCTGTAGGTGATCCGGCAAAATGCAAATGTGCAATGGTGGCGACAGGCCCAGGTTGTGAAAAAAATTAGGTGAGGCCCGTCCTCACCTGAATGTCGTGCGGACATGCTGCTGATTCACAACGCGTGGACTGCGGCAGCATCCCAGACGCACGTACCCGGGAGATCCGAAGATTTTTCGCATGGACAGGCCATGGTGTCAGTGTCACATCCCCACGGTGTCCGCGTGAGGTTGGTCCGCACCTAATTTTTTTCCGCGTGGCCACAGGGCGAGGACGAGGACGACGCTCCTGGTCGTGCGGAGGTTGGTGGCTACGTGCATCTGCCATGAAGGCACCCAACGCCGGAGGACGCACACGGCGGCGCCGGCGACGCCTCAGAGGTGGGGCGACCTCCTTGCCCTTCCCCTTGTCCGAGACGATGGGCCGTGGCGACTCGACTGAACTTGCGGAGTAGTCGGAGTTGGAGTCGGAGAAGGATACAACATCTCTGGCACAGGGTTGGTCGGAGAGCCCAGCATGATGACCGGCGATGAGGGTGTCGGGTGCGCCCAAGCCGGGCTCGACGAGGCAGCCCGGGCAAGGGCGGCGACCGCGGCGGCCGCCAGGTGAGGAAGCGGAAGGGGGTTTTCCTCAGAAGACGCAGCACCAGAGGACTCCCGGTCGGAATCTGCCATGGTGGCCAGGCAGAGGGAGGTGGACGCCGGTGTCGGAGTAGCAGTCGGCAGGTTTGGCTGGTGGGCGCTGGGGCCGGAGTGGTACCCAGCGGTGGTGGGAGGTGGACGCGGGGGCTGGAGTGGCCACCGACAGAGGAGGAGGGGGCTCAGGAACGGAGCGGAGGGGGGAGCTCACGCGGACGCTCCCTGATAGCAAAGCCTGCCCCCAGGGAATGTGTCTACACTAGTGGAAGGGGCGCGCCCTCGCGCGCCACATCAGTCAGGCATTGATCTGAGAAAAAGGCAGATGAATAGTAGATTTGGAGTATTGATTTAGCTGTGACAAATCGCTCTTTTTTTTTAATTACGTATTTGTATGCGTGTGGTCTGCATAGACGGCCACATTGAGGGCAAATACAGTAAGAGCGATAGGCCATTATATATATATATATATATATATATATATATATATATATATATATATATATATATATATGTATTTTACAGTGGAAAAGGGATAAGATCAGTTCCTCTAAAATGAGAGTGAATCTTTCATATAAAAAGGCATACTCCTGGCCTCATGAGCACTCTGACCATTGACTATATGTAAGCATGGTTGCAACATCTACATATGTCCTTCTGTCTGATGACATGTTCCTGTTGGCACTAAAGGTGTCGATTTGATTTATATCAGCTATGCTGCATAAAGGACAGTCAACTGATCAGGCCATCAGCATGTGAGCATAGCTTGTAAAATACCATAACAACATGCAATAGTTCCAAGGGAGCACCAATCATCTCAGCAGAGCACTGGAACAATGTAACGTTTCTTTTTTCAGGAATCAATGCGGCAAGCATATAAGGATAAAAAGGAAATTGAGACAAATAACTAAAATATAGATATAATAACAGGCCAAGGGAACCTACTAAAACCTTCTAAAACAGCACATATCACATGGGGAAACGGCCTCAGACATAGTTTGGTGGTTATCATTTGCCGAGGTAAAAAACATAGGTTACATGAAAGATTCAAATTTAGTCAGCTAAAGGGAAAACATAAACTGGTTGTAACTATATGCCTTCTGATATGGATTATGGAACAAAAATTTGTTAGTGGACAAAAAAAAAACAGAAATGTTAGCGAAGACCCAACGAGACATGGATTACCGAATTAGAAATCTGTTAGTAAGTATAGCCAATGCAGTAATAACTCATGGCTGAGTTGGATGGTGCTTTGTTTATCCTGCCTGGCATATGATTAAATTTTCTTTCACTTTGGTGAAGCATTAAGCCTTCCTATCTATCTCTCTCTATATATAATGTATTCTCATTTCCTACAATATCTTGAGGAAAATATTTTGAGTAGATGTAACAATGTAATAAAAACATAGGTTGCTGTCATTGGCCTCTGAAATATAAATTGACAACGAGGTTTTTTTTTACCTGCATATGAGAATAGATCGGCAAATTCATGGGACTACATGTGCATCTGCAAACAAAGAGGTAAGAATTAAATTACCACCTTAGGTCCTGTCAGAAGCCAGTTTGCATAAGAAAATGCACGTTTTTGGTGGCAATACCTAAGGGCACATATAATTAATGTGGATCGGCTATTCTTTTCAATAGAAACCAGCAAGTGCAGTACGAAGCAAATTTGAATAAGCTTATTGGAAATTAAGTTATGATAAGAGGCTGAGTGACCAGCGCTTTCATCGAAGATGCACAATATTGGTTTCCTTAAAAAAAGCATGTTCTAGGATACAAAGCTCACCATAACAGAAACGACATTAAAAAAAAAGCATTAGAGAAGGTCCAAAGGCACTGACCATGTTGGAGGCATCGGTTACAAAGCACCCATTGAAACCTCAGTTGTAGACGTTTTAAACATGCACACATGAAACAACGTAAGCAACTCTATGGTAGGCACATGCTAGCAGGCACGACAAATCTAAAAGAACAGATGCCAATGAAAGGGAAAGAACGGCCCAATCTGTAGCTAAAGCAAAGGAACAGACCAATTGGGAAAAAGCATAAATCAGGGAAAAGAAATAAGATCACATGACCATTGTTGGTGGCAGGTACCTGCACTGATTTTCATTGTAGAATTAAGTGGATTAAGCTTGTTCAAAGGGCTAGCAGTATACCATACTGAGCACGAGGGTAAAAATCTTATTGTTGTTGTCTGTCAGCTGTGAAGGGAATGTTTTGTAAGGAAATTAGGAGAGGGAAGAGGAAAACAAATCGAGAGTAAAAAAGGAGGGGCCAGCCTATCAGTAATTTTGGTAGGATTTAAGTATATTTGTATTCTCTAAAAGTAATGGTTATGATACAAGGTTGTCTGTCGATGAGCTCTACATGTGTCAAAATAGGAAAAAACCATCATATTATATAGTTCTTTTGCTAATGACTTTTATCAGCTAAATGACAGCTGGCAAATGAAAACAATCTCATTGATAGGGAAAAAGAAATACAAAGGAATGGCAAAGGACAGTACTTACCAAAAGCACAAGGCAACTGCAAAATATCAGGGATCCTTTGGATGGCAGGATGCGCTACTTGGCTAGCGAATCGAGAGGATAAAAGGAATTAGGTACAATGGATAAGTAACACAACCTTGTTAAGGCAAGGAATAAGTGTGAGCAACTAAGATACTAATATACAAACGAAGGGGACAAAACATTACTCACCAAAAAACCAATGCTTACTGGAAAAGCTTGTCAGTGTAAGTTTGCTTCTTTGACAATCTCAGGTGGCAAATCTTGGTTAGCCCCAAATCAATGAGACCCAAAACACACTCAAATCTCATTGTGTTTACGAAAGAACTCAGTTAACTGCACAAGGCCAACTACTAAACTTGGGCCTAGAAAAATGAAATAAGTTCACAGCAGAGCAAGAGGGTGAGGGAGAGGGAGTGTCTATACATGTAAATCCAAATAAAGCTTAGTAGGAAAACAAGAGGGTGAGGGAGAACCAAAATGAAACACAAAGAAAACATGCGATGACAGAAGAACAAATAAAAGCAGAGATAACAGGTACCAAAAACGATAGAACTGTTTTCAGCATAATGAGGAACCAAAAAATTAGTTCTCAAAAAGCTGAAGAAGTAGTGGCGATTTCATAACTGTTCTTGAAAGTGGCTCATCATCGCATACGCCAAAGTGGCTCAATTCATTAAGAATAACAAAGACGACAATATACATGTAATGGCCCGTGTGAATCCATATGCCAAATGGCTCAGCTCAATGATATATCACTACAATTTGCCACCGTCACCGAGAATACTAAAAACTGCAGAAAAGGAACCAGGGGACTGAAAACAGGGGACTGGTTACATCACAAGGTACCAGAAACAAGGTTTTTTTTAGGACAAGAGCATAGTATAACAAAGCTGAAGAAAAACATAAAGCCTGGACATCAGCTTTTTTTTCCAGTTAGCAGTCAAGTGCAGGAAATAAGATTGGATTGTAGGCTCAGAAAAGTAGGTCATCATTGCATATGCCAAGCGCCTCAGTTTACTAAGAATAACATAAAGGACAATATATATGTAATGGTTTGTGTCACTCCATATGCCAAATGCATCAATTCAATAAACTTGGAATAGAAATATCATAAAAGACTGAGTATTAGCCATAACATATGCTGAGGCCTCACCTCAAATGCAAACCAGACGAGAATGAAACGATGATAAAAGAGTGATAATCATGCCTGTTCTCATATACCATAGTTGGGGGAAAAAAGACACTCGTTTGCAGCATCATTGCCACAGAAATATAGTCAGCAAAAAGTACAAAATAACGATGGCATGGAAATATGCTCAGGTTTATTGGATGCACCTCGTAGGCACTATCATATGGTAAAATTGAAATGGCTACTTCATCAACAATAGCATATTCTGTGGATAAAATAAACCAATCAGCACCATAGGAATTGTACCTCACAGGCATTGGCATATGGTAAAATTGGAATGGCTACATCATCGGCAATGACATATGCTCAGGATTAAAAAAAATAAATCAGCAGTATTGGCCTATGGTTATATATGTTGAGAAGATCACAGCAGTAGCACAACGCATACAAACATGGTCAGACTGTATTGGCAGATTAACAGGAGCCTCTTGAGTAAGGAAAATCAACCCATACACACAAAAAACGAAATCAAGGGGCAAAGGTTAAAGGGGAATTTTTTAGGTGACCGTACAAACACCAAGCAAGTTCAGGTAGGAAGAAATCGAGCGGAGCACATAATCTGCCATGGAGACATGGCCTACACAGGAACAGGAAGATTTGAGAAAGAAAAGCAAGTAATTGGCTACAGGCTCACAGTCTGGCCCGGGCCTAATCTGTACAAAGGACCGGCTCCGAGGAAGCAGCACCTGCAAATCCCGCATCCACCGGCGCGGATGACAGAGGAGGGCAGGGAGGCGAGGCGCGTGCACTCACCAGAGACGGCGACCCATATCTGTGGCCTTCACAGAGTCCCACGAGGAGAGCCGGCATGGGAGGGATAGGGTTTAAACGCCGTACCTTGAGGTGGCTGCCATCCACGGAGCCGGCGGGGGGTAACGACCTGGTGGCCGGCTCTCATGTCCCCGGCGAGCGCCTCCACGCGGGAGTAGGGCACTGCCGCCGGGGGAGGGTCGGCGCTAGGCCGCCGTGAGCCGTCGCACAGACAGGTAGGGTTTCCTGTAGCACGGAAAACTGGCGGACCAGAGAGAGGAGGCAGCAGCTGGGGGCGGGAGCAGCGGCGCCGGCGGCCAGGCACCGGCGGGGCCTGGTCGTGCGGCACTGTGGCTGAGGACGAGCACCGGCGGTGGGCAGGAGCGGCGCCGCACCGCAGGTCGGGAGTGCCATAGCGGGCCGGCAGATTTGGAGAGAGAGGGAGAGAGCGAGAGGGATGGATCGAGAGGGGTCGAGAAGCGTGACAGAGCGAGGGGAAAGAAGAGAAGGTGAGTATATATTGGTCGCACGTGGATTCGAAGGAGAAGCCGCAGGAGGCCAGGAGAGACAGAGGAGAAGTCGTAGAAGGTACGTCGAAGAAGCAAAATTTAGGAGAATCTGCTTCGGAAAGATCTCCATAGGAGGAACCGTAGCCGTCGGATGGACAGATCGAACGGTGGAGGGAATTTCGGTGACGTGGCCACAGGTTCCTTCTTAGGAGCCCGTAACGTTTGTAGAGTTAAATATACACAATAATAAATGTTCTATAAACTAAGCATACAAGCAGGAACACTCGTGTTAATCGGAACATAACCATGTAAATAATACTTGAAGCAACGGATACATAGCAAGTCTAGACGAAAGATACTCTACGTTATGTTTCTTAATATTATTCAGGCGAGGAAGCTCTCTCCTCCGTGGTTCTTCTAAAAATACTATACGTAATAAACAGTACTGTAAATAAAAAAGAAAAGTTAAGCTGAAGATATAATTATTTTGATGCAAACAAAAGAGGTTCGCTACTACATACAGTTCCTACCCCCGTCACGTGGGGGGACATAGAGTTACTATTTTGATTTTCGAAGGTGCATATGCTAAACACCCAACAACGTCGAGGCTTATATAGGGAGAAACGTTTGCTCCAGCTGACAAAGTCGTCATAGAGTGATTTCACCATCCCATGGGCTGAGGGTTGTTCAAGGGGTGTTGAGTTGGGAGGTGAAAAGTTTTTGGGTGTTACATCGGATGTTTTATGGGACATCGGAAGGGGATTTCGGATACTAATTAAAAAACTAATCACATAACTCGCCTGGAAAACTGCGAGACGAATCTTTTAAGCCTAATTAGTCCATAATTAGCCTTAAGTGCTACAATAACATACATGTGCTAATGACGGCTTAATTAGACTTAATAATGACGGCTTAAGGCTAATCATGGATTAATTAGGCTTAAAAGATTCGTCTCGTGGTTTCCAACCAAACCGTTCAATTAATTTTTTTTGTCTACATTTAGTACTCTATGTATGTGTCCAAATATTTGATGTAATGGGATGAAATTTTTTTTATGGGAACTAAACACCCCCTCGTTACGAATGCGAAAGGTTGTGTCATTATGCGCACAAAAGGGCAAAGGCGCCAGAGTATGGTAATGGGAACCGACGACCACATGCCCTGGTTGAGCTGAGAAGGTGCAGGAGCAGACCCAAATCTCTTCATGGGCCATCGCACCAAGGGACTGCATCCCAAGTCGCCCCGACACAGGCACACAGCATTGCTGAGGGTGCATTTGGAAAATACATGGCGGCGGTCTTCAGAATTAGCATTGCATTCTTGTGCAAAAAAAAGAAAGAAAAAAAGAAAAAAAAAGAAGCAACATTTGCATTGTTGTCGTTGAGAGCCATCGTCATCCAAAATGTTCTTTTGACGCGGGTTGGTCCTTGTGCTGAACCTAGCTTGTCTGGTACTTTGGTCCTCTAGATCATACTCCCATGAAAGTCCTCGTCGGCAGGGAGCAACGCTACAACAATGTGGAATCCTGCAAGCGGTACGACTTCCCCGTAGTCTTGAGGGTGCTCGGCAACTACTGGTGGTTGGACCGATGAGGAGCTAGGACTAAAGTGCTGTTTGGTTCCAGGTCACGTTTTGCCACGTCCAGCTGCGACGAGTTATGGTGGCACCGGAAGTGTGGCGACAAACAAGTGTGCTGGTGCTGTGGCTGTCTAAGATTGCATATGAACCAAACACTAGCCTAATAAATGGCAGCGGACCATAGCTGTGGCAAGGCGGAGTATAACGTGAAGCTAGGAATTATACATAGTAGGGCTGAGCGAAAAGAGTCAACCCGGAAAAACTGAGGGCAACTCAACTAGTTAGGTTTCTCAGGGTGATCGTCTAAGTTACGTCCCGTTCGCTTGGCTGATAAGTCATGGCTGAAAGTACTGATCGCTGATTTGTTGTAAGAGAAAAACATTACTGAATGACTGGCTGATTTGGCTAATAAGCTCAAGCGAACAGGGCCTTAATTCATAGACTTAACACAGTTGCTCGTATTTTCTTATATGTATTCTAAGATCTAAGGCGCTATTCTTTTAGTGGTAGGAGACATGCCCGTTGAAGCAAGGTTAGATGGTAACTTTATAAATATTGAAATATAGTGGTTTAGTCTTTCGGAGGTGTTTATAGGGATGATTTTATTATCTTATTGTGCTTTGTATGATTTTATTATCTACTCCCCCGTCTCATAAAAAGTGTCGCTATGTGATTTATGCTGGTTAACCTGTCTTAAATTTGACTAGGTTTTTTTCACAAAAAATAAATAAATTTGACTAGGTTTGTAAAAATTGTTGGTAACATTTATATCTTCAAAGTTTATTACAAAAATATATTTAACGACTTATCTAATGATATTAATTATGTACTATAAATTCTAATAGATCCTTACGTATCCGTGGTGAAATAAATTGAAAACATTTAACTTCTCGAGAAGTGAGAATGACTTTTTACTGAATGGAAGGAATATAAGATATTAATAGGTATATATGACAATTATTTTTTAAATACTTCGTTTTAATATAAATAAAAATTATATTAGTAAAAAATTTGTTGTGGTATGTGTGTGCGCGCGCGGTGGGGTGGCATGGGCCCTGCCGGGCGCCCCTTGGCTTCACCACTGCACCAGTGTTCCGGATGTGCCCGTGGCTCCGGTTCCACTCCAAACAACCCCTTTTGCAGCTGACGAGATGGAGTCGAGGAGGCTCTCCACGAATACCACATGCGAGTGCACGACTTTCAAGGGTGGCTGAGGAACGTCTCTATCACCGTCAGGTTGGCGCCCTCGTCGGCAGTAACGGAGCAGTTCTGGAACGAGAAGCCCGAGTTTGTTCGCTGGGTTGGTGCACCCTTGGGCGGTGATCACGTTGTGAGCGTCAGTGCCGGAGTTGTTATGGACAAGAAGCCAGCATCCCTGGAAGACAGCCTTTGGCGTAGCCGAATACGAAGTCAATAGTGACTTGGATCGAGGTCTATAGGGTCACCTACCAGGGGTGCTAACTTCTGGCCTACAACTTAGACAACGTCGCTCACAGCGTGAGAGACCGTAGTGCACCCATTCCATGCGCCATCCAATGGTGATGTGTATGAGGCACGTGCCCTTAGGTGCAAATTTTACTCACCCCTACAGACTTGCCTTGCTGCCTATCAGATCCTTTACCGCTGCCAAGGCAGCACTGATGTTCGTGAACTGGCCGTCGTTGCTGGCATCCTTGGCCACAACGACGTGTCACGTGTGTCACCGATCATATTCGCAAGCATGGCTCTCTGCCCAACACCAGCCTCTGCACCCACACAAGCAAGCCACCGTCCATCACCTCCGCGGGGCCAACGACGCCACCTACTGCTAGTGCTGGCAGAAGCGTTGCTATGGCATGCCACCGCCTGTCTCCGTGGTGGAGGGGCCACCGCCAATGTCGTTACCTTTTGTTAGACTATTCACACTAGCATCTGTATGTCTTCCGGTATATCGGGCAGCCTATCAAAAGTGTCGCGGGGACATGCAAAACACACGCTAAAGAAAAAGGATCTCCCTGATCCGCTAAATCTGACGGTGGTAGCCCGCAGTGGTTACTTTAAAACGATACTCTAAAGCTTTAGAGTATGAATATAGAGTAAAAACTGCTGCACTGGGTACTCTAAAACGATATTCTATTCTTTCTCTCACTCTATATTTAGAGTAGTACTGTGCTTACTCTATACTCTATAGTGACGGGCCCCACTAGCTAAACAAAGAGAAAAAAATGCTATAACTCACAAACCAAAAATCCAAATTAAATTTCGATTTCACCATTAAATTCGTCTCAATAAATCCTTCAAAACTAGATCACACATGGATATATTTAGATAAAGTGACAAGTGGGTCCCACAGTGGATAGAGTGGATAGAGGATGATATAGAGGATGGATGGGTGCGGGAGAATTGAGTATAGAGGAGAGAATCTTGCTGACTAGGACCTATAGAGGATAAATATAGAGGTCCATGAGTGCGGGTAGTCGTAGAGGACGTCCGGTAAAGGCACTGCGGGCCCACGAGAGAGGGCAGAGAGCTGCGCGGGAGAGAGAGGATAGCTGCAGCAGCAGGCCCCATTATTTTAAGTGACAAAAAAATGTTATAACTCACAAACCAAAAACCGAAATTAAATTCCGATTGCACCATTAAATTCGTTTCAATAAATCCTTCAAAACTAGATCTCACATGGATATATTTAGATAAAGTGACAAGTGGACCCCACAGTGGATAGAAGATGATATAGAGGATGGATGAGTGCGGGAGAATTGAGTATAGAGGAGAGAATCTTGATGACTAGGCCTTTTAGAGGATGAATTTAGAGTACCACGAGTGTGGATAGTCTTAGCAACGTCACATTGGCAGGTAGCCGCCCACTGCCACAAGCACCGTCCACAGATGGTAGCGCCTCCGTGGTAGAGGGGCCACCAATGTCGCCATGAACAATGGTGGTCAGCAGCAATACGAGAACAAGGGTAGAAGCATGCACTATGCACTACCGGAATCTGGCTCTTTGCCGAGTGCCAAGTGATTTGCCGAGTGGAGTGTCAAAAAAACACTCGGAGGCATGCACTACCGGAATCCGGCTCTTTGCCGAGTGCCAAGTGATTTGCCGAGTGGAGTGTCAAAAAAAACACTCGGAGGCCTTGTGTTTTTTTTACACTCGGCAAAGAGCTTCTCTGCCGAGTGTTTTTTTACACTTGGCAAAGAAAATTTCAAAGCACATTTTGAAGCAGTAAATTAATTCAAATGAAAAGGTTTCCAACTACAAAGTTATATAACTCATCAAGATGTACAATGTTTGTTTTGATCATTTCTTCATATGCCAAAGTGAAAGTAAATTTATTCACAAATCTTACATATCTCTCTTGTAGTTTATGAAACTACAAGAGAGATATATAAGATTTGTGAACAATGTTAGAACGATCATGTCGGATGAACAGATGACCGAACAACCAAAATAAACTTTGTAGATCTCAAAAAGTTATGAAACTTTGTAGTTGGCAACTTTTTAATTTGAAATCATCTTGTCATGCAAAACTGCGTTTGAATTTCAAAAATATAAAATTCGATTTTTTTCGAACGACCTTAGATGGAAAAACAACCAAAATAAACTTTGTAGATCTCTAAAAGTTATGAAACTTTGTAGTTGGCAACTTTTTGATTTGAAATCATCTTGTCATGCAAAACTGCGTTTGAATTTCAAAATTTTAAAATTCGAATTTTTCAAACGACCTCGGATGGAAAAACAACCAAAATAAACTTTGTAGATCTCGAAAAGTTATGAAACATTGTAGTTGGCAACTTTTTTATCTGAAATCATCTTGTCATGCAAAACTGTGTTTGAATTTCAAAATTTTGAAATTCAAATTTTGTAAACGACTTCGGATGGAAAAACTTCCTAAACGAAAAGTGTAGATCTCGAAAAGTTATGAAACTTTGTAGTTGACAACTTTTAAATTTGAATTCGTTTAAGGCCTCAAACAAGCAATTTACACTCGGTTTAGTATAATATTTGGGAACCAAAACTATATCTAGACACATGTGTGTAGTGCAGTGGTTAGAGGAGATACCGCGCGAGGGAGAGGTCGCGGGTTCGAATCTCGCCGGCTGCGTTGCCGCGAAATTTGCGCGAAAAATACCGTGACTTGTGACTTAGACGGAGAACGGGCGGGCGCTGGTCGGTGGGGCCCTCCCCCAATTAAAAAAAATTCCATATTTTTTTCGGGATTTTTTCAATTCAACCTTTGCCGAGTGCTCGACAAAAAACACTCGGCAAAAACAGCTTTGCCGACGCTTTTTTTACCGAGTGGGCTTTGCCGAGTGTTACACTCGGCAAAGCTTTTGCCGAGTGTATTTGGGGCTTTGCCGAGTAAAAGCGCCCGACTCCGGTAGCGATGCCATGTGTAGGGATCATGATGTACTTCCTCTGCTCGACAAAGAGTGGTATTTTCACTTTTCGAGAAGTTAAACATTTGCAACTTAACTTTTACCAAATATATATGGGAAAATACTAATATTTATGATATATAACTAGTATCGTTAGATGAATTGCTCAATATATTTTCCACAATAAACTTATTTAAAGATTCAAATGTTGATCATTTTTTATAAATCTAATCAAACTCATGTGTATGGTACTGCTGTGATGATAATTGCACGCATGTTAGCAAAGCTAGTAGCACAGACTATATAATAAACTACTAATGCTCAAAGACCTACATACTATACGTGTATATTATCCCTCTCTCTACACCTGATCGATACAGCCTGACTAGCTACCACAAGCTAATCTAGACGCTAGAAACTTACGGTATCCAATCCTTTTTTTTTACCGTGGTAAAGTGCGTCTCCTAATTACAGTAATAATTTGCTACGAAGTCATCATTTCTAAAACTTTTGTATTTTGCGCGTCTTTGGTAACCTTTATTTTCTTTGCTAGCTATAGTACTTACCTGAAAGCTAAGAGATCACTATTATTTTTTTTTAGGAGAAGAGAGATCACTATTTTACTACACACTTGGAGGATTTTATTTCCATTCCCAATTATAGTTCGGTTTGGTTTATCCTAAGTCAAATTATTTTACTAAATTTCACTAAGTTTTACTACTACAGAGAATCTTTTTAGCGGTGGCTAGAAATGGTTCGTAGAGATGGTTGCTTGGCCGGCCTCTATAAATCAACGGTTGTAGAGACGGATATCAAGCCATGCGCAAAAATCGAGTTCTAGAGGCGGTCAAAAACCCAGATACCTCTAGAGATCGTTTTTTTAACAAATCAGGCGAAAAATAGCAAAAAGAAGTTTTAACCCTAGGAGAAGCTCACTAGCCAAACCCCCATGGTGCTCCAACGGGAACATGTGCTCGTTGAAGATCACATGTCGTGAGGTGATGACCCGCCCACTGGTTAGATTGAAGCACCTATAGCCCTTGTGGTCGTCAGGGTAGCCCAAGAAGACGCACACCATGGACCATGGACAGAGCTTGTTGTTACAACGACGGTCATGTTTGGATAAGAGAGTTGCGTTCAAAAAATGTTTGTTTAATAAAGACACTAACACACGGAGATGTTCATAGTTTTTTTTGGGTGGGGTGAGGTGGGGTTTTTTTTTTTTGGGGGGGGGGGGGCGTGGAGGCGTGGAGGCAATGCCAAAAAAACACCTGAAACAGAGTTATTGGAGATGTCGCAGTGCAACGTGATTGTAGAGAACCAGGGTGTGCATGCTATCATTTAACATTTATGGTACAAAGAACACGTTCACCTTTCACGGTTTACTGGGATGTGAAAGAGCAATTAGGGCATGATAGAGAAGGTGAACACCACGACAGGAAAAGAATGACCGGAGAGCCACATTGTCGAATTCCTACCCATTATTATCGGTTTGTAAAGCAAGCACAGGGAGATGAAATTGTGTGCGAGCATAAGCATGGAGGAGAGAACAAGGCTGTAGCGCATCATACTTTTGTCGAATGTCCAAATATAATGAGTGAAAAATCATCCAAGACAACAAGATATACTTAAACCCCTGAATTTCTAAATCGTTAATGCTCCACCGTACCGCTGGTGTTCATTCCACGTCTAGACACCGGACACGACGTGGCCTCACGGTGTCCATGTATTGAATACTCACGTCAGGTACTTCGGTAAAAAAAGAATATCCCACTCCGCAAGCCGGCTCTTCTGCCAGATCCAGTCAAATCTCACTCTCCCCAAGTCTAGCAGTCGAAGCATCGCTCGCTGATGGCGTCTCCGCCCCCACTCAGTCGAGGTCTAGACCTTCGGCGACTCGCCCGCACCCCACGCTCACCGGCGAGCAGCTAGAGCTGGCCGGCGTTTCTCGCGCCGTCACGAGCCCCGATGCGGTGGTGCGCACAGACGACATCATCCACGACATCGACCGCCTCCTGGTCCCACGTTCCGTGCAGGAGGCCTTCAACCGTCGCCGCAGCCTGGCGTCGATCTCCGCGGCGCATCCGACACGGCCCTGAGGTGGACCCGCACATGCACCGCCTCCTCAGGAAGCCCGGCCCCGGCCCCAGACCGACGTGCGCTGCTGGGCTCGACTACCCGGAAAGGGTAGAAGAATGGGACCTATTCTAGGACATACCATTACAGACGTATGATTATTACCCTTCAACTGGGTTATTCTATTCCACTTCTAGATAGAGAAATGAACTAAAGGAGAATATTTAATAATACGGTTATACAAAACACTTATCCCGAGTACACGCAAGGGAACTATAGACAGGCAAGTGAAATCAATCCACGAAATAAATTAGTCCATAGACGACACCGTTGTGGTAAAGGTCGTAATGCCAAAGGAATCATTACCGCACCCGCCGGTGCTTCCCGTGTGGGACGCCATGGCACCGGGCCCGCCATCGCGCTCGCGCCCGGTCCAGGATCCGGAATGCGCCGCTTCGACGGGCAGGGCAGGTGAAGGACTTCATCCAGACGTTGCTGTTGTACCGCCGCTCTCCTCCGTGACCGCACTCCCAGCCCTCATTCGCCCCCTGCCTCTTGCTCGGCTGCCTCGCCTGACACGGTGGTTGCCGCCCACTAGAGTGTCACGCCTGACATGTTGCAAGCGTATGTTTCAAGTGTTTCAGTTGGTTCAGAGGTATGTTGCAAGTGTTTTATGTGGATGTTGCAAAAGTAGATCGGGATGCCGTTGCAATGGTTGTACACTTACGTTGTAAGCATCTATTCTAAATGTTTCATCTGTTTTTTCAGACATATGTTGCAAGTGTGTTTATTTGAATATTGCATGTGTTTTATCTGGATGTTGTATATATACTGCAATTGCTTTTCAAGCGTTTTCAGGTGTTTTTACAAGTGTTTCAGACATATGATGCAAATGTTTCAACTATTTTTCGAACGCATGTTGCATACGTTTTATTTGGATGTTTCAAAAGTAGATCGAGTGTTGCATCTCTCTCCTCGTCTTCTGCTGCATCGCCTCGGTGTCTCCTTCTCTTTCTCAATGCTGGTGAGGTTCAGGGGGCGTGGGCCTGCATGGGGCGGGCGACGTGGGTGGAGTACGAGTCATTCAAGTGGCGTGGGACCCGAGCGAGCGGGGCATGCGGCATGGAGCAGGCGCGGGGAGTAGCGGGTGGCATCGAGCGAGCAAGGCGTGTGACACAGAGCAGACGCAGGACAGTGGGGAGCAGCGTCTAGACGTGGGACTAGGGCCGGACTGTCCGTTTCTGAACGCGGGAGAGGTCCATACATTAGCTTGTATCAATTGAGATCGAAAATAAGCAGTGAACTCGTTCTGATATGCTAATTAAGTGGGATCCTGACATGCTTTACCAACACTGCACCAATGACACAAATGTGCTGCTACTGCTAGTCGCAAAAAAAAAGACACAAATGTGCTGCTGATTTATTACCATCGAAAGGAAATGAATGAAGAGTCTTATGCACCGAGGGCCTCGAAAGACCACGGTAATATAATATAATAACAAAAAAAAAATGTAGCAACATTTCAGCATACGAGCGACGTGACCAACGGAGACATGGGCTTTGGAATTCCTATGTGGGCTGGATCGAAATGGGCCGGGCTACATTTTCATAAGCAGGGAACAGCATTATCACCAGCCTGATCGCGTCCCGTCCCCTTCGTTCGTTCAGCTCACCATCTCGAAGAGCCTCTCGCATCGCAGGAGCAGAGCGCGCAGCGAGGCGACAGTGAGCAAGCATGGCTCACTGCCTCACCGGCAGCAGCACTCCCGCATCAGATCCTCGCGTTGTTCCCCGCCTCACTGGGTAATCTCCTACTGCTCAGAACCGGCTCTGCGCCTGACTGCCTTTGTCTTATTCCTCTGAGTGATTTTAGTATATAGTTCTGGCACCCGTCTATTCCTGGCTTGCTGTTCGTTCCAACAGTTTCAGACTTTCTGTAAGAGCTCGAGAAAGCAATGGAGACAACTCAAATTGTATTGATCAAGGCTTACGCCTATATACACTTTACAACACGGTAATGCCAGCTAAACTGAAGGAGCACCTATGCATATACAGATAGCTAAACGCAAGGAGAGCCAAAGACTAAGCAGAACCATTGCTAACCTATGCATGTACATCATGGTCAATACTAGCTAGACGCAAGGAGAGGCAAGGGACCAAGCAAGATGGTTGCTAACACCCCCCGACAGTACGAGCGTCGTTGTTGGCTACGCACAGACTGTCTCGGAATTCCTGGAAGCTTGCCGTTGGAAGACCTTTAGTCATCACGTCAACAAACTGCTGCGTTGTGGGTACATGAAGGACCTTGCATTCCCCAACTGCAACTTTCTCTCGGACGAAGTGCACATCAAGCTCAATGTGTTTTGTGCGTTTGTGATGCACAGGATTGGAGCTCATGTAGCAAGCCGAGACATTGTCGTAGAAGATTACCGTAGCTTTCTCCAGAGGGCAGTCGAGTTCACCTAGTAGTTGCCGGAGCCATGTACATTCAGCCACTGCATTGGCGACGGCGCGGTATTCAGCTTCAGCACTAGAGCGGGAGACAGTTGCCTGGCGTTTGGATGACCAGGAGACCATGGCGTCACCCAGGAACACACAGAATCCTGAGGTGGATCGCCGTGTGTCCGGGCAGCCGCCCCAATCCGCGTCGGAGTAGGCGACAAGGTTCAGCTTGTCGGAGCACCGAAGGTGAAGACCAAGGGCTATGGTGCCTCGGACATACCGGAGAATCCGCTTGACAAGGGATTGATGGGCACTGGTGGGAGCGTGCATGTGGAGACATGCTTGCTGGACAGCATACTGCAGATCAGGACGTGTCAGCGTCAAGTATTGGAGAGCACCGACCAAGCTTCTGTAATCTGAAGCATCCTGGGAGGCATTATTGACGTCGAGCTGGTGCACAGGCCAGTCTCGCGCCGTGGCCAGGGTGAGCACGGTGCGCACTGTCGCCGTCTTGACGACTGGACAGTACGTTTCACCATAGTCGACGCCGGCTCGCTGTGTGAAACCACGTACCACCCATCGTGCCTTGTAGCGGTCGAAGTTGCCATCCTCCTTGAACTTGTGGCGGAACACCCATTTGCCGCTGACGACGTGGGCACCGGGAGGCCGAGGAACGAGCTCCCAGGTGGCGTTGCCGAGGAGCGCATCGAACTCCAGCTGCATCGCTGACCGCCAGTTGGGATCTTTTAGAGCTTGGTTCACCGAGCGAGGTAGAGGAGAGATCGCTGCCGTGGTCGCAGTGGCTGCGTAGCGTGGGTTCGGCTTGACTGTGCCGACCTGCGATCTGGTGATCATTGGATGTGGCGCAGCATGACCACGACCGTGCAGCGGGGGCGAGGCAGCCTGCACGGGCGAGGTGGGACCAGGCGGTGATGACGGCGTGGTACAGGGCGACGAAGGGATGGACGAAGAGGACGCCGAGGTCACCGGGGTGAGTGGTGGTTTCGTACTCGTACCCGGCGAGGAACGCGGTGGTGATCCGTGCGTCGAGGAAGGGCTTCGTCCTTCTGCGGATTCGGGTGCGTGGTCGATCTGGGGCAGAGCCGGGTGAAAGTCCTATGTTTGGTGTTGGTAATTAGTGACAATGCCTAAGTACTAATCCTATGTCTAAGTTGTATGTAGCATATGAGGATTAGTACGTTCCAAGGGTGGTGGCAAGATGGACATGGTGATCATGATGGCCACACTTGGATTTGGATGCAACCCTACATGATCAAGGCAAAGGTATATGCTTAAGGGTTGTGTTTTAGTAACCAAGACACCTAGTGGGTGTGGTTACATTATAGGATAGCTAGCCGTACTATAAAGAGGGGAATGACGCGGCTATTGAACTCCTAAGTGCCTCTAGGTGTGCATTTCATAATCATATGCATTTGGATAGAACTAATAACGCCTCAAAAAATGATTGTGAAAATGCTAACACACATGCACATGGTGATGATCACTTGGTGGTGTTAGCACATTTGCGAAGGCGGTGGAGTTTGAGCGGTAGAGAGGGTTTGGGGGGTCCTCTCTCCCTCCCGCCAAGCTTGCGAGGCGGGATTCAGGCGTTTTCGAGGAGTTGAAACGACTATTTTTCACTACGCCGAAAGTCAGAAATCGAACGGAAGCGAATGGAGGTCACAGTGGTGACCGGACGCTGGACCGGACGCGGTCTCTGTTTGACCGGACGCGTCCGGTCAGCGTTCAGCGTCTGCGCGAGTTTCAGTTTGTTGATCGGACGCGCAGCGCGTCCGGTCACAGTCGACCAGACGCGTCCGGTCGTTGAGGGAGCTTACTGGACTCCAACCGGACGCTGGCACTGTGGCGTCCGATCAGTTCTGCAGCACGTCCGGTCGCTGTTTCGTTGTGCGCTCCTCAGGCTTGACCAGCGCGTCCGGTCCGGTACGGGACCAGCGTGTCCGGTCGAGCCCAGCGTGTCCGGTCCGCGTGACCAGCGCGTCCGATCGGTGCTTCGCGAAAGTATCCGTTGTGCGATCGGCGCGTCCGGTCAGTTTGACCAGCGCGTCCGGTCAGCGCGACTTCGGCTATTTCAAGTTCCTAACGGCTATATTCGAAGGGGTACGTCTATAAATACTCGTTGGCCGGCTCAAAGCTCCCTCTCTTGGACATTTGACATACTTGTGAGCACTTTGAGCTAAGCAACTCCCCTCCCACTCATCTCTCTTGCTTCTTTGCATATTCGAAGTGAGATTGAGTGATCCAAGTGTATTTGCATTGTGAGTTTGCATCTAGTTGGCACTTGGTGGTTGATTTGCTGCGGGATTCTTGTTTCTCTTGGTGGTTGCCGCCACCTAGACGGCTTGGAGCAGCTTGGAGGCGTTGGCAAGAGTTGGTGATTGTTCTTGGCCACCTCCGGTGATTGTGAGGGTTTTGTGCCTACCTCGGCGAAGCGCCAAAGGCAACATTAGTAAATTGCTCGTGTCATTGTAACCTTTTGCCATTTGGTAGGTTCTTGTGGCGCCCTTTGAGAGGCTCGGTGTGAGACCGATTAGCCACCGAACCACGTGGTGAAGAGGGACACAACGGGGACTAGCGTGCCGGCAAGCACATGAACCTCGGGATAAACCTTCGTGTCATCACTTTTATATTGTGATTGATTGATCCCGGTGTTCGGTTGTCTTGGTATTCATTGTTGATCATATTGGTTGGCTCAATACTTCGCCCCTCGGTGAAACTCTCCTAACTCAACTCCGCATTACTTTCTTAGTTATCTTTGCTAGCTAGTTAGCTTTGCTAGAGTAGTTCTTTTGTGTAGCTTGCTAGTTGTAGTTACCTTCTCGGTTTGTCTTGTGCGATTGAGTGCTATTATACTAGAATTGTGAATTGGATAGGTGGCTTGCAAACACCCCGTAGGCTAAGCAAAACTCGCATCTCGCTATTTGTTGTATTAATAAACTTGTTTAGCTTGTCTTTGTAGAAAATTTTAAAAGGCTATTCACCCCCCTCTAGCCATCAAGACCTTTCAAGTGGTATCGGAGCCGTGGTCACCATTTGCAAGGCTTAACAACCTCGGTGCAAGATGGCTCAAGTTATGTTCAATCATGTTAATGGCAAGCCTCCATTCTTTGATGGCGTCTCTTCCTTTGATCATTGGAAAAGGAAGATGAAGTAATATCTAGGCAATATACATGAGAAGGTTTGGGATGTGACCAAAGAAGGATACATCATTCTTGATGAGGAAAATCTCACTCCCAATGACCGCATCAACAAACAATGCAACACGGCGGCACTTGATAAAATCTACCGTGCCATTGATGACAAAGTATTTGAGCAAATCAAAGATCTTGAAAAAGCAAATGAGCTTTGGATAAGGCTTGAAGAAACATATGAAGGCACTTCAACGGTAAAAAGTACCAAACTATATATACTCAAGGACAAGTTCTCCACTTTCAAGATGAAGGATGATGAATCCATCCCGGAGATGTTCTATAGGCTCCAAGTCATTGTCAATGATCTCAAGGGCCTTGGAGAGAAGGTTGAGGACAAGGACTTCTCACATAAGTTCTTGATGTGCTTACCCAAGAAGTTTGCCACCTTGAGAAGAATGATCTTTAGAGAGGGATTGGACAAGGTCAAACCAACCGATGTGCTTGGAGATATAATGACCGATGCCCAATACAATGATGATGAAGATGAGGTAGAAGAAAAGAAGGAGACCAAGGTCAAGCAAGAGAAGCCCATTGCATTCAAGGCTTCATCCTCTAAGGGCAAGAGCAAGGTGGAGAGCGATGATGATGATCCATTCGATGATGAGACCATGGCCCTCCTAGTGCACAAGATGGGGATGTTCATGAAGAAGAAAGGATATGGTGCAAGGAAAAGAAGGGACTTCATGAAGGCAAAGGAGGTGCTTTGCTACAATTGCAATAGCCCCGATCATGTAGTGGCAAAGTGCCCCTATGAAGACAAAAGATATCATGATGGGGAGTTGAAGTTGAAGAAGAACAAGAAGGATAAGAAGGAGAAGAAAGAGAAGAAGAGCTTCACTATCAACAAGAAGAAGAAGGGTGGTGGTTATGTGGTCACTTGGGATAGTGACAACTCCGATAGTGATGATGGTGAAAGTTCTAGTGATGATGAGAGGACCACTCGGCGAGCCATTGCAAGCATCGCCCTCTCCAACAAGTCATCCATCTTCGACACTACATCGACATGCCTTATGGCCAAGCCTACCAAGGTAAAATATGATGATAGTGATGATGATTCTTGTGCTAGTGATGGTTGTAGGAGTGATGATGAGGAGGATGAGGACTACT
Organism: Saccharum hybrid cultivar R570; assembly: GCA_038087645.1. Taxonomy (NCBI): domain Eukaryota; kingdom Viridiplantae; phylum Streptophyta; class Magnoliopsida; order Poales; family Poaceae; genus Saccharum; species Saccharum hybrid cultivar. The sequence continues at coordinate 25,826,433 of JAQSUU010000198.1, forward strand.
CCAAGGATGATCTATTGGGCATAATAGATCAAATAAGCAAGGGCTACAAGAGGACAACCAAGAAATACAAAATCTTAGAACAAGAGCTCATTGCCAAAAGCAATGAAAATAATGCCTTGATGGAGGAGCTTGTTGCTCTCAAAAAGAGTAAGGAGTGCAAAGAAATTGAACAAGAGCTCAAAGCTCTTAGGAAATCCTTTGATGAGCTAGAGGCCTCTCGTGAGTGTCTAAAGGAAGACCATGAGGACCTTGAAGTTGCTCACACTAGGCTTAAGGAAGCCCACTCCTCTACTTGAGCTCATCAAGGAGAAGGACCTCAAGTTGGAGAAGCTCATGAAGGAAGCTAAGGAGGAGCAAGTGATTGTCACTTGTGATATTGGACTAACATGTGATATTATTGATGATTATTTATTTGTTGGTCCTACTAATGCTTCGTGTAGCTCATTATCATCCACCACATCCAACTCTACCTCTACTACTAGTGATTCATCACTTGTGGTTGAGAATGAGACTCTCAAGAGAGAGGTGGATGATCTCACCCGCGCATTGGGCAATGCCTATGGTGGGGATGCCCGCTTGCTAAAATGGTTGGGTAGCCAAAGGTTCTCTCTTAACAAAGAGGGTTTGGGCTATACTCCCAAGAAGGGCAAGGCGGCCTTTGCTACTCCAAAGTCTCGCTTTGTGAAGAGCAATGGTCGTTATTGCAATAGATGCAAGCAAGTTGGGCATCTAGAGATTAATTGTAATAAAATGAACAAGAACAACAACAAGTTTCATGCTAAAATGGATTACATTCCTTTTGATTCTTGTTATGTACTTACCAAGGGTGAGAAAGGTGTGCATGCTAGGTTTGTTGGTATACCAATTGTGGGTCCAAAGAAGAAGGCCATTTGGGTACCAAAGAGCTTAGTTACTAATCTCCAAGGACCCAAACAAGTATGGGTACCTAAGAAACATTAATTTATTTTGTAGGTAAATTACAAGGCCGGAGGAAGGCATTGGGTGCTTGATAGTGGGTGCTCTCAACATATGACCGGTGATTCAAGAATGTTCAACTCTCTCAAATCAAATGATAGTGGCATTGATAGTATCACATTTGGTGACAATAGCAAAGGTGATGTGAAGGCTCTTGGAAGGATTACAATCTCAAATGATCATAGCATTTTCAATGTGCTCCTAGTTGAAAAGTTGAACTTCAATCTTCTCTCGGTTGCTCAATTGTGTGATCTAGGTTTCAAGTGCATATTTGGTGTTGATGATGTGGAGATAGTCAGTGTTGATGGCTCCAATTTGATCTTCAAGGGTTTTAGATATGAGAATCTATACTTGGTTGATTTCAATGCTAGTGACACTCAACTTTCAACATGCTTGCTCACCAAATCAAGTATGGGTTGGTTATGGCATAGAAGACTTGGTCATGTTGGCATGAAACAATTGAACAAGTTAGTGAAGCATGACTTAGTTAGAGGCTTGAAGGATGTCACATTTGAGAAAGATAAGCTATGTAGTGCATGTCAAGCCGGAAAGCAAGTAGGCAACACTCATCCATTGAAAAGCATCATGAAACAAATGGATCTCAAGATGAGGAAAATAACTTGGATGATGTGAGAGGAACTCAATTGACCAATGCTATAAAAGAAATGGATATTGGTGATATTAGGCCAAAGCAAGTGATTGATGTGGATGACAACAAAGATCAAGTGCTCCAAAGTCCAATTACACAAGCTAGTGGTTCTCTAATGCAAAATCAAGCTAGTACATCAACTCAAGTGCAATAAGATCAACAAGTGGCTAGTTCATCATCTCCAACTCATGATCAACATCAACATCCAAGCAATCAAGTCCAAGTGCTTCAACCAACTAACATTGCAAGAGACCATCCATTGGATTCCATCATTAGTGACATACAAAGGGGAGTTCAAACTGGATCAAGATTAGCATCATTTTGTGCTCACTCTTCCTTTGTGTCAATAGAAGAACCCAAGGACATTGATAAAGCATTGAGAGATCCGGATTGGGTAAATGCAATGCATGAAGAGCTCAACAACTTCAAGAGAAATGAAGTATGGGAACTAGTTGAGAGGCCTAAAGATCACAATGTCATTGGAACAAGATGGGTCTTTCGCAATAAGCAAGATCAAGATGGAATAGTAGTAAGAAACAAAGCAAGACTAGTGGCTCAAGGTTACACACAAATAGAGGGTCTTGACTTTGGTGAAACTTATGCCCCGGTTGCAAGATGGAAGCAATTAGGATCTTACTTGCCTATGCTTGTGCTCACAATATCAAGCTATATCAAATGGATGTGAAGAGTGCATTTCTCAATGGGTACATTCAAGAGATGTGGAGCAACCTCCTGGTTATGAAGATGACAAGAAACCCAATCATGTCTATAAATTGAGAAAAGCTTTGTATGGATTGAAGCAAGCACCTAGAGCATGGTATGAAAGATTGAGGAACTTCTTGCTAACCAAAGGATTTGTCATGGGCAAAGTGGATACTACTCTCTTCACCAAGAAGATTGGGAAAGACTTGTTTGTGTTGCAAATATATGTTGATGATATCATATTCGGTTCAACTAATCAAGATTATTGTGATGAGTTTGGGAAAATGATGGCAAAGGAATTTGAAATGTCAATGATCGGTGAACTTAGTTTCTTTCTTGGACTTTAAATCAAACAAATGAAGGAAGGAACATTTGTGAGCCAAACCAAGTACATCAAAGATATGCTCAAGAAGTTTGGCATGGAAGATGCAAAGGGCATTACAACCCCAATGGGTACTAGTGGAAGTTTGGATAGTGACAAGAGTGGCAAAATGGTGGATCAAAAGCTTTATAGATCAATGATTGGTAGCCTACTCTATGTGACGGCATCAAGACCCGATGTGATGTTTAGTGTATGCATGTGTGCAAGATTTCAAGCCTCACCAAGAGAAAGTCATTTGAAGGCAACAAAGAGAATATTGAGGTATTTGAAGCATACACAAGATGTTGGATTATGGTATCCCAAAGGTGCAAGCTTTGAGCTAGTTGGATATTCGGATTCTGACTATGCCGGTGACAAAATGGAGAGAAAGAGCACTTCCGGGACTTGTCAACTATTGGGAAGGTCACTTGTCTCATGGTCATCCAAGAAGCAAAATAGTATTGCACTATCTACCGCCGAAGCCGAATACATCGCCGCGGGTAGTTGTTGTGCACAAATCTTGTGGATGAAGGCAACATTGAAGGATTTTGGAATCAATTTCAAGAATGTGCCATTGCTATGTGACAATGAAAGTGCCGTAAAGCTAACCAACAATCCGGTTCAACATCAAAGAACAAAGCATATTGATGTTCGTCATCATTTTATTAGAGATCATCAACAAAAGGGTGACATTGCTATTGAGAGTGTGGGCACCGAAGATCAACTAGCTGATCTATTCACCAAGCCACTTGATGAGAAGAGATTTCACAAGCTAAAGAATGAGTTGAACATAATTGACTTCTCCAACATGAGTTGATGCACCCCAATGTTATGACATGCCTCTCCTTCGAGCCCCAAGGTATAATTGGTTGACATGTCATACATTCTATGCTAAGGACTTGTTTAGTGCATCTAGTCATAATTTACATGTTCTAGGCTTATTCATGAAAATCAAATGACTTTGAAGTTTATATGGTGCCACTATTGTTTCCATGACTTGTATGATCTAGTGGTAGCATATAACTTGTTTAAGTTGCTTGTGATCCTAAGTGTTTAATCTATATCACTTGTCTAAATATTTGCTTCAACATGGTGCATGATAACCCTTCTAGTGAGGTGTGAAGAAGCTTGCCCTTGGATCAAACCGAAGCATTTTATTTATGCAAGCAATCTAGGTTGAATCACAAACTTGATTCTCACCCCATAATTCAACATGATAATCTATCTAAAATTGGTCCCTTGTGGTCATTGGTGCCAAAGGGGGAGAAAATGTTGTTCACAAAGATAGATTCTAAAGGGGGAGAAAACCTAAAGGGGAGAATTGGGATCAACTAAAATTTTGAGCACACAAGTAGGGGGAGCAAGCTCTTAAACATGAATGTTGCATTTCTATGTGCACTTCATATGTATGATGCATTGTTATGCATTTCTTTTTCTCCGATACATTGTTTGTGTGGTGACTTGCTAGTATAATTTGAATGATGAATTGAAGTACTAGCATGAATAGGAAGTAGTTAGATTTTTCTTGCTTCATGTTTTCCAAAGTGGTACTAGAGCCTTGCTTATAATGTTGATCTCACGAGGTTTCTAGTTATGTTTGTGCTTTTCAAGTGGCATCTAACTATACAAGGTGCTAAGATGGTGTTTATCGCTACTTCGATGGTATCACGCTTCAAAGGTCTATAATCTAAAACACTTAGCACCTATTGATAGCCAATGCTCCTATATTTTCCTATCTAAACATGTATGCTTCCTAAATCCAAACATATAGCATACATGTAGGGGGAGCCATTGCTATCAATTTGAATTCATGATCACATGTCCATACTTCTTACACATGGTAATATACTTGGACAATGTGACATGGGTTCAATCAAAATTTTATCATAATATCTTTGTGAAAGGGTTGTCACCAATTACCAACAAGGGGGAGATTGAAAGTCCTATGTTTGGTGTTGGTAATTAGTGACAATGCCTAAGTACTAATCCTATGTCTAAGTTGTATGTAGCATATGAGGATTAGTACGTCCAAGGGTGGTGGCAAGATGGACATGGTGATCATGATGGCCACACTTGGATTTGGATGCAACCCTACATGATCAAGGCAAAGGTATAAGCTTAAGGGTTGTGTTTTAGTAACCAAGACACCTAGTGGGTATGGTTACATTATAGGATAGCTAGCCGTACTATAAAGAGGGGAATGACGCGGCTATTGAACTCCTAAGTGCCTCTAGGTGTGCATTTCATAATCATATGCATTTGGATGGAACTAATAACGCCTCGAAAAATGATTGTGAAAATGCTAACACACATGCACATGGTGATGATCACTTGGTGGTGTTAGCATATTTGCGAAGGCGGTGGAGTTTGAGCGGTAGAGAGGGTTTGGGGGTCCTCTCTCCCTCCCGCCAAGCTTACGAGGCGGGATTCAGGCGTTTTCGAGGAGTTGAAACGACTATTTTCCACTACGCCGAAAGTCAGAAATCGAACGGAAGCGAATGGAGGTCACAGTGGTGACCGGACGCTGGACCGGACGCGGTCTCTGTTTGACCGGATGCGTCCGGTCAGCGTTCAGCGTCTGCGCGAGTTTCAGTTTGTTGATCGGACGCGCAGCGCGTCCGGTCACAGTCAACCGGACGCGTCCGGTCGTTGAGGGAGCTTACTGGACTCCAACCGGACGCTGGCACTGTGGCGTCCGGTCAGTTCTGCAGCGCGTCCGGTCGCTGTTTCGTTGTGCGCTGCTCAGACTTGACCAGCGCGTCCGGTCCGGTACGGGACCAGCGTGTCCGGTCGAGCCCAGCGCGTCCGGTCCGCGTGACCAGCGCGTCCGGTCGGTGCTTCGCGAAAGTATCCGTTGTGCGATCGGCGCGTCCGGTCAGTTTGACCAGCGCGTTCGGTCAGCGCGACTTCGGCTGTTTCAAGTTCCTAACGGCTATATTCGAAGGGGTACGTCTATAAATACTCGTTGGCCGGCTCAAAGCTCTCTCTCTTGAACATTTGACATACTTGTGAGCACTTTGAGCTAAGCAACTCCCCTCCCACTCATCTCTCTTGCTTCTTTGCATATTCGAAGTGAGATTGAGTGATCCAAGTGTATTTGCATTGTGAGTTTGCATCTAGTTGGCATTTGGTGGTTGATTTGCTGCGGGATTCTTGTTTCTCTTGGTGATTGCCGCCACCTAGACGGCTTGGAGCAGCTTGGAGGCATTGGCAAGAGTTGGTGATTGTTCTTGGCCACCTCCGGTGATTGTGAGGGTTTTGTGCCTACCTCGGCGAAGTGCCAAAGGCAACATTAGTAAATTGCTCGTGTCATTGCAACCTTTTGCCATTTGGTAGGTTCTTGTGGCGCCCTTTGAGAGGCTCAGTGTGAGACCGATTAGCCACCGAACCACGTGGTGAAGAGGGACACAACGGGGACTAGCGTGCCGGCAAGCACGTGAACCTCGGGATAATCCTTCGTGTCATCACTTTCATATTGTGATTGATTGATCCCGGTGTTCGGTTGTCTTGGTATTCATTGTTGATCATATTGGTTGGCTCAATACTTCGCCCCTCGGTGAAACTCTCCTAACTCAACTCCGCATTACTTTCTTAGTTATCTTTGCTAGCTAGTTAGCTTTGCTAGAGTAGTTCTTTTGTGTAGCTTGCTAGTTGTAGTTACCTTCTCGGTTTGTCTTGTGCGGTTGAGTGCCATTATACTAGAATTGTGAATTGGATAGGTGGCTTGCAAACACCCCATAGGCTAAGCAAAACTCGCATCTCGCTATTTGTTGTATTGATAAACTTGTTTAGCTTGTCTTTGTAGAAAATTTTAAAAGGCTATTCACCCCCCTCTAGCCATCAAGACCTTTCACCGGGTGCGAAGGGACCGGGTCGTCGGTCCTGAGATCAGGACGCCACGGATCGTAACCACAGGCCATTGGCGAGGATACCGCGGGCCCAGAGCGGAAGGGGAAGACCGCTTCGTCGAAGTAGACGTGCCGCGAAGTGATAACCTTCCGCGTGGAGAGGTCATAGCAGCGATAGCCACGGTGATCCTGCGAATAACCAATGAAAATACAGGCAACAGATCGTGGAGATAGTTTGTTAGGGCTGGTGGAGGCTGTGTTGGGATAGCATAAACAACCAAAGACCTTAAGAGATGTATAGTCAGGATCACGGTTGAATAAAAGTGAGAACGGGGTAGCTAGGGACTTTGGTTTGCACGGCCTTCGGTTGAGCAGGAACGTGGACGTGTGCAGAGCCTCAACCCAGAACACTGGTGGGAGGGCAGCATGAAGAAGGAGTGAACGAACGCCGTCGTTCAGAGTCCGAAGGATGCGCTCGGCTTTCCCATTTTGCTGAGAAGTGTAAGGGCAGGAAAGCCTAAGAAGAATACCGTGCGCAGAGTAGAAGCCGCGGAGGGTGTGATTGTCGAACTCACGACCATTATCGGTTTGAAACGCCTTAATGGGAAGTGAGAATTGAGTTTGAACGAAAGCATGAAAGGACATGATGGTGTTGGCAACGTCAGACTTGTGACGAAGAGGGAAAGTCCAGACGTGGTGAGTGAAATCATCGAGCAGCACAAGGTAATACTGAAAACCAGTAAAGCTCAAGACAGGTGAGGTCCAAACATCACAATGCATTAATTCGAAAGGAGCAACAGTTTTTGGCTGGGTGGAAGTGAATGGAAGACGCACATGTTGGCCCACACGACAAGCATGACAAGTGTGAGATAACTCCTTATTACAACTGAATTTAAAAGATTGTAAAAGATGATGAAACGACTCGGCGCCAGGATGTCCAAGCCGCTGATGCCAGAGATTTGCAAAGATGGCAGTGAAGCATTGGGTGGATGACTGGGTCGACGCCTGTAGAGGGTAGAGGTCGCCGGTGCTGTCACTGCGGAGTATCACCGCTCTGGTATGCCAATCCTTGACAGAGAAACCAAGATTGTCAAATTCAATCGTGATTGGATTGTCTCGAGTGAGAGCACGCACGGATATGAGATTTTTTATTAAGTTTGGTGAAACAAGAACATTATCAAGAGCAAGAGGGTGAGATAGGGTGGGTATAGATGAGGAACCAGTGTGGGTAATAGGAATAGAAGAGCCATTACCAACAATGATTCTGGTAGAGGAGGAATTTGGGGATGATGAGAGAAGGTTACCGGAGGCCTGCGCCATGTGAGATGAAGCACCCGTGTCGAGGAACCAGTCGCCGGTAGAGGAGGGGTTCTGTAGCGACAGGTTGTTCAACGTGGCGAGGAGGTGAGGGTCCATCTGCGTGGTAGCGCCAGCAACATGGGCCTGAGGTGCGGCGCCGAGAGGACGAGTGCCGAGGACGCCAGCACCAGGTGGGCAGGGACGCGGTGGCCCTTGGCATGGCCTCGCCTGGACCATACCGGTCCACGGGTTGGTGCTGGGCCAGAATCCGGTAGACGGAGTGGGGTTGGAGGAGTTCCACTTCTTCTTCTTTTTCTTGTTGGAGTGGTGGGAGGGCGCCTGTGATCGGCCGGGGTTGGAGGGTCCGGCCTGGGGCGTCGGCGCGGAAGAACGTGGAGCCGAGCCGAAAGGCGCAGAGGAGCCGGGCACAGTCTGCGTGACGAGTGCCGAGGCAGGTGTACCGTGGACCAGCGAGGCCACGCCGGCTGCGGTGTGGGAGAGAAGAGCCGCCTGGAGGTGAGCGCTTGAGGGAGGAGCAGCAGACGACATCGAACTGGCCGAGTTGGCCTGCGCGATGAAGGCAGCGGCCGCCTGGATCTTTTCTGATTCGGCGACGCGGTGTTCCTCAAGTTGCAGCATGGATCGCGTCTTGAGGTACGAGGGAAGGCGACGACGCAGCGTGATGTGGGGGATGACTTGGTGCAGACGGGGGCTGAGGCCGCGGACGATGTTGTAGATGAGGTCCTTGTCGTTGACGGGTGAACCAAGACCACCTAGACGATCGGCCATGGCCTTCATGCGGGAACAATAGTCCAGCACGGAGAGATCGCCTTGGTAGAAGCTGTGAAATTCTGCGTTGAGGTAGACCGCCCGTGTAGCCTTGTTGTCGCGGAACAAGGAGCGCACGCCAGTCCAGAGGGAGTAGGCGGTGTCGTCGTCGTCGGAGACGTTGCGGAGGAGCTCGGGGGAGATGCGGTTGTAGAACCAAGAGACGATGGCGCAGTCATTTTGCACCCAGTTGCTATCGCTCTTGGCTGCGGATCCATCGACATGGTCGTGGAGGCCATACTGGCCGAAGATAGCAGAGAACGATCGCGCCCAAGAGGTGTAATTGGCGTCGTCGAAGTCGAGGATGATCGGAACGCGATTTAGGATGTTGATGCCGTGGACGACACTTGGTGCAGCCGCCTCGGTTTGGACGCGGAGGGTACGCGGGAGCGCGGACTCGGCGTCGGAGTTGTCGGAGGCGGCTGACGAGGAGGAAGAAGAGGAGGAGGGCATGGTGACGAGGAAGATGCAGAGATCAGCGAGGCAGCGGAAGTGTTGGATCGTAGATTGCGTGATACCATGTAAGAGCTTGAGAAAGCAATGGAGACAACTCAAATTGTATTGATCAAGGCTTACGCCTATATACACTTTACAACACGGTAATGCCAGCTAAACTGAAGGAGCACCTATGCATGTACAGATAGCTAAACGCAAGGAGAGCCAAAGACTAAGCAGAACCATTGCTAACCTATGCATGTACATCATGGTCAATACTAGCTAGACGCAAGGAGAGGCAAGGGACCAAGCAAGATGGTTGCTAACACTTTCTATAGGGATTTCATGGTGGTGCGAGGTGCTCTTTCTTTTCAATTCCTGCGTCTAACTCTTGGTTTTACGGTTTATTTATTGGGAGAATCGGTGGTTTTGGGGGAGCGTCCTTGAAGGATGCCCTGCTAAGCGAACAGAGTGCCCACAACCTGTATGTGGAATTGCTCTGAAGCTGTTCTTAGATAACGAGCTACCAAAATACTAAGAATTTGTAGGTTTACTGTTCCTATATTGATTTTGTCATTGTAAACTGAGAGTTAATCAAGAATTTGGCTTTCGATTATGGCCCCAAACTAACACTGGTACCTTCACATTTTTCTTCTTTTATGAAGCTACGACTGCTGTTCCAATGTCATTTAGTGTAAAGCGTGGCCATGTTCAGTGTGTTACTGGCCACACTTTACAGTAAGCATCAGTATCTTATTTCCTTTTGTTTTTCCAATTGTTGTTTACTCATGCTCACCCTCCTTTGTACAAAACTTTTATTGGACTAGGATCATGCCCGAGCGTTGCAACGGGAAAACTTCTGACATGGTTCCATCAAACCGGCACAGAGTGAAAGGGAACCAATCCATAATTTTTTTTGAGTTGCAAGTGCCAGTGCACTCTTATAAGTGCATCGATTAAATTGTAATCCAAACACGATCATCTTCGAGGAAAAAACTGGAAAAGTACTGCCAGCAATAAAGTTTCTAATTTCTTCAGAAGTATAAAAACACATTGATTTTATTCATAACCGATGCCTGTTCCCAATCAACACCACACTGAACTCAATTGGCAAGGCTACTTGTCATGGCTGCTGCTGATCTCCGATCAACACAAAGCATCTGTTTGTTGTTAGCTCCATTTTATAGCAATCAAGCCAAACATGTGCTTGTTTTGACCTACTATAGACCAAAAAAAAAATCCACCAATTGAGGAACCATAATGTAATTGAGTAGAAGGCCAGCAGCTCAATTTTGAACCATTGTCTCACATTAAAGTATGTTTTCATCACATCAAGTTACTGTCTATGGTATGAATTGAAATTTGAAAAATAAAACAAGTGTAATGATAAGATTAAAACCTTTTACTTAAAATCTCTACAACTAAAAAGGACGTTGTACGATGGTGAGCTCCATTTCCTCTATAGAAAAAAAAACACATGTAACATGATAAAATTTATGATAGTGCTGCAACAAATAAAGTTTGCATTGGAAAATTCCACACAGGTAATGCAACAAACACCTTTTGTGCACAATAAATCGAAGCACATTGAATATTTGAGCAAATAAAATCATGAGGTTACTGAATGACCATCATTTGCAGCTGCTAGTGTGATAATAGCAAGAAAAAAATATTGCATGCTTGGGGCTTGAGGCAATAATGCACAGATCAATTTGAAGTTCAGGTTACAGATCCTATGTAATATATAGAAGCTTCACGGGATATATGAGAAGAATATCAGTAGGCTGCAGATTGAAATAAAGAGAATCTTAAGAAAAGAGCTACACTCCTTCAACATTTTTTTTGCCTTAATGAACCGCAATGCTTAAGTTATAGCAACTCACAAAGTGAAATGACATTGCACTAATAGAGATTTACAAATCAAAAGGACAGTATGATATGGAGGTTATATTCCATGTCAACATTTCACTGAAGTAAAGAACTGAAGCCCAAATGTATGAGCTTATATTTCCAAGCAAAGCATATCAAACATGAAACCAAATCCAAGGGCCAAGGCTATCTAATACGTTACCAAGAGAAACAAGAATGAACTATATATAGAAGCAAACGTGGAGTCACTGGACCAACTACCACAATTGTGATTTTGTTAATTTGTAGGTCTTGTTTGATCTGCGAAGTTCAGTGCTAAATATGCTGGAAAAAACGGCACACTTTGCTCTAGTGTGTCTGATATTTGTATTATATGCAAAACAATCTCTAATGCAAACTGAAATAAATCGATGTATCACTGCAGTTACTGTGTGATTGCTAACCAAGCAAAATCCCTCAATTATTTTCCAAGCTCTGAATTATAACTACAATCAGAATTTTTGGCAGTACATATGCAAAAACTTGTGTGCAATTGAAAGCTAATTCCTGCAAAAATCCATGCCCAGGCAGGACAGTGGGTCAAAATTCAATTAAGGAACATTACCAACTTGCAAGCATCAGGAGAAATCAATCCGTGGCTTCATGCGCCCCTCTCCACCAGCTGATGGTGACCACATGCAGGATGACATTGATCGCAGAGGTGACAACGTGACGAGGTCCAGAATGCAGTAGGTAGTGGTGAACGCCTTAAAGGGACATTTTATCAAACACCATGGGGGGCGTCCCTCAAACAGCTGCAGTGGGCGAGGAAACTACTATGGTGGGCGCCACCCTATGCCTTACCTCAATCAGTTCTGTGCCGCTGTAATGGTCGCCCCACACGCAGCAACTTCTCTAAGGACCAGGATGTTTGACGTCGATCTGTCGCATGTCATTGCCTCTTCCATGCCGGATTGGAGCAAACTCCCACAGAGGGTCTGTGCCAGCATGGACGAGGCGCCTATGTGGGTGAAGTTGGCGTCGCAGCTGCTTAGAATAGCTCGATCTGTAGTGAGGCTGGGGGCATGTGGCTGGGGAGGAGGTAGGGGCTTATCATGTGCTTAGCAGGACAGCAGTCACCACTTTGCCAGATGAGAGGAAGATGGTGGAGGTGTCGTAGCGGGGATGTGCGAGGGCTCTGGGTCGTCCTACCTGGGCATGGGCTTGGTGCAGGTGTCCTAATCTTTGATGCCGTAGACTGGGATTGTGATGGGAAGGGGGCGGCTGACGGCACATGTGAGATAGCTGGAGGGGAGGAGATGGGTTGTGGCGTGATTGCAAGCGAGAGGCAAAGCGGGGATGGCGTTGGATCTTCTTGCGGGGGAGGGGAAGACGGATTTTGTCGCCGGGAGGAAAGAGGGAGGGAGGGAGCACGATGGTTACGGGATCCCTGTTATGGGAAGGTAGCGTCGATGGTTACGGGATCCCTGATTTCTAGCGGTGATTTGGTCGCATGGGTGACGCGACGCGATGTTCCGTGGACGGAATCGCACGGGGATGCATGGGAGCGAGCGGCTTTGGTGTCGCACCTGTGGACGGAATGTTAGAATAGCTTTAGGATCGGTAGTAGTAAATCCAGTGGGTACAAGTCTTTGATTCATGAAGAACAACAATATTTCCCATTACAAGATACTAGGAGGAGAAGTAGTAGTGCAGACCGGTGGTGTTGGGGAGGACCGGTGCGGAGGAGGAGCTGGAGCTGGGGTTCGCCATCGTCTCGGCGGTGACGATCTGCGCTAGGCAGCGACGGTCGATGAAGGAGGTCGATGCAGTGGAGACGGTGGCGCAGTGAAGTGGCGGCGAAGGAGCTTCCCGTCACTGGCTGCGCCCTCACTAGATCGGATTAGGGTTTTTCGGTGGGGTGTGTGACTGCCGGTCAACCTCGTAACCCGAGCCGCCAGCCCCCACCTGTATTTATTGCGCAGCGTGACAGGAGCCCTTCAACCACATACGGTTGGGCGCCCCCGATCAGGGCGCTTGACCAAGTCCCAGCGGGCCGTTGGGCCTCCTGGGGAGGAGATCATTTCAACATTCTCCCCCTTGATCTCAACTCATACTTTTAACTTTAATACATTTCACTTTTACTTATTTCATCACAGATTAGTGCATCGAGCGTGCTTCCTCGTCACGGTCTATTGCCGATAGATTTCACAGCCACGATACATGTCTCCGTTCTGAAATAAATTCAGTAACTTTTGGGCCGTTTACTGTCCAGGAATCATAGGCTTTCCCTTAAACCCATGCCGGCTACGTGTTCTCTGAATACGTTGGGTGGTAGGCCTTTGTGAAAGGTCTTGATGGCTAGAGGGGGGGTGAATAGCCTTTTAAAATTTTCTACAAAGACAAGCTAAACAAGTTTATCAATACAACAAATAGCGAGATGCAAGTTTTGCTTAGCCTACGGGGTGTTTGCAAGCCACCTATCCAATTCATAATTCTAGTATATTGGCACTCAACCGCACAAGATAAACCGAGAAGGTAACTACAACTACAACTAGCAAGCTACACAAAAGAGCTACTCTAGCAAAGCAAACTAGCTAGCAAAGATAACTAAGAAAGTAATGCGGAGTTGAGTTAGGAGGGTTTCACCGAGGGGCGAAGTATTGAGCCAACCAATATGATCAACAATGAATATCAAAACAACCGAACACCGGGATCAATCAATCACAATATGAAAGTGATGATACGAAGATTTATCCCGAGGTTCACGTGCTTACCGGCACGCTAGTCCCCGTTGTGTCCCTCTTTACCACGTGGTTCGGTGGCTAATCGGTCTCACACCGAGCCTCTCAAAAGGCACCACAAGAACCTACCAAATGGCAAAAGGTTGCAAATGACACGAGCAATCCACTAACGTTGCCTTTGGCACTTCGCCGAGGTAGGCACAAACCCCTCACAATCACCGGAGGTGGCCAAGAACAATCACCAACTCTTGCCAACGCCTCCAAGCTGCTCCAAGCCGTCTAGGTGGCGGCAACCACCAAGAGAAACAAGAATCCACAGCAAATCAACCACCAAGTGCCAACTAGATGCAATCTCACAATGCAAATGCACTTGAATCACTCAATCTCACTTCGAATATGCAAAGAAGCAAGAGAGATGAGTGGGAGGGGAGTTGCTAAGCTCAAAGTGCTCACAAGTATGTCAAATGTCCAAGAGTAAGAGCCTTGAGCCGGCCAACGAGTATTTATAGACGTACCCCTTCGAATATAGCCGTTACAAACTTGAAACAGCCGAAATCGCGCTGACCGGACGCGCTGGTCCGACTGACCGGACGCGCCGGTCGTGTAACGGCTAGTTTCGCGAAGCACTGACCGGACGCGCCGGTCGCAACGACCGGACGCGCTGGTCACGACCGGACGCGCCGGTCCCGTGACTGACCGGACGCGCCGGTCAACACTGAGTCGCGCAAAACGAACTAGCGACCGGACGCGCTGAATAACTGACCGGACGCCACAGTGCCCGCGTCCGGTCGGAGTCCAGTAAGCTCCCTGGACGACCGGACGCGTCCGGTCGCCTGTGACCGGACGCGCCTCGCGTCCGATCAAACAACTGAAAAACGCGCAGACACTGGACACTGACCGGACGCGTCCGGTCACACAGTGACCGCGTCCGGTCCAGCGTCCGGTCACCTCTGTGACCTCCGTTCGCTTCCGTTTGATTTCCGTTTGAATTCCGACTTCCGGCGTAGTGGAAAATAGGCATTTCATTTTCTCGAAAACGCCTGAATCCCGCCTCGCAAGCTCGGCGGGAGGGAGAGAGGACCCCAAACCCTCTCTACCGCTCAAACTCCAATGCCGTCGCAAACGTGCTAACACCACTAAGTGATCATCACAATGTGCATGTGTGTTAGCATTTTCACAATCATTTTTCGAGGCATTATTAGTTCTATCCAAATGCATATGATTATGAAATGCACACCTAGAGGCACTTAGGAGTTCAATAGCCGCGTCATTCCCCTCTTTATAGTACGGCTATCTATCCTATAATGTAACCACACCCACTAGGTGTCTTGGTTACTAAAACACAACCCTTAAGCATATACCTTTGCCTTGATCACGTAGGGTTGCGTCCAAATCCAAGTGTGGCCATTATGATCACCATGTCCATCTTGCCACCAACCTTGGAATGTACTAATCCTCATATGCTACATACAACTTAGGCATAGGATTAGTACTTAGGCATTGTCACTAATTACCAACACCAAACATAGGACTTTCAATCTCCCCCTTGTTGGTAATTGGTGACAACCCTTTCACAAAGATATTATGATAAAATTTTTATTGAACCCATGCCACATTGTCCAAGTATATTACCATGTGTAAGAAGTATGGACAAGTAATCATGAATTCAAATTGATAGCAATGGCTCCCCCTACATGTATGCTATATGTTTGGATTTAGGAAGCATACATGCTTAGAGAGGAAAATATAGGAGCATTGACTATCAATAGGTGCTAAGTGTTTTAGATTATAGACCTTTGAAGCGTGATACCATCGGAGTAGCGATAAACACCATCTTAGCACCTTGTGTAGTTAGATACCACTTGGAAAAGCACAAACATAACTAGAAACCTCGTGAGATCAACATTATAAGCAAGGTTCTAGTACCACTTTGAAAAACATAAAGCAAGAAAAATCTAACTACTTCCTATTCATGCTAGTACTTCAATACACCATTCAATTGTATACTAGCAAGTCACCACACAAGCAATGTATCAGAGAAAAATAAATGCATAACAATGCATCATACATATGAAGTGCACATGGAAATGCAACATTCATGTTTAAGAGCTTGCTCCCCCTTCTTGTGTGCTCAAAATTTTAGTTGATCCCCTTCTTTTATCAATTCTCCCCTTTTAGGATCTATCTTTGTGAACAACATTTTCTCCCCCTTTGTGCTTCTCCCCCTTTGAGAATCTATCTTTGTGAACAACATTTTCTCCCCCTTCGGCACCAATGACCACAAGGGACCAATTTTAGATAGATTACCATGTTGAATTATGGGGTGAGGATCAAGTTTGTGGTTCAACCTAGATTGCTTGCATAAATAAAATGCTTCGGTTTGATCAAGGGTAAGCTTCTTCACACCTCACTAGAAGGGTTATCATGCACCATGTTGAAGCAAATATTTAGACAAGTGATCTAGATTAAACACTTAGGATCACAAGCAACTTAAACAAGTTATATGCTACCACTAGATCATACAAGTCATGGAAACAATAGTGGCACCATATAAACTTCAAATTCATTTGATTTTCATGAATGAGCCTAGAACATGTAAATTATGACTAGATGCACTAACCAAGTCCTTAGCATAGAATGTATGACATGTCAACCAATTGTACCTTGGGGCTCGAAGGAGAGGCATGTCATATCATGGAGGTGCATCAACTCATATTGGAGAAGTCAAGTATGTTCAACTCATTCTTTAGCTTGTGAAATCTCTTCTCATCAAGTGGCTTGGTGAATAGATCAGCTAGTTGATCTTCGGTGCCCACACTCTCAATAGCAATGTCACCCTTTTGTTGATGATCTCTAATGAAATGATGACGAACATCAATATGCTTTGTTCTTTGATGTTGAATCGGATTGTTGGTTAGCTTCACGGCACTTTCATTGTCACATAGCAATGGCACATTCTTGAAGTTGATTCCAAAATCCTTCAATGTTGCCTTCATCCACAAGATTTGTGCACAACAACTACCTGCGGCGATGTATTCGGCTTCGGCGGTAGATAGTGCAATACTATTTTGCTTCTTAGATGACCATGAGACAAGTGATCTTCCCAACAATTGACAAGTCCCGGAAGTGCTCTTTCTCTCCACTTTATCACCGGCATAGTCGGAATCCGAATATCCAACTAGTTCAAAGCTTGCACCCTTGGGATACCACAATCCAACATCTTGTGTATGCTTTAAGTACCTCAATATTCTCTTTGTTGCCTTCAAATGACTTTCTCTTGGTGAGGCTTGAAATCTTGCACACATGCATACACTAAACATCACATCGGGCCTTGATGCCGTCACATAGAGTAGGCTACCAATCATTGATCTATATTGCTTTTGATCCACCATGTTGCCACTCTTGTCACTATCCAAACTTCCACTCGTGCCCATTGGGGTTGTAATGCCCTTTGCATCTTCCATGCCAAACTTCTTGAGCATATCTTTGATGTACTTGGTTTGGCTCACAAATGTTCCTTCCTTCATTTGTTTGATTTGAAGTCCAAGAAAGAAACTAAGTTCACCAATCATTGACATTTCAAATTCCTTTGCCATCATTTTCCCAAACTCATCACAATAATCTTGATTGGTTGAACCAAAGATGATATCATCAACATATATTTACAATACAAACAAGTCTTTCCCAATCTTCTTGGTGAAGAGAGTAGTATCCACTTTGCCCATGACAAATCCTTTGGATAGCAAGAAGTTCCTCAATCTTTCATACCATGCTCTAGGTGCTTGCTTCAATCCATACAAAGCCTTCCTTAACTTGTATACATGGTTGGGTTTCTTGTCATCTTCAAAACCGGGAGGTTGCTCCACATACACCTCCTCTTGAATGTACCCATTGAGAAATGCACTCTTCACATCCATTTGATATAGCTTGATATTGTTAGCACAAGCATAGGCAAGTAAGATCCTAATTGCTTCCAATCTTGCAACCGGGGCATAAGTTTCACCAAAGTCAAGACCCTCTATTTGTGTGTAACCTTGAGCCACTAGTCTTGCTTTGTTCCTTACTACTATCCCATCTTGATCTTGCTTGTTGCGAAAGACCCATCTTGTTCCAATGACATTGTGATCTTTAGGCCTCTCAACTAGTTCCCATACTTCATTTCTCTTGAAGTTGTTGAGCTCTTCATGCATTGCATTTACCCAATCCGGATCTCTCAATGCTTTATCAATGTCCTTGGGTTCTTCCATTGACACAAAAGAAGAGTGAGCACAAAATGATGCCAATCTTGATCTAGTTTGAACTCCCCTTTGTATGTCACTAATGATGGAATCCAATGGATGGTCTCTTGCAATGTTAGTTGGTTGAAGCACTTGGACTTGATTGCTTGGATGTTGATGTTGATCATGAGTTGGAGATGATGAACTAGCCACTTGTTGATCTTGTTGCACTTGAGATGATGTACTAGCCTGATTTTGCATTAGAGACCCACTAGCTTGTGTAATTGGACTTTGGAGCACTTGATCTTTATTGTCATCCACATCAATCACTTGCTTTGGTCTAATATCACCAATATCCATTTCTTTCATAGCATTGGTCAATTGAGTTCCTCTCACATCATCCAAGTTATTTTCCTCATCTTGAGAGCCATTTGTTTCATCAAACTCAACATCATGAACTTCCTCAAGTAAACCACTAGCCAAGTTCCAAACTCTATAAGCTTTGCTAGTAGTGGAGTAACCAAGTATGAATCCTTCATCACATTTCTTCTCAAACTTGCTCAATCTAGTGCCCTTCTTTAAGATGTAGCATTTGCAACCAAATACCCGAAAGTATGCAATGTTGGGCTTTCTTCCATTTAAGATCTCATATGGTGTCTTCTCTAGAAACTTGTGGCAATAGAGGCGGTTGCTATAGAAGCAAGCCGTGTTGATTGCTTCGGCCCAAAATGAATGACTCACATTATACTCATTCAACATTGATCTTGCCATATCAATTAAGGTTCTATTCTTCCTCTCAACTAAGCCATTAGATTGAGGTGTATACTTGGGCGAAAATTGATGTTTGATTCCAAGCTCATCACATAGCTCATCAATTCTTGTATTTCTAAACTCACTTCCATCGTCACTTCTCACTTTCTTGATTGTGGTTTCAAACTCATTTTGTACCCTCTTGATGAACTTCTTGAATATGTCAAATACATCACTCTTGTCCACAAGAAAGAATACCCATGTGTATCTAGTGAAATCATCCACAATCACAAAACCATACTTGTTGCCACCAATGCTTGTGTATGTAGTTGGCCCAAATAGATCCATGTGCAACAACTCAAATGCCTTGGAAGTACTCATAATGCTTTTCAATGGATGAGTGTTGCCCACTTGCTTTCCGGCTTGACATGCACTACATAGCTTATCCTTCTCAAATGTGACATCCTTCAAGCCTCTAACTAAGTCATGCTTCACTAACTTGTTTAATTGCTTCATGCCAACATGACCAAGTCTTCTATGCCATAACCAACCCATACTTGATTTGGTAAGCAAGCATGTTGAAAGTTGAGCGTCACTAGCATTGAAATCAACCAAGTATAGATTCTCATATCTAAAGCCCTTGAAGATCAAATTGGAGCCATCAACACTAACTATCTCCACATCATCAACACCAAATATGCACTTGAAACCGAGATCACACAATTGAGCAACCGAGAGAAGATTGAAGTTCAACTTTTCAACTAGGAGCACATTGGAAATGCTATGATCATTTGAGATTGCAAACCTTCCAAGAGCCTTCACATCACCCTTGCTATTATCACCAAATGTGATACTATCAATGCCACTATCATTTGATTTGAGAGAGTTGAACATTCTTGAATCACCGGTCATATGTTGAGAGCACCCACTATCAAGCACCCAATGCCTTCCTCCGGCCTTGTAATTTACCTACAAAATAAATTAGTGTTTCTTAGGTACCCATACTTGTTTGGGTCCTTAGAGGTTAGTAACTAAGCTCTTTGGTACCCAAATGGCCTTCTTCTTTGGACCCACAATTGGTGTACCAACAAACTTAGCATGCATACCCTTCTCACCCTTGGTAAGCACATAACAAGAATCAAAAGGAATGTAATCCATTTTAGCATGAAACTTGTTGTTCTTGTTCATTTTATTACAATTAATCTCTAGATGCCCAACTTGCTTGCATCTATTGCAATAACGACCATTGTTCTTCACAAAGCGAGGCTTTGGAGTAGCAAAGGCCGCCTTGCCCTTCTTGGGAGTATAGCCCAAACCCTCTTTGTTAAGAGAGAACCTTTGGCTACCCAAGCATTTTAGCAAGCGGGCATCCCCACCATAGGCATTGCCTAATGCGCGGGTGAGATCATCCACCTCTCTCTTGAGAGTCTCATTCTCAACCATAAGTGATGAATCACTAGTAGTAGAGGTAGAGTTGGTTGTGGTGGATGATGATGAGCTACATGAAGCATTAGTAGGACCAACAAATAAAGAATCATTAATAATATCACATGTTAGTCCAATATCACAAGTGACAATCACTTGTTCCTCCTTAGCTTCCTTCATGAGCTTCTCCAACTTGAGATCCTTTTCCTTGATGAGCTCAAGTAGAGTGGAGTGGGCTTCTTTAAGCCTAGTGTGAGCAATTTCAAGATCCTCGTGGTCTTCCTTTAGACACTCACGAGAAGCCTCTAACTCATCAAAGGATTTCCTAAGAGCTTTGAGCTCTTGTTCAATTCCTTTGCACTCCTTACTCTTTTTGAGAGCAACAAGCTCCTCCATCAAGGCATCATTTTCATTGCTCTTGGCAATAAGCTCTTGCTCCAAGATTTTGCACTTCTTAGTTGTCCTCTTGTAGCCCTTGCTCATTTGATCTATTATGCCCAATAGATCATCCTTGGAGTAGTCCTCATCCTCCTCATCATCACTCCTACAACCATCACTAGCACAAGACTCATCATCACTATCATCATATTTTACCTTGGTAGGCTTGGCCATAAGGCATGTCGATGTAGTGTCAAAGATGGATGGCTTGTTGGAGAGGGCGATGCTTGCAATGGCTCGCCGAGTGGTCCTCTCATCATCACTAGAGCTTTCATCATCACTATCGGAGTTATCACTATCCCAAGTGACCACATAGCCACCACCTTTCTTCTTCTTGTTGATAGTGAAGCTCTTCTTTTCTTTCTTCTCCTTCTTGTCCTTCTTGTTCTTCTTCAACTTCAACTCCCCATCATAATATCTTTTGTCTTCATAGGGGCACTTTGCCACTACATGATCGGGGCTATTGCAATTATAGCAAAGCATCTCCTTTGCCTTCATGAAGTCCCTTCTCTTTCTTGCACCATATCCTTTCTTCTTCATGAACCTCCCCATCTTGTGCACTAGGAGGGCCATGGTCTCATCATCGAATGGATCATCATCATCGCTCTCCACCTTGCACTTGCCCTTAGAAGATGAAGCCTTGAATGTAATGGGCTTCTCTTGCTTGACCTTGATCTCCTTCTTCTCATCTTCATCTTCATCATCATCATATTGAGCATCGGTCATGACATCTCCAAGCACTTGGTTTGGAGTCACCTTGTCCAAACCCTCTCTTTGGATCATCTTCCTCAAGATAGCAAACTTCTTAGGTAAGTTCATCAAGAACTTATGTGAGAAGTCCTTGTCCTTGACATCTTCTCCTAGGCTCTTGAGATCATTGACAATAACTTGTAGCCTATAGAACATCTCCGGTATGGACTCATCATCCTTCATCTTGAAGCTTGCAAACTTATCCTTGAGCATATAGAGCTTGGCACTCTTTACCGTTGAAGTGCCCTCATATGTTTCCTCTAATCTTGTCCACACTTCACTTGCCATCTCAAGATCCTTAATTTGCTCAAAGACCTTTGCATCAATCCCATTGTAGAGAGTGTTGAGAGCCATAGTGTTGCATTGGTTGTTGATGCGGTCATTGTTGGTGAGGTTGTCAGGATCAATGATTGCATAATCATGATGTGTCACCTCCCAAACCTTCTCATTGATAGAGCCAAGATATTGCTTCATCTTTCTTTTCCAATGATCAAAAGATGAGACACCATCAAAGAATGGAGGCTTGCCCCCGACATGGTTGAACACAACTTGAGCCATCTTACACCGAGGTTGTTAAGCCTTACAAACAGTGACCACGGCTCCGATACCACTTGAAAGGTCTTGATGGCTAGAGGGGGGGTGAATAGCCTTTTAAAATTTTCTACAAAGACAAGCTAAACAAGTTTATCAATACAACAAATAGCGAGATGCAAGTTTTGCTTAGCCTACGGGGTGTTTGCAAGCCACCTATCTAATTCACAATTCTAGTATATTGGCACTCAACCGCATAAGATAAACTGAGAAGGTAACTACAACTACAACTAGCAAGCTACACAAAAGAGCTACTCTAGCAAAGCAAACTAGCTAGCAAAGATAACTAAGAAAGTAATGCGGAGTTGAGTTAGGAGGGTTTCACCGAGGGGCGAAGTATTGAGCCAACCAATATGATCAACAATGAATATCAAAACAACCGAACACCGGGATCAATCAATCACAATATGAAAGTGATGATACGAAGATTTATCCCGAGGTTCACGTGCTTGCCGGCACGCTAGTCCCCGTTGTGTCCCTCTTTACCACGTGGTTCGGTGGCTAATCGGTCTCACACCGAGCCTCTCAAAAGGCACCATAAGAACCTACCAAATGGCAAAAGGTTGCAAATGACACGAGCAATCCACTAACGTTGCCTTTGGCACTTCGCCGAGGTAGGCACAAACCCCTCACAATCACCGGAGGTGGCCAAGAACAATCACCAACTCTTGCCAACGCCTCCAAGCTGCTCCAAGCTGTCTAGGTGGCGGCAACCACCAAGAGAAACAAGAATCCCGCAGCAAATCAACCACCAAGTGCCAACTAGATGCAATCTCACAATGCAAATGCACTTGAATCACTCAATCTCACTTCGAATATGCAAAGAAGCAAGAGAGATGAGTGGGAGGGGAGTTGCTAAGCTCAAAGTGCTCACAAGTATGTCAAATGTCCAAGAGTAAGAGCCTTGAGCCGGCCAACGAGTATTTATAGACGTACCCCTTCGAATATAGCCGTTAGAAACTTGAAACAGCCGAAATCGCGCTGACCGGACGCGTTGGTCCGACTGACCGGACGCGCCGGTCGTGTAACGGCTAGTTTCGCGAAGCACTGACCGGACGCGCCGGTCGCAACGACCGGACGCGCTGGTCACGACCGGACGCGCCGGTCCCGTGACTGACCGGACGCGCCGGTCAACACTGAGTCGCGCAAAACGAACTAGCGACCGGACGCGCTGAATAACTGACCGGACGCCACAGTGCCCGCGTCCGGTCGGAGTCCAGTAAGCTCCCTGGACGACCGGACGCGTCCGGTCGCCTGTGACCGGACGCGCCTCGTGTCCGATCAAACAACTGAAAAACGCGCAGACACTGGACACTGACCGGACGCGTCCGGTCACACAGTGACCGCGTCCGGTCCAGCGTCCGGTCACCTCTGTGACCTCCGTTCGCTTCCGTTTGATTTCCGTTTGAATTCTGACTTCCGGCGTAGTGGAAAATAGGCATTTCATTTCCTCGAAAACGCCTGAATCCCGCCTCGCAAGCTCGGCGGGAGGGAGAGAGGACCCCAAACCCTCTCTACCGCTCAAACTCCAATGTCGTCGCAAACGTGCTAACACCACTAAGTGATCATCACAATGTGCATGTGTGTTAGCATTTTCACAATCATTTTTCGAGGCATTATTAGTTCTATCCAAATGCATATGATTATGAAATGCACACCTAGAGGCACTTAGGAGTTCAATAGCCGCGTCATTCCCCTCTTTATAGTACGGCTATCTATCCTATAATGTAACCACACCCACTAGGTGTCTTGGTTACTAAAACACAACCCTTAAGCATATACCTTTGCCTTGATCACGTAGGGTTGCGTCCAAATCCAAGTGTGGCCATTATGATCACCATGTCCATCTTGCCACCAACCTTGGAATGTACTAATCCTCATATGCTACATACAACTTAGGCATAGGATTAGTACTTAGACATTGTCACTAATTACCAACACCAAACATAGGACTTTCACTTTGGTAAGCAGATCCGCGAGCATCTTTTCAGTGCTTATGTGCTCTAAGCTTATCATTTGATCCCGGACTCTATCCTTCATAACATAATACTTTATGTCAATGTGTTTGGCAGCACCACTTGACCTATTATTGTGAGCATATTGCACTGCTGGATAATTATCACAGTATAACTTTAGTGGTCGATGGATAGAGTCGACCACCTTCAAACCGGGTAGGAACTTCTTTAGCCAGTTCACCTGCCCTGAGGCCTCATAACATGCTACAAACTCGGCATACATTGTGGACGATGCAGTGACGGTTTGTTTGCAACTTTTCCACGATATGGCTCCTCCTGCAAGGGTGAACACATATCCTGATGTGGACTTTCTTTCTTCTCCAGCATAATCAGAATCTGAGTATGCAACTACTTCCAGAGAATCTGATTTGCTATATGTTAACATGAGGCTCTTTGTACCTTGCAAATATCGCAAGACTTTCTTTACCAATTTCCAGTGTTCCAGTTCTGGATTACTTTGAAATCTGCCAAGCAACCCGGTAACAAACGCTAAGTCAAGGCGTGTGCACGTTGTTGCATATTGTAAGCTTCTAACAGCCGAAGCATATGGAACCGCTTTCATTTGGTTGAGCTCATAACTGTTCTTGGGGCATTGATGATCCCCATATCTATCGCCCTTGACTATTGGAGCAGGTGACGGACTACATTTGTGTATGCTATATTTCTTTAGCATCTTTTCTATATATGCCTTTTGTGACAGTCCTAATACCCCTTTGTTTCTATCTCGGTGAATTTCGATCCCTAGAACGAACGAAGCTTCACCAAGATCTTTCATATCAAACTTTGAGGATAAGAACCCTTTTGTTTCCTGTAATAGGGTGACATCACTACTAGCAAGTAAGATATCATCCACATACAAAATCAAAAAGATATACTTTCCATTCTTAAATTTTGCATAAATGCAATTATCCTCTATATTCTCTTTAAACCCAAAACCTTTTATGGTACGATCAAACTTCAAATACCATTGTCTTGAAGCTTGTTTTAACCCATAAATTAATTTCTTTAGGCGGCATCCCATTCGTTCTTTTCCTTCCACGACAAAACCTTTTGGTTGTGCCATGTAGATATTTTCCTCTAAATCCCCATTGAGAAATGCCGTCTTTACATCCATCTGATGCAACTCTAAATTGTAGTGTGCTACTAATGCCATCATTATTCTGAAGGAATCTTTACATGAGACTGGAGAAAACGTCTCATTGTAGTCAATTCCTTCTCTTTGCGTGAAGCCTTTTGCCACAAGTCGCGCTTTGAACTTGTCTACATTCCCTCTAGAGTCATATTTAATCTTGTAGACCCATTTACAGTCTACTGTTTTGGCTCCTTTAGGAATGGTTTCAAGTTCCCATACTTTATTCACCTTCATCGATTTTATTTCATCTTGCATGGCCTCCAACCATTTGGATGAGTGGCCGCTACTCATGGCTTCTTCATATGAGGTGGGATCATCCTCCATATGAAACTCTTCGGTCTCATAGACCTCGTAATAGTTAGGAATAGGTGACCTCCTAGCTCTTTGAGATCTTCTCGGGGCCTCCTCATTTGGCACATCTACATCTTGGTGCTGTTGTCCCCCCCATCTGCGGCAATGGGTTCTATGGTTTCCTGAAGAATAGGTTCCACATTATCATTTATCGTTGCCGCATGAGGAACAATAACAGGTGCTGACACCGTAGTGTCGGGCACTGACGGTGTGGCAAAGACTGGTAACTCAAAATAAGGCTCCTGAATCATCGGAGTGGGCGCAGTCATCCGCTTCTCTTCAAGATCAATTTTCCAAGCTGCCACGCTCCCCCTCATCATGTCGTCCTCTAGGAAGACAGCGTGTCTCGTTTCTACAAACTTTGTATATCTGTCAGGACAGTAGAAACGATAACCTTTTGACTTTTCAGGATAGCCAATAAAATGGCAACTTACTGTTTTGGGATCTAATTTCCCAATGTTTGGGTTAAATACTTTTGCCTCAGCAGGGCTCCCCCAGATACGCAAGTGTTTTATCGAGGGCACTCTTTCTGTCCACAACTCATGATGTTTTAGACACCGCTTTACTAGGTACTTTGTTGAGAATATGAATGGCGGTTTTTAACGCCTCCATCCATAGACTCACTGGTAAGGTGGAGTAACTTATCATACTACGCACCATATCCATCAATATTCGATTACGCCTTTCGGCTACTCCATTCTGCTGAGGCTCGCTCGGTGTGGAATACTGGGCGACTATGCCGTTCTCCTGTAAAAACCTCGCAAAAGGTCCAGGAACTTGGCCAAATGGGGTATGCCGACCATAGTACTCCCCACCATGGTCAGACCGGACTAACTTTATCCTTTTATCATGCTGATTTTCAACTTCAGCTTTGAATATTTTGAATTTATCCAATGCTTCTGTTCTTTCTTTGATTGGATAAATATAACCATAACGGGAGTAGTCGTCAGTGAATGTTATGAACGAGTCATAACCATCCACACTTTTCACAGGAAAAGGACCACAGATATCTGTGTGTATTATTTCCAAAATTCCTATGCTTCGTTTAGCGTTCCTTTTAATTGTTTTTGTGTATTTCCCTTTAATATACTCTATGCATTGTTCTAGATCAGAGAACTCTAATGGAGGAAGAATTTCACTTTTAACTAGTCTCTCTATTCTCCCCCTCGAAATATGGCCTAAACGGCAGTGCCATAATTTCGACGAAGCATCATGAGTTCTCTTTCGCTTTCTATTTTCATTTAGAGATGATGCTACATTATCAATCACATCACATATGGAATTAACATTTTCACGAAGTGATAGCAAATAAAGATCTTGCTTTTGAAAAGCAATACCAATGCGTTCATTATTACATGAAATCTCACACTTGCCATTTTTTAAATGGCAATCAAATCCATCATTGTCCAAACATGAAACACTAATCAAATTTCTCTTTAATGAAGGAACAAATAAAACATCTCTGAGTAAAAGAATGAAGCCATCAGCAAGCTCCAAAGAGACATCGCCAACAGCTTCAACGTCCGCTTGGACTCCATTTGCAACTTTAATTTGCCTTTCTCTTCTTTGAGTAGTCCTCGTCGAATGGAATCCCTGTAAAGAATTGGCAACATGAATAGTTGCTCTCGAATCAATCCACCAAGTAGATTTACAATACTGTACATACAAGAATTCGTTAACAAAGGTAATAATGTTCTCACCTCTGCATTTCATGACATACTTTAAATACTCAGGACAATCTTTCTTGTAATGTCCTTCTTTATGTCAGTGAAGACACTGATCTTTGTTCACCACAATTTTGTTCTGTTTAGGCTAATGTTGCATGGGAGCTCTACTCTTACCCTTTGACTTTGAGGGAGAGTTGACATTAGCATTGATATTCTTTTTTCTTGTTATCTCTGACAAAATTAAGAGAACCACCACTGGCAGCCCTAATTCTGTCTTCCTCTTGCACACACATTGCAATGCAACGTTCAAGATTCCACTTTTCAGGTTGAATGTTGTAACTGACAACAAAGTTGTCAAACTCTTTAGGCAGAGAAGCAAAAACAACATGTACAAGAAAATCTTCCTCAAGAGCCAAGTTCATTGGCCTGAGCTTGTTGTTCAGCTGGTTCATCTCTGAGATGTGCTTTCTAATGCCAGTGCCATTTTTGCCACCAGTGTACTGTGCTGTCATGATCTGTTTGATTATCTGTGTAGCATACGTCTTTGAAGAGCCATAAAACTGACTCTTTATCTTTTCAAGATACTCTGTAGCAGTATCACACTTTGCAATTGAGCCCATTATGGTGGGCTCAATTGTGTTCTCTATGACAGCATAACACTTTTTGTTGGCGTTGGTCCAATTTTTCTTGTCAATAGAATATGCCAACTCTATGGGAGCAAAATCCCTTTCTCTCTTATTCCAATCAACATCAGATTCATCAGCCCGCCTGACTGGTGCTTCAGGCTCAATAGGGCATGGTGTGGTCTTTATCCACTCCACCTCAGCCAAGACAAAAGCCAGATCAAGCTTCTTCTTCCACTCATTATAGTTATCCCCTTTCAGTTTGGGGATCTTTTCGATGGCATCCATCAAGTTGAAACTGCCTGAGATCATAATCCATATAGAATGAGAACATTATATAAAGGTATATATATATATATAACATAATTGCATGCCTTAGTTCTGACGTTGGTCAAAAGTAAAACATACA
Source organism: Saccharum hybrid cultivar R570 (assembly GCA_038087645.1). Taxonomy (NCBI): domain Eukaryota; kingdom Viridiplantae; phylum Streptophyta; class Magnoliopsida; order Poales; family Poaceae; genus Saccharum; species Saccharum hybrid cultivar. The sequence goes on from JAQSUU010000198.1 coordinate 25,854,490, forward strand.
ATTTTCACCACATTAATTCAAATCACCGTTGGGCAGAAATAAAATTAATGCAGGACGATAATTCAATATAAATATCACAATATTGCTATTAATCAACGTTGGTCAGAATAATAACAATATTATAATAACAGTAAAATTATTCATGTTTCAAAATTTAAATTCTTCCGTTGGTTCGAATTTAATGATGAAACTGAAAAGCTTTAAGTACGCAGCGGAAAACAATTGTAAAAATCCTATAATTCTATTTTCCAGAAACACTTTATAATACTTCACTGAACAAAATTATCGTTGGATAAAATTGCACATAATTTAAAAATTTATTCAAATCAAAACAATCAAACATGTAATAATTGTTTCTGGAAAATTAGAAAATAGGAACATCTTTTCTTTGCTTCTGGCCCAGCGGGATGAACCGGCCCACCCGCGCACGCCATCACTGCTGCGGCCCAGTAGGCCCAGCCAGCGCCGCACGCGAGCCACTTCCCGCGCCCAGGCCGCAACCTGGGCCTGGGCCGGGAAAGTGCCGCCCCCGCCTGGGCCACGAGCCGGCCCGATCAACCTGACGCGATCGTGGCCGTCCAGAGGAATCCGACGGCCGACCGGTGAAATCGCGTGAACAAAACCCGATCTGGCCGCCTGTTGTCAAACCCTAACCTCATTCTCGTTCTTCCTTTCTCTATCCTCTTCCCCATTATCTCTTCCACCGCACAGCGAAAACGCCGAGGATGGTGGACAAGTCCGTGACTTGCTCTCTGCCGGAGAAGAGGAAGGCAATGCCGCCGTGATTCCTCTCGCCGGCGCGCGCGTGCGACCGGAGTCGCACGCGGCACCGTCGAGGGAAAACACGGTGGTGATCTTTGCCGCGCCGGTAATCGCAAGGCTCGGCCGTGCGGTTTGAGACGCCGGCGAACGGCGCTGAATCACCGGCGATTCGGACGGCGTGGACCGGGTAGGTGCCCCCTTTCCTTTCCAAGTTAGGGTTAGGGTTCCAGTTTCCTTTGATTTCTTTTCCGATTTGAAAAACGGTTTGATCTATGTCTCTTATTTCTTGTCCCGATCCAGATCTACGTACTAGTAGGCTCGGGTACCATTGTTAGAATAGCTTTAGGATCGGTAGTAGTAAATCCAGTGGGTACAAGTCTTTGATTCATGAAGAACAACAATATTTCCCATTACAAGATACTAGGAGGAGAAGTAGTAGTGCAGACCGGTGGTGTTGGGGAGGACCGGTGCGGAGGAGGAGCTGGAGCCGGGGTTCGCCATCGTCTCGGCGATGACGATCTGCGCTAGGCAGCGACGGTCGATGAAGGAGGTCGATGCAGTGGAGACGGTGGCGCAGTGAAGTGGCGGCGAAGGAGCTTCCCGTCACTGGCTGCGCCCTCACTAGATTGGATTAGGGTTTTTCAGTGAGGTGTGTGACTGCCGGTCAACCTCGTAACCCGAGCCGCCAGCCCCCACCTGTATTTATTGCGCAGCGTGACAGGGGCCCTTCAACCACATACGGTTGGGCGCCCCCGATCAGGGCGCTTGACCAAGTCCCAGTGGACCGTTGGGCCTCCTGGGGAGGAGATCATTTCAACACGGAATAGTTATGAATGTTTTAGTTGTAGAGATAGAGATAGATAATATACTCTGTAGTTCGTTTGCAAGGATAGCTCATGACTAGAATATGAATATCTCCTTCATGATCTTGAACTCTGAAAAATGAACTGAATTTTTAATGTCCATTTGAATTATTGTGTGTTCTATGTGACAATATAAAGTTTCCTGCCTCCTAGGAATCTTCCAGTCGACATGCCATTGTACAACGTGGCACTTCATGGAGCACACCAACAATATCTGAAACCGAACCTTCATCAGCTGAATCTTCAGCGCTTGCTCAAGGTGGCACCGCCCCTCTGGTTTGTGCACTGCAATTAACTACCAGACAAGATGTTTCCTGCTTTCACTTCCCAGGACACAACAGAGGAAAAGCTGCTCCGTCTTCCTTGTTGACACTTATTGGCTCAGGAGCATTTTTGCATGACTTACCCGAGCTACCTGAGCTGGACAATCTCCACCCCGTTCGTTTCGCTGGATCAGTAGAATCAGCAGCTATCCAGCAGTGTTTTTCTCTCACAACAAACCAGTGAACAGTACTTTCAGCCACAATAAACCAGCGAAACGAACATGGTGCTCTTCTCCCCAAAAGGTGTGATTCTAGATGCTCAAAGGCGAGCAGCTCAGTTGTTTGGGTCATCTAAAACTTGGTTCCTTGTCAATGGAACTACCTGCGGAATCCAGGCCTCAGTGATGGCTACCTGTTCTCCCGGTGACTACCTCCTTGTGCCGCGAAGCTGCCACATTTCAGTGATCTTTGCGCTGGTCTTATCTGGTGTGGTGCCTAAATACATAATACCGGAATATAATTCTGGGTGGGACATTGCTGGTGGTATCACCCCGTTGCAGTTGGATGAAGCAGTCAGAGAGTTGGAGGAGGATGGAAAGAGGGTAGGCGCTGTTCTTGTTACTTCACCAACCTACCATGGTGTATATATGCAGCAACGTGCAAGGTATTGTCAATGTTTGTCATCCACGAGGCATTCCGGTTATAGTTGACGAGGCGCATGGCGCACATTTCAGGTTCCATGACAGTTTGCCACGCACTGCAGTTGAGCAAGGTGCTGACCTAGCTGTGCAATCCACACACAAGGTCCTGTGCTCCCTTACACAGTCCTCAATGCTTCACATGGCTGGAGATCTTGTGGATCTAGATAAAGTAAGCCAGTGCCTTCAGCTCCTCCAGACCTCGAGCCTGAGTAACCTCCTACTGTCATCTTTAGATGCTGCAAGAGATCAGCTGAGCAAGAACGCAAATATATTTGATGAGCCATTAGCTATAGCATCGGAAACAAAAGACCAGCTTTTTGGGATATCTGTTCTGGACTTGTCATGCTTTGCTTCTGAATTCCCTGCTATTGATCCATTGCGTATTACACTCAGCGCTTCAAATCTGCAATTATTGGGATATGAAGCTGATGACATTTTATATGAAGGTCATCAAATTGTATCTGAGCTTGTTGGCACACGGGCAGTGACATTTGCAGTCAACTTAGGAACCAGAGTGCAAGATGTTGAGAAGCTTGTGCAATCTGCAAAGCATCTATCAGAAAAATATTTGTCTGCAAATAGCTCCAAACCTATGAAGGAAAATCGTGTGCATGGCCCATTGGAGAAGATCTCTGTGCATCTGACTCCAAGAGAGGCCTTCTTTACAAAGAAGAAGAGAGTGAGAATTGAGGACAGCCTTGGTGAAATTTGTGGTGAGCTAATATGTTATCCACCTGGTATCCCGGTGCTGATCCCAGGCGAGGTAGTAACCCATGATTCACTGTCTTACTTGATGAGTATCAGACACCAAGGCATCACAATTAGTGGAGCAGCTGATGATGAGCTAAATTCCATTCTGGTGTGCAACTTGTGATGATTGCCCTATTGTTTCAGGAGACTATATTGCAGAGAAGCTGTGGGATAAGTTCTATATCATGTGACCACTTGGCCAAATAATTTAGGTGGCCAAAATATCAAGGACAACAGTGCACATCCTAGGCGATGGCATCTTACTTCAACAGCGACGACATTCTTCTTGCCTATCGGAATAGGTTTTGGGCACTGGGATCTAGATCTCATATGACTTGGTACATTTTCTTGCCCCTAAGGTCAGACACGGTGGAAGTGATGAGGTCAGCATCAGGTCCAGCATGATGGATTGGATCATATCTACACCATAATAGGTAATTGCCCTCTTATGTTTTTTCCTATTAGGTCGATAGCTTATTGTTTGTATGTCGAGACAAAACCTGTCACTGCCTCCGCACTATGAATACCATACCTCCGTGTGAAACCGAATTACTATGATTTGAGTAGCAGTTTTTTTTTTCTTTTTTGATATGGTGGTAGCAAGAGTTCACTATTCACTAAACGAGATTTGTGTCTGAGTAGGAGATTAAAAACATATTTAGATTCAGACCGTCAGTATGTGGTTGTGATATTAATGGTCTTATCAAACTAGGCATAGAAAGATTAGGAGGATGCCATAATGTATTTTTTTTAATTTTCATATGCATCTAAGTTTAGTCTGTTTTTAAAGTGTAATTATCAATGTATTCTACTCACTTCCTCTGTTTCCTATTGAAGCGATGTATTATTAGTACTCTGGAATTTGATCCTAGATATTGCATAGCATCCTGCTTGCTAATTGTATTAATTTATGTATGAATGCCATATACTATGATTATTTGAGCAAAGCTATGCACATTGTCTCATAACAATTATGACATTGGACTCAGACAATATTTTAGCTTTGCAGGTTGAATGGAATGACAAGGCAAGAATTATCATTTTTGATCTGGTTTCTTGTTTCGGGACAAGATTGATAGCAGAATGTAAGATCCAATCTGGTTTAATTTTACCTTTTCAATCTACTCCCTCCGTTCCAATTTATAAGTCGTTTTGGTTTTTCTAGATACGTAACTTTTATTATATATCTATACATATCGTATATCTAGGTGCATAGCAAAAGCTATGTATCTAGAAAAGCCAAACGACCTATAAGTTAGGACAGAGAGTGGTAGTTTAATTTCTAAGGACAGTAAGACATTCACCGATTTGCTCCATCTAGATCTAATTTTACATTTTCAAATCTCCATTGCCAAATCATGTGCTCAACCCTGTGGCAGTCCTCCCTCCTACTGTTCAGATTTGTATCAATGTTCTCAAATCTCAAGTCCAGCAATCTCAAATGCCTGGGTGGTGTTGCAGGAGATTAGCGAGCAGGCAACATTGTGGGTTATGGCTGGTGCTAAGGGTCTCGGGGGAGATTTTAGGTTACTTAGTTGGGTTTGGCTGTACCATCTCTTAGTTGGGTTTGGCCGTTCCATCTCCAAGGGTGTGAACGTGCTAAAAGAAAACTAACCCCTGGCGTGGCAATATCTTATATTGGACATTTTTCTCTACCTTAGTACCTTAATACAATAACACACGTTTGCATGTCCGAGGAAAAAAAACTCAATTTGTATGTTACAACAAAATAGTATGTAAACATACAACATCACATGATTCATTCATCAGCCAGAAAGATGTTCCATGTTTTTTAGGGCAAGCATGGAGTAATGCCTCCTTATTTTCTTCCACTTATCATTGAGGTATGCAATACAAACACTATCATTGATGGAAGTCATTTCAGTGGCGACGACGACGACGATGGTGGATCCGTGGTTGTAGGACACGCATAAAAAATCTGTCCACTTGATAATATACCCATATTCTTCCATTACCCCACAGCAGCGCGGTTATAACCACGGTGGCCAATCCTGTGTAGAAGAATCGGGTGCAGCAGGAGCCGACGGTGGTCGATTCATGGTGCATGGGTGCGGCAGCGGCTTCCCACACAGCCCACCGTTCCCCAGGAAGGATGTTTCTGGGAACGTTGAGAACTAGTTGGACTGTGGTATTGGCCCCGACAGGTGGTTGTAGGAGAGGTTGAGCACCTCAAGGAAAGTGAGCAGCTAACTCCGGTGGGATCTTCCCAGAGAGCTTGTTGTAGGAGAGATCGAGTGACTCCAGCTGCAGCATGTTTGCGATCCGAGCAGGGATATGACCAGTGAATGAGTTCCTGGACAGGTTTTGTCCCTTGAGTAACTTGAGGTTGCCAATGCCGTCGGAGATGGTACCATCAAAGTTGTTGTTGGAGAGATCTAGGTACATGAAAATTGGCAGGATGCTCACCATGGTTGTTTCTTGCCCCTTAAGGGTGATTGTGAAAGAGCTCTTGTCGTATGGCATGTAACCTGGAGGTGATCTGTTTAAATCAGCAATGATTTCAGTATATATACTGGGAGGCCCTGATGAGGAAGGTACCATCATAGCCTTTAACTTCTTGAGGATCGGTGTAGGTATGCCACCAGTAAAAGCATTTGAAGAAAGGTCAAGAACTTGTAGTGCTGGGAAGTAGGAATGCATTTATTTATGCCTCCCATACTGATCAATGTGACCATTGAACGTGTTGTCATTTAGAACAAGCGCTTTCAACAGAGGCAGGACTCCCAACCACTCCTTGAGTTTTTTAATTTGAGGTCGCTAAAATGCTAAAAAAAATTAAACAAATTTTCAGCTCAAAACTATAAAGTCGTAGATCTCATCGAGAGCTACAACTTTCATATAGAAATCATCTCCATTTGACAGCATATAAAAAAGATATGATTTTTTCCAAGGCGACAAGCGCTTGTACGCGATTAATATACTGCTGAAAATTTCTTTAATTTTTTAAAGCATTTTAATGATCTCAAATTAAAAAAAAACTCAAAACTAGAAAGTTGTAGATCTCGTCGAGAGCTACATTTTTCATATAAAAATCATCTTCATCCGAGATCATATGAAAAAGATACAATTTTTGGAATATTTTAGAAATTGTAGCTACAGTACCCCCGAAATAGAAATATAACCGACTGACATGTGGGCCCCACATGTAGGACCGCGTCACGTTAGCATTGGGACCTATTCCCTCCATTCTAAATTATAAGACATTCCAATAATCTTGGAGAGTCAAAACATCTTAAGTTTGACCAAAATTATAGAGAAAATTAAAAAACTTATAACATCAAATATGTATATTATGAAAATATAATTAATGAAGAATCTAATGATACTTAATTAGAGTCATAAATATTATTATCTTATCATATAAATTTGGTCAAACTTGAGATCCTTTGACTCTCTAAGATTCTTGGAATGCCTTATAATTTGGGATGGAGGGAGTAGATGACACCCGAAGCCAAGTTCAGGAACTCAGATGACACCCAAAGCCAAGTTCAGGGACCCAGAAATACACCGTTCAAAGTTCGAAGACCTAAGTGACACCCAAAGCCAAGTTCAGGGACTAGATGACACCTGAAGCCAAGTTCAGGGACCCAGAAATACACTGTTCAAGGTTCGGGGACTTAAGTGACACCAACTGCCAAGTTCAGGGACAGCCCGTGATTTTTTCTCCTCTGGGAATGTGTCAGCTATTTCGTTGTTTCTGAGGTCCAGGAGTTGTAGCATGCGACAGTTGACCAAAGATGCTGGCAGTTTTCCTTCCAACTTGTTGTCATTGATATCTATTATTTGAAGTGCACATTCCTTGCTGATCTTTTGAGGCACGGATCCATGGAAATTGTTGCCTCTCAACTTCAATATCTCGAGCTTGTTTTTGTGCTTCAGCAAGCAGGGTGGTATCAATCCACTAAATCTGTTAAAAGAGAGGTCTAGAATTTCTATATCTGTCCCATTGCATAACAAAGGTGGAACTTCTCCTACAAGGCTGTTGTTTGACAGGAATACAGAACTGGAAGAGCTAATTTGCGACCAAAACTCGGTCGTGACAGAAGAGTTGAAGTGATTGTTTGAGTAGTCCAATTTCACAGTTTCACGTGGGGGCAACGGGAGAGCACCCTCAATCTTGTTGGAATGGAGATCGAGGTAAAAAAGACCATACATGGATACAGACAGATCTGTTTGTATGCTAGAAAATGAATTATGAGAGAGGTTGACCGCATCATATTCTCCATTCTCCCAAATCCAATCTGGAATGTGGCCAGCAATATTGTTGTTTGAGAGGTCTAAATGTAACAGTTTCTGGTGCCTTAGAAATTCAGGCACATTTGTTAAGTTGCATGATGCCAGTCCCAGAAAATCCAAACGATGAGGATATTCCTGATAAGAATAAGTATCACCATCTTCCATTATTACAACAGACAACCTGTTGTTGGATAGTGATAAAAGGGTCATATTCACGTAGTTCTTGATCAAATTCAGATCCACTGTACTAGTGAAATTGTTTGATGAAAGGTCCAGCTCTTCTAATCCTAGAAGCTTGGATATTGACTTGGGGATTGGTCCTTGGAGCTTGTTCTTACTTATGTCAATCATTCTCAACCTTTGTGATGCATTGGGGTACAAGAGAAAATTCCCAGTGAAATTGTTCTGCGATAGGTGTAGATATTGTAGATGAGGGTGAGAAAACAAAGATGCAGGTATCTCACCAGATACTGAGTTGTTCTCGAGGTTGATATACATTAGGTTGTCCAGACCAAGGTAGCCATCTGAAGGTAGAAAACCAGTTAGGTTGTTACTTGACAAGTCGACCATCGAAATCTCAGGCCATTGAGCAAAGGACGGGATGAACCCATGGAATTGGCAGAATAAATGTCCAGTATGGTCAGGTTTTTTAGGTTGCCGATGGATTCTGGAATTGGTCCAGAAAACTTGCCCCCTGTTCGGCTGAGCTTATCAGCACGGCTTATCAGCCGTGGAACAGTGTTTTTCTCTCACGGCAAATCAGCCACAGCCGGCTTATAAGCCAAAAAACAGCCTGCCGAACAGGGCGTTCCACTGAGGACCAAGACCTGCAGCACGCTTCCCTGTTTGAACTCCGGCAACTCACCGTATAGATTCTTATTAAATGATACGTCCAGGATGGCCAAGCTTTTGATATGAAATATTTTGGAAGGGAAGGTTCCATTCAATCCACAGTCTTGAAGGCTGAGAAGTACCAAGGATGAAAAGTTTGTGAAAGATTCTAGTACATGATCAGTAGGGACAAAGTCACTGTTATCGAGTGTCAGCTTGGAAAGAAAGCGGAGCTTAGCAAGAAAGATATCAATAGGACCAGTGATCTTGCAACCACTCATCGTTAGCTCTTGGAGAACAGGCATTGTAACCAACCCTGTTGGACTTGGGTTGAGGACCGAAATGTTGACACCGACAAGGTATAACTTTTGGAGGCTACCGAGATTGTGAACCAAGGTGTCTAGGCTCAGATCTCCAAGGTCAAGCCCTGAGAGGCCTAGCGTGACCAAATTGGCAAACCTTGCAAGAGCAGCACTATCAAAACGGCCAGTGATGGTGCAACTAACAAAAGGGCTGAACATCGTGCACCCCATCATGCTTAGCTCCTTGAGAGCCGACATTGTGGTATAATTGTTGCTAGAAGAAGAAGAGGCAGATGTTTTTTTTTCGAAAGATCTATTACCGGTTTTTATTGAACTTAAGAAAAGAGCAATTTACAACCTATCCTGGCGGCTCAAGATAGGCCGCCAGCATTTTCGCTCAGGGCTACATGAAAGCCCCTCGCCACACCTAGACTTAAGAGTTACAGGTTACATAAAAGGATAATCTATCTTAAAACAAACCTAGACTTAAGAGGCAGAGCCCCTCGCCACCCCTAGACCTAAGAGGCAGATGTAGAATCATTTTGACTAACTGAGACGTTGACACGATCAAGATAGAGCTCTTGAGACTGCCAAGGTTGTCAACCAAGGTGAAAAGGTTCAAATTCTCAAGATGAAGACCTGACAAGTCTAGGGTGAGCAGATTGGCAAGCTGGCCGTTTTTGACGGAGAAATGACCGGACAAGCCGGAATAAGAGAGGTTAAGGTACTTAAGAGCAGTGAGCTGCTGCTGTGCAGATCCTGCAGCAGGACATGACCATGGATTATTTCCACGGAAGAAGTTTCCTGCAAGGTTGAGGGAGCCTGCCAGGACGAAAGGTTTGTTTGCAAAGGCAACGACAGTGGTCGTGGAAATGAGCCAGGGAAGCAGGGGGAGCTGTACTGCCCTTGAAAGGAGGGGAAGGCCAAGGGGCAGAAATGAAAGGGGAAGAAGTGGAAGCTTGCTTTGAGGCGTAGCAGGGCATCACTTTGGTCTTGGTGGCATAGGCACTCTCCGCGACCGCTGGTTGTGAGGATGATGATGAAGATGACGAGAAGGTAGCTGGGAACGGAACGACAGCAAAATAGCATGGTTCCAAGCTAGTGGGGTGACTGGTGACTTGAGTAGAGGAGAGCTTAGGGTACTCGGTGCTTATGTTATGACAGTGCAATTGTGCAAGACGTTGGGCATGGGCAGCAACCTTAAATAGACTGGAGACGGATGGTACACGCACTTGGATAAGACTTGATGAAGAGTCAACAATGGTGATGGCCTGATGGGACCAAAGGGATCAAAATCCATACCACGAGAACACGTATATATGGTTCTACCATCAGAGTAGGAGCTAACCAGATTTGCTACCAGCTAGCATGTTATTTGTTATCTCTGCAAGTGGCACAAACAAATCTATATGAATTTTAAATGCACGCAATAAAATATTTTGTTAATATTAATTGACTGTTGGTTCGTTACATGTGGTTTGTAATTTATGTGGCTTTGGCCTGGGTCTTTTTTTTTAGAAAAGAGAATATATTAATATCCCAGCTTCTGCATCGACTAATGCATATAGCTGTTTCTTATTACACACCGAAGTACAAAGGTCCAAGCAATCTCAAACACAAAGTTTTGAACCAAAAAGGACGAAGGAAAAGTCCGTCGAAGAAACATCTAAACTGTAATTCTATTAATGAAACTCCAACCGTTTCTTGCAAACACCTCCATTGCGGCTGTCTCAATTTTCCTGCATCCCATCATCATTATTTGACGGTACTCCTCCTTCTGAAGAAGGGTCCAAAATCTTATCCAGTAAGTCCCCCTGAAGATAACCTGTAAATAAGATGGTGCTAGGATCTTGTCAAAGACAAGTCATTTCGGGTTAACCATATGATCCAGCAAAAAGTAGCCGCGCCCACTAGAATCTTATATTTCAAATTCCTATTCACCCCAAGTAACCAATCTGTAAATAAATTGTGTACACTAGTTGGAGGAGTTAAGTTAAATGAAATATGAATAACCCGCCACACAAATCTAGCAAAATGACAATCAAAGAGAAGATGTTGTATAGTCTCTATAGATGAACAAAAACAACACTTGGTGTCTCCTTGCCAATGTCTTCTTGCTAGATTATCTTTTGTCAGAATTACTCCTTTATACAAATACCATAAGAATACTTTGATCTTCAGAGGTAGTTTCAATTTCCATATTACATTGTTATACGGTATCGCTTCATATTCTAACAAGGCTCGGTACATGGATTTTACTGAAAAATATCCATTCTGATGTAGCCCCCAAACAAAACGATCCCTTTGGTTTGTTAATTGTACATCTGCCACCATAGCAACCACCTCGTGCCATGATTGTAAATTAACATCTACCAACGATCTCCGAAATGCCACATTCAACGGTATTGTAGATAACACCGTTCTCACCGATACCCCCTTCCTCCTAACAATATTATATAATGCAGGAAAGATCGACTTTAGAGGACGTGGCGTTATCCATACATCCTCCCAAAAACGCACCTGAGAGCCATCACCTAGTTCGAATTTGCCTAACGAGAGGAACTCCTCCTTGACCTTCATGAGACCAGCCCAAAATTGAGAGTCCCCAGGCATATGTTGAACCTGAGTTAGGGTCTTATTTTTTAGATATTTATTCCTAAGTAGCTGTTGCCAAACCCCATCTTCATTCAGCAACTTGAAAAGCCATTTACTTAGGAGAACCAAACCTATCAAAACCTATCAACGTGGTACTTATATGTTTGGCACTTGGTCACAGGGTTTTAGTAATAAAGATTTGAAACCACTACTACTATTACAAATGACTGCTATGGTCACTTTGGTTGGTTAAACAAGAATGATTTGATATTTGAAAAAAAAAACTTAATTTGGTTTTCTTCTTTGCAGGTTATGTTCTCAGTTATCCACTAGCTCCGTAATTGGACTATCCTTCAGAAGCCGCAATTGTTCTCAGTTATCCACGAGCTCCATAATTGGACTATCTCCAAAAAGCCGCACTTGCAGAATTATGTTGTATAGTGGCCTTGCAACAGTTGGTGAGGATACCTGACTTCTCCTCCTAGACATTCAGACGTCGATCCAGTCTATTTATTGATGATCATTAGGACTACATGGGTTTTCTCATGTAATCATGGTCGCGTGCTTCTTTTTTAGTCAGGTGCCAGAAGTATTGTTTCAAGTCCTTGTATCAGCTTGATAACTTACTCTTAAAACTGAAGGGAGAAACGAAGAGGTGCCCGCTTCCAGTAAGATTGTAAATGTATCACGGGCTACAATAATCTAAATTGGTGACAGCAAGTCAGCAAATAAAACATAACAAAATTCATTCAATACCATAGACTTTTCCGCCGTATTCTAAACTTAACATTGACGTCTTCGAAAGGTTATATATGAATTTCTTTTCGGTTTCTCACAAGTGGCAAATTTTGTGGCGAGCAAATTGTTTGGTTCGTCCACCGTGCACGGTAGCATTGCCGGTCTGGCAGTGGCAGGGAGATACTCCTAGCAACTTCGGGTAGACCTGAAACTGTGTCCATGTAGGCTACTATGTCTGGACAAAAAACACACGGCCCACCAAATTCTCAAGCTTCATAGAAACAAGAATCTTTTAATTCTACCTTCAAATTGAGGCAATCAATGGCTATAGAATATTTTATACATGTTGAGTGTGAGCTTCCATATTTTGACCACTTATGCCAAATTTTCTAGCGATCTCAAGACTCGTTTTTTTTTAAGATCAAGACTCGAATTTTGTTAATACCTGCTTCAGTCTCCAAACTCTCAATGCCTCTTTACCATTACAAATGTTTATGGTCTTCTGGTTCTTGCGAAAATCCTCACTGATTCAAATCAAGGAAGTTAAAGAGTTTGTTTTCTTGCGAATTGAGCATATTTTAGCTAGTAGGTTCCTTACGGTGGCACTTAGCTTTAAGTCATTAACTTGACAACGGTGTTTGTATTTTCCTGGATTGATTTTAAAATTTAACAATGCTCTACAGCAAGACACTCTGATGATTTTATTAATTTCGAGACATGTTGTGGCTCAAAGGTGCTTATAGGGTCGGGGCGCTATGGTAAGAGCAGCTCCAAGAGTTGGGCCGACAGCGTGGCAGATGAACTACAGAAACAGAGGCCCAAACTGAATAATCGTTGGGTTTCTCTGCCTGCCTTCGGCACGTCTGCCGCAGCCCCAAACCAGCCCACTCCCCACGGCCCATCGATGCGGCGGGCGGATGACGTCGTCGGTCGTCCCGAGGCCCGAGCGCGTGACACGAGCCGGCCCACGTCCGCGGCCTCGGCCGTGTGGAGTGGAGGCCAAAATCCCCCACCGCTTCTCTCGCTTTCGCTTTATCTATCACTTGTCGCCACCAACAGTCGCCCCGCCCCCGAGCCCGGACGCCTCTTCACCGCCGCCGCCGGTCGGGACGCTCCGGGCGGCCGCGCTCCCCACGGAGGAATGTCCCCCGCCCTCCTCCACCACAGCGGTACGCGACCACCCCCGCTCCCCTCCGCCTCTCGTCTCCCGTGCCTACCTTGTGGCTCTGGCGCCGTCCACCTCTAACCACCTAGGGTTTCGCTCCGCGGCTCCCCTATCGCCTCTTGCTGGACGACGTTTGCCCTGCCGCCCTGTTGTCGTGACGGAGGGAAGCAATGCGCGCGATGTGGGGCCAGAGCAGCCTGCGTAACGGTCGAGGCTGTGTGCTACGTGCCGCGGGTTCCCCAGATGGCGCCGTGTGAGAATGGTGAATCATCAGAGGAGACCTAATCGACAGTTATGCGGAGAATGGAACTGTTGGAGCCAGTGAATTCCACCAGATTGCTCTGTGGAATTATAACCTTTCGTGTGAAATTCCTGCGTAGCAGATGGGGCAAATTACTTTTTCTCCTCATGGGGTGCGCCGTGGACAAACTATAGAAATGTGGCTGCTGTAGTCCAGTGTAACGCTGCCAGCCTCATCTACTAAAAGAAACTGGGTAGAGATTTGGTTCCCCAACTATAGTAGGTCTTCGGAATCTTATCAAATTGATTGCAAATCCAAGCAGTGTTGAATTCACTGTCTACTCCAGCTCGCTGTCTTCGTTTAAGTGCAAGGGGCCAAGGGCTAATTAGTTAAATTGATCAGGGATTTATAAACGCCATGACTGGGATTGCGTATGATGTGTGCTTCATGCTTCATCCACGGTTTTACAATGAAAGCCTATCTAATTTATGAGTGATGATCTTTTCCATTTAGATGCCTTGCAGTTTCTTAGATGCTTGATGCACATGTTGACTAAGTTACTGGTCTTTGTTATATTCTGTTAGGTGACTGCCATCTTAATAGCCCCATGTTCATAATGGATTGCATTTAATTCCCAGATTTAACTTATATTAGACTTACTGTTAGTTGCTATTTCTTGGTACCATGACCCAGTGCAGTGTTTTCATCTTTTTCGTACGTGGTGTAAACACCTCCCACATTTGTGTTGTTTGGCTTTAATTAGGACAGTTTGTTAGCTGATTCATAAAAATGCACAGATCTACTCTTACTGTATGCCGTGCACCTCTACTTCTGATGTAGCACTGTACGTCCCTTGCAGATGTACAGATAGGCCACATAAATGGTGCGTACTCTTTAAGCGTCTTATCATGTTTCCATGATCATGCTATGACTTGTGACTTTCGCTCTAGACAAAAAGGTGAATGTGGGCTTGTTTAACACTTTGTTTTTGGTATAAACACTCCTTGTAGTCTTTTCCTTCCGATGGCTTTCGTTTTTTCTTAAAAAGATTCTGTAAGTTACTTTTATATATCATCCAAGTGGTTCTGTACATACTGACTTTGATATGATATTTCTACCAAGACGTTTATATCAAAATCGTTCTTGTTAGCCATGCAATCTCGGTTTATTTTGTTAGCGATATCACATATCGTGTACGATAGCAATTAATGCCTACAGTTCCATTTTAAGCTTCCTATTCCTTCCTAATTCACAAGTTAGCAATAACTAATGTACAGTGCTTTTGCTGCACAGGGGTCTCAGGTAGAGCAACCTTACCTTTTCATCATGGAGAAAGCAGAGTCCCTCCAGGAGCTTGTTTCATGGGCACAACACCTATGTTGGGGCCAATGAGGGTATCCTTGGTATGTTGTGCAAGCCCAAACCACCATAGGCCAAGGAATTCGGATACATCGCGACAACAAAAAGGGGGGTCCTCCAGAGGGAAAGGCAAGTCATACCAGGATAAAGATGATTCTGAGAACATTGATGAATTTGATAGCGATATCATGTTCTCCAAGAACGGACCACCAATCTCTTTGGCAAGTAATTCCCGTCCTCAAGCGACATCAGCTCCTGGGGAAAGAGAGAAGGAGATTGTGGAGCTCTTTAAAAGGGTTCAAGCACAGCTGCGAGCTAGGGGGAAAGGCAGGGAAGACAAGAAGCCTGAACCTGCAAAAGTGCAGGGTGAAAGGGGCAGTGTTGATTCACTTCTTAAGCTGCTTAGGAAACACTCTGTGGACCAGAGAAGGAAGAGCAGTGACGACAAAGAACAGAATTTTGATGTAATGAGGAGAAGCAACAATTCTGGAAATAGACAAAGTTCAACCATCTTTGGCACAAAAAGTGACATCCAGGAAGAGCAGAAGAAGCCACCTCCGGCACCTTTCAAAAGGCCAGCTTCAAATTTCAGGCGAAGATCACCTGTTCCTGGAGTGAAGTTCCAGCCTGTTATTAATGCGGACGTAGACAGAGATGCCGATCGCAAGTCTATCGGCAGTAATGTCACCGATGCTGTACAGAAAGCTAAGACAGCTCTTGATGAGAGGACTGCTACAGACGAGCCTGACTCCATGTCTCTGTATGAACCTGATTCTGTAATAGAACCAGAAAATATTTCTTTGGAAGACCTCGATGACATTTTAGACGATGATGAAGAATCTGATGCTGATGAACCAGACGATGAGTATCCAGAACCTTCTTTGGAAATTGCTGATGTTACAGATACGGATGAATTGCATGAGAACAACTCCATGGACAGTTCAGATCTAAGCTCTCTGAAGGTTGCAGAGCTGAGAGAGCTTGCAAAGTCTCGAGGAATCAAAGGCTACTCAAAGATAAAGAAAAACGAGTTGATTGAAGTGTTGAGCAGCAGCATGGCTTGATAATAAGTGCGTGATGTTGTCAACCTGGCCCTCTGTTTGAAGTTTGAACCCACTTTGCATGGCCAGATCCGCCGCCTTTCAGTTCCGTAGAAAATTGTAAATGAGCAAGGCTAACTTTGTTCCTGTGTGTTCTGATCTTTTGCTGGTTCTCATTTTGTACGCCTAGTTTGTTAGCCATTTAGCTGAATTCTGTGCTGAGTGGAGTAAGGTAGCTGAGAGCCTGATGCTGTTTGTGTACTAAATGAATGCACTACATCCGTTCTAGATGCTGTTCATCTTTTCTACAGAGTTGACCTATGGGCTATGGCTATGATGGACCATTCGCTTATCAACTGGTAAGACTACTGGATTGGTCTTGCTCTGAAACATTGTAGGTTTTTTCTTCTTTTACCTGGGTGATGCTGCACTCCGTACTGGCAACTCACCTGAGAGAGATGTTGCCACATGTTGTTGCTTTGCTTGCATTGCACCCTTTTCTGTATGAGATGGTGCTGTGCTGCAACAACGCGTATTGTTTTTGTGGGACAGTGCCACAATATTTACGCTACTTATGTATGAGCAAGAACAAGTCCGGTCCAGGTGAATGAAGGCTGGCAATTATTGGCCTGCGCTCCCGACGAGGAGGAGCAGCCACCAATGGCCTTGTTTAGTTGCCGGCCGATTCGGCGCTCTGCACAGTGCCGCGTCAAATCAGCGCACTGTAGCATTTTGTTTGTATTTGGTAAAAATTGTCCAAATATTGATTAATTAGGCTTAAAATATTCGTCTCGCAAAGTACAACAAAACTGTGCAATTAGTTTTTTATTTCATCTACATTTAGTACTCCATATATATGCCGACATTTTGATGTGACGGAGAATCTTCTTTTTGCATAGTGGAATTTGGAGTGATTTTGGGTATCTAAACAAGGCCAATAACGCATGGCAGGCAGGTGGTTTGTTACTTTGTTCAGAGACAGGACACACTAGGACAGGACTGTGCTAAGGCCGGTGTGCTTCTGCTCTTCCTCGTGGTACGCTATGCTAATCGTTTGGCATGCATGGCAGGCGTCATGTGGTTTCATTCGTGATCCACGCGGGGAGGAGGGAAGGCCCGGACTCCCTCGCTCCGCCTGCATATCCTTTGGTCTCTGGCAGCCGTCAGATCTGGAGTGATTGGACGGTTAGTTGGCCTTCTCACGTGCTGCTTGACTGGCTCTGCTGCCGCCTGGGCATATTGCGAAGCCCTGATTAAAGCTGGCCCAGCTCGATACGGCCGCAGTTATCGTTGTACGTACAGTACTGCAACTGCAACCGAGTCCCAGCCACTGCCCTTTTTCTCATTCAAAAAAAAGAAAAAAAAAAAGAAACGTAGCGAGCACATTTTTGTCCTGTTGGCATGCAGTAGCCACGTATTTGCACACAGGGGCCTTTATGCAAGGCTTCCTCCTTTTGCGTCTCCTCACTCATCTGCTGATCCTACGACACAAAACGCTCGAGAGGCAGAGAGGCTAGCAGCTGCTGCAACGCCGCATGCATGGACCGGCATGCATGCTGATGCAGGTACACAGCACAGGACGGACAAGGTGTGCGTAGACACGTAGCTAGGCCGGGCCCTGCCTGCCTGCCTGCCCCGCGTTGCTGTAGCGCGCCATCACTGTTCGAACTCTCTTCTCCAAGCTGAGGCTGAGCCGCGGCGCGACAGGGCGAGGGTAGCTAGTAGCTAGGCTGCCGGGCGCCGGACGCGCCGATACTGTTGAGTAGGGCGACCTAGGCCTGCACGCGCCGTGCGCCAGTGAGTGCACGGGAGCCTGGAACCCTCTGCGTGTGCCGAGTGCCGACGGCCGCGAAGTCGGGAACTGAAGCCGACTAGTCCACATCACACGCCCTGGCCTGCTCATACCATGGGCCATGCATGCATTATGCGCCGTGCATGGACCATGTGTGATGTGTCCGTATCGCAAGCAGCCTCGCACACATCAAACATGAGCACACTAGCTACCTTTGCTACCTATGAGTGTGTTTGGTTGGCTGTGTAAGGCCCTAACCAGGCTTGCGTAATGCAAATTTCGCTTGTTTGGTTTCCTGGGCAGGGGTGTAAGCCTGGCCCAACTAGTGCAGGTCGGAGCCCGTAGCCAGGCTTACTGGGAATGCTCCCCCCCTCGGTTTTCAACAAGCCTGGCTTGTTTTAGCTCGGCGGCGGCTTTTCCCGTGGGCTCGGCTGGTCGCGCTTGGCCAAGCAACAAAACCCGTCACTCGCATAGGGTTATCGCTCACTCGCACTCGCACCCATTCGGTCACCCGTCGTAGCTTCTCCCTCTCATACCTCGCTTTCGCGCCGCCGCCGTCGAAGTCGATTCTGTCGCCGCGAAAGGCGATTCCGCCGCTGTCGAAGGTGAATCCACCGGCCCGCTGGTAGATCTGGCCGCAGGGCTTGTTCTCTCCCTTTTCCTCCACTCGTTTCAGCACGGGTTCAAGGTGGCGCTAGGGGGGTAGGCGGTACTCTAGACCGCCGGTGGGGTTGGAGTGGCGGCCGGCGGGCGCGTGCTTGTGCGGGCGGAGATCGCCGGCGGGGGAGAAGGAGCGGCAGCTGGCTAGCGCGTGCGTGCGCGGACGGAGTTCGCCGGTATGGAAGGAGGAGCGGCAGTCGGCGGGCGGCGGTGAGCGCGACTCGATAAGAGAGAGATGCGGGAGAGAGAGCAGCCAGCGGCGGCGTCTGGCCAGGAGAGACTGAGCAAGGGATAAGGTGCCTGGAACTTGGGCTTTGGGCTGATATGGGCCTCTCTATTTTTTTTAGCTGTGGATCTGAAGATCATTGTCACTGGTAGTGCACCCCTTGATTTCGCAACCTCTGATTCGGTGTTTCTTGGTTGGTTGCTCATCCATCTTATTTCCCTGCCGTACTATTTTTTTGTTCCATTGTTGGTCGTCCAGTACCAAATGTCCACTATGGTGGGACTAATTATGTGTGTTTTTTTGTTCTTAGACATGGATCCAGCGACTAGACGTCGAAGACTCATTATTAGGGGATCAACATTAGTTGTAGTGGTTAGTGCTTGGTTTTTTGTAAGATTTAGGCGCATGTTCAGGTATAGGCCTTCAATTTCTTATGGCCCCTTATCTCAAAGGGACCGAGAAAGGGCAGCAAACCTAAGGTTCATCTACCATAGCAATGACAACAACTGTGTGGAGTTGCTAAGGATGAAAAGAGCACCTTTTTTCTAGCTTTGTGACCTTTTTAGAACCAAGGGTCTTCTTAGGGACAATATCCATAGTAATGTTGAAGAGCAAGTGGCCATGTTCTTGATGGTTGTAGGCCACAATCATAGGTTTCAAGTTATTAAAATGACCTTTAGGAGGTCCATAGAAATAATTAGTAGGTACTTTTAGGAGGTTCTGTATACTGTTGGAGAACTTCGTGTTGAGATGATCCTCCCACCATCAAGTGTTGTCCCTCCTAAGATCCAAAACAGTAGAAGGTGGAATCCCTTTTTCAAGGTTGATCTCTATTGCAAATATGAAATTGGCAAATTATTTTTTGTAAACAAGCTGCACCTAAACTATTGTGTATACCATCAAAATGTAGGACTGCATAGGCGCTATTAATGGGACTCATGTCCTTGCAAGAGTGCCTGCTAAGCATAAGGCTGCTTTTTTAGGGAGGAAGCACACCACTACACAAAACGTATTGGCAGCAGTTGATTTCGATTTAAGGTTCACCTATGTCTTGGCTGGATGGGAAGGGTCAGCCCACGATGCTTTGATTCTTGGTGATGCCATTGAAAGAGATGACGGCCTTAATGTACCTCCGGGTAATTAACAATCCATAGCATGAAACCAGCAGCCAACATCTTGTATTTCCACTAATCAATTTCCCAAATTTATAGGAAAATTCTACCTTGTTGATGCTAGCTATGCTGTGAGACCAGGATTTCTTCCGCCATATAGAGGCACAAGATACCATCTGAGAGAATTTGGAGTGAGAAACCCACAAAATGCACGAGAACTCTTCAATCTTAGGCACTCATCGTTGAGGGTTACAGTAGAAAGGGCATTTGGTGCCCTCAAAAATAGATTTAGGATCCTGGACAACAAGCCTTTCCATCCTTATAAAACCCAAGTTAAGTTGGTTCTAGCTTGTTGTATCCTCCATAATTGGATCTTAAGGTTTGGCCAAGATGACCATGTTCCTCTAGAGTCAGATTGGCAAGCCAATCTGTCTAATGAAAATGTGCTTAATGATGTTGCCCATGACAACCAAACTTGGGCTGCCAAAAGAGACACATGGGCCAATCAAATGTGGCAAACTAGGCAAGGTGTTAGGAACTGAGCTGGGGCTTAGTTGGTCCATGGTTTGCGTAGTGAGTCTTATTATGTGTTCGTTCAGTAAACTCTTGAATATAATTCTGGAATTTGTTCACTACTTGTTGTATGAATTAATGTACTTAGACCTATTTATGCACACTTGATGTGCTTGTATGGATTAATGTCATTTGCAATGGATTTTTGAGCTATTTAATTATTTAACTATTGGTGGATTTGGTGGCTTGTTTAACTTTATGCAGATCTAATTTTTTAAACTTTATGTTAGAAATGGATGGTGCTTTTGTTGAGGTTTTGGATGCTGATTTCCTTGCTGGGTTGGGACACGGTGAAGCTTTCGGTGCTGGGTTTGGGGCTAATGTGGGTGCTGCTCAAGTGGGTGATGTGCTGGTGGTGCTGGAAATGGTGCTCCTGCTAGACATGGTGCTGCTGGACAGGGCAATGCAACAGGTGGTAGACTGCAGTGGACTAATGTCATGTCCGCTTTCCTTCTGAGGCGGTTTGCTGATCTGGTGGGTGAAGGAGTGAGGACTGACAAATGTTTCAAGGATGTCCACCTCAACGCTGTTGCAAGGGAACTATCAGAGTTCATCAATCTTGAAGTCAGTGGCACCCAGGTGTACAATCACCTCCGCAAGTGGCGCTCACGTTGGGTGAAGATTTGCAGGCTAGGATGAAGCAAACTATATCATCACTCTAGATCCAGAACATTACAATGGGCATGTCAAGGTAAAACTATTTATGATTACTGTTATTGTGATTCATTACAATGGGCATGATAATACAATATTTATATCTAATGAACTGTTACTGTGATTCATTACAGGATCACCCGAAAGATGCGGAGTTTCTGAACACTCACCTCATCAACTACTCACAGATGCAGACCATTTTTGCTAGTGGGGTGGCAACTGGTAGGTTTGCCATGGGCCCCAATGAACCATTGGGCCAGCCTGTTACTCCTGACACCATTGATGTTGATGCTGATGCACCACCAGTTCAGTTTCAAGCAAGGGAGGAGTCCCCAGAACCGTCCAATGGAAGGAAGAGGAAGAGAGGCCTCACTAATGAAGATAGAGACCTTGTAACAGGGATGACTGATGCTATTTATAGCTTCGCTAGTGCAGTGCAGAGGGGAAGCACTCTGATGCAGCACCTGGGATTTATGAAGCAGTCATGAGCGTTCCTAATTTCACTAGGCCTGAACTCATGTTCTGTCTCAATCACATAATGGCAAACAAAGCTACTGCACTTGTGTTTGTTGGAATGAAAGAAGAGGATCAGGAGCTGTGGTGCAGGATTCACTTGGATGAGAAGATGTCCAAGTGAGAAGAAGACCATCTAACCATCAGTTATTTTGGGATTAGCTGAACTAGTTAACCTTGACTAGCTAACCATTTTTTGGCTAACATCCTACATATGTAACCACCAAAACACTTGGGTAGTTATTGTAGGCAGATGGCATGTGGATCTGATGGTTGTGGTGTTGTGCAGCAAGCATTCCTGGACTCATTAGGAAATGCTAAGTGCTGCTAGTTTCTTTCTATTGGCATGTAGGCACTGATGGGTGAACAGCTGTGATGCAATCTGTCCTGGACTAATTTGGATGTGCTCAGATTGCCTTTTTATTTAGTAATGCTGTCAAAAATGCTGTCCAGAATGCTTGCTATCATCGGTTTATTTGATGTTAAAATTGGTAATGGATCTTTGTTGAACATGATCTGTAGGTAATCATGCGGTTTTATGTAGTCTTCATTGGACGGGAGCCTGGGGTGTATGACAATTGGATGGATTGTCATGCCCAGGTAAATAGGTTTCCAAGCAATTTATACAAGGGGTACAGTTCAAGGGAGGAAGCTGATCATGTTTGGAAGCTGTACAGGCGTGAACAAGAGCAAGCCAGGGAGCAAACCGCAGTAGCAGAAGCACTGAACGACAAAGTTGTAAAGCAGGCAACAGCTGTACCAGATGCAAGGAACGATGGATCATTCAAGATGATGGGTTATAGCAAAGACCTGATATTTGTTGTATTAGTAGTGGCAATTTTTGTTCAAACGTACCTGTTGTGGCTTAAGTAGATCACCGATTATGTATTTGTAGTACATGTTTACTTAATTTTAGGACAAGCTTTAACTGTGGGACATGTAGAAGTAGGGAACATTTTCCTTCTATGTTTGTATGACTATGACTTTATCTAGTGTGCAAGCAGACTTCGTCCTTGCCAATTTGTTGATCATTTGTTGTATGATTACTTACGCAAGTTATGTTACCAAATACCCCACTTACAAAGCGTAAAGGACAAGAAGATGTCTGTGGGAGGTAAGATCACCGCTCTAGGGAGGGGTGAAGCCAACGAAGCAGAGCCAGCAGCAACCAAACACGCCAACCTCTTCTAAGCCAATGCAGTTCGGGCCTAGAGCAGGCAACCAAACATAAACCAAGCCAAACTTGGCTAGCGTAATACAACCAACCAAACAGACCCAACTTGCATTGCAGTAACTAGGCCAAATCCACCCAGGCTACCTATAGCTAGCCAGGCCAGGGAAGCTCAAGCAACCAAACACACCCTATATCTATATTCGCATGTGTTCTTCCCCTTTTTCTTATACTAGGAAACATGCATGTATGTTCAAGAGAAAGATATTTCCTCGATTCTTTCTTTTCTTCCCAATTGCTAGAATCCTGCTTGTTTTAAAAAACAAATCTTGCTATTTGAATAGTTGGTTTGAGTACTTTTTAACTTCAATAGTTGATACTCCTGTAGTGCTTCTATTAGAGTAGGTGGGTAGCAGATTACCATCATGTTTGATCAATTTCGTACCAGCATTGGTTTATCCATTCTTTCCTTGGCACCGGTACATAAGTGGCACCATTTAAAATAATATATTAGAATTATTAATGGTCGCTAAAGAGTTTTTAGACTCCACTAATAATGTTTTTATCTAAATCTCCAATCGCGAGCGGTGTTGGAGATGATCAGGCATGATTGTGTGGTGTTCCACATAGGACGAGGAATGGAGTTTAGCTGAAAAAAATGAGGACTAAAATGCACTTTGGTAGTTCATGGATAAAATTGAGACTAAAGGAAAAGTTTGAGGATTAAAATGGTCGCTCTAGGATGAAACTAAGCCCAAAACTAAACTTTGAGGCCTGAAACGGTGAAACGATCATTTGAAAAGTTCAGGGATGAAATTAAGCCCGAAACTAAACTTTGAAGGGACTAAATGACTATTCCACCAAAGAGTAGGGTTTTTTTCTCCTTTTCAGTTATCAGGTAGGTATAGGTATAGATATATATACATATATACAGACCTGGCCATCCATGTATTTTTTTCATATACTTGTTTAATAAGAAGAAGCGTAAATCCATAATTATTACAGGCACACTCGATGTTTAATTAAACTCAGATATATTGATTGTGACTGTTGACCAATAGGCAAAATGAAAGGCTATCCATGGGAAGCAAAAAAAAAGAACTATATATCTAATCTCCCGACTGCTAATTAAAGTCGAGAGATCAGAGATATAGTTGGCACACATCTATCGGTTGTTCATATCTTGCGGTCATCCATGAGCTGCAACAGAGCAGGTCTTGACAAGTACTGCAAGTGGTAATTAAGGAGTAGTGACTGGTGACTACTGGTACTACGACGACGACTATATGTGTCTTATTGTGCTGTACAAGGCCGTGTTCAGATGCTGAATTCGGGCGGCAGATTTGGTACAGTGCGCATTAAATACGTACTGTAGCAATTCATTTATATTTGGTAAAAATTATCCAAACTTTGACAATTAGATTCAAAATGTTCATCTCGCAAAGTACAACAAAACTGTGCAATTAGTTTTTAATTTTATCTACATTTAGTACTCCATGCATATACCGGTATTTTGATGTGATGGAAATCTTCTTTTTTTTATAGTAGAATTTGAGGTTAAAATTTGATCTAAACAAGGCCGGCGATAAGAGGCCGGGGACGGGGACTCGGGGAGGCTAGTTTAGCTGCCGGCTTTAATGACAGGCACTGTTGGTCCGGTGAGCTAGGTCACCGTCAAGATTCCGGTGGCGCCACCACCACTGCTGCTACGTACTCCCTCCCTTAAAAAAAATGTAATTCTCGTTTTTTAAAAAATAAAATAATTTAAACTTTAATTAAATTTATATAAAAAATACTAATATTTATGATACAAAATAAATATCATTAGATTAGTTATAGAATATATTTTTATAATAAATTTATTTAGAGACATAAATGTTAATACTATTTACTATAAATTTGATTAAACTTGAATCAGTATGACTGGCACGTATCCCACGCAACTGTATCTTTTGTTGGACGGAGGGAGTGCGTCGTCGTGTGTATGCGTCATACATCTACGACCATTACATACCCCATCCATCCATGGATGATACGATCGCATAATAACTCGCGCACCGTGGTGGACCGTGGTAACTGTACGCAGAGAGGAAGCATAATAAATTGGTGCCCGGCCAGGGGCGCGCTGCAAGCTGGCGCGCTGATCCACGGCCGGCAGGCGCCGCATGTGACCGATGTGACCAACTGGGGGCTGCGCTCTGGCGCCGAGCACCGGCCGGATCCCCGCTGCCGGCTTGGCCCGCCGTATCGCCGGTGGGGCACCGGTGCCGGGCCGGCCGCGCGCGCCCCCGTCCGCCGCCGCACAGCACCGGCTACAGGCGGTCGATGGTGGTGGCCACCAGCGCGCGACCCCGCGGCGGCATGCATGCCGGGCGCGGTCCGGCCGGCCGATCCCCTGCCGCTGCACGCGACGAGACGCAGCGGGCGGGCAAGCGCGGCCGGCATGATTTGATTTGATTTGATTTGTGTCCTGTATATATATGATCATGGTCACGACCAAAGCGCGACCTTTTGACCGGCCCATATATGCACACACGCATCAAATCCATGCTGTACGTGTCCGATTCCGATCCGTCTACCTCAGCTCTAGCTCTGCGTGTCTGCATGCACGGTCATTGTCGCTCCATCGCCATGCGTGCATGGGAATCAGAATCTGAATCGGATGACGCTGTTGCATGCATGCTCATCACTCGCTCATCCACCGTACAGAGAGCTATCTGGCGATAGATCATCGAGCAGCTAGCTGCATGATGCTCCTCCATCGATCGATCGATCGAGCGATGCACATCCCTGTTCCTGTGCTGTGTGCACACAGTGGTACAGTAGGTCATAGAGACTCTGTACATGCATGCAATGTACTAGCAGCGTGTACACGAGCCTAGCTATGCGCGCATCTTCGGTCTAGGATAGGTTAGGTCGCGACGACTGTAACGTGCGGTGCGGTGCTTGAAATGCGTCCCACAGAGCGACCGCCAAAGCTTGGCCAAATCCAACAGCAACATTTATGCTTTTAAATAGTACAAATGGACACGGTGGGAATAAGCATGGCTAGCAGCTCTAGCTAGAAGCAGCTACAAAATTCCTTTATCTAAAAAACAAGAAGCTGCTGCAGAAAAGCACCTCCATTTGGCTGATAGTTTCAACTTTTTTTTTGGGTATACACAGGTTATCAAGGCCCGTCTGAGTGGAAGGTTCGTGTCCCAGTTTGCCTTTTTTTGGAAACAGTGTGAACTGATTTCATCTCCATGAAACTCGTTTTACTTCCATGAAGCTTTGATCCTCTCTCTCACTTCATAAATATTATGTCACGTTAGCATATTTGCTAAATTAATATCTAATTAATGCTCAAGAAAACTCGTGTTACTACACTGAGACTGGTCTAAGTTGTACAAGATGTGGGCATAAGCCGAGAGGGTACTTTACCCTGCTCTCAAGTGATGAACCGGTGAATGAGAAGGCCAGGCCATGTCCGGGCATGCATGCAGTGCCTGCCTATCTAGTCTGCTGCCCGCCACGTATGTACTATCTCTGTCTATAAAATACATTTCTAGATGCATTCTTGGTTAAACTGTTCAAAGTTTAATTAGATACTATATAGATAAAAATATTAGTGTTTAAGACCAAATAAGTATATTGTAAAATACATCTCATGACAAATCTAATGATACTTATTTGATGTCATATCTATTTATATTTTTTTATACATAATTGGTTAAACTTAAGATACCTTAATAACTTGAGATAATATGCTAGAATTGTGATTCTTTAATGAAAGAAGGAGTGGATTGGAGCATGTAGATGACGAAGAGGCAGGGGTAGTAGTAGAGCGTAGTACGTGCAGGTGGTCAAAGCAGTCAGGGGCATAAACTGTTGCATGCGCTAGTACTGGCCAGTAAATGTAAGCAATGTACTCACAACTCACGAGACAGACAGAGAGAGGGAGCATGCATAGCAATGCAATAGCATAGACGGCGACAGTGTAGGAGAGTATAGTGCACATCTCATGGCTTCTGATGGCTGGGTCATTCTGCATGCATGGTGCACGGTACGGTGCTCAGAGTGTATCAGACAGAGGCTGGGTGGCGCTGGGCGGTAAGAACAGTACCGTCGTGTCAGCTGAGTACTTAGGCGAGTGAGTGGTGATCCCAATGCAACGCAATGGCTAGCGGCCGGCCGGCCATGTACGCAGCAGCAGCTAACTCCAGTACTGCCACCAGCCAGCATTCATATGCATGCAGACGCCGGCCAGCCCAGCCGTATGCATGCACGAGGCCGGGCTAGCCTACCCACCCGGCCGGCTGCCGCCCATGGTGATGCCGTGATGGTGTGGACGTGTGGTGGTGGCCACCCGGCGATTCCGCCATGCATGGTAGTACTGCTTTGCTTTGCTTCGCTGGTTGCCCATTGCCATTGCTCTCTCTCTCTCTCTCTCGTTTTCCTCTTTAGTGAACAGTGTCGGTCTGAGCCTCTCACTTTAGCTGCCTTCCTTTATTTGGACAGACATTCTATGGCTCGCCAAACTCCACTGCTCACCGTCCTCCATCCAATATTTGTCCATGCATCCATCGTCCTTTGGACGACTACTGCTGCGCATCGATCGCTCCATCTCTCTCTAGGTACAAACTTTACCTCCGAGGAGGTAATATTTCAAATCAATCTGAGCCATTGATTCTTCATATTTTATAAATTACTTAATAAATAAAAAAATCTAGGAAAACAAAATAAAATCCCGCCACATCCCCCTAATGACGGGAGGGAAATTCAGGAAGACATGCATGCCGATTCCCCACATGCGAGCCGATTCCTCTTCCTTCCGTGGAGACATGTTTTAAATTGGAACATGCACAATTATTTATTCTAATAAAATAATGGATAAAGTAAGTGGATATTTGTTGTCTTCGAAATCAAGTTGATATCCAAATATAAATTTAAATTTGAACTATTCAATTCATATACACATATAATACGTGTGATGTTTGTAGTGAAATATCAATAGATTAATATGGTTTTTATCATTGTTAGAGCTTGCATCAATTAAACAAAATGTCACTAAATTAATATATAACATAGAAACTTTTATCAAATTCTAAAGTTACAAATGAAATTACGTTACATGCGCTAACACGTTGCCCACTCACCTAACACGCATACACATGCTAATAATATGCACACATGTCACGTATCCACTCTCACCTAAAATGCAAACACACGCTAAAAATTTAATGCAAATCAAAATATATCAAGTCCAAAGTTATAAAATAAAAAAGATTTATCATATCTATCAGATCACGGATGTATCAATCATATCTTAGAAAAAGATTTTCTATACCTAAAACTTTCCTTGTTTATCCTATTTTATAAAATAAAAAATTAATAAATATACATTTCATCTATTAGGAGGTAATAGTTCATCATGACCGTCCGAGCGAATCAATGAACGGCTCATAGTCATTTGGGGTACTGCAGCAAAGCCCTTTTCCTCCGCGATCGCGCGGGCGTACCACGACCATGAGCAACCAAGGCGATCGACCTATACGCACGTTCTACTCCCTCGATTCCAACCGCTACATATGCAGCACATTCATGCATCAATCAATCAGATTCTATGCAGACCCGGCCCGCCGCGCTTGCATTGCCTACCACGAGTACCGCGATCGATCATGCATGTATATACTCCGTATGATATATCTACTCTCTCCCACTGTAGTATCCTGCTTGACGTGGAAAATCGAAGGGGGTAGACATCTTTTTTTGGAAAAAATAGCAGGAACACTGGTATATCATATAAGACTTACAGTTTGGTATGGTGTTACATTTAAGAAAGGGCACACACACAAAAAAGGAACATTAGGGGTACTAGAAAAAAACCGGTAGCTCATGTTACGAGTCATATTTCTTCTTTGATTAACCCCAGCACTTGGAGTGGCGTTCGTTTCGATCCTTCAAAGGTTTTCCAATTGTGCTCTTCACAAATAATGTTCCAAGTCAAGTACATGAGGATTGCTAATGTTGTTATCTGTTTCGTTGCATCTTGTCCTTGTAGCCACTTCTCCCACCACTCTTGCAAACATCCATATTTTGCGTGTGTATGCATTATCCTTCCCAGTTTCTGACGAGGTTCGTCCATACTTCCTTGGTGAACAGGCACAATAGGCACAAATACAAGGCCACCTCTGGTTCCTAGTCGCACCATAGGCAAATGGAATTGCCAGGCCAATTTCTCACATCAAACTTGTCCACCGTAACTACTTTCGCGTGAACCAGCAGCCATACAAAGAATTTTAGTTCCCCATCTGCATGCGCTATCTAGATTGACTTTACCTTAAGAGAACAAAGGAGTCTTTGAATTGTAGCAGGTACAAATTTTATAGTGTAGTTGTCATTCGCTATTGAAGGACCGAAAACGGCGACCAGAGGGGGGGTGAATGGGAGCCGAAAATTTCTTTCAAAAATAATTGACTACTGTCCCAGAATCACCACCAAATGCGCGACCAAAACACCGTGATGTCCATGACCCAACTAGTGAGTGGATGTTCCCTAAAAACACAGCGGGACACCACAAACAAGCACGAAACAAGAACTAAACCGAGGGACGAAAAAGAGATACTCAACTCCTATGGAGAGGAAGCGAGTTCTCAACCCAAAGTACCCATATCAACTGGTGACAAGAGTACTTAGAAAAGGATCCTTGAGACGCTAGGAAATCAATGCAAAAGACGGATCTCAACACGAGCACTCGGAGAGCCCAACACAAATTTTCAGCATACAGGTGCGGAGGCTCCGCGTTTTCCTCCGGAAGCTCCGTGGTCTGGAGATTCCCGGAAGTTTCGCGTTTTTCGCGGAGGCTTTGCACTGTCCAGAAACAGCAGAACGAACTAAGGAAGAATGGGTCAAAACTCGATCAAAACAACTCGGATTGACTTGAAACTTTGCAGGTAAGATCTTGGGAGTGTTGAGAAGATATCTTCAAGACATCAGCACCCAATTTCAAGCCTATCAACAGGAAATTGAAGAAGAATGAAAAAAACACCGGTTCTTGAGACCTAGACCAAGAAATTGCCCGATCTGCGAGCTCGTGAGGAATTGGTTGATTTCCTTCGGTGGAAAGGCTCAACTCACGTCATAGCTCAAATCAAAGCAACAAAAACGAACCAAAATAGTCTAGAAACGAAGAATAAGCTCAAGAACGAAAGGGGAAGAAGAAGAACACGAAGAACACATCACAAATCACAAGAACAAAGCTTCTTCCAAATCCCAGAGGACACAAGAAGAATTCGGGACTTCCTTTCCCACTTGAATTCTTGGTTCTTACACTAGACACATGGATTAGTGGACCTCTCTCACACAAGCAACTAGAGGGGGGAAACCCTAACAAAAGGATGAAAGAAAAAATGGAGGAGGTGATGGAGATGGGGGCTCCCTCATCCTATTTAACAGGGCTATTACATAATCCCAGTTTTGACCTTAGATACAATTGAGTCAAACCATTTAGCCCAAGGGTGTTATGGTCCAATCCGGTGTCATCTTCATCCGACGGCCACCGCGCCTCCTCATCAGTAGTTTCTCCTCGATGCAAACTCCCCGATGCCGCCACGTGTTGTCCGTTCCTCCTCAGAACCTCCGTCCGGATTTTGAGGCCCAAACCCGTAAACCCACCACAGATGGTTTTGAGGCCCAAACCACCAAACCCGCTCGCGAGTAGTGTACTCCATACGCGCCCCCCGCCGCTCAACACGTGTCACCGCCGTCCTCAACCGACTGGCCGCCAAGTCCTCTGAGCTCCGCTCGACTTGCACGTCCTCCGTCTTGACTCGGTCAACACGGTCACTCCCATATACACTTGCGCTTGTCGATGTCCCAGATGTTAGCCACCGCGGCTGGTCACCCGGCCTCTTGGTCCCTCGGTCCAAGCCTCACGTCCGCCCTTCACCACTCCTGGTCCATCGGCACGGCACGTCTCTACTTGACCTTCACCCCGCCGTCGACCACCGCCTCCGAGCTCCACACCTGCATAACACAAGCCAAGAGACATGTCACACACATAGCTTTCGCCATGGTAGGGTTAGTCACCACTCAACCTTCTTCGTGAATCACGTTGACAATCACTTATCACAAAACGAAACACAAGGGCACATTTCAACCTTGTGTTTGCAGCAATCCACGTCCACAATATCTTATCTTCTTGTTCATTGAGCTGGACTAGTTGTACGGGGTACTAAAGGCGCACAGACTCAACCATCTGTTCGTTCCACTGTCCCCATCCGTCATAAGCCTTGTGTCCAATTGTGGTTGAGTAGATTGTCTTTCACTTCATGATTTTTCCTCCATGTTAATGGGTACAGGTTATTAGCCACTATGTCAATCAGTGCCTGCCTGCTTAGCCATGCCAAGTGTCAAAAGCTTCATCCATCCATTGAAGCTGTCAATGAAAAATATGCAGCCTCCACAAGCATCTTTAATATATCCACACGTTATCATCAGTCCATTGAAAATGTCTACTTAACCTCCTAGATTGTTGGTGTTTTTCTACTTCACCCCCTCATTTATAAAGCTAGGTATTTTGCCCCTTAAAGTGTTGCAAATTATCTAAATACTCCCTGGGATTGTTTTAAAGCCAGTTTTTTTTGAACCGGGGCGCAGTGTCCCCATATTCCCACTCATTGAGCGGAAATACGTAGGCACCGGGTTTCGAACCCGGGTGGCTAAGCTCACATCTGGAGCTTCTGACCAAACGAGCTCTTGTTTTGCTGATGGGGCATATCATGTGGATGATGATATGGCTGTGAGTCAACAAACAAGAGGAAAAAAGTTTACATAGCCCCTAACATATTGATGACTGATTATATAACCCCGTCAACTATAAAAAATGCATTGCATTCCTTTAAAGTATCTAATAATGTTTAAATGACCACTCAATGGTTTATAGGATTGCTTTGGCATCATGGCTTGCCACGTTAGGATGGACCGGGGTAATATTTAAGAAGGCTACTTAATTGCCAAATAATAACTGATCAGCACACGTATGTACACAGAACCATATATATACAGGTGTGCGTACGTACTCACGTGCACGATCCAACCTCAAATCAACACTGTGCATGTTTACCTTATCTTTCTAGCATACGCATATGCCCCACGGCTATAGGCACCACTACTTACACTTTGCTGTGCAATCAGACTTGAGACCACACATATATACAGGGAATGAAAAGTACGTAGTATATATAGTGGTACTATTCAGATGTGGGATTGTCCTATGTAACTATGTATGTTCTTACATAAAACCGTATATAAAAAGGTGAAACATCATGTGCTGTATATGCATCTCCAAATATAATGCAACTATAGACTGAAGTACTTGACTTCTGAACTCGCTAGAGCTAGCTTTTCTGAGGTACTAGATCGAAAGATTGTATTATATCTTCTTCCTCATGGATGCATGTGTGCCTTCTCTCTCTCTCTCTCTCTCTCTCTCTCTCTCTCTCTCTCTCTCTCTCTCTCTCTCTAGCTACTATATGTTTTAGGCCTCCTATATTTGGAATGTAGGATTTTTTTC
This sequence comes from Saccharum hybrid cultivar R570, assembly GCA_038087645.1. Classification (NCBI taxonomy): domain Eukaryota; kingdom Viridiplantae; phylum Streptophyta; class Magnoliopsida; order Poales; family Poaceae; genus Saccharum; species Saccharum hybrid cultivar. The sequence goes on from JAQSUU010000198.1 coordinate 25,886,614, forward strand.
TTCTGTTTTCTATGTTTTCTCTATAGAAACAAATTAATTTATATGAAATTTCTGTGTCTCAAAAGGAGTATACTTATGGTATACTATGTAGATATAGCCAGTAGCACACTAGCACTAGCACCAGTGTGGGTCAGTTCAAGTACAGATGCATCATGCATGTATGCAGCAAGAGAGAAGTGTAAAAAAAAAGTGCACATATCATATCTGATGCATGCGCGCGGCATATGCACGTATGGACCTAACTCGCTGCTGCAGTGCACACTGCACGGGCGGAAAAGAAAGAAAAGGAGAAAGGAAAGCCACGAGGTTTGGATTGAAACTAACGAACCTACTCTCCCTCCATCTTTAGAAAAAAGTCACCTAGAACACTTTATGTAGATCAATTTTTTCTAAAATTTAACTAGATTTGTACAAAAATGTTAGCAACATTTGTATCTTCAATCAAATAAGATAAATATAAAAATATATTCAATGATCAATCTAGTGATACTTGTAATGTAGTACCCTATTAATAATCTCTTATATACATCTGATTAAAGTTGAAAAATATTTGACTTCTCGTGAACAAGAATGACATCTTTTTAGGATAAAGAGGCCGTTGCCGGTTGCCCATCATGCATATGCATCCAGCTCCATTATCCACTCCCTAGCTTAGGTCCTTTCTTTTGCTTTCTTTCTTTCTAGTTTCTACACCACCCGTGCAAGCTCTCTGTCGTCTCTCTCATCTGGAGCTAGCTAGCAGATGCATGACAGCGAGATGTCGATCCTGGGCGGGATTATTGGCACTGGCAGCAGTACTTTTTGACCGATTAGCCGCTAGGATGGGCCGGCGTGTCGTCGACTCAACGTGCTTGCTACATCATCCGAGCATCTCGCGGGGGCCCGCGCCGCAACAGTGTTCTTGATTGCTCCATCCTTCTGCTTCTCCGACCCCGCTCGCTCACATTGCACGTTCAAGATATAGCTAGCGAATATATCATCGTCCATCTCATCTCCATCCAAATTAAATGAAAAAGGGTAGCCACTTTTTTTATTAAAAAACACTCAGTTCTAAATTGTAAATTACTGACTTTTCTAAGTATATATCTTTTTGCTACACGTACCTAATAAGATATAAATTATATATAGATACATAATAAAAACTATGCATCTAAAAAAGTTAGAACAACTTACGATTTGGAATGAAAAGAGTAGCTAGCTAAGGATCGATTGAGGAATTAAACTACTTGGTTTCACTTGCCTTATTTTTCTTCCCCCCACTCATATCTCCAACCAGTTGGGACCGTGACACCCTGAAACTGACCTACTTACTACACACCCCGATTGTGATATATCGGTTGCCGTACTAGAGTGTTTGCTTGCCTCCTCACATCTGAGTTTTCTTGCATCCGATCTGAGTTGTGATCTGAACTAAGTATGGTCTTCTCCACCTCCGGTGAGTCTCCAACGAGGATCCACCATGACTAAGGTTAGAATAGGGGCCATCTGGTCGTTGGGGATTTCGGGTTCTTGGGACTGAGGCTAGAAGATCACAGGTGGCAAGATGCTCTAGTAGTTGAGGTGGTCCATGGGTAGTCCAATGAGGTAATTGTGGCACCGCTATCCGGGTGGTGCGATATAATCAAGGGGTAGAGGTTCAAGGTGAGATAACTCAATTAAATTGATTATTCTAGAAATGTAGTGGTAGTAGATCCAATGATGAAGGTCGTGGGACATGGGAGTAGGAGGGGCAGGAGGGGGAAGCGTGGCAGAGAAACCCACTAGCAAGAGACAAGAACTTGGGAGGGAAAAACAGAAGGGAGAAGAAGGTTTAGCTTGATGAAAAAGAAAGCCATCCCATTGCCTGACAAGATTTTGCATTAAAGAAAGTTTGGGTGTATGTATTTAGAAACCTCCTGCAATATGGTATAGACATATGGTATACATTGGATCAGAAATTATCTAAAGAATTTCCCTAAGAATAGTTAGAACATTGAAGGAGAAAATTAATCCTCGACCTGCTCACACATAACCACCTGAGGATGAAAAGTGTTGCGGTGCTCAATCAATTAACATGACTATGACATAGCAAGCATAGTCTATTTCCATGTTTCCCCCTTGTAAGGAAACAAGAGGTTGAAATATGCGGGATAGTAGCATTAATAATTGGTCAGACAATCAATCAAATTGCTTAATTATATGTCTTCTTATGGGTATTTTGTTTGAGGGACGAGGCAATCCATCACTACCTTGCTCAGAGATCCTCACATGCATATTTAGTTCTGAGAACATAATAGATTATTATATAATTTTGAACAAGATTGATGTAATCATGATATAATTTCATTAGTCAAACCCAACACCATAATACAGATTGAACAAGTCGGGCACCATTTGTGGCACTTGCTAGGAATTCCATAACAATCCCTGGTGACTATAATATTTTCTACTGAGAACGGGATTTATGCAAAATTTCTTTAAAACTAGTTTCAATGATCCCTCTAGTCATAATTAAATACTTAACCCTTTGACTAATATTTGCCATGACAACCTAAAAAAATATGTCTCATATCATATAGCTGAATTTTTTATTGAAATGATCTTTCGCTGCCTTATAAATGTATTAGATATCATTTTTTTATTAGATATCATTGATACATTATAATTAATAGTGTTAGAAATTGGATAACTCAAAAATGAAGTGTTGGAAAGCCTTATTAAATGCGGTACACTAAATGCTCCCATTTTCATGTTCTGCTTCAAGGTGTAAACTTTTACCAAAAACAAATCGTCTAACACACTCACGTGGCGTTTAGCTTTTCGCAAAATCAAATCATCTAAAAATATCACTAGTATGATAGCGAAGACTTTATATAACAAATGTGATACACGTACGTCTGTGCCACCGCCAAGTCAGTGAGCATGTATATATTAGGATTTGTATGTACATGTGATTTGAATTAACTGGTGAGTCATTGTACGAATTCGAACGAACAGATCTGTGCGGGAAAGAGAAATTAGGGTTGGGCTGGCGTACGTAGAGAGAGGCCAGATCTAGGCTGCGTGGGCAAGTACTGGTCTACTGTAGCCTACGCTGTGTCATTGCGAAAAAGCAGTACTGCGGGCCTGTTTAGTTGGGGAAATTTTTTGGTTTGGCTACTGTAGCACTTTTCGTTTTATTTAACAATTTGTGTTCAATCATGAATTAATTAGGCTCAAAAGATTTATCTCGTGATTTACAACTAAACTGTGTAATTAGTTTTTTCTTTCGTCTACATTTAGTATCCATGCATGTGCCGTAAGATTTAATGTGACAGATACTGTAGCACTTTCTAGGTTCCTTTTTGGAACTAAACAGGCTCTATTTACCACATGGAACCTTTCACTTGTCACTGTCCTCGCTCCTCCCTCCTCTTCAAACAACTTTCAAACTCTCTTTCGCCTGACAAAGGACTGCTCTTACTGATAGTGACCTTCAAACTAACATGTTTTTTTTGTTTTTAATTACTGTATGTACTACTAATATCTGCAACATTCTAGCTATTTAGCTAGCCAAACCACCAGCGTAGTATTATTGAGCATGTTGCATACATCTGCGATGTTCTTAGCATTGTTTTATATTAGTCGCATCTGCTTTAATCATTGGCTCTGTTCATTCGGCTTATAATCCGTCTTTTTCAGCTTGTTTTTTCAGCCGGAATAGTATTTTTCTCTCACAACAAATCAGCCAACAGTGTTTTTCAGCCGGCTTATCAGCACAGCCGAACGGCTCCATTATCCAAGCAAATATACTCTACCTAAAAATTAACGCAAATATGGAACCATGTTCGTTTCACTGAAAAGCCAGGCTGAAAAATACCGTCCAATAATTCGTTGTGAGAGAAAAACATTGTACCATGGCTGATAAGCCAGACTGATAAATTCAGTCATTTGTCTATTTGCTATTTCAATCCTGTTTCGTATACTGATTTATAGATAATATAACGAATCAACGTCTTACCTCAATAATACTCTCTTTGTCCCTAAATAAGTGCCGAAGTGCTGTTCTTGTTTTCCTAGGAGTCAACCACTTCCATTTTTAACCAAATATATACAAGAAAATACTAGTATTTATAATACATAATTAGTATCATTACATAGGTCGTTGAATATATTTTCATTATAAACTTATTCAGAGATATAAACGTTGTTAATATTTTCTATAAATAGTCAAACTTAAAAAAATTTGACCGGCACGAATATCACATAGTGACACTTATTTAGAGACGGGAGGGAGTATGTATTTAAGTTGAATATAAATAATAATAGATATATACGGTATTAAAAAACATTTTAAAGAAATATTTAATTATTTGCGTGAGGGGATTCAGGCGGTACATGGAATCTTGACTGGCCTATATGTTTACAACAAAACTACAAGTATGGATATCAGACAGCATACGTGTACATACCAGGGATGCACAAATATAATATATGTGAATGCACCATGTACCATATTTCATGTCGTCTACAGTAGTAACATAAGTAACATGTTTCCTTTATGCATTTTTCCTATCAGTGCCCGTGCAACACTGATGGAAGAACCATCCCATCACCACTGCAACGATAGAATTTAAAAGTAGCAAAAAATCGACAAGAAAATCAAAAGAAAGAAGAGGCCATCACTCCAGATTATCCTGCATGCAGTCATGTCATGCAGCTGCAGATTGGAGGCATGGAAGGAATTGCACATGTACCCTCTAAAAACAAATGACCACCTCGTCCCATAGATCTTGTGTTTCCTTTTCAAGTAAAACTGCCTTGAACACTGTTGATGACGACTAAGCGATCTTATGTAGAGGCGGCGGGGACCTAAAATACGAAATCAAATGGACACCAAATTTTTTATATTTGAATTGTGCAACGAACGACTTCACATGGGATATAAATGAATCCTAATATTTTCATTTGAATTTGATTCTAAAAAATCTAAATCATGGAATGATGTAACCATCTTACCATTACTCATTAGAAAATCTTTTGGAGCCTCCATGTAATTAATCCTCATGATATGTGCTAGGATAAAAACAAATATCCTATAGAATATCATAAAAATAAAAAAAAACATCTAGCCATCAGTTACTCTAACATCATTCACAATAATAGCCAGTAGATCTATTCTAATTTCTAAAAGAATACTCACCTATGCCATTGTGGAAAATAGCCTACTGTTATATTAAATCATTCACCCTGCCATTATGAAAAATAGAATAAACAGCCCATGTATGAGTAAGCAATGGTGCCTCACATTTGTTCATGAATTTGTAACACCTATATCTTAAAATTATTACTAGCCCATGTAGGAGTAAGAGTTGATGTGGTAGTTATTGAATATAGTAATTAATAAAATACCTTTTTGAAAAAAAAAATACTAACTATTGTGGTAGGAAAAATCTGAAGAAATAACAAAATAGAGGAAAAGCCAATGTCTTTTGTTTTTATTTGCTTCAATGCCCCTGTCTCTCACTCTTATTCTCTGTCTAGCTAGCTATACCCTACTAGACCTATTATCACCCTCCCTCAAATCTCAATGCCTGCCTGCCTGCCTGCCTAACCAAAAGGCTAAAAACCAAGTTCAAAAAAAAAGGCTAAAAACCTATCCCCTCCATCCCATCCCCCATCCCCACCCTCCCTTCCAGCATCTACTGCCACCATCAACTGTTCATCCACCTCGCCAGAGCTTCATCATGCTGACTCCCTAGAATGACTTGACCACCTGAGCTGCTGAGAGCGTCAGAGAGCATAGCATAGCATTTCTTGGTGTCGCTGGATGGATGGGGATGACTGGATCACTCACCAGGAGGCGGATCAGAAAGAGTACTAGCTAACCACTGCCAAGATTCCGCCGCGCCCACGCATGCATCTGTGAGCGAGCTTACACGCCGCAGAGAATACTAGATCACGGCGCTGCACATTCCGGTACGCATCGATCTCACTTCCTCTCCTCCTCTTCCTCCTCTCTTCACCTGGACCTGGCCTTTTCAGATCAGGCTAGCTTTGTTTCGATCTGTAGTAGATCGAAGCTCGCATCAGAGCAAGAAATGATGCTTCTTCTTCTTTCTTGTGTTGCATTGCTAATGAGTGAGAGTGACATACAGCAGCGCGCGCAGCAGGAACCAAGCTAAGGATCGAGATGGATCACCACCACCACCACCATCATCACATGATCCCGGGCCAAGAGCCGTCGGCGGCGGACGGCGCAGCCCCGGACAGCTTCTTCCTCGGCCCCGCCGCGGCCGTCATCTTCTCCGGAGGCGCCGGGGCGTCGGGGGCCGGCTCGTCGTCGTCGGGCGCCGCGGCCCTCGGATCCTCCGTGGGGGGAGGAGGTGGGCCGTCTCCGTCCAGCTCGTCGCCGTCGCTGAGCCGGTACGAGTCTCAGAAGCGCCGGGACTGGAACACGTTCGGGCAGTACCTACGCAACCACCGGCCGCCGCTGTCGCTGTCGCGGTGCAGCGGCGCGCACGTGCTGGAGTTCCTCAAGTACATGGATCAGTTCGGCAAGACCAAGGTGCACACGCCGGTGTGCCCCTTCTACGGGCACCCCAACCCACCCGCGCCGTGCCCGTGCCCGCTCCGCCAGGCCTGGGGCTCCCTCGACGCGCTCATTGGCCGCCTCCGCGCCGCCTACGAGGAGAACGGCGGCACGCCCGAGATGAACCCCTTCGGCGCGCGCGCCGTGCGGCTCTACCTGCGCGAGGTGCGCGAGACGCAGGCACGGGCCAGGGGGATCAGCTACGAGAAGAAGAAGCGCAAGAAGCCGTCGGCGGCTTCTGCCGCGGCCGCGGGGCCGTCGTCCGAGGGAAGCCCCCCACCGGGGCCGTCCGGCGGCGGCGGAGGACCCGACACGTCGGCGTCGCCGCAGTTCATCATGCCGTGAGTTTTTTGTTCCTAGCTAGCTAGCTAAGTGATCCATCGCCACCGTCTACATCCCTTTCCCTTGATCGTCCATCTGATGAGCTAGCCAGCACACAGCAGCGCGAGTTGGAGTTCGTTCTTGGAACGCCGGTGCTGCTGGTAGTAGAGCAAACAAGTCTAGGCCATTGTTCTTCGCCTTCTTCTTCTTCAGTGGCTTGCATTTTGCAAAAGATTTCTCTCGACACCCCTTTTCTTTTCTCTGTTTCATTCACTTGAATCATCACTGCATGTGTGCGTGCGTGCGTGAGTACTGGTTTAATCGTCGTCGCTGTTTTATTTAGCTTTCATCAATCCACTAGCAGCAAGCAGTTTATGTTAGTTTTGCTTATTGGTTTGTTATTATGCTCCTCCCGAGGGATATGATGCAAACTTGCAAGAGCAGTTTGAAGGCTAGCTAGTAGCAGCAGCTGCTGTGTGCTTATTATGCATGTCATGGCATGGTGTGGGAGAAGTTTAGTTTGCAGCTAGCAACAACAGTGGCAAAAGCTGTAGCTGTAATGCTGTATAGCTAGCTAGTAGCATCTTTCAGAATTTGTTCTTGTATGCAACTTGCAAGCAACTATTAGTTTGGTTCTGTTGCAGAAGCCAACAGCCAAACTAGTTTGCTGTTCTATTCATTATATTGGCAGAATCTATTCATGGACTTCTGGTGTGTGTTTCAATTTCCTTTCTTAGGAGCTACCTAAGCATATATAGTTTCTAATTAAAGCCAGGAAAAACATATATATGTTTACCTAGCTACTTTTGTGTCTCAAGGTCGATCTCTGGAAACTCGATTTATGTGTCAATTATATATTCCAGGAGAATCCATACCTTGTAACTTCAATAATACTATATTTCTTCAGTTCAGCCTGCAGTTGCATGTTTAGTGTCCTTTGTGCTTGGCATTGTTGTTATTTGCTTTGCATGGGCATTGTCCATTGGTATTGCTATATATGAACCGTAGCACATAGATGATGCATGCTGCCTACTATTATTTTCACCCCTGAAAACTACCATGGCCAAAAGGGTTGCTCCTGGCCACCAGAAGAAACAAACATGGCAAGCAAAAGAAGCAAGGAATGGGGGAGTCTTTCGAAAAAAGAAAAGGTAGAAGACACGCAGGAACTGAAAACGTATAGTTTTTGGTTCAGTTGGGTGCAGTGTGTGTACAATCGGGCAGCACCTGTTTTAACCCATGCTTCTGGCTATGCCTTTCCTTATTCATGTTAAAATTACTGGATCTGGCTACATTTGCCTTCACTTCTTGTCTCTTTCTCTGCTGGGAGTATTATAGTAGTATATACATACATAGAACACAGACAGTTTTGGCAACAATCTTTTATCCATATTTAATCATGCATGCATTCATCAACCAATAACCAAGTTGGGGGAAAAACTACATATACAGTATGTTTGTATGTGTGTTTCTTGGGAATAATGTAGGAGTAATCGCCAAACTTCACCTGGGCATCTTAAAGGTCTCCAAACCTGAATTTGATTGGTGCCTTAGATTTGTACTTTATGTAGGGTTTGATGCAAATATGAGGTAAGAAAATTTCAAGCTTATAAGGCCCCTGAATTTGTATTTTTTTTCATATCGCAGTTCTTGTGATTTTGTATTTAAAAGTACAGCTACGACTTTAGACAGGAGTTATAATTACTTTCTATATAATTTTTAAATAATATTTGAGCAAATAAAAGTTTGGGTGTTGGAGACATAAAGAACACACCTAAACTATTATTATATATCTACAACCAAGTCAAATAAAGCTTCAGCAAAAAAAAATGCTTGAATGATGTATAGATTGTCCAAATTAGTTTACTATATTGTTTTTTATTGCAAAAAGTTTATACCCTCGCCCTAAATTGATAATCATATTTTAATAAAAAAATGTTATACAAAATATATTTTTTGCCCTTAATTTCTTTTACAATGTAGTGTCATTTGCTAAAGAATCAATATACACTTTGAATACAAATCTATATTGACGCAAGGTTTATGTCCTAATAAACTTATATATACTTTGAATAACTGTTGGTCAAAGTTTGTAGAATTTGAATTTTCCTTGTACAAAATTCATTTATCATTCTAGATATTTTACTTGTATAAAATTTTGACATTTCCATGTACAAAGTATATATGTGTATATGTTTTAAGAGTCTATTCTTGTTACATGTCACACTGTATACACATATTCTTTCTTTTTGCGAAAAGCAACATATATATTTTATTGTTGTTTCACATCATCTACTCTCATCACATATCATGATATGGTATTGATTCCAGGAGCACAAGTAAATTCCTATTAAGATAGTTGTTGATTGATCATATCTTGAACTTTTCTTAGAATCCATCAGTTTCTTAGATTTTGTTTGTCCCTTTTTATCATGCATAGTAGAGTAAAGGTTTTGATATGTGGATAGGGAATAGACAAAACTGATGCTCTATATTGTTCCCTCCTCTACTTTATTTGATAAGATCATATGCCCTTTCCAACTCCCACAAACAACCCAAAGTGTTTTCTATTCATGCAATGGCTAATGTTTTGTGAGATTGACAACTCAATTTGTATTTTTCCTAGAATGTGCATTAGAGCATCTCCAAGAGTCTCTCATAAACTTATTCTCTGAATCATCATTAGGAGAGCCATTTGAATAAAAATCATTCTCTAAATATTTTCACTTTCCAATAGCTTCTCTATATCTTGTGCGTACTCTAGAGATCCAATCTCGCCCTCCATCTTTGGCTAGCAAGAAACCTGGAATAAAGAATAGCTATTTTTGTAAATCTAATTAAAGAAGCTATTGGAGGATTTTTTACCAAAATATATAAAGAGTCTCTGGAGTTGCTCTTATGACACATATTTCATTAATAGAGGGAAGTTTGTTTCAAACCGAAAGACACATGCTTTTTGAAATTTAGGATTGAGTAAACCTTGGTAATAGCTAGCTAGCTCATGGCAAGATCGTTCAGGACTTGATATTATATCTTATTGGTATTATATTATTATGTATGCATATATCTCTGTTTCACAGTTTAACTGCTTGAGTCATGGTACTTTAGATGGCATGTGTAACAGCCCTAAAATGGGTCCAGTGGGCCAAATTCACGGAATGGGCCGATGTACTGCAGAAGGCAGTGGGGCCGGTACTGTAGATGGGGAGTTACTGTACATCCGGACTCTGGGGTACTGTTTCGGCCCGTACTGTAGCTGGAAAACTGTAGTAGTCTGGTACTGTTCACCGAATTGGGCCGGGACAAATGCAGAGTACTGTTCACCGGGTACTGTAACATCGCGGAACACTGTTCGACCGGTGGTTTAGTACCGTATCGTGAATCCTGAGTGAGTTCAGCCGACTTAAATACCAGGGCTAGGGACGCGTAGTAATCTTCAGTTAACCGTTTTGAGCGAAGCGAGGACGAAAGCTCAAGCGGGTTACTACGCAGGTGGGACCACTCCTCGGTAGAGTGGGCCTGGGCCGTGTATGCCGGGACTGGATGTTACAGCATGGATGATTTATCTCAGGACATTTAATTTATATAGGCTTTGCAAAAAAAAAAGAATTAGGTCTAAGTAATACGGTGTTATTTGGAATATATAGCTACCATATATTATATTACATCGATCCCAGCAGCTAACCATTCAATTTGCATACATCAAGCCCCTAAATGATAGAATGTCTCCACATATTAAATTGTTTAAATTAACCCATAGCTGAAAGAAATTATACATTGGAAATGTTTCGACTGATCACAAGGTCCAAATAAATAAATTAAAGGCTAGCTAATAAGCAAATATATATTTTTCTTATTAATTAACTAGTTCGTCATTTGATGTGTACTCCCTCCGTCTTGTAATATAGCACATACCAGCATTCAAAAATTGTACTCAAATATAAGGGATTCTAGAGGACAGAAAACAGTTTTGTATTAAATACTTTCCACTTACCAATCAATCACCATTAATCATGTTGATGATAACGTTTGATTAGGAAATACAGTGAGGGCACATGCATCTTTTGCACGTGTTCTCTTATTCTGTTCTAAGATTTCTAGAATGCACTATTACCTATAGCTATAATTAGGGGCAGATCTAAAGGGGTTTATCGGGGTCTGTCGACCCCAATGAAATTTGTAAATCATGTAGTAAAATACTATTCATGCTCACGAAATTTTATATCATGTAACGAAATTGACCCCAATGAGCCCAATGATGTTCTTAGCTAGATTCACCACTGCCTATAACTAATTGATTGATGTAATTAAAAGCATCACATTGCTTATAATTCAATCTTGAACTATGCGTGGGAATGATCTTATTTTGTATCACTAGTGTGCATATATACATATCTTAAGGGTAGCTAGAGCAACTCGTGCTCCGATGTAATACCACCATCAGCATGACCTCAGTTATATGTGCTATATATGTGTGCACTGCAATTAGTAGCACAATGCAATTTTGGGCGATGCAAAAAGGTTTGAGGCGATCGAAAGCCCAACGACAGTATACACGCCAAAATTGGTACCGTGCCTTCTGGAATCTCTGGAGTCCGGAGATGTAGAGCCCATATATATGTTATATATGCTGATAACCTCCTTATCCTTTGTAGTATATAGTGCGTTTAGAGCAAAAACAGGATGCAGAAGTCAAGGAGCTACCGGCCAGGCCCAAAAACAGACAGAAGGCATGCACACAGAAAACAGGTTGAGAGAAAGCTCTAGGCTCTAGCAACAATCTGCATATCATCACCATCTATATATCTCTTCCTCATCAGCGCCAGATCGAAGGCAGCTGTGCATGCATCATGCATGGCTGCAGAGCCAGCAGCAGGCCAGCAGCCAATTAAGTGGATCCCAAAAGGCAGGTCTCTGGTTAGTTATCGGCTGCCAGCGCGCGCACCGACAAGTTACAAAAATGCAGACGCCACTGACGTACACTTGCCGGTGGACAATTTTTAGTCCACAAAAAACTTAATCAGCTAAGCTACGCTTATTTCATGATCAATGACCAATATAGATGTTCAAACGGGACGGCACGACACGGCACATGAATAGTACTCAGTTCAGCTCAAAATGCATATATATTATTAAATTCAACATACATGAATACACTCGTGATGTGGGGGCGCCAATATGAAAGGCGTCCCAGGGCTTAGATGTGGCCAGAAGGGCCAGAGTGGCTCTCAAGGAGGTACCAGCTGTATAGCAATTAAGGATTATGGGGAATGGATTAGAGTAATGAGAGAATGTTTAATGGGGAGAGAAATGAAGGGACCAGAGCTGGACGCCCAGAGGGTTGGGCTGCTCTATATATTTTGTAACCTGCTTATGATGAAGGAATCAAGAAACAAGTTATCTTCTAATCTACCTTTGCTGCTCTTAATCTCACCCCCATTCACCATAGGGCGTCCAGGGAAGAATCCCAGCGCCAGTACCCAATCTACCTACGAACTCCGGAGTCGTGGACCTGCAGTCTTGGGCACCGACGCCACCACCACCACCCCCTCCAGCCACCACCACGCCTCCCACCCCAACCTCACCATCCACCTTAGACGCCTCCATATCCTCAACCATGGCCGAACCATCAGCAGCTAATTTGGCCAAGTTGATCTAGGACTTGACCACCTCCACGAACGCCTCCATCAGCACCCTCTAGAGGCAGGAGGCAGCCCTGCAACAAGAGCGACCAACAACATCCTTCTCAGGCTCCCAAGGTTCTGGCCATGGCAACCAGATGGGTGATCGGCCGCCCCGGTTCCAGAAGCTCGACTTCCCCAAATTTGACGGGAAGTCTGATCCGCTGGCCTTCCTAAACCGTTGTGAGTCATATTTTCATTAGCAGCGCATTGCGGTGGAGGAACAAGTGTGGATGGCATCATACATCCTGGAGGCTGGCGCCTAGATGTGGTACCTCTAGGTGCAGCAAGATGAGGGCACTCCATCCTGGCGGTGTTTCTCTGAATTGCTGAACCTCCACTTCGAGCCACCGATCCGGTCCAATCCGCTGGGTGAACTGATGGCCTGCAAGCGAACCGGCTCTGTCTCCAAGTATTAGGATCAGTTGAGGCTTTGCTGCCCCGCGTTGGCACGCTGACGGAGGCTCAGCGCGTTTAGGCCTTCACGGCGGGACTCCAGCCAGCACTCAGCCTCGACGTCGAGATCCACAATCCCCAATCCCTCATCGTCGCCATGAGCCTCGCCCGCAAACTGGAGCAATGTGAGCAGTACGTCGGGGTGGCTACATCACTGCCTGCTCCACCATGGGTGCCAACGCGCGGCCTCCTCACAGGGCCGCCCCCTCAGCTGGCGCTCCCTGCTCCCCTGACCAGGACTGGATCCTCCACAGTCTCCATCGAAGGCCGCCAGGTAAAGCGTCTTTCGCAAACCGAGATGGAGGAACGTCGTCGCCTCGGCCTCTGCTTCAACTGCAATGAAAAATTTGGTCAGGGTCACAATCGGGTCTGCAGCGCATTTTTCTCCTCGGCCTGGCTGAAGAAGATGAAGCTGAAGATGTCTAGGCCACTGAGGACGTGGTGGCACCTGAGACGATCAATCCTCATATCTCGCTACTCGCCATGGCAGGCGTCCGCACCAGCGAAACCACGCAGGTGCGCATCCAACTGGGCGATGCCTCCCTCCTCGTGCTTATCGACTCCGATTCAACGCACAACTTCGTCTCCGAAGAAGCAGTAGCACGCACCTCGCTCCAACTGCTCCCCCATGGCACCATGAAGGTGACAGTGGCCAACAGGGAGCACGTGCCATGCCCCGGCATGTACCGCGCCACAGCCTTCTCCATCGACGACGAGACTTTCTCCACCGACTTCTTCGCTCTACCGCTGGCCGGCTATGACGGCGTCCTCAGCACCCACTGGTCGGCATCCCTTGGGCCAATCCTTTGGGATTTCAGCGCGCTCACCATGTCCTTTTGGCACCGGGACCATCGCGTTTGCTGCCAAGGCGTTGCCGGGCCAGCCAGCCTGGCTCTACGGGCATGCAGCGACGCCAACCTCCTACCGGCCTTGCTGGATGAGTTCAGCACCGTCTTCGCCGAACCCACCGGCATTCCACCTCCATGTTCCCGAGATCACTGCATAACTTAGTCCCGGGGTTGTCACCGGTGGTCGTCCGCCCCTACCGCTACCCCGTCTCCCACAAGGATGAACTGGAGCGCCAGTGCTCTACCATGCTGGCACAGGGGCTGATCCAGCGCAGCACATCGGCCATTTCATCACCTGTCTGCTGGTCAAGAAGGCGGACGGGACGTGGCGGTTCTGCGTCGACTACAGAGCTCTCAGTGCCATCACCATCAAGGATGCTTACCCCATACCGGTGGTCGATGAGCTCCTTGATGAGCTGCACAGCGCCCGCTACTTCACCAAGCTGGACCTTCGTCCAGCCACCATCAAGTCCGCATGAACGCTGCTGATGTCGAGAAGACAGCGTTTCGGACTCATGATGGCCTCTATGAATTCCTTGTCATGTCGTTCGGGCTGTGCAACGCCCCGGCCACATTTCAAGCACTGATGAATGACGTGTTGCGACCATTCCTGCGTTGTTTCGTCCTCGTCTTCTTCAATGACATCATCATCTATAGCAACTCATGGGCGGAGCACCTTTGGCATGTGCGCGTAGTCCTCACAGTGCTCCACCAACACCGCCTCTTCGTCAAGAGGTCCAAATGTGCTTTCGGCGTCAGCTCTATCTCCTACTTAGGGCACATCATCTCTGTTGTAGGGGTGGCCATGGACCCCGACAAGGTCCAAGCCATTGCAGAATGGCCCCAACCCCGCTCAGCACGCGCAGTGCGCGGCTTCCTCGGGCTTGCAGGCTATTATCGGAAGTTCGTCAAGGATTTCGGTGTGATTGCAGCACCCTTGACGGCCCTTCTTAAGAAGGAGGGGTTCGCTTGGACAAAGGCAGCCGGCGTAGCCTTTACTGCCCTCAAGACCGCCCTCACCACTGCGCCAGTCTTGGTCCTGCACGACTTCGCGTAGCCCTTCGTTGTGGAATGTGAGGCCTCCACCTATGGCTTCGGGGCCGTTCTCCTTCAAGCTCAGCACCCCATGGCGTTCTTCAGTAAGCCTGTTGCGCCACGACATCAGTCCCTCGCCACGACATCAGTCCCTGGCAGCTTATGAACGACAGCTAATCGGTCTGGTGCTCGCCATCCGCCACTGGAGGCCCTACCTTTGGGGCCGCCGCTTCCTGGTCCGCACTGATCATTTTAGCCTCAAGTTTTTGTTGGATCAATGCCTGGCAACCATCCCGCAGCACCACTGGGTGGGTAAGCTGCTGGGTTTCGATTTCTCGGTAGAGTACAAGGTGGGTAGCACCAACACGGTGGTGGATGCGCTGTCCCACCACGACACCGAGGAAGCTGCGGTCCTTGCTATCTCAGGGTTGCGGTTTGACTTCATCGCCTGTCTTCGTCAGGCACATGACCAGGACCCTGCGCTAATCACAATCAAGGAGGAGATCATCGCCGATCAGCACACGGCCCCTTGGTCCCTCATTGATGGGCTGGTGGCCTTCCACGGGTGCCTCTACATCCCACTCGACGCCCCTTTGCTCTAGGAACTGCTCATTGTAGTGCACGACGACGGCCATGAGGGCGTCCAACGCACCCTGCACCGCCTGCGCCGCGACTTCCATTATCCCAACCTGTGCAGGGTGGTTTAGGACTACATCCGGGCTTGCGCCATTTGTCAACGCTACAAATCAGAGCACCTGCACCCAACAGGCCTACTCCTTCCTCTTCCGGTGCCTATGCCGGTTTGGACCGACATCGGGATGGACTTCATCGAGGCGCTGCCCCGGGTCGGTGGCAAATCAGTCATCCTCACGATTGTCGACCGTTTCAGTAAGTACTGCCATTTTATTCCTTTGGCACATCCGTACTCGGCGGAATCAGTGGCGCAGGTGTTCATCACCGACATTGTGCGCCTACACAGCATCCCTCAGTCTATCGTCTCGGATCGGGACCCGGTATTCACCTCCATCTTCTGGAAGGAGCTCATGCGCTTCGCTGGCGTCAAACTTCACATGACGTCGGCGTTCCATCCTCAGTCCGATGGCCAGACAGAGGCAGCCAACAAGGTCATAGTCATGTACATTCGCTGCCTCACTGGAGACCATCCTCGACAAATGGCTGCGCTAGCTGCCATGGGCGGAATTCATCTACAATACTGCTTTCCTGTCCGTGCTGAAGACAACACCATTCCAGATTGTCTACGGCCGCAAGCCCCCCTCCATTCGCTCTTATGAACCAGGCGAGACGAGGGTGGCTACGGTGGCCAAAAGCATGGTTGAGCGCAACGAACTCCTCGCTGATGCCCGCGCTCGGCTGGAGCAAGCCCAGGCAGTCTACAAGCGGTTCTATGACAAGAACCACCGCGACGTCCGCTACGTTGTTGGGGACTGGGTCTGGCTCCGCCTTCGCCACCGAGCCCCAGCCTCCCTTCATGTGGTCACCAAGGGGAAGCTACGGCCCCGCTTCTACGAGTCGTACTGCGTCGCGGCCATCATCAACGATGTCGCCTACCGCCTCGAGCTTCCTCCCCACAACAGGCTGCACGATGTCTTTCACGTCAGGCTGCTCAAGAAGTTTGTGGGGACTCCACCAACTAGTCCCCCGGCGCTACCCTCCACCCACCACGGCGTGACGCAGCCTGTTCTAGAGCGCGCCACCCGCACTCGTCTGGCCAGAGGTGTGTGGTAGGTGTTGGTGCATTGGCAAGGTGAGCCTGCAGCCTTGGCCACCTAGGAGGATGTCGACGACTTCATCACCTGTTATCCAAGCTTCCAGCTCGTGGACGAGCTGCTCATCGAGGGAGGGAGAGATGTGATGTGGGGACACCAATATGAAAGGCGTCCCAAGGCTCGAGATGTGGCCAGAAGGACCAGAGCGGCTCCCAAGGAGGTACCAGTTGTAGTCAGCAGCAATTGAGGATTATGGGGAAGGGATTAGAGTAATGAGAGATTGTTTAATGGGGAGAGAAACAAAGGGACCAAAGCTGGACGCCCAGAGGGCCAGGCTGCTCTATATATTATGTAACCTGCTTATGACGAAGGAATCAAGAAATAAGTTATCTCCTAATCTATCTTTGCTGCTCTTAATCTCACCCCTTCACCATAGGGCGTCCAGGGAAGAATCCCAGCACCAGTACCCAATCTACCTACGAACTCTGGAGTCGTGGACCTGCTGTCTTGAGCACCGACGCCCTTGACAACAGTAATACTAAGGGGTGTTTGGGACTGCTCCACAAACTCCACCGTGGAGCAGCTCCATAAAAAACTAGAGTTTGTGGAGTACCTCATTAGGTGCTCTCATAACTCCATCATTTTTTCTCGAACTAAGTGCATGGAGCTGAAACCGTTTGGCTAAAAAACGTAGGGCGGAGCAGTCCCAAACACCCCCTAAAAAACTTTTCTGAGGCGGACAAAATATATTAACCGAGGCGGGCATTGCAACCGCCTCGGTGTAAAGGTCACGATAAATCAAACCTTTACCGAGGCGGTTCAAATACCCGCCTCGATTAATAGAAGAAAAAAATCAAAAAGGAAAACCCATGGACAGGCCCGCCGAGCCCATCCACGAGCCGCTGCTGCCGTCGCTCGCCGGTGCCGGATCCGGCCTCCCTGCCGGCAGATCTGGATCCGCCGTGGCCGGATCTACACCCGCGCATGGCTGGATCTAGACTCGCCGCGGCCAGATCGGGACCCGTCGTCGAAGAAGGACGAAACCTTCCTCGCGCGCCGCCACAGGGCGCCTCTCCCGCTGGGCGCCGTCACCAGAGAAGGACGCGCTGAGGGCGCTTCCTCGTGCAGGAGGTCGCCGACCAACACCTCCTCAGGCCGGATCTCACCGGCCGCCACCTCACCGGCGCCCACGCCGAAGGAGCACCACCGCCTTGCCCGCGGCGTCGGCTCGCCTCGCCGCACCGCCAGTGCCGCTGCCTCGCTATGGGAGGAGCTCGGGAGAGGAGCCGGGGAGGGGAGGGAGGGGCTTGAGAGAGAGGAAGGAAGGGGAGGATGGCGGCGCTGCTCGGAGAGGGAGAGGGAGGAGGAGAGGGTGGCGGCGCTGCTCAGAAGGAGTCGCGAGAGGGAGGGGGCACGCTATCGGGCATCGGCAGCAGCTTGCACGAGAGAGAGGGTGAGGTTAGTGGACTGCCGACTGAAACCCTAAGTTGCATATTTATAGTGGAAGCGCCTATCGGGCCTCAGTCTAGTCCTATTTGGGCCTCGGCCTTTTTTCCGTGATGGTTAAGTTAGGAGGCCCGCCTCAAAAAATGCCAGGTGGGCCAGTTATAAGATCCACCTCCGTTAATAGATTTTAGGAGGCAGTTATTTTTTAACCGCCTCCAGAAATTGATTTTCTGAGACGGTTAATCTCAGGCATTAACTGAGGCGGTTGAATTGTCTGCCCACCTCCGACGCCATTTTCAAAACGCCTTGCATAATCTTTTCTGTAGTAGTGATAGAATTTTACTACTAAATTCATCGATAACCAAAGTAAAATAAAATCAAAGTACACTTACTAATATCTGATATCAAAGTAAGCTAAATTATAATGGATGATATTTAATAAAATAATAGGTCAAGTGAAGAAATTCAAATAAGAAACAAGTAGGCATTTTGCTTTTATCAATATTTTTGTAATTACAAATTTGTTGCACAATTAGAGATTAAAACATGAATATATACCATAGACAAGGATAGCTCATTAAAAAACAATATAGTTATCAATAAATATTTAATAATTAAATATATCAATTAATCAATTATTGTTTATATAATATTTATCATCAAATTATAAATTAAAATAATTTACATAAGTAAATAAATAAATTAAATTATTAAAGTAATTTACAAAAATGAATATATTAGGTTTAAACTAAATTATACAAATACTAAAATTAATTTAATATTTATGTATCATTAACAATACAACGGGCCATTCTACAAACTGTTATACTGAACCGTAGTCACGTTTCAATATTATTCAATATTTTGTGGCACTGTGTGTAGTACTAACTGATATTGAACGCGGTTCAGTAGTATTCAATATTTTTTTTTGTCAGTTTTGGTTACTTGGTATAGAAGAATAATTTAGAATAGCATTGCTGTCATTAATAATATTAAATTAATATTAAAAGTTATCAATAGATATATTATTAAATAGTTTCAATGCATCATTAATAACATTAAAATTAAATAATTAGTCACTAGTCGTGGAGTGAAAACTTTGAAATAGATTTATTATACCTTATTCTTCGTGAAATACTGGATATTTCATAATTTTGTCTAATGCAGATGTAGAATCGAATAGAGAAAAATACTGAAATGAATTCGGATACATTCATTTAGTATCTGCGAGAACACGAGACTGACCGGAGTGAAAAGTTGGCCCACATGGCAGCGACCAGTCAGATGGGGTTCATTGGAGATTTGGAGTACCAACAACCAGTCAACCACGCCAGATACATAGCATCCATATATGTACAGTGTGCAGCCGAGAACCTGAAGTACATGGACTGTCTCACTCTGGCCAACTCGGCATATAAATTACTCCTATCTGCTAGTGTTAACTGTTAACAGGCACCGCACATTTCTGAATTCTGATGTACAACCTTTCAAGTAAATCTCAGGTCTCTTGTGCCTGCATTTGCCGGCTCACTAAAGAAGAAGGTAACATATTTCGTTTAGAAAAAGAATAACTAAACCTACTCGGCAAGAACAGCAGAACACCTCAAGAGTTCCAGACAGACAGTATTTATTTCCCTTAACATTGAGGAAGAACAGAACGGTATGTACGCTGGTCAGTGGATGAGCATGAGCTATCAGTCATCCGATCGCATAAGAACACCCAAATGGGGGCAAAATCTTATGGCATGGAGCATGGACACAACAATACAAAGAATGGGCACGGGGGCAACGGAAGGAGCAGCTCTCTCAGTGTCGAAAACTGCTTGATCCCGTCGAAGAAAATCCCACGCCATCAAGAGATTAGAAGTTGTATTTACGCCTGTCACCGCCACTGCTTGGCCATCTCCTCGTCGAGGATTTGGGCAGCCTGCCGCCTGGAGAAGTCGTCCAGACTGCTGTTGCTCACCAGTAGACTCCGTAGGGCTAGCAGCTCATTGCGGTTGGCTCGCTGGAACAGCTCCCTCAGTGCATGCAGTGGACCCTGAGCCTGAGATGGCGCCATCGGCCGACTATCACGATCTTTAGTGACAACATGGGACCTGGATCTCCAGTACTCTGTGCAGATGTGATCTCTGTCCCGTGCCTCGATTGCCTGACAAGAATTAAAGGAATGATTCAGTGGCACAAATGACAGTCACCAGTGGCTTGAGATGAGAAATTAACAGGATAGGGCAAGCTGCACAACTACACATTGAACAAGCCTAGCATGCGCGGAATCATCATGCAATTATGCAACCCTGAAAACAGGTTTCACTTCTCATGACATTGGTGTACTTCAGTGTTTCTTTTTTTTTTCATTTCTTGAGATGTAGTGTGTTTCAGAGTGCGGTCAAGTGAATGCTTTCCTCACCTGAACTATTGCCGGTGACAGCAACCCAAACATTTCAGAACCATCAACTGATCCTGGTGGCTGTAGTGCAGGAAGATTAGTTCTTCCCATACTGAGTTGCCTCTGTATTTCCATATTCAGCCTCTCACGGACCATGCTCCAGCACTTGGTAGGAGAGACGTTGATAAAAAGTTCACCTGGACAGTTTTCCAGAGTCACCTGTAATGCATCAAGCAACATATATCAAGATACAGAAGAACAGATGTACAGATGGTACAAAAGGCTGAAACTTACCATAAATAGAGGTCCCTGCGGTCCGGCGTCTAATATTTCAGATATGTAGTATGCCATTTGTGTTGGATCCACGATGCTGAAGTATTTTACTCTGCTCCTGAACCCTGTGTTTACAAAGGTAAAACATGCTAAGGAAAACAGAAAAATATAAATCAAACTGCTGACAAAAATCAAATATATCAGTAAAGACACTCAGATAAGTAGTAAACCAACAATTAACAGCAGCAAAACATTCGCCTACCATGAATACTACTCATATAACATAAAAATCGTTCAAGGATGCAAAGCTACAAAATGTAGTTCCTTGTAACAAAATCTCTTCTAATTAGAACAAAGCTGGAAGATGCATAGAGGCATGCCAATTGTCAGGGAAAGACAAACCTTTTGGGAAGATTGCTTGGCTTGAGGACCACAACCTCCCAGATAGCACAATACCAATTTCCAAAGGTTCAACTAAGCTCTTGAATCGATGCACGACGTTGGCTATCCGAGGGCCCTTGTGTGCACCTCCATTCCTATTATGAGTTTCTACAGAAGGTTGCACCACTGAAACTGGATGCCCCCTAGCTTCTGAACCACATAAAGATTCAGATTTTCTTTGAAGGCATCCATCACTTGGTTGCTGGTTACCAAAATTTGGATGCCCAAGATGGGCACCACATGAACTTAAACCCCCATATGTATTTTTCACAAGTGAAGAATTTATGAGAGGCTTTGAAGCAAAGACACCAGCTGATGCTTCCTGAGATACACTTTGTGCTCTTAAAACAGTTCTCACAAAGGGCTGACTTGATGAAGCACAAACCCTAGTCTCTGGTGTTACGTGCATTTGGTCGTTGTAAGAGTGACACTGAGTTGCATTAGTGTTAGATGCCATCAACCTATGTGAACTATTTGAGCTCTCCATACTAGGATTCATGTTGCTTCCTTGATCAACCATTATTGGTGGTATGTTATGATGCACACCAAGTGAAGATATACAGTCTCCAGATAGAGAAGATTCTCTACTCCCTTCAAATACTGCCAAGCCATATGCGTTTTTCATAGATTGACCTTTAGTACTTAAGGACCTTGTCGCAAAATTGGAAGAAAATGACTGACCAGAAGGAACTGGAAAGTTTTGTGAGCCTTTGTGGCCTTCAGGACTGACACTGTTGTTTAGCGTACACGATACCTCATTCCTCATGTGTGTCTCCTTTTGTAGTGAAACATTTCCAGATTTTATTTGCTCGGAAAAAGGACCAGAAGTATCCGTTTCCAAACTAGATGTGTCCAGCATCTTATTTCCATTGTTGTTCTGTTCATTGGAAACCAACGAAGGTGCCAATGATACTGTTGATGCCTGAGACATGTAGGACCTTCTGGGGCCATCAGTTACTCTGCGAAGAGTCTTTGAATCTTGGTCTTTTTCTCGTTTGACACATGAGCTCAAACTTAATCCAAGATGAGCGACACCCCATCTGTGAATTGCACTTAACTTACCACCTAAAGCATCAGCTAGCAGATTTAGCTCATTGACATCATAACGGAATAGGAAAAATCTTTTATCCCAGTCACATGAACAAAGCTGCCTTGCATGTACAAGGCAAGTATATTTCTCTGGGCAACATGAACAGCCAGAAGCAGAAAGATGCAGATCATAATAGCACAATGCACACTCCCTTTCAGTAGAATCAAATTCAGCATCCATTTTTCTAGATTGAGAAGGAGAGCATATATTTTGTCTTTGCACCAACTCCATATCGATTCTTGCCTGAGCAGGAAATTACATAAGATTTCACTGATTTTAAAATAAAAACATTATTTATAAATAGTGCAATAGGCATCTACCTTAAGCGATTTGCATATGGTGCTGTCAAGTCCACACATGCTTTTCCACCTCAAGTTATCAGCAGTATTTCTCTTGAGGAACAGGATATCCCACTGAGCTCTTATTGCTTCTCTTGCAGCCCCAAGCAACAGCTTATCATGGGAAACAGTAATTTTACGAGCTTGCTTACGATAAAGCTCGACCGCATCCTGTCCAATTGGTAACCAATCTATCGGTGCCACATTAACAGCTTCTGCACAATTGAAGCCACAATTGAAACCAGCATGGTATGCCCGTGGGAATGTTAGGACAAACTCTCCCTCATGCTGAACACATCGGTAGACTGGTACTCCTTCAGATTTAAGCAATGATGGTGAAAATTGAGTAACCTGCGAATGAGTTACCATCTTATAAATGCACCACCATATCATATGTATCAAAAGGAAGGCAACTCATGCAAACATCACATGCCACAGCAGAGCCAAATCCCATATAGCCACCATCACACCATAATGCTAAATATTCATCATACATGTAAATAAAAAACATAATGTTTCTGGATATTCAGATGACCATATATGTACCTTGCACATGTACAGTTAAGGTGTTACTGTTTATCGCACATGCAAGTGTTTAGTTTTAATACAGGAACACTTCATGAATATATTGAAAACTGTGATACTTCAAGAGGTGACTCGGTTGCTGGCAAAAAAATTCTAATACAGAAAAAAGACAGGTGTGAGAGAACAGGACTTTTTTTAACATTACTCAGCACCAAATCTGTTTACTATTTATAGTGATGTTACAGCATAATATAAATGGACCACATGAGGGAGGGAGAGAGACATGGGAAGACACGTTGTTGTAAGACACAATAAAAAAATTAGCTCCTATTCTACGTTCTGTTAACTATGAACTAATGTCTAATGATGCATGAATACCTGAAGGCCTCGTTTAAAATAACTAGTCAAGAGAGAAACACTTACCAGGTTGTGAAGCAAATCAGGTTGTTCCTCAAACAAGTCAGGTAGATGTTTCCTCATTGCAGCCTCCAAATTCACAGCATCCTTTCCTGGAACTCCATACCACATCTTTGGAGCACCCCAATGCATATAGTTCAGTGAGTACAAATGATGGTCTTCAACATGCTGTCAGCAGAGACATGGCAGTGTAAAATCTGAGAACATGAATATTAAATTTGGATAATGACAACAATCTTAATTGTAAGAGTAGATATGCCAACGAGCATCTTACCCAGCAGAATGATGAAAAGCACATTCCAACATACACCCAAGGTACCAAAACACCAGAGATGTCACCACCCTCAAAAGATAGAACTGAACCTTGTAGTCTAGGCAAGTTGTTTAGATTCCAACCAGACTCTGCATACTTATGCTCAACATCAGATTTTACTTCGGGAGAAAACTTTGGGAAGCCACTACCAAAAGTTCCAGTCTCCAAATCGGCACCATATACTACCTGTATGAGAACGAATTTTTTTGATAAGTTAGAAGATAGCCGGACTATATGTCAAAAACAGATATTAGAACTTCGAATATGCTATAGTTAGGCCAAAAAATATCTCATGCCCAGGTGCAAGGACTATGTTCAGGCAATCAGGAATCATATACAGAACAACAGAGCTGCACTGGAAAGCTAAACCAGAAACTCTCTAACAAGTCCAGATCTAAAACGACATATTTCTAAAGTTTGAACAGAGCTACGAATTGCAAACGACATAGATACTCCATGATAGTAGAAGTCTGGTACCTCTATCTCTTCAGTAGGCCTTTCGACTATGCGCCAATACTCGCCTTCAATGTCTTCGACTGATGGCAATGAGTCCCCAGACACTTCTTTCTTAAAATACTGTTCACTGAAGTCATCCGCGTACTTCTTAAATGTCCGAAGTGTGAACTCAGGTCCAGGTTCAAATCCAAACCTCTCTTGGTTTTGCTGCATCCCAGTTTGATTGTGATTAATGTTACTGTTATCTTCCAGCTCTAAAAGCTTTCTCCGCTTCTTCATCATCCCACCTCTTCTGGTCTTCTTGGATGATTTACGGTTTTGGAGCTTGTCAACCTTCTGGACCCGAGTAGAAAATTTTGAGCATTCCCATATGTTCTTCCCTTTAAGAAGGCATGGAGGTTTCCATGAAGGTGGTGGGACAATACGACAAATTCCATATGGTTCTGCCATAGACCGTATACTCTCAATGTATTTTAAGGTGTCCTTGAATTCCTGATCCACAAGAGGGTACCATGAGATTAGTGAAAAATAAACTAACACCATGAGATTAGTGAAAAATAAACTAAGTACTATACTACTGCACAGTGTGATAAACATAAGATACCTCTTCGGATGGATAGAAAACAGGAGCTTCCTCAAGAACAGGCCTCCTTGCACCAGATGGATTCCATCTTGCAACAACCTGCATGATGTGATGTGCATAAGCTGACAAAAAAAACATCTTCCTGGAAGTAACTCAGCAATTTAGTATAGTTACACAAACCTTTTGACAATCAGCACATTCTGCACATCCCCGAAGTACTCCTTTCGGTAATTGTCGTCTGCGTCTCACTGATCCCACTCCCTGTCAAGAAAACAGAACCATGTCATATGTATTCAGGTAATCGCACATGTACAAAAAAAATAAGGATACACAAGTGAAACCTTTTCTGCTGATTCAACATCAGATTCTTCGTCCGAGATAAGGTCGAACTGGCTATAGTCTATTGGAGGCCTGTTACGAAGTGACCTCCTGCAACTATGGGTCCCAGAAGTACTAGCAGGAGTGCCACTCCGGCCATGTGCTGAACCATGTTCCAGAATTTCGACATCTTTCTCCATGCACTGCGCTGCTTGAGCAGAACTAGAATGAGCATCGCCTGGTTTGACATTGTTTTGGATGCCCTGTAATGCGAGGGCAACGAAAGGTCCGAATCCAGGTGGAATTGAGGGTTCAGGATCCCCGCTGAGTGTGGCCATGATGCACTCTGTTCCCATCATTACTGCATCAAAAGAAGAAACTTTGATCAGCAAACCAAAAGATACAGTGTCAAAGTAAGACGGTTATGACAGGCAAAAGAACTAAACGTATACAAATGCCTACTGTTAACCTACCAAGGCAACCAATAAACCTCAATATAGGTATATACGCAAATTACAGTAGGGAATATTATCACATTCATATTGTTCCAAACCAAATCATTGAAATGATGCAACGTTTTTGCATGTTGTGTTAACTGCAGACAGGGTACAGCTCAACTGCATTTGTCACACCGTCATACTTACACTGAGACACTCATCTTCAAAACAAAAGCCAGTACAGTGCGGCAGGCCACAGACAGTAGAATGTAGAGAAATCATATGAAAGTACAAGACGTCTATTGCTCCTTACTCCGCAAGACCATAACTGGCAACGGGGCACAAATCCCAGCACAAGCGCACCCAACTCGGCCATTTCTGCACCCTGTGTGGACAGAATGCCCCTCTGATGCAGGAAATCGCTGGAGTGGCAACTGAGCAAGGCCACGAACAAGAATCGCACGGGGCCACGCCAGCCACGACCTCCACGGGTCCCGCACCCTGTCGTGGGGCTCCCCCAACCCCATGCCGTACACGCCTCCACGGGGGAGGGAAGGGAGAGGGAGCACCGAGCAGAAGCGGCCGCGGGAACGGAGAGGGCGAAAGGGGAAACGAGAAGTCTCCGTCACGTGGATGGATGGGCCAGATGCCCAGATGACCCGGAATAACCGGCCCACACAGGACCCCGTCTCTCTTCACATTAGCTGGCCCAGTGAGCCCGCGAGGCAAAAGGCCCAATGCGAGGGCGACGTGGCGCCAGCTGATTGGAGCGCGGGGTCATCCTCACACGGACACGGATTGCGAGCACGCACACGCATCTTTTCTCCTCTCTTCTCGTCCGCCCAAATTGATCCCCTCATCGACGAACGATTTGCTTGCTTTTCCTCATCGCATCTCTCTTCGGATTTTACTGCGAACGAATAGCTGGGGGGCATGGAAACTGGAAACGAATCTCTGTCCTCTCGACGCTAATCAGAAGAGACCACGCAGGGAAAATGCAGGCCCAATAAATCAATCAAACATCAACAGAGTCCCAAAGTAAGTTAGGCAATCAAAATGCAGAAACATCGATCAGATCAGACAGCACGCAGGCAGATTGACTCGAATGCCACCAAACAAAGCACAAATCAATACGAATCAGAAGCAAACTCAGGAGCAGTCTGATCCAAACGCCCAATCGGATTCGGATGTTCATGTTTTTCTGAGTGAAAAAAAAAACATGCAAGAAGACGCTATGCTGTCAAACAGAAACAGGGCAGCCAACACATGGCACGACGAAAAGGAAAGAGATAGTAGTACCAGCAGCAACAGAGAATCCGCACCCCGCGCTGCGAAATCACGAAACGAAAAATCCAACGAATAAAACCAAATCCACCATGATTTGAAGAAGACAAGGCAGACACATACGGAACGGATCTGGCTCTGAATCCTCCGGAGAGCCCTATCGCCTGATTGGATTGAACTTGAAGCAGGGCACTTTGCTTTCCCCAAATTTTCCAGCGCTAATCCCTAGTTCCCTACTATGAACAGCTACACGCGATCGAGCCGCAACAAATCTGTACGGCCGTGCAGCGACGGATTTTACAACACTGATCTA
This sequence comes from Saccharum hybrid cultivar R570, assembly GCA_038087645.1. NCBI lineage: Eukaryota > Viridiplantae > Streptophyta > Magnoliopsida > Poales > Poaceae > Saccharum > Saccharum hybrid cultivar. Next base: position 25,913,855 of record JAQSUU010000198.1, read on the forward strand.
CGAATCTGCATCACATGTCGCTCTAACCTTGAGATCGGCTGCAAACAAACTCTCGTCTACCTATCCTCCAATCCAAAGAGAAAAACATATATATACATATATATAACGAACAGCATGCGTATACACGGAAAAGTAAAAGGGAACAGCAGCAGCAAGAATAAGAACGGCAAGATCCCCCACCCAGTCCAAACGGCTGGGGGAGGAGGAGCAAGGAAGAGAGGAGATTTACCGGCAATTTTTGCACGGACAGATCCGTCAGCTGAGCTGATGTGCGAGGGCCAGGCCAGTTCAATCGTTCATATCAGAATCGTCATCGTCCTCATCGTCCCATCCCAGCCGTGCTTTATATTTTTTTTGCCAAACTTGTTCAGATCTAAGAACTTGCGGCAACGAAAAAAATTGTGAGATTTACCCACCCGTTCTGTTTTTGTTCTTTCTTTTGCAGAAATCGATTTGCTCCTCCCTGCCGCTGTTGCTGCTGCCGCCCTGAGACCCTGACCTAAAAGATTTGATGCCCCCAGCACCAACCACCTCCTCCTCTTCCTTGTCCGAGGCCAGGTCAGGGTAGCAAGCAACACAGGCAGGCAGGCAGGGGTTGTTATTATTCTTGTGATGATGATAAGCAGATCCAATCCACCGGAGAAGAAGAGAGGGGATACCGAAGTACCAACCAAATACAGGGGGCTCAGGATAAATAGTGCTGGTGGCTGCTGCTGGGTTTCTTTCTTCAGCTTTGCAGAAAAGAGGGAGAGGAGGAGCAAATCCTGTGGGTCAGTGGGTGGTGGTAACTGGTATTCTACATCTCTTGGGGTAAACCTGGAAGAATTCCAACCAGCTGCACGCTGCACAGCACAGCAAGCACCAGAGAGGGAGGGAGGAGGTGTGCAAGTGTGAAAAGGTGGATACCAAAGGGTGTTGCTGAAATTGTGCAAGAACAGTGGACGATCAAGCAAAGGCTGTCTTGCCCTGTGCCCTGTGCTACGGTTGCTTTTGCCTTAAACCATGGGCAGCAGCACCTTTGTTGCATTGCAGTATTATAGTTGGGGCTAGTAATGGTAGGTGCCAGGAGTACTACAACTACTGTGGTAGACTAATAATTAATTGATTGATTAATGCTTTGGCGGAGGTTGGGAGTTGGGACCAGCAGGGCAGAGGGTGGATGGCATGGAAGGAAGGCGGAAAAGGAGGCGCGGCGGCCCACCTCAGTCAGCTTTCTTGAGCATCTGTGAAAGGGGGAGAAAACGTGGAAGAGTCAAAAACGAGGACGTGCAGGTGCCAGGGGTTTTTTTATCGGTGGTTTACCGCGGTAACGGGCCTTACCGGGCTGGATCGGGTCCGGTCCGGTCCGGTTAGGTATTTCCTAAATTCAAATTTAAAATTTAAAAAAAAATACTGAAAAAATTCCTAAAAATAGTTCATGATTTATAGAAGCCAATGGTGTAAAAATTTTTCAAATTCGAGTTCGTTTAGTATTTATTTATACGTATAGAAGTTTGAAAAAAAAAAGAAAAAGAAAAATCCCAGTCCCGGGCCGTTAAGGCCCATGAGGCCCATTAGGCCGCCACGGGCACAAAACGCGCCGGGAGCTGGGGGGGGGGGGGTCAACGCGCCCAGAAGCGGATAAGCTCCCGTCCGCCCCCCGCCCGCTCTCCAGAGGCTCCGTCCGCGCCGCCGCCGCCGCGCGACCGGCCCGGCTCGCCGGCTTACCGCGCGGTACGGGCGGTTTACCTCGCGCCCGCCGCAGCGACGGTTAGCCGGCCAGGTAAGGTTTTTTTGTTTTTTTTCTTTAGAGTAGTATTAGCTTTAGGATTTAGGTATGGTTTATGTGTTAGGATTCAGGAAAGATCTAGGATTTAGGTAGGATTTGTGTTAGGATTTAGGATAGGTTTTTGGTTAGGTTTTAGGTAGGATTTACTTTAGGATGTTTTTTTTTTAGGATTTAGGATTAGAGGTAGGATTTGTGGTAGGATGTATATTTTAGGTATATATTGTGTAGATACATTTTATTTAGGTGTGACTTTGTGTTGTCCGTTTATGCAGGTAGACAATGTCAGGCAGAAACAGAGACGTTGTATGGGAACATGGTGAAAATCTTGCTCCTGGATGGAGATGCAATTATTGTCATGTGACGAAAGCAGGCGGTGGTTGCACTAGATTTAAACAGCATTTGGCTGGGCACGGGGCGGACACCTTGCATTGCGACCATGTGCCACCAGATGTGCGTGCGTACTTTCAGCGAGATCTTGACAGAGCTAAGAAGACGACTGCTGACCGGGCTCGACAAAGGTTTGCACGAGAAAAAGCTGCAGCGGAGGGAAACCATCCCCTCGGTGATGATGAATATGAGGCTCAGATGAAGGAAGCACTAAACTAGTCGAGAGCAGAATATGACTACGAGCAGAGGGTGCAACAGAGAGGAGGTAATTACGACCGTGGAGGGGTAGTGGTGGTGGTGGTTCGCATGGTGGGAATCCTATTGAGAGGTTGTTTAGAAGAGCAGGATCACGGAGGGAGACTCCTGTGGAGGTGGAGGACTATCATGTGGCAGCCGGTGGGAGGAGAGGAATGCACCAACAAAGGATTGATACAGGGTCTTGGACGCAGAAGGGGAAAAATACAAAGGAAGCTATTAGTAAAGCTTGAGAAAGTTTTTCCATTATGTAGGAATCCCAGGACGAAATGCCGACAATCCGTACTTTGTCAGTGCGGTCCGAGAGACACAGAAGTGGGGTAAGCGAATATGTATTTGTATGCGACTATATATTGTTGGTTTAGTGACTTATGCTATTTATTACCGCATTGTGTGGTCTTTTTACATTAATATGTGCAAAGGAAGTACCAAAAATTCTTTTTATTCATACAAAAAAAAAAGAAATTTCTAAACGGTTTGTAGCGGTTACCGCTCAAACCGAGCAGTAACCGCTACAAACCGCTCGGTAAACCGGCCACCGACCGAACCGAAGGCGAGTTTGAATTCAAATTCAAACTCGCCCGGTTACCGTACGGTTACCGGCAAACCGGACCAGTAAACCGGAACCGGAGCCCGGCGGTTTGACCATTCCGGTCGGTAAAAAAAAACCCTGTCAGGTGCAGAGTGTGAGCTTCTTCAATACTGTGCGGGAATTTCGGAATTGCCCCTGTTCGCAGAGGGGAAAAAAATAGTGCGAATACAATTACTAGTAATTGTTTTTGCCTATGATACGGCAACTTATATATGCGAAACTTATGTGAGCATGGAACTTTATTTTGCCACGTTTATGTCCTCCAAAAATGAGTGCTAGTCTTTTTGAGCTGGTAATAATATCCACTAGTTTGCTTGACTTTTACCGTATCTATCTATAATATAATATGTTTCGCTATACTCATTTGAATTTTCAGAGAAGGGAAAATTAATTTTGGTACGTTCATCTATACTCGTTTGCACTTTGACAAAAAGGAAACTAATTTTTGTTTTTTGCTCTAAAAAATAAATTTTGGGTTTTCCAAACCAAAGGAAAAAAAGGCAGGTGGGGAGGAGCAAGAAACCGCAAACCGGCGTGACCGCGTGAATTCGTGTCATCGTTACGCGGCTCCGACGACTCGTCGCCGCACCGTCGGATGGGATGACGCGGTCACGCCCCGGTCTCCCGGATCGGACGGGCGGGGAGGAGCAGGTGGGCGGTGGCGCGAGCACGCGGGCGAGCGGCGTCGTCGTCTTCTCGTCGCGCCGCGTCCAGCCTCGTGTGCTGCTGCTGCCGCTGCTTTGCTTGCACGATAAAGATTAGAGAAGATTAGGATTAGGATGACGGGTGATCCGGAATGGAACGGGGTGGGATGGCGTGTGGGCCTGGCCCGTGCTTTCGTAGTGGACATGACAGGACAGGGCGCGGGTGGCGGTAGCGGTATGGGCAGCGGCCTATGTGGGCCCACAAGTCTTTGACCGCTGCGCACTGGGCTTGGGCTAGACCGCTAGAGGGACATGGCCGGAAGGTGTCCAGGTGGAACCAGACACAGGTGCATGCATGGGCACAGAAGAAACGGGCCGCCTTAAACCGTTTTAGATGCATCATCTCATAGGCGGATCAAAAAAAATGTTGCACTACATTTCTTCGAACTCTCTAGTAGTTCCAAAAAATTAATTGGTAAATCGATAAGTTTTGCAGGTGGCTAAAAAATTTTAGGAGTATATTTGTTGAGCTTCTCAAGCAGTTTCCAAAATCTCGCTATATAGAATACAATTTTGCATCAGGAATCTTAAACTATTTCTAAATTACCATGACCGCTTTTATACTCTCTTGTACATTTATATTGGAGCCATGCCTGCTTGTTATTCTTTCTCACATCCTTCCACCTCCAGATTGGGCGATCAATACGTGTGCGTATATTTTTCGCGCGACTAGGTCCATTTTCCCAAGCTGTTGGAGAGTTTTTTTTAATCTTGCCAAAGAATATAAGATTGGGAATGGATTTTGAAAACTCTTGGATATGCTGTAAATCTAGACCTCTTAATGCTACTACAAAAACCTCTTCATATCCTTCATAATTGATAAGAATAGAGATTTTAATAAGAAATACACCCCAACAACTTCTTTAGTTGAATCTACAAATATTGTCATCCTCTATCTTGGGATGCTCGCTAGCCAAAAATAGAGATCGGAGATGGCTCTCTAAAGTGCACACAAGATATAAAAAAGTTGTTGGAGAGTGAAAAGATATAGAGAGCATTTTGTTATTCAAATGAATCTCTAAATGATGATTTAGAGAGTGGGTTTAAGAAAGACTCTTGGAGATGCTCTTAGGCACTAAGACCTCAAAATCGTTTGAATTACCTCTCCTGCTTTGAAGTGGTTATGAAGACGACTTTATCTTTTTAAAGTTAAAAGATTTGGTAAATATTTGACATATCCTTTTTAAAAAATAGAAGCTTAGAAATATTTTCTATGGTTTAATAACCTCGCCAAGTGTTTATCATTTTTATGTAATATATAAGAGACAGAACTCCTTTGAAGAACCACATTAAAACAATTTAAGCGGTTTTGAGAGTCTAGAAGGGTGAGATGTTTGGTTTTAGAGTTTGAGGAGAAAAATAAAACAACAACGACAGTTGAGCTAAAATGTGAAAACCACGACAGCCCATTAGTTCTATGGACCTGTATGGGCTCTATGCCCCAGCCTGCTTTTACCTCTACTTTGTCCTCCCTGTTTTTTTTTTTCCAATTTTTGATGAAGACACGAAGGTACCAGCAGCACCGGTGTGCGCGAACACATGTTTTAAAAGCTCAACGTCGACGGCTCTGAGGCCGGACCTGGAGATGGAGGAGCCATATGTGGGTTCACATCTGCATCGCAATGAGCAGATTTCATTGCCGGCGCTTCACATGGGGTACGTGTGTGCGCAAGTGTGTGATAGCTTCGGCCTTCGATCGAACCTTCAGAAACAGAACCTGTGTGTGCATACAGTCCTCGATCAACCCCATATGGTGACTAAAAGCAAGGAGGAAGGAGCTAGCGGTTTTGTTCCGCGAGGTCAGTTTCAGGCTTTCAGCATGACCGGGGTATAGGCCGTGGCCAATGAGGCTTGCTGTTAGTAACTAAAGGGCTGCTTGATATACTTGTATTCACTTCACTGCTGTGCGTGTATTGGGTAGACTGAGGTAAAACTTAGTTAAATTTTTCTTCCTAAACCACTAAAAACATGTAAATTGAGGTGGACACGACACAAATGCAGCCAAACAAAAAGTGTTTCTCTACTCGTAATTATATTATATATGTTTGCCTCCTTGTAGTTTAGCCACGCTGAATGAATTGTTTCATCTGCGTGTACTACCTAAAAGCATCTACTGTATTGTTTGATCCTACGGACTAACAAATTAGTAGCTAAATTTTAGCCATTCAAGATCCACATCGATTGGCTAAAAATAGAGTTAAAATTAGCTGCCATAGAACTAACCGTCAAAGCAACTCCAAGAGTCTCTTTATATATTTTCTAATTTTATAGGAATAGAGATTTTAATAAAATAATATTTAAATTTTTTTAATAGCTAGATCTCTAAATATTGCCATTATCTATTCTGCATTCCCCGCTAGTGAAAGATGGAGAGCGAAAATCTTTATAGACTGCGCACAAAATATAGCAATGTTGTTATGGTGAAAACATATACATAGAGACCTATTTTTATTAAAATACCTTTAAATAATGATGTAGACTTTTAGAGATGGTCTTAGTTCGTTAGTCGGGAGGACGAGCTAGAGGGGACTACCTGTGAAATGTGTATTATATCTTCTAGTTTATCCCACTTGTATAATTTTTCTCTCACCTCGACATAGTTTCATCGACGCACCCCATCATGAATTTGCCATCACCGATGGCAACGAGAGAGGATATCGGACTCAGTTGCCCGCACTCCAGTCGGTATCGCCTTGGGGTGCCAACCGCTGAGGGCTGGACAAAAAGCATGTTGAGCTGGCTCTGTAGCTCGTATAAAAAATTAAACCGCTGATTGAACTCATTTTTCTTTTAAAATGAAATAAGTTGGCTTCGAATGATTTTTTTGTTTCAGTTCGGTTTATTGACTAAGCTCGGTTTGGAGTTTGGTCTCAGACAATTTAGAGACAATGATAAATAAGATTATATCAATTTTTGAAAAAGCTAAAATAAAATGTATAGTTGGTCGTTATCTATTCTTGCGGGGGACCCACGGTGGAGGGAGAGAAGGGAAGGAGTAGAGGAAGAGGAGAGAGGTAAAAGGACAAATGACATTGTACAGTGACACAGAGAAGGACTAAGTGGAATTTTGATGACGTAGTCGTACTAACGGCTGCCTTTGATCGATCACGGCTTCACCAACGCGGGCAGCCGTTAGTATTAGCCTCAGCCAAAAGCTTATGTACAGGTGGCAGATGGAGGAGCATTTAAGGCTATAATTCTTTCAACACATGCATACAACACTTCTGGTCCCCTACATCTCTTCGCCTTTACTCTCTCACATGATGTCGCTGAAGCCATATTGGGTGACTTTAGGCCAGTCTCAATGGGGTTTTATGGGGGTTACATGCACATTAAATAGGGTGCCACGTAAGTAGATTTGGATTTTTTGCATTAAACGAGGAGGAGAGAGAAGAGAAACGTTTCATCCCCACGAAACGTATCAGTGTTGTTTCCAAAACGTCGAAAACTAAATGAAACCCGCACTGAGTGCCGTAGTTCATTTCATCCAAGCGACTTCTTCGTTCCTAGCGCAGATGAGGCCGCCGCTGCCGAAGGGGATGGCGTTGCGGGAAGGCGGTGTGGGCTGCCGTTGCCGGAGGGGAAGGCGGCGCGGGAGGTCACTGCCAGAGGTGAAGGCGGGCTTCGCCAGCCCCGACACTCGAGCACCTCCGTCTCACGCTCACTCAAGCACCTCCACTCCATCTCCGTCGCAGCCACCGCCGCTTGCTCCAAGGTCCCCGCCGCCAACCCCTCCGACTCCGCCGGTCGCAGGCGCGAGCTCCGCCGTGTGCGCGGGGCAGGCACCGCCGACCACGGGCGTGGTGGCGCGAGCACGCGGGTTCCGTCGGCCGCCGTGTGCACGGGTGAGAGCTTCGCCGGTGTAAGGTCCAAATAGGCTAGAGGGGGGTGAATAGCCTAATTAAAACTTCTACACGAATTACTTAACCACAAGTGTTAGTATAAAAGGTGGCGAAACAAAATGCACTGGCTCTAACTAATTAAGCAGCCACCTACACAAGTCTAGTACAAGGCTATCCACTAAACACAACAATAACTACAAGCTAGATATAAGGAGTATATTTTCTTAGCAATGTTCAGAATATATGGTAATCATAAACATCCTCAGAAAAATGATCTGTATTTTTTATTTCATGTATTTGCATTGCCATAGCTAGGTTCAATGTTTTGTTTTTTATGGGGACATACTAATAAACCATCCTGATAGTTGTTGATAATTTTCTGAGAATGTTTATGATACTAGAATAGTCTCCCTTTGCATGATCAGTTATCGAGACCATAATGTTTATAATTACATTTTTCATTACAGCATGCTCAACTACTCAACTGGAAGCTAAATGTGCTCCTTTTCTTTTTTTTCTATCTCTGCAATATGGCAGTGCGATTTAGTGCATTTTGCTCCTTAATCTGGAGTTTTCCACTTTTCATTTGTTGGTCCCTTGCCATGTATCATCATTTCACTTGAATGAGAAAAGATTTGATTAAAATAAGAGATTTAGAGTCAATGCTTTCTGGTGATACTGAGGGCTAAGGTCTGGAATACCTCTGAAGGAGTACTAAAGCCTGTTTAGCTAAATTCATCTGCAATATTTTTTTAATAATTCAGAGACTAATAAGTGATCAAGATCTAATCCACAACGTTTTATGTGCAGGTGCGGTGATTTATAGGGATTTTTAAGCACCAACATTCTTCTTGGATGTTGATGTTAGTCGAAAACTCTCTGATTTGGCCTGGCAAGGAATGTCCGGTGGTTCGTCTATCATGTAATATAGATGTTTTAGGATCCTTAATATCTGAAATGTTTATTGTTTTAGTTTTAGTTGTTTTCCCATCTCTACTCATATATGTAGAAAAATTGTGATATGAAAATAGAAAATAAAAAATATTTGGCCATTTATTGTATGCAAATTGTTTGTCACGTAGGTTGTTTGTAATTTAATCTCTGGTAAGAATAGAAAGAATTTATAATCCACAAAACTTTTGGTTTATAATTTAATCTCTGGTAAGAATAGAAAGAATTTTATAATCCACAAAACTTTTGGCAACAGACTGCTAGATCTAGGAGAGAATCTAGACTTGCTTGTGTTTTATTTTGGATGAATATTTCAGTTTTTGACTGGTTTTGATCAGCTATAAGCATCAGTTTACTATACTTTGAATACTCATTTACTGTACTTTATACAAGATTTTTGGAGGTAATGAAACAGATTCCCAGTCAGTTCTTTATTTTAAATAAAAAGAACCTTTTGTGTTTGTTTATTCATCTATCTATTGGGCTTTTGTTTATTCCAACAACTCAGAGATTGCTAGGCACCTCGCTTGTTGCTACTGTCACTCAAAATCAATTGGTGTGTATTGAAAAATCCAGATTTAATTCGTGGAATACCTGGACTGGAGGAAGGGGATGCGAAGACGGAGAAGCAAGCTGAGTCGTCGAAGTCACAGAGGCGTCGCGCCGGCGGCCAGGTGCGCCAAGGGTATCGCGGGGGAAGTCGGAGGGGGGTGTCGAGGTGCTCTCTGTGGTGGCGCGTAGGATTGACTCGAGGCGCTCTCCGCGGCGGTGTCATTCCGGCGGCCAAGTGTGCCGGATCAAGGGGATTGGAGGGAGCGTGGAGTGGGGGTCTGCGGGAGCTCGAGGCTTGGGAGCAGGGGTCAGAGGGAGCTCGGGGTTCGAGGCTCGGCAGCCGGTTGGAGGCAGGAGGCATGGGCGGGAGTCGTGGGTGGGCAGCAGTACCACGGGGTGTTTAGCGGGGTAAATCATGCGGGGCGGTGTTATTAGCGAGACGAAAAACGATAACACACGGGTTTTTTTAGTTGCAAAGAAGAAGAAATGTATGGCCTCGCCTCGGTAACATCGTGCTTGCACGGCCCATCATTCCTTCCAGCGGTAATAACTTCCACCGAGGCGTTGACAATTCTGTTGGTAGTTTCATGCTGGAGACAAGTGGCTCATTGCTGGAACTGGAAGCTGTGCGGTTGTTGTATGATTGATGAGTGGCTGGCTAATAATTCATCTCTATGTCACTAACTCAGGTGTTCCATTTTTATTTCTTTTTCTTTTTTTTGGCAACCAGGTCACCCATGATTCTATGACTGAGAGATCCCAGGCTTGACTAGGACGGATTTGGGTGAATATCTTGAGGTTCCCATTGTTGTTGGAGTGGAATGGAACGGGTTCGTTGCTGAGAAGCAGAAGCACGGGGACGACTGTTAGGAAGCAACGGGACAACGGGAGCTCAGTTGTTGCTAAGAAATGGATATCAGAGATTTTTTCTTGTCAATATAAAATATTATCTTAGTCATATAACAGTTTGTGAGCCTGCGGCGTCGCGCTCTCCATGACTGTATTAATTTCACAAACTTTGTTTTTTGAATTAAATGTCACTTTAACGGCGATATTTAATTGTCCGTAGTATTATTATCTTATCATGCAATCCGTATGTTTTTAGTATAAAAGTTTAGTTATCCCGTAGCAACGCACGGGTATGCTACCTATATATATATATATATATAGAACTATTACCCTACAGCTGGCTACAGAATAACTTATTCTGTAGCCACTTTGAGTTACGATAATTGCTATGCTAATGTACGAGATTATAGTAACTCCTTACTATGTGATTTACTATAACATTATGGTAAATACCCTAATGTGTTATAGTAATTCAACTATCGTAAATATATACTGACATTGTCGTAAATTAGTATATAAAATTATTGTAAATGGAGGTGGCTACAGAATAACTTATTTTGTAGCTAGCTATAGAGTATACTCTCCCTATATATATATATATATATATATATATATATATATATATATATATATATATATATATATATGTGTGTGTGTGTGTGTGTGTGTGTGTGTGTGTGTGTGTGTGTGTGTGTGGCCTAGTGCAGTTGGTGAGTGCTAGCTCGCCGAGTCACCAGATCCTGGGTTCGAAGCCGTCTCTCTGCAGAATTTCTGCGGGGGTAAGACTTTGCTTCGGTTATTCCTTTCCCCAGACCCTATTCATGTGGGAGCCTCTAGCATTGGCCTGCCCTTTTTGTGTGTGTCGTCAGAAAACTAGTGCGAGCTAGCAACAGTACACATCAGCGTTTGCTACTGTACTATAGTATATGAAAAACTGCCCATTTCAGGTACTGTGCACCCGTCCATCTCTGGTAAGCAACAGCAGCCTGTGGATAATGCATGCCTAAACAACTTCACAGACTTGCCGCCATTGCACACTCTGATGAAAGCCATAGCAGAGAAACAACAACAGATAAAAAAACGAGCAAAGGTAACAACAAAATGTGCAACGTAATAACCATTTCATTACAAAAGTAAGTTCGAGAGATGGATAGACACGACGACAAGAAGTAAAACCTTCGACGCAGCTCTCTCATAGTAGAAAACATAATCCGCTGTAGCCACTAGCATATATATATAGTCATATAAAATAAACACGCACAGATAATATTGAATTAATGTGCCCTAAACCAAACGGCCGGGGCAAAGAGTGTCATCAGCAGTGCCAGGCGAATATGAATAAGCAAAAACGGTAGGAAATAGCTAGCTAGGGTGCATGCACGATGACGTCATCTGACATTCTGTCGGCGTTTTTGTATGTGTAAATATAAGATGACATGCCGCACGGGCGTTTGGAATAATGTTGGTAGGTTCCATCGTCACAAGATTAATTGCAATGCAGTATCGTCCAATCATATCGAGGTTAGTTGCTTCGGGACAACCCTCTCGTTTACCTGGTTAATCTCCAACCATTACAAAAAGACACACTTGCTCTGTAAGTACTCCTAGTATGCTACTTATCAGTAGTTAAGTAGCCAGAACACGTTATGTATATTGTAAGCTGGATTACCTTCATTCGCTGGCTAGGAATGAGCTGAGCTAGGAAAGCTAGAAAAACCATGTTGTCGCTATATATAATTAGTTATTAATTGTTGGGCCATTGCTAAGCACTATACTTTACCATATCTCCTGGATTAAGTTAGGTGGTAAATAATTATCAAGGCAATTCAATAAAAGTGGGCATGCACGACGTAAGTACATTCTCGTGGAAGAGCTTTTGACTTGTGTAGGTTTATGGACAACATATATATATGTCAGGTGCAAATAACTAATAACTAAAAGGGTTTTAACTTAATGGGCTCTATGCACTTCTCTCTGTATATTCTAATATTATCATTTGTCAACATAATTTTTGTTTACATACACACTTATATACCATCAAGGTCGTTTTACTTGTCTTATTTGGAAACCCACAAATAAGTGACGGTGCCAAATTAGTTATCACGAAGAAATATAAAATCAACCGATCGATCACCATATGTTATTTTAAATCCAAATACTGGATAATTAAACTACTCATCGAATGTCTATATCATAATTATATATGCGCAGAAATATCTTATTTTTAGGTCAAGTCAGGTTAGAACACAAATGGAACAAATACAGAAGAGAACATATTTAGCACCGTACTTTAGTGCATGTTGCAACAATATATATATATATATATATATATATATATATATATATATATATATATATATATATATATATATATAGGGTGAGTTTTCTATACTCTCGGGAGTAGTTACTCCCATCTTTAAAAAAACCATATTATGTATGGATGCATACTCATTTATCACCTTGAGTATGTTTACATACTTATTTTAAGATACTCTAAATCTTAGTACGTAAAAAAATTAGCAGAGTCCATACTTTTTAATATATTACTAAAATGTCACTACTGTAGTATATAAAATAAGTATAATCATATACTCTATGTATACTTGCATACTTGACATACATACTACTATAGATGGTCTAGTATGATCATATACTTCGTGTACATATACTTCGTTAGGTCATATATACTCTAAATCTAGAGATATAAATATGGGAGTAACTACTCCCTATAGTAGGAAACTAAGGATGTGCTATGCTACATGCCCATGTTTTTTTTTCTCCCTTTTTAGGTGACAACGAGAGCCATATTATCTGGAGTCTTCAACCCTTCTGCCAGAGGCACAACTTGCTCTTGGTCTCGCTCGTCTTCAGGCGTGCTCGGCTGCTCGCCCCTACACCTTCTGTCCTCTAGCTAGCTTCGAATTTCCCATGTCAGGTCTACTCTTGCCAACCATCCCACCCTACTACACTACCATTGATGTTGATATTATTCCTCTATCTACTGAAATCTTCCTTTGACAATGCCACTTTGTCGATTGCTACCTTGAAATCTTGTGAGAACTTTCCTTGGTTAGGGCAAAGAAAAGTGTACATTAAAACCTCTAAGCTAATTGGGTAGATCGCTTCTAATGTATTTTATTTTGTCTCTTGGGCCTTGATCGTGCCTTTTGTGTACATCTTTTTTATATTTATTATTTAATGCAAGAAATATGCAGGGGACTCCCCTGCGGGCCTTCCTAAATATAAACCCTAAATTTCAGGCATATAATATTTATGAAGTGTGGAGTACAAATAAAAATGACTACATATATTGCATTACTGTACTCCATGTCATGAAAGTAAATTAATTAGAAAATGGATATATATCCAGGTAGTTCATTTTTATTTTTGCGAATAATCATGCTGGTTTGTTGGCCACATGTATGTTTACTCAAAACAATAATCCTTCCATCACAATCTCCAAAGACTTCAGAGATTACAACAGCACACAAGAAACTGTTGTGTACATGCATATGTAGGCTTCTGTCTAACAGCAGTATTATAGTCTTTCTCTCTGATGGCCTAAATATGTGTGATCAATCAGTCTCCAAAATCAATCAGTGAAACAACAGTGGAGTCAACGTCAGGGACCAGTCTATGATGGTGAGCAAACGTAAAGCTGCATGATAAGCCTGAAGATTCCATAGGAATTGAGCGTCTAATAATAAATATATGAAGCAAATCAAATAAACGAACTCACAAATAATCTTCCGAAGTGCAACATGTGCATAACAGTGGTCCTGATAATAGGACTTAAATGAGAAGCAATGTGAGGCAAAAAAAAAAAAAAAGGTGTACTGTCCTGATTGATCAATGGGAGAGCGAACGAGGGCAACGCGTGATGAAAAAAAAGGCAAGCTAGCAGCCATGCATGGTCCTGCCTCCTGCTATGACCATGTTGCAGACTTACTAGGCTCAGCTACAGCAACGCAAATGATCACGGCAGTGCTATTGCTGGCTTACTAACTTCCAATTTTTTAGAAGCAGTACTTCAATTTTTTTTGTATATATAGTGCAAGACCTTTTTCTTTTCACTTCTATGTATAGTTCGGGTGCCTGATTTTTGTTGTAAGGCAACATGTAATTGTGTCATCGTTTATTGTTGTTCAGACAACATATAATTTTGTCATTGTTTAGCTATAGGGAAAAAAATTATGAAGTCTCTCTTATGAGTTGTTCTTTTCAGTGTACTAGTTGATTGTGCAAGTTTGTTGCCTGAAAATTCCTAAAAGTTTAGACACTTGTAATATAGCAACAATTCCTATCTTGTCTTCCTTCGGGTAAATGCAGGAATAATGTCATGGTAAAACTAATAACCTTTTTGCTGAACTGAACATTGATTAATTTGATTCAGATTTTCAAAGCTAATTGACGTGGCAGTAGACGACGAGCTAAAGGTCTCATCGACTCATCGTGCTTAGCTCCTAGTCCTAGCAGCCATGCATGGATCGGTAGGTGATCAGTGTTTCATCAGAAAAGCGTGGTCATGGATCTTGCGGTGTCGTATGTAGGGTCTGTAGGGCCGGGCGGGCCGAGGAGGAACGAAAAGGCAGATGAGAACAGGAGCAATTAATGCAACAAGGACGAGGGTAAAGGGATCGGAGCAGGGCCTAGCGGCCCTAGCTTTGTGTTTGTGGGGGGCCTGGGCATATTCAGATTCAGGCTGGTTTAGTCCCAAAAATGTTTGTAAAAAATTAATGTAGCATTTTCGATGTTGTTTGGTAATTAGTGTCCAATTATAAATTAACTAGATTTAAAAGATTCGTCTCGTGATTTATAGCTAAGCTGTGTAATTAGTTTTATTTTTTATCTATTCATACATGTGTCAAAAATTCGTTACCGTAGTGTTTTCGTTACCGTAGTGTTTTTGAAAATTTTTTGGAACTAACAGGGCCTCAGCATAACCCGTAACCGACGACTGGTAATCTGGTATATGGCCATGCAGCAGCAGCATCGATCAGGCGGCAGCAAGGCACATGCACATGCTGACATCCATGCGACCATGATGCGTACGAACAGGGGCTGGCTCTGGCTGCATGCTCTGATCTCTCTCTTTCCCCTAGCTAGCTAGCTGTCCTATCTTGGTCTCATCTACTACCTATATAATAATACTGTCACTCAATGGCCATTGCTGAAGCATCGACTGTCTCTACTACCTGACAGTGATGATATATGATGCTAGTAGCACAATTAATGGCCATTGCTGCAGCACGGATCAGATCGAACGAGCGAGCGGCTATGAGCAATGCAGTGTCTCAAAAATGAAGCCGGCAATGTCTTAAAAATGGAGGAGGCAGTGCAAGAAGACCCTTCGTTCCACTCACTGCTGCTTAACCCAAATTAGATTCGGGCGTTGACTGACAACTGTTCATTCAGAGAAATTAGATCGTTGCTGCATGTACAAACAACAGGTTCTCCGAATGCATGGAACTATACACATGTGGACTGTGGAGCCCAGCTGCCATCAATTGCAGCCAGAATATAATCTAGTGCTAGCTATGGATCGGATGATGGGTTATTTGACCTAGTCATATATAATTAAGTATCTGCACTCATGTTTGCAGCATCATACTTACGTGCATGTCAGCATTATTATGTGTGTGGAAGGAATGTTCTGTGATCTGATTAGGAATCAGGACATCTACCACATTCTTTTTTTCTCGATCACGCAAAAGATTTGCGCGTTTTTTATTAGGGGGAAGAATTTGTTTACATTGGAGGGTTGGGCTTTATAGATGTTCAATGAGCTTTAGCCCACCCGAACTCACACTTGGCTACCCTATTACTCGCTGAAGAAGACAACCTAGGTTCCTCACGCCGGCTTGCACTCATGACTCTGCCTCGTGCTTGATGTGGTTGAGCATGTTGGGTACCTGAGTGCTCACTCCATGGAAGCACCTTGCATTCCTCTATTTCTAGAGCTCCCAAGCGACCAAAACGAAGATGGAGTCAGCCCCGTTGCGAAGTTGTCCTGTCCATTGTTGTCTCCAAACATTCCATCAATCCAAGATGGAGTTGCATGGTGCGAGCTGGTGTGTTTCCCTCAGCGCTGATCGGATGCACCACCATACTTGCTTGGAGTAGGAGCAGTCCACGATAATGTGATCAATGGATTCTCGCACATGTAACAATTGTCATGCGCCTCCAATCCGTGTCGCCACCGCCTGTCGGCTGTCCAATGTCGCCGCCTCAGATGTAAACATCTACTACATTCTTAAGGCCATGATAGTTAGTATTAGTTATGCAACAGTGGCTAGTGTAAAAATATGACTGCGGCGAAACAAGTTACTGCCCGTTTTGGCAGATAGAGTACGTACGTATCACCGTGTTTAACGTGCGTACGTAACCATCCTGCTTTAATTTGCATTGCCCTGTCAGCTAGATTTTTACGCATGGTGACATCAAATCATTCATTCACGCGTGGACGACTCGTGCGTGCAAAACAGAAAAGTGTGCTAACTGGTATCTTACAAGACAGTTACTTTTTTTAGGCATCGTCGTCACTTGTCACTGTCGTCTCAAACTGTTACTAGATGACAGATGCAAGGTGGTTGATCACATGTTTGGTAACTATATACTGCATGCCCCTCTGAAAACAAATATAGATCGTCGTTTAATTAATTATTATCAGGACACATCGGCACACGGGGAGAGAATAACCTTCACTTGCATGCCCTTTGTATATATCTATATTCTCGTAGTAACAACGATCTTTACATATATACCAAACTTTTTATATTTGATTGTATTGTCAAAGCTAAACATGCATGTTTTATTGGCAAGAATTTGGAGAGGACTTATAGTTAGTAATGGAGAAAGTAGTATATACAGTGTTAATTCTGAATGATATATATGGTTACAACAGGTAACAATAACATGTATATACTGAGATATGTAAAAACAACAACAAAAAGGTTCCAAATAAACTTTCAGCTCCCCGACAACAGAAACTGATCCACAAATACATATATGTACATTAGTCACAGAACCTCAACCACATCCTAATGATCAATGCAGCAAATTTAAATCACACACTACACAAATTGACAGCACTATTAATATGAAGATTAACTACACGTACGAGTGCAGCACACATGCACAAGCTAGCAGTCAAGCACAAACAGAATTGATCTGCACAGAGAGAGATCACGAACGAATAATAAAATCAGATGACGAGATCGAAGCTGCATGGTCATTAGCAACGTAACGCAAGGGAGCAGCTAGCTAGCTAGCTTGCAGCACTGATATATCCATATACTTTCACATCTGCAGCAGGCTGTTGTAGCTGTTGTAGGTGTAGTGCTCGTCGAGTCCTAGGTCCATGAGCACGCCGCTGCCACACTGGTCGCCGCCGTCTCTTGACCCGGGCGCCGCCGCGGCAGCAGCTGGCCCAGCAAGGACGACGCTGTCGTGAAGGTGAGGCTGCACGACGTGGGGGTCGAGCATGCCGTTGTGCTGCTGCAGCAGCGCCAAGCCGGGGAAGTCGTTGAGGGAGCCGCCGCCAGCGGCCGTGCCGTGGTGGTCCGCCAGCGGTGTCAGATGGTGGTGGAAGTGGCTGCCGCCGAGCGCGGGGAACGGAGGAGGCGAGTAGCTGCTCAGGTCAGCACTGTCACCGCCGCCGCCACGAGGCATATGCATGCCGACGTCTTGCTCGCTGTCGGCCATGGCGTAGTCCATGGCGTCGGCCTTCTTCTTGTAGAATACCCTGCACAGAACCCAGTCCTCCTTGGGCGGGGTGTGGGGAGTCTCCATCCGGAATTCATGCATCACCCAGCTGGTCTTGATGCCGTTCGGGGCGCGGCCGCGGTAGAAGACGAGGGTCTTGCGCATGCCGACGATGGCGCGGTGGTGGCCGGCGGCGGCCATGGGGTTGTGGATGACGCGGTCCTTGCCGGTGGCCTTCCAGTAGCCGGACTTGGTGGCGCGGTTGGTGCGCAGCCCCGTCGCGTACTTGCGGTCGCGGAAGCTGAAGAAATACCACTCGTTCGTGCTCAGCTTCGCAACGTCTGCAATATACATGTATGCATGGATTCGATCGTCATCAGTTCATCAGTCAGTAAAAACAACTTCAAATATATAGAGCAATCGGTATTCGGTGTTTGCTACTACTGTAACTATTAATTGGATCATCAGTTGTGAACCTAGCTTAAGAGGGGCTGGGAATTTGTAGTTTTGATGAGATGCAAACCAAATTAGAGAGGGGTGAAGTATATTGAAAGGGGGAAAATGCTGACAGGGATTAGAAGCAGCAGCCGTTTCTTCCTAGCTTCTCTTTTCCTCAAAGCTAAGAAACAATCACACACATGACAATTTTGATTTACCCTCGAATTGAACACGTGGATCCAATGACTGAATCCAATAATAATCGTATTAGGCTATTAGCCCCACTCTGGATTATCGAAGTTGAAACTAGAGCTAGGATGAAGACTTGTATTAGAAGTAAGAAACACTGTTGGGATGAGATTAACGTAAGCTAGCTGCTACGTCTGTCTCAGAGCGAGAGACGATCATAAATATGCGTGAAGAATTGATATGATCATGCATTAGCAGCATCTTCTCCCAATAAATAATAAACAAACAAGAACAAAACAAACATGTACATATATGGCTGAACCAATAAACCGAGGTTGCGTGCGTAATTACTCATTCCATGACACGGAATCGAGTTAAAATTAGCCAACCCAGCAGAAGGCAGCAGCAGCAGCTTGCTTGCTAGAGAGGGAGAGGCGGGAGAGAGGGACTAATAACTAAATTAACCAATAAATTACCAAGTACGTACCAGGGAGCTCCCACGGCTCGTGGGTGTGCAGATCCACCTCCACCATGGCGGCGCCGGCGCCGGCGAGCCGCTCGTTGGCCACCTTGCCGTGCAGGTAGTGGCACACCAGCTCCTCGTCGCTGGGGTAGAACCGGAACCCCGGCGGCAGCGTCAGCTCGATGTCCCTCAGCCCCATGGCTAGCTACCTAGCTCCTGCTCCAGCTACCACTACTCTACCTTATTTCCTGTCTACCTATATATATATCTTCAATTCGTTCTCGTCCTAGCTAACTTGTCTATATCTGCACAGTAATCTTTATGTATGGAGCTGGAAGAACGACGAACTATATGGATGAGACAAATGAACCTATATATGCAGGCTGCAGCACGTCGATCTGAAGAGACGAGGAGAGTGATGAGAGAGAGGGGACAGATGAGGAGTAAGAAAGAATTGGCTGCACTGCACACATCTACTACTGCTATGGTTGCTTGCCGCTGTAGCCGGATGAGTTTGTGTGGCCTCTGGCTGGCAGGAAGGATGGGAGTATATATAGCTTGGTGCCGGGACTATTTAATCATTATATGTTGCTATTAGATATATAGAGAGGAAGAGAAAGAAATAAACAAGAAGTGTAGGGAAGCAAGCAACAACAAAGGGCCGGTCGACGGAGATCGGAGGGTGGTGCTGGTACTGGTCTAGTACTACAGGGCCGGGCCGGGCCAGGGGCCGTGATTGAGGACGGAGAAGAGAGGAGGCCGGGCGTGAAGCTAGCGATCAATAGCTTGGTACCGGTGGCTACCCGCTAGCTAGCTCGATCGGCCGACGTACGCCGTCGGTGTGATCTCTCGGATCGAGTGATCGACCGATGTGTAGGTACGATGCAGGATGAGAAGCTAATAAGGGAGGAGACGACGCCGCCGGGGTCGACGGCGAGAGCTACATGGTTCCATCATATCGGTCTACAGCTATATACTGTTGTTCCTTGATTGACGTCGCTGTCGCCGCGCGCCGGACGCAGGGGCAGCGGCGGGGCCGGAGATGGGGGAGGGAGACGAGAAGAGGGGAGGGGACGCGTGCGTGCGTGCGCGCCTGTCGCATTCGCCGATGGGATGCTTGCGCAGCAAGAACTCGAGCGACAGCCGATAGGTGGGCGGGGAAGGAGGACGAAGAAGTGGTGGAGCTCTAGAAGAGAAGAAGGGACCGATCGAGGAGAGGAGAGGAGAGGAGAGGAGGAGACCCAGGCTCGCAAGAAACTTGTTGTTGGCTGGAAAAAGAGAAACTAGCTGCCGCCCCCACCCCCCAGTCCCCCACCACTTGATGTGCACACGATCATAGATAGGATGTGCAGCCAACGGCAGCATATATGGCACTGTCACTAGAGAACACACTTGGCATACATGGTTGCTGATCCTCCCCATCTGGCTACTCTCAATCTCCCATCATGCAAACAGGGTTTGCTAATCCTCAAGGGCATATCGCTACTACAAAATTGATTTTTAGTAACAGGAGTTTTTTTTAAGAGGCAGTTCAATCTTCAGCCACCTATACAGTGACGTATGAACCCAACTATCTCTAGAAATATATTTATAGAGGCAGCTCTATTTTTAACCGTATCTACAAATCGTTTTTTATAGGTGGCTCTCTAAAAAACGATTTATAGAGGCGGCTCTATTTTTAGCCGCCTCTAGAACTCAGTTTACTCTAGAAATAGAGCCGCCTCTAAAAATACAAGTTGCACAGTAAAAAAAAATAAACGACATAGATAGAGAAGCGATAAAGCAAAATTTATGGACCTCGAAGAGTTATGCAGCTTTATTGTTGACAATTTTTTCATTTTAAATCATCTATATGAGAAAAATTACGTTTCAATTTCTCACATTTAAAATTCAAAAATTTTAAACGACCTCGAATGGAGAAACGACCATGGATGGAGAAACAACCAAAACCAAAGTTGTTGATCTCAAAAAGTTATAGAGCTTTGTAGTTGACAATTTTTTTATTTAAATTCGTTTAGGATCTCAAATACCCATTTTAAAATTGGATGAAGATAAAATGAGGAGGAGAGATATCCCAATTGGACACAAGTGTTTTATAGGTGGACTGGTTAAGGGAAGAACACGTGAGGCCTGAGTTTGTGGGTTTAAGCCCCCACGACCGAGAAGCACACAAAAAGTTGTGTGACTTTGTGACTTTCTGGTTGGGTCTCTTTGGAACTTTTTGCTATATTTTTTGTCTAGATTTGTGATTTCTGGACAATGATTCGTAGAGGTGGCTTCAAATATAACCACATCTACAAATCGATTTATAGAGATGGCTCGTATTCCCAGCCACCCCTAGAGATTTGATTTCTAGAGGCGGCTAGGCCACAACCTCTATAGAGACATCCCAGCTGCCTTTACAAAGCTTTTCTATAGTAGCATATGGCCCAAATACATCGATGTTAGATATACATGGGGGATATGTATACAGTATGTGTGTATCTAACGGTGAATGCACATGGAGGCATATGCCCTTCAACGTACGATTGGAGCTGTATGATGCTCTAATTGGCTTCCTATATCAGTTAAATACTTATATCTGCTTTAGTAGTAAGTGTGCTTGTTAGATTCACTCAGAGAGAATGTTCTAAGGAAGTGAGATTAGCTAGGTAAAATGTGCGGTTACGGCTATCCATCCAGCCTGCGCCCGCGTGAGCGTGTTGAACCACTGCCCCGTTCGTCTCGTGATCTAGCGGCACACTGTGCATTCACGTGGAGAAAAGCATTCTCTGGATACTGAGGCGTGTTTTATGGAACGTCGAACGAGATTTTTAGATACTAATAAAAAAATTAATTATATAACTCGCCTAGAAAATACGAGACTAATTTATTAAACCTAATAAGCCATCATTAGCACATGTGTGTTATTGTAGCACTTAAGGCTAATTATAAACTAATTAGGCTTAAACGATTATTTTCTTGGTTTTCAATCAAACTGTGCAATTAATTTTTTTTCTCTATATTTAATATGCATATTGCTACTTGCAAGCTAGCTAGGTTCCTTTGTTCATGCGCCCTCTTAGTGGTTATATATTCCAATTAATCATCTATCTTCTCGATGGATCGATCGTTTCCCATATATACTCTTTGAAGTAGAAGAAAATTCCTCCTGGTAGATAGCTAGGATTGTTTTGTTTATTTAATTTGTCTTTCCTATCCTTTTCATCGCCCGTTTGAACATGCGTCCAAAACCGCAGTATAATCGGTAGACGCCAAGTCCGTAGATCTTTAATTCCGGTATATTCAGTCAGTCAGACTATCTTCAAAAGAACAAGAGTATAGATATATATGTACGTGGAGAGAGGATCAGAGACGGGGAGCTAGACGAATATCCAAACACACGCCGGCGTGTTAGTACATGTGTGTTCTTGGTTCTTCCTGCTAGTCGATTCATCACGCCAGCCAGCAGTTGGATTAATTGCACGCGGAATTGAAGTGCCATCATCAATGCAGCGGGTACGGTGCAGTACAAATAAAGGATCGGAGAGGATTTAGGGCAGTTTGCTTTGCCGTTGCATGTTGCTATCCCACAACAGTGGCCCCCGACATATCCGTCAGAATACAAGGAAGGGCGATCAGGTACAGTACGTGTCCCAGTGATCAGTGTTCATCATAGTACGACCCGAGTACATGCATATATACAGCCATACGTACATATATATATATGGTTGTTGGAGCTTAACATCGTCCCATCCCCTCGAGAAAGGTTAATTAATTTTCAGTACTCGCTCAATTCCGGCCATCTATCTGTGCAGATAAATATCCAATTCCGGGCGGCAAGGGAAAGAATTCAGTTGAAGCTACCTACCTGCAAGTTGATATATACATATATACATATGCATGTACTGGCCATCCAAGTACAAATCAAGCCTGTGTTCACAAAAAAAAAAGTACTAATCAAGCCGGAGTATCGGAATTAAGTAGGCAAGGGTCGGTGATGCAAGTTGGTAGGGTACTGCATTAGGATATTAATCAGCATAATAAACATGCATATCCTGTTCAAGTTACGGTTGTTAGTTAAAGCTCGCTAGTTGCAAGTAGTAGTATACACGTATGTGGTAGTTAAACTTGATTCAGGAATAGTAAACGGGTAAGCAGGCTGGAGTTTCCTTTCCATGGCGGTTGGAATTGGGTTAACTAACTAACTCAGCTCGCTCGGATAGATCAGGTGATCACGTCATGCAACACCGGTACAAGGCAGGAAAAGGGAATTTAAAAGAGCTGATCATTGGATCAGAGGAACAAACGTCGGAATTAATCATGCCGGGGAATATATAAACCGATTATTAACACACATAAGTTATCCAAGAAGCATTGATTGATGGAATATAATGAAAAATATATATAGCATAAAAAAGATTTAGTAGTGCAGCGCTAGTTACCTATAGCTGAATCCTGATTGCATTGTATAGCCACAGCTCTGGAAGCTAATAAGGTGTCCAATCCCAATCACTCCAGACAGCGATACCTCTGCCGGATCTGCTGGGCTGGGATGGAGAGGATCGGAAGCAATTGCAAAGCTAGCTCATTAACGGTAGCTGTCTGCTGCTGGTCATGCATCATCAGGCATTCCATCAATCGATCTGCGATGATTCGTCGAAAGCTGTGAAGATCAACCGGCTGTGCTATGCCCCCCCGATCGACGTCGTCTCCTATCCGATCCAGCCGTTGTTAACGACATCTCTCGATCTTTGTCCAAGAAGGCAGGAGAGAAATTAAAAGGCAGGGAAATAAATATACATAGCAAACAAGGGTATCGTGGTACAGTAGCGAGATGAGCTCTCCATCTGTGTTGTTGTGCCGATTGCTGAAAATTTCAGGATTCCGATGATGCAAACGGGAATGATGAATGAAATGTGCAGCAGCATGTGCACGCATATCATAAACAAACTAGTCCTAGCTAGCTTACTTAGCAGCAGGGGTCACCAGAAACAACAAAATCTTCTGCAATAAATTAAAGAAAGGTGTGTGTGGTTGAGAAAGGAGAAGAATCTGGTCGATGCAAAGTAGTACGTCTCCATACGTACATACATGGCCATGCTGCAGCTGCATGCATGTGTGTGTTCCATCACCCAAAGAATGGTCATGGGCACCACGCCATCAAGTGCAGGAGAGAAATATATCTGGTCTGATGAGGCACCAACATTTCATTCGAGTGGAGAAAGGCGCAGGCCTCTCTTTAAGAACAGTGTGTTGCATTACATTGCAGTTGCAGGTAGTACGTGCCTGCGATCAGATTCATGCTAGCTGCTCGTTGCCCATGATCCAAGGACCAAGGTATCAGGCCCCCAGAAGAATATGCCGGTTGCTTGTTCCTGCAAGGTCACAGGATGGATCAGACTACCAGGCATCCAGGCAGGCTTGAACTCCCTATCGATATGTCCAAAAGTTGGCAGAATTCTTGCCCTGTATGGGCGCTGGCCGCTGGAAACCAAACCTGCTAGTGACATGCATCCTGCAGCAGGCAATGACCAACCCATGCCCCATGGTTGTGAATGTGATTTATTTCAATAGTGACAGGGTAATTGCACTTGAATGAGAGCATTAGAGGATGAACTGAGTGTATCTAATAAATACACCCTATAATTAATCAGGCTTCTTAAATGGAACTGCTGCCTCTTAGCCCTTTCATGAAAAAGAAGAATGCAGCTGGGGACACGACGACAATCATGGGGAGATGGCATGTGGCATTTTCCGCTCCTAATTCCAGAGAGATTTTTTCTCCTGTTGTTTATAGGAAGAGTGACGGCTCCACACTCCATTTCCCCTCCACCGATCCTTTCCTAATACTACTCAGACCCTACACAGTGCCTTTTTCAATCCTAAGAAAGCGACAGGAACCAAAAGAGCAGCCCCAAAAAACCCTCGGTTGTATCCTACTCATTTCACTAGTATAATATGTGAGGTAATCTGAATTAACTAACATTCCATCAGAGCATTGACTGATCATAAAAAACCATGTCACCAGTATATATATAACAGGTAGCATGAGAAAGGATGGTGTTGTTTGTATGTTGCCACTAAAGTGAAGTGCATGCAAGAGCAAACTACTAGCTAGCTGCATGGCCGGGTGTCTGGCTTAATTTGTGCTTTTGCTTCTCGCTATGACATTACTAGCTTGTAACTGCTTGTAGCCTTTGTCATCTCTCGTCTGTACATTTATATATCATTTCCATTTTGATCTTAATTAGATGGTGTATTTGCAAAGGAAGCTACTGACCTACTGTGTGCATAGATCCATTACTGTATCACACAGTGATTGAGAGACAGCGACAGTGTGGAGTTGGTGATGAATTGAAGGTACTCCCTCCATCCCAAATTATAAGGCATTCCAAGAATCTTGGAGAGTCAAAAGATCTCAAGTTTGACTAAATTTATATGATAAAATAATAATATTTATGACACCAACTAAGTATCATTAGATTCTTCATTAATTATATTTTCATAATATACCTATTTGATGTTATAAATTTTTGTAATTTTCTCTATAATTTTAGTTAAACTTAAGATGTTTTGACTCTCCAAGATTCTTGGAATGCCTTATAATTTGGAATGGAGGGAGTAGTAGCTAAAGCATCTGTCTACTAACATTATTCCCTACAAGCAGGCTACTTGATCTCTGTTAATCATGTCATTCCCTGTGCGAAAGAAGACCTTCTCGACTGTGTCCACTGTTCTGTGGCTGGCGATATATATATGTATGATAATCCTGCTGATCAAGCTAAGTACACACACAAGCTTTGGGTGCGACTCGCAGGTGCATGTATTATGTATATATGTAGCTGCTGGATATAGATGAACACATGAGGCCATGCATTTCCACGGGTGGGCTCGATCTGTTCCCCCCATATCATACATATACAGAAATCAGGCTCGTGCATACTACTGCATAGAGGTAGCACTAGCTAGCTCCCTGTACCTGTAGGCGTGTGGTCATTTTCAGCAGATCAGCCTATATATAGGCGATAAGAGATGCCCACTGTTCAATTTGTTATGCTTTGAGGGTCGTCACAAGACAAGTTTGGCTAGTTGATGGATCATTTTCATATATGGAAAAACAAGCAAGCAAACTCGATCTGCATGTAGGGATGCAAGCAGGTGCAGGATGGCCTGCTACCCGCCAGGCCCGCCTGCAAAAATGGCGTTGGCAGACACCTGCGGAGACCAGCGCTTTAGGAAGCAGGAAAAAATAGGCGGCCTGCAAAGCCTAGCAGGCTAGCGAACCTGCGTTGCCTGCATTGCCTGCGTCGCCCGCATCTCCTGCCAACCACATCAGCCACAGCGCCGTCTCGCTCTTTCCATGGAAATTTCGGTTTTACAGCAGAGAACCAAGACAGTTTGGATAAGAGGAAAAGGTTTGCAAGGAAATTTGTTCAGTATTTGCTTCGAACTGCATTGTGATTTGTGGATTCGTAAGCGTGATACGATACGATAACACGCAGTGCTTCGGCATGAAGGCTCCGGCAGACACCCGCCGGCCCCCTTCCCTCTGCCCGCAAAGCCCAGCAGGAGCTGGCGATTAGGAAACAAAGACCTGGTAGGCTCCTGCAGACCAATGAATTTCTGCATGCAGGTGATGCGACGGATTGCGGGCTGTCTGCAGGTGCGCCTGCTTGCATCCATATCTGCATGCCTGCCATGGTGTATTGAACAAGGGTCAGAGCACAGATTAGCTTAATTTGCTTTGCTGCTATACTATACTAACCGTGGCAGCTAGCTAGAGCTAGCCGGGGTCTGCACGCATGCGCCGTGGCGGCGTGGCGCTCGCGATCCAGAGGCAAGCAGCTGCTCCGGCTCCGGCCGGGGCATGCGGCATGCCGCGCATGCGTCAGTGACGTGGGACTGGGAGGCCGCCGTGGCAGCCGCAGCGGCAGCGCCAATGATTGATGGACCAGTCGACCGGGCCCCCCGGCGGGGCGTCGTCAGCATATATTCCCTCGGCGACAGCGACCCCCGCTCGCCGCGGGCGCGGGCGATCTGCAGGCAGCAGCTCATCCATCTGCGGCTGGTGGGCAGGCAGGGCGTGTGCGTGGCCGCGCCTGCGCTACGTGCGCGCGCGCGGGGCTGGGGCTGGGGGCTGTGAGAGTGGGAGGTGGCTTGGGCGGGTGGGAAAACGGTTGCCTGCAAGTAAGCTCCGGTGGCTTGGCGGTCTGGACACTGACGCGACGCGACCTCCTCAAGAACTCAGTACGTCCACGTGTACGTCCTCAGCTCACCCTTGGCCGGACACAGTATGTACGTATCGCACGCGTACGCCATACGATGCGGCCTGTACTGTACGGGCGCTTGACTCTTGCTTGCATTATGTTGCTTCCCGTCCCGGCCCGCCCCGGACGGCCTACGCATGCGGCATGCCACGTACGCTGGCCACCATGGACGACGCATCCACCTCCACACGGCGCCACCGGTGGGCGATGGCTACTGGCTCGGAGAGAACGAACGATCGGACCCCGGCCCGCCGCGACGCGAACGCGACAAGAGGACTCGATCCATCGCCTTTCGCCTGTGCCTAGCTCCGATTCCGACTAGATCCAATCCGTATTCTACTGTTGGCTACTCTCCGGCCGGTCCCGGCCCGGGAACCAGGCCTTGTGTCGGCGGGCGCCGCGTACACGCGCTGCGCCATTGATATCTACAGGCAGGCAGGTAGAGGTAGCGCCCGGCTCGCGGCAGCAATGCGTGCATTGCATGCGGTTACTGTTGGTGGTAGCGACGACCAACGCTGCTAGCTGTTGCACTTGCAGTGTTGCTTCTGGGAGCAAGATACTACTCCATACCGAAGCACTGGCACTGGCACTGCTACTGCTACTGGGACGGACGCAACGTCATATACGGAGACAAAGGACGTGATCTGATCGGTGCAGTGCCGCCGGCCGCCGGATACACGGACGGGACGTACTGCCAAAGCAGCGGCGGAGATCTCGGCTCGATCCGGCCGACCTCTCATTGGACTGGACCGATCCCAGTCCCAGACAGAGAGAGCATGTCCCTGTCCCTGCTTTTACCCTTGCCCCCTGTGCCCCCCTGTGTATTCAATGCGGTTTTGCTTTTAAGGAACTCCTAGACTGATGCCTGCCACACACACCCACTGTGACAGAGTATCCAGTATCGAGTGAGGAGGACAACGACGGCAGCTGCCACTGCCAGCCGGGGAAGTAAATGGCCGACGCCGACGAACGCGGGCTCTCTCCCGTCCCACCGGACGCACCACGCTTCCGGCCGAGCCGAGCCGGCCCCAACCGAGGCGCTTTCGTGTCCGGTTCCGGTCCGGGCCAGTTCCGCCCGCCGCGCCCCGCCTCGTCCCACTCCCACCAGGCGGCGACAGGGACACGCGCGCGCGGTGATCACTAGTCGCCATGGTCACCACCGTCCACTTGGGCACGCACTTGGCCATGCCTCGTCTACCTAGCTAGGGGCAGGGCTGCATTATTATAACCGGCGCCCATCACGGCTCACAGGCAAGAGCCGGGAGCTGCTAGCAGCAGCAGCATCTGGATTCTGCTGGCCTGCAATGAGCATCACGCTAGATTGATTGCCGGAGCCGGACAGCCGAACAGCCGGGCAGGGTACGTATGAATTATGATACGAACAAGGCGCGGTTCACGGGCCGGAGTTGTGTTGCGGGCAACATCGCCGTCCGGATGCTGCCAACGCTGCCTGTCTATCCCTCGCTCGCTCGCTCACGGAATGCGCTGCTGTCCGGCGCGGAGCGCAACGCAGCCAGCGGCGGCAGCTGACGGCTCGGTCTCAGAGGGGGATCGCGGCCGGCCTGGACGGGATATGGTATGTATTGGCAGGGACACCGGACAGTGAAGGCGGTTGGGATCGATCGGGGGTCACAGGAACAACAGCGGTGGTTCAGCTAATACCTTCTTGCAATAATTTTGACAGCAACTCAGCTCGCAATCGCATCGCATCGCATCGATCAACAGCAGGGCCGGGGAGGATCGTGTCGGACGGAGGCGAGAAGAGACGACGCCGTCCGTGGTCCAGGGACAGCTACTTGTGCCAGTCTGAATCACTGTTCTGACAACAACTCGCAGTTTATAACTTAACAGATCGGGGATTCTACAGATTCTTGTAAGTTGCAACCTCTACTAACAACTCATCATTGCATTTGCTAGCGACGACCTACAGAACGGACAGGTAAAAAATCTCCCGTGACGACTCCAGCATTCTACTGTCCTAACCTATCCAGTAACCATAAACCAAAAACCATGCAATGTTGTATGTTCCCAGCCCACTGGTAGCTAGAACCTACTCCTAGTATTAGAGAGTAGAAGCGAAACCATGGGGAAAGGAACAAGCCATAACTAATGCTGCCTGCAGGCCCTGCACACACTCCATCTCCATCTCCATCTCCATCTCTGGAAGCATGCAGTTTGGTGCTCACTTCACTTCCAGATCAGGAAGCACCAGCACGATTGTCCACTTCCTGACCTGACCAATGACCATGGGTGAGGTGGGGCGCTACGCTACAGACTACAGTGGCACGCAGGAACAAATAGAGCTGTCCGTTTCTCCGGTATCCTGTTTCTCCGGGATATATAGCTTAAGCTAGCGCAAAATAATACTGTTGCAGGCCGAAGACAACTAAAAGGTGCAGTGCGCAGGTGAGATGCGCTAGGTAGCCTTGTGCTCTGTGGATGATGTGGAGAAAGAGACCACGCCACCACGGGAGGAATGTGTCTGAAACGACGCTTCCCCCACTGTTTTCTGAAAGTTGCTCAAGCTTTTCAGGCACAATTCAGTGGGTGGCACTTCTTGTTGCGCACCCCACTTTCAGAGGTGCTGAGGTGCAAATGTGACGCGAGTGTATCTGTTATCCCGCTGTGCTTGCAATCGCTAAGATCGAGCAGAAGATTCTCTTCCATATCTAATGCTTGCTTGCTTCGTTCGGTCGTGACCGGACCAATGCAAGAATCCCCAAGATGACGACCGAACTGCTGGCAAGTTCTGTCGACCAGAAGAATAAGGCCCATTCCCGGGAGCACCCTCCAGAAACACATAAGCGTACAAACGAAACGACTGGACTTAGCGCCCGCTCTCTTTCCATATAAGCGCAAGCACATGACTAGTAGCAGCAAAAAAGATTCCTGCTGGCTTTGGGTCTCAGAGTTTCACTGCTTGAGCGAGGTTGGTGTAGCATTGCAGATTTGCAGTGGTCAGAATTCAGATATCCACCATACACGTAATCAAAGACTTGTTTGTTTTGTGGAATCAGGAGGACAAGCTAGGCTGTCATGAGCGGGTGAATTAATTGTCATCGCGACGAGAATGGAGCGACCGGATGTCCGGGTTGCCGGAGAGATAGTGGATACCTTGCCAAGGCCGACAATGAACAGAACTGCCGATGCCGAATGTGTCCATCTGTCAAGGGGATCAAGCGCCGGCTGCCACACCTCCAGACCCCACCGGCTGCCAGAATTGGACGTCAAATCGGGTGGCCGGAGGCGGCCGAGGGATCGGAGAGAGGCGCGGCGCTGGTTAGGAGCCCGGCCGCGAGCGCCGAGCGGAACCGACAGCCGCTGGGCCCAAGAGCCCCATGGTTGCGCCGGCGCGTGGAAGAGTGTGATGGCCACCCCACCTCATCCGCTCGGCCCATTCTTTTTTTTGAGGGCCCACTCTCCGGCCTCCAAAGGGAGTTAGCTCATCATTCCAAGATGTGAAGGCTAGTTTGGAGGTAAGGTTGGGCCTCAATTGCCATACGGTGAACGGGGAAGGCGGCAGCCGGAAAGAGTGAGGCCTTTTAGCTCGAGGCGTAAAGTTCTCTGTCACGTCGGATGTTATATGGGGATGTTGTATGGGGTGTTCGGATCCTAATAAAAAAACAAATTACAGAATCCGTCAGTAAACCGCTAGACGAATTTATTAAGCCTAATTAATCCATTATTAGCACATATGTTACTGTAGCACTTTATTGTCAAATGTCAAATCATAGACTAATTAGGCTTAAAAGATTCGTCTCGCAAATTACACGTAATCTATGTAATTACTTATTTTTTAGTCTATATTTAATACTCCATACATGTGTCCAAACATCCGATGTGATAGGATATAAAGTTTTGAGGCAGAAACTAAACAAGGCCTGACTACACATCTCACGAAAGATTTTGTTGTTTGTTGTCTTCTACATTTTCAACAAATCACTGCTTGACACGTCACATGTAACAAACAAACAAAAAAAATGAAAAAGAAGCGCATGTACGACATATGAATCTGGAAGATTATTATAGTTGCTATCTTCTGGAAGATTTCTACGGCTGTTATCTTCTAGAAAAATAATAAAAAGAAAAAACAGCAGAATGACATCACATATACGAATAGCACCAACTTGACGGACAAGAGAGAAAAGAAAACCGGCGCCACACAGACAACATTCGCAGCAACGTAGATGACGGCGGTAGCGGCGGCGGCGTTAGAAGACAAGAGTAAGCCGATGAAGACCAAAGGGAAAGCAGGAGCAAAAATCAAAGAAACATCAATATCAGAAGAAAAACAACATCGCAGAGACTCACCTTACTGTGTTCCAAATAAAAATATAAGAAAGTGTGTCTCTACGACGTTTATCCTATATTGAGAAGACTTGGACTGGATTATCAAAGGTGTAGTCTCCAATATATAACAGGCTTGGAAATGTCCAGGGGCTCTAACTGTTCTTACCTAGCAACTTCTCCACTGCTAACATTCTCCACCACCACCCAGCCAATCTTGCAGCAGCTCTAATCACTAATCAGAACTTAAAACAAAAAATCAGGAGAACATGCTAACCATGCTAACCTGCTTTACCTGCACAAAACAAAAACCAAAGTGAGCTGCAGCCCCTTCTCCTTCTAGAAATTGATGAAAAGAACATGCAGCTGGGTAGTGTCTACTAGAGGAAAAAATGTGTAACACCTCTGGTGTTATAGTGACTAAAATTTACCATGTCATCATATTGCACTGCAAAGCACTCATGATTAAGTTAACCATGTTGTGCATCAACTCAAATAAGTTTATGTTTCCTAGGTTGATTGTGTTTCTGTGGTGTGCGACTCGAATCCGAAAACCCTAATTTCGAATGTCACCGCAAATACTTAGTTTATGCCCTATGTAAGTTGAGGTGTACGACGGTGTTGTACATTAGTGTCACTTGTAGGGTATGAGCTCAAGTCTAACTCATAAAATAAAGCTTCAAGTTTGAGTTTGAATTTAGAATCCAAAACTTGTTGCAAGTTTTCCGATTCGGATTCGAATTCAAATTTGGGGAATTATTAAAAAAATTTCCAAAGTCAACTTGGTCAACCAAGAGTGGCATTTAGTCAAACATGTGATGCTTGACTCAATGATGCCCTTGGGTGATGTTGTGATCACTAAATACTCACCAATTAAGTAGCAACAAGTTTCGATTTGAAATTCTTCCAAAAACCCTAAAATGCAAAACCCTGATTTTACCCCTTTTTGATTAATTCAAAATCTAAGAAAAATTTGGGAAAAAGTGTAAACCAAGTTTGTAGATCTTTTCAAGGGCTACAAGTTTGGTGTTTTGAGTTTTCAAAGTTTTAGTGTAAAATCTTGAGTAATTTTGAAAAGAAGCAAATTCCAAATTTGACCCCTTTTCATCCCCAAACTTAAATTTCAAAATAGAGGTAGAATTTGAAAATTATTTGAATAGCAAAGTTGTAGGTCTTGGCTAGATGAACAACTTTGGTATTTTGAGTTTTTGAAGTTTCAACATAAAATTGAAAGTAATTTCTAAATTACCAATTTCTTGAAAAGTGTCCCCTTTTGATTTCAAATTCAAATTTCAAAATCCAGTTCGAATTTGAAAAAGTGTTCAATATAAAACTTGTAGAGCTTGAAATTCTGAAGATTTCATATTTTGAGAATTTTTCAAGTTACTACATGATTTTGGGAGTAATTTGGTAAAAACCGTTTGAATTTGAAAATTTGGGGGGAGTGCTACAATGCTCGGCCAATGGCGACCGGCCACTGGCCGGTATGGGCGCCGGAGCGCCGCCGTGGCCGTCCAGGCCCTTCTCGCGCGCCCAGAATCGCCAGCACGACGTCGTGAGCCTTCCAGTATTGTCACCGTGGCCGTTGCCCTATATATAACTCGAGCTCGTCGTGGAGTTGAATTTCTTTTTCTGTTTTGCCGTCGCCGCTGCTCAGCTCCGCCGCTCACCGCTGCCGCCGTTGAGCTGCCTTCGGCTAAGGCCACCGCACCATCGAGTTCGCCTCGTTCCTACGCGTCTCCTGGTCCGCCTGCACCAACCCCTTTCCGCTCGAATCGCCTGCACCACCGTCTCCTTTCCCAACTCCGGTGACCGAGCGCCACCGAGCCGCCTCACGTGGCCAGCCATCTCCACCGCCTCTCCGCGTCTGCTGGTTGCTCCACTGCACTCGCGGTGAGCTGCTGCTGCTTCCCATGCCTTCGATTTAACCGCTACCGACTTGTATCGCCGGGACGCCGTGAGCCGCAGCCATCGTGCCGCCATAGCCGGTGAGGTGCCATCTCTGGGGGCTTTCCGGTCGAGAGAGTAGTCCGGTGAGGTTCGCGGTGTGGTGTAGATCGTGTTGGTCAGGTTGGTTGAGTCACCGACGTTGTGGTCGCCGGCCGGCCACCGTGCCGTCGCGGCGGGAGAGAGGAGAGCGGGAGGAAGAAGATGACAGGCGGGGCCGAGCTGTCAGTGGGAGAGTGAGAAAGGGAGAGCGCGCGCGTTGCCGGGCCGCGTTGTTGGGCCGCGCTTGCTGCTGGGTCGGGTGAGCGCATGGGCTGCGAGCGAGCGTGTTGCTGGGCCGAGCCGGAGGAGAAGAGGAGAAGTCAGCCCGAGATGAAGTTTTTGTTTTTCTTTTTCAAAAATGTGATTAGTGATAGTTTTTGTTTATTTCAATAGAATTTTTGTAGAGCTCCTAAAATAGTGAAAAATTTTGAGTAAGCTTTCTAAGGTGTAAACTATCTAGGAAAAATATTAAATGTCAATTTTGATTACTTCTTGTAAGTTATTTAATTAGCTCAATTAAATGTTAAATGCAACTTCCAGGAATTTTAGTAATTAAAATATTAATCCAAAAATCATGAAATTTGTTTTGACACTATTTTAGACCATGACCAATCTATAGAAAAAGTTTGAGCTTAATTAGATGAAGTTGATTTTATTCTTAATTTATGCTTTATTAATTAATTAGTTAATCTTGTAATTAGAACCTAATGACTTAGGGTTGTTTGACTTTGAGATTGAGTGTTGACTTTGGGTCATTAACACTTAATGACCTTTAGCACCCTTAATTGGTTGTTTGAGCTCTCTTATCTATGTTGTTAAGACTTAATGGGTGTTATTTCATGTGATAAACGAAAATCCTTAATGAAGTGATTAACTTAATCAAACCCTAAATTAGAGTTAGGTTTGAATCGTTTGCTTTTGCAACTGTACCGCGAAGGAAAGTTGTACTGTAGTTATTAACCCTGTTATTCATCCATCAAGCATCATGTTTAATATTTCATCATTTTAAGCATGCCTTATCATCGCGTGTAGTTCCCGTGAACGAGGAGATTGCCGAAGTTGAATCCGTCCCCGAAGAAGAGCCGACGTCCGTGGAGGTGAGATTTGATATTTGTGGTACTGACCCAGAACCTGAACTTTCCGTCGACCAAGGCAAGCCCCGGTTACATTTAACCCTTCCTTACGTTTTGAAAAGCTTAATTCACTTACATTAATGCTTTATTGCACTAAGTGATAGGAGTTGAGTGATAACCTAATTACTGCATTACCATCCTTGATACTTCGATATCATCCTTGTTACTGTTTTTATTTGAAAATGCTTAGTATGCTTAGCCATGCTTAATGAGAAAACTTTAAAAATGTTAAGCAAAGTTTGAAGGGTTGTTGGACAACCACTTGATGAATAATGATGATGATAATCTGGAACCGGTCGGTGGACTTGCATCGGGAAAGGAGTCCCCATGTAGTGTCTTCGACTGAGTCAGTTAAGGACCGTACCGTTGATTGAATTGTGTGCGTCGAGAATTTGTAACTGACCACATACTCCGGTAAGCCTAAGACCTCGGTAATTCTAACATGTGAACGGCCAACCGCGCACTGGCAGTGGAGAGATGGCGAGAGTAGTGTGTACCCTCGTAGCCAAGGGCTGGATTGGAGGTGTACTGTACTCTCGGGTGGCGCTGGACCCGGTCATGTTTTGGAGGATCCAAGTGAAGGTTGATATCTGTAGGTTAAAGTCCTACATATGTCATGTGGTTAGGAATCCCTAGCTGGGTATAATCGATTCGAATCGTCGTTGCTCCTCGGTTAAGGAGATTCGATTCTCTGTTCGACATCGTAGTTAAGAAATGGAACTTTGGTCGGAGAATAAGAAAGAAGTTGCATGGGTTATATAATATAGATTAGAAGCACTTACATTCTGTTGATAATTAATACTGAGATAAAACATTGATCTTAAGGACTCACTATTAGTAGCTTTTATGCAAAAGAACCTTGATTCTTGCTACAACCTCACCTTGATTCCCTTGAGCCTGCATTCCTGAGTCGTCTTTACCCTGTTTCGTCGGTTAAGCCTTGTTGAGTACTTTCGTACTCAGGGTTTGTTGAACCCCTGTTGCAGGTGCGTCTCATGAACAGGTGTGTTTCGGACCCTGTTACATGATCGTCTTTGCGGTAAGCGACGACGAGTAAGATGTTTGGCTCTTGGGCAGAGCGTCGCGTTTTGGTGATTGTAATAATATTACTAAGACTACTCCACCATTATGGTTGTAACACTAAACTTAAGCTTTGTAAATTCGGAACAACGGGTTTGTGAACTTATGTTATGTAAGACTTCCGCTTTTGTACTCTGATGTAATTTATTATATAAACTGTTGTAATACTGTAATGCCTCTGAAATGTGATCCTGCTCGGAAGATCGTGGATGATTCGGGTTTCCCGAGGACACCCGACAGACTTCTTAAGTTCTGTGGTACACATGTATGGTAGTTAGAGGTCTTTAAGACAATAACAAGTACATGTGGGCCATATTATTTAGGAGGTTCTGCCACAAAATGCCAACATACTGCAATAAGACTTGAAAGGAAAAATTGAAACACTCAACCTCAACCTGTAAACTAACAAAAACTGAAATCTGAATCACTGAACCTTCAAGGCAAAACTGAATAACTGAACCTCAAACTATAAACTAACATAAACAGAAATTTAAAACACAAGTGCAAACAATAAATTAAATATTTAAAGAAAAAAAAGGTAGCTACAGCTCAAAAAACACCAGGCAACTTTGATTAAACACAATACTTGAAGCTCATGCTTGCCAAACTGCAGATTCTAATGGACTGAAACAGAAGAAAAATGAAAATAGGTTCTACTAAAATTAACCTGAACTAAAACTGAAGGTAAAAGATAATAGAAGGAAATAAATCATTAAAAAAACAACATGCAAGCAAGCAATGAATTCTAAACTGAACATCGTACATTGCTATATCATGAAAATGACATTGCACAGGAAATGAAAAAAAACACTCACATCAGTCAGCAAATACTTAACTCAATGAACCAATATCAAAATGAGTTGCAAAATAAAGATGGTACCCATTTTCACAAAGGAGACCAGATAAATAGTGCCTAGCAGACTATTTTAGTTTTATTTCTTACCATACATGCCTAGTGTTAAGTGTTGCCAAAACAAACTTGGCATAGTAAGATGGCAAATAAAAGGGGAGAAGGGACAAGAAAGTAGTGCTATCTTCTTGGAATAAAATTTCTTTGCTTCAAGCACAAATTGCATTATCAAAGAGATCTAAAGGGATTACCAGGGCATGGATTAAAAACAGTGTCCTGTTCTCATTAAAGTTAAATAGTACAACTCTAAGCTACTGCCTGTTCTATTATCCTAATATAACTCCATAAAACACCAACATAGCACAATGGGACCTATAAGTCCGTAGAGGTTGCTAGTTGTCATGCACATCAAGCTAACTGCAGGGCATTGCTGCACACAAGGAACTACATTCACTGCCTTAACATATATGTGAAGCAACATAACGTATACAATCAAGAATTACTACTTCAGATTTAACCATATGTGCAAATCATGTCAACCTTAGCAGGAGTAAGCAAATGCACCATTTTCGCATCAATATGAATCATCAAACTCAATGATGGAAGCCTGCTACATATAACCGAATGGCCAAACTGCAAATCATGTGATGGTCAAACAAAGATTTGTTTGATGGCAAAACTAAATATTTGTTTGATAGACAAACTGAACTCTAAAATTGAGTTGGACCTAAAGCAAAACTGAAAATAAATTCTACTTCACTTCAACTGAACTTCAAATGAAAATAGGCAACACTAAACTTAACTTGAACTTGAACAAAACAAATACTCCAAAACAAACCAAGCTGCGGAAGAGCCTCAATGCATCTGTAAGTAGGTCGACAGGCCTACTCGAACTCGATTCAGACCTAGGATGGGACTCGATCGACCCAGCCGCCATCGCTCATATATGCCAATCGGTGGACACAAAAGCGGAACAGAGTGTAAGAGATGTAAGAGTGGGAAATTGGGGAGAATGCTCACCGTGTGCTGTTACATATAGAGGTGCTAAAGCATTGGAGGCCAATCCAGAGATCGTGGTCATCCCTCACACCTACATGCTAGGAGTCGTGTACAGAAGAATAGGAATTACAGTTAGGAGCCGGTGGCTCAGGAACTAACTAGCCTATCTATCATGCGCCTGAAGACTAGGTCGCTGACCCCCCCTCCCCGCAGTGTGAGCTTCGATCGATCGAATGCACAGACTGTCCTTGAATTCGTGGAACAATGGCGCTGGCAAGCCCTTTGTCATAATATCTGCAAATTGATACCTGCTGGGAACCTGCAGAACTCGAAACTGACCAAGAGCTACCTTCTCGCGTACAAAGTGAACATCAAGCTCCACATGTTTGGTACGACGATGATGAACTGGGTTCTCGGTCAGGTACACCGCTGAGATGTTGTCGCAATAGATGACTGTGGCCTTCTCAATTTTGACATGAAGTTCCTAAAGAAGATTGCGGAGCCAGCAACATTCAGCAGCAGCATTGGCGACTGCTCTATATTCTGCTTCAGCACTTGATCTGAACACAGTTGTTTGTCGCTTTGACGACCAAGAAACTAGTGAATCACCCAGGAACACACAATAGCCTGACGTTGATCGCCGCGTGTCCGGGCATCCAGCCCAGTCCGCGTCGGAGTAGGCCTTGAGCTCAGTGGAGGAGGACGCCGAGATGGTGACGCCGTGGTCAATGGTGCCCCGGAGATAACGCAGAATCCTTTTGACAAGGTTCCAGTGGGCATCAGTCGGCGAATGCATATGTAGACATGCTTGATTTACCGCATATGCAATGTCAGGTCTCGTGAGCGTCAAATACTGGAGAGCTCCTGTGATGCTGCGGTAGAATGTACCATCGGTTGCCGGCTCGCCGTCGTGCATCGACAGTTTGGACTTGGTGTCGACGAGTGTTGAGGCCGGTTTGCAGTTGGCCATGCCCGCGCGCTCCAGAATGTCCTCCGTGTACTGTGCCTGTGACAGAAAGAAGCCACGGTCGTCGCGGTGAACCTGAACACCAAGGAAGAACCGCAGAGCACCGAGGTCCTTGATGGCGAAGGCGCTGCGCAGCTGGTGGACGACATGTTGCAGCAGCGTTGTGGAAGACACGGTGAGGATGATGTCGTCAACGTAGACAAGGACATAGGCAATGTCCACACCCCACTGGTAGATGAAGAGGGACGAGTCGGAGCCCGCTGCGGTGAAGCCAATGGAGCGAAGATGTGTACCGAGGCACTGGAACCACGCACGCGGCGCCTGTTTCAAGCCGTAAAGCGACTTGATCAGCAGGCACACGTGATCTGGGCGAGTGTCATCGACGAAACTTGCAGGCTGGTAGCAGTAGACACGCTCCGCCAGATCGCCATGGAGGAATACGTTCTTGACGTCGAGCCGGTGCACCGGCCACTGACGTGACGCAGCTAGATGGAGAACCGTGCGGATGGTTGTCGGTTTGACCACCGAGGAGAACCTCTAGTTGAAGTCGACGCCAGCATGCTAGGAGAAACCCCGCACAACCCATTGGCCTTTGCGGCGTTCTAGTGAGCCGTCTGGTTACAATTTGTTCTTGAAAATCCACTTGACGGTGATCACATTGGCATGTTGTGGCCGCGGCACTAGAGTCCACGTTCCATTGGACTGCAGGGCGTCGAACTCCTCCTGCATTGCCATTCGCCAGTCGGGGTCGCGGAGAGCAGCACGAACGGTGGTTGGCGGAGATGGCGGTGAAGCAGTGGTGGCGACGTTCGCGTACTTCGGATTCGGCAGGTGAATGCCATTGCGCGCACGCGTCACCATGGGGTGGCGCGCCACCATTGGTGTGTCCGGAGAAGAAGTGCTCGACATCATGGCAGCAGCAGGCGCGGTCGATGTCGGGGTAGCGGTAGGCTTGGCCGGCGTCATGGTCGCGGGCGTAGGTGACTCCGGTGTCGGAGCAGCCGGTGTGGAAGAGCCCGGCACTGCTGGAGCAGCTGGTGTGGAAGGGCCCGGCACTGCTGTTGCCAGAGTTGTGTTGCGCTGGGGAGCCCGTGGAGTGCGCTGTCGACGTGCAGACTGCACCGGCAAGAATTCGGTGTGGCACGGCGGGCAATTTGGATGTTCTGGCGTCTGAGTCATCACAACCTACGCAAAAGGGAAGCTGTGCTCATCGAAGTAGACGTGCCATGAAATAATGACACGCTTACTCTCGGGATCGTAGCACTTGTATCCGCGCTGATCTGCTGGATATCCTAGAAAAACGCATCGGACAGAGCGGGGAGCAAGCTTGTGTGAAGCAGTGGCAGCAGTGTTTGGGTAACACAGGCAGCCAAAAACCCACAGGTTTGCGTAGTCTGGCGGCGTTCCAAACAGTAGTGCAAACGGTATGGAGTTGCCACGGGGACGGCATGGTTGCCGATTGAGAAGATAGGAGGACGTGAGAAGTGCATCAGGCCAAAAGGAGAAGGGAAGAGAAGCCTGAAAGAGAAGTGTTCGAGTGCCATCATTGAGCGTGCAAAGAACACGTTTAGCGCGTCCATTTTGCTGGGACATGTATGGGCATGTCAAGCGAAGAGCAATGCCATTAGCAGCAAAGAACGCGCGAGATGCTGAATTATCGAACTCCTTGCCATTGTCAGTTTGGAAACACATGATCTTTAATTGAAACTAAGTCTGAACAAAAGCATGAAAAGCAATGAGAGTAGGCAGAACATCTGATTTATTTCTGAGAGGAAAGGTCCATACAAAATGGGAATAATCATCAAGAACAACGAGATAGTATTTGAAGCCTGAATTGCTCACAACCGGTGAGGTCCAGACATCACAGTGCAATAGCCGAAAAGGAACAGTACATGCTTGCCTAGATGACAGGCATGGCATGTATGGTCACTGGACTTGGAACAGGAAAAACCAACACGGCGAGAAAGTTGCTGAAGCGTGGCATGGCCAGGGTGACCGAGTCGGGCGTGCCAGAGCAGTGTGTCTACGGAAGCGAGGAGCGCCTGCGATGACGAAGGAGCGCCAGGCTAAGTATGCAGAGGGTAGAGCTCGCCTGAAGAATCACATCAGAGGATAGCCATCCTGGTTCGAAGATCCTTAATGGAGAAACCCCAAGGATCAAATTCAATAGAGACAGAGTTATCACGAGTTAGTGTGCGAACAGAAATCAAGTTCTTTACTACCTAAGGAGCAATCATGACGTTGTGCAATTGTAAAGGAGATGGATTTGTAGGAATGATGGCGTGTCCAGTGCGCTGGGCAGAGAGTGCCCATTGCCGACAACAATCTGGTGGGGAACAGTAGAGGCAGAGTGAGTGGCAAGAATACCAGGATTGGCGGCCATGTGTGACGTCACGCCGGTGTCTAGGAACCAGTCACCTCCACCGCCTACAGAGTTGTGGAGGGACAGGTTGTTGAGTGCCGAGTAGAGTCCCAGCGGAATCGAGGACGCATCTTGTGGAGGCGGGGGCGCAGCAAGGGCGGCTAGCGCCTGAGGCGGTTGAACTCTAGGACGAGATCCGAGAACGCCGGGGCGCCATGTGTGCAGCGGCCAAGCCTGAACGAGCCCTTGCCAAGGGTTGTAGGAGGTCGCCCACTGTGGTCCAGCAGGAGGCGGCGTGAGATTGGCGCCGGTCGAGGAAGTATTGCCGCCGGACGCAGGTGAACGGCCACAGTTGTTGTTGAACGCCTTGCGCTTCTTGCGGCAGTCACTACCGCTGCCACCAGAGGCAGGCGGTTATTGGGGAGGGTTGGAAGCCATCGGCTTCAGCGGTGTAGAGGCAGTACCCGCTGCCAGGAGCGCCGTCTGCGCTTCCATCTTGAGGGAGTGGCAAATGAGGTTCTCCTCTTGCACCAAATAGGAGCGTGTGTAGAGGAACGTCGGTGGCGGCGTCATGGTAGAGAGGACTGCGATGGCCTAACTGAATTTGTTATTCGGGCCACGCAGGGTGTTGATGACGAGCGCCGGATTGGAGATGACGGCGCCGCAGTCGTAGAGCGTGTCGGCGAGGCGCTTGAGGTGTTGATCCGCGCCCTGATCGGGGGGCGCTCAGCCCAATACATGGCTGGTGAGCCCCCGTCGCGCAACGCTATATAAAGGAGGTAGAGGAGCCGAGGCTCGAGTGACGAGGTTCACCTGAGCCGCCACTTCCCACCTACAACCCTAACCGATCTCGAGGGTTGCGCTGTGAGCGATGGGAAGCACAACTGGTGTTCACCGCCTCCATGCCGTCGCGGGACTTTACCGCCATCTCTTCCCTGACCGTTGCTGCCCTAGCGCATATCATCTCCTCAGCGAACGGGATGGCGACCGGCTCCAGCTCCAACGCCCCAGCTGCCCCTTCCACGGATGGAGGATACTCCTTGATGGGGTTAATCAAAGACATTCCTCCACTCAAAGGTGATAACTACACCGAGTGAAAGAAGAAGATTGACCTCGCCTTTGTCTTGGCTGAGGTGGACTGGGTAGTCACCACACCGTGCCCCACTGAGCTTGTGGCACCGGTGAGGGAGGCTAATGAGTCTGATGCTGATTGGAAAAAGAGAGAGAGGGACCATGCTCCCATACAGATGGCATATGACCTGCAAAAGCAAAAGTGGGTCAATGTCAATAAAAAGTGTGTTGCTGTTATAAAAAACACGATTGAGCCTACCATAATGGGCTCAATCCAAGAGTGTGACACTGTCACGAGTACCTGGAAAGAATAAAGAGTCAGTTCTATGACTCTTCAAAGATATATGCTACTCAGCTGATAAAGCAGCTGATAACAGAAAGGTATTCTGGAGGAGAAAATGACACTGGCATAAGAGAGCACATATCAAAGATGAATCATTTGAACAACAAGCTAAAACCAATGGATCTGGCTCTTAAGGAAGAGTTCCTTGTCCATGTGATTTTTGCTTCTTTACCAAAAGAGTTTGACACATTTGTTGTTAATTACAACATTCAGCCCGAAAAATAGGATCTAGAACGTTGTATGGCAATGTGTGTGCAAGAGGAAGAGAGAATAAAGGCCGCCAATGGTGGTACTCTCAGATTTGTCAAAGATAATAAGAAAAAGAATGTTAATGCCAATGCCAACTCTCCCTCAAAGCTAAAGGACAAGGGTTCCATGTAGCATCAGGTTCATCAGAACAAGTTCATAGTGAACAAAGACCAGTGCCTCTACTGCAAGAAGGAGGGACATTACAAGAAAGATTGTCCTGAATTCTTAAAGATGATCATGGCAAAGAGAGGTGAGAACATTATTACGTTCATAAATAAATCCCTGTATGTACAGTATTCTAAATCTACTTGGTGGATTGACTCAGGCGCAACTGCTCATGTTATTAATTCTTTACAGGGATTCCGTTCGACGAGGACTACGCAAAGAAGCGAAAGATAAGTTAAAGTCGCAAATGGAGTCCAAGCAGATGTCGAAGCTGTTGGTGATGTTCCTCTAGAGCTTGCTGATGGCTTCATTCTTTTACTTAGAAATGTTCTATTTGTTCCTTCATTACGGAGAAATTTGATTAGTGTGTCATGTTTGGACAATGATGGATTTGATTGCCATTTTGGAGATGGCAAATGTGAGATACTATGTAATAATGAATGTGTTG
Source organism: Saccharum hybrid cultivar R570 (assembly GCA_038087645.1). Taxonomy (NCBI): domain Eukaryota; kingdom Viridiplantae; phylum Streptophyta; class Magnoliopsida; order Poales; family Poaceae; genus Saccharum; species Saccharum hybrid cultivar. The sequence goes on from JAQSUU010000198.1 coordinate 25,956,741, forward strand.
GTCTTGCTTTTTAAAAGCAAGATCTTTATTTGCTATCACTTCGTGAAAATGTAAATTCCGTATGTGATGTGAATGAGAACATATCCTCGTCTGTGAATGCGAATAGAAAACGAAAGAGAATTCAAGATGCATCATCGAAATTATGGCACTGTCGTTTAGGCCATATTTCGAGGGGAAGAATAGAAATACTAGTTAAGAATGAAATTCTTTCTCCATTAGAGTTCTCAGACTTAGAACAATATAGAGAATGTATTAAAGAAAAATACACAAAAAAATTAAAAAGGATGCTAAACGAAGCACAGGAATTCTACAGATTATCCACATAGACATCTGTGGTCCTTTTTCTATAAAAAGTGTGGATGGTTATGACTCGTTCATAACATTCATAAATGATTACTCTCGTTTTAGCTATATTTATCCAATTAAAGAAAGAACAGAAGCGTTGGATAAATTTAAGATATTTAAGGCTGAAGTTGAAAATCAGCACAATTTAAAGATAAAGCTAGTACGATCCGACCGTGGGGGGGAGTACTATGGTCGACATACCCCATATGGCCAAGTTCCTGGACCCTTCGCAAGGTTTCTATAGGATAATGGCATAGTAGCCCAATATTCTACACCAGGCGAACCTCAGCAGAATAGAGTAGCTGAAAGGCGTAACCGTACCCTGATGGATATGGTGCGTAGCATGATGAGTTACTCTAACTTACTATTGAGTCTATGGATGGAGGCGTAAAAAACCGTCATTCATATCCTCAATAGAGTACCACGTAAATCGGTGCCCAAAACACCGTATGAGTTGTGGACAGGAAGAGTACCCTCACTAAAACACTTACGTGTGTGGGGGAGTCCTGCTGAGGCTAAAGTGTTCAACCCAAATATTAGGAAGCTAGATCCCAAAACAGTGAGTTTCTATTTTATTGGCTACCCTGAAAAGTCAAAAGGTTTTCATTTCTACTGTCCAGACAGATATATAAAGTTTGTAGAAACGAGACATGCTGTTTTTTTAAAGGATGAGATGATAAGGGGGAGCATGGTAGCTCGAACAATTGATCTTGAGGAGAAGCGGGTATGTGTGCCCACTCCGATGATTCAGGAACCATTCTTTGAACTATCTGTTCTTGTTGCACCAACAGTGTGGGACACTGTAGTGGCAACACCTGTTGTCAGTTCCCCTGTGACGCAAATGAATGATGATGAGGAACCTGTTTCTCAGGATCCTATAGAAACTGATGTCACAGATAAGGGGGAGCAACAACAGCCTCAAATGGAAAATGTGCCAAATGTGGAGGCCCCGAGAAGGTCTCAAAGAGTTAGAAGATCAACTATTCCTGATGATTATGAGGTGTATAACACTGAAGAATTTCAAATAGAGGGTGATCCCACTTTATTTGAAGAAGTCATGAGAAGCGATAATTCATCAAAGTGGCTTGAGGTCATGGAAGATGAAATAAAGTCAATGAGTACCAACAAAGTTTGGGACTTAGAACCTATTCCAAAAGGAGCCAAGACAGTAGGCCGTAAATGGGTCTACAAGACAAAACATGACTTCCAAGGGAATATTAAAAGGTTTAAAGCGCAACTTGTGGCAAAAGGTTTCATGCAAAGAGAAGGGGTTGATTAGACGTTTTCTCTAGTCTCATGTAAAGATTCCTTCAGAATTATAATGGCATTAGTGGCACACTATGATTTAGAGTTACATCAGATGGATGTAAAAACGGCATTCCTCAATGGGGATCTGGAGGAAAATGTTTACATGGCACAACCGAAAGGTTTTGTCGTGGAAGGAAAAGAACGAATAGGATGCCGCCTAAAGAAATCGATTTATGGGTTAAAGCAAGCTTCAAGACAGTGGTACTTGAAGTTTGACAGAACAATAAGGAATTTTGGGTTTAAAGAAAATATTGAGGACAATTGTGTTTATACAAAGTTTAAGAATGGAAGGTATATCTTCCTAATCCTGTATGTAGATGATATCTTACTTGCTAGTAGTGATGTCGGTCTACTACTGGAGACAAAGAAGTTTTTGTCCTCAAAATTTAACATGAAAGATCTTGGTGAAGCGTCTTTTGTTTTGGGCATAGAGATTCACCGAGATAGAAGTAAAGGGGTATTAGGACTGTCACAAAAGGTATATATAGAAAAAGTTTTTAAAAAATTCAGTATGCATAAATATAGTGCCTCACCTGCACCCATAGTCAAGGGCGACAGATATGGGGACTTTCAATGCCCTAGGAACCAATATGGGCTCGATCAAATGAAAGTGGTTCCATATGCTTCTGCTGTCGGAAGCCTACAGTATGCTCAAGTGTGCACGCGCTCTGACTTAGCTTTTGTTACCGGGTTGCTTGGCAGATTTCAAAGTAATCCAGGGATTGAACACTGGAAATTGGTAAAGAAAGTCTTGCGATATTTGTAAGGTACGAAAGGCCTCATGTTGATGTATGGAAAATCAGATTCTCTCCAAATAGTGGGGTATTCGGATTCTGATTATGCGGGAGATGATAGAAAATCCACGTCAGGATATGTGTTCACTCTCGCAGGAGGAGCTATTTCATGGAAAAGCTCAAAACAAACCGTCACTACATCGTCCACAATGTATGCCGATTTTGTAGCGTGTTATGAGGCAACGGGGCAGGTGAACTGGCTAAAGAAGTTCATACCCGGTTTAAAGGTGGTCGACAGCATACATAAACCACTAAAGTTATACTACGATAATAATCCAGTAGTACAGTACGCTCACAACAATAGGTCAAGTGGTGCTGCCAAACACATTGACATAAAGTATTATGTTGTGAAGAATAAAGTCTGGGATCAAATTATAAATCTTGAGCATATAAGTACTAAAAAGATGCTCGTGAATCCGCTTACAAAAGACTTACCACCCAACGTGTTCAGAGAACATGTAGCCGGCATGGGTTTAAGGGAAAGCCTATAACTCCTGGACTATAAAGGGCCCAAAAGTTAAAGTAACTGTTTTAGATCAGAGACGTGCATTGTAGCTGTCAAATCTATTGGCGATTGACCGTGACGATGAAACATACTCTATGCACTTATTTGTGATGGAACGAGTAAAGTAAAAAAGTATTTAAGTTAAAGTTTATAGGTTAAAGTATAAATTAAGATCAAAGGGGAGAATGTTAGGTTGATCTCTCCTCTAATGAGCCCAACGGCTCATTAGGCCTTTGATCTGCGCCCTAATCGGGGGCGCCCAGCCCAATACATGGCTAGTGGGCCCCCATCGCGTAGCGCTATATAAAGGAGGTGGGGGAGCCAGGGCTCGAGTCACGAGGTTCACCTGAGCCGCCACTCCCCACCTACAACCCTAACCGATCTCGAGGGTCGCACTGTGAGCGACGAGAAGCACCACCGGTGTTCACCGCCTCCATGCCGTCGCGGGACTTCACCGCCATCTCTTCCCCGACCGTCACTGCCCTAGCGCAGATTATCTCCTCGACGAACGAGATGGCGACTGGCTCCAACTCCAGCGCCCCAGCTGCCCCTTCCACGGATGGTCTACATCACATCACCTCACCCCATCCTCCTCACTGCTCTCTCTCTCTCACTCACTCCTAGATCCCGTAGAACTTGTACTAGGACTTGTTTATACCCAAATGTAAAGTTGAAACCCCACTGATCCACTGCTAGATGATCCTACAGTAATAACAGGCCACAGTACTCGCTCACAGACATGTCGCCTTGGAAGAGGCAATGGAACTCCTGCTGCGCATAGACAGCACGTTGCAGGCTATTGTCGAGGAAGAGGCCGGTGATGGCCGTCCATGCAGTGTATGTGGAGGTGCACGACTTGTTGACATCGTTCCAGAGTTCCTTGGAGATGGTAGAGTAGAGCCAGGAGATGATGCAAGAATCAATTTGCAGCCACTCCGGGTCGTCGATCATGGCGGCGGCGTCGACTGTGCCGTCGATATGATTGACAAGCCCAAACTTCTTGAACGTGAGTTCACAGAAGGAACACCATTGACGGAAGTTTCCTTCATCCGCAGACAGTTTGACAGGAACGTGGCTGTGGATGTTGAGGAGAACAAGGGCGGAGGCTGTGGGTGGAGCAGGATCAGTGGCCGAGGCGAACGGATTGGTGGCAGCGGAGGAGATGGAACCAGTCGGGCTCGCCATGGCTGGAAGCAGCGGAAGAGGGGAGGTGGATCAAGAAGAAAGCTGATACCATGTAAGAGATGTAAGAGTGGGAAATTGGGGAGAATGCTCAAGTTCCATTCATCACCGTGTGCTATTACATATAGAGGTGCCGAAGCACTGGAGGCTGATCCAGAGATCGTGGTCATCCCTCATGCCTACATGCTAGGAGTCGTGTACAGAAGAATAGGAATTACAGTTAGGTGCCAGTGGCTCAGGAACTAACTAGCCTATCTATCATGCGCCTGAAGACCAGGTCGCTGACATAGAGCATCCATCCACGATCCATCTCCTCGCTCTGCCACCAGACTCGGGATTTATTGCAGGGGTGCAGGCCACTGGCCAGACAAGAAAGGGGAGAAAATACTAGCCGTAGCCTACAGACGTAAGGTCGTCAGCTGACCGGCGACATGCCGAGCAGTGGCGGAGGGTAGGCGAAGGGAAGAGGACGGGCGGCGGCGGCGGAGGCAACACTGCCGGTCTAGTCCAGATCTGGACCAACCTTACGAGTACATCACGATCCCTGGCGGTGGCCGCTTCAACATCCCTGAAGGAGAGGACAAGGAAGAGTGGATCTAGTTCTTCGAGGAAGCTGCTAGAGCCACTAGAGAAGTCATCGATAGAGGGGGAGGGAGGGAGAGAAGAAGACTCACTTGTGGGCGGACGAGGGATGGGAACGAGGGTAACCGCGGCAAAGACAACGACAAACAAGGGCGAAGTACGAACAACTGCTCCGCGAGAGGGAGAGCGTCGAGGCGCGCGGAGCAGGGAGGACCGGGCAGCTGCGACAGCCGGCCGCACGCGGCTGCCACCACCGCGGACCGGCGCCGGCAAGGCCATGCCCACCGTTAACAACAACAACGAGAACACCGAGAACAGTCAGTCCCAAATTGAAATGAGGCAGCAGATAATTTTACAAAAAACAAAGACAACAGCACACAACACAAAAAGCAAAGGGAAACGTTACTTTACTGAGCACGAATCTTAACAAACATCTCCACCATACAAAAGTGGAAGATACATCAACAAAAAAACTGCTGGAAGATATTTAGAAATCCTGAAAGAAAAAGGTAAAATTTTGTGGCAGAACCTCCTAAATAATATGGCCCACATGTACTTGTTATCGTCTTAAAGACCTCTAACCACCATACATGTGTACCACAGAACTTAAGAAGTCTGTCGGGTGTCCTCAGGAAACCCGAATCATCCACAATCTTCCGAGCAGGATCACATTTCAGAGGCATCACAGTATTACAACAGTTTACATAATAAATTACATCAGAGTATAAAAGCGGAAGTCTTACATATCATAAGTTTACAAACCAGTTGTTTCGAATTTACAAAACTTAAGTTTAGTGTTACAAACATAATAGTGGAGTAGCATTAGTAACATTATTACAATCACCAAAACGCGGTGCTCTGCCCACGAGCCAAACATCTTACTCGTCGTCACTTACTGCAAGGACAGTCATGCAACAGGGTCCAAAACACACCTGTTCATGAGACGCACCTGCAACAGGGGTTCAACAAACCCTGAGTACGAAAGTACTCAACAAGACTTAACCGACGAAACCGGATGAGCACGACTCAGAAATGCAGGCTCAGGGAATCAAGGTGAGGTTTTAGCAAGAATCAAGGTTCTTTTGCATAAAAGCTACTAATAGTGAATCCTTAAGATCAATGTTTTATTTCCTCATTAATCTTTAACATAATAAAAGTGATCCTAATCTAGATCATGTAACTCATACAACTCTTTCTTATTCTCCGACCAAAGTTCCATTCCTTACTACGATGTTGAACAGAGAATCGAGTCTCCTTAACCGAGGAGCAGCGACGATTCGAATTGATTATACCCAGCTGGGGATTCCTAACCACACGACACATGTAGGACTTTAACCTACAGATATCAACCTTCACTCGGATCCTCCAACGCATGACCGGGTCCAGCGCCACCCGAGAGTACAGTACACCTCCAATCCAGCTCTTGGCCACGAGGGTACACACTACTCTCGCCATCTCTCCACTCCCAGTGCGCGGTTGGCCGTTCACATGTTAGAATTACCGAGGTCTTAGGCTTACCGAAGTATGTGGTCAGTTACAAATTCTCGACGCACACAATTCAAACAACGGTACGGTCCTTAACTGACTCAGTCGGAGACACTACATGGGGACTCCTTTCCCGATGCAAGTCCACCGACCGGTCCTAGATTATCACCATCATTATTCATCAAGTGGTTGTCCAACAACCCTTCAAACTTTGCTTAACATTTTTAAAGTTTTTCTCATTAAGCATGGCTAAGCATACTAAGCATTTTCAAATAAAAACAGTAACAAGGATGATATCGAAGTATCAAGGATGGTAATGCAGTAATTAGGTTATCACTCAACTCCTATCACTTAGTGCAATAAAGCATTAACGTAAGTGAAGTAAGCTTTTCAAAACACAAGGAAGGGTTAAATGTAACCGGGGCTTGCCTTGATTGACGAGAAGTGCAGGTTCGGGGTCAGTACCGCAATTATCGAATCCCACCTCTACGGACGTCGGTTCTTCTTCGGGGACAGATTCAACTTCAGAACCCTCCTCGTTCACGGGGACTACACGTGAAGACGTATGCTTAACATGATGAAATAATAAACATGATGCTTGATGATGATATGCCACGGTTTAAGACTTGAGTACAACTTTCCTTCGCAGTACAGTCGCAAAGCAATAAAACCTACTAACTAACAGCAATTACTTAAGCAACACTAATTCTCCTTACCGACACGTTACTAACGAGCTCAACAAGTAATTAAGGCGCCAAAGATCACCAAGAATTAGTGACCCAAGGTCATCACTCAATCAAAAGGGCACACAACACTTAAAGTTATCAAATACCTTTATTTAAACATTTAATTAATTAGGGCATAATTAATAATAAATCATACTTCATCTAAATGAGCTTAAACTTTTTCTATAGATTGGCCATGGTCTAAACTAGTGTCAAAACAAATTTCATAATTTTTGGATTAATATTTTAATTACTAAAATTCATGTAAGTTGCATTTTATATTTAATTGAGCTAATTAAATAACTTGCAAGAAGTAATCAAAATTGGCATTTGATATTTTTCCTAAATAGTTTACATCTTGAAAAGCTTACTCAAAAAATTTTACTATTTTAGGAGCTCTACAAAAATTCTATGGAAATAAACAAAAACCAACACTATTCACAATTAAGAAAAAGAAAAACAAAAAACTTCATCTCGGGCCGCTTTTCCTTTCCTCCCTCCGGCTCGGCCCAACCACGCGGCCCATCCACGCGCGCTCGCACCCGCGCCCGCGCTCGCCTACGCCATCCGCTCGCGCGGCCCAGCAGCCTGGGTCGGCCCAGCTACGCGGCCCGCCCGCGCGCGCTCTCTCCCTCTCTCGTTCTCTCGCTGACAACACGGCCCCGCCTGTCATCCCCCTCCTCCCGCTCTCTTGCTCTCTCCCGCGACCCGGCCATGCCCACACGGCGGCCGGCCGGTGAACACGACGTCGGTCACCCAACCAACCCGTCCAACATGATCTACTCCTCCCCGCGAATCGATTACGACGCTAAACACCTAAGCTCGCATCCCGCTGGACCCTCCCCGACGGCCATGGCGGCACGAAGGTCGCGGTTCACGGCACCCCGGCGATCCACGACGGTAGCGACTAAATGGAAAGCATGATAAGCAACAGGAGCTCACAGTGAGTGCAGCGAAGCAGCTAGGAGGCGCTGGGAAGCGGTGGAGAGAGCTGGCCACGGGAGGCGGCTCGGTGGTGCTCGGTCACCGGAGTTGGGAAAGGAGGCGGTGGTGCGGGCGATTCGGGCAGAAAAAGGATGGTGCAGGTGGACTAGTAGACGCGTGAGGACGAGGCGAACTCGATGGTGCGGTTGCTCTAGCCGGAGGCAGCTCAACGGCGGCAGCAGCGAGCGGCGGAGCTAAGCGGTGGCGACGGCCGAAAACAGAGAAGAGAAAGGAAAAGAACGACGGCGTGCTCGGCTCTTTATAGGGGTCACCAACGACGCTAGAAGGTGCGCGCGATCGAGGTGGCGTCCAAGCGCTCGCGAGAACGGCCTGGAAGCGGCCCGGCGGCTCGCCGGTGCCCATGCCGCTCGGTGCCCGGCGATGATTCGTCGGTCACTGTAGCTCCCCCCCCCAAATTTTTCAATTTCAAACTATTTTATCAAATTACTCTCAAATTCATGTAGTAACTTGAAAAATTCTCAAAATATGAAATCTTCAGAATTTCAAGCTCTACAAGTTTTATGTTGAACACTTTTTCAAATTCAAACTGGATTTTGAAATTTGAATTTGAAATCAAAAGGGGACACTTTTTGGAAAATTGGTAATTTAGAAATTACTTTAAATTTTATGTTGAAACTTCAAAAACTCAAAATACCAAAGTTGTACATCTAGCCAAGACCTACAACTTTGCTATTCAAAATATTTTCAAATTCTGCCTTTATTTTAAAATTTGAGTTTGGGGATGAAAAGGGGTCAAATTTGGAATTTGCTTCTTTTCAAAATTACTCCACATTTCACACTAAAACTTTGAAAACTCAAAACACCAAAGTTGTAGCCCTTGAAAAGATCTACAAACTTGGTTTTAAACTTTTTCCCAAATTTTGCTTAGATTTTGAATTATTTCAAAAGGGGTAAAATCAGGGTTTTGCCTTTTAGGGTTTTCGGAAGAATTTCAAATTGAAACTTGTTGCTACTTTAATTGGTGATTATTTAATAATCAAACCATCATCCAAGGGCATCATTTAGACAATCATCACATGTTTGACCAAATGCCACTCTTGGTTGACCAATTTAGCTTTTGAAAATCTTTTAATAAATCCCCAAATTGAATGCAAATTCGAATCGGAAAACTCACAACAAGTTTTGGATTCCAATTCAAACTCAAACTCGGAGCTTCATTTTACTTGTTGTACTTGAGTGCATACCCTACACTTGGCACTAGTGTGCAACCCAGTCACACACCTCAAATTACGCAGGGCATAAACTAAGTATTTGCGGTGACATTCGAAATTAGAATTTTCGGTTCGAGACTCACCACTGAGAAGCACATCCAACCTAAAAATGTAAACTCGTTTTAGTTAATGCATAACATGGTTGACCTAATTAGGGATGCTTTGCGGTGCAATATGATGACATGGCAGGTTAATTAGCCACTAAACACCCGAGGTGTTACAGCCCTTCCCCCTTAAAGAAATCTCGTCCCGAGATTTAAAGCCTTGGGTTAAGTAATGGAAAAGGAAACGTGTCACGAAAACACATCTCAAACTTGTTCATAAAACAGGTAGAGGTTTTCACATTCCAAGTTTTAAAAGGAACAAGTTACAATCTAAAGAGGAAACTGTAACTTAGATAGAAGCAAAGAATTCGGGAAAGTTCTCCATCAGATAATCTTCGGATTCCCACGTTGCTTCTTCTTCTGAATGCTGATTCCATAGTATCTTGAACCACTTAATTGTTCTACTGCGAGTAACACGATCTTTCCGGTCTAAAACTCTAACAGGATGTTCCGAATAGGTTAAATCTGGTTCAAGCTCAACTCCCTCAAAGTCAAGTACTTGATCAGGTACTTGAAGACACTTCTTCAATTGGGACACATGAAACACATTATGCACTGCTGAAAGTTGTTCCGGTAACCTCACACGGTATGCCACTTTACCGCATCGTTCCAAAATCTGAAACGGTCCGATGTACCTAGGTGCCAACTTGCCTTTAACCCCAAATCGGTTAACTCCCTTCATAGGTGATACTTTCAAATACACATAATCTCCTTTGTCAAACACTAGTGATCGACGCCTTTTATCTGCATAACTTTTCTGTCGAGACTGTGCCACCTTTATGTTATTTTGTATTCGTCTGACTTTCTCTTCAGTTTCTTTTACAAGATCAACCCCGAAAAACCACCTCTCTCCGGGTTCTGACCAGTTCAGTGGAGTTCTGCATCTGCGGCCATGCAGTGCTTCAAATGGTGCCATTTTAATACTCTCTTGATAACTGTTATTGTAAGAGAACTCTGCTAAAGGCAAACATTCATCCCAAGTATCAGAATAGTTTAACACACACGATCTTAATAGGTCTTCTAGAATTTGGTTGATTCTTTCCGTCTGTCCATCAGTATGTGGATGATAAGCCGTGCTATATAGAAGTTTTGTGCCCAAGGACTCATGTAAGTGCCTCCAGAAATTACTGACAAACTGTGTACCTCTATCAGAAGTAATTGTTTTTGGTATCCCATGAAGACTGACAATTCGCTCAACATATATCTTAGCATATCGAATAGTTGGGTATATGATTTGAACTGGAAGGAAATGAGCGGACTTAGTAAGGCGGTCTACAATGACCCAGATAGAATCAAACCCTCTCGGTGTTTTAGGTAAACCTACTATAAAATCCATATTGATATCTTCCCATTTCCAGGCTGGAATAGGCAATGGCTGCAATTCTCCAGCTGACTTCAAGTGCACCGCCTTCACTCTCTGACAAGTGTCACACTTGGCTACATATCTAGCAATTTCGATCTTCATCTTAGTCCACCAGAATCTTTGTTTTAGATCATGATACATTTTGTTACTTCCAGGATGGATAGAAAATTTGGTTAAATGGGCCTCATCCAAGATTATCTGACGTAGTTCAGGAACTTTAGGTACAACCAGACGATTCTTGAACCACAGGACTTCTGCTTCATCAATCCGAAAACACGAAGCTTTTTCCTTTCTAACTTTTTCTTTAATGTAGACTATGCCCTTATTCTCTTTCTGGGCAGCAATAATCTGATCTCGGATAGTCGATTCAACGGTGATATTGGCCACACTGCCTTGTTGAACTATTTCAATGCCCAGTTTTTCTATCTCGTGGCACAAGGAAATATCCAGTGGCTTCACTGTCAAGCAATTACAATGAGTCTTTCGACTGAGGGCATCGGCAACAACATTTGCCTTACCCGGATGATAATGTACTTCCAGATCGTAATCCTTTATCAACTCTAACCATCTTCGTTGGCGCATATTCAAATCAGCCTGAGTAAAGATGTATTTCAAACTCTTATGATCTGTATAAATGTGACATGTATTCCCCAACAAATAATGTCGCCAGATCTTCAGAGCATGAACAACAGCCGCTAACTCCAAATCATGAGTTGGGTAATGCTCTTCATGTTGTTTGAGTTGTCGAGAAGCATAAGCAATCACTCTACCTTCTTGCATCAATACACATCCAATACCGGTACCAGAAGCATCACAGTAGACATCAAATGGCTTCTCAATATCTAGCTGAGCTAGAACTGGAGCAGTGGTTAACAACCTTTTCAAAGTCTGAAAAGCTTTCTCACATTCTGATGACCAGACAAATTTGACTTGAATCTTCAACAACTCAGTGATAGGTTTTGATACTTTCGAGAAATCAGGGATGAATCGACGGTAATAACCCGCCATTCCCAGGAAACTGCAAACTTGATGAACGGTAGTTGGGGGTTTCCAATCTAGAATATCCTTTACTTTGCCAGGGTCAACAGCAACACCCTCAGCAGATAAAACATGCCCAAGAAATGGCACCTCTTTTAACCAAAACTCACATTTGCTAAACTTAGCATATAACTGATGTTCCCTCAAACGACCTAGAACAATGCGTAAATGTTCCGTATGTTCCTCTTTGTTTTTGGAATAGACCAAGATGTCATCGATAAAGACAACGACAAACTTGTCGAGCTCTGGCATGAAAACAGAGTTCATGAGGTACATGAAATGAGCTGGTGCATTTGTAAGACCAAAGGACATAACTAGATATTCATAAAGGCCATATCTAGTGGTGAAAGCAGTCTTTGGAATGTCCTCAGGGCGGATTTTTATTTGGTGATAGCCGGAGCGGAGATCGACCTTAGAAAACACTTTGGCTCCAGCAAGTTGATCAAAGAGTAGATCAATACGAGGAAGAGGATACTTATTTTTGATAGTCACCTCATTTAATGGACGATAATCAACACACAGCCTCAAAGTCTTATCCTTCTTTTTCACAAAGATTGCGGGACATCCCCACGGTGAAGAACTAGGCTGGATAAAACCTTTGTCAAGCAATTCTTGTAACTGTATCTTGAGTTCTGCCAATTCTTTCGGTGGCATTCTGTAGGCTCTTCTGGATATTGGGGCAGTATCAGGTTTCAACTCAATCACAAATTCCACATCTCTGTCAGGAGGTAAACCAGGCAAATCATCTGGAAAAACATCGGGAAACTCACAAACTACAGGGATATCACTGATCTCCTTCACAGAGGTTGCACAAACCCTTTCGACTGCCCTTTTTGGTGTTGAGAGCTGGATAAGAAGCTGAGAGCTACTATCAGGTAAGTTCAATCTTATTGTTCTATTCAACGTGTCTATTACAGCTCCACGCTGATACATCCAATTCATACCTAGGATCACATCTATATCCTGATCCTTCAGAATTATCATGGACGTGGGAAAAGTATGCCCACCCAAATTTATAGGCACCTGATGCACCATTTCCTTAGTACATAGACGTCCCCCGGGCGACTGTATAAAGAAGTTTTCTTTCGTTTCCCCAATTGGAATTGCATGTTTCATGACAAATGTTCGATTGATGAATGTATGTGATGCACCCGAATCAAAAAGCATAACTGCAGGGTGACTTGCAACAGGAAACATACCCATCATGACGGGCTCCCCCTCTGGAATGGTTCCAGCTTGCATGTAGAAGACACGTCCAGTTTTCTTGTCAGACTTGCCCTTCTGGGTATTCTGATTGTTGCTCCGCTGTTGGTTCTGGTTCTGCTGTTGGGGCACAGGAGCTTTCTGAAAATTTGGATTGTACTGCCTAGGGTACGAACACTCCCTCGAGAAATGCCCCGTCTTTCCACAATTATAGCAGGGATAGTTGTTGATGTTATTGCCCTGCATGGCTGGGGGACGAATGCTAAGAGCATTCGGCTGGCGTGGGTACGGTAGAGCTGCAACAGGACGGACAAATGCCTGTTGCCGGGCTTGAAACTGGGGTGGACGAAAAGAAGGATGGAAATGATTCTGGGGATGATACACTATCTTCTGGCGCTTTTGGTTGCTTCCAGAAGATCCATATGACACCTTCTTCTTCTTGGCCTCCTTATGCTTCCGATACTCCTCTTCAGACGAAAGAGCAATGTTAACCGCCTCATGATAAGTCACATTAAGGCAACCAGTCATCATGGTTCTAATCTTCGAATTTAAACCCCTCATAAAACAAGCCTGCTTTTTCCGATCTGAATTAACTTGGTCTGCAGCATATTGTGATAAATGATTAAACTTGCCCACATACTGCATTACTGATTGATCTCCCTGCTTCAACGCAAGAAACTCCTCCAACCTTCTGAGCATAATTCCCTCCGGAATGAAATGAGCACGAAATGCTTCACGAAATTCGGCCCAAGTCACCCGGTGACCAACCGGCTGTGCGGCAAGATGGTTTCCCCACCAGGCCCCTGCAGTACCTCTAAGCTGTTGAGCTGCAAACACCGGCTTCTGGTATTCTGTGCAATCGATGAGGTCAAACTTTTGCTCCATGGTACGGAGCCAGTCATCCGCTTCTAAAGGTTCATCGGCTCTGGTAAACACTGGGGGTCGGGTATCAGTGAAATCCACATAAGTGGTTTCATTCCTATTATTATTCCGACCCCGATAGCCATGTGGTGCATTTTGATTGTGCTGGGCCATCTCCCTTAACAATCGAGCATTCTCTGCAGTAGCATTGACAAGGGCGACCATAGCCTCTGCCAAATTTGGGGGAACGGGTGGTGGATTAGGAGCACCATTCCCACCCAGTGAGGTTCCAGTACCATCATCAGTATGAGCCATCTGTTCACAACAAACTAAACTTTATTTACAAGCTTTTATTGAACTCGAAAAGACATTACAAGCATACACTACACACGTTCCTTTATTTAATACACAAGCCAGCGTTCTAGCCGGACTGCCCAGTTCAACTAAGGCCAACAAACTACACAAACTGCTACCGTAAAACTAACACTCGGCCACCCTAGACCTCGTGGTCAGTGTCCACTCCTGAAACGCGGCCTCCCTCATCATCACTTTCGTCCACAAGCTCCATCTCCTTAGGATCTTCTTCTTCCTCAGACTCCTCCGCAGATTCCCCACCATCTGCGAGAATAACACCAGGGTCTAACTCAGCTGCACCAAGAGGAGGATGCAGTTGATAGAACAGCTGATGTACTTCCTCATGAAGAATCTGGTTATCTCCCTCCAAATCATTAACATAGAACTGTAGCTCCTCGGCACGTTCCCTAGCAACATCTTCTCGGTGCCATGCCTCATTTCTTTCCACCACCAAACGACCCATCATCCGTTCACAACTCAGATGAGCCTCGGTGAGCCGTCGTAACTGACTTTGTAACTCCCCAACCTGGATAACATCACTAACCCTGTCTCGCGTAGCCTGGGCTAACTCAGCTGAGAGTCTCTCCACCTCAGCCTGAGGATCAGGCCTACTACTGCTGCTACCGACACCCTCGTTCCTAGGAGCAAACTGGCGACGGGCGTCAACTTGGTACGGGCCATCCTGTAGCGGGAAATATAGAATCGGTAAGGATAGCTGGGGAGAATCTTGAAGGTTAGCATGAATAGGATTGATACTGCTTAACCCAAACCACATTAATAGGGAAGGTAATTAACAGGTTTATTAATCATGATGCATGAATCGACTTACGAAACTATTATCAAGGATTTACAGTAATTGAATGCACAAGAGTAACAAAACAAAAACTTTGTACATAGGGCAATTTTAAATATGCTATTCCACCAATAGTATTTAAACATGACTAAAGAACTACAAGATGGATTGAGATAGGTAATAAGCAATTTGGACCAAAATAACCAGTTAAATTCGTTTGACCCAAATCGTTTTGAACTTTTGAAATGCAATACTACAATAACCCTGACAATGATCGCTCTGATACCAGCTGTGGCAGAACCTCCTAAATAATATGGCCCACATGTACTTGTTATCGTCTTAAAGACCTCTAACCACCATACATGTGTACCACAGAACTTAAGAAGTCTGTCGGGTGTCCTCAGGAAACCCGAATCATCCACAATCTTCCGAGCAGGATCACATTTCAGAGGCATCACAGTATTACAACAGTTTACATAATAAATTACATCAGAGTATAAAAGCGGAAGTCTTACATATCATAAGTTTACAAACCAGTTGTTTCGAATTTACAAAACTTAAGTTTAGTGTTACAAACATAATAGTGGAGTAGCATTAGTAACATTATTACAATCACCAAAACGCGGTGCTCTGCCCACGAGCCAAACATCTTACTCGTCGTCACTTACTGCAAGGACAGTCATGCAACAGGGTCCAAAACACACCTGTTCATGAGACGCACCTGCAACAGGGGTTCAACAAACCCTGAGTACGAAAGTACTCAACAAGACTTAACCGACGAAACCGGATGAGCACGACTCAGAAATGCAGGCTCAGGGAATCAAGGTGAGGTTTTAGCAAGAATCAAGGTTCTTTTGCATAAAAGCTACTAATAGTGAATCCTTAAGATCAATGTTTTATTTCCTCATTAATCTTTAACATAATAAAAGTGATCCTAATCTAGATCATGTAACTCATACAACTCTTTCTTATTCTCCGACCAAAGTTCCATTCCTTACTACGATGTTGAACAGAGAATCGAGTCTCCTTAACCGAGGAGCAGCGACGATTCGAATTGATTATACCCAGCTGGGGATTCCTAACCACACGACACATGTAGGACTTTAACCTACAGATATCAACCTTCACTCGGATCCTCCAACGCATGACCGGGTCCAGCGCCACCCGAGAGTACAGTACACCTCCAATCCAGCTCTTGGCCACGAGGGTACACACTACTCTCGCCATCTCTCCACTCCCAGTGCGCGGTTGGCCGTTCACATGTTAGAATTATCGAGGTCTTAGGCTTACCGAAGTATGTGGTCAGTTACAAATTCTCGACGCACACAATTCAAACAACGGTACGGTCCTTAACTGACTCAGTCGGAGACACTACATGGGGACTCCTTTCCCGATGCAAGTCCACCGACCGGTCCCAGATTATCACCATCATTATTCATCAAGTGGTTGTCCAACAACCCTTCAAACTTTGCTTAACATTTTTAAAGTTTTTCTCATTAAGCATGGCTAAGCATACTAAGCATTTTCAAATAAAAACAGTAACAAGGATGATATCGAAGTATCAAGGATGGTAATGCAGTAATTAGGTTATCACTCAACTCCTATCACTTAGTGCAATAAAGCATTAACGTAAGTGAAGTAAGCTTTTCAAAACACAAGGAAGGGTTAAATGTAACCGGGGCTTGCCTTGATTGACGAGAAGTGCAGGTTCGGGGTCAGTACCGCAATTATCGAATCCCACCTCTACGGACGTCGGTTCTTCTTCGGGGACAGATTCAACTTCAGAACCCTCCTCGTTCACGGGGACTACACGTGAAGACGTATGCTTAACATGATGAAATAATAAACATGATGCTTGATGATGATATGCCATGGTTTAAGACTTGAGTACAACTTTCCTTCGCAGTACAGTCGCAAAGCAGTAAAACCTACTAACTAACAGCAATTACTTAAGCAACACTAATTCTCCTTACCGACACGTTACTAACGAGCTCAACAAGTAATTAAGGCGCCAAAGATCACCAAGAATTAGTGACCCAAGGTCATCACTCAATCAAAAGGGCACACAACACTTAAAGTTATCAAATACCTTTATTTAAACATTTAATTAATTAGGGCATAATTAATAATAAATCATACTTCATCTAAATGAGCTTAAACTTTTTCTATAGATTGGTCATGGTCTAAACTAGTGTCAAAACAAATTTCATAATTTTTGGATTAATATTTTAATTACTAAAATTCCTGTAAGTTGCATTTTATATTTAATTGAGCTAATTAAATAACTTGCAAGAAGTAATCAAAATTGGCATTTGATATTTTTCCTAAATAGTTTACATCTTGAAAAGCTTACTCAAAAATTTTTACTATTTTAGGAGCTCTACAAAAATTCTATGGAAATAAACAAAAACCAACACTATTCACAATTAAGAAAAAGAAAAACAAAAAACTTCATCTCGGGCCGCTTTTCCTTTCCTCCCTCCGGCTCGGCCCAACCGCGCGGCCCATCCGCGCGCGCTCGCACCCGCGCCCGCGCTCGCCTGCGCCATCCGCTCGCGCGGCCCAGCAGCCTGGGTCGGCCTAGCTACGCGGCCCGCCCGCGCGCGCTCTCTCCCTCTCTCGTTCTCTCGCTGACAACACGGCCCCGCCTGTCATCCCCCTCCTCCCGCTCTCTCGCTCTCTCCCGCGACCTGGCCATGCCCGCACGGCGGCCGGCCGGTGAACACGACGTCGGTCACCCAACCAACCCGTCCAACATGATCTACTCCTCCCCGCGAATCGATTACGACGCTAAACACCTAAGCTCGCATCCCGCTGGACCCTCCCCGACGGCCATGGTGGCACGAAGGTCGCGGTTCACGGCACCCCGGCGATCCACGACGGTAGCGACTAAATGGAAAGCATGATAAGCAACAGGAGCTCACAGTGAGTGCAGCGAAGCAGCTAGGAGGCGCTGGGAAGCGGTGGAGAGAGCTGGCCACGGGAGGCGGCTCGGTGGTGCTCGGTCACCGGAGTTGGGAAAGGAGGCGGTGGTGCGGGCGATTCGGGCAGAAAAAGGATGGTGCAGGTGGACTAGTAGACGCGCGAGGACGAGGCGAACTCGATGGTGCGGTTGCTCTAGCCGGAGGCAGCTCAATGGCGGCAGCAGCGAGCGGCGGAGCTAAGCGGTGGCGACGGCCGAAAACAGAGAAGAGAAAGGAAAAGAACGACGGCGTGCTCGGCTCTTTATAGGGGTCACCAACGACGCTAGAAGGTGCGCGCGATCGAGGTGGCGTCCAAGCGCTCGCGAGAACGGCCTGGAAGCGGCCCGGCGGCTCGCCGGTGCCCATGCCGCTCGGTGCCCGGCGATGATTCGTCGGTCACTGTAGCTTCCCCCCCCCCAAATTTTTTCAATTTCAAACTGTTTTGTCAAATTACTCTCAAATTCATGTAGTAACTTGAAAAATTCTCAAAATATGAAATCTTCAGAATTTCAAGCTCTACAAGTTATATGTTGAACACTTTTTCAAATTCAAACTGGATTTTGAAATTTGAATTTGAAATCAAAAGGGGACACTTTTTGAAAAATTGGTAATTTAGAAATTACTTTAAATTTTATGTTGAAACTTCAAAAACTCAAAATACCAAAGTTGTACATCTAGCCAAGACCTACAACTTTGCTATTCAAAATATTTTCAAATTCTGCCTTTATTTTAAAATTTGAGTTTGGGGATGAAAAGGGGTCAAATTTGGAATTTGCTTCTTTTCAAAATTACTCCACATTTCACACTAAAACTTTGAAAACTCAAAACACCAAAGTTGTAGCCCTTGAAAAGATCTACAAACTTGGTTTTAAACTTTTTCCCAAATTTTGCTTAGATTTTGAATTATTTCAAAAGGGGTAAAATCAGGGTTTTGCCTTTTAGGGTTTTCGGAAGAATTTCAAATTGAAACTTGTTGCTACTTTAATTGGTGATTATTTAATAATCAAACCATCATCCAAGGGCATCATTTAGACAATCATCATATGTTTGACCAAATGCCACTCTTGGTTGACCAATTTAGCTTTTGAAAATCTTTTAATAAATCCCCAAATTGAATGCAAATTCGAATCGGAAAACTCACAACAAGTTTTGGATTCCAATTCAAACTCAAACTCGGAGCTTCATTTTACTTGTTGTACTTGAGTGCATACCCTACACTTGGCACTAGTGTGCAACCCAGTCACACACCTCAAATTACGCAGGGCATAAACTAAGTATTTGCGGTGACATTCGAAATTAGAATTTTCGGTTCGAGACTCACCACTGAGAAGCACATCCAACCTAAAAATGTAAACTCGTTTTAGTTAATGCATAACATGGTTGACCTAATTAGGGATGCTTTGCGGTGCAATATGATGACATGGCAGGTTAATTAGCCACTAAACACCCGAGGTGTTACAAATTTGCTTCCACAAATTATTGCCGGAGTACAAGTTTCCTTGAACTCAAACTAGATGTAGCATCTCTTATGGTTGTTTTCTTGGAACCGGTAATGCTCCACCGTGGGCGTCCATCAACGCTTTAGTTGGGCCTGCGGATATGCCCACAGGCCTGCTCCCCTCAGCACGGCATACGGAGTACACAGTTTATATAAAAAAAGTGCGATATTTTTTCCATTCGCATCGGCCGTATCCGCCGTGGTGTTTCCCACCCTCACACCATGCCCGCACTGGCTGATGCTCCTGCTTCGCCGCGCCCCCCACCGTTCCTAATGCTGCTCCCAGCGCTGCTCCACGCGTCCGCCTTGTTGTTCTTGCTCCTGTTCCGCGTGCCAACCCCGCTGCTTTGCTGCCCGCCCCGCCTGACGACGCTGACAGGCGCCGCCAATGCATGGAGAAGCGTTGGGCCCTAGCGTGGAAGCCCTCCGGCCTCACCTCCTGCTACGGCTAGGCGCCCCAATGCAGACGGCGAAGGAGGCCGCATCGGGATACAATACATGTTTTAAGTGTACAATTCAAATG
Organism: Saccharum hybrid cultivar R570; assembly: GCA_038087645.1. NCBI lineage: Eukaryota > Viridiplantae > Streptophyta > Magnoliopsida > Poales > Poaceae > Saccharum > Saccharum hybrid cultivar. The sequence continues at coordinate 25,976,583 of JAQSUU010000198.1, forward strand.
TTTTAGAGGTATGTTGCAAGTGTGTCATACGGATGTTGTAAAAGTAGATAGGAATGTTACATATGTTGCAATGGTTGTGCACGTATGTTGCAAGCGTCTATCCCCAATGTTTCATCTATTTTTCAGACTTATATTGCAAGTGTGTTTATCTAGAAGTTTCATATGTTGCACACATAAGTTACAAGTGCTTTATCTGGATGTTACGTATGTTTGCAATGGTTTTTCAAGTGTTTTCTTACAAGTGTTTTCAGACGCATGTTTCAAGTGTTTTATCTGTCTTCTTCTGTATGTTGCAAGTGTTGCATCCGGATGTTTTAAAAGTAGATCAGGATGTTGGACATGTTGCATCGGTGTTTCAAGTGTATGACCCAAATGTTTTATCTATTTTTAGACGTATGTTACAAATGTTTCATCTAAATGTTACAAAAAATAGATCTGATGTGCACATGATGTAGTGAGACCCACCTGCCGCAGCCACCTCCTTGCAGCTGCCCCCCCTCCCCATACGTGTGGGAGTGTGATGGCCCCCGCGCATGCGCGGAGCTCCGTCCGGCGCTGGTTAGGAGCCCAGCCGCGCACGGAACCGACAGCCGTTAGGCCCAAGAGCCCAATGTTTGCGCCGACGGGTGGAAGACTGTGATGGCCACCCCACCTCATCCGCTCAGCCCATTCTCCGGCCTCCAAAGGGAGTTAGCCTATCATTCCCAGATGTTGAAGGCTTATTTGGAGGTAAGCTTGGGCCGCAATTGTCATACAGTGAACCGGGGAGGCGGAAGGAAAAAAACTAGACAAATTGACCCATGGTCATTTTCAAGGCAGTTTCATCGTCTCCTGTACCTAAATATACTCTTGTCATTCACTTATCATCCGCACATTCACGTATAGTGAACCAAGCAGTCGCAACGCATTGAAACGGCCTCTCACATCGCACGATTCTCTCCCTTCGCCGCTTGGCGATCCCTCTTTCCTGTCGCATGGCCAACCTAACATCGTGTGGTCATTAATCACGTACTACATGCTTTCCTATTGATTTAGGCTCTGTTGGGATCACTAGTCCATTGATTAAAGTTTAGCCCCTAAACTTAGTCCTGCTGGGTTGTTTGATCCATAGGCTAAACTTTAGTCTTTTATCCTACAATGATTGATTTGCCCCTCATTTAGAGGGTGTTTGGTTCACCTAGTAGCTCCTAAATCTAGTCACATTTAGTCACTTCGTTGCCAAACACTATGACTAAATGTGACTAAAAGGGCTTTAGTCCTCTCTAGCAACTCTGGAGTTACTAAAAGTGACTAAATCATTTAGAAGGGACTAAATTTAGGAGGTGTGAACCAAACACCCCCTTAATTAAGCCTTGCAGGGGCATAGTGGATGGGTGGGGGGTATGGGGTGTCCAGTATGTCTCCCAATGCACTTTTAGCCCAGGTTTGTTCACTTTTAACCCACCTGTTTGAATCTCCACGGCAAAAAAAAAATAGGCTAAAAGTGCAGGACTAAATTTTTATCATGGGATCTAAACCGGGCCTTAGTACCTACCATAATCAACTATAAGGCCAGCATTAATACTGCATGCAGCCATGCAGCACGCACTCTTCCGAGAAAAAGCTAAGCAGTCCCGCACAACGATTCCTCTGCCGCCATAAATGCTTGAATTGAACCGTCGTTGGCATGCAAATGGTTGATTCAAAAAAAAATACAAGCGAAAGAAACTGAACCATTACTGCTTCGTGTTTATATGTGGAGGGATCGTGCTGCTATATATACTCCAGATGGCAATGAGGGCGCATCCAAGCTCCCTCCGTCCCGCGCCGCGTAGACGGCCGATGCCCAATGGCCACCGTGCAGTTCTGCATCGACCAGAGCTTAATTCATCTTCCAGTCCTCTATGCCGGCTGTGTCCCCACGCACTGGCAGAGTTCTTTGATGACCACGGGAATTGCTTCTTTGGCGTCCACCTGGAGGTGCATGCGGAGTGGCGCAGGAACAACCACGGCCTGGGGTGGCCAATATTGTGGTGCAGCACCTGGCCATGCCCACGGCATCGTCTTTTGGAAGGGCCATGCACGTGGCATCGTCTTTTGGAGGGCTGAGCGTATCTACACGATATCATCGCTGTGCTTAGCTGCGGTGTCGAGTGCTAAGAGGCGGCAGACCTCTCTGCATAACGCCGACGAGGTCACGACGAGGGTGTAGACTAAGGGCGTTTGGCGCAGCTCTGAAGGGCTCTGGCTCTCTGCGTCTGTCACTGTGCAATACTGTACATAACTGTAGCGGCCAGGAAATGGCTCCGGCTCTGCCCAGCTGACGGAGCTGCAGTCTGGGTGCTCCGGCCGGCTCCGCCACAGTGGTGCTATAGTAGCAGAGCCAGAGCCGATCAGAGCCGCACCAAACTATGCCTAATAGCTCCTTAACCATGCCACTCATGCTGAGAGTGTTCATGTATTGTTTAATTTTCTTTCCTAGAGCAGATAGTAGAGGAAAGGGAAACACATGTGTAAAAAAGTACATGTTGCGTTAGGGTGCTAGAGAGCTGGATACGACGTTTTCAAGTTTTTTCATCAGCGTCGCTACTTATGTCCGTTCTAATTTTTTTTTTTAGTTTAGACATTTCTATTTCTCCTACTTCTTAGAGTCCATCGTTTTTCAAAACGTAGTCTAGCAGCATCTTCTTTCAGTTGTGTGTTTTGTATCCATCAAAAATCAAAGTGTTATTAATTAGTACTCATAACCCTTTTCATATGTCTAAAGTACCTGTTTAATATGGTTGCCTTCATCGTTTACTACATGGGATTTTTATAACTTCCATATATCCTTTTGACTTTTGTACCTATCACAAAATGTGCTATGTTTCATCAAATATTATAGACATGTAATGTTACAACTTTCCGTAGCAACGCGCAGGGTATCATCTAGTTTTTATAAAAAAATCTAGTAAATACCTGATCAGTTTTTTCAACCACTAAAAATATTTATGAGTTTCTAAAACTTTCAAGAAAAAACAAGAGTTAAATCTTTAGAGTAACCAATGCCACATGCATTTTAAGAACTTTCTACAATAAAAACACAATATGCAGATTGCATGAATGCATATTTTTATAGTAAAAAAATTGCAACATGTTTAAAACATTTATTAGAATGTTTTTGGATATTTTTATTATTTTCCTAGCGCTAAATCTAATTTCATAAAGCTCCTAAATATAATTAGGTGTAACTACATTTTTTTAATTAAAAAATAATGAAACCACCTTGAAAAGCCACTTCTAACTTGGGGCAGAGAGATAAACTAAATAATTTTGTTAGTTGAGGAAGACAATTTGTTCGGTTTTGGAGTTTAAGGAGAAAACCTAAACATTGATGAAAGTTGAAGGACACAAAAATGACTTCTTCCTATTAGAAGAACGACATGTACTTTCCCAAAATTATATATCAGTCGATGTGGAAGAAGATATGGGGCTTGAACTGTGCGGGCAAAATCAAACACTTCCTATGGAGGTTCGCCTATAACAGTCATCCCACCCGTATGAATCTGAAAAGGAGAGGTATGGATATTGATACTCGCTGCGTGGTATGTGGACGTATAAATGAGGACGGAGCTCATCTTTTTTTCAAGTGCAAAACAATAGAACGAGTCTGGAACATTCTCGGTATGGAAGCGGAGAGATTGTTGCTAGCAGAGAAGAACTCAGCCAGAGATGTCATCGAAGCGATCCTGGCATTGCGAGAGGAGCCGAGACTAAAATGCTGCTTTATTCTCTGGTTTTGTTGGACAGAGAGAAATAGAATACGTGATGGTGAACAAGGTAGGAGTCCAAGCAGTCTGGCTCATGGCATCCAAGTATACATGGCCGCGTGGAACAATCGAGGGAGCACCGAGAAGCCAACGAGGTCAGCAAGCACAAGGGCGTGGGAGCGACCGCCTCTAGATCATGTCAAAGTTAACTGTGATGCAGCTTTTGATCCTCAGTCAGGCTCAGGCGGATGGGGGTGCATCCTTCGTGATTCTGATGGTGATGTTGTGACTGCTCGGAGAAGCAAATTGGCGGCGCTATTGGAGCCTCTGCAGGGCGAGATAATCGCCTGCATTCAGGGAGTACAGACTGTTATCGATGCAGGCGTGACGCAGGTCATCGTTGAGACAGATGCTTTGGCTGTGGTGCAAGCAGTCTATTCCAATACCTATGACCTCAGTGCTATGGCAAACATTGTGGCAGAACTAAGAAGCCTGCTGTCTCTGAATTTCAACTCATGGCGCGTGTCCAGCATCGGCCCCGGGAATGCAATAGGGTAGCGCATGTCTTAGCTGCTCTAGGAAGTGCTTGTTCTGTGGACGATGATCCAAACTTGTTTTATCTCCCTATGGGAGTTCAGTCTGTAATTGCTGACGATTCAGCCTCGTAAGAGTAATAGAAATGTATTTTCCCCTAAAAAGAATTTATATGCTCCACTCTGGAAATAATGCCCACGGTAAAATGTTTTATCGATTTCTTTTGACACCGGTTCAAGGCGATGATCTCATGAAGGTAATGTGAGAATGAGGAATAAACTTCATGTAACATCTCTGGTCGTTTTTGAAACACTCTTACATACACGCTAGCACGATGACCTACTTCCTTCATCCATTAATAATAGCCATATTTGACTAGAGGAAAAGTAGTAAAAAAAAAGATTTTGACACTTTCTCTTATAATATGAAAGAATTGTTAAAATACCAACATCATCTTAGAGCCACTTTGAATACAAATCTATACATGTAAGTTTCATTTCCTAAATTTGTACATAATTTGACTAATTGTTGGTTAAAAATTGAAAAATTTGACTTTTCCTCGAATCAAATATGCCTACCATTTTTAGATAGATTACAAACTCAGAGAGAATGACTAATAGATCCTAAGATTGATAAGGTTACTAGAGGCACTTCACTACCTGTTTGCATTTTTAGATAAATGCATTAAAATGGTAAATGGAACAATGTTAAATCTCAGACTAACTTGTGTAAGTCTACTAGAACACAACTCAGATGATTATATTCTACCAGGAATATAACTGCCCTCAGTTCACATCTCTAAGGCCCTTTGGAATGTGAGATTTTTCTTAAAAGATGAAGTGATTTTACATGACAATTCTACATGATTCATATAAAATTCCTGCCTACCATAGAGGGACTGCACAAGTGGCCTGGACAATGTCGCGTTACGCCCTAGCTACGAACCGGAACCATCACCTGCAAATGCATCCCTGTGTGTGAAGGAATTTATGTGTACAATTGTTTATACATACACTTGTCGTGCCAATCTACGCTGCATGACTATCCTAACATCAATAACCCGTATGTACATTCAAGTGTACCATTCAAATGTTTTATAGGTACGTTATAAGTGTTTTATATGGATGTTGCAAAAGTAGATCAGGATATTACATATGTTGCAATGGTTGTACACGTATGTTGCAAGCGTCTATCCCCAATGTTTCATCTGTTTTTTTCATACAATGTTGTAAGCGTGTTTATCTGGAGGTTGCATATATTGCACGCATACGTTGCAAGTGCTTTATCTGGATGTTACGTATGTTTGCAATGGCCTTTCAAGTGTTTTCTTGCAAATGTTTTTAGAAGCATGTTTTAAATGTTTCATCTATTTTCTTTTATATGTTGTAAGTGTTGCATCTCGATGTTTCAAAAGTAGATCAGGATGTTGGACATGTTGCAATGGTGTTTCAAGTGTACGTCCCAAATATTTCATCTGTTTTTAGACGTATGTTGCAAAAGTAGATATGATGTTGCACATGTTGTAGTGGGACCACCTACCGCAGCCACCTGCTTGCAGCTACTAAGCCCCATGCATGCGTGTGGGAGTGGAGGCAGCGCGAGTGGCAAGCACGGGAAACAGAGCGGGCGCACATTGAGACGTGGCCCCCGTGTGGGCGCGGTATGCACGGGAAACAGAGCGGCGCACGCCCCCATGTGAAGCAGTCACAGGCGCGAGCACCCTGATCGGACGTCCGGGCGCTAGCAACTCTGTTTTGGAACGCTCTTACATACATGCTAGCACAATTACCTACTCCCTTCGTTCAGGAATGATGGCCATATTTGACTAGAGGAAAAGTCATACAAAAAGATATTGATTTTTAGTTTCTTTTATAATACGAAAAAATAGTTGAAATATCAATATCATCCCAGAGCCACTTTGGTATGTAAGTTTTACGTCCTAAATTTGTATATAATTTGACTAATTATTGGTCAAAAATTGTAAAATTTAAGGTTGCCTCAAATCAAATACGCTTGTTATTTCTGGACAGATGGAGTATTTAGCTTTACAAACTCAAGTACTCTTTGATCTCTGTGCGGAACCTTGAGAGAATGACCTGTATATGCTAAGACTGATAAGGTTACTATAGACACTTCACTACCTATTGGCATTTTACCTTCACACTAACTGAAAAAAAAATAATGTCGTCTATTCTTGGAATAAATGTATTAAAAATGCAACAATGTTAAATCTCAGACTGACTTTTGAAGTCTAGACTCTAGAATGTAACTCCAATGATTAGATTCTACCAGGAACTACCCTCAGTTCACATCTCTTAGGCCCTTTGGAATGTGAGATTTTTCTTTAAAAAAAAATAAAGTGATTTACATGAAAATTCTACAGGTTTCATATAAAATTCATGCTTACCATAGAGGGTCTGGGACAAGTGGACAATGTCTCGTTACGCCCTAGCTACGAACCGGAACCATCAACTGCAAATGCATCCCTGAGTGTAAATTAAAGGAATTATGTGTACAGCTGTTTTATACATACACTTGTCGTGCCACTCTACGCTGCACGACTATCCTAAAGAGCACTAATCCGTGCATGGAAATGACCAGTCGAAAACCAACGTATAAATAAATAAATAAAAAGAAGAGAAAACACAAAAAAGGTCCAAATCCTCTCCGATCCAGCCAAGCAAAACCAAATTCAAATTTGAAAATGCCCCTCCCTCCCTCCGTTTATACCAGTCGAACCCCAACGCGCAACGGCGCGCGGCCACGCCACACTTTCCCAGCGGCCGCCGTTTCCTCCGCCTCAGGCGGTCAGGCCTCAGCAGCCGTCGCGATCGTCCTCGGCCTCCGTCGGCGCCCCCGCCGGCCGCGCCGCCTCCGAGTCCGAGGCGGCGGCGCCTCCCGACGACGACTTGGACCTGCCCCCCGACGCCGCCCGGGGCTTCCTCCGCCACTGCTTCGGCGCCGCCGCGGCGTCCCCCTCGGCGCCCTCCGCCGTGTCTGCCGCTTTCGCAGCCCGCCGGTCGCGCCGCGACCCCTCGGCCGCGCAGTCCCGCCGCTTCGCCGGCTCGTTGCCACCCGACCCCTTGTTTGCCCTCGTCCGCCGCGGCCGCTCCGCCTTGCCGCCAGCGTCTTCTCCTCCTCCTCCTCCTCCGGCCTGATCCTCTCCGCATCCTCCCGATCCCCCGGGCTGCGAGGGCTCAGGATCGCCGCCCCTCGCCGTCCCCGGCGAAGCCTTGAATTCGTTCATCTGCAGCACAAGCCCAACCGGACCCGTTAGCTGGAGATCGCACGGGCGTGGAGCACGGGAATAGCGTGATCGGGGATTCGGTTCGGGGGTGGAATGGAAGCGGTTACCCAGCTGGGCGCGGTGACGGAGGCGTTGTCCCAGCCGATGTGCGCGACATGCTTCACGTCCGTCGGCTTCCCGATCTGCATCTCTGGCTCCTTCGCATCTGCGACACCCGCGCAGCAGACAAGGTAAACATCTTAATTACAACACCCACATTCTGGTTCTATTCCTAGTACGTTTCGATTGCATTGATTTGAACTGTGCTATGAAACACATTCCTTTTGGGTGGCATTGGAGATTACATTTTGGAAGAAAAACATTGTAATCTAATAAGTTCATGACTGTGCTTACCGAAAATCTGCGAGATGTATCGGAGACCCTTGAGAAGGCCCTTCATCTTAGCAGGTTCCACAGGCGGCTGCCCGCCCGCGGTGCCCTGAGAGGAATCCACCACTTACGTATTTGCGTCCCGTGCCTCTTGAACTTGCCTTTCACAGTAGGTCACAATGTTGAGAGACGAAAAGGAATACATCAAATCATAAGAATGCATGAACAGTTTCTGTACCATTCTAGGAAATTTGTTTGTAAAAACATGATGCAATTTGACAAACAACATGAGGGGAAAGAAATCCTAGAAATGGCCAGTTGTTAGCCTGAATACTGTGTTTTTAATAGAACTATGCCGATCAATGATGCAATGCATGAAGTCATTGCCAACAATGCTGAGAAATTTTATCCCTCCACCACGCAGCAATGAATGCTCATTATGAGAATCCGCTAAATGAGTTATCAGAAGAATTATCAGACCCATCGAATGAAGCTCACATACCTAAGGAAGCAACATTCAAGGAGCTACATAATATGGTCGACAGGATTTCATCGTCCTGGTGCCATCTTCATTGTGGTTGTAGAAATTCTCTTGGCCTCCTATTCCTGCATGATCTGTCACAAATTAGCAGAATTGCAGTCCCCCCCAGAGGTCCACGAGAGGCAGGCCTAGATTTCCCACCTTCAGTTGGAGAAATGGAAGGGATGAAAGTTGTTGCGTCCAATCTATTTATAGTGCACTATTTTTGGTGAATGTTCCCTTGTTTGCAGTTCATCACGAGGCAGTCCAGTTTGAGAGGCCATGCGTGGCTCTGTTCAACTTGTCCGCAACGCAAATGACGGGAATGGATGTTGGGTACTGCTTAAGAATCAGGAGTCATCACCTTAGGTGGAAAGTCACCAGGCTCTCAATCACAACCTCCCGTATTACCATTTCCCATATATAGCATCTTAGTTACGAGTTACGACTGATAAAGCCAACAAATTGTTAAATTACTTGTGAATTTTGATTCTGGTCAGTCCCATAATACATGGTTTGATTTGAGATTCAATGCACCAAGATGATCTTAACTTGCTGCACACGGAGGCCCTGCCCCCCTGTTTTAGGAAAATGGGTAGATCATCCATTATATTGCACAGTTTCATATTTACATAGGAAATACGATATTTGCTGGACTAGAGGGCTCTTCATATTTTCCATTTTTCTCGTTTGATTTTAGACCACAAAGGCCTCGCTCCGATTCCATTTACTTGTAATTTCACTTTGGTTTCTACTTTACTTGTCCAAAACATAGAAAGCTACAGAATTGGGAGAAATTTTGGCTAAATACAATGAAATAGTAGGTCTTTTCAAGACCCACAATGCACCCGTATACAGTCATACAGTAACATTTATCTTCAAAGTACCACATATTGTTCAAACAAGGTGAACTAACTTTGTTGCAGTATGAGAACTGACGACAAGCAGAAAAGAATCATGATGACTTTATTATGGTATAAACATTTTGCCTCGCATCTTTACAAGCTCAACATTCTTTTCTTCCTTCTTTTTTTTTTCCTTTTTGAATGAAATCATCAACCTTTCTTTTTTTGTTGTGTAAATGCAATGCTACAAGTGTGTCAAAGAATTACACAATACACAAACAAAGAATGAAAAAAGTTCTGTGGTACGACTTCTCCAATAAAAAAAATAGTCCATCCAAAAAAAGCTGTACATGTCCTTATGATGCTTTTACCTGCAATCAGGAAGCTTGTGGTTATTTTGAACTTCTCATTGTGTTATACTGTGGCGTGACTATATGTTGTTTAAGACTTTTATGAATAAAAAAGAACTCACCGTGTTAAGGTGCTTCTCATGAATCTGCAATGCTCCTCTGCATGCCTTTTTTGCATCCAGACTACCAGTGATTTCATTTAAAATCTGTTTGCAGGGCGACATATACACAACATAAATTTCTTTCATCATCATCATAGAGAGAGAGAGGGAGGGAGACAGACAGAGAGAGGACCTTGACAACATCGTCTAGACCTTTTGCCTCACCCAGTAACTTCTTATTTCTAGCCTCTATAACACTAGCTACAACAAAGACAGATAGAGGGATCTGGTCATCTTTCTTAGCTGCTTGCAATGTTTTCCGCTCAAACTTTCCACACTGTCCTAGAACACTTTCATCCTTTGTGTTTGCGCTGGATGTGCCAGTGCCACTTTCCAACATCGAAAAGAGATTTGGATTGTACTCCATAGACCACATGAGCTGCAACATTTGAAGTTGTACAGTAGTGTTTCATGCATAAACCAATACATATTTCTAGCATTACTGGGTCTATACTTAGAAGTATAACAAAAGTAATGATTTGATATTAGTGGTACCCAGATTGAATTGTTAAGAATATGCATTACTTATAAAATTTATTATAATTTCTTTGTCCAGACAACTTACCTCCCAAAGGTACATTGTATCAACAAACGAGAATTCCCTACGGAAAAGAACCATCAGCATTCGGAAGGCAAATAAGTATTCCCCTCCATCAAGATTTTCTGCATAGACAATATTTTATCAGAGCATACATACATGCTCCCTTACTGTAAAATGTACATACTGTTTTCTTTGAGCCATTGAGTAAACATGTAGCTCCAGTGATTGTACCTAAATGTTCATGCAGCTTTGGATCAATAGATTTCATTATGGTTGACAAGGTAGTCAGTTGAGCTCGAACTCCAATGGAAGTAGAAGTACTTTTGAAATTTCCTCGCTGCATAGTTAGAAGGTAGAAACTCAGGCTTTTACATACTCCAGAATTGTATATGCGTTGTGTGGCCTAGAAGACCATAGTTTTTTTTTCTGTTAATATCTGGAGTACATCAAATAGCTACCTAACATGGATTCAAGCCTGGTGTTCTGTTGTTATTTTTATTAAATACATGTCTCTTGACAATTTTTTGGCAAAGAAATCCTGATGACCAATTCACGCAGCTTAACATTAAGCAAAGCCAAATTAGGGACATATGCTACACAGTAGCCATGCTAATTTATGCACGTGTGCGCAGGGGAGGAGGGGGTGGGGGGGCAGAAGGACAAGCACGCTGATTAATGTAGCGTACAATAACCATCTTGACTTATTGTGTTATAAGTGCAGTTCTATAGTATCTAACTTCTCGATCTTATAATGTCATTACATCACATATACCAAAAAAAAAATCAACTGAAAGTTTACTATACAGTATGTTAGCAGAATACAATCAAGGATATGTACATTCATGTTCAATGAATAAAAGGTTAAGTATGCAAGGGTACTTACCACCCTGCGCATTAGACGCTCAAAGCACCAAAAAGCATCTGCTTCATGTTCCAGAATGATTGATATTGGTGAACAAAGATCACTCATTCCTGCATAGGAGGATTAAGCAAGTTCAAACAACTACACATTAAGCAAAGTATAACATGATAAAGCATTGTATAACTAAACTAGGTTAACAGAAAAATATCTATTTCAACAATGTAACTCACCCTGACAATAACCTATGTCTTTATCAATCCATGAATACACTGCAAGAATGTCCCACAACCTTGCCAAATTCTCTTGTCTCTCATAATAAACAAGTACACGATCAGTACGGTTAACATCAAGACCTACAATTGAATAGTGGAAAATTAGATAAATAAAAATTATAGACACCAGTCATCGGCCTAATTATCCCAGGCCTATTGGAGGGGACGTTTGGGCAGCCCAAGTGCAGACTAGCTACCTCCTTGTCCCACGCGCAGGCTGAATTACATATCATTACTGAATAGGCAGGTTTACGGGGTAGTGCTCTCTGTCTCTTGCCTCCCCCTTGACGAAAGGCTCTGGGAAGCCCATGATAGATATAGGAGATGCTGAAAAAAGAGCAACAGTGCTTACCAATCTGGTGTAGAGTAAGCTTCCAATCAATAACTTCTTTTGGGAGTGGTGCGCCATTGTTTTGCTGTTCAGAACCTGCTGCTCCTCCATCGGAGTTAGGATTTTCGATAGGTTGACCATCTTCTGTTATTACAGGCATAGTGATTACCCTTCCACTACCGACTGTTGTGTCCATTTCTCGGCACTTTGATTTCAGTTGCTCGTACTCTAACCTATCAAAATAAGAAAATCAGTATATTCCTCATCTTTGGATATGATGTGTAAATAGACTTCAATAGTACGTGAGCCAAATAAAACAGTGCTGAACTTCTTGAAGAACAAAACAGTGTGCCATGATGCAGTGCCCAGAGTTTTTTCTTAGGAAAAAAAAAGGGATCTGCTTTCCTTGGTTATACAAAATGATGTGCTGCAATTAAAACTGACATATTTTAGACGTGAAGAAGAACAAGCATGTTTAAACCAAAAAGGAAAATGCAACAGCAGAAAAACCTTCGCTGCTGTCGCAGTTGGTTGCGCTGTTCAGTAGTGCTTTTAGGGTCATAGCAGCCCAGCAAAAATTCCCAAACTTCTCCTTTGATTGTTGGGTGGACTCCCTGTTTGCACATCCAAAAATAAAGACAATACCATGGCAGAATGAATCTAAGGAATCACATGACATAGTAACGATTCTCGGCATAAAAAAAGAACACATATTAGCAGTGAAGGCCATAATAGGGACACACCATATTGAAAAATCATCATTGAGAAGAACAAGAAGAAACGTACAGAGGACTATATTAGAACACATGGAGTAACCTCTTGGAAAGGTCATAGGATATAGGTAAGCCTGTTTTATGGGTCAATTCTATTTCTTCTTAATTGAAAGGCAAAGCTCCTGCCATTGCGTTCAGAAAAAAAAAAGTTAAGCCTGTTTTATAAGGAGAGTGCAGCCATGTAGGTGAACTTGCTACGTTAAGCAAAACCAGAAGGAGAAATTAATGAACAAGAAATTGAGTACAAGGAGAACATGTTAGCAATGAGACTGAGGAAAGGTACCAGAGGTTGGAATGCATATAGTTGCCTGTTGGAGAGGTCATAAGGTATAGGCAAGTTAGTTCCATAAAAGAGTGTGTAGCCATGTAGGTGTCCTTGGTTAAAGCAGTAAATAGCTATGACTAGGTTTTGCCCATCAAACCTTGTGTTGACTTATGGAACAGGTTGAGCAAGTCAAAACATAAAAGAACATCCAATAGGGATTCCTAATCTTCATTTTGCGTGAAAAAATTCTCGATGGTTTTAACAGCCTCCTGAATAACAGCTCTGTACTTCAGTATGCTACTAACACAAAATGCATGTAAACTTTCTGAGTATGAGACATATATCACTGAAAGAAGTACAAAGGTCATGAATGAATCTGGATAAAGCATAGCTTACCCCATGTTGCACTCTTTTGATCATTCCAGTTATGTCCAGAACACCTTCCTCATTGTGGAGAAGCTTCCATCTCCTTGGACTGAGGGTCAGGCCAGGCTGCCAATAGGGACGAAACAAAAGGGCGCTTCATGAATAACTAGTCAATTAATGCAGCTAGCGATCAGTGTACATCAATACATGGCATCAACTGATCTCAGTCATCAGCATTCCTGGCAATTCGATTTGACAGGTAAAGCAGAAAATTTCATTAAAAGGTATCATTTTTCGACATTCCATATTCATATGTAACCACTAGATTGCCCTCAGGTTTCTGAATTACCCTACTAGTTAAACTTATTTGCTCCCATAAGCGCCTTCAATCTGACTGAAACAGTCGCCCATTATACCTCACTAGATTGATTCATCATTTCAGTCTGGCTATCTATCAGTTCCACTTCATTCAGTAAGACTACCACCAGTCTAAAATTAGATCTTATTACGTACCAATTAGATCTCGCCCACTAAACATTGGAGCCGGAGAGCAGCTGATAATAATTAATAATAATAACTGGAAAGAAAAAAGGATGGGAAAGAAATACCCGGGGCTTGAAGCGCGTCTTGGGGGCGTCGTCGCGGCAGTCGGGGCGGATGGGGTAGACGGTGTCCGGATCGATCTGCATCTCTGGATCATTGTAGCAGCAGGCCAGGAGCCTCATCTTGACTGCCCCCAAATGCAAACGCAACCAGTGGAAGAAGATGCGAGGATGAAGTGAAGTTCCTCGCGCTCGGGTGGGAGAAAGATCGCTTCGCGGCCAAGAACGGGGCCGATTCGGGAAAGGTTAACCGTCTCCTGGTCCTCCTCTGCCTCTTCACGTTTGGTGTTCTGAGAGCCTAGAGAGAGAGAGAGAGAGAGAGAGGGCGGAAGCTACAACGGCTAAAATTGGGCAGGGAGGGGGATGTGAGAGAGAGAGAGACGAGCGGAAGGGAAGGGAGGGGAGAGACGGGAGATACAGAGAAGAGAATCACAGACGGCTGCTGACCAGTTTTACTGCCAACGGGCCGGGCCCGTGCCAGGCACGGCCCGAAGGGGGTCGGGCCGGCACGGCACGCCGTGCCACCCGGGCCGTGCCGAGGCGGGCGTCGTGCCTGACCAACAGCCCAGGCACGGCCTGCTGGGCCGTTTTTCGGGCCGGGCCGGCCCGAGAAGCACGGCCCATCCAGCGTACCGGGTTGGCCCGAGGCCCACAGAGAGAGGGAAAAGGAGAGCAGGAGGCAGGGCGGCCGTCGCCGGCGTGCTCGTTGCTCGCCCCCGAGGCAGATCCGGCCGCCGATGCGCTCCCTACTCGCCCCCGAGGCAGATCTGGCCGCCGACGCGCTGCCTGCTCGCCCCCGAGGCACATCCGGCCGCCGACGCGCTCCCTGCTCGCCCCCGAGGCAGATCCGGCCGCCAGCGCGCTCGCCCTGGAGGTGGGGCCGCGTGGGGAGGCATGGAGGTGGCCGCAGCCACCGGAGCGCTCTCCCTCGAGGCCCTCGATGCCAGATCTGGCGAAGAGAGCAGGCGGGCATAGGGGATTCGGTGGACCGAGCTCGAGCCTCGAGGTAGTGGAGGGACGGAGCTCGGGCACGCCGCGCTCGCTCCCGAGGCGCATCCTCGCGAAGGAGAGGAGCCCGCAGCGGCGCACCCCACCGGCAAGTTGCGGAAAGGGAGCGAGGGAGAGAGGTGATACGACGCTGCCGTGTGGAAGAGAGGGAGCGAGGCGAAGGCAAGAGGGGCGAGGCTGCTGCTCGCGACGTGCGTGGGAAAGGGGGAGCGGCGACTTTGTGAGTGCAGCGCGGTTACGAGGAGGGGTTGCGCCTGTGCGTGGGAGGGGGGAGTTAGAGTTAGGGGCGATGGGCCTTTAGCAGGCCATGGGGGATTGGGGGAGGTCGGGCCGCTACCAGGCCTGCGGTTGTTGGCCGGGCCGTGCCGGGCTGGCACGTCGTGCCTGGGGTAAGGCCCAGGCACGGCCTGCTACTCCGGGCCGGGCCGTGGTCGTGTCGGGCCAAAAATGCGGGCTTCGTGTCGGCCATCGTGCCGCGGGCTACATGGACATATATAGGTCTTGTTTAGTTTTAAAATTCAGAATTCAAAAAGTGCTACAGTAAAACTTGCGGCACATGTATGGAGTACTAAATATAGACGAACAAAAAAACTAATTGCACAGTTTGTGTGGAAATTGCGAAATGAACGTTTTAAGCCTAATTAGTCCATGATTTGACACTAAAGTACTACCGTAACACTTCTGATAATGACGGATTAATTAGTCTTAATAAATTCGTTCCGCTGTTTCCAGGCTAGTTGTGCAATTAGTTTTTTTTTGTTCGTATCCGAAAACCCCTTCCGACATCGTACGAAACATCCCATGTGACATTTTTACCAAAAACTTTTCGGAACTAAACGAGGCCCAGGTTGACAGAATGTGTGGGACTGCCTGCCGATCTATTAGAGATTTTTGTTAAGGGAGGTGTTTTAAGTTTCTGGGGTGAAAAATTTGGGGTGTCATATTGGATGTTTCGTGAGATATCGGAAGGGGTGTTCGGATACTAATAAAAAAACTAATTACATAACTCGCCTGGAAACCGCGAGACGAATTTATTAAGCCTAATTAATCCGTCATTAGCACATGTTTACTGTAGCACTACATTGTCAAATCATGAATTAATTAGGCTTAAAAAATTTGTCTAACAAATTCATCGCAATCTGTGTAATTAGTTATTTTTCGTCTACATTTAATACTCCATGCATGTGTCAAACATCCGATGTGACGAGGTAAAAAATTTTGGGAGAAGAACTAAACAAGGCCGCTTATCTGCCCAATTTGGTCAGATCATCAGAAGGAAATCGTTATTTCGTTTATGTCGACCACTTGTAGATCCTGGAATATTTGTTCCCCCATTTCTATTTTTTTTCCCTGATCCGATCATCCGATCGCTAAGAGACGTGCGCATGACTAGGTAAGCTACGCGGCTTCAATTCCGCCAACTGCAACATGTTCCATAGCAAGTAATGTCAACACAGAGGAAGACACATACACACGTTACTGACCGGCTGGACCTCTGTATACTGAGCCAATGTCATTGCAAGCACCAGGGCGGGCTAATCAGCTCAATATATAGGTTGCTGAAACAAAAGCAGAAACAGAATACAGTATGGTGTATCTATGATGATCACCGCACGATTTTTTTTATCGATAATCAGCACAGAAAGCTACCGCTACCAACCCTAGAGAAAATGGCTAACTGCCGTCGTCCAGCTGGCAATTGATAGGCCGCCGGCTCCTCTTCTGGCAGAAATTCCAACATGTACCCACCTCTGATTTCCAAATGAAAGCTGCATTCCAGCAGGCATCACAGCGAACAATTCGGATACGTGTGTAGACTGGGTTTGGACTATGCACTCGAAATCTTGGAAGCCAGTAACTCGCATGTCATTATATCGTTCGTACATGCAGAGCGGCCAGATCCGGATACCGGCACAATGTTGTAGAAAGGAACTTTGTCAGTTCTCGTGGAACTGTTGTCTTCCGCAAGCTCGGCGAATGCCTCGGAAAATGCTCCTGATATTGCATCTGCCGCCACCGAGAGATCAACCGAATAGTAGAACCTCAGCATCTGCATGTTTTATAACACAGAAATGCTGGTTAGGATACATGAATGCAGAGCTACCATTCAAAAAAAAAGAGCTACCAAGTAACTATTCGACAAACTTACCGTTATACTGTCCCAGGAAAATTTGTTATCCGCCAGGATCTTCACGGTCTGGAAAGCACAGAATCTAGCCATAGTTTTCAAATTCTCTCTGCGGTATAGCTGTCCAGCTGTAGAACAGATCTTCGATGTGATATCATCTGTGAGCGACACCACAGCAGAACAAATTCTCCCACCAATTGTGTGGACCTGGCAACATGAATCATGCAACTCAGAGTATAGTGCACTCAAATCAGTCCAAGCTTTGCTCAGTGTTGGCAGTGGAACTCCAGTCTCCATCTCTATGGTAGCAACCCCATCATCATTGGAGGGGACATACAATATAGGCTTTACCTCCACATGTGCTCTTAAAAAGGGAAAAAAAAACATTCGGACAAAGTTCAGAAAACCATCTTATTGCACATTTCAAATATATCAGTCCAAAGAATATTGTTTTTTTGATCGGATATAAAAGGGAAGATGTACATACCCTTTTGGAAGATCTGGTGCAAATACATATAGAACAGTTGGAGATTATACAGCTTTCGAGCAATCCCAATGAGTAATATAAGAACTCTTCAATGTCTGTTCAACTTCTTCCTTCTCGCTGGATGTCAACTGTGCAGAGCAGTACACCAGAAAGTGTATGGCCGAGGAATATATAGAGCAGCTAAAGGCATTAGCCACAGCTTCACTATTTTTTAGTGCTGATTCTAGTTCAGCTCTTGGACCTCCAGGACAGAGCTTCATCGTAGGAGGGTCAAGCCCCAGCTGACCAGCCATATAGAGAATCTCTTCATAAAGAGTTGCCTAAAAGGAAAGAGATCAAAACATTATGACCTAAAATTAATATCTTACCCAAAAAAATAACTAAAAAAAGACAAGCAACACGTTATATTGTGAAACCACCATTCCCAAGAAAATGGGCTGATATTTCACATCAGAGGGCGCATATGCAAAATTGCTATCAACGCGTGCATCTTGTACCTGGCTATAAGGTCCAATGCAACTAGGAGCCCAGCAAGAGATGCTTTGCACATGTAGAACTCTCTTTACCACCTCATTTGAAACTAGAACTTCCACATATGCTTTGCCCAACCCACCCTGAACTAGTGGCAATTCAATTGTACTGCGCGAAGGAACACCCAGGTAGCATTTCTTTTCCGTAATAAAGCTGACATAAACTTCATTGGCCAATCCAAATTCCTTCATGCTTGAAATGTAGAGGTGAACATATAAAACATTCACCCAACCTAACCATTCTTCCTTGAGCTGATTTTCAATTCTGCTCAAAACTGCTACAAGGTCTGCCTTCAGGCCTATTGATGCAATAGATTATTAAATGAATGTTCCACAAAGAAAGAAACAATAGATGTAATGAGGTGTTCCTGTCACCGTGTCACGTGGTGCAAAGAACAATGCCAATCGAATAACATAGAATGACAGTATGCACCTTCCGAAGCTCTGGATGGATCCTGAATCCAACAGCCAATTGAACGTAAATTCTTCCCTGTCTTTGAGATACATAGGTCTATATTGGTACAAGCATCAACAGCTGGTCTTGGGGACTGTTTTTTTTTTTTAGAACGAAGGTCTCCCCTGCTTTATATTTCAAAAGCAAACAACAATTCAGTACCAGCGTTTTCGGCGCGCCCGCCTTACAAGAAAGTCTCAAGGCAAAACAGCACTAACACTGACATCCACAGAAGCAGCTTGATCACTTCGGCACTCCAAACTCACATCGCTGGAGACCAAAAGCGGAGCATCCAATTGCCCCCACCTTGATGACGAACCCTCCTGTGCATTCCACTCGATCTGCGGCGGCAACAAAGCTTCCTTTTCCAGCAGACTGGCTAGCTCTTCCACTTGCTTTCCCACCTTCGGCTTCATCATCGGTATCCATCTTCTTGTCATCTTGACCACCAGCATCAACACACGCTTCATCCCTGTCCATGGCACCCCCTGAAAGCAAATCTCATTTCTTATTTTCCACATTGACCACATGACAGCCGAGGACACAACATTAGTCAGTTCATGCTTTTTATTAGCCAACCACAAACGGGCTACTGAACCATAGCTGTCCCCCAGATTCACCCCCAATAAGACTGAAACCAAACGCCAGATCAACCTGGCGACACAGCACTCAAAAAACAAATGAGTAACAGATTCTAGTTCATTGCACAGCAAACAGGTAGGATCACTTACCTCCTGTCGTTTGGCTAAATTGTCCCTGGTTAACACTCTGTTCTTGGAAACCAGCCACAAGAAAAATTGTACCCTGGGAGGCACACTCAAATTCCAGACAGAGCTAACATAGACTGGGGCAACACCTCTAAAGGAAATGACCGCATACAGAGACTGAACTTCATATTTACCAGACGAGGTATAAGCCCATATAATGTGATCCTCTTCTTCAGAGAACGAAAGATCATCCATTAGGGAAACTAGTTCCCACCACAGGTTCATCAAATTCGCTGAAACTGTTCTTCTAAAAGTCAGTTTCAGTTCCAAACCATCCCACACATCACTAAGAGTTTTACCTTGCTGTTCATTAATAACATACAATGGCCAATACATGATAGCCAAACTGGTATTCCCTACCCAGGTATCTTCCCAAAACCTTATCTTCTTACCGTTTCCCACAATCCATTTAACCCCCATATGGGCAGCTTGTGCAGCCCAAAGAACCCCTTTCCAAAAAGGGGAAGCTCCTACCTCTGAACAACAGAAGATGTTAGGGTTATTGGACCTATACTTGGAATCCAAAATTTGAGTCCAGATGGCATTATTATTTAGCTGGTATCTGAAGATCCAGGAACATAACAAGGCCAAGTTTAAACTCCTTAAATCAGGAATCCCTAAACCCCCAAAATCTTTTTTCTGGGCCACCAATTGCCAATTTGCCAAATGGTACCTCTGTTTGTCCTCATTGTTATTCCATAAGAAATGTCCCATCTGAGAGTTAATCATATCTATAGCCCATCTAGGGAACTTTATTATGGATAACAGGTAAATGGGGATACTTGCAAGGCAGGCTCTTAAGAGAGTTAGCCTCCCAGCGTATGACAGCAGTCTTCCCCTCCAACCAGCAATTCTTTTGATAAACTTATCAATCACAGGTTGTATGTCCACTCTTCTCAACTTGGTAAAATGTAGAGGGACACCAAGGTACTTAATAGGAAAGTCACTCAATTTGCAACAAAAAACTTTAGCATACTCATTAGCATTCTCAAGGCTTAAGCCAATAGTCAGCAAATCACTCTTGTCATAATTAATCTTCATCCCTGACATCTCTTCAAAACAGACTAACAACCATTTCAGAGTTTGTGCTTTTTCAATATTAGCTTCTAAGAACAAAAGAGTGTCATCTGCATATTGCAGACTGACCACTCCCCCATCCATAACTTGGGGCAATAAACCAGAAATCAAATTTTGTCTGGCAGCTTTTATAAGCATCCTAGAAAAAACATCTGCTACAAGATTAAATAACAGGGGAGACAAAGGGTCCCCCTGTCTGAGCCCTTTACCAGGTTTAAAAAACACACTATTTTCATCATTAATTCTGATGCCAATTGAGCCCCCCTGAACTGTACTTAAAATCCAACTAATCCATTTGGGACTAAAACCCCTAGCTGTAAGCATATCTTTAAGAAAACTCCAGCTAACCCTGTCATACGCTTTTTCATAATCCAACTTAAGAATTAGCCCCGTCTCCTTCTGTTTATTTATTTCATGAATGATCTCATGTGCAGCTACGACACTCTCAAGAATGTATCTGCCCTTTATAAAAGCTGTTTGGTTAGTCGCTATCAATCTATTTGCTACAATCATCAACCTATTATTCAGCAGCTTAGAAAACAGCTTGAAACTGCAATTTAACAGACTTATAGGTCTGAACTTTTTCAAAATTTTGGCATCAGGTTCTTTTGGAATTAGAGTAATCAAAGCATAATTGATTCTTTCCAAATTTAAATTGTTATTCTCAAAACTATTCACCAGGTTCAACAGATCAGCCTTAACGGTGTCCCAGAAAACCTGATAGAATAGAAAAGGAAGCCCATCAGGGCCAGGTGCCCCATCAGCATAAGAACTAAACAGAGCCACCCTCACTTCTTCTTCTGTGAAAGGAGCTGTCAGTAGCTCATTTTCCACAGAGGTGACTTTCTCATTCTCTTCCCAAAAATCATCCCCCAGACTAATATTTGAATCAGGTTCTTTCCTAAATAATGACTTATAAAAGTCCACAGCATGCTCTAACATTTTGTCATTCTCCTCTACCCAACCATCTGGAGTCTCTAGGCCCACAATCCTTTTTTTTCTATTCCTTTGATTAGCCACAGCATGAAAATAAGCTGTGTTCTTATCTCCCTCTTTAATATTTCTATCCCTTGACCTCTGTTTAGCTTTAATTTCTTCCATTCTCCAGATGGCCTCAAGGTCCTCAGAGATTTTTTTCATCCTCATTTTCTCCCCTGGTTGCAAACCTTCTTTTTCTAACTTCGTATCTAACATATCCAACTCCTTAAGGAGTTCCTGTTTCATCTTCCTAATCTCCCCATTAACATTAAGAGCCCACCCTTTCACTTTTTTCCTAATCAATCTCACCTTGAACTGCCAAATATCTAGAGGATCTGAAAAAACACATGGAGTATTCCATATTTTCATAACCAGGTCCTTAAAATCAGGCTGTTCCAACCACCACTTTTCAAATCTAAAAATATTTTGTTTTTTCTTCTCCTGACAACCTAGATTCAAAATTAAAGGAACATGATCACTAACAGCCCTAGCTTTAACAGAAACAAAGGAAAGAGGATACTTCTGCTCAAACATAGTGTTGTAGAACACTTTATCTAAAGCAGCAAAAATAGGTTGATCTTGGTTGTTCGACCACGTAAAAGATCTAGAAGAATTTTTAAGTTCTATCAACCCAAACTTATTGATCCAGTCTTGAAATAGATCAGCCCATTTCTGATCAATGTTACCATTACTTTTTTCTTTAGCACTGGTTATGAGATTAAAATCTCCTCCTAATACCGTAGGCCCATCCCAGTTAGCTAGGATATTTTCTAGTTCTTGGAGGAACTCTAATTTACCCTCCTCATAAGGGGAACCATACACCACCACTAATCTCCAAATCAACTTATCTTGGGAATTCTTAATCATCACCGAAACAGAATACTTACCATCCTTCCAGGCTAAGGCCTCAAACTTACTCTCATTTAAACCTACCAGGATACCACCAGCAGTTCCAACTGCAGGGAGGCAGTGCCAGCAAAAACCTTTATGCACATACTTAAGAAAAGAGTCCTGGAAACTTTCTTTTTTTGTCTCTTGAAACCCAACAAAGTCTAAATGATTATCCCTAACAAAATCAGTTATGCATTGTAAGCGACCCTCTTTATTCAGGCCCCTAACATTCCAAAAAGCCCCTATCATTATTATCTAATTTTGAATTAATATCCTTGCCTTTAGAGGCACCCTGGACCCAAACAGGATCAGAAACCCCTGTATTTTCCTTGTTAAGAATATTGCCACTACTATTTAAAGGAGGAAAATCCTCATCTATAAACACAGACTCTAGACTATCAGGGAGGTTAACCTCTGGATTATTTTCCTCAAACCTTTTTCTCTCTTCTAACTCTTTGGATTTCAGACTATCAATAGTCTCATTCACAAGTAAAGTATCTACCCCAAAAGAAATGTTAACACAACTTGCCTTGTTAAGTAAGGCCGCATTATCTTCATAAGCAAAGGAATATTTTGTATAAGTACCTTTCTCAAGATTTTTGGCTTTCTTGAGATCCTGAGCTTTTTCTATCATAGATCTTCCATCTTCAGGTACTCTCCTGGGTCGGGGAGCCCTTAGAATAGGCCCCCAACCAGTCTTCCTCTTTTGGTTTTTCTTGGGCCCTCCATTACCGCTGAATTTGTCTTCTAACTCTTCTATCTTCTTAGGCAGGATCCCAGATTCTTCCAGAGAAAACACCTCTTCTTCTTCTTCTTCTTCATCAACCCCTATCTCTTCTTCCTCTCCCGACATCTCCAGTTCCATCCTTTCCAACAGAGTAGAGCACTCCTCAGCAGCTGAATCTTTCTGTGCTAGCTTCCTGAACTCCACCCATTTTGAGTGATTTGATTCCTCCTCAATTAGCTTGTAAAACTTGTTCACTTCAATGGAGCAATCCGCGATCACCGACTTACGCTGCTCAGGTGTTTTCCACATATCAGTGCCCCCCTGTGTGTCCCAACCACACCCTTTGTCAGAAATTTCCACATCTGTATCCACCACTGCACAACCTTTACTTGGAGAATGGAGCTCAGGCTCCTGCCAGTCACTGTTGTCCTTAGTAATTGATACACCAGGGTTCAGAACGGCATCAATGCCTTTCTGTCCATCTGCCACCACCTTCCTCCCAGCTGTAAACAGCGTAGGATTACTACTATCCATCAACCACCTCAGATGCTGATCCTGATCCATCACCATGTTCACTGTCTTACTCCCCTGACTGTTGCTTGATTTCTGGGAAGGTGTCTTCAAATTAGAGTTTCCGGGTGAATTGTCCTGATTAGGTTCCTTTTCAGTATCAGTATCATAGAGATCATCTGCCTCCTCATCCAATCCACCCTTTTCATCATCACCCCCATCATTCCCATCATCATTACCTCCATCATTTTTAGATCCTTTTTCCTCGTTCTGCTCCAATTCCACTGTGAACTCTACAATGTGTAGCTTCTTGTTGAATTCAAACAGCCTCTCCCTTGGTATCTTAGTGTAGTCTCTAACAGCCACTTTCACTCTAACAGTTTCATAGAAAGTCTTGAACAGCATTGACCAGTCTACTTCCACCAAGAGACCAAAACCAGAAGCAATTTTGGGCAAAGACTCTCCAATGACACCATTTGGGTGGTATACCATTCATCCTTACCCACACTTCCTGTAGCTCACCATAAGGTTTCATATCACCAAGCCATTCTAAAACCTCTACTTGGACACCATTCTTCCTGAGGTTGAAAGATGGATAGTTCTTTATATCTGCAACCTTTTTATGTGCTGGAAATCTCACCAGAAAATTTCCTTTCTCCAACTCCCTTATCTGCCACGGCCATTCCTTGCAGTAAATTTCAGACAGTTCAAACTCGAGCTCAGCCAGACTAATCTCACCAGCTTTAACTCTGACCACACCACAATTTGTCAGGTTCAACCACTGAGTAGACTCAACATCTGGAACCTCCAAGTGATAAAAACCTAGACCCAGACCGGAACTACCCACATAAGCAGCAATAGGGTGATCTCTCTTCCAAGCTGGACAGGCATTCATATGATGACCAGGAACTCCACAGATAAAGCAGACCTTAGGTTTTGTGCAATTTCCAACAAAATGACCGGGCTCCCCACAATTGTAACAGGTCATCTTCCTATACCTAGGATCAATATAGAACGGGGGAATCTCAGGATTCTCAGTACCTTGTCCACCATCCTGTTTAGCTCCACGCCTGGGAGGAGGATGTGGTTGTTGCCTGGGCAACGGCTGTTGACGTTGTGGCTGCCAGGGCGGTTGTTGTTGCCGAGGGAGTGGTGGACGCGGCGGCGGAGCAGGATTAGTTTGACTCTGTCGCGGTGGCGGAAGATCTCTCTGCTGCCGCTGTCCCGGGTCCTGCCATCCCTGTCTCTGGGGTTGCGGCGGAGGAGGGTACCTCGGTTGATTTTGCTGGATGGGTCTCTGATTGCGCGGTGGGGGTGGGCGATTTGGTTCCGGATGCCAAACCCAGTGGCCGCCGTCCGCCATTGCTCGCTTCACCACCTCCTTGTACGACTCCTTCGCCTTTCGCTGACTCCAAATCTCCCCAAAACTGATCCTCACAGCCGGCTTGTCAATCCGATCAGATTTCCGCACCGGGAAGCAATCCTCCGAAGTGAAACCCTTCTGCTCAACCAACTCCTTCCGAATCCAGAAGAGATGCGCAGAGTTGCTGTTGCTTGAGGTGGGCGAAACCCTAGCCGCAACCGGCGGCGGTGGGGAGTCGATGGCCCAGAGTTGGCCAAAAAACTCGAGAATGACCTCTTCCTCCTCAACCACCGAAAGCCCCGGTCGCGTCCTATCCTCATGGACGACCTCTCCCTCTTCGCTGACTAGTGGGGGACACGCACCTTCTCCCCTCTGGCGTGTGGAACCCGTCGCAGGCTGGGGCCGCGTGGTCAGCCAGGGTGGGTGCGGCCATGGGGGTGGGTCAAGGTCGGGGTTTCGTCGCGATGTGGGAGACGACACGGGAGCCATCTTTTTTTTTATTTTTGTGTCAAATGTTTTCCATGGCATGAATTGTTGTGATAGATCTTGTTTTGTCGCAGTGTCTTGGGGACTGTTTTTCTTCCACATCAGCGTGAGTGATAACTTCATCAACCTCATATAGACAACTAGAACTCTCTTGAGTAACAGAACCATCCTCAATTCTATCGGATGAATCTGGCTTGTGCTCAAGATGAAACACTCGTGGATGAAGAATTCCAACAGAAGCAATGGAGTCAGCAGAGTGGAGTATCACTTCAGAGTCATCGAGAATAATTCTTGCATTCTGTAAGTACACACATGTTAAGGCGCAAGAAATTTGACATGGATGGTTGACAAAAATCGATAAATATGTTCAGCACGTAGACAGTAAGAACTAATAACAAGTCGCCATGTGATGCAATGGTTAGAGTCTATTACACAGCATTCTAGAACAAGTGGCATCAGGTTTTCAGTTAGCTCCTCAAAGGCTCAGACTTACATGAAATAGAGGGCAGTCAAGAGTTAGTGTTTCATATTCTCCACCTTCACCACACACATTGATTCCATAACTCCTAATAGGGCATAAGAAAACAAACAGAGAAATTAAAAGCTGAGTATAGACAAAATAAACTATCTAGTATTTATTTAGAGAATCATTTGTGAGAAAAACAAACATGAAGATAAGGGTAAAATTACAATCTATGTTATCTCATATCTTGAGACTACTTGGTTATTGATCAGAGATCACTAGAAGATGCTAGTACCTTAGCTCAACTAATACATAAGTTGGATGACTTCTGATAAAGGGACAAGAAACAACTATTTTAACATGAATCCTCCTAAGTGGGGGATAGACTGATACACATATGGTAGGTGCAGGGTGGTGAGAAACATACTCATTCATTTGGAGCAGATGACACTTAAGTTCAGCCAGTTCTTTACCTAAGTGAGAAGAAGGTTTCAGCCCCAGTGCAGCAACCTACAAAGCTCAAGAAATCAGGCGCTCATTGTACTGCTACAAATGCTAAATCTTGTAAACATATGAATACAATATGTACCTTCACAATTATTGCCACGATGCCCCTTCTTATCTGTGTAAGCAGTAAACAGCATAGCAAGACTTATGTGAGCAGACATTCTTTCTGTGCTAGTTCAGGTGATCAGGTAAAAACAATAAACAGGACTTTTCGAAGTACCATTTCCTCTAGGAGCAAAGTCTGATCCTGCTTCCATAGATACGCCAGCGAGACCAAGCCCAGCCTCGAGCAAACACTCTCAACCCGGAGCCTCTGGTAATCGGATGCGATCGCACCTGACGACACTGCGCTGATGGATGGAATTTGCCGTTTAACCTCGCTCAACAGAGCAAACATATCTTCTACCTCATCACCCGCCGTGACACTATACTTGAGACCCTGATCCCTATACCAAAACAAAAAACAGAATTTGAATCCATGGAACCGGATCATTTGTAGAGCATCCCAGTCATAGGCCCGCAGAGATAGCTTGCCTTGTGGATCCACGAATGCGCCTCCGGAAAAGAGGCAGTCCCATGCATTTCGCGTAGCTCACCACAATCTGGTGCCCAACCTGAAGCCTCCCCGACCCCGGCCACAAGAAGCAGGAGCATCAGCAAGCGTCATCCAGATACCAGCAACTACTAATGGCCGAATTACAGAGCGAGCGCCAGGTGCCAGCGAGGGGAGGGAGCATACAGTTTGGTACATGTAGCTGTCGAGCTCATCGACGGAGTCGTCGAGGGGGATAAGATTAGCCAAAGCGACAACCTGCAAGCAACAGCAGAGTTCAACACGGTGCCAGTTGTGGGCGAGGGGCGGACGGAGTGCGGGGTGAACGAGTGGAGCCTTGCCTTGTGGCCGTAGTCCATGCATCGCATCATGACGAAGCAGCTGTCCTTGCCGCCGCTCACCAGCGCCACCACCTCCATCGCCTCCGGCTGCGGCTGGCCTCTCTCGCCCTCTCTCGCTCTAGGGTTAAGCTTAACCTAGAGTCCGTTCGCCGGCTGCGGAGATGGGCTCGGGCCACCCTGTTCCTCAACTCTGTGCGGCTGCTCAGGCAAGGGGAACGGGGAAGGGGCGGCGCAGACTCGGAGTCACGCACGCTGGCGCGGAGTCGGGAGGCGGAGGGGCGTGAAGCTCAGCCAGCTCAGACCTCAGGCAACACCCAGGTGCTGGCCTAGGGTTGGCCTATTGGGCCATGAATGAGAAGTGGTAAAAATTTTCTGGGCCAAAATCCGCAGGACTACCCTTTGAGCTGGCCAGAGTCTCACCGGTGGAAAAAAAAGTCCACATTACCTTCTTTAAATTTTATGAAAGTCTATTTTTTTTTTGACATTACACACAACAAAGTAGACGCCCACAACATGCACGTACACTCACTCCTATGAATACACGTACGTAAACCATACCCCTACGAGTATCTCCGAAGGACTGAGCCGGCAGATCTTGAAGTTCACGAAGTCACCACAGGCGACTCGCTGTCGAATGGAGCGTCGCCTACCACTTAATGCGTAGTGCCACCAGGAAAATGCGAACACCAGTGCCAAGTCGAGGACTTGAACCCTAGTAGACAGGTTCCACCACAAGGAACCCAACCAACTGATTTATGATCAGTTCGCATAGTCTATTTTTCTCTCTAAACTATAAAACCGGGTAAACCACCTCCTTAACTTTTAAAACCGTTCGTTTTACCTCCCTGACCGGTTATAAGCGATTTTCAAAGACGATTTTGTCTATTTCTTTTTTATTTAT
This sequence comes from Saccharum hybrid cultivar R570, assembly GCA_038087645.1. Classification (NCBI taxonomy): domain Eukaryota; kingdom Viridiplantae; phylum Streptophyta; class Magnoliopsida; order Poales; family Poaceae; genus Saccharum; species Saccharum hybrid cultivar. The sequence continues at coordinate 26,004,520 of JAQSUU010000198.1, forward strand.
TTCGGTTGAATCTTGAAAAATTATAGTAAATCATAGAAAAATCATAAAATGGAAAATTCTAATTTTGTTGGACTCTACGTGAGTAGATCTACACAGTGAACATATAATATGGTATGTCTTAATACAAATTTTTGTTGTAGTTTTAGATCTATGATTTGCTGTAATTAATTCATATCTCAGTTTTTATGGTCTAATTGTGGTGAATTTTTTATAGTGGAATAATTATTGTAAGCTTGAACTGTATTAAAGATTTCATACTCATTGGATTATCTAGTAAAGATTTCATACTCATTGGATTATCTAACTAAGTTCTACATGATTCAATGAGTATGAAATCTTTACTACAGTTCAAGCATATAATAATCAGGTCATCATAAAAATTTTACCACAATTGGACCATAGAAACTGCAGCTATGAATTAATTACAGAAAAACATATATCTAAAGCTATAGTAAAAAAATTTGTACTAAAACATATCATATTATATGGTCACTGTGTAGATCAACTCATGTGGAGTCCAACAAAATTTGATTTTTTATTTTATGATTTTTCAAATATTCAGCCGAAATAAATAAAAAAGAAAAAGACAAAACCGCCTTTGAGATCCGCTTATAACTAGTCAGAGAAGTAAAACGAACGGTATTAAAAGTTTAGGGAGGTGGTTTACCCGGTTTTAGAGTTCATGGAAGAAAAACAGACTTTCACAAAAGTAGAGGAGGTACTGTAGACTTTTTCCCTCATCAGTCAGCGTATAACATTTTCGCACTCGCATGCTCAGGGGGTGTTTAGTTGCTAGGGTTAAAAATTTTGGGGTGTCACATCGGATGTTTCATGAGATGTCGGAACTCGAAAGGGGTGTTCGAATACTAATAAAAAAAACTAATTACATAACTCGTCTGGAAACCGCGAGACGAATTGTAACATCCAGTCCCGACATACACGGCTCAGACCCACTCTACCGAAGAGTGGTCCCACCTGCGTAGCAACCTGCTTGAGCTTTCGTCCTCGCTTCACTCAAAACGGTTAACCGAAGATTACTACGCGTCCCTGACCCTGGTGCGATCTATCTCCCAGGATTCATCGGGGCACAGTGTTTCACGAGCTACAGTAAATCGCGTGAACAGTACTCGAACTGCAGCAACGCGAATTTGACCTGGCCCAACTCGCTGCTACAGTACCAACGTGAGCAGTGTCCGCGCAACAGTATCACGACGCTACAGTCCCGGAGTCCGGATGTACAGTAACATGCAGCTACAGTGCTCGTCCCGCTACCGCTGCTACAGTACTCGGCCCGTGGCTGAATTGGACTCGCTTGGTCCCTGGGGCTGTTACGATCACCCCTAAGGATTCGACGTCCCCGTCGAATACCAGATCGGCTTACCCTTTCGAGATACTTAATCCAGGATCCTCCTCTCTTGGCCACGTTTATGTGTTCCTGTGTCGGCGCATATGCCATGTCATGCCGTGTCCACGACAGGTCCACGCGCATGCATACATCATGCCCGCGCATCTGATCCCCACGTGCCCGTGAAATCGCGAGAGTCGGCTCTGATATCAAATGTAACATCAAGTCCCGACATACACGGTCCAGACCCACTCTACCGAGGAGTGGTTCCACCTGCGTAGCAACCTGATTGAGCTTTCATCCTCGTTTCGCTCAAAACGGTTAACCGAAGGTTACCACGCGTCCCTCGCCCGGTAACTAAGTGAATCTATTCACCGGTTGCACAGTATTTCACAGCTACAGTAACACGAGCGAACAGTACTCGAGCTGCACTAACGCGAATTTGGCCTGCCAACTCGCTGCTACAGTACCGAGCGTGGCCAGTGTCCGCGCAACAGTACCATGGCGCGAGTCCGGATGTACGGTAACATGCAGCTGCGGTGCTCAGCCCACTGTCGCTACTCGGCCCATACCTGAATTGGACCTACTTGGTACCTGCTGTTACACGAATTTATTAAGCATAATTAATACGTTATTAGTACATGTTTACTGTAGCACAATATTGTCAAATCATGGATTAACTAGGCTTAAAAAATTCATCTCGCAAACTTATCACAATCTATGATTTTTTTCGTCTACATTTAATACTCCATACATATGTCCAAACATCTGATATGATGGGGTGAAAAATTTTTAGGGAAGAACACCCCATCAATCTGCACCATGGTTGACTTCGTAGTGAGTATATAGACAGTATAGTAGCCTGCAACGGTGCTATGTTTTTCATTAGCTTGCAATAGCAGGATTTTGATTCTGCTTCACGACATCATGCAATCCTGTACAACTTTACATACAATTTTTTGTCCCAACTACTGACATGCCATGACACTGTAGCAGTATACGAAAACAAGGAGGCATCGATTTACACAGGAAGTCCCCTTTTTTATCAACTTCTGTTGAATAAGCAAATTCAGAGTTCAACATAGAAATGCACGAGCACTTGTCTCGGGAGGAAAAAGTCGCCAAGTCCAGGAAAGGGGTGAAGAAACATAAATATGTGAATCTTGACCACCCCTAAATCTAATCATCACAAAGGCTAGGACTTGGCCCTAACGCAACAATAACTGCAACACGCACACATTTAACAACGAATTATTGCTATCTATGAAGCAATGGTACAACAGACCGGAGCACTATGAAATTATGGGATGCCCCAGGGGAACTGTTGACGAATAGGTGATATCCTGTCATTTACAGAGTCGCAAACAAGCATTCTTCCCTTCCGCTCTCAGATGCCCGCTTCCTTCCTTCCCACTATTTCCTTTTACCACCACCGAGGGACAGAAGCTCCAGGCTGCGGTGGAGTGGCTCGTCACGGGAGCCTCTCGCAACTGCCGCCCGTGAGAGGGAGGTAGCCCTTGACTCGCCTGGTGATGGGTTAACTCTCTGGGTGCTAGATGGGCGACTGCCACTGTTGCTAGAGAACAATCTGCTTGTCCGGTTATACTGCTCACTTGGTTCCACAGATGAGGCTGGCCTGCTGCTTGATGCAACAGCTCTGCGGGATGCACTGCCTGTGCGTGAGGATGTGCGTGGTCTCTCCATAGTCCTTTCCCCAGGCCGGTCAGTGCTATGCATCTGGAGAAATGGGTGATGCATGATTAAAGCTCATGAGATATGTGAGGACTGCATGAACAAAGACACAACAGCACTAAATGTTCATAGATCATATAAGAGGCGAAGGGAAGTTTAACTTACAATTTCCTTTAATGACATAGATACGGTCTCACGTGGTCGTTGTGCATAATTGTCACTCTGATTCACAGAACCACTAGGATTCCTTCTACCAGACGCTTCTCCTGCACAAAAATCATGCTCAAGCATGTGTCCGGTTTGTATCATAGATTTGTTACACATTCTTTCAAGAGCAGGAAATACCTGGGGTCTTCTCAATCTTATCCATTGAGGGTCCAGCAGCTCCATTAGTTCTTTCCCCTGCCTAAACAATGACAAACAGATGGAATAAGTCCAACAAACTACAAAACGTACATCAAACAGAAACACAAGACGATTGCATACCCTCATCCGCGGGTTGGAGCCTATCTGAGGATACTTCAAAATGGTCCAGTCAAACACATAGTCAAACTGGTATCCTGCATTAGTGACACAATTAGAAATACAAATAACAGGATGTCATAGTAGAAAATACCAAAAGAACAAGCATGTGCACTAAAATTATACCTTCCCGAATAAAGAGATCACGGAAGAGTCTCTTCAGGTAAGAATAATCAGGCTTGTCTTCAAACCGCAATGAACGACAGTAGTGGAAATAGGAGATAAACTCTGATGGATACGATTTGCAGAGTACCTAACCCATAATAAACAATTTATGAATGTCTGCCTAGTTCATACAAAAAATGAATTAGCAAGAGTGAATTTATGAGCCACCTCCACGGGAGTAAGCATCTTTTTCTCACTGATCTTGTCATATTTCTGCTTCTTGGTTCCTGCTTTCAGCCCCTGCCATGGTAGGCTGTTCAAAGACAAAAACACCAATGAAATGTTAAATCCATTCACAGAAACATGTATGGAACCAACCGAACCATTACAACGGATGGGTGAAAAGATTGTTGACCAACTAACCTGCCCCTAAGGAAGTACATAAGAACATAACCAAGAGACTCTAAATCATCTCTCCTGCTTTGCTCTGCACCCAAGTAAACTCTGAGGTTATGCAAAATGTAACTCAACTAATTAGCCAGATGAAACCAGAAACTCACCAACGCCAAGGTGGGTATTAACACTTGCATATCGTGCAGTTCCAGTGAGGTTCTTGTTCTCTCTGCATATTGAAATGAGCATCCCATCATCATAAAACTACAAGAACAGTGTCTTGGTAGAGTATCATTGTGCATGACTGCACATAACTTCATACGTTTTTTTTTTGAAGAAAATTAGACATGTGGCATTTACTAAGTGTATTAGCAACCCAGATGAGTAATGCTGACCAACCTGTACGGGATGTGCTTATGAGTTTGAAGGTCCCTATATTTCTTTGCCAGTCCATAGTCTATTATATATACCTGCCACAAAAGCCAGTAAGTTCAACAATAATTAAACCAAGAGATCTCAATTCCAGAGAAGAGATATTTTCTGGAGTATAACATAATAGCAGCTATATAGCTAAGGAAACCATACAGCATTAGCCAAAGATAAAAAAAATAAGTTGTAGGTAGCAGACTGTAAAATACAAGCACGCTAAGGAAATCATCATCGAAATGTAACCAACACATCACATAACACACTAAACCCCACCCAGCCAAATCACTAGTGCAGGATCTTTGGGGCTACTCAAGTGCAGCGCAAGCAAAGCAAGAGGCAGAATGCATGTTACATTTGGTTCAAATATAATGAGTTGGACAGCAAGAATTAAGCACATATATAGGATCAGACCTGATTGGCTTTCCTACCAAGCCCCATAAGGAAATTATCAGGTTTTATATCACGGTGAAGAAACCCCTTTTGATGCATGTACTCAACCCGATTAATCTGAAAGATAAACAAGGAATGTGTTAACACTAGCAATTCACAGAGTTAAGACAAAGAGGACAGCCCTATGCACAACGAACTGAGATTAAAGTTAAGAAGCAAAATGGAACAGTTTGAAAAATCTGGGATTCAGTGTTCACCATTTGGTCAGCAAGCATGAGCACAGTCTTCAGAGAGAACTTCCTACTGCAATAGTTGAACAAGTCCTCAAGGCTAGGGCCAAGAAGATCAATCACCATCACATTATACTCCCCCTCAACGCCGAACCACTTCAGGTGTGGAATGGCAGCTGTAATGAAACAAAGAGGGGGGGGGGGGGGGGGGGGGGGGGGGGGGGGGGGGGGGGGGGGGGGGGGCGAAAAGGTCAGCCCAACTCGCGCATCATACTAGCAACTAACTAACCACAGAGTACCGTCCCATAACTAAAACTGGATGGGTGGATAGGCTCTATGGCATTAACTTACTTCCTCCTTGGAGAAGCATGTATAGCTTCGACTCGTAATGAAGCTGCGGGTGCTTTGTCTTGACATTTTCCTGTGCAATAAAAGCAGCAACACCAATGACAATCGGTTCCACCAACCCAAACAGCTAACAGTGTTGACAAACAGTACTGAAATGGACCATCATCATTTCATTTCGCTAGATTTTTGCATCTCAGTGATCTTATCACGAAATAGACCGACATGGCAAATTCTATGGTATGGTAACAAATAAATAGCAATCGGAGAGAATCCAATACCAGCTTGACGGCGACCTCCTCTCCAGTCTGCACATTCACAGCTGCGAGCAACAATAGCAAACAAAGTGAGCGTCTTTCCTCCCAACAAAATACGGGGTCGGGATCTTATCAATCCGCGCGGCGAGGGGACAGACAGGGAAACTCACCGAGGAAGAGCTCCCCGAATGATCCACTCCCGATCTTCTTGCCGAGCTTGAACTTGCCCCCGACCACATGATCCATCTCGCCCCGAGCCGAATCGAGAGGCTTCGTTCCCCTCTACTCCGACGAGATCCGAGCACGCCTCGGAAGGAACGGCACCGCGCGGGGGCCGAATCGAATCGGGATTCCGGGCAGCCGGGGCTCAGCGAGGCCAGATCCAGGCGGCGCACCAAGGAATCCGGGCGGCGGGTAGCTCCAATCGAACGAACGAACAAGAACGAACGAACAGAAATGGAATCTAAATCAAGCAAAACCGGCGGGGGACGAAACAGCGGCGGACCCGGATCCGGAGGAACGGTAAGGGAGAAAAAACACTCTTTTCTCCAAGCAAAATTCCTTCCTAGCCGTCTCGGCGAGGGCACGGGGGCGGGAAGCGGCGGGTGGGGGAGGGAGGGGAGGGGAGGGAAGGCCGGGAGGGGAGGCAAGAAGAAGACGAGGGAGAGGAGAGGAGACGCGGAAGGGAAAAGACGGGGAGGGGAGACGGGGAAGGGGATGATGATTTGATTAGTAAATGGACAGAAGCAGCCGGTTAAAGAAAACTGATTAACGGGGAGCAGGTTCGGACAGCTGCGCCCGCCTTCTCTTGGTCTGTCGCTCTTTTCTTTTTCCGCCACTTTATTTTTTTAATATATAATCGCACTCACTGAGCCGGAGGGTTTTTCCGTACATCATGAAACTCTGTACTATTAGGATGGGAAAAAATATGTTATTTTGGATTCTATCATTAAAATATCACAATTACATGCATGTTTATAGGCGAGTCTCTCGACGTAAAGAAATATATATCTAGAGCCTCTTATAACAATCTTCGTCTCTAAATCATGTTGACGAATATCTAATCTCAATCTTTTAGAATTTAGTACACCCACAACAGCCAAAAAAGCATAACCCTCCGAGCATCCGTTACGATAGCCACCAAAACTTGAAAATACCGTGTGATGCAACGCCACGAAAACTTTCCAAGACGCGCCTGACATGACGAAAAAAATATCAAACCGTGTCACCGTTGAAGACGATCAAGAGAAGCGCCGCTAGTACCAACACTGGTGGATCTAGAAACTCGGATACCTGCGCGGCGGTTGCCGAATCGAAATCCAGCAAGGCGATAACACATAGATGCAAACGGGGAACTCAGCCATCCTCGAGCTGCATCGACCTGCAAAAATAGAAGCAACATGAAGACCACAAAATTGGATGCCTAGAATGGCACACGCACCAGAGATCTCTAGGATAAATAAAATCATGAGCAATCGATGAAGACGATGCCGGCTGTCATCCCGTGAAATAGGCTTTTATTCAATATGATCTAAAACTCTAAAAAAAACTATATTAGACTTGAATGATGAAGAGAGATCCCACTCTTTCTGACCACCAGCGTGGCCGCCACACAAGAAGGGAGAGGGGTCACGATTATCGTAAGGGGCAGTGGCGAGGGACTAGGAGGCGGCCTCGTGTCGATAAACTAACTCACACTTGTCACCATACATTCTCCTTCACCAAAATGAGGACAAAAAAAATCTTCACCGCCAAAAACTAAAAATACTATTTTTTGCAAATTAATTTTGTGATTTAGGTTACGCTCGATTGCCGCATAAGTCTGCCACAATTAAGTTTAGCTAATCAAGGTTTTTAGGCAAAGACTGTAACTCTTTAGTTATTTTGTCCGCATATTGTAAACTCAACTTTTTTTTCTTGCTTTGCCTAATAAGAGATGGATGTTGTGGCCACAAAAGTATTATACAAAAACAATTCTTGTGAGCCGAGACTCGTGTGGCTGAGCTTACTTAAAACCATCCAAACCAACACTAGCTAGACATAATGACAAAATGTCATATTTTCATTCTCCACAAGACAACCTACCAAAAAAATGCGACCCATCCCGCACCTTAATTCGGCTACTTTTCAAAACGTGTCGCCCACCACTCGTGTCCAATCGTCTATCTACCTTTTCCGTAGAATCCAGTCTTAGTTGAACAAGACCTGCACCTTTTGAATGCATCTCGACGTTTTAGAATTTCATCACGAACCTTTTTTTCTCTCAAGGAAAAAAATACAACCCTCGTAGAATGATGCAATAAGCTACTGTACTACAATACACGTAACCTAACGCACATAATGACATAACACACGTAGGCCTTGTTCGTTTACACCTCTTTTCATCTAGATTCATTCCGGGAGATCAAATATAGTATAAATTATCACAAGATTTCAGGTTGGAATTAATCCAGGGTCCAATCCGGATGAACCGAACAGGCTCTGTACTCTTTTGTCTGATAAAATCCAGGGACAAATACGCTGTTTGTTTGTAGTACAGTAGTACTCAACGTGAACACATTTCCTAGAGAGGGGAAAAAATGGAACTACATGCCAGTGCCATCTCATGCACGGACGGTGTGGCCTGAACCCCGGCCACAGCTAGGCCACCAAATCCGGTGACCCACACGAGAGCAAAGAAACGAGAAAAGATGACGTGGCCGTTTTCTTTTTCAGACAAGGAAAAGGCACTGCACTGTGCAAAGCGAGACGCAGACGCCGTCTCGTGGTGGGGCCCGGCCCATCGGGCAGGTTACAGGGTTTGGTGGCGGCCAACACGACACGGCCTCTCGCGCCCCGGGATTTATCCGGAGCGGCTGTCTCATCCTGGCCGTCGGTCCGCGCAGGCGACGGATGAGATCGACCGCGCGTACAGACGCCCGGCCGCCGCTGCAGGGGCTCTGAACTTTTGGTTGGACAGCGAGGTTCCTAAAAATATAGAAAAAAAAAATCTACTCTAGGCTAGTTTCACTCGATCTCACAGAAATACTCTATGCAGCTTGCACAACTCTCCACTCCGATGCTCCTTTTTACTGTTTCTAGGCAACATCTAGCTATGGATTTGTATGTTCCCGTTGACGACGTCCTTAGCACAGCGGAATGGTCGGCGCGGCACGTAGTGTAGCTTCCACGCAAAACCCCCCTCATCCAAGGTCCTCGTGCTCTTTCTTGCCATGCTTTATTTATTGTCTTTTGTTTACAAGCGACATCACTGCCTTGTCCTCGTGACACTTGGACCGAGGGCCACGGTAAATCCTTATCCAAGAGCTGCACGTGCTCGTGGATTGATAGAGTCGTCTCGTCTCGATCTGGTCCGAGCCGACAGCCCACAGCCGGGGCACACCGTCATATCGTCAGTGACGCTGATCGAGCAACGAGGTCGTTACGAGTTGCTGTGGATACGAAGTCAACACGTCCCTTGAAAGGAGAACAGATACTCTCCGTACAAAAAGAATGCGTGTATTTGTGGAGTCGAACCCCAGATTATCTCTACTATAATTGAACACTTCGAATTATACTAGGTCCCTTCAGAAAAACGTCCCCCGCTGAGAGGCGCTAACCATTGTGCACACAGGAAAATACACACAGAAATTTACCTCTATTAAAATCAAAGGGTAATAAAACACCTACACCAAATTGGATGACCATGATTGAATGTGTGATGCGAGGCTTCTCACCTGCCTTCTCACACCGTGCCCTCCTCCCACTTCAACACGCCGCACGCGGCCACAACCCCGCCCATCGGCCAGGGTTCGATTCATGGCTTCTCCTTTTCCTTTTCTAAAAAACATCATCCTCCTCTCGCCTCACCTCCCAGTCCGTGACTCCCTACACTTCGCGATCTGCGGCTAGGGTTCCCGCCGGTGCTACTCAGGATCAGGATTGTACTTCTCTCTCCTCCCCATTCGGATTGGTCGGTGCCTCCATAGAGGGAAACGGCGGCGACAACTTCCACCGTGGTCCTCCTCGGCCCCTCCGCGCCCCTTCCCATCGGCACACCACAGGATGGCGCCCCTCCCCACGTCAACACACCGGCGGCAGTGGCGGCCTCATGAAGGCGGCAGTCGACGGTGCTCTCCTCGTGGCCGGTTGCGACCGCGTTGCCTCCCGCGCCACATCCGGTTGCGAGGACGGCGCCTACAACTGGCGGCGAGCCCTCTTCCCTCCCTCCCTGTGATGGCTGTGGATCTTGCGACTGTCCCCTTCCCTCGACACCGGCGGCGGCCCTGCTCCCCATGACCAGCGGCGAGCCCTCCTCCTTCCCAGCGACAGCAACGGCGTCCACCCCTACCTACTGGCGGAGGCAACAGGTCCCCTTCCCTATGGTCGCAGGGCCCCTCCCCCGGTAGGCTCCTCCCCTCAATGGATTCCCCAACGGCGGCGGTCAGATCCACGTGCAACGGATGGCGGTGGCATCGTCTCCCGATGGATCATAGGTACAAAGATCTTCGATCCCACTCTTACATCCGAAATAGTTCTCCAATCCCACTCTTACACCCGAAGTAGTTCTAATTGGTTCTGACCTTTTCCACCTTTCAATACCCAATCTCACATGGAACACCTGTGATAGGGGATTTGTATGTGTCGAAATCATTTGTTTATTGAAATGGGACTCATGCCTTAAATCCCAAATTTATCTTCTTCCCGTAGCTTTGAGTCCCTGAAATTTGTTGCTGATCCGTAGTATTTTATTTACAGGAATAGGAGCTCTTGATGTTTGTGTATCAGCCAGCTGCTTCTCCACCGTATTGGCATCAAGCATGAATTCGTGGGTGGTAATTGCACAAGGATGGATACATAGTCAGTGGATCTTGTCGTGTTCTGTTTTTAATTTTAGATGTTTGCTGCTGTGTCGCGAGTCCATGGCTTTGATCTCATGATTTGTGCAGACATGGGGAGCCGGCGCACGCTCAAGGACATCAAGAACCTCGTCGGGGTTGCCTCGTACCCCTGCGTTGTCTCCAAGAAGCCCATGCTGCAGTAATCTACTGCCCCAAGATCGTGTCATTTTCGTGTTCTTGGGTCCAAATCTTGTTTAACCGTGGCGTTTCTTTCTTCTCTTCAGGAAGAGCAGATGGGACGAAATGAAAATAGCATTGCCAAGTAGCCGGCCCATGACAAGGTTAGGACACGTGCTGCTAGCTGTTCTTGCGCTCTGGCATTTCTTGGAGGCTTTGATTTGATTTGGGTATTGCTTTTGGTTGTTCAGGAAATTCGCTGCCTCCTTGGCGAGCAAAGGACAACCTGAATGTTAATGCCACCTCAGTCACGGAGATCACTGGCCACAGGAGAGGACAGAGAGGAGAATAGACGACAAAACGAGATAGTGGCAACAACGCCTGAAATTCTTCTGTGATTTCAGTCACTAGGTAAGCAACCACACTATACACAGTAGTACGCATATTCATGGTGTTTAAAGATATATATTTTATTAACTTAATGAGCTCAAGCATCCAAAAGTTATTAGATAATATTGAACTTGAAGTGTGCTGTACAAAACTTTCAGAAACTTTCTCTGTTGACGGATCATTTGATGTTGAGGTACATGATCCAATTTGTGAATTGAAGTTATTTTAGTTCATTGAATATTATCTTCTTAATTTATCTGGTAATCCTCACTTGTGAATTCTTGAATGATCAGATAGCAGATCAGGAGAGACATAGGTCATCCATTGCGGCACATCTGCCATGCCTGTGACGTGCTTGATGGAATGCACAGAAGAGGGTGTTATGAATACTCTGCGTATTCGAGAAAACTACAAAAGACAAGGGGACGAAATGAAAATAGCATTGCCAAGTAGCCGGCCCATGACAAGGTTAGGACACGTGCTGCTAGCTGTTCTTGCGCTCTGGCATTTCTTGGAGGCTTTGATTTGATTTGGGTATTGCTTTTGGTTGTTCAGGAAATTCGCTGCCTCCTTGGCGAGCAAAGGACAACCTGAATGTTAATGCCACCTCAGTCACGGAGATCACTGGCCACAGGAGAGGACAGAGAGGAGAATAGACGACAAAACGAGATAGTGGCAACAACGCCTGAAATTCTTCTGTGATTTCAGTCACTAGGTAAGCAACCACACTATACACAGTAGTACGCATATTCATGGTGTTTAAAGATATATATTTTATTAACTTAATGAGCTCAAGCATCCAAAAGTTATTAGATAATATTGAACTTGAAGTGTGCTGTACAAAACTTTCAGAAACTTTCTCTGTTGACGGATCATTTGATGTTGAGGTACATGATCCAATTTGTGAATTGAAGTTATTTTAGTTCATTGAATATTATCTTCTTAATTTATCTGGTAATCCTCACTTGTGAATTCTTGAATGATCAGATAGCAGATCAGGAGAGACATAGGTCATCCATTGCGGCACATCTGCCATGCCTGTGACGTGCTTGATGGAATGCACAGAAGAGGGTGTTATGAATACTCTGCGTATTCGAGAAAACTACAAAAGACAAGGGGACGAAATGAAAATAGCATTGCCAAGTAGCCGGCCCATGACAAGGTTAGGACACGTGCTGCTAGCTGTTCTTGCGCTCTGGCATTTCTTGGAGGCTTTGATTTGATTTGGGTATTGCTTTTGGTTGTTCAGGAAATTCGCTGCCTCCTTGGCGAGCAAAGGACAACCTGAATGTTAATGCCACCTCAGTCACGGAGATCACTGGCCACAGGAGAGGACAGAGAGGAGAATAGACGACAAAACGAGATAGTGGCAACAACGCCTGAAATTCTTCTGTGATTTCAGTCACTAGGTAAGCAACCACACTATACACAGTAGTACGCATATTCATGGTGTTTAAAGATATATATTTTATTAACTTAATGAGCTCAAGCATCCAAAAGTTATTAGATAATATTGAACTTGAAGTGTGCTGTACAAAACTTTCAGAAACTTTCTCTGTTGACGGATCATTTGATGTTGAGGTACATGATCCAATTTGTGAATTGAAGTTATTTTAGTTCATTGAATATTATCTTCTTAATTTATCTGGTAATCCTCACTTGTGAATTCTTGAATGATCAGATAGCAGATCAGGAGAGACATAGGTCATCCATTGCGGCACATCTGCCATGCCTGTGACGTGCTTGATGGAATGCACAGAAGAGGGTGTTATGAATACTCTGCGTATTCGAGAAAACTACAAAAGACAAGGGGACGAAATGAAAATAGCATTGCCAAGTAGCCGGCCCATGACAAGGTTAGGACACGTGCTGCTAGCTGTTCTTGCGCTCTGGCATTTCTTGGAGGCTTTGATTTGATTTGGGTATTGCTTTTGGTTGTTCAGGAAATTCGCTGCCTCCTTGGCGAGCAAAGGACAACCTGAATGTTAATGCCACCTCAGTCACGGAGATCACTGGCCACAGGAGAGGACAGAGAGGAGAATAGACGACAAAACGAGATAGTGGCAACAACGCCTGAAATTCTTCTGTGATTTCAGTCACTAGGTAAGCAACCACACTATACACAGTAGTACGCATATTCATGGTGTTTAAAGATATATATTTTATTAACTTAATGAGCTCAAGCATCCAAAAGTTATTAGATAATATTGAACTTGAAGTGTGCTGTACAAAACTTTCAGAAACTTTCTCTGTTGACGGATCATTTGATGTTGAGGTACATGATCCAATTTGTGAATTGAAGTTATTTTAGTTCATTGAATATTATCTTCTTAATTTATCTGGTAATCCTCACTTGTGAATTCTTGAATGATCAGATAGCAGATCAGGAGAGACATAGGTCATCCATTGCGGCACATCTGCCATGCCTGTGACGTGCTTGATGGAATGCACAGAAGAGGGTGTTATGAATACTCTGCGTATTCGAGAAAACTACAAAAGACAAGGCATGATATTTCTTTCCCTTAACTATCAATTAGTTAGGTGTTGGGATTAGATGAAGCCAAAGCCAAACTGAAGATGAGCTGACGGCTAGGAATTACTAATGGTGTTATTATGCGACCCAATGCAGTATTGGACATTGAATTATCACAGAAAAAATTATTATCAGGGAATTATCATATGTTTTTAAGTAGCCTATTTGATCTACAGGATCGTACAACTGTTGTTATTGGACGTATTGAACAGAGAACACAACTTAATTTTTTATTGCCTTAGATCAATATGTGATGCAACTAAATTGCTGCATACTTATCCTACTTTCTAAACTGAGTACGGAATTCATATGAAACCTGCTTTTAACTCATGTTTATGTTGACTTGGAGTGGATATGGATCAGATGGAGGCAATTTTTTACATCAGTTTAGGTTGCCCAAACTGTTTAACATTGTTTAGCAAGAAAAACAAATTAATGGTTATGTGAAATAAAGGCTAAAACATAGAAAACATAATGACATTGCTTAGGTACCAGTGGAACCTTGTCAACATAGTGAAGGATTTGTATATTTTGTGTGAAAAATAGTCTGTACATCAGTGACTATCTACTATAGGTAATCAGATACTTCTGTATCTTACTATGCTCCAATATATGTTTTTATATGATTCACGGCTAGGCCATCGGCTGTTTGTGAAATGTGAGATCAGGGTCGCCGCCGTCGTCGAACCTGATTTTGGCTTCGAGCTCGACATGGATGACACCTACCATGGTTCGATGAAATGCCTGCAGGGTAATTTTTTTGCCTCTCTTTTTTTTTCTTGATTTGACCACTTTTTCTGGATTTAGGCGTTGTTGACCTCTTTTTCAATGGCACTGCTGGTTCCCAGGTGGTTAAAATGGAATCTGGTTGTAACTATGGAGAACATGGCAGCTGCATGAATATGGTCGTAACTATTTGGTATTTTGTTTTCAGCAAAGACATCAAGTGAAAGTCTCACTGATGGTCTATGATATTTGTTGGAGCTCTTATAATTGAGGTGACTGATGCATGCCTCGTATCATTGCCATCGCAGCAAGGAAGCCAGTAGCATCAAGCTACGTCGTGGGAAGCTCCTCGCCTCCCTCATCGGCCCTGCTTCGGCTCCTCTTGCGGTGACCTGGAAGACCAGTTCGTGCCGCCAGTCCCGGCAGCAGCTTCCGTGAAATGCCCTTGGCTCCTGGGGCAGTGAGCATGTGGTGGCCGGAGTGAAATTGAAAAGAAACCTGATGCAGAGGATGGGAAGGTTGCAAAGTCAAGGTATTTGCTAGCTTTATGTCATGTTATTACAGTTTTCCCCCACTTGTACAGAAAGCTATTGTTGTTTTTTTGGTTGGTGTTCTTCTTTGCTATCCTTTTAGAATATATTCAAAGTATTCTTGTTAATATTAATAATAGGGCCACACTTTAAAAAAGTCTTCTGGTTTCAGTGTACATGGTAACCACATAGTTTTGACCTACACTGGGTAGATAATTTTTTTAAGGTACAATAGATTGTAATGCAATTTTCTGGTGGTGTTCGGCTTGAATAAACTGGTGAGGTTCAGTGCTGTACAAAATGAATTGTGCAGGCCCAGAAGATTTGATTGGGACATGTTTCTTGTGATGAAAATTTGACATTTTGAATATGTTAGATGAAGTGGGTGGGTTGGGGGATCAGTTCATGAATCAACATTTTAAATATTTGATCATGCAGCCCTAAGTATATTGATTGGGAAGTTGGGACCGAAGTTTTCATTTAGAGTGATGATCCTGATTATTTCTTTCGGAAACGAGAAAAATGTGAAGATCTTGCTCTACTACGATGGCACTCTTATGGTACAATGGTTGCACTACTCCAGGTGGTTTAAATACTTGCAGCCTTCTGAATTTAACTTGTGACATCATAGTAGCTATGAACTTAGTATGATGTTTCTCAGACTGATTAAACATATATCATCTTTTCTTTCAGACGGATTAAACATCTAATTGAAAAAGATTCCCTGCAATATTGTTGCATACATTTTCGCATGGAGACTGGGAAAAGGTGCAACTGGAGATGAAGGCATCAGGCGTTCCCAATCTAGGTGACCATGAGTGACGCGCTGGTAGTCTTTAAGTCATGATTCCGTTTCTTTTTATTTTTCCAATTTAGCTTGATCGTTTTGCTGATTAAGTTAATGTACTATGTGCATCCATTGATTCAGTGCAGAATGAGATGTGACTTGTGGATGACATCGGTGCAGCATGTAACAATCCATCACTGCGTAAACTATCTTCTGCGAGAGTAGAGTCATTCCACGAGGACAAGGACGTGACCAAGATTGAAGAAAGTTGAGTTGCCTCACTGTTCTCGTATGTCCATCCGCTGGTTATGTTTCTAGGTATTGACAGAATCTGTTTTAAAATTGTAGCCTTCCTTCTAGAGGTCGGGTTATAATCCAATCTGCGCCTGTGTGTGAGGAGCGCGATGACAGTGATTCTAGGGGCTGTGTCACATGTGTTTTTGTTCTTTTTATTCATTATTACTATGCTGGGCAGTGCCGAACCATGCCACAATAAATACATCACTGAATATCTGGATCGATTCCTCTTTGTGAATATCACTGAATAAATTCTTTTTATTCAGTACTATGTTAGGCAGTTGTCGTTATCTTCCAAACAATAAGGAGATGTACGTGGATTATATATCTTTTCTTTTAACTTTCAGAAAAGCCTGAAAGTCAAGCTCATCACATTTATAATCTTTTTCTTTATGTGTGCTACTAGGCCTAGCCGGTTTACATTAGAAGCTATGTTCTGTCAGTTTTTCCTCATATTAGTTTTGCAAGTTGATAGCTGGTTAAAAACAGAGGAAAGACATGGCAACTCAAAGAGCAGAGCGCACTGCGTTAGGCGGAATAACAAACAACAGCACAGGTATGAACGCTTCCTCAACAGTCTTGGCATTGCTCTCAATATATTTTTGTAATTCTCAGTTTTGTATTTCTGAACATAAATAAACACTTGCAGCACCTAGATGAGGCAACATGGATTGGCTATGTCAAGACAAGATAACCGACCTATGATAATTCTTGTGTTCCGAACAACATATCAGGCCACACTCTATTGGATGTAAGTGCGTCAACTCCAGGTGCCATCATGCTATTTTTTTTTTTCATTTGCAATTTGCAATGTCAATGTTTTTCACCCATTGGTGACCAGTTGGCAGCTCAAATAGGCAAAAGGCCCTCACACAAAGAGAGAGGTACAACAATATGGATGAAAACAGCAAGGCAAATTTGTTGCAAAGAAAGAGGGACTACAGTAGAAATATGTGATAACAGTCAGTCGGTCATCTTGATGATTAGATAATCTCCTTTTGGTCAGAACTGTTGGTTGTCATCAGAAACCAATCAAATCAGCACCATATATTTTTCTTATATAAAAGGTAAAAGAAATATTTTCACCATCTTTGCTGCAAAGTTGTGGCTTAGCCTAATCTCAGCTACACAGGCCTTTCAGTTATAATGTGCTTCTGCCAATTTCTTAAAAATTTGAAATCTCATATCTTGTTCCTTGTTCAATCTAGCTAGGCCCGGCTGCAGAAACCAATTTGTTGGAGAGCTATACCTTTACAACTTCTGCCATCTCTTTTTACATGCAAACTACAATTAATGTTGTCTAATGTGTGTGTTTTCTACATTATAACAATTACTGCAGTAAGAAAATTGTCAGGTCTGATATAGAAGTCATGTTAGTTTGTCAGCTCATATAAAAGAACTTGTCAGGGTTGTGCACAACTTTTTCAGTCAAAACTATTTCTCTATTTCTGAACTGTGAATAGTCCACCCTTCAAACTATTTCTGAACTATTTTTTTACAGGACCTAATAAGTGTGGTGTCGGTCTTGATGGCCACATTATTTTCGTCAGCACCACAGATGCATTGTTTGGTACTTTTACTGAATCAATTGGAGTCTGTTCTATTGCTGAGCAACTTGAGGTAGTCTTCACTGCAAGGTTGTGATCATCAAGTTTCATCAATAGTTGCAAGGCACTCAGCGACATCTTCACTATCAGATTCGGGATCAGAGGAAGAGTAGGGCTATTCATTAACATAAGTCCGTGTATATAAAATTTTGTCTTAGCCGTCATTGAGTCAACATATATGATTCTGCATTGATTCCGTGTATGCTCTGTATTAGTTTGATATCTAAATGGAACTAAGACAACATGTGAATGTAATCTTGATGCTCTTTCAACGGTCAAACTGCTCAATGTGGTCAAATGGCTGTTAACTTGCTATGCTGATTTCGCGGAGTTGATGAACTTGTTTCTTTCAAGCTGCTTCTGCTTTTACTTAGTGCAATTTTGCCGAGTTGAAAGTTTGTGGTACCTAATCGTTTATACAGGTGATATGCAATTGCATGAATCTTAAAATTATGGTAAAGAAATATCGTCTTTTGTTGTTTTCATGTACATCCCTAAAATGACACCGTAGCGTTAGCACGGGCATTATACTAGTAAAAAATAGAATCAGTATTTATCTTTATATTGAAAATATATTCTACTATTACGATATTTATTACGAATAAAAAATAGTATTTTTTTATATTTAATCAAATTTGGGGACAGAAGTAGTATTACATTTGGAACAACCAATTACCTTATTCACATGGTACCCTTAAAAACCAAGGGTATCGATTAACGGCTTATTTACAAAATAAATGGTGCATTTAACTACGAGGGAAAGATCGCAGATGTTATGTGCTGGCGTAAGCTGAAATGAACTGAGTACTGCACTGATTTCGGTCATCACTGGACATGCCGGTGATCACTAGTGAAGTCAATGATAGCTTGCACAGGACGTACACAGACATAGAGTATTATTATGTGTGTGTATGTATATTAATTACTGCTCATCAGATGGACATGGACGGCAGTACGGCCATACCGACAAAGACAAGCCCTGCACATTGACGTGTTTCCCATGTAGTAATGATCATGTGAAATGCGTTACAGATAAGGTTAGCAGAGGATAAACAAAGCAGGCAAAGCCGCCAAGCGGTGGGGCCGGCCGTGAGGTACCACGACCGGGGGAGCAACGCGTCCAAGTTGCCGTGCAACCTGCACATGCAGCACAGCCAAAGAAAAGCATCATTACCGAAGGGTAGGTTAGGTTAGCAGCTGCCACTGCCAGCTGGTAGCCAAAGTTGACCAAGTAACAATGCCAGCGTTAGTTGCAAAGTTTATATGCATCCAACAGAAATGTACAGTATAAAATGGATTGGATACGTACAAAGCGGCTCCATCAGGATACATCTTTTCCGAAAAAAAAAAGGCTGCATCAGGAGATACAGGTCGACATTACTTTCTCGTGATAAACGGGGAAAATTTTCTGAATATTTAAAGCACCCTTTGAGAGTGACAAGGACTGAATTCTGGCATAAGATTATCAGAAACAAAGAGCAGCGATGAACGTGCTGGGCAACAACTGCTCATCAACACAAGACCAACCAAACCTAACTTTTTAGTTCTGTGCCTATACATTGATGTGTACAAGGGCGTGAGGCATAGAAGATGACAGATAAACTTCACAGCTACTATATGACAAAAAAAATGGCGCAGAAAAAGAGGAAATGGTATAAGAGTTGGGAAATCATCAACGGTAGTAGGCCATGTGGCGTGATGAACGGAAAGGAGAAGCGTCCAACGGCGAGGAACGCCTGGTCTGGGTCTCAGGACGTGGAAGTTCCTTCTTTGGGAGTTTGGTCTCTGATCTCAGCCACGACTCAACTACTGACAGCAAGTTCTTGGCGCTCTTTAGCTCCTCGATGTCGGAGTATCTTCCAGATCTTCTCAGCTCGCCTTCTTGGATGTATGCAAAGTCAGTAGCCCATGTCTCGAGTCCATCAAATATATGAGTCGCGTATACGATGGTAGCTTCCCTCTGTGGCAAGCATTTCATGTTATGCAATACGATGAGGAAGGCATGACAAGCAATCTATAACAAACTCAATCTTGTTACCTGCTCACACTCTTCCTTGAAGAAATCAAGGAGATCCATTCTGGTCACAACATCCAGATCAACGGTGATTTCATCAAGCAAAAGCACCTGCAATTGTTTCAGATGTTTTAATGCCATGACAAGTATGGGTATATAGTAACCCAAAGTAAACCACGAGGACCAACCAAACAAATGAGTATAAAAATCACAAAATGAAAATTAATAGGGAATGCTCAACATGAGAATGCCCTCCTTATCAGCATCACAGAGCAAATCATGTTCTTGTACAGAATACAGATAAGGATGAGGAACTTCCCATACACTCACCAAAGATGTCCCATACAGAATAACTTCGATGCCAATACAACTAGTTTTATAAATATTCTGTCTTCCATTTGGAAGAATATGTACTCGCAATGATTTATCAGAACAATCAAGGCAAAACAGCTATGTATTTTGTTCCACTTTGGCATGGACAACACATCTATCTAATCAGGGTCACTCATCAGTGAACCAAGGACCACAGTATGTACCATACAGGTATTCGGCATACAAAAAAGGAAATTGCTAGTACAGAGATCACCAAAAATAACTATCAGAGATCATCAAAAATAACTAATGCTAGAGTGTTCACGATGAAATGATAAGTCCTGGATTGTTCTCATCCTACCACATCAAGTTTGCACTCAATATTAGCTTAAGCGTCATGCTGTCTGAACAACAAAATCCACAAAAAAAAAGAGGAACAAACATCACCTTGTATGGATGAAGAAGACCCATGCAGATTTGCACCCTACGGCGCTGCCCATCTGAAACTTTATGCATACGCCATTGCAGATCAATGTCTAGCAGATCAACCAGCTTTTCTCGCCTAACAGGATCAACCCCATCAACTGCTCATATTTCAGGGTAGAAAACGGAAGAAATGATAAGCAAAAAGATTTTCTACCAGCAGTAATGCTGATCTTAGTGCCTATCTTCTAACTGAAGGCATTATTAAACTAGGAAAAACCAAATCACAAATGTGGAATCAGGATTTGTTTAAACAAAAAACACATGCCCGCAGGGAAGAAGTGATCTCTAAAGAGATGATTGAAGCAATCAAGGGTTTCAATTCAAGGACAAATAAAGGAGTCTGTTAGACTCATGATATCTTCTGTCAATAAGAACCCCAAGTATTGGGCATGCTGAAACAATGAGCATTGCAGTGTGATAGAATACCTCCAAAAATCATGTGCTCAGCAGAGAAATCGCCTTGAAGCGGAACATCACCCTGAGAAAATTGTTTACAAGTGAGACAGAAATTCCACTGAGAAATCATGCACTTGAACACTATGATCTGTCAATGTGCAAAACTTGAGTAACTGTGCATTCACAATCACCAAACTCTGCAAATAAAAGAAATTGCAGATGGCCAACTTTTAATAGATGTAACTATGTAAGTAGGCAAGATGGAATATTCTAAGGATTTATTATCTTTTAAATGGCAAAAGATCTGTGTGCCAAAACTCCATTTATGAGGAAGAGTGTACTTGTACAAACATTGACAATGATGGAATTGGAATGAACAACGTATTAAATATTGCAAAGTGAATCTAATTCCTAAAGCAAGTATACAGTGAGGGAACTTACAGCTGAACCAATAGTACGGCTCCAAGAACCACCCAAGTACGAAAGGTCTCCATTGCACACTAGCTGTGTATCATGAAAAGCGGAACCATTGAGAACACGGACCACATCTCTTCCTCCAACCATATGCTTTCCCGCAAGAATCTTCAAGAGTGTGGTCTTGCCTGAGTATTGGCATAAGTACGTGCATAAGCCGCTGTACATAAAATTTACTCGGCAAAGCTGGTAACCACATCTCAGCTACAAAGCGCTACATGAAACACTAGGGACCATATGTACATCACATAAAACTTATCTGAAATGGATAAGAATTAAGGAACTACCTCCTGTTACACACCGACTTTGGAAATAGACAAATTCTAGCAATGGTAATGGAATTTCGAAGTTAAAGTTCTAACACACTTTTCAATCTCCATGAGAAACAACGGCAGAAAGAAAGTATGCATGGATGGCTGGATGCAATGCACAATACTGAAAAAATATGTGGAAGTAGCATAAAACAGATAATGATATACAAAACAGCAATAGTTGGTGCTACACTCAGTTAGCTTAATTGAATTTATCACTTCATTCAGCTTCTGTAGCACAAGCATAGCATTGTTTCAAGGTTACACTACCATATGTAATTCCACAATTTCATGGATAACATTAAAAACAACGCCATTCTCATCAATAAGGGGATCATTGGGTGTGAAGAGCTGGGCAGGCAATCCCCATCAAAATCAACCATCAAATGTCACACTAATTGTTGCAGGGTGCCATTAAAAATTGAGGCAGTAGAAACTACTGTATATTACAACAGGACATTCTGAATCGCACATATAATTGCCCCTTGTACCCAAAAACTAAAGAATTGTCGTTTTTCTTTTACTTGACGACATATAAAAGTTTGACAGCCAATCAGATGAACTGCGGCTGGAAGCAGGGTCATGCCTGATGCATTGGCATAAGTACATGCACAAGCTACTGTACACAATATTTACTCAGCTAAGCTGATAACCATATCTCAACTACCAAACGCTACATGAAACACTAGGGATCATCTGTGCATCACATAAGCTTTATCCGAAATGGATAAAGACTTCCCTCCTTGGAAATAGACAAATCGTAGCGATGGCACTGGAGATTCCAAATTAAAGTACTACCACGCCTTCTGATCTCCATGAGGAAAAAAAAAGGCAGAAAGAAAGTGGAGTACATGTCTATCAATGCGCAGCGCTGAAAAATCAGTGGGGGAAATAGCACAAAATGGATAACACAGAAACAGCACTAGTTGGCGCTACATGCAGTTAACTTTATTGCATTGTTGTTACAACACCCACCTTCTGCAGCACAAGCCTAGCTACACAACAGGACTGTTTAATTCCACAATTTCAAAGGATAATGCTATGGACAACGCGGTTTTCATCATTAAAGGGACCATTGGGTGCAAAGAGTAGGGCAGGCAATCCCCATCTTAAGCAAAAGCAACCATCAAATCACACACTAATTGTTGCAGGGTGCCATTAAAAATTGAGGCAGTGGACAGTGGAACTACTTCAATTCAATCACAACAGGACGTCCTAAGTCGAAGACATGATCGCCCATCGTCCCCTAAGCCTACAGAACTGTGATTTCCCTTTCACTAGACACCTAGAGACTACAGATCAACTGCGATGGCCAATCAATACGAATACACATACACTCCTCCTACCCATAATCCATCAGATGAACCGCGGCGGCAGGAGGCAGGGGACAGGGCCAGGCACACCTGATCCGTTGGCGCCGACGAGGAGGCAGCGGGAGCCGGGTGTGACGCGGAGGTTGAAGCGCGCGAAGAGCGGCGGCTGCCCGTCGTAGGCGAACTGCAGGGCGCTGACCTCGATGCCGCTCCGCCTCCACCCTTCGTCCCCGTTCCCTTCGCCGGCCATCATCTCCCCGCGCAGCCTCACCGCCGGCTGGTTGATCCGATGCACAACCCCCTCGCTCGCTCGATCGATCGCTCTCCCTCTTGTTCTCCTTATTTTTAGGGAGGATTTGGGAGTTGGTGGGAAGAGGGAACGTTTGGTCTCTCACAGACTGCTGCTCTCTCTGGCCGTGTGCTCGCCGCGTCACCCCCTGTCCTCATTCATTTAGTTTTTTTATTTATTTATGATTTTACTCCCGTACTAAAATGAAGGATGGGTTTACAAACCTCGCCGATGGTTTTGTCCCGTTTAAATGAATGAAGGAGCTAACGGGGACTAGTTTGCCTATGCGAGTTTGCTCCAATTTTTTTAAGTACTCTGTAATTTTATCTCTATTTTGACATTAAATATTCGTACACAGCATTTCGAAATAATTTTTGCAGCAAAATCTATAAGTATTTCAAATCTAAGTAAGTTTAACAGCCTGTCCAGGCTTAATGAACCATTGGCGGAAAGGAACGGACATAAATGTAATTTGAGGAATGACATAAATATAAAGTTTGGACGTATAAGTTATATTCAAGAACTTAGATGTACAATTAATATCATAACATATTAGTAGAAATACGAAACTATGTACTAAATAACTTATATAAAAAAATAAAAAGATAAAATAAAAAAGTAGAAAATAAAAAAGAGAGAAAGATGGACAAAAAAAAAAGACATGCATGTGCATGCAACATGGTTACGATTTCTTTTGTTTAAGGCCAACAAATACCGTGGCAAATCCACGCCATGCAATACAGCAGCAGTAGCACGGCTTATGGTGGATATGTGTGGGCTCGTTCAGTCAGATCGGTCGGATCGTTCGCTGGATTAGAAACCGGTGAATGAACGCGGGAATGGAATTGGGGTTTCCCCGTAAGCACCCAATGCAAATATGCAACGAACTACTGTGGAGCTCGTTCGGTTCGGAGTAGCACTTTAACACATAGTACTCCGTAGTAATTATTTCGCTAATCGCACCTCCCAAGGACACATACTTCAACTACTGTCGTCGCCGCCACGCCCAAGGAGGCTACGGGGCGTGGAAAGGAGCCGACGGCGGTGCCAAGCCGCTGCCGATCGCGGCGGCGAGCGTCGCGCGACTTCGACCAAAACCCCGGCTCGTACACCACCCAACTGCGGTCCATCCACAACCACAACTACCACCAGCAATCCACCTCCGCAGCTCCCTCCGCCACGCCCGTCCTTCTCGCTCCCGGCGTTTGTCGCCAAGGCCTGCTCCATCGCCAAGGCCTGCTCCATCGTCGTCCGAGAACCGCACCGCACCTACGAATACGAGCCTGGCCACTCCGCCGATGACGAAGGCTCCGTCAACGCGCCGGTCGGCAGCGACGACTTCGTCGAGCCGAGCGCCGCGCGCAAGCACCTGCTGCCGGTGCGGGACGTCCGCGTGGAAACCGAGCCTCAGGAGTCAGTCAGCCGGGAGCCCACCTTGGACCCAGCCTGTTCGCTGGAGCTGAACTGGCTGGCTAAAAGTACTGCTGACTGGTTTTTTTAGAGAAAAATACTGTTAGTTGGCTGGCTGATTTGGCTGATAATCTCGAGCGAACAGGCTGGTCGAGTCCACGGACCGGACGTGGAGTCGTGGAGCACCGGCGACGAGGCTGTCGAGCAGTCCGGCAGTCACGTACGGCGGCCACTGCAGCCTGATGAACAGGCCCCGACAGTCACAGGGTTGTCATTTTCTTCTGTTCTACTTTATAGAACAGGGAGAGAAGACACAGATCCCCCCTGGTAATCACAGTTGTTTTTGCATAAAAAAATGATGTTTTCGAACGCACGCATGATCAATAGGCAAACCAACAATTCTCTCCATTTCGATGGTCACTAGAGCTATTTCTCCTGACTGCGAGTTCTATGAGGCGCTCTTTGTCAAATATTGGTTTAACGTTTTATATTTTGTGTCTCCTGTGATGAGGAGGAAGGTGAGGTTTAGTCATACTCCAACATGTTCAGTCAAATACATTACTCCATCCTATCCCAAATAGAATGCAATTGTAAGAGTAGGTTTCATTATTTAAAAAAGCTACTGAATTTTTTTTCTTACACAACAGCTTTCGTAGCTCAGTTGGTTAGAGCACCCGTTTAGTAAGCGGGAGGTCTTGAGTTCGACTCTCAACGAAAGCATTTTTTTATATTTTTTCAAAATTTTATTGTCATAAAATCCAGCAGTTTTCTTTCATTTTTTGTATTTTGTCATGACTATAATAAAATCAATTTTTTAAATATTTTTTAAAAATTTATTGTCATACCATATAAAATCCAGCAGTTTTTTTTTCATTTTTTAATATTTTGTCATGCCTACAATAAATTCTTATTTGGGAGGTTTGGAGATTTATGTGCCTAGAGCTCAACTTTGGTGATTTGTAGGATGAATATTGGATTGCATAGGGATTTCCGAATCAAATATCTCTGATGTGTTAAATTTTAGAATGTGGTATAAAATCTATCATGTTTGGATGAGTTCCTAGGATTATGAGATTCTTTTTATCAAATTTTCAAAATCTCCCTCAATCCAGACGTGCATAACTTCTTTTTGAACAATAAAAATGACAACAAATCTTTTTGATGAAATTTGGCAACAACAATCGGTCTTCTTGTTTGGGCCACAGCATCAACACACACCCAACGGCCGCCGCCCCGCCGTCCCGTCCCCTTTCTTCGCCTTCTTCGCCTTCTCAGTCAAGCTAAAACCTCGCTCTCCTCGTCCAGTCAGACAGAGCATGAAACCCTAGGGCGCCCGGCTTCCCTCCGCAATCCGCCATTGCGCTCCGCGATGCAGGCGTCCGCGCGCTTCTCCTCCTCCGCCGCCTTCAGGAAAGGTGAGTAAAGCTAGTCATCAAGCCTATTTCGCCCCGCGCCTCCCGTGTTCGATCCAGGCTATGGGTTTTGGCCCCGGCGGTGATGTGATCTTGTTTGCCTGATCTGTTCCCTCTTTCCAGTGATCGCGGGTGTCTCTAGCGCCACCACACGGTCGTGCTACCGGACCTCCCGGGGGAAGGCGCATGCGGCGCGGCTGCCTGCTCAGGAGCCGCCACTGAAGGGGCAGAAGAGGGCTACAATGCAGGAGAGGAAGGTTCGGATAATGGAATTCGTTGAGAAGTAGGTGACTTTTTCTCACTCGATTTTCTGGTTGTAGAGTTTATCTTTTTTGTTCATAAGTAGCAAGTGTGTGTAGCTTTCAGATCATTAGCATTTCTGTTTGGCTTGTTTCGAGCCGAGTAATAGACATTTATGCTAGTTGTGCATTAAGGATTGACATTTGAGATTTAGAAATTAACAATGGAAATGTGGCACAACTCATTCAGATTTGTAGGATTCTGATAAAGAGTGGCAATTATGCCTAGGAGTTATGAAAACGTTTTTTTTTTCTGGTTAGTTAGTTATTCTCCTGACTGTTATACCATGTGTTTCTGTTTAGTGCAGTTATAGGGCATCAAATGAAGGCAAGTTTCCTACTATAAAAAATATCCGTGGGCAAATTGGAGGCGGTCATTACACAGTGCGTGATGTACTTTCAGAAATGAAGTATAATGAGCACTCAAGGCCCAAGGATGCAGGTGGAAAGACTGCTACACATGATATGGACACTTCAAAAACCTGTAAGACTGCGGACGCCCCAGAGAGTGTGATCATGAAGGACCTAACGGTATGATGTCAAAATATTCTCTCGAGATGGTTATTTTGTGCTTAGCGAAGTTTTTTTTGGTCATGTCCCTTAAGATCATCATGCACGTGCAGGACAAACCAGACCCTGGAAACCAGCAAAGGGAAATAGAAGCTAACAAATTCGATTCGAAGAATTCGGATAAATCCCTGAATGCAAATGATTCAAATGCATCAGATCAAAGTGGAAGTGACATCGTGAATGAGGCAAAGACACATGCCAGGTATTACCCTATTAGTCTTTTACGTGCAAAATGTTTTTCTTTCAATGTCATTAGAACCAACATGTCAAAATTATTTGATAAGATTTATAGTATGCTAAAAGTTGCATGCCTGTATGGTTTAGTTCTTTTGGTATGATGAACTACTTGGACTTGGCAAGAGGACTACTTCTGCCGTTGAGTACTTGAGTGTATACAATTGGTTATTCAGGCTGTGGATGATGAGTCTTCCCTTGGACTTAGGTAGAGAATT
The DNA here is from genome assembly GCA_038087645.1 of Saccharum hybrid cultivar R570. Classification (NCBI taxonomy): domain Eukaryota; kingdom Viridiplantae; phylum Streptophyta; class Magnoliopsida; order Poales; family Poaceae; genus Saccharum; species Saccharum hybrid cultivar. The sequence continues at coordinate 26,031,833 of JAQSUU010000198.1, forward strand.
GCTATTAACTAACTGGTGACATGCAGTTCCTGGATTCCATGGAAAGATGGCTTTGCCAAACAGAGCTGAAATTCCACCAATTTGTGCCAATTGACTGGTTCAACCGATTTATTCCTAGTCATTGTGGATTCACTTCAATTCTGATATTTGAGAGAACAGTTCTATGCAACATAGTGAACCTTGTGACCTGGTAGATTTTACATGAAAGACTGAACCAGTTAGTTTCTGAATGACTAGACCCAGAATTCAGGTTCGTGGATGGGCCAGGGAGCACTTCACAGTTCACAGCCTGAAACATCCTGGAACTGTAACCAGGAACTAAGGTTTGGGTCAGCTTTAGAAGCCTTGTATTAGAATGCACAGCTAATATTATTTTGTTGAGCTGCTCTATTCTCTAAGATAATTAACACTAACACATCCTGTCCAGTTCATCATAGTTCATAAAGGACATATTTCATTCCCTGTACGCAGTGTCATATATATAATGGTACCTAAGCTGTTTTCTTTTGTTCCACTCGATGCATAGCTGGGAAAAGTGCAAACTTGTTGCTTTTTAAATGCCAACTTTGGATGCCATGGTAATTTTTTGTTTTGTATGTCGTGTTATGCAGAGATGACAACCCAAAGCATGAGGAATCCGCAAACACGGGTCTTTTGGGCAGCCTGAAATCTTTTGCTTATGGCATCAGAAACTTCTGGAAAAATTTGTAAATCTGTCTTTGTTTTTGGCAGCGACCTAACACGCGTGGAGCCCCCCTCATCCTCGTGGCTTCATTCAATTTCTAAGGGTGGGTTTAGTTGGTGAAAAGTTTTTTGGAAAAATATCACATCGGATGTTTCGTACGATGTCGGAAGGGGTTTTTGGATACTAATAAAAAAAATTAATTACATAACTTGTCTGAAAACCGCGAGACGAATTTATTAAGCATAATTAATCCGTCATTAGCGCATTTGTTACTGTAGCACTTTAGTGTCAAATTACGGACTAATTAGGCTCAAAACATTCATCTCGCGATTTCTAACCAAACTGTGCAATTAGTTTTTTTTCGTCTACATTTAATGCTCTATGCATATGCCGCAAGATTCGTTACTGTAGTTTTTCGTGAAAAGTTTTTGGATCTAAATACACCCTAAGACTGGACCAAATTGAGAAGGCTACAGAATTGATAACTTGTCCCTTTGTTAAGCGTTTGCGATACTGGATCAACTTGTAAAGTTCTTTTTTTGTCACACAACTAATGGTCAAGTTCCCGCTATGACGCTTTGATGAAGCTAGATAGGAGTGTTAGTACTGCCCCTGTTGACTGTAGTGCCCCAAGTTCACATGGTAACTTATTGTTTCTGTCAATTGCTGTGCACACATTGAACGTTGGGCGCAAATTTTATGCTACCTCAGCTGACTTTATCCCCCCTAGCTCGTTATGCTATTTCTCTACAACTAAAAATTACCGATAGGAATCGTCCCCTGGCGTGCGAAACCTACCCACCGTATGAAAAATACCTGGCGTGCGAAAGCCCGGCCACCACACGATGATATCTTCCGGCCAAAAAAAGGAAACATACGTCGCATGCCCTCTCCCCCGCGTGAGTATGCCGGCAAAGGAGGTAAGATAAATCAATGGCACGATGATTTCTCCCAGCCAAAAAGGCAAACATCCTCCTTTTGCATGCGCTGCACTGCATGCAGGGCAAACTAGGACGCTGCATGCGGGAAATTCTGGTTTTGCAGGTGTTGTATGGAAGGAAATCAACGGGAAACAAGGGAAGTCACGGTCTCACGACCCTGTTTCTATATTCACGCACACAACAAACGAATGCAATCATCAATCTTCTGTCGCCGGAAAAATAGCCGCCGCCATTCTCGTCCCTGCACGATAGTGGAGAAGCAGCAGCAACTGATCGTCCACTGCCTATCTTACGCTCCGCTGCAAGACGACGATCGTGAAATCCAATCAATCTTCTATCGCCCGAAAAATAGCCACCGCCATTCTCGTAAGTTCATAAGTTCAGGCATCATAAACCACATTAATTTAGCCTTAGCCAACATATCTGATTGATTCTACGATCATGAATAGGGTGATCTGATACAAATTACTTTGAATGCAGTTTGAATGGTGCACGATCTACTGTGTTCAAGGAATTTGCCCATGCTCAAATCTGATTGATAGCCAAAGCCAACCGACATGCAGTTCTTACTATTCATCAATTTAATGCTTCATGGATTTCTCTTATATTTGATTAAGTTATTACTTGTATGTTTGATAGCCAAAGCCGACCGACCTGCGACCCATTGCGTAACTCACCACAAGTGCTTAGGACACGAAGTTCGCTGACCAGGCGATCATCGGCGACGGGTGTCTAACAGGTTGACCATTGCTTCTTTGTTCTCCTGTATAGAGTTTTAAAGTCTAAACTGTTAAACTGTATTATCTTATTAGCTTGTAACTGCGATGTTTATGCAAGTGTCCTCAGAAGAACTTGTTAAGTAATTGTCCTATCAAGTACTCCCTCCATACCCATATTAGTTGTCGTTTAGGACATGATTGTGTTTACCAAGGAGTCATGAATTAGGAGGTATTTTTCCCTGTCTGCCCCTATTAAATAGGATTGCGGGTGTAATCCATACAAGAAACATTCATAATTCAGATGGCTAGGGCAGCGAGGCTAATGCCCAAGGACGAGGGTGCCCAAGGACGAGGGTGTGGGTTCGATTCCTGGCGGCCACATATTTTTTTGCTGTTGCTGCGCAATTTTTGGCGCGTATGCTGTTGTTGCGCGATTTTTGGCGCGTTTGCATGGCTCCGTGCGCTTGCGGCTGTTGGCTTTCTGCTTGATTTTTGCCGCGTTTGGGCGTGTGCATGCCGTTGTTTGCTTGCATGCCGCGGTTTGCTCGCCTGTGGGCGCGTTTTTTTTTGCCGTTTGGCGCGTTGGCATTCGTATTTTTTGCTTTGTTTGCACTGCCGCTCGCGTTTGAGTTTTGAATCCCGCTCACGGGATTGCGTGTGCGGGCAAGCGATGAATGTGCGGACGACGATCGAAGCGCGCGTGCGCACGATCAATGAGGGAGTGGACAGTTGGGCAGCGCAGCGGGCGGCGGCTAGAGGGGCAAACGCGTCAAGAAGCAGCACCATACTCCCAGAACGACAGCCTTTGTGAAAATGGGCCTATAGCCCAGAACGACAACTAATATGGGTACGAAGGGAGTATATACTACGAGGTTGTTGACTGATAGTTAAATAATCAATGCTTTTACACTTAGGTTAAGGCCTTGTGTTGAGCCCGAGGTTTAGTAGGGATTGTTTCATACCAGTCTTTTTCTTCCTTCGGAATGTGCCATCATCTGCAAAAAGCTTATTCTTGTAGTTAACATGAGTCTTCCTTCACGAGGCTTTTCATGGTTTTGTAGAATGACGACAGTACATAAGGAGGCATCAATGAGCATAAATTGAGTGATTAATTTTCATGTCACTGCAGGTTGCCTTTCACCTCCGGGTTGTGAGAGATCGGGTCATTTGTTGGAGCGCCGGTATTTAGGCAAAGTATGGGCACTAAACTAAAAAAACTATATATGTAACTACAATACGGTTTGTGATTGTTGTGAATGGGTATTTAAATAAATGTCTCCATTCAAAATTACAGCTATGGGCTACAAACGGATTGTTGCGAACGTCACGGTCAAAATCATTTTTTTAACAATACAATGCACGATCGAATTTAAATTATCATGGCATTATCTTATTTCCGTTGCAACGCACGGGCACCATCCTAGTAACTTAATATTTTGGATTGCTTCCCGGATAAAAATGACATGGGAATTGTGAGGAACTTTCTGATGAAACAGAACACAGATGCATGGCAGCGAAAATTTGGCGTTGACCTTCTACGGCAACGGAACGTAAAAAACGCTTAACAGATAGGGGAGTAGCAACATTAAAGCAGCTTTCCTTTCAATCCTGGTGTAAAACACAACCTAATAATAGTACATACATTAAAAAAAAACTAATATGCAATCTACATTTTGCCGTTTGGAATGCAGACATATGACAGGAAATAGTCCAGTTCCCGGCCATAGGGCTCACATGACATGATCAACTGTTCTTCGTCCGAACTCTCAAACTTCCAGCTGTGTTCGGTCTTGGTTTATCTAGCCTTGGCGCTGTGTGGTCAGGATTCACAGTCCCATGGGAATGGGATGATCCCTTCTCGCCCACAAATAGTCCCTCCCGACTGATTCTGCGATGAAAACAACTCGCTGACAGAATCTTCTTCCCCCATGCTTAGGCTTATTGCTATCCGTTGGCTGTGAAGGGCTGCTAACTTATGGTCGCTTTGGTTTGATCCCAACAATGTTCTTCAAAAGATCTCGTTGCCTGTCCATATCGTAAGCACCCAAATCATAAGAACGAAAAGGACGAAGAGCCACAGGGACAGCAGGTGTAGAATCAGCTAAAATTGCTGCTTTGTAATGTCGTCAGAGTTAAAGATAGCAAAGACATAGCTTAGACCACATGTTGTTTCTATTGCACTATTCCAACGGAATGAAACTGAATTGTAAGGGTGTGAAAAGTAAATTTCATGCTGATGTAGAAAAGCTAACTGAACCATATTGATCAGATTGTATCCTTAACTGTATGTATAACAAGAAAAGCGAGGTCATTGATGTTTAATAAGCTAAGGGATATCTCAAAAGCAGCAAATGCCCGCTTCTTAGTACGACAAAGAAGACGCTCGGCATCTTCCTCGGCTTCCATTTGCTCTTTCAGGTAAAGCAAATCATCATCGCTGTCCAATGCTGAAGAACACAAAAGTAGCATAGACAATAAGGTTAACAAGGAACCTACAACTTCACAAGGGTCCTCTCTTCCTGTAAAAGAAGCATGAAATACCTCCTCGCCCATGAAGGTAGCCTCCCCTCTCACCAGCAACCTCTTGCATCTGTTGGTATCAACCACCGAGTCGAGAGCCAGAATCCCTGTCGGGGTATGTTATAAGAACATTGCACACTGACACCTATTGGAAATGCTTAGTCATTTAATCAAGCGTTCAAGGCAAAGCAAGGCATCCTCATGTGACCAAAACCAACGAAAAATGTTACTTTACCAACAAACTAGCATTGCATTGGTCTGAAGAATGCTAGTTGTTAAGTTGAATATGAATAAATTTGCAAGGACTAAAACATTCAAATGGCTTAGATTTTTTTTTTCAAAAGACGAGAGCAAAATCACAATAGTGGAACCACAAAATTAACAACGAGATAACTGGAGCCCGCTGGGAGACGCGTGCCTGGGCAAAGTCCAGAGCCCCACGCCTCCAGCTCTCCAACGACCAAAGACCAAAGTCGCGGCCAGAGAGGAAAAGGAAATAGCAGACAGGTTAAAATTGGATAGAAGGCGAAGACACAGTTGACAGTGGCAATTTTTTAGCTCATACAAGATAGATAGGTGGTGGCATCTGAGCGATGCCATCTCATAAATTGAAATTACAACTATCTTGGTCACGGGTGGTAGTAGTTCCGGCTAAAGAAACCAGACTAGCAATCAATCTTACGAAGGAACATAGTCGATCGATCATACATAGAAGAAGATACACCAGTCATGTGGCCACGACAGACGAGCAACAACAGATGCCACGGGAGCTCAAGCTCTCAGCTCCCGGATGTAGTTGGGGCTCATCTGGTTGACCTTGGGCGAGCTCATCTGGTTGACCTTGTTGGGTGAGCTCATCTGGTTGACCTTGGGTGACATAGCACCTGCAGTGAGGTGTGCGTCCTTCACAACCGTGTTCAGCTTGCTGTCCAGCGGGCTGAAGGGCATGTGGTCTGCAGCCGGCTTCTTGGCCACGCGCAGGCACGCGAGGTAGCTGTCCGGCTGGTTGTTCCAGTGAGGCAGCCTGCTTATCTGCACCGAAGCTTCCTTGTCCCTGGACACTGGAGCACCGGACGGATCCTGCACCAATCAACCACCAATTTTGCGCTGTTGTCAGTACTTTCCTTGTGATATAAGCAAGCTATTATTAGTGCATTTATCGCTATTCTCTATGGTTTTCTTATCAATGAGTTGTTTGCAAAAATCGGATTTTCTTCCAGAATGATAAACACAAGTTCAAATAAATGGGCTACTTTTTTATTTCAAAATCATTGGCAAGATGTTCGTTTCTCTATTGTTGCAGGGTTTCATTTCCCCAAGATAGCATATGGTGATAAATGAGTGCCATTGTGATGAGAAACAGGTAGCACAGAACACTTGGGTGAAAGCATGGCATGGATAGAGAGGAGTGACGTACCCCGAGGAGAAGGAAGGTGAACTGATGCTGCTGTTTGCTGCCTACTTCTTCAAAGTGAGCCTCTATTAGCTTCCTCAGATCTGAAAGGCATGAGTTGTGCAGTAGCTTCAGCCCTTTGATCAGGCTGCCAGACTCCCATTTTATGTAAACTTCCAAGAGGCCACCATCCTTCTGTCCAGCAAGGCTGTTCTCCTTGTCCGGATCACTCTCTTCCGCTGCACTGCATCTATTCAGTTGATCCGATAATGGTGCATCCACAACTTGGCATACGATTGGAGAAAGTTGAGAAGACACTGGGCTGTCAGTCACTCTGACGTCGCACATGGGGGTCTCTATAGCTCCCCATGCCGACGGCTCCTTGTTTTCATCTCCAAAAGTTTGGTTTGCCGGTGATTTGTTCTGATCCCCAAACACTTGCTTCGCTGGAGACTTGCTCCCCATTTCCTTTGCTGGTGACTGGACCTTTGGTTTCTTAGCTATTTCACGATGATTGCCACAGAGCCTGAATATGTTCTCAATCCGATGCTTCCTTGTTGCAGGATCATCTGGCTCAGAAAGTGTATGTTGTGTTATGTCCACCTTAAAGTTCTCCTCTACAACCTCCTTGCGTACCTCCTCTTGAAGACCACATTCCTTCTCTGCATCCTCTTCATCTCCCTCCTCAAACACAGTGCTGAGGACAGTCTTTTCAGGATACCCGGACAGCCTGACATCATCTTCTTGCACCACAGACCCTGTGGAAGCACTTGCTGCTGTGGCTGTTTGATTCCATATGTGGCCCTGCTGGCGAGTATCCTCCTTTATTACCTTGACATCTTGCATGGCTGGCTGATCTCCCGTATCCAAGTCCATAGACATGGACATTGCCATTGATTGATCAAGGCCTGCAGGCATCTCTGATAGCCGTGCCAGCAATCTACCTCCAAAGATATCCTGCTGCACTAGCTGAGAACCATTAGCCTTTTCACGCTCAACCTCCTGCAGTCGCTGTTTTAGTGCAGTGAGCTCTTGCTGCTGCTTAAGCATCGCTTCTTCCATCTTCATGAGTTCAGTCCTCAATGACCAGGTTTTCTCCATTTCTTGCCCTTCTATCAGCTTGAGCTTTGCTCTCAGTTGTGCTAGCTCCTCTTCCTTCAGCCTTAGCACATTCTGGGCCTCATTGCGCTCTTTCTCCCTCAATTTGTTCTCCTTTTGAAGCTTGTGGATGAACTGGTTCATCGCAACAATTCTGGAATTGAGCATCGCAGATGACTCCTCAGAGCTCATTTTGTCCCTAGGTGTTGCGGCATGAGCAGCACGGATAATACACTTTGCCTTAGCACCATATTCCAAAGTAGAAACTGTCTTGTGCAGTTCTTTTGGGTCAGGACTAGCACACAGAATCATCAGGATTTTTGATTTGTCATCTTCAAATGAATCCTGAAATACAAGATATTTAGATCATCGTTAGAGAGGAGAGGCTGTATCAATAAATGTAAATTTTTGTAGTGTACCTGTAGTAGCATTGTGAGCTTGCTGTCCCTAAATGGAACATGGGAATCACCATTAGCAATGGATTCAACCACTCGCTTCAAAGCAGTGTTCCCTTGGTTAATTTTTGCTGTCTGTGGAAAAATTGGCAACATTATAGACCGCACATGTAATAAAATATTATAGGCTTTTGACAGTGGTACAATTCATGTTGCAAGATCAGTGTGAAACTATCTATTAAATACACAGAGCAACTACTTGAAAGCCATTGTTCAGAGTGCAATTGGAAGTTTGGAACACATGGATGCTACAAACATACAGGAATCAGTTGCATAACACACCTGCATTTTGGCTTCAAATCCTGTTTGTCCTGCTGCTTCTATGTTCTCAGATCCAGCCATGTCCACAAGCATTAACCTTCCTCCCACAGATGGGACATCCAGGATAATCTATAGATGCAAAGCATAGCTCGTAAAAAGATTGGTCTGAAAAAATGAATGCTCAAAGTGCTGGTGGCTGAATGCAACATACCATGCAATGGCTTCGCGAACTTCTCTCATTGCAAAGTGTGCTCTTCACAGTTCTTCGCTTTTCCACCTTAGAAACTTCTCTTGATATCTTCCCAGCTTCATTTCCAGATATATAAGTTGCGTTCTTTGCTTTTTTCCCCATTACTTCCAGTCTCGCCTGTGCATAGATACAGAACTGTGAGGCTTCAATGATACACAGATTTACATCAATTCATAAATTTACAGTGACAGTGACCAAGAACAACGAATGGCAACATTGGTAATCATGAGATTTGCTCTCACATTTCAAATTATAACTCGTCCGCACTTCCTAATTAAGACCTGGTATGTTCGAGCTACATCTCAATAAAGCATTACAATTTCAGGCCAAATGACAATCTGTTTTTGGTGGATAAAACTCCTGCATTGCTTGACTCGGGTTAGAAAGCGCATTAACATAATTAAACATCACAATGACCTAATATTGAGCTTATAGTTAATCATGTTTAAAAATCACAACGATCGAATGACAAGAAACCCACACAAAACACACACGCAAAAAAAACAAGAAGATGGTACCCACCTTCTCGGTCCGTAATTAATGATCTGAAATACTGGTCGCATAGGAACTCACATTTACAGCAACATAAGCAACAGAATAAATCACAGCACTTGAAAAGTATCTATGACACTTTAGGTCTTTCTGTTTAATTCATGTTATGTCTTATGAGCACTTCATTATCAGTTCGTGTGACTTACCAGCTGAAGCCCAAGAAAATACTACTAGTAGTACCTAAGTATAGCGCCTAATACAAAATATTTTGGTTTATCATCAGGGTTAAAATCACAGTACCTGTTTCAGCTTAGATTTACTATGTCGCACTCAAAACCACAAATTACTTATTCTTGAGCAAATTCCTAATAAAGTATACTAGTACCAGGCAATAAGAATTCACATTTGCAAACACATCACAGTTGAAATTTTGCAAGCACATAATCAGCAGACTAGAGCGTGCCATGTGACAATAACCAGCGTAAATCACCTTGGGGGCGTTTCCTTTAGCAGTGGCCCCGCTTCCCGCGAGCAAATCGTAGATCTCCTCGTTGTAGATCTCCAGCACCGCGACCTGGACGAAAAGGCCGGCGTCAAACCCGGCGTCATCCTCGGCGGAATCGCCTTCGCCGCCTCCGCCTCCGCCTCCTCCTCCCTCCAGGATGTCCCTGAGGGCGCGGTACACGATACCGGGCTGCTTGGCCCCGCAGCCGAACATGGTGTGGCTCTTCCCGGACCCCGTGGGCCCGTAGACCATGACGGTGCACTTGGCCCCGACCCGGACGCCCTGGATCCTGGAGCGCACGAAGCGGCGGTAGAACCCCTCGAGGTCCTCCTCCTCGGACACGGAGACGCCGTCGAGGGTGAAGTCGCGGCACCCGCCCGTGTCGCCGCGCACGCGCACGGCCGTCCCGCCGCCCGCGATCTCCAGCGCGGACGGGGTCCCCGAGGCGAGGTTCCGGATGCGGCCGATCACCTCGACCGGGTGCTCCGTGGCGCCGCCGCCGCCGCCGTGGTTGGCGTTCCTCGGGGTGGCGGCGGGGAAGTTGAGGCGGTGCTTGGACGCGGGCGTCCTGAGGGGCGTCGCGGCCGCGGCCGTGGCCTGAGGCACCGGCGCCGGACGCGCAGGCGGGGTGGGCGGCGGCGCCATCGGTGGGGGGATCTGGATCAGCACAGCTAGGGTTTCGGGAGGAGGTGCGATCTGGGGATCCGCTGGTCGGCTGGTGAGCCCGCACTCCGCAGACGGGCGAGCTCTAGGGTTCGCGGAAGCCCGTGGAGAGGAAGCGGACGCGGCGAGAGATGGAGGAGGGAGCGCTGTGGAGAGTAGAGGGAGGACGGGGGAGAAGGGGAAGGGATTTGAAATGGGAGTAGCCGTTGGGCCGTGCAGCTGTAACGGTAGCCTGGTTTGGACCCTTTTTTATGTTTTGAAGCTGGAGGAGGGAGAGGGAGGTGGATCGGGCCGCCGCGGCGGCCGCGCGAGGATGGAGACCGTGGGGGATCACGAGGCCTGTGCTGCGTGTGGGGCGGAGTGCCGTCGCAGCGTCGCTGTATAATTGCGACGCGGGTTAAGAACTTGTGTAGTCATATGAACTAAGCAGGAATAATTGGCATTTAGATGCTGCAAATTTAATCTGAATTTGAAATTAATTTCAGCTGGCTCGGGGTATATTGTGAAACACGCATGCACTGCTCTGCCATGTCCGTTAACTTTAATACACTGGATGCGCATGGTACACCAACTACAACAAAATTAAAAGAATATCGACAAAATTAAAGTCCAATTAGCCGGACGACGTAGCCCATTAGGGAGCAATCCCCGCTGCGCTTTGATTGAGGTCTCGTACTCACAGGCCCTAATCACTCCTTATAGCATCTTCACTAGATTGAGAATCTCCTTTCCCTAAAATTTTGATATAGGAGATTGAGAAAACAAAACTAAAAGGGTAGGGGAGATGCTCTATTGCAGATTGTCAAAACAATTTGTTTCTTTCCATCTACTGTCATGTGGGACCCATAGGTCAATGGCTCTATTTTTTTTCTTTCTTCTTCCTCTATCATGGCATCCTCTCCCTCAGTCGCGACAACGAGCGGACGAGCAGCGGCTCGCCTGCCAAGCACACCAGCGTGAACCCAACCGGCGTCGAGCTCGGTGCGGTGGTAGTGCAATGCTCTCGCGTGGTGCAATGCAACGTTGGGCCCATATGCCGGTGAGTGAGAAGGTAGGAACGGGGGTTGAGAAAATAAAATGCTACTAGATCTGCATTTGAGGGAGAGATGGGAGATTTTTGAGGAATTGAGAAAAACTTTTAGGATCGGAAAAGGGGGTCTGAAAATCGGATATTGCAGAAAAAATGAACCAAGCTGCACAAAAAAAATCACCTCTCAATAGCATGGCAATACTAATCCAAGAGATTCACATACCTACCTAGATCTGACGCGGCGAGAGGGAAACAAAACTAGTAGGCCGTGAGCCGTTGTTCACATAATGGCCGTAGAATGCTCTGACACAACATAATTTTTGCAGAGCAAAATTGATTTCACACTAGAGGTGCCCTCTTACGGCAACGTCAGAGGATTGCAATTTTTCAACGCCTAGCTTATAGCCCCCAAAATGTTGTTCTGACATAATTGGACATATACTCTCCCTTTTTCCCTAAATTAGTACACGTTAGAGACGTAGACAGCCACGAACACACACATGTACTCACCTCCATGCACACATGCCCGCTAACCCTACTCAATGAGTACATCTGAAGGACTAAGAGTCGGAGATGCATCTCTTGAAGAATAGCACATTAAATCTTGAAATAGTTTATAAAAATACAAGCACCCATGCTAAGTCAAAAACTTAAACTCTGTGAAAAGTTCCATCACAGAGAATCTAATTAGCTAACTTACAAAAGATACTCCTTGCCAGAGTGGCACAGCTGTGCAAAATCCTTGCTAACTTAGACCAAAGACTATAACTAGAGAAGAGATCGTGTCCTATAGTTGAATGTGGCTGTAACATTTTTTTTAATCTAAGAATTCTCTTGCTAAGTCCGAGTACTTGAGTAGAAGAAGATAAACTCAGAAAACATGTAAAAAACACATTCAGTGCAATGACAAATATAAGGGCAAAAACTTTGTGGGTTGCAAAAGAAAATAACAAATTAATGTTAGTTTGTAGCAATGCACTGGCATTATATATACTAGTACATGAATATATGGAAGTACGTAGTTATTATTTTTTTAATCCAGTACATTATTTGTAGATGTCATTGTTTGATCTATATCGTTAGATTTTGGACCCAGGACCCTTTCCTAAACGGCTTTAATTAGACGTGTGTTGTGTTGCTAAAGTGTCAGACCGTCGATGGTAGACTTTGAATCGCTAGATAAGCATCAGTTGCGTGAAAAGAAAAACCCGGTCTCTAACATGCTTACTGCGGCAATAATCCAAAGAGATCTTAGCTTGCTAGGATCACCACCCAAACAGTTGGCAATAATCCAAACAGAATTTGGCTTCGCGTCGGTGGATGCTCTGAAAGTCTGAACTGAACTTCGATGTATCTGAATGCTGAAACGCTGAATTTATGTCGCATACTCGCATGCATGATGCTCTGGAGTTCCAAAAGAACAGGCCCTACCCATCCATCTCGCTGGATTCTAAGGCCCAGCATAGAGCCCACAAAGGCCCTTTTCAGCCCACAAACTCGTTACTGTACCTGGCATAGTCAGCGGGTAAGCTATCATCATCACCATCATCATTAGACATCATTAGACATGAATACCACATCACAGCATCGTATCATGGCGCAGCAACAGCCTCTCTTTCCAGAGAGTGAGAGAGTGAGAGGGATGCATGTTGCCTGCATGAAGCCATGCACAGTTCCCCTGAACCGAAGCAAGGACACGTCACACTTTGATAAACTAGTAATCCGGCAGCAAACAACTCATGGCCAGTCGTCTGTTTACTGCATAATCCCAGTCCCAGCCAGCTAAACTAAGCAGGACGGCCCGTGAAGCTTTGGGGTCACCCGCTGTCTGCCGCTGAGGAAGCCAGATAGACGATGCAAAGCTTGGCCCAGCAGCAGCAGCAGCCGCCGCCAGAGCTCGCCTGCCTCAGCTCATGGAAGGAGGAGGGAGGGGTCTCGCTTTGCTGGCCACTGCCACTGGGGGGACCAGGCGCAGGCCACAGCCCACAGCCACTGGGGGTCCATGCGCGCACCTGTCACTCAACTTATTATTATATCTCGACACTGCTCTCTGCCCATCTCAAATCTCGCAGTTGCAGGATACCGTACCGTAGATCAAGTTGCAGCATAGCATCAAGCCATCAATGCCGGCTGGGAGAGCTTAATAAGCCGGTGAGTGTGGGCATTTGGGTTACCTCAAAAATTCAGGTCAGGTAACTCAAGTTCTAAGAAGGTCAGGTTTTCAATACTCATAATTTAAAACGGATTGGGACCTAATACCCAAATTACGTGAACTAAAATTGGGCTTCTGAACTTGCAGATTCGAAGTCAAGTCCTGGTAAATCGGGTTCGGATCTCAAGTATCGGTTTATATGCCCATCCTACAAGCTAGAGAAATTGTTACTGCCATATTGCAGGCTTGCAGCTTCTGAACTTTTTTTTTTCAGATAGGGAGAGCGGAGAGACAGCATCCCTTCCCTGCATTTCCCAGAATTCTTCGACGTGGTAAAGAAAAAGGGGGGAACTACTATCATGGTCCCATTACATGCCGGACAATGGGCCAATTTCACTGTGCGCCTGACGTGGAGGCACTTAAGGGGGCACGTGAGCAGTAAGAGCTGAGCTAATGGCGCCATTTCCTTCCAGCTGTGTGCGGTGTGCCCGCCCTGCCCTGCTCCAGTCCTGCAGCGAGAGATCGGCCCAATGCCGCTCCGCGTTCGTGCCTGCTTGCCTGCCTGATCCCAAATCTCGGCAGGGACAGAAGCATCCCATCTCTGCCGACTGGCTGACGGGAACGTACAGCGGGCGCTGTGCTGTTGGCGACTCGTCTCGGCAGGCACCAACCCAATCAGATAGGAGTCTCTCTTGCTCCTGGTCCTGGCACAGACGCTCACCTGCCGGCCTAGCTTGCCCGCTCGTCCGGGCGACGACGACCGGTGACTTATTGACCCGCTCGATGCCGAACAACCGGCGACTTGAAAGCTGGTTGAGCGCGTGATTTGGTGCAGCTTAATTGGCTAGTAACAGCGACAGGCATGTTGTTTAGTTGTGGATACATTTCTCTAGCTGTATTTTCGCTTGATGTGTGAGGACAACACAAGATGGGTTAGGTTTTTCCTTGTTATAGATGCGTGTCTAAGCTGGCAAATCTAGCAAAAAATATCAAATATCGTCGAGATAAGTGGAGTCAACTTCATTGTAAACTAGTTGAATTCCCCGTGTGCTGCTGTGGGATTTTATAAGATATTTTAAACTTCAATCTCGCTGTAGAAAAGCACTTGCACTTTAGCACAAAACAAAAAGGTGTGATGATATGTTCGGGAGGAATGTGAAGACATAATTGAGCCTATAAAAATACTATAAAAATAACGAAGATGCAAATGGAAAATTATTCATGGGAACCAATAATGAAACGCTTATGAATTAGTAATAAACGTGCACATAATCTTCTAAATGTAAGCTAGATAAAAATGTATAAAAATATGTAAGTGATTGAGAGGAACTCTTGACTATATATGAAGCACAACTATATAACTGATTATTGTTCCCCAGTATTGTTCATCGCACTGCTATATCGTGAGGCGATGTGTACCGTGTATGTAGGCGAAGCCTGGGAGGTGCATGAATGAAAGCCATGGCCGCCACTTTCTCCGCTCCAAAGCTGCCGGAGCAGCATCTATCACAACTGGCGTTTTCACCGGTAGGAAGCACCCTTATCCAGCTATCTGAAGGAAGTGAGGAACTCGAGCGGTGGCCTCCCGTTCGGATGCCCCCTGCCATCGGCAGCAACACCAGCTTCGATCTCCTCACCTCCATGGGGCATGGACTTGTCGGTAAAGTGGAGGAATAAGATTCAGTGATATCCTCCTTGTGATATTTATTGTCGTGGGTAGAGGAAGGGTCAGTGGGTTTCAATGTTTGGTTTTTCTTACTGCCGCTGATGGTTCAGTGCATCATCAACATGGTGGTGGGAGAAAAATTGACATCGTCAGTTTCTAATGATGCGGCTGCTTGGGAGCGCAGCTTTGGGAGTGGGCAACAGATTAAAGAAGATTGTGACTATTAAATGGAAACTGTGTGCTGATGACGTGGCTTAATGTGAGAGCAGAGAAATCCTTAGTGGGGTTTTGCTTTATAAGAGTTATAGATAATAGGATTTTCTTAAGTCACGATAGTATCCTTTTTTAAAAAACAAAATAGGAGTGGCTATTAGCATTAGTTAATTAATTAATAACTAGCTAGCTAATAGTTAGTACTGTAGTTTTTTTAGCTATTAGTATTAGTGCTTGAAATAATTGACCTTTATTCTTATCGGGGAAGGCCGTATCTGAAATGTTCAGGAAAGAGCATTTGATGGATACATCGATGAGATCTTTATTATTTATTTACACTACATTGTACAAGTGGGGTGGAGGAGGTGACAGGTTATGGAGAATCAAAAAGAGGGCTAGTGGAGAAGAGTATATATGCTTTACCAGCATTTGCTGTCACAGCATTTCACAAAGAAAGAGAGAGGGGAGTGAGTGAGTAAACAAGAAGATATAGCCTTTTGATCCCTGATGCTGCTGCTGGAAACGTCAGATGCACCGGGGCACCGGCGACGGGGACGTGCTCTAGTTTCGGAACCGGTTGCCGAACCAACTGGCCGGACCAAATAAATTCTGGCTGCGATCAGTTGCACCTGTAAAATTTTTAGAAGTACAGTAACATTTTCGTCTGTATTTGGCAATTAGTGTTTAATCATGGGCTAATTAGGTTCGAAAGATTCGTCTCGTGATTTACAACCAAACTATATAATTAGTTATTTTTTTACCTATATTTAATGCTCCATGCATATGTCCAAAAATTTGATGTGACGAAAAATCTTGTAAATTTTTTAAAAGTTTGAAGCAACTAAACAGGGCCTCTGCTCCGTCTTGGTATCATCTCCTTTCCGTTTTACTACGGGCATGCATGCATGTCTGTCCTGTTCCTGTCCATGCAGCATGAAAGTGAATGCCACAGTTGAGGGATGTTTTACAAACGTCCAATCCGCATAGAGGCTATTGGCATCGTGCACTGCCATAGAGCATCATCCAATCTGTCAAGAGTGAGTGAGAATCACTCATCATGAAACTTTGCTTAGCAGCTGTACAAGCAAGCGAAACCCACTCGATGCCCGATCATTTGCATCAACAGCCTCATGGAATTCATGGCACGGAACGGAACGGGACGGGACGAGGGGAACAGCACAGGACAGGAAAAGTGGAGACAGAGAGAGAGAGCGCGCGCGTGGCGCCAGGAGAGGCGACGCCGAGGAGACCCATTCCATTCCACACTAGCCTGCCTGCCTGCCTGTGGCCTGTGGGTGTGCCGGTGTGGCCTCCTCTCGTCTTCGTCCCGACCGGGCGTCCGAGCCAGCGCGCGCGCGAGAGACACAGGCAGACAGAGAGAGAGAGAGAGAAGAGGGGGAAGGGGAAAAATAACTGCGGCTCCAGACCCCAGAATAGGAGGACCATTTCCCTCCCCCTCCGGCCGTCACGCGCCTCCCTCCCACCGCTCGTCCGCCCCTCGCCCGCACCACGCCGGCGCCGCGCGTGGCCGCGACCCGGAGGAGCGTCCGGCCCCCGCCGCGCCAGATCTGGCCACGCCCGCAGCCCCCATGCCCCTCCTCTCCCTCCCCAGATCCGCCTGACCTAGCCACGTCCGCTCCCCGCCCCCGGTCCCCGCTCCCCCGCCATGGACGACGTGTCCAAGTACGCGCACAGCCCGGCGCACCTGGCCGTCCTGCGGCGCGACCACGCGGCGCTGCGGCGGCTGGTCGCGGCGCTCCCGCGCCTGCCGCGCGCCGGGGAGGTGGCCACCGAGGAGGAGTCCATCGCGGGGGAGGCCGTGGCGGAAGCCGTCTCCGCCGTCATCGACCGCCGCGACGTGCCGCGGAGGGAGACCCCGCTCCACCTCGCCGTGCGCCTCCGGGACCCCGTCGCCGCAGACATCCTCATGTCCGCGGGCGCCGACTGGTCGCTGCAGAACGCCGACGGCTGGTCCGCGCTCCAGGAGGCCGTCTGCACCCGCGAGGAGGCCATCGCCACCATCATCGCGCGCCACTACCAGCCGCTCGCCTGGGCCAAGTGGTGCCGCCGCCTCCCGCGCGTCCTCGCCTCCATCTCCCGCATCCGCGACTTCTACATGGAGATCTCCTTCCACTTCGAGTCCTCCGTCATCCCCTTCATCGGCCGCATCGCGCCCTCCGACACCTACCGCATTTGGAAGCGCGGCGCCGCGCTCCGGGCCGACATGACGCTCGCGGGCTTCGATGGCTTCCGCATCCAGCGCTCGGACCAGACGTTCCTCTTCCTCGGGGACGGCGCCAGGCCCGAGGATGCCGGGGGCAAGGAGCTGCACCCGGGCTCGCTCATAGTGCTGGCGCACAAGGATAAGGAGATTACGGATGCGCTGGAGGGGGCGGGCGTGCAGCCCACTGAGTCCGAGGTGGCGCATGAGGTGGCCTTGATGTCCAAGACCAACATGTACCGTCCGGGGATCGACGTCACACAGGCCGAGCTTGTCCCGCACTTGAATTGGCGCCGCCAGGAGAGGTCAGAAGCCATCGGGCACTGGAAAGCCAAGGTGTATGACATGCAGAATGTCCTCGTCACTGTGAAGTCTAGGCGCGTGCCCGGGGCGATGACGGACGAGGAGCTGTTTGCCATGGACGGGGAGGAGAAGAACGGGAGGGGCGCGGAGCTTGATGCTGAGTTAGACGAAGTGTTGACAGCCGAGGAGAGGAAGCAACTTGATTCTGCGCTTAGGATGGGGAACAACGAAGAGGAATCTGAGGAGAGGGGCGACCAAGGTGACGCTGGTGCTGATCATATGGATGCGAATGGTGTGGCCAAAGATAAGAAGGGATGGTTCGGTTGGGGCGGCAAGAAGGGTGCCAAGGGTGATGACAAGCCATCAAAGGTGGGGAGTAAGGATGAAGCAAGTGACCCAGGGAAGCAAAAGGAGAAGAGCAGCGGGAAGAAGAAGAAGGGTGGTTCATCTGCTGAGTCTCTAAAACATGAAAGCGAGTACAAGAAGGGGTTAAGACCGGTGTTGTGGCTGACACCGGATTTCCCTCTAAAGACAGATGAACTCATCCCTCTGCTTGATGTCCTAGCAAACAAAGTGAAGGCTGTCAGGAGGCTTAGGGAACTCTTGACCACCAAACTTCCTACAGGCACATTTCCAGTCAAGGTACACTATCTGGCATCTTGATTACACTACCTGTGCCATTTATTCCAATCAAATTGCATACCTATTATTTCTCAATCATCTCCACGGGCAACTATGTTTCTTTGCTACTCAAGATATTCTGTCAAATCCGAATCAAGTTTCTTACCACATCTAACAGTTATTTGCTTCCTGTAAGGGTAGCAAGTTAGTCTAATACTGCATGCTTGTTGCTTGAGATGCCATTGTTTGTTGCATCCGTTGTGTGTGCTCTTATCTTTTTTGACTTTGGCTAATATCTTGTCCATCATGTTGTTTGGATCTCTACTGCGAACACTTCCTTCCCCAATTCCTACATTGATTTTTGGTTAGTCATGTTTCCTTTTTCTTGGGACTATTTTTTTAATAAGAAACATTGTGTTTGTTTGAACTTTAAGAAAGCATACTTCATGTTATAGAACTGGTGCATCTTATGTGGTGTCTTCCTGGTAATCAATTATTTGCACTAACAAGGACACAATCATAAGATGTGGTGCCTACTTGTTCACTAACATGGATGCAGTCATAAGAAAATATATAATGTCACTTTACCATATGTTCTTTGGTCGCATAGGATCCATAGATAGTTAAGAAGCAAAACTTTGCTTTTAAGCTACTAATACTGTTGGCCATGATCCCTTCTGGAATAAGTGGAAATTGACAATTTGTATGTGTTAAAATGGACATGATAAAAGTTAAATTTGGAAAGTACCAAGCAGAGTTCAACCAACTTGGAAAAAAGCCATCAGTGTCTATTTGACGCATGGCTTCAGTGCCCACATGCCATACCCACATCTAATTGTTTTTCCAATGTGGGCATCTTTACAACTTATCCACTTTAATTGTATGCCATTTCTGATGTATATGGTACAGCATTGAGTCATAGAATCTTGTGTGAACTATCTTGCCCTTTTTATCTGGTTGTCGCATCATTGCTATTTTTGTTAATCAACTTTAAATCCTTGAACTGTGGCTAGCAGGGTGGTTGCTCCCACCATCCATGTCAATAATCTTGCAGATTTCAGAAGCTGCCAAAAAGATGTGTTTCCTGTTGGGGTTTTCATTTTTCAAAACTTTCTTGAGCCACCCTATCACTCACCCACTTTGTCTCTTCTCCATTCAAGTTTTGATTAGCTGGGTCCTACTTCAAACCACCAGAAAACTAATGACCCACTGCTCCTACTGACCATTGCACTCTGAAATTAGTTGATGATGTGTCCTACAACAACATTTCCTACCCACTCTTTCCTGAAAAATGTTTATTAATCCAGGACAACTATGAGTGATGCTATTTATTCCTAGTCTATTTTGATGAAATTGTGAATTTTATCTGCAACTCTTGCTGTTTCTTTTGCATTTTGATGTGAAGCCAAGTTTTATTTCCAATTTGCCAATCAATGCGTTTTTTATATATTTGGGATGTACCGATATTTTATTTGAGACATGCAGCAGAATGGGTTGTATGATTTATGATTGATTGAAGTGAGGATGGATTAGTGGAAAAGAACCATAGATGTTGGGTGTCCCTTTAGGTTTAAGTGGAAGTATGGCTTACCTTGTAGGAGCACCCATTTCTGCCGTGTATGTTTCTTTCAAAATCTCTTTCTTTTCACAGTCAAGATGCGTGGTGTTCTCATGGAAAGCTGTTCTTGCACGTACTTAGCAAATTGTTGGATGTGTTTTTTTTTTTTTTGCTTGAAGGCACAGTATTTTCTTCTGATCCATCTCAAGAGAAAATTGCCATGGATGATAAAAGCACTTGACGCATTAATATCTATTTTTGCATAGTGACCTCTGACTTTCTGTAGCGTCTTATTTCAGATTGCCATCCCAATTGTTCCAACGATACGAGTCATCGTGACATTCACAAAGTTCGAAGAACTACAGCCTGTAGATGAGTTTGCCACCCCACCTTCAAGCCCGACACAATTTCAGGATGCGAAAGCCAAAGAATCAGAAGGATCAGGCTCATGGTATTCATGGGTAAAGGGTGGCCGAGGTACACAGTCCAGTGACAGTGGTGATAGCCGGAACTGGAAAGATGAGGTCGATCCGTTCCACATACCGTCGGACTACACCTGGGTTGATGCCACTGAGAAGAAGCGGAGGATGAAGGCAAAGAAAGCCAAGAGCAGGCGGGGCACAGCCCGAAAACAGTCCTCAAAGAACACTTCGGAAGGAGGCCACCACCACCCCATGATGGATGGCTTCGAGGAATAAACCACGTTTTCACCAGCATAGTAAGTATTCTTAAGATGTTAGTTGTTGATGGCAGCTGCACGCCCGAGGCAGATTGATGTTGTGCCTGGAGCACCCCCGTGGCGTGGCAATGGATCGGAGTCGAATCTCCTTGAGAACGTACAGATGGCTTATACCCCCACTAATCTGTAATTCAGTCAGCGCTATTTTTGTCCCCCTCCGTTTTTCATCTTGCTGGATGTATGTTTGACAGATGATGATACGGCCCTGTCGTTGTTGAAAAAAAATGTGTTTGAGGGGACTGTAGTGTTCCTCTCCCCCTGTTGTATGGAAAATTACCAATATGCAGCGATTTTCTCGCAAAGAGGAAGCTCAATGCACATGCTTGTTTGTTCACACTCCTTTTGCTGCTGTTTGCTGCTTCCATTCATTCCTTCTGTTTATAGTCTTCTGCTCGAGTTTCTGCTGATGTGTAACAGCAGTGTATTTTGATATTTTCCCATGCTTTGTTTCCAAGGCAATCTACTGGTCCTCACTGGCACTGTACCTAACTGTATCGCTAGCCTTTAGTGGGTAGTTACGGTTAAGCAACTACTACATAGCGATGTGGAAATATAACGGTTTAGAGCCGCACTGGTCAACTGGTAAAGGTAGATGGTGCTCGATCAACCACTGATTGGTTGTGATGGTGACACGATCGCAGTTTGCCCTCGGATCTCGGTTTATAGATTTTGACTGCAACATGTCTACTTCCATATATCTCTTGGTTTTGCGATTGAAGCATGACGTGCCTCTTGCCCATGCAGGCAATTTTTATCACTAAGAAGCACTTAAGGATGCTTGACCCACTCAAAATGATGAGTTGGTTCTTCGAACTTCTCTTCTTCCAAAACTTTTTTTAGAAAACTGGAGGTGGAGAGAGTCCTGGCTTTTTGAGAAGGTTTAAATACCGCTACTAATACTCATACACGCACACACACTTAACTCGTTTTCGTGGATTATTTATTTAGGCCTCGTTCGTTTCCTAGGGATTCATACCCTGGAATTATTTGTACCAGGATCGTTATACTAATTTATATAACATCTCATCTGGAACAACTCCTGATGGATTTTATCCTAACCGAACGAGCCTTTATTATTAGATCCGTGCTAAGTTAGCAAAGGCTATTTGGATCCAACCGTTCAAAATCAATAGGTGGTTGGATAGTTGTTTGAAGGTGTATATGAACTATTAACATGCATTAGCATCCCTAAACTTACTAATGAACTAGTATCTCCATCTTAGAAAAAGGTGTCGTTTTGGTTTTATTCTAAGTCAAACTACTTAAGTTTCAATACCAAACAAATATCATTGAATTTATCATAAAATATATTTGGTATCGTAAATATTGATAACCTTTTTTTTTTAACTTGATCAAAGATAACATACTTTGACTTGGGACAAACCCAAGCATCACTCATTGCGAGATGGAGGTAGTAATTGTTAGCTAATGGTCAATAGGTTTATTTGGTCCTATTTAGATCCATTAGTTACTAATAATTAGCTAGCTAATAGTTTATATATAATATTAGCTGCTATTAGTTAGTTTGGTCTAACTAGTGAAATAGTTATTAGTTAGGTATTCAACTAACAATTAGCTAAATTATTAGTTAGATCGGTTTGGATCCAAGGAGCTAATTATTAACATCTAACGAGTAGCTGTATCTCTATTGATCCAACAGGGTCTTAGTAGACCTATTTAAATCATCATCAGCTACATTCATTCCAAATTATAACTTATAAGACATCTTTACTTTTCTGGATACGTACCTTTGATATGTACTTAGATATACACTATGTCTAGATATTTAATAAAAATAAGGTATTTAGTAAAACCAAAATATCTTACTAGTATAATTTGGAACGAAAGGATTAATTATTAGTACTAGACTAATAGTGGATCTACTGCACATGTCCATACTGATTCCTTGCGCCAAAACAACAACGCACTAATTTCTTTTGTTCATTTTTTTTATATTATGATTAGTTTCATTCATTTAGTTAAATTAAATATCATTGAACTAAAGAATCTTTTTTCTATTATAGACAAATAGTTTAGTGGTAGACCACTTGGAACTTGGTTATGCAAAATGAGATTTGTCCCATATTCTCTTCTGTCTTCTGACAAAAATTAAGCGGTCTAGCTGTCCCTTCCATGTGGGGTTACCTCGAGAACCGCAGGTGGGCCCAGCACCACGGGCCCACCTCAAAGCCTCCCGCTCAAACGATTTCGAAATTTGAAACACCCCTTCCCCTAAATCTGAAATCAATCAACCATTCCCAAATCCAAATCAAAGCGACCTTTCCTCTTGTCCCATCTCCCCCGGATCCCCCCCAAACCCTAGCCCTGCATCGCCTCCCGCTATGTCCTCCCGCCTCAAGGATCGCGGCGGCGGCAGGGCCACGGCCGCGGCAACCCGCCCGCTCACCCCCAAGCCCTTCTCCATCTCGTCATCCGCCCGGCGGACGACCGCCGCCGCCGCCGCCGCCGGGAAGGAGAACACCGCGTCCAAGCCGTCCAAGCCCACCTCCGCCGTGCGGTGGTCCACATCGTCGCTCCCGCGGGCCAGCAGGATCCAAAGCTCGGTGGACTCCTCCAAGCTCGTCTCTACCCTCAGGGCTCCCGTGCTGCCGGGGAGGCCTTCCATCGGTAAGGATCCCGTGGTTGACGCAGGCTTGCGGCGGAGCGTCAGTGGTGGGATTAGGGCTGCTTCTGTAGAGAAAGGAAGGAGGTCGGTTAGTGTTGTTGGATCCAGGGCCTCCGAGGCTAGGAGAGGGAGTGCTGGCGCTGTTGGTGATGGCACTTGCAGAAGGGAGAGGTTTGATGCGAAGACCAAGGGGTCGGATGAGATCAGCAGGAGAAGAGATGACCTTGATGCCAAGGGGAAGCAGACTGATGAGATTGGCAGGAAAAGGGAGAGCTTTGATGCAAAGGCCAAGCAGATCGGTGGGAAAAGAGAGAGCTTTGGTGTGAATGTGTCGAAGCAATGTGATGAGATCAAAGGGAAAGCAGATGCATTCTTGAGTAATATGAAGAAGCAATGCGAAAATGTCGGCAGGCGAAGAGAGGGCTCTGATTTGAAGGCAAAGGCAGGTGAAGAAATAAATATGAAGAAAGAGGGGCCCAATAAATTGGTGAAGGAGATGCATACCAAAAAAGCTGATCCAGGAGAAGCTTCTTCCAAATCCGGGGAATGTTGTGCCACCCAGAAGGATGATGAGATAGGCAACACTTCTGTCATCCCTGTTTTCACTGTCCATGTGGTGGATTCAAATTTTGTCCCTGATCCAATAAGGAAACAGCAAAAGAATAATGAAGAGGGCAGGAAGCAGGAAGAAAAGGGAAAATTAGCAGACAGGATAAGAGTTTTTGAGAAAGTGGCTGCAGGTGAGGAGGGAGGGTCAGCAAAACCCGTGTCTTCTATGAACAGGTACCCAAGCAAACTTCATGAGAAACTAGCCGCACTGGAAGGGAGGGTTCAGAAGATTGCTACCGATATCAAGAAAACCAAAGAAATGCTTGATGAGAACAACCCGGACGAGCCAAAGCAGATCTTGTCAAATATTCAGAAGGAAATCACTGCCATTGAGAAGGCAATTTCTCATGTCAAGGATGATAATAAGATACAGCTGGGTACTGCAGATAGCAGTGAATGTGAGAGCTCTCGCCCTGAAACAGCTGAAAAATGTACCATTACAAAGCCAGGTGACCTGAAGCAAGCTGGAAAAGGCTTGAATGCTGATGAGCTGGAGGCAAGGTTCTTTCCACACCACAAATTGTTGAGGGGTCGCACATCTTCAACTTCTACTCAACAGGAGTCATCTGTGGATATGAAGAAAGATTGTAATGGAAAAACAAGACCTGCTGCATCTAACCCTGACGATGATGAGAACAGTATAGCCATGGAGTTTCTGGCTTCTTTAGATGGTGAAGAAAATGATTTTTTCAAGGATCGTCGAGCTAAGAAATTGGAAAAGAATAAGATATGTGAAGTAGCAGATGCTACTAGCAAGACATCAAGTCAAGGTAGCTCAAAGAATCCAGTTGGTCCCAATCATAAGGAGGAAATTGAATTGCTTGCTACAGAGGAGCTAGAAGAATTTGATGATCAGGAAAACAAGTCCTCCATGATGTTACAGGAAGAAACTGAGGAGTCATGCAATAGTCAGTTATCAGGTATAGGAAACAAGTCTTCAACTGGTGGATGGTTTGTTTCAGAGGGGGAAGCTGTTCTTCTTGCTCACGGAGATGGCACATGCTCCTATTATGACATTGCAAACCATGAGGTATTTGGTTATTTGCTACCTACGTTTGCTATGTTTTCATTTTTTAATTGACATTTAGTTAGATACCCTGAGTGCTCACTGCTTTCAACTGAACTGATGCAGTTCAAATCTGAGTACAAGCCTCCCAGCATGGTATCAAATAATATGTGGGGCGATTGCTGGTTGATTCGTGCCCCAGGTGTAGATGGATGTTCTGGCAGATATGTTGTTGCTGCATCAGCTGGGAATGCATTGGAGCCTGGGTTTTGCAGCTGGGATTTCTATACCAGAGAAGTAAAATCATTTCATGTTGAGGAGGAAGCTTCTCAAGCTTTTGCTCCAACATCTAGGGCTATTCTTGGTGCTCTCTCTAATGTAGGTTCATCAAGATCCAGCTCTGCGCTGTCAAATTCAGAAAGGCAGCAATGGTGGTATAAACCGTGCGGACCTCTCCTGCTTTCTACTGCTAGCAAGCAAAAGATGGTCACAGCTTATGATATACGTGATGGCGATGTTGTGATGAAATGGGAAGTAAGCAATCCAGTAATGGGAATGGAATACTCCAGCCCACTACAATGGCGTAGCAGGGGAAAAGTAGTAATTGCTGGGAGTGAATCAATAGGGTTGTGGGATGTGAATTCACTTAACCCACAACCCTTGTTGTCTGTTGCTTCTGGTAAGAAAGTGTACTGCCTTCATGTGAATAACACTGATGCTGAGGTGGGCGGCGGAGTGCGTCAAAGGTAAATCAGTAAACCTTACATTACATCAAATGCACCAAGTATTAGGTGTATTAAAGAGCCTATCAAGTTTACCTCAACTTGTGCTATTGAAACTTGAAATTTTTCTTCGTTTTAGTATCAACAGCAGCAAATACCTTGTCATGCTGTTATGACATATCTGATTATCTGAAAGAGATGTATAAAAATATATTCTGTGGCATCTGCCCTGGTCAAATCATTTAACACCTGCTTGTGTTTTTTATTTTGCAGAGTTAGTTCATCTGAGGTGGAAGGAAACGATGGTGTTTTCAGCACACAGGAAAGTGTTAATGTATTTGATTTTCGTGTACCTGCTGGCATTGGGCTTAAAATAGCAAGACATGGCGGCACAGCAAATTCAATCTTCTCACGTGGAGACTCGGTATTTATTGGTAGCACAGAAGGAAGGCTGCAAATAAAAGGAGGGTTGAGATCACGAGTTCAGCAATACTCGTTGAGAAAGGGGAAACTTGTTGCCACCTATGAGTTGCCAGAATTCAACGCTCATATCCATCACTCTGCGATAACCCAAGTATGGGGCGACTCAAATCTTGTCTTGGCTACATGTGGTATGGGGCTGTTTGCCTTTGACACATTTAAGGAAGACATGCAGCCAACCTACAGCTTTGACCGTGGAAACACCATTGGAATGAGAGAAGCTATTGGCCCTGATGATTTGTACCGTCCTACATTTGATTACTCATCATCAAGGGTTCTTCTCGTCTCAAGAGACCGCCCAGCACATTGGAGGTACTTGTAGGCTGTAGCTAGCTATTTAATGTTTATTTGTGTGCAATGTGTCAATGTGTGTCATGTAATATATGTACTTTATTTATGCTTCACATTTGGTGTGGTGTCATCTGCTGTGTCAAGCATCTTGCTTTCACTGTACTGGCAGATATTATCTAGTTTTTACCCCTGCAATTATAAATTATTTTCACTCTTCTGTACCTTTTTTTTTATTATTTTGTGCCTTGCATGTTTTTATGTTCTTTCTCGGCTCTCGGTTGAAACACTATTCATGGAAACATGGTTCAAATTCTGCTTGACGACCATATGTTTTCATGCAATATTTTTCAGTCATCAATTCCCAGATACATTCATAACTTAATGATTGACAAAATTAAGATCTTGTTAGTCGATTAACATGCAACAATTCTCAATCGACCAGTAAGTAAATCCACATCATCTTTCCTGACCAGAACGCCTCATGTTGTACCCTGGCGCCTCATTTACAATGCACCGTCTGAGCTTATTCCATCTTAAAATCTGCAACGTCTTGGTCTTTGCAGTTATGCTCTCTGACTTTTTTTTATTACCACTTAAACAACAAATCTTGTGCAAGCACTAGCAGGGACAGTGTATCCATTCCTGGAACTCTTCCGCCCCCCTAAATTCCTTTTCATACTGGGAACATGCTGGCAAGTTCTTATCTTTGTCTTCATCAATCAGTTTCAAGTTCACGGAATGGTAATGGGACAGTCTTCACTGCTCCAAACTTTCCTGCGTTGGTTAAGTGTTCATTCTCCAGCCTGCAATACGAGCAATATACATAAGGTTATAGCTAAACATCGAAATTGGAACTAATGTTTGCAGCTTTCCACTAATTCTCCCACCCACCCTTACCTGTAGAAGTTCCAATGCCCTCGCCGGATAATTTCCAGTGAAGCGAGTGAGAAATCCAGCAAGCGAGACTCCACCATACCAAGATGGAGTTTCATTACACTCTCGGCCCAGGCTAGGCGCAGCACAAGGTTGAGCATCTGTGTTGTTAAGGCATTAGCGCTACTGAACTTGGAATTCCATAAATCAGTTCGGTAGTATTGAAAAATAGGTGAACAAGGTATAGTACCATGGAAGCATAGTAGACTGACTTATTCTTCAGGATGAGTTGATCTCGGAGCCAGAAGTTCTTAGATTTGGGGTTTAAGAAGCCCCAGTCCATGACAAAATCCCAGTAGAGCTGGTAAATGGTGGCGCCTGTAGATGATATTATGACCATCCACATCCAGAATGGTGTCGGTGTCGCAGCATACTTGAACCTAACAGCAGCTGCTATCATTGCTGATACGTACTTGCCCGCATTAGCAAGCTGGTTGAGATCATGACCTTCTTCCAGGTACCTTCTCAAACACTACCTCATAGCAGCATAACATTTAGTTTGAATTGCTCTGAACAAATTGCTAAATGTTATAGTACATCACTAGATTCAATGTATACCTGCATCGCTCTCCAGTAGTATGGCAGGAAGGAAAGCACATATGCCAGGTTTTTGTATTGAGAGCTGCTGGTGCAGCTTCCATACGCGTAAGTTGTAAAAGTTCCAGCCATGAAGTAACACCCCGTGAACTCGAGGTGCCTTAACAGTGGGATCTGGAAAATAAGACACTTGAACTCATGAGAACCTGCACTCTAATGCTCCATGTCTAGTATACGGCTGAGCAGTTTACCTGGCTGGTTAGCTGGTCAGCCATGAAGAAATCTGCCATCAGAACCTGCATTACAAGGCATCCTGGTAAATCAGATAGATGTTTCCAACAGATAGACAGTGTTCCTCTAAATTCTGAGGCCCCTTACCTTGTAGAATGGCGAGAGTATGATGTTGCGCATGACACGCATGAAACAGTAGCGCGTTGAGCGGTAGAAAATGTTGAATGGGCAGAACAGAACCCCTGCTGACAGCTGAAACAGAGGCAAAGGGTGATGGAGGACTGAAATCAGTACAGCTTGTGTGTGTTGCAGCAAAACAGATTTTCCAAACGGCCTGTGTTTCTTACAAGCAGAAGTGCCCCGGGCAATGCGTTGGCGTAGGTTGCCCCGGCGTTCCTCAGGAACAGGTTGATGACCAGCGCTGCGACGACGGTGCACATGATGGATGCCGACATGAGGAAGGCGTCCCGGTGCGTCAGGGCAGTGCTGGAGGAGAAATCAAATATGAAGTTGTGGTTGATCCTGGTGCGCTTCCACATGAAGAGGTTGCACCCATACAGGAAGACGTGCAGGCTGATGAGTGCAAACATGCTGCAGAAGCAAAGGCTGTCAGCAATGTTACTTGGAGGTAAGATTGTAGGTACATCCTAAAGCCTGAAGAGTTGGATTCGGAAATTGCCTGAAGACATGGTAAACAATCTCCATGTAGGCTGTGTTTTCGGTAGAAGAAAAAATGCCAGCAACATGGGCGAGAACTGAATATATGATGAATAAGGACACAAATGTGCCTGTGAACAGGCCTGAAACCACACAAAAAATAAGAACAGTTTGAGCAACTCCACCAGATTGAGAAAATGCAGTCCCTTATATCTGTCAACTCAGTCTTATAAGCTAGGGCGGCGACTTGCCTACGAGGAAGGTGATCATATGGGTGTTCCTGGGCTGCTGCGGCTTGAGGTACTTCATGGCCACCTTCCTGTCGTTGCCCGCAAAATGCCTCAAGAAGATGGACTCCACCTCGTCTGCCAGCTGAAGCACCTGCTCGACCAGACCAGGGTAAATTCCTTCTTCAGATAAGTGTAGCATGCACGTCACTTCGTCAGATGCAGTGGGATGGATGGTACCTTGTCAGAGCTGCTGAACGGCGACCTCTTCACCTTCTCTGAAAACAGGTCAGTTTTCCGCTGCTGCTCCGACACCTGAAAATGGAATGCAGAGAATTTGTTTCTCGTCATTTATGGGTAGCAAAACTGAAGTACACACAAACACAGCGTGCGGCATCTGAATTCTTGGTACAAATCATGATATGCTGCTAAAATATCAGACTATTTAAGTTGTTATGACACAAAATATTTTATGTTCACAAAACTTGCAGTAGTTTTTTCCCCTTCTTTTAATAAGGGATGCATCTATCTATATTCCTGTACATGTGTTTAGTAATGTACCAGTTCCCTTTATCCTGCCTATTGTGGAGGTTGTTCATTCTTGTACTCCATCCGTTTCAAAAGAACACATATGTGGCATACATGATGCCTAGCTAGTCGAGCAGAGCGCAGTACGCACCTTGACGAATTTCTTCAGTATTTTGGTGAATGCCTTTACATTGAGAGAGCTGCATCCATCCACACAAAATGAAACAAAAAAAGGCTTATCAATCCATAACCGCACAACAAAAAGTCCCAGAATTAACAACATGAGAAAAGGACAGGTCTAATAATAACATAGCATGAACTACACTTGCTAGAATTAACAACAGGAGAAAGGGACAGGTTTAGTAAAATAGAATAAACTAGTGCTAGTGCATGGCTCCGGTGTAGTACGCGGTTCACTCACTTCGCAGTCACATGCTTCCCTCCATGCATTCAAAGTTTCAAACTGGCTCAAATTTGGAAACAAACTTGGATCCAGTAGCAACAGAGCAAGTGTTGGGATCGAGTGACGTGTAGTGAGACGAACTGAACATGCAAGTGACGTGACGGCAGACAATCTTGCAGCTGCCTATACGTTGGTGCGAGGTTGCTCGTGCCACCGATCAAACATACCTGAATTTCTTGAGGAGTTCGAGGCCGCGGTAGAGGGCGAGGAAGGCGTCGCGGATGTTCTTCTCGGCGTGCTGGACCTTCTTGCGGTGGACGAAGGCAGCGGCGGGGTCGGCGCCGTCCTTGCGGAGCACGTTGACGAGCTCCTCCCACACCTTGAGCGCCGCCCGGCCGGGGCTGGTGGGCGGGATGTCGATGCGCACCGTGGCCGGCAGCTGCAGCAGCGCGGCGCGGCCCATGAGCTGCTTCCCGCTGCCGTCCTTCCTGGCCTTGCCCAGCCCGCCGCCCACGAAGCTGACGCCGTTGCGCTCCAGCGCCGCCATCACCTCCTCCGCCACCGCCGCGCCCTCCGCCACGCGCGCCTGCTGCAGCTCCACGCTCCCGTCTGCGAGAATGCCGATCTGTCAGCAGTCAGGTCACGTGCGGGCATGCATGCGATGCGAGCATGTAAAGGCGGCGATCGGCCGGCCGCGGCCGGTGGGGTTCATGTGACGTGCAGTGCAGTGCAGACGTGACGTGGCTGCGGTTTTGGTCGGTCCACCTCACCTACCTGACATGGACTGCGGCGAGGCCACCACGAAGGGGGAGGAGAGGAGGTGGCGGCCGCTGTTGGACCCGTTCACGGACGGCGGCGACGAGGCCGTCCGAACGAGCCGCGCGCGCCCGCGCCGGGACGCCGCGGCGTGGTCGGCGAGGATGCGCTTGACGTCGGTCAGGATGCGGAGCTGCTCGATAAGGGCGTCGCCGCGCGCCAGCATGTCCGCCTCCTGCGCCGCGTAGAACTTGTTCACCTTCTCCAGCTCCTCGTCCGCCTTCTCCAGAAACTCTTGCTCCTGCATATACATGTCATTTGTACGTACAAACAACACATAGTTATTAAGTTTTTTATTACTTTATTTATTAACAACTATCAGATTAAATAAAATATATAATAATACTCCCTTTCTAAAAAGAATGCAACTACTGGTTGCGTGCCAGCAAAAGCAGCTCATGTTTGACCTAATTTCTAGTAAATACTATTCATATTTATGGCTCCAAAATAATTTATTATAAAAATATATTTCGTAATTAATCTAGTGATATTTATTTGATATCATAAATATTGATATTTTTTAATCTATAATTGATCGAACTTAAAGTACAGAACTATGACAAGAATTGCATTCTTTTCTGTGGACGGAGGAAGTACTAATTAACAGTTTGGGTGTGCATGCTGCTATAGTACTGTTACAGATGATTCATCGATGAGATCGAGTATTACATACATGTTTGTCCGTGGCTCGCACGAGCTCCCCTGAATCCGATTCCAAGCTCTCCGAGTCGTCGTCGTTGCCGTCGCCGCCCTCCTGCGCGCAAGCGTACGTACACGAGCGTCAGAAACACTCGACGACCGGTCGGCGACGCCGCCGCCGTATTTCTACTCACTCTGCTCTCAAGACGTATGCATGCATGTACGGCTGGAGTGCCGTATGTATGTATGCGACGGCAGCGGCGGCGGCGACGGCGACGACGACGCACGACAGGAACGCACACGAGCGGCGGCGGGCGACACGACACGACGTACTGGTGAGGCCGGCGTCGCGGCGAAGTGGGCGGCGAGGGCGCGGACGGGGTCGAGGACGGAGAAGCCGTAGCTGCCGCTGCTGGCGTTGCTGCCGCCGCCGTCGCTACTTCTACCGCCACCACCGGCGCCGGCGGCTTCCCTCCCGGCGAGCAGCAGCGGCGCGGCGTCGCGTCGGGCGATCTTGATCCTCTTGACGAGCTTCTTGAGGCCCTTGTAGTCGACGAAGGTGGCCTTCCACTCGGGGATGATGCTGGCCTCGTACTCCCGCGAGAACTTCACCATCCTCCGCGACCGCCGCCAGCTGCACCCCCCTGCCGTATATGTAGTAGGCGGGCACGCCCGCGTGCGCGCGTGCCTGTCGTCCCTGCTTGCCGGCCGGAGGACCTCCTCTCTTTCACATCAGCAGGGGAGAGGAGCAAGAGGGGCCGGGGGACAGGGACAGGCAGGAGTGGTGGCGGAAGCAACCCTGCTGCGTGAGCGGCTTATATAGATGGAGATGGAGATGGACAGAGGAGGAAGAGGTAGCGTGCCTTGCCGCCCGCTCACAGAGATAGAGGCTGGCTAGTGCGCCTGTGCGTGGTGCTGCAACGGCACCTAGCTAGCCCAACCAGGGGATAACAATATTAGGTATGTAGAGGGAGAAAGGTAACCACTAACCAGTGCAAAGGGGAATGAATGGATGAAGAAACTGGTGGAATGTGCATTGTGGATGCATGCCTCCTCCTCCTCCTCCCGCTGTTGCTTGTAGTGGAGATCGAGCTTGCAATTTATTCATGCTCCCACAATGCACACACTCTCTCTCTCTCTCTCTCATACAAGTAAATAATAATATTTGTTGTGTGTGTCTATATGTATAGATATAGATTTGTTAGAAGAAACAGGGGTCGCCCCAGTCGCACTCACATCCTTTTGGGTTTTTCTACTTTTTAATACAGAGCAGGCAGCTCTCCTGTCGCTTCTTTAAAAAACCAGTATATATAGATACGTGGATACATATTTTTTTTTAAAAGAAATGGAATGTCTCTGCTGGTCTCTGCGGTTGGTCGGTCGCACGCAGACACGCAGACAATGTGTATATGTAGATAGATATATATTCTTTCGAAAAATAGAACGTCTTTGATCTCGGCTGTACGCAGCCATTGTATAGATAGATGCCACACGCCTCAGAATGTAGGCACATAGATATAGATATTGATAAAGGGATAAAATATGTCCGGAGCGTTGGCAGAAGAAAAAAGAAAAAAAAACATGTAAAGATAGTGATGAATTACTTGGTTGAGTCAGAGTTGAGTTTTGCAATGAGGCCGGCGGGCCGGTCGCTTTTATTTGTTTGTTGGCATGAGATAGGAAAGTGGGGGCCGGGCGTTTTGCATTGTTTTCGTGCATGCCGCGCCATCTTTCTGGCGAAAAGACAGGTGGATCCATGGACGGACGGATGGCTCAGGGATTGCATTGCATTGCGTGCCAGGAATTCAGCAGGCCGGGCGACCTGGGTCTCTATGCAAGCAACGCAACGCCTGCTAATGCTAGTGCTGCTGGCTCATCGTCATCAGCTGCGTGCAAACGACCGTGAGCTTGGATATATGATCGGAGGATTAGTGGTGCCGTAAAACACTCTTGTCAGGTTAAACAATCCTTGTTAGTGCAGTGCACTAGGTACGTTACAGTTACAGGTCACTGCATATGCTTGTGTGTGATGCACCAATGCTGCATGCTTTACACATCTCTCGATCGCAAT
Source organism: Saccharum hybrid cultivar R570 (assembly GCA_038087645.1). Lineage (NCBI taxonomy): Eukaryota > Viridiplantae > Streptophyta > Magnoliopsida > Poales > Poaceae > Saccharum > Saccharum hybrid cultivar. Next base: position 26,065,094 of record JAQSUU010000198.1, read on the forward strand.
GTCAATTGGATCGATCGCCGACGGTGGTGGTGGTACTATACCTATATATACGGTGGTGGGTGGTGGAATGGTGGTGCATGCACCCTGTGCGGCGAGGTGAGGCTCTGACGTGGCGGTGACGCCGCAACAGCGTGCGCACCTGAGTCCTTTTTTTAGTAGATTAACTAACAAACACGATCGTTAGTTCTTGGGATTGATTAGTTACTGTTGCGTTCACACGGATTTTAGCATGCATGTGTGTGTGTGTTTTCATAGGCCGGCCGGCCGGCCGGCGGATGGGAGCACGAGCAAGAGGTGAAAAAGCGAATCGGAGGAGTATACCAACAACTCGGATGGTGACACGCACGGTGACGACGAGCGACATACAGTGACAGCAGCAGGCGCCGTGGCCAGACCTGTTCATGTCCCGATGAATTGACACCGCGCTGACAAGCAGGCCCGGCTTGTAATAATCGATTTTAAGCACCCACCCAACGGTATATGAGGCCATGTGTACCCTTACCCCTTTGGGCAAAATTTTCACGTTCTATTTTTGTGTAGATTAATATTGCTTTTGTGTATATGTCAAAAAAAAAGGCATTAACTTTGTACAGTATAGTAGTTGCCAATGGCGAGGCCATTGCCCTGCCACCCCGAGACCCCGAGCAACTGCTCGGGCTCCGCAAGTGGCGAAGCTTGGAGGAGCGGGGGAGGAGGGCATTTACTTTTTAGTCAGACTGACTCCAACAGCCTACTCATACCACTGTCCAAACCCAAAATGGGTGTTATACAGTGAAAACACATCCTCCAACGGAGTACGCAAAGCAAGTAGCCATTTTGCGTGCGAGGATAGAGAAGAGGCAAATACGCGTCGTCCCTCCCCCACGACCCAAACCTGCACCGTTGTCCATGGTGGGCCCGGGCTACGCGGCCACGCACTCCACGGCGAGCATGGCCACAAGCAGGAGCACGCCGAAGCCGTAGACGTCGGACTTGCTGGACCCGATGCGTGCGGAGGAAGAACGGGTCGGCGTAGCCCGGCGACCCCACGGCCACGGCGGCGCGCGCCGGCGCCACGGCCGCCGAGAAGCCCTCGTAGGCGGGGCCCAGGTCGCAGAGCCGCACGCCGCCGCTGGTGGTGCTGCCGTCGAGGAGCACGTTGGGCGCCCCTCGCTGCCCCGCCGTGGAGAACGTCCGCTAGCGTGCCGCCGGCGAGGTACTCCAGCACCAGCGCGCGCTCTTCCTCTGCACGCACACGCGCCCTCTTCCATGGTGGGCTCGCGACCAGGCGACGCGGCCGCCGCAGGGTCGGCGATGGCGCGGCGAGCGCGGGACAGGACCGGCCAGGGCGGCGGCGCGAGTCGGGGCGAGAGGGTGCGGCCACGGACGGCAAGCGCCGGGCGGGACCGGCCGTGGCGGTGGGCTGGCCGGGAGGCATGCGGGGGAGCTGCTCCTCCATGGCCGCGCGGTGGAGAGAGAGAGAGAGGCGATGTTGGGGAAGGGAAGATTTGGGTTGCTCTTTTGCGTCCTCTGCTGGAGAAGGAAAGATTTGGGTTTCTGAGCCTTCCGTGGTGCGTGACCCATATCTTCAAATGCGTCTCACATTTGGGTGAGAGCTGTTGGAGACAGTCTTACATCCAAGCTAGCTAGGTCATTCTTTTTTTCTCGAATACACAAAAAAAAAATTAGCGTATCATTGCATTAAGAAGAAGAATTTGAACATATAGACAACACGCTTCTACCGAGTGCTAAAGAAGGTTAACCTAAAATAGCCGTAGCTGGACTATCCTGACAAATGACCTCTAGTTTCAATATTACATAAAAGGAAACAACCAATACCGACGCAGCGGTGCGACCTAGAAGGTGGCCTCGCGTCTTCGCGGCTACCTGGACGAGCCCTTTCCACCGTCCGGGAAGAGCACGTCCAGCGCTTCGACGTTGGACGTAGTTAGGTTGCCGTCGAAGATCTTGTCAAAGGCCTCCAGTTTTGACGCGGATGGCGTCGATGGACCTTTGGTGTAGCTCATACATTGCATGATCAACACCTCACCTCGCTTGGAAGCAGGTACTCAAGGGAGGCTCTGAGCCGCCAACCGTCTGCTTCGCCACAGCAGCACCGGCTTAGCAGGAGGCTGCTTGGGAGGATCGCGAATAAGCGGAGAGTCGACCTTCTTCAGCACGTGCCTGATGAAGCTCTTGAGGCTGCGTGTGGCGGAGCTGTCGCGGACATCAACCGTGCGATCCTTCCAAGGCGGCGTACTGAACATGTCAGCCTCCGCCGTGGCCTCGGGCAGACCAAAGCCAGGCGGACCATCCCCGTCGTCCTCCGTAGGGACGGCAGCACCTGAGGGGGTGGTCTATGCCACCCGAAGTGGCGTGACCTGTGTTCCTTTAAGGGGTCTAACACAAAAACAATAAAGTTAGGCGTGTGTGTGCCGGGGGTTGCAGCAGAGACTTGGCCCCTCCTCGTCTTCAACGTAGGGCCTAGCGAATCGCGCAAAGAAAAATTGCATATATACATTCGTGCATAATGAAAATTGTCAGAGCAGAGCTCTAAAAGTTTTCGGCGCTGCGTCAGCGTGCGTGTATGACTGGTGATGTTGTAGCGTCCCGCGCTTTCCCGCAACCGAAAACGCGCTGTTGCCACATACGTACAGCCGATGCTACGCACGGCATGGGCGCATCGCACACCATCGTGTTCGATCTGGCTGCTTAGGCAATATATAGCGTGTCCCGGCCGGTGCCAATGCCAAGCAACGCAGGCGGAAAACCTGCGAGCGTTGCCAAGCTTTTTGGAATCTTCCTGTTCAGCTATCTGCGCGCTGGCATACGGTTGACAGTGAGCGTACCAGTATTTTTCAAAAAAAAAAAAATCAGTGAGCGTATCAGGATGGGGAAGCTAACGATCCAGGCATGAGGCATGCATGCATATGCATGTCTCTCTTTTAGCCACGCGCACGGGCTACCTCTATTGCGTTGCAAAGGGTCAACGCAAGCGAAACTGCTCTCAACTGATGGTCAGCAAAAAGCATGCCTCGGCCTTAAAAGAATGCGATTCTTGTTTTTGTAGAAATCAATCAATTTTCAATTTAACAAAGTTTACATAAAACAATAGCATTTATCATTTAAGGAGCTAAGTAAATATAATTAAATATAAATTATTTAAAGGATCGAAACGACAATCAAAGGAGAGGGTGAATGAAAGCCTCGAAATTCTCTTCTCAGCAATGACAACTAACAAAGAGCGAGGTATATTTTGGTACGACACATGAACCTCTCAAACACACATAGTCAAAGTCACGTAGTCACAACGAATCTACGGATCTTAGAAATTAGGTTAGACAAATGCAGGAAAAAAACGGTGGTCAAAACGCACCACTCGGGACTCGAAGAACAAATGTCAAAACCTAATCACATGACCTCACAAAATTGTGAAATTTGGTGGAGAGGTTTATAACATTACAGAGAACATCTTCACCAAAAGTTACCTCAATTGGAGCAAGTTTGAAAAACCGGCATGGGCTGGTTTTCGCTATTTTCAGCAAAATCTCCTCCAAGAAAAAAATTGACATCAATTCAAATAAGCACAAAAAATTACAAAACATTGCAAGCATCTCCGAGAGTTTGGCATCCTAAAATTTTTGGCAAAATGAGAAAAATACTTCTCCAATAGTTTCGTATCTAGGTTTGACATCTTTTGCAACTTGGCAAATCTCGGTCAATTGCGCGCATATATGCGCGCGGGGCACCGGCAGCGCATCGTAGTTTCCTCGTACTTAGCGGGGCTCTTCGTTCACTTAACGGGGCTCTTCGTTCGCTTAACGGGGTTCTTCGTTCACTTAGCGGGGCTCTTCGTTTCGTTAGCAGGTTTTTGGGTTTTTGGAAACAAAATTTGCCAAATTGTTGGAGATGAGATCTTTTTTTCCTCCCCATATTATTTTGGGAGTTGGCAAACAACGAGATTTGGGAAACAAAATTTGCCAAACTGTTGGAGCTAACCCAATTTGAAGCTATCCTAAAGAGATCGAGCCAAAAAAAAAATTAAAGCTTACATGGTAATTTCAAAATCCCTCTCTCAAATTGGGTTTTGCCTCCAAATGGGGATTTCTAGGTGCTTGTGGAAAATCTGTCAAAGGCACTGGCTATATGTATTTCCCAGCCCTCATAGCTCCTAAAGATCATTCAAAGATGAAAATCTCAACACAAAGGTATTGAAGAAAATCATCAAAAGAGGAAAAAAAGGAAGATTGGAACTGTGGAGATAAGGGTTGAGCTTCAAGCCATGATTTAAACAAGTTCCAAGGATGCCAAAGTACTCTGAAATCAAGCTTACAACTTATCCAAAATAGCAGATCGAAAATCACCAAAAAAAAAGGCTCCAAAAATCACCACAAAAAGGAATTTTCAGATTTGGAAGAGGGGGACAAATTGAGCATGAAATTAAACTTTAGATTACTTCAAGATGTGCGATCACAAGACACTCTTAGCAGATCTAAAGCCTGGATGACAAAAATCTCAAATCAAAGAGCCTCTCCTCTCTTCCTCTCTCTTGATCTAAGCAAAAACTATGCACCTAACAAAAGTGAGTCCAATCCTTCTAATCCCCCAAGTTGTGTCCTCACAACCAGCCATCTTTCATATATATGAACACTTGCTTAGTTCCCAAATTTCCCTTACAGGAAGTACTCATCCCAAATAACTGAGGGGTAAAACCATCCAAGCTTTTCATCATTGATACAACGGACCTGGTGCCTTCTCAATTTTGCTTCGTCTTAGCGCAAGCTTTGAGATTCCACCATATCTCCGCCGATCTGCTACTCCCCAGTTTTGATGAGGCCCAAATCGGTCTAATCCGCTACTAATGATTTTGAGGCCCAAACCACTAAACACTCCATACATGGTTTTTGGACCAAACCGGTAAACCCTCATGCATGCCTAGCCAAGTCCAACCTCCATGTCCTCGACCGGCCCGGCGGTCCACCAAGTGCTTGCAACGCCTCGTCGTGACTTGGTCCAGCCCTGTCCTTAACTCTAGTCGACTCCGTCTTCATCATCCATACTCTTGCTCCTCATGTGCCTAATGTGAGCCGCACATGGTCCATTCTCTGGTCTCCAGTGCCTCGGTGCAAGCCTTTTCGTCCGCCCTTCACCGCTCCCGATCCACTGGGCACGAACCAACACTTAACCACCTTCTCTATCGCCGTTGATAGTCTTGGCGCACCCAACACCTACACATTCATAAGCCAAGAGACATGTTACACAACGCGCACGACACAACTCGACACGACACCTCCGGTAAGCCATTAGCATAACCAAGCACATATCAAATATGAACTCAATTGGAAAAGGCTCAAACCTCCCAACTTTTGTGTCAATCATTCATAATACATGGATTTGACCAAGGCACTTTTCAACTTGGACCCTCTCTATTTATTATAAATAAACATTGATACCATTTTCTATAGACTATTAAATTAAGAAAAGTTGACTTATTCAAATATAGGATTGCATTTTTTTTATGCAGAGTGCACGGCACCGGCGCCGGAAAAGCTGCTTCCTAGAGTTAGTCTTCCAATCCTGGTGGTTTGATGCTGGGAGCCAAGCCAAAGTCACTCAGCACAAACCACAAAAGGCTAGCTTGTAGGCAGACAAATGGACGGATAGATAGATAGTTTAATTCAGCAATGCAAGTCACAGGACTGAAAGACCATTCATGGCCTTGTAATACAGTTTTATGTCGTCCGTTACTTTTCACTTTTACGAGTTTATATTATGACCACCATGCCGCCTCTACTAATATAATTCTGGCAAAAATTCCTGCCAGCTTTAAGTTAAAAAAAAATAGGACTGAAAGCTCACATGCATCAAGTTAAGGACAATGCATCATTTGCTCTTGTTCCTTTAATTTATTATTACTTTATTTTTCCCTCTCGGTCAGAAACTACGTGCACAACTTATATTTCATCAAATAAATAAGGCTTTGAGTTCATTGACAAGAATGTTGACCGGCGATGACAAGGACACTAATGTTCATGCAGACGGGGGTTTTTTTTTTGAAACATTAAAAAAAAACGCATGCATGCGATCTGCCCTGCACAACTGACGAGTGGGTCCATACATTGTCGCAACTATGTAGAGTATATGTACATTGTCAGTTATGGAAGCACTTCAAGCACATCTCTATCCATCTTTCCTCCGGACGCTGTTTCACCTTTGTTGCTCCTGTGCCAGGGTCAAAACCGTGAACTGCCCATCAGCCGAGTGCCGAAGCGTGCATACATACACGGCACACTGGCACAGGCATCACACGCATCATTCCTTGCTCCTGTTCTCCGCTGGAATCTTCATCCTGGTTTCATGAAACCTAGTCACTGAGCACAAACCGGAGAAAAGGCAAACTTCAAGGTGCCTGAGGATCGGAACCTTGTAGAGATAGCTTAAACAATTCTGAAGAAACATCACCAAGCCACCAACGTTGCAAGACACTGGCTAACGCCTCCTTTTTCAGGGCCAAATGCTCCTCAGCATGAACGCATGGCAAAATAAAGCCCCTTATGCTATGCATGTTGCTGCTGCTGCCATTTCATGAGTGTCCACTCGAGCACAAATAAACGTGACCCAAAATGAAAGAGAGGCTGAGAGGCTTCCCTTTTTTCAGAATGGAAAGATCATTGCATGGCTGCAACAATTAGTAGTGCTCTCCCTTCTCCTAAGCCATCCCATCCCCTATTGGTCAATGCTTACACAAATAAGAAAAAAAAGGCCACTCTAATCGACCCTGAAAGCTTCACCCCACTATCTTGCTGGTGTTGAAATATTGTATACTTGGCCTCTTGGTACAGCCCATGTTTAGGCTAATCATTGGCTAAGTTGCCTTGTCTCCTATTCCATTTTAGGTTGCAGGACAGCAGGAGTCACGTAATTGGTAACATGTCCATAGTTTAAGTTTGTTATTGCAGTATGAGTCTGAATTTAACTCGTGCACGTCTTGTTTTCATTCTGAGCATATATGAGTGGGTAAGTTCAGAAAGCACCAATGCGAGCCACAATTCTATGGCTGACTGCACACAGCTTCCTCTTGTTTGCACTTTAATTCACCATGGATTGGAATGGAAAACTCTGAAACTCTATTAATTTAAAATAGTGCTATGTGATTTGGCTACAAACTTAAAAGATAGAGCAAAGCCAATCGTCCACGAACTCATCAGATGTTTGCTTTAGAAACCACCACGTCCTAGATGAGGCGGTACGGTGCATCATCATGAATTCATCTTTGGTGAAATGACTCAATTCCTAATGCTCGTCTATTCCACAAACCGATATGTATTATTATTGTATTAACATCCACTGTCATGGTGTCGGTGTTTGGTGACCGGCAACTTGTCACGGGGTTACTCGGGACGACTGTTCAGGGGCTGACGAATCACAGATCTCGACGGGAACGCAAGAAACAAAGCGATTTATACTGGTTCGTGCCCTCGTAATCGAGTAATAGCCTTTACGTCCAGTCGGCCTTAGCCTTTGCATTGGATTGCTGATTATTGTTCATCTTTTTTAGGGGTGCGCCCTGCCTCTCTTTATATATGGGAGAGAAGGCAAGGATGCGAGTCTAAGTCCTAGCCGAGTACAATTGGGAGTCCTAGTCCTATTACATGGTCTAGCTTTCCTTTTACTCGGTCTAGGTCGGTTAAGAGATATAGAAGATTACAACATCTTGCATATATACTTCAATCTCCACCATGGACCTATCTGGGCCCACGAATAATAATAGACACAATACAGTACCCTGTAGATCCTGTACCGACAAGCCCACGAACACTTCACTCAGAAGCCTTCTTGTTCCTCCAAGTCTTACCAAGTAGAAACAAGGTTGATCCGGATAAAATCTGATGTGAAACCCTGAAATGTTCCTTAAAATTCCGACTGGAGTGCACTTTCTGTAAAAAGTGCACCCACTGGGTGTAGCTCCTGAGCTTCTTGCTATTTTGATCAAAAAGCTTGAAGGTCTTTTCTTGCAATATTTCCAGGAAAATTTTAAAAATATCTCCTGAGGATATGTATCCCGCAGCCTCTGAGCCTGTATTTGAATACTTCTGGTGAAATCCGGGTAGAATAATATGATCCGGATGATTCGTCGTCGAAGATATTCGGATGTAGGGTCTAGTTGTGCAGGAACAATAAATATCCACCTATTTATTGATGAAGCAGGTAGTTGAGAACAGTACCGGCAGTAAAGTCATCCCGGGTGGTGACCATGTTCGTCATGGACTGGTCTGATGTCCGGTGCCACTGATTTTGGAGAAAAGCTCAAGGTAAGTACTCTGAGTACCCGTAGAATTGTTCTGCATTGCTCTTTTTCCTTAATCCCGTCCTTGACTTCTCCTCCCTTGTAGTCCTTCCTCTTGCCCTTGCCCTTGCTGTTATCGTTCTTCCGGGTATAATTCTGGAAGTTACGACAATCAGCTGTCGTGTGGTTTGAATTTGGATGCCACAGGCAGGGTAGGTTTTCAAGGTCTTGGAACTTCCTCGACTTGTTCTTCTTGCTCTTATCGGCAGAGGCGACCATGTTGTCGGGCCTTCGCTTCCTGTTCTGGTTGCTCTGATTGCCCCCATAATCATCACGGTTGTCTTGATTGCCTCGCCCATCACCAAATCTAGCTTTGGTTCGTTCTTCGGCTGCGATCATATTCTGAATTGTGGCTGTGAATTCTCGATGAGTTTGTGGGTTATCCTTGCAAAAATCCTGAAATTGACTCTTGTCCCTGATTCCCATAGCAAAATCATCTATGACTTCATGATCTGTAATATCATTAACTTGCGCACACAATTCCCCAAAGCGGCGATAGTAATCGCGGAAACTCTCATTCTTCTTCTGGATACAACCTTTGAGCTCAGTCCGGGTAGGAGGGTTGACGAATATTCCAGCGAAGTTAGAGTAGAAAGCCCTCTGGAGGTCATCCCAATTCCTAATTGACCCAGATGCGAGCTTGTCAAACCAGCGGAGTAGAACCTGCTCGAGCGCTATGGGGAAAAACAGAGCCTTGGCATCATCATTGCCTCAGGCCAGCTCGATCGATTGAGAATAGATGCGTAGCCATTGATTGGGATCAGTCTTGCCATCATACTTGCTATGATTTGTGGGCTTGAACTTGTAGGGCAGACGAAAAGCATTTAGTCGACTAGAGAAATAGGGGAATCTATCCTGGCCGCCGGTTTCCCTGTACTCGGACTCTGCTCCACCTTCTTCTCTATCATCACGGCGTGGCTGGTGTCGAGCAGTCGGGTGAATAGGTGGCCTTCCGCGAGGGTCATTACCCCGCTATATGCCCCTGTCGTCACGGTTATCACGTTTTTCGCCACCTGTGCCATGAGGGGGACTGAGCCTGTCATGGACTGAGACACGCTGGCTATGCCCCTGACTTCCTCCATGAGACTGATGCTGGCTTACTGTCGGCTGCTTTCCTTGCAATTGGAGTGCTACTGACTGCAGCACGGCTTGAAGCCGCTCTTGCTCTGGGGTAGGGTTCTCAATATGCTCGTAATCCTTGGCCAACGTGTAGATATTGGCGTAGGGAGCGTTATACACCTTGTGGCCTCTAACCACATGAATTCCGACTCGAGGTTGTGAGACACACTGGCAATCTAATGATCCCAGTCACGAGTGTTGCGTGTTCATCTTTCATCCTCTTGCCTCTGCTGATCTTCCCTTTCACGCTCCAAGCGGCGACGTTCATACTCCTGCCTGCGTTGTTGATAGTTAGCCCAGGCCTGTTGGCGAGCTGTTGCCCTGATGCAGCGTCCTTCCCTCTGCTTATTCTTCTTCTCCCTTGCGACTCTCTCAACATCAGTTTCATTGGGGACTGACAATACATCGGGAGATATGTTGGAGAGGCGCTCGTCCGCCGAATTTTCATCAGGGGGAGTGGGTTCGCGAAGAGGAGACCTGCCCCACCCGGGTGCCACGAATACTTCCCGGGTATGTGAAGAACCCCGGAAGTTAGCTGACTCCGCCATAGTAGAGCTTGGCAAGATCTCTGTCGAGCTATGTTGATCTTTAGGAAGAGCCTCGCCGTCTTGGAAGGGTAGAATCTCTGCCATAGCAACTACCCGGGAGGAATCCGTGTGGATGTCGTCTGGCCGGCGCCCTGGCCATTGTACGACAAAGCCTTGCGGTGTGAGGGATAGTACCAGGCCCTGTTGAGCTCTAGTAAGAGGAATCTCTGGTTCTGCGTTGATCCATCCAAACAATAGATCTTGAAAAATGGATGCGGCGTTGCAAAGCCCATAAGGACTCTGTTCCGCCGGTCTACTGTTGGAATCCGAGTCAATAACGGTCGGTGAGACCGTATTGAAAACGGGTTCTGAAATGACTTCCGAAATCCGAGTCGAATCAGAAGTCGAAAGTTGCTGGAGCTTCTCAGCGAGTTGTGTTGCGTCTTCTGTCGCCGGATTGTCTGCGAGGTGGCTCTGGAGCATGCCGTCGCTGCCAGCCACGCAGACCCAGAACCGAAGATGAAAGTGGAACCCGCCGGGAAGTTCATGTTGCCGAAGTCCGCCGAGCTCTCGAACGTGAATTCGTCGAAAGCTCCTACCTGGCGCGCTAGCTGTCGGTGTTTGGTGACCGGCAACTCGTCACGGGGTTACCCAGGATGATTGTTCAGGGGCTGACGAATCACAGATCTCGACGGGAACGCAAGAAACAAAGCAATTTATACTGGTTCGGGCCCTCGTAATCGAGTAATAACCTTTACGTCCAGTCGACCTTAGCCTTTGCGTTGGATTGCTGATTATTGTTCATCTTTTTTAGGGGTACGCCCTGCCTCTCTTTATATATGGGAGAGAAGGCAAGGGTGCGAGTCTAAGTCCTAGCCGAGTACAATTGGGAGTCCTAGTCCTATTACATGATCTAGCTTTCCTTTTACTCGGTCTAGGTCGGTTAAGAGATATAGAAGATTACAACATCTTGCGGATATACTTCAATCTCCACCGTGGACCCATCCAGGCCCACGAATAATAATAGACACGATACAGTACTCTGTAGATCCTGTACCGACACATGGCTTGGGCCGTTGGTCAGTCACACTTAGCTTTTGTCTTCATAAAGTTTAGCCCCAAAGTTTTTTTTTCCCAATTTATTTACAGTGTCTGTATGGCAGCAAGTTAACTTTATACCCTACTAATTAACGAGTCTGTAATCTTCACGTAAGTAAATGGGCTTTTCCATGCTTAAGATATTCCACCTAAGAATGTGCATCCTTTCAGGCTTCTATTCGGATATCCTGCATGGATCCGGGAGAGTTTCATACGTTTCTGGAAGCTAGGGAGCTGCGATAAAGATGGATCCCTCGGAGGCTCGTCGGACTCCATGATCGATGCAACAAAACCAAAGCAATCTTTTTCCCCGGATTTGTCGAGTTCATGTTGCTCATGATGAGAGGCGAAATGCGCACATTGCGTTGCTGTCTCTCAGTTCAGTTTCGCTGCAGATTCTTTCTGTTTTTGGCTCTACATAATGTAGCTGTCATAGCGGCAGATTGATAAACAGCGCATAAATTGAGATGCCATGGTCATGAGATGTCCATAGATTTGTATGAGCCTTTTGCTCCAACTGAATTTTGTTTTGCTCCCATTACAACAACCAAGGGTTTATTCCAGCATGATGCCGTCTACGCTTTAGCAAAGCTCCAACTGATAGCTACTGCATGAGAAAAGGTGGTAATTTGATACATGGACCAAACTAATAATGTTAAGCTCTTTTTAGCAATAACACTACGATTTTCGATACTCTCTTACGAGAAAAAGCGCATAGTGCCATCTTAGATGGTCACTGAATTGGCTTTTATTTATTTTTTTTTCAGAAAAGAAGACCATATATACATGGGTGGCGTTTTCCTAATCTAGGGCATTGTGAGTGAAACTCTTTTTATACTTTCAGCTGCATACATGCCAACCTGGATGTATGCATCCACAAGTACTATATACCACACACTCCCTACCAAACCTTTCTGTCCAATTTATTGTATCTTTGCATATATGTAGGATCTAATTAAGTGGAGACAGATGATTGCCATTTAAAAAAAAAACAGACTATGATGGTGCATAAATGTATACCATAAGTGGGCAGTGCACAGGTTGGTGTGCTTAATCAGAGGCCCCCAATTGCTACTGCAGATTATGGACATTGACACTGGAAAAGAAGGTATTAGTGGGCTTGAACAGGTCACCATCACACAGATCTCTGAATTCCAAATCTCTTCGATCCCAAAATGATCTGTCATTTGATTTGCATGGTAGAGAAAAGGGCATTGCAGAATTTGCAGTCCCTGGATGCCGGCCTGTGAGCTTAGACAGTGATAGTGATTAATTGGGGCGTGTCGGCTCAATTCAGAGGTCAAACTGAATCAAGGGCCTATTTGGATACACTGAACTAATTACTAGTCACCTAACTTTAGTTCTAATCCATTTAAACGGGCGAACTAATAGGTGGACTACACTTAGTTCAACTACAACTAGTTGACAAATATGAGGTAAAACAGACTGAAAACTGACATTGAACGGGGAAAGACATAAATGCCCTCGCACTTACCTCTTTTCTCTCCCATGCGCAATGGGTAGTGTAGTCTAGTTAAGCATGAGTTATCTAAAGTTCAGTTGGTATCCAAATACTACCCAATTGAATTTTAGGTGACTAAACTTTAGTTCTAGATGATCAAAACAGGTCCTAAACAGTGCAGACTGCAGAAGTGGTGGATGCTGACGTCTATCTTCTTATCAGTTGGTTGTTTGGTTGTGATCCTCACAATTTGTCCGGAACAATTTCCTCCTGCTTTTGGATGGTCTGATGATACACGGAAAAGGTGCACATGAGATGAGAGAGGTTTTCAGCTGTAAAGAGAAGCCACAAAAGCCACCTTTTATTCCTCTTTCTTCCTCCTTGTTTTTCTTTTCCTTTATATTTTTTCGTCATTTTTGTTTCATTTCCATCATTTCTGATTTCTCCCTCTTTTGTTGTAGCTGCTGCTGCTGCTTGTGTGTGTAGTACTGTCATGGGATGATGAGAATGAGGTGCAGACTGACGGTCAGATTTGAGATGGATGTGTTCACGACAGGTCGTCAGTTTTCAGAGTTCAGGTTGGAGCCAGAAAGAATTCCGCCAGAAATCCTCTGGTCGTATGCATTGTGCTGACCATGGGTCTTGTCCATGGTGACTGCAACTATTGGTATCTTGCATGCTTCGTCAGCAGCATTCGTCGTCTTGTCATCTCATCACCTGATCTCCTATCCTTTCAAGAGAGAACCGAATTTCTTGCACCAAGGAGCTCACTTTTTTTTAGGAGAAGAAAAACAATGGCGCATCTCTGAACAACATGGTCCATATGTATCACGAGAGAGATGAGCATTGTTGCACACTCAGCTGGGTGCCCCCAAAACCTCCTAGGCATCAGTCCATCACCAACTCGGATCCTCTGTCATCTGATGTCAGCTTCTACTTTTGTGAGAGCAAAAAAGTGGTTTACCTTCAATCATGCTCCCATGAACTGGCACAAAAATTCAGAACAATGTAGCATCATATAAGGGGAAGTTGGGCTTCATGCATTGCTAGGCTACTGTGTAACTCGTAGGGAGGCATCATATAATTCAGGTAACGATGGCATGGCATCCAAATGGACATGGCCAGAATGTACCTTTCTGATACCTAACATTGCCATTCAGGCCATGCAGTAGTGCATTTTCACTGCTGCAGCGGGAAAGAGCTCCATGCATCTACATCCACTCCAAACAGTTTCTGCATTTCCTTCCCCCCATCCATCCAAGCTGAATCACCAGGTCAATGGATTCCTCTGGGAAAGGCTCCTTCCTTCCTGAAGCCGCCCCACCAATGCAAGCGGCAAGCCGAGTGCGCCATTGTTCGTGCACGGCACCCTCTCTGGGGCTGCTGCATTGCTGATGGGATCCGAAAGGAATCTCACCACTCCCTCAAGTGGGGAGCAAGTTGAAATGCATTGAGCTCGTGTCCACTACCTGCCTCTGTGATGGGTTGCACTCCATCACTACTACGTACGTCACATAGATGGCAGTTCATCTTTTTCTTCAGTGTACAGTTACAGAGTCCCTTTCTGGTCATCATCTGCCTCTCACTCACAAGCAGTGGATGGACGAATGGATGGTTGAGCAGCAACTGGAGCATCACTCATGTCCAGGAATTTCCAGTTCTGAGTGCACATGCCATAGTGGTCCTTTGCCTATGTAGAAATCACCCACTTGGTATTAGTTTCGCATGCCTGTACGACTATGGCTCGAATCGATTCACTGAATCTTCATCTGAAAGATCATTTCAGGACAGGATCAGTGATCATGCATACCATTTTTTCCATAGTTCAGCGTGAATTGGTTCATGCATGGCGATCCTTTACCATCAGAAATTAATCTCTCCTTAATCGACTGCATAATGCTCCTGCTAACTTTTCAAAGGCAACAAAAAAGACCTTCAAACAATCAAATGGTTGACAAAGAGGAGAAAGTTTTCAGGGTGCAAGAAACCTGTCTATGTCAACTTCTTTTTACATGGTTTAGCTGTTACTTTCATACTAGTATAAATTGGATCTCCCGTGTACCACAACATTATGTGCGCCACTGAAAAATAGAGTAGGTGCATCCTCTTTTCACGATAAGTTGGACCAAGAGAAGAGATAACATATCGAGCTAGCTCTTAGTGGACACCAGATCAAAAGATATGGACCTGATTTGATATAACAAGGTACTGTTCTCCTACTTAGTCAAGAAGTTTCATGGTAAAGGTGTCTTCTCAGATTCTCAGAAGGTGGCACCATGCTACTGCTGTACATACACAAGAAAACTAGGCCACAACTCTATTTAGTGGAGCTACAAGATGATCGGTGACGCAAGCGGCCTTTGAATCGCTTACCAGAACCGGTCCTTGTTCACCGATAGATAGCCGGACATTACCTTCCCTCCAGTGTTCCTCATTCCGTCGATGAGGTAGCACCAGGTTGATCCCAGGGCTCCAATGAAGAAATCCGCTTCGGCGGCCATCATGAAATTGACAAGGGGGTAGTTTGTGCTAGTCTCACGGCCCAAACTGGCCTCATACATTGCCATGGTCATATTGCTACCTTGGCGTGCCACGCTTGTGAAGTAGAAACTCCAATGGGCGTAATGTTTTGTTTTGTCAATAACCTCCTGCATACAGAATTATTAGGGAAGTTTAATTCCATCTGACGCTAAAATTACTTGCTAGAAACATTTTTTTTTCTCGAAGACGCAAGAGAAACTGCATGTCATTAATGGCTGACTCCACAGCTTGGGTTAGGTTTTTTTTAGTGTTTGCGCCCCTAAACATTGGTGACTACTGACTATCACTTCCCTTCTAACTCCAAGCTTGATAGATGATTTACACTGGATGGGGGAATTGACTTACCTGCATTTCAGTAGAAAGCCAGATGTTCTTGAGGCTTGGAAACCGTTTGCGCAGGTTGCCAGCCAACTCCATGTATTCCTCAAAGCCAACCACCACCATTTCACAAGCTTTGTCTCCCATTCTTACATGCATGCTGAGAAGAGGCCGTGGTATATATGGTTTGTGGTCTGACCACACAAGACGTTCAATATCAGATTTGGTTCTAGTAGTGCCAACCTGCAATTGTGAAACCTTTTGGATTATTTTTTTAAAAAAAAATATTGGTATTGGTGCTGATGTTACCATATCAGAACAAATAATGGTGCACCATGAGTCCACGAAACCAGTTTTCAGATTTTCAAACCTTTGGTGAGTCATCCTGAATACTCTGAAGAACCAACTTTGCTGCTTGCAAACCAAATGCAGAGTGCCTAGCGACATTCAGTAATCCGCACATGTACTCTGTCGGGAACCTCATTAGATACCTTGTCGCCTGCATGGAAGGTTAAAGACAAGTTGAGATTTTAGGAAAACAAGTATAATTAGGACAAGAGCCTGTAAGATTCCCTTTGTATTTTTTTTTTTGAAACGAACGGCAGGAGCTCTGCCTCTCAATTAAGGAAGGAAAGAATGAAGTTTATGTACAGGTCGCAACCCACTTAGACGGGTACAGAAATAGAAGCATGGGCTGAAAAACACGCAAACAAAACACAGCCAATTGACAAATCCACGGCTTGCTAGCCCCCCCTTTCTGGAGCCCTTCGCCATTGCTCAATGTCTTCCTTAACTCTAGCAGCGACCTGCAGTGCCGATTCTTGGGCGTTATTGAATATTCTTCGGTTTTTTTCCTTCCAAAGATTCCAGCTACCACTTTGTACACTTTAACAGGTTTTGTTTTTTGAGAATTGTCATACAGTTTAATAGAACAACTGTCTTGTGTAATCAATAACTTTTGACTAAAGAGTGCCCATACTCACCTGTGCTACCCACCATCTCCTATCCATTTTACGATGATTTGCAATCAATTTACCATTTATCTCTGTTGTCGGTTGCAAATATTTCCATGGTTTCCCCCACACCCTACAGTACAACAAATGTTACATAAAGTGCATTCCTTTGGAAATAGTAGCAGCTCTAATAGGTAATCAGCTCTAAATTTATCTCTGGGACAAATAGTAAACATGTGGATTGTGAAAAGTGTAAAGACTATAGAGGTGAAGAATTGTGGACGGTGTGGGTGTGTTAAAGACCAACAATTCAGAAACAAAAAGGATACATCAATCTAAAATTGTACTCCACCTAGGTATGCGTCCAAGCCAAATTTCCTTGGAGGTATAGTTCTCCTTCACTTTTACAGTACCATCAGCCCAAGAGGCTTTGCTTTGCATGAGCTCAAGAGCCCGGTCGCGGCAGTCCGGAGATGTCTCAGGAAAAAAGTAGCAAGACCAACTAGATCTTGAGGCACCTAAAAGATACAGTGCAACCAAAGTTCAGTGTGTACAAAAGGCAAGCAGCACCACACTTTTATATAATAATTATGTAAAACAAGAATCCAGAAGAGAAGCAGGGCTGTCACCTTTGCAACCGTTGTGATCAGCACGGTTATAGTGGTTTGTAACCAGTATCCTCTTCTCTTTTATGGCAATAGCAAGAAGTCCTGACATTCCTGCGAGCTGCGCGCCGATACCGAATCCAGGCAGCCTCTCCCAGTCTGCAACCAGAAACCTTAAGCCTGGATTGCTGCAGTTCCTTGGGTGCTGATGAGTCCATATATCTCTCTGCACTTGTCTGGTCAATGGATAGTTCTCCTCATCAGATCCTACAATCTTTTATTTTTTCATTATTAATGCAAGGTCAAAATTTGCATACAGAATATCACCAAAGTTTTTTTTAGAAAGGACGGCAAAAGCTTTGCCGCAGTTTTTATTAGACGATAGAAAGGAAAAAAAAGAGTTTTACAAAAATTTTACAAGCCGACAACGACTCCTAGACCCACTCTCTGACCAAGAAAGCAACTAGCAGAGCTAAAAACAGCAAAACAACTACTAAAGACCCAAACTGTCGGCTAAGAAGAACACAACATCCTAGCATGGCCCCTAAAACAGAAACCTAACCCGCAGCTGTATTTGACGTTGTTGCCATGGCCATCTCATATTGCATAATGTCATCTTTACAAAGAGTGGCAACTTGATTTGGGTTAAGAGCTTTTTGTTGGAATTGACGTCTATTTCTCTCCTTCCATATGTTCCACCAAAAATAGATGAATATCCCATCCACCTTTCTTCTCTCGTTCTTCTGGAACCTGCGTCTACATCTCCACCAGTGATTGTGTAATGATCCTGCGGTGTTCACCGATTGGATCACTGTTAGCTGTAGCCACTGCTTCAAGATCTCCCACACTTCTTTTGTGAAGGGGCAGTCCTTGCACAGATGTACCGGTGTTTCTAGTTCGTTGCCACAGAGCCTGCAGTCTGTATCATTTGTCCATCCCCGCTTTATCAGATTATTAGCCGTTAGAATCTTCTTATGTAGCAAAGTCCATGCAAAGAACCTGCATTTGGGCTCCGCTTTAGCCCTCCAAATGACAGAGATTTTTGTTTTGGCAAAAACTCCAACGAACTGAATGAGATAAGCGCTCTTGGTGGAGTATTCCCCATCCTGTGTCCACCTCCACCTCACTTCATCTTCAACTGTTTCATTTAGCTGCACCGCACTAGCGGCTTCCCAGAGTTTGACGAATTCTCTTACTTCTTCAGGCGTTGTTGGTGGGAAGATGTGATCTATCCATTTTCGGTTTGTCATCCCCTGTTTAACCGTGATCTTTTTCCTTCTTGTCTTTCCATATAAATGTGGCGCAATTGTTTTCGCCATTTGTCCATCTATCCAGCTGGAGGTCCAGAATAACGCTTTCTTTCCATTGCCTATTGTCACTGTCGTTGATGCATTGAAGAGATCCCGGTCTGCTTTGTCACAGGGCACTTCCAGATTACTCCATGCTCTTTCTGGTTGTTTCCATTTGTACCATAACCATCGCAATCTGAGCGCTCTAGTGAATCTCTCCAAGTCAAGGATCCCCAACCCTCCTTTGTTTTTGGGCAAACAAATCGTCGGCCAGTTGATCAGCGAGTGACCCCCACAAACCTTGTCCGGTGTCTCCCCTCGCCACAAGAAACTTCTACGAATTTGGTCTATCTTTTTGAGCAACCCCTTTTGGGCTTGAAATACCGTTAAATGATAAATCGGCAGAGACGAAAGCACCGTCTTAACCAAAGTTTCTCTCCCTGATGAAGATAGAAATTTCCCTTTCCATCCTGGTAGTCTGGCAGCTATTTTATCAATCAACGGTTGGACCTCTATTTTCCTTAGCCTCCTTGTATGAAGCGGCAACCCAAGATATTTACCCGGAAAAGTACAGATTTTTCTTGGGAAATTTTGTATGATGCTCTGAATGGCATCAGGCTGTAGTCTAATTGGGTAAATTTCCGTTTTGCTCATATTGACTTGCAGGCCAGAGCATTCTCCGAAAAAATGCAGAATTTTCTGTAGGTTTGATAACTCCATGGGGGAGGGATTTGCAAAGAGTGCAGCATCATCAGCATAAAAGGAGCATCTCAGGTTTGCGGCCTTAGGAAGGACAGGATGAAACAAGCCATGTTGCGCCGCACGGTCTATGATTCTTTGCAGTGGGTCGATGGCGAGGATAAATAGTAAAGGCGACAATGGGTCTCCTTGCCTGAGGCCTCTCGCATGTGCTATGTTCCGGCTTGGAGTACCATTTATCAGGATTTTCGATGAGGAGGATCTGAGCAAATCAGATATCCAGTCACGCCATTTGGTACTAAAACCAAGTGCAGCTAACACTTCCAGTAAGAATTGCCATCCCACGGAATCAAAAGCCTTAGAAATGTCCAACTTGATAAAGAGGGCCGATTGTTTTTTCTTGTGAAGCAACTGGATTACCCTCTGAACATACAGAAAGTTGTCATGGATACATCTCCGTTTGATGAACGCATTTTGCGCATGAGAAACTAGCTCGTTCATGCGAGGAGCCAGCCGGGTTGCCAAGATTTTTGTAATCACTTTGGTGAGGCTGTTGATGAGGCTTATTGGTCTGTAGTCCGATATAGCCGTCGGAATTTGTTTTTTTGGGAGCAAGACTATACTTGCCTCGTTAAACAAGTGCATCTTTGATGTCTTATGATTGTAGAAACCCATTATTGCCTCCAGGAGATCAGTCTTGATTATGTCCCAGCATTTTTTATAAGAGTCCAATATACCCATCTGGCCCAGGAGCCTTCTCTGCCGGTATCTCCTTGATTATGTCAATCACTTCCTTTTCCGTGAATGGTATATCTAGGTCTTCTAGGTTATGCTCTGAATAGCCAATAGCTTCCCAGTCTATCCTCCTTGTTCTCTGAACTCTTGATCCTACTGCTTTACTGAAATATTCTACCGCCACCTTCATCTTGTCCTCCTGAGAGACTGCTACCCCCCTATCGCTGTATAATGCGTTAATATATGTCTTCTTCCTCCTAGAATTTGCATGTATTTGGAATAGGCGTGTGTTGGAGTCCCCTTTTCGAATCCATGTTAGTCTGGAATGTTGTCTTGCTTTTGCCTTTTGGATTGCCGCTAAACCTAGCGACTTAACTTTGAGGTATTTCTTGAATTGTAACTCCTCTTCTGTTAGGTTGCGTCTCTCTTGAGCTTTTTCCAATTCCAGGAGAACGACTTCCAGTATGGCTGACTGAAGCTTCCATTCACTGAAGATTGTTCGTCTCCACACTTTAAGCGCCCGTGCAGTCCGTAATAATTTGACGTGCATGCGCAGCATTGCGTTCTGAGTGTTAACTGGCTGTTCCCAAGCTTGCTTTACCGTCTCGGTGAAACCCGGCATGTTGACCCAAAATGCTTCAAACCGGAATCCTCGGTAGAAGTCAAAGGCCGTATCTCCTTGTAGAAATAGTGGACAATGATCCGATCCTAAGGATGCTAAAGCTTGCAAGTCAGTTCTTGGAAAAATTTCTAACCATTCGGCAGATGCTAGGAAATGGTCAATCTTTGTCATCGTCGGGTTTTGTTGATCATTACACCAGGTGAACCGTCTCCCATGAAGTTCCAACGGTGCCAATTGTAGGTTGTCAATAGTGCTTTTAAATTTGTTTAACATTCGAATATTTATGCGTTGGTTGTTCTTATCTTCCGCCCGGTAAATTAAGTTGAAGTCTCCCAGCACCATCCAGCTTGCCTCCATTTGTTGCTTGAGGTCCGAGATTTCTTGAAGGAATGCGATTTTTTCCGGGTCAGTCTGCGGCCCATATACACCTGTTATGCACCACGAAATATTATCCTGAAGCATTGTGATCTTTGCAGAGATGGAATGCTCAGTAGCCTGTAAAGGCGCAAGTTGGAAGTATCTCTCCGCCACTGCCAGTAGAATTCCTCCCGAAGTCCCTGTTGCAGGAAGAGCAGCATAGTTTGCCACCAGCTCTGGTCCTAGTGTCTCATTGAGAAGAGTTCTGTTCCAGGTTTCGATCTTCGTTTCCTGAAGACAGACAATTGTAGCACCGGAAGAAGTTATGAGATTTCGCACACTTGCTCTTTTCGCCCCATCATTGAGGCCTCTAACATTCCAGCATAAAATTGAACAATCTTTTTGGGCCATTTAACTTGATTAACGCTACTGCAAACCAATGTTGCTGCACGCCAGCCGGCTGAAACAGTCTCCCCCACAACTCAAGTAGGCAGGTTGAAGTTCTAATGATGCAAATGGCAACAAAGCCAACAGGCAACGATAACAGAAGTCTTGCACGATACAAGGGCAGGCCTGCCCGAAGACGGCCACGCAGGGCCCAACTAAACCTGTCATGAGGTCTTGCACCACCTTCCTGGACTTGACTGTTGTTGACAGTAAAGGAACTCATTGAGGATAGTCCCTACTGTACAACAGTTCGTGCGCCATTAGGCCGCAGCCATCTTTTGTGCAGCACCCTTCAGCTTGGTACTGCCAGCCTTCCCCTCCATCTTGATTCCATGTTCCACCAGGTCTTGGATGGCCTCCATCTCCGTCATGTTTAGTGGGTTGTCAAGGTGCTGCGAAAAACTTTCAAAGTTAATTTTGCTTGATGATGGGGTCGACTGAGACAGATGCCCCAGCTTTTTAGTGAGTAATTCCTGTGCTATCTCCATTGTGTGTTTCCCAACCCTTGTTTGCGCTTTCTTTGCCAGGCGAGTACTTTTGCGCTGTGTGTCAGTAGGAGGTATATGTTCCTCATCATTTGGTATCACATTGTCCGCCGGCTGCGGCTCAGGCAACAGAGGTTGATCGGCTGGGTTTGAGATGGATTGCAGGAAGACATCAACTGGGTCAAGTACTGGTGCATCACTACTCTGAGTCCCCTGTCCCGCTGATTGGGATTGGTTCATGGTCGTCTGGGTCGCTTCCTGTGCTATATTCTCTGTTTGTGGGACTTGTTCCTGAGTGTTTTGTTGAGAAGATTCACTTCCTAACTCGGGGACACTGTGGATGTGCGGCTCAGTCCCTAACTGGGGATGTAGCTGGATAGACATGACAGCATCTGAAGCAAAGTTCATGCTAAAGCCTCTGGGGGAACTTTCGGTATCGACTGGCTGTGTGAGTGGGGTTGAGTGTACAGCTAGATTGATGTCCACGGTTGGTATGCACGTGTCACACAACTGTATTTGGGTGTCAGCCATGGACCTGACTTCTAACTGGAGTAAATCAGAGTTGGGATTGCTTACAGGTTGAGTTGTTGTGTGGTCGAAGCCATCTGAAGGCAGCTTGCTTTCCCCTGTCATAGCGTACTGTCCAGGCCTGATCCCTGTCTTGCTGTTGATGTTATCCGCCGGCTTTGCCCCCATGGGCCCCTCGAAACCAGCGATAAGGAATTCATCAAGCATGGGGTCAGCAAACAGAGGGAGAGGCCCAGAATGCATTAGAAGGTCAGCTTGAATGTCTTTGACAGGACTATGTTTCTCACATTCAGCAACTGGTGCGTCCCCAAGGACCGAAGCAACTGGATCAGCAAAGGAAACATGTTTGGTGCTCTTACTCTTTGCCGTTGGAGCTGGTGCCACCTTTGCCGAGCTCAACATGTTCTTGGGCTCCCACCTGAAGCCCCTTGAGCAGTAGGATCCCCCTTTCCTGTTGTTGTAGCCACGGCCGCACAGGTTGGTGCTGATGCAGTCGGCAGCACTATTGCAGCACCTTGTCACGTGCCCCCAAGCGGACACACTCCTATGTCGCCTGTGGTGGCCATCGTGACCGTCATCCCCATCATCCCGCCTGTGGTGACGGTGCTCATCTCTCCCACGGTCTTCACCTCTGTTGCCACGGACTTCACCATGAACGTCAGGCTGTCCATACCTCCAGATAAACTCCCTCCGTCGCTTGCGGTTTGGTGGCCCTCCCCGGGCACCGTCACCATTCAGGAAGGTCAAATCTTCCACCACGACCACGTGTGGAAACACCTCGTAGACCAGCGCGTGCTTGAGGGCAGTTGGCTCGTCGTGATGCACCTTCACAAGAGGAAGTCGGATGTCCATTGAAGGTGGCTCGGCGTCAGGGTCAGTAATGGTGAGCCACACCTTCCTTGGGATCTTGCAGGGGTCAGCAGTCCATGCCCAGAGGTCGTAGGTCCTTGTTCTCTCACGGCGCCGGGTGTGCTCCTCCACGTAGTGGACAGCACACGAACGTCCCAGAATCGTGGCCGCCACCTCTTCTCCCCATGCGTGCGGAGGGATCCCCTCGATACGGATGTTGACCCGAAACTCCAGCTGGGTCTCTTCAGCTTCCCTTGCAACACTCCATGTGGCAAAGTTGAAGACTCTGCCATCATCTTCGAAGCGTTGTTGCTGGGTAGCACGCTGACGCAAATGCTCTTCGGAGAAGATGACCAAAAACTGCTCTGGATAGTGCTTCACCACCTGGAAGTCGCCCCAACCCATGCCCAGCTTGGATCTGAGCGCATCCTCCACATGGAAAGGTTCAGTGTCTTGGCTCTTGCGGCTGCTGCCCTCTAGCCAGCAGACAGCCGCCTTGCCCAGCAGAGCATCCCGGCGCCTCTTGGTATCACCAGTGACGGAGACATACACTGTCTCACAAGCCGGCCGAGCTCTTGGGTCTCCGGGGTACGCCGCCATGGCAGCAGGAGCAGGAACGCCGCGGGCCACCTCCAGATAGGAGCGGCGGTCTGCCTGGGAGGATGGGTGAGTGGCTAGCTAAGCTGTTTGTGGAGCAGTATGATGATGCAGTTCAGTTGCTTGCTTCACTGGCGCTTGGGTCTTCAAGCAGTACATCGGCGGCCGGCCAGAACATCTGCGTGCGTGATGACCTCTCCCCCTGCAGCGCCAGCAGGAGGTAGGTGAACGACAGTCTCGAACTTGATGGTCAGTAGCCAAGCAATTGAAGCATTTACCGTATGCCAGCATTTTGAATCGCTCGGATCCATGACCGCGCCTTGGCAACTGGCTCACGGCGGCCGACGAGGATGCAGCTTGCTTTTCTCGGCGCCACCAGTAGGGGGCTTTAACCTCCTCCCATGCTTCCTGGTTTGCTCTTGGATGCGACCCAGTATGAGGCCGCCATGAAGACGCTCCTGTTTTCGGGCTCTCCTCACGGTCACTGCCCCGTCGCAGAGGTGATGGCGACCGGACGTAGGCGTCAGGCCTCCATGGCGTGAAAGGTGGTGACCGGAGTGAATGCTCTGCCGTCCACTTCTCCTTGTCAGCTCTGGTGAACCTGTGCTTGGAGGATGGCTTGGTGATTGAAGGTTGGGGTTCCTTTGAAACCGCTGCCCGGTTCTTCGGATCAAGCTGAGCATCTTGATTTTTACTCTTCTGGTCGTCGACCTTGGAACCACCAGCAGAGGTAGGCAACCGTTGGGTATTGATCCCTCCGTCTTCAATAGATGCCGCTTGAACCTGATCCTCAGCATTGAACTTTGTGGCATCTTGAATCGGAACTGCCCTCGCGTCTGCAACCTGCAACAGGATGCCAATATCTTGGACCAAATCTGCTAGGATCTGCTCTTCCACGGCAGCTTGCAGCTTGGTCTGGCCTGCGTTGATTACTCCCTTCGTTGCATCCTTGCCTTGAACCAACTCCGCTGCCGTCGGAACAACACTATTCCCCGCCGTCTCTGCCGTCTGGATCTCCTCCACCTGTGGCTGAACCCCGCCGAGCGACCCACCAATCAGTAGATCAGGACCTGGCGGACTCGGACCTGCAGCTGGAAGCGGGGGATTTGGCTGATGGGATTGGATCGAGGTGGGTTGTGGTGTTTCGCCCTCGGGGGGGCGAGGGGGCTGGGCGGAGGAGACGGGGTCGGGCTCCATCCTTCGGAGGGCTTTTCGATTTAGGCCATCCCGTACCAAAGATATAGGTATTCAAACTTCTCCGATGTACGTATGTTCTCGTATGGCAGAATTCGTTCGCCATCCTCCTTGCAGAGCCAGCCCAAGGAGTCGAGCGACATTCTCGTGGTGCGTTTATCACCAAAGTTAACGTCAAAAAAAAATATCACCAAAGTAGTTAGTTATAAATTCAGGCAAGTTCAGCATGCATACCCAGGGAGGATACTGTCTACGCTGATCTGCATGTTCTGAATCCTTCTGGCTCAGGAACTCAAGCCCAAGTGACCCTTTCCATAACGTCCACGGGGGGAATGTGCCGTTATCACCATAACTATCGAATACTTTACTTCTTTCTGCATTAGTCCTGCAGTCCTCCAGATGAGGTGGCCGTGGGACGTCTGAACCTTTATTAAAGATCCCATCTGAACTTTTCGTGACTTCATCTCTGTCAGTGCTGAGCAAAGTGGCCCAAGCATTGTACAGGTGCATTATCCTAGCAGCTTCAGTGATGTTCTCGTTTTCCTTTGGTTGTTCCATCTTCTCTGGTGCAGAAGGCAACTCATCTGTTGCTGCTGCTGCCCCATCTGCTCCAAAGAACATAGTTACAGTACAGACTGACAGGCATGGGCACCAGAAGAACAAAATAGAAATATGAATTCTCCACTGCTACAAGGTACATTACAGCCATACGAAACTGAGAAGGAAGTGTAACGCAGCTACAGAAAACTAGTTATTGCATGAGGTTCAGATGGGGCTAGTGTGTAGTATGGCCAATGGACCCACGGTTGTTTCCTTTCTTCAGTACAATATATAAGCTGACAGACACATACAGTACATCCTTTATATCCAACTAATAATCACTAGAGCACCGGAATTCCCGTTCCATCAGAAACAAATAGCCATAGTGCAGATTCAAGGTGTGCAGCAATTACCAGCAGGCTGGGTGAATGTAAAATTCCAGAGGATCGGTCGCCGCAGCGGCGGATAGACCGACTGGCTCTGAATCTGAATGACCCGAAGTGGAGGGAGAGCAACTACACCAAACAGGCACGTGATGCAGACGCCGCAGAAGAAGCCGATGAGCCAGGTTTTACAGGGAGCAGAGCTCCCGGCCTGCATCGCCTTCCTGGATATCGCCCTCTCAAGGCTCCTGCCGCTGCTGCTGTGGCCATTACAACCTTCCATCCTGAATTCTCCAAGAACAATCCAAGAACCACCGATCCATGAATGAATAATCCAAGAAGCTGAGCTCAAGAAAGAAAGAGGAAGAATCGCATCGCGTACCAACCGCTGCCGATTCTCCTCTCCCTGGGGTTCAGGGTTCTCCTCTCCTCCCGGCCAAAAAAGAAGAAGGCAAAAGTCGATCAAAGAATGAAGCGAGGTGTTGCTTTCTCCCCGTCCTCTGTTGCGTGCAGCTGCAGCGTGCCTCTCCTCCGTAGGTAGCGGAGGCAGAGCAAAGCAATGAAACGCCTAGAGATACTACTCCCGGTAGAGACTAGAGACTAGTGTAGGAGAGGAGGGAGCGTGCGCAACAGAAGCCCGAACAGTTCGCGTTCAGTTTTTTTTTTTCGAAAATCGAATTCAAACTAGTCCAAGAATGAATGGATGTTTCGATTCATGAATGATTTAAAATGGACGAAAAAACAGGGAGGGAAATAGGCATACAATGCAGCTATATTATATCATATATGGAAGTAGAAGTAGTATATATTTCGTATAAAACGGATGGGTAATTTGAGTGGAAGTGAAGTGATGAGGATCAGACGGGCATGAACGAACGAACGGCTTTTGTTTTCTTCTTTCGTTTCGCAAAGGAGCTTTGTTCCGGCGGGGGGCATATTTGCCTCGGCTGTTGTTGGCTGGTAGTGGCTTACGGCTGGACCCCACGCTGAGTCAGTGGGCCCAGGGAAACCACGAGCAGGATTTGCTTGACAAGTGGGCGCGCAGGGACGCCACGGGCGGGCTCGCGGGCCCCGCGTGTGATCGCCCGCTTTGCATGCCGCGCGCCGCGTGCAGTGCATGTGCATCCCACGGCACAGTAGAGCGACACGACGACACCCGTGCGGGTGCCGCACACAGACCCACAGACACAGCCGGCCGGCTGCTGCTGCCCGTGACGCCTTCCCGCCCAACCGCCTGCGTGCTGGAGCTGAACGCCCATATGCGCTCTCGATCGGCTCTCTGTTATGGCCATGGCACCTTTAATCAGGACACGCCATGGAGATGAGCTACAGTTCATGCCAAATTGCCAATCAAGTCGTGCACCATGCGTCCATGATGACGTTCTAGAAACAAGGCCCGGCTGACGGAGCTAACAAAGGCTCCGTTCGCTTGACTGATAAGCCATGCACAGATAAAAGTACTGTTCGCTGATTTGGTGTGAGAGAAAAATACTGTTCGCTCGTTGAAAAAGTACGGCTTATAAAATAAACGAATAGGGAAGCTGTGAACGTGCCAGGGCTACTAATAAGCTGAGCCGTGGAGGGGAAGCAAAGCGGGGCAGACCATATTATTGATCGGTTTACGACATCGTGTTTGGATATCATTCTTACGGTGATTCTAGATGAGATGTAGGAGATGCATTATACGGTGAAGTTTAAACAGAAGTATTTTCTTTTATGGTTTTTTTAGGGGGTTCAACGTGTCTTCCCCTAATTTCTATGTGGCTTCACCCCTGGTTCGGATGCAACGCAACACACTGTCGTCAGTGTGTTCACTGCTTTTGTGACCGAGAGCCTCTGTGGCTCTCGGGCATACTGTCGACTACAAACAACAACTAAACCGAGATATCGATCACTTGACTAGTAATTATCCCAATCGTCCATAAGAAGACATCACATGTATGTCGTCCCACTATACGCAGAATAACATCATAGTCATGCTTTGTCAAAAAAAAAACATCATAGTCATGTAAAAAAAAAGTGGGCAGCATCAAAAAGTGAGGTGATGAAAAAAAAAAGGTTCCGACGAAATGCGGATATAATGTGCACATTTTTTGTGTATTATTATTAAGGATACAAGTGGGGCAGCAACGGCTAACCCGCCCCCACGTCAGCTAAGCCGCAAAGGCATCACGGGCTGATGCGGCGAGCCTGCAAGGTCTGCACGATAAACGCGGGCAAGATGTGGGTTCGGCTAGCCCACTTATTAGCACACCCACACACACATGAAGCCAGAACTCCATGGAGCCGCCGCCGGTGCTGCTCTCGTTGCTGTACGTGCCTGCAGGCGCGGCGGCGACCGTCCGAGGACCGAGCGAGCGATGGACCGAGCTGGATCGACTCGATCGATCGTCCTCCACGCGCACGGTCGGACACGGACAGCTCGCACGGCGCCGAATGAGACGGATGGTTGGGCGCCTGCGCTTGTGCTCGCGATGGCCGCATGATGCACCGATGCCCAGCGAATGTGGGTTGCCGTTGGGATTACGTGGGCCGGACCCTTCAGCCCACTCTGTATAACAGTATAAGTGGGTTAGGTTTCAGGCTCACGTGGGTCGGTGGCGCAGGCAGTCCAGCAGGTTGGCGCGGTAGCCTGCCCCACCTTGCATCCTTAACTATTATCCGCAAAAAAGTGGATCATGAACAGCAAGCGTCGCAACAGAAGTTTGAACAAATTTCTCCCTTCTTTAGCATCGAGCGCTAGAAAGGAAAAAAAATAGTCCTTATTATAGTTTCATTCAAATGGCTAATAGCTCATGTGTTGTTTGGTGTTACCGATGAAACCCCAAGCTTACAGCTAGATTCTTTGACTTGAGCTGGCACACATTCACCTATTGGTGTTCACATCCCAGTAACGTGAGCACTCGGTTCAAAAGATCAAGTTGTTGTACTGAGTATATTGATTTCTTTTCAAGACTTGCAAGAAGTCTGGTTTAACAATGGATGAAATTTCTATTCTGCAGCTGATCAGTTTCAGATTTATAGCCCTATGTTATAGCTAGATTCTTTGACTTGAGCTGGCACATTCACTGCGTCCACATGCCAGTAACGTGAGCGCTGGCTTCACAAGGTTAAACTATACTGGACATATTGATTTCTTTTCAAGACTTGCGCGAAGTCTGATTTAACAATGACTGACTTTGCTATTCTAATAACTAGATTCGTTGAACTGAGCTGGCGCATTCAGTTATTGGTGTCCGCTTGCACACGCAGATCCACTTTGCTACTAATAAGCCGAGCCATGGAGGGGAAGCAAAGCGGGGCAGACCATATTATTGATCGGTTTACGACATCGTGTTTGGATATCATTCTTACGGTGATTCTAGATGATGATTGTAGGAGATGCATTATACGGTGAAGTTTAAACATAAGTATTGTCTTGTTTGGTATTTTTAGGGGTGCAATGTGTCTTCCCCTGATTTCTACGTGGCTTCACCCCTGGTTCGGATGCAACACAACACACTGTCGTAGGATCATCTGTGTTCACTGCTTTTGCGACCGAGAGCCTCCGTGGCTCTCGGGCATACTGTCGACTACAAACAGCAACTAAACCGAGATATCGATCACTTGACTAGTAATTATTCCAATCGTCCATAAGAAGACATTACATGTATGTCGTCCCACTATACGCAGAAAAACATCATAGGCATGCTTTGTCAAAAAATAACATCATAGTCATGTAAAAAAAAAAGTGGGCAGCATAAAAAAGTGAGGTGATGAAAAAAAAAGGTTCCGACGAAATGCAGATATAATGTGCACATTTTTTGTGTATTATTATCCGCAAAAAGGTGGATCATGAACAGCAAGCGTCACAACAGAAGTTTGAACAAAATTTCTCCCTCCTTTAGCATCGAGCGCTAGAAAGGAAAACAAAAAAAAAGGACATGAGCAACTACTCATCGTCATCCTCGCCCTAGACATTGTCGTCTTGTCTCACTTTCTTCCTTCTCCTCCGACGTGGCCACGATCTCATTCTTCGTTGCCTGCCCACCAACACGAGAAGAAGCACCGGCACGTAGCCCTCGGCAAATTTAACCGAGAATCGAAAACCGAACCGAAAGAACCGGAACCGAAACTGAAAGAACTGGAACCGAAAAATTCGGTTCCTGATATTGAGGAACCGAAATAACCAAAGAAAATTCGGTTCCTACTTTCGGTTAACCGAATCAACCGAAAAACCGAATTACATGAATTATACTTCACTTATATTTTGTAAGATTATGTTTAGTTTATGTGTACGACACGAAGGCACGAGGCACGACAGCACGACACGAAGCACGACGGCACGACACAAAGCACGAAAAAAAAGCCCGACACGAACCCGGCACGGCCCAACGAAACTCGGGCCCGAGCTGGCCCGGCCCGCTGCTCAGGCCGTGCTTGGGCTGACCCCCAAGCCCGTGGGCCAGCACGGCCCGGCACGAGAAATGGAGGGAGGCCCGACAGCGGCCCGAGGCAGCCAGCCCCCCCCCACGGCTACCCACCACCGCCAGCCCAACAGCCATTTTGGCCCATCATCAGCCCCCACTCGGCCCCTCCCTTCATATATAAGGGACACGCCACGGCCGCCCCCTCTCCTCACCTAACCCTAATCCATTCGACTCCACCCGTCGCGCAACACCCACACCGCTCTCGTCTTCGCCTTCGCCGCGCCGCCGTCTCCTCGGCGTCCGACCTCATCGACTCCGGTGACCTTGATCTGCCTTCTGCCGCCGGCCAGCCTTTCCCTTCTCCTCCCTGATCTCCTTCCTCTCCCCCTCTCCCTTCCCCTCTTGGTGATATGTGAGTTCGTGTTCCTGTCAGTGTCATCCCTCCTCCGCCGCTCGTCGTCCTTTCTAACGGTCTGTCGTCTTCTCTGCAGGGGTCGTCGTCTTCTCCGGCACCGGGCTCCGGTTGCGCAGGTAAACCCTAACCCTAGCATCTTCTTTCTTGATCCGATTCTGTCATCTGATGTGTTTCTTGATCTGCAGGTCGGTAGCCGATGCTTCCTCTTCTAGCTGCAGCGTAGAGCGAGCTCGGCGGCCACCCACACCGTTGAGGAACGGGGCCGGAGCGGTCACTACCATGGCGGATGATGATGCCGTCCTACCGGGCATGGCCCCCGAGGGCGAGGACGACGACGACCTCCGAGAGGACGCAGCTGCCTTGTTTGGTGTCGATCTCGGAGCCAGCCAAGCTCCGATCGATCTGGACGACGGCGGTGGTGAAGGATCGACCACGGCTGGGACTGGCTCCAACACCAACAGCTCTGCTCCATCTGTTTCTGGTAATCCAACCAGAGTTGGTAAGCGCAAATCTCCTGTCTGGGCTGACTTTGATGAGATCTATGAGGATGTGAACGACAGTAGAATTTGCACTAAAGCTGTTTACAAAATGTGTAAGGCTACTTTGTCTGCTAGATCTGTTTCTAGAACTGGGCACTTGAAGAGGCACCAGAAATCATGTAAGGAAAAAACTAATCGACATGCTGCTGTTCAGTCTAGGCTTGCGCTTAATCCTGATGGTTTGCGCAACTGGGACTATAAACCTGATGTAGGTAGACAGGAGCTGTGTCACTTGATTGCTAGGCTTGATCTTCCCTTAGGTATTGGTGACACTGATGCATGGGAGGAGTACATTCAATGTGCTCATAACCCTATTTTTACTAGGGTCTCCCGGCAGGCCACCACTAGAGACCTAAGTAAGTTATTTACTGAACGTCGTAATATGCTTAAGAATCATATTTTGCGTGGTGCTTCATCTGTTGGTTTGACATCTGACATCTGGTCTGGTAATGCTAAGGAGGACTACATCAGTGTAGTTGCTCATTTTGTGAGTGCTGACTGGGACTACAGAAAAAGGTAAATGGGTTGAGATTGATTGTGGTGAAGCATACTGGTCAGAACATTGCTGAAAAAATTGGTTCTGTGATTGAGGAATTTGGTTTGAATGACAAGATCTTTTCTGTTACTCTAGATAATGCTTCTTCTAATGCAAAAACAATGGAAACTTTGACACCTTTGTTTGCAGGATACTTGGGTTTTAATCCAGCCCCTACACCTTCTGATCCTAATAAAAGAACTTATCACCTTGTTCATCAATGTTGTGCTTGTCATATCATAAACTTGATTGTTAAATTTGGTTTAAAGAGGTTCAAACCTTACACAGAGGATTTTAGAACTGTTATTAACTTCTTGAATTCTTCTAATCATAGAATTGCCATGTTTAAGAACTACTGCAATGCTCAAGGTTTAAGACCTAGAAAGTTTGGTTTAGATATGGATGTTAGATGGAATGGTACATACCTTATGCTTAAACACCTGCTGCCATATAAGAAAGTTTTTTCTGTGTTCATTAATGCTAATTTTAGGGCTGAATTGTTAACTCCAAGGCATTGGCATATAGCTGCAAAGGTATTGGAATTCCTGGAAGTATTTTATGAATCAACTGTTGTTCTTTCTGATGTGTACTATCCAACTAGCCCTCTTGTTTTGCATCATCTGCTTGAGATTTCTGCTCATTTGCATACAAGTGAAAATGATCAAAATCTAATAGCTGTTGTGTATCCTATGAAACTAAAATTTCTTAAATACTGAAAAATATACCTCTGCTGTATTCATTTGCTTTCATTCTTGATCCAAGAGCTAAGATGGGAGGTCTGTTTAATGTCCTGGTAATTCTAAAAGAAAACCTTTGTGTTGATTACAGTTCATATTATGCTTTTGTTAAATCTGAACTTTATAAGTTGTTTGCCAAGTATGACAGCAAGTTTGGTGCAGCTAAGAATAGAAGGGCTGCACATCCTGTAGGCCAAACTGGTAAGAGAAAACAGGCTTGGGGAAGAATATTTAGAGGCCCTGGAGCCTCTGGTGTTATTAGTCCATCCCCTACCCTAACTTCATCTGCTGCATATGTTGGTTGTGAGCTCACAACTTACTTGGACAGTGACAATGTCACTGCATATGAGGATGACTTTGATTTGCTTCTCTGGTGGCGTGACCATAAACTAACCTTTCCTGTTTTATCTATAATGGCAAAAGATATAATGTCTGTTCCAGTGTCTACTGTGTCTTCAGAATCGTGCTTCAGGTTGACAGGAAGGATACTTGAAGAGCGGCGCCGACGCTTGTTGCCAGAACATGTGGAGATGCTTGCTTGCATCAAGGATTGGGAGTTGGGAGAACGAAGGCTGCAGCATTCAACAGACAACTAAGAGTTGGCAAGCTACTTCGAGCATCAATATCTTGATGAAGAAATTCAGAGTGCATCTGGGGCTCCTTCGGCTGGTACATC
The DNA here is from genome assembly GCA_038087645.1 of Saccharum hybrid cultivar R570. Classification (NCBI taxonomy): domain Eukaryota; kingdom Viridiplantae; phylum Streptophyta; class Magnoliopsida; order Poales; family Poaceae; genus Saccharum; species Saccharum hybrid cultivar. The sequence goes on from JAQSUU010000198.1 coordinate 26,098,079, forward strand.
AGTGGCTTCTACACCTACTTCTGCTGGTACTTAGTGTTCTCTGTTCTGAGAGAGTTGAGAGATGAGAGATGAGAGTGAGTTGAGAACTTAAGATTAAGAGGAGAGATGAGAGTTGAGATGAAACTGAGAGTGACATTTGTATCTGTGTGACTATCTGAACTTTGAACTTATCATTATAAGAGCTGTGCTGCACTCTTTTTTCCTTTCTAGGGTTTCTTACAAGGATGAGTTTTACCTAAAAAGGTTTTTAATGAGGCAGTATTGCACACAGCTCAATTATCTTTTTAAGTCTTGTTTGTGCATTGTTATTTTGTGATTGTGAGTTGTGAATCTGTTAAGATACTTCGTACTTGTGAGTTGTGACTGGTCACTGGTCAATGGTTTAGTTGTTATCTTTGAATCCGGTCTAGTTGTGAACTTGTGATTGTGAGTTGTGATTGTGAATCTGTGATCTCTTATTCTTTATGTTTTCTGTGAAATTTGATTCCAAAGTTGAAAACTGAAGTTAGAGCTGAATTTGCTAGTGTGTTTACAGAATTGCGAGCTGTGAGCTGGCTCGGCCCAATATTTTCGCCGGGCTGGTCGGGCTAGCACGGCCCGCAGGCCCATGCTTGGGCCGAATGCCAGGCACGAGGCCCGTGCTGGCACGGCCCGCAGGCACGACGTGCCGTGCTGGCGCGAGAAGTTGCGGGCCGTGCCTGGCCCGTGCCCGGGCCGGGGCGTGCCGGGCCGGCCCGATAGCCATATATATTTATGTGTAGTGTTTTATATTTGAACTGCTATATATTTATGTTACTATATTGCTATTGTTTTCTTATACATTATTATTATTGAAAATTTCTTATACATTATTATTATTGAAAATGAATATAGCGTTACATAAATTTGTCTTAGAACATGTATATTTAATATTGTCTTGAGGTCTTCTAAACAAATTTGGTTAGTTCGGTTAGAACCGGAACCGAGCCGAAATAACCGAAACCAAAATGTACGGTTTCTAAAAATTTTTTGGAACTTATCGAATCCCATTTTGTAGAACCGAATTTCATCGATAACCAGGAACCGAACCGACGTCCGAACGCCCACCCTGACCGGCACGCGAACGCCCTGAGGAATTGCTCCTCACTTTCCTACAAGGGCTTGACGAAAGAAAAGAGTTGCTTTTCTTTTTAAGGGGAAAACAAAAGAAAAGAGTTGCTGGACCCCGGCTAGGAGGATTTGGGCTCCGTTTCAGACTTGCAGCCACTGTGCCCCGCCAGCCAGCCCAGGTTCACCGCGATAGTAACGGTGTCGGTCGCCTAAGGGAGTTGGGATTTGTGGAGGCCCAGCATCGTGCAGTTGGGCTACATTTTCGACGCTCGTTTTCTTCCGAAAAAAGTCCATATTATCTCCCTCAACTTTTAAAACCGTTCATCTTACCTCTCTGACCCTGTTATAAGCAGTTTTGAAGGCGGTTTTATCTTTTTTTATTTATTTCGGCTGAATTTTTGAAACATTATAGTAAATTACAGAAAAATCATAAAATAGAAAATCCAATTTTGTTGGACTCCACATGAGTAGATCTACACAGTGAATAATATGGTATGTTTTAGTATAAAGTTTTTGTCATGGCTTTAGATCTATGCTTTTATGTAATTAATTGGAATAATTCATAGCTGCAGTTTCTATGGTCCAATTATGATGAAATTTTTATGGTGAGCTAATTATTGTATGATTGAACTGTAGTAAATATTTCATACTCATTGGATCATGTATAACTTAGATATAGATTTATTTATATTTAACAAGCATAAACCTAAATAAAATCTATAACTAAGTTATACATGATCCAATGAGTATGAAATTTTTACTATAATTTAAGCATACAATAATTAGCCTATCATAAAAATTTCACCACAATTGGACCATAGAAACTGCAGCTATGAATTATTCCATTTAATTATAGAAAAGTATAGATATAAAACTACAGCAAAAACTTTGTACTAAAACATACAATATTATATGTTCAGTGTGTAGAACTACTCATGTAGAGTCCAAAAAAATTAGATTTTCCATTTTATGATTTTTCTATGATTTACTATGATTTTTCAAAGATTCAGCTGAAATAAATAAAAAAGAAAAAGACAAAACCGCCTTCAAAACGGTTTATAACAGGGCTAGGGAGGTAAGTTGAACGGTTTTAAAAGTTGAGAAATGTATTTTGGAGTTCAGGGAGGAAACTTTTGTGAAAGTTAAGGGAGGTAATGCGAACTTTTTCCTTTCCTTCCTCGGTGAGATAGAACGGCCGTTCGGGGGTGGGGTACGATTACAGCCCAAGCGGTGTCGCGAGTTGGGCTGGCGGTCGAGGAATAGCGCCATAGCGCAGCTGGGCTCAAATCCAGTCGCTCGTCGCAGGAACGTAGTAGGCCCAGTGTGTGATAACGGACCTGACAGCAACGCAGAGCGGAATTGGGCTTTGTTTGAGCCTCAATTCGTTTTTTTATTTTTTATTTTATCATTATCGATAAGAAGAAGAAGAGGAGGAGGAAAAGAAAAACTTGGACACTGACACTCGTATGGCGACGCGGAACGAGGGTGATGATTCAGCTCAGCGACGTCGAGGTGGAGATTGAGACACGCTCCACGGTGGCCGTAGAGAACAGCTTTTTCCCGTCCTGTCCTCCTGCAAAGGAGGCAAAGCTGCAAAGGAGTACGTGAGTGTGGAGTTGAGTTGTTCCCTTGACCATCCAAAATCCATCATCCGCGTACTGTACGTACGCTCCTGCACCTGCATGCATTGCCTGCAAGGCTGCACTGCACGCCGCATGCGGGCACTGCACGGACTGGGAGGTGTTAGGATCAAATAGAGTAGATCAGACGGGATCTATCCTTTCATTTGGGTATAAACATCAAGATCCTAGAACATGATCTACTAGAAGAACTAGCAGGTAGCCCCGTGCAAAGCACGGGTGTTTTGTTTTGTTTTATTAAGTGGATGCGTACGGGTAATGGGATTCGTTACTATTGCTTAAGGGTTCGAATGAGTTTGGACTGTTTATTAACGGGTATGCATTGTTTGTAGCGGGTAGATTCGTTGGTTGATTATGGGTTCGCATGGTACTGTTCATGCAAAACCGTTGCTGTTGGTAACGGGTTTAGACTGTTTATTAACGGGTATGTACTGGTCATAGCGGGCAGGTACTGTTTATTAACGGGTATGGTTGATTATGGGTTCGCATGGTACAGTTCATGCAAAACCGTTACTGTTGGTAACGGGTTTAGACTGTTTATTAACGGGTATGTCCTGTTCATAGCGGGCAGGTACTGTTTATTAACGGGTATGACTGCTCATGTATGTACTGTTCATTACGGGTAGATACTGTTCACGTGTACCGGTACTGTGCTTATAACAGTGCGCTACAGTGAAATGTGAGGGGTGCCGGTGCCACCGGTTTTTATAGATATGGTTAGATAACAGAGAGAGGGAGAAGGGAGGAGGTAGAGATACGGTGGAGTTCACAGACCATCAGTGAGAACTGCAGAGGCACTGGAGCTGGAGTCGGTCGCCATCACGGTCGTTGATGGAGGCTGCGCACGGGCAGCGGCGTGTCAAAACCTAACAGGAGGAGCTTGACCGGCCCCGCAACTGCAAGAGCAACAACGATGGATTTTTCACAGTATCTGATCACTTCGGGATGTTTTCAGTGTTTGTGTCAAGGTTTTAAGCCCGCTGTACTGTACTGCAACTCTGTTATCACTGTCAGTCGATGGATTTTTCACAGTAACGCTGAACCAGCCGCCGTCTGCCCGTCTTGTGATCTCTAATAAACTCTGATCGATCGATGCCAACGATGGATCGAAAGTATCATTACACACGCAGCAGTCAGCAGTCTTATGGAACCTGACGACGAGGCTTCCAATTCGATGGTCTACCGTCTAGTACTGAGGAGTTTATTTATTTATCTATATCTAATATATTAAAAGCCTACAGGCCTGTAGTACGCCCGTCTTTCCATAACCTTTTTCTCCTCCGTCCTCCCGCGTGCAATGCATGCAGCGGCGCAATTCATATTATATTGTATTGTATGTAATCGGCATGCTCGCTTCAGGGCTTCTTGCTCTTGTTCCTTTTTTTTTAATAATACGTATCTGTATTTCTAGGCAAGGAAAACATACAGGGACGCATATAAATACAGGTACGTACGATCAGGATACAGGGACAGCTGTCCCGACCGACTTGCACAAAGGCCCCTAAAGAAAATAAAAATTACATTAAGGTCCCTGGACCCTGTGCTCCCCGAAAACTCCAAAGGTCTCCGTCGCCAACTGCCGCCGCCGACGAAGCCACCATGGCCCTGGATCAAGAGAAGCTCCTTCGCACAAAGGCTTTGACATGAGCCACAGTAGATGAAGCCATCGCTGCAAATCCATCGGCCGGGGACGCACCCCAAGCTTCTCTGACCCTGGATCAAAGCTCGCCATTGGCCGCCGTCCGACGCCGAGGGGACCTTGAGCTCGATCCACTCACCTTCCAACCGCGGTACCCACAGCCTCCCATGCATCCATGAAGAAAAGAGCCACCGGAACTGCACCGGCCAGTGCATCCATGAAGAAAAGAGCCACCGGCGGAACCGCGCAGGCCAACTCCGACTCCTGTACAGCTCTCCACGACCTCGCCGTTGACGCCGGAGTAGAACATCACCGCCTCACCGGGGCGAGGAAAAGGCTGGCAGAAGTTATTCTCCTGCGCCGTCGCCGCCTCCGCCTCGCCGACACCGCCAGGAAAAGCAAGCCGCCGAGGATTGTCACCCCCCAGCAAACCCTAGCTCCACCGACGAGAACCAACGGCGAGCATAACCTAGGTCTAGATAGATAACTAGCTAACCTATATACATCCGCACGCTGATTCCCCGGTCCACCTCCATCTCCAGCGCCTAACCGGCCGCCAGAGAGGGAAGGGGCCGGCGGAATCGTCGCCGGAAACTCTCGTCGCCTCCTTTTTCGCCTTGGACAACTGTAGCAAGGGGAAAAGAAAGAGAAGAGAACGATCCTTTGGGGGCTCGGTGGTTTCTTCAAGCAGTGGTGTGTGTCTGTGACTGTTCTTGCTCTTGTTCTTGACAGAGCTGAGCTTCGTGTGGTGCCGTGCGTGGGTATCAAAATCATGAGCCTCTTCCATGGCTTTGTTCCATGCATCCACAAAATAATACCATCATTACTACTCCTACTACTACAGTAAGGCCAGTAGCACTAGATAATAATAAGATAGCACGGCTGAGATGCTACTGCTACGCTACAAAAGGCTCAAAAGGCATGCAGCCGGCCCCGGCCGGCCATTTACATCGACATCGACTCTAATGTTTTGTATGTTTGGCGTGCGTAACACTTGGGACAAACTAAATATTCGCTCTTACTGCCTTACTACTACCCTACTTGCTGCTAGTACTTGTTAGTAGTAGGGCGAGCGGGTAATAATCTGTGCTGTGACTGACGGGAACGGAGCTAAAGTTCTCCAGGATTACTATTCAGAGTTTTCAGACTGAGGTAGTATCCTTTGGTTCGTAGGAAAAACGAAGGGGAAAAAACATGGGATTGAGAATCCTATAGAACTTACTACTGTTCATACCTTCGACTCATATGAATGGGGTATAGGATAGTGTATGAGTTTTTCTTATACGCGTGTTTTTTGCTTGCATGTACTCCATTATCGTAATATTCCAAAAGGGCCTGAAGGACAGCGGTGCAGGCGTATCACGCACAAAAGCCCTGAACCAACGACACTGCAGGCTGCAGTGTCCAGTGTGTCCAGAAAGAGTGAAAAGGCACTGGAGACTGACTGGACTGGAGCTCCAAGAACAAGGTGCCCTTGACTCCTGATGATGCCCCCGTAAAGCCCGGCTGCCGGTTCAGGACTTCAGGTTCATTACGGGGCGGATTATTACACGAATATACAGTCCATACGTACATGTATATATTACCTCAGTCCTTAAAAGAATGCACTTCTATATTCGTTCTTCTCAGTCTACTTTGCTGCATGCTCTTCCTGCACTCATCAATCATGGATTCATGGCCGCGCGCTTCAAAGTCGGCGAGACCTTTCCTTTGCAGCAATAGCATACTCCCCCGTCCAAGGTGGACATAACTAAGAATTTTGTTTAAAAAAAATAATAACGGTCTGACCAAACACATGCGGCCTGCCCCTATCTCTGTCCCATAAAAAAAAATTACCTTATACACCCTCCCCCTTCAAATATGATAATCGTATCAGACCAGAGAAAAATGTCATACAAAATAGATTTTGACCATTAATTTCTCTTATAGTATAAAATCAATGGCTTAAAAATCAACAACATCTTATAGGCACTTCTGGCACTAATATATTGATGAAAGTCTTATGCTCTAAACTTTCATACAATTTGATTAATTATTGGTCAACATTTATGAAGTTTAACTTTTTCTCTTGTCAAATGTGATTACCATTTCTACACGGAGAGAGTAATATTTAAATTTTACCCTATAAATAAGGTATTATAACATTGTTTGATACTGTATTAGTACATTGTTCAGCATTGTTTATCAACTTTTGATGGGTTTTCAAGTTATTTTGATTTGTGCTACATAACTTCATTCTTTATGGGATGAACCTAATAGGGGTTACTCCTATAGTGTACATTGGAGGATAAACTGCAGCCCGCAGAGCAGGAGCATATTGTATATACTCCATCCGTTCTAGATTCATAGCTATCGAGGGAGTATGAACTATAATGCATGCCCGGCCAGTAATCATTATCATTACATACGACAGAAAGTTGCAGCGACGATAAGTAGGACTGTAGGAGTAATAAGCTGAATCTACATGGTGAGGTGCTGAGAAGTGACTTGTACTATGTGTTTGTTGGACCATGCATGCCGATCTGCGGCTGAGATGCTGCTGGGCTTCGGCGGGTAAGCTCTAGGGTCTACTTCAAGACTATACAAGTGAAGTGAAGGGACGATTGCAGGCCACGTTGGGGACATGAGAAGGCAACCTGTGCTTGTCAATGGCCAAGGAAAAAGCTTGTCTGCCTTGGCCTTACACGGCGGCCCCTGTTACCTTTCTTCTTTGCCATCCTTCCTTGAGCCAGGAGTGCTCTATTATAGTATAATCTTTTTTCGAAAGATCAGTTTATTCGAAAGATCAGTTTATAGTATGTATATAACCAATGCATGCTCTCGTATAGTATCATATAAGAGCAAGGCCAATAAACTTGGCTTATAGCTAAGCCATGTCATTTAGAGACTAACTTAAGAGACTAACCATACAACAATTAGATTATTCGCTGATTCTAAGAAAATTCTTTTTTATTCATGTGGGACCTGACGCTACGAACCTCTCATTTTCTGTTCATTCTCATCCGCATCTGTTCACTTTCCATCCTCATCCCTCACCGCTGTTCAGGCTTGCGAACACAAGGTTGATAAGTACCCTTGTGTATTCGTTTTATGATGAGTGATTGTCAATGTGATCCACGAAGTAGGTTGAGTGGTGACTAACCCTACCTTGGCGAAAGCTTTGTGTGCGACATGTCTCTTGGCTTGTGTTGTGCATGTGTGGAGCACGGAGGCGGTAGCCGACGGCGAGGTGAAGGTCAAGGAGGACGTGCCGTGCCGATGGACCGGAGGGGTGAAGGACGGACGTGAGGCTTGGACCGAGGGACCCGGAGGCCGGGTGGCTAGCCGCGGTGGCTGACACTTGGGACATCGACAAGCGCGAGAAGACATGGGAGTGACCGTGTTGACCGTGGAGGTGACACGCGTCGGATGGCGGGGGACGCGTATGGAGTACGCTACTCGCGGAGCGGTTTGATGGTTTGGGCCTCAAAACCATCGGAGGCGGGTTTACGGGTTTGGGCCTCAAAACCCAGGCGGAGGTTCCGAGGCGGAACGGACGGCACGTGGCGGCATCGGGGAGGTCGCGTCGAGGCGAAGCTACCGGTGAGGAGGCGCGGTGGCCGTCGGATCAAGATGAAGACCGGGTTGGACCTTTACGCCCTTGGGCTAAATGGTTTGGCTCATTTGTATCCAGGGGCAAATCGAGGATTGTGTAATAGCCCTATTAAATAGGATAAGGGAGTCCCCCATCTCCCTCACCTCTCTCCCCATTTTCTCATTCTCCCTTCCTTCCACCTAGGGTTAGCCCTTCATGAGAGAGGTCCAAAAATCTGAAAAATTTGTGGTATATTTGTGGTGATTTGGTGTGGGAATGGAGGCCCAAATCCTCCTTTTGTCCTCCGGGATTCATCATTCTTGCCTGTGATTTTCGTTCTTCACTTGTGCTGTGTTTTTCGTTTTTGGGGAAAGTTTTGCGTTCTTGGCTGTGATCTGAAATTCACGAAGTTTGAGTTGGGTTCGAGCCATGATTCTTTAGGGATAGCTCACCAACATCATGAAGATCACCTGTGCAAGATTTGAGGCCGAGTTGTTTTGATTTGATCGAGTACTCGTCGATTTTATTGTCGCTTTCTCCTCTGCTCGGTCCCCTGTCTGTTCGTCGGTCGTAGATGGAGGCAGGCAGCAGCACTACCGGCACCGAGTGCTCTGCGCCGTGCGCAATCATGTGAGGGGTGCTAGCTCCTGGTCCTGAAGTCCCGTCGCCGACCGGTACCGTGCAGCTGCATCTTCTTGGTCCGGGTTCTCCTTTCGCTCGTTTCTTTTTCTCTGTTCTTGTGGTCGACTTGTGTTCGTCGATTGGAGAGGTGCAGGGGATGCCAGCGCCCCACTCGTCCAGCGCCTAGCGGCGCCCAGGCCAGCTCGGCCCCTAGCACCCTCGCGTGGGTGCAGCAAGCGCGTCAGGCGCTGGTCCTCCGTGGTCTTCAATCGAACACCGAGCCGAGCATCGTGTGCTCGCCTGTGCCTGTGACAGCTCCCCAGCAGGTGTCGTGCAGTTCCTCTCCTTGTGTGCGTTCGTTGCTGTGTCAATCGGATTATTGGGACAGCACTGCTGCTGCATTGATTTGCAAGTGAATCAATTTCCTTTTTCTGTGCTTGTTCGCTGGTTTTGCTCTGTGCTCTATTTTTTTCCTCTGCTCTATTTCGTTGGTGTCAAGAATACAGCTTCAAACAGTGTCTGTGAGCAAGCTGCTGCTCCTTGTCTGGTGGATTTCTGTGCAGCAACGTATTTTGCTTTTCTAATTCCTGATTTGTCACTTTCATCTACAGGGAGTATTCATGGGATGCTCATTAATTCCAATGATGTGCATGTAATTGTTTTGTGCTCCCAATATTTCCCGTGCTAGCTATTTCATTCGCGGATTGTGTGTTTGAGCTCCAACTCGTGTTCCGATTTTTGCGTTGGTCTTCCATCGATCCAAGGAACCTATCTAGGTACTCTCGTCACTTGTTGCCTTGGGTATTCTAGTTTTGTGAACGTTGGTTGTGTCTCGTTCTTGGACGTGAATTTGGGACAGTGGCTGAATATTTCGTAAGAAATTTGAGGCTCCCATTCCCCCCTCTGGTCGCCGTTTCCGGTCCTTCAATTGGTATCAGAGCCAGTTAAGGATCATTCCACCTTAATCGGTCCGTGATCCACGAAGGCGACATGGAGCGTGGTTCCGGCAAACCACCGTTCTTCGATGGAACAAATTATCCATATTGGAAGATCCGTATGTCCGCGCATCTCCAGGGGATTGATTGGCTTGTTTGGGAAATTTGCGAGGATGCTACTTACGTTGTGCTTGAACCCCGTGCTCGTGTCACGCAAGATCAAAAAGATCGGCACAACGCTAATAGCAGAGCTCGCGCAGTTCTTTTCTCGAGTCTTTCGCTTCCAGAGTTTGAGAGTCTCCGATTGTACTACCGCTCGGGAGATCTGGGTGAGGCTTCAGAGCTATCACGAGGGGACCGCACAGGTCAAAACCAGACTCTACGAGACGTACAAGAGGGAGTACGAGAACTTCACCCAGCTTGATGGCGAGACCATCGGTGCCATGTTTTCTCGCTTTCAGACCATCGTCAACAAGATGCGAGCAAACAAGGCACAGCTACCTTATGACGATCACGAGAGGGCACTCAAGCTTCTATATGCCCTAGATCGGAAGGTATGGGATGTGAAGGTGACTGCCATCATTGAGTCTTCGGGGTATGAGACCCTCACCGTGGATGAGCTTTTCAGCAAGCTCAAGTCCACCGAGATCGACTACCAGACTCAAGCCAAGCTCAAGAATCCCTCTGCACCGACTATGGCTTTGGTCTCAGGTAATGGCTCAAGTTCTTTGGCTAACCCTTCACAAGTGTCTTTTGCTTTGTCTTCTTTGGTGTCTGTCACAGAGGAGCAGATGGAGAGTCTTGGGGACGACGAGCTGGCGTTGATCATCAGCCGGTTCTCGCGGTTTCACAACAACCGCTTGAATCGCCGGCGTGGTAGTGGTCCGAAGGAAGGATGCTACAGCTGTGGAGATCCCGACCACTTCGTCGCCCACTGCCCCAAGAAGAACAAGCACTCCTTCGACAAGTACGACTCCAGCAAGTGCAAGGACAAGCGCGAGTACACCTCCAAGCACAAATCGAAGGGAGGATTCGACAAGGAGGCGCTGAAGAAGAAGTACTTCAAGAAGGCCAAGGCTCAAGAGCGCGCCTTCCTCGCCTCCCTCAGCAACCTCGACAACGACATCGACGACGACCGGTCTTCTTCTCCCTCGAGCGATGATGAGTCCGAGAAGAGGCGTGAGGACAAGTTGACCGGGCTTTGCTTCGTCGCCAAGTCCATCCACGGAGGCTACTGCACCATGGCCGTGGATGAAGGGGTGAAGCCTAACAAGGACGTGCTTCCCGGCGACGACGACTCTACCGAGGTAAAACCATCCGTCGATGCTCTTATTGCTGAGCTTGATATCATGACCGATACTTTGATGAGTCAAGATAAGCTGCTGAAATGTGCTGCTCGTGAGAGGAAAGAGTTTAAGGACAAGTTAGAAGTTGTGGAGAAAGAGCTTGAGGAAGCTAAGAAGCTTGTTGTTCATGTGTCTGACGAGGTTGAGTGCGATGAATGTGCTGTTCATATGACTCACCTTTCTGAGTTGCAATCTAAGTATGCTGCCTTGTTAGATGAGAACGATGAGCTGAAGGCTAGGTCTAGCTTGTTGGGTGCTTGCAAGTCTTGTTCAGGCTTGCAATCTGAGCTGGCAGAGAAGAATGCCAAGATCCTTACTCTTGAGAAGGCAAGTTCAGATAGCATTGTTGTTGAGTGTGCACGTTGTGAGAGCTTGGTGTTGGAGCTTGAGTCTTGCAGGCATGACAAGATGAGATCCGAGGAAGACAACACATACCTTCGGTCCATCTTGAATTGGGTGTCTTGTAGTGAGCCGCAGTTGGGCATGATGATAAGCCAGTTCAGGCGGGGAACTGGGACATCGGGAGTAGGCTTTGCTCTAGGTGGGAAGGGTGAACATATCTATGGCAAAGTTGGTGAGTTCAGTGGTTTGAGCCTAAGTGAGAAACCTTCCACTACTCCTAAATTGATCAAGATCAATCCACCTAAGCCTACCGAATCCACTGTGAAAGATGGAGTGTTTGAAGAGCCTCCAAGAGCTCCACCCCAGAAACAAGTTTGGGTTCCAAAACCGAACCATCTCAGGAACCCACTTGACACTCTACCGAACATCTCTGAGGATCCCCTTCCTAAAGCCAGAAAGCTACCAAGAGTGACACATACCCACAAGAAAGTGAGCCAACATCCACCCAAGAGAGAGGTGAGGTATCACTGTGACTATTGCCATAGGGATGGTCACCTTGTTGAGTTTTGCTTTAGGAGGAAGAGAGATGAGCGGCGGGAGTATGAGTTGAACAACCGGAACATGTACCGTCCGCCCCATGGCGTACATGTGCCGCCTGTTCAGAGGCGCAATGCTAGGCCAAGAGGTGCAATGCCTCAAGGTGCTAGGCCTCAGGTTGCTAGACCACGCGGTGGTCGTGGTGGTCGTGCCCGGCGTGGTTCAGGTCGTGATAAATATGACTTTGGACCTCGCGGCAGTGGCTTTCAGTCCTACAGCTCTAGCGGACCACGTTTTCCCCCACGTGGTGCTCGCTTTCCTCAAATGGGACATGGCATGTTTGGTGTTTTTCCTAACACTTTTCCAGGGCAAATGAGCCAACACTGGTATCCTTCACAGTTTACTAACCCCAGTGCTGCGCCATTTGCTCATCCTATGTCTTTCTATTGATGCAGGACGGAGGCCTGGAGAACACATGGCTCATTGATTCCGGATGTTCGCGCCACATGACCGGAAGTTCCAAATGGTTCTCCAGCCTCGACCCCGTGCAATGTAAGGAGTACATCACATTCGGGGACAATAGCAAAGGTAAAGTGCTTTCTCGTGGGACCATTCGGGTCAATGAGAGTTTTGTCTTGAAGGATGTTGCTTTGGTTTCAAACTTGCATTTCAACTTGCTTTCTGTTTCGCAACTCCTACAAGATGGCTTTGAAGTGCGCTTTAAGACCGGCTTGTCTCGAGTTCTTGATTCCCAAGGAAATCTTGTTTGCCAGATTGTTCCTTTTGGCCGTGTCTTTCGAGCTGATTTTTCTCACTCCTTCGGCTCTTCTCGATGTTTGGTGGCCGGATCCTCCTCTGAGCTTTGGAAGTGGCATAGGAGACTTGGTCACTTGAGCTTTGACTTACTAGCTAGGTTGAGCTCACTTGATCTAATCCGAGGATTGCCCAAGTTAAAATTTGAGAAGGATTTGGTGTGTCACCCTTGTCGTCACGGGAAGATGGTTGCCGCTTCTCACCCTCCTGTGACTCAGGTCATGACCAAGGGACCCGGTGAGCTACTCCATATGGACACTGTTGGTCCGGCTCGGGTTCGGTCTGAGGGAGGGAAGTGGTACGTTCTAGTGATCGTGGACGATTTTTCTCGCTACTCTTGGGTGTTTTTCATGGAGGGTAAGGATGAGGCTTTTTCTCATGCTCGAGATTTGATTGTTCGGTTACAGACTGAGTTGCCAAAGAATGCCATAAGAGCTATACGCAGTGACAATGGCACAGAATTCAAGAACTCTCAGTTTGATAACTTTTGCTCTTCTTTGGGTCTTGAGCACCAGTTCTCCTCGCCTTATGTCCCTCAGCAGAACGGTGTTGTTGAGCGCAAGAATCGGACCCTTGTTGAGATGGCTAGGACGATGCTCGATGAGCATAGGACTCCTAGGAGATATTGGGCCGAAGCGATCAACACCGCGTGTCATGTTTCCAATCGCATCTTTCTTCGAGCCTTTATGAAGAAAACTTCTTATGAGCTGCGATTTGGTCGACTACCCAAGGTGAGCCACTTTCGAGTGTTTGGATGTAGGTGCTTCATTCTGAAACAAGGTAATTTAGACAAATTTGAGTCTCGATCCTCGGATGGTGTCTTTCTTGGTTATGCTTCACATTCTCATGCATATCGAGTACTTAACCTTGAAACTAACCGAGTTGTAGAGACTTGTGAAGTCACTTTCGACGAGACCATGCCTTGTTCTGTTCCTGTCTTTGAAAGTGCAGGTGATCAGGAGATTGGTGAGAGCATCTTCGTTGAGGAGAATGAGGAAGATGCTGATTGGGGAGATGCAGAGCCGACCTCTTCGGCTGCTCCAGTCGAGTCTACGACGACTACATCGGCTCACGGACCAGACCCATCTTCTTCCACTACATGGGGTCCGCACGAGCCGCCTCCTCAGCCTACTCCAGCTGCACCTGAGGAGGCCCCGACAGCTGTTGAGGGGGAGGCGACATCTTCGAGGGAAGCTCCTCGGCACATCCAGCGTCGCCACCCGCCTCAAACCATGATCGGCGACATCAGTCAGCGTGTTACACGCTCAAGGTCATATGAAATCTCACATTTCGCTCATTCTGCTTTTGTCGCTAATTTCGAGCCACAAAATGTTGGACACGCACTTTCTGATTCCGATTGGGTCAATGCTATGCACGAGGAGTTACAGAACTTTGAGAGAAATGAAGTCTGGGTCTTAGTTCCACCTCCACTTGAGTGTCACCCTATAGGTACAAAATGGGTTTTCAAGAACAAGCAAAGTGAGGATGGAGTGGTGGTGAGAAACAAGGCTAGGCTAGTGGCTCAGGGGTTTTGTCAGAAAGAGGGAGTAGACTTTGAAGAAACCTTTGCTCCTGTGGCCCGTATCGAGGCTATAAGGATGCTCTTAGCTTATGCAGCTTCGAAAGGGTTCAAGCTGTATCAAATGGATGTGAAGAGCGCCTTTTTGAACGGGTACATAGAGGAAGAGGTGTATGTGAGACAACCCCCTGGCTTTGAAAATCCCAAGTATCCCAACCATGTTTACAAACTCCACAAAGCCTTGTATGGGTTGAAACAAGCCCCGAGAGCCTGGTATGAGCGTTTGAAAGCCTTCTTGCTTGCTAAGGGCTTTAAGATGGGTTCAGTAGATAAAACTTTGTTTCTCCTCAAGCAAGGCACTGACACACTTTTGGTTCAGATTTACGTGGATGATATCATTTTTGGTGGTTCCTCTCACGCTCTTGTTGCAAAGTTTTCTGAGACTATGAGCAGGGAATTCGAGATGAGCATGATGGGCGAGTTGACATTCTTCCTCGGGCTGCAAATCAAGCAAACACGTGAAGGAACATTCGTGCACTAAGGCAAGTACACCAAGGATCTCCTGAGGAAGTTTGACATGGGCGAGGCCAAGCCTCTTTCGACGCCCATGTCGATTACGACGGCCGTGGACGAGGACAAGGAAGGAGAAGCTGTGGACCAGAAGGAGTACCGAAGCATGATCGGATCGTTGCTGTACCTGACCGCAACGAGACCAGACATCCAGTTCGCGGTCTGCTTGTGCGCGCGCTTTCAGTCTTCACCGCGCACATCGCATCGTCAAGCCGTCAAGCGGATCATGAGGTACCTTCGTTTCACACCCGAATTTGGTCTTTGGTTTTCGGCTTCCTCCTCTCTTTCTCTTTGCGGTTACTCTGATGCGGATTATGCTGGCTGTCGTACTGAGAGGAAGTCCACTTCTGGGACTTGTCAGTTTCTTGGGTCTTCACTTGTGTCTTGGTCCTCTCGCAAGCAGTCCTCTGTAGCCCAATCCACCACAGAAGCTGAGTATGTTGCTGCTGCTGCTTGCTGTTCCCAGTTGCTTTGGATGGTTGCTACTTTGCGAGACTATGGCTTAGAGTTTAGACGAGTGCCTTTGTTCTGTGATAGCACCAGCGCCATATGTGTAGCCAAAAACTCTGTTCTCCACTCCAAAACCAAGCACATAGAGGTCCGTTTTCACTTCTTGCGAGACCACTATGAGAAAGGGGACATTGACCTTATTCATGTTGACACCCACAACCAGCTCGCAGATATCTTCACCAAACCCCTTGACCAAGCCCAGTTTGCTCGCTTGCGAGGGGAGCTTGGAGTTTGCTTCCCTTTTTAGCTTGAGAAGTTTTGGTTATTGTACATTAGTTTGTGGTTTTCCTTTTTCTTTAGCTTTTGGTTTTTGCTTTTGTATCATACTAGCATATCATATCATCATGTATCATATTGCATTTTGAGCTTCATCCTTATAGTAGCTAGATTGACACTATGCTCTTGTTGGGGATGTTATGGATATATATGATGTGCTTTGCTTAGGCTCACTTGATCTCTTGATATGAGCTAAAAATGCCTTTTTCAATTGTGAACTTGAATAACACTTGATGAAACTTGAAACATGTTCACCACTACTTTGTGGCAACTAGCATGTATAGGTGTGTCGAGAACCCTTTTGCTTCATATATATGCTTAGTTGCTACGGCTCATACCTTGAGTTACACACTTGCTTGAGAAACTTGAAATTGTGCTAAAACTTTAAAAAAAACACAAGGTATGAAAAGATCGGGATGGGTCTTTGCTGTCCCATGTCAGAGTATCGAGACAGCTCCTTATTGCACTTAAGGGTGAACTTGAGCTCTGTAATGGATACCGAGATCACTGTCTTAAGCTTCTGATTGCTTTTGGCATAGGCTTGACATGATCGATAAGTCAGGTTTTGATGGCATCGATAACCTCCCGCACACATTTGTTTGACAAACTTTTGTGATAAGCTGCATAACTCCGATAAAATTCAAAATTTGATCAAATCACAAGTTTGTCTCATGACACGATGTGTGAACTTTGTTTGGGGTAGTTCACTTTGCATACATGTGTAGCACAAGGTTGATCTCCTGTCTATATTTGCTATGTGCTCATTTGGTGGTGAACCCTCTTTTAAATTGCTCAAACTTGATCAAACTTGCTAAAATATCATATTTCATCTCATTTGGTCATTTTGAGCAGTTGCTAGCACTTGTACTTGTTGCTATGTATACATGACAGCATCAGCTAGAGCATTCTTTCAATCTACTTGCTATAATCTTGAAGCTTCTGTATTTGTGCATTTCTGCATTCATAGCATGTTTTGAGGGGGAGTTGTAATCCTTGGGCTCTAGCTTGATAAGTGCATGTGTCAACAAGGGGGAGAGATATGTCACACTCACCATGTCAACAAGGGGGATAAGTTGTCAACAAGGGGGAGAAGTCTCCATTTCGTGCATTCATTTGAGAGAGATTGCACTTGTTCAGGGGGAGTTGCACTTGAGTTTGCTTTTGCTTGCTAGATGTGATGAGCCTTTGCCTCTTCTGGAGGGTCTAGCAGTTTTTCGGCTTTTCGAGCTTTGCTAGTGGTGTTGAGCCCGTTGCCTCTTCTTGAGGGCTAGCTTTGTTTTACTTGGTTGCGTCGAGCCGTTGCCCATGTCTTTGGGGACCAAGTTTTTGTTCATTTCAAATGACTTGTTTCAGCTTTTCTTTGGCTTTTGGTCATTTGGCTGAGCTCTTTATTTTCTCTTCTTTTTCTTTTTCTTTTGCTCAAGCTGTTCGTGTATTGGTGTTGACAATGCACTCATCAAGGGGGAGATTGCGAACACAAGGTTGACAAGTACCCTTGTGTGTTCGTTTTATGATGAGTGATTGTCAATGTGATCCACGAAGTAGGTTGAGTGGTGACTAACCCTACCTTGGCGAAAGCTTTGTGTGCGACATGTCTCTTGGCTTGTGTTGTGCATGTGTGGAGCACGGAGGCGGTAGCCGACGGCGAGGTGAAGGTCAAGGAGGACGTGCCGTGCCGATGGACCGGAGGGGTGAAGGACGGACGTGAGGCTTGGACCGAGGGACCCGGAGGCCGGGTGGCTAGCCGCGGTGGCTGACACTTGGGACATCGACAAGCGCGAGAAGACATGGGAGTGACCGTGTTGACCGTGGAGGTGACACGCGTCGGATGGCGGGGGACGCGTATGGAGTACGCTACTCGCGGAGCGGTTTGATGGTTTGGGCCTCAAAACCATCAGAGGCGGGTTTACGGGTTTGGGCCTCAAAACCCAGGCGGAGGTTCCGAGGCGGAACGGACGGCACGTGGCGGCATCGGGGAGGTCGCGTCGAGGCGAAGCTACCGGTGAGGAGGCGCGGTGGCCGTCGGATCAAGATGAAGACCGGGTTGGACCTTTACGCCCTTGGGCTAAATGGTTTGGCTCATTTGTATCCAGGGGCAAATCGAGGATTGTGTAATAGCCCTATTAAATAGGATGAGGGAGCCCCCCATCTCCCTCACCTCTCTCCCCATTTTCTCATTCTCCCTTCCTTCCACCTAGGGTTAGCCCTTCATGAGAGAGGTCCAAAAATCTGAAAAATTTGTGGTATATTTGTGGTGATTTGGTGTGGGAATGGAGACCCAAATCCTCCTTTTGTCCTCCGGGATTCATCATTCTTGCCTGTGATTTTCGTTCTTCACTTGTGCTGTGTTTTTCGTTTTTGGGGAAAGTTTTGCGTTCTTGGCTGTGATCTGAAATTCACGAAGTTTGAGTTGGGTTCGAGCCATGATTCTTTAGGGATAGCTCACCAACATCATGAAGATCACCTGTGCAAGATTTGAGGCCGAGTTGTTTTGATTTGATCGAGTACTCGTCGATTTTATTGTCGCTTTCTCCTCTGCTCGGTCCCCTGTCTGTTCGTCGGTCGTAGATGGAGGCAGGCAGCAGCACTACCGGCACCGAGTGCTCTGCGCCGTGCGCAATCATGTGAGGGGTGCTAGCTCCTGGTCCTGAAGTCCCGTCGCCGACCGGTACCGTGCAGCTGCATCTTCTTGGTCCGGGTTCTCCTTTCGCTCGTTTCTTTTTCTCTGTTCTTGTGGTCGACTTGTGTTCGTCGATTGGAGAGGTGCAGGGGATGCCAGCGCCCCACTCGTCCAGCGCCTAGCGGCGCCCAGGCCAGCTCGGCCCCTAGCACCCTCGCGTGGGTGCAGCAAGCGCGTCAGGCGCTGGTCCTCCGTGGTCTTCAATCGAACACCGAGCCGAGCATCGTGTGCTCGCCTGTGCCTGTGACAGCTCCCCAGCAGGTGTCGTGCAGTTCTTCTCCTTGTGTGCGTTCGTTGCTGTGTCAATCGGATTATTGGGACAGCACTGCTGCTGCATTGATTTGCAAGTGAATCAATTTCCTTTTTCTGTGCTTGTTCGCTGGTTTTGCTCTGTGCTCTATTTTTTTCCTCTGCTCTATTTCGTTGGTGT
Organism: Saccharum hybrid cultivar R570; assembly: GCA_038087645.1. Lineage (NCBI taxonomy): Eukaryota > Viridiplantae > Streptophyta > Magnoliopsida > Poales > Poaceae > Saccharum > Saccharum hybrid cultivar. Next base: position 26,116,600 of record JAQSUU010000198.1, read on the forward strand.
CAAGAATACAGCCAAACAGTGTCTGTGAGCAAGCTGCTGCTCCTTGTCTGGTGGATTTCTGTGCAGCAACGTATTTTGCTTTTCTAATTCCTGATTTGTCACTTTCATCTACAGGGAGTATTCATGGGATGCTCATTAATTCCAATGATGTGCACGTAATTGTTTTGTGCTCCCAATATTTCCCGTGCTAGCTATTTCATTCGCGGATTGTGTGTTTGAGCTCCAACTCGTGTTCCGATTTTTGCGTTGGTCTTCCATCGATCCAAGGAACCTATCTAGGTACTCTCGTCACTTGTTGCCTTGGGTATTCTAGTTTTGTGAACGTTGGTTGTGTCTCGTTCTTGGACGTGAATTTGGGACAGTGGCTGAATATTTCGTAAGAAATTTGAGGCTCCCATTCACCCCCCCTCTGGTCACCGTTTCCGGTCCTTCAAGGCTTGGTGGGCGGTGGGTGGCCAGGACTAACCGCTAGCGCGCGACATCAACCACGGCAAGGCCAGGTGCGCAGCAGCCGCCGCCGCGAGAAAGTTGAGCGCACAGCACCAATTGTCCTGTCGGCTCACGGTTGGCCGATAGGATCCTATCGGCTATCCAGCAGCCGACAGGATACTCTATTTACAATTCTCACAATTCAGATGTTATATTTGTAATTAGTTATTAAAAAATATTATTTAAAAAAAATTCCGGTGATGATTCAGTTGAGCGTCGTCGAGGTGGAGGTGAGACACGTTCCAGCTCCAAGCTGGCAACGAGCAGCTTTTTCCTGTGCTGTTCTCCTGCAAAGGAGGCAAAGCTGTTTCGGTCGCAAACGTGAGTGTGAGTTGGGTTGTTCCCTCGACCATCCAAAACCCATCATCCGCGTACTGTACGTACGCTCCTGCACCTGCATGCATTGCCTGCAAGGCTGCACTGCACGCCGCATGCGGGCACTGCACGGACTGGGAGGAGGAGCCTGACCAGCCCCGCAACACAACTGCAAGAGCAGCAACAATGGATTTTTCACAGTATCTGATCTCTTCGAGTTGTTTTCAGTGCTTGTGTCAAGGTTTTAAGCCTACTGTACTGCAACCCTGTTACCACTGTCAGTCTATGGATTTTTCACAGTAACGCTGAACCAGCCGCCGTCTTGTGTAGTATGTAGTTGTGCGTGATCTCTGAACTCTGAGCAATCGATGGCAACGATGGAAAGTGTCATTACACACGTTAAGGAACAGGACCACGAGGCTTCCAATTTGACGGTCTACCGTCTATGGAGGAGCTACTGCAAAAACTCGAGTTTATTTATTTATTAATTAAAGCCTACATATATACGCCCGTCTTTCCATAACCTTTTTCTCCTCCCGCGTTCAATGCATGTAGCGGCGCAGTTTATACTATTGTAATAATCGGCATGCTCGCTTCTTGTTCTTGTTCTTGACATAGCAGAGCTTCGTGTTGGTGCCGTGCGTGGGTATCCGAATCATGAGCCTCTTCCATGGCTTTGTTCCATCCACAGATAATATACCATTATTATTACAGACTACAGTACCAGGTTAGTAGCACTGGATAATAATAAGATAGCACGGCTGCTGGCCTGCTGCTGAAAAGCCTCAAAAAGCAGCTGGCCCCGGCCATGCATTTGCATCGACATCGGCTCTAATGTTTACTATGGATGTAGGGCGTGCGTAACACTTGGGACAAGCTAAATATTCGCCCTTATTGCCTTACTACTACCCTACTTGCTATAGTAGGGCGAGCTGGTAATCTATGCTGACGGGAACGGAGCTAAAGCTCCTGGATTACTATTCAGAGTGTCAGACTGAGGTATCCTTTGGTTCATACGATCGACAAACGAAGGGAAAAACATGGGATGATGGGATTGGGAATACTATACAAGCTGCTACTGTTCATGCCTTTATAGGAATAGTGTAGAATTTTTTCTAATCCTCGAACTATTGTTTTGGAGGAAAATTAGCATCCACTCAAACCTCTGAGGTACAAATCCTACGCTATTTCTATGACATATCCAAATGATGATCATTCTTCCAAACTTCCTGTATTTTCCAATTTCAGTCCCTTTGGTTTGCAACGGTAGAATTCTCAAGTTTTTCTTGTACGCGAGTTTTTGCTTTCATTCATGTAGGGTTCCAAAAGGGCCTGTGAAGGACCGCGCACCCGCGGTGCAGGCGAATCACGCACAAAAGCCCTGAATCAACACTGCAGGCTGCAGTGTCCAGTGTGTCCAGAAAGAGTAAAATGCACTGGAGACTGGACTGGAGCTCCAAGAACAAGGTGCCTTGACTCCATGATGCCCCCGTAAAGCCCGGCTGCCGGTTCACGTTCATCACGGGGCGGATTAGACGAATATACAGTACATATACATATTACCTGAGTCCTTAAAAGAATGCACTTCTATATTTGTTCTTCTCATTCTCCTAGTCTCCTACTACTACAGTGCCAGTTCTGGACGATTTCTTCTGGCAGACTACTTTGCTGCATGCTCTTCCTGCACTCAATCATGGCCGCGCGCTTCAAAGTCGGCGAAACCTTTCCTTTGCAGCAATAGCATACTTTTTTTTTTTTGAAAAAACTGCAGCAGTACCATACTCCCTCCTAGGATCCGGCCTACTCCCTCCGTCCAAGGTGGACATAACTAATCGAACCCAAGAATTTTGTTAAAATAGAAAATAACGGTCTGATCAAACACCTGCGGCCTGCCCCATACTCTGTCCCATGGAAATTTTTTTAACTGAAAAGACTGTATTAGTTTTTAAAATTATCCTATAAAAAAGGTATTATAACATTGTTTGATACTGTATCCATTCTATATTTATAACTAAAATATCATCAATTCTGCGGCGATATAGTGAGTATGAACTGTAATTGCCCGGCCGGCAACCATTATACTATATGATAGAAAGTTGCAGGGATGGTAAGTAGGAGTAATAAGCTGAATCTACATGGTGGGGTGAGGTGAGAAGTGACTTCTATCGTATGTGTTTGTTTCGTTGGACCATGCATGCCGATCTGCGGCTGAGATGCTGCTGGGTTTCGGCGGGTCGGTAAGCTCTAGGGTCTACTACAACTACAAGACATGAGAAGTGAAGGGACGATTGCAGGCCACATTGGGGACATGAGAAGGCAGCCATGCTTGTCAATGGCCAGGGAAAAAGCTTGTCTGCCTTGGACCTACACGGCGGCCCCTGTTAGCTTTCTTCTTTGCCATCCTTCCTTTCCTTGAGCCAGGTGTGCTTTATTGTATATAATCTTCTTGTTCCGAAAGATCAGTTTATTATATTATATATATAATCAATGCATGCTCTTGTATAGTATCAGATAACAAGAACTATAGCCTCTGGGGCTGAATACTTCGAGACTTGCATTGCATATGATGTCCACAGTCAAACAAACTTTAATCGAGCGTGCGATAGTCCCAGAATGATAGGTGTAGTTTGATGGAAAAGGCATACAAAATTGGAGTTTTATCTTTTACTGTCCTTTTGAATATATTGTCATTTGGTTGAGAATCGATGCCATCTCAGAACCACTTTGAATATAAAACTGTTGATGCAAGTTTTATGTTCTAAACTTGTACTATATGTAATATCATCAATTGTTGGCAAAAAAAAAGTACAAAAATGACTTTTCTCTATACGCAATACGTATGTCAATGCGCTTACCAATTCCATGACGGTTAAAAGTAACAGAAGGACGTTTCAAAATACACTGCGTATTAGGATATGTGGAAAAACATGTATAACGGTTGTGCGAGTCCTAGTGTGTAATAAATTGATGTAAAACCTCGAACCTCCGCACCGTGGAGGGTAGCGCTCCTCGCGTATGAAATAGTTGTTTGCTACTTTCTCCTTATAATTAATCAAAACAGGGTATCCAGATCTTTCTAAAAAAATTATACATTTTAACCAAGAACGGATGACATGAAAGATGTTATCATTAGGGTTCACATTTGAAGAAAATCAATGGTCAAAGTATATTTCGATTCCTTTTCTTTGCCATGCCCTAGACTGAGAGGGTATGTGCTACTTGCTCGGGAGTACTACCTCTATTGTTGAATAAATCAAATCTTAAAGTTGTTTGAAATCAAACTTAATTTATATTCCAAATGGATACATTATAAAAATATAGTTTATGATGTATCTAATCTAATGACACTAAATTTGGATCATAAACTTTGACCCTCTCTTCTATAGACTCGGTCAAATTAAAATTGTTTCGTAACTTCAGAAACCGATTTACCATTGAGGGAGTGAGTAACAGTGATAGATAGATAGATACGGAGTACGTAGATATATTCCGTCAATGGGCATTGGCACTTTACAGCCTTTGCATATCCAAAGCTTCCATTTGATGCCATCCATCTTACGTCTTTTCCATCCTCTGCTTTCGGGCGCTCTCATCCCATCCCGTGGTAAACTTTTTTCAAATCTGCAGTGCTCGTGCTCCTGACGGACCACCTTCTTGTGCCTTCAAAGTTCAAACAGATAACAGTTGTAGAGTTGGAAACTTATGTGCAGTGCTCCTCCGTGGTTTGCCTTCATTGGAGTCTACTGCAACAACATTCTGTTGCGAATGATAGAGTACGTATGCGTCTGCAAGGAAGGAAGGAATGGACGAAAGGCATGCAGTGCCCAACAGTGGTCTAGCGACAACGGGTGCTCTACAGGCCATCAGTGTATGGTGATGATTGTGTCAGTCAAATGCACACACCTGAGAAAAAGAGCCCTGCCCCCTGCATCTTCCCTCCAGCATCCTGCATTCCTGCATGCACACTTGCACTGCGCCACAGCACATGGTTGCCTCTCATTTTCCACCTGCAGCAGCTGCAGAAGCCCAGCCCGAGAGGTTCAGAAAACTCAGGGGCGTGCCTGGTCTGGTCTCTGAAGACTGAGAGAGTGTGGTCATCCCCTCTACTCTAGCCCGCCCGATAGCTTTGCTCCTCTCCCTGCGTCACAAATATCACCCCACCCAGGACGTAGCACTGTGGAGTGAAGTGGGAAAACGAGCTCAAACAACCACACCCACACACGCTCTAGCTGCTTGGCCGCTGCTCTCTCCCACTGCCTCGCCGTCTCGCTCGCGCTGTCCGGTGCTCTCTCGGCCGGCCCATGGGCGTTGGCCACGGTTCTTGCTCCCGCCACTGAAGACCCGCGGCTCCTGCTCATGGCAGGAGCTCAATGCGCCACACGACCGCGCGCCGCGCCGCCGCCGCTCCTCGTCCTCCTCCTGTGCGGCTTCCTCTGCGTCGTCCTCGTGCTGCTCGCGCCGGCGGCTCGGCACGGGGACGACGACGAGACGGAGGAGTTCCCCGTCACCTCTTCGTCGTCATCGTGGCCCACCGCCGGGCGCCGCGCCCTCCCGCGGCCGGCCGCGGCGAGGTCGTCGTCGTGGCGCCCCCGGCCCCGGCCGCGCGGGAGGTGGAACTACGCGGGGCAGGGGCTCCAGGACAAGAAACACGAGGTCCCCAGTGGCCCCAACCCGGACTCCAATCGGTAGACAAAGGCCAGAGGTGCGTAGTAGATCCGTGAACTCCGCCGCCCGTGTTCGTTCCGGCGAACGGTGACTGTGCAAGTCCAAGCTCCCTCCATGTCATGTTCCCTGCTCTGCAGCTCTGCTCCTGGAGGCCGCTGTGGCTAGGTGCTAGGCCTAGGCGTCGTGTCGCTCCTCCATGCTTCCTGCTGCTCCGTGCTGGAGCCAGTGCTTCGTTTGCTTGTATCTTTTCTTCATAAGACAATGAATGCAATGGAATGGATGTACAAAAAGATGAGCATTATCATCACCATCGAACGCGTGCATTACTACTCCTTGATAAACTTCCACTGCTGCGCTGCTGGTGCTCAAATCTCATCCAATCGATGGTTGATGATCTCAAATCAGGAGCAGATTTTGCAAGCGCCGGGGTTGCGCTCTGCTCGTCTCGTATTACTACTAATAATTCTGGCTTGGACCAGCCAGTGACACGCCCTGCTCCTGCTTGTATGCAGTGATGAATGATATGAAACCACACCACGCGTCGCGTGTCGTGTCGTGTCTGCTTCTGCTTGGTCGCGCATCACCTGACCTGCCGGGTCCCGGGTCCCCTGGCCCTGGATGCAGCTCTGTGCTGTGCGTGACAGCGGCAAACGGCCGGACGGACGTGCCAGGTTAGCATGGCCGACCGGCAGGTGAGGTCGCAAGTCGCAACTGACTTGACAGACGCGGTGACTGTACGCACCTGTCGGCTACTACTGCAGAAAATTCGCTGCTCATTGTACTCCTATACAGTACTCACACGTACATACGCGGATACATACGCCTACATGTAACTCGATTTGTAGAAAATATCTTTATAAATAAATTTATTAAAAAACTAGATTCAAAGATATTTCTAATGATACTAATTATGTACTATAAATATTAATATTTTTTAATATATATTTGATCAAAGTTCGGGAAACTAAACAAGCCATTGCATCCGTTGCCCGTGGAGAATTTTTATAATTTAATCATTTTTAATAAATATTTTAATATTAACCGCCTCAGAAAATATTTTGCATGGCGCGATCAAATGACATAGTCACGATACATGCATTGGTGCGGCAAGATACGGCACATTCGACGGCGTTTCCGACGTGAAAAGACTTGTCGCGTCACTCCCGCTGTTGTGACAGTATTGTCTTGTCGCGCCACTCGGAGTGGCGTGACAAGACTGAATTTTGAAAAATCATAACTCTTCAATATGACGTAGGATGAAGATGGTTTTTATATGAAAATTGTAGATCTCGACGAGATCTACAACTTTCTAGTTTTGAGTTTTTTCGTTTGACAACGTTAAGATGCTCAAAAAAATTATATAAAGTTTCAGCACCAAAATGATCGCGTATTAGCGCTTATCGCATTAGAAAAATAATATATTTTTTTTGTATGGGTTCAAATAAAGATACCATTTATATCAAAGTTGTAACTCTCAATAAGATCTACAACTTTGTAGTTTTGGGTTTTTATATTTGATGTTGTTAAGATGCTTGAGAAAATAATATAAAGTTTCTATCCGATGTCTTATTGAAAAGTTATGATTTTTTGAAAGTTCAGTCTTTTCACGCGGGAGCGGCGCGAAAAGCTTTTTCACGTCGGTAACGCCATCGAATGTGCCGTATCTTGCCACGCCAACGCAGGTGGCTCGACTACGTTATTTGGTCGTGCCAGCGGGACTGGCGCGACCAAAGGGGCTACCTGATGCAAAATATTTTCTGGGGCAATTAATATTAAAATATTTATTAGAAAAGGATTAAAATTTAAAAAAAAAATCCGTTGCCCGTTTAGGGCCTGTTTGGAACGAAGGAATGAAAAACGTAGGAATTGGTGAAAACAGAGGAAAGGGAAAGGAATGTAGTTGTAAAACAGAGGAAAGGAAAAACAGAGGAAAATGAGATGGATGGTGTTTGGAACACAGGAATCTATATCACAGGAATTATATAGAACAAAAACTTAAAAGACAATTATTAGCAGTTAAAGCTGATTTATTTTCATATTTATTTATATTTACTCTCAGTATATTTGGAGTCCTTTTATAATTGCTTGGTCTTTTTCCGTTCTCTCTTTTTTTAGCAACTTTTCCCTTCTCTTGTTGTGTTATGTTTAACAACCTGAGCTAGAAAGCTTGTTTACCGAGGAGGCATATGCGTCAGTGTTGCAGGAATTTATTCCATGAGCTCGGACTGCATTTTCTGGTTCCTCCAAAAGTACAGGTGCTCTTTCCTTTCCTCTGGAAAGTTTTCCATCCAATCCTGTGTTCCAAACGTTGGTTTGCCGTTCCTTTCCTCTAGAAGTTGAATCCTTTACTTTTCCTACATTTTTCCCGTGTTCCAAACGAGGCCTTAGTCAACTTCCACGTCCGGACAGAGCTACCTGTATGTATGATGTACGTATCTGGTGCGTGTTCATACGTCCATCCATCGGTGACCGGTGGATTGGATCCATTACAGCCCACGGATCGGATGAATGGATGCCATTTGTGAAGATCGATCCTCTCGCGTCAGAAACAGAAAGTTGACGCTGCGTGCTCTGCTTTGTTTGTCGATGGCCCTCGCAAAGGCACAGCGCTGTGCCGTTACGCTGTCTGCCTGCAACCCCGGGCGTTTTTTTTTTAATTTTAATCCTTTTTAAATAAATACTTTAATAATAACTACATAGAAAAAATATTTTCATGTTATAGCCCCTTTCATTGCGTCAGGGCACGCAGCGCGGCATAAGCACACTGTCGCGTCACATGCAGTGCGCGCGATAAAGGGAGTCACGGTGGCAACGGGGTTTGACCTGAGCTGGCGTGGCGGACCGCGGGACCCGTCCTGTTGCGCCTGTGCATGTCGCCATAGGCGCTGGCGCGACGAGTCCATAAAAGGGCTCCACCCAGCCGCTTTCTCTCCCTCTCCACGATCTCTCTCAGTCAGTCATGTTGTACGTGCTGTCATCAAGTTTCTGCGTGTTCTCTTCCTTCTCATTCTATAGCTCTCTTTGATGAAGGTTTGGTTTGGATTTTAGATTCCATCCCTCTAGTGCATGAGGTATGCCTCTCTTATCCTTGGTTTTTTTTTGGTGAGTGTGGTTGATGGTTCTAGAATGTTATGATTTGGACTTGTGTTCGCAATCTTTGCTTATATTTTGGTAGCTTAAGGTTTGTTGGTCTAAGCAATCTTAAATGACTATGATTCCATGGTTACATTTAAGAATGTTGTATTTTTTGGATTGTTTGTGGATGGTAGTGTTCTAGGGTTTGGGGCAAATGGTTGTACACTTGTTTGGTTTGTGTTGTGGTTACTAAAGTTGCTTCTGAGTTTGTGATTTCAAGTGAATTTGTATATGTATAGATGGTTTGAAGTGGAAATTTCTAGGGTTCCAAATCAAGGGTTTTCATGATTAAATAGTTTAACCATGTTGTTAGTCGTGTGTATTGTGGAAGTTGTTGTACCCAAACCTATGATATTTTGGATAGACTCTGGAATAATAGTGCTTGAAAATTTTGGTTTTATTACTTTGTACTAGGTTCAATGGCGGTTCCCAATGAGAATTGGTTCATGCACCATCCGAACGATCATGGTGGCATTGGTCCATTCCCACCAGCTGTACCAACACCGTTGTGTGCTTGTGGTTTACCGGCTTTTGTGAAGCAGTCAAGGCATCCTTTGTCAGCCGGGCGTGCATTCTACTGTTGTGAACTTAGGCGTCGTCCCTCCCAACTTTGTTCATTCATTGACGGATGCAACTTCTACCAGTGGATCGATGGTGATGAAATGTTTGATCCGAATATTATGTTGTTTCCTTATGACCCTTGGAAGAGTAGTCCATATGATGAGTTTGTTCGATGGGTGCCTCCGCCACCGAACCCTCCTGAAATGACAGAATTGGAGAAGGTTGATGCTGCTCTGAACCGTCTTATCAATCGTCCTAGATGCCACTATGACATGGTTGCGGTACTCCAACTTCCAAGCCAGAAAGGAATGTTTACTCCCTTCTACCGGTGTGGTCAGCGTGATTATGTAAGTGCTCATGCATTGAATCTATTTTCCGAGGTGGCATGTGTTTTCCACATTCTAACATCTCACTTGCAACTTTATCTTTTTCAGAGAGGTTTCCCAGCTTGTGACTTTGAGGAGTACAACTATGGACCGAAATCGCACTAGCCTTCTGAGTGTGAAATTATAGAGTTTCGAGCTGGCATTAAGCCATGGCCATGCTTAAGGATGCCGGACCCGAAGTGCAAGTGTGGCATCAAGGCTCGTCAAGGAGTTGTTCCGTCTGAGCTAGGAGACGGACACTATTGTGGCAATGCTTATGGAGGGCCCAATGAGTTATGGGTGAGTTCACTGAACCTGTCAAGTTACTAAATAAACGAAGGCAACCGGTTTGTTTACTCATTGATTTCTGTTTGCTTTAGATGGGGAGGTCATGCAGTTGGGAGGATTTCCCTGGTCGTGGAGACTTAATGGAGAGCCTGAAGGTCAATATCCATTCGCCTTACGAAAGAAAAAGGAAGGCTTTGAAACGGCAGGAGTTGCAGGATGGTGTGAGGAGGAGGTACAGTGTAATCATGCCATCTCCTTCCACATGGAACAAGCTTGTTGATGACTTTCCTCGAGTGACCAGACGTAAGATCAATGTATGCTATCATGAGGACGAGCTCATTAGATTTTGGCGACAAAACAAGGAGGCCTACGACTTTAAGGAGGAGGAGGAAAGGAGGGACCTTGCCTTCTTCCACAGGAGGGACATGGCGGCTCGTAACTCTTTGTGTCGTCAGCTTTGTGAGCACTTCATTTGTAAATAGTTTCGACTTGTGCATCTTCTTAGATTTGTTGGCAATGAGACATTGTTTCGTTTTCGTAGTTCTCGATGAGGCACCGAACGATGGACATCTCCCTGCCCCTAAGGAGGAGGACGAGGACGACGACGAGGATGATGACCATTACGATCCCGACTACTAGGATGTAGCGTTTGGTGCAGCACATATTTTGCAGGTGCCAGTAGGTTTGGCATTACGTACGACTTGTTCAATAGCGCTGCTTCTTTTGTGCAATGGCAGCTTCAGTCGTACATATTTTGCATATGCCCATGGCTTGGCATTTGGTAGTACTTGTATATGGTAGATGCACGAATAGTGTTAGTAGTAGTGCTTCTATGATGGAACACTTATGTAAGTGATTTCGATGGTTACGAAGTTGCGTTGTAAGAACAATGGTCGATTTGAACTCCTCGTGTGTAATATTATCGATGGACGGACATTACTTTGTGTTGTAAGTAATTTTGCAAGTGGCGATAGGTTTGGCACTATGGACTGCGTGCCTTGTTTGGTAGATGCCCATGGCATTTGGTACTACCTCTATATATGATGGAAGAATAGTGTTAGTTGTAGTGGTTGTGAACAATATGTAAGTGATGATCATGATGATGACCTTTCGTTGTCAACAATATATGGCAGTAGGTTTATGGTAGATGATATATATGGTATGTCAAAAAGCTCACTCAACCATAGAGCACCGGTTATTTGATCTAGTCCTCCGTGAAAACTAAGAAATTCCGCATATTTGCACCAATTGAAGGTGAAAAGGGGGGTTGCTCCTTCAGCAAAACTAGGATAGTTGAGCCAAAAGGTCGCGATTCAAGAAAAATTCATGACTTAAAATAGAGAAGAACCATTTCGGGATCGAAATGCATGTCAGGTTGGCAGGCTAAACTATCATTCTGTCGCGCCACCGTGGGTGGCGCGACGATAACGTCTTTGTCACGCCGTCGTGGGTGTCGCGTCGCCTGCTGGATCATTCCAGTAAGGTCTAGGTTGGGCTTGGCCATCCCATCGCGCCAAGGGCTCTGGCGCGACAGGTCTGCCGCGCCGTCGACTCTGGCGCGACAGCCATTTGTACAGTGGGTAGCTAATGGCTGTCGCGGCGCCTGCCTTGGCGCGATAGACCTGGGAATTTTTTTTCCTTTTTCCTTCCACTATTTCAACACAGAACAATGAAAGTTCACATACCATTTTCACATACATGCATCACATAGAATCCACATATTTCACACAGGCATGACATTGACATACCATGTTCACATAGCACACAGTTCACATAGAATCCACATAGTTCATAGACAAAGGTTCAACGACTGCCACTTAAGGTCCACATGCATGACATACACCACAAAGTGCACATATTTCACAAAGTCCAAATGTTTTTAATAGTCCACCTCATACTCATGGGGCTGGCGTGTAGGGTTGCTTACGACGACGCTCGCGGCCTGGATGTGTGGGTTGCAAATTAGGAGTGCCAACGTCGGTGTGGTCACGGGAACGGCGTCGCAAGTTTCGTCGTGGGGCTTCTGTGGAGCGTTGGGACGAACCCTACAAAACACATAGACAAGTACATATAGAGGGTGATCTACTAGTTCTTTGTAGAGTACGAATGGAAATAGTAACTCCATGTATGGTCACTAGTATGTTTTCATATGATGGTGATGTTGACTACTACTTCACAACCGGTTTAAAGCTGATGACATGTACCTGAGTTTGGGTTGGATCAGGAGCATCAAACATTTGGGAACCCCCAACCACCTCCTGCCCATATGTTGGATCATCGAAGTCTTCATCACTTGTGTACTCATCAACTTCATCAGCCCTAGCTCTAGAACGGGAGCCCTCTGGTCTGTCAGTGTGTCACGCTTGCCTTGAACTGCCTTCTCCTCCCTGCGGGGCTCGGTGCAGTGGAACTTGAACATCTTCGGCTCTCATGCAACACAACTTGCGACCCATGCGTCGAGTAAATGTCAGCACCTTCTGCAAACATGTCATTGTGAAGTGCTAATTTAGTACATGATGGTTCTGGGTGCATTTTAAACAACATGGTCATCGGGGTAGTGCCTGTGCAAATTCTTGAAGGTAAGTACCTTCATGTCCTGCTGCACATCCAAGGCATACTCCAGCTTCATTCGAAAGGTAAGCTAGCTGAGTTGCCTGCAGTTGTTGCATAAGCTCCGTTAGAACGTGGTCGTCAACTTATGATTTCAGATGGCACAGTTGTAATTTAGTGCTTACCATGTAGTTCTCAAGAGGAGCTCTCTCTGGCTGCACACCTGTCCTTGTTATGATATCATAGGGGTCTTCGTCGTCGCTCTCTCCTTCGTCTATTGGAATGCTCAATGCCGGAGGTTTAACATGGACTCTGCTGGTTCTGTGAAGCCAGAGGAGGTACTCACGGTACTCGTTGGGCAAAGATCGAGACCCATTAGTCGGTTCGACCCGCTCTTTGTTCATCCATTGGTCGACATACTTCGAATGTTTCTGGAGCCAGTCATTGCCGCCACTGAACCTTTTGTTCCTCGAGCATCTATATTGAGGACACATGAGTTATGGAGGACACAAGTAGGAACCATGCAATGTTGAGGCATATGGAAAGAAATGTCAAGTTTCTTACTCATGCAACTCTCAGCTCGTGGACTCATGCTGTAGAGGGAAGTCTTGTTTCCTACCGAGCTGCTTCATGACTCTTTAGGGTAGGTGGTGCTCCACTACGTAGTACAGGATCATCGGGACATTGGATCGCCACAGCTGCTTCTTCGCCTCAACTATGGGGGGAATCTGCAAGTTCTGTACCTCGGCCCTGTCATATGGAGTCCATTCAACCTGCACATTGTAACAATTAGTACATGACCCTTATTAAGTATGAAAACATACGGAACCATGGGTGCTAAAATGTACCTAATTTGGAGTTAGAACATCCAGGTCGTTCGAGTACTGCAGGTAGCACCGTTCTGGCTCACCCTTAACGCACTTAGTTTTGTGCCAAAGGTAGCACACGGGAGGCCGAGAATAACCATGTGTCCATGCTTGGTAAAGAAAAGAACAGCCCAAACATGTGACTTCATTCATGTATTTTAACAAAGAAAAGCAGTAGAACAAGAGTGGATAACTTACTGGAATTGGGCCTCTATGTGTCCAACCAATTAGGATGCGCTCCAAAATCCAAATTTGAAGCAAGTAGGTGCAGTCGCCTAGTTTTGAAGTCTTCCTGCCCCTCCTACATCCCTCACATAGTTGCCGATACAACCATGTGAGAGTGGCAGACCCCCAACCATAGAGGGCGATGTTCTCCCACGGCTCACTGAGCTGTGGTAACACCATCCAGGAGACGGTGTTCCCAGAAGCGTCTGGAAGAAGAAACAATGCCACCATGTGCCATAGCCAAACACGAGCGTACCTCTCAACGACTTCGTCAGCTACGTTTTGTGGGCACCTGTTGAAGCGTTGCCGCAACCACAACGAACTCATACGCGAGGTCTTGTGGGCCTTCTTTCCTTCTTCCGGGTCAAGAGGATAGTGGCCGGTAAACAGGTGACGGCGCGGAGGAGGCGGTGTGGCGGCGCCGGCGTGTTGGAGGTGTGGGCGCGGGGAGAGAAAGGGAAGGAGAGGAGAGGAGAGTGAGAGAGAAAGATAGTTGGGCCGGACCGGCCAAACCCTAACTCCACCTGTTGCACCAACTGGGCTGGCGTGACAAGGCTGTCGCGCCAGATTCAATGGCGTGACAAGGCGGGCCCCACGGTTCGCCACGCCAGCCCTGGTCAAACCTCGACGCCACGGTGGACGACTCTGTCGCGCCAGTACATGTGGCGCGGCAGAGTGGTGCTGTCGTGCCAGCCTTACTGGCGCGACCAAAGGGGCTATGAGCTACAATAACTTTTTTGAAGCGGTTAATATTAAAATATTTATTAAAAAAAGATTAAAATTAAAAAAATCCCGCAATCCCGACGACGAAGAGCAAGCAGGATTTCGATGAATGTGGTGAGGCAGTCTCTAACAAATTACCCATAAGGCCACCTAAATGCAAAATGGTTTCCGACAGTACTGTATCGGTTTCCAACAGAGTACCTATACAGAAGACCTATTTTTTGTGTCAGGAGAGACACAACCTAAATTTGAGCATCCTCTCTCCTCGAGACTCATTTGCAAAAAGAGTTCTCTTTTAGATCTTGTTGTTGGAGAAGACTAAAAACGGATATTGAAACATTTGCCTATAGCACTACCCAAACATAATATGAGTCATTTTGGGTTTCATTGTCGATGATAGTTGACTGCTGAGTACTGACAGACGGGAAGCACAGCATCACTATCAGCCATAGCAGAGGGACGCGGGGCGTCCCGCCAGATCGTGACGTTACTACTGCCAGCTCCGTGCTCCCCGCTCGGCCTGTGGGCTTTCGGCAATGGTGGCGCCACAGCGGGCCGCCCGAGTTAGAAGATGGGCCGAAGGGGAGGGCATAACTGGGCCGAATCTGTACCATCGCGACGTGTATCCTGGAAGCATTCCTGCTATCTTGGGCCCAACGGAAACCCGACTCGGGATCGTTTTTCGCCGGCTAATTCCTTTTTGTTTCTTTCGTCCGCTCTCTAGTTCCCCGTCGCCTGTCAAAATCTGATGAATGTGCTGCAAGTTTCTACTCGAGGGACCTGATTTACAAATATGGCTTCAAACACTACGGAAATATACTAATAATAATATGTTTCTAGTATGATAAGTAGTAATAGATTTGTATACATATGTGGCCAAACTTATGAGAGCTGTACTAAAACCTGTCCTAGAATTAAATCCGCTAGAGGTAGTATCTGTCAAGGCACCGACAAGGAACGCATCTACCATCGCAAGATTCGGGCTTAAGGACCACGTAAGTTAGATACTGGTACCTTGCAATAAGTAATCTATATTCTACACTCGGCACGCAGTTCATCAATGTACTGTTCCAGCCGTCTACAAATGCTTCGAACTAATTGTGATTATTGAATCTAACTAGGCTCACATGGGCATGTTATTACAGGGTACTGTCCCGTCTCTTAAAATTTTCAACTAATCCATCCGCAGGTCTCGCTAACCAGTGCCAGTACCAGCGGTTTTGTTGCTCCAACACCACGTGCCCTGCAGTCATGGTGAAAATTTCCACTTTTTTTTTTCGGCACTGCCACGGGGCTCGATGCACTCGCTCCTAAACAAAACAAGTTGCTACACGCATGTGGGGGGAGGGGATTTTGCTTGGCTTCAGGCCAGGCGCGGCGGTTAAGTAATTATTCTTTCTCTGTCTTCCGTAAAAGGAAAAAAAACCAAATTTAGAGCATGTTTGATACAAAGGCTGACTGTTAGTCAGCTAAAAATTAGCTAAATTAGCTATAGACCATCTAAACAAGGCCAAGGCAAAATTGTTAGCCAATCTTACGAGTAGTTGTTACCTAATTAGCTAGGTAGCTAGCCAAACGTTAACTAATTTAAACTAAAATTTTAGCTCCAACTAGTAAGTAGCACATGGTGATCCAAACAGGATGCTCAGATTCACGTCTACTAAAATTATATTTCTTGAATGTACTATTCAGATTCATATATAAAATTACGTTTTTTTAGACTCCTATGTAGAAACAGCTCGCTGACAGAGTCATAGTAGTTGCGTACAAACACAGAGTCATAGTAGTAACATGCGTTATATTAGTTACTACTCCGTACTATTGTTACGTTACTTGTTAGCTCAGGTAGCCACATGATGATCGCCGGGAAGGAGACGGTTGACGTGGAACAGTGCACCCACACTACGAAAATACGGTGGCGATGACGTGTGGCACATGAGGGATCTGATTTATCATCCGCATGCTAAAAATAGTATCGTGGCCCACCTACCGGCTGCACAGTTCGCACGGCGTCCTGACAGGAACGGTCTTCACCTAATTTTTTTTCCTCTCCTTCATCGAAAAAAAATTCGGGGAGGACCATCCCTACAAAAATACGGTGGCAATGTATGGTTGACGTGTAGCCTATGAGGTATCTGATTTACCATCTGCATGCTGAAAATAATATCTTGTCCCACCTACCAGCTGCACAGTCCGCACGGTGTCCTGGTAAGACCATCCTACGAAAACACGGTGACGATGTATGGCTAACGTGTGACCCACGAGGTATCTAGTTACCATCCGCATGCTAAAATCAGTATCCTGGCTCACCTATTACCTGCACAGTCCTCACAGCATTGTAGCAGGGGACTGTCCTCACTTAATTTTTTTCCGACTTCGTAGCTTGTGCCCGCCCACTGTTCAGTGGCCGCGACGCCGACACACAGTGATGCATGGCCTGCCGACGGACGATGGATGCATGGCCTGCCGATGGACCAATGACCATGATGCATGGCCTGCCGATGGACGATGGATGCATGCACATGCACTGATGCACATGCACGTCCCTCGGTTTGAGGCTAGCTAAGGCCGTGTTTAGACGCCCGATTCGGTGAGTGCCGAATCACTGTGCTACACTGTAGTAAATTTGTTTTTATTTGGTAATAATTGTCCAAATATTGATTAATTAGGCTTAAAACGTTCGTCTCGTAAAGTACAATCAAACTGTGTAATTAGTTTTTTATTTCATCTACATTTAGTACTCCATATATGTGCCGGTATTTTGATGTGATGGGAAATCTTCTTTTTGCATAGTGGAATTTAGGTGTGAATTTGGGAAACTAAAAAGGGCCTAATACTGGCCGGTCGACGTTGGACGACGATGCCTACATGGACGCTGCGCTGCGGGAGTTTGGATCCTACACGTTTAGATCCCAAAACACTCAAAAAATTTTGCACAGTGTCCGTCACATCGAATCTTTAGACGCATGCATGGAGTATTAAATGTAGGTAAAAAAAATAACTAATTGCACAATTTATCTGTAAATGTCGAGATAAATCTTTTGAGCCTAGTTAGTCTATAATTAAATAAATTTTACCAAATAACAATAAAAGTGCTACAGGAATTTCTCCCCAAAAATTTTGCCAACTGAACGGGGCCTAAGTTCCAAACCAACCAACCGCGAAGCCAGGGCCTCAGGGGCCGGGACGTCCGTCCGTCCACATCGCCTGCAGATCCGCGTGGCCCGGATAGAGAATGAAACGGCCCGTCGCCCTCGCCCGTCGGTTTCAGCCTTTCTTTCATTCAGCCGAGCTTGGCAACCGGGGCCGCGCAGCGCAGCGGCCACCAGTGGAGATTGAGGAAAAAGAAAAATAAAAAGAAAGGGAATACGTAGCTGAGATGGCGCCGCAAGAAAAGTGTGCATCGTCCTCTCTCAAGAAAAGTGTGCATCGTCCTCTCTCCTCTGGTTGCTTCTAAAGTGACACACACATGGCGAGGTGCGTCGTCAACGTCTTCGATCGATCGCCTTATCCTATCTTGGCTTATCCAAAATCCGAAAAGAAAAAAAAACAACAAATGGAAATACAAAAGGAAGAACTTGATGGACTTATCTGTTTTGATTGAATAATAACTTAATAAGAGGACCGGACTTGACGATCACTAGCTCATCCGTGTTTGAAAAATTGAGTGAAATATATGGCAATATATAGGTACAGGTAGTCAGGTAGATGTGCAAAACTATGGCGCAGGTTGATTGGGAAGCTGCTAATATGCTCCGGATAGCAGGCTAGCAGCTGATGATGAACCAAGATGGCGACCCTTTTTTTTTTTAATGTGTGTCGTATATCCTGCATGCACAGACTTTGTGTTCAATTTCAGTGGCAGTCTGGTACCATGCATGACCTATTCGCTCTATCCCAAATGCCACATCTTGCTTTTTGAGTGACTAAATTATATATAAAAAAATAGTAGTATTTGCATCTCCTAATATATTTGTTATGGAAATATATTTTTTCACTATTATATATGTATCATAACTGTTAGTATAGTTTTATGTGTATTTGGTTAAATTTTAAAAAGCTTGATTCTTGAAAAAAGTGAAAATTTCACTGCAAAATGTGTAGCTATTTTCAGACCCGGAGCAGTGAACACAGTCACCCCGTTGCTGTCTCACATCTGTAGCGCTGCTATACATGCATCCCTTTGAGATTAGATATGAGGTGATGAGATGTGCGCCCACACGAATGCCATGCATGTATCTTCTACATTTCGATATTTATCTAATTCTATGTTCCTCTTTACATACGTGTTACAAGCCGCCTTTAGAATCAGCAATGACAGCATCTCTTCTTTCCCCTGGAGAGCTAGGAACCTAATTCCCTTCACAATGTCGTTATGTGTCTTGCTCTCGTGCTATTTATATCCTCAACAGTGACGCTAATTAAAAAAACTGGCCACATGCAGGGTCATAATGAATACTACACTACTGTTTCGATGACAGTAAATGGGTGTCTTTCTCACGAAAGGAACTCCACGGTCACATGCCCGGTCGGTCTCTAAATAAATTAATTCTTAGAGTTATTAGAAATTAATTTTTAAGTTTGATTGAATTTATAGAAAAGAATAGCAAGATTTATGGCACCAAATTAGTTTATTAGCTACATTAGATATATCATAAACTATATTTTTATAATGTACTCATTTAGTGTCACAAATATTTATTGTTTTTCTATAAATTCAACCAACCATAAAACGATAGTGTGAAGTAATTGTACGGTAGTACGAACTAAAAATGGAGCAGCAGCAGGGTGAAACGCAAGCTAAAGGGACCACCAGACCATGCTAGACCAAAACATATTCATATGGGCAAGGGCAATCCAACTTGATTCGTCAGAGAAAAACTAACCCAACACAACCTGACTAGCATTTGGGCAAGCTTAATTGAGGCTGTATATTTTGATCCATAACCCGACCCAACATAAGAAAACTTAAAAAATAACCCGATCCGACCTAGGCCGCCATGTTCGTCAGATGACCATGGGTGAAAAAATCTTAACTAACTTTGTTTTTTCTAACCTTGCCAGCATATGCTAGCCTAGTTAGTATGTAGTAGTATCTATACGTTACAAAATTAAGGCACTTTATAAGATCTATTTTAAATAAATTATGATTTAGATTTGGTCGAATTTATAAAACGGTGTAGCAACATTTTCAACACAAATTGATATATCAGAAAAATATATTTAATTATGGATCTGTCAAAACTAATCAAGTGCTTTAATATTGTTGTATTCTTCTATAAACTCGATCAAATTCAAATAAGGTTTTATTTGCATAAAAAAACTTCACAATTTTTAACGGGGAAATTGTGTGGAAATAGACCAGAGCATTTCAAGCCCGGCCTGGCCCGTAGGTCTGGCTCAAGGTCTCAACTAAATAAACCTACCTTTTTTCAGTCTGCTGGATCGGTTCGCAAAATGGTCAGATCTAACTCAGGAGTGTTATTCTGCGCATTCACATGAAACTTTGGTTTCTTTCCTCCTGATTTCACATCTGGAGGGCGCGTTCACAACTGATGACCACACTATTTAGAGTGATAATACATCTGCTATGAACGGCGTGTCGGCGCTACTACGCTATCACCAGAGCACGACGTGAAGGCATACATACACATACATTTGCGATGGCCTTCACTTCAAACTTTGCTTTTTATATGCAGTTGTCGTTATCCTTTCCAGCATTGCAATTGGCCAATTGGCTATGCGTGGCAGCGATACAGGGGTTTGCCTGTCCACTAGATGGATACCCCAGTGGGAAGGCATGTAATGGTTATTTTTATTGTGGAGCTTATTAAACAAAACAATCTATTTTAGTGGAGCTTAAACAAAAAAAAAATGTACGTGCGTCAGACATGCTATAAAGTATCCATCCATCTCCTTCCCGCGCAGGTTATTACTAATCATCATCATCCATAATAAAACTATCCGCCGGATGTGTCTCCTTTGCATTGCCTGCTAAAACCAACTGGCTGCCACATGCCGTGTTAAAAGACTACTACTCTAGTACTCTACTTACATCTAGAATGAATGCTTGTCACATTAATTTATTTAGTCGTACACACGTATTGCTTAAACTATTTTTGAGTGGAAAACAAGAAGCCACCACTTGAGCGAGCTATGAGTAGATCACATGCTCGGATCAGTTGGTGCGTTTTTTTTTTCACGTGAAAAAGGTAAGATTTTTTTCTTAGTAATATTATATTCTGACCATCTGACTTTTTTATACAAAAAAATATCACTAAATTCACTATGACAAACTATTGAAATTGGTCTAATATTACGGAATTTACTATATAGTACGACAGGTCACGGGATTTCCTATTATCGAGGAGTTTTAAGATGAGAAAGATTATGCCTCGGGTATCACTGAATTCCCATGTAACCTTTTTTAGTGCACGAGGTGTGTCTCGGGACTAGTATTTTTGGATATTAATTGACTTCATAACCTATAATTTCCATGATTGTTTTCATACATTTCAACTTCCCAACTCATGAAATAGTAACCAAAGAAAAAAAAAGGCGGTTCTGAAACAATTTTGTTCTGTTTTGTGGTGGTTCTGCTTCTATGGTTATGCACTGTAGTGCGTAGTTTTTATATATGCGATTAAACTAGCAAAAGAATACTCGCTGGCAGCAAAATGGACCTTTCCTAGCCAAACTCAGAGTTGAGCTGCTGCTGCTGCTGCTGCTTCTTCTTCTTCTTTTGACAACAGAGTTGCGCTATTTGAAGTCCAACTAAGTGCACACTGCTTGTTGAGTCTTTCAATTTTACTATGCCAGACATGCATGAAAAGAAATTAAGAATACTAGTATAAGTCACGCAATTGTATTTAACCATGTATATTATTCGGAAAACACTTATACATAACAAGGCATAATAAAGTCATGTCTGGCATATTACAACAATTGTGATATTATAAACTAAAGATGCCATTTTTCCATGTATCAGGTCGTATGCCCCAGGGAGGCAGGGAATGTTGAGAAGGCTTCACACCTGGCAATAGTGCATCGTCACAAATTGGTTTGAGTAAAAAAAAATAAAGTGCAAAAAATAGAATGGTTTGAGTATACCCACCGTTAATCAACAGTTTTGGATATCTTTATAAACAATATTCTTAGTGAAGTTCCCTGTGGAATCAAATTCTTGATTTGGTTTAGCCAAAACTCTTGTCGTTGATCTTGACACACCCCTCGACAATGCAACATTAAGAATATTAATCCCTCCGTTAAAAAACACAATTCTAAAAGTTAGAATTGCATTATTTTTGGGACAGAGGGAGTATCACTTAACCATAGGTGCTTGTATATTCATCGAAAGACATGATTCATGAAGAAACAGACTCCTGCACCTTGTTCGCTTATGCTGAAATTTAGCTTATGCTGATTTGTTGTGAGAGAAAAACATTATTAATTGGCTGAAAAATAGTTCAAGGGTAGGTGGTAGGTCCCCATGGTCCGGTGGTAGGTCCCAGCGTACAGTGCTCCAAGCTGATGCAGATTGAGATGCCGTAGGTCCGGTTGTGATTTGTGAGCGTAGCAATTTTTGTGGGACGCGAGTTGGAGTACCCGTGAGGATTTGGCGCGCCGAAAAGAGGGCCAGGTCAATAACTCCTCTCCTCCGGTGGGTGCGCGGTGCGCCGTGCCGTGCGAGCTGCAGCACCATCTGCGGCCTCAGATTTGACGGCTCCTTTGGCTGTTTGTGTCGTGGATGGACTCCTCGGTCCTCACTCCTGGTACTCCAAAAAATTCACGTTAACGCTGGGTACAGTACGTCAGACAAGCTACGCGTTTCAGTACAGTATTCCGTATAGCACTAGCACCAGCAGTATAAGCCCTGTTCTGCTGGTCAGGTTTCAGCTGGTTTCAGCTTGTTTCAGCTTATTCCCTCTCACATAACACTATTTAACCAACCGAAACCAGCCGGCTTTTCCACCGGCCGAACCAGCCCATAGTTCCATGTTCACTCAGAATTAAAGAGTGGCTTTAGTAATGAAAAAGCCTAAATTAAGGTAAAAGAAAACTGAATTAAGATCTTTTGTTTGCTAGAGCTCTATCTTAAGAAAGTTTATGGACTTCTTACAGAATCTATAGATTTATTTACATACACCTAGTTCGCTTGAACTACTTTTCAGACAACAAACAGTGTTTTCCTCTCACAAGAAATCAGCATAAGCATCAATATAAGCCACTTCTTACAGAATCTATAGATTTATTTACATGAATTGTTTCATTTCTAGTTTATATTAAATATAAATATCTAAGCCACTTTAATTTAGTCTACAAGCTACAGATCTAAGCCTCCATCTCAGGGCTGGAACCGTGCGAGTAAACGGGTCCTAAAGGGCCGGTTTGGACTTCATATTTTTTTTTCTCAATCACGTAAAAAGTTTGCGCGTCTCTGTATTAAGATAAAAATGTTTTGAACTTCATACTTGCTTAGCAACATTCATTGGCTACAACCGCAGACAATCTCTGCGAACTCTCCTACATTAAAGTGTAAATAAAACAACGGATCTTACATTTTGTTTTTAAGAAGAAATGGAGCATCGTATCCATAAGAATGCGTCTTCGTTTCTGTCTCGCTCGTACGAATTCGCGCATACTCCTACTACTGCACAGGTTCTGCTGAATATCTGATCAGAAACGCAGTCTGTCACGACATGAGCGTGATCTCCGTGATACTGGTGCTAGTGGTGGCAGTGGCGCCGTCCTCTGGTACGCACGGCACACCCGCAGGCCACAGCCGCCCTAGTGCCTACTGGCAGTGTGCCAACCATCACCAGAAGGGCAATTTCGCCTGCCGACACTAGCAAAAAGCGCCACCGGGCGCCGGTGAGAGCGACCCAGGCCGCCGGCTCCAACGATCCATTTCCACGGGCGCTGGGCGGCTGGGGCAGCCTGCCGCATCTGCGTGTCTGCGGCCGAGGCCATGGAGGGCCGGAGGCCTCGCCAGGACCATGGGTGGTGGGCGCCGCTTGCGCCTGTGGCAGCCCGGCTGGTGAGCTCGGATTTGACCAGCAATACGGGTCGTGGCCACGGCGCCGCCCGCCCAGCACGTTGCCGAAATTAAGGCCTGGCGGCTGGTGGCGCCCTCCCTGGCCTACGCGACCGTGACCGCCGGCCGCGTGTTCTGCTCCAGCTGGGGCCGCCGCGCCCGCGCGCTCGGTGCCACCACTGCCCGCCACCTGCACCGCGCGCGGGCGCTCCACATGTCCTGTACCACACCGCCACGGTGGTCATGCCAGGCCGGCACGGCCACCACTGCCGTCTTTTCTCAGCCGTGCAAGGCACGCACGCACGCCGCCCGGACCGCGTCGGCTCGCTCTAGTGCACTCTGGCTAGTGCTCCTTGTCGGTTGGAAGCACGCAAGGCTGCGGCCACCGTGGACCATGGAGCGCAGCACCACCATGCTCGCCGGCAGCCGCCCGGCCGGCTGGCCGGCTCGTCACTCGAGGCCGGCGTGTGCGGACTGCGGAACCGATATGGCGATATCCATGAACGGAATGGACCCGAGCGAGTATAGGGTGGGCACGGGCGCCCGCGGGACCGGTCGACCGGAGATGGTAAAGTTGACGCGGTTGCACCACGCCCAAGCAAGCGAGCAGCCTGTCTGGCGATGCCCTGGTCTGGTCTGGCTGTAGCGAGGCCGGGAGCTGGCACGGGCAGAGCGAGACAGGCGAGTGTCATTGCCCTTTTTATCTGGAATTTGCTTCTTGCACCAGAAATTAGTCGGGGCCAACGCCAAGATTCTCAGTGGTTTTTCTTCTAAACATCAAACAGGTGGTGCAGGCGTGTAGCGCCAGGTGGGTGCGCCCTCGTATACAAAAACCAACAAGTCGAAGCGTCATTGCTCGGAGTCGGACAGATATCCCTAGCCGTGGTAAACTCACAACGCATATAATTATTTTAAACCAAAATCTAGACGCAAAATAATACAGACATGTTTGGTTCGTTCTTTGGTTTTCCACGAGTAACCTTAGGTAAACTATGGCTGGCACAACAAGTGTGGTAAGTAAAATTGAAGTCACATTTAGATGCAAAGTTTAGCAAGAAAATGAGTCCATGATACATCAGTCAGAGTGCTAATAAAGTGTGGTACGCCATAGTTGTGCTTTTTTTTTTTGCGATCAAGGAGATTCATCTGTTAAGAGGGAGCAGGATTACAATCTGAGATCAGCAGGTTCGAGACACAGGCCGGGGCATAAGACCACCACTTGACTCATATTTCGCCTGTGACCTGTTTAGCCAGTGTATGCGCTATCTCATTACAAGAACGAGCAACAAAGGAAAAATTAAACTCTTGGAAAAGCAAACTAAGCTCCCTAATCTCCTTTAGAAAAGTGCCAATGCTGGACCGTTGGTTATCATCTGCCGTCCAAAGCCTTATGACCTCTTGGCAATCAGTTTCAAGCCAAATCTTTTGAACCCCCAGCTGGAGTGCCATGACCAGGCCATCTCGGCAAGCTGTCGCTTCCATCGTCAGAGCGTCTAGGCAGTAGTCATACCACTTAGCAACGCCTCTCACGAAGCGCCCCTGGTCGTCACGCAAAACGGCTCCTCTCACGAAGCGTCATAGTTGTGCTAGCAAATCAAATAGTTGCCTAAAAATTAAGACGTGGCTAATCTATGACATGACAAGCTGTGGTCGTAAACCAAACAGACTCATACATGCACGCACACTCGTATCCATAAACACACATTCCCATCCTATTCCAATGGTTCTATGATCACTTGTGAAAGTTTTAGCTAGCGGATATCAAGATTAACAAAGTTCCTATAGGTATCCATAAGTACGATACCTACAATTGAAAAAAAGATACTGCTAAATCTTATAATAAATCTAGGAATATATGTGCACCAACATCTAGTTGTGGAAGGTTATACGAGGAATCCAACTAAGGGCCCGTTCGTTAGGCCTGAAAAAGAGATCGGAGGCTGGACAAAGCTTATGCAAATTAGACACCCAATCCTGATGGTCACGGTTGAACAGCCCATAAATAAAATTATGCAATTTACATGCTGATTTGAGATACTTGATATTGTTTTCGTTTAGCTGAATGAAAATGGAGTTAGCCTCTTACGGGGGGAAAAAAACTTGGATACTGTCTCCGCGTAATGGTAGGAGGGCTCCATGGCCTCCAAAGTACGAATGGGTGACTTACACTATATCTATTTTTAGATGTATATATAATGTTTATTTAGGACAAACTAACTATTTCAAAAATCATAAACATCTCATCCTACACATTACGTTTCATGCTGTTATATTTCTGCATGTAGAATCAGTCACCTACGATCCCAATTTTCAAACAATCCATCCTACTTTAGGCCACACATAAGTACAGATAGAGCACTGCAGGGGCTAATATTGTTTTCCCTACCTAAAGGTTTGACTCAATTAAACTTTACCAAGAGTCCATTTCTTTGGCGCATGGATCTTTAATAATAATAATAATACGCTCCATGCCGTTGGTCACACCTAATGCTAGTTAGATTACCCATTAGGGTTCATCATTGCAAGCTACAATTAAGGAGCATTATTTTTGAGTTATTCACTACCAGTGTCTATATGCTTAATTGTTGTAGATAATATATTATAGGATATTTATCCTCTAGGATTCTAATTGTGCTACAACATCCAACATGCATGGAAGGTGGCATAATTGGTGTGGCTATATATATCACTGAATCTCTTTATACTCAGGGATTTAGATTGCATAAAGTATTTCATAGTCTCCTACTATAATAATAAATAGTAGTAGTATTACTTGTTACCTTAAACCGCTGATACTACTAACTTGCTCGGGTAACCCCAGCAATTACGCATCCTCCCAACCAGGTTGTTGCGGAAAAAGATCCTGCGCAAAGCAGAGCGCGGATTGATGGAAAGAAATGGAAAAAGCTGAAAAGTATGGGAGCATGGGCCCACCGCACCAACACACACATTGGACACGGACACCTCAATCCCCACTGTCCCCACACGCCTCCCGACGCAGCCAGCCAACCCAAACCCAGTCAAGATCAAGAGACCCCTCTCCTCCGAAACCGCCACCCTTCCAGAATCCCAGCGACGGCCGCTCGCTAATCCTTTCCTATCCCCCAAACCCACCCGGCCGCCAGCCGCTAATCGCAGCGCAGGCATTCCCCACCTACCCTTATAACACGCCCCCCTTCTCCCCCACCCCCGCGCCTCCTTTTTCCAATCTCGAATCCTCCCACCCCCAACCCTAGCGCCCGCGCCGCCGCCATGGCCGAATCCGGCGACTCGTCCCCCAACTCCGCCGCGGCAACGGAGGACGCGCACCACGAGGCGTCGGAGCCGGCGGCGGCGCATGCGCAGCCTGCGCCGCAGCCGCGCCCGCCGCCGCCGCCGTCCAAGGTGCGGCTGATGGTCAGCTACGGGGGCCGCATCCAGCCGCGCCCGCACGACAACCAGCTCGCCTACGTCAACGGCGAGACCAAGATCCTGTCGCTCGAGAGGCCGCTCGTCTTCGCCGACTTCGCCGCGCGCCTCGCCGCGCTGGCCGGGAACGCCGGGGACGTCTGCGTCAAGTACCAGCTGCCCGGGGAGGACCTGGACGCGCTCGTCTCCGTCACCAACGACGAGGATCTGGAGCACCTCGTCCTCGAGTACGACCGCCTCCACATCCAACGCCCCGCAACGGCGTCCTCCGCCGGCTCCGGCTCCGGTTCCAGCCGCGGCGGATCCACGCTCAGGCTCAGGGTCTTCCTCTTCCCCGTCCAGTCGCCCCAGCCACCTCCGCCGCCGCCGCAGCCGGCTGGGCTCCTCGAGCCCAAGGCGGAGCAGCGCCACTGGTTCGTCGAGGCGCTCAACACCGTCCCGCTGCCGCCCTCCAAGCACGACCCGCCGCCCGTGCCCCCGCAGCAGTCATCCCCGCCGCAGCAGCAGAAGCAGGAGGCGGTGTTCGCGCAGCAGTCGCCGCCGCCGCCGCAGGCCAAGCACGAGGCGGTGTTCATCCAGCAGGCTCCGCCTCAGCCGCACACGGTGGTGCAGATGCCGCCGCCGCCGCAGCAGCAGCAGCAGGCGCACGTGGTGCTCGCGGCGGCGAGCCCCGACTACCTGTTCGGCCTCGACAACGGCTTCGTCCCTCCCCCGGCGGTGAAGGTCAAGGACCCGGCGGGCGACCCTCCGACGGTCAGGGAGAACGTGCCCGTGGAGATACCTGCCAAAAACGACGAACGCCATCCCAACCCCAACGCCAACGCGGGCGACCACGTGGCTGTCTCCCCTGTCGTCTCTCCTGCAAAGTACCAGCGCCAGATCCAGGAGCTCGAGAAGCTGCAGGTCGCCGACAACGCCACCCACCAACCACCACCTCCTGCAGCGGCGCCTGCTCCGGCACCTTCCCTCGCCCCCGTCCCCGTCCCCGCCGCTCTCCCGAGGAACGGAAGCGACGACTCCCTGACCCGCGCCTACCCTCCCGCGACGGCGACCCCAACCCCTACCGCCAGCGCGGAGTACTACGTTCCAAAGTTCCCGGAGAAGCCCCCCGTGCCACCGCCGTCATCCGCTCCGCCCGCGACGGCCTACCTGCAGGTGCAGGGCAGGTACGCATCCGTCGCTCCTGGCTCCGGCGCGGACCATGGCCCCGTGTTCTTCATCCCGGCGCCCCACGGCTACTTCGCCGCCACCGCCTCCCCAGGTGCGACCTCCTACCCCGCCGTGTACGCCGTCGCGCCACCCAGTGCCACCCCCACCGCCAACGGCTCCGCCCCGTCACCCGCGGTGTCGAATGCCACGGCCTACGCCCCCGCCCCAACACAGGTCGCGTACGACAGCAATGGCCGCGCCATCTACTACACCAGCATGCTCCCCCAGTACCCTTCGGCTGTCAGTGGCATGTCGGCGGCGGGCGCCGTGCTCGGGACAGAGCCCGCGAAGCCGGTGGTCGTGAAGCCGACCGTCTCGTGATCACACCAGTTTACACCTCACCTCACAGCACAGTACCTCATCGACAATGGATCAAAGGAGTTTTCCGGTTTTTCTTTCATCCTCATCCGCCCACTCGTCAATATGCGTTCGTTAATACCGTGTCAGTTGGATTCGTTATTATTGTCGCTAGTATTCACCTATATATTTTCCCTTTTAATTGTCTAGAGTTTTTTTTTTTTTGGTTTGGCGTTCTGGGTTCATGATATGATGATTTATGCAAGTATTAGTAGTTCTTTGGTGTGTTTAGATGTACATACAGTCTGTGGACATAATGGATAAGTATTATATATATTAGCCAACTATTGGAGAGTTGAGTCGAGTTCTTAGCGCGTCGCTTCTACAAGTAGCATTTGTTAATTCTTTGGATTGCTGTATCGATTAATTCCAGAAATTCAATGGCCATGTGATCTCTCGGTACTCTTGCACTGCACTCTTTGATGAGCGTGTTTATGTTACTTCTTTGTCAATTACTGCTCCCTTGTGGGCAACTACAGTGGTTCTGCGCTGATCACGGTGATGAGCGTGCTGCATTTATGTATGTATGTACTCCTATGTATGAGCTGAGGGGAGTGTTGGTTGTGCAATTAATGGTGTAAAAGTTCAGTCATTGGGGCGATACGGTTAGTCATTGTGGCGATATGGTTGTTGTCCGTGATGCCTGTTAAATGTTGTTTGGCGTGGATGGTGTGATGCAGCCGGTATCTTGATATGTAAGTGATGCTGGTAATCGTTCTTCCAAGTGCATTTTGATCCGTTTTGGTAGGGAAACAGGGCATATTTTCATGTGTTAAGATTCAGTCATCTAGTTGTAAATTTAGTCAGCATCAAATTTGTTAGCCATGTCTGTGTGTCTGATGCCGCGCTGAGCTCTGCATGAAGCACCATAAATGCGTGGCAATTACCTGTCCATTAACTTGACACTGACCCTTGCCACATGATCGTTGAAAACGAAGGCGGCTATCCCCTCTTCCATGTAACGACAGCTGACGGCCGACAGGGGCGCCGTCTCGTCTTGTTCCCGCCCATTGTCACCTCTGTCGCATTCCCCGCCGCGCCTGCTTTGCTTTGGGCTTTGACAACCCAGAACTGTGCGTGCTTCCCCCACCAAAGACGACGCTGCGTGCGTAGAAAAATGCCTGGGATGCCCTTGCATCGCAAACAGGATCTTTCATCCTTTCGACGCCCATCGAGGTATCATGCTCGCCTCACTCTACCCATGCCCCTTTTGGGCAAAGATGTTTAACTTCTGCTGGTGCTGCGGCATGGCTTTTGACCAAAGCAAGCCCTGCGCTGTGTTTGCTCGCTCGCCCTTTCCCTTCCGCATAGACATGCCATGTCGTGTCATCCATTGCCGCTTTCTCCACCTATTGATGATGGATCCGATCCCTGGCCCGGTTCGGCTCGGCAGTCAGCACTCAGCACTCGAGCCCCTGCACTAGCAGCAGCCAGGCAGACCTTCGGTCGGAATCCTCACCGTGTGCAGGTGCAGGCCTGCTTGCCTTGTAGAGTTGCGGTAGTGGGTGCAGCGGCTGCCGCTGCCTGCCTGCACTGGAACCGGGAGACGAGCCACGAGCACGACCTGGTAGAGCAGCAGCGACAGCGAGCGCTTCAGCGTCAGCAGTGGCATCTGCACCTGCATGCGCCCGGCAAGGAAGGCAGCAGCCATGGCACCGCACATGGAGGTGGGCATGGCTCCCCATCCCCGTCCGTCCGTCCGTCACGGTCACGCTGATCGGCCTGAGTAGGAGCATGGCCGCTGGTGCTGTAGAGGTGCCGCTTTCGAAGCTCGTTCCGGTTGCCACGGGAGCTTTTTTTTTTTTTGATTGCGTTGCCACGGGAGCTTTGAATGCACACACGTCGGAGGACTCTCCTACACACTCGTTTAGTTGGGTGGCTGGTCGCCGCAGGTCACCCAGCAAGCATTAATCCCATCTGGTGAACGGCGAGAGCTGCTGCTCATGTTGTGCCTGATGTGAGTGAGAGTGCGACGGCAGAGCCAGAGCCGGTGGTTGCTGCACCTGCCCATCGACATCTATGGCGAGACTCATGGGCCGGCGCCATCATCAAAAGGCTCCGTCGCACTTGGGATTTTGGGAAAAGGCCGAGGCCGGCCCTGCGTATCTGTATGTGCTGCATGCGCTTCACTCGACCTTACCTCGCCGGGCGCCGGCGTCGCGCCGCCCCGTCAGAAGAAAGCGACGGTCTCTGCTGCTGTACGTGTTGCTCTGCCACGCCCTCGCGCATCGTCCGCTCCGCATGATTGCTGTTCCGCGAGCTGTCACTGATCATGATTCGCCTCGCCTCGCCTCGCCTCTCGCTCTCGGCAGTGCATGCTGTCTGAAAGCGCAAGCATGTCTAGCCTGGACCAAAGTTTCAAAACGCCTGGCCTGGACCCTGGAGTAGATGATTCCGATCATCTTTTTGATGCAGAGGCAGCAGTCTGTGTCTGTCTGCGATTATACTACCGGTTGGTCGTACGTTACATCCTTGATGACGATGGTGATGAGTGAACTGTTAGGGTTCAAGAGGTGTCTGCATGTCTATGAAGGATCGAAGAGGGTAAAGGCAGAGTGATGACTTCAGAAAAGAAACCAAGAAAGGCAGCATGGACCAGTTGTATCATGTATGTATGTTATTTGCTTCTTTCCCGTGCGCTGAGGTTATTATAGCGCCTACTATGCAGCTGTCTCCGTTGCACGCCAATGAGAACTGGGGTCGTCACGTTGTCACGGCAGAGCAAGCGTGCCACTGCCGTGGTTCCTGATCCATGTGAATCATTGCAAACTTGGGATTGCCGTGCTTAACGTTCCTCGAAGATGACATTGTCCGGGGTTGGAAAATTAGGCATTTGCAGGGTTATATTCTGAATCATGCATTAAAGGCATGATGATTATATACGGCACTAATTAAAGAAATGCATTGAGTAAACCATAGCAGTGGTTAGAAATTAAATCGTACCCTTGAGCGCGACCAGTGCTCTCTGTTAGACAGATCTTACCAAGCCTCGTTGACGTGTAGTTGAGCTCAGCTGATATGTAGTGCGGCGACACTCTGTACAACGATGACCACCAAATGTCTGCAGATGACGCTGTCGTGATAGGTGGAGGAGGAATGTTGTGGACGACGACATGGATTAGTGAAAACAGTACCACGCCGCCTATCTTGGCCTCAAGGCCACCCAGCAAAGAGCCTCATGAAATATCCACCCTGTCGGTGTAGGATCACAAGAGCGAGAGAGATCGATCCTGCAAGAGTGAGAGGTTCCGTAGATCTGCTCTTCCTGCAAGAGTGAGAGGTTTCGTAGACCTGCTCTTCCAATTATTAGTGCATGCCGACGCACTCCTAAATACCGAACAAAAATAGAGAGTAGGGAAAATTTTAATTTGACTACCGCAACAGAGAAAGTAGAAGAAAATCTTCTTCTAATTGACTAACTTAGGGATTCCCAAATCTAATCTAGGCGCTCCCTATATAGATGTTTCGATACACCTTTGCCAAGAGGGGTTGGTGGCTTGGTGAATATATGTAGGGAGAAGAACCTCCTTTTTTATATATCAACTAAAAATGTGGTACTTATTAATGTCGTACCTTCCACTTTCACTTGTGGTCTTATGTAAACATTGAAGCTTATTGGGGAACATACACACCGGGCCTTTGTGATTTATTAGATCTGAATTTTTGTATATGGGTTGGAGAGTAGCCCATAAATAAATTCTAGCACAAAATGCTCATTCAGGACTGTTTGCTTCGTCCTCATGCAATGTTGTCCAGCGGGCAGAGCAACACCAGACGTCTGATTTTAAATACCTGGACCATACGGTTGCTTGGCTGGCTCCTTGTTTGGAAGGTATGCAACCGAATATGTCCAAATGACTTCATCAGTCTTTTTTTTTTTAATTACATAGCTACATACGTAGACGCTCATAACACGCAGCACACTCACCCATATTAATACACGTACGCAAACCCTACCTCTATAAGCACATCCGAAAGACTGTGCCGGCACATCTCGAGATTGACGAAGTCACCACAGACGCCTCGCTATTGACAGAAACGTCAGCTACCAATGAAAGCACAACGCTGTTAAATTCTAGAATAAATTCAGGAAAATACGAGCACCCGTCGATGTTTTTGTTGGGCAGAGATAAAATACACGAGCTTGGGTCCGGGGTCATTAACCGGGCGCGTGATATGATAATGGGCCCATACGGCCCAATTCCATTCTTTAATAAGGGAAAGCGGTTAAGCGGCGCAGAGGCGCAGAATCCGAGCCTTGTCGAAGCTTCGCTGTGAGTCTGCACTGCACTACGGACGGACCTACCGAGCCCGTAGCCCATAGACCCACTTAGTTGCGTCTCGACGGGCCCGTGAAGAAACTGGGCCGGAAAGCGAGTGTCGGGACGTCGCACCCAGCTTTTGTCCCGCCTGCCCGTCTCCACGGAAGAAGTCTATTTTTCCTCCCCCAACTCTCAGCGAAGTCCACTTTTCCTCCCTCAACTCCAAAACCGGAAAAATCACCTCCCTCAACTTTTCAAACCGTGCATTTTACCTCCCTCAAGCGGTTTTTAAAGCGGTTTTGCTACAGTAAACGGCGGTATGCTACAGTAACAGTTGTTTTACTACAGTACCCGTGTTTTTGTCTTTTTCTTTTTTTATTTATTTCGGCTGAATCTTTAAAAAATCATAGTAAATCACAGAAAAATCATAAAATAGAAAATCCAATTTTGTTGCACTCCACATGAGTAGATCTACACAGTGAACATATAATATGATATGCTTTAGTACAAAGTTTTTGCTATGAAGGTTTTGTCTTTTTCTTTTTTATTTATTTCGGCTGAATCTTTGAAAAATCATAGTAAATTACAGAAAAATTATAAAATAGAAAATCTAATTTTGTTAGACTCCACATGAGCATATCTATATAGTGAACATATAATATGGTATGTTTTAGTACAAAATTTTTGTTGTAGCTTTAGATCTATGTTTTTCTATAATTAATTGCAATAATTCATAGCTGCAGCTTCTATAATTATTTTGTTGGACTAAAGCATACCATATTATATGTTTACTATCTAGATCTACTCATGTGGAGTCCAACAAAATTGGATTTTCTATTTTATGATTTTTCTGTGATTTACTATGATTTTTCAAAGATTCAGCCAAATAAATAAAAAAGAAAAAGACAAAACCTTCATAGCAAAAACTTTGTACTAAAGCATACCATATTATATGTTCACTGTGTAGATCTACTCATGTGGAGTGCAACAAAATTGGATTTTCCATTTTATGATTTTTCTGTGATTTACTATGATTTTTTAAAGATTCAGCCGAAATAAATAAAAAAAGAAAAAGACAAAAAACACGGGTACTGTAGTAAAACAACTGTTACTGTAGCATACCGCCGTTTACTGTAGCAAAACCGCCTTCAAAACCGCTTGAGGGAGGTAAAATGCACGGTTTGAAAAGTTGAGGGAGGTGATTTTTCTGGTTTTGGAGTTAAGGGAGGAAAAGTGGACTTCGCTGAGAGTTGGGGGAGGAAAAATAGAGTTCTTCCCGTCTCCACTCCGCCGCGGACGCCGACTTGAGCGAGCGCCCACAAGAATGGAACTGGGCGCGGGCCGGTTGCGCAGCCGACCGGTGGGCGGGGCCGGGGCCCATCCATCTCCGCCCGCGAGAGGTCCAGAGGAGAAGAAAAGCACGAGTTGCTTGCTTGCTTCTCGCTGCCGGCTGTCCCCTCCCCACTCTGTCCTCTAGCGAAGCGAAGTCGTCAGCCTGCTTGGCGCCCACCGGGGCCGCCGTAGCACGAAGAAAGCCGAGGAAGATGTCAAGAGGTCGGTCCACGATTTAGGGCGGATTGAGTCCAGGAGCTGTAAAGTTTTCGGGTACTGTAGCACATGTGTAACTATAGCAATTAGTGTTTAATTATAGACTAATTAGATTTAAAAGATTCGTCTCGTAAAATACATATAAACTGTACAATTAGTTATTTTTTTATCTATATTTAATGTTCCATACATATCTCCAAACATTTTATGGGATATGATGTAAAGTTTTTGGATGGGAACTAAACACCCCCTTATCATCTAAAACATGGAGCCTCGAATCCTGTCAACTGCCGTTCACGCTCTTGGTCAGCCCTGGCGAGTCATGCCGTGCACTGTAGGAACAAGACAGCACGACCGTGCCAAAGTTGGCCTTGGTGATTGATGATTCTCAGCAGTCCACCCCAGTGACCCCACACTCCAGCGTCCAGAGCAGGGAATCTCCCTCCGCAACCGCATCTGCGCGCGCTCACCACGCGGCTCGCACGCCCCTGAATTCTCCGAAACCGAAACCCGCCTCGCGCCTCGCCGCCTGCTGCTGGCCACGCCTCTTTCTCTTTGGCTCACCGCCTCGCGGTATAAATACGGGCTGCCACCATACGTGCCAGGGTCACCACACAAGACAACATCTGTCGACGGGTAGCAGAGAGTGAGAGAGATCCAGGCACAAACACACTGAGAGTCTGACTGAGACTGACCCATTCCAAACACATTCCCCTAGCAGCTTCAGCATATCGGAACTTGTTGGGCAGGATCACCATGTCGTCCAACTGTGGCGAGGAGAAGGAGCTGGTCTGCGTGACCGGCGCCGGCGGCTTCATCGGCTCGTGGGTGGTGAAGGAGCTGCTCCAGCGCGGCTACCGTGTCAGGGGAACTGTGAGGGACCCTGGTGAGTGACTGACTCACGTCACACCATCTCCTGTATTGCATTGCCCTTCTGCAAGTTCAAAGAGCTTGGCCTTGTTTAGATGCAAGGCTACAGTTAAAATTTTTTCATTCTCTCCATCATATCGATCTTTACACGCATGCATAAAGCATTAAATATAAATAAAAAAATAACTAACTGTACAGTTTAGTTATAAATCATGAGACGAATCTTTTGAGCCTAGATAGTCTATGATTAGACACTAATTATCAAATACAAACGAAAGTACTACAGTTGAAGAAATTCTAACTTTTCGTGATTTAAGCGAGGCCTCGCTGTACTCACCTCTGCTTTGCGGCCACTTGCTGACATGCAGCGGACAGCAAGAACGCGCACCTGCTGGCTCTGGAGGGCGCCAAGGAGCGCCTCACCCTGTGCCGCGCCGACGTCCTCAACCGCGACTCCCTCCACGCCGCCTTCGCCGGCTGTCACGGCGTCTTCCACGTCGCCTCCCCGGTCTCCAACGCCCCGGTCAGTCGTCCCTGCTTGCTCGTTCATTTTCAGACTGTACAGCAATGCGCTATGTACTCTGCTGACGCTGCTTGCGTGCGTCCCGTCCTGCAGGAGCTCGTGCCGGTGGCGGTGGAGGGCACCAGGAACGTCATCAACGTCGCGGCGGACGAGGGCGCGCGCCGCGTCGTCTTCACCTCCTCCTACGGCGCCGTCCACATGGACCCCAACCGGAGCCCCGACGCCGTCCTCGACGAGACCTGCTGGAGCGACTACGACTTCTGCAAGCGAACCGACGTAAGGAACCCGACTCCGCGACTCCATCAGTCAGTAGCCATTCCCATTCGTGCGTGTTCCGCCGCCCTGACTCCTCACCGTACGTGTTTCCGTGCAGAACCTGTACTGCTGCGCCAAGATGATGGCAGAGATCACGGCGACGGAGGAGGCGGCGGCGCGGGGCCTGCAGCTGGCCGTGGTTCTGCCGTGCGTGACCATGGGACCCATGCTGCAGCAGACGCTCAACTTCAGCACCAACCACGTCGCGCGCTATCTCATGGGCACCAAGCGGTCCTACCCCAACGCCGTCGCCGCCTACGTCGACGTCCGCGACGTCGCGCGCGCGCACGTCCTCGCCTACGAGTGCCCCAGCGCGTGCGGACGGTACCTCTGCATCGGCACCGTGCTGCACCGCGCCCAGCTCGTCGCCATGCTCAGGGACCTCTTCCCGCAGTACCCCGTCACGGCCAAGTAAGCAGGGACGGAGCCCCTCCTCCTCCTCTTCGGTTGACCTGTCGTCGTCGTCGTCGCGGCCGAGCGATCAGCTCTGACAATCTCGCGCGCTCGTCTTTGATGTGATGCAGGTGCGAGGACGACGGGAAGCCAATGGCGAAGCCGTTCAAGTTCTCCAACCAGAGGCTCAGGGACCTGGGCTTGGAGTTCACTCCGCTGAGGAAGAGCTTGTACGAGACCGTGGTGTGCCTGCAG
The DNA here is from genome assembly GCA_038087645.1 of Saccharum hybrid cultivar R570. Taxonomy (NCBI): domain Eukaryota; kingdom Viridiplantae; phylum Streptophyta; class Magnoliopsida; order Poales; family Poaceae; genus Saccharum; species Saccharum hybrid cultivar. Next base: position 26,152,956 of record JAQSUU010000198.1, read on the forward strand.
CAGAGGGGCCACCTGCCTGTCATCCAACAGCAGCAGCGCGCGTCCTTGTAAACCACAGGACATGCTGGGATTTCACAGATAAAATGAACATGCCAAACAACACACAAAAAGGAAAGCACAAGAAGATGATATGAGGAATTTGTAAACTTCGTATGTTCATCCTTTTTTTCTTTTCTATACAAGTGTATTACGTTGTTCAAAAAAATAAAATAAAATATAGAAGACCCTTCTCGGATGATGAAGCAGGGTTACGCAGCGAGCAGCAGAGCCGCCCAGCTCCGTAGGTTCTAAGCTGCTACTAGTTTGGTCATATACTCTTGTGTAATATCGAAGTTTGTATCAGTCGATTAGGAAGGTCTGGTCCCAACCGTAAGACCTCCTAGGGCGCTCTTACAAGTGTGTCATGTGTATGTTTAAACTCTTCTTCTTAATTACAATGATACACAAATCTTTTGCGTATTCGAGAAAAAAATAGTTGTATGATGCATTCTATATTCTGTATCATGGCATGTATAGTCGTTAATGTGACGAATTGTTTAAGTATTATATAAGTTAATTGCTTTCCTTTCTCATCAAATTACTACAACTCGAATGTACAGTGTAGAGATTTAGATCGAGTTTAAGTCGCCCGTACAACGAACTACATCTATTCACACACGTTACCCTTGCGCGTACCCTTCACGGCTTTAAGATTTATTCAAAATTAACTGTGTCATACATGTTTTAAATTTTCTTAGGATAAGAGACTCTCAACTATGTCTGTACACGCTAGAGGACGAAGGGATAAAGGATCAGGAGAACTATGATATATAAAAAAAATAACACAACCTATAATCAAAAAAATTAGCCCATATACAGTAAAGATAAAACGGTAGAACAGTACCAAAGATCATAGTAAAAAATCTGAGAAGTCTCCATTTTCATGAACACAAGGTTAATAAATAATGGCAAAAACACTTTTCATATTGAGATTTCCCGATTTCCGTGGTCATTAACCCATTGCTTTCATCTACCAGCTTTTTAGATAATGGAATAAACATTTGGCTTCGTCCTTGCTCACAAGTGAGGAGTCAGACCAAATTATTACAAAGAAGTTCTCACTCTCATATTTAAAACAAACTCATAAAAATGGCATAAAATCAGTTTGCAATCTTAGACGTAACGGCCAATCCATAGAAGAAAAAAAGCCAAAGCTGATGTCTCAAGCTGAACTACTAAACCAAAATTGAAAATAAATACCAAATGAATATAATATGCATGGTAGAAACAGTAAAATATTGGTGGACTACCTTGCCTGAAGTTCATTCCCGTACGAATATCAGCATAGGAGCACAAATGCGTGGGTCCCACCACTTGTTCCTTAAGAGCGGTTGGCTCTGTTTGTCACGGCTTCCTCACCGGCTCCTGAAGCCATTTGGGGCCGCCGCTTCATTCTCCTTCCTGATCACGTTCTCGGCCCCAACTGCAAAATATCAATTGCTTGTATATTTGATACAAATGATCTCCTAGCTAACCTGTTATATGAATAGACTTTATTGTTTACTCTTGAGATCTTAATTACTGATGAAAAAAAGTATACGTGACATAGCACCTCCATTGTGCCTGCAACTAGTTAAATTATTAGCCTTGCTCTAACTCATTATCTGTACCCCTCCTCGAATAACACGATGTTTGCCGTGGTTACGAACCCATGACAATTCCTATTCAGATTACAAAGGATCAGAGGGATCTATTTGGATTAGTATTATAGCTGTCCAGGTTAGTCAAGAATGTATGAGACAACTTTCATGGAGTTAGTTAGGGGAGGACCAGGTTAAAAAATTACGATTAATCTACATGGCACTTGAGCATTATTTGGGCTCGGCGTGCTAAATTCGTCAATCGTCCGATGGATGCTGCGGAGTCCATCCACCTATACACGTAAGGCCTGCCTCTCTAGAAGCCTCTCCACACTGTGTGAAGCTTGTCGGCCTTATCCTTCCTGTCCCTGTCCTCTTCTGTTGCTTCCACCGCAGCGATATGGCGGCTCTGCCTTTTCGCTCTCCTCCATGACCCACGCGCGCTTGCTCCGCCCAACGTTGGTCACCTGCGGGACGGCCCCCGCGCCTTCTTCCTCTGCTCCCTGGGCACATGCCCCCGCGCCTTCTTCCTCTGCTCCAAGCCTCCATTCGGTTAGCGCCGTTCCAGGCCATTCTGGGCTAGAACTGTTCCGACGTTATGTAAATTATTGAAGGAAACCTCTGGTTGGGAATTGTTCCCTAAGAATGGAACGAGGCCTTATTATGAATTGAACTTGCTGGGTTTAGTAGGTAGTACACCCCGAGCTAGTTTCCAAGCAAAAGTTTTCACCTTGGGAGGAGCGCTGCCATTCCAAATATTTCTCCATAGTCTGCTCTTCGACGTCCGGATGTGAGCTTGATCCCAAAACTGATTCCACTTTCTACAGCCTGAGGGCAAGACCATATGCACTACAAACTGTAAACAGTCCAGTCTTTTCTGGTTGCCATGCCAAGTTATCCACCCTTCTACCCGGGAGCTTGATGCATGAGTTAAGTCGCTTCAGGCTTCAGCATCGGCCGGGTTGAATAGAGCCATAATATAGTATAATTCTGTTATAATCCCAGTCACTGCCCGAGCTATCCAAGAGGTCGATCATAAACCCAATGTAGCATATAGCGTCCTCTTGGAGTAGTGACTTTGAAGGATCATGCCATATACGCACCTGAGAGCCATTTCCAATTCTCCATATCATACATTTCTTCAGTAGTTCAAGTCCATAACAGATTGACTTCCATGTCGGCGAAGAACTAGAGCAGAAGGCAGTGTCCACCAAGGAGCGCTTCTCAGGAAATAATACTTCGCATTAAAGAATTCATGCACATAAGCTCTCCAGATTTTTTTTTGAAAGCAACACTGGGGGTGACGAAGAGTCCTCACCTGAGTATATTACCACAAATTCCGGTTTGGTGGGTGGAGGGTCAAGGACCCCAAAGTTCGGCTTGTTTGTCCACTGTGTGATGCACATAAGCTCTCCGAAAATTCAATTAGCCTCCAAGCTTGTTTGTCCAGGAGAGCCTGATTAAAAAAGCTAGAGATCTTTGAAGCCCATTCTAGCACAACATTTCTTCTTGATGATTGTTTTCTAGGCTATCCACGCTATCTTGCACTTCACTTTCTCAACACCCCACCAAAATTCTCTGATTATACCAGTTAGGTCATCACACAGTGTTAAGGGTAGTTGAAAGACTTCTCATAATACGTTGGTAAGGCGTGAGCAACTGCTTTGATAAGGATTTCCTTAGCCCAACCGACATGTTCTTTCACTACTACAAGATTGATTTTGCGAGGCGGTGGGTTTTTATTAAGCGAGGCGGGCGGGCAGAGTGGCTGTCTTCGTTAATCGATAGCAGGGCTGCCGCCCGAGCGACTGCCTCGGTTAATCATTAATGGAGGCGGGCTGCATAACGTGCCCGCCTCGGTTAATTCATGATTAACCAAGGTGGGCACCGTAAGCCATCCACCTTCTGTTCTTCTGGCCCACTTAGGTCTCCCGCTGGTTCGATTTCATTTCGTATTCTTGAGGTGTCACGGCGGCTGCGGCGGTGCCAGCGGCGGCGAAGTTATCCACAGCGGTAGCGGTTGTGGCAGTGGTGGTGTTGGCTTCGGTGGAGCTGTCGGCGCCGTCGGAGTTGTCAGCATCGGCGGAGCTGTCTGCGCCGGCGTTTCGCCAAAACGATGGAACGCCACCATACTAGTTCGTACGTGCTACCGGTGCCCGACCATCATCGCACCACCATTGTCATCATTGATGACTGATTCTGTGCTTCTTCTAATCTCCGCCTGTACTGCCTGCCATTGTCGTCGGTGGGTTGGGCAGAATCTAGCACCGTTCCAGTGATCAGGAGCTGCCAGAGTTGACACTGCAACACACTGTCCCTGTCCTCTCCAGACTCCGGCAGTGCCGCCGGTGGTCGTCACACAGTCACAGCAAGACTGGCCGAACAACATGTTGTGCGTAGCCGAGCTTCTCGTCTCTCCCTCTCATCTTTAGTTGTCCATTTGCTTAACATGTGCTGTCATTTTTTTTGTCATTCTATATTTTGATTTTCTGATGTAAGCTTGCATGTGCTGTCATTTTTTTTTGTCATTCCAAATTTTGATTTTCTGTTTTAAGTTGTTCCTATTCCTATTGGATACATGTTGTACATGTGCTGTCACTTTTTTATTTTTTTGTCATTCCAGATTTTGATTTCCTAAAAGTGGAAGATAGCATGCATAGAAATCTTCCAGAAGCTGTTATGTAACGTATATGTGTGGTATTTTCGTTTTATCATTTTTTTTCATATGTAACGAGGTTACTTTTGATTTGCTGAAAAGTGGAAGACAACAAATAGAGAAATCTTTGAAGATGTGTAATTAGGGGGTGTTTGGTTCCTCCTCCTAAACTTTAGTCGCTGTCCCATTAGATGTTTTGCGAGACGAATTTTTTAAACCTAATTAGTCCATGATTTGACAATGTGGTGCTACAATACATATGCTAATGACAGATTAATTAGGCTTAATAAATTCGTCTCGCGAATTACTGACGAATTCTATAATTTATTCTTTTATTAGTATCCGAATACCCCATGTCCCCGTATACACCCGCTTAGTCCCTTGTGCTAGCCCGATCTGGGTTTTCGTTGGATATAGAGAGAGAGAGGATGCGAGGGCGCACGTCTGGGGTGGATAACTGACTGCGTGATGTGATATTGGGCCTATACGGCGCAGTACCGAGCCCGTAGCATGTAGCCCAGCGAGAGCCAGGTCTGTCAGTTGCGTCTCGGCGGGCCCGTGAAGAAACTGGGCCGGGAAGCGAGTGTCGGCACGTCGCACGCAGCATTATCCCGCCGACCTAAGCGCCCACAAGAATGGAATCGGGCGCGGGCCGGTTGCGCAGCCCATCGGTGGGCGGTGCCGGGGCCCGCATCCATGTCCACCGAGGAGAAAGAGAAGCACGAGTTGCTTTGCTTGCTTCTCCGCTGCCTGCCTTCCTCTCGCGCTGTCGTCAGGGTAGCCGTCCACGATTCTCTTCTCAAACATGGGGCCGGCCTCGAATTCTGTCAACTGCACCCGTTGATCCTGCCCTGCCCTTCCCGGAAAGTTCACGCTCTTGGTCAGCCCTGGCGAGTCATGCCACCACTTTCCGACACATAAACTATACTCTATGCTCTGCTCGCACTTTGCACCACCGTTTCCTTCCGACGGCGACGGCGGCGGAAATTTTTTCTATGCGACGGCGCTGCACCGCCTCCATATGCGGCATCCAATAGATGAGTGACTCGTGTCTGTTCGGCTTGACGTCGCGCTTGCGCGGAGGAACAATAGGCTTAACCAAGCGATGCATACACTTTGTTCCCTTGGTTGATAAATCGATTTGTCGTGAGAGAAAAACACTCAACAGGACGATCGGTCGTGGTGGGACCAAAAACGTCGAGGACACGCGTCAGACGACCGCATGTTGTCGCTGCTGTTGCACGACGGCCTCGCTTCGACGCCGTCTCATAAATTTTTTCCCGACGGCGGCAGCAGGGCTAGGGAGACAAAGCAAAATATTCTCAAGGTTTTGGACTGCACTGTAGGAACAAGACAGCACGACCGTGCCAAAGTTGGCCTTGGTGATTGATGATTCCCAGCACTCCAGCGTCCAGAGCAGGGAATCTCCCTCCGCATCTGCGCGCTCACCACGCGGCTCCCACGCCCCTGAATTCTCCGAAACCGAAACCCGCCTGCTGCTTGCCTGGCCTCTCTAGTCTCTACCCGCCGCTGAATGAACAGAGGAGGAGGAGGAGTCCCGGTGCTTGGCGCGAAGGCGGTCGCTCGCAGTTGCGCCTCCCCCAACCACGACCTCTTTCTCTCGGGCTCACCGCCTCGCGGTATAAATACGGCCTGCCATGCCAGGGTCACCACACAAGACAACATCTGTCCTGTCCACGGGTAGCAGAGGGTGAGAGAGATCCAGGAACAAACACACATTGAGACTGACCCATTCTAAACACATTCCACTAGCAGCTTCAGCATCGGAACTTGTTGGGCAGGATCACCATGTCGTCCAAGTCCAACTGCGGCCAGGAGAAGGAGCTGGTCGGCGTGACCGGCGCCGGCGGCTTCATCGGCTCGTGGGTGGTGAAGGAGCTGCTCCAGCGCGGCTACCGTGTCAGGGGAACTGCGAGGGACCCTGGTGAGTGACTAGTGACTCACATCACATCATCTCCTGCATTGCATTGCATTGCCCTTCAGAGAGCTTGCTGTACTCACCTCTGCTTTGCGGCCACGTGCAGCGGACAGCAAGAACGGGCACCTGCTGGCTCTGGAGGGCGCCAAGGAGCGCCTCACCCTGTGCCGCGCCGACGTCCTCGACCGCGACTCCCTCCACGCCGCCTTCGCCGGCTGCGACGGCATCTTCCACGTCGCCTCCCCGGTCTCCAACGACCCGGTCAGTCGTCGCTGCTGCCTCTTTCATTTTCAGACTGTACAGCAATGCGCTATGTACTCTGCTGCTGACGCTGCTTGCGTGCGTCCCGCCTGCAGGAGCTCGTGCCGGTGGCGGTGGAGGGCACCAGGAACGTCATCAACGTCGCGGCGGACGAGGGCGCGCGCCGCGTCGTCTTCACCTCCTCCTACGGCGCCGTCCACATGGACCCCAGCCGGAGCCCCGACGCCGTCCTCGACGAGACCTGCTGGAGCGACTACGACTTCTGCAAGCGAACCGACGTAAGTGATGAGCCGACGATCCGACTAGATCGATCACCAGCCATTCCCATTCGCGCGTGCCCGCATTCGCGTCGCGCCTGCGGCCGGCCTGATTCGACACCGTGTTATAAACTGTGCAGAACCTGTACTGCTGCGCCAAGATGATGGCGGAGATCACGGCGACGGAGGAGGCAGCGGCGCGGGGCCTGCAGCTGGCCGTGGTGCTGCCGTGCATGACCATGGGCCCCATGCTGCAGCAGACGCTCAACTTCAGCACCAACCACGTCGCGCGCTACCTCATGGGCACCAAGCGCTCCATCCCCAACGCCGTCGCTGCCTACGTCGACGTCCGCGACGTCGCGCGCGCGCACGTCCTCGCCTACGAGCGCCCCAGCGCGTGCGGACGGTACCTCTGCATCGGCACCGTGCTGCACCGCGCACAGCTCGTCGCCATGCTCAGAGAGCTCTTCCCGCAGTACCCCGTCACGGCCAAGTAAGCACAGCGCGCCCCTCCTCCTCGTCTTCCTCTGTTGTCGTCATCGCCGCCGCCGAGCGATGAGCTCTGACAATCTCGCGCGCGCGCTCGTCTTTGATGTGATGCAGGTGCGAGGACGATGGCAAGCCATTGGCGAAGCCGTTCAAGTTCTCCAACCAGAGGCTCAGGGATCTGGGCTTGGAGTTCACTCCGCTGAGGAAGAGCTTGTACGAGACCGTGGTGTGCCTGCAGCAGAAGGGACACCTGCCTGTCATCCAACAGCAGCAGCGCGCGTACTTGTAAACCAGAGGACATGCCGGGATTTCACAGATAAAAGTGAACGTGGCAAACAACACACATAAAGAGAAGCACAAGAAGATGATATGAGGAATTTGTAAACTTCGTATATTCATCTTTTTTTTTTCTTTTCTATACAAGTGTATTTCGTTGTTCAAAAAAAATCTACAGTTGTATGATCCATTCTTATTCTGTATCATGGCACATGTAAAGTCGTTAATGTGACGAATTGTATAAGTATTATATAAGTTAATTGCTTTCCTTTCTCATCAAATTACTACAACTCAAATGTAGTGTAGAGACGTAGATGGAGTTTAAGACGCAGGGGGCACGCGTTAGTCACTTGTTCGCCCTGTTCAATTAGCTGGGAATGTGGTCATCAAAGGCTATATAAATTAGGGCAGTCCCAAAAACTACATGTAATTTCTATGTCTATTAATTTCTATAAACACTAAATATAGAAACTATGGTCCCAATGGGTAGTTTTTACGGAATATTTTTTTATCAAATCAGATACATTCTCTCTCCATTGTCAACCAATTACATCCCTTCATGTCTTGGTTCTCGTGTAGACATGATTTCTAACTTAGACCCGGTTTATGATTTTTGCTCTCTCTTTTGCCATATCAGCAAAACGCTTAAGTGACAGTATAATTAATGTCCATAGAAATAATGGTGATTTCTGCATTGAGAGTGTCCTTAGCAAGCATTCTTGGTGAGAATTGCTCCACACAAGTATTCCAGCTCAACCGAACGATGCCAAGCCAATCTGGCGGAGGAGAGGGTCCACTTAGTGAGCCGCAACAGAAGGTATATCATATCACGGCTTTAAGATTTTTTCAAAATTAACCATGTCATACATATTTTGATTTTTCATAGGACAAGAGACTCTCAACTATGTCTATACACACTAGAGGACGAAGGAACACGAGAACTTTGATATAAAAAATAACACAATCTATAAACAAAAAATTAGCCCATATACAGTAAAGATAAAATGATAGAACAATAGCAAAGATCATTGTAAAAGATCTGAGAAGTCTCCATTTTCATGAACACAAGGCTAATAAATCCTGGCCAAAATTTTTCAGATTTTTGTGGTCATTAACCAATTGCTTCCGTCTACAAGCTTTTTAGATAATGGAATAAACATTTGGCTTCATCCTCGGTCATAGGTGAGGAATCAGACTATATTATTACAAAGAAATTATCACTCTTATATTTAAAGCAGACTCATAAAAATGAGATAAAATCAGTTCGCAATCCTAGACGTAACGGGTCATCCACAGGAGGAAAAAAAAAGCCAAAGCTAATGTCTCAAGCTGAACTAATGAACCAAAATTGAAAATAAACACCAAATGAATAGAATATGCATGGTAGAGACAGTAAAATATTGTTAGATTCCTTGACCTGAAGTTCATTCCCATACGGAAATCAATATAAGAGCACTGGTGTGTGGGTCCCACCACTTGTTCCTTAAGAGCGGTTGGTCCGTTTGGCATGGCTTCTTTACCGACTCAAGAAGCCGTTTAGAGTTGTTTTGTGCCAAACGGGGTAAAATAAAACGATTTCATCTAAGGAGCCCTTTAAATCGTGTTGTCACAGAAGATATGTGGAGGGTGGAGCTGAAAATAGTGGCTTTACCTGACTTCACCTCGATCTGAAGGGCCTTGCATGGGGTTCTGTAAGAGCATGCTTTAGGCCCTGTTTGGCAGGTTTTATTCAGCGGCTTCATGAGCTGTTTGGAGCCATTTTCTGCCAAACGGGGTAAAATAAAATAGCTCCACTGATGAAGCCCCTAAAAACGTGCTCTCACATAGCTTTGGGGTGGGAAGGAGCCAAAAATAGTGGCTTCTCCCGGCTTTACCTCATCCTACATGGCGTTCTGTGAGAGCATATTTTAAGGAATTTTATATGTGGAGATGTTTTGCCAAACGGCTCCAGCTCCACCGATAGAGGTGTTCATAGAGCTGAAGCCCCCAAAAAATGGTTTCACTGGTGAAGTGGAGCCATGCCAAACGGGGTCTTAAGATGCTCTACATGTGGAGTTGTTTTGTCAAATAGTTTACCAAAATGGCTGCAGCTCCACCGATGGAGCTGTTCATGGAGCTGAAGCAACAAATAACGGTTTCACTAGTGAAGTGAAGTTGTGCCAAACGTAAGTAGCGAGATGATATCCACGCCAACAAAAAAAATGTCACGTTAGGAGAGAGGTTGCAAAAGGGGTGCTTACCATATCTCGCCCGCTGAAATGCAAAATATGAGACAAAAAAGTTGTCTTGCAGCCAGATGCTAGCTAGGAGCCACCGCTTCTTTCTCCTTCCTGGTCACATGCTCTCAGCTCCAACTGCAAAATATCGATTGCGCGTGTATTTGATACAACTGATCTCCTAGCCAACCTGTTATATGAATAGACTATATTGTTTACTTTTGAGATCTTAATACAGATGAAAAAAAAATATGTGACATAGCACCTGCATTTAGCCAGCAACATGTTAAATTATTAGCCTTGCTCTAACTCATTATGTGTACCCTTCGTCGAACAACACGATGCTTGCCGTGGTTATGAACCCATGATAATTCCTATTCATATTACAAAGGATCCGATGGATCTATTTGGATTGGTACTCTAGCTGTCAAGTTAGTAAAGAATGTGTAAGAAAATTTTTAGTCCGGGGAGGACCCGATGAAAAACAATAGGGGATGTTTTTTTTTTGGCTCTGTTGAGGAATATTATAGTTGGTTATATTACGTCAGACTTATTATAGTTGGTTGAGGAATATTATAGTTGGTTATTATTATGTGAGACTTACGTGAGATTGGACGTGAAAAAAAGATATGCAGGTCAAGGATAGAAGTCGTACTTGACTCATATACCTGAATAAACATGACATATGGCGGATGGGATTATAGACGTACCATGACCCGTATTTGAGATTGAATAGGAGTCTTACGTCTTACACGTAAGATCACAGATGACGAGGGTTCATATAGCCCGATGCGTAGATAGAACAGTTGTTATAGAGGAAGAGTAAGATCATGCATGACAGATGACTCATGTAGCACGGCATATAGATTAAACGGTTATTATAGAGAGAGCACCCTAAAAAAACTCACTCTTTTATAGTGTGACGATGATGATGAGATGAGATGATATGAGTTGGAGCCTCTTTTATCATCCACCCTAGAAAACACTAAGGCGGACATGTTCTGTTTGCCACGACCGATTGCGCCCTGTTGTCGGACTTCTATCAGGCGTGTGAAAAGACTAATCAGCATATGTGTTGATTCAGAAATAGAGAACGGGCCAGATTGATATGTATTATTGTTGTGTACTGTCCATGCACGCCATAACAGTAGCAAGACCTGCACCTTAACTTCATGTGAGCAGGTGTCCAACAGAACTAGCAGCTTGGAAGGGACCAGTGTTCCTGCATCGCCAAACGTAAATTATGTGCCATTGAGCATTGGACAACGGCATGGTAGCAGCTCTCCCTGCCATCACCGCACAGGTCACATAAATCTGATGGCTCCGATCTAAACCCCTTATGAATTGAACTCGCTGGATTTAGTAGGTAGTACATCATGAGCCAGTTTCCAAGCAAAAATTTTCACCTTGGGCGGAGCGCGGCCATGCTTTAGAAATATCTCCCCGTAGTCTGCGCTTTGACGTCGAATGTGAGCTTGATCCTAAAACTGATTCCACTTTCTGTAGCCCGAAGTTAAGAGTAGACCATATGCACTACGAACTGTAAACAGTCCGGTCTTTTCAACCAGAAAAGACCGCACTGTTTACAGTGTGCATATGGTCACTACTCCAAGAGTACGCTGCATGCTACATTGGGTTTCTAACCTAGCTCGGGCAATGATTGGGATTATACCAGAATTATATATTATGGCTCTATTCAACCCGACTGATGGTGAAGCGTGAAGCAATTTAATTCATGCATAATCCTTAGCATTGAACATGTTGGAGCATTTGCTCTGATGTATTAACTGACCAATGCAGTGGCTATAGATGTCGATCATCTCCTTGCCCTTAGCATTGAACTCAGTTTGGTTTGGAACGACCTTGAAAAATAAGATGGTATCACGTGCAAATAAAAGATGTGAGATGCCTGGTTCACCTCTGCATATAGAAATCTCAGCAGCTAGTTTCCCCTTGCGTACCTTCCTGGAAACCAACAGATCGAGACAGACCATCAGCCACAAAAGGAAGATTCAGGATCACCTTGGCGAAGACCATCAGCAACTAGTTTCCCTGGGGCCTTGAGTAGACCGATTAGGAACATTGCGTTACCAAATTTCCTCTTCGCTGTAAGGCTTACGAAGAGAAGAGTTCATACATCTGTGATTTTGGGATTAAATAGATGGATTAGGTCCATTTTGGCTCATCAACTCTTGCCTTTGTCTGATTTTAACACCCAACTACAAAACCGTCTACCTTTCGCACCTCAAGTCCTCAACTATCAAAACCGTTTAAACTTTAACCTCAAAGCCATCTCAAAACTACCCGTTTTATGTAACCCCTTTTTTTTTCTCTTTTTACTCGTCTAATAAAAATCCGGCAAAAGCTTTTTGTCACCCTTCGAAAAAAAGCCATCTCAAAACCGTTCCGTCTCGAGAGGTCAAAATCGAACGGTTTTGATAGCTGAGATGCTAAAGTTAGACAAAGACAGGAGTTGAGGGGCCAAAAATAGACTTAAATCACGTACTTTAGTTTTTTTATTTATTTATAAAAATTATACATTTAAATTTACTTATTGGTAAATATTTATATTTATTAAAATATTTATCTACACTTTTTGGGATTTTTATCATAAAAAGAAGTTTCATAATTATCATAAATTAAACTTTGGTACCATTTTTTCCCTAAAAATATAATCTATCTCATTGAGATCTACAACTTTGATATGTGTTATTTCAAAATATAAAAATTTCAAACAGAATTTTGAGAACGTAAATAATTTCAAATGAAACAGTCATCAACCACAAAGTTGCAGATCTGATAACAGAGGTCTACAAATTTAGTTTTGGTCATTTCTCCATCCAAGTTCGCTCGAACAATTCAAAAAATTTAAATTTTAAAATATGAGAATTTTAAATAGAATTTTGGGATCGTAAATAATTTCAAATGATGATATTGTAAATAAATGACACCGTGCTGGTAGTTCAATGTTCTTGCCAAGTAGTTTATTTGTAATCACAACCGAGTGAGTTCTTCAATGGGCGTTTGGATCGGTATTCAGCAATTATCGTCCATCTTTGTAATTTTATAAACTGTACTTCTGCTTAATCAAAACACTTTTCCTATATTTCAGGTGCTTGAATTTTATAACGATTTCAGGCAACACTCTTGTACCACCAGCTAGTACAAGTAGATTATCATTGTTGTATTTGTGATTTTGTCTAACAGGTTTTTTTATTTTCGGAACCGAAAATTGCAAATTATGCCTATAAAAATTGCTACGAACAAAAACTTTAATTTTAATATAAAATATATGCAATAATCGTTGCTTGAAAGGAAACTAAAATTCATGCACCTAAATTTTAGCGAGTCCCATATCATCGCTTTCAAATAGATGTCCAACCACCTCTCCGGCTCATCTCCCTCCATCAACCTCAGGATCATATGACGATGTTGAAGCTTGGGGTGGGCAGATACCATACAGGCCGGGCTCCCCGTATCACCCCCGACAACAGTACCGGAACAAGGTGAAGAGTATCTCTGGTGGCCCAGCAACTGATCTTCAAAGATGGCATAATCTCAACTTCCCCTAGAGGCTAGAGATTTGATGTGATGAACAGATGAGAGAAACGCCTCCACATGAGGTAGATCGAGCTAGGCAGGCAGCAGGCGCAGGCTTGCCGTAGAGGTAAATTAGGAAACCGCTAGCTGCCATGGGTGCTAGCTAACAGGAGAACAGCACTGGGGATCAGGATAAATAAATAAACGTAGACGGCAGCGCAGGATCAGGAGAAGACGGCCGGACGATCGTGGTCACCACGAAGTCGTTTTCATTCGGGATCATGATGCGTAGAACTTGGTGTATTCATGCTATTTTTCATTTCTACAAGCGTTCTTGGCTTCTTCTTCTTCTTCTTCTTCTTCTTCTTCTTCTTCTTCTTCTTCTTCAGTTGTACAATTATGATACTGTATCACGCCATATGTAACAGTCGTTAATGTTACAAATTGTTTGAGTGCATGTATAAGTTAATTGCTCATCTTTCTCACTAAACTAGGTTTCGGGGGTGAACAGGTTCGATACAGGTTTGGAGTTGTCCATTCCCATTCACGTGTGAGGTCCGATACACTCCACGTGAAAGTTTGCCTTGCCGATTGATTCTAGCTCTAGAGATGGTAATGGTCCCCAATTCCTGATTTCGCAAGGGGTTGTCTTATATCAGGTAACGCAGATGGACCAATTTAGGGCCTGTTTGGGATTGTTCTACTCCGGTTTTTCTTAGCTCTGCTCCATCAGCTCCACCATGAAGCAACTCTACTCTGGATGAAAGATGAGTAATTAACTTATATACTCAAACAATTCATCACATTATCGACTTTACATGTACCATGAGTCCATGATATAGAAGAAGAATGCATCTTAATTATACAACTGTAGAAAATTTTGAACGACGAAATACGGTAGAAGAAAAGTAAAATAACATGAAATACACTAAGTTCTCAAATTTCTTATGTCGTCTTCTTGTACTTCATTCCCCTTTTCTGTGTTGTTTTCCCTGTTTATATTATAATCTGGGAAATCCCGGCATGTCCACTGATTTAGGCCGTGTTTAGATGCCCAAAAAGAGATAAAATTTTTTGCATAGTAACTGTCATATCGAATCTTCGGACGTATGCATGGAGCATTAAATGTAGGTAAAAAAATAACTAATTATACAATTTGTCTGTAAATGTCGAGACGAATCTTTTGAGCCTAGTTAGTCCATAGTTAAACAAATTTTGCCAAATAACAACGAAAAGTGCTACATGAATTTTTTTCCAAAAATTTTCACAACTAAACGGGGCCTTACAAGCACGCGCGCTGTTTTTGTTTGATGACAGGCAGGTGGCCCATCTGCTGTAGGCACACCACGGTCTCGTACAAGCTCTTCCTCAGCGGAGTGAACTCCAAGCCCAGGTCCCTGAGCCTCTGGTTGGAGAACCTGTACGGCTTCACCATTGGCTTGCCGTCGTCTTCGCACCTGCATCACAGAGAGATTGTCAGAGCCAGCAACGCATCGACACGACAGCTCCAAACAGAGCTGATCGCTCGGCGGCGGCGACGACGGCAGAGGAGGAGGGGCTCTGTGCTTACTTGGCCGTGACGGGGTACTTCGGGAAGAGGTCCCTGAGCATGGCCATGAGCTGGGCGCGGTGCAGCACGGCGCCGATGCAGAGGTACCGGCCGCGCGCGGCGGGGCGCTCGTAGACAAGGATGTGCGCGCGCGCGACGTCGCGGATGTCGACGTAGGCGGCGACGGCGTTGGGGTAGGACCGCTTGGTGCCCATGACGTAGCGCAAGACGTGGTGGGTGCTGACGTTGAGCGTCTGCTGCAGCATGGGGCCCACGGTAATGCACGGCACCACCACGGCCAGCTGCAGTCCCCGGGCCGCTGCCTCCTCCGTCGCCGTGATCTCTGCCATCATCTTGGCGCAGCAGTACAGGTTCTGCACGCACGCACACGGTGGCGAGTCAGGCCGGCGCAACCCGATGGGAATGGCCGGCGACCGATCGAGTCGGGTGTGTCGGCTTGCTTACGTCGGTTCGCTTGCAGAAGTCGTAGTCGCTCCAGCAGGTCTCGTCGAGGACGGCGCCGGGGCTCCGGTTGGGGTCCATGTGGACGGCGCCGTAGGAGGAGGTGAAGACGACGCGGCGCGCCCCCTCGTCCGCCGCGACGTTGATGACGTTCCTGGTGCCCTCCACCGCCACCGGCACGAGCTCCTGCAGGCGGGACGCACGCAGGCAGCGTCAGCAGAGTACACAGCGCATTGCTGCCCGTATTGTACTGTCTGTGAAAAAGAAAAAGAAAAAGAAAAAGAAAAAGAAAAAGAACGAGCAAGCAGTGAGGACGACTGACCGGGGCGTTGGAGACCGGGGAGGCGACGTGGAAGACGCCGTGACAGCCGGCGAAGGCGGCGTGGAGGGAGTCGCGGTTGAGGACGTCGGCGCGGCACAGGGTGAGGCGCTCCTTGGCGCCCTCCAGAGCCAGCAGGTGCGCGTTCTTGCTGTCGGCTGCGCGTCCACGCAATGACATGACGCCAAGCATCCATCCAGCCAGCCAGGGATAGAATTTACTAGTTGAGTACGTACAGCAAGCTGTGACTGAACTTTGAGATGCTATACGAGTATACTCGAGAAGGCCGGGTAAGAGATCTCACTCACCTGGGTCCCTCGCAGTCCCCCTCACACGGTAGCCGCGGTGGAGCAGCTCCTTCACCACCCACGAACCGATGAAGCCGCCCGCGCCAGTCACGCAGACCAGCTGCTGCTCACCGCAGCTGGACGACATGGTGATGCTGCCCAAGTGACGATGTTTAAGCTGCAGCCTGCAGCCAGTGGAATGTGTTTGGAACGGGGTGACTCTCAGTGTGTGAGCCTCGATCTCTCTAGCTCTCTCTGAATCTTCGACAGCTCTCGCCTTGTGTTGTGCTGTAGAGTGGCTGCCCGTATTTATACCGCAAGGCGCTCCTCGAGATGGATTTACTCATGACTGACCATATACAGTACAACACAATATTCCATATTCTTTACCTAAGAAATTACTTTTGTGTGAACTTAATTTTTTGCGTATATCCTGTAGTTATAGTATTCTTTTCTTGATCACGCATTTCTTCAGGCATCTCAAGCATCCATTTACCTATGTTTACATTAGGAAAAAATATTTATACAAAAATTCACACATTTAACTTTGTCACATTAAAAGACGTTTCACAATAATACACTTTAGCGCCGACATGTCAAACACATGCCATGCTATAGGAAAAAAAAACGAGAAAGATTCATGTTGAAAGTTCATTTCGTATGCATGATACAAAGACATCTTAATCACATGGTACGAAGTTACAATCACAATCATGTTCAGTTCAAAGACATCTTAATCATGGATGCATGTTACACATGTTAGTGCGGAGGGTGACGCGAAGACCAATTTTTTTTCACCTGCAGGGGTACCATAGAAGCCCGAAGAATCACATTGAGTCCCTCCGGGTGCAAGGGACCGAGGTAGTTCAGGATGAGGCCATGGCACAGGTTTTGTATGACTACTTCAATAGCGTCCTAGGTTCCAACTTTGATCGATCAAGAAGGATCGACCTAGAGGCAAGTGGTATACCAACCGAGGATCTTGGTGCCCTTGAGGTGATGTTCACGGAGGCGGAAGTCTAGGCTATCATTGCTGACATCCCGAACAATAAGGGGCCAGGTCCGGACGGGTTTACGGGGTTGTTATACAATAAGGCATGGGATATCATAAAGGGTGATGTTATGAACACCTTCAATGCGTTTTGGTTGCAAGATGCTAGAAGCCTCCACCTACTCTATCATGCATACATGATTCTCCTCAAGAAGAAGGCTCAAGCCGCAGAGATCAAGGACTATTGCCCTATTGAAAGGTCCTTAATGGCTAGAGGTGGGTGTAAATAGCCTATAAAAATTTCTTCAACAACACTAAGCAAAGTGGTTAGACAAATATGAGGCGAAACGAATGTTGCGCCAGTCTACTAAAAATGCAAGCCACCTACCATAATTCTAGTTTCTATAATCTCTAAGCACACAAAGGCTATGTCACTACAGTAAGTTAGTGAGCTCTCAAAGACTAACTAAAAAGCCTCACAAACCACTAGACCCGACACAAGCTAGCTCTCAAAACTAATTACACTAAAGAGCTTAGCTACACTAAGAATGTAAATACACAAGATGGATAGTGAGTTATACCGCTGTGTAGAGGAATGAACCAATCACAAGATAATGACAATCAATCACAATGAATACCCAGAAATCCTTGGGACAATATGACACAAAATTTTTTACCGAGGTTCACTTGCTTGCCGGTAAGCTAGTCCTTGTTGTGGCGATTCACTCATTTGAAGGTTCACGCGTTAATTTGCATCACACGCCAAACCCGCAATCGTGTGCCGCACAACCAACATAGGATAAGGATCACACAGCCAGGGAAAGGTCAAGAACCCCTCACGATCACCACAATCGGAACCGGAGACAATCACCTTCCCCTGCTCGACGATCCTCGCTGCACCAAGCCATCTAGGTGGCGACAACCACCAAGAGTAACAAGCGAAACCCGTAGTGAAACACAATCACCAAGTGCCTCTAGATGCAATCACTCAAGTAATGCACTTGGATTCACTCTCAATCTCACAAAGATGATGAATCAATGATGGAGAAGAGTGGGAGGGCTTTGGCTAAGCTCATAAGGTTGCTATATCAATGCAAATGGCCAAGAGAGTGAGCTTGAGCCAGCCATGTGGCTTAAATAGAAGCCCCCACGAAATAGAGCTATTGGGCTCTCACAGCAGCTCATTGCGTAGTGACCGGACGCACCGGTCGGTCTGACTGGACGCACCGGTCGGTCTGACCGGACACGCGACGCCCAACGTTCGGTCCACAGATTCGCGCCACGTGTCCTTTGCTTCAAACGTCGTTCATTGATCTCCAATGGTCGAGGAACCAGCGCCCCGCTGTTAAAGTGAGACCGGACGCACATTCTCCAGGCGATCGGACGCGCCGGTGCTCACTCTGCTTACGTGCGCGCCTGAGCCACGAAGGCCAGACCGAACGCGCTACTGCCCACGGTGACCCAGCATTAGATCGACTCTAGTAAGGTACCAGAGCCAATTTTTCTTGACCGGACGCATCAGATCAAGCACGATTGGACGCCACGCCGAGTCTAGTCCTCACTTTCCCTTTTCAGTGCTTGCGTCAGCGTACGTCACAGCTTGACCGAACGCACCCCCGTCGCGTCAGGTCACAAACCCTGCTCAGCATTCGGTCAGAGCCAGAGAGTGCCCAACACCGCGCACTACTGACCGAACGCAGGCCTCCAAGTCCGGTCACTACCTAGGTAGCATCCGGTCACCTCGGGAAGCCTCCTCCACTTCTCCAACTTCACCACCCTTGCATCAAATGTGACAACCACCAAGTATAACACCTTGTGCACATGTGTTAGCATATTTTCACAAACTTTTTCAAGGGTGTTAGCACTCACTAGAATCTAAATGCATATGCAATGAGTTAGAACATCTAGTGGCACTTTGATAACCACATTTCACGACGAGTTTCCCCCTCTTAATAGTACGACAATCTATTCTAAATGTGATCACACCCACTATCTGTCTTGATCACCAAAATAAGATGACCCTATGGATTTCACCTTTGCCTTGAGCCCATTTTGTTTTTCTTTCTTCTTTTCCAAGCCGAGCACTTAATCACCATGGCCATCACCACCATCATCATGATCTTCATTGTATGCTTCACCACTTGGAATGTGCTACCCTATCTCATGATCACTTAGAGTACAAGAGTTAGCACCTAGGGTTTCATCAATTCACCAAAACCAAACTAGAGCATTCACCTATAAGCCTCATCCATAGCTTCAGCATGCTAGGGACAAAATGTTTGGCCAATTGGTTGGCAGTCACACTTGATGGTTTGGTTAGGCACAACCAAAGTGTGTTCATCAAGGGACGATGCATACATGACAACTTTAGAATAGTACAACTTTCTTGCAAAGCGTTGTATGCTCACTGGTCCAGTTGCGCTCTTCTCAAGATCGATATAGCGAAGGCCTTTGATTCGGTCTCATGGACATTCCTCCTCAAGGTTGCTGAGCTATCTACGGTTCGGCCAGCGCTGGAGGAATTGGGTCGCCATCATCTTATCATTAGCTAGCACCAAAAATCCTTCTCAATGGTCTGCCGAGGAGGAGGATCTGCCATGCCAGAGGGCTGCATCAAGGCGACCCTTTGTCACCGATGTTGTTTGTGTTGGTTATGGAGGTCCTCAATTATCTCATTGCTTGGCTGGATGCACTACCTCACTGAGCTTGGTTGCAGTGCAATCAGGTGCCGTGCAAGCTTCTATGCGGATGACCTTGTGCTATTCATAGTTCCAAATGCTCATGATCTTCTAGTGCTGAAGACAATCCTCGACCTCTTTGGAGCAGCATTAGGCCTATTCTCAAACCTGGAGAAAAGTGTCGCCACACCGATATGCTGTTCAGACCTGACCAACAACTGCTTTTGGTTTAGGGTACCCTCTCTTGCAGTATCGAGGATTTCCTGTGCCGCTAGCTAGGCGTCCCTCTGTCCATCTTCAAACTAAGGACCAATGAGCAAGCTCTTATCGACTTAGTCGCTAGTCGAATTCCCCAGTGGAAAGGCAAACGGCTAAATCTGGCGAGGAGGACAACCCTTGCAAGAGCAACTTTGTCTGCAATTCCCATTCACATTTCCATCGCTCTATGCCTTTCTTCTTGGGCTGTTGAGTGTATTGACAAGCGCCATCGAGCTTTCATTTGGTGCGGAACTGACACGGTCAGTGGTGGTCGTTGTCATGTTACTTGCTAGACCGTGTGTAGGCCCTGTGAGTTTGGGGGACCAGGCATAACGGACCAACGAAGAGCAGGAGTTGCTCTTAGAGTTAGTTGGGAATGGATACGTCTTGTCGATGCTAATCGTGCGTGGCGAGATCTTCTAGGGGGCATTGAGCGAGCGGTGGTTGCATTGTTCAGGGCGGCCACAATGTCGGTCCTTGGTAGTGGTGAGCCCACGTTAATAACATATAGGCCCTTAGTCGAGTTTTGGTGATTAATGACTACACAAGATTATTGTGACTAACGTGTATTTTGCATGACATCTTATGCTCTAAGGTGTTTTAGGACATATTAGTGATCTTTTGAGTATAGGGATAACTGCAAGTAATAAAACTTCAATCCCTCTTAATAGCACGACATCTTATACTCAAATTGAAGTTCAAAAGAAATTAAAAAAGAAGCATCCTTCATTCAATTAATGTGAGTTGTTGTTGTTTTCTTTGAAATAGATGCTGGAGGGTCCCACGATTCCATTTGCACTTTTCTCATAAATACAAAACTGAATTTCTCCATAAAATGCCATTAGCTCTTTATATGCATTGTCATTAATTCACCAAAACCTACTAATATGATTGATGAACTTACAATCTCCCCATTTTTAGTGACCGATGACAACACATATAAGGCTCACAATAAAGCATATAAGAAAGACTAATGTGAAATAATGTATATGACAAGATCCCCCTAAATTTGTGCATATATGTTTTTAATCAACAAATGACATGACAAGCCACTTATGCACAATTTTGGTAAAAGTGTGAAAAACAAAGCATATACATGCTTTCGTGGAAGTTCAAATAGTGTCACATATAGTATATGTGATAACATGTATATCACACAATAAGAATAAAAAGAATATCAAGCACCATCGCAAATAGAATCAACAAGGTATAAATGACGTGATGTAGAGTAGCTGTCATAGCCCTCGATTTCATAACAACACTAGAAAGACACCGACGCGGTGTTGTCGTGCCACCCTTTTGTTGGCTTGTCTGGACACTGAAACCTATATATCATGTTCTTACGCTCTTAGTTAATCTACTTTTAAAGTGTCTAATTTAGATCCTGATTGTAATTAAGTAGCATTGTTATGTAGGCAATAGATTGATAAAGGAGAAATAGTCCCCTCTGATTCTCGGTTACTTCTTTTGCTGCAGTTGCCTGCTTGTGAGTTTTCTCGAGGCTCAATATAGATGATTTTGAAACCTGCGTTCTTCATCTTCACATACTTTCTGATATATCTTGTATACCTGTTGATCCTGAGATGTTCCAAGCCTTATATCATGTTAGATTACACACATGCAAGTTCATAATTTCAGATTATGGCATGGCAAAGTTTAGAAACAAATGCTCAGAGTTTGATTGATATATTTGGCATAAAAGAATGCCAAAATGGGCTTGACACTGAACGAAAGCTGTAGAGTATTGCAGCTTTTGAATTTCCAAAGGAAGTGAATTGCTCATTGGAAAAAAAGGATGTCCATTATAGCCAGAACTGGCAACTCTTCAATGTATAAAGTTAAAGCAACAACAGATAGAAGGGTTCATAGGTTTAGATGAAACAAATGTTTGACAGCACAAGTGCGTACCGGTTCCCACCAAAGCTACATTACCAAAATCAAATTCAGTTGGAATCTAAGGAATGGGAAAGTAGCACTGCTACTTATTGGAGAATGGAGAGATAAATTAGAGTAGATTATGGATGAATAGCTTTATATCCATCGGATCGAATGAATAAGGCAGATATGATTTTGAATAAAATAGAGAAAGATCACTCACGATGACTCATTGAAACTGCAAGTGAACCAAAGATGGTATTGCTTATTTTTATGAGTCGTTTGTCATAACAATTACATGGGTTTACTCAAAAAAGTTACAATGATGTAATGAACAGCTCATCAAGAGAATGTGGAATGAACTCGCTCAATGATTCCTGGATAAGTTGCTGAAAAAGAAAGAAAAAAGATCAAGAAATAGTCATTAAGCTTTATACTATTTTATGGCGGCAAGGACAAGCTGTAAAATTGAAAACTTGTTTCCAAATTGGCCTTTTAAGTTTAGTCTGTTTGTACAGTAAAATTGTAAAGAATTATCTAGCAGTTTCAGTTAATCTAATTGGAGAGATCTAATAAGATATATCTGATAGGGAGTAGGGTTGAAACCAACAATGATATAGCAGTTTATAACTAGTGAAATGAAATTTAGAAATGCCCTTCAGAACTTACGATGTCACTTCCACCAAATCGCCAAGTTCTAAAAGGATGTATCCACTTAAATAATGTCATCACACATCAGAAGAACAAGAGTCACTTAAATGATCTCATTTGCAACTGATTTAACCTTTCATTTTCTTGTGGTATGGGCCCACCTAATCTTGATATGCAAGAATCCTAAATGAGGGTATAGTAGGATATTTTTGCTAATTTGATAGAAGATAATGAAATGTCATGCTCGAATAATATTTGAGAAATGCTATTCTATATTAAAAAAACTAAATTACTAATGCAAAAAACTGTGGATGGCTATAAAATATTAAGAAAATCACAAAGAACTAAGATAACTTGAAGGGGAAATCTCATTTCAGAATATGCATTTGATATTTTTAAAAAACAGTAGCAGAGGAAATATCTATTAGAAGTTTAGAACATAGGCTATGAGGAGGTTTCTCTTTCTTGTAGCGTTGCTAAAGGAGCAGAAGGTCAAATTCGTATTGCAAAAACTTGGACAATCTTTACGAGACGAAATTTGCAAAATGTTAAGTACTCCTAATTTTAGAGAAATTAGGAAAAATACAAAATACACATATATCCTTTCTTTATTTTCTAATTAGACGTTATCAACTACTCCCTCCGTCCCTAAATATGTGTCGCTGGCATAGGTGCAGGCTCACCACGCAAAGTGGTCGGCGCTTGTAGCAGTTTTATCCCTTCCCCGGTTCCCCTTATACAACTGCTACTGGCAAATGCTAATAAAAAAATTAAGAAAGTGTTCGTTTGTGTGGCACGCCTCCTGCTTTTAATCCAAGATAGAGCATTAAATGACCTGTCCATTGTACGCAACCTACAGCCGGTGAATACTACTCTGTACTTTTTAGGGGCGTCTGCCACTTTTGTCAACTTGCTTAATTCCTGAGCCAAAACCAATAAAGACACACATTAAGGGACGGAGGAAGTATGTGATACGAAGATTGGTTGATAAATGACAAGTATAATAGTATAATATATATCAAATTTCTGCTACAATAATTTGATGCAAAACTATCTCACATCCATTAAAATCCCTCATATTTGGTTATATTCATAAATATTTATTGCTCTAATTACAGGACAGATAGTTAAAGGATCACGCAAAAATAAAATCAAGAAGTTAAAGGATCAGGAAGGAAATTGGTGTGATGATCCTAGACAGATGCAGCGTATGGCATCCGAGTTTTTCAGTGATCTCTACACAGCTGATCCAAATGTTGTGCCTGATGAGCTCATTAACCTCATTGAGCCGAAGATTACGGACAACATGAATCATGATCTGTGCCAGGAATTTTCTGTAGAAGAGATAGCTGATGCTTTATTCAGATGGGTCCGTTAAAGGCCCCGGGCCCTGATGGTTTCCCGGCAAGATTTTTTCAGAGGCATTGGGAGGTAGTCAAGGAGGATGTGGTTGCTGCTGTTAAAGGGTTTTTCAGGGATGGTTATCTTCCTCGAGGGGTAAACGATACATCTATTGTTCTTATTCCAAAAAGTTCAGATCCTATGGAGCTTAAAGATTTTAGGCTGATTAGCCTTTGTAATGTGATTTACAAGGTTATCTCGAAATGTTTGGTTAATCGGCTCAGACCTTTTTTAGACAGCATCATCTCTGAGGAGCAGAGCGTGTTTGTGCCAGGTAGATTAATTACTGACAATGCTTTAATCGCGTTTGAATGTGTGCATGCTATTCAGGAAGACAGAGGCAAGGATTTTTGTGCGTATAAGCTAGATTTGTCGAAGGTGTATGACTGGGTGGATTGGGGATTTTTACAAAGCTTGATGGAGAAGCTGGGCTTTCAAAGTCGATGGGTGCAATGGATCATGTCTTGTGTTTCCTCTGTACGCTATTCGGTTCGCTTCAATGGGTTGCCATCGCAGCCCTTCTCCCCTACACGTGGTCTATGACAAGGTGATCCGCTTTCACCATACTTATTCTTGCTTGTGGCTGACGGTTTATCTACACTTTTGAAGCACAATGAGCAACTAGGAAATATTGATGGAGTTAAAGTGTGCCGGAGGGCACCAAGTGTGTCTCATTTGCTATTCACGGATGATAGCCTTTTATTCTTCAGAGCCAATGTGCAACAGACGCTGGTTGTTAAGAATGTTATCTCTACTTTCGAGCGATGTTCAGGTCAGCTTCTCAGTCCAAACAAGTGCTCCCTGTTAATTAATGAGAACTATGATCAGCAGAATGCAGATCAAGCGCGCCTAACACTAGGGGTGGAAAAACTGGATTTTGAAGCAAAATATTTGGGCCTCCCGACCCCGTACGGAAGGGTCCGGCGAGGACTATTTCAACCCCTGGAGGAACGTTTTCATAAGAGGATGTTAGCGTGGAAGAAAAAATTCTTGTCTGCTGCAGGGAAGGAAGTTTTGATAAAATCGGTTGCCCAGGTGAAAGTCCCTAGTTTGGTTTTGGCTAATTGATGAAACCTAAGTACTAATCACATGTGCTTAAGTATTGATAGCAAAAGGTGATTGGTACGCTCCTAAGTTATGGCAAGATGCATGTTGATCATGATGACTTGGTGCCATGCTTGGAGAAGAAGAGGAGATGGAGTGCAATCCTATGGAGCTCAAGGCAAAGGTATATGCAGGATTTGCTTTTAGTGATCAAGACACCATAGAGGGTGTGATCACACTTAGGATTGATAGCCGTATTATTAAGAGGGGAATTTACGGGGCTATTGATCACTTAAGTGCCACTAGATGAGGATTCATTTGCATATGCATTTAGATCTAGTGGAGGGCTAACTTATCGCCTCGAAAATGATTGTGAAAATGCTAGCACACATGCACATGGTGATGTACACTTGGTGATGTTAGCACATTTGCGAAGACGGTGGTGTTTGAGCGGTAGAGGGGGGTTTGGGTTCCTCTCTCCCTCTCGCCGAGCTTGCGAGGTGGGATTTGGCGCTTCTGTGAAAGTGAGCGCGCGCACCGGCGCGTCCGGTCAAGCTCCAGAGAAGTTGCGAAATACGCAAGGTAGATCGGACGCGTCCGGTCGTGTGTGAGTGCTTACTGGAATCGACTGGACGCTGGCACTGTGGCGTTCGGTCAGTTCAAGCAGCGCATCCGGTCGCGTGGTCAGCAATGCGAATCAGTGGCGACCGGACGCTGTGACCGCGTCCGGTCAGTTCGACCGACGCGTCCGGTCAGTACGCAGGCAGCAGCAACTTGTTCCTAATGGCTCTATTCTCTGGGGCTGCTTATAAATACTTGTTGGTCGGCTCCTAGAGGGAATCTCTTGGATATTTTGACATTCTAATATCCTCTTGAGCTGAGCATACTCCCTCCCACTCATCTCTCTTGCTTGATTGACAAATCAAAGTGAGTTTGAGTGATCTTAAGTGCATTTGCTTGTGAGTTTGCATCTAGTTGGCACTTGAGTGAGCATTGGCTGCGGGATTCTTGTTACTCTTGGTGGTTGCCGCCACCTAGACGGCTTGGAGGCAGCGGAGGAGTTGTGGCAAGAGTGGTGCTTATTCTTGGCCACCTCCCGGTGATTTGTGAGGGGTGTTGTGCCTTTCCCGGCGGAGCGTCAAAGACAACTATAGTAAATTGCTCGTGTTATTGAGTTACCTCACTTGCAGTAGGTTCTTGCAGTGCTCTTGGGGAGCTTGGCTTTGGATTGCCAATTATCCGGTGAACCACGAAGTAGTGGTCGACACAACGGGGACGTAGCGTGCCGGCAAGCACGTGAACCTCGGGAGAAAAATTGTGTGTCACCTTTGTGATAGATTTCTTGAATTTCTTCTGGTGATTGGTCCTCATATTGTTGTGATTGGTTCATTCCTCGACGCGGCGGTATAAAGATCACATACCTCTCTTTTACATTTCGCAAACTAGTTGTAACATGTTCTTTAGTGTAATTAGTTTTGAGAGCTTGTTTTATCTTTGCTAGTGTAGCTTGTCACCTAGTTGAGCTCTTTAGTGTAGCTAGCTTATGAGAGCTCGTAGTGACTTAGCCTTTGTGTGTTATAGTGATCATAGTTACTAGAATTGTTGGGTAGATGGCTTGCGATCCTTGTAAAGCTAGAGCAAATTCACATTTCGCCATTTGTTATATTAACCTTTTGCTCTAGTGAGTTTGTAGAATTTGTAATAGGCTATTAACCCCCCCTCTAGCCATATTAGGACTTTTCACCAGGCCTTGCCTATTTATGTTATGAGTGTCTTCAAATTGCCTCTTACATTGTGTGATGAGCTCATGAAGCAAATACGTGCTTTCTGGTGGGGTGCTGAAAATGGAAGAAGGAAGATGCAATGGATCCCGTGGGAGAAAATGTTAATGCCAAAGGGATTTGGTGGAATGGGGTTCAGGGACCTGAGACTTGTTAATCAAGCGATGCTCGCCCGCCAAGCATGGAGATTGTTAGCTTTCCCTGATAGCCTTTGTGCTAGAGTTCTTAAAGCAAAATACTTTCCTGAGGGCAAATTGCTAGACATGGTTCCTGCAGCAGAGGCATCCCAGACGTGGAGAGCAATTGAGTACGGACTGGAATTGTTGAAGCTCGGTGTTATCAAGAGGGAGGATAGGTGATGGTCAATCAACTCAAATTTGGCGTGACAATTGGCTGCTGAGAGGCCATGGCCTGAAACCAATTGGTCCAAAGCGAGCATGCAGAATGCGCTGGGTGCACCACCTGATCGATAATGGTACTTGGGATGAAACAGCCATGCGTAGGTATTTTTATCCTTGTGATGCTTCAGAGATTTTTAAGATCAAGTTACTTCCATCTAGTACTCCTGATTTTGTTGCTTGACATTATGAGAAAAATGGCTTATTCTATGTCCGAAGTGCATATAGGCTTGTTGTCTGGAACCAGCATGGTGTCGGTCAGATCGGTAGCAGCTCAGTTTCAGAGCAGGGTCGGGTGGCATGGAAGAAGGTATGGAGTGTTAAAGTCCCCTCTAAGGTTAATGTTTTTATCTAGAAAATTGTCAACAATGGTTTGCCTACTTGTGTCAATAAGAAGTATCATCATCTTGAGCAAGAGGATATTTGTGAGTTGTGTGGATTGCAAGCTGAAGATGCCTACCATGCAGTCATCAGATGCCCTCATGCTGCTGCACTTTGGTTGGCAACGAGAGACCACTGCTCGCTGCCTCCTGAGCAGGATCTCATTTGGTCAGGGCCAGAGTGGCTGCTACAGATTGTTCTCAACTATCCTATGGAGGTATTGGCCAGCTTCTTTTTGCTTCTCTGGCACACTTGGAACATTCGGAATAAAATTAAACATGAGGGGGCTTCAGTTTGCATTGGGAGCTCTGTTATTTTCTTGAACCGTTATATGCACTCACTGTTCACTATCCGGCAACAGGGAGACCCTCTAGATAACAAAGGCAAACGTAGTTTGATTCCGAGCATGTGTAAAAGGAAGGATCCGGCAGTGAACCAGGTTAAGAAGAAATGGTGTCCCCCGCCCCTGTGTACTTTCAAAATCAATGTTGATGCTGCTTTCAACTTGCAGTCAGGTGAAGCTGCGATTGGAGTGGTAATTAGAGATTGGGTCGGAAACTTGAAACTAACTGCCTGGCGTGTCATATTCCATTGTAGGGATGCCGAGGAAGCTGAAGCGCGTGCTTGCCTGGAAGGTGTTCATCTGGCGCATAGATGGCCGGAGGTCCCGATGATTCTGGAATCAGATTGTCATTCGGTGGTCACCAAACTCAATGAGAGCACCCGTGATCGTTCGTCGATTTGGCAACTCATTGAAGAGGCGCGTGAGGTTGGGGGGGCAACTTAGTAGAATTCAATTTTCTCAGATTAGTAGAGTCCAGAATAATTTGGCGCAATTTGCTATTAGGTCTAGGGAGTGTCAGGTGTTTTTTTTCTTGTTGTCCAGAGTGGATTGCCACTCTCTCTTGTAAAGACATTGCTTAAATTTTAATAAAGTTGTTGTTTCACAAAAAAAAATTACAGGACAGAGAGAGTATGACGTAGATAAAAAACACAATTCAATTAATACTCAAGCATACTTAGGCTTTGTTTGGATGCCCACGTATCAATCTCAATCCATGTGTGTTGGAGTAAGTTAGTGTGGAATTTAAACTTAATTCTACACCAACCCACCCACCACATATAGATTGAGGTGAATACATGTGCATCTAAATAAGCTCTTATGTGGAGCCTCTGTCAGGCCGCACACATGCTGCATGCATGAACCAGTTGAAGAATTGAAGTCTGAAACCTAATTTGACGAAAAAGGCGGCGATTAACTTACAAACTCAAACAATTCGTCTCATTAACGACTTTATTACATGTACCAGGATACAGAACAAGAATGCATCTTAATTATACATGTGCAAAAAAATTGAACAACGAAATATACTAGCAGAAATGTAAAATAACATGAATACAGTTCTCAATTTTCTCATATCATGTTCTTGTACTTTCCCTTTTCTTCGCTGTTTTCCCTGTTTATATAATCTGGGCAATCCCAGCATGTCTTTTGATTTACAAGCTGGCGCGCTGCTTTTGTTTGATGACAGGCACGTGGCCCTTGTGCTGCAAGCACACCACAGTCTCGTACAGGCTCTTCCTCAGCGGAGTGAACTCCAAGCCCTGGTCCCTGAGCCTCTGGTTGGAGAACCTGTACGGCTTTGCCATTGGCTTGCCGTCGTCTTCGCACCTGCATCGCTGTAGCTATGGAAGCCGAGTGAGTACATGTTAGTGGTTGGAGAACCGAGTGAGTTCTTCAATGGGCGTTTGGATCGGTATTCACCAATTATCGTCCATCTTTGTAATTTTATAAACTGTACTTCTGCTTAATCAAAACACTTTTCCTATATTTCAGGTGCTTGAATTTTATAACGATTTCAGGCAACACTCTTGTACCACCAGCTAGTACAAGTAGATTATCATTGTTGTATTTGTGATTTTGTCTAACAGGTTTTTTTTTATTTTCGGAACCGAAAATTGCAAATTATGCCTATAAAAATTGCTACGAACAAAAACTGTAATTTTAATATAAAATATATGCAATAATCGTTGCTTGAAAGGAAACTAAAATTCATGCACCTAAATTTTAGCGAGTCCCATATCATCGCTTTCAAATAGATGTCCAACCACCTCTCCGGCTCATCTCCCTCCATCAACCTCAGGATCATATGACGATGTTGAAGCTTGGGGTGGGCAGATACCATACAGGCCGGGCTCCCCGTATCACCCCCGACAACAGTACCGGAACAAGGTGAAGAGTATCTCTGGTGGCCCAGCAACTGATCTTCAAAGATGGCATAATCTCAACTTCCCCTAGAGGCTAGAGATTTGATGTGATGAACAGATGAGAGAAACGCCTCCACATGAGGTAGATCGAGCTAGGCAGGCAGCAGGCGCAGGCTTGCCGTAGAGGTAAATTAGGAAACCGCTAGCTGCCATGGGTGCTAGCTAACAGGAGAACAGCACTGGGGATCAGGATAAATAAATAAACGTAGACGGCAGCGCAGGATCAGGAGAAGACGGCCGGACGATCGTGGTCACCACGAAGTCGTTTTCATTCGGGATCATGATGCGTAGAACTTGGTGTATTCATGCTATTTTTCATTTCTACAAGCGTTCTTGGCTTCTTCTTCTTCTTCTTCTTCTTCTTCTTCTTCTTCTTCTTCTTCTTCTTCTTCAGTTGTACAATTATGATACTGTATCACGCCATATGTAACAGTCGTTAATGTTACAAATTGTTTGAGTGCATGTATAAGTTAATTGCTCATCTTTCTCACTAAACTAGGTTTCGGGGGTGAACAGGTTCGATACAGGTTTGGAGTTGTCCATTCCCATTCACGTGTGAGGTCCGATACACTCCACGTGAAAGTTTGCCTTGCCGATTGATTCTAGCTCTAGAGATGGTAATGGTCCCCAATTCCTGATTTCGCAAGGGGTTGTCTTATATCAGGTAACGCAGATGGACCAATTTAGGGCCTGTTTGGGATTGTTCTACTCCGGTTTTTCTTAGCTCTGCTCCATCAGCTCCACCATGAAGCAACTCTACTCTGGATGAAAGATGAGTAATTAACTTATATACTCAAACAATTCATCACATTATCGACTTTACATGTACCATGAGTCCATGATATAGAAGAAGAATGCATCTTAATTATACAACTGTAGAAAATTTTGAACGACGAAATACGGTAGAAGAAAAGTAAAATAACATGAAATACACTAAGTTCTCAAATTTCTTATGTCGTCTTCTTGTACTTCATTCCCCTTTTCTGTGTTGTTTTCCCTGTTTATATTATAATCTGGGAAATCCCGGCATGTCCACTGATTTAGGCCGTGTTTAGATGCCCAAAAAGAGATAAAATTTTTTGCATAGTAACTGTCATATCGAATCTTCGGACGTATGCATGGAGCATTAAATGTAGGTAAAAAAATAACTAATTATACAATTTGTCTGTAAATGTCGAGACGAATCTTTTGAGCCTAGTTAGTCCATAGTTAAACAAATTTTGCCAAATAACAACGAAAAGTGCTACATGAATTTTTTTCCAAAAATTTTCACAACTAAACGGGGCCTTACAAGCACGCGCGCTGTTTTTGTTTGATGACAGGCAGGTGGCCCATCTGCTGTAGGCACACCACGGTCTCGTACAAGCTCTTCCTCAGCGGAGTGAACTCCAAGCCCAGGTCCCTGAGCCTCTGGTTGGAGAACCTGTACGGCTTCACCATTGGCTTGCCGTCGTCTTCGCACCTGCATCACAGAGAGATTGTCAGAGCCAGCAACGCATCGACACGACAGCTCCAAACAGAGCTGATCGCTCGGCGGCGGCGACGACGGCAGAGGAGGAGGGGCTCTGTGCTTACTTGGCCGTGACGGGGTACTTCGGGAAGAGGTCCCTGAGCATGGCCATGAGCTGGGCGCGGTGCAGCACGGCGCCGATGCAGAGGTACCGGCCGCGCGCGGCGGGGCGCTCGTAGACAAGGATGTGCGCGCGCGCGACGTCGCGGATGTCGACGTAGGCGGCGACGGCGTTGGGGTAGGACCGCTTGGTGCCCATGACGTAGCGCAAGACGTGGTGGGTGCTGACGTTGAGCGTCTGCTGCAGCATGGGGCCCACGGTAATGCACGGCACCACCACGGCCAGCTGCAGTCCCCGGGCCGCTGCCTCCTCCGTCGCCGTGATCTCTGCCATCATCTTGGCGCAGCAGTACAGGTTCTGCACGCACGCACACGGTGGCGAGTCAGGCCGGCGCAACCCGATGGGAATGGCCGGCGACCGATCGAGTCGGGTGTGTCGGCTTGCTTACGTCGGTTCGCTTGCAGAAGTCGTAGTCGCTCCAGCAGGTCTCGTCGAGGACGGCGCCGGGGCTCCGGTTGGGGTCCATGTGGACGGCGCCGTAGGAGGAGGTGAAGACGACGCGGCGCGCCCCCTCGTCCGCCGCGACGTTGATGACGTTCCTGGTGCCCTCCACCGCCACCGGCACGAGCTCCTGCAGGCGGGACGCACGCAGGCAGCGTCAGCAGAGTACACAGCGCATTGCTGCCCGTATTGTACTGTCTGTGAAAAAGAAAAAGAAAAAGAAAAAGAAAAAGAAAAAGAACGAGCAAGCAGTGAGGACGACTGACCGGGGCGTTGGAGACCGGGGAGGCGACGTGGAAGACGCCGTGACAGCCGGCGAAGGCGGCGTGGAGGGAGTCGCGGTTGAGGACGTCGGCGCGGCACAGGGTGAGGCGCTCCTTGGCGCCCTCCAGAGCCAGCAGGTGCGCGTTCTTGCTGTCCGCTGCATGTCCGCAAAGCAGAGGTGAGTACAGCAAGCTCTCTGAAGGGCAATGCAATGCAGGAGATGATGTGATGTGAGTCACTAGTCACTCACCAGGGTCCCTCGCAGTTCCCCTAACACGGTAGCCGCGCTGGAGAAGCTCCTTCACCACCCACGAGCCGATGAACCCGCCGGCGCCGGTCACGCACACCAGCTCCTGCTGCTCCTCGCCATTTTTGTTATGTTATATTATTTTGTTGGTGTTATATAAATTTATGAAGTAATGAAATAACTCCACTTTTAAATAAAAATCAATTTGAATTTGTTTAAACCTCATATCTTCGAAATTCTCAAAATTTTGTATTTATCGTTGGGACCGAATTTTTTTATACCATATTGTAAACCCTGGGTTGGATTGGATTGTTGCAATGCAATTAACAAATTCGGAAAGAAAACTTGTCTAGGCGTATTCATTCGGAGCTTTTAATGGTATAAAGCAAAGGCCTTGTTTAGTTCCCCAACTTTGGGGTTAAATTCTACTATGCAAAAAGAAGATTCATCGTCACATCAAAATAACGGCACATGCATGGAGTACTAAATGTAGATGAAATCAAAAACTAATTGCACAGTTTTTTTTTACTTTACGAGACGAACATTTTGAGCCTAATTAATCAAAGTTTGAACAATTATTATCAAATAAAAACAAAATGCTACAGTGTCACCCAGTAATTTGATCATCCCCAAATTGAGGAACTAAAAAGGCCAAAGCCAAGTGCCGATGCTTGCTGCAGCTAGTGGAACGGTTCAGTCCCGGTCTCATCGTGTGAGCCTTATAGCATCTCAGCAAAGCTTTCTCTTTTAATTTCCCAATACATATTTATCTTTTTCAAAATACATTTCTATCTCCATCTCTCTTGTCTCTTATTTTTTATGCACTACACCTTTTTCAGTCCTTGAA
This sequence comes from Saccharum hybrid cultivar R570, assembly GCA_038087645.1. Taxonomy (NCBI): domain Eukaryota; kingdom Viridiplantae; phylum Streptophyta; class Magnoliopsida; order Poales; family Poaceae; genus Saccharum; species Saccharum hybrid cultivar. The sequence continues at coordinate 26,185,982 of JAQSUU010000198.1, forward strand.
AATTTCCATGGTCGGACCTAAGAGGATGTTTGGATCACCTAGACTAAACTTTAGTTCTGATTTTAGATGCCATATAGAAAGACTAAATATGAACTAATCATAGTCTAAAAAAATTAAGAACTAACAGAGGCAAATTGATGTCTACAACTCATTAGAATTTTTTTTGTTAGTCCTTGTTTAGTTTAGCCTATTATCCCATGATGTACTAAACTTTAGTCTGTTGACCCAAACACGCCCTAAGTTTGATAGAGTATTTTAAGACGAAGGAAGTATAAAAAAATAAGTATTTAATAAATAGTTAAAATTATTAGAAAACATAAAAATGAATTGGCTCGAAATCTTAGTGAGAGGCATTTTTCTTATATCCACCGTTGACTAATAAGGCAACATGATTGTATTTTTTTATAATAGAAAATAAATTAAAACTGGTATTAGAGCGTATAACTATAAACACACTACAATAATATCGTCCATTGATCGGGATGGAATTACTCAGGACTGACCAAAGTACAACATTATATTCCACATTCTTTACCTAAGAAAAAAAGTCTCATGTGAACTTAAAATTTCTCATATATCTTATAATTATAGTATTATTTTCTTGAGCACACATTTCATTAAGACATCTCATGCACCCATTTATCTTTGTTCACATTAAGAAAAAGTATTATAAAAAATCACACGTTTATCTTTGTTGACGTTAGAAGATGTTACTCCCAACATTCTCTTTTATAAGGCACAATTTGACATAACACGGTCTTTTAAATTATACTTTGACCATATATTTATTTTATTGTATATTATTTATACTTATAAACTCATGATGGATAGTAGATTTATTGACAAATCTAACCATATCAAGTTTGTGTTATAATAATTAAAAATTATTAGTCAAATTAGTGGTCAAAAGCTTTTAAAGTTTGAATCTTGATATATGTGTCCGCCTTATAAAAGAGAATGGAGGTAGTACACAATAACATATGTTAGCGCAGATACGTCAACACATACCACGTTAAAAAAAGGATAAAGATTCATGTTGGAATCACATTGTTTTTTTGAATGGTGAAATTTGTTAGTTATTGTGTGCATTTTTAGATACTAGATGAATCCTTCGCGCGTTGCCGCGGAATTTAGAGCTGAAATTGCAACGTGAAGGATAAATACTAAAGAGGTAGGTTATTCTGGCAACTCTTCCTAGAAATATGAAGTTAAAAGTCTGTGTACAAACACATGCGTGAAAAAAATTACCATAGGCTCTTACAGATAGGTTTCTTTTCCTTAGTTCTTAGGCATATGGGGCAATTTGACATAGTGAGACTCGAACATAGATCTATCTATATCCGAACTTCTGGTACATGGTACATATATGATGAAACTGAAATATTAAATGTTTTAGAGAAGCGTTGTCAATAACTATCGAAATGTTTTCTTAGTTGCTTGTGCTACCTCCTTCAGTACCTATACCGGAGAAAAAAAGAAGAATTTTTTTGAAACAAACCGGAGAAAATAGAAGATGAAACTGACATATTTCTACCACAGAGCAAGAAGCTTAGGTGATTAGGACTTCAAATGAAAGAGGGGGAAAATGGAAACCAGGCAAGCGTGTGCGTGGATGTTAACATAGAAAATATATAAAACAAAAGGAATTTGATTAAATATTCAAAAGAAATTAATTAGATAGAGGTGAAGGAGAAGAAGATTATGGACAAACCTGATTAGAATTTCCTAAATGCAGCGGTGAGACCCAATAGGCAAATCGTAATACTCCAACCGAGGGAGGTGGAGCCATACCGAGGCGAGGATCAACGATCAACCTGTTTTGGCATTTCATGAATTCAGTATGTTTTCAGAAGAAATTAGAACTCCAATGGGGATCACAAGCAATAGGGAAAAGGTCCAAATGCAGTGGTGCGTGGGAGGGGCCGGCGATGAGGCTAAACACAACTACAGGAGATTGGAAGGAAAAAGTGATTTGCATTTTGCTGCTACATACAGTATATGAGAGTGAGAGCATCTCCAAGAATACAAAAAAAATGTACTCCTAAAGAACTGCTTTTCCCACCTTTGCAAAACATATTGGGAGACAAAAAAAAAAAAGAGAGTTGCAACTCCAATAGCTCCCCAAAATTTGTATTCCAAAACTTCATCTTGTCCTAATCTCCTCTCATGGTCAAGGCGAGCACAAGTGTCCCCGCGTCCAAGCGGGCCACTGGCTTGCCGCCGCCGGCCACCGGAAGGAGATAGCGCGGCTGACTGGCGCGCTCTTGCCCTCGCTCCTCTGCGGCTCTGCCTGAGCTCACTCACGTTCGCGACGCTGCTAGAGGCGACGGACGACACGGATGAGCACCCGCTGCCGCCCACAAGCGAAGCGGCCGTACCAACCGCCAACCGGGGCTCCTGCCGGACGACCAGTCGTGGACAGAGAAGGTGTACAGGGAGATTTTTTTATTTTTAATCCTTTTTAAAAACTATTTTTAAATCTAACATCGTTTATTTTTTTTCAAAACTAATACTTTTGGCCGCGCCTAGTCCCGTGGCGTGGCGAAATCAAGCCGCCGCGCCATGCATGGTGGCGTGGTAGGGTGTCCACCGTGGCAGCGACCAGGGGTGTTGACCGCTGACATGGCGGACGCTGCTGCGCCGCGGATCAAGGCGTGGCACTGCCGCGCTAGACCGCACGGTGCGGTAGGGCCGACTTAGTGTCGCGCCACAGGCTCCCTCCCTCTCTATGCCTTACTTCGAACAAAGTTGGACGCAAGTCCAGGCACCTGCGCCATCGCCTCCCTCCTCCCCCGTGGCCGGCCTGCTGCCGGCCCTCCCTGGGTGCCTCCCTCCCTCCTTGCCCCAAGCTTCTCCTCGGCCTCGGTCGAGGTATCAATGCTCTGAGTTGTTGTTTAAATGGTGGATTCAACTATTAGGATTGGTAGCTAAGGTTAGGAGGAAAGTATATTTGGGAGCTATGAGTATGGGTAGCTAGGGTTGGGACATCAGGGCGGAGCTGGGTGGCTTCTTCCGGAGTTGCCTTACCACCACGAGTCGCCAGGACCGGCTGATGGCCGCGGGGATCTCGGGGAATTTTGTAGGATTCAACTTTGGATTTTTTTTTATAGGACTCAACCTCTTCATTTGCTTGGATCCGGACTTATTGATGGCTGGGTTGGCGTGGCCTGAGTTGCAACGAAATGGTGTTTGGTCCAATTAGAGGTGTTTCGGTGGAAACTAAATAAGAGATGGAGAGGCAAGTGATGACGCGGAACGTTGTGGTGCAGGACAGAACTTGAAGTGGAAACTAATACGGGGGTCGTCCACAGATTTCTTATATGCGTCGGCTCAAACAAATACGGATCGGTCTCCTCAATCAACAACAACCATCGCATCTCTCGCTGGCCGGGCGAAGTGGAGGCCATGCACGCGCTGAACCGTCGCATCCGGTGATAAGGTTCGTTCTCAATCTGCAGATGGATCAGGCAGCATCCATGCTCTTCCGCTCATCGCTCTGGCTTGCCGTGCGCCGTCGCACCAGCCGTCCTCGCCCGAACCATACCGCAACGCTGCCGACCTTTGGTCTCGCACTGCCGCCTCTCTCTCTTCTCTCTGGTCGCTAGCAATCCGTCGGCCCGACCCTGAACTACGAAACCCATCACGAACCCGTGCAGTCAGGATGGATGGACAGGTGCATGCGAAGTCGAGGACCAGACCATGACGCCTGCTATTTTGCATACCTGCATGCAAATCAATCTGCTATAGACCACTCACGCATCAGCCCTCGGTTGTTCCTCCAACTGCGAGACCCAGAAAGCAACTCAGCGCATTAAGATTAAGCTACCGCCGATGCCGATCTTTGCGCGCCCTACATACATCCAGTTTTTCAGTTTCAATTTTCCACCCTCATATTTTTATAGAAACTTTTGTATGATCTTTGCCCTACGATTTAATTTTGTAATTTTCAAGTTAAACTCTTTCGATTCACCTTGCAGCTGGATTCACAAGCTGCCACCCCATCACCTTTAGTTAATTCAAAAAGGGTCGTATACGTTCTGCTTGCTCAGCTGTTAGCGACAATTCAACATGATCGCCATGCATGCAAGTACTGCTTGAGTGCTTAGGGAAAAAAAACATTTGTAAGATGGAGAGACGTAGAACAACACAAAGTATTTTGATTGTAAAAGCATAGTAGATGTTATGATATCGTTCTCAATATCTATTGAGCGTCTTATTAACGAATCATAAAAAGCTGACCTTAAATGCTTGTGTAATTAGGAGGGCAAGTTAACACTAAAAACATTCAGTTTTGAGCTTTACATTTTTCTGTGGACCTTATCCCTCCACGTGTCGTCGGTGTGTCCACATAAATTTTCTTCACCTACCCAGCTTGCTCCATGGTCCCTCGTTGCCTCCATCATCTCTGATGCCACGGTGTGGTGTCAACAACTTGAAGAGGCCAGCAACACCGCCACAGTGACACATGTGTTCAGGCTGTGTTCAGATCTGAAATTTTTTTGGAGAAAAATTCTTGTAGCACTTTCGTTGTTATTTGGTAAAATTTGTCTAACCATAGACTAACTAGACTCAAAAGATTCACCTCGACATTTACAGACAAACTATGCAATTAATTATTTTTTTACCTACATTTAATATTTCATACATGCATCCAAATATTCGATGTGATGTATAGAAGATGAAATATTTTGGGAAGTAAACAGGGCCTCAGTTGCAATCCGCGTGTCTCAACACTTCGAGTCACCCACATACGTGGACACGCCCACCAGTACACGCGTAGCACGCTCGCCTCGTGGAGTCCGCCATAGCCGGCTGGTTTGCCGTTCCCATCCCTCACCCCCTGCACTTCTCTCCCAAACTCGGTCCCTTCTCCATCTCTCTCCAAGTTGGTGCGGCTCTCATCTTCCATCTCAAGGTGTGGCCACCGGTGACTCATCTGCTTTCCTCCCTCCACCAAATCCAGCTGATGCGGCGAGCGAGCAGACAGGGTGCTGCGTCGAGGGGGCGGACGGCTCGACCAGTTGGGCGGCGCAGCAGGTTCCAGTTGATGCGGCTTTCTCCTCGGCTCCCTGCCGGCGTGGCTAAGTGTGCTACGTGCAGCATGGGGACGGGCGAGGCGCCACGGCGAGCAAGTGGACGGCTCGGCCAGGTGAGCAGCGCAGTAAGTTGGTGGCCCCTGACGCCGCACTCGGCTTCGCCTCCGCATCGAGCAACTGCACCCTCCACGTCCAGAGTCCTTCCGTGAGGACATCGTCTTCGACTTCCTCCGCCCGGCGTCATTGAAGGTCGAAGGTCCGCGTGCTGTGGCCCAGCGGCCGCGTGGCCCCACGCCCCGATGTCCCCAGCAGTCACGTCCGGATGGCCACCCCCGCGCGCCTCGCCCCAGCGGCTCCTTCTCCTTGCCCGACGACAACGGTCATCTTCCCCGCGCGCCCGTGCTCACGCCGGGGGCAAACTCACCCTGGGACCACTATCTGAGCAGGGAGCGGTGTAAATCTAAGCCGGTAGGTTCATGTGGTCCAATCTTTTGTCTGGTCGTCGAGACCTATACCGAGCCGGACCTGATTGCGGGCGGAAGAGGCGGAAGAAAAAAAAGCGGAAGAAAAACAGAAACGGCAGACAGAAAAGGAGTGGAAACAAAAAAAAACAACAGAAATTTTCCTTTTAAATATTATTTATTTATATATATATATATATATATATATATATATATTGTATTGGTCATACGAATTACGCGGAAACAACAAAAACAACAGAAATTTCCCTTTTAATATTAGGTGTATATATATATATATATATATATATATATATATATATATATATATAGATTGAATTGGTCATACGAATTACGCGGAAAAAAAAAACAACAGAAATTTTCTCTTTTAAATATTAGGTATATATAGATTGAATTGGTCATACAAATTACAAACGTCAAGCAGCCAGGCATGTCTCTCAAGCGGAGTAAGGAGCCAGACATGTCTCTCCGGTACAAAAGATATTAAGCAGTAACAAATTCCAGCTACCAAAACAGCGAGTTCCTCAAAAGAGAGAAGAAACCAATTTGGAATGGCCCAAGAGCCCCCTTCAAGGCCGAATATAATCACTGCTCGCCGTCATACCAATGGGCTTAGAACCGACCCTGAACTACGAAACCCATCACGAACCCGTGCAGTCAGGATGGACAGGTGCATGCGAAGTCGAGGACCATGACGCCTGCTATTTCGCATACCTGCATGCAAATCAATCTGCTATAGACCACTCAGCGCATCAGCCCTCGGTTGTTCCTCCAGCTGCGAGACCCGGAAAGCAACTCAGCGCATTAAGCTACCGCCGATGCCGATCTTTGCCCTACATACATCCAGTTTTTCAGTTTCAATTTTCCACCCTCATATTTTTATATAAACTTTTGTATGATCTTCGCCCTACGATTTAATTTTTTAATTTTCAAGTTAAACTCTTTCGATTCACCTTGCAGCTAGATTCACAAGCTGCCACCCATCACCTTTAGTTAATTCAAAAAGGGTCGTATACGTTCTGCTTGCTCAGCTGTTAGCGACAATTCAACATGATCGCCATGCATGCATACAAGTACTGCTTGAGTGCTTAGGAAAAAAAAACATTTGTAAGATGGAGAGACATAGAACAACACATGCTTAAACTTATATTGCCGTGAAATTATTTTTTCCCGCTACAAGGCACAGGTATTTTTCCAGTTTTACACGAAAAATAAGCAAGAGCTCAGTATGGTTCACTAGTTCTTAATACCTGCTCTGGAAGCGGTGGCGGCTGAAGTCCTGGCGCAGCTGCCGACTTCGGTGAGCTCCTCCGGCGACGCCGGGGTCGAACTCCCACACCTGCCTTCCGTGGAAGCCGTTCTCCGACCGCAGCCACGGCCCGCCACCTTCACTCACCTTCACCCTCCACGACTGCAAATACTCTGTATCGTTCGTTCCTGCTGCGACCTGCGAGCATGACGTCCTTATATAGAGAGGCCATCGGTCGTCTTAGCTTATCTCAACAGTTACTCATGATGAATTGTCGCGTCTTGAGTGAGGGATTATTGCCTTCCAGAGTTCCAGGTGTCCGGCGTCGGGTGGAGCTCCGGTCGGTCTGTCGTCTAGTTATATCTTCTTCTTCTTTTCTTTTGGTGACTGATGCAGGTGTTGTGACAGAATAAAGATACATAAACAGAGTCCAAGAGAAGTGTAACACTTCCACTGTAATAAGTACCGGTTTGAACAGTTTTCGTATCTATACCATATGTCCATTTATCGTTGCCTGAAACCGTCAGAGATCTAGACAAATTCAGTACTAATTTAATTCACAAAATGTTAACAATATGTTTGTGATATCAGAAAGTTGCATGTACGATCTACTCGCAAGTATGTTAGCGAGCATGATACTAATCATAGATTCAAACACATAAAATAGAAAGAGGGTTAGTATACCCCGCGGCACCAGAGCCGTTTCCACTGGTCAATGACATAGAGTTTATCGTTGTAGTCGTCCTGCTTGTTGCAGCGCAATATTTGGTACAGTGCCAATTGCCTTCAGAAGGATCACCGGCAAGAACTGTCTAGAAGTAGTCGTCGCAGAGAAGGAAGAACAAGTCGTAGAATTGAGCAGTCACGCCTTATGGAAGACGCTCCACAAAAACCTAATTGCGCACCGGTTTTCACCCGAGTAGATGAACTCCAAGAACGACTTTGGTTTTCGGATGCTTGCTCTCCCAAGCACCGTGCACACAGGAACCGAGATGCGGATTCTTAGGTTGCAGCAGAAGCGGTGGAATCATGTGCGCAAGAGAATAGATAGGTTTCGGAATGTGCTTCTTATTTCGCGCACTCTCGCATAAGACTAGAAGTCTCTTGGAACTCCAGCGAAGCGTCAGGTACGGGAGATGAGAAGTCCGGAAGAGAAACTCTCGTAATCACGGTAGAAATAGAAAACTCCCCTAATCAGCAGAAACTCTTGAAACTTCCGTCAACAAGGGACCCGAAACTCCTCTCTCAACTTCTTAATAGATGCACATACAGTCTACTATCTATATAAGCTGAGTCAACATCTCGTACATGACTAAAACTATATTGCACATAACATTTAATAATACGGGCCTTAGAATTTGTTTGATTTAATTTAATTAAAATAGACCAAGCACACAATTAAATCCAATAGTCATCAAAGAGGGACCCCCATCTGCCGCTTGCCTACCCGTGATCAAAATTAGATGCAGTCCTCGTGTTATCTATCCACACCACACCACATAAAGACAAAAAGAGAGTCCAGGAGAAGTGTAACACGGCTCTGTTCGCTTTGCTGATAAATCAATGTTAAAAGTACTCTTCGCTCGTTGAAAAAGTATGGTTTATAAGACAAGCGAACAAGACCGATCCACTCTAATCAGTACCAGTTTGAACAATTCTCGCATATATCATATGTCTATTTGTTGTAGTTATCTAAAACAGTTACTTCCTCCGTCCGAAAAAAGATGCAATTATGGTATGCGTGCCAGTCAAATTGACTCAAATTTGACCAAGTTTATAGCAAATAGTATTAACATTTATGTCTCCAAATAAATTTATTATAAAAATATATTCTATAACTAATTTAATGATACTTATTTTGTATCATAAACATTAGTATTTTTTATATAAATTTAGTTAAAGTTGAAACCGTTTGACTTCTCGAAAAACGAGAATTACATGTTTTTTATTGACGGAGGGAGTATCAAAGAGGGAACACCGTCCGCTACTTCTGTGATGATCAGAACTAAAATATCCCGCACCTGTTTTTACCTGCTGTTTAGCCAAGGTGGTGTGTGGGCAGTGACTGCTCACTACATAGGAGCATCTAGTATTCCACGGAATCTACACCAGTGTTGGGTCATAAGTTGGGTCTGGTGCAAACAATGGCTATCGAATGGTCATGAGCTCCATGTTTTTGGAATAGTAACCTTGGTTGCTACCGAATGGTCATAAGTTCCATGTTTTTGGCATAGTAACCTTGGGTTGGGCAATTTGAAAATCAAGAATACCGTGCATGTCATGTCCATCCAAACGTTCAATGTTAAAGCTTCATATGTTTTTTAAATCGATAGGATTCAAGATACCAGGACATTTTCTTCCTATGTTCTCTATTTCTATCCCTTGTTCGGCTGAGCTAATCAGCACGGCTTATCAGCCGTGGAACAGTATTTTTCTCTCACAGTAAATCAGCCACAGCCGGCTTATAAGTCAAAAAACAGCCTGCCCAACAGAGCCTATGTTTTTAGAGTCCTACTACTGTACTATACATTTCAAATCAAAAAAGAGAAAAAAAATGAATGATAACGTTTACCAGAGCACGTGTCTAATGAATTGGCTTCACGCGAACAGCCGAATTTAGTGACTTCCACGTGTCCGACTCCGGCTGGGGCTCCATCAGCCTGCTGTCCTAGTTACTGATGTGGAGTATTGTGCACCACACACTGTGAGACAAGAAGAATAGAGTCCAAGATAAGCGTAACACTATAACGTAGTACATATCACGTGTCGCTTCTTGATTTTTTTTGTGTGTGAACGAATTGATAATGACTATTGACTAGTACCACGTACTGTAGAATGGTAGAAAAGTTAGCGCGCTCCGCCGCGTCCACTAGCCTCACGCGCCTGTAGCCACTTAAGACTATCTGCAGTCTAAAGGATACTCTAAAATATAGAGTAAAAACTGCTGCACTAGGTACTCTAAAACGATACTCTATGTTTTCTCTCACTCTATATTTAGAGTAGTACAATACTTACTCTATAGTATGTAGTGACGGGCCCCACTAGCTAAACAAAGGAAAAAATGCTATAACTCACAAACCAAAAATCCAAATTAAATTTCGATTGCACCATTAAATTCGTCTGAATAAATCCTTCAAAACTAGATCACACATGGATATATTTAGATAAAGTGATAAGTTGGTCCCACAGTGAATAGAGTGGATAGAGGATGATATAGAGGATGGATGGGTGCGGGAGAATTGAGTATAGATGAGAGAATCTTGCTGACTAGGACGTATAGAGGATGAATATAGAGGCCCATGAGTGCGGATATCCTAAGAGGTACTCCTAGAAGATCCTTACTCTACTTATACTAATTGTGCTAAGTTGTTGCAAGATCATAAGACTGTAACTGATAATAATCTTATGACTGTTGTTCATATGATCATATCACACTTTGGTATGATCATATCTCCGCCATGGATTTCAATGATGGAGCCCACCTTGTTTGACTCATTGCCCAACTGCTGCACAAGCTCGTTCGATGTCGACGATATTGACCTTTAGTGTAAGGATCAAATTCAGATGAATAAGAAGACAATTTAGCATGCCGCATTAAAGAGGAAAGGCCACAACTACATTGTCGCTGCTTTGTGCACGCGCGGCCATGCTGAGAATGGAGCTGGGGTCGTTGTGCTCAGATCGTGCTGAGTTAGGAGCGGGGCTAGGGCTTCCCCAGGCCCGAGCTGTGCCACCACTCGACCGTTGTCGGCCATGGCCTCGTAGGCCCTTTGGGTCGTGGACGGCGGACATTTGCGCTGTACTCGCTTCTGGCCCATGTGCCACCAACTACGGACCACGCACGCCCACCCACACGCGCTGCCCGTCAGGAGGTGACACCAAGTCACTTGGGGAGCTTGGAGGCAACCTCACCCATGTGGGTGCCCACCTCATCGCCAGAAGGGTAGAGGGCAGAGGGTAGAGGGGAAGGCGGAAGGGCTAGCGGCGACGACGGAGTGGTGATTTGGGAGACACCGATGGTGGCCCCACGCAAGGTAGGGGGAGGAGGCGAGGTTGCAAATGGGTGAGGATTGAGGAGGTGCTGGACTTACTTCCATCAGAGGTGTAGGGCGTGGAAGAGGAGCATGCGGCTCACGACGGAAGCCAACCAAGGGGGACACAAGACGGAGGAGCGAGGTTGAGGAAGAGAGCGGCGCATGACGGAGGAGCAAGGAGAGATGGTTCCTTCTTTTTTCACGGTGCCTTGATTGATTGATTGATGATTGATTCTTCTTTCCTTTTATGCTGTGGATGATGAGGGGATTCAGGGAGAGGGAGCGCTTCGAGCCAGGAGCGAGGCGTGGGTGAAAGCTCTATGTTTGGTGTTGGTAATTAGTGATAATGCCCAAGTGCTAATCATGTGCTTAAGATTGTATGTAGCAAAGGATGATTAGCACATAGCATGGTGAAGTATGATGATCAAGTGTGGATGATGAAGTGCTTACCATGGTGATGAAGGAGGAACAAGGTGCAACCCTATGGAGCTCAAGGCAAAGGTATTTTGCTAGGGTTTTGTCGATGAAATCTGGTCGGCAGTCTACTGAGGGGTATGCCCAAGGTAGTAATTTATCGGTAGACAGGTGCGCAAGCTACGAACTAGATGGTGACGCAAGACACGACAAGGTTTTTATCCAGGTTCGGCCGTCGTGAGGGCGTAATACCTATGTCCTGCGTCTGATTTGTATTGCTATGTACGATGAGATGTCTTTTAAGGGGGTCCCCTGCCCTCCTTATATAGTTCGGGGAGCAGGGTTACAAATTTGGAAACTAATCCTGCTCGGTTACAATTGCCATAGCTGGCTAGATAAGGATTCCTATTCTAACCGACCAGGATCTTGCTTGATCTCTAAGTTTGCTTTCCTTCCTTGCGTGGGACGTCGAGCAGATCGACTGGGCCACGCGTCATCTTCTGGTGTGCCGGGCCATCTGGTCTGGGCCAGCCCAAGTCTAGTCGTAAGGGTGTAGGGGTTAATACCCCCACAGGTTTGCTTTTGGTGATCAAGACACCTAGTGGGTGTGATCACATTTAGGTTTAGTAGCTGTACTATGAAGAGGGGAAATGACGTATCATTTCATGTCCCGCATGTGCCTCTAGCTGACATTTCATTGAGCATATGCATTTGGATAGAGCTAATAACGCTGAAAGCATCTAGGCCTCGAGAGTTGGTTTTGGCAATTGATGACAACACATTATTACCATGACTAACGTGTGTTTTGCAGAAACTTTGATAAGTTAGGTCATGGGGTTGATAACTGCTTTGGGTACTATGGTATTCATGCCCCTTGATGGAAATCGTTTCGGTTTTCAAAGGATCAACGACAAGATTAAGAACGGTTAGTTTCGGATGTCAAGGTGTTGAGTTACATTCGGAATAGTCGTTAGGATCTTCGCTTTTTTCCTTTGGCCGTACTATAAAGGGGGGCATGAGCGAGTAGCTTGACCTAGGTGAGTCTTTTTGTTTAGGTGTGGTGCACACTTGTCAAACTTAGCACTAGGTAGCTCAGGAAAAGCTCAAAGTTCAGTTGGAAGCAACTTGGTTCAAGTTGTGTCGCATTTCGAAGTCATTTGAGCCATTTTCCCTTGATCGGACGCGGTCTCTGTCTCGACCGGACGCGTCCGGTCAGTACTAACAGTTACTGCATTTCAGCTCGATTGACCGGACATGGTTCTTGCGAGGACCGGATGCGGTGATCGTACTGACACGTGTCTCAGAGGGTAAAACATCTAATCAGACACGACTGGGAAGTGATCGGACGCGTCCGGTCATGTTCCAGTAAGGTACATTGCTGACCTGACGCGTCCGGTCATCTCTGATCGGACGCGATCGAGCATCAGGTCAAAGTACAGTAAGGACCTTGCACGACCGGACGCGTCCGGTCACCCCTGATCGGCGCGTCCGGTCACTCAGCGGTGTTGTTCAGATTTTTGACCGTTACGTTCGACCGGCGTGTTCGGTCAGTGCGTATTTTGCTGAGTTGGCAGGTAACGGTTGGATTTGACTATGGGGTGTATAAATACATCCCCTCACCTCTTTTAGAGGTCTTTTGCTCATTTGTTCAGCTGAGAAATACCTTTCAAGTGCAAGGAAGTGCAAGAGCTCTAGTGAGGGTAGTGATTTGAGAATCAAAGTTTGAGAATCCCTCATTAGTGACTAGGGAGTAGCAAGTGTGCATCCATCTTCTCATTAGGCTTGTTGTGGTCAAGTGAGAGTTCTAGCTTGTTACTCTTGGTGATCGCCATCACCTAGACGGGTTGGTGGTGATTGGGAGTTTGGTGATCATCCGGCGGAGCTTGTGGATGACCCAACCCATCTTGTGTGCGGTTTTGGACGATTTACCGTGATGGAGTGTCGAAGAATCAGCCCGTAGAGAGCACTTGATCCTTGCACGGATTAAGGGGGAGCTACACCCTTGCGCGGGTGCTCCAACGTGGACTAGTGGGGAGTGGCGACTCTCCGATACCTCGGGAAAACATCGCCGTGTTCTTAACCCTTACTTTCAAGCATTTATTTTCTTGTATTACTTTCATTGCTTAGTTTACTTTCCTAGATTTGCCATGCTAGACTAGGATTGGAACTTAGGGTGTAAAACTTTTTACCGGTAGAATCACAAGGAACACAAGTAGGCACTAGGGGTGAACTTTGGCTTGTAGGATTTAATTCTTGCAATTAATTTTTAGAAAAACTCAATTCACCCCCCTCTTGGGCATCTTGATCCTTTCAATTGGTATCAGAGCCGAGTTGCTCCTAATTTAGGCTTCACCGCCTAGAGCAAGATGTCTAATGGGGAAGGACCACCTCCCATCTTTGAGGGAGATGATTTTCCATATTGAAAAATCCGCATGGAGGCGTACCTCGAAGCCATAGATGTTATGTGTCTTAGAGCCAACACCGAAGGGCTTCCCGCTATCAAGGATTCCGCCAACCCAAGTGGTGACGAGAAGTACGACCGGTGGAATGCAAAGGCAAAAAATGCACTCTACCGGGGCCTAGGCAAGGATATCTTCAATTATGTGCGTAATGCAAAAAACGCTCATGAATTGTGGAAAAACCTTTGTGCTCTCCATGAGGGAACTAAGAGTGAGCATGAAGAACGCTATCATATTGCTTTAAAGAAAATTAATTCTTTTGAGATACTTCCTAAAGAAAGTGCTAATGACATGTACAGTCGATTGAATGTTCTTGTAGAGGATCTCAATGCTCTTGGGCTCACTCAAATGAGTCAATCGAATGTTGCAAGGAGGATCTTGAGCGTTCTTCCCATTGAGAAGTATGGTCACATTGTCACCGTGCTTCATCAAAGTGACCTTTCCACCGCAACACCGACACAAGTATTGGGAAAGATCAATGCACATGAGATGTACATGCACATCACTCCGGAAAGAGGGCTCATCATCTTCTAAGAAGAAGGGCTTGGCCTTCAAAGCTAGCCATGACAAAAAAAAGAAGAAGGGCCAAGCCATGATGGTGTAAGAAAGCTCAAGTGAAAGTGATATTGATGATGCATCACTTGCACTCATGGTGAGAAAGACCACCAAGATGCTAAAGAAGCTCAACAAGAGTGGCATCAAGTTCGATGGCAAGAAGAAGAAGTTCTTCACAAGTAGCAAAAGAAAGCCTATATCCGAGATGGATTGCTACAATTGTGGTGAACTTGGCCACTTAGCTCATCAATGCCCGAAGCCTCCAAAAGACAAGTATAAGAACAAGAACAAGGGCAAGAAAAATGATTCAAGTGATGAAGAAGATGAGAAGAAGAAGAACAAGCCATACAAGGAGAAGGATGGTAAGAGAAAAGAATTTTACAAGAAGAAGAAGGGAGGCAAAGCCTACATTGTTGGTGATTGGCTCACCGACATTGAGTCATCATGTGAGTCCTCCGGTGATAAGAGCGATGATGAGAAAGAGAAGGTCGCCGCATTTGTGATTGGGCCATCATCGTCTTCACTGACATCTTCATCACCACCTTCACCGCCACCTTCACCATCATCGTCCACTACTCACCTATGCCTTATGGCTAAGGATGAACGAAAGGTACAAAACAATGATAGTGATGATGATGATAGTGATAGTGATGATGAATATGATGCACCTTCTTATGATGAACTTGTAAAATTATTGAAAAAATACTCTAAAGTCATAAGAAGAACTAGAAATGAAAATGATGAGCTCCAAAATGAAAATGACTCACTTTCATCTAAGCTTGAAAATGCATAAAAGACTAGTGATGAGCTCAAAGATCAAAATGAAATTATGTCTTCTACTCTCAAGGAGCTCAAAACTTCTAACAAAGAGTTTAGAGATGAACATGATAAACTTGAGAAGAAGCATGATGAGCTCAACACTAGGCACAACTCGCTAAAAGACAAATACACTACATTGAAAATCAATTATGATAGTCTTGTTGTTGCTAATGAGCTTTCTCTTCAGACACATGATGCTACTAACCAAGTTGTTAAGATTGATATAGCTACATCATGTGATGACTTGATCATTGAGAGCATTGAGCAAGGCTCTAGTGGCAAAGGCAAGAGTGTGGTTGAGTCCGACAACAATGATGATTATGCCAAGCTCAAGAGTGAAAATGAGATGCTTACAAATGAGAACAAGAAGCTAAAAGGGTTGATGGCTCTTGAAAAGCAAACATCAAATGAGTCACTTATTAAAGAGAACAAAAAGCTCAAGCTAGAGAAAGAGCATCTCAAGATCGGCCTAAGCAAGTTCTGTGGCAGAACCGCCTAATTTAATGTCATCCCAAGAGTACTTATCTTCCATTAGACACTAAGTACCCAAGAGAGAGCACTAAACTCTGCGATTCCGTCGAGCACACCCAACGGGAGAACTCGAAAGTCCACATTTTACCTCAGGATCATAAATGAGAGATAAAGCTTATAACAACTTTACCATTTCATATATCACTTTTAGTACAACATCAGAGTAATTCATTATTTGATTATAATAGCGGAATATAAAATATTATCAAAGTTCAGCGGAAATGAAACCATTTGATGATGAGTTAAAATTATCATGATGAACATTTATATACAGCAAATGATAACAGGTGGTAAATCTTTCCCTTGTGAAACATTTTTGGTGAGAGTTATAAATCAACCCTACATCCGCAACGTAAAGGAAATCCCCACTGAGCCCACCAGGAGGTTTCCACACACAACTGTCAGCTTCAAACACCTGTTACCTGCAACAGGGTAGAACAAACCCTGAGTACTCAATTGTACTCCGCAAGACTTACCCGTCAGAAGAAAAGACTCCAAGGGTATGCAAGGCTATCTGGCTTGTGGGTTATTGCAACTGCAGGAAGCATTACTAAAGGTGCATCCTTATATTTACTTTTTATTAGCAGTTATCAGTAGTGTATTAACCAACCATTCTAGGTAAGCACCTGTTCTACTTTCAAGCAAAGGTTGAGCCATCAGAACCAATTTTTCCATCTTTCGTCTTTCATCTTTCATTTCTTACTACGGTGCTAGAGTGCAGTCAAGTCGTACCGTCACGTAGAAACGGCGATTCGCGAATCAATGTGCCCAGCTGGGTACCCCGAAAAACACACGCCTCGCTTGTACCCCAGGCACAAGCAAGACCAACCCGTTCCCCTCCTGTCACAGGTTTCCAGGTCCCCGTCCAAACTTGGACTCCTAGCTCCCGTACTTGAGGCCCGGCCTCAATACGGTGCTAAGACCTCCACCTATCCCCGCCTCCAATCAGTCGGTCCGGAAAGAGCCGGAGCCCATGACAAGAGAGTAACAAGTCTTCCTAGCCCCCATCCGCTAGTATATGCTCGGGATAATAAATCTGTGACTTGACCGGGGATCCAGTGCAACGAACGGTCCTTAATCGACACGGACAGGGAAAAAGTGCAACCAAGCTATGCCCCGTGGCCGCGGGACATAACCTGTTACACCCACCAATACCCATACCATATCCCTGCCCGGTCACCATTTCCTTTTCCATCATTTCATCATTAGGGTAATAATAATAATAATAACCACCTATTGTGAGTAACGACAGGTTACTCACGCTACCGATAAACCTAAGCAAAACAGCTACACGATCCTGTACTAGTAAGACTCATGGGTAGATATATATATATGCATGTGGATATCATAAAACTCCTGCAACGTAAATGCACAACCTATATATATATATATATAATAATTTGTAAAATAAGGGTTATGCACCGGGGCTTGCCTGGATGGGAATTAAGATATAACCAAAAGTTAGCATTCCATCACGGCGACACGGTCATCAGGACACCATCTTTTCCGCTGCTCCAAAAGACTTCACGCTCCGTCATTGTTCCTATTATAATATTCGGAGATGCGACATAGAAATGTAAATAATCGACGGCAATCGCAACCTCGTATCATACGATTTCGTCTCTCAAGCTAACGAGCTAACCTTATGGCTAACGAACTAGGTTTCGTATCTATGTTATCGACTTAAGCGTTATTTCCCAACAACCCAGGGTGTTGCTCTTTTCGTTTCGTCGATTTAATATATATACAAACTAGGGTTTATTAGCTACCTAACAAAACTAATTATTTTGGAGCTACAAAAATTACAGTGGACAACTAACATTATGGTTAGCTTACTATAAAATTTTCAGCGTTAATACTATCACTGATTATTCATAACAATTCTTACAAGTTCATGTTTGATAATATTAAACGCCTCGAATTAATTAGAGCAAGCCTAAAAATAGTAGAAATCTACATGAACCAATTACACCTTTATCTAGATCATGATTTTAGGAAACTAACAAAATTGGTTTCACCATTTTTGGACTCCTATACATTTAGATATTAAATTTACAAGTTCCTAGCAACAAAGAAAAAGGAAAAACAATTGAAAGATATACTTTTAAAGCAACGGGCCGGCGCCCACTATTTGGCCTAGCACCCGGATGCGGCCCACGCGGGACGGGTCAGGCGACAGCAGGCCGGCCCAACTGGCCCACAGCGCGCGCGAGGTCGCTCTTTTTGCAGAAGAGCCCCTGAACAAAAGGGCTATTACGCGGAGCCTCAGGTCCCTATTGCACCAGAGACACTTTATGCACGAAGCGCCCCCAACAATCTTTTCTTCTCCCTGAGCCGGTCCCCGACGCCCCCGTGCCCGCCGGCGCGGCTCCGGCCGGCATCGGACGGTCCCGCCGGCCATCTGGGGCCCACTATGCCCCTGCTAAACGGTCGACCACCACCTACAACCCAAACGGTGACGCTAGGTGACCACAGGGGACTGAGCTACGCACGCACGCGAGCTGTAGCGGCGAGCGGCCATTCACCATGGTGGCGAGGCCGTTCCGGCGAGTCTAGGCGGCCCGAGAGCGGTAGGGATGGCGCACGAGTATCCATGACTTACCCGGATGCCAGCAGTGCCGATGGTCGAGGTGGAGAACTGCCGAGGTGACCTGACCACGCGCGCCCGCACCATGCGGCGGCGCTCTGTGATGACACGGTCGTGTCACCGGCGGCAGGGTAGCGGCAGGAGCTCGACTAAGGTGCGCGGGAGGAAGAGGGGTTCAAGGCGAGTCTACTGGTGCATCCAATTCGACTCGAGATGGTCGAAGGAAGCGCTGCCCTTGGTAATGGCATGGCTCGGCTTTATCGACACTGAGAGTGAAGAGCTCCAAAATTGCGGCTTGTCCGGGCACGGTTCTAGGCGGAGTGGGGTTGGTTGTCTAACACACTTAATGGCGAAGGCGTGGAGGTGAAAACTTGCCTTGAATTGGTCTCCTTGCCGTAAGCGATGGTGCGGCCCGTCGGCCACGGTGACAGGGAAGAAAAACCAAGACGGAAAGGTGAGGACGGCTCGGTCAGTCTTCGCCCTGGCGGAACGTGGTAAAGGGATAGCGTGGCGTGACCGCTGGGTAGAGCCACGTCAAGACGAGGCAGCCATGTGAGCACAGGGGAGGGCAGCGGGGCCAGCGGTGGCCACTCAACGCGCGCGCGAGCAGCAGCGGCTCCGCGTGGCTGGCAGCAGGTGCCGCGGCCAGAGTGGCCAAGGCGCGACCACGCCACGGTCAGACCAAGACGGCCTCGGCCGGCCAACGCACGGTGGTGCGCGTGCACGGGGTGCGGCTCGGCCAGGCAACGCCGAGTAAAATGACGTGGTGACCGCGCACACCTCGGCCGAACGACCGACAACGTGCTATGCACGGATTTTAAAGCGTGTACCAACACTTACCCGTCTTGGTTGAGGTTAAACCAACTCCTCTGCCCTCAAGATGGCCCTAACAGCTTCCCAAAGAAACAAATAGCACGTCAAAAGGACAACCAGAGAGGGAGATGGAGTGATGCCAAAACGGGTTCGTCGTGCTGACGCTGGCTCACGAACAGAGCATCGACCACAAGGTTACAGCTCGTTCTAAGGAACTTCCGGCCATTTTTGGAGTAACCACTCAACATCACTCCACCCTACGAACTACACCGTGCTAAAGTACTCGCAAAGGTGCAATTATCGGTGCAAAAACATAGATCTAGTGTTTACGAATTTTAATCAAAATTTAAATGCCAAAGCGACATTACCATTAGGTTTTCAGACTTGGTCATTATAGTTCTAGGAGCTGGAACCCATTTCCAAATCAATTCTTGAGCTACCAGTTATGCTATTGATCACTTATTTATCGGAACAAAAGTTGCGTTTTCATCTACTAGACTTGCGCTTCAAATTTTATTAAGTACTACATTCAATTGATGTTTTATTTTTATTTATAGAAATTCGCTTATCATTTTATGTGCGTTTGAAATTTTAAAACCCACGGAATTTGTTTTGTTAATTTCTTTTAGACCTTAATCGCATGCTAAGTACGCTAGTAACACCAGAGGTGTTACATCCTTCCCCCCTTAAAAAGGATCTCGTCCCGAGATCCGGAACAAGAAACAAAAGAGGGAAGCACGATTACATTTCACAGATCTGAGCTTACATGAGAGGTTACACGACTTCAAACGCTAAACCACTCTGGAATCTAGAGATAGCACGGCTAAGAACAACTCTAATACAACTCACAACCTCTCTAGAAACCGACGAAGACGGGGACAGTGGAAGAGCAATAGGAAAACGATTATCCAGAACATGGCGTATGCCCAACAAAGCCAGAAATTGGAGATTGGTACAAAGATCATCGTTAACTCTAAACCTAAACTAACCAGGGATGAACTTGAACTTCTCCAACAGAAACTAGATCCTTTCTTCTCCAGTTACACCATTGCCTCTGACTAGGAACCCTAGATCTGCGAGCAACGGCTGGATCTCGTAGCTCAGCCTCCAACCACTTCTTCCCGACGGCTTCCTGAGCTTCTTCTACCTGAGCGCTGACGGAGGAAGTTGATACTATGAGCTCTACTCTAGATCTGGGGGTTGAATGGAGGAGGAGCAAGCAAGGTGGCATTATAAAAGCTTGGTGGACGGAGGTGGTGATGCAGTGCACCGGAAGCGGAGGAGATGGGAATCACTGGGGGGGTCACAAGGTGGGGAGAGCGTCGGCCATAGTGCGCTCCCTGTGCGAGCTTGAGTGGGGCAAAGGAGAAAGGAGGGGATGGGGTTCGCTCGACCAGGCGGCGTGCGAGCAACGGGGCCCCAAAGGAAAAGAAAGAGAGGGGGGGTCCGGTACGGGAACAAGAGCGAAAACCGAGAGCCGACACGGGTGCCGGGATCAGAGGGGCGTACTGTGCGACAAGACGAGGCGAGTGCGGCACAACGCCGCGGTCGCACGGGAGCGACACACGCGGTCCCACCACCGACGGCGTCCGCAGGGCACACAGTGACAGCGACCCGGCATGCGTAGCATTGTCAAACCGGTCACAGGAACGACGTCGAGTCGGGCAATTCAACTTCTCTGACCTACGTGCGGCTAACCTTCCTGTTGTTTTTCTCTTTCTTCTTTTCCTTTCTTCAAAAACCTTGTTACTTTGACAGAGCACAATTCCATCAACCCGTTGTGGATTTCCCGTTTGAACACAAGAATATTTTTACCAAGAGAATTTTTATAGCAAGAGCGATACCGCGGTGTAACTCGGTAAAAGCACTTGGTCAACAACCTCGATACCAGCGCGCGCCGAGCAGCGTCACCAGGTGGCAGCTGTTCCACAGGTGGCCCTCGGTTCCGTCGCGGCACCATAAGCTATTAACTAAGTAACTATTACCAACTTACTCGCAGTAAAAACAACGGGGTCATAGACCACAGAATCAGAGGAGTAAGGGAAAAATTCAGGCAACACGGGTTCCTTTCAAAATAAGGAACAAGTAAGTAAATCCCAAGGCGGATTTAAATCAAGGGAATTCAAGTGTTCTACTGGGACATCCACAATTAGTGATACAGTGTCCTCTGTTTTCCAATCACGGCCGATCTGTTGCATCAGAACAGTTGTTCCCCTTGTAACCTGCTTATTGTCGTCTCAAGAACCCTAAGCAAATCGAACGAGGTCTAAGGAAAAACGACGTAACAAACACAACCGATAAAGCAAACACTCATTACCAACGGCCTTACACGGGTGCAACATACAGACATTCACTCTCCCACACTCGACACAGCGCTCGAACGTACAACCAGGCGGCCTTAACAACTACGGATGCGGTACAACGGAAAGATTACAACACTAGGGAACAACGATGAAAAGCACTACTAGCAACGATTACATCTCCCCTAGGACAACTAATCTACTTCGTCGGCCCAAACGGCTTCCTTCCTGGGCTCCTGGGGTTCTTCTGCTGCACTAGGTTGTGGATCTGCTCCTTCTTGTGGTGGTGGCTGGGTGAGGGGAAACAATGACTCTACTTCCGAGGCTTCCGTGGGTGGAGGTGCTGCAAAACCAGTTCTCCTTCGCTCCAGCGGATGGACAGGGATCCCCTCCAGGATTAAGGGTTCCTGCCTTTCCGTGGCGAGCGTCCTACGCTTGGCCCTTGTGGCAAGATAGGCGTCCTCCAGCTCCTGGGCATGACGGTCTTGGTCCACCTTGACGGCCTCCGCCATGGCAGCCTCTCGACTCTCAGCGGCTGCTAGATTGGCATGAGCTTCAGCAAGCTGCACTTCGAGCATCCTAGAGAAGATCTCGGCTTCCTCAGCTCGGTGGAGGCACTCCCTTAGCTCCGAGGCCTGCCGGTCATACTGCTCATCCAGGGCAAGCAAGTACGAGGTCAGGTGCACCAAGGTCGGGTTGTCCTCTTGCACGTCTAGACCATGCAAAGCCTCCATGCAAGCCCTCCATACCCGCCGATTCTTATCCCAAGGGGGAAAGAACCGCATGGGGGTACGAGCAATGGGCCCTTCAAAGATCTGACAGAGATGTTGCAAGGCTTTGCGGGCCACAACCTGGTAGGTGTCGCCGAAGCGAAACCCGGTTGCAGTCACATTCCAGGCTTCCGTGAGGTCGGGGAACTCCTCACTCTTGCCAATGTAGACGGTGACCTTACACCGCTCAGTGCCACGCTTCATGTACTCACGGCCCTCATACTCGGGACGCTCCCGAACGCCGAGTTTTTGCAGGGTGGCATACAGGATTTTGGGAAAACCCTCGGTGTTCAAGCAGTAGCTGCTAACCCAGACTCCTGCCATCCTAGGTGGGTGGTGGTTGCAAGGAAGGCTTGAGGAGAAGCTTGCTCAAGAGAAAAGGGCTAAGCGAGCTGGAATGCACTGGGTGGTGACACCAAGTGGCTGGGCTTGCCCCCTTAAAAAGGCAGAGCAGCCAGTGGTCCTGGCGCAGGCCACCCTCGAGCCCTGCACGAGGATCAGTAAAGTAAAATAGCAGGATTTTTACGCACACGAGGCGAGCGGTGTTCGAGGCCATAAAGACTAGCATGGTTGCAGGGCAGAGGTCCGACAAGGGCGCAGAAGGAGTGCCGAAAACGTAAGCCCCGACAGCCGTGAAGCACGAGTGAACGCGAAACATGAAGCCACTGTACAACAGTAACTCCGGGACAGGGACGCGTGGTACCTAGAAACAGGGCACCTGCAAGTAGGACTCGCACGATGACTATAGCAAAACAGCACGTCTGACTTTAGGACCGCATGCTACACACCAGTTAGCTTACCGGACGAAAGCCTACTTAAACTTATTCCGGAGACTTAACTATAGTAATAGGGCTACTTATATAACTTCGTATGCAAACGTCCTAACTTTTTGCAAAAAGGTGTTGTCAAATTTTAATTTAGAAAAGGGTTTTGAAGCTTTATTTCCCCATTTATGCTCTGATACCACCTGTGGCAGAACCGCCTAATTTAATGTCATCCCAAGAGTACTTATCTTCCATTAGACACTAAGTACCCAAGAGAGAGCACTAAACTCTGCGATTCCGTCGAGCACACCCAACGGGAGAACTCGAAAGTCCACATTTTACCTCAGGATCATAAATGAGAGATAAAGCTTATAACAACTTTACCATTTCATATATCACTTTTAGTACAACATCAGAGTAATTCATTATTTGATTATAATAGCGGAATATAAAATATTATCAAAGTTCAGCGGAAATGAAACCATTTGATGATGAGTTAAAATTATCATGATGAACATTTATATACAGCAAATGATAACAGGTGGTAAATCTTTCCCTTGTGAAACATTTTTGGTGAGAGTTATAAATCAACCCTACATCCGCAACGTAAAGGAAATCCCCACTGAGCCCACCAGGAGGTTTCCACACACAACTGTCAGCTTCAAACACCTGTTACCTGCAACAGGGTAGAACAAACCCTGAGTACTCAATTGTACTCCGCAAGACTTACCCGTCAGAAGAAAAGACTCCAAGGGTATGCAAGGCTATCTGGCTTGTGGGTTATTGCAACTGCAGGAAGCATTACTAAAGGTGCATCCTTATATTTACTTTTTATTAGCAGTTATCAGTAGTGTATTAACCAACCATTCTAGGTAAGCACCTGTTCTACTTTCAAGCAAAGGTTGAGCCATCAGAACCAATTTTTCCATCTTTCGTCTTTCATCTTTCATTTCTTACTACGGTGCTAGAGTGCAGTCAAGTCGTACCGTCACGTAGAAACGGCGATTCGCGAATCAATGTGCCCAGCTGGGTACCCCGAAAAACACACGCCTCGCTTGTACCCCAGGCACAAGCAAGACCAACCCGTTCCCCTCCTGTCACAGGTTTCCAGGTCCCCGTCCAAACTTGGACTCCTAGCTCCCGTACTTGAGGCCCGGCCTCAATACGGTGCTAAGACCTCCACCTATCCCCGCCTCCAATCAGTCGGTCCGGAAAGAGCCGGAGCCCATGACAAGAGAGTAACAAGTCTTCCTAGCCCCCATCCGCTAGTATATGCTCGGGATAATAAATCTGTGACTTGACCGGGGATCCAGTGCAACGAACGGTCCTTAATCGACACGGACAGGGAAAAAGTGCAACCAAGCTATGCCCCGTGGCCGCGGGACATAACCTGTTACACCCACCAATACCCATACCATATCCCTGCCCGGTCACCATTTCCTTTTCCATCATTTCATCATTAGGGTAATAATAATAATAATAACCACCTATTGTGAGTAACGACAGGTTACTCACGCTACCGATAAACCTAAGCAAAACAGCTACACGATCCTGTACTAGTAAGACTCATGGGTAGATATATATATATGCATGTGGATATCATAAAACTCCTGCAACGTAAATGCACAACCTATATATATATATATATAATAATTTGTAAAATAAGGGTTATGCACCGGGGCTTGCCTGGATGGGAATTAAGATATAACCAAAAGTTAGCATTCCATCACGGCGACACGGTCATCAGGACACCATCTTTTCCGCTGCTCCAAAAGACTTCACGCTCCGTCATTGTTCCTATTATAATATTCGGAGATGCGACATAGAAATGTAAATAATCGACGGCAATCGCAACCTCGTATCATACGATTTCGTCTCTCAAGCTAACGAGCTAACCTTATGGCTAACGAACTAGGTTTCGTATCTATGTTATCGACTTAAGCGTTATTTCCCAACAACCCAGGGTGTTGCTCTTTTCGTTTCGTCGATTTAATATATATACAAACTAGGGTTTATTAGCTACCTAACAAAACTAATTATTTTGGAGCTACAAAAATTACAGTGGACAACTAACATTATGGTTAGCTTACTATAAAATTTTCAGCGTTAATACTATCACTGATTATTCATAACAATTCTTACAAGTTCATGTTTGATAATATTAAACGCCTCGAATTAATTAGAGCAAGCCTAAAAATAGTAGAAATCTACATGAACCAATTACACCTTTATCTAGATCATGATTTTAGGAAACTAACAAAATTGGTTTCACCATTTTTGGACTCCTATACATTTAGATATTAAATTTACAAGTTCCTAGCAACAAAGAAAAAGGAAAAACAATTGAAAGATATACTTTTAAAGCAACGGGCCGGCGCCCACTATTTGGCCTAGCACCCGGATGCGGCCCACGCGGGACGGGTCAGGCGACAGCAGGCCGGCCCAACTGGCCCACAGCGCGCGCGAGGTCGCTCTTTTTGCAGAAGAGCCCCTGAACAAAAGGGCTATTACGCGGAGCCTCAGGTCCCTATTGCACCAGAGACACTTTATGCACGAAGCGCCCCCAACAATCTTTTCTTCTCCCTGAGCCGGTCCCCGACGCCCCCGTGCCCGCCGGCGCGGCTCCGGCCGGCATCGGACGGTCCCGCCGGCCATCTGGGGCCCACTATGCCCCTGCTAAACGGTCGACCACCACCTACAACCCAAACGGTGACGCTAGGTGACCACAGGGGACTGAGCTACGCACGCACGCGAGCTGTAGCGGCGAGCGGCCATTCACCATGGTGGCGAGGCCGTTCCGGCGAGTCTAGGCGGCCCGAGAGCGGTAGGGATGGCGCACGAGTATCCATGACTTACCCGGATGCCAGCAGTGCCGATGGTCGAGGTGGAGAACTGCCGAGGTGACCTGACCACGCGCGCCCGCACCATGCGGCGGCGCTCTGTGATGACACGGTCGTGTCACCGGCGGCAGGGTAGCGGCAGGAGCTCGACTAAGGTGCGCGGGAGGAAGAGGGGTTCAAGGCGAGTCTACTGGTGCATCCAATTCGACTCGAGATGGTCGAAGGAAGCGCTGCCCTTGGTAATGGCATGGCTCGGCTTTATCGACACTGAGAGTGAAGAGCTCCAAAATTGCGGCTTGTCCGGGCACGGTTCTAGGCGGAGTGGGGTTGGTTGTCTAACACACTTAATGGCGAAGGCGTGGAGGTGAAAACTTGCCTTGAATTGGTCTCCTTGCCGTAAGCGATGGTGCGGCCCGTCGGCCACGGTGACAGGGAAGAAAAACCAAGACGGAAAGGTGAGGACGGCTCGGTCAGTCTTCGCCCTGGCGGAACGTGGTAAAGGGATAGCGTGGCGTGACCGCTGGGTAGAGCCACGTCAAGACGAGGCAGCCATGTGAGCACAGGGGAGGGCAGCGGGGCCAGCGGTGGCCACTCAACGCGCGCGCGAGCAGCAGCGGCTCCGCGTGGCTGGCAGCAGGTGCCGCGGCCAGAGTGGCCAAGGCGCGACCACGCCACGGTCAGACCAAGACGGCCTCGGCCGGCCAACGCACGGTGGTGCGCGTGCACGGGGTGCGGCTCGGCCAGGCAACGCCGAGTAAAATGACGTGGTGACCGCGCACACCTCGGCCGAACGACCGACAACGTGCTATGCACGGATTTTAAAGCGTGTACCAACACTTACCCGTCTTGGTTGAGGTTAAACCAACTCCTCTGCCCTCAAGATGGCCCTAACAGCTTCCCAAAGAAACAAATAGCACGTCAAAAGGACAACCAGAGAGGGAGATGGAGTGATGCCAAAACGGGTTCGTCGTGCTGACGCTGGCTCACGAACAGAGCATCGACCACAAGGTTACAGCTCGTTCTAAGGAACTTCCGGCCATTTTTGGAGTAACCACTCAACATCACTCCACCCTACGAACTACACCGTGCTAAAGTACTCGCAAAGGTGCAATTATCGGTGCAAAAACATAGATCTAGTGTTTACGAATTTTAATCAAAATTTAAATGCCAAAGCGACATTACCATTAGGTTTTCAGACTTGGTCATTATAGTTCTAGGAGCTGGAACCCATTTCCAAATCAATTCTTGAGCTACCAGTTATGCTATTGATCACTTATTTATCGGAACAAAAGTTGCGTTTTCATCTACTAGACTTGCGCTTCAAATTTTATTAAGTACTACATTCAATTGATGTTTTATTTTTATTTATAGAAATTCGCTTATCATTTTATGTGCGTTTGAAATTTTAAAACCCACGGAATTTGTTTTGTTAATTTCTTTTAGACCTTAATCGCATGCTAAGTACGCTAGTAACACCAGAGGTGTTACAAGTTCACAAGAGGCCAATATTTGCAAAATAAGCTACTCATAAACACTGTCATGAAGATGGATAGAAGGGCATTGTTTACTTAGCAAATCAAGAGAAGAAGGCTAAAGCTCAATAACAATAAAGCAAGTCAAAGCCCAAGCCAAAGAGATGTGTTGAGTGTGGACAAGAGGGCCATTTTGCTCATGAGTGCAAAACTCCACCACCATAACCCTTGCCCAAGCATGCTAGACCCTTTGCTTTCAATGCTCATTACATGTTTAGAAAAGATTCAAGTGGAAAGATGAAAGTCATGTTCTTGGATCCTCCAAATAAGAATAGGCCTAAGAAGATATGGGTTGCCAAATCACTAGTTGAGAAAGTCAAGGGTCCCTCTCAAGTTTGGGTCCCTAAACAAAAAGCTTGATCTCTTGTGTGTAGGTGAACTACAAGACTGGTGGATCTCATCGGGTTATTGATAGTGGTTGCACTCAACATATGACCAGTGACCCTCGTATGTTCACCTCACTTGAAGAGAATGAGGTATGTCAAGAGAAGATCACATTTGGAGATAATTCAAAGAGCAAAGTCAAGGGTATAGGCAAGATTGCAATATCAAATGATCACTCTCTTTCAAATGTGCTCTATGTTGCTTCCTTGAGTTTCAACTTACTATCTGTTAGGCAACTTTGTGACCTTGGCTACCAATGCTTATTCACACCAAATGAAGCGGTAGTTTTAAAGATAGATGAAAAGCAAATGATATTCAAAGGCTTTAGATACAACAATCTCTATCTTATTGATTTCACCTCCGAAGATGCAAACTTGATGACGTGCTTGTTCACCAAAACTTCACTTGGGTGGCTTTGGCATAGGAGGCTTGCTCATGCTGGAATGAACACTCTCAACAAGCTATTGAAGAAAGAATTAGTAAGAGGCTTGAAGGATGTAAAGTTTGAGAAGGGCAAACCTTGTAGTGCATGTCAAGCCGGCAAACAAGTTGCAAATACTCATCCAACCAAAGCTTATATGTCAACATCAAGAGTGCTAGAACTTCTACACATGGATTTGTTTGGTCCTATAACTTACAAGAGCTTGGGTGGAAATCTCTATTGTCTTGTGATTGTGGATGACTACTCAAGATACACTTAGACTTTCTTTCTTCATGACAAATCCAAAGTGGCAAATTGCTTCAAGAAGTTTGCAAAGAGAGCTCAAAATGAATTTGAAGTCAAGATAAAGAAGATTAGAAGTGACAATGGTAAAGAGTTTGACAACACAAACATTGAAGCTTATTGTGATGAGATTGGAATCAAGCATGAAGTTTCATCAACCTACACTCCTCAACAAAATGGTGTAGTTGAGAGAAAGAACCGGACATTGATCAACCTTGCAAGAACAATGCTAGATGAGTATAACACACCGGAAAAATTATGGGCCGAGGCAATCAACACCGCATGCTATGCTTCAAATTGTTTCTTCCTACAAAAGTTTCTTGACAAGACCCCCTATGAGTTGCTAAATGGAAAGAAGCCAGACGTCTCATTCTTCCGGGTGTTTGGTTGCAAATGCTACATATACAAGAAGCGTCAACACCTAGGGAAGTTTCAAAGACGTTGTGATATTGATTTTCTTGTTGGTTACTCATCAAAGTCCAAAGTATATAGAGTATTTAACCATGCCACCGGTTTGGTTGAAGAAACATATGATGTGGAATTTGATGAATCTAACGGCTCCCAAGGAGCAATTAAGAATTGTGATGATGTAGGTGATGAACCATTGAGGGAGGCAATGAAGAACATGCCGGTGGGAGACATCAAGCCTAAAGATGATGAAGACGATGTATAAATTGTCAATCCACCATCTTCATCACATGTGCCTCAAGATGATGATAAGTATGAGAGAGTTGAAAATGAAGACACTCATGTCTCACATGAACAAGCCGAGGCACAAGCTTAAGATGTTGATGCTCCCCAACCCTCTCCTCAAGTGGTTGAAAGAAGAAACTCACCTCTACTTCAAGCACATCCACAAGATCTCATCATAGGGAGTCCTACAAAGGGTGTAATGACTCGATCTCAAAAGCTTACTTCTTTTATTGAACATCACTCTTTTGTCTCTTGTCTTGAACCTAAGATTGTAGAAGAAGCTCTTCAATATCCGGATTGGGTGAATGCTATGCACGAAGAATTGAACAACTTCACCTGCAATCAAGTTTGGACACTTGAAGAGCATCCAAAAGGTGCAAGAGTCATTGGAACCAAGTTGGTGTTCCGCAACAAGCAAGACGCCCAAGGCGTAGTAGTGAGGAACAAGGCAAGACTAGTTGCAAAGGAGTTCTCTCAAGTTGAAGGTCTTAATTTTGGAGAGACCTTTGCACCCGTTGCAAGACTTGAAGCCATTCGTATCCTTCTTGCATATGCATCGCATCATGAAATGAAACTATATCAAATGGATATGAAAAATGCTTTTTTAAATGGCTTCATAAATGAACTAGTCTATGTTGATCAACCTCCCGGGTTTGAAGACCCTAGATATCCTAATCATGTTTATAGGTTGTCCAAGGCGCTATATGGGCTCAAGCAAGCCCCTAGAGCGTGGTATGAGCGCCTCCGGGACTTCCTCATTGAGAATGGCTTCACTATTGGGAAGGTCGACACCACACTATTCACCAAGAAGCTTAATGGGGAGATCTTCATTTGTCAAGTCTATGTTGATGATATTATCTTCGGATCAACAAATGAAGATTATTGCAAGGAATTTGATAAATTGATGTCGAAGGAGTTCGAGACGTCTATGATTGGTGAGCTTACATTCTTCCTTGATTTTCAAGTCAAGCAAATGAGAGAAGGGATTTTCATCTCTCAAGAAAAGTATACCAAGGATCTTCTCAAGAGATTCAAGATGGAAGAGTGTAAGCCAATCAAGACCCCAATGCCATCTAATGGACATCTCGACCTAGATGAGGGAGGTAAACCGGTTGATCAAACTCTCTAGCGTTCTATGATTGGTAGCTTGTTGTACCTTACTGCATCTAGGCCCGATATCATGTTTAGTGTGTGCATGTGTGCTCGCTTTCAAGCTTGCCCTAAAGAACCTCACCTAAGTGCCGTAAAAAGAATTTTAAGATATCTTAAGCACACCCCAAGCATTGGTCTTTGGTATCCCAAAGGAGCTAGATTCTAACTAGTTGGCTATTTCGATTCGGATTATGCCGGTTGCAAAATTGATAGAAAAAGCACATCCAGAGGGTGCCATTTGCTTGGGAGGTCTTTAGTATCTTGGTCATCTAAAAAGCAAAATAGTGTGGCTTTGTCCACCGCCGAGGCGGAATACATTGCCGCGGGGCTTGTTGTGCACAAATCTTATACATGAAACAAACCCTCCTAGGCTATGGAGTTGTTCTTAAAAAGGTGTCACTTTTATGTGACAATGAAAGTACCGTTAAGATTGCTAACAATCCGGTACAACACTCACGCACCAAGCACATTGATATCCGCCATCACTTTCTAAGAGATCATGTTGCTAAAAATGATATATCACTAGAAGGTGTAAGAAGTGAAAATCAATTAGCGGATATCTTCACTAAACCTTTGGACGAAGCTACCTTTTGTAGGTTAAGAA
Source organism: Saccharum hybrid cultivar R570 (assembly GCA_038087645.1). Taxonomy (NCBI): domain Eukaryota; kingdom Viridiplantae; phylum Streptophyta; class Magnoliopsida; order Poales; family Poaceae; genus Saccharum; species Saccharum hybrid cultivar. The sequence goes on from JAQSUU010000198.1 coordinate 26,216,721, forward strand.
GTGAACTAAATGTGCTTGATTCTAGTAACTTTAAAAAATGAGCTTGTGTTGTCCCTTGCATTGCATTGTATTATATGTCATGTTTAATTCTCCGCAATGCATCTAGGACTTGTCTAACACGGTTACGATAACCCTCCTTTGGAGGAGTGAAGAAGCCTAACCGTGGATCAAACTTGACAAGCAACCTAGTCTTCCTTTCTCGCTTCATATGCATGGTTGTTGCTTTGTCGTTTCTTTTCAGTTTGGCTTTGAGCAACCTCTGTGTTCATCCATGAATAGAGAGAGCATTTGACGCTCCCAAGGGTTCATAAACTCTATTGCATGGCCATACGTTGCTCCTCGGGTGTTTATTGCATATTTTCCTAAAAATAATACTAGCCTAAGGCAAATTATTTTGAAAATCTTGAGGGTTTGAGTGAGGTCACTCATATCAGGTTCCAATTGGTGTTTATTTGAGTCTCTTTGAATTGGAACTTGATTGGGGGAAGTCGCGTCGAAGATCGGATTGAAGAAAGGCGTTAAACAGCAACCGGACGCTGGATCGGACGCTGGACGTGGTGCTGCTTCACCACTGCGTCCGGTCCCTGCGACCACCAGCGCGTCCAGTCATCCCGAAGACAATCTCATGGATCTGTGACCGGACGCTGGACCAGATGCGACGTTGTGACCATTGCGTCCGGTCCCGAACCCCACCACCGCGTCCGGTCATGAGTGTTGAGTTCCCCGGGTGATCTCTGACCGGACTCTGTCCGCGTCCAGTCAGCCCTAACCAGACGTGTTCGGTCGCTCTAGGAGCTTACTAGACTCTGACCGGACGCTGTTCCACCGCGTCCGGTCAGGCGACCACCGCGTCCGGTCAGCGCGTTAAAAGCGGATCTGAGCCCTCATATAACCGTTCGTCCCAATCTTGTTTTTCCTCTTTCCATTTTCAATCCGTCGTGTCCTAACCCTCCACGCCGACTCTCGTCGCGCCGCCGTGTCTGCTTGCTCTCGCCGCGCCGCCGTGTCTGCTTGTTCCTCCCGCGCCGCCGTGCCGCCTCCTCCTCCACCGTAGGTTCGCGCGCTGCCCTTGCTCCGCCGCCGCGCCGCTGCCCTTGCTCCGCCGCACCACCGTGCAGCCACGCCGTCAAGCCGCTGCAGCCATGCCGCCGTAGCTCCTCCTCAGCCACGCGCGCCACCACCAAATCTTCCTCGCGTGGTTCCACTTTGACCTAACCCTAGCTTTCGCCGACGTCCTCACGTCTCTCCGGCCGTTCTTCGTCGAAGGCCCTTCGCGCGATCTCGTCTCCGCGAAGCGCTCATCCGGCGTTTTCGTGGAACTCTCGCGCGTCAAGGTTCCTCATCTTTTCACCGGTTTCTCGCCGATTGGAGTGAGTCCTGTCGGTGCTTTGTGTGGCAGCTGATCAGTTTTGAATCCGAGGCCAAGCCTGCGGATACGGATTGAGGCCAAGCCTCATGAGTGTCAGTTCATCATCTTCTTTCACTGTTAGGGTTTTCTCAGTCACAGCAGTTTGTCAGTATGGTTCGCTGCAAGAATGCTGGTGGTGCACCTAGTGACGGGGACGAGAGTCCTCCTAGGCTGACAGAGGTTGCTCATGGCAAGCGCAAGAAGACTTCCGCCAAGAAGAGAAAGAGGACACTCACAGAGGCAGAGGTAGCTCAGGCAGTTATAGATGCAACAGAGTTAGCAGAGAGAGGTGGCAGAGGTAGTGGGATTCATATTGGCGAGCGTCGCTTTCATCTTGAAGGTTGACAGCTCGGTACTGAGGCCATCGAGGAGACAGAGGATGTACCTGCAGAGCCGCCCACAGAGGACCCAGAGGAGACAGAGGAGCAGACTGTTCAGACTCCACCGTGTCGTCGCTCAGGACGTACGCGAGCTTAGGTGACTCCTAGGCCAGAGGGCCAGCGTCTAGGAGGTCGTCCACCTCCCAAGGCTCGAGGTCACCCCCTAGTCGAGCACTTTGACTTGAGGGGAGCTATAGCATGTCAGGTGCAGGCCCTTCGGTTTGTTGAGGTTAGTCGGTGGTTCCCACCTCAGCGGAATCCCCGAGCTTCAGAGGGCTTCTACACACCTCTGCATGAGGACTTCTATAGAGCCTATGTTGACAGCGGGATGCATTCAGACCTCAGAGAGTCTATCGACTTGAGGCTTTAGTTGAGGTGGTTAGTGAGCAGCTCTGTCCGCACTTGTCCTTTCTACCTGGCTTGTCAGACTTTCTAGGACGGACTGGAGCTTACTACGGGACTTGGGTCAGAGAGTTCTACTCCTCACTTTGGATTGACCCTGCTCACGAGTTTATACACTTTGCATTCCGAGGCCGTGACCGCAAACTGTACAGCACCAGGGTACGGGAGATTCTTAGACTGTTCCACCGAGACGTCCTCACGGAGGTACAGTGCCATCCACAGACATGATCAGACCCTGCTTCCGTGAGCCGTTTGGCGAGGGGTCCAGACGTACACCTGCCAGCTTGACACCCCTAACTAGAGTGCTTGATGCTATTGTGAGGTAGACTTTTCTTCCGAGGCTGGGATATAGAGAGGGCCTGACATGTATGCAGCTATGGGTTGTTCATCACCTCATCTCACAGACACCTTTTGATATTTGGGATCTGATGCTATGTGAGATGGAGGACACTTTGGCAGAGGGCTTTAAGGGTCATAGACAGTTACCATATGCGCACTAGATTTGCTTCACCATCAGATCTGCGTGTGACCTGCCTGCTAAGATTAGAGCTGAGATATCAGATACCACCACTGCATTCTCAGAGTATGATATTCGATAGTTGTGGGCTTCTGTTACCAGAGAGCAGGCACCTAGGCCGGGACAGCGTGAGAGGCCAGAGGTTCTAGAGACAGCAGCTGAGCAGGACGAGACCGTTGAGGGTCTTGCTGAGGCCGAGCTTGCAGATCTTGATGCTCAGCTAGCTGATCCAGTTGAGGATGACGCCACTGACAGCACAGACGAGGACTACCAGCCTATCCCCCGGTACCGCTCTCCTCGATCTCATGACCATAAGGCCGGTGGTTCAGGCTCAGCCTCCCGCTCAGACCCAGCCATGGTGGCTATACTTGAGAGGCTGACACAAGCACATGAGAGGCAGGAGGTTCAGATGCAGCGACAGGCTCAGGACACAGCAGCTGCATTTGCTCAGATTCAGGCTCGTCAGGACGAGTTCCAGAGGCAGCAGCTGGAGCTTTAGAGGCAGTAGTTTGAGATGCAAAGACAGTAGACAGCCAACCAACAGTAGTATCTTGAGCCCCCTGAGACACCTCGTCACTGTTAGGGTTCCTCCTCCACCGTCTGTCCTTACTCCAGCACTATAGTCCAGTGGACCTCATAGTCACGGACAACCGAGTTTTCAGTTTACCTCTCCCCAGCAGTAGGTTCCCCAGACCTTTCAGTCCCTGAGCTACACTCCTATTCAGACGGGGTTCACTCCACCAGATCAGTCTAGACCTCACCTTCTGACAGGCACTCCTTTCACTGACTTGAGTGCCTCTTATAGCGAGTTGACTGGTCAGCCGACACCCTCGCATACCACTATTGTGACCTCTTCAGGGTTGTCAGCTTCCGAGACTGTGTCTCCTCCAGTGACCGAGACTGGGATCACAGAGACAGTGCCATCGTCAGTTGCCTCGACAGATCCTCCCACTGTTGGTACTCTTCAGGCTCAGGTGACAGAGACTGCTCCGATTGTTGCTACTTCTTCATCAGTTCCTGCTCCTGCTTTACAGACCCAGACTGCTTCACTACCACGTGTATCTACAGAGGGTCAGCCTGATAGCTCAGAGTCTGAGGAGGATACTTCACAGTTTGTGATCACTCCACGCACCTCGGCACTCGACACGACTGCTTCTGTTCCCCCGTCGGATCCTTAGTTTTATTTTTGGCGTTTGATGCCAAATGGGGAGAGAGAGTAGATTCAGGGGGAGTTTTGATATAGGGTTTCGCTTTTTATTTGTGTGCTACATTCATGCATCATGTTTATTTTTCTAGTACTTGCATTTTATGACATGTGTGCTTGTGAGATACTTGAGTCTTATGTGGTCTATCTTGTCACTATTATATATCATGCCACTTAATTGGTTCTAGCTCAAAGGTTGTGCTTCTGTGCCTTACTCCAATTTCATATGAGCTATGTTTTATGTGTACTAACTCTTCATGTCTTATCTTGTGAGTAAACCATGTTGGCTTGGAACACATAAGCATTTCCTAACCTCTTGTGCTTATTGCCTTTTGCTTATGTGAACCAAGCATGTTCGAAAACCTCAACTCTTATCTTCTGAATCTAAGTGTTGTCATTAATCACCAAAAAGGGGGAGATTGAAAGCATCTAGGCCTCGAGAGTTGGTTTCGGCAAATGATGACAACACATTATTACCATGACTAACGTGTGTTTTGCAGAAACTTTGATAAGTTAGGTCATGGGGTTGATAACTGCTTTAGGCACTATGGTATTCATGCCTCTTGATGGAAATCGTTTCGGTTTTCAAAGGATCAATGACAAGATTAAGGACGGTTAGTTCCGGATGTCAAGGTGTTGAGTTACATTCGGAATAGTCGTTAGGATCTTCGCTTTTTTCCTTTGGCCGTACTATAAAGGGGGGCATGAGCGAGTAGCTTGACCTAGGTGAGTCTTTTGTTTAGGTGTGGTGCACACTTGTCAAACTTAGCACTAGGTAGCTTAGGAAAAGCTCAAAGTTCAGTTGGAAGCAACTTGGTTCAAGTTGCGTCGCGTTTCGAAGTCATTTGAGCCGTTTTCCCTTGACTAGACGCGGTCTCTGTCTCGACCGGACGCGTCCGGTCAGTACTAACAGTTACTGCATTTTAGCTCGATTGACCGGACGCAGTTCTTGCGAGGACCGGACGCAGTGATCATGCTGACACGTGTCTCAGAGGGTAAAACATCTAATCGGACACGACTGGGAAGTGATCGGACGTGTCCGGTCACGTTCCAGTAAGGTACTTTGCTGACCTGACGCGTCCGGTCATCTCTGATCGGACGCGATCGAGCGTCAGGTCAAAGTACAGTAAGGACCTTGCACGACCGGACGCGTCCGGTCACCCCTGATCGGCGCGTCTGGTCACTCAGCGGTATTGTTCAAATTTTCGACCGTTACGTTCGACCGGTGCGTCCGGTCAGTGCGTATTTTGCTGAGTTGGCAGGTAACTGTTGGATTTGACTGTGGGGTGTATAAATACATCCTCTCCACCTCTTTTAGAGGTCTCTTGCTCATTTGTTCAGCTGAGAAACACCTTTCAAGTGCAAGAAAGTGCAAGAGCTCTAGTGAGGGTAGTGATTTGAGAATCAAAGTTTGAGAATCCCTCATTAGTGACTAGGGAGTAGCAAATGTGCATCCATTTTCTCATTAGGCTTGTTGTGGTCAAGTGAGAGTTCTAGCTTGTTACTCTTGGTGATCGCCATCACCTAGACGGCTTGGTGGTGATTGGGAGTTTGGTGATCATCCGGCGGAGCTTGTGGATGACCCAACCCATCTTGTGAGCGGTTTTGGGCGATTCACCGTGACGGAGTGTCGAAGAATCAGCCCGTAGAGAGCACTTGATCCTTGCGCGGATCAAGGGGGAGCTACACCCTTGCGCAGGTGCTCCAACAAGGACTAGTGGGGAGTGGCGACTCTCCGATACCTCGGGAAAACATCGCCGTGTTCCTAACCCTTACTTTCAAGCATTTACTTTCTTGTATTACTTTCATTGCTTGGTTTACTTTCCTAGATTTGCCATGCTAGACTAGGATTGGAACTTAGGGTGCAAAACTTTTTACCAGTAGAATCACAAGGAACACAAATAGGCACTAGGGGTGAACTTTGGCTTGTAGGATTTAACTCTTGCAATTAATTTTTAGAAAAACCCAATTCACCCCCCTCTTGGGCATCTTGATCCTTTCAAACACCTCGATAGATGATTGTGAAAATGCTAACACACTTGCACAAGATGATGATCACTTGGTGGTGTTAGCACCTTTGCGAAGGCGGTGAATTTTGTGCGGTAGAGAGGGGTTTGGGGTCCTCTCTCCCTCCCGCCGAGCTTGCTCGGCGAGATTTAGGTGTTTTCGAGAAGAATAAACGCTTATTTTCTATTACGCCGAAGGATGGAAAAGGAGGTAAAGTTGCGGAAGGTTTCCTCGCTATTTTCTGAGCGACAGACGCTGAGCTCGGTGGCGTCAGACGTCGCTGCAATGTCTGGTGCTAAACCCTCTGTGGCACTGCGCTGGCGTGTGAGCACCAGACGCGCTGGTGCTGCTGCGTCGGATGCTGATCGTCAGCGTCTGTCATGTGTGTCGTCAGCTGCTTCGCGAGCCGTAGCTACATCAAACGCTCGGCGCGTCCGCTGCACCACCGACGGACGCGTCTGATGGGTGCTCGACGATTCGGACCTTACCGCACCGTGTTTGTCGAGCGACGGACGCGCGGCCTCCGTAGCGACATACGCATCTATTGGTGGAAAAACGACCGTTGGAAATTTGACTGCGCAGGACATGTGACGGCCTCGTGAGCGACGGACGCTGGATGCCGCGTCTGTTGCGTGGCGACAGACGCGTCTGTTGACCCCGCATTTTGGAATAACGACTCTTTTCGAAGGGGTACGTCTATAAATACTTGGTGGCCGGCTCTTGGCTTCTTCTCTTGAACCTTTGACATTCTTGTGATCACATTGAGCTGAGCCAAAGCATCCCCTCTCATTCCAACTCATCTCCTTTACATTCGATTGCGATCTTTGAGTGAGCTTGAGTGATTCAAGTGCATCGATCATTGATTTGCATTTAGAGGCACTTGGGGGATTGATTTGCTGCAGTGTTTCTTGTTACTCTTGGTGGTTGCCGCCACCTAGACGGCTTGGAGCAGCTTGGAGGAGGTTCGGCACGTGTTGGTGATTGTTCGTGGCCGGCTCCAATGATTGTCTTGTGCGGGGTTCTTGTGGTTCCCTGGCGGAGCACCGAATTCCAATTCTAGTGGATTGCTCGTGTCATTGAAACCTCTTACCATTTGGTAGGTTATTGTGGCGCCTTTTGAAAGGCACGGTGTGTGACCGATTAGCCACCGAACCACGTGGTTGAAGAGGGACACAACGGGGACTAGCGTGCCGGCAAGCACGTGAACCTCGGGATAAATCTTTGTGTCATCACTTCTACATTGTGATTGATTGATCCTGGTGTTTGGTTATCTTGGAATTCATTGATCATCATTCTTGGTTGGCTTAATTTATTGTCCCTCGGTGAAACTCCTCTAACTCACACTTGCATTACTTTCATAGTTGTATCTTGCTAGTTTGTTTAGTGTAGCTAGAGTAGCTCTTTGCTTTGGTAGCTTGCTAGCTCTAGTTGTTTTTCTTCTTGCGGTTTGACTTGTGCGGTTGAATAAAATATATTAGAAATGTCTTTTGGATAGGTGGATTGCAACACCCTATAGGCTAGGCAAAACTCGCTACTCGCTATTTGTTATATTGATAAACTTGTTTAGCATACTTTGTAGAAATTTTTATTAGGCTATTTACCTCTCTCTAGCCATCAAGACCTTTCAGCGGGGGAGCGAGGGAGTGAGGCGAAGAGCGCCGTGAACGTTTGCGTTAGGTTACTTTTAGTTGTATATATAGATATAGAGACCAGAAGAGAAGAGAAATTTGGCTATACGTGATTGGGCATCGTCTCATTTTTAAGATTTATAAATAGGTGTGCTACTTTTTTTTTGAACACCACACTCTTTATTAATGATTGAGTTGGTCATACGAATTACAAACATCCTCGGGCGGAGTAAGCAGCCATATGTCTGCCGGTACCAAAGATATTAAGCGGTAACAAATTCCCGCTACCAAAACAGCAAGTTCCTCAAAAGAGAGAAGAAACCAACTTGGAATGGTCCAAGAGTACCTAAAGAAACCTTGGGCCTCAAAAAGAGCCCAAACTGTAAGAGCCCATCTACGATCCAGTCCACCCATCCAGAATCCAGCCGGAGTCCAGACTCGCCGAGCCACGGCGACGCCGACGACGCGAGCGAGCGAGCAGACCTAAACTTCCAAACTCCTCTCCGCCGCCGCACCTGCAGCAATCATGTCGCAGAAAAAATCCCGCGGCCGGGGCGGGGGAGGCGGTGCCGCCGCCTCCGGTGACGGCCATGAGGACCTCGCGCGCCCGCCCCCACTCCAGGCGGTCCTCCTCGCCGACAGCTTCACGCTCAAATTCCGCCCCATCACCCTCGAGCGCCCCAAGGTACTCGACGTACTACCCGCTTCCCAAATCCCACACCAGCACAACCTCGTCACCCGCGCTCGAGCTTCGCGGCTCCTCTGAACGAGCTCTTGCTCCGCCGCTGTCTCTTCGCAGGTGCTGCTGCCGCTGGTGCACATGCCAATGATCGAGTACACGCTCACGTGGCTGGAGTCTGCCGGGGTGGAGGAGGCCTTCGTCTTCTGCTGCGCGCACTCGCACCAGGTCAAGGAGTACTTGGAGAAGGCCGGGTGGGCTGGTAAGTCTGGGTCCGGGAGCATGGCCGTCACGGCCGTCGAGTCCCACGACGCGATTAGCGCGGGCGACGCGCTCCGCGTCATCTACGACCGCGGCGTGGTGAGTGCTCAGTCCTGCTTCCCTGTTGCGGATTATGATGGCTTTCTACTGTTCAGCGTTATTATTGATTTCAGCTTTAGTTTTTTTTGTATGCCTATCACATTGGATCTTCTCGTTGAGTTTATTACTGATGATTCCCAACTGATATAGCAAGGTGGTCTGAGACTGAACTCGGTAGTCATATATTGGGTTTCTTTTTTCAGTTCGTTTATAAGAAAGTGTGAATGGCCTTCCATGTTGGTTGCTCAGTAGAGGGGGCTCCAGGAGTGCATCAAAACCACCCTATAGCACCAGTGAAAGAGACAATTGTTCGTAGCTTGTCCTAATCAGCATAGTAATACAGTTTGCTTCTGAAGCTACTAAATAGAAAATAAACACACCTTTTTTACTTTCGTTTTGGCTTGTTTTGCTAGTTTGTTGACATCCTCTTTGAAAAACTTGACTTCAGTCTAGCTCAACTTATACGAAGCCTAAGCACTAAAATATGTGATAACTTTACAATAATTATGGATTAATATTATGTGGATCTAGTGGGACTCAGGCATTACCATGCTTATATGTTCATGTAACTCCATTTGCAGTTTCAGTTGTTTCATGCATCCATCCTTCTATTGTAGATACATGGAGATTTCGTTCTCATCAGTGGTGATACGGTCAGTAACATGAGCTTGAAGGATGCTCTCCAGGAACATATGGACCGGAAGAAAAAGGACCCACTTGCTGTTATGACTATGGTTATAAAGCATTCAAAACCTTCTATTCTGACACACCAAACTCGTCTGGGTAATGATGAAATTGTTATGGCGATAGATCCTGAGACAAAGGAGTTACTTTATTACGAGGACAGGGCAGATAACTCACACTTGTATATTACAATTGATAAGGATATACTGACCAATAATCCTACTCTCCAGCTGCATAATGACATGGAGGTTTGCTTTCAAACTCTACAGCTCAACAGTTGATATCTTCTTTTTCTTGATCTGTTTCTGCTAATATTGTTGCTTATGTATGTCTTTTTTTATTATTATTTTGATCATCTTCATTTCTTACCTGGCAGGACTGCTATATTGATATCTGCTCTCCAGAAGTCCTAAGTCTTTTTACAGATAACTTTGATTATCAGCATCTTCGGCGTCATTTTGTGAAGGGCTTACTAGTTGACGATGTAAGACAATTCACTACTGTTTGACCACACTATGAAAAAGGACATATGCTGTTTGCCTGTTCTGCAACAAAGTAATGGCCTTACCAATTCTTTCAGATTATGGGGTACAAAATCTATACTCATGAATTACGCTCTGGATATGCTGCAAGGATTGATAATTTCAGGAGTTATGATACCGTGAGCAAAGATGTCATTCAAAGGTGGACATACCCTATGGTGCCTGATGTAATATCAAGTCGTGATTGCTCAGAAAGTAGACTTCATAGGCAGGGAGTATACAAGGCATCAGGTACATGCAGTGTTTAGAATTTTGTACAGTAGGTTTATTTCTAGACACTTTCTATTGACTTATTGTTCCTTGGTTCATGCTTCCTTTAAAGAAGTCCAGAACAATATTTCTATTTGTTATGTTTTTTATTTTGCATACAGTATTTATTTGCATTAACTATTTTCTTGCTTCAAAATGTGTAATAATCTAAATTTTTAGTTTGATATCTGGTCTTACGAAATATGTTATTCTTTTAGACATTTTACTAAGCAATGCATAGAATAGGTCAAATTAGTTTATGTGCCTCCTGCAAACAATAAAAATCTGCTTCTGATACATATGTTTATTGTCCAAATGTAACTGTACATGCACTTAGCTTACATAATTATTTCCAAGGAAACTATAGTGTTTGGTCTTGTAAACTGAACTATTATAGATGTTTAGCTAGCTTTAGAAAGGATTTTGTATTCTGCTGTTAGACTGTATTTTATATTTCTTGGGTACTCTTTTTGGCCTACATTTTTGGCTTATGAATCTTCTATTATTCTAGTGATCAATTCCATTATTCTCTGCACATCTTAATTCTGCATGTTTTTTTAAGCAGATGTAACATTGTCACCTTCTGCACAAATTGGTGCAAATTCTGTTGTTGGTAGTGCGACTAGTATTGGAGACCACTGCAAAGTATTAAATTCAGTTATTGGGGAGGGCTGCAAGATTGGGAAAAATGTTTTGATTAATGGCTCATTCATATGGGACAATGTCATAATTGAAGATGGATGCAAAGTTAGTAACTCTTTAGTCTGTGATGGTGTTCATTTAAGAGCTGGTGCTATTGTTGAACCTGGTTGCGTACTGTCATTTAAGGTAAGCTGCTACAGTATTGACATTACCATGCCAGAAGCTTTTCCTCCATTAGAAAAATGCATAATCTGCCTTTTTTTAATCTTGTATTCTTGTTGTGTTGAGTTCATCCTGAACTTGTTTTCTTATTCAGGTTGAAGTTGGAAAGAATGTTGTTGTGCCTGCCCACTCAAAAGTTTCATTACTTCCTCAGCCTTCAAATGAAGATAGCGATGAAGAACTTGAGTATGCTGACACCAACTCAGGAATTACAGATAGTCCACGTTAGTCTGCAGACCCTAAAATTTTATTTGATAGTTATGTCGGACTATTCATTTTGTTCCTGTGGACCTGTAACCTGTATGTTCTACTTGGTGAACTGGTTTCTTCCTTGCAGCATTTTCCAGTATGAGGAGTAATGGTGATCAATCAACTGTTCCTTTGGAAGAAGATGAGTCGGGAACATCTGAGGTTTCCTTCTTTTCTTATCTGCCTTAGTGATTTAGTTCGGAACATTCATGGAATTATGTTGTCAAATGTGGGGAACTGCCATGATCTTTATAACTGTTTGGATTGTTGTTCATGATGTCACCAATTAGACTGGCACCTGTGGTGTTGTCGGTTACATATGGACAAGCGTTGATACTGGGATCGTGGAAGAATGGAGACAATCGATTGCCCCAATTCCTAAAGAAAAGCTTGAAGAGCTGCGGCATGCTGTGTCTGACGATGATGGGTCAGAAGATGAATCCAACAATCCGACTCTACCAGATAAAGATGATTCGTCAGACAGTGTGGTTGAGGATGATGATCATATTTCTAAGTTTGAGAAAGAGGTTATTACATATATGTGATTAAGAAAGACGTACTTCCATTTCTTGTTGCCCATTTGCTGAGTGGTTTTCCCTGTTTAGGTGGAAGAGACGTTCCAGCGAGCTCTGGGTGGTGGCGTTAATCGTGATAATTTGATACTAGAGATTAATGGCCTAAGGTTCAAAATCGTTCCTCTCTTATCAGGCACATGTAAAAACTGGAAAGCACTAAGGACCTGCCTTTGTAGATGGTGGTGGAAGTTTGGATTGAACTGAGTCCAAAATATTACTTGAACAATCATCCTTGTCCAGGCCTTAAGTATTTTAAATTGACACATGAAATAATCAGTCTCTTAAATACGCTTTCTGCTGTTAGTTAATCTAAATCTCCCTTTTTCTTACCAGCAATATAAGAAGGGGCAAATGGGCTTTTATAGCAGAATGTGCTTAAGTTATTTAAAACTGAATGTTGGATCAACAATGTATTGCCTGCCTGCGAATTTTCTCTACATGTTACTGGAACTTAGGAAGTTTGTTGATTTTATGGCGTACCGGTTCTCATTTATTTCTTTTCAGATGACTTTACTATGTAGTGGTTTGGTAGATGCAGTTTTCTCCATCCAGTTTCATCTTTTGCAAATTGACAATCAATGATAGGCTATATTGTTTGTGCAGGTTTATCAATTCTGTCATTATAACAACCATGTTCAATTGCACTGACTATGGTATACAATGCTTATGTTACAGGTTAGCCTACAGCCTTCAACACGCAGATTGTGCTGGAGTTGTGTTCTATTCTGTCATGAAGAGTGCATTAGTGGCTGCACAATCTACTAATGGTAGGTTTTTATAGATGTTAGAAGTATTATGAACCCATGACAACTTTAAAGTTGGGAATTGTGTGAATCTCAGAGATTTGGCTGTTTTTACCTAATAGAATAGGTCTACCTTACAGAAACAGAAGATATTATCCTCTTATCCACCTCGAAATGGTCATAGGAAAATGCCTTTATTGTTGAGTATGTACTACCAAGCAGAAACTAATTTTTTTTGGTTCTTTTATTTCCTTTGATGGCATTATGATGCTGGTTGTGCTTCATGTTAACAGCAACAAATCATCACATATGGAAGCTACCTCTGTCTATTGTGTTTTGTGCATATACAAGTATGGAACACCACTCACAAGTTCACAAGTCATTACTTGTTCCTCATAACCTAACCCTAGTATAGTAGCTAAGGCCACCCAGGACTCCAATTATGGGTCCATATTTGCATGATCCATGCCAAACTTTGAAATGCTTTCAGAGTCAGTTTCCTTGTCCAGTGCAGCCCTTTTTTTACAAACTTAAGGCTATTTGGTAAGCGGTGTTATGTTATTACTCTATGTGCTGAATCTAAGCTGTGCTCTTTTGGGTGAAGAATACAATCTAAGTATGTTTTCTCGAATATCCAATCTAAGTATGTAGCCTAACATAATCATTCCCAAAATCCATTTGCACACACTGCTTTTAAAACCTTTAGCTAGTTTAAACCCTATTGGCTTATTCCTAGTAATCTTTCTTCACAACTTAGATTTGTTTTATTTGGTTGATGGTACGGTCTTTAGAATACTTTGAGCAGATCTGTCCAATGATTTTCCTTGGGGTCTAACACGTGGTCTACGCTTGAATATTAATGCAGTGGCACATTGAAATTAATGAAAGCAAATAATTCGGTTAGGTTTTCATGTTTTTGTCTAAACCTGTCCAGTTTTCTGTCATTTAAATCCCGTTTCCTTTCTTTTTGGTGGCCAATTTTGCATAAGTTATTTACAAAAATGGAGGTAGTTTTTAGTGGAATTTTGTCGTTTCTTTCTTATGTTATAATGCTCGCTAATCTGACAATGATTACCCAAAGCTTATTTTTCCCTACGTTCCCCTCCTTTTCAGATACTCTTCTAAAGACAACTGCTGATGCACTTGGCAAGTGGAAGGATCTTTTGCGCAATTACACCAAGACAGTTGATGAGGAGGTATATGATTCAGTATATTACTGACTTAATACCTTGAACCATAAATGAGTTAGATTTTCTGAAATTTCAAACATTATCCCTGCATAAATGCTTCTGCATGGTTGAGTACCAATATTACCTGCTAGCAATGATTCTGGTCATTCTTCGAGTTTATCATAGAATTATGACATGAAAAGCTTCTAGGATTGCTTGGCTCACCTCTCCAGTGGCACCTGTGTAAGAAATTATGCTATCTGGTTCATATCTTTAATATGACAACAAAGCGTTTTAGTCCCAAGCAAGTTGTGGTAGGCTACAAGTCTACAACAAAGTGTTAGGTGATAAATGAGGTTTTAGGGAACAACTTCGTAATTAGAATAGTCTTCAGGTAAAAAAGGCGAAACATCCTCTATTTGATCTGATGATATGTTGATCTCCAGTTCTGCATCATCTTGTTTGGTGGGCGTGATTTTAGCTACCGAATTGTGATATGTTGCATGATGACTCTTGGAAAGGCCTCTCCTGCAATTGTAAAATTTCATTGGCCTGTTTGAAAGAAATTGCTGTTTAATTTAATTTTGTGACTTATTGGAGTATATTTCTCCTTTGATTCTTGCCATGGCTAAATAAATCATTTCTTGGGTACTGCTATAGATGGAGATACTTTTAAAGTTTGAGGAAATGTGTCAAGAGACCACAAAAGAATTTTCTCTGCTGTTTCCCAAGGTAACACCTACTTCCCTGCAGAAGGGTTCCACAACATTTTTGTACACCACAAACAAGAAATCGATTTGTTTAGACTGCTGAACATATGCTGTACTTGAACCTTTGTGACTGTTTTTCCTTAATCTGCTATTGAACACAGATCTTGCCATGCCTCTATGACACAGAGGTAGTAAGTGAAGATGCAATTTTGAGATGGGCGGAAGAGAAAGAACATGCTGATGAGTCTGATAAAGTCTTTGTTAAACAGTCAGAGGCCTTTATTAAGGTATATATATGTCCTGCACTAAATGTAGTTTTTTGCCCTGTTTCTGCACATGGTTTCACAGAACCAGTTGAAGCTAACACATTCACTTATAGTTGCTTTGATCTTTTCTCTTGTTGCACAATTTCAGTTCTAGGAAGAGTTTTCCTATAGCCATAGAATTGTTGCACCTGATCACGTGAATGCTACTGGTTTAAATTTTGCTAACTTGTGTTTATGGAATCATCTGACTTGGTGGCATTAGTATCTTCTCTGCTGAATCTGTCTCATCCATGGGGTAGACATTTGCGTGTGACTGATTTAGTTTTAGCTCACTTGTGTTCATGGAACCATCTGACTTGGTTTTAGTGGCATATACATACATATGTTTGTCTGCTGTGCTTGTGTCTTCCATGTGGGTACGCTTTACTGAAATCCAAACATGATATCTTGTCATGCCTTCATGCAATTGATTTTCTGCAACTTGTCACCCTACTCAGTGGCTCAAGGAAGCTGAAGAGGAGGATGACGAAGAGGAATAACCCTGGAGATGTCACTCGAATTCTTTCATGCATTGTGAGTTCAGAATCCGATTTGAGTGGTCTCCCGGTGAGTTTGCGACCAGCAAGTTTTGTAACGTGTAATTGTTTGTACATCAACACAGTACAATTTTGTCCCTAACCGGTGGTGAGCACCAAGGAGCAGGCGTGAATCAAAATGATCCCAGTGTAGATGACATACCATAACGGTACCATCTTTGCTTGGTTGACGCTTGGGCGAAGTTTTCGCCACATTTGTTTAACTGCCCATCATCTGTTTCTTTGCACCCAGCCCAGCACTTGCACAAATCTTTAATAAAAGTTTGTTTAGATATGGCCCCCCTTTTCTCTCTTTCCGCTGAGAAATGTAGGGCCTGTTTGGAATAAAGGAATGCAAAACAGAGGAATGGTAGGAAATATAGGAATGAAGGAAAGTGAAAAGTGAAAAACTACAGGATTGGAAACCATAGGAATGAAAAATTTGCACCGTTTGGAACATAGGAAACCTGCCCGCTCGTACTGCAACACAGCTGCTGCCTCGGGCATACGCGAAGGAAGCAAAACCAGAGCTCTGAGCGGATGTTTTATTTCCTACGAAATCAACGCTGAGGCACAGTATTCTAAAGGAAACGAACTTCCCATTCCTCCGTTCCAAACGGTCATGCAGACTTTTTTCCTCCGTTTTCAGTTCCTCCGATTTTTCCTTTGATCCAAAAGGGGCCGTAGTGGGGGAACAAAGCAATGGAGGCTTCTTCCCAGAAAGGCCCCAGTGGATCATGTGGGTTGCGTAGATCCGGCACTAATCTTACCTCAAAAGGGGCACGGATTGCTTAAAGTACGCTCTTTTGCCTCCAAAACCTTTGATGTTTTTTTGCCCTAGGCTAGGGCGTGTTTGGTTGGAGATCAAAGCTTGCCATGCCAAAAGTCAGTCATGTCATAGTTTTTTTTTTACAGCTGTTTGGTTCATTGTCACAGCTATGACACGTCGAACTTTCTTAGCACTCTGCACCACATGTCTAAGACTCATTTCTGTGCCAAACTTTGCCACAAGTATGGCTTCGATTTTGCTCGCTACACTTTATGTGGCAGCCATGGTCCGCCGAAGGTTAGGCGTGGAACAGGCTCAGATTCCTGATAGCCTTGCCTGCTTTGTGAAACAACCCAACAATGGGCAGCAAAATCAATGGTCGATGGAAAAAGAGTAAAAAACCAGAAGGGGAAAAGCAGGCAGGAGTGAGCAGTGGAAGGTTGCACGCACACTTGCACTGCTGGACTAAGCAATCTCGCTCGCTGTGCCTTCGCCCTTGTGCAGCATGTGCCGTCTCAATTTATAAGTTGTTTATTTATTTTATTAATGCATATTGTGACTGGTATGCATTGTTTATTGTTTCAAGATGGTTTTACTTTGACCATGAGAAAGCAGGTTTTTATCAACACACCACCTAATATTGCTTGACTTTTTTTTTTCTAATATGCTGGTCATAAAGAGTTACCGCGGAATCACACTTGGCAATAAGATATAAGATACAGATAACCTAGGCTGAAGAAGAATCACATTTTGGACTTGGGAGCACGATATATTCTGTGCGGATAAGTGGAATCCATCTTTTTTCTACTAGTTCTGACCGGACACCACGCTGCTCGATCGAGATCATATCGTCATATTGGGAACTACCGATTGCATTTCGATTAAAAAGAACGTGCAGTTCATCTGCTGTTTATTTTGCACCGTCCTTTTGCAGCCCGACGACAATTTGTGTTACACGTAAGGAAAGAAGAGTTGCTGATTTTTTTCCGAATGGATAGAATTGCTGCTCTGACATGTCAATATGTATGCGCTGAGGTCGGAAGGCAAACCATGGCCCATGGGATCTTTTTTTTTCCCTTTATCTTGAAATGAAGGGAGCAGATCCCATTACATACACATACGTGTTTGGTAGAGGGGTCCGACAAAAGCGCTTTTCTTGGAACTTGTATAAATGGAGAAAAAATACGGTCCAAATAAGCTGGTCTAATCTTGTTTCTGCGTTTTAGTACAAATGTGAGAAGAAACATGGTTACACTAAAAAAAAAGAGAGGAAGAAACATGGTAAAAAAAACTGCAAAATGTGTGCTGTTTGGTGTCTAGTTTCAGCTTATTTAAGACATAAACATCTTATAAACTACGTATATGAAACAGATTCTACATGTAGTGGATGCATATATTGGCGACCGGATTACCACGTGTCAGCGACCCATGGACCGAAAAGGTCCCTGGCCTGCAGATCGAAGACGGTGTGGGGCAGACGAGATCTCGGGCCGGAAAACCCACACACAGACACACGCTGAAAAAGGAGGTCGCATTTCCGGTTTAACAAACGGCGATCCGAGTCAGCACGTACACAGCGCACAGCGCAGCCGGCAACGCCCCCGAGCGGACTGGACCCAGCGAAGCAACGCTCCAACTCCACCGTGAGCCTTAGCCCTTAAGCTTGCCCCTTATAAGAAGCTAGCTGCACGCGCAGCAGCCGCCGTCACTCTCATATATATCAATCCCGAGACCCGACGTGATCACAGTTCACATCGCCTCGGCACCGATCGACGCGGCCGGTCACTGATCACGGACACATACATCGTATAGTACGAGGAGGAGTTTGCGTGCGTGCATGGCGACGGCGGCGGCGGAATCGGTAGAGATCTACCGGCTTCCGGAGGAGTGCGTGGCGTGCGCCATCTCGCTGACGACGCCCGGCGACGCGTGCCACTCGTCCGCGGTGTCGCCGGCCTTCAGGGCCGCCGCGGACTCCGACGTCGTTTGGGCACGGTTCCTGCCGCCCGACCACGCCGACGTCCTGGCGCGCGCCGACGAGCCGGTCGCCGGCACATCCAAGAAGGAGCTCTTCTCGCGCCTCTGCGACAGCCCCGTCCTCCTCGACGGCGCCACCATGGTACGTAGTACGTACCACCAGTCCACCACTACGATCGATTGTTTCATGCATTCGATTTCGATCGCATTGTTGCTGATTGCGTCCATGTGTCATGCTGTGTGCAAGCAGAGCTTTGGGCTGGAGAGGCGGAGCGGCGCCAAGTGCTTCATGCTGTCGGCGAGGGCGCTCAGCATTGCGTGGGGAGACGATCCTTCGTGCTGGACGTGGACCGCTAGCCCACCAGGATCCAGGTGCGTCTCATGCCCCATGCACATGCACATCCCCAGGCCCCTTTTTCTTTTCTTCCTTCTCGCGCGCAATGTATAGAGATATGCTTACTTGCCTCGTAAGTAGCTTAATTAGCATGGCACGCACGCTGCATGCGTGCTGCTCTCTCTACCCACAGACAGACACAGTTCATCGATTCCACACACACTGAATGTGACTGTCATCGTAAACTTTACTCCTAGTACATTGTTTTAAAATTTAACCGGTATTATAGATATCGCATCCTTCGGATGTGATGCCGTATACACCTTTGGTTTCTACACACACTGACACACGTGTCACCATGCATGCCTGCACATCTGTTCATGCACACGCACGTATTCCAAAGGTCCTGACAAAGCACGTACGTATTCCAAAGGTCCTACGCAAGTGTCGTCGTCTCTCACGAAAGCCTATATAGCTCGGCAACGACACGAACGTAGCTGACATGCTCTCAGCCTGTTCGTTTCGCTGATTTATTGTGGCTGAAAGTACTGTTCGCTGGTTTATTGTGGGAGAAAAACACTGCTGGATGGCTGCTGGTTCCGCTGAATAGCTCAAAGGTGTCTGAATGACTGCATGCATGTGGTTGCATCATCACAAAGCTTAGTCGTACGTTCTGCACACAAACTATCAAACTATCCCTTGTTTAGATGCATTCTAAAAGTTAAAAAATTTTCACTTTCTCTATCACATCAATCTTTGGACCCATACATGAAGTAGTAAATGTAGGTAAAAAAATAACTAATTACACAGTTTAGTTGAAAATCACGAAATGAATCTTTTGAGCCTAGTTGGTCCACGATTGGACAATATTTAGCAAATAAGATGAAAATAGTACTATTCATCGGGTTCATTTTTTTTTTCAATCTAAACGAGGCCTATGTGACCGACTGACCGTGTGTCCGTGTGACCGATCGATCAGGTTCCCGGAGGTGGCGGAGCTCGTGGACGTGTGCTGGCTGGAGATCACCGGGAAGCTCAGCCTGTCGCTGCTGACCCCGGGGACGACCTACGCGGCCTACCTCGTCTTCGCCATGGCCGACGACGCGTACGGCCTCGAGTGCCACGTCGGGATGCCGCCGCCCAAGGCCACGGTCATCGTCTCCTCCGGCGGGACGACCAGCAGCAAGATGCCGACGCCGACGCCGACGCTGGCGCAGACGGCGGAGCACGCCATCTGCCTGCACCACATGCAGGGCGAGGAGGAGGCGGCCGCGCACCGGCGGAAGCAGCAGTACGTGCGCCTCCGCAGGGGTTACGGGATCAGCGGCGGTGCCCGGAAGACGACGGTGCTGACGACGACGCGGGAGGCCGACCCTGACATCAGGTGCCCCCGGCTGAGGGGCGACGGGTGGGCCGAGGTCGAGATGGGCGAGTTCGCCGTAGCGGGCGACGAGGGCGACGAGGCGGTGGTGGAGGTGACGGTGCAGGAGGTGGATAGCCGCCGTTGGAAGAGGGGACTCGTCGTGCTGGGCGTCGAGATCAGGCCCAAGCACCACACGGCGGCATGCTAGCGCTATAGCTGCTGGAGTGGAATTCATCTTTCTTGTTTTTTGATCTCTACTAGGGAGAAATTAATTAACAAGTGTCGATCAATTAGGTCCAGACAGGAACAGCTGCTAGCTGACGTTCCTAATCAGCATCAGGGTAGAGCTTTCGAACCTGTTTCTTTTCTGGACAGACAGCGTGCATGCAAGTGCAATTTTAAAATGACCGTACGTCCATTTAGCTTCTCTGATTAATGCGAATGGTGTATTATCTATTATTGCGTCAGTTGCTTGCATGAATGCTACGGCCCTGTTTAGTTCAAAAGGATCCCAAAAATTTTGCACAGTACCTGTCACATCGAATCTTAGACGTATTAAATATAGGTAAAAAAAACTAATTGTATAGTTTGTAAATGTCGAGACGAATCTTCTAAGCCTAGTTAGTCCATGGTTAGACAAATTTTACCAAATAACAACGAAAGTGCTACAGAAATTTTTTCCAAAAAATTTTGGGATCTAAACAAGGCCTACGTAGCTCCTGCTGTCATGCTGCGTATACCTTTGGATTTGTTGGGCCTATAAGCCGGTGATAAACTTAGGCTATGTTTAGTTCCCCATAAAATACAAAATGTAAAATAACAACTACTTTGAAATGATAAAATACAAAATGCTAAAATTTTCATGGGTATGTTTAGTTCCATCTAAAATACCAAAATTTTCATGGGTGTGTTTAGTTCCATATAAAATGTCAAATTTTTCATGGGGTCGGTGAGGGCTTTTTGCCTTTTTGCCTTTTTTGACCTCTTGAGGCCAAAATCCAAAATGAAGAATGGATACCTTTTTGCCAAAAATTTTACGTGGTGTTTAGTTCCATTTTGCAAAATGATGTACCAAAACCCAAAAATTTTTGGGTGAATGGGGAACTAAACACACCCTTAATAATTTCCTATTCGCAAGCGCAGTTGATCAGGACTACCTCCACCTCAAAATAAATCAATTTCTAGCAAGTGCTTATCTTGATTCAGGCATATAGCTAGAAATTAATTTATGTTAGGACGAAAGGAGTACCTTGTTTACCTATGTGCTCCCTATGTACGAAGGTGGTCCCTGGTATGGTGATGATCTCCGTGGAGACCAAAATGAGAGATTAATGTTTTACTAATCGACTAATCTTTGTAATGATCTCACTATTCTTACTCCAATTCTTTTTCATACCAACACTATAAATTTCTGTAGTAACGTGCAGGGTATCATCTAGTTTCATAATATGGAAGCCACAAGCGTGGTAGCTTTGGAGTGAAGGAAGGGTGTTTGAGTTGGTTGACCCGAATCTAGGCGACATTAAGGAGTCGGGCATCGCTAGCTACGTGAAGGTGCTGCTGCTCTATGTCTAGGACAACGACACTGATTGGCTGACGATGGATGGAGCCATAACAATGCTGTCAACCAGACACACCTCCACGACACTCCAGATCCGAGCCATTACAATTGCCCATGCATGTGAGCACGCCTTGCCAGTTAGAGGTTCGAACGTGCAACCACACCACGAGCATCAATGGCATAACTGGTCAGTAGCATGTAGGAGGGTCTGTAATATTGTGAAGAAGCTCCTAATACTAGCTATTTGAATAGGAAAATATGACCTATGCTTAATTGGTCATATACACGACATAGTTAGCACTTATAGGAGACATACCTAGTTAAAAGCAAAGGGTTGAGCAGCGGTACATCTAGCGATGGGGCGCAAGCCCCCCTCCCCCGAATCCACGACAATTATGGAGCCCTCCTTGAGACCATAGAAGTCACAAGTATCGCAGCTATGGAGTGAGGAGCCAGCGCTGGCATCAACCGGCCCATCACGCCATGGATGTAACACCTCTGGTGTTATAGTAACTAAATAATTTGCCATGTCATCATATTGCATCGCAAAGCATACATGATTAGGTCAATTACGATGTGCATCAACTAAAACGAGTTTATATTCTTAGGTTGGATGTGCTTCTGAAATGGGTGACTCGAACCGAAAACCCTAATTTCAAATGTCACCGCAAATACTTAGTTTATGCCCTATGTAATTTGAGGTGTATGACTGTGTTATACACTAGTGTCAAGTGTAGGGTTTGAGCTCAAGTCCAACACGTAAAATGAAGCTTCAAGTTCGAGTTCGAATCCGGGTTCCAAAACTTATCGCGAGTTTTCCGATTCGAATTTGAATTCAAATTTGGGTAGTTATTAAAAGATTTTCAAAAGTCAACTTGGTCAACCAAGAGTGGCATTTGGTCAAACATGGGATGCTTGACTCAATGATGCCCTTGGATGATGGTTTGATCACTAAGTATTCACCAATTAAAATAGTAACAAATTTCAATTTGAAATTCTTTCGAAAACCCTAAATCCAAAACCCTGTTTTACCCCTTTTTAAATAATTCAAAATCTAAGCAAAATTTGGGAAAAAGTTGAAAACAAAGTTTGTAGATCTTTTCAAGGGCTACAAGTTTGGTGTTTTAATTTTTCAAAGTTTTAGTGTAAAATCTTGAGTAATTTTGAAAAGAAGCAAATTTAAATTTTGACCCCTTTTCATCCCCAAACACAAATTTCAAAATAAAGGCAGAATTTGAAAATGGCTTGAATAGCAAAGTTGTAGGTCTTGGCTAGATGTACAACTTTGGTATTTTGAGTTTTTGAAGTTTCAACATAAAATTGAAAGTAATTTCTAAATTACCAATTTCCCAAAAAGTGTCCCCCTTTTGATTTTAAATTCAAATTTCAAAATCTAGTTCGAATTTGAAAAAGTGATTAATATAAAACTTGTAGAGCTTGAAATTCTGAATATTTCATATCTTGGGAATTTTTCAAGTTACTACATGATTTTGAGAGTAATTTGGCAAAAACAGTTTGAAATTGAAATTCGGGGGGTGAGAGCTACAGTAGCCGGCGAATCACCGCCGGGCACCGCGCGGCATGGGCATCGGCGAGCCGCCGTGGCCTTCGGCCAGCTTCCAGTCGTGCCTGTGATCGCCACCTCACCCACGTGCGCCTTCGAGCAGCACCGGGGACCCCTTTAAAAGACCGAGCAACGTCGCCGTTTTTCTTCTTTTTTTTCTGTTTTGGCAACGCCGCCGCTTAGCTCCGCTGCTCAACGCTGCCGCCGTTGAGCCGTCTACCGCTAAAAATCGATCGCGTCAATCCATTCGCCTCTCTTCCGCGCACCTCGTAGGTCCCCTCACACCAGCCAATTCCGCCTGGAGCGCCCGCGCGACCATCTTCTTCATCTCCGGTAACCGAGCGCCACCGAGCCGCCTCACGTGGTCAGCCACCTCCACGGCCTCTCCGTGCTTGCTGTTTGCTTTGCTGCACTCATGGGTGAGTTGTTGGTGCTTCCCATGCCTTTGATTTAGTCGCTACTGGCCTATGTCGTCGGGTTGCCGTGGACCGCGGCCACCATGCTGCCATAGCCGGTGAGGTACTCCCTCCAGGGTGTCTGTAGCCGTGCCAGGTGTCCGAGGGTGTTCGCGGTGTCGTGTGGATCATGATGGTCAGGTCAGTGGGGCACGGTCTTGTCACCGGCGTCGTGGTCGCCGGCCGGTCGTCGTATCGCCGTGGTCGGGCCGCGGGAAGTGAGCGAGAGGGAGAGAGGAGAGGGATGATAGGTGGGGCCGGCGTGTCAGCGGGAGAAGGAGAGCGAGCGCATGCTGCTGGGCCGCGGCTGGGCTTCGCTGGGCCGCACGCGGAGGAGCGAGCGAGCGCGCGGGCAGGCCGAGCGCTGCTGGGCCGGGCTGAGAGAGAGATGGAGAAGCGGCCCGAGATGAAGTTTTTGTTTTTCTTTTTTCAAAAATGTAAATAGTAGTGATTTTTTGTTTATTTCACTAGAATTATTGTAGAGTTCCAAAAATAGTGAAAATTTTTGAGTAAGCTTTCCAAGATGTAAACTATCTAGGAAAAATATCAAATGCCAATTTTGATTACTTCTTGCAAGTTATTTAATTAGCTCAATTATATATTAAATGCAACTTTCAGGAATTTTAGTAATTAAAATATTAATCCAAAAATCATGAAATTTGTTTTGATACTGTTTTAGACCATAACCAATCTATAGAAAAAGTTTGAACTTAATTGGATAAAGTTTAATTTATTCTTAATTTATGTCTTAATTGTTTAAAATTAATAACTTTAAGTGTTGTGTACCCTTTTTGGTTGAGTGACGACCTTGGGTCATTAACCCTTAATGATCGTTGGCACCTTAATTACTTGGTTGAGCTCATGTTTAACCTGATCTTTAAGAAGTAAAAATGTTGCTTAATGTGATGAACAGTTAGTGAGTTCTGTTGGTTTGTAGCGGTACCGTGAAGGAAAGTTGTACTCAAGTTTTTTTATCATGTCATCATCAAGCATCATGTTTATCACCACATCCTGTTGAAGCATGTCATACTCTCATGTAGTTCCCGCTTTCGTGAAAGTAGACTTTGTCGAGCAAGCTTCTAGAGGAGAGCATTCGCCAGTGAGTTCCGGACCAGACGTCGGAGTCGTTGAGCCTGAACCAGTCGTCTCACCTGAGCAAGGCAAGCCCCTGTGCATTTAAACCCTTCCTTAAATTTTACAAATCTTTATCATTGGTACTATGGTTTATTGCATTAAGTAATTAGGAGTTGAGTGATAACCCAATTGTTGCATTATCATCCTTGATTATTGCGATATCACCCTTGGTACCTGTTTTATTGAAAATGCGTAGTTATGCCTCGCTATTGCTTAATGTGTTAGGCTTTTAAATGAAATGCTTATATGATCGTGATGGTATACTTGATGGATACTGAAATATAAGAATGAACTTGAGATCGGGCGGGTGGTTTGGCCACTGCTAACTTGCATTGGGAAATGAGTCTTAATGTAGTGTTTTCGCCTTATCAGTTAAGGACCGTATGTTGTTGGCCCTCATGTCAAGGAGTTTTTAATAGTACTAGCCATGTACCCATATCGGGTAAGCCTTACTTCGGCTATTCCATTACGAGAACGTCTAACCTCGCACTGGGAGTGGAGAGATGGCAAGAGTAGCGTGTACCCTCGGGGCTAGAATTGGGCCGGGTTCGAGGAGTACTGTACTCTCGGGTGGTGATGGACACGTTCTGGTTTTGGGTTACCCGAGTAAGAGTTGATATATGCAAGATTTGGTTCTACATATGTCGTGTGGTTAGGAAGCTCCAGCTGGGTAAATTAAGCGGTACGAATCGTCGTTACTTCACGAGGAGGAGTCTTGACCTTTCATCAACATCGTAGTGAAAGAAATGGAATGTGTTAAAAGAATAAGAAAGAATTTTATAAAAATTACTTGATTTAGATTAAGATCACTTAGAATTGGTTAATGAACCATCAATGATAAAAATAAAAGGTTGAAAATAAGGATTTACTTTAGTAAGCTTTTCCGCAAAAATCATTTTGATTCTCGAATATCCGTACCTTGGTATCCTAAAACTAGCATGTCTTTGGAGTCTTCTTTTTAGTCGGGTAAATCTTGTTGAGTACCCTCAGTACTCAGGGTTTGTTGAACCCTTGTTGTAGGTGTGGTTCATGAGCAAGCCTGCTTTGAGTCTTGCTGCATGACCGTGGTCGTTGAAGAAAGTGACGACGAGTAGACTGTGTGGCCTCTGGGCAAGGCACTTCACTTGTGTGTTGTAATAAAGTTACTACTGATACTCCACTACTACTGGTTTGTAATAATGCTACTTATGGTTTGAGGTTTGAAAACTGTGGTTTGTAAACTTAAGTTATGTAAGACTTCCGCTCTTTTACTCTGATGTTATATTGAATAAACGGTTGTAATATTACAATACTCTTGTAATTGGATCCTGTTCGGAGGAAAGCAGGCCATTTAGGTTATGAGGTACATAAGTATGGCTGTCAGAGGTCATAATGACAATGACGGGTACATGTGGGCCATCATAATTTAGAAGGTTCTGTGACAATGGAGGAGCCCGACAGACCCGTCCCCGGGCGCCTATGAGTTCAAGCTCGTCTGGGGCGGGCTGCCAGAATTTTCCCTCATCCGGAGTGACGCCGATAAGCTATATACGAGCGGCCCATGGAACGGCAAGATCCTTACCGGCATGCCGTATCTCAAATCGAACGGCGACTTCACGTTCAGGGTGGGCTTGAGCCCCAAACTGCTCTATATTCAAGACAACAGACACACCTCTACGACACTCCTAGACCCGAGCCGACCATTACAATTGCTCACGGGCCAATGTGGATGGATTCACAACAATGCTGGCAACCAGACACACCTCGGTGGCACTCCTAGACCCGAGCCGGCCGTTACAATTGCCCCCAAGAGCTCAAGCCGGCCATATAATTGCTCACAACAATGCTGGCAACCAGACACACCTCGGTGGCACTCCTAGACCCGAGCCAGCCGTTACAATTGCCCCCAAGAGCTCAAGCCGGCCATATAATTGCTCACCGACCAGTGATGGATGGATTCACAACAATACTGGCAACCAGACACACCTCTATGATACTCTAGACCCGAGTTGGCCGTTACAATTGGGCACAATACAATTAGCACTTGTAGAGGTTGCAGCACAAGCCCCCCACCTCCATGATAATTATGGAGCCCCTTCTATTTTTTAGATATGAAAGAGATTAAGAAGAAACTCTAGAGGCTGTGAAGATGACTTAAGCCCGCATGTTCTATAGGTTTTTAGATCCATGAGATTGAGGAAATACATGTCTAATCGCATCTTACTCGAACACTTTGGTCATTGGTGATTATTAACATGTTTTTTCTTTGTCCGAGACTAGAAACGGCATGCATATCACAGAACCCCAAACAGTACAGAAGCACTTGCTTGCAAAATAATTAGGTTGGAAAGACAACGTATGCATCAACTAATATCTTCATTCGTCAATATGGAATGCTTTTGTTGTGCAGAAAATACAAGTAAAATAAAAAGACTCCGAGCCTGACTAATCGACATACGGTTTATCATACGACATTGCTAGCGCCTGGACGTCCGCATTTAGACGCCTGCACTACACTCCATTTTCCACACGCGTACCTATACTCCACGCCCCTCGCTCGCGCTAGCACGCCTCCGCCCACGCCGCTAGACTGCGTGGGGGATCGCTCGCGCCGCCTTCCACTTCGTACGCGCATTCCATGTGCAACAACCAATCTATCTTTGAAACATCCAGATGCAACACTTGCAATATACGTCTGAAGACAGATGAAACAATTGAAACATGCTTCTGCAACACTTGCAAAAAAACACCTGAAAAACACTTGAAAATCATTATAAACATACACAACATCTAGATAAAATACTTGCAACACATGTGTAAAACATATACGACATACAGATAAACACATTTGCAGCATATGTACGAAAACATAGGTAAAACATTGGGAACAGACGCTTGCAACATACGTGTACAACCATGGGAACATATGCAACATCCGTCTGAAACATTTACAACATACCTTTGAAACATCTGAAATACTTGAAATGTACGCTTGCAACATGTGTTTTTCACCCTTCTTCATTCGTGCGATGCAGAGTAGAGCGGGAAACGGCCATTTTCGGCCAGGCGGCGGCCGAGGATGGTGGCGCGGCCTAGCAGCGGGCAACTGCTCCTGTGCTTGGCCTGGACCTGGTCAGCGACAGCCTCCTCTCCTGGTTGCCTGCCCACACGCGGCATAAGGGCACCTACGCGGCTGCTGCTAGGTTGGCCTGGGTCAGCCAGCTGCACCGGCGAGCGGGTAGACCCCGGTGGTGGCGAGGAGGCTCGCCGACTCGATGGAGGCGGCCACGACGAGCGGGCAGCGCGGTGCGGCGGTGGAGAACATCGCGAGGTAGAGAGCCGTTTAATTAATTTGGTAGAAAGTGTGGGCTTGTTGGGCTGGTCCGCAGGCCCGTCAAGGAGGATCTGGACGGACGGACGTCCTCATCGCAGCATTATCTATCTCTACTCAAATAAAATAATAAATAAATAAAAATCCTAAAAACACCGAGAAAGTGACGTTTACCGCCTCGCTTGGTGAGTTGCCCGGTTTCGTCTGTCCCCAGCTTCATACGTCACCCCTATATTTCCTCGTCCGCTTTGTACCCCTCCGATGAGATCTTCCACTAACTCACCCGAACATCTCCATCTACGATGACTACGCAGTCGCAAATCTCGTCCACCTCCACCTTGGCATCAGAACGGAGGCTCGCGCAATAGCAACTCGATCCCGCAGACCACCGCCGGCACGTTCGTTGGCGGATCAGCGTCCAGCAACGGCGGCTGCCACCCCACCCCGATAGAGCGAGCCATATCCCTCTTCATCTGCATGAGATCCAGAGGTGGAACCCGCCTCCCCAGCACAGTAGATTCATTTAAATATTTGTATTTATAGTACAAAAAATATTAATTTCATTTTTTTTTATTAAAATATGATAATTTTGATTAGAAATAGTGTAATTTTTTTTGAAAAGTTATTGAAACATATAATTATATATATTTTATCACACTAAAAAATACGATCATATTTGTCCGACCTCTCTTAATCAAAATTACTGGTTCCGCCTCTGATGAGATCCACAACTCAAAGTTGAGGAGCATGATGGATGGCCGTGCGTTGCCTGCCAATTAATCCTCGCGTCCTCGTCGCCTCGTCTTGTGATCGTTTCAGCGATCGCTCCGCCGTAAGCATCGCGTGATCGGTATTCACCGGACAGCCACTGCAACCCTCGTCGATCAGTATCTGGCATTCTGGCTGCCTCCGTCCAACTTCAGTTCCGGCACACAACACATCCATTCAGACCCATGTAACTTGTAACCATTTCAATCATTCAGGTCCATGCAAATGACTTTCAGTTAGATTGAAATTTTCACAAGTGGAAAGAGCTAGAATTCAGACCCGTGTAACATAGTGCTTAGGATGACTTTCAAACCTTGTTTGGCTTTGTGAGCGTGAGCACTAAACTATAAGGGATATGAAATTAGAATACTCTAGATACATGTGAACACATGCTATTCATGGGAGGACAACGCCAATACTGAAGATACTTTAGCAACAAGTGCTAATACTGACCAACCATAATGTTTGTATAGGACATTTCTGAACTTCAAACCAACTTGAGGCATCCCCTTGTCACTAGTCATGTCAGAATCTGCACACATATGTTTCATAAAGAATAAAGTTGGTCATGTGAATGGAAACTTCATAAAATGGCAGATGAGTGGCCACAACTCCAGCACAACTTGTGCTGCACAAGGCTGCCTCCCTCGAACCCTCAAGCCTTTGTCCTACATCCTTCCGCTGATCGACCACCATGACTCCAGCAATGTCTGGACTACTAACTAACACATGGGGGAAGAGAGGCAAGTATGATTGCTTAGCTACTTGCACACAAACTGGAAACGGACTAACCAACTTGTGTGTGTGCATGGATATGACACACGGGAGCTCTTCTTTTGTAGCTGCTCGGTCAGTGAGATGCCAAAAGAAGCCCCATCCTTGCAAACCGAGAACATTGAAAATTTTGGTCTAGCCTTGCTCAGGAATATTAAGTACTATAGTATACATGCTGAGCATTATGTTATAGGCAGTTCTTAATTATGTTTCTAGTTTGTTCTTCATGGTTCTTTCTTAGAGCTTAATTATTTCTTAGCGTAGGTAGACACTTAGGGATTAGAAGTGAAAATAACTGCTACATGTACATACAAAACACTTGAGGGGTGAGAACGTCCCGAATCTTGGAAGAATATTCTCTAACCTTGCTGCCCTCAAACCAAACACTTGTAAAAATATGATCGTCCAATTCTTGACCCAAATGTCAGCTAAGAAGATGGATACGATCTCCAGACCTAGACAACCTACACAATCATATACAGGGTGAGCCCTTTAGGTCACTTTGGAATGCAGTAATTTTCTTTTCTGGATCTTATATTTTTCATATAAAATTAAGCTAATTTATGTGAAATTACTTCGCTATTTTTTCTACAAAATTTCTGTGTTCCAAAGAGTGCCGAGACAATATTGGGCCTAAACTGACGGCGCGGGCAAGACGGCCCAACTTTTTCGAAGTACAAAACCCGCCCCCACGTCGGTTCTTGCTGGTTTCATTTCAATCTTCCCCACCCCCTGAATTTTGTAGAATCCGTTTCTCAAACCCAGCAGAGAAGTCAGTCGATGGGGTCAGCCACGGGCACCTGCGAGATCGCGCGCCTGCCGGAGGACCTCCTCTCGGCGGCGCTCGCCCTCACCACGCCGCTGCGGTCTCCCGCGCCTTCCGCGACGCCGCCGGATCCGATGCCGTGTGGGCCCGCTTCTTGCCCCGCGACCTCCCGCCGATCGCTGACGGGGAGCTCTCCGGCCCAGCGCCGCCGTCCAAGAAGGACCGGTTCCTTCGCCTCTCCGAACGCCGTTACCCCGTCTTACTCGCCGATGGCCAGAGGATACGGCCGGTCCCCAAAAATCCTCTACTCGTCTATAGCTTCAAGGTACGGCCCGGCCCTCGACAGGCCACATGTAACAGTAGGGTTTCCTTCTCTTGTAATCTAGTTCTTCAATTGATCATCTGATTGGCTAACCGGCCTGTTGCTGTGTTCAGAGCATGTGGTTGGACAGGGGGAGCGGCGCCAAGTGCTACATGCCGCTAGCGAGGGGCCTGCACATCTCGTGGGGCGACACGCCGTGCTACTGGCGCTGGACCAATCTCCCCGACTCCAGGTTCGCATGGCACAACCAATTTCTTCTGTATCTTGATTCCAATTCTCACGCGAATTGTTCGAGCATATATATGTTATGTGGCGAATGCCATTGCATTGTGCTGCAAATTCACCCTGTTGCTGTTGGTGGTTTTGGCTTGCAATTTGGATTAGAGACTTGTTGTGAGGTAAAGTGCTAATTGTTTTCGAGGATTTAGAAAAAATTCAAGTTCTAGGGCATGGGGCTTTTATACAGATCTGGATAGAAAAAAAACTGATTATGAAAAGGTTGGCCACAGAGCTATGTATTGATTGGGTAGCAGTCTGTTCTTACTTCTTAGCAGCAGCAGCATGGATGGTGCATAGGCCCGACAACTTAGTGTCCAGGGTTCAGGATTTATCCCAAGTTTTGCATATGCACCATCCTTGTTATATAATTGTACTTGATTATCAATCATCTTGTATCGATTGCTCTTTCTTTGAAACTTAGTCCTTTGTTAATCTGGCACAGGTTCGAAGTTGCTGTACTCCTGTCTGTTTGCTGGTTCGAAATACGTGGCAAGATACACAGCAAAATGCTTTCTCGAGACACAGCTTATGCAGCTTACATTGTGTTCAAGATACCCGTTGGATCCTATGGGCTGGATTATCCACCCCAGAAGGCATCAATTGACACGGTTGCAGGAAAGAAAATAATTCGCAAAGTCTGCCTCCAAAGCTATGAAGGTAGGCATGTGAACCGTCAGGTCACAGTGCCCTTGACGCCAGAATACAACAAGAGCTACCGGCGTGGGCATGGTAGAAACCCGGTGCTCCCTCAGGAAAGGACTGATGGTTGGATGGAGTTGGAGATGGGCGTGTTCTACAACAAGGAAGGTGCTGATGGCGAGGTGCGCTTTAGCCTCCTGCAGACATCAGGTACTTCGAAGGAGGGTCTTATTGTTCAGGGCATTGAGATTAGACCCAAGAAACTAGGCTAACGATTTGTAGGTGTAAGAGCCATCTTGTGGGAATAAATAAATGGACAGAAGAAAGCATGTAGGTACTGTGTATTTACCATATGGGCCTGGTTTAGTTCGGGAAAATATTTGGGAAATGGTATCGTAGCACTTTCGTTGTTATTTAGCAATTAGTGTCCAATCATGGTCTAATTAGGCTTAAAAGATTCGTCTCGTGAATTTCTTTTAAACTGTGTAATTAGTTTTATTTTTTATTTATATTTAATGCTTCATGCATGCGTCTAAATATTTGATGTGACGGGAAATCTTGAAAAATTTTGCAAAATTTTGGGAACTAAACAGGCCCATGGCCAGATGGTATTGATTGTATCATCTAACCGTAAACATATTATGCAGTTTAAGGATTCAATACTGCGGCACACTTACTAGCTTGATCTTTGATTGTTTGTTGCAAAGATCGTAGCTCTTCGTTATGCTTTTTACGATACATATAGATAACACAAATTTATGAGCTGTAAAAAAAACATAACTGACGTGTATCAACGACTGAGCATGCCTTTGCATTTCCTACTTTGTGGCTGTGGCTGTTGTTGCATCATGTTTGCCGCTACCGGTTAGAAAGAATCCGTATGCTCTTAGCACAAAATCCTAAAGAGAGTAGTATCGTGGGGATTCAAACTCAGATAGTCGACTAGAGCCCTCCTCCCTTGCCCAGCCTATAGAACCTACAGGCTTTTGATTATCCACATAGCAGGAGATGTCGGTGAGCCTTTGGAATGGGCAGGCAAACAGCTTGCAACGTTTGCCAGATGCCTTGGATTTTTCCTACAATGCCTTGTATCATTGTTTGTTTTACATTTAAAACGAAACACTTACTTAGACATGATAGAAGTTGAATCGGTGATGGGTTACTCGCCATTCGCACTAGCTTGTCCACTAATCACATTAAATTGAGAAATGGTCGAAATCCATATGATGAACTTAACTCGAGGGCTGGTGAGGGGTCGCGTCAGGCAAGATGGGGAGGTCTTGAATGACGTAGCTCATTAGGCCGGTTAAGTACCGCACATTCGTTGTAATGAGTCTTTGACCATAATCGTACAAACCATTTACCTTGTTACGACCGGATGTGTCTAATGGATTCAACGCGAGGCGAAATGAGGGGTAGCTAGGAGGGCTAGTACCTCTGGGCGCACTATCTAACCATTCATGGACGGTTTGGCCGGACTCAGAAACAGTTGAGGCTTGAGTTACGCCTTATGTACCAACGGGTTATATGGGCTGTGACTGTTGTCTTTGGCTAGAAAAACTTGTACCCCTTTGCAAATATTTAAATTTCGTCTTGTTCATGTCTTATAGATTTAGATTAGTGTTTGTTGGAAAGACTCGTAGAAGATCGAGCTCCACTTACTTACTTGCTGTTACATGTTCAAGCCATGCTATGTTATACTGTGTGATGCTTTAGGTGTACAGAGAACTCTAATTAATATTCTCGTACCAATGCTTTTATGCAAAACCAACATTTTCTCCTTGATAATGCCAAATGCATGATTCATTGTTTACTATCAATGTGTAGGTGAGTACACTCGTGTACGTATGTTGCTACATTTTGAGTTTTGCAGGTAAGAATGTCCCCTAGCATATGGGTTCTTCTATGCCCTTGATCCCTCAGTGGATTAGGAGTACTAGAGGCCCTCCTTGATGAGAGGCATAGGCCATGACTTGCTGCATCAAAATTATGTTGTTCAAGACTTTTGTTGTAGGACTTGGACTTGTTTGTTTGTCCGTGTAATGAACTACGTGTGAAACAATGGGTTTTGTTAATTGTAATATGAACTTGTGTGAGCAATGGAATAGAGTACCACTTGTTATAGATCCTGGAGACTGAATAGACATAGTGCCACAGATGGTAGTACTAGGGATGGCCAGGTGGGTCGGGATTTGGCCAAGTGTGGTCAGTGGATGATAGCTTGGCTTAACCCCCAGTGCGACATGGGAGCGGTCCTGTGATCCTGTCACCCTGATGTTGTTGCCCCAGCCTGCTCCACCCTTACATGGCTCTGGCCGCCACGGCCCACGGGTGTTGTGCTACTGCTACCACCAAGTTGCCTGACGGCAAGGCCTGGAAGACATGAAGCAGGAGGACAAGGTCACACGGGAGGACACACGTACACGAGATGGAACGGGAAAATGCTAGGAAGGGACGAGTTTGTCCACTAGTTTTTAAGGGTTTTATAAGAGGGGTAAGGACGTCCCGGGTCTTAAAAAATATTATCCTCTAGTGTGTTGATTCTAATCCCACCGCTCTTAAACCAAACACTACTAACCTATCTTAGTATACCTAAACCAAATGCCACCTAAGAAGAGGGAAATGATTTCCGGACCTTAGACAAGCGACACAATCATGTACAGGCCCTTTGGAATGCAATATTTTTTTCTGAATCTTTTATTTTCATGTGAAAATAAGCTAATCTGTACGAATTTTATAAGCTTTTAGGTTACGATAGCGCCCGGACGTCCGAACGGGGGCTAACGTCCTGACGCCTACGCCTGTTGCGCTTGGCCACGCCCCCGCATACGCATGCTGCTGCGTCCGCCACATGCCTGCGCCTGCTTCATGTGGGGGCGTGCGCCGCTTCATTTCCCGCGTCTGCGCGGGCCCACATAGGGTTGCGTCTCGATTTGTGTCCACTCCATTTCCCGTGCCTGCCGCTCGCGTCCCCTCGACTCCCACGCGTAACTGCGGCAGCTGGGTCCACTGCAACATGTGCAACACTAGATTTACATTTGCAACATATAGATGAAACAATATGCAACCTACGTCCGAAACAGTTGAAACACTTGCAACATACGTCAGAAACACCAGGAAAACACATGTATAGCCATTGCAAAACATATGCAACATCCAGATAAAGCATTTGCAACGTACGTATGAAACACCTGAAACACTTAAAACATACACTTGCAACATGCATATATGCAACATCCATGTCTAGTTTGCAACATCCAGATGAAACACTTGCAACATACGTCTGAAGCAGATGAAATATTTGGGACATACACTTAAAAACACCATTGCAACATATGCAATATCCCGATCTACTTTTGCAACATCGACATAAAACACTTACAACGTACCTCTGAAATATTTGAAACAGATGCTTGTAACATGCGGTTTCAACGTAATATCTTTTTTGTTGCTTGGGAGAATGGAGCCTCGTCAGTGTGTGGAGTTCCATCCCTGCCGTCGTGAACTGCGCAAGGGCGAGTTCCACTGCGGCTACGACGAACTGGGTAGGCGTGCGCGAGATGTGCACGGGCAGGCTCCGCTAGGCTGTCGTGAGCAGCGAGCGGCCCCAACAACAGAGATGGCGAGCGAAGGACAAACGATGCGGTGGAGCCGATGCAAAACAAGGAAAATATTGTTTTTTTTTTTGAGAAACCGTGTATGACATGGTGAGGTGAGCAGGCATGTGGGCCGGTCCCTAGGTTCGCAGCAGTAATCAGACAGACAGACAGACAGACGTCCGTGGTGCGTTAGCGTGTTTATAAAATCTCTATGTTCTATTTTTTTTTGTAAGCACTATAAAATATTGGACCTAAACTAGTGGCAAGGGCGAGACGGCCCAACTTTCAAGTACGAGCCGTTGATTTTTGCAAAACCCGACCACCTTCTGATTCCTGCAGATTTCAATCCTTCTTCCCCGGTGAATTTCGCAAAATCCGAATCCTTCGCGGAGGAGCCATTGGATGGGGTCGGCGGCGGGCACTTGCGAGATCGCGCGCCTACCGGAGGACCTCCTCTCGGCGGCGCTCGCCCTAACCACGCCGCGAGACGCCTGCCGCGCCGCTGCGGTCTCCCGCGCTTTCCGCGACGCCGCCGGATCCGATGCCGTATGGGCCCGCTTCTTGCCCCGCGACCTCCCGCCGATCGCTGACGGGGAGCTCTCCGGCCCAGCGCCGCCGTCCAAGAAGGACCGGTTCCTTCGCCTCTCCGACCGCCGTTACCCCGTCTTACTCGCCGATGGCCAGAGGATACGGCCGGTCCCCAAAAATCCTCTACTCGTCTATGGCTTCAAGGTACGTCCGGCCCCCAGCACGGCGGAAGTAGCAGTTATAATCTTCTTCTTCGATTGTTCTGATCGGCGAACCGGCTTGTTGTTGCGTTCAGAGCATGTGGTTGGACAGGGGGAGCAGCTCCAAGTGCTACATGCTGCTAGCGAGGGGCCTGCACATCTCGTGGGGCGACGCGTGCTACTGGCGCTGGATGAATCTCCCCGATTCCAGGTTCGCATGGCACAACCAGTTTCTTCTAATTCTCACTCGAATTGTTCGAGCATATATGTTCTGCGACGAATGCATTTTTTTTTTTTTGAACCGGGGAGCCTTTTCTCCTCATTCCGTGAACAGATTGGGTCACAGGGGTTCGAACCTGGAGTGGGCACGGCCTTTGGCCTCATGCTGTAGCCACCGCAGCTGGCGACGAATGCAATCTGTCATTGCATTGTACTACAAATTCACCCTATTGCTGTTGGTGGTTTTGGCTTGCAATTTGGATTAGAGACTTGGTGTGTGGTAAAGTGCTAATTGTTTCAGAATGAGCATGGGCGGCTAATTTGATTTGTATTAATTTGTTCGAAAGCTGCAATACCATGGTTTGGAAACAAAACTAACTCAGCACCGGAGAATGAAATACATGATGAGTATATAACTGATGGAGTTGGCTTCAGCCTTTCAGAGTTGTGAATGTATTGACTGGGGGTAGTCACAGCAGCGTGTACCGTCTGTTCTCGTCGTCAGAGAGCAGGATTGTGGATAGGTCATTAGACTAGGGTTCAGGATTTATGCCAAGTTTTGGAAGTTACTTGTTATTTTTTTTTACTATTGATTTATGCAAGTTTTGGAGGATTTAGAAAAATGTCAAGTTCTAGGACATGGGGCTTTTATAGATATAGATAGAAAAAGCTGATTATGAAAAGGCTGGTTTCAGAGCTATGTATGTATTGACTGGGTAGCAGTTTGGGTGTGTACTGCCTATTCTTACTTCTTAGCAGCAGCAGCACGGATGGTGTATAGGCCAGGTTTGCATAGGCACCATCCTTGTTATATAATTATATTTCATTATTAATTATTTTGTATCAATTGCTCTATTGATTTCTTTGTTAACCTGCCACAGGTTCGAAGTTGCTCAACTCCAGAATGTTTGCTGGTTCGAAATACGTGGCAAGATACACACCAAAATGCTTTCTCGAGACACAGCTTATGCAGCTTACATTGTGTTCAAGACACCCGTTGAATCCAGTGGGCTGGATTTTCCACCCCAGAAGGCATCAATTGACACGGTTGCAGGAAAGAAAATAATTCGCAAAGTTTGCCTCCAAAGCTATGAAGGTAGGCATGTGAACCGTCAGGTCACAGTGGCCTTGGCGCCAGAATACAACAAGAGCTACCGGCTTGGGCATGGTAGAAACCCGGTGCTCCCTCAGGAAAGGACTGATGGTTGGATGGAGTTGGAGATGGGCGTGTTCTACAACAAGGAAGGTGACGACGGTGAGGTGCGCTTTAGCCTCCTGCAGACATCACGTACTTCGAAGAGAGGTCTTGTTGTGCAAGGCATTGAGATTAGACCCAAGAAACTAGGCTAAGGGTTTGTAGTCATGTAAGAGCCATCCTGTGGGAATGAATAGATTGACAGAAGAAAGCATGTAATCAGTACTCAGTATTCAGATGAAAACGGATCGGATACGTACGGATATCACTGATATCGTATTTGTTTTCGTATTTATGTCCAGATTCGGATTCGAATACGGATACTATAAAAAATGACGGATATGATACGATTGGATATCGACATCATAAATATGTGATTTAAATATTCGGATACGAATACGATATCGGATGTTAAATATCCGGACTCGGATACGAACGGATTAAAACCCCTCTAAACCGATTCGGTCTCGAATACGGTCGGAAAATATCCGTACCGTTTTCATCCCTGTTTCACCATATGGCTAGATGGTATTGATTGTATCATCTAATCATAAACACCATAAACATATTATACGGTTTAAGGATTCAATACTGTGGCACACTTACTAGCTTGATCTTTGATCTGTTTGTTGCTCCTATCTGATACTCTCGTTGCAAAGATCGTAGCTCTTCCTTGTTTTTTTACTACACATAGAGATAACTCAAATTTAAGAGCTGTAAAAGATAAAACATAAGTGACGTGTATTGGTGTATCAGCGACTGAGCATGCCCCCATTGCTTTTTTCACGAGCGGGTTTGCACCTGTTTTTCATTAAGAGGGAATAAGTTTAAAACCTTACAACACTGAGAGTGAAGCTGGCGAGTAGCCTCTAACACTGCCACGGGGAAGCCACCTAACTACTGGATGCACTTGTAATGTTACATTGCCAGCATTGTTTGCGACAAAGATGAGCTAACACCGACATCGGCGCTAAGCCGGACAACGCCCAGTCTTGACCTTCCCTAACTGCCGTCTGAGCCACCGTCTGCACGCTAGAAGGCGGCCTCCTGAACACCATGCAGTTCCTCTCCTTCCAGGCAGACCAGGCAGTAAATTTTTTAGTTTGAGGACCTAGATGGAAATCCACCAAAAGTCTAAGGACCCACGGTGCAATTTACTCAAGATAAAATTTTCTCAACAGAATCACAAGTGCCCCTAAGAGTATGGGCTTGGAAAAGTAGTGGCCATATTTAGAGTGTGTTTTCGCCTCAATCCCTAAAATGGAGTAGTGGCCCCACTGGAGTTTTTCTAAATGTAAGTTTGGTTACCTATTGGGGGCCTGAAGCCTTTACCTATTGGGCTTGTTTCCAAAGAGCACCGCAAGGGCAAGGGCAGCCCACTTGCACCAACGCAAATTGAGTGGGCCCATATGTATAGTGTCGTAAACAAAACTGAGGTTTGATGCTAGGGTTATCATATTCTTCTCCTCACTGCGCCGTCTTGTCTCCTCTCGCTCACTTTACCCATTGCCACCGCCACTCTAGGGTTTGTCACCTCGCCGCAACCTAGAACGAGTTGACCGCCAAGGCGCCGCCTCCATTGCAGGTAGGGTAACCAAGGGTTGGTGGAGCACTCTACCCCTTGCTCATCTCTTTTGGTTCTTGCTTGGTAGGCTTGTTTGTAGTATTATAGACGGTATGCTGGCTTTTGTTTTGCGGTACTACTAATGGTATGGCATTGATGTGTTGGATGCAAAATTGATTTGGTCTATTGTTGTGCGCATGGATTGAATTGGCATTCATTCATTCTTTTTTCGAGAACGTGCGAGCACGTATTTCATTAAGCAGGAATAAAGTTTGGTACTACACCCTTACTGTTGGTAAACCGTAGATTACCGATGCTCAAGACAACTCCCTAGGCTACCTCTAATCCGCACGAGATTGCGATTACATGATAATACACAGTGCGACTAAAGAGCAGCTTCATGCTACACGCGACTGAAGCACAGCCAGGCGCTTATAGCCCGCAGCAACCCAGAGATCAGCCTCAAGCCTGATGGCCGCTCCCAGCTCCGCCGGCGTCGATGCGATGCGATTGAACGTCCTTGCATTCCTCTCATTCATTCATTCATTCATTCATTCATTCATTCTTGTTTGTGGTTTCCTAAAATGTCATTTGAATCACTGCCTCCATCTATAAAATTCACTCTATGGTTCCTTTACATTTTACTTTTGCGTTTTTAATCCCCATGCAGCCCATTCCCCCAAATCGAATTTTTCGAACACGGAAACAAAGCAGGTAACTAGAGGAATTGATGAACACGATGACAGAATCAGCCACCACCGCCACTACCATTGCCTGTGAGATTGCGCGCTTGCCAGTGGACCTCATCTCAGCATCGATTGCCCGTACTGGGCCACGGGACGCCTGCCGCGCTGCGGTTGTCTCACCGGCCTTCCGCACTGCAGCAGACTCTGACGTTGTCTGGAACTGCTTCCTACCGTCCAACATCCCATTGCCGGCCCTTGGGGAGCTCTCTCCACCGGTGCCGTCCAGGAAGGCATAGTTCATGCGGCTCTCCGATGGCCCAATCCTCCTTGCCGATGGCCTCACAGTACTAAAAGAACCTGTTCACGTCTAAGTTTTATGCAGTATGTGATTCTAGGATGACTGACTAATCTTTGGTGTGGTGTGTTCAGAGCATCTGGCTGAACAAGGAAACCGGCGCCATGTGCTACATGTTGTCTGCAAGGAAGCTAAGCATTGATTGGAGCGATACTCCCACCAACTATCGCTGGTTCCATATCGCTGGCTCTAGGTTTGCTCTCTCTCACATGTTGCTTGCCATTTCTGAAGTTTCGATATGAATTGTGACCGGGTAATTTAGTTATTATTTAGGGCTTGTTTAGTTCGTGGATGAAAAGTTTATGGGTGTCACATTGGATGTTTCATGGGATGCCGGAAGGGATGTTCGGATACTAATAAAAAACTAATTACATAACTCGCCTGGAAATCGCGAGACGAATTTATTAAGCCTAATTAATCCGTCATTAGCACACGTGTGTTACTGTAGCAGTTATGGCTAATCATGGACTAATTAGGCTTAAAAGATTCGTCTCGCGGTTTCTATGTAAACTATACAATTAGTTTTTTTATCTACATTTAATGCTCCATGCATGTATCTAAACATTCGATGTGACAGGGTGAAAAGTTTTTGGGTGAAAATTAAACCGGGCCTTAGTACTTGTTCGCATTCAAA
Source organism: Saccharum hybrid cultivar R570 (assembly GCA_038087645.1). Lineage (NCBI taxonomy): Eukaryota > Viridiplantae > Streptophyta > Magnoliopsida > Poales > Poaceae > Saccharum > Saccharum hybrid cultivar. The sequence continues at coordinate 26,256,927 of JAQSUU010000198.1, forward strand.
ATTGGCTAACTAAGGCTAATTCTAGGAAAATTGACTTAGGGGGTTTTGGACTGTTTCAAATTGTAAATTGGACTTCACTATTGTATTCATCTTGCCAAGACAATCAAAATCCACATATAGAAAGTTTTTGGAGTCCGAATTTGGGATGCTCCACTCCATGAACTCCAACATGAAGCATCTCAAAAAAAAGCTAAAGTCTATGGAGTACTCTTTTAGGTGCTACACAAAACACCTGGAGTTGGCCCTCAACTCCACCTTTTTTCTATAAAAGATTTTTTTAGAGTTGTCCCTGTTTGGCTAGTGAAGTTGGGAGCGAAGTAGTTCCAAACATGCCGTAAAAGCATCTCCAATAGTTTTATAAAAAACCACTTGGTAAATTAATGAGTTTTCCAAGTGACTTAAAAATTGGAAGCATATTTGTTGGTTTTCTCCAACAGTTTCCAAAATACCGCTCCTAAAAATAGAAAGTAATTTTACATCAGAAATCCCAAACTGTTTTTTAAATCACACCAACCACTTTTATACTTTCTTTCTCTCTTGTATATTTGCACTAGGAACCCTGTCCTATTTATTTTTCTTTCCATGTCCTTTCACCTTTAGATTGGTGTGATGATACGTGTTAGCCTGGTTCTGAAGCGAGCTAGTGAAGCATACGGTGAGTACCGAGTAGGACTGACACAAGCATAGTCACACGACCGGCTAAATCTTTGGTCTCGCCAGCCTGCAAAGATCCTGTGAATCACACGCACACATAATCCGCATATTCACTAATCACGTAGCTAATAATCACACACGTCGCTTTTCTCAAATAGACCATTTAATATATTTTAATCCATTCTGCATCCACCGCTGCCATAAATAATAAAATATTCTAATAATTCCAAAGGTAAATAGTAGCCTGAATAGTATAGTGACAGGGACACTCAACCACTCAGCAGAGGTGCTCGTGCCCTGTTCATATTTCTGAATTTGAATAGTACTCGGTATTTTGAATAGTGCCACGAATTTGAATAGTAACCACGGAATTTAAATAGTGACGTGAATAGTAACTCATGAATTTTAAATTTGATTCTTAAGTTTCAAATTTTCTCTCATTTTTCATAGCGTTCTACAGTAGTGGTATCAGAGCCTGGTTAATAAAATTTGAATTTAAGGGATCTACTAAAATTATTGATAATGGAAAATTTAGATATAGATGATGAAATAAAATATTACGAACGAAAGTTAAGCAAAGTTCATGATGAATACAAAACCTCTATGATGTGTGAATGGAATGCTATAAGAGATAAGAAAATCTATTTTATACGAAAAATATATGGTCTTAATAACATCAAGGAGGAAAGAGAACTAGAGAATAAATATTTTAAAATACCTGTAGTGATAAAGAAACATGAGGTTGAGTTGAAAAATAAAGACAAAGGTAATAATAATGTTGAAGAAGTTGTGCAGAATAATAGCTTAGATTGTGCTACAAATGAAGAAGAGCAATGTAAAATTAATAATAAGATTCTACAAGAAAGCTACGAAGAAGAAAATGAGAATATAAATGAGATAGGTAGTAATAACCCAGTAAATTTTACGAACCCTTTAGAATATGAAGAATCACATAGAAAAGATAATGCTATAGAAGCAATGAAAATAGATCCAAGTTCGTTAAAAAGAAGACGAGGTCCAGAAATAAAGGTTGAAGGAGAAAGAGAAAGACCAAGTAGAAATCCAGGAAAATGGCCACCAGAAAAGAAAGAATTTACATATAGTTATATACCTGGACAATATACACATGTGGATTCAAGAAGAAGAGAATTTGAAAAGAAGGTTCAATTTTAGAATTATAAAAGTGATGGTGCTATATTAAATTTAGCAGCATATGATCCTATAGATTGGCCAAATATAATCAGCATATGGAAAGAATTGATAGTACAGAAATATATACAAAATCAACATAATATTGAAAATAAAGTAGAAGATATGATTACATATTTAGAGACCTTTCTAGGAGAATCAGTTAAGGTTTTATGAAAACAATGGGTATAATCTTTTCCTACTTATTATGCAAAATTAAAAAGAGCTGGCAATAACCCATATAATTTTGCAAATATCATATCAAGTATTATAATAGGTGAAAATCCTGAATTAGGATATACTGTTTTACAAAATGAAAGATTAAAAGAATTAGAAAAATTATTACTAACAAACTGGAAAAAAATAAAAGAATTTTCTCAGCATTATTTGTACAATGCCACAACTGCTAAACAAGGCTATAATAAAGGAATTGTTGAAAAATATTTTAATAAATTGCCAGATCCTTTAGGTTCTATTATATTCAAAGAATATAAAAAAACATATGGTACTAAAGAATATTATATCTCTCAGGCTATAACATTTGTTTTCAAACAGTTAAGAAAGATATGCATAAATATACAAGCCTAAAGATCGATGAAGCAGTTTAACTATAATTTCTGTAATAAAATAGTCCAAATACCATTATATATGGAGAAGAAAGATCTAGAAATAAAAAATATTCTAGGTATCCTAAGAATTATGAAAAAGGAAATGTAAAAACTAAGAAACGTTATTTCTTACGAAGATTAGATAATAGAGCTCCTTTCTTACATAAGAGAAATGTAAGAAGATATAATCCTAGAAAGAATTATGATAGTAGTCGCAGATGTTTATCTGTAATTCACCAGATCATTTAAGTAAAACTTGTCCTAATAAAGACAAGAAGAGGTATTCCAATAAGCAAGAAGAATAAGAAAAAGTTCTAATAATGGATAGTGTAAATGAAAATATTTTAGTATGTGATGATGATATAATGGATAATGAATCAATATATTCATTTATAGATACAAATGAGATAGAATATGATGTAGAAAATAAATCAAGTGATGAAGAATTAAATTTAATTGATGAGTTATCTGGATTAAATATAGAAATGATAGATCAAATAGATTGTAAAGGGGAACATAAAAAGAGTAATCCTAACATAAGATGTGCATTTTGCATATATTATCAAGATCTTGAAGACAGAGCAACATGTAATCTATGTTTAAGACAAGCATGTATGTTATGCTTAAATCTACAGAAAGATAGAAAAAATGAAGCAGTAGTAAATATAAAATATGAGAAAAATAAATAAGAAGAAGAAGTAAGCTTAGAGAAAGAAGGATGCAGACATATAAATAATATTCCACAGGAGTTTCTGATTCCTAGATTAAGCTTTAAGACTGAACAAACTCTGTCATATTTTACTCAAGATATTATAGATCTAATATGGAAGAAATATGCTGAAATGCATTACAAAACCTTTGAAGATATACACAATTATTTCATGAAGATATATCATGGGAAAGAAAGACATTTAGGAATAATTGTTAATGCAAATATTTTTCCCTTACTTCATCTTGATGATAAATTTATTATCAAGCCTCATCAATAATTTATAATACTAAGGGCTGACATAAATTTAAAATATTTTAGAAATATACAAAGAAATACGGGAGATAATATCTCGTTACAAACCATTATTGATCATGGGTTAATCCATGATATTTATGGAACACTTGAAGAAATTCTTCAATCTGACCTTGGAAAGGCTATTAAAGAAACATGCAAGAAGTTAGCCTGTATTCAAGGAAAATATAATATTAAATTTTATTCTAATCCTCCAAAATTTATGCAACCAATAAGGTCAGCATGCCATGATATATACATATTACAAAAGGTCAATACAAATTCCCTAATTCATGAAGAATTATTTGCCAAGAATACAAACCATGATAACTGGAGAATTTTTAGTGAAGCAAAAGAATTAGAAGGGAATATCAAATTTGCTCCTGAATATCATATGATGTACCAAAATAAAATAATAAAAGTATTCTTACGAGAGTACTATAATAGACATAGTATATTACAAAGAGAAGTTGGAAGATTGATTAAGCCCAATTATGTCACAGAATGCCAACTAAGAAAAGAATATAGAGATTTGTTGTCTTGGTATGAAATATGGCAACCAGATGAACCAGACAACGAAGAAGATATTGATTAATAAGAAAAGTCAATATAACCTCAGTGCAGTATATATACAATAAATATATTCCTTACGTTGATATGGTGTTATCAACAATTTTGCCGTGAGAAAGATAATACACACATGCCTTGATTTGTGATTTGATGTTTACACATCAATCATTCGGGCGTGAAAGACCATACCTAGAAAAAGTCCAAAAATACACGTGAAGATAACGCCTGTCAGAGGACAGTGCAAAAGGATTATATAGTGACGCTACTGTAGCCAGGATAATTATTGAAGACAGCGCACCGTCCAGCTGTCCAGACAACAGTAAAGAAGAATAATTGACGACGCTGCATCCTTATCCCGGTAGCGGCATTTGTAGAGAACCTTATTTGCGCAGAGAAGTGTTCCCTTCGGGTGGAACTGTCTGGGGAGACGATAGAGCCTGAATCCTGTGTGATCGTGGCTGGGGATAGCGAGGGAGATGAGCTAGTTAGCTTAGTTCTGAAGCGAGCTAGTGATGCATACGGTGAGTACCGAGAAGGACTGACACAAGCATAAGTCTCACTACCGGCTGAATTTTTGGTCTCGCCAGCCTTCAAAGATCCTGTGAATCACACGCACACATAATCCGCATATTCAATAATCACATAGCTAATAATCACGCACGTCGCTTTCCTCAAATAGACCATTTAATATATTTTAATCCATTCTGCATCCACCTGCTACCGCGAATAATAGAATATTCTAATAATTCCAAAGGCAAATAGTAGCCCGAATAGTATTGTGACAGGGACACTCAACTCACTCAGCAGAGGTGCTCGTGCCCTGTTCATATTCCCGAATTTAAATAGTACTCAATATTTTGAACAGTACCATGAATTTGAATAGTAACCACGGAATTTAAATAGTGATGTGAATAGTAACACATGAATATATATATATATATATTTATATATTTTTATATAGTGTGTGGGGGTGATTTTTTTTCAAGTGCCAAAGGATTGGAGGTGGGTTTGAGAGTTGTTGGAGATGAGTTTTTTTTAATCTTGCCAAAATTTCTAAAGTGGGAGACTATTTTGGGTACTCTTGCACATGCTCTAAGTTCGAATTGTATTGTGCATGGATTTTATAGGAATTTTGACTCTCCACAGGATAAAACCACCCACCCTATAAATATAAAGGGCCACGACCGATTGGGGTTCCAATCGCAACAAATCAACCTACTCCCTCTGTCCCGTTTTGTCCGTCATTTTGGCATGGCCGTACATAGTTTGCATTCATCGTCTCCTACTTGCACCTAGACGGAAGCAGGGCCAGGTCCGAAGCATCTTGCATGTATCAACTTCAATGTCACAGCGACAATAAATAAGGGACAGAGGGAGTATCTTTTAACTTTTTTTACTCTTTATGCCTTTTATCCCTTAAACCCTAATATTGCTCTAGTTCTCGATTACTCCCTTAGTCCTAGAATATAAGGCATGATTTGACTTGGTGCAGTCTTCAAAATCAAACTTTGTACTTTGATTGCTAATTTCTGTTATAATATAATTTGTGGCAACAATGGTTTGAACATTACAAAGTATTTATCAATACAAATCCAATGTAACCATTTCTGTAGTATAAAATTCCATATGATTAGACTAATTGTTCGTCAAAGATAACCAAGTTTAAATATTCAAATACATGGCTTATATTTTGTGACAGAGAATTTTAACCTCTGTTGATTTGTGACAGGATATTCTCTGATGCTGCCAGGTTCTGGCGTGGCCATCGGTTGGAAATACATGGCAAGATCGACAGCAGCATGCTGTCCAAGCACACAACGTATACTGCTTACACTGTGCTGGGGTTAGATGAGTATGATAGGTGCTGCTGGTTTGGTTCATGCCAGAAGACGCCTGTCACTGTCAGCCTCGGAGGAAGAACGTCGACCCGCGACGTTCTCCTCGATAGCGATGATCTCGTGCATCTACATTCATGGCAGACGAGGCGTGGTGGCATTTCCAAGGCGTGTGGTGTATTTCTTGGTGATCCAGGGTTCTCTGGTCAATGGACTGATGGGTGGATGGAGCTGGAGTTGGGTGACTTCCACAATGGTGAAGGTGACGACGGCGAGGTATCCATCAGCCTTGTGGATACGTCAATTAGGAGAAGTGGTCTCATTGTCCTGGGCATTGAGATCATTGCTAAGGGGCAGGAGGCTTGAGAAGTTAATTTATGCGAGCAAATAATCGGCAGTAGAGAGGAGTCAGACTTTGAAATTCTTAATAATCTTTATTCACAGCATGGTGGAGCTGATCACATAATTGCCGAGGTTAATAATGGCACTAGTTGGAACCCTTTTTCTCTCACTGCAGAAACAAACATATGTTTTTATTTGGAAGATATTCCTTTAACAATTAGACTTTTGAGTGGATGTTTTTTCTCATACTCTTTCATCAATCTTGTATGCTTTCATACTGCTTACCATTGTTAACTGGTGGCGCTTCTTTTTTCTTTTTTTTTAAAAAGAAAAAAAACAAAACGATGATGAGAATGAGAATGGGCGCGGCACTCTTGCAGTCTTGCTGCCGCGAGTGAGCGACCAGAGAAGTGTGTGAGTGCGACCACCCTCCCGGAACAGATCCGAGATGGAGGCAAAACTCAAGGCATGGCAGGTCGAAGAAAGTAGCAGTGGATCATGCATTCACAATATTCGATTTCTCCGACCTGGCGTGGCTGCAAGGAGAGATTTTTTGGATGCTAAGCAGATCGGCAGTGGTGGCTTTGGGCCCCTCTACAGGGTGAGGAGGGTGTGGTGGTCAAATGGCGCTATGCACGAGTGCTGCAGGCCTAAACAAATGATGGCCCATCAAATGCCTTCACTTTTCCAATTATGTGCTACTCCATTTCAATGGCAAGTTGGGGGAGTTTTTGAGATCGCGGTGAAGTATCAGTCTTCACGGTCAGGACAAGGGCTAGAGTAGTTCAAGAACGAGCGAGATCTAGTTGATTATCAAGCTGTAGCATACGCCGAATGTTTCCGTGCCTCGGGGTCTAATAGGCTAATCTGTCCATGATAAGGAGAAGAGTTTTACGCGTAGTACATGGCGAAGGGTAGCCTGGACTCTATTTTCGTTGTGTACTTGCATATATTGGCAATGTGTCTCTTTTCATTTACAGAACTTATGTATTGGTGCATCCTAGCTAGAGTTGATTCTACTGTGTTGGAACATGTCTCGGCTAATCCCGAGATTAATTAAGGACATATGCAACTAATTAGATTTGCCGTAAGCAGCGGCAACCATGAGATCTCTAGGGTTCGGCCCCCTTGCCCATAGCGCGTCTATAAATAAGACGAGGCGCACCTGGCGCCACCACCCGTGAGAAACAATTATAGAACCAGTCAATTAGGTGCTGTAGGGTTTTAGGAAGGTTGTCTCCTACGTCTAGGCGCTTAGCAGGCCAACGCTACCCGGTGCCACCTCCTGCTCATCGATAGAGGGCATCTAAGCCCTCAGCCGATGAACCCACGTCATCCACACTGCAGACATCGAAGAGAGGTCTTATTGTGCAAGGCATTGAGATTAGACCCAAGAAACTAGGCTAAGGGTTTTGTAGTCATGTAAGAGCCATCCTGTGGGAATAAATAGATTGACAGAAGAAAGCATGTAATCAGTACTCAGTATTCACCATATGGCCAGTTGGTACTGATTGTATCATCTAACCATAAACATATTTATGCTGTTTAAGGATTCAATACTGTGGCACAGTTACTAGCTTGATCTTTGATCTGTTTGTTGCCCCTATCTCATTGCAAAGATTGTATCCCTTCCTTGTTTTTTTTATGACACATATAGATAACTCAAATTTATGAGCTGTAAAAAAAACATAGAGCCTGTTTAGTTCCAAAAAGGAACCCAAAAAGTGCTACAGTACCTATCACATCAAATCTTACGGCACATGCATGGAGTATTAAATATAGACGAAAGAAAAAACTAATTACACAGTTTAGTTGTAAATCATGAGGCAAATCTTTTGAGCCTAATTAGTCCATGATTAGACACAAATTGCCAAATAAAACGAAAAGTGCTACAGTAGCCGAACCCAAACATTTTCACCAACTAAACAAGCCCATAAGTGACGTGTATCAGCGACTGAGCATGCCATTGCATTTCCTACTTTGTGGTTGTGGCTGCTGTTGCTGTGTTGCATCATGTTTGCTTCTACTGGTTAGAAAGAAAGAAAACTGAAACATGTGTGCATATTGCAATACATCTCAGAGCTTGTGGTGGTACCGTGATAGTGATATTTGGCGGAGCTGAGGCCGTTTTTTCATCAAGGTGAGACCGTTTGTTTCATCAAGCAAGTGTTTCAGAGTTTGTGGGAAAACGAGAATGAAACACCTATATGCTCTTATCATCGAAATCCAAGGGAGAGTAGCATCGTGGCAGATTGCCTACTAGAGCCCTCTGGCCTCCTCCCTTGGCCAGCCTATAGAACCTACAGCCTACAGGCTTCAAGCTCCAGGTCCGGCTCTAGGGGGAGGGCAGCCAGTGTGACCGCCGGGGGGCCATGGAGCTAGGGGGCCCAACAGCATATATGTAATTAGTAGATATAATTTTCTATTTTTTCCTAAAAAAATATAATTTCCTATTTGGCATAAGCCTTCGGCCGCGGATCGAACGAGGAGCAAGCGTTTCGTTTTCTGCCGGCGCCGGCACCGGCACCGGCGCTTGCGCTTCCTATTCTCGCTCATCGACACGGACGCTGTATTCTCGCGAGGAGATGCCGACTCACCCGACGTTGGTCGCCTCGCTGGCGCACCGCACACCGGCACACCGCTGTGGTGCCACGACGGCGCGAGCTACAACTGCATGCAAGGACGGCGAACAGCAGATGCAATCAGGATAAGCAAGACCAACACGCCAACATCCATGACGGATTAGTATTTTTTAATTTCCAATTTTTAACTTTGATCGCTGGAAGCTAACACTAGGGACATCACCGTACTGAAGCCTATTTTTTCTTATTTGTTTAATTGTTTTGGATGACATTGATCTCTTTATTGTTCTTGAAGATTTTGTATCAAGAAATGCTTAAAGACAGTCTTTTACAAGACACTAAAGCATTATAATTTTATTTGAGGTAACCCTAATTGTTACTGTTCTTTTAATTTTTTTTGTTGTACTGTCCTTATCTTTTACAAACTAAATATATGCTACAAATTCACTTTTATTATTCGTACTATATATATTAATCTTTACATTAAGAAATTAGTTCAACAGGCTCTTATCGTCTTGCTTGCCCAAGGACCCTTAAAATTGCAGAGACGGCCTGTCGAGCTCCCCGATGCCCATGCATGGTCGACACACTGAGGCCAAACAGGAGAAGCCATCTCTAAATTCCTCAATGTATTTCTTCCTCAAGCAAGACCAGAAGGTTAAGATTCACATGTAGTGCAGTGAGATGTCGTCCTTGCATCACAAAATGCCGAAGTTAAAGGCTGGTAATAAGCTGGCGCTGTCACTGGCATACTATAAATGGTGTGTATTTCTCTCTACATGGAAAATTGTAAACGCATTATGCATTACGCAAGATTTCTAGTGGCTTGGTCGATTTGGAAACACAGGTGTCGTTGCCTCTTTGCTGGCACCAATCCTCTTCCATCGATAATACTCTTGTATGGGCGTCTGTCCTTATCTACTTATCCGGACACTGCACACCACACACGCCCAGGACGCTCTCCCAACAACTCACTGCCGCAACGCGCCCGCTCCAACCTGCGATGCGCTCGACAAATGCCGCCCCCGCTTGTTGCCACTGCGCCTGCCCGCGCTCCCTCCCTCCCTCCCCCCTCCGCGACCTCCATTGCGACCCCGCGCTCCCCAGCGACCCGGCTCCTGCTCCCCCAATGGAGACGAGGACGACAGCGGCTGCGGCGGCTCCGATGAGGTAGGTACTTCCTCCTCCTGCTCTTGCTCCTCCTCCTCCTCCTCTTTTGGATTTGAGGGACGTGATGGTGGTTAGGGTTCCGGTGAGCTCTGGGGTCCTATTCCCTCCTCCCTCGAGCGAGCTCGAAGGTGATGGGCCAGGGCTGGAGCATCCTGCACCTCGAACCCATCCCCTTGTTGTTTGTACATCCTTACTGTTTCTCCGTGTTGCAATAAGATTTTTGTGTTGTTGCAGCAGATGATTTTCGAATATTGCAATGGGATTTTTGGGTTGTTGCAACAGATGATTTTCGAATGCTTCCATTTCCACGTTTTATGGTTGATTTTGCGATGTTGCAGTACTACTATTTGAGATGTTGCAGTACATAATTTTCAATGTTGCAGTACATATTTTTTGATGTTTCAGTACATGTTTTTCGATATTGCACTACATAATTTTACGATGTTGCAGTATTTATATTCTGATGTTGCACAACATAGTTTTTCCATATGTTTGCGATGTTGCACTTGAAGTGTTTCGTGCTTTTGGGTCAGGGGCGCGGTGGAGAACAGAGCGCGGTGGGGGAACGAGGACAGAGGCGCGGTGGGGAACGAGGACAGGGGCGCGGTGGGAAATGAGGACAGGTATGCTGCTCTTCAATCGATTTGGTGCTCCAAGAGGTAGAGAACATCAGAGCTGACTATGGAGCCGGTGTGAGGGGTGGTCCGGTTACAGGCGCCTGACCACATTTGGTGATCTAGGCTGGAAGACGAGCTACCGAGTGGCGTTGATTCATGCATGGCCGTTGACGGAGGTAGGACACAATAACACTCGAACCTCACGACAGCCTTGGGGGAGGAAGGCGGCGGCTCAACGCTTCAGTAGAGAGAGAGAGAGAGTGGAGAGAGAGACGACATGCTTGTGACTTGTGAGTGAGACTGAGAGGGGGGAGGGGGGTTTCGTAAAGTGGGCAACAAGCCTGCGTCCAGTCTCCACGGTGGCATGGCCATGTCGGTTCCTGGCACACGCACATGACGTGTTTTGGACCAATGGTGCACAGGGCAAGTAGATTTAGGACCTAGATGGTAAATTTTTAGTTCAAGGACCTAGATGGGAATCCACCAAAAGTTTAAGGACCCACGGTGTAATTACTCAAGAAAAAACCTTCCCAACAAAAAGAAAAGTGCTCCGGAGAGTATGGGCTTGGAAAAGTAGGGACGATACCTAAAATGGAGTAGTGGCCCCATCAGAGTTCTCTTCTAAGTGCATGTTTGGTTGACCTCTGCTAAGGGCCTAGACAGGCTTCCCTTATGTAGCGTGGGCTTGTTTGGTTACCTAGTGGAGGCCTGAAGTCTTAACTATTAGGCTTGTTTCCAAAGAGCACCGCAAGGGTAGCCCACTTCAACGCAAATTGAGTGGGCCCATATGCACAATGTCGTGAACAAAACCGAGGTTTGGTGCTAGGGTTACCATATTCTTCTCCTCACTGCGCCGTCTCGTCTCCTCTCGCTCACTTTACCCATTGCCGCCGCCACACTCTAGGGTTTGTCACCTCGCCGCAACCTAGAACGAGTCGGCTGTCTAGGCGCCGCCTCCGTTGCAGGTAGGGTAACCAAGGGTTGGTGGAGCACTCTACCCCTTCTTCATATCTCTTTTGGTTCTTGTTTGGTAGACTTGTTTGCAGTACTATAGATGGTATGGTGGCTTTTGTTTTGCGGTACTACAAATGGTATGGCGTTGATGTATTGGATGCAAAATTGATTTGGTCTATTGTTGTGCGCATGGATTGAACTGGCGTTCATTCATTCTTGTTTGTGGTTTCCTAAAATGTCGTCTGATTCACTGCCTCCATCTATAAAATTCGCTCTATGATTTCCAACTCACTTTTTACTTTTGCGTTTTTAATCCCTATGCGGCCCATTCCCCCAATCGAATTTATCGAACGTGGAAACAAAGCAGGTAAGTAGAGGAATCAATGGACACGAAGGCAGAATCAGTCGCCACCGCCACTACCATTGCCTGTGAGATTGCACGCTTGCCAGTGGACCTCATCTCGGCGTCGATTGCCCGTACTGGGCCACGGGATGCCTGCCGCGCTGCGGTTGTCTCACCGGCCTTCCGCACTGCAGCGGACTCTGACATTGTCTGGAACTCCTTCTTGCCGTCCAACCTCCCACCGTTGGCCCTTGGGGAGCTCTCTCCACTGGCACCGTCCAAGAAGGCATTGTTCATGCAGCTCTCCGATGGTCCAGTCCTCCTTGCCGATGGCCTCACAGTACTATAAGAACCACTTTTGTTCACGTCTAAGTTTTATGCAGTATGTGATTTTGGGATGACTAACTAATCTTTGGTGTGGTGTGTGTTCAGAGCATCTGGCTGGACAAGGAAACCGGCGCCATGTGCTACATGCTGTCTGCAAGGAAGCTAAGCATTGATTGGAGCGAGGTCCCTATCGCTAGCTATGGCTGGATCCCTATCAACTATCGCTGGATCCCTATCACGGGCTCTAGGTTTGCTCTCTCTCTCTCACACAGGTTGCTTGCCGAATTGTGAGTGGGTAATTTAGTTTAATATTCAGTACTTGTTCGCACTCAAAATTCGCTAACTAAGGCTAATTCTGGGAAAATTGGCTTATGGGATTTTATTGTGTCTCAAATTGCAAATTGGACTTCACTATTGCATTCATCTTGCCAAGACAATCAAAATCCATATATAGAAAGTTTTTGGAGTCCGGATTTGGGATGCTCCACTCCACGAACTTCAACATGCAGTAGCTCCATAAAAATCTAGAGTTTCTGGAGTACCCCTTTAGGTGCTGCACAAAACACCTAGAGTCGGCCCTCGACTTCAGCTTTTTTATAGAGAAGAGTTCATGGAGTTGTCCCTGTTTGGCTAGTAAAGTTGGGAGCGAGCAGTTCCGAACATGTCCCAATAGCTTCCTCCAACAGTTTCCAAAATACCGCTTCTAAAAAATAGAAAGTATTTTTACATTAGAAATTCCAAACTATTTTCTAAATCACACTAACCACTTTTATACTTTCTTTCTCTATTGTACATTAATTTGCATTAGGAACCTTGTCCTACTTATTTTTCTTCTCCACGTCTTTCCACCTTCAGATTGGCGTGATGATACACGTGCGTATATATCCGCATGTGCGGGTGGTTTTTTCCCAAGTGCCAAGAGATTGGAGGTGGCTTTGGGAGTTGTTGGAAATGAGTTTTTTCAATCTTGCCAAAATTCCTAAATTGGGAGACTGTTTTGGATACTCTCGGAGATGCTCTAAGTTTGAATTGTATTCTGCATGGATTTTATAGGAATTTTGACTCCCCATTGGATAAGATCACCCACCCTATAAATATAAAGGGCCACGATTGATTGACGGATCCAATCACACCAAATCAACCTATGTTTTAACTTCTTTACTCTTTATGCCTTTTATCCCTTAAACCCTAATATTGCTCTACTTCTCGAGTACTCCCTTAGTCCTAAAATATAAGGCACGATTTGATTGGTGCAGTCTTCAAAATCATACTTTATACTTTGATTGCTAATTTCTATTATAATATATAATTTATTGCAACAATGGTTTGAACATTAGAAAGTATTTATCAATATAAATCAATGTAACCATTTCTATAGTATAAACTTCCATATGATTAGATTAATTGTTCGTCAAAGATAACAAAGTTTAAATATTCAAATACGTGCATGGCTTATATTTTGTGACAGAGAATTTTAACCTCTGTTGATTTGTGAACAGGATATTCTCGGATGCTGCCAAGTGCTGGCGTGGCCGTCGGTTGGAAATACATGGCAAGATCGACAGTAGCATGCTGTCCAAGCACACAACGTATACTGCTTACATTGTGCTGGGGGTAGATGGCGGGTGCTGCTGTTTTGGTTCATGCCAGAAGACGCCTGTCATTATCAGCCTCGGAGGACGCACGTCGACGCGCGACGTTCTCCTGGATAGCCACGACCTCGAGCATCTGCATTCATGGCAGATGAGGCGTGGTGACATTTCCAGGGCGTGTGGTGCACTCCTTGGTTATCCAAGGTTCTCTAGCCAAAGGGCTGATGGGTGGATGGAGCTGGAGTTGGGTGACTTCCACAATGGTGAAGGTGACGACGGCGAGGTATCCATCAGCCTTGTGGACACGTCATTCAGGAGAAGTGGTCTCATTGTCCTGGGCATTGAGATCATTGCTAAGGGGCAAGAGGCTTGAGGGAATTGAGATCACTGTTAAGGGGAAGAGGCTTGAGAACTTTATGCAAGCAAATAATCGGTAATAGATAGGATTCAGACTTTATGATTCTTAATAATCTTTATTCACAGCAGGGTGTTGGAGCTGATTACATAATTGCGGAGGTTCTGAATAATGGCACTAGTTGGAACCCTTTTTCTCTCGCTGCAGAAACAAACATATGGTTTTATTTGGAAGATATTCATTTAATAGCCTTTGCAGTGGATGTTTTTTATACTCTTTCAACAATCTTGTATGCTTTCATATTGCTTACCATTGTTAACTGGTAGCGCTTCTGCTTTCTTTTTTTTAAAACAAAAAGATGGTGAGGATGAGAAGGGCGCGGCTCTTGCTGCCGCTAGTGAGCGACCAGAAGTAGTGGTATTGTGCCCCAACGATACCCAGTGCTGCTTGCACTCGTCAAGAGTGCACATCGGTTGCATTTTCTTTCAACAATCTTGTACCGTTGCAGAAACTTGTTAGCATGCGTATGCAACACAGTAGTAGTACTAGTTAGCATCTGCTTACAGGCGTTGCTCCTGGTGGCAATGGACCAGGTGACTCAGTGTGCAGCTACAGATGGCCCTTGCTTGGCTAACAATGATTACATTCTGGCATCATTTATCTTTTTGGAGGCATCGTCAAAGAAGCTCCCGTGCCTTAGTGTTTGGTCTTTTCACTTTTCATTGTAATTAGTGGTTGTGCCACCTCTCACCCTTGTGATTGGGTGCCTTACGGCGGCTGCTGCTGCTACTGCTGCTGGTGGTGTTGTCGCCATCTCTCTTTCTCATGGATTTGCCACGATCTCACCCTTGTGGTGGGGCTACTGTTTTGGTTTAGTCTAGTTTTCTAAAATTAATTGGACAAAAATATTTTGCCTTGTGTAGTCTAGTTTTCTAAAAATTAATCGGACAGAAACTCTTGTCCTCAAGATACTTTCTGCGCACCACCTCTAGAGCCATGTTGTTTCCACCTCTGTCCAGTTTGAAGATCCATTTAGCCAGCAACACAGTGTTCATGTCATGGATCTGGTATCCACAAAACCTAACCCACCAAAGTCTTTTGGGGCAGCTAAGGCCTCCCATTTTACCATGTGGTAGATGGACGGGGATTTGATCGGCGGTGTGGGCCAAAACTCGTATCAGAAATGACACAAATGGAACGGCCCGCATAATGGTGGGCGTAGCTCTGCTTCGGCGTGATGGACGAGACGACGCTTCTAGCTCCAGACGTGTGCAGCGGAAATCCGCTCGGGCCATCGACGAGTCGGCGAACACGCGTGCATCCCGAGAGCCCTGACGGGCCAATACTATGTATTTGCTCAGATAGAAATAGCATGTTCTCATGTTTTTTAATTCAAACTCTAGTAATGGTGAAGGTATATGACCCACTATAAACATGAAAGAACATGTGCAAGTTATATGTTGCATCTTGGTTGGATTGATATTAGTTATGCCTATATAATTTGGCGTAAACATATGGTTGAATTGAGTTATATTTTCTGTCTTCTGACATTTTTTGTGCTATCTTCACATGTTGTCAGCAACTTTTTTATTTACCTGCTGCACTTCTGGTCATCACATTTACTTTCGCCTTTGTTCATGGTTCATACTTCTATAATGTTCTGTTTATGTGATATTGCAGACAATGCTGGAGTGATTGTGAACCCAAAGGGAGAGATGAAAGGTATAGTCCTGAAAGTTCTATGGTTTTATATGCATTGTTACAACTATTCTGCTGTAGGCATAGTTGAAAATCATCCCTGAATACAGCAAGCTGCTTATATGCTGCAGGTTCTGCCATCACTGGACCCATCGGAAAGGAGTGTGCTGATCTCTGGCCCAGGATTGCTAGCGCGGCAAATGCGATTGTCTAATCGAAGCAGTTGGTTGAACTTTATTTAAAGTAGCATTTCCTTGTGTTGAGACTTGAGAAGAGAGTTCTTAGTTAGAGGAGCTTTTGATGGCCCCAAAGATGTTTCCCCGGATGATGTTTGTGCTGCTGGATCGTTTCCTGTTAGCTTTGATGACATCCTCCCCATATCGATAAGATGTTGTTGCTTAGCCTGACATTTGATATCTCGTTGTTTCGCATTGCTTTTCCTTGGGAGACTTGAAATGTTGGGTTGTTTTGGAATGGAATGCAGGGAATGTCGTAGAATCTCAAGTGAATTACTTAATTTTCATTGAAAAAGACACAGGAAACAGGAAAAAAAATCTGTCATTTGAAACATTGGTTGATTTTGTCTTTGCTTTGCCATCCCGATTCAGAAACATGGGAACATGCTCTCCATTTCAAAAGAATACCGGATATTTTTTGACTAGATTTATTGAAAATATCAGCCTACTAGGCCATGCTTATACCCATCCTACCTATTCGGCAGCGGGCCAGACCGGATGGCCCGATAGATGTCCAGATCCGGCCCATCCCAGCCTCGCCTAAACACAGGGGACGAGAGCCGTTCTATCTCCAGTGTGGACATGTGGGCCACGTCTCCTCCGCCGCACCCACTCCAGCTCCGGCGACCGCCGCCTCATCCTTTCCTCGTCCGCCGCCGTAACAAGCGGCTGGACCGCATCGCGGCCTCACAGGACCCGCTCACCGCGCTGACCCGCGTGCTGTGGGGTCGCGCGCTGCCACCGGCGCAGCTCGTCCTCGCCGTGCGCCACGGCTGGACAGCGGCGTGGCAGCTCCTGATGCGGCAGCTGGCGCCGTCCGACCCCGCGACGGGCGCCTTCACCCGTACCCCTGCCCGCTTCCCCGCCGTCGTGGGGGAGCCCAGCTCCCGGCTCCACCTCTACGTGGGCCTCCCCTGCCCCTGGGCGCACCGCGCCCTCGTCGTCCGCGCGCTCCTCGGCCTCGAGGCCCGCCTCCCGGTCTCCGTCGCCGTTCCCGGTGACGACGGCGCGTGGTCCTTCACGCCCGGTAGCCCCGACCGGCTCTACGGGAAGCAGAAGCTCCGGGAGGTGTACGCCCTGCGGAGCGGCGGGTTCGAGGGCAGGGCCTCGGTGCCGATGCTCTGGGACGCCGAGCGCCGCGAGGTGGTCTGCAACGAGAGCATCGAGATCGTCAAGTTTCTCTGCGGCCTCGCGGACGACGGCGACGGCGACGGCGGCCTCGATCTGTGGCAGCCGGAGCTGCGCCAGGACATTGACCGCTGGTACAGTCTCATCTACCCCAGCGTCAACAACGGCGTGTACAGGTATATCAGAAACTGGATTGCTCTGCAGCATTGCCATGATCAGATCGTCAATTGCAGCAACTGAATTCTCTGATCTTAACTGCCAATGTCTTTCAACTTATCATCTGAAGCAACCGATAATTCTGTGATCAAATGGTCACTTGCAGGTGTGGGTTTGCACAGAGCCAGGAGGCGTACGACGCCGCGGCGAGCGAGCTGTTCGGCGCGCTCGACAGGCTGGAGACCCACCTCGCCGGCTCCCGGTACCTGTGCGGGGACAGGCTCACGCTGGCCGACGTCTGCCTCTTCACGACGCTCATCCGCTTCGACCTCGTCTACAACACGCTGTTCCGGTGCACCAGGCGGAAGCTGGCCGAGTACCCCAGCCTCCACGCCTACACGCGCGACATCTACCAGATGCCCAAGGTCGCCGAGACGTGCGACATGGAGGCCATCATGGCAGGATACTTCAAGACACTCTTCCCGCTTAACCCCGGCGGGATCCAGCCACTCCCGCCGGCGACCTGCGATAGGGAGTCGCTCTTGAGGCCACACGGCAGGGAGGCCTTGTCCTCTGCTGCTGGCGCGCTGCTTGAAGCAGCTGCTGTTTCATGATTCAGGATATGAACAACAAAGCTTCCGAAACTGCAGAAAGAGTTTATAGTTCTACCAGATACGTACCAGATACGGATGCTTCAGTTTCACTGGATCAAATATTATTGATTCAAATCACATTATGAAGATAGAATTGGTTCTGCTCAGTGTACCCAAACTGTGAATTTCCATGTACTTATTAGAATCCTTACTGTAATAAACCGCTCCTCTTTGGACATGTAAATTTTGTAAAGCAGCTGATGAGTTGTATAAAAGATGAATCTTATTTACTATTAGCATGGTTCTGTTCCATGAGTAATTGTCTAGTACAGCTTACACGATATCTTTGTTAGTCTGTGTTGTAGAGCCATCAGCCCATCACTGTCTAAATATGCATCAGAACTGTCTGCAAATGAGACTTCTATATGATTTGTTTGTCTAAACGATAGTATATCCACGATTGCTATTTCGCAAGAACTGGTATTTAGAACATGGTGTGGCACTGGTTAATAAGTAAAGGTGAGTCATTTATATAATTGCGAGTGAGAATTGCATGTTGTATGTAGCACTTGATTCTGGCACTCGAGCAAAATTAATCAAAATACAACTCACTGCAATCTCCAGAACCACATTTAACCAAAATATAGTAGTATAATTTAAGTGGTCAGCTCCGGTTTATTTCGCTGCGTTTGTGTGAAGTAACTGCTCAGCATGCACGATCCAGATGCTATCCAGAGGTAGATGTCCACAGCCGCTACATGTTGATTACAGAGTTTAAGTGCATAGTAGTGAAAATCTGCATCAGAACCACATATTCCAATGCTCACTCACATTGCGTGGATTGCTTACAAATATGGTATATGCTCAAAGATGAAGAAGACAGCATGTAAAATTACCGCCAAACAACACCTTTTTTTTTTACAACGTTGTATCAACGCCTTCAGTTTCCATAAACAGCTGTGTTCTCTAATGTATTCAATTACTTCATCACTAGTAAGATACTTTATCGATAGACATCTCCTTATGCAGTCTCTGAAATTCAGTCATACATAGAAGCACGTCATTGTTCAAGGAGTGATCATGCACATGAATAGCATATAAAACTATCAATAAACAGATGCCTGTAAGAATTATACCTTACTCTGGATGAACTGATCTGATTTGGCACAATCTCATCGACCGAAATGATGTTATCCTGGAAAGGCACTCAGAAATGATCATATACATCGAACATCAGTAAAAAACTTATTCTACTACTTTCCATTAAAATCATTAGACAACAAGTTTCCACCCTGCATTCTTACAATATATCACTGTTGGCTATCAATTTTCCAACATCCTTTCCTTCTCGGCGTATACATATGACACCAAAGTCCTTGCATATGGTCCTGACCTAGAAGCAAAAGTGGGTGTCATCAAAGTAAGTTGATCAAGGAAAATCAAAATGCAACTAAAGACCATGCCATAAGTTTGCAAAAAGGGTGCAAAAGTTTATTATTAGAAAAGTTTAAGGTTTGTACCTGGTCTAGGATCCAAGCACCTGGAGTGCTGAATGACTCGAGCAAGTCAGAACCACATAAAAGCATTACCTTCAGGCTACCTGAAAGAATTAATTAGTAGCTGATATTATAAAAGAAATATCACTATTACAGTGTAAACTACACCCGTGGGATCCAACAGACAACAGTATGTTTGAAAACTTGACGTCATGCTACACCATCCTTATATGTATACCTTGGTCAGCTACACCATCCTTGCACAGCGAGTTTCGGACTCTCGAAAGAACGGTCAAAGTGCGCTGATAACCTTTCTGCATTGCCTATCAAGGCAAGACAAATATCCATATTATTCATAGCATAACCCAAAGAAAATTACAACTACGAGCATGTAAAATCAAGTTACCTCCCACGGATCAACCATCACAAAAGATGAGCTTTTGCACGCAAGTTCACAAAAGCAAATTCGATGAGCAGCTGGTAAGAGGTCCTAAACAACTTTTAAATCTGAACTCAGTTAAGAGAACATGAACATGAATAATACGGTTCCATATGGTTTCTGCGAGGCCATAATATGTACCTTCTTCTTATATGCATCATTCACCGGAGACATGTAGCCGCCCAACACAGAATAACCTCGCTGCTCGAGTTCATCCTTTGCCAACTCTACAACAAACAGGGTACAGCAAGAAACTTCACTACTCGCTCCCAATCACAACTGAAGGGGTGGCAGCAGAAATCAGCAAGCTTCGAAGCATACCAAACATGCGCAGGTGCATGTAGGTGGGAGGATTGAAGCTCCCGGTGGCCACGAGCACGACGCCACCTCGGCTTCCTCCGTCCCTGCCGCTGCCGCATCAGAGAATCCGGGGATCAGATGACAGACGAGCCCATCCATCAGGCTGATCGAAACAGGACAAGACAAGATTTCTCCTACCTGTTCGGTCCAGCGGAGAGCTTCTCTCGCGGGAGAGGCACGTCCACGCCGACGTCCTCCATCGCCGGCGAGAGGAGAGCAGGCGGCGCTCGCCGTGCGGCGTGCCCGGCTCGGTGCTGCGGTGTGGGGGAGAATCTGTCTCCTCGTCGCTGACGCTGGGCTGAACTCTTAATTGTGTTGGGCTTTCATGGGACAGGGCCTGTTAGTCACGGAATCCTCTTGTCGGCCGTCCAGCTGCCGACAGGATACCAGTCGGCAGTCAGCTACCGATAGGAGCCCTGTGGTGCCCAGACGCTATTTTGCCTCGTGTTTGTCATGTGTGTGCCGGCGCGGTAGCTGATAGGCAAGGCGACTTCCGCTCGGGACCCCACATGTCATCGCCTCACGCCCTGCATGAACATATTTCCCTTCCGATTCGAATTTGGCTGCTGCTGTAGTATTGTTATATAATCGAATTCCTTCGCCATGCCCAAAGCTAGCGTTTGTCTGCGTCCGGCCGGCCCTACTATATTCTTCCATTCCATTAGCTGTAGGCTGTAGCCCTGTCCTGTGTTTGATCCCCAGTTCCCCACATCGCTCAGGACTCACGAGTCGCATCGGGGAAACCGATGGAGTCGACGGCGCCTGCTCGCTGCGAGATCGCGCGCCTGCCGGATGACCTCCTGTCGGCGACGCTCGCCCGGACCGGGCCGCGGGAAGCCTGCCGCGCCGCCGCTGTATCGCCGGCCTTCCGCGCCGCGGCCGACGCCGATGTCGTCTGGTCCAGCTTCCTGCCGCGCGACCTGCCCCCGGTCGCCGACGGGGAGCTGGAGCTCCCCGCCGATCCGCAGTCCACCAAGAAGCAGCTCTTCATGCGACTCTCCGACCCCGGCAGCCCCGTCCTCCTCGCCGACGGCCTCATGGTAACTGCAACTCCTCTACTGTACGTCTTAACTAGGTGCTCGATCGATGGACTTGTTTGATCGGTTATTGTGGTGCGTTGCAGAGCATGTGGCTCGACAGGGCCACCGGCGCCAAGTGCTACATGCTGTCCGCCAGGAAGCTCGGCATTGCTTGGGGCGATACGCCGCAGTACTGGCGCTGGATCCCCATCAACCTCTACAGGTTTGCATGCTATATATCTCGCTCACAAATCACATGCATGTATGTCACTTTCCATTTCTGAAATTCTGAAAAGCACTGTCAGTAGTCGTTTAGTTCGCTTGTGCTTCTTCTACGGAGTATGTTGATGAATGCTATGGCATTGATGAATGAACTAGGTACGCTTTTATTTGCGCTACAAAAGCAAAGTGTACTTCTATTCATTAACAAGTCACAATAGAGCAGTTAAAGTTGTGTTACTGAATTGCACTGTCCATGCTTTTGTTCTAGCCAATTTTTTGAGGGATAATTGCATTGATTGATACAAATTTAAACAGTTGAAGAAGCTCGGCTAATGCCATGCCATGCCATGGAATCACTTGTTTGCATCCATTGCTTTAGCCAACAATGATGTTGTTGCTAATCTGTGACAGGTTCTCGGAAGCTGCTGAACTCCAGTATGTCTGGTGGCTGGAAATACGTGGCAACATTGATAGCAAGATGCTCTCCCAACACACAACATATAGTGCTTACATCGTGTTCAGAGTAGCTGATGGGCGCCGCGGGCTTCATTTCCCATGCCTGGAGACGTCTGTCAGCCTCGAAGGAAACAGCAGCAGGTCGACGCGCCGCGTTTGTCTCGACGATGGCCACGATCGCGTGGATACTTGGCCGTCGATGCGTGGCGACATTCCTCAACAAGACGCACTCTTTCCTCGAGAGAGAGGTGATGGTTGGATGGAGGTGGAGGTAGGTGAGTTCCGCAACGGTGAAGGCGACGATGGTGAGGTTTCCATCAGCCTTATGGAGACGTCGGTGGTGAAGAGGGGCCTTGTTGTCCTGGGCATTGAGATTAGACCCAAGGAACAAGTGGTCTGATGAGAACGTTGATTTTGCGAGTAAATAATGGATTGAGAAATCGACATTGTAAGTATTTATTGTTCTTATTCACATCAGTGTGGAGCTAGCTGATCACAGGATTGCCGAGGTTAAGAACTGCAGCGGAACTGGAGGTGTGCCTGTTATGTTCGTCTACGCTTTGTCTCGCCGCCAAAAACAAATATATACGGTCATGGTCTGGGAGATATTCATTCAGCAATTAGCAGTCTGTCAGTGGTGTTTTTACACATTTTCTTTCAACAATTTGGTACCGTTACAGTAACTTGTTAGCAACCATGAGTATGCAGCACAGTAACTAGCATCTGGTTACAGGCGCCGCTCCTGGTTGTAGTGGATCAGTGACTCAGTGAGGGGCCAGAAGTGGGCCAAAACTGATGGGGATTAGGTGGGCAAACGGCCTTTTGACACACCCTCAACCTCTCTTATAACTTTCAAAAAAAAAAAAAACTATTGAACCAGCGTTCAACCGGTTTCTAATGGCCGAACGAGTAAACCATTGAAAAAAGACTGCCGCCGGTTTGATGACCGGTCCCGGTTGTAATAACTATTTTTCTCAAATACGCACGAGTTGCATATCATTGTATTAGACGAAAGAGAGTATATGTTACAAGGTGCCGTTCCCGGCAGGCAGAAGGATTGAAAGTGGCTACATTTTGACGGATGACATTTAGAGGAGGCAAGAGTGACTGAACGATACTAGCCTCGCGCTAAAGCTGCTAGACCTCCGGCGCCGGCTTCGATCCAACGATCGGCTTCGGCCTTGATGAGCTGCAGAATTTTGATGACTGTCGCGAAGCTTCGCGGAAGCAGCGCGCATTACACTCTTTCCAGATTTGCCATGAAACCGGCCCGAAGAGAGAGTCGAAGCGTGATCTGTGTTCTCCATTGAACAAGGAGCGCAGCCTTCTCCACCATCGCAGGGAAGTTGGTGATGCTAGCAGGCAGTTGCCGCCCCATTGCCTGCAAGATGAAGAACCATACTTCCCTTGAAAATGGACAGGTCGCGATGATGTGGTCAATGGTTTCTTCACCCTGGTCGCAGAGGTAGCAGCGGTCCCTTGCCTCCAGGCCATGTCTTCTTCTTCTATCCCTAGTCCAATGCCTGCCTTTGAGGGCGAGCCACAGGAAGATCTTACTCTCAATAGCCCCCAAGTTTTCAGACGAGCTTGTGGCTGGGGAAAGGTGTGGAGCCTGTGTGCAACATGGTATACGCTGACTTGGCGGAGTATTTGCCATTAGCGGCCCAGCGCCACACAGTTCTATCTGGCTGGTCCGATAGTTGTATGTCGGCCACTGTGTTCCAGAGATGGAGGTAGTCGATGATGGCCTGAGTGGACATCCTGTCGGTGATGCTGCTGTTGGAACCGAGGATCGACGGACGATCATAATAACATAAACAATAGACAAGGAAATTCCGACAACGAACGCCTGTATCTTGGCTATTATTAATGATAACACAACTCGGAACACACTTGGAACACGAGAGGAAACTCGTCGGGCGACCCACGCCTGCCGGAGCGACGAACGCTGCAGCGGCGACACAACACCGGCACTCTCTCTACTTCTCTCGGCTCACTCTAAAACACGAGCCTACATGGCTAATTTATGCCCATGGCGACGCAGCACACACGCACCTATTTAGCGACCTTCACGCGCACGTACGCATGACAGCTTGGACGATCTGGCTTCACGGGATCGTGAGCCACATACTCTTCCACATGAATCGGTCTCCATCCTTCTCGCATGGCGTGCTCCTGCATGCACTCAATCGCCAAGACTTGGCCTCCTAGACTCGATCAGCCTCGACGCACATACGTCGGACATATACACGCATGTACTTGATCAACGGCATGCAACCACATACGCGCTAACTAACAAACAAACTTAAAATACACTTTAAGTCATGATAATCCTAACAAACTCCCCCTAATCTTGACTTGCCGTTGCCGGAGTTGTTGCAGCTGTCGTCGTCTTCAACGGCACGGCCGCCACTACGGTCTCCCGACGCGCGGCCACCTTTGCACGCCCCATCTCCGCACGAACGCTGCAGTCTTCTTCTCGGTGACACACACGTTTTTTCGGCCGGCGACACACACCGTGCTCCGCGCCTCCATAAACCGACACACGGTCCGGAGCTTGAGCGCCCCACCGCCGTTGATCGCCACCTCGTATCGGCCGCCATCAGCATGAACGAATCGCATGACGAGGCTTTGGGATCTCTGCCATGCCGCCAATGACATGCTCCACCGCGACCGTACGTGGTGCCAATGTTGACATCTTCAGTTGGCTCTCCTCTCCCTAACCTAGGCTCTGATACCAATTGTTAGAACCGAGGATCGACGGACGATCATAATAACATAAACAATAGACAAGGAAATTCCGGCGACAAACACTACGGCGACAAACGCCTGTATCTTGGCTATTATTAATGATAACACAACTCAGGACACACTTGGAACATGAGAGGAGACTCATCGGACAACCCACGCCTGCCGGGGCGACGAATGCCGCAGCGGTGACCCAACATCGGCACTCTCTCTGCTTCTCTCGGCTCACTTTAAAACACGAGCCTACACGGCCAATTTATGCCCACGGCGACGCAGCACACACACACACACACACACCCATTTAGCGACCTTCACGCGCACGTACGCATGGCAGCTTGGACGACCTGGCTTCACAGGATCGTGAGCCACATACTCCTCCACATGAACCGGTCTCCATCCTTCTCGCATGGCGTGCTCCTGCATGCACTCAACCGCCAAGACTTGACCTCCTAGACTCGATCAGCCTCGACGCACATACGTCGGACATATACACGCATGCACTTGATCAGCGCCATGCAACCACATACGCACTAACTAACAAACAGACTTGAAGCACACTCCAAGTCATGATTATCCTAATAGCTGCGTGCCCACGTCCTATTGTGCAGCCCCGCTCGAACAGTCTGATGTCGTCGAGTTCTTGCCGGTACCAGGAGGTAGATGGAGGAGGCGATGTCACTGGCAGCTTCACTATTAATCCAACGGTTTTCCCAGAACAGAACCTGTAGTCCGTCCCCCACCACTGTGAACGTTGATGCCTCGAAGAATGCTTGCACCTTGGGGCACGTTCGGATCGGCAACTGGCTCCATGCCCGATCGTTGTCTGTTTTTTGGAGCCAAAGCCACCTTGTCTGCAGAGCGTAGCCGGCGAGCTTCAGGTCACTGATCCTCAGCCCTCCTAGTTCAGTTGGCTTGCAAACTAACGGCCAGGCGACCATGCATTTACCTTGTACAGACTGATCAGATCCAGCCTAGAAGAATTTGCGACATATGGCATCGATTTCCTTACGCGCCCATGCCTGCAGATTCTCGGCCATCATTGCATAGATAGGGACTGAGCGAAGGATGGATTTGATCCAGATTAGTCGTCCGCTTCTCTCCATGAGTGAGCCGTGGCATGGTGGCTTTTTCCTTGCCACCTATTCCACCAGAGATTGGAAGTTGGCCTTGGGGATCGCTCTTGTGCTAAGAGGCAACCCCAAGTACCTAATGGGGAAGGGCTGTACTTGGCATCCAAGAATTGAGACAATGTCTCTTATGGTTTCCTCTCCGCCGTATATCGGGGTGATGGATCACTTGGCGAGGTTGGTGTGCAGCCCTGAGGCCGTACTGAAGACAGTTAGAATTTCTTTTACCGTCGTTGCTTCTTGTGTTGTCGGACGGATGAACAGTATCACATCGTCCGCATACAAACTGCACTGAAACTTGACTTTTGACGGATGCATCTTCCCGAGTACCCCATCATTGGATGCCTTGAGGAACAGACGATGCATCACATCCATTGCTATTATGAATAGCATGGGCGACAAAGAATCTCCTTGGCGCACCCCCCTCAGATGTCGTATGGGCAGAGTTTTGATCCAACGACGCCATTGTTCCCCGAACCCATGGGCCTGTAGGACTTCAAGCAAGAAGGGCCATGACAGGGTGTCAAAGGCCTTGGAGATGTCTAGCTTCAAGAGCAGCATCGGCGTCTTCTTTTTCTTGATCAGAGCTACAACCCTCTGGACATACTTGAAATTGTCGTGGATGGAACGCGTACGAATGAACGCATTTTGGTTCTTGTCGATCATCTCATTGAGTCTTGGTGCGAGGCGCGGCGCCAAGATTTTGGAGATTAGCTTGGCAAAGATATGGATCATTGTGATCGGCCTGTAGTTGGATGGGTTGTTGGCGCTGACCTTCTTCGGTAGGAGTGCAACCAAGGCGCTGTTCATCTTTTGCATGTTCCTAGTGTTGCCGAAGGAGAAAGCTTCAATTGCTTCCATCACCTCGGTCTATATGATAGGCCAGGCCGTCTTGTAGAATGCCCCGGTGAAGCCATCAGGCCTCGGTGCGCGGTCACTCGGCATGGCTTTGATGGCCGCCTAGACTTCATCCACTTGAATCGGTGCCTCCTGGTCGCTGAGGTCCATCGGTTGAATCCCCAATGCCTGAAAGTTTAGGGTGATTCCTCCATCAGCAACAATTCCAAATACTACACAAAGATGGACATGTAGTGCCTGCTCCATCGCTTCATGTTTTGCTAGCACATGCCCCGCAACATTTAGCGAAGGGATGTAGTTCCTTCTTTTACGTCCCCTTGCCATCAGATGAAAATATGTAGTATTTGTGTCGCCATCACTGAGTTGGCGAATGCGAGACCTTTGTCTAGCCATTGTCCCCTGACACCGCATCTTCATGCGCTTGCGTAGCCCAATTTCCTCGTTGGAGAGTTGTCTTCGTTCCTGAGCGATATCAAGCCGCAGCACTAATTCCCTTGCCATCAGCAGCTGCGCTTTAATGTCCTCGATTCTTGTTGCCGACCATCTCTGAAGTTCCCGCACCAAATTCCTTAGCATGGTGTCGAGGCGCGTAATGGGATCGCGGATCAGGTTTGGTCATTGCCATTCTTGTGCGACGATGTCGTCGTAGTCGTCGAACTTGGGCCAAAATGCCTCGAAGCGAAACCGGGCTTTGGTCATGTGGCCCATGTTGGTCTGTAGGAACAGAGGACAGTGGTCCGAGGCGTCGCTCCCCAGTCCTCGAAGATGCGTGTTGGGGAATTTCTTGTCCCAATCGACGGAAATCAACACTCGGCCGAGGCGTACTAGCGTAGGGATGTCACGCTCATTGCTCCAGGTGAAACACCACCCGTGCAGGTGCATGTCCTGCAGTTCCAGCGCAGCCACTGTTCGCCAAAACCGGCGTAGGTTCGTGTGGTCGACACGTTTGTTGTTCTTGTCGGCTTCGTTTAGGATGAGATTGAAGTCACCCATTATCGCCCATGGCCCTACACATGCGTCTCTGATTGTCTCGAGTTCTTCAGGAACATGGCCTTGTCACTGTTGTCCTGCAGTCCGTAGACCGATGTTAGTCACCATTTGTCCTGCCCGTCCCCATTGCTTGTAGCTGCCTCGACCGAAACCGTGACCGAGTAGCAGCCAACCAACACATCAGAAAACGAGACGCCCGCCTGGCACCCTGCAATGAGGATACCGCCGCGGGTGCTTGATGTCGGCAGATAAGCAAACTCCAGGAAAGCTCTTCCCAACATGGAAAGTATGAGGGAGGGGGAATTACATCCAATTTTGTTTCTTGTAGACAGACTATAGAAGGTCTAATGTCATCTACCAGCGTACGAACGTCATCTCGGCGTGCTTGCGCGTTAAGGCCGCGCACGTTCCATGAGAGGATGGAAGTATTATCCATTTAGATGATCCTCCTAGTGGCGCCTAGCCTGAAATCAGGCCACCACGGCCATGGGCCGCCTGGTTGTTCTACCGATCCTTGTCTTCGTGGTTAGGAATAGGACATTGAAGGCCTCAACCTCAGTCACTGACAGCTTGGCTTCAAATAGTGCGCCGAACGTTCGCCTGCTCGCTGCGTATGGCGCGGCGACGGCTGGAAGCACCCCCATCTTCTTCATAAGTAGTGCCTCTCCCTGCTTGGAAGTCGAGATGTGTTCCATTTGCTGCGCTGCAATGCGTCTGCTTCTCATGGGGATGATCGGCTTCTTTGGTTGTTCCTTCTGCTTCAGTGTGGCCTTGATCAACGGGGATTGGTGCTTGCGCTGCACCTCAGCCGTGAAGTTGGCTAGGCGGTGTGCTGCCTCCTGAGGAGTAGGTGTAGGTTCGCTGGTAGGTGTTGAGGTGGGCATGGAGTGCGTCATGACGCCTGGTGAAATGGTAGCCGTCATGGCGCACAAAATCGGCGCCACAAACTGGTGATCATCTTCTTCTGTGTTGACCACCTCTTCTGCCGTCTGTGTGGTCGGCAGGACCGCCTCTTCTACCGCGCTCTCATCGATGGTGCACGCACCAAATTTGATTCCGTGAGGCCTTTAGCGGCGGTGCCGCGTGACCCCTCAGCGTGCCTAGAGTCTTCCCTCACGTCTCCTGGCTTGTCTATCGGCATGGACGATGGTTCTGATGTCCGTGCCAGCGCCACAGTTTCGTGGGCCGCAGGTGAAACAGATTCCGGCGTGCATACTGCCGCCAGGTCTTCTTGGGCCAAGACAGGAGGCCCATGGGAGTGGTTGTCCTGCGTCCTAGTGCATACCACCGCCAGATCTTCTTGGGCCAAGGTAGGAGGCCCACAAGAGTGATTGTCTTGCCTTCCAGCGCCTTCCACGGTCTCTGCACATTGCCCCACGTCGAAGCTGGCTTGGACGCCTTGATCACGGATGCTGCCTCCGTGGCTACAACTAGTAGGGATCTTGTCATTGTGGAGCCCTACCTCAAGGACCATGGGGTCCCAAGCCGGCTGCACACCAGCTGGGCTATCAGCTTTGCAGAGCAGTGGGAATTCAAATTGGCAAGGAAAGGATCCTCGCAACTAAGGGTGTGTTTAGTTCGCGAAAACTTTTGGCTTTGGCTATTGTAGCACTTTTGTTTGTATTTGTCAATTAGTGTCCAATCATTGACTAATTAGGATCAAAAAATTTGTCTCGTGGTTTTCTATCAAACTGTGTAATTAGTTTTTTTTCGTCTACATTTAATGCTCCATACATGTGTCCAAACATTCGATGTGATAGGGAATCTTAAAATTTTTTGGGAACTAAACATGGCCTGAATTTGGCTGCTTGCTACGGCTTTGGCCTTGGCTGTGCACCTGTACCCTCCGCATCCGGGAGCGATTGGCGCTCTACAGGACTGGGTGAAGGATGCCGACAGAAGCATCTTTCTTTTGTGCTTTTTATTGGCGTAGAATGAGGCCCTGTCGGCTAACGTTGGCTCCCACTCCAATGCCGGAACCGAGGTTGGGGCTGTTGGCCGACTCGCTGTCGACGATGCCCCGGGAGCAACGGAACCCCTAGATGCGAGGTCCGGTGTGTCGGGGTTGCCGTCATGGCCACTGTCGCCATCGTCGAACTCTAGCGGTGAGGGCGGCGGAGATGGATTCTCTGGGTCGAAGTCGGTCATGTGGTGAAGATGGACTAGGACGCGGTACTCCAGCACATCTTTCTGCCTGAGATATGGTGGAAGGTTGCCGAAGATTGGCGCCTTGGCGTGCCGGACATGGACAACTTCGTTCTCAGCGATGTGAAGCCACACAACCTTGGGGATTGCTCGAGGGTTGCATGTCCAAGCTGAAACCTTGTATGCCGATAGGTCAGCCTTGGATGTTGTCTGAGGGTCGACGGTGTGCAGCCAGTAGCTTGGCGCCAAGATCTTTGCAGCCGTGTCTTCGGCCCAGGCGTGCGGCGGAATGCCCTCAAGCTCAAGCGCCACCTTGAACTTCATGGATGACGCGTTTGCGTGTGCCAGATGGGTCCACAGCCGCAGGGTCAGGAATGTCCCGGCGATTGGCACCGGGGTCGCCCCCAGGATACGGTCCCGGACCTCTCTAGAGTGGCAGTCGACGATGAAATGCTCAGGGTAGAACGGCTTCACGGTGAAGGAACCTTTCGCCATGCCACGAATGGTGCGCAGGGCACGCGAGGTGTCAGCGACGGTGGCCTCTCGAGTCGCGTCGGCCAGGAGTGTCGTGATGGCGAGCCGCAGGCCGGCTTCAGCGTCATCGATCGCAGCGCCGCGTTGAATGATGCAGGCACTCTCCCACTGTCGCTCCTCTGGATGGCCGGGTCGGCAGTGCCGTTGTCGTTGTCGTCACTGGCCGGGGAGCGCGGTCGCTTGTAGTCCCTGACCATGTGCCGGGTGCCATGGCAGTTCCAACATCTCAATGGGCTGTGGCAGGTGGCTATCCAATGAGAGTAGGACAGGCAATTGAGGCACCTGTCCCGCATGGCGTCGGGGATCTTCTGACAGAGAGGATGTTAGGGGCAAGCCTCGTTCTGACGGTCGGCGATGCGTCCCTGGTTCTCCAGCTACCTAGGGAGGATTTCCCTCTACCCTTCGACATCTGGCGGAGAGATTTGGCGGAAGCTTCGGGGAGGGACGCACAGACCAAGGCAGAGGTGCGCTGGCATGTGCTCACAGGAGTGGACCCGCTGGCCGAGGTGGAGGTGCGTCGGCACCCGCGCCGGGTTGGTGTCGTGGCGGTGTAAGGTCCAAATGGCTAGAGGGGGGTGAATAGCCTATTTAAAAATCTACAAGCTTCACTAATCAACAATTGTTAGTATAAAAGATGGCGATGCTAATTCTAGCACTAGCTCAACTATACTAAGCAAGCCACCTATACAATTCTAGTGAACAAGACTATGATGTCTAATTCACACCAACAAAACTAAGTCACTAAGCTACTTACTCCTATGTGATACAAACTACGCTAAGCACACTAGACAAGAAAAAGTGCAAGAATCAAAAAGGGGAGTGAATTGATTCTTATACCAACGGTGTAGAGATGAGATGTATCCAAAGAATCAGTCACACACAATCATAAAGAGAATCCTTGGAAAGAGATGACACAAGATTTTTTACCGAGGTTCACTTGCTTCCCGGCAAGCTACTCCTCGTTGTGGCGATGCACCCACTTGATGGATCACGAGCTAATTGACTATCAAGAGTCAAATCCTCAGCGGGTGCCGCACATCCACTCACAAAATGGGGATCCTCCAAGCCACGAGCTCCACTAGAGTAGCCAATTCGTGAACTCCCGCGGGAAAGACTCAAGAACCCCTCACAAACACTTGGTGAGGCTTGAAACAATCTCCAATCAAGAGCTCAACACCACCGCTGCTCTAAGTCATCTAGGATGTCGGGAAACACCCAAGAGTAATAAGAAATCCGTAGCCAACTCAAGGAACAAGTGCCACTAGATGCAAATCACTAAGCAATGCACTTGAATCTCACTCAATCTCACTAGAGTATGCAACCAAGTAAGGAGATGAGTGAAAGGGAAGTTCTCTAACTCAAAGTATGTCTTAAGTGTTCAAAGAGTCAAGAGAGAGACTCAAAACTGGCCAAACAAGTATATATAGAGACACCCTTTTGAATGGAGCCGTTGGGCAGAAATCGGAGGCACCGGACGCTCCAACGCACAGGCATCGGACGCACTCAGCAGCGTCTGGTGCATCAGATCTCGCCACGTGTCTCGCGCGTTCAAAGTTCAACGGTCGTTTCAACAAACACCGGACGCTCCAGTGCTTTTCATCGGACGCACTACACGCGGTGTCCGATACGGTCCAGTAAGCTCTCCGAGCTCGGAAACACGCATCGGACACGTCCGACGTAGCACAATCGGACGTGCACCGTGTCCTGTGCTCTCTAGCTCTTCTGCCACGCACCACGTCAGCATGCATCGGATGCTAAACAGTGTTCAGCCAGCGTCCGATGCAAGACCATCGGATGCGCCGGTGCAGCCATCCAACTGCGTAGCACCTAAGGTTAGTCACCGGATGCGTCCGGTGACTCCGGAGCCAGCGTCCGAAACTTTGCCTCCGGCGCAGTGGAAAATAGACGTTTCACTTCCACAAAAACGTCGAATCCCGCCTCGCAAGCTCGGCGGGAGGGAGAGAGGAACCAAAATCCCTCTCTACCCCTCAAACTCCACATTCTTCGTAAATGTGCTAACACCACCAAGTGTTCACTATCATGTGCAAGTGTGTTAGCATTTTCATAATCATTTTTCAAGGCGTTATGTTAGCCCTCTGCTAGATCCTAATGCATATGCTCAAGATGATGACCTAGTAGCACTTGATTCATGAGCTAACTATGATTGCCCCTCTTGATAGTTGGCTATCAATCCTAAACCCGGTCAATCACTTCTCTACTTATCTTAGACCTGCAAAAACAAACCCTATGATTATACCTTTGCCTTGATCACTTTGTTCCATGTCCATCTCCTCATGCTTGATCACCATGATCATCATTTCATGTGCATCTCCACCAAGATCATCATTTCATGTCCATGCACCATCATGCTTCTTGCTCCTTCATCACATGTGTTGCGATGCCTAACTCAATTCACTTGACACAATGACATTAGCAACTTGGTGTCATTAATTACCAAAACCAAACTTGGGCTTTCAGGCGGCCAAGGCGCTGTTGCGCCGGGACGGGGCTGTGCGCCGGGGCTTGCTCGTCGAGACGCCTCGGGTGTCGTGGCTTCCATCGGCACTTCCCCCTCTTGCGCGGGTGGCGGGGATGCTCCGCCTCCGTGGCCTCCGCCAGCTGCTTGTCGACGACGCAGGTGTGCGACTGGGTATTAGGCCCTGTCTCCATGGCTACCTATGTCGAAGAGCCCCGGCGGATGGCGTCGAGGTAGGTCCCCTAAGGCGGCGGTGCAGACTCGGCCTCAGTGTCGTCGTAGGAGCAGTCGGACTCTTCTGACCACAGCATGGCCTTGGAGCGCCCTGGTGTCCCAGAGGGGAAGAAGGGGATGGCGTCAGGGGGGAGAGAGAGAGGCTGGCCCCTTACTTTTGGAGGCTGAGGAGGGCTCGGTGGCCGGCGGTGCCGGAACGGCGGCCGGCGGGCTGAGTGGGGAGGGGGTTGGTTGGGGGAGCGGAGTGTCTCCATCTCCCTCGTGGAAAGAAGCTGAATTGTTACCATCACACCAAAGATGATTGGTAGAAAAAAAACAGTGAAACTGACAAGTTGGGCGTTTGTTTTTTTTTGTTCTTCTATCTTTGGTTCCAACGAAGAACCTCGTAATAACTATGATTTAGACTAGACCCAAGGAAAACGGGTTTGATGAGAACCTTGTGCTGAGTAAAAGATGGATAGAGAAATCAACTTTGTATAAGTCCATATTATTGACAGCTGGGACTAGCTGATAACGTGATTGCAGAGGTTAAAGAACTGCATCGAAACTAAGGTGTTTTCATTATGCTTGTATACGCTGTCTCCGGGCAAAAACAAATATATGGTCCCCAAGATATTCATTCAGCAATTAGGCGTTTGTCAGTAATGTTTTTTTTTCGCATTTTCTTTCAAAAATCTTGTACCCTGTTACAGAAATTTATTAGGGCTATGTTTAGAACACAGAGAAATTTTTTCTTGTTCTTGCGTTTTTCCTAGAAAATTGAACTAATTTTTAGCAAATTCTTGCACGATTCCTATGAAATCCCTGCGTTCCAAACAGGCACCACTCCTTATGGCTACAGGTGGCCAAAATTGATGGATGGGGACAGGGATTTGATCGGCAAACGGCTGTGTGGGCTGAAACTCTTATCAGAATGGCACAAATTATTTTGTAAAGGACAGTAAAAGTTTTTCCACAATTTTAATTAGGCGAAGAAAGAAAAAAAAACTAGTGCCAGGTCAGTTTTTTGAATGAAAGTCGGACAAAAGACCACACAACTGAGGAGAGTGCCCTACTCATCCTACACAACTTTGGTACAACGACCGAACAACTAAAAACTTCACGCCACTAGTTACTTCAACTTGGTCAAAACGCTCAAACCGGCCACCAAACCACTCAACTGCAAAGAAACCGACAACTAATGCAACTAAAAAAGTCGTCAACTCAAGCAACTAGCTCTTAGGGCACCCGCAATGGTATAAGTCAGTTACTACCTCTAAATCAACCTCTCTAATAATGTTGGCTATTAGCTGACTCATAGTATGATTAGACCCACGTGACCCTCTCATGTGATCTTGGAACGCGTGTACGAGCTTAGCTCTTGATTAAGAGCTAGTTTCTATTTCTTCTATTAAAATATGAAAAAAAGTATTTGAAACTAGTTTATGAGTCAGCTGTTGCAGGTGCCCTGACAAACCCTAGAGCACAACTTAAAAAAAATGCTGCTTGAACGTGTAATATTCTTTCCGTCCCTAAATATCTGTCGTTTTCGCTTCTCGAGAAACAATTTTGACTAAATATATATTTAAAAATATTAATATTTATGATATATAATAAGTATATTGATATATATTTAAATCTAGTTTTTTATTAAATTTATTTGGAGATAAAAATATTACATATATTTTTTATAAAACGAGTTAAAGTTATTGACACGTAAATAGTATCGACAAACGTAAGGGCAGAGGCAGTACATGGCAACAGGCCGAGCCAGCCAGCCAGGTGGCAGTCCACGACGAGACGACGCTTCTAGCGCCAAGCGCTCGACGCGTGGATTCCCTCCGATTCGAATCTGGCCTGCTGATTGGACATTCGCCCGAAGCTTCTGTCAACACGTCTGTCCCCCCGCCTTGTGTATCGAATTGCTGTGTTTAGTTCCCTTCAAACTTCTAAAAATTTTACAAAATTTCCCATCACATCGAATCTTTAGATACTTGCATGGAGCATTAAATGTAGGTAAAAAAATAACTAATTACACAGTTTGTCTGTAAATGTTGAGACGAATCTTTTGAGTCTAGTTAGTTCATAATTAGATAAATTTTACCAAATAACAATAAAAAGTGCTACAGGAACTTTAAACCAACTATTACACCATCTAAACACTTGACCAAGTGCATCGAATTGACCGACAGCGGAAGAGGGCGCGGGGGAATCGATGGAGTCGACGCCGACGGCGCCCGCCCGCTGCGAGATCGCGCGCCTGCCGGATGACCTCCTGTCGGCGACGCTCGCGCGGACCGGGCCGCGGGACGCCTGCCGCGCCGCTGCGGTCTCGCCGGCCTTTCGCGCCGCGGCCGACGCCGACGCCGTCTGGTCCAGCCTCCTGCCGCGCCACCTGCCCCCGCTCGCCGACGGGGAGCTCCCCGCCGATCCGCTGCCCACCAAGAAGCAGCTCTTCATGCGACTCTCCGACCCCGGCAGCCCCGTCCTCCTCGCCGACCGCCTCACGGTAATCGGACTCCGCTCCTGTTTACGTCTTAATATAAGCAGCTCTGTAAGCAAGGTGTTCGGTCGGTGGACTTGATTGATCGGTTGTTATGGTGCCGTTGCAGAGCATGTGGCTGGACAGGGCGACCGGCGCCAAGTGCTACATGCTGTCCGCCAGGAAGCTGGGCATTGCTTGGGGCGATACGCCGCAGTACTGGCGCTGGATCCCCATCACCCTCTACAGGTTTGCATGCTATATATCTCGCTCACAAATCACATGTATGTCAGCTTTCCATTTCTGAAATTCTGAAACGCGCTGTCAGTAGGCGTTTAGTTCGCTAATGCTCCCTTGAGAGAGCATGGGGCATGGCCTTGTACTCCTGTAGTTCTGCTAAGTTGGTGTTGCTGAATTGCACTGTCCATGCTGTTGTTCCAGCCAATTCTTTTTGGATAATTGCTTTGGTTGATACGTACAAATTAAGGTAGTTGAAGAAGCTTGGCTTATGCCATTCCATGGAAGAATCACTTGTTTGCATCCACTGCTTTAGCCAACAAAGATGTTGTTGCTAATAATCTGTAACAGAATCTCGGAAGCTGCTGAACTCCGGCATGTCTGGTGGCTGGAAATACGCGGCGAGATTGACAGCAAGATGCTCTCCCGGCACACAACATATAGCGCTTACATCGTGTTCAGTCTAGCTCAGAGGCGCGTCGGGCTTTATTACACATGCAAGGAGGCGTCCGTCAGCCTCGGAGGAAGCAGCAGGTCGACGCGCCACGTCTGCCTCGACGTTGGCCACGGCCGCGCGGATACATGGCCGTCGTTGCGCGGTGACCTTCCTGAAGACACACTCTTCCCTCGAGTGAGAGGTGATGGCTGGATGGAGGTGGAGGTGGGCGAGTTCTGCAGCGGGGAAGGCGACGATGGTGAGGTTTCCATCAGCCTTATGGAGACGTCAGTCATTAAGAGTGGCCTTGTTGTCCTGGGCATTGAGATTAGACCCAAGGAACAAGGGGTTTGATGACAACTTTGTTCGTGCGAGTAAATAATGGATTGAGAAATCAACTATGTAAAGTCGTTAGTATTTGCAGCGGTGTGGAGCTAGCTGATCACATGATTGTCGAGGTTAAGAACTACAAGTACACCAGAACTAAGGTGTTTCTATTATGTTTGTCTATGCTTTGTCTCGCCGCCAAAACAAATATAAATAATCATGGTCTGCGAGATATTCATTGAGCAATTAGCCGTTTGCCATTGATGTTTTTACACATTTTCTTTCAACAATGTGTAGCGTTGCAGTAACTTGTTAGCAACCAATGCGTCTGCAGCACAACAATTAGCATATGCTTACAGGCGCCGCTCACTGGTTGCAGTGGATCAGTGACTCAGTGAGGGGCAGTGAGGGGCCAGAGCCCGGAAGTGGGCTGAAACCGATGGGGGTTTGGTGAGCAAAAGGCCTTTTTGACCCCTCAATTTTTGTCGTCCGATTTAGGAATTTTTTTTATTTTTAACACTTTTTAAAAACTATTTTTAATTTTAGCACTGAATTTTTTTTTATATATCTAACACTTTTGGCCGCTCCCCACGCGAGGGAGCGGCATTTGAACTTTGCCGCTCTCCACGTGGAGGAGCGGCAATGCTGCTGAGTTGGCAGCGCTGACAAGCTCGCTTGGGGCTGCCGCTCCCCCCTGGAGGAGCGGCAGGCTTGACGCTCAAGCCTGCCGCTCCTCCAGGGGGGAGCGGCAGCCCCAGGCCAGCTTGTCAGCGCTGTCAGCTCAGCAGCATTGCCACTCCTCAGATCAAGAAGCGGCAGGCGCAGGATGCCTTTTATTTTCTTCTCTTCTTGAGCTGTTGTCATTCGTCGTTTCGGCGCCGCGCCCCCTCTCCCCCCCTCACGGCCATCACACAAGTTATTTTGTTGTTTAGTTATAGTTCAAATGTCGGGCGGAAGTTCGTCGAGCAGAGGTAGAGGAAAGGGAGTGAGGAAGGGACATCCGATTGTGTGGGAGGGTTCTCTGAGTCCTGATTCTTTTGAGGAACCTATAGAACAATTTCCTTTGGAGAGCAAGAGTGACTTCACCCGCGAGATCATACGACAACCGCACGGAAGATTGGCCAAAATGTCGCCACGGTGAGGATTGCGTCGTGCAGATGTACAACGACTGTGACGGTGGAGGCCGTCGTTTCTTCAGATGCCCGCGAGGATTTGTATTTCCTTTTAACTCTCATTTTTTCTGATTTGCATTTGGTTTGTAGAAGTACTTATTGGTAGATGCATTTTCAGGATTCAAGCTGCCCAGAAAACTGTGGGTTCACTCGATGGGTCGATCCTCCTCCTATCTATCCCCATCAACAATACATCACATATCTACAGGGACGTATCTTTGATCTAGAGTATGGCCCTGGAAGTGGTAATAGGGACATGTCGGAGGACGACAGCATCAACGATGCAGAGGAGCCACTATGCAACAATCCATACTGCCAGTGCCCGTACCATAAGAAGCACGGGTCTCCTTCTCCGCCGCCACCGCCACCACCGCCGTGAATAGGAGGTTACTATAGGGAAGGCGCAACTCAGTTCAATATGTGGTACCATTATTAGGCATGTTAGGTTTAGTTTGCAACATGTCATTGTTTAGTTCGTTAATATCAGTGTTTGAGTTTGAACTATGTTTATGTTAGAGCAAGTGGTAGTGGAACTGTTGAACCTTGTAATAAGTGTGTACTATGTGCCTACTGTTTTCCTCGATCGTGCAAGTATTTTATTTTCAACATGTGACTTTCTAACATGTCTTAGTATTATAAACAAGTACATGTGGTCGAGGTTACTGATCAAAGCACATTATAAGTTGCACATTACAAGTTCACTGGAACACATAAAACATCATATTACAAGCTCAAATCCATTAGTTCCAAATACATGTAGTTGCAAATTATTTCGACACACTGCTAGGACACATAAGTTCAACAAATGACTTGGATACATAAATGGCGACATAGAGTGCAACAAAGGGTCTCCAACTTCATCCTGCAATGAAAATGACCAAGTCTACATGCACTCTATGTCCCAGGAGTGTAAGGCTCCCTCGGCCGCCTCCGTCTCTTCGGATTGGTAGGCACCACGTTGGAGGTGTAGCCAACGTCCGTGTGGTCCTGATGACGGTGCTGCCGTCCTTACCCCTACGCATGGCTGATCCCCTGTACATAGGTCAGCCCCTGCTAAGATAAAAGACAAATCGGTGTTAGATTATGATATTCTTACGTAACATGGGTTAGGAAAATAAGAAAATTTGCTTATTTAGTTTTACCTGTTCGTCTCCTTGGGTTCCAAACGGGGCATCAAAGAGCTGCGACATGCCAATCTCCTGGTGCTGTGAAGGGTCCACCGGGGTGTGCTGGGACGGGATGTGCTGGTACGGGGTGTGCTGGTACGGGGTGGTGTAACACCCAGTTTTATAAATAAAACTGCGAAGTGAATATATGTGGGCCCAGGAAGTCCCAAACCACATATACATACAAATTGAGATGATA
The DNA here is from genome assembly GCA_038087645.1 of Saccharum hybrid cultivar R570. Classification (NCBI taxonomy): domain Eukaryota; kingdom Viridiplantae; phylum Streptophyta; class Magnoliopsida; order Poales; family Poaceae; genus Saccharum; species Saccharum hybrid cultivar. The sequence continues at coordinate 26,295,980 of JAQSUU010000198.1, forward strand.
TCATAGTACGAACCACGTTTAACACTTTATTACATCACATGAACATGTCTTACACATCATTGCCAACGGCATTATTACAGTGGATACGTAGCAAAACCCAAAAAAACTCCCCTCTCCACAGGGACACCAACCGGTGGTACGCTCTCCTCAGTAGTCCTGGACGTCCTCGGGGAACTCCTCATAGCCTTCACCATCTGGTACCCATCCAGGATTTTTATTGGTGACAACGACAAGCGTTAGCTCACCATGCTCAGCAAGTATAACTATGGGGGATGCAAGGCTCAAAGGCTTGACACAGGTTAAGCGGTCAGCATTTTAGTTGGTCATATTTTATTAACACCTAAATAGCCAACTTAGTGGAGAAAACCCATTCCCAAGTGAGAAGTTATTATAATCATCAATATTTTAAGATATCACCCATCCACCCACATATCTGGCTATACATAAAGGGTCCAGGCTGCTCGTGTCCGTGAGCACGGCTGATATATCAGTTTGATCAAACTCTGCAGAGTGTGTACGCTTTCACCTTGAGTCGTGATACCCATCTGCCCGGGGCCCGTCGACCCCCTAACACTCCCAAGGTGAGTGGGCAGGGATCACTACGAAGCCTTTCACTAGCCACCCTAACAAGTTAGTAGCCGCGAGGTTTCAGCGTCTAGGCGAATGGAGCCCCCCTTCAAGAGTGGCACACCATGACCGTAGCCCAGTACTCACCTTGACAGGCAAGAAGCCATTCTGCAACCTAGTCCCCCCTCTTGCGCCTTTCGGTAACTACTAACAAGCTAGAACAAACTAGCTATACGGCTAAGACCGTTCCCACTTTGATTCTCAAGGTTGTACGGACGTCCTGGGTTGTCACTTTAAGTGATAGTCCTTATGGAGAGTAACTGGAGCATCAAGTACCCATACTCCAGCCCCCTTTAGATTGCTAAAAAACATCTTTTATCCATTGTTTCATATAACCATCAGTCAAAATTACAATTGAGCATTGTTGAGCGTAGCAACTTATCCTTCTATTATGCAAAAACCTCCCATAGGTAACAAGGAAAATAGATCAGGTATATCTAGGTATGTCCTTAGGGTATATCAAATTAGACACATGCACATGTATAACAGTGATTAAAGTTGCTAGGTAACAAGGAAACCTTAGGCTATACTTGCCTTCCTCAAAAGCTTGGTCCTGAAACTGCTCCTCAAAGACCTGCTCCTCGAAAACCTCGCCCTCTAAACACATAACCATCACCAAGCAAGTCCAGACAGTCATCACATGCAAGAAATATATATACATTTCTATTAGAACATCACATCATATAGTGGAAACATAAAGTGAAGTAATTATACAACTATTCTACTCGTTACTATGAACACGTGAGCGTGAAAATCACTCTAATCGGGCCTAAAATGAGAAAGTTATGATCAAAACCATTTTCAGGGACGTTTCTGAAATCAAAAACATTTTTCTAAGGGCATATGCACTAGTACCGAGGCCTACAATCGAAAATAACCCTAAAACCGAGGGGCTAACTCATAAAAACTCTAGCTTTGGACTGCGGGCACAAAAACTAGGGTCTACAGGGGCTAAAACGCTAGAAAACGGGACCTAAAACTAATTATTTAGAACTGTGGTTGACTGCGGGTTGATTTGCTAAAACTACAGGGGCCTTTTTGTGAAAACAGTGGTGGCTGCCGCGCTGATGCTGACGTGGCGCCACGCGGCGAAGCCTGGTTGGGTGGGTTCACGGACGTGGCCGTGAACCGCGCGCACGGCCGCGCGCATGGCCCGGTCCATCGGTCCACCGTGGACCAGCTACGCCCCGAAGGGGTATCTCCTAATCGTGGCCGTCCGTTACGAAATCAATGATGCTGGGCGGTTAGGTGGGGGCTTGGCTGCCAGAGCGGCCGACTCCGCGGCGGCGCGCCATGGGAGCCGCCCGAACCTCGCCGGCGAGCAGCCGGTATGGCACTCCCGGGCTTGGTTCGTGACGTGGAGGCCACCCGGGGCTTGCGCGAATGACGGCGAACCCGTCCACGGGCCCGGTAGTGGCGGAGGGGCTCACCACAGTGAGGGCGATGGCGGCGGACCTGCGGGGAGAGAGGAAAGAGCTCCGGTGAGCTTTTGCTCAAGCCAAACAGAGGAAAAAGGGCACGGGGAAGCTTCCTATGAGTGCGGGATCACCTGGCGATGCTCGTCGTCGCGGCTACGACGCCGGCGGCCACCGGGGACGGCAACCGAGGGGGGGTGGAAAGGTGCGGTGGTGCGGCGAAAAGGAAAAGGGGAAGAGAAAAGGGCTAGCCCACGGCTTTATAGGACGGAGAGGGGCGGTGGAAGGGCGCGGGATGGCGGCTGCGTCCACTGAGGTGAGTGGAGGGTCTTCATGGCCACCACGCTGGCAGTTACCGGTGGGGTGAGTGGGCGGCGCCCCCTTCGGCTAGAGGTAGGGGAAGAGGCGGGGGTCGCTGCCAGGTGGGGCCGGGATGGTAGTGAACGCGGGTGCGGGGGGGGAACGGTCGAGCGGGCGGGCGCGCTGTGCGGCTGGTTGGGCCATGGCCCAGACGGATGCGGCGCGCGGGGGAGAAAAAGATGAAGGCCGGGCAGGCCTTGGCGGGCCGCTCGGTGGGCTGATGCGGCCGCGGGTAGGAAGGGAGGTGGGGTGGGCCTCTTCTGCGGCTAGGCTGGAAGCATGGGGCGGGGGAAAAAGAAAAAGAGAAGGTTTTTCTAATTTCTGTTTTCATTAAACAACTTCAAATTCAAACCAAGTTTGAATTTAAACCACTCAACTCTAGCCCTGGAGTCAAACAAAGAATTGTGATCCAGCATGAATGCAACAAAAATGTTTCTAAACCTTATATTTCATTTTAATAATCCTGAAAATTATTATTTGACCTAGATAAATCATGGGAAAGTAAATAAAAGAAAATCAATTTATTACTAATTTTTAAAAAATGATTTTTAGGGTGTTACAGCTGGGCTGGTATGGGCTATGCTGGTAGGGGCTTTGCTGGAAAGGTACGTTCTGAAAGTTGCCCTGCTGGAAAGGACCGAGGTGGATAGAGCCCTGCTGGTACGGGACTGGCTAGGAAAAGCCCTGCTGCAAAGGACCCTGCTAGAAGAAGCCCTGCTGGAAAGGACCGAGGTGGGAAGGGCCCTGCTGCGAAGGGTGGCTGTGCTGGGGTATGCCGAAGCCCGGTGCCTCGTCCTCGTCGACGACTCTAAGTCGTCGTCCTCTACCTGAACTGGGGCCTTGTCGGGGCGGTGTGGTGGTGTACGCGCGTCGGAGGTGGACCCCGTGACGGGGTCCGAAGAGCCTGCAGGAGTCCTCAGAGAAGCCGAAGCTGTGCTCTGGGAACGCGGAGGGTTTGCTGGCGGCTCCCACGGAGTGTCCATGCAGCTCAACTTCTGGGCTAGCTTCCTCAAACTCCTGCTTATTTTCTGCAAACACATGTGTGGACTCATATTATCTGGGACAACCTTTTAACTCATACAACATTATAGGATATTTTGAACGTGCTGCTTAGCGCACAAATGTCTCAAGCGCGCCTCGCCCTTTGTTTCTGCAATCGTGTAGTTGAAACGCTGCTTCGTTGGACATCATTGACAATTGTCTGGCCTGCATACATAAACGAGATTTCACCTTGACGTTATAATTTACTAAAACTGGAATACACCCCACCCAAAGTGCACGGATCCAGGATCTGACCACGTATCTCTGAAGGGGGGCTCTCTGTGGCTGCGTCTCACGCATAGTCGCCTCTTCGTATTCGTCGGCGACGATGTCATCCTCGGAGTCCACGGGAAGTTCTCCCCCCTTGTACGGCTGCCTCACGTGCACACGGGTCGACCTGTGAAGCCACCTTAGGTACTCGTTGAAGGCATGTTGATCATGTGGAGGGCCATCCTGTAGCGGCTGCTTCTCCCTTCTCTCCCATTTCTCGATGTATTGTGCGTGTATCTCACGCCAGTCCTTCTGTTTCATCCTCAGCCTGCGGTCCACACTGCAACAAGTACAGAGGGTGCTAGTGCACATAAATGCAATGACGTACGTATGCCAAATTAGTTGATGCAAAAATATGATTTTCTGAACCAACTTGTGCAGCTCCTTGCTCGTGGAGTAAAGAGGTGGTGGCACGCCCGTACGTTTGCCAAACTGCCTACAAACCCTGATGGGATAGTGCACCTCAACCACGTGAAAGAAAATGAGCGGGACATCGGACCGAAACTCGTCGTTCTCTTGCCAACACTTCGGAGTCAAGTGGGCCCGCAGCTGGGGATCGTCGTATGGTTGCCAATACACCTAACAAATGGCAATTCAGTTAGTCTTTAACATTGACAAGATAAACTATTACCATACACATGAAAGACTCCAACGTACCTGCATGTGTGTTAGCACGTCAAATAAGTTGGTGTACTCCCTGTACTTGCGCTCTGCATTCCCTGTGACCTGCTCTGCCCCGCTCCAACCCACAAGGCTGTAGGCATTGTATCCTCGGGCTCCCAATCCTGCTTTGTACACAAAAATAAATTAGTCATTTCTTAAATAAAGTTTCGCACGAAATGCTAATGTAATTAGTTTCATTGTACATTTCTTACAGGCAAAGTGGCCATTCTGGGCCGCCCGATAGGCCACCGGTACCAGATCCAGATCTGCAGCAGGTACGAGCAACCACCAAGCGACGGGTAGCCCGATCCGCGACGGCAAGCAGCGCACAACTGCCTGTACGTCCACGCTAGGACCGCGTTGCCCCAACTGAACAGGGCGATGTTCTCCCACGGCTGACGTAGTATGTCCAGGAAGATCCAGCTGACGACGTTGCCCGACGCGTCGGGGGACAAGAACATACCAAGGAAGTGCCATAGCCACACCCGAGCGTACATCTCGACGGTACCCGGCCCAGCATCTGGGTCCAGGTTATCGAAGCGCCCAATGAGCCACTGTGACGTGACACCAGAAGTTTTTCTAAAATTTAAAATAATAATTAGAGGCCATCGATTTGAAACAAAGGCTGCAATGAAAGCAACGCGAAGCAATTAAGTAGCTTACTTATGCTTCTTAGTTTCCTCGTTGTCATCTGGGTAGTGGCCACAGAACTCGTACACCTTCTGCCTCCAACCGTCGCTGTCCACTACGCCAGTCACACAACTGCCACCAATGCGAAGGCAAAGTATTGCCTTCACATCCTCCAGGGTCATGGTCATCTCGCCGCAAGGAAGGTAGAAAGTGTGGGTCTCCGGCCTTCACCTGTGTTAGGTAAAAAAATGGTTACATACTTTAAATATCATTCTACAACACCAGTGTTAGGAGAAAAATAGGTTACCTGTCCACAGCTGCAGTAAGAAGTGCGGGGTTCAGGGGCGGAAGACCTTTCCGGACCACGCGGACAAGCTCGAGGAAACCGGCATGCCGTATGTACGGCGCGTAACGCTCATCCCACCTGAGCTATCGGGTGTGTGTGCGCGGCTTCAGAAGGGGCAGCTGCTCGTCCATAGGCCCGTACTCCATGTGAGCCCCCCTGTGCTCCTTGTCGTAGTCATAGTCAAGGAGGGGTAGAGCGGATGCCACCTCGGAGGATGAGCTTCCTCCATCCTGTTTCAGATTAAAAAAAAGAGTTAGTGCAAATAATATTAATAACTGAACATTGCAACATACAGTTAGACAACAGGAATAACAACTTATGTTACAACAAAACATAATGGTACAAATAAGAACAGGTATACTAGGTTATCTTAACAAACTAATATAGACAGACCTGTTGTCCAGGTCTTCTATGCCTGCTAGCCTTGTGACCCGGTTGCTTGCAAACCGAGCACAAATTTCGACCACGTGTCTCGTTGAAGTCTCCCCCTCCGTACATGTCATCCCCGTACCCTTTCATAGCATCCATATCCCCCTTTAGACGTTTCTTCTTCCTTCTGCCCTTGCTCAACTTCTGCAGGGCCAGATTGGGCACATAGTCAGGTCCATGATATGAGGGCCACTGTGACGGGTCGAGGTAAGGCTCGAAGTTCTTCTCCCATACCCGAACGGTGTTCGAACGGAGGTACAAAGGAGACATATATGGCAAAGCCAAGTAGTCATATCCGCGCATCCTGCAGGCCATGATCATGTGAGAGCAAGGGGCATGCATGATCTGAGGGATGTTACAACTGCACTCAACTTTGTCTAAATCGATACGGTAGTTCCTGCCACCGTAACGCTCCCCGCCCATGCTTGTGCCACCCAACCCCCGTACACTATAGATATGCTTGTGAGGTCCGTATGGCTCGCCAATCTGCTGCTTGGCCAATTCCTCTCCCTCCTTAATAAAATGAGTGGCTGCCTTTCCCCACACCCCTGCCTCCCTTATATTTCTCTGTGCGAGCTCCCACCTCTTCACAAAATATTCGTTGCACTTCATGAAAGAGAACTCAACAATCCCAGACACTGGCAACGAGCGCACTCCGGTGAACACACGGTTGAAAGACTCGGACGAGTTGGTGGTCATGGTGCCGTACCTGAATCCACCCTCGTCGTATGCTAGTGCCCACTTTTCCTTCTGTTCCATCTGGTCCTGTAACCAAGTCTTGGCGGCTTGGTTCAACACTTTGTCTGGTTCTCTCATATTCTCTTTGAACTGGTACTCTGTACGGACACAACATAGAGCCTTAACCATGTCACTAACCTCCTTCTTCTTCTGACGCCACCAGAAATTAGCTGCAAAATGACGCATGCACCATCTATGAACCAAAGATGGGAACCTTTCGATATCTTCACTGGCGGCGGGGAGAATCCCTGCGTGCCGATCCGAAATCAAACATATAGTGCGTGATGCCCCAATCACTTGGGTACGTAGAAGCCGCATGAACCATGACCACAACGAATTGTTCTCTCCCTCTACCAAAGCAAAAGCCATTGGTACTATCTGGTCCTCCGGATCAACCGCTGCAGCCATCATCAAAGTGCCCCTGTACAAAGTGCCATCAACAAGGACCACTGGCCTACAGAACTAGAAAGCATGCTCCGTCTGAGCAAACGACCAGAAAACACGATGTAGCACATGCTTCCCCGAGTTCTGCAAAAACATCCCACCGGTGTCCACAAACCATTTTATGCCATGGTTGTAGTAATTCATTGCAGACAGTATTCGGGGAACTCGGTTGTACGCCTCCTCCCAACTACCCCATCGGATCGCCAGTGCAATTTGCTTTGCACGCCAAGCCTTGCCATACTTCACATGATACTTTACAAGCTCATATATGGACTGTTGTAAATAAGACACCGAGACATCATTATCCTTGTCAACAAGCCCCAATATACGACGGGCAAGGTAACGTGCAGTGAGCTGCGGATGATATTCTTTACCCTTGTTATCCAAGCATAAATGAGGTTGGACCAATTTACTTATCCTCCATTTGCCATCACTCGCTTTCTTCCTTGCAGTAAGCCTCCACTGGCATGGATAACCTGCTTTGCAGGTAATGTGGTACCTCAAGTTTTTGTCGGAATGAGTCACCAAGTATGGCCTATGGTGGTACACAGCGTAATCCTGAAGAAAGAGCTTCATTTCTGACATTGTATTGAATATCATGCCCTTCTGAAGGATTACATGCTCATGGTTATACAGAGATTCTGCACACATCTGCAGACCTGTGTCACAAACTGTCATATGTACCATGCTGACATCCCTGTAGTTCGGACCACCACTTAAAGGTACACCGCCCTGGCTCAGTTGCATGAGTTCTGCCTCTGTGTAAGGGGGCGGTGCAACATAATGATGTGCTTCGCTGATCCTACCCCACGAATTAAAATACGGCGCACCATCCTCTGGTAAATCATGGACCAGCCTGCCCTGAGTCAGCATGGCATGAAGCACCGGAACTGAAACATCGGACGTTGTAGCATGAACTGGCGTCGCATGGGCAGCTCTGTCATCATCGTCGTCGTCGTCGTCATCGTCATTGTCATGGTGGTCTTCATGACCGAACCAGTTCTCTTCCGCCTGCTCCTGCTCTTCACGTTCGAACTCCCTCACATCGAAGTCGTTGTTTATACAACCGACTGGATGTGAATGCAACTGCTCCTGCATCAACTGACCATCCATATACAACTGACTGGATGTGAATGGAACTGCTTCTTCGTCACCTCCATCATCGTCATGATGATCATCCCCCAACCTGTACCCATTCTCCACAACCACCTCAGCAATTGGTGAGTTCGAGCCTGCGAGGACCCTAGTGTAGCGGGACCAATGAGCAGGGTCGCGCAAAGGCATCAGGACATATTTTGCCCGAGTCTTCCCACTGTCAAATCTCCCCTTGATTATGAAATCACCGCCAAACTTTGCGTTCAAACGCACACAAAGGTCATTGAAACTCGGCGGTTCATCGAACCATTCCAACTCCTCTTCCATATCCTCAAATTCACCATCTTCCTTCCTAACAATTCCTCCGAAATAAACTCAGACACAACAATCCATCTTAAAACCATTCGAGGAAACTTCATCAAATCGTCCAAACTAACTAACTATACTAAGTTTATTAACTACACTATACTAACTAAACTAACTAAAGTAACTATTTATATCACCTATACTAACTTCACTAATCTAAACTAAACAAACTATTCTAACTATTTATAAAACCTAAGTAACTATTTGTATCTCCTATATTAACTTCACTAATGTAAACTAAACATACTAACTATTTATAATACATATACTAACTTTACTAATCATACTAACTAAAATAATTATTTATAATATTTATACTAACTATGCTAGCTTTACTAATAATACGAACTAAACAATTAAACTAACTACTTATACTAACAATGTTAAATAAACTAATCTAACTAACAATTATAATACATAAAAAAACGAAATTACCGCTCGCGCGGGGTGCTGCCGGCTGCTCGGGGGGGGGGGGGGGGGCTGCTGCCTCCGGCCGCGCAGGGGGAGGGGGCGCTGCTACCTCCTGCGGCCGCGCAGGGGGGCGCCTGTGCCGCGCGGGGGGCCCTGCTGCCGCTGCCGCTGCCGCATCAGGGGGAGGTGCGCGGGCCTGTGCCGCGCGCGGGGGGAGGGGCCGAGCGCTGCCGCCGCGCGGGGGGGGGGGGGGCGCTGCTGCTGCCTGCTCGCGCCGGGGGGGGCGGGCGCTGCTGCCGCCTGCTCACGCGGGGGGGGGGGGGGGGCTGCTGCTTTCTCGCGCGTGGGGGGGGGGGGGTTGGCACTGTCCGCATCGGGCGAGTCGGCTTTGTGTGTGTTGTGACTTCCTCAGCCGAAACAAAACGACCGCGCGACCCCCCGCTGCCGCTCCTTGATCTGGGGAGCGGCAGCCTTGCCGCTCCCCAGATCAAGGAGCGGCAGCGGGGGGTGGGGCTTGCCGCTCCCTGATCTGGGGAGCGGCAGCCTTGCCGCTCCTCCAGGGGGGGAGCGGCAGCCCCAGGCCAGTTGTCAGCGATACCAGCTCAGCAGCATTGCCGCTCCTCCACGTGGGGAGCGGCAAAGTTCAAATGCCGCTCCCTCGCGTGGGGAGCGGCCAAAAGTGTTAGATATAAAAAATTCAGTACTAAAATTAAAAATAGTTTTTAAAAAGTGTTAAAAATAAAAAAAATCCTGATTTAAATACATCTCCCCTCCATAGCCATTTGTAAAACCGGTTTTTCTTACCTCTTTTAAATTTTAAAATTATCTGTTTTCAACCCAAAATGGTTTTGATGATGGCTTTTGCCGACGTGACGCCACATCAGCCGTCCTATGTGGGTCACATTAATTAAGACAGAGATGAATCGGACTACGCTGATGGTTCAAGGGCAGAGCTGGACAAAAAACTCGTTGAGCTGGCTCGGTATAAAAGTGCTCCGATTGGACTTATTTTTCTTTTAAAATGAAAATGACTTGATTTGGAACGACTTTCGACTTCGGCTCGGCTCGTTAGGCTCGGCTCGTTAAGCTCGTCATGAAGTTGGGTCTTAAACAATGCAGGAAATAATGATGAATAAGATTATACCAATTTCTAAAAAAGCTCAAAAAAAATTACAGTTGGCTCGATATCCAGCTTTGTTCAAGGGCTAAATCAGACTATTTTTTTGCCAAAAAAATTTAAAAAAGTTATACTCTCATTATCAGTCTAATTAGTTTATGCTGACGACCATGTGAATTTGAGGACAACACAAACATCATGTAACCACATCGTAGTTAAAACTCCTTTCGTTCTAAATTATAAGATCTTTTGACTTTTTTAGATACATTGTTTTACTATATATCTGGAGTTTATATCTAAGTGCATAGTAAAATAACTGGAAAAATCAAACGTCTTATAATCTAAAATGGATGGAGTACTATTTAGTATGAAGATAAGTGTCAACTCACTCAGTCATGTTTGTGTCACTTGATCCTAACTGTAAAAATATCATGTCCCATGTAGATTTTCCTGATGCACTGCGTTCTATAATTTCTTGTATTAAAGCTTACTAAATTCAATAGCTTGTAAAAATTTATTAAATATATTTAATGCAGGGTGCATATATGCATATGTGCAACAAGGTGCATGTAGCTACGCAAGCTAACACATGTACTTTGAAATTTATTAAGGACAAGGACTAGCACACACTATGGTCCTAATCCTAACGATGCTCTGCTGGCGAGTTCAACGTAGTCTGGACAAGATCTCCCAGCGCCTCTTGCTGACTTGCTAGAGACGCTTGATCCGCCGAGATCTCCATGAGGCGACGTTGGAGCTTGCCGGAGTCGTCTACCGTGCAGATCCAGGAACCGAAGATGAAAGTTGATCCCACCGGGAAAAAACCATGGTGTGATGTCAAGGTCCATCGAGCTCTCAAATGCGAATTCACCGAAAGCCCCTATCTGGTGGGCCAACTGTCGGCGTTTGACGACCGGCAACACATTACGGGGTTACTCGGAATGGTGATTGATGGGCTTCAGCGTATGCAGAACTTGACGATGAATGCGAAGACAATGATTTATACTGGTTCAGGCCACTAAATAGCGTAATACCTTACGTCCAATTCGACGTGATGCCTTTGCGTTGGATTGCTTTGTATGATTGTGTGTACCAAGATGTGTGCTCCTATCTCTCTTTACATAGTCCGAAGAGTAGGGCACATTGGTTTAGTCCTAGTTGGTTACGACAGAAGAGTTCAGTTCTATTATAGAATCTAACTTTCACAGTAATCCAACTAAGTCAGCCTTTCATGTTTTGGAGTACATGCCTCCGTGTTCTCAAGCAGACCGTGAGCTAGCCCAAGCCCATAGCGGGTAGTCGGCCCTATGGGAACCCTTAGAATCCTGGTCCGTCAGTATAGTAGGTAACGAGAGCTTCTATTAGCAAATAAACGATAAAATAAGCCCACAAGGATTCAAATAATTTCGAGCTGGAGATATAAGATAGAGCATTATTATCAACAAAAAAAAAACTGAAACTATTTCGTAATTGCTTTGTTAAAATAAAAATTTCTATGAAATTTCTAAGATTATAAATCATATTTTAATTGCTTTGTTTTCCATGTAAAAACTATTTGGATAAATTTTAAAATTTTAATGTTTTTTAGATATTTTATTTTGAAAAAAAAAACATAGCCAAATTTATCCTCTTGAACTATAAGCATAGTTTGATTTGTCCTTTTTAGCTGATGTGGTGTTATGTAGGATGGTTGACGTGGCTTCATGTTAGAAAAACCAGCATCAAAATTATTTTGTTATGTAGGATGGTTGACGTGGCTTCATGTTAGAAAAACCAGTATCAAAATTATTTAGGTGAAAACAGACAGTTTTAAAATTTCAGAGATAAGAACAGGTTTTATATAATTGAGAGAGATAAATTAAACGACTGCGAAAGTTTAAGGGCTTCAAAAGGACCTCGACGCTCAACCCATGCTTCTGTCTCTCTACGCCCCAGCCACCCCATAGTGGGGGTGGTTCTCTTCTCGATCCATCAACTGATGTGATCACTCACCCGGTTGTGTTGTGTGGTGCCGTGCCCCGCGGAGCATGTGGCAGGGCGACTGCCGCCAAGTGCTACATGTTGTCCGCCAGGAAGCTCGGCATCGAGTGGGGCGATACGCCGCAGTACTGGCACTGGATCTCTCTCACCAACTCCAGGTCTGTGAAACCAAAACCTCTATTTATTTTATTTTTTAGAAAGGACAGCAAAAACTTTGCCGCGATTTATATTAGAAGAAGAAAATAAAACAAGAGTTTGTCTAGTTTTTTTGGGAAAACTGGAAACCTCTGTTTATCCATAATCCATTTATTATAGGCTCGTCAGCTCTGGTGCGAATGTGAACTAAGTACTAGTATTTCATGACACGGATGGGTGCTTTACCCAATTGCAGTACTCTTATCTAGTTTAGATACAGGTCAATAGTTGGGTTGCTTACCGTCTAATACTGACATTGTTTTGAGAGCAATCGCAGCAGCTTGATTGCGTTAAAAACTCCTAGGTTCGCTGTTAATTTTTTTTACTAGTAGTAAAGAAAAATCATACCTGTCCATTATTCTGCTTTCCACATGCGCATGACCAAATATGCTGATTTGTTGTGAGACTATTCGTTCGCTAAAAAGTACTGCTGAAGTAATGCAGAAAAACAGGGCGGTTGTTCTTTTTACCTAGGCTGTGTTTAGTTCGCCGGAATCGGCAGTTGCCGAGTTACTGTGCAGCACTGTAGCATTTGTTTTTATTTTGTAATAATTGTCCAAACATTGACTAATTAGGCTTAAAACGTTCGTCTCGCAAAGTACAACAAAACTGTGCAATTAGTTTTTGATTTCATCTACATTTTATACTCCATGTATGTGCCGACATTTTGATGTGATGAGAATCTTCTTTTTGCATAGTAGAATTTGGGAGGCAAATTTGGTATCTAAACAAGGCCCTAGTAGCTTTCATGAGCAAAGATTCATGGCTTTTTTTACTTCGATTCTCTAATCTGAATGAATACATCACAATTTACTTGAGCCGTTTGGATCCTTTTATTTTGAGAAATTAAAATCTACTTAATAAATTAGACTATTTGGCTTAGAATATGACGTTCCACCACTTTCCAAAGTTCACATATAAGCATGTCTCAAATTCATAGGGTGGAAGATAAAAATTGATTTTATAGATCACCATTCTACGTTTCTATTTTACAACTTATAACACGCTTTTTAACTCGCTCCCCTATGGTGGAAAAGCACATAAGTACCTCTCTCGTATAGCCAACAATAATAATATACATATATAATCCATATACAATCATATTAGCTTAATTAACATGTGTCGAAATTATGAATATTAAAATGAATTCAATTCAAGCATCCAAACAGGGTCTCAGGGAAATTAATGTTGAATGAATGGCACTTTACATAAACAAATGCACTCTTTATGTACCCTGTCATATGAATTTTATAGGCTCATATATAGGATTACATTGCAAATTCTAATGCCGTATTTGCGACAAGTTTTCAGAAGGTGCAGAACTCCTGGCCGTTTGTTGGTTGGAAATCCGTGGCAAGATACATTGCAAGATGCTCTCCCAGAACACCACTTACGCTGCCTACATGGTGTTCAAGATGTCCGATAGAGCTGGACCTGGATTATCCACCCCAGAGGGCTGAAGTTAGCACCGGGGTAACCAAATCCACTCGTCGGGTTTGCCTACAAGGCTATGATAACGAGGGCGAGGACCATCGCGTGCCTCCTGTGGTGCACGTACACCACCCTCAGACAAGACCCGATGGCTGGATGGAGATGGAGTGGGTGAGTTCAACAATGAAGAAGGGGAAGATGGCGAGGTGTCCATCAGTCTCACGGGGAGAGGCGGTCACTGGAAGAGAGGTCTTATTGTGCATGGCATTGAAATCAGGGTGAAGAAATAAGGCTGGGAAGGTTGTGTCATTGTGTGGGAAACGAGCTTAGATCTGTAGGCCGGCCTGGTTTTATTGGCCGTATGTTTTCATGAGTAGAAGGGATGTACAAAATGCCAACAGTTTGGTAATGTACAATTGGTACCCGCTGCAATGATGTATCAATAATGATACAATCAGGGTGTTCGTCCGGATGGACGGCTCGTCCTGCCCGCGCCGCTCGCTCCTGCCCGTCGCTCGCTCCACCCGTGCCGCTAGCTCCTGCCCGTCGCACACCCCACCTGAGCCGCTCACTCCTGCCCACGAGGATTCGCCCCGCCCGTCATTGCTGTCTCCTTCCGCCTGATGCGGCTGTGACCGCCCTCCATCGCATTGCCTGCCTGCCCATGCTCGTTCCGCAGGGCCGCCTCCACCGCGCCAGTTCACCGCGCCACTCGTCCATGTTGCGCTGAAAGCGTATGTTGTAAACATATGTTTCAAATGTTTCATAGGTATGTTGCAAGTGTTTTAAATGGATGTTACAAAAGTAAATCCGGATGTTGCGTATGTTGTAGTGGCTATACACATATGTTATAAGTGTTTATTTAAAATGTTTCATCTACTTTAGACGTATGTTGTAAGTGTTTTATCCTGATGTTGCATATGTTACAATGGCTATACACATATGTTGCAAGCGTATGTTCTAAGTGTTTCATCTGTTTCAGACGTATGTTGCAGCAAGTGCTTCATGTTGCAAGTGTTTCATGAGCAGACGCGAAAAGCAGGAGCAAGCAGTCCCCACATGCATGATATGGAGCGGGTGCAGGCGGTCCCCACGTGCGCACAGGAAGCGAAGCAGACGCGGGGCAGTACCCACGTGTATGCGCACGGGAAAAGGAGCGGTGCGAGCGGTCCTCGCTAGTCCCGCGTACGTGCGGGCGTGCAGCAGGCGCGAGCGTTCGTCCGGGCGCTAGTATCTCGCATGATGTATTCCATTCTAAAGTTGTGGTCATTTCAAGGCTGGGGGTTAGACTTTATTTGGCAAATTCATTCTCCTTGTTCCAAAGGACACCACTCTGTGTTGGTGGTGACAAATTATTTCACAAAATACACCGAAGAAGCATCTTTGAAGAATATGATGCACAATTGTATTTATTATTGAACATTCATAGATTCAACGTACCTCAGCTTTAACTATGGATCAAGGTACTTTGTTTTGAAATATAGGTGCATGAATTTTCCAAACTATACAAAATTAAGTTGCTCAATTCATTCCATATTACACTCAGGCCAATGGTCAATGCACCATGTCTGTCTCAACGATGGCCACGATCGTGCGGAGACATGGCTGTTGTTGTGCGTCGACATTCCTCAAGATGCACTCTTTCCTCGAGCAAGAGGTGATGGCTTGATGGAGGTGAACCAGGTGAGTTCCACGACGGTGAAGGCGACGATGGTGAGGTTTCCATTAACCCTTATGGAGATGTCAGTCGTGAAGGCTGGCCTTATTGTCCTAGGCGACGATGGCGAGGTTTCCATTAGCCTTATGGAGACTTGCAGCGCGTAGGGAGCTCCCTACTTCTTTTCGAGAAATATTTTCTTGCAATAATCTGTCTTTTTTTGTCTTGACTCTCTGCAGCATCGCGATATAGCTCCCAGATAAGGCCCTTCGGTCAACGCCCGTTCCGTCCCGGTGAGGGCTTTGACCTCGCCATGACTGCTCTTTCCATACCATCTTTGGTGCTCCTGGTCCTCCACGTGCCGTCTTTGGTGCTCCTCTTCCTCCTCTCATGCTCCCCTCCTCTCGCGAGCCTCATAGTCAATTGGAACGATGCATCGCCCACGTGTCGTCTCCAGTTTTCCTTCCCCTCCTCTCCCTCCGGTGCTCCTCCCCATCTTGTCGCACATCCCATAGTCAACTGGAACGACACATGCACCACCCTCCACGTGCTGTCTCCAGTGCTCCCCCCTCTCCTCTCGCGCGCCCCCATAGCTCAGTCAATTGGAATGACAGTGGATATGGTCGAATGGCGAGTGTGTCGCATATGTTAGTGTTTGTTGGAATGGATTTAAGGGTTTGAGGACTCATGTTGGAATAGATAAAAAAAATCCAAACTCTTAATAGTAGGAGGCTCTCAAATTTAAAGCATAGAACCTGATTTAAGGGCTCCTATTGAAAACGCTCATACCATTTGTATGTGTTTTGCCAATGCCCAGCAAAAATAATGGTGTAGTAGTTCTTGAAACAAAGAACGTACTGCAGTTTTGTACAGATTATTATATTGTGTCCCAGATCACTCAGTGCTCGATGACTGGCAATGTGTGCTGGTTCTTTGCGAGTTGGGCACTGCTTTTGGTTGGATATTAGATATTTATACCCGTATCTGTAGAATTTGAATTTGGCCTCCAAAGATAGAACCGTCATACGGCTGCACATAAAAGTGTATATTAAGTTAGAAAGATGAAGTAGAAATATAATACCTAGATATTTACAATCTAAAAATAAGAGCTTAAAACATATTACCTTTCATAGTACTTCTTTTAACCATTATGAAAACATGCATACTACTGAAATTCATACAAGCTAATAAAGTGCAATAGTCTATTCTCACATCTTTTAGACTGCAAATATATCACATGTTTAGGTCCAGCTTTCATGACATATATAGCATATGGTGGAGTCTCCCAAAAGTTTGGGCATTTAGTCAGTGGCGGAACCAAGGCCCGACCACCCTGGTCCACTGCACGGGCTCACCGCTGCTAAGAACTAACGTCCAAGTTATATATCAGTATGCACAGAGAACAAAGAAGAGGCTAGAAGGTGTTGCTGTTTGTCACTGTCAACATGGAGTGTGTCTTGTCCAAGCTTCACAAAATTGTTGGCTCCGCCACTGCATTCAGATGAATGCTCTTTAATAACATGAGTCACCCCTATGCACAGTCTTCATTTAATTTTATAACCGCAATAATTTATACCAAAACATTTATGATGCATTTCAATGGACTATATTCAAATTCATAATTTCAATACCACGACTAAAATTTAAAAATTCCAACAAACAAATCACACCAAGTTGTTCATCACAGCACAAACAAATTGAACACGTCACACACATATAGTCCTACACACCACCAGTGCCATGCCTCATCCACAAATGCTCCACCAGACCTTGCAATAAGCTGACTGTCAATAGCGTTCCTCCACAATCCACATTGTTTATTCGAGCAACACCTTAATTAATTAGGGTTGTGCCTTTGCATTGCTTAGCAGGGAGGGCATGATGAGAGTAGCTCGCCGACCACGGCCGCCACGCGTTCTCCTGTATGAGGATCTGACGAGTTGCTTGCCAGGCAAGCTACTCATCATCCCCTTCCTCAAGATCTGAATATTTTTTTCCCGCCTTGGAATCGGGCTATGGAATTCCTTTCTTTGGGTCTCGCGTGCGTCGCGTCGGCGTCGTCGCCATTCAAGTTCCAAAAGCCCGTGAGCAAAGCTTGGAAGCCCGCATGTTAATTCCAACTATAAATCCCACGAGGCCACCACTGCCCACATCGCTCACCCCAACCGAAATCAACCCAAAGCGGAAGGAAGAACTGATCCATGGAGACAACGGTGGCCGCACCGGGCGCTCCCGCCAGCTGCGAGATCGCGAGACTACCGGAGGACCTCCTGTTGGCGTCGTTCGCTCGAGCCGGGCCGGTGGCCGCCTGCCGCGCCGCCGCTGTCTGCGAAGCCTTCCACGCCGCGGCCAACACCGACGCGCTCTGGGCCTGCTTCCTGCCGCGCGACATCCCTCAGTTCGCTGACGCGGAGCTCTCCCCACCGCCGGCGTCGAAGAAGGATCTGTTCATGCGGCTCTCCGACGGCCCCATCCTCCTCGCCGACGGCCTCACGGTATGGACTCCGCCGTGCCCTTCTACTTGCATATAGTACTAATTAAGTTTTTTTGCGCTCTGTTCGTTCTGTAATTAACCATCATCTGATCGATTGCTAACTGCTGGTGTGGTCTGTGGTGGGTGCAGAGCATGTGCCTGCACAGGGAGACCGGAGCCGTGTGCTACATGCTGTCCGCGAGGAAGCTCAGCATCGCTTGGGGTGATACTCCGTCCCACTGGCGTTGGATCCAGGGAAAAAAATATCGGCCGGTAGAATCCGAAATTTCCGAGATATCCCGTTTACCAGCTGGGTCCGAAATTTTTCCTCTATCATCCGAAATTTTCATATTTTTAAATTTTTGTCATCCAAATAGACGCTAAAACCCACCCAATACTCTATCCTTAATCTATGTTTAATTTTCTCTACTCTTCTCTTCTAAGTTCAAGTTGCCACCGCCGCAACACACTCAACACGCTCCAGCCATGTCACTGCCCTCCTCATTAAATAAGCAATTGATAATATGTTTTATTTTGTTTTTTATGTTAGATTGTTTAGAAATGATCTACGTGCTTTCCTGAACAAAATGACTCATTTTTTGTCTAAATTTCTTCCGAAATTTTATTTCTATCGCCGATAAATTTTCGATATATCCGATATTCCTGTTTATCGGTGACCACCGAGATTTTTAAAATATCGGTAGAGAAAACCTTGGTTGGATCCCCATCACCGGTTCCAGGTTTGTTATCTCGATCTCTCACATGTTGCTTCTCATCTCTGAAATTCTGATGCGACTTGTGACTTGTTGCATAGGTATTTTAGTTAGTAATACTCAACTTGTTAGAGTAGTTAGTACTTCCTTCGGTCAGATCAGTCATATGGCGTAGCATGATACTGTACTTTGTTTAGTGACAACTCACAAGTCACAACTCACAATGCAATAGAGTAGTCAAGCTGGTGTCATTGAATTCTACTACAGCACTGTTTATGCCATTGTTCCAGCCTATTGTTTCGATATAATTGGATCAATCCGCACAAAAAATATTTGGACAAGCTTTGACTGATGACATGTTTATGGATCAGAATCAATTATGCACATCAATTGCTCTAGTTCTTGATTACAAATCCTAAGCTGTGTTAGTTTATGACAGATTCTCCGAAGCTGCTGAACTCCATAATTTCCGGTGGTTGGAAATTTGTGGCAAGATTGATAGCAAGATGCTCTCCCAACACACAACATATACGGCTTACATTGTCTTCAGGGTACACGATGGATGCTCCGGGCTTCATTATCCATGCCAGGAGACGTCTGTTAGCATCGGAGGAAGAAAGTTCACGCAAAATGTTTGTCTTGGTGGCCATGATGTCTGTATTTCGTGGCTGCTGGTGATGCGTGGTGACATTCCTGATGACTCAAAGTTTCCCAAAAAAAGAGATGATGGCTGGATGGAGTTGGAGATGGGTGAGTTCCATAATGGTGAAGGCGATGACGGTGAGGTTTCCATCAGCCTTAAGGAGATGTCGGTCGTGAAGAGTGGTCTTGTTATCCTGGGCATTGAGATTAGACCTAAGGGACTCCTCTCCACGTCGATCGCCCGCAAGCGTCCGGCTGTCTGGCTAGCCTTCCACGCCCCATGCAACCTCCCATCGCTCGCCGACGGGGAGGTCTCTACACCGCTGATGTCCAAGAAGGCGTTGTTCTTGCGGCTCTTGGACGGCCCTGTCCTTCTCGCGGATGGCCTCACCGTATGGGACTTTGCTTTTGTGCTTGTTTCTATTAGTTTTATCTTTTATGCGTGCAGTAGGCAATCCTGGGACAATCGGCTCAACACTGATCCATGTGGTGTGTGCAGAGCTTGTGGCTTGACAAGGATACCGGCGGCATGTGCTACATGTTGTCCGCGAGGAAGCTGAGCATTGCATGGGGTGATACTCCGACATATTGGCATTGGATTCCTATCACCGGCTCCAGGTTGGTTATCTCGCTTACATAATTATGGGTTGCTTGCCAAATCTGAATTTCTGATGTGATGGGTGTTTAGTTATTGCTCCCTCTATTCGGAATGGTAATGGTCCGGAGTGATAAACGTAGCTTGTACATGGAAAAGTCAATATATAATTTTAGGACATAAAACTTGTATAAATAGATTTGCATTTAGAGTGTCTCTGAAATTATATTGATTCTTTAGCAAACGACAACATATTGTAAGAAAAATTAAGGGTCAAATCTTATTTTGTATGATTTTTCTCTGATCAAAATGTGCTTATTATTCTAGAGCGGAAGCAAGTATAGTTATAGTACTTCCTCCAATAAGTATGTAAAATGATGTGGCGCTGATGACCCAAGAACACGTTAGTGTACTTTGTTCAGTAACAATGGAGTAGTTAAGTTGGTGTTGTTGAATCATATTGTCCATGAGTTTGTTGTAGCCAATTATTGGACATTTAGATCCACACAAAAATAGTTTAAGAAGCTTGCATGACTGATGCCATGTTATGGAATCAATTGTTTGCATCTATTGCTCTATTTCCTGATGATAGATTTTTAACCTCAGTTAGTTTGTGACAGATTCTCGGAAGCTGCTCAACTCCATCATTTTCAGTGGTTGGAAATACATGGCAAGATCGATAGCAAAATTCTCTCGCAGCACACAACTTATGTTGTTTACATTGTGTTTAGGGTAGATGCTAGGTGGCACGGGCTTGATTATCCATGCCAAGAGACGTCTATCAACCTTGGAAAAAGCAACTTGACGCACAACGTTTGCCTCGCTGGCCATCTTGTGCACGCATGGCTGATGGCGATGTGTGATGTCATTCCTGAGGACACATTGTGTCCTAACGGAAGAGATGATGGATGGATGGAGTTAAAGATGGGTGAATTCCACAATAATGAAGGCGAAGATGGTGAGGTCTCCATTAGCCTTACGGAGACGTCAACCGTGAAGAGTGGTCTTGTTGTCTTGGGATTTGAGGTTAGACCTAAAAAGGAAGGTATGCGCAAAAAAAAGGAACGAGGGCCTTGAGAATAATTAAATAATATATAGAGAAATACTCCATGTGATTCTTTCTTTGTTCATAGATGGGTGGAGCTGATCACATGATTGTCAAGGTTAATAATATATGGCTTAGGAGCTATAATATGTGTGCTTTGTAAGTGATGTTTTTTCATATTTTCAAGAATGCATTGGAATCTTAGAGGTTTGCCAGTAATGTTTTCCACATTTTCTTTCAACAAATTTCTGCCAAGGCTTTGCTAACCAAGGCAAGTGTCGTGAGTCGCCAAGTTTGACGTGCCCACTATGGATTTTCTTTGACCAAGAAAGAGATCTCTTTCTCTTTGTCCCTCACACAAAGATCAGAGAGTCAACGCTAAAAAGCCATCAAGCCCTTCGTCATAAAGTCACCAAGAGCTCAAGTTCTCTGACTACCAAGTTACAAATGCATGATTCTAGTCTTAGTCGGTTAAGATAGAAGAGTTCTAGTCATATTACAATGAAAGACTTTCCTTTATCTGACTAGGTCGGTTTACTTGCCTTGGAAGTCATACCTCCTTGTTTCGCGCCTTTCTGGCAGTCCATGGGCCGGCCCATTTCCTTGCCAGGTAGTCAGCCCTATGGGGAACCCTTAGGATCTTAGTCCGTCAGTCGTGATGTGCACCTGACTTGTCGCCTCGCTTGCTACCGTGCTGCACACCCTACCAACCATCGCACTACGGGCCTCGCCGCCTGTCCCGCAAGCCATATCACCACGCTCACCACCTGTGGCCCCACCCCGCTTCCACATCCACACAGCGCGGATAGCGGCCCAAATGCAGACAGTGGCCCCAGGGTGGTGATGCGTCCTTAGGCGACCAGAGCCGAGTTCAGTGTATAGGAGTGCAGAGACATGCAGGAAATAGAGGAGGGGAGGAGGCGTGAAAGGTCAGGGACGGGAGAAAAAAACCTCCCAATAGAAATAATAGGAGCCCCCTTGAGATGTCCCGAGAGTAGAGGCTCTTGGGAAAGTAGCGGCCAAGCTAGAGCGTATTTTTTTGGGCCTTAAATAATGCATTAAAAATGGAGTAAAGGTGCTACTATAGTTACTAAGGGCATGTAATGTAGGCTTGTTTGGTTACCTATTGGAGGCCCATTGTGATCTGGCCCCACAAATGCAGAGGAAGGAAGATGCCCTAGCCTGCTGGAAACAGAATCCATTTCCAAAGAGCCAAGCACGTGCGAGCGTAGACCTGTTATGTCGACGCGAATTGAGTGGTCCCACCTGCACAATATAGTGTAAAACCAAGGGTTGATGCGCTCGCTAGGGCTACCACATTATCCTTCCCACCATCTCCGCTACCACACACTAGGGTTTATCACCTCATTGCCCCCTAGAATGAGTTGACCATCCAACACCGTATTTGATGCTAGTATAGGTTGAACTAGGGTTGGTGGAGCTCTCTACCATTTTCCCATCCTTTTTTGGTTCTTGCTTGATAAGTAGCTTTTGTTTTCGGTACTATAAGTGGTACGATGGCTTTTGTTTTGCGGTACTACAAATGATATGACCTTGATGTGTTGGAGGTAACTTGATTTGGTTCATTGCTGCACGCAAACATTGAACTAGCGCGGATTTATTGTTGTTTTCAGTTTCCTAAACTGGAATCTGCATCCCCACCTCCTCCATCTATAAAATCTGCTCCTTATAGCATCCAAGTCACTATTGACTTTTGTGTTTTTATTAATCCCCATGCTGCCCATCCTCACCTGAACCAAATCGATCCATCGAACAATGGCCTGGGGCTGCTTGACCTCAGGATCCTCGGCTTCGTGCTCCACCTGCGCTGGGAATGGCAACGACGAACTCAGCCTGACGTGGCTTGGGCGCTCCTACCTTCCAAGCCAGAATGCGCTGTCGACCACATGTTCCGGGCTTCGGTTACTGTATAGGGGGGCGATGGCGCGAACGCCCGTTTCTGGACTGATGTGTGGCTTCCAGACGGAGCCATCTGCAACTTTGCGCCGAACCTGTACCACGCCGTGGGAGGTCGCTGGCGTGGGCGATCGGGGCGTGAGGCTCTGGCCAACAGGCAATGGGCCAGGGACATTGCTGGCACTCCGACCGTGGCAGTCATAGTCGAGTACCTATAGCTCTGGGAGAAAGTTGAAGACGTACAGCTCCAGCCGAACACCCTGGACCGCCTCATCTGGAAGTGGACGGCCGGTGGCGAGTACACTAGTTCCTCCGCCTACCAGGCCTTCTTCTCTGGGAGGACAACGCTTGCAGGCGCCAGGGAGGTCTGGAGGGCGTTCACCCCCACCGAAGGTGAAGCTGTTCTTCTGGCTAGCTTTGCACCGCCGCCCTTGGACAGCGGAGCGCCGAAGGCGCCACGGGCTTCAGCCAAGCGCTGACTGTGCTCTGTGCGCCCAGGACGACGAGTCTATTGACCACCTTCTGGCCTCGTGCGACTACACACGTGAGGTTTGGCACTATCTACTTTCTCACGTCGGCTTTCAGCACCTTGGACCGAGCGACGACTCCTTCCTGGCGGACTGGTGGCTACAGGCGCGGACTCTTGTTCCGAACGCCTTCAGACGCGGCTTCGACTCATTTGTGCTGCTCGTTTTGTGGGAGATTTGGAAGGAGCGCAACAGGAGGACATTTGACGACAACAGCAGGACACCGACAGACCTACTCGCTCTCATCCATGATGAGGGCGACTCTTGGATTGCAGCTGGCTTCCGGAGCCTGACGCCGCTGGTCACGACCGTAGCTTAGTTCGATCGCATCTCCCTAGTCGCAAAATTGTTTAGCCTCTTAGCACAAAACTCTAAACTCCACCGTCTGAGCCGGTGCCTCCAGTCAGTGCGCTGCCTGTTGTTGGCCTATGGCAACATGCCGTGAGACCTCAATGGGATGTGTAACTTTTTTTTTCTAAACTTTCATTAATGAAGTACGTACAGTGCATGCTTTCGAAAAAAGAACACGGAAACCATGCAGGTAGGCGGAGGAACCAATGAACACGATGAAGGAAACATACTGGCACTCCTGCGCCTATGAGATTGTGCACCTGCCAGAGGATCTCATTTAGGCGTTGTTGATTGCCCGCGCGATGGGGCACGAGGAGTGTGTCTCACTGGACTTCAATTTCGTGGCCGAGCATGCTTTCCTTCCATGCGGCCTCCCACTACTCTTCACCAACGATGAGCTCTTCCCACACCTCCGTCCAATAAGGTGTTGTTCACGCAGCTCTCTTAAGACTCCCGTCCTCCTTACCGATGGCCTCATGCTTTGCAACATGCCAGCTTCGGAATGAGCTGACTGTTAGTAACGTTCCTCCACCGTCCACATTATTTAATTTATTCGAACAACTCGTTAATTAGCGTTGCGAATTTGCATTGCTTAGCAGCGAGGGCATCACATCGTAGGAACGGATTAGCTCAGCTCCTGACGTGTTCTCACTTCTCAGAACGTGATGAGCTAGGGCGGCCATTTCCGCGTCCACGGCCCTGAACGGGGACGTGATGAGGGAAGCTAGCCGTCCACGGCTGCCACACGTTCTCCTGTATGAGGATCTGACGAGTTGTTGCTTGCTAGGCAAGCTACTCATCATCCCCTCCCTCCAGACGACGACCAGACCTGATTTTTGTAGTCCATTCCATGCATCCCATTTCCACGCTGCCCACATCGCTCACCGTACCCCAACCGAAATTGACCCGAGGCAGAAAGAACTCGATCGATGCATCCCCGCCAGCTGCGAGAGCAAGATCACGCGACTGCCGGAGGACCTCCTGTTGGCGTCGTTCGCGCGCGCCGGGCCGGTGGCCGCCTGCCGCGCCGCCACTGTCTGCCAAGCCTTCCACGCCGCATCCGACACAGACGCTCTCTGGGCCTGCTTCCTGCCGCACGACCTCCCTCCGTTCGCTGACATGGAGCTCTCCCCACCACCGCCGTCGAAGAAGGATTTGTTCATGTGGCTCTCCGACGGCCCCGTCCTCCTCGCCGACGGCCTCACGGTACGCAACTCCACCGAGCTTCTATTCGCATATATATACGGAGTACATATACTCTATTCGTTGATCGGCTGCTGGTGTGGTGTGGTGGGTGCAGAGCTTGTGCCTGCACAGGGAGACAGGTGCCATGTGCTACGTGCTGTCCGCAAGGAAACTGAGCATCGCTTTGGGTGGTGATAGTGATACTGATACTCCAGCCCACTGGCGCTGGATCCCTGTCACCGGTTCCAGGTTTGCTATGATCTCCCTCACATGTTGTATTGATCCACACAAATTATTTTTGAACAACTTCGATTGATGCGATATTTATGCATGGATCTGAACCAATTGATCTAGCTCACTACCGGAAACAGTATCTTTGCCGAGTGTCATATGCTTTGCCGAGCGCCAAATATCGGGCGCTCGGCAAAGAATACTTTGCCGAGAGCCTGCCCTCGGCAAATATTGGCTCTCGACAAATCCAAGCTTTGCCGAGAGCTCGACGCTCGGCAAACATTGGCTCTCGGCAAAGCCAAACTTTGCCGAGAGCTCGACTCTCGGTAAACAAAAAATCTCGGCAAAGCCTCACCCCCACAAACGGCACCCTTACGCCGTCATCTTTGCCGAGAGCCTGTTGTTAGGCTCTCGGCAAATTTTTTTTTTTTGGATTTTTGTTCCCAAATTTTTTGTGCAGCGTTGCTACAGTACTATAAGCCAAAATTTGAAATTTGGTGTATTTTCCATGCATCTTGCTATATTTCATGTATTTTTTTCATTTTCTTGATTTTTCCCGCAAGACGCACATTTGTACTGCAAGTGCATGAAATAATGAATCTCAGCGATTCAAAAAATGATATTCATGCTTCCGAGGGTATTTCGACGCCGTATCTAGGGACAGACGCGGAAACTCGACCATCTCGTGCACGCGACATGGCGACCAAGTTGCGTGAGATTTGATTTAAAAATATATAAAATGTGAACGGAGTCGGAAAATCATGAAAATAGACGGGAGGCCTTGACATCGCATGTAGAAGCTATAAAAAAATTTAAAAATGTTTGAAGCAAATTGTGACACAAGATGGTTGAAACCCTAAGACCTCCATATGTGATAACTTGTTATCACATGTGGAGGTCTTAGGGTTTTAACCATCTTATGTCACAACTTGCTTCAAATATCACATGTGGAGGTCTTAGGGTTTCAACCATCTTGTGTCACAACTTGCTTCAAACATTTTCAAATTTTTTTATAGCTTCTACATGCGATGTCAAGGCCTCCCGTCTATTTTCATGATTTTCCGACTCCGTTCACATTTTATATATTTTTAAATCAAATCTCACGCAACTTGGTTGCCATGTCGCGTGCACGAGATGGTCGAGTTTCCGCGTCTGTCCCTAGATACGGCGTCGAAATACCCTCGGAAGCATGAATATCATTTTTTGAATCGCTGAGATTCATTATTTCATGCACCTGCAGTACAAATGTGCGTCTTGCGGGAAAAATCAAGAAAATAAAAAAAAATACATGAAATATAGCAAGATGCATGGAAAATACACCAAATTTCAAATATGGCCACCTAGTACTATATCAAGGCTGCAGAAAAAAATTAGGAGCAAAAATCAAAAAATATATATATATATTTTGCCGAGAGCCTCCTAAAGCTCTCGGCAAAGATCCTCTTTGCCGAGAGCCTGGGCTTGGGGGCTCTCGGCAAAGAAAATCAAAAAAATAAAAACTCTTTGCCGAGAGCCGCCTGACCTAGCTCTCGGCAAAGAACGCCAGCAAATAAAATATAAAAAAAGAGCCTCTTTGCCGAGAGCCAGGGCTGGGGCTCTCGGCAAAGAAAATCAAAAAAAAAGAAAAACTCTTTGCCGAGAGCCGTCTGATCTAGCTCTCGGCAAAGGGGTTCGTACATTTAAAAAAAACCCACCCCGGCCTCTCACCCCTCACAAACGCCCCTCTTCCCTCACCCGACCCGCCGCCGCCCCTCACTCGACCCGCCGCCGCCCGGCCGCGCCCCCGCCCCTGCCCCCGCGCCGGCGCCACCGCCCGGCCGCGTCCTCGCCCCGGCCCGACCGCGCCCCCGCCCCCGCCCGAGCGCGCCCTGGCCCCTGGCCGTCCCCCGCCCGGCCACGCCGCGGCTGTGCAGCCGGCTCCGCGCCGCCGCTCCACCGCCCGCCCGACCGGTTGGAGAGGAGGCCGAGAGGGGGAGTAGGTGGAGGAGAAGGAGAACGGGAGGTGGAAGAAGAGGGGGAGGAGGAGGTCGCCCCGGCCGTCCAAGATCCGGTGGAGGAGGGAGGAGGAGCTCGCCGCGGACCTCGCGTCGTCCCCGCAGCCGTCACCGTCCGCTTACCGGCAAAGGTATAGCCTTCCCTGCATAACGTCTGTTCCTCTATCATTGCTGATCTGCGCTTAGGTACAGAGATATGAGCAATCTAGAAATGACTGTTCTCATGTGTACAAATGCTAATTTACTGGCATCACAAGACAAGGTTATTTATCACCAAGTTGTTTTGTAACCATCTTACATACAGAATGCTGGAATGTTGGGTACATAAGCATAGGCTAACATAAAACTGCTTGCAACTCTGAATTTGGGATCAAATTTACCAAACTTTAGGACTTTTTATTCTCTCAAACTGTTGAGAATTTGATCTGTGTCTTTAAACAAAATGGGTAGAGCTATATATGAAGAACACTTTTTGTTAAGGCCATTTGATCCCACTATAAATTAATCCGAGAGAAAAGAGAGCGAGAGCAGTGCAACTTCAACACTAAACTTGGGGGCTCTGTTCTTACACTTGTGAATCAGCCCTGAAAAACATCACGTCGACCAAACTTTGGCCACCTTGATCTCACAGTCCACTGGCTTATGTAATAGGAAGCCGGCAGTTTCTATTGCCGCAACACTCCGCCACTCGGCCTCCTCTCCAACAAGTTTTGGTTGCTAATCAAACAGACCCTGAATCCCTGTCCCCCATCTTAGGGAATGCGGCTGTTTTTATTGCTCCAGCAGACCTTCAATAGCTCTTTTTTTTATGTTGGCTACCCTACCAATATATCTCATCACCCTCAAAGAGAAGTTGCATCTTTTCTAATAGCACATGCCCACAATAATTGCCCCATCTTCCCTACTTTGCCATGGCCGCCTCCTTCGCAAGCCACCAGCCCCGAGCTCTAGAAAACGAAAACCCATCGGTGTGCTTCTCTCCAAGCCGTCGGCCGCCAGCGTCTCGCTGCTGCTGGACGTGAGCCATGGCCGCCACTTCCATCCAAGACGTCGCCCCCGAGCTCTAGAAACGGAAGCCCATTGGTGTGCCTCTGCCCAAGTCGTCGGTCGTCGGCGTCTTGCAGCGGCGGGATGTGAGCCATGTGGCGCATCCATGTCGGCCCCGAGCTCAAGAAAATGGAAGCCCATCGGTGTGCCTCTGTCCAAGCCGTTGGCCACCGATGTCCTGGTGCAGCTAGGCATAAGCCATGGCTGCTGCCTCCGTGTTGAATCTCACGGTCCTCTTGTCGTTGCTGGACAGCGTGGTGCGAGGAGGCGGGCGACAGAGAATGATTGTTTGAATTCAAAAAAGTGATGATATTAGGCTACCCCTATTATCAATCTATTGGGAAAGTTTGTATGAGGGAGCGCTGAACATGCTTTTTTTTAAAAAAAACTGAGCGTTGAACTGCTTTAAGACCATGTGCAATAAAGAACTTTTAGCAGTCTTGATTTTTTTTGGCAAAATAGGAAAAAACGATTTTCCACCAACATTTAGTCCAAGATTCTAAGCGAGACTTTAAAAACGGTTCTGAAAAGAACATCTTGTGATGATGGTTAAGCACCTTTCCTGAATGATGAGAAACATTTCTGAGCTGTTATGATGGCTAACATGTTCTGATTATCATGCTGGTTTCCATACTAATTATTATGCATCTTGTAAATGTTGCAGGAACCTCTCTCCTCTTTAGCAGCTGAGTTTCAGTCTGGCAGCCCCATTTTACAAGAGAAAATTAAGGTTCTTGTGTGTCTGGCTAATCTAATATGTAATCACTGCATTTTATGTGGATATGTAACACGCCATTGTCTAGTTTGTTCAATTAGTCTCCTACTTTGTCTGTAGTTGCTTGGCGAACAATATGGTGCTTTAAGACGCTCCTGTCTCTTGGATATATTGAGTTCACTTTTGAGGATTTCTTTGCGGTAAGTTTATTCAACGGCTATTTTCGCATATTTCCCTCAGTCATACACTTTCTGTTAGGTTGGTTTTCCAATTTATTTGCTCTACATTGTCTACTGTTTGTGGGTTTGTTTACTATGTGCCAGGATCGTTTCCAGATGATTTTTTGGGTATTTGCATAGGAATTGGCTTATAAGCTGTCTGATGTCTGCATCTGTAGAACAGGGCTGGTTTGGGTTATTGTAGTGCATGCTTCCTGTCAATCCTTTGAGGCTCATTGATATGCTGATTTTTTTGTGTGGAAAATTAACTGACATGCAACTGTAGTTAGTTCTTACTGTCAATCCTTTGAGGCTCATGGGTATTGTAGTGCTTACTGTTGTGCTGACAGCCCATGGCAGCGGCTTTGGTGTGTTCATTGATCCCCTTTTTATGGTGTTTGGTTGAGAGGGGTCCATCCCCCTCGGGAATATACCTCCCGATCGAACAGCTGTAGTTCGTTCCTCTTTCATCCTCAACGGCAGGGCGACCGGTGACCTTGCGTTGGCCAGCTGTTCAATGGGAATATCGGGGAAGGCACATATTTTTCTTCTCTTCTGTAATTCTGGAACTAGGGGTTCAGATTTGTTCTTTCCCAATGCCTCCCATGCCTATTGTTCTTAGTTTCTCCTTCTCCTTCCTTTTGGCTTACATGACTGTTTCAGTAGATAAAAACAAAACACATGCATACATGAACACATGTTGTGAAGAGAAGGAAACAAAGAACCTAAGAACATTGTCCATGGAAACATTGAGGAAAGCCTGTGCAATCATCCATTCTACACTAAGGGGTCGAGTCGAGATTTTTTTCGGTGGTCCTCAAACCAAATACATTCTTATTCTTAATTAAATTGGGCTGGACTGTAGAGCCAATTCAATGGCTGATGAACGCATGACAGCCAGTCAAGTCCGGTTCCTAAACAACTTGCCATAGTATAGATAGAGAGGAAGATGGCAACGGGACCCGATCTCCGATTCCCCGCGGAAAATTCCCCTATTAGGGGATGGGGATGGGGATGGAACTAAAATCATCCCCACGGGGGATTAAATGGGGAAAAACCTTCTCACTTGTTTTGCTACATTATATGAATAATCCTTACAACCCACCAAAGCCTTACAACGCCACCATCTCACTTGTTTTGCTACATTATATGTAGGATGTAAGTACTTGGATGTAGATGTAAGTACTCGGATGGATGACAGTAGGATGGATGACCGTCAGTGGATGTACTCGGGCCGCAGAAGCAAGAGTGATTTCAGTGATGAATGGTTGCACAAGACAGATACTTTCTTGAACCATGCATTTGGCCCGGCTCGGCGAGGAGAGATGAAAGTATTGTGCCCGTGCAGCAGATGTGGGAACCGGCGAAGGCAAGACAAGGAGAACATGGGTAAACATCTTCTGAACCATAGATTCACGCCGGACTACACCCGGTGGATCTACCATGGTGAAGTACATCATTTGAGAGAGGAGGCGGTGCGACCACGTCTGCAGGACTTTGATGCTGATGCTGGGGTAGCAGACCTGTTAGATGACTTCCAACAAGCACAGTACGCTGCAGGACGTACGGAGGAGGAGATGGAGAAGACCGCAAAGGCGTTCTACGACATGATGTCTTCAGCACAGAAACCCCTTCATGATCGGACAACAGTTTCTCAACTGGATGCCATTGGCCGTGTGATGGGGTTCAAGTCCCAATTCAACCTGAGTCGAGAAGCGTTCGATGCTATGTTGGCCCTATTTGGTAGCATGCTTCTGGACGGCCACATATTGCCAAAGAGCCTGTACGAGTCACAGAAACTGCTTCGTGCACTGAAGATGCCGTATGAGCAGATACATGCATGTCCAAATGGGTGCGTCCTCTTCAGAAAAGATCTCAAGGATGCAGGTTACTGTCCGAGGTGTAAAGCGTCGAGATACATGGAGGTAGACGATGGTGAAGGCCTGAAGAGACAACTTTCTATCCCCATGAAAGTCCTGCGTTACCTGCCGTTCACACCGAGGATCCAACGTCTCTACATGACCGAGGAATCCACGAAACAGATGAGATGGCACAAACAGGGTACACGATACAATCCTGAGAAGATGGTACATCCCGCCGATGGTGAAGCATGGGTCCACTTTGATCGCATTCATCATGACAAAAGTAGAGAGGCTCATAATGTTCGTGTTGCGTTTGCTACAGACGGTTTCAACCCCTATGGACTCATGGCTGCCCCCTACACCTGTTGGCCCGTCTTCGTTATCCCCCTCAATCTTCCCCCCGGTGTCCTATTTCAACGTCATACTGTCTTCTTGTCGTTGATAATTCCTGGACACCCAGGGAATAACATGGGTGTGTACATGGAGCCTCTGATTGATGAATTGGAAACTGCTTGGAACGAAGGGGTATTGACATACGACCGAGCTTCAAGGTCAAACTTCACAATGCATATCTGGTACCAGTACTCACTGCATGACTACCTGGCATATGGGATATTCTGTGCCTGGTGTGTCCACGGCAAGTTCTCATGCCCGGTTTGCAAGACAGCTATGAGATTTATCTGGTTGAAGAAGGGTGGCAAGTATTCGGCGTTCGACCAACATCGACAATTCCTGCCTCTTGACCATCCTTTCAGACAAGACACCAAGAACTTCACTAAAGGGGTCGTGGTGACAGATCCTCCACCCCGGATGCTGACCGGTGCCGAGGTTCATGCTCAAATAGATGCTCTCAAGTTCAATGAAAGAGACGGTCGTTTTGCGGGGTATGGTAAGGAACATATGTGGACGCATAAGTCAGGCTTGGAAAGGCTCCCCTATTACGATGACCTTCTTCTGCCACATAATATTGATGTAATGCACACTGAAAAGAACATCGCCGAGGCACTTTGGGGAACACTCATGGACACTGAAAAGTCCAAGGACAACCCTAAGGCTAGATTAGACCTGGCACTCTTGTGCGATAGACCAAAGCAAGAGATGCGGTCTCCTCAACCCGGCAGGAGATGGACACGGCCCAAGGCCGATTTCGTCTTGAGCAGGCCACAAAGGAAAGAAATACTTCAATGGATCCAGACATTGACGTTCCCTGATGGATATGCAGCGAATCTGAGGAGAGGAGTCAACTTATCTAGTCTGCGAGTCCTAGGAATGAAGAGTCATGACTTCCACGTATGGATCGAGCGCCTTCTTCCGGCGATGGTTCGAGGCTATGTTCCTGAGCCTATGTGGGTTGTCCTGGCAGAGTTGAGCTATTTGTTCCGCCAACTTTGTGCCAAGGAGATATCTCGGTCCATCATTGCTGACTTGGAGAAAGCTGCACCTGTGTTGATCTGTAAGCTGGAGAAGATCTTTCCACCAGGCTTCTTCACTCCGATGTTGCATTTGATCGTACACCTCCCTAATGAGGTTCGAATGGGAGGGCCTGTGCATTGCCGTTGGTGCTATCCAGTCGAGAGAAATCTGAAGACTCTTCGCAAGAAATGTAGAAACAAAGCCAAAATTG
This sequence comes from Saccharum hybrid cultivar R570, assembly GCA_038087645.1. Classification (NCBI taxonomy): domain Eukaryota; kingdom Viridiplantae; phylum Streptophyta; class Magnoliopsida; order Poales; family Poaceae; genus Saccharum; species Saccharum hybrid cultivar. The sequence goes on from JAQSUU010000198.1 coordinate 26,328,334, forward strand.
AGGCTTCCATTGCAGAGGCATTCATTCTAGAGGAGGTGTCAAACTTCACTGAATAATACTACTCTGAGAACCTTCCTAGCGTGCATAATGCACCCCCTCGTTACAATGCTGGAGAAAATGAATCGAGTCTTAGCCTTTTCCGAGGCCAGCAAGGCGCGACAAGTGGATCCACAGTTAAGCAGTTGAACTATGAAGAGTGGCGAAAGATCATGCTATACGTGCTTAACAACCTTGATGAGGTGCAGCCGTACATGGGGTAAGTTCTCAACTATGTTCATTCAATTCGCCGACACTATTCTGCATCAAACACCCTTATTTTTCTTCCGTACAGGGAATTTCTTCATCAATTCTGGAATGGGCCAAGGCCTCCTTCTGACCCGATAGCCGAAACCCTAATTGCAAACGGGGCGGGGCAAGGGAGGCCCGATTTCATTTCTTGGTTCCGACAGAAGGTCCTGTCCAACCGAGGTCATACTTAGTCCGATATTCCAACTGGCTCCTACGTTCGGACTTAATAACGTTATACCTTGCTTCACCTTGCAGGCTCAGACCGATGCGTCTATGAGTCAACAGCTGAGACAGGTTGCAAACGGCTTTGACCGTAGGGTCAAGTCATTTAACGGTTACGACGTGAATGGATATCGCTTCCACACAGCGATATACGAGCAGAGTCGGCCCAATCGGAAAACCACAAACAGCGGAGTTTGTACTCCAGGCAATGACAACCGTGACTACTATGGAAGAATTGAAGAAATATATGAACTTTCATTTCACGGTGACAAGCCTCTGAATCCTGTAATATTCAAATGCCATTGGTTCGACCCTGGAGTAACGAGGCTCACACCAAATCTTGGGCTAGTTGAAATTCGACAGGATTCTGTCTATCCAGGAGCCGATGTGTATATTGTGGCTCAACAGGCCACGCAGGTTTATTACACACCATATGCGTGCAAAAGCAAAGAGCATATCTTGGGTTGGTATATTGTGCACAAGATATCGCCACATGCTAAACTACCTCTCCCCAACGATGAGGATTATAACTTCAACACAAACACGTATGATGGGGAGTTCTTTCAAGAAGCTGGGCTACAAGGGACGTTCACGATAGACTTAACCGAAGCGATGGAAATGGAAGTAGAGAATGATGACGAGGACGCTGGGGATGAGGTGGTAAATGAGAAGGACATACAAATGCTAGAACGATTCCTTTTAGGCGAAGCAAATGAAAACAACCTCCCGTCTTCGGATACTGAGGAGTACTTAGATATGGTTGACAGCGATGATGACACTTATGCTCCGGCTAATCCCGATGATGCAGATTATTTCTAATTCACGTAATATTATGTTATATTCTACTCCTGTTATGTTTTTTCTTAGGATCTAGGATTTTATTTATTTTGCATATATTTCATTATGTTATTTCTAATACAATATTGTTTGTTCTGTTTAAATGCAGGAGGTCAAGCCAAGATGCCAGGCGGACGTCAGAGGTCGATGACCTCCCTGTACCGGGCCTCGCAGGACGACGGGCCATCTCGGCAAAGGAGGAGTCGCCGCCGGAGGGAGCCGACTCCACCGGAGGACGAGGTGCCGGCCACGCCCGAGGCCGAGGCTCAGGCGGACGAGGGGCAGGAGGACCCCGAGCAGGAGGATGAGCCGTCGGCCGAGGCAAACGAGGGTTCGGCTGCCTCAGGGGGGTCCACACCCTACTTGCGAGGTCCCGCCAGCCTCCCGGCCCGACCGATACCACTTCACCAACGCCCAGTGATCCGCCCCGTTGGACAAAGGTACATGTTTTAACTACTCGTTCATATGATATGTTTAAAATTGAAATACAAACTAATAATCTTTCTGTATCACTTGTGCAGGCATTGGGAGTTTGTGGAGGGTCGCGGCCGCAAACCCAATGGCATCCTAGGTCTCCTGTGCCGCGAGCACTACCCCGGCATAGTACAGTATGCCGGGAAGAGAGAGCCGGCCTATACATTTGACCACTACACCGTCGTCCCAGACCCGAACTACCCAAACAAGGCGGCGAGGGTCAGAGCGGAGCTGTGGGTAAGTCTTCGTCACACAACATCGCATTCATCGTACTTTTCTTGAATTTCTTAGAGTTTGTATTGCATCTGTATGCAGGACTTCTATAGGTGTGAGCAGGGGAAGGAGGCCGAGGCGGAGGTGGTGAGTACAAGGTCCTGCAGGAAGCTCGTCACCGACATCATCTACGAGGCGAGAATTCAGGCCATCGTCAACTACAACGCCACGGTCGAAGGACGGAGGGTCTCGAAGGTCGAGGCGAGAGGCATGACGCTGAGCCGGGCGCAGTACATTCAGGTAAGTGATTCCTTTTGAGATTAAGCTATGCTCATTTCATCTGACGCTTATATGTGAAATACTTTGATGTGCAGATGGTCCCCCAATGGTGCCAGTCGTTTCCCGAGTGCTGGGAGATGATCGTGGACCGGTGGCTCTCTGAAGAGTGGACCGCCCAGCACGCCGAGGCCCGGGAGGCGCGTCTGCAGATGCCAGGTGTACCACACCACCAGGGCAACCGCAACCTAGCCGAGTACGCACAAGCTTGGGTACGTGAAACACTTTATGTATTGTAACACTCAAATGTTGCCTAATTACTAATCATCTTGTTGTCTTCCTCGCAGACGGCGTCACACGGTGGCCAGCCTTGCAGCACGTTCATGGCATACGCCATGTCCCACAAGGGCAAGGCCACCGCACCGGAGACCTCCTACAACCCCGACGACCCCCCCGAGGCATACTCCAACTCCAGCGTCCACACCCGCCTCACTGACTACACAGAGGCGGCAAGGGCGGTCCATGGGGCCGACTTTGATCCGGCTAGCGAGGACCTGGACGGAAGCCTCGTGATGAGGGTCGGAGGAGGGAAGAAGCACGGGCGGTATTGGCTTGGCGACGGCGTCATTGACTCGTCCTCCACTCCCACTCTGTCCCAGCTCCGAGCACAGACCACGAGCGGGAGCGTCCCCATACGCCCACGCCCGTCGCCTTCGCAGTCGTGGGTCGCCGAGCTCGAGGTTATTTTTGTTTTACTCGTCGTACATTGATGTTTAAATGTTTGCATTGTTCTAACATTCCCTTTGTATTATCGCAGGCCCGCCTGGAAAGAGAAAGGGAGGAGCGCAAGCTCGCCGAGTCCCAGATGCGGTCCCAGATGGAGGCCCGGTTGGAGGCCCAAGCTAAGCAGATGCAAGATCTCATCACGTTCATGGCCTCCCAGGGCATGCAGGTGCCCGCGACGCTCATGGCTCCTCCACCGCCGTCTCAGAACGCGGATTCTACTCCTGTGAGTATCGATTCCTCAGTGTTTTGTTTATGCATTTGCTTGTCTGACATAGACATCTAATTTTTGCAGCCTCCGTCGGCGGGTTCGAACAACCCGCAAGCGCCTGGATGGAACACGCCCGGGGGTCAAGGCGGGACTCCTTCTCCGGGGTGGCCAGGGCAAGGTTGGCAATGACTGTGTCTAAAGTGTCATCTCTAGTAGATTGTGAACTTTAGAATGCAAACTTATTATGTTTCGATGATAACTTGTAATGGTTAACTTTCGTTTAGTTCAAATATTGTGATGAATGTGCTATATGCGTGGTGTATGTGAACGTGACATATATGTGATGAATGTGATATGTAAATGTGATATATGTGTTTATACGTGATGAATGTGATTCATATGTGATAAATGTGATAAATGTGATTTATATATGATGAATGTGTTTATACGTGATGAATGCGATTTATATGTGTAATGAAGTGGAAAATCAAAAGAAAAAAACCAAAATTTCTCACTTTGCCGAGGGTTGCACTCGGCAAAGGCTACCTTTGCCGAGTGCAATGGTCATTGCACTCGGCAAAGCTGGGAAACATGACTGCAAAAAATACCCATTTCCAAGCTTTGCCGAGGGCAATGACCGTTGCACTCGGCAAAGGACAGGCTTTGCCGAGAGCCTGGCCAGACTGGCCCTCGGCAAAGAGTTTTTTTTAAAAAAAAGGAAATTCTTTGCCGGGAACATTTTTCTTTTTTTTTAAAAAAAATGTTTGTCGAGAGCCTGGCCAGACTGGCTCTCGGCAAAGATATTTCTTTTTTTTTTGGAAAACTCTTTGCCGAGAGCCAATATGGCCAGGCTCTCAGCAAACATTTTTTTAAAAAAAAAAAGAAAAATGTTTGCCGAGAGCCCATTTGGCTGGCTCTCGGCAAAGATTTTTTTTCAAAAAAAAATAAAAACTCTTTGCCGAGAGCCAGCCAAATGGGCTCTCGGCAAAGAAAGCGGGCCCGTTAACGGCGCCTTTTCTTTGCCGAGGGCCGCGTTGGCTCTCGGCAAAGCCTTTGCCGAGAGCCCGATAAACGGCTCTCGGCAAAGAAGGCTTTGCCGATCGGGTTTTTGCCCAGGCAGCTTTGCCGAGAGCTGCTCTCGGCAAAGCCTTTGCCGAGGGTCTGAGAGGCTTTGCCGAGAGCCTGGAGCCCTCGGCAAAGCCGCCACCTCCAGTAGTGGCTAGTTCTTGATTGCAAATCTTATCCCGTGTTAATTTATGACAGATTCTCAGAAGCTGCTGAACTCCGACATTTCCGGTGGTTGGAAATAGGTGGCAAGATTGATAGCAGGATGCTCTCCCAACACACAACATATGCTGCTTATATTGTGTACAAGGTAGAGGAGAATAGCTGGTATGGAAAGTATGCTGACATTTTTCATGACTCAAAGTTTCCTAAAGAAAGAGATGATGGTTGGATGGAGGTGGAGATGGGTGAGTTCCATAATGATAAAGGCAAAGACGGTGAGGTTTCCATCGGTCTTAGGACGACGCCATATGCGAAGATTGGTCTTGTTGCTCTGGGTATTGAGATTAGACCTAAGGGCCTCCTCTCCAAGTCAATCGCCCGCAAGCGTCCGGCTATCTGGCCAGCCTTCCGCGCCCCATGTCATCTCCCATTGCTTGCTGATGGGGAGGTCTTTGAACCGCTGATGTCCATGAAGGCGTTGTTCTTGTGGCTCTTGGACGGCCCCGTCCTCCTTGCCGATGGGCTCACGGTATGGAACTATGCTTCTGCTTGCATCTATTAGTTTTATGTAGTAGGCGATTCTGGGACAATCAGCTCAACACTGATGCATGTGGTGTGTGTAGAGCTTGTGGCTTGACAAGGAGACCGGTGGCATATGCTACATGCTGTCCGCGAGGAAGCTAAGCATTGCATGGGGGTGATAATCCGACCTACTGGCACTGGATCCCTATCACTGGCTTTAGGTTGGCTATCTCGCTCACACAGTCATATGTTAGCTTGCCAAATCTGAAATTTTGATGTATATCATTAGTGAGCATTTAGTTATTACTCCTTCAGATCAATGTACACTACCGGAGACACGTTCTTTGCCTAGTGTCGCATGCTTTGCCGAGTGTATTTCATCGGACACTCAGCAAAGAGGCCGATTTGCCGAGTGTCGCACTCGGCAAATAAATACACACGGCAAATCTGTAGTTTGCCGAGTGTTCCACACTAGGCAAAGGTAGGCACTAGGCAAACAGGCAGTTTGCCTAGTGTCAAGCACTCGGCAAACAATTACACTCGGCAAATTCTAGGTTTGCCTAGTGCCTGACACTAGGCAAACTGTTCCACTCGGCAAACATTGGTAGACTGTTCCAGGTCGTTAGTATTTGCCAAGTGTTTCCACCGACACTCGGCAAAGCGAGAACTTTGCCTAGTGTTTCCATTGGACACTCGGCAAAGTGACAACTTTGCCTAGTGTTTTCTCTTGACACTAGGCAAACTAATTTTTTTTTCATTTTCTAGACTCCAAACTTTTTCCGCTAACATCATACAGTAACCTTGACTCCATGTTAAAGTTTGGTATCTTTTGCAATCTATTTGCTATATTTAGTAAATTTATCTCATTTAATTGAATTTTTGGGGATAACTTAAATTTGAACTGCAGGAGGTTCAAATAATTGAAAAAAATGAATTGAAAATTGATATTCATGTTATTTGAAATAGAAGAACGTTAAAATCCTCGAAGTTACATCAAATTTCGAACATCTTGCTCATGAAACATGAGCACGAACATCTCACCAAATTATTTTTAAATTATATAAAAAGCAAACGAAGTCTGAAAATCACAAAATTTATCAAGATGTCATGATATCATATGTCGAGACTGTGATAAAAATTTGAGAAGGTTTCACGAAAGTTGTCACGTACAATACTTACAAATCGGAACATCTTCGTACAAGTTTCAGAGAGTTGAGAAGGATCCGATAAGATCCGGTGTCAAATTGAGTGTCGAGTTGGAGTTTCACTTCAAACTTTTTGTATAGTGAATAGATGACAGAGATTGTTTCATGTGAAATATTAGTAATTTTTCGGTTCCATTTGCTAATTTTAATTTGTTAACCGCAATTATAGAATGGATTAATTTCGATAAATAGAATTTGAGCTATATATAACTACATTAAATAATGTTTGAATATTCATAGAAGCATCGAGCATACAGTGTAGAGTGCATTTAAGAAAGTATTTTAGAATTTGATTAACTAGAACAAATTAGCATCTAGTAGATGTAATAATACATCAATATTTATTTGACTTTTTAAATTTTGTATATGATTATTAAAATAAAAATAGCATTAAAAATACATCTATAAATTAGTTAAGAATACTTCTATAAGCCCTAGAAGTTGATTTTTTTAAATATGTACATGATTTTAAAATTAAAAAAAACACATTGACTTTGTCGAGTGCCGGATCCATGGCACTCGGCAAAGTGTTTCTGGGCCGTTCTCTTTGCTGCACTTCTCTTTTCTGGGCCATGGAAAGCCCATCCGCAGGCCCAACACGGTATCGTTCAAGGCCGACTCCACCCCACCGGCCTCCATCCCTCCACGCCACAGCTCCCACGCCGTGCCGGCCTCCATCCCTCCACGCCGCCGCACCGCTACCGCCGCCGCACCGCTGGCGAGCCGACTGACCTCCTCCTCCCCACTGCTGCGCGCGCCACCTGGGGCCTCCGACGCTGCCTGGTAGTACTACTCGCCTTCCCCACGCCGCGTCCTCCCCAAGCCGCCGCTCCTCCGCGCCTTCCCCACGCCGCTCCGCGCACTGGACAGGACGCCGCGGGCGCCTTCTCCACACCGCTCTTTGCCCCGTCCGCCCCAAGCTGCCCCTCGGTGACTCGACGCCGCCGCAGCTCTCCCCTGCGGATCCTCCACGCCGACGGATCGGACGCCGCAGCTCCCCCGGACACCACTGGAATCCTCCTCAGTTTCCGGCGAGGAACACACTGCTGCTCCTACTCCACGCCTACGAGCAGCCGAGGTCCGGCGGTGAAGGCAGCGATACCAGATCTGGAGAAAAGGTTGTGACTGAAGATCCACGCTGGTGGTGAAGGGTCCGTGAGGAGCTTCCTGCTTCCAGAATCAAGGTTAGCCTTTGTTTTTTTTCTCCTTGTGATGTTGTTTGCGTACATTATTAGGACACACTCTACCAGCACCTAAAAATGGTAGATCACAGGATCACAGCTAGCACTAGCAAGCAAGTATAGCCATGTAGCTATATAAAAAAATGTTAACAGTCAGCTTAACATAATGAACAGTAAGCCATCAGATTCCTTACCTTAATAGTAGCCACAAGACCTAGCCTGCAGAAGACATAGCTCGTGTCAGCATATTGTTGACACATGTTACGAAATTAAGGCCGACACAGCTAAAATCAAATTAGCTATCAACTTAGCTTTGAGTATTGTGCATCTATTCGCCCAAATTAGAAATATGTGGCTGATATCTTTTTACTGTATGTATAAAAAATGCCGCAATCAATCGCCTTCGCTAACAAATCACATGCCTAAGGTATACATGCCATCACGATCAACTTGTCATCAATGCTTAGTTTTGACATAATAATGCATAGGTGAAAGCAGCACAACTACTCTAGCCAAACCTATTGTGTGCCCAAATAAAAACCTAACCTTTGAAAGTTCCGGATGAAATGAATGATAATTAGATGGATCCCCATCTAGGAATTTCAGTAGATCCAAGGGACAATCATCCAGCACCAAACCCAACAAGAATATACAAAAGCCATAGACGCAAATATATCAATCAGACGTTCCAAATCTAGACCACCGCAGTCATAACCAACCCTGAAACCCCACGTCACATTCCCCATCTAAATATCTAAATCCATCGCCCCAGACCTAAAAGCAAGCAGAGGATTACCTGCTTGCTTGTCCTGCTGGAATGGAAATGTGTATTTAATAGTGGTCCATTGATCTTCCACCAATGTACAAGTACAGCCCATCTCGCTAGGCCTGATTTCTGATTCCCTTTATGTTTATGCTGTTGGAACTTGGGATTACTCAGAGGTAAGAACAATTACATGGCTATAAGTCATGGTTCATGTCAGGGATTTTTCTTTTCTGCTGTCACCCCCACCTCACCCACTGGGAATGATCTCGTTCCCTTCGCAAGTATCATCTGTCTTGGGGGCATCTCGCTCCGCAAAGCTGGGGCCTTTTCTTTAGGAGGAGCTGTTAGAAGCAAGCTTGGTTTGTCTAGATTTGGTCTTCGTTACATTTCTCCACCTTTTTGCATTGCCCCTGAGTCCCTGACGCGTGCAGTAATGCTTACTTAGCCTTTCGATCGCTCTGCTCAAGAGAAGAATGAGAAATCCATTCTTCAGTGGGGAGATATCCATTCACCAATATGCGTTTCATAATGCGGCAGATTGGTGAAGACAAATGCCCTGTTTTGTTTTAATGATGATTTGATTTTCGCAGCAGAGGATTGCCTGCTTGCTTGTGCTGCTGGAATGGAAATGCTTTTGTGGTTCTCTGATAAACTTTGCTGGCTAAGTCAGGGTTTATGACAGGGACTTTTGTGGTTCTCTGATAAACTTTGCTGGCTCTAGTGCATGCTGTTCTTTCGGATCCTTCATTATTGGAATGATTGGTAGAACGGTAGTGGCCATTTGTCTTCGTGTATACACTAGCGGAACCCGGGGGGGTGCTAGCATGGGGCCGTGCCCCCACCACCCCCATCACATTTTGCCCATTTTTACTCATCTTTTACCATAATATTGTGCTAACATGTCAGTTGTATTGCAAATTTACAAGTGGGCACGAACCTGTCTGTAACTCATGCCACTATTTCTGTATATGCATTCTTTCCAATATGTTACTTTTCTGTAGTTTAATAATCTGCATAGTTCAGTTCTTATTTCAGTACTGTTTTTTTTCTTCTTATTTCCTCCCGAATGCAGATTAAATTCAGATTCAGATTTTTGCCACACCCTCGGCAATATAGAGTAGCTGGAGCACTCTCATAAGTGTGATATTTTTAGCGTTTACAACACAGGGAAGGGCTGCAGCCGCAGCTACTCTGTTTCGATTGTTCATAGAAGAGTTGGATTTCCAAGTTGAGCATAGATAGATGTTCTTTGTACTTGTCTATCTAATTTGGTTGATGTTTGTGAAATGATTGAATTTGGGGACGAATTCCATAAAGGGGGGAAGAATGTAACATCCTAAAAAAATAACTTAGTGTCTTTTGAGCCTAATGGGCTTAGAGTGGAGAAAGCAAAGGCCTAATTAGAGTCCAGCTAGGAAAGTTAAGGGGTTAGGAAACAAAAACAGACCGTAACTCCTTGTCTCCCTATTGGTCGATCCAATCTTTCCGGTTTCGTGAGGAGTCGGAGGCGGCGCTCTGCTATCCCAGCAATAGGGCCTGGTGTCCAAGGTTCAACCTTCTTCCGCAGAACAACGCAAGAGAGAAGGGAATTCTTGCTGCTCCTCGTCATCATCCTGGCCTTGTTGGAGGACGGGAGACAGCAGGCAGGAAGGAGAAACGTGGTCAGGCTTAGGTAATTAAGCAGATCAAATTTCGTTGTAGTTTCCCTCCCAGTCAACGTTGATCTGCTTGCAGGAACGCAGAATGGCCTGTAGCGAACGCACATCGCCGTAGACTGAGTACGAGCACAGTGAACGCTGCTGCAGCATGGTGGGCACTGCTGCAGCAGCCTTTGTACTCCCTACTTGTCCTCATACCCCGAAACTGCTGCGGGTGCCGACATGATTGCCAGAATGCACCACCATTAGGAGAAAGCAAGCAGGCAAGTAGGCAATAGCAACCATCCTGTTCTTGTTCCTGATGATCGGCGTGATGCAGGATGCCACGACTTTATTGGTTGACACTACAGATGTGTACGGTCCTGTTAAAACACAAAGCAACTGTGCACTTTGGGAGCTGTACGTAATCATGTAACATTGTCATGATCAAAGGCAGTCAAGATAAGTACCAGGTTACCATGGAGATATCTGAAACTGCCTTCTGTTTTACCATCAAGATAAACACAAAGCAACTGTGCACATACGTATGCATTTCTTTATAATCCTGATCTCCTGAACAAATTGCATTATTGTCATTTATTTAGGATGGATGACCGTCAGTGGATGTACACGGGCCGCTTAAGTCAGGGTCAGGTCACCGATGAATGGATCAACAAGACCGATGAGTTCTTGGAACTGGCATTTGGCGAGGCTGCTAAAGGAGCGAGTAAAATCTTCTGTCACTGCAGCAATTGTGCAAACAGGAAAAGACAAACAAAGATGGTCATGGGGCAACATCTTTGGAAGAATGGATTTACGGTAGACTATACTCTTTGGGTCTACCATGGTGAAGCTGATCGTATGAGAGAGGAGGTGGTGAGACCACGCGTCGAGCATTATGATGCCGATGCCGGGGTAGCAGATTGGTTAGATGACTTTCATGAGGCACAGTTCGCTGAAGGACGTACAGAGGAGGAGCCAGAGGCAACCGCAAAGGCGTTCTACGATATGTTTTCTTCGGCACAGAAACCCCTTCACGGCCACACAAAGGTTTCTCAACTGGATGCCATTGGACGCGTAATGGCGTTAAAGTCTCAGTGGAGCATGAGTCGAGACGCCTTCGATATGATGTTGACAGTTATTGGCTCCCTGCTTCCGGAGGGTCATATTCTGCCAAAGAGCATGTACGAGTCACAGAGACTCCTTCGTGCACTTAAGATGCCGTATGAGCAGATTCATGCTTGTCCGAAGGGGTGCGTCCTATTTAGGAAAGAACACATGGAAGCAAAGTACTGTCCAAAGTGTAAATCCTCTAGGTTCCTGGAGGTAGACTCTGGTGATGGCCAGAAGAGGCAGCTTGACATCCCCGTGACAATCTTACGGCACCTTCCATTCATACCGAGGATTCAACGGTTATACATGACCGAGGAATCCGCAAAACAGATGGCATGGCACAAAAATGGCAAACGATACAATTCTGACAAGATGGTACATGCATCCGATGGTGAAGCTTGGACCAGCTTTGATAGCATTCATCATGAGAAAGCTAAAGAGGCTCGTAATGTACGTGTTGCGCTGGCAACAGATGGGTTCAATCCTTATGGAATGATGTCTGCCCCATACACATGTTGGCCCGTGTTCGTTATCCCCCTCAATCTCCCCCCAGGCGTATACTTTCAACGACAGAATGTATTCTTGTCATTGATAATTCCTGGACACCTGGGAAATAATATGGGTGTGTTTATGGAGCCTGTGATTGATGAATTGGTCCGTGCATGGGAGGAAGGGGTATGGACATACGACCGGGCTACAAAGACAAACTTCAAAATGCATGTTTGGTACCACTACTCCCTGCATGACTTCCTGGCGTATGGGATATTCTCCGCCTGGTGTGTTCACGGGAAGTTCCCATGCCCAATATGCAAGGAGGGTCTGAGGTTCATTTGGTTGCAGAAGGGTGGAAAATATTCGTCGTTCGATAAACATCGACAATTCCTCCCTCTTGACCAACCCCCTTCTTTCTCGTTGGTACAGGGAATTTCTTGATCGATTCTGGAATCTATCAAAGGAACCTAGCCCGCAGGAATCTGATACCCTTCTTAGACAGGGTGCGGGAAGTGGAATGCCCGATTTCATATCTTGGTTCAAAGAGAAGGTATCGTCCAATTTAATTTGTAATTAGTTTGACATTCCAAGTTGCTCGTACGTTCGAAAAATATAACGATCTATCCGGCTTGATCTTGCAGAGCCAAAGAGATGCGTCTATGAGTGCCGAGTTGAGACAGGTTGCGGATGGCTTTGAATATAGGATCAGGTCATTTACTGGTTATGACGTGAATGGATATCGCTTTCACACAACAAGCTACGAGCAGAGTCGGCCCAATCGAAGAACCACAAGTACTGGAGTTTTTACGCCTGGCCAAGATGGGGTCGACTATTATGGAAGAATTGAAGAAATATATGAACTCAAGTTTCGTGGTTCCAAAGCTCTTAATCCCATCATATTCAAGTGTCATTGGTTTGATCCTGAAGTAACGAGACGAACATATTCTAATCTTGGGCTAGTCGAAATTCGACAGGATTCAGTCTTACCGGGAGACGATGTCTATATTGTCGCCCAACAAGCCACGCAAGTCTATTATCTTCCATATGCATGCCAAACCAAAGAGCATGTTAAGGGTTGGGATATTGTGCACAAGGTATCACCACACGGTAAAGTACCTGTCCCAAACGATGAAGATTACAACTTAGACCTAAACACATATGACGGTGAGTTCTTTCAAGAAGAGGGGCTAGAAGGGACGTTTGAGATAGACTTAACCGAAGCGATGGAGATAGAAGTAGACAATGAAAGGGTTCATGACGACGACGCTGGAGATGAGGTGCAAAATGTGAAGGACTTACAAATGCTTGAGCGATTACATTCAGACAATGCCAATGATGACAGCATTGCTCCTTCGGATAGTGTTGATTATGACATGGTTGATAGCGATGATGAGACTTATGATCCAGCTAATTCGGATCATGAAGACTATTTCTAATACATGTAATACTATGTTATTTTGTAATTATATTATTCTAATACATGTAATACTATTGTATTTTGTAATTATGCTATTTTCTAATACGTCTTGTTTACTCTTTTTAATTGCAGGTGATTGAACAAAGATGGTGGGCGGTAGTCAGAGGAGGGTGCACTCGATTTACCAAAGAGCATGCCCTGCAGCGCCTGCTGCAGATGAGGAGCCATCGCAGGGGAGGAGGAGGAGGAGCAGCCGCAGGAGGGACCCGTCGCCTCCTGCCCCGTTGCGTGAGGAGGACGAGCAGGTGACACCTGGGGACGAGGAAGAGGAGGAGGACGTTTCGCAGGGGGACGACGAGGTGCAGCATGGGGACGAGGAGGTGGAGGAGGACGAGGCGGCAGGAGGGGGGTCCACTTCCTCTGGCGACGCAGGTATCTACTTGCGAGGTCCCGCGAGCCTCCCTCAGCGACCGATACCTCCTCACAGACGGCCGGTGATTCGACCTGATGGGGAAAGGTAAGTAACTTAGGATGTTATCACTACTTTGTATGATATGTTGAAAATCACAATACAAAATAATAGTTTTTCTTAAACACTTGTGCAGGAGTTGGACGATTGTACAGTCTGCAGGCTGTCACACACGCAAAGTCAATGGCATCCTGGGGCTTCTGTGCAAGGAGCACTTCCCTGGCTTCGTTGAGTACGCCGGAGTGATGACGCCGGCCACCACGTTCGACCACTACGCCGCAGCCGATGATGCTATAGATCGGGATGGCAGGCTATTCAACAACAAGGCGGAGCGGGTGAAGAAAGAGCTGTGGGTAAGTCCTCGCACTACGTTGCTCAATACATTGCATCCATTGGACATTCTTCTAATAATGAATAGATACCTCACGTCTATATGCAGGATTTCTTCAGATGCGAGGAGGGAATGGAGGATAGGGCGGATTTGGTGGCTACCAAAGTCTGTAAAAAACTCGTGAAGGACTTGCATTACGAGGCGCGCATCCAGGCCGTCATAACATACCATGGGTTGTACCTTCGCACGAAGGTCTCCAAAACTGACGCAAGAACGATGACGCTGACCCGACAACAGTACATAGAGGTAAATATAGAATATTAATACTGATTTCTTTTGAGATTAAGTAGGCTTAATTTGATCTTCTTATATGTCACATACTTGATGACGTGTAGGTGATTCCGTCTTGGTGCGCCCAGCACACCGCGTGCTGGGCATACATGGTGGACAAGTGGTGCGCCCCCGAGTGGGCGAAGACGCACAATGCTTGCCGGGAGCGCCGTCTGATGATGGAAGGTGTACCACACCATCAAGGTAGCCGCAGCCTCAGCGGATACGCACAAACATGGGTACGTGAATTCATTTATTTATTCTAACGCTCAATTCTGCATGATTTCTAATAATTTTGCTGTTCTCGTAGTCGTCGTCACATGGTGGCCAGCCTTGCTCCCAGTTCAAGGCATGGGCTTTGGCCCACAAGGGCAAGGCGACGTCCGACGTCGACTATAACCCGGAGGACCCTCCCTCGGCGTACAGCAACGCTTCCGTCCACAGCCGCCTCAGTGAGTACGTTGAGATGGCAAGGTCGGTCAATGGGCCAGATTACGATCCGAGCACCCAGGACTTTGATGGAGAACTCGTCATGAGGGCGAGAGGAGACAAGAAGCATGGGCGGTACTACCTCGGCGACGGAATAATCGACACTGGCTCTACTCCCACTCTCTCCTAGATCCGGGCCAGGAGCACCAGCGCAAGTCCGGCCATACGACCTCGGCCGGACACTGCACAACGGCGGATAGAGGCACTCCAGGTTATTCCTGTTTTATTCGTCGTTCATTGATTTTTACATACCTTAGCTTTGCATTATTGTAACAATGCAGTGTAATGTTGTAGGCCCAACTGGAGGAGGAGAAGAAGCGACGGGAGGAGCTGGAGGCGAGGGTGGCAGCCGAGCGGGCCGAGCGGGAGGCCGAGCAGCGGGCGATGGCACAGTGGTTCTCCTATGTGACCAGTCTTGGCGCCGCTGTGGGTCATCAAGCTCCGCTGCCGCTATTCGCTCCACCTCCTAATACAGCTACTCCTGTGAGTATGAATATTTTAGTTTGTATGTTCATGCTTAGAGTCAAACCACAACGCTACTTAAAACCTAGGGGAGTATAAATGTTTTAGTCAAGTATGATATATATTTATCTTGTGTCACACATGCAATCTCTTCTCCTTTGTGCAGAATCAATCGGCGGCATCGAATGACGTAGCTCATGCTTCACCAAATCCTTCACCAAATCAGTCTCGTTGCCCGCCAGCTTGATGATATTTGTGGTTGTTAATGGTACTTCTATTTGCACTTGTGGTTGTGATTGATGGAGCACTTGGATTACTTGTGAACTTATTGTGATGATATATTATGTGACATGTGACATTTGTGATATGTTTGTGATGTTGGTGATATATATGTGTTGTTAGTGATATACAAGTGATGTTGGTGATATATATGTGATGTTGGTGATATATATGTGATGTACATATTTCTGTTTGTTTGGATGGAACGAAAAAAACAAATAAAAGCGACGGTTTTAGGTCAGTTTGCCTAGTGTTACACTCGGCAAAGAGTACATTTGCCGAGTGTACAGGTCAAAACACTCGGCAAAGGGAGTGCGCTGAGCATTTCTGGAAACCTGCTTTGCCTAGTGTCTTGAATTTGCCGAGTGTCGTGGCAAGAACACTAGGCAAACTTCAAAGGTTTGCCGAGTGTCACGGCAAGAACACTAGGCAAACTTCAAAGGTTTTGCCGAGTGCTGACACTAGGCAAATCATTTTTTTTAAAATAATTTTGCCGAGTGCTGACACTAGGCAAAGCAATTTTTTTTCCAAAATTAGGCTTTGCCGAGTGCTGAACACTCGGCAAACTAATTTTTCTTTTTTAAAAAAATGGTTTTGCCGAGTGTCGACACTAGGCAAACCATATGACGCCGTTTCGCATCCGTCACGGCGACTTTTGGTTGCCGAGTGTCAAACGGACACTAGGCAAAGAGTTTGCCGAGTGTCCGAAAAATGACACTCGGCAAAGTCACCTTTGCCGTTAAGAAATTTGCCGAGACGGCTTTGCCGAGTGTGGCACTCGGCAAAGGGTTTGCCGAGTGTTTTTGACCCTTTGCCGAGTGTCGTAGACACTAGGCAAAGCGCTCGTTTCCAGTAGATAGCTTGTAGAATGAAAATCAATATATAGTTTTAGGACATAAAAATTGTATAAAGATATTTGCATTCAAAGTGTTTCTGAAATGATATTGATTCTTTTGCAAACAACGACATAATGTAAGAGAAATTACGGGTCAAATCCTATTTTGTATGACTTTTCTCTAATCAAATGCGCTTATTATTCTAGGGCAGAAGCAAGTATAGTTATGGTACTTCCTCCAGTAAGTATGTCAAATGATGTGGCGCTAGTGAACTATGAACATGTTAGTGTACTTTGTTCAGTAACAATGGAGTAGTTTGGTTGGTGTCATTGAATCATACTGTTCATGAGTTTGTTCTAGCCAATTATTTTGGACATTTAGATCCACACAAAAAATAGTTTGAGAAGCTTGAATGATGCCATGTTATGGAATCAATTGTTTGCATCTATTGCTTTACTTCTCAATGACATATATTTTACCCTGGTTAGTTTGTGACAGATTCTCGGAAGCGGCTGAACTCCAAAAGGCTAAGTGGTTGGAAATACGTGGCAACATCAATAGCAAGATGCTCTCGCAACACACAACATACAGTGCTTACATTGTGTACATGCTAGCTATCGAGCACTACGGGCTAACAGAAGTCGTTTGGGCATGTAGCCTCGGAGGAAGCAGCAAGTCGACGGGCCACGTTTGTCTCGACGATGACTATAACTACTCACATTGGCAGGTGATGCGAGAGTACCTTCCTGAAGACACACACTTTCCTCGATACAGAGGTGGTGGCGGGATGATGGAGGCGGAGCTAGGTGAGCTCCGCATCGGTGAAGGCGGCGATGGCGAGGTTTCCTTCAGCCTTATGGATACGTTCAGGTCTAAGTGTGGTCTTGTTGTCGTGGGCATTGAGATTAGACCCAAGAAACAAGGGGTTTGATGAGAAGAACATTGTTTGTGCGGGTAAATAATGGATTGAGAAATCAACTCTGTAAAGTTTTTACTATTCGCAGTGGTGCAGTGTAGTGTGAAGCTAGCTCATCACATGATTGCCGAGGTTAAGAACTGTACCAGAAGTCCAGAACTAAGGTGTTTTCATTATTCTCGTGTACATATTTATGCTTTGTCTCGCAGCAAACAATATATGGTCCACAAGATATTCATTCTGCAATTAGACATTTATCAGTGATGTTCTTATTCCATATTTTTTTCAACAATTTCCTACTGTTGCAGTAATTTATTAGCATGCATATGCATAGTTAATTAGCATCAGCTTTAGAGCCGCTGCTCCTCAGTGATATGATTCCGTTACTCAACGACCGCACTCTCGGCGGCAACCATGGTCTGAATACAAATTGGGAGATGATTCACAATTGGATCATCATCCTCCCCACACACACATCCCATCGCCGCTAGAGCGTGGGCAATGCCATTACAAGAACGAGGAACAAAACTAACCATAAAGGCGACACAGTTCAAATGAGCGAGCTCTTGGATTTCTTTAATCAGGCCACCCGTCACAGCAAGTTCCCAGCTTATCGACTCCACTGCCTGCTTCACCTGCATTGCGTCCGTCTCGAGCTAAACCCTAGAAGCACCCATGTCGATTGCTGTCTGCAGACCTTGCAGACACGCAATAACTTCGGTTTGGAAAGGGTCCAAGACACGCAGCAGCAAGCTTTTTCAACGGGCATTGTTCCTTCAAAGAGAGAAAAATTCATCCGGTTTCTCAACTTGGCTCAAGGTGTCATGTAGGTTCCTAAACTTTCAGAGTGATATTTGTGGGTTCCTAAACTTGACAGAGAGTGTCATCCAGGTCCCTAAACTTTCAAAATGATCACCGTAGGTCCCTATACTTGGCAAAGGGTGTCATCCAGGTCCCTAAACTTTCAAGGTGATCACCGCAAGTCCCTAAACTTAGCCGGTAGTGTCATCCCGGTCCAAATATGGTCTAACCCACTCTAACTAGTATGGCACACTAATTCTATGTTAGACGTGGATCCAACATGTGTCAATTAATCAATCATTACTTATATAATATTTTTTTATGAAATTATAAATTATATAAAATAATTTACAATAACAAATATATTAGGTTTAAACTAAAATAGAAAAATACTAAAATCAATTTAATATTTATGTATAATTAATAGTATTAAAATAATATTAAAATTAGAAAATAATAATATTTATAGTATTACGGTATAATATTATACTACTATTAATAATACTATTATTAAAAGTTCTAATACTAACATTATAGTATTAGAACTTTTAATAATAGTATTATAGTATTAAAAGTTTTAATGAAGGTGTTATAGTATTATAGTATTAATAATAGAGAAAAGGTACTTCTATAATAGTACTATTCAAACTTTAAAATAATACTAGAATTAAAAGTAACTTTTAATACTATAGGTAACTTTTAATATTATTTTAATACTATTGATGATACATAAATATTAAATTAATTTTAGTATTTTTTCTATTTTAGTTTAAACCTAATATATTTGTTGTTGTAAATTTTTTTAATACTTTAATTTATTCTTTGTTGATGTAAATTATTTTACATAATTATAATTTCATGATAATTATTATATAAATAATGATTGATTAATTCACACATGTTGGATACACGTCTAACTCACAGTCAGCATGCCACACCAACTTATAGAGTGAGTTAGACCATATTTGGACCGGGATGACACCGTCAGTCAAGTTTATAGACTTATGGTGATCACCTTGAAAGTTTAGGGACCTGGATGACACCCTCTGTCAAGTTTAGGGACCTGCCCCAGCTCGCCGACGGGGAGCTCCCCGCCGACCCGCAGCCCACCAAGAAGCAGCTCTTCATGCGACTCTCCGACTCCGCCAGACCCGTCCTCCTCGCCGACGGCCTCACGGTACGGGACCTCGATCTCGATCGATCCATCAGCTGATGTGATCACTCACCCGGTTGTTTCTTGTGTGGTGCCGCGCAGAGCATGTGGCTGGACAGGGCCACCGCCGCCAAGTGCTACATGCTGTCCGCCAGGAAGCTGGGCATCGTATGGGGCGACACGCCGCAGTACTGGCGCTGGATCCCTCTCACCGACTCCAGGTCTGTCCTTTTATCAATTTATTATCGGCTCGTCAGCTCTGATGCGAATGTGAACTAAGTATTAGTCTAGATACAAGTCAAATAGTTGTGCGTTCGTGGAAATGTCTAATGGTGATTTCTTTTAGTACATCACATTGTTTTGGGAGCAATCGAAACAGCTTGACGGTGGACGTAAAGACTCTTAGGTTTGCTTTCCACATGCGCGTGACCAAATGTTTTTTCCCTAGTAGCTTTCAAGAGCAAAGATTCATGGCCTTTTTTACTTTGATTCTCTAACATGAATGGATACAGCACAATTCTCTCAAGGAAAACTAATGCTGAATGAATGGCACTTTACATAAACAAACTAATGCTGAATGAATGGCACTTTACATTAACAAATGCACTATTCCATGTACCTTGTCATATGAATTTTACGCTCATATAGGAGTATATTGCAAATTCTAATGCCGTGTTTGTGACAGGTTCCCCGAAGGTGCAGAACTCCTGGACGTTTGCTGGCTGGAAATCCGTGGCAAGATACATTGCAAGATGCTCTCCCAGAACACCACTTACGCCGCCTACATGGTGTTCAAGATGTCCGACGAATCCTATGGGCTGGACCTGGATCATCCACCCCAGAGGGCTGAAGTTAGCACTGGGGTAACCAAATCCACTCGTCGAGTTTGCCTCCAAGTCTGACAATGAGGACGAGGACCATCGTGTGCCTCCTGTAGTGCACGTACATCACCCTCAGACAAGACCCGATGGCTGGATGGAGATGGAGATGGGTGAGTTCAACAATGAAGAAGGTGAAGATGGCGAGGTGTCCATCAGTCTCACGGGGAGAGGCGGTCACTGGAAGAGAGGTCTTATTGTGCAGGGCATTGAAATCAGGGTGAAGAAATAAGGCTGGTAAGGTTGCGAGAATCGGGCTTTGAGCATCAAAGTAAATAAATAAGGATCTTAGATTTGTAGTGCGTGTTTTGCAGCACTTGCGTTGTTACGCAATATGTGTGTGTGTGTTGCCAATGCCCAGCAAAAACTAATCGTGTGTGTCCGAGGTTCTTTGAGGCAAAAGAATTGCAGTTTCGTACAGATTATGTTTGTGTCCCAGGTCACTCAGTGCTCGATGACTCTCAATGTTTGTTTTTAAAGTGTACTGCTTCGTTCGCATTGCTGAAAAGCCAGACTGAAAAATTCTGTTCGTTGATTTATTGGAAGAGAAAAACGGTGTACCATGGCTGATAAGTTTAAGCCAACAGGGATTGTAGCATCAGAATTTGTATTTGGCCTCCAAGGATTTTGATCCGTATCATCAGAATTTGTATTTGGCCTCAAAGGATTGTAGCATGTTAGAACCATCAAACAGCTGCATACATATACAAGTGTCGACATTTGCTTTTTGTTATATATTATAAATTGGAAATATGACGAATAGAAATATAATACGTACCAGACAGTAGAATCTAAAAAGAAGAGTTTACTAGTACCACACTGCTGCATATAAAAGTGTCGGCATTTCCTTTCGTTATATGATATAAGTTGGAAAAAAAATGACTTAGAAATATAGACAGATATATAGGGTCTGATGGGTTTGGGACCAAATTTTGCCCTGTCAAAGATTTGGCAAGCCAAAATTTTGGCTAGTATTTGGTTTGCTACCAAAATTTGTCAACCTCTCATATTTGGCTTGCCAAATTTATGTCAATTTTTTTTGCCAAACTTTTGACTGTCAAATCTTTGGCATGACAAAATTTGGTCAGAAACCAATCAGGACCATAGAATCTAAAAAAGAGTTTAAAACATATTTGTACTATTTAATCAAACAAGAGATTAAAAAAAATGGGGTGAGAGAGGCTCGAACTCTCGAGCCTCAGGATCACTCAAATTAGCTATGAGACCTACGCGCTAGCCAACTGCGCCACCACCCCAATGTTGCTTCCATTTTGGTTCCACCTATAAGACTTGATTCCCATCTCACAGCAGCACTGATGAACAGAGGACATCTGTAGACTGTAGTTCTAATTCACGTGACATCATTGGATTTCTATCAGTATATATTCATTTATGTGTTGGAAGCTTCAGAGTTCAAACCTAGGGAATTAAACCAAAACGACGCGGATTTTATGCCATGTTCGGTAGGCTGTCTTGTGGCTTATAAGCCGGCTATGGCTGTTTTGCTGTGAGAGAAAAACACTGTTCCACGGCTGATAAGTCGTGCTGATAAGCTCAGCCGAACAGGGGTATATCCTCTACAGCAAAACGAGGCGTTGGAATATGAATTTAACATTTGAGCTAGCTTTTGCGGTCAGGAATGGTAGGTGGTTGGGTAAGACGTGGGTGGAGTAAATACCTCTTCATGACAAAATATCTACTGGGTAAAATTTTATAGACGCATCCATACCTGTGCGTAAGATTTTAAACCTGTACCTGCACCCATGAGCGAGATTATCACTAGAATAGATACAATTCAGTGTGGGCATATTACCCGCTACCCGATACCCGAATCCGAAAAACCCGCACCCAAACTCGAAAAACCCGAACCCGCAGTACCCAAAGTCTAGTTCGGATAGTAAATGTTATTACCCAAATTTATTTTGGGTAATTCGGGTAGCAGCACCCGGTACCCGAACTACCCGTACTAGTGTCGCTTGGGTACCTGCACGGCTACACTCGAGACTTAGAGTCTGGAGTCCAGTCCAACAGGCAAGTAGCAAGTTCTCATGTAGCCAATTAATTCAACATTCAATGGAGAATGAACGAACTGACTCCTGATCTCCTCGCCTTGAAGGCTTGAACTTTTGAATTTTGCTCTGGGATCTTGTCAGTAGTCAATGTGTCGTGGTTTGCACTTGCATCTGAATGCTGCATTTGCACAAGACAAGTAAGTACTAAGTAAGTATCATGTACGTCAGGTCTAAGATGTGACAATGTTTGTGATGACCTGCGAGCTGTGGTTGAAAACTTAAACTTATCAGCTCAGTTTATCAATTATTCTATCTAGTTTTTAGTTCTATGTAAAATTCTATGTTGTTTGAGTGTTTGCTGCAATTTTGTAATATTTCGGGTAAAACGGGTAATACCCGAACCCGAACCTGATATTACGGGTACCCGAATTTACGGGTATTGTTTTTTTAATACTGTTATCGGGTAACAATTTTCATTACCCGAATTTCTTAATACCCGAATTACCCGACCCGAATTAAGCGGCTAACCCGAACGCCCACCCTGAGATACAATCCTTTGGTTCTTTAGCGCTAGCGGGTGACACAATATACCCGCACCGGCACTGGTGCCCGCAGGTAGAACCTTGTACCTGTACCCACACTCTGAGTAAAATTTTGTACCCACATCAACACCAATCAGATACAATTTCCACGGGTAGAATTGTCATCCCTATTTGTAGAGTAGAATTGCCGACCATCCCTATTTGTAGAGTAGAATTGCCATCCCTATTTACAGTATTGTGCTATTTTCAGGCTATGTTCACCCCCCCTCTAAACTAAATTAATGTTTGGTAGTCGTAAGTCTAACTAATTTTACAGAACCATACTAACGTCCACTGAACTAATTCAATACTTTATAAAATATATTTCATATTGTATCTAATGATGTTAACTTGGTCACATAATTATTGGTGCCGTTCTTCAAATTCAGTTAAATTTTAAAAGATTGTAACTAAGATAGCTCATTGATTTATTTTAGGGTGGAGGTAATATTTGAAAAAAAACAATTTTCAGGTCGTGTTCTTAAAAAAGAAGAAGCGGTAAGCCGTTTCGAGGTTGATAGCAAAGCAACCTTTTTACCTTTCACTATTTTCAGATGCCCTTAACGAACTCAAATCAAAGAAGAAGAAAATGGGTAGGTGCGGGTACTCGTTCTCGTGACGTGTGGGGACCTCGAAACTGGACATCGATGGTTGGATCACCGCAAAGATACTTCAAAAGTTTTTGGAAACAAATAAAGTATATAACATAAGCACATTAGCACATGCGTAGCTTTTTTTTTCGACGAAAAAAGAATTATATTATATAATTGTTGGGTACATCAACACATTATAAGCACTCTGGATTACAAAATAGTATTCACGCTGTGAATAGCACAACTCAAAACCTAACCTGTTAGATGCTTTGCAGTATGCATGACCGCACAGGCAAACACTCGGTAAATGGCCTGAGAACAAATGCCCAACAAACAACGGCCAACATTCCTGTAGGCAGAATTGAGAAACTTCTTCTTTTCTAGTGTCTTTCTTCTTCTTCTTTCTGCCACCGAAGAGTAAGGAAGACTGATTTGAAAATTATTTTCTCTAGTCCTTCATCGTGGCCAAATATAATCACAACAAAACGGAGAAGAGACCGGAGAAAATTATTCCACGACGGCGACATCATCTCCACATTGATGCGCAGCTGATACAGGCTAGATAGACGCTCAAAGAATCGATACATGGGTGATGAGCGTAATGAACCTAACTTGGCTCCGGCCTTGGGTCTCTTGAGAAGTTGTATTTGACACGCCACTGCTGACAAGAACCACCACGGTCATCAACAGCAAGCATGCCTTGCAGAGTTCGGCAACTACCACCATGACCCAAGTGCGACTAGTCCAGCTGCAATGAAGGCTACTAGTTGTACTTCCCAAATCCTGTCCAGGTTCATCGTACACGAAGTTCGCATCATTAGCGGACGCGCGGCACATTTTTTCATCACGTATGTTACCGAACTAAGACCTCTTTTGAATATAGGATTTTTTTTCATTTTTTCTATGTTTTTTTTAAAACAAACTGATTTTCTGTGTTTGATGAGACTCTAAATTAATCTAGTCCTTGTTTACTTTCCTTTCAAATTTCAAATTTTTATACTCTCTCTGTCACATCAATCTTTAGACGTATGGAGCACTTAATGTAGGTAAAAGAAATAACTAATTACACAGTTTTGTTGTAAATCACTAGACGAATCTTTTGAGCCTAATTAATCTATGATTGAACACTAATTGTCAAATATAAACGAAAATACTACCGTAGCCAAATTCCAAATTATTTTATATCTAAACACCCCCTAATTTATCAATAGGTAGAGGAGACGGGATCATTCTTAACCAACAAACGAGTGCAATAAACTGGCTGATCATTTGTCCTTGCCTCGATCGAGCTGCTACGTATAGACATGCTCACATGCCCTCTCTGCACAAGTACAGAACAAGGCTGTGCAGCTATTCTTATACTCCCTCCCTATTAAATTTAGAAGTCGTTTAGGACAGCGATACAGTCTCTAAAACACAATTTTAACCTTTTATTTTTATAAAAAAATATTTAAGGAAAAGTGATATATGTATACTTTTATAAAAATATTTTTAAGACAAATCTATTCATATAATTTTTACATTTGCAAACTCAACAACTTAAAAGTTATTGATGATTTATATTCCTAACTTATCTAAAACGACTTCTAAATCCGTAGGGAGTATATATATATATATAAAAGGGCTGTGCAGCTACACTGGTCTCTTGAAGAATCTGCTCCATGAAAACTGTTGGAATCTCCACGCCGAGGAATTTCAGTGAAATTCAGCTCGGACATTCGTTACCGGACGCCAGGTTTCAGATGATTCAGACCCGGATCGTGTGAACTGCGTGGTGACTGTTGCGCTTCAGCTTCACACGTGGATCTCTCACCAAGACGAATCCGCTCTTGACCTTGCGCTCGCTAGACAAATCAAACTCCAACACAAGGAGGAGCATTTTTTTTTTGGGAAACACAAGGAGGAGCATTAAAGCACGGCGCCGAATAAATAGAATGGCATCCACAGGAAATCCCGGGGACGTCACCGGTGATGCAAGCACGGCCGTTCCGGGCTGTTCCTGGCCGGAACTGTTCCAAAGCTGTTTAAATTACTGAAGGAAACTTTGGCTGGGAATCTTTCCTAACCCCAACCGAACCGCGTACGAGGACGGACGGGACTGGAAGGAAGACCAGCAGAGCTGGCAAAGCTTGCGCGCACTTGCGCATTGAAAAGCCAAAAAAGAAGAAGGTTGACTTTTAAAAACAAATAAAATCAGGGCTAACAAAGAGCTGTCCGAAAGATAATCATAAAAAGAAGCTGCGCATACGCGCGTCAAAATTAACGAATTCAAAGTGATTCCCATTATTTATCTAGACACACGTATAAGTGCCTCTAATTTCACTAATTTTCATCTCACCCATTGGTTTTCTACCATTTTTTTTGAATTTCTACTAATTATTATTAGTTGTCTATCACATGTGCGATTCAATTTTACAAGAGATTAAAAATGGATAAACTATAGGGACTTCTGTGTAAAAACTGCTTGACAATTCGAATTAACTTGCTTGACAATTCGAACTGTACAAAGGTCCTGTTCTGCTGGTCAGGTTTCAGCTTATTTCGGCTTGTTTCAGCTTATTCTCTCTCACAAAATACTATTGAACCAGCCGAAACCAGCCGGCTTTTCTACCGGCCGAACCAGCCTAAAACTTAAACAGAAGGAGGCGAGGCGGAATCGGAGTCGCTCAAGGTCACAGCTCACAGGTGACTCACGATTCCAGCGACAGGAGGAGAGGGAAGCACCGGAAACGAAGCCGAGAGGAGCGAACCTTCCGATTCGTGTGCCCTCCGTATCAAGATCACAGGTGCGGATTTGTGCGCGAAACAACTACGTACTATTCCCGACCGACCAAATTTCCGGGTCTGAAGCCGGATTTCTTTCTGAATTGCGCTCGCGGCCTAGGGTTGTGTTTGAATCGCGGGCGTTGGGAACCCATCTATGGCGAGGAAGATGCTCGTCGACGGGGAGGTGGCGGACGCCGGGCAGTACGACTACGATCTCTTCGTCATCGGGGCGGGCAGCGGCGGCGTTCGCGGCTCTCGCTTCGCCGCCTCCTTCGGAGCTAAGGTTTGTTGGTTTTCCCCCCTCCTTCTTAGCCTGTCGATTTTCTATCCACTGCCTGATGCCTCCTCGCCGTGACATCCGAGCCCATCCACTGCCTCCCGCTCGCGGCTCCGCCGCTTCCATTCCCCATGCGGGACTCACCGGCTGCCACTTCCATGGTCGGCGGCTGGCACGCGTTGCCTGCTGCTGCCCTGGGAATATAGGATTACATCATTTTGATGGCTGCCGCCTATCGCTGACGGCTGATCCGACCCTGCGGTTAGCTGGGCGGTTGAATGATTGAATTCCGTGGCAGCATGTTTTCTGTGGATTTTATTATTTTATTATGTTTCAAACCGCGTGGAATTGGATGCAGTTCGTATGATGTCAACGCTTCAGAGTGAAGTGTTCCTCTGCTGGTGTTTGCAGGGACTGCTCTTTTCACATCTCGCCTGCAATAGGGATCGTATCATGTGTTTGCTGTCCTATTCGTGTCTGGGTCTGTTGCTTGTTGTTTTTGACTCGTTTTGAGATTTGTGGCAGGTTGCGATTTGTGAGCTCCCATTCCACCCCATCAGCTCAGAGTGGCTAGGAGGACATGGTGGGACGTAAGCATCTCCTAAATGTTTTCGTGCATTTCTTGTGCTTACTCAAAACATTCAGCTAATCTGCTAGGTATATTGCTCCATTCTAAATCTGCATGCTCATAATGATCATATTGTTGTCCTAGGTGTGTGATACGTGGTTGCGTACCCAAAAAGATACTTGTGTATGGTGCATCTTTCAGTGGAGAATTTGAGGTTAGACATTTTACTGTCTTATTATGGTACAACTAGTGTAGGTACCCAAAATGGTTCTGAAGCTGCTGACATGTAATCTAAGAACACACTTACTTTGATGGCAGATTGTAATTGAACTGTATTTTTGTTACAAATGCAGGATTCAAAGAATTTCGGGTGGGAGATTAATGGAGATATTAACTTCAATTGGAAAAAGCTGTTGGAAAATAAGGTCAGGTTTAATTCTCTACCATGACTATGAGCACATTGTCCACAACTGCTCACCCTGAAAGGAATATCATATTGCCCATGGTCCTATTTTTTTTTTCTCCTATTCAGACTAAAGAAATTGTTAGATTAAATGGAGTGTATCAGAGGATCCTTACCAATGCCGGTGTGACAATGATTGAAGGGGCAGGCAGTCTAGTTGATGCTCATACTGTTGAAGTTAGCCAGCCCGATGGTTCAAAGCAAAGGTATACAGCAAAGCACATTTTGATTGCGACTGGTAGCCGTGCTCAACGTGTCAACATACCTGGAAAGGTTTGCAAAATTCCTCACCTACCTTTTGTCACTAAGTTGCACAGTTTAATTGCACTGATAATTTGTTTGTTAGCTTATTCTTGCTGAAGATTGATGATTGTTGTTGGAGTATATGTAGGCCCATGAGGCTAAGGCCCATGTGGCCCATGTATGGAACTATATAGCTACCCTTCTAGGGTTAGCCAAGTAATGGAAAATCATTCCTCTAGCATGGTAATCAGAGCATAGGGTTTTTTTCTCTCTGCTTCCCAGCCGCCGCCCCTCTCCTGGAGGTGCCGCCGCCGGTCCAGCCACCATGGCCGGCGGCCCTCCCCCTCCCCCCTCCCTCTACTCCTTCTTCCCCTCTTCTTCCTCTCCTTCCTGGGCCCAAATCTTGGCCGGCGCCCCTGTGGTTTCCTCTCCAGGCCCGCAGCTTCCTCCCGCCGGCCACCCTCTGGCCGCTGGCCACCTCACACCCGCCGGCCAGCACCTGGCCGCCGGCCACCCTCTTCCCGCCGGCCAGCCCCTGGCCGCCGGCCACCACCCACCCGCCGGCCAGCCCCTGGCCGCCGGCCACCATCCCATCCCTCCTGGCGCCGCCCGCCCTTCTCTCCTCCCTGTTCCAGGCACCACCCGCCCCCCTCTGGCTGCTGACCGCGCCCTCCAGCGGTGCCCCCTCCCTTCCTCCCCTGAGGCTGCTGCTGCTGCTGCTAAGGGCACCGCAGCAGCCCATGCCTTGGCCACCTCCTCTGACCTAGGCACCGTGGGGGACGGCACCGAAGACGTCGCGCCTGCGGGGGTGGTCTAGCCCGAAGCTGTCCAGCCGCTCCTCCGTCCCACAGCTGACCCGGGGGACCCTGCTGGTGCCGGTGCCGGTGCCTCTGCTCCTTCTGTTGATCTTCTTCTTGGTGGCCCTCATCTTCTCCGCGCCCCGGGGACGGACTCCACTCTCGCTGCCGCCCTTGTGGCTGCCCGTGCTGCTGCGGCGGAAGGCCAGGCTCGTGTACGCGCGGCGGCTCTCGTGTGGGAGCGCGAGCGCAACGCGGCTGACGCTCTGGTTCGCCAGATCGCCGAGGCGGAGCAGCTTCTCGTTCCGCCCGCCTCCCGTGACATTGGTGCCACCTCCTCTGCCTCGCCGGGGCGTCCTATCTCCCACACCACCGTCATCTGGCATGACCCGGCTGATCCCCTCGTGGCCCAGCTCCACGACCAGGCCGGGGGGGGTCCAGAACATTCGACTTCTCGTCCCGGTCGTCCTCGAGCCGGAGTCTCCTTCCTACGCCCGTTGGCGGGATCTGGTGGTTCTCACCCTTCGCCGCTACGCCCTCGACGACCACGTCCTCCTCGACGCCCCGGTCACTGCCCAGACGTCGTCGTGGCTCCGACTCGACAGCATCGTCCTCTCCTGGATCCTGGGGACGATCTCCCTGGACCTCCACGACCTCGTCCGCACCTCCCCTGACGCGCGCCGGGCGTGGCTGGCCCTTGAGGGTCAGTTCCTGGGCAACGCTGAGGCCCGGGCTCTCCGCCTCGACGCGAGCTTCCGCACCTTCGTCCAGGGTGACCTCTCCGTCGGTGAGTTCTGCCGTCGGATGAAGGCCATGGCTGACTCGCTGGGGGATCTCGGGTGGCCCGTGGAGGATCGCATCTTGGTCCTCAACGTCCTCCGGGGGCTCAGCGACCGCTACACCCACCTCCGGACGTGGATCACCCGCCAGCGGCCCTTCCCCACCTTCCTGGAGGTCCGTGACGATCTTGTCATGGAGGAGCTTACGCAGGGCCTCCAGCCAGGTTCCACGGCTTCCCCGGGGGCCTCCTCGACGGCTCTCGCTGCTACTTCGCCGCGCACGTCTGCTCCACCGCCGTCGTCTCTTCTGGGTCCCCCTCCCTCCGGGCCGAGCGGAGGTGGGGGGGTCGTGGCGGCCGTCGTCGCCGCGGAGGGGGTCCCGGAGGGGGCCGGGATGCACCTCCACAGGCCCCGGCACCCGGTGGACCACAGGGGGGGCACCATGGCCCTCCTTCCAGCACCCGTGGTCTGGGCGCATCTCCATGTGGCCCTACCACGCCACCGGGACCGCCTCGCGTCCACCGATGGCCATGCTCACCGGCGCACCTCCCGCTGGTCCTCCACTCAGCGCCGTCCCTGCTCCGCCGCCTGCTGCTTGGGTTCCTCCCTTCGGACCTTCCGGGCCTCCACCGGGGGTCTCTGGATGGGACCAGGCGGCCCTGGCTCGCTCGTTCGGCACCATGAGCCTGACACCTCCGGTCGGACCCGAGTGGATCGCCGATTCAGGGGCCACCTACCACACCACTCCTGACCCCGGTATTCTTTCGTCGATTCACTCTCCCTCTTCCTCTCTTCCTTCGTCCATTATGGTCGCAAATGACTCTTGTATTCCAGTCTCATCTGTGGGTACCGCCGGTGCTCATGGCTCCTTTCGCCTTCCTGATGTTCTTGTTGCCCCCTCTATGGTTCATAACCTTCTTTCTATTCGTCGTTTTACAGCTGACAATTCTTGTTCTGTGGAATTTGACTCTTCTGGTCTTACTGTAAAGGATTTGGCTACCCGGCGTCCTCTGCTCCGATGTGACAGCACCGGGCCCCTTTACACCCTTCGCTTCCCGGCGGCGCATTCGTCTTCTTCACCGTCCCTTTTGTCAGCTGCCTTCGTCGCTTCTACTTCCTCTACTACTTGGCACCGGCGCCTCGGCCATCCTGGACGTGATGCCCTGATACAGCTCAGTCGTAGCTCTGGTCTTCCATGTACTCGAGCTCATGATGAGCAACTGTGTCATGCGTGCCAATTGGGCCGACATGTTCGTCTTCCTTTTTCTAGTTCTTCTTCTCATGCGGCCCGCATTTTTGATCTCGTACATTGCGACCTATGGACATCTCCTGTTATCAGTATTTCTGGTTATAAGTACTATCTTGTGGTTGTTGATGATTTTTCGCATTATTCATGGACTTTTCCTCTACGTGCGAAGTCTGATACATTTACCACGCTCCTTCACTTCTTTACTTGGGTGTCTACTCAGTTCGGTCTCACCATCAAGGCCGTCCAGTGTGACAATGGTCGCGAGTTTGATAACTCCACCTCCCGAGCTTTCTTCCTCTCTCACGGTGTTCAGTTGCGCCTGTCTTGCCCATACACCTCTTCGCAGAATGGCAAGGCAGAGCGGATGATTCGCACCACCAACGACACCGTGCGCACTCTTCTGTTTCAGGCCTCTCTTCCTGCTCGCTTCTGGGCTGAGGGCTTGCACACCTCCACCTACCTTCTTAACCGCCTTCCTTCTGCTGCCTGTCCCGCTCCCACACCTCACCACGCCCTTTTCGGTACCCCGGCTCGGTACGATCACCTCCGCGTGTTTGGGTGTGCTTGTTACCCCAACACTGCTGCCACCTCTTCTCACAAGCTGGACCCTCGCTCCACGCTCTGTGTCTTCCTTGGGTACTCCCCGGATCACAAGGGGTACCGATGCTTCGACCTTACCTCCCGACGTGTTCTCATCTCGCGCCATGTGGTGTTCGATGAGTCCGTCTTTCCTTTTTCCAGTACCTCTACACCTCCGGTCCCTGACCCACCCGCCTTGTTTCCCACTGACCCGGTGGTCCAGCCACCTTTTTCGTGGTCTCCTGCAGGTACCGCTTCGCCGCGCTCGGCGCCGGCCACCGGTCCCGGCTCCACTGCGAGTCCGGGCCCCTGCGGGTCCTCCGGCGCGGCCCCATCTTCTTCAGCTGGTGCAGACCCGGGGCCTTCGTCCCCCGCTTCTGCCCCGGGGGGGTCTGCCGGTTGCCGACGCCGGATCCCGTCTCGGCACCCGCACCGGCGCCTCCGTCGAGGTTCGCCGCGCCGGTACGGGTCTACCAGCGCAGGCCGCGGCCTCCGCCGCTCGTGGTCCCTTCTCCACCGGGGACACCGACACCACCGCCACTGTCTCCGCCGGTCCGTGGTACCCCGCCGGTCTACCACCCGCCGCTGCTTCACCGACACCCGCGGCATGTTCACCCGATGGTGACACGACACGCGGCTGGCACCTTGCCGCCTCGTGTCCTCGAGGCTTCGACCGACGACGCGGTGGTCTCTCCGGTACCCTCCTCCGTCCGCGACGCCCTGCTGGACCCTCACTGGCGCCGCGCGATGGAAGAGGAGTACGCCGCGCTACTCGCCAACCAGACGTGGGAGTTGGTGCCCCGGCCGCCGGGCGCCAATGTCGTCACCGGCAAGTGGATTTGGACTCACAAGCGCCGAGCGGACGGCTCTCTCGAGCGCTACAAGGCTCGATGGGTCCTCCGGGGTTTCACTCAGCGCCCTGGCGTCGACTACGATGAGACCTTCAGCCCGGTGGTCAAGCCGGCCACAGTCCGTACAGTGCTATCGCTGGCGCTTGCCTGGTCTTGGCCCGTCCACCAGCTGGATGTCAAGAACGCCTTCCTCCACGGCCTTCTTACCGAGACGGTGTACTGCAGTCAGCCGGCGGGGTTCGTCGACACCACCCGTCCTGACATGGTCTGCCGGCTCAACAGGTCCCTCTATGGCCTCAAGCAGGCACCTCAGGCGTGGAACCACCGGTTCGCTACTTTCTTGCTGACCCTGGGATTCGTGGAGGCCAAGTCTGATACGTCCCTGTTCGTCTACCACCATGGGGCCGACACTGCATACTTGTTGCTCTATGTTGATGACATTGTCCTCACCGCCTCCAGCGAGCCACTTCTCCGGCGGATCATTGCAGCTCTCCAGCAGGAGTTTGCGATGAAGGACTTGGGTGAGCTCCACCACTTCCTCGGTGTCACTGTTGAACACCGTCCCGCTGGGCTCCTTCTTCATCAGCGGCAGTACACTCGGGATATCCTGGAGCGGGCTGGGATGTCTGACTGCAAGCCCTGCTCTACTCCGGTCGACACTCAGGGCAAGCTGTCGGAGGCTGAGGGACCTCCGGTGGCCGACCCCACTGCGTACAGGAGTCTTGCCGGGGCCCTTCAGTACCTCACCTTCACCCGGCCGGACATCACCTATGCAGTTCAGCAGGTCTGCCTCCACATGCATGATCCCCGGGAGCCTCACCTCACGGCTCTCAAGCGTCTCCTCCGCTACCTCCGGGGCACACTCGACTACGGCCTCTTCCTACACCGGGCCTCCTCCACCGACCTCGTCGTCTACACCGACGCTGACTGGGCCGGGTGCCCGGATACTCGCCGCTCCACCTCCGGCTACGCCGTCTTCCTGGGCGGCAACCTGGTGTCTTGGTCGTCCAAGCGCCAGCCGGTGGTCTCCCGGTCCAGTGCTGAGGCGGAGTACCGCGCCGTGGCTAACGGCGTGGCGGAGGCCGCCTGGCTCCGGCAGCTGCTTGCTGAGTTGCACACTCCACCCTCCCGGAGCACACTGATCTACTGTGACAATGTCAGTGCGGTCTACCTCTCCACCAATCCCATTCAGCACCAGCGGACGAAGCATGTCGAGATCGACCTCCACTTTGTCCGTGATCGGGTGGCCATGGGCGAGGTGCGGGTCCTTCATGTTCCGACGACCTCCCAGTTCGCGGACATCTTCACCAAGGGCCTCCCGTCCTCGACCTTCGCCGAGTTTCGCTCCAGCCTCAACATCACCGGTGGCTAGTTGCGTCTGTGGGGGGGTTGTGTGTGTATTCTTTCTTGTTCAGCCTCGAACTCCGCTGCGACGGTAGTTCAGACTGCGGGGGGGTGTTGGAGTATATGTAGGCCCATGAGGCTAAGGCCAATGTGGCCCATGTATGGAACTATATAGCTACCCTTCTAGGGTTAGCCAAGTAATGGAAAATCATTCCTCTAGCAATTGTTGGAATTTTTAATAGTCTAAATTCGACACTTCATGTTTGAATATGGTCTTGCACCGTGTTCCTTTCTTGAACTGTTCTGAGGGAGCCAAACATTACTTTTTTATTCTAAGGAAGCATACATCTTTGTTATGATTTAGCCTCTTGTTCGTTTTCATTTTGTCCTTCATCCTTCTGGTGAAATATTGTTAAAAACTAGTGAAAATAATCTCTCTCTCTCTCTCTCTCTCTCTCTCTTTTCAGGAGCTGGCTATTACTTCAGATGAGGCTTTGAGCTTGGAGGAGCTTCCAAAGCGCGCTGTAATCCTTGGTGGCGGGTAGAGTGCTGTGTGCTACTTTAAACATACATTGTGCTGTTGCTCCAATTATCTGACATACCGTTGTCCATGTGCCCGGATAATGCAGATATATTGCTGTTGAATTTGCTTCTATCTGGAGGGGGATGGGTGCTGAAGTAGATCTGTTTTATCGAAGGGAGCTTCCTCTAAGGTTTGTAATTATTTTTTGGGAATCACTTCTCTTACTAATTCTTTAATGGCTAGCCCGGCTTCTTGTTTAAGTAATGCTCTTTTGTTCTTGCATTCTGGTTATCATCACGTTCTACTTTTGTTTGCATTTGGGTAATTTATTATCAATCCTGGTAGTGAATACAACTAGACTGGAAAACCTGTCCTCTGTCCATATTGTACATTGATGTATTTTTCAACAGCCATAATAATAGTGTCAATGTGAAATGTTAGCCTATTTCTGTGATTAATAGAAATAAAAAAGGCCAAAATGTTTTTTTTGTTGTTGTATCATGGATTCAGCTGTTGTGACATTGCAGAGAAGTTTGTGCCCCCTGGCTGAGTCTTTTTTAAAAAAAGAGAGCCCACAGTGAATAATATTTTAGTGCGCTCAGTGTCCATGCGCGTGTGTTTTTGTTTTTCATCTAGGAGTGCAAATTGTTTCTTGTTTTTGAAACCTGGACATATGTATCTGATAACACACCTGCCTAGCAGGCAATTATTCCCTCCATCCATCTTTGATCTGTGTATTATAATAAGTAAGCATTGAAGCGGAGCCGTATTCGCCAAGGTGCTATTCTGCACTCTCCTAGGTGTGTTTATGAGTTGGGCGGTGGGGTACTGCACACCTAGGGGCATAGGTCATAGGTGGTATCATAGGTGTCGCCTATGCGTCTGTGACGAAAGGTGGACGGACATGCCATCCCCGGTGTCTACCACAAGCAGATCTGCTCTGGCAGGGATGTGTGGGGGAGGCAGGGAGCCGGAGACGTCAAGCCAGCAGTGCAGGGGATGTTGGGTGGCAGCGGTGCGGGCGGGCGTGACCAGGTGGGGGGCAGGGGCAGGCGTCAGCAGAGGGCGCAGGCGGGGGTGACCAAGAAGGGGTACCATGAGAGAACGAGCCAGCGAAGGGAAAGCTGGCAGTGGGAAGCTTGGATAAGGTGGTGGTGTTCACATTTGGGATTTGGCTTTGCTTTGATGGCCCTTTCTCTCCAAAGCTTGGCCCACCAGGCCCTTTCTTTTAGAGTACATGTATGTATATGGCAACGCCTAGGCGGGGATCAGCGCCTAGAGAGTTTTTTCTTTTTTCTCGAAAACGCAGGAGAGTTGTGCTTCATTATATTAAGAAGAAAGAAAGGGGCTAGAGCCCTACAACACGCGCCACACACAACCCCACACAACTCAGAGATTACATTCGCGCCCAAAAATAGAAAGGGAAGCAACCAAAAAGACTAGAACTAAGCTAACCACTGAGAGGGGCTGTCAAAGAGGACAGACCCTTAGCTCCTGCTAGGCGCTCTTCTGCAGAAAGGGTAAGTGCACCACCAAGACTGGGGACAATACTATAAAAAACGCAACGGTTCCGATGGTTCCAAAGAGTCCATGCCTAGAGAGTGCCTAGTGGCTTTTTTAACCTTGCCAAGGAGTACATAATCTCCTCTGTAAACCATTATTACTCCACAGGAAACTAGCCACATTTTTGCTGGAGAAAACGTCGTGAGAGCCAATCAGGAGAGTTGGAACATTTGAATTCTGCATGGAAACCAATTCAGGGTTTAGGGTACAACGTTTTTTTTAATCTGCTTGCAAGCCGAAGCGTTGTGCAACTCCCACCTGAGACACAACTGGCTTCTGCTGTGGTAAAAAAAAAACTGCTGTTCCATATGCTATGCGTAGATCAAATTTGGTTCTACCTTTTTACGTATGCACAAATCAAGACGGATGGATGATTGTATGATACTTTCAAGTTTAGAAACAGGAAGCTTGTTGCTATGATTGATGTGGACAGGAAAGATGGGCACAACATTATTAACAAACTCACTTGCAGAGGTTTTGATGATGAGATGAGAGCTGTTGTTGCAAGCAACCTTGAGGGAAGGGGAATCAAATTGCATCCAGGGACAAATCTGTCTGAGGTGATCTTAACTCAAGCACTACAGTGCATTTTGATTTCTAAACGTCAGTTCTAAGTTGGATCAGTTTATTTTTACCAGTTGAGTAAAACGGCTGATGGCATAAAAGTTGTAACTGATAAAGGAGAAGAGCTCATTGCAGATGTTGTTCTATTTGCAACAGGTATTTGGGATATCTCCCTAGTTGAATTTTATCTTCTTTGTTGCATCAAAACATTTGCTTAGAGATCCAGTGTTGGACTGCATGGTCTTCCTTGGCATCTTTGTTCAGAGGAGTTGGATGTCTATTACAATACTTCTAATATTTAGTACCACAATAAGAAATTCGAAAGAAAATATTTGTAGCTAAATGTTTGAGATATAAAACTGGCAGTATGCTTATTTGCTTTCAGATTTTCGTGCAATACATGGAACCCAGTTTTTTTTAGTTTAATACTATATCCATGCCTTGTATTTAATTGGTTGCAGGGCGCACACCAAACTCCCAGAGACTGAACTTGCAAGCTGCAGGCGTTGAGGTTGACCAGATTGGCGCCATCAAGGTTACTTTTTCTATCTTCCCTAGCTGTTTCTTCTTTGCCCGTGGGGTATATTTACACCAGGAATTTACTTCTTATATTTCTTTTAAAGCCACGCATAAATCTGACTGAGATAGTATTGGGCAGTTGATTTTATCACTAACAAAAGTTTTGGATTATTTTAAGTAATTTAAATGTTTTTTTCAATGTTTGTCTGTTTAGGTTGACGAATATTCTCGTACATCTGCTCCTAGTGTATGGGCTGTGGGTGATGTAACAAACCGGATCAATCTAACACCTGTTGCATTGATGGAGGCAACTTGCTTTGCGGTAAGTGGTTGCAGTAAAAATCGGTTAAGTTCTTTGTCTCTAACTAGCAGTTTCTTACCTTTTCACATTTTCAACTGCAGAAAACTGTGTTTGGTGGCCAGCAAGTTAAGCCTGATTACGGAGATGTTCCTTGTGCTGTTTTCTCGTAAGTCACGCAATCTTAATCATTTGCAGTTGAATGGTGATGTTCACATCTTTGTAATCAAACCAAGTTGCATGGTTTGCATGCTTGCACTGTTGCACATATGCTTTGCAGTTTGCAGCACAATGATTGCAGTTTTAATCAAACCAAGTTGCATATTTTTTGTTTAATGGTTTTTTTTCAATGAAGCACCTGTGGTTTACTTGCCATCACAGGTATTTGCTTGTTTCTGCTTCTCTGTGTAGATTTTTGGTATTTGTTTTCTTCTTCTAAATCCATGTTGCTGAAATATTTATTAACAACTAATAATGTGTGAAAAATTGCTGGTGGTTTACTTGCTATCACAGGTGTTTACTTGTTTCTGTGTCTATAGATTTTTGGTATTCGTTTAACTCTTCCAAATCCTTGTTGCTGAAATATTAAATAGCAACTAATAACATGAGAAAAATTGCTAGCATAAATTTTCAGCTGTTTTGGGCGCTCTGAGTTGCACTTGTTTCATATCTAGGTGTAGTTGTTCTATGATGCGTCATGTTTTAGTTGGTGCAAATTTTTGGAGATGCGTTTTTCTTAAGAATTTATGCTTTGCTCCTTTATCATTGATCATCCTGCAATAACTTGAGACTATTATTGTTCCGTAGCATTCCACCACTATCTGTAGTGGGCCTCAGCGAACAACAGGCCTTGGAGGAAGCCAATGGCGATATTCTTGTTTTCACCTCATCATTCAACCCAATGAAGAACAGCATATCCAAGTAAGCATAGTAAATATCATGAAATTGCCTGTTAGATGTTCTTGTCTGCTCCATTTTGCAAGCTTACACCCTGCTAGCTCTTGACATATATGTCCTCTACCACATTCAAGATCCGAGTGTTCCCCTGTTTTCTTCAGTCATGCGCTCTAATTTGCAGTTTCTATCTCCTACAGAAGTTTGTAATTCAGTTTATGTTTTCAGGCGCCAGGAGAAGACTATCATGAAACTGGTAGTTGATGCTGAAACTGACAGAGTACTTGGTGCATCCATGTGTGGACCAGATGCACCTGAAATTATCCAGGTAAAGCATATGTACAATTCTCTGGTAATTTTTTCAGTATTTAGGTCCTCCCATTCTTCGTTGTTGTCTTACGACTGAGCTTTGGTATGATCCAGGGCATCGCTATTGCGCTTAAATGTGGAGCCACCAAAGCGAACTTCGACAGCACTGTATGTTTTGTTTAAAGAGGCCTCTTGAAGTAAAGCAGCTGTTAATATCTTGCACCTAATGGTGTATGGCTTTTCAGGTCGGAATCCACCCTTCTGCTGCTGAGGAGTTCGTGACCATGCGGACCGGGACAAGGCGCTTGAGCCCGACATCGAAGCCAAAGACGAACTTATAAGCAAGATTTGGTGTTTTAGGGAATGATATACGCTACACAAATATTCTGGTTTCATTTTGGTAATTTTACGTCATTGGAACTGTAACACTGTATATTGAAGGAATAGGATTTTTCCTTGACAGTCCACAAGATAATGAGATCGTGAAGTTTCATGATCTAAATAAAAGCTCAAGCTGAGGCCTGAGGATGTTTACAGTTGCATTGGTTCTCTGCATCTGTGGATTCTGCTAGCTTGGAACGCCCTTGGTGTTCGTTACTTAGTGGCCGTAACTGTTCAAGTAATGGTGATTGGCGAAGGCTTACAGGTCGAAGGCATTAACGTGTCGTACTCGTGGCACTGTGATTTGAGAAACCAGCACATACTCCAGTGAGGTTTTTCTCTAATTGAAATCAATTTAGCACAAGAGATCTGACCCCACGATTCCAGAAAAGTGCGGCTGCGTGCGTCTTAAATGTTGGAGTATATAGGTCTATGAGGCAAGGCCCATGTGACCCATGTATAGAAACTATATAGGTACCCTTCTAAGGTTAGCCTATGAAGGAACCAATTTTTCCAACATGATATCCAGCTAGGTTTCCTCCTCTCCCTCCCCTGCCCGCCGCCAGGTGCCTGGCGCCGCTGCCGCCGGCAGCCATGGCTGGCCAACCTCCTCCCCACTACTTCCTCTCCCTCCCACCCCTTCCCCACTCCAGCTGGCCGCAAGTTGCAGGCGCCGTCGCCTCCCAGCGCCGCCCTAGCGCCGCCGCCGCTGGTCCCGGCGCTCCCAGCACCAACGCGTGCGTGCGCGGCCCAGGCGCGGGGGTGAGCGCGGATGGCCCAGGCCTGGGCGCAGGCGCGGCTGCTGAGGCCCCGCCGGGCCTGTTCTTCACGCCCCCCATTGCCCCGAAGGCCGGCTACCCGCCTACCGGCTCCGGCTACCCCTACGGCTCCGGCGGGGGCTACGGCGCCCCGCCTCCGTACGGGCCCACGTCCACGCCCTCCACGCCGCCCTACGGCGAGAAGAAGTCGCCCGAGGAAGGCAGGCAAGACCGCGGCCCCCTACTACGGTGCTGCGCCGCCCCCTCCCAGCCCCCCTACGGCGGCGGCTACGGCGCGCCGCCACCCCAGCCGTACGGCGCACCGCCACCCCAGCAGTACGACGCCCCGCCCCCTCCACCGGCCGCGCCCCCGGGTTCTCTGGTGCAGCTCTCGCATCTGGCTTGGGCATGCCACCACCGGACGCCGCGATCATGGCAGCCCTGCCACGCATGCCTGGGGCTGGCGCGGGTGCTACCCTCTTCCCTACCGCCACTCCGCGTCCGTCCGCTACGCCGCCGTCGTTTCTTCTGGGTTCTCCCCCCGGGCCGAGCGGGGGTGGGGGGGCCGTGGCGGCCGCCGTCGTCGCGGACGAGGACGTGGTGGGGGTCCTGACTTCCACAACCCGTGGTTGGGGCACCTCTGTCCGTGGCCCTTCCAGGCTCCCGGTGGTGAGCCTCGCCCGCCGGCCACCGCCATGCTCGCTGCTGCTTCTCCAGGGTTTCACCCAGCAGCATTCCCGTGGGCTACACCTTCCAGCGCCTCGCTCGGGTCGGCCGGTTGGGACTCGGCGGCTTTGGCACACTCCTTCAGCACTATGGGCCCGACAACTCCTGTCGGCCCACAGTGGATCGCCGATTCGGGTGCCACCTACCACACCACTTCCGACCCCAGTATACTCTCTTCCGTTCACCCTCCTTCTTCCTCTCACCCTTCGTCCATCATGGTAGCAAATGGGTCATGCCTTCCTGTCACGTCCGTGGGTGCCACCGGCGCTCATGGCTCCTTTTGTCTTTCTGATGTTCTTATGGCACCTTCTATGGTTCACAACCTTCTTTCTATTCGTCAATTTACAGCTGACAATTCCTGTTCCATGGAGTTTGACTCTTCCGGTCTCACTGTCAAGGATTTGGCTTCCCGGCGTCCTCTGCTTCGGTGTGACAGCACGGGGCCCCTTTACACCCTTCGCTTCCCAGCATCTCCTTCGTCTTCTTCGTTGACCCATTTGTCAGCTGCTTTTGCCACCACTACTTCCTCCACCACTTGGCACCGGCGCCTCGGCCATCCTGGTCGTGATGCCCTGATGCAGCTCAGTCGTAGTTCTGACATTCGGTGTCCTCGGACTCACGATGAGCATTTGTGCCATGCGTGTCAGCTGGGCCGTCATGTCCGTCTCCCTTTTAATAGTTCTTCTTCCCAGGCGGCCCACATCTTTGATCTTGTACATTGCGACCTCTGGACATCTCCTGTCATCAGCATTTGTGGCTACAAGTTCTATCTTGTGGTGCTTGATGATTTCTCTCATTACTCCTGGACTTTTCCTCTACGTGCAAAGTCTGAAGCTTTCCCCGCCATTCTCCACTTCTTCGCTTGGGTGTCCACACAGTTCGGCCTCACCATCAAGGCCGTCCAGTGTGACAATGGTCGTGAGTTTGATAACTCTGCCTCCCGTGCCTTCTTTCTCTCTCACGGTGTCCAGTTGCGCATGTCTTGCCCGTACACCTCCTCCCAGAATGAGAAGGTTGAGCGCATGATTCGCACCACCACCGAGACCATGTGCACCCTCTTACTTCAGGCGTCACTCCCTATGCGCTTCTGGGCTGAGAGCTTGCACACCTCCACCTATCTCCTTAACCGCCTTCCTTCCGCTGTCTGCCTAGCTCCCACGCCACACCACGCTCTTTTCGGTACCCCTCCTCAGTATGACCACCTTCACGTCTTCGGGTGTGCGTGTTACCCTAACACCACAAGTACCGCTCCCCACAAGCTGGCACCTCATTCAACTCTCTGTGTCTTCCTCGGGTACTCCCTGGATCACAAGGGGTACCGGTGCTATGATCTTACCTCTCGTCGGGTCCTCATCTCTCGCCTTGTAGTGTTTGATGAGTCTGTCTTCCCCTTCCACGTCCCCCCGGATCTTGACCTCTTCTCCTTGTTTCCCACTGATGCGGTGGTCGAGCCACCTTTTCGGTTGTCTCCTACAGGTACTGCTCCACCGTGCCCTTCGTCGAGGCCGTGCCCTAGCTCGCCGCCCGCCAGTGACACCCCCTGCCCAGGCCTAGAGAGGTCACCTCACGGGCCAGCCCCCGTCACTACGCCTGACGCAGGTCCCAGGCCGTCGCCCCCGGCACCACTTGCGCGCTTCACCCAGCCGGCACTCGTCTACCGGCGTCGTGCACCTTACGAGTCGGCCCTCGTTACTACGCCTGATGCGGGGCCCGGGCCATCGACTTCGGCACCACCTGCGCACTTCGCCTAGCCGGTGCTCGTCTACCAGCGACGTGCACGACCGGAGCCGCCGCCTACGTCTCCACCGGTGGCCCCTTCTTCGCCGGGGTATCCTCTACCACCGACTCCTTCTTCTCCGCCGGCGACACCGACACCGCCGCCGAGGCCCCTGGATGCCCGTGTCGCGACGCCGGTGTACCGCCCCCGCTGCTTCACCGTCACTCGCGTCATGTTCACCCTATGGTGACGCGACACGCGGCTGGTACCCTGCCGTCCCGGGCTCTTGCAGCGATGCCCGGGGACTCGTAGATCTCTCCGGTACCCTCTTCCGTCCGCGAGGCCCTGCTGGATCCTCACTGGCACCGTGTAATGGAAGAGGAGTACGCGGCGCTCCTCGCCAAATAGACATGGGATTTGGTGCCTCATCCGCCGGGCTCCAACATCGTCACCGGCAAATGGATCTCTCTCGAGCGGTACAAGGCTCGCTGGGTTCTTCGGGGATTCACTCAGCGCCCCGGTGTCGACTATGACGAGACTTTCAGCCCCGTGGTGAAGCCGGCTACCGTCCGCACGGTGCTCTTGCTAGCCCTCACTCGCGGGTGGGCCGTGCATCAGCTGGACGTCAAGAATGCCTTCCTACATGGCATTCTCACTGAGATTGTCTATTGCAGCCAGCCGGCGGGGTTTGTTGACTCTTCACGTCCCGACATGGTGTGTCGGCTCAACAAGTCTCTCTACGGCCTCAAGCAGGCCCCCCGAGCGTGGAACCATCGGTTTGCTGCTTTCCTGCTGACACTGGGGTTTGTGGAGGCCAAGTCAGATACGTCTCTGTTTATCTATCACCATGGAACTGACACTACGTACCTGCTGCTCTATGTTGATGATATTGTCCTCACAGCCTCCAGTGAGTCACTTCTCCGCCGCATCATCACCGCTCTTCAGCAGGAGTTTGCTATGAAGGATTTGGGTGTGCTCCATCACTTCCTCGGGGTCACTGTTGAGCCTCATCCTGCCGGGTTACTTCTTCACCAGCGGCAGCCTCATCCTGCTGGGTTACTTCTTCACCAGCGGCAGTATACTCTTGATATCCTGGAGCGAGCTGGGATGACTGACTGCAACCCCTGCTCCACTCCGGTTGATACACAGGGCAAGTTGTCAGAGGAAGAGGGCAACCCAGTGACAGATCCCACTGCATATCGGAGTCTTGCCGGAGCACTGCAGTACCTCACCTTCACCCGGCCGGACATCACCTATGCAGTTCAGCAGATATGTCTCCATATGCATGATCCCCGAGAGCCACACCTCATTGCTCTCAAGCGGATCCTTCGCTACCTCCGCGGCACCGTCGACTTCGGTCTCCTCCTTCACCGGCGATCTTCCTCCACCGAGCTCGTCGTCTACACTGACGCGGACTGGGGCGGGTGTCCGGACACTCACCGCTCTACCTCCGGCTACGCTATCTTCCTGGGCGGCAACCTGGTGTCCTAGTCGTCCAAGCGCCAGCAGGTGGCCTCCCGCTCCAGTGCCGAGGCGGAGTACCGTGCTATCGCCAACGGCGTGGCTGAGGCTTCCTGGCTCCGGCAGCTTCTTGGCGAGTTCCATAGCCCTCTTCTCCGGAGCACGCTCGTCTACTGCGACAACGTCAGTGCGGTCTACCTCTCCACCAACCCCGTTCAGCACTAGCGGACCAAGCATGTGGAGATCCACCTACACTTTGTTCGTGATCGGGTCGCCATCGGCGAGGTGCGAGTACTTCACGTACCGACCACCTCCCAGTTCGCTGACATCTTCACCAAGGGCCTCCCGTCCTCGACCTTCACCGAGTTTCGCTCCAGCCTCAACATCACCGGTGGCTAGTTGCGTCTGTGGGGGGCTCCTGTGTGTGTACTTCTTTTCACGTTCAGTCTGTGACTCCACTACGCCGGTTGTTCAGACTGCGGGGGGTGTTGGAGTATATAGGCCCATGAGGCCAGGCCCATATGGCCCATGTATGGAAACTATGCAGCTACCCTTATAGGGTTAGCCCATGAATGAAGGAACCAGTTTTCCCAACATTAAATTGAGCTGAGGCCCATGAACACGAGCAGTGGCGCCAGTACTGTTTAGCTGAGCTGACACAGCTACAGTTGCGGGAGCTTGTGTTGTGTGTACCATTTGCTCTCTCTGGTCGGTAGTCGATAGTCACTGATGAGAAAGCTCAGCTGCAACTAATATCTGGTGTAGGTCAAATTGCCCGGTTATTATTATTGTATGGATCAATCTGTCTAGCTCGATGTGCGTGTATAAAGGTAAAGATGGAAACTTGGCTATGTCATGTGCAACTTGCAAGCGACTGTGATGCCAATGCCAGGTTCTCATCGTGTCCTCAGAGTAGACACTGGACAGACAGATGATGGA
This sequence comes from Saccharum hybrid cultivar R570, assembly GCA_038087645.1. NCBI lineage: Eukaryota > Viridiplantae > Streptophyta > Magnoliopsida > Poales > Poaceae > Saccharum > Saccharum hybrid cultivar. The sequence continues at coordinate 26,371,896 of JAQSUU010000198.1, forward strand.
GTTGAAAGTCCTGGGCAATTTATGGTCCGAGATTTCAGCACAAGAACTACGGGGCTCGCCGCGCCTCGTGGTGTTCACGTGGCGTGCGCAATCTTACTCCTAGTGATGATATTGACGAATTTTGAATGAATGATGAAGAGTCAACAATTGACAATGGCCTTGCTTTTGTAGTCCGTCTCTGCGGACAAGGGCTAGTTGGGTTTATGCATGTGGTCCGACTGGAGCGTAGTAGCAAAATTGGGCGTTTGTGCGATAGTAGTGTGTACGTGTGGACATGAAATGTTTCATCTGGTTCATGCATGTTCACTCTGGCCCTTACTCCCATCCACGCATAGAAGCGAAGCAGCAGAGCATCATCATGGGTAGGCGCCCGCCGAGGACGACGCCCATGCAGGCAGGGCACGCCACGCCAGCCCGGTGGCGTTCCGTCACGTCGCGCGCGCGCGGTTGTTTTCGATTGGTTTCTTTCAACTAACTAAAAGGAAATAGCCCCGGGCCCCGGTGGCCGGCCGGCGCCGGGGCTCGCGAGAAGCGGTGGTCCAGCAGGAACACGCAGGCCGCAGGCTGCATGCGTCCGTGCGGGGGGACTGGAGTACTGGACACAGGACACTGGAGCCGCGCATCCGTGGGTGGCGATGGCGTCAGTGCTGACTGCTGACCCTCGGATATGGGTATGGCTACGTGTGCAAATGGTGTAGATATTTTTGTTTAGAGGAGTTTAGATATTAGTATCTCAAATGGGATATAAATTGGTGTTCATATTTTATTCGACACTTATCCCAATATGAATTCGAGAAATGTTGGTGGTATCCGAACAAGAACCTATGTCCATGGCTAATAAGAGCAAGTAAAATAATTGGGTCAAATGCTGATGTGGATGAGAGAGAACTTGACTCTTATACAAGCAACAAGCAATGCACGGAAGCATGTGCAGTTGTGGGCTCATACATTAAGTGGATGTAAGGAAGATTAGGAAAGGTAATGTGAGATATTGATACTAAGTAATAAAAAAGTTTCTTATAAATAAATAAATTAGAGACACTATTGTATAGTTTGCCTCTCATAACTTGGTTAATAGCTAAGCACCTCTATTATTGAACTTGCTCTGAGGTGCCTGGACAGCAGCTAGTTAGGTGACAAGGCAACGTCCTCGCCATGCGATGTGATCAAATGAGAGCAGCAATGCAATCCAGCTACTCCTGTTAGAATTGGCCTAGCCCTGATTGCGTTGCTTGCCAATGGAAGCACGCACTGACGTACTCACGTACATATACACTGTGACTTGATTGGCCAGCGAGCGTGAGAGCGTGGAGACATGCTGCATCATGCATGCATGGCAACGGGACCCCTGCTGTCTGCTGACTGCTGAAGCGTACTCAGAGCTTTCGCTCGCTCTGGCTATTCCCGGTCCCGGCCCGCGCAGCCGCAGCGAAGCGCTGGCCTTACACTGCCGCCACCTCTTTCTTTTTTTTTTGTACGACGCCTCGACCAACCTGCATTGATGCATGCATGGAATGCATCCCGGGTGCTACAGTTGCTTCTGACGCTAACTAGCAGTCGTAGGTACTAACACGTACGTCTCCTCTCCTGCTCATCTATGGTCTGTCTATTCTTCTTCATAATAGTACCATGAGGACATCAATGCAGGCAGCTACAATTAAATTTGCCCAGAAATTTCACATTCAATCAAATTTTGGAAAAAAAAATGTACTCGGCTTCTCCATACTAGCCACGGAAATTTTGTTTTTCTAGCTCCACCTCTGTGTGCAACTAATCATATAGGCTTGGACCATTTCAGTTAGGTGTTCCAAGATCGACAAATGAAATTTTGTAGGACGTTCGATATGGTTTAGTTGTCACGTTTAAGGCTCTGTTTGGATTCCTCCGGTCTGTAATAATCTATCTTTTGGAAACTAGGTGGAATCCAAACAGACTAGTTTTTGTCTAATGCCTAATTTCTTATGACAGTTTTTTGTCAGATTCTTAAAAACCAAGAAACTATTTCATTAAAAAAACAAAAAGCTATGATACCTAGCTTTTGCTAGTTTCTCGTGACCCTGCAAGCAATAAATGAAGCTAGATTCTTAAAAACTAGGGCATCCAAACACCCTATAAGTTTTTGCTCAGAATCTAGATTTTAAAAATTAGAGACAAAAACTGATTTTTAAGAATCTAAAACTCATCCAAACAGGCCCAAATTAGATCCATAAAAACGGTTTTAGACACAACCTCTCTAACCGACAGGGCAGGCACATCTAGAAACCGCTTCCGTAAATAGTCAGGCAACCTTTTAAAAAAATGTCCATCTCCAAAAATGATTTATAGACCGCTCCCATAAATGATTATTTTAAGCAAAGTCGATTAACAGAGGCGACATCTTGGGATGTCCATCTCCAGAAATAATTGCATCTAAAACAATTCATAACTTTTCCATATGTACTTGGATAAAGAAAAATTTTATATCAAAATTATGCCTCTGGACACGATCTACACATTTTTGGTTGAGAAGTTTTTGCTTTTAAATTGTTTAGAGTCACAAAATATTATTTTAATTTTATGGATTTAGAAAATTTAAAATTTAAAATTTTCAAATAACCTTGAATGTTGACATAGTCTATACTAAAGTTGTAGTTCTCAATATATTATACAACTTTGTAGTTGAAAAGTTTTTGATTTAAAGTCGTTTAGAGCCCTAAATATGTATTTAATTTCATAGATTTTGAAATTCAAAATTTGGAATTTGTAAACGATCTTGAACGTACACATAGTTATGCCAAGTTGTAGTGGCTGACCTGATCTACATTTTTGTAATTGATAAATTTTTTATTTGAAGTAGTTTAGTGTCTTAAATATTTATTTTAAATTCACGTATTTTGATATTTAAATTTTTTTTTCCAAACAATCTCAGACGGAGACATGGCCGAAGGTGCCAAAGACATCGAGTTATGGGGCATAGAGCAACGCCATTAGGCAAAGGATATTTAGAGAGAAATGGAACATCGTCACTTGTCACGTAGAGAGAATGCTGTGCGGGGAGACCCCCTAGCAACTCCACCGGATTGAATATCCTATTTTCCTAAAATATCAATAGGAGATTGAGAAAAAAATTAAAGGGGAAAGGGGTTGTTTGCTGCACCGAATTGAGAAAAACTCCACCACTTTCCCATCTACTGGCACATAGGACCCACATGATAAGATTTTACCTCTTCTTCTCTCCTCGATCCCTAGGACTCCCAGAGCTCGCCCGACATGGGTGCAGCCATCCGGGTCAATGGGAAGCTCACCGACAAGCGGCCACCTAGCACGGATGCAGAGCAGAGCTTGTCAGCGCGGGGAGCAACATCGTTGCAACGTGAAGCTCACTCACGCATGGCAAACACAAAGCTCTAGTCCCTGCGCTTCACGACAACCGTTGCCACAAGAGTGAGTACCGAGCTGCGTTGGAGAAGAAGACGATGAGGTCAGGGCCGTGGCACCGAGAACATTGCTTCATGTCACAAATTAAGATAGCAAAGGCACGATGTTTTTGTTACGTTACCTCACCATGCATCACATTCCTTATCTCTGTATATATCACAACTCCAACTCAAAAGAACCTTAACTATTACGTACCTATCCTATATATATATATATATATATATATATATATATATATATATATATATATATATATATATATATATATATATATATATATATATATATATATATATATATATATAGATGGATGCATATATACGCATATCACAAGTCGATCATCAAGCAACGACGACCTTTTGCCACGCTGCCATCCGTTTCTTGTCACTTTCTTGTGGCATCATCATATCGTGCAACCTTACCGACATGGGGGGCTGCATCTAAATGCAAGCGTTTTTCTCCGCCGGACGCGGATGTCGTCGTCGTCGTCACCACTCACCATTGTTGTGTTTCATTCATGATGAAGAAGGAGAAGCTCGCAGCAGAGCACCGGTGGAGAAGTAAAAGTAGGTATTACTAGCTTGCTTGTTGCCAGGCGCCTGCCTTTTTTGTGACGACGGCGGCGTACACGTCCTGGTCCAGATGACCAGATCCATGTGTTCCTAGGCTCAGCTGTACCTCAAAATGTGTGACCTCTTTCTCTGATCGCCATTGCATTGCATGCACCGTACCAACGCAGAGCAGCAAAGCAACGTTAATGGTGGCTCCGATGTGTGCACGGCCTGTTTGTTTCAAACGTTGCTGTTGCCGGCAGAATGAAGCCAGGAGTAGCAGGGGTGGTGTTTAGGGCCGGTTTGGTTTAACTTGTTAAAGTTTAATTCCCATCATATTAATGTTTCTTCAAATGTATGGAGTACTAAATGTAGACTAATTGCACACATGTCGGCACAGATTAAGAGTAATTTTCGAGACGAATCTATTAAACCTAATTAGTCCAAGATTGAAAAAATTTTATCAAATAAGACGAAAGTGCTATAGTGTTTGTTAAACTTTAACTCCTCAAACCAAACACCCCCTTAATTTGTTTGATTCGGATGAGCGTGATATTTATGTTTCGGCAAGTAAATGTACAGTCCAGCACTAAAACGAAAACAAAAACTTTAGCACAAACGCAATACAAGAAGCAGTTGAGAAATCGTTCTCAAAGATGCATACACAGGATGAACACAGATGTAAGGAGGAAGCCACGGGAGTTTTCTTTATTATCTTATTGGTTCACTGTACAAAAGGAGACGGTAAGCCTCCTATTTATAGAGCTGGTCGGCAGGCAATGTTGCCCATTGGATTCTCCCACTAATCTTCCTCAAAGTGATTACATATAACGAGATTCACCCAAATCGAGGTAATCATATTTATCGAGATTCACCCACATCGAGGTAATCACATTTCACAACACTCTCCCTTGGGTGAATCATGTTGTAGATGCCTCGTCAAAAACTTCCCCCAAAAACCCACTGGGAAAAAAGTAGGAGAAAGAGTACATCACATGTGCAAGCTGTGTTGCGCCTGTTGCCTCGTTAAAAACCTCACGTGAGAAAACCCAGTGGGAAAAACTCACCGAGGGAAAAAAAAAGAGTACAACAGTTGATCTTCAGGATCCAGTCTTCAAGACTAATTTGTGATCTTCAGGATCACATTCATGGGCTATGATTAAGGGAGGTTTCTCCCCCTGAACCCTGCAACTCTCTAAGTTATCTCATGCCAATTCCATAGACACGTCTATGGAAGCTAGATGCTGGCAGAGACTTTGTGAATAAATCTGCTAGATTTTCACAGGACTTAGTTTGTAGGATATCTATTTCTCCGCCCTTCTGGAGCTCATGAGGATAAAAGAATTTTGGAGCAATATGCTTTGTGAGATTGCTCTTCACATAGCCCATATGCATTTGCGCAACACAAGCAGCGTTATCCTCGTAGATAACAGTGGGGGAACAGTCAAGACCCAAGCCACATGACTTCTGGATGTGGCCGATCATTCTTCTGAGCCAAACACATTCGCGTGTGGCCTCATAAAGTGCAATTTTTTCTGAGTGGTTGGTTGACGTGACAACCAAGGTTTGCTTCACAGATCGCCATGAGATGGCTGCACCACCACATAGAAATACGAAACCAGTCTGGGATCTGGCATTATGTGGGTTAGACATATAGCCAGCATCCATATACCCCACCATGGTTGGTACTTGGTTCTTCGGGAACCATAGACCAAAGTCTTGGGTACCTTATAGGTACCTGAGGATAGTTTTGACGCCAACCCAATGTCTTCTAGTTGGGGTAGCATTGTACCTTGCCAACAAATTTACTGCGAACGCAATATCAGGTCTCGTGCAGTTCGCTAGGTACATTAGTGCTCCAATGACACTCAAGTATGGAACTTCAGGTCCCAGTACTTTCTCATCATCACCCTTTGGTCTAAATGGGTCCTTATCCACTTCTAGGGATCGAACCACCATGGGGGTTCTAAGAGGGTGGCATTTGCCCATATTAAATTTCTCAAGTACCCTCTTTGTGTAAGTAGACTGGTGCACAAACACTCCTTCAGGGAGGTGCTCGAGTTGCAGGCTCAAGCAGAACTTGGTTTTACCCAAGTCTTTCATCTCAAATTCTTTCTTGAGGGAAGCCATTGCTTCCTCAATGTCCTCTATGGTGCCAATGATATTCAAATCATCAACATAGACCGAGATGATGCCGAAACCCTTCAGGGATTTCTTGATAAACACACAGTGACAATCATCATTGTTTGTGTAACCCCTCTTCAGGAGGAAGTTACTCAACCGGTTGAACCACATCCTTCCAGATTGTTTCAACCCATATAACGACCGTTGTAGGTGAACACTATACATGCTGCGGTTTGGATTCGGTCCAAGGATCTTGAGTCCTTCAGGGACTCTCATATAGATTTCCAAATCCAGTGACCCATACAAATATGCTGTCACAACATCCATCAACTGCATTCTCAAATTCAAGTTAGCTGCCATAGATATTAAGTATCGGAACATTATGCCACTCATGATTGGAGAGTAAGTTTCATCGTAATCGATGCCAGGTCTCTGCGTGAACCCTTGCGCCACTAGCCTCGCTTTATATCTCACCACTTGGCCATGTTCATTCCTCTTTCGGAGGAAGACCCATTTGCATCCTACAGGGATGACTTTCGGAGGTGTTAGGACTACAGGTTCAAAAACCTCTCTTTTATAAAGCGAGCGCAATTCTGCCTCAATTGATGCTTTCCATTTGTCCCAATCTGAGCGCTTCTGGCACTCTATCATGGACTTTCATTCTGGATCCGGATCCATTGAGTCAGCATTTTTGAGGCGAAATATATGTCGATAACAGTGGTCTTTCTATGATATGACTCTCCCGTCTCCACATAATTAGTGGCGATCTCCACATGATCGTTGTCCCGCTCATCGTGATTTCCCATAACGATTGAGCTAGGGCGTTCCGATCTTCCAATGCGATAATGTGTGCACGGTGCATTGGGATTTCCATCTTCATGATGGGGTCCTTCGGGGACCGTCTCAATTTCAAGTTGGGTTGCCTCTTTAGGGACATTCTCAACTTCAGGTTGAGCTTCTTCAACTGATTCCTTGAGTAATGCAAGTGGCTTAGATCCTCGTTTCTGCGGACGTCTCCACAGAACCTTGTCCTGAGCACCCAGAGGTCTCCCCCTCTTCCTAGGATTAGGGGAGACAGTAGAGTTGGTAACTATAACACCTTGGGTGTTAAGCATGCATTAAGCATTTTAAATCATGAGCATGAGCATCATCTTGCATTCATTATCACATGTAATGTAAGTATAACCTTGAATTGAAACATGGATGTTGCATGTGGTTGTTTAAATGCAGTGTTGCCCTAATTATGCTTACTAGGCTAATAAAACATGTTTGGTTATAACTGCAAACTACTTAGAAATGTGTAGCATAATTTTTGGAGCAAGTTTAGTATTCAAAATTTCCCCCAAATTTTGCTTTTAAACATATTCTAGAAAAATTGGGAATTTGATTTAAATTGGACTTTGAATCTACATTTCAAAATATGTTTGGAATCTCAAAATGTGCCCTAAAGCAAAGTTGTAGATAATTAAATTTTCAACAACTTCTATTTTGGGGTCAAATCTTGAAAATGCCATTTTCAACTTCAAAATTTTGAATTTGTGACTGTTAGAAAAAATTAGAAATTTAAAATAGAAATGAAAAGGCAGTTTTTGGTTAAGTGGGCCGCGCGCCTCGTTTCTCGACCCACGGTCGAAGCCGACCCGCTCCAACAGCGCGTTCGCCCGCGCGCCCGCGCGCGCCACGCCCGACCGGCGTTAGGCCACAGCCGCCGCGTGGCCGTCGGCATTTGGCGCCGGCCGACGAGTGGCGCCCCGACGGGTCCCACCGCCTCGCCCTCGCCTTAAGCACCCGCCGCGACCGCACTCCCTCCAACTCCATCTCCATTTCACTTCGCCCCTACTCCGCAGCAGCCGCGCACAGCAGCAGCAGCACGCTCCACCTCCGCCGTCGCGCGCCTCGCCGGAGTTGGAGATTCCCGCCGCTAGAGCTCGCCGCCAACTGCTACATCTTGCATAGGGCTCCGCCACGACTCCATCAATCCTGTGCTCGCCCTATCACGCCGTGGTAAGGTCCCCATCGGCGGGAATGGCTCACCGGAGTTGGTCGAGTTCACCGGCGGCGCACTGCTCTGTGAACTTCACCCCTCCATCCTCCTTCTCGCCCCCTTCTCACGTGCAAGAGCACCACACTCCCGCGGTGAAGCTCGCAGGCCACCCCACACACTCTATCTCGGTCGGAGTTGGCCGGCCGACGGCGAGCCGAGCCACCGCGCCGCCATGCACGCGGGCGAAGCTCGCCGCCATGCTTTTCCGCACCGCTTAGCCCACCTCTAGGTCCGCCTTGCCGTGGGGGAGCTGCTGGTAGTGACCACACCGCCGGCGAGCTCACCGGCGACGAGAGCCGAGTGGTCAGCGCCGCCCGTTGCCTGGGGTGTCTGGCCGGTGGGTCCAGTTTGACCCCCAGGCCCACCTGTCTGTCCCTCTGTAAGAGTCCAGGGTGAAGGAGCGGGGTGTGCGTAGCGTTTAGGGCCGGGTGGATTTTCGGGTTTAAAGAAAATGATTTCCAGAAAATGAAAAAGGGTTTCTAAAATTAATATCTTAAGAAATATGGCTCCAAAAATTGTGAAACAAATTTTGGTAGACTTCTTAGGGGTAGATATACAGTATAAAAATATTGCATGATGATTTTGTGGTACTTTTCTATGGAGATTTATTTAATCCTTGTATTTGTTGATATCTTAGAAAATGTGTAATAAATCATAGAAAGCTTAGAAAAATGTGGTTCCGTTTTGTTAATCTTCTCTAGGGATGTACTTTGGATGAAAGATATTGAGGTGTAGTTCACGTGCCTTTGATTGATGATTTTTGTTATTTTTGATAGAGAGCAAAAATTGTATAACAGATGCATATAATAATTTTTGTGCAGTGATTGTGTACTGTGTAGAACATAAAAAAATGTTAAATCTGTTGTTTGATACTTTTTATAATACAAAGTGTTTTCATGATCATTTTTATGCTATATCTTGTCATTTTTGTGTAGACTGTTTTACTGGTCCAAATCCCCTAAAAATTTTATGGTGTGCTACTTGGAGTAATACTATACTACTGTAATTTTTGTAGATTTTTATATGCACCAGAAATACTTGTTGCTGTTGTAACCCTAGATTAAATAGAAATAAAGTAATCTTGTTTACGTAGGTTTAGTTTCATAATGAAGCTTTGGTGTATCTTTGAAGTACCTAAATCCCTTGCTGTTAGTGCTTGACAAGTTAATGTGTTTGTGTTGATAAAGCATAGTAGCATTCATGTTAGGGGTATATGCTAGCTAGTGTAAAAGTAGACGGGAATTGTTAGCAGAGGTAAATACAGTAGATGACATGCATTAGTAATAATTGATCTTGGATGATGTGGACTACCTTGTAGAAAGGTTTTGTCTCTAGTCTTTACTATAAGTTTCAATGTGTTCATCTACATATCATGCCATCATGACCATCGCATACCATCGCATCCAATGCACGGTTTACATGTTTACTTATGCAAGTGCATCATACAGAATTGCAGGAGAAGTTGTCAGTAGCAATTCAGGAGGAGCAAACCGAGTCCGAACCACAAGAAGCTCAGGCACAAGAGGTGTCCGAGGTAGATGAGCAAGAAGAGGATCTACCTAAGTGTGTGGACCACCAACCTAGTTCCTTCGAACGAGGCAAAGCCCCGGAGCATTCTAAGTCTCCTATTTTATAAAAGAAATCCTTTATATATATGATTTTATTTATTGTGCATTAAGTATAGGAGTTGAGTGAAAACGTTGATGCATTATTACTATCCTTGCCTACCTTGTTATACTCTTACCCTGATAAGTTTAGGATCGTATAATTGCTTAGCCCTACTTAGACCGGTAGCGATCGGTGATTTCCGGTCACCTGAAATGATAGGTGGTTACTAGAATATTTTAGCTATGGAATGGTTGATATCCTAAAAATAATCATGTGTTGATGGATAATTGGAGACCGGACGGAAAAAGTTGGAAGCAACCAGACAGGGTTCTGGGGTACTAGTAGTTTTCCATCTGTGTCGATTAATGACCGATCGTTGCTCGTCCCTCTTGTCATGTTGAACGCATGCCTCACATTTAGTTGGCCGAATAAAGTACCTTTCGACCGCGAAGCCACTTTTCGGGCCGGGCTAAACTCGGATTGGCAGACTAGTGTCGAAGGGGGTAAGATGGGGAAGCGAAGAGTAAGCCCAAGGTACGTCCTAGCAGTCGGGCGGCCCCTGGGTAGTGCAGTCCATGATTGTTACCCCGCGACGTTTACCTAGAAAGTGTCATTGGTGATCTATAGCTCACTTGATCGGTGAGTGTGGTTTGTGTAAGGAATAAATATGCTAAATTCAAGTGGTAACAGGATGTTATTGCTTAATCAAGTTATTGCTATAGTCTAGATGCTTACCTAAATGGATAAGTTATAATAAACCTGAGGCAAATTACTTAAAATTGTTTAGTCATGATAGATTACGCTTTTCGCAAATGAGTCAGCTAGCCCATTAAAAGAAAGCCTTGCATACTCCTTGGTGTTACTTTTATTTTGGTTTAAGACGGGTAAGTCTAGCTGAGTACTTTCTCATACTCAGGGCGTTGTTCCCATTGTTGTTGCAGATGGTCAGATGTACTACGGCTATTGCGTCACTTGCCTATATCCGACGATGGGTGACAACTAGGACCAAGGGCAATGGTCAATCCGTATGTCTTACCTAATGCTTTTGTGGAAAGTGACTATCTTCTGGCACAATATTTGAATTAAGTGTGTGTGTTTTATGAAATTATTTGCTTCCGCTACTTTATTTTGAAATTGGTTTGTAATAACTTATGTTCTAAACTATGATATATTCAACTATCGTTCTGAACTTTATATAATATGTGACTGTGGCTGCTAAACTTGTACGATCTTGGTTTATATGTTGGTTGGTTTGAAATCCTTCGTGGTTTCACGGACTACCGGGTTATACGGGTTTAAGTTTGCTAAATCATCTGCTCCGGTGGTTGATTTTCTTACTTAATTTCATATAATTGGTCGGTTATGTTATAGTAACCTTCTGGGGTACCTGTACTCTCTCCGGTGCATTTACTACAGGTATATGCGACCTTGTCACTCTTTTGTGATCAGTGAAGGCATCCGACAGTCTATTTGCAAGATTTTACAAATGTATGATCCTCTGAACTTCCAGTTCAGACTCACTAGTGCGTGGGTCTAAGGATTTTATCCTAGTTGCATTCCATTCAATTTTTCGGCATTTTCCTGGATGCTTGTCTCCCCCTAATGCTGGAAAATAGTCTTCATCGAAGACACAATCAGCGTACCGAGCCGTATGAAGATCTCCAGTCATAGGCTCCAAATATTTGATTATGGACAGAGTCTCATAACCAACATATACCCCCAAATTCCGGTGGGGTCCCATTGATGTACAATGGGGTGGTGGTATTGGCACGTACACTGCGCAGCCAAATATACGCAGATGGGAAATACTTGGTTCTTTCCCACGCACCATCTGTAAGGGGGATGTGTCATGATATGCAGTTGGCCTGAGTTCGATTAGTGCTACAGCATGCAACACTGCATGGCCCCAACAGCTGGTTGGTAGCCTACAATTCTGCAGCAACGGCCTAGCAATCCACTTGATTCTTTTGATCAAGGATTCAGCTAGACCATTTTGCATGTGGACATGTGGTACTGAATGCTCTACCTTAATGCCCATGGCTAAGCAGTAATCATCAAAAGCTTTTGACCTGAACTCACCAGCATTATCCATCCGAATGGATTGAATGCGGTTATCAGGGAAACTTGCTTTTAGCCTGATTATTTGGGCGATAAGCTTGGAAAAAGCATGGTTTCTAGTGGACAACAGGTCCACATAGCTCCATCTGGTAGATGCATCAATCAGTACCATAAAGTATCTAAACGGGTCCGACAGGGGCTGAATAGGTCCACAAATGTCATAATGTATCCTTTGCAGGAATACAGGTGACTCATCCCTAATCTTCAGGAGGGATGGTCTAGTGATTAACTTCCCTTTTGCACACGCAGTGCAAACTGTTGACGGTCCTTAAGTACCAAATATAGTTATCAAATAAATAAAGAAAAGGATCTAAATGCAACCAACACCTAGACTTAGGGTTTTATCTGACAGAATTCCACGAGTTTTGGTGTTTGTCTGTTTCTGTAGGGGGTTATCAGAAAATACGGAGGAAAGGCCCACACGTCGGGTTTACATAGAGATAATAACGTGTTCATCGATTTTCTATCATCTAGAAGACTCCAGAAGCCACGAGATCGAACGGGAGGCCGAACGGGCCCGGAGGCAGGGCGCCCGCCCTGCTCCCTAGGGCGCCCGCCCTGGCCTGAGAGCCAATCAGGCTCCGTCTCGCGGATTATGCTCCACCGACCTAAGGGATCAAGGAAAACCGTGCGATTAATGTCGGTTTGATCCGACGGCCCACGTTCACTTGAGGGGGCTATATAAGCAGGACCCCTGGCCCCTGGAGGAGGCACTCCCTCATTCTCAATTCCTCAAACCCTAATCTCAGGAGGAGAGTCTCTGATCAAGCCCTAGAGCCACCACATCAACTAGATCTCTAGTATAGCATAGCTACATAGGATTAGAACTAGAAGGAGTCAATCTTCGATTGGTTTCCGGATCTGTCAAGAGGATTCTTGGTAATTCCTTTACTGTTCTTCATTGTTCATCTTTGTTCTTCAATATTATGAATACAACTTTGTTCTATTTCAATATATTGATTATGACTATGCTCTACTTGTTTATGTTTGCGATTATATTGTTCTTAGTTTATCGTAGTTATACGCTTGGCTTAGTTAGATTGGAATTATATACATGTTTAGGATCGTATAGCGTTTATCCATCGGATCCATGGGTAAATGATAAATATTGTGTAGGCGTGGTGCTTAGACCATATTTATCTGCGATTGCACCTTATATGCCGGATCGTGGGGTGGTCCGCGATGGTGACAGCTTCGTTGGTTCTTATATAGTCCCCCTCCCGTGTGTAAGGCAGGCAGAGCAACATTATTACGGGGGAGTGATTGCTATGTTTCTCATCTTCCTTGATAATATCACTATGCATGGGCGTAGTCCTTTCTCGCAATGATTGCCAAGTGTACTTGCACTGACTATGATATGCTAGACTTTATAGTTAAGAATAACTTAGAAAATATCCTTGTAGTTCGTCCTAATACCATGCTAATGACTTGCTAGAATATCTGTTGAGGTGCTTATCATTATTATATGTGGCTAGCTGATCAGATTAATTATCTTTGTCACCATTCATACTTTATCTATATTTTATGTGACACTTACCCCTGTATGCAAGAGATAGATGAATGCTCTCACTTATACATGCAATGATTGATACTCATTCCTATATTCCATTCCATAATCAACATTGATGTTAGTAATCCCTTCCCAGTGGTAAAAATATAAATAACGATACCTGGAATACTTCCTGGTTAAAATGCTACATCGGTATTAATCTGTGCGCTTGCAGATCTTATTTATTATTTATTTAGAAGAGCAGTTGCATATTTCAATACCGCGTCTCTCATGTCATGCTGGGGATGACAACTTGGCTTAAGTGGCATGAGGGATAGGTTCGGCATTTTTGGCGCCGTTATCAGAATTAGAAAACTAAGTCTACTTTTGGTAATGACGTTAAGAATGCCCAACACAAACAAAATCTTTAGGATTTGGAAAGTTTTTAGTTTCAACACTATGGCTAGCAAAGTTGTTGATGATTCTTCTCATCATACCCAACCCAGGATGACCCAAACGGTCATGCCATATTCTAAAAGACTCTATGTCTTTGAATATGGCCTTCATCACAACACATCCTTCAGTGGGTTTTATGTACGTGTAGTACAAACCCGATGGCGATGAAGGGAGCTTTTCCACCACTCGCTTTTGGTACCCGTCAAATTTAGTGATGAGCAGGTACTCGGTACCTTGCTCGATCTCGGTTTCAACATGGAAACCATTCGCACGGATATCTTTGAAGCTCAGAAGCATGCGCTTCGAGTCAGGATACAATAATGCATCCTTCACAAAGATCTGAGTACCCATAGAGAGAACCAGTGTAGCACTTCCAGTGCCCACAATATGAGCATTGCTTCCGGCAATGGTCATGATATTTCCAGTTTTCTTAGTCAAAGTGTGGAAATATTTGGTTTCCCTCAATATTGTATTTGTGGTGCCACTGTCTACCAGACAAATCTCCACTCCAGCCATTGGGCTCCCACAAAGCCTGTCAAAAATTATGAGGGTTTGGGGATTTAACATAAAGCATATATTATGAAAAGAAAGATCAACATTCATAAAATATTGCAATGAGTTCGGGTAATAACATATTACAAATGCTCTTCGGGAGCATGCATGGCCAAACTCTACTAGTGCGAACTCTACTAATACATGTGGACATTGCATTATGACTAACATGATATTTCAGGGATTACTGCAGATCCCCGAATATATCGACGTCATTCATAAGAAGGTCGTCCTCACTTTCGTCCATTTGGACATCCTCACCGTTTCCCTTTGTGTCAACAAACATGCCGCCACCTTTTTGAGCTTCGGGCTAAGTGGTGAAGTGGGACTCATGTTGACCTTTACCCTTGTTTTTGTTCTATTGGTAGAGGTCAACCAGGTGTTTGGGGGTGCGGCATTTGCGGGACCAATGTCCCTTTGCTCCGCATCTATAGCAATCACCTTGCTCTTCCCCACTATGTTCACCTCTTCCCTTCCTGTTTCGCCTTTACCTCTGGGTTTTCCTTTGCCTTTGAACAATGCACCTCTTTTCCCCATCCATTTTCCCTTTCCACGACCTTTCTTGCGGTTGCGGGAACTCTCAGCAACGTTGGCATGTGCTTCAGGCACAACCAAAGAGCCAGTAGGCCGGGCAGAATGATTGTTTATGAGAACTTTATTCTGTTGTTCTGCAACCAACAGTACTTCGATCAGCTCGAGTACTTGGAGTACTTTGAGTTTCTATACTGTTGTTGCAGTGTTATGTTGCCGGGATGGAAGGTAGAAAGAGTTTTCTCGATCATATCAGTGTCAGTGATCTTCTAGCCACATAGACACTGTTTGGACACAATCCTGTGTAAAGCGGAGTTGTACGCTGTCACAGATTTAAAGTCCTGGAAGCGTAGACTGATCCACTCTTGTTGCGCTCTGGGGAGCACAATAGACCGTTGCTGGTTGAAGCGGTCCTTCAGGGACTGCCATAAAACTAGTGGATCCTTCACAGTCATGTACTCAGACTTCAGGGTGTAAGTGGTGTCGCAAAAAGTGCAACGCATTCGCTTTATCAGGTGCGCTCATCATTGCCAGCTTCAGGCTAACAATAGTATGATCGAGTTTCATGCCATCGAGTCTGGTCTCGACGTCAGTGGCCCAGGTAAGGTAGTTGCTGCCATCCAGGGCAAACATGGCAAAATCCCTCTTCGCGATGTCCGACATGCCTGCACCATTAATATGCAGGATTAGCGAATGTCGGTTGTATGTAATCTTTAGGATTACGACTATGTGTGATCTTCAGGATCACATAGTCATGTATAATCTTGAGGACTATACATATTTTTCCCTAAGTATATTATGCATATAATCTTTAGGATTATATATGATTTATATTAAATAAATATAAACTTGCATAAAAATAAATCTGTAGGATTTAAATAAATGCAAGAAAGTAAATTACAGTAATTAAATAAAAATAATGTGTAATAATATAAAGTAATATAGTGGAACTTGGGGCCACAATTATTTTTCTCGGCTTCAGGCCATGCATGCGACTTCTAGTCGCTGATGTGCAGTCTATATGCAACTTGTGGTTGCAAATGCACAAACCAAAAATGACTTCCCGCATGCACATGGTTTGACCAGGCGCATCTCTATCCTTTCCCCCCTCTCTCTTTGCTGGCAGCGGCCGGCTAGGCTCGCCTGTTGGCCAGGGTGGGTGTCCACGCCCGCGGCGGCGGCCCGTCGGGCCTGCTCGTCCGCACCCATGGCGGTCAGGCGGCTCAGCTCTGCGCGCCCGTTGACTGCCGGGGTGGCTGCGGCGGCGGCCTATAAGGCCTGCTCGTAGCAATTAGGGGCGGCAGTGCGTCCGCATTCCTGGTGGGGCTTGCGGCTCCCACGCAGTGCGCGACGGTGGCCGTGTCTGCTGCCACTGCCAGCGGCGAAGTGGCCTCGCTCGCACGTCTTCAGGACGGCGGCCATCAGACCCATGGTGCGAGGATTCGCGACTGTGTCTCAGTGCTCAGCCAGCAGGTTCGTCTCTGACATTTGGACGGCAACGGCGTCACTGCCGCCCTCGTGTTGCCGAAACGCCGACGAGTGTTTATTTAGTTTACTACTTCAAACATCTGGTTGCTTTGGCTTAAAGCCATGCTTGACTACCGTGGTGTGTTGTGTGCATGGACATCCAGAGCTTGTTCATCGCATCCGTAGGCAGGAGAAACGATTTCTCACCTTCTTACCGTTAGCTCATGCTGATAACGTGCTGAGAAATCGTTGTCAAAGATGCATACACAGGAGAGAGTTTTCTTTATTATCTGATTAGTTCACTGTACAAAAGGAGACCTCCTATTTATAGAGCTGGTCGGCACGCAACGTTGCCCATTGAATTCTCCCACTAATCTTCCTCAAAGTGATTACATATATCGAGATTCACCCAAATCGAGGTAATCACATTTATCGAGATTCATCCACGTTGAGGTAATCACATTTCACAACAGAAGCTTGCTTTGTTACCGCTGTTTTGCCAATGACGATGATGAGCCTGTGTTTGGAACCGGTGTCCGTCCGCTATAATCGGATTCTTGGTCATTTGGTTGCTACAGTCGACTCTGGCGACCACACCCAAGGGAAAAAATTGGATGCAGCCTCTCTGCACCGTCGCCTCCGTGCAGACTCACTCAGGCACTAATCCCCGCGGTTTCCGTCTGGCTCCGTGCGGCCGTCGATCGCGGTACCAAACACACCCTTATATACTCGGCAAATTAATTACAGTACTGTTATATAGGAGTATATTTCACGACTTTCAGGAAAAGCAAGCTGTTTTTTTTTCCCTAGCTTTCTTTTGCTGTCTCTAAAACGTCAACTAAACATTATATTGACTGGAGGCAGGACATACGTCTCAGAAGCTCGTGTGTATGTGTTCCTGCAAAGGTTAAAAGCCGCATGCATATATGCTAGTAGTACTTGGTATACAAACCCACACTCATACAAATAATGTTCCCTGCCACACCACACCACACCACACTTTGTATCTTTTTTTTTTCATGCATGCCCTACTATTCAAAAAATTCCTTCTTATTTGCAGAGCATACATGTAAACGAATAGGTTTGCACTATACAGGCTCTAGAGCACACATGCATGCGACCCCTAAACATTTACAAGTATATACTTATACCAGACAGAAAAGAATTACAGTCAACATCGCCATTTGTATATATACGTACACTTGTCCATTTTATATAACCAAAAACAATCTTAGCTACGTACTGTACCTTTCCCTGTCTCGTTGCAAAGGTATTTATAATTGAGAAATTTTTAGTTTTAATTCTGAAAATTGATCGGATCAACGATAATTGGTGGCGTCAATTAATAATTAAATCATGGGATTAAAATATGAAGCCGCTCCCCTGGCCCTGGACGTCGTTGACCCAGCCAAACTTGTCCATGTAGGGGTTGACCAGTGTCTCCGGCGGGTACTCGTCGATGCAGTCCTCCCAGGCGCCGGCGTCGGCGAGGTCCCTGGTCACCTCCCAGTAGCAGCTGTTGCACTTGAAGCCGGAGCCGAAGGTGACCATGAGCACCCTGTCCCCGCGCTTGAGCCGCCGCTTCGCCTCCATGTAGGAGAGCACGTACCAGAGGCTGCTCGCCGACGTGTTCCCCCACCGGTGCAGCGTCATCCGCGCCGGCTCCACGTCGTGGGCGGTGAGGCCCAGGCTCTTCCTCACCGCCTCGATCACCGCCGTACCGCCGGGGTGGAGGCAGAAGTGGTCCACGCCGGTCTTGAAGTCGATCTTGGGGCTGCTGGCGCCGCCCTCCGCCTTGCTGTTGTTGCGGGGTGCCAGCAGGAGCTTGCGGAGGAGGAGGCGGGACGCGAAGCGCGCGAGCTCGCGGGCGGGGAGGATGCGCGGGGCCAGGCGCTGCAGGTTCTCGGTGAAGGCGCGCACGGCGGCCTTGGGCAGCGCCTTGCTGAGGCTGACGCCGAGGCGGCCGTCGGCGTCCTCGCGGTGCACGGCGGCGGCGTGCGCGTCGTCGTGCGCGCCGATGTTTGCGCGCACGAGGCAGCGCAGCTCCATCTTGGCGCGGGACCGGAACGCCGGGTCGTTGGTGAGCAGCGCCGCGGCGCCGCCGCAGCGGAAGAGGCAGTTGCCGAGCATCATGGACTTGTCGGTGCCGACGTACCAGTTGGGCGCGCACGACTCGGAGGTGACGACGAGCGCCATGGTGGTGCGCGGCCGCGTGAGCATCACGTTCCGGGCGAGGTCGACGGCGATGAGCCCCGCGCTGCAACCCATCCCGGAGAGGTTGTACGCCATCACGTCCTCCCTCATGCCGAAGCGGTGGACCAGCCTGGACACCAGGGAGGGAGCCGGGGAGAAGGAGCCCACGTTGAGGACGACCAGGTCGACGTCGCGCGCGCGGACGCCCGTCTTGGCGAGCACCCCCGCCACGGCGTCGGCGAAGAAGTCGTCCATCTCCTCCAGCGCGTCGTCGTGGGTCGGGGACTCTTCCCGGCCCTGCAGCACGTTGCGCGGGCAGTAGGTGTGCTCGCCGATGCCGGAGTTGACGATGACCTTGAGGAGGAAGCGGTACTCGGAGAGGCCCAGGCGCTTGTTGCGCTCGATGACGTCGCCGGCCATCTCGGTGGTGACCTTGCGGTCGTCGGAGGGCTTGTGGCACGCGTAGTCCAGCAGGTAGCAGCACGCGCGGCGGCGGCGCGACACGGCCTGCCACGCCAGGTACGCCACGGCGTGCGCCAGCAGCAGCACAGTGAGCAGGGCCAGCAGCTCCATGGCGGGGCCGGATGGAACGGCGCCGGTGGGTCGGTAGCTCACAATAAGTGACAGAGAGTCAGAGAGCACACACGCACTACTACGTACAGTGGCTATACTGGCAACAAGGTGGCTGGATCAGCTAGCTTGGCAGCAGGTGTGTGGCGTTATATAGAAGCTGGGACTGCGACAGCCAGTACGCGCCGTGGGTCGTAAGCTGCTTCTGCTTGCTATCGCGCTGTGTTCACTTCTCGTGCAAACCTAAAATATTTCCTATTTTAGTTATAACATCGAATCTTTGAACGTATATATGGAACATTAAATATAAGTAAAAAATAACTAATTATATAGTTTGTCTGTAAATGTTGAGACGAATCTTTTGAGCCTAGTTAATCTATGGTTAGACAAAATTTACTAAATAACAATAAAAAGTGCTACTGTAACTTTTCATCCACTTTTCTCCGACTGAACACACGGCCACACATGTACGCAAAAGAGCACCACATGGCTCTCAGTGTGAGGAGGTTAATACGATCGCCGTAGCCTCCAACGGCCAACCACTAGCTTGTTTTGCTTATCTCAGTCGTTAGGCAGGCGGCAGGACCATGGCCGTGATCATCATCTTCTCAGAGTCAGCTGCGCCTAACTGTCGCTTCAGAAAGCAGCGGCATGCTCACCAAGGCACCACTTTGATAATACATTATTATTCAAATACTACGTTAGAAGCACAATAAATTTATGGCATTTCGAATGTGTGAGAAGAGCAGGTCGAGATGTGCTATTTTGTCTACAGCCCGTTCGTTTCGCTGGTTTATTATGGCTGAAAGTACTGTTCGCTGGTTTGTTGTGAGAGAAAAACACTGCTGGATGGCTGCTGATTCCGCTGAATAGCTCAAACGAACAGGGTGCTAGATATAAGACGAGTGATTGTCGGGGTAAGTCGAGAAGCTTTCGGTTGAGTTTAATTTGTTTTGAGGTAGTTCCATTTGGTAGGGACCCAAATTCTTCTACGAACGTTTCAGAGCCAATTTCTCTTAAAAAAATATTTCTTTGCTGAATTAGAATCACTTCATGTTACCATTTAGCTAGCTCTCACTGGATTCTCAAAACTTAAACTAGAATTTTTTTTCGTATTTGTGTCCTGATTGTTCTTACTCTCTCAAGTCTTAAGGTTTTCTCTCTCATTTTTAGGAATTTTTATAGCCCCATCCTTAATGAATGTTCATCCTTGCTATTTGGTTGCAATTTTGCTAAACGTTTTTTAGGACAAATCACGCTAGGACATATTTGAACATCTTTAGGGTGATCCCTGCCAAGCACCTAGTGTTCGTGTTTTTTTCCTAAAAAATCATCTTTGTGTTTTTTTGGTCAAATTTGAGAAATTGACGGGGAGACCTTGATCTTTTTGGCAAGATCTTCTTGCCAAAGATTCACCTTGTTTTGGAGAACCTACAACTATGAAATTGTTGGATTTGAACCATATTTAATTGGATTTATAATGTTAGGGAACCTGGCCTAGGAGGATGTGACCTACAACAGAGGGAGAGAGAGGGTGTCTTGGGTCACCTATAATTTTTTAACCTAGGGCTCAAACTTGATTCTCAAGTATGAGCCTGTTTAGTTGCTGAAAAATTTTGGGTAAGTTTCTGTAGCACTTTTCGTTGTTTTTTGACAAAATTTATCAAATTATGGACTAATTAGGCTCAAAAGATTCGTTTCGACATTTACAGACAAACTGTGCAATTAATTATTTTTTTACCTACATTTAATACTCCATGCATGCGTCCAAAGATTCGATGTAACGGGTACTGCACAAACTTTTTTTTGGCTTGGGTGGCCAACTAAACAGGCTCTATATAAATAAAACAACCTATAACTAGTAATATGTGCACCTAGTGGGTCATCTGGTGTTTCTACTAACCCATCCACAGAGAGTTTTGCAACCCACGGTCAATCCTACTCCCTCTGTCTCAAAATAAATAATGTTTTAGTTTTATCCTAGGTCAAACTATTTTAAGTTTGACGACATTTATAGAAAATGACATCAATACATATGATACCAAATAGATAGAATATGAAAATATATTTCATGATAAATCTAATAATAATTTATTTGGTATTATAAACATTAGTACTTTTTGTATAAATTTAGTCAAACTTGAAATGATTTGAGAACAAACCTAAAATATCACTTATTTTGGAACAGACGGAGTATTATCTAACCTACACTACTCTAGGAAAGTTAGAAGGCAGTGAGCCTGTTCAAATCAGTTGTTTCGGCTGCAGCTGCAGCTGCACCCAGTGTAATATGTGTGTGCAGCTTTATTAGCAGCAGCTGTAGAAATAGATGTCGCTCTATCAGAAGTGAATAGTGTCAAACAAACTAAAGCATGGGTGTGGTAAGTGGAGATCAGGCAAGGAAAGGGAAAAACTCCCAAGCCAAGATGAAAATACTTATCCCAACTGTACCGGTGACGCAGTCACCCCAAGTCCATGTTTTTTTACGCAAAAGACCGTGGGGGAGTTCCCCACCGTGCCAAACTTTTTATAACACAAAACAAAGAAGTAAGATTACAAGACTGAGGGGTTTACCGAGAGCTAAAGAGGGTGGGGGGAGGAGAGGTGAAAGAAGAGAAAAAGTTGTACAAGGCTGGACAGGAGGCCTAAACAAAAGGTACAGGACTATCACAGAAAGAACAAGCAGTTACAAAGAGTCAAGCCAGAGGATAACAACATTTCTATCAGCATCCTTGATACGGTGGGACTGAAGGGCAGCCTCATCTTTGAAGTTTCGTAACCATCTACTGAAGGTAGCCTGGACACCATCAAAGACAAGCCGATTTCTAATTTTCCAGAGCTCCCAGGCAGCAATCAAGAAGATTTCCATAAAGAAGGGTATATCGGCCAAGTGCTTGGTACGCTCAATCCTTCTGTGGATCTCCACATCATTCACCCAATTGATCCCAATTCTATCCCAGCACATCTTGGCAAATGGGCAGTTGAAGAAAAGATGATCGATGGTCTCCTCAGAACCATCAACACATAGAACACATAAGCTATGGGGCTGCACGTTGAAATGCCTTCTCGCCAACATATTTTTGGTATTTAATCTGTCCAGCAGAATTAGCCATGCAAAAAACTTAACTCTGGGGGTAACTTTGGACTTCCATACCCATCTGAAAACCGCTGGGGTCTGAGCATTCGAGAAAGCCAATTTATAGAGTTTGGCAGTAGAAAACCTGCTAGTGCCCCAACAAAAGATTCTCTGGTCAATACCACCCGGGATGGTAAAGTCTTGAATCAGGACCCTAAGCTCTTCAAGCTCTGAGGCAGCCAGCTAGGAAATGGGGATATCAAATAGATCATCCATGCTTTTAGCTTCGTCAACCTCTTTAATAGACATATCAAGCTATTTAGCATAATGAGCTATATTAGGGAATAGCTCAGCCAAGCAAGTACCAGTCCAATTATCTGTCCAGAACAAAATTGAAGACCATCTCCTATCTGACAGGAGGTGATACCCCCATATAAATCCTTGAGCTTCATAACATTCCTCCACCAAAAAGAACCTACCAATCTATGAGCATGAGGAACTTTGTTCTCATAATATTTGAACCAGATTAGCTGTACCCAGGGGATGTTTTCTTTGGCATAAAATTTGTGCAACTGTTTCATAAGCAAGGCATCATTTTGGAGAGGAAGATTTTTTATGCCTAGGGCCCCCTTTTGTTTTGGCCTTTGAACAAGAGGCCAAGCAACAAGATTTCCACCCTTCTTTCTTTTAGAGTTTCCTCTCCACAAACATTGCTTTCTGATCCTATCTACTTCATCAGTGACCCCCTTTTGCAACTTTATAGAACACATTGCATGATTGACAGTTGGAGTGATCACAGAATTTATATATTCAACTCTACCAGAGTAAGACAGTAGAGTGGAGCAGGCAGACAACTTCCTTTCCACCCTATCCAACAAGGGTGCAAAATCTTCTATCTTTGGTTTGGTAGTCCCCAAGGGCAATCCAAGATATGTAAAAGGCAAGGAACCAATTTGACAACCGAAAGTCTCTGCTAGTACTTTCATCTTCTCTCTTGAGACATTTATAGGAAGCAACAGGGACTTACTAAAGTTTACTGCTAGCCCAGTTGAAGCAGCAAAAGAATTCAAGATTGCTTTAAGACAAAATAATTGCCTAGCATCAGCCTGCATTATCAGTAGGGTGTCATCTGTGTATTGTACAATGGGGAAATCTGACGATGGCTGGGGGATAGGCAGCTTCAGGATTCCTTTATCTTTGAGACCATTGATGATGTATTGAAGGATTTCAGCTGCCAACACAAACAAGAGGGGAGACAGAGGATCACCCTTCCTAACACCTCTTTTACAATTGAAGATTTTTCCTAGGACCCCATTCAGTAACACATCTGAGGTGCTTGATGAAAGAATGGCATGCACCCATCTAATCCATCTTGGGGGGAAGCCAAGAACAGAGAGCATCTCAATAATAGCAGAATGTTCAACAGTGTCAAATGCTTTAGCAAAATCTAATTTCACGATGACAATCTCTCTCTTGGACTGTTGACATTGGTGAATGAATTCAAAGCTCCAAGCAAGACAATCTTGGATTGTCCTCTGCCGAATAAAACCATACTGATCGATATGAGTGATCTTTAGAATGATCTTTTGAAGTCTCTGCTAGCAACTTGGTGAGCATTTTCACACAACAGTTTAATAATGAGATAGGTCTAAAATCAGAAGCAGTTACTGGGTTACTGACTTTGGGGACAAGCACAATATAAGAGCCATTGATGGGAGCAAGATTGACCCTGTTGTCAAAAAAAATCAGAAAAGAGCCTAAAGATATCACTCTTAATGATGTGCCAACATTTTTTAATGAAAACTCCATTGAACCCATCTGGGCCAGGGGCCTTATCAGAAGGCATGTTTTTTATAATATCCTCAATTTCAGACACCAGGAATGGAGAGACAAGGCATTCCAAATTTACATCATTGGGGGTAGGAACTAATGAACCAAGGTCAAATTCCATGAATACATTATCAGAGTGACCCATTCTGTTCTTGAAAGAGCCCCACACGTGATTGGCCTTATCCTCATGGTGAATTAGGGAAATCCCATGCTCATCCTGAATTTGAGCAATCAGATTTCTTCTATAAGAGATCGTGGCCATTGAATGAAAATATTTGGTACACTCATCCCCATGCTGAATTCTGTTGATTGTGTTTCTTTGCTTCCAGTACATGTTGTGTTGTTTCAAAAGAGTGTCGAGTTGCCTTTTAATTATTTTCCTCATATTCCACTCAGTGTTGAAGAGGGCCCTAAACTCTTCAATGGTGTCCAGATATAAGATAACCTTGTTGCAATTCTCAATCTGCAATTTGATGTTAGATATACCCCTGCTCCACTGCTTCAAATCATACCTAAGCTTCTTAAACTTGGCCGACAGGACAGATACAATGTTATTCACGTTTCCCCCAATCTGATTCCAAGAGTGTTGAACTGTGCTAAGAAAGGTTCTGTGATAGACCCAATAGTTCTCAAACTGAAAAATTCTGGACTTAGGAATTCTAGTCTCGATCGAGACCCTACAAGGAACATGATCAGACGTAGGTCTAGCAAGGGGGGTGACCATGGTGCTGGGGAAGTCCAGAGTCCAATTGACTGACGTAAAGAACCAATCCAACTGTTCGAGCAGGGGATTTTCTTGCATATTGCTCCAAGTAAAGGCTCTACCTTTAAGGGGAAGTTCAACCAAACCAAGGTGATCAATAGCTTCATTAAAAATTTGAGTATCCTGGAAGTTGCCCCCACTTTTATTTCTGTTTTCAAGAGATCTATAGAAGTTAAAATCTCCCATTAGAATCCAATTAATATCATCCAGAATATCCAGATTAAGAAACCAAGAAACAAATGCCGAGCGTGCAGGTTCCAGGCAGGGGCCATAAACTGTAGTGAGGTTCTAGACAGTGGAATCCATCCTCGAAGAAAAACAAACAGAAATAGCAAATGACTGGATCTCAATGATAGAACCATCAAACATACTACCATTCCAACCAACCAGGATGCCACCTGAGGCACCATGGGAGGGAGAATAAACAAATTTGTCAAACCTTTTGGGAGAACAATTCTTGATGATAGATAGATCAAAACACTCCTTTGTTTCTTGAAAACAAAAGATTTCACAGTTGCTTTCATCTATTTTGTTTCTAATAGCAGGCCACTTTTCCATTGCATTAATACCACACACGTTCCAACAGAGGATGTTCCATGATCTATTCATTGATTAAACGATGGAAGGTAGGTCTAGCAAGATGCCCTTCACAGAAGGACATACACATCACGTTCGACTTCATCGAGTACAAAACAAAGTTCATAGTACCACCGGACAACCTAATCAGCTGGGACATAAAGTAAAAGATACTAATATAGGATAGAGAAGTAACTTTGGCAACACAGCCAAACCACCAGCAAAAGACTATGGCGACTTCCATCATCATTCCTGATTTTCTTCGTGCCCTTGCATGAGAGCATCTTCTGAGAGCTCCGAAGGAGCAACTCCACACTTGGTCGCCCACTCCTGGATCACATCGAGAGGGACAGGATCTGCAGCTTCTTCAGCAGTCTTGGGGAGGTTGTCAAGGTTGAAGGCAGACATCCCCCTCTTCCTTCTTTTAGATGCAGGTTCTCTGATTTTGACCACCTAGGCTCCATCAACCACATCCGGGTTAAGGCGCGAGCTCCTTCGAACCAGAGTATCAACCAATGGTGTCCTAGACCCCGGCCTGCAAGAGACCACCACAGGGAGAGAAACCGGCCCAACAGCAGGCCTTCTAGAAGTCACAGTATTTTGACCCACAAGCCCATCACCAAACAAAAAAGCCCAGAGCCTAATCAGAATGGAGCCCATGACCGGTTGAACCGGGAAGATGGCTCTCTGAATGTCTTCTTTCCATTCAGTCACAGGAGGTGCCAGGTTGATCACAGGCAGATTGCTAACTGGCAACATCTGACAAGCTTGGAGAACAAACAATGGAACAATCACAATCTGCTGCCCAGAAGATGTCACTACACCTGAATCATCAGAAGAGCCCTCATCACTCTGAATTGCAGCTAAGATATCCCCCTGCTGAATTGCAGCCAGAATTTTGTCCACGTCAAGATAAGCAACAGGCCCAGTGCCTCTAAGATAGTTAGCAGTGATGCCAGACTGATCAAAAGTGATAGTATCCTGTGGCTGGTCAGGGTGTTGGGGAACCCAATCCTCCACGATGTTCAAATCCATCTGATCACCATTCTCCAGGGCCTGATCTTCACCAACAGCAACATTCTGATCATTGGGATTGATGTCCATGTTCACATCCTGCATCTGCTGCACGTTGATACCCACATCACCAAGCACTTGTGCTGCACCACCAACATTGTCATGCATCCAATTCTGAAACATGTTAGGATAGCCAGCAATAGGAGCACCATGAATTGGGTGCGGATTGCCATCACCAGGGATAGGATCCTCATCAACAGGCATCGCGTCTGGCAAAAGCCCCCCAAGAATGTAAGTTGGCACCGTCTAGGACCGACCATTGCCACCCAACGTGGTACCCTGAGAAATCACCAAGCTGCGCGAAACCCGCTCCGGGGCTAGCACCAAACAGCGTACCAGGGTTCTGCTCTTGTTAGGCCCCTGGTGCCAGTGCAATCTTCTACCAAACGGAGCAACAGCAGCATCAACAAACTCCTCACGCTGATAATCTAATGGAAATGCAAGGAACATGATCCAACATTCTCTGGTATACGAGCATGCTCTAAGATTGCCAGCTTCATCATGTTTGACCACACGCAGGACATAAACTCCATCAAAATCAAAAGGGCTGATATCAATCATACTCTGTCTCTGAACAGTAGACCCGAACTCAAGCAATCCCAGTCCAAGCGGCGAGAGAAAGGAGGACAAGATCCTAACCAGGAAGTGCTCCTGAAGAAAGTTGACGATGTCCGTCAAGGCCAACCGGGCGTGCAGCGGATGCGGCGGAGGCTCCATCGAGACGATCGCGTATTCCTCGTGCATGCGCGGTGGCTCTCCGCCCAGAGCAAGCCTCGCTCTCGCCGAACGAAGCCAACCATCCTCCACATGCGCACCGAAGGGGAGGAATGGAGCCGGATCGCATGTGAAGTTAGCCATGATTACTTGGGCACTCGAGTGAGATACCTCTGCCTCAATCACGGAGGGAGAGTTTTCATCTCCGCCGGCGAGCTGGGGTTCGCTTTGTTGGGAGGGCAGAATAGAAAGGGACTGAGAAGCCGAGGAACCTGGCGTTTGCGTGCCTCGAGGAGGAGTAGAGGCGTCCCCCAATAAAACCGGCTGTTGATTATTATTGGGCCCCCAGATAGGAAATTTGGGCTTCCACTTCAACCTTGGATTGGATTTAGTAACACAAGGCTCGAGGGGTTTGAGTTTCCATTGCCAGCTCCTCGTGGCATAAGATAAACATTGTCTGGCCCTATGTCCATAATTAAAGCACAATAAACACCTGATCGGCAAGCGACAATTCCGAAAAGAGTGGCCCCTTCGTAGGCACCTTGAGCACTGAACCGAATTAAGGGATATCATCCCGTTATCATCCAAATAAATGGGAATATCGTTAACAGTACCAACGGGAGATGAGCCTGATTTCAAACTATTAACAGAGCAACTTTTTTTCAATGCTGGCTTAGGAAACAACACCCTGCACGGCGGCTGCTGCTCAGCCGATTGAACAGAACTTAGCTCCGGACTGGAGGATGAACTGACATGAACATGAGGAGCGCTGCCAACGGTGAATGAGCCCAAAGAAACTTCCAAGGGATCAACAGTAACAGTGAAAGATCCGAACGAAAGCACCTGTGCTCTGGGGATGGCATGAGCAGTCTCTTTTGCAGGGACCCCATCACGACATGCGGTGCAAACCGCACACGTTTACCATCTGGGATCTTAGACTTAGCAGCCCTCAATTGGCTTTTTGAAAGAACAGTATTCCATTTCTTAGCCTCCTCAGCCTCCCACAATCTCTTTTCACGCTCCCAGTGAGGAGCACCATTGCTCCACAGGTGAAAATAAACATCAAAAGAAATCCTGATGACTCTACGCAGAGCGTAAACGAAAAACCCCACAGCTTTGCAGGAAACCGAAAAGCGAAAATGATTATGGCTCATCTCCACGACATGAAAGAAAGGAGCATGACCACCCAAACAAGATTGGAGCACGAGAGCAACACTCTCTTCCGTGAGCCGGAACAGAAATCTACGGAAAGTAGCCAGCAAGAAAAACGAGCCACGAGAGCTAGGAGATTCATGGTGCACCTGAACTCCAAAACGCCGTCGAACATCATGCTCGAACTCTCTGCCAATGGAGAAGTCCATCTTCTCTGCCAAACTTGACGGTGCGCCCATCCTTGCCAACACGAGCAGTGACCAGGGAAGCACCACTCAGCACCCACGGGCGCCATCAGCAGCGAAGAGGAGGACGGTGGAGGGGGCGGCGGTGAGGAGGGAGGTGACGGGGAGGGAGAGGGACATTTTTTTTCTCAGAGCATAGGTGAACTGTCAATATTGATACTCCCCCCCCCCCCCCCCCCAAGTCCATGTTGGTACTCGAATCCACTCTAGTAAGCTTTTTCCCACACCTATGAGTCCTACATTTTTTTTATCCGTGGACCAAGGTGAAGGGGGGCTCAGTAGGAAGAGGGTTCCATCTATTAATCTTTTTGGATAGTTATTGAATAATACTTCGTTTTTTGTTCAAATTTGCAAAGCTCGATCTAGATTTTAAAAAATCCATTACAATTACCATAATTGTTCCACCAGAAAGTGGATCGTTAACTGCACCTTGGTGCGTAGAAAACAAGATCCCTAGCTACGCCACTTGGCCTGATGGAACGGACGGGCTAGTGGTAGCCGTGCCGTGTCCCATGCATGCTTGCATCACGGTGGCCATGAATACAACGCGGGGTGGTGCGGGCGGCCGAGCTGCACGCACACACGCTCTCCGTGATCGAAAGTAGAAGAACAAGATGAGGCCGGGGACCAAAGGATCTCCTGGATCAAGCCGGTCTATACTGCTTTACACTGTTTTTGTATTGTACCCGCCTCTTTTGTGATTCATTTTAGCTTTTATTACGGGGATCACGATCTATCGGCCGAGCGGCCGATCACGTACTGGATCGGGGATCCACCGTACTTTTTTTGGTATTTATACAACGCACTATCAGTTTAATGTTACAAGTTAAATTTATTTTTGAGACGAAGGGAGTGTAATATATAAGTAATTGAGAGGATATATAAAAATATCAATTTTGATTAGTCACGTAGAAGTTAATTTTATTTTGGGATGAAGAGAGTATAAGTGATTGAGAGGATATGTAAAATTAGCAATTTTGATTAGTCGTGGACCCCAAATTTATACACAGGAAATATCTATAATGTTTGCATGATATATAGCTCGATAGCTCGAGCTGATAGCTCGAGCCGACAGGATTCTTTGCAAGCCGCCATCAGTCTGCGAAGGCAGGGCTGCAAGTGGTGGAACACAACATCGTGCCTATGATTCTAGATTTGCCAACAGCGGAGCAACAACATTGTAGAGAGCAGCTTTGGAGGGACGTCATCTGGTCTTGGCATTTCTCAGAGGCGGGCAACATGGGGTAGCAGGTCCACTTGCCACCTGAAGCGGCTCCAAAATGAGCGAGCAACAGTGCAGTGGAAGATGAGGTGATCATAGCTTTCTGACGACTCACCACAGAGTTCTCCGTGCGGGATCCAAGATCACCAGCACCATCTCCCTCCATTTTCTCCATGCAACCTGATCCTTCCTGGTGGCTCCTATTTGCTTTGCCATATCGGCTCCTCCCAAGTCATCCCACCTACTCTTGCTCTGGCGCTTCTTGAGCCCAACCTGCTCGCGAGGATGACAAGGCGTAGCGCGAGGAGCGTTGATTGTGGCATGGCGAATCGCAAGGAGAGGCGAAGACGTGACAGATTGGTTCGGCCGCGAGACGTCGTGTCGCCACCATGGACTTTGTGGTCTTGTGGGAATGGGGATGCAGGTCATGGCAGCAGACCACGCGAGAAGAAGACCGACCTAAAAAAAGAAAAGATATACTACGGGTATATATGATAGATGAGGCCAGGAAGGACAGTTGCTAAAACATAGGATGGACACATCGTCTTAGCCAAATAGAGCCATATATAATGGTTCCATCTTAAAAGTGAGGGACAAAAATATTTCATCCTACTGCTTTGTCTCTGAATTAAACACGAATTCGTGTGTGCACAACAAAAAATTTTTTTTAAGGACAGTTCAGAACGTGATCTCAACCACATACGTACAGCACTACGACTGTGCGCTACTGCTTACGAGTACTCTCTCCGTCCCAAAAAAAGTGTCGTTTTAGAATTTCAGACATCTTATTTGACCATCCGTCTTATTCAAAAAAAATTTATAAATATTATTTATTTTGTTATGACTTATTTTATCATTAGAGATCCTTTAATAATGATTTATTTATTTTATAATTTGCATAAAATTTTTAAATAAGACGAACGGTCAAACACGATGTCTAAAAATAAAAAACGTCACTCTTTTACGGACGGAGGGAGTACTTACTACGACTGTTGACGTTCGTACGAGAGAGAGATCAGATTCGCCAAATAATTGCTGTGTGGTACAAACGTACGTACTGGGCCGGGCTAGCTAGCTCCTAGCTAACCCACAAAATGCATGTGCGCAGTAGATATATTTAGCAGCACTTAGGTCCTTATCTGACATAGATGAAACCCTAGCTCGGCAGCAATAATGTAATGCACTCTGGATCCATGGCCGACCCTTAGCCAATTTGCTAGATTTCGCTGGCTCGTGAGATGGAATAATGGCCGAATTTTAAGGCGCGTCCTTCTGGAGAGAGAGAACGTGAGTAATATGAAACTCCATATAGCGCGTAGGATCCGCGCTCTCGCAGCCATCCTGATTACTGTTTCGGTACCGTCCCTCCAGTCCCAAGTGCCCACGTGTTCTGCTCTCTGGTTCGTGTCACCGGTTGCGACGGCCGTAGCCGGTGCCCCAATTCCTGCGCTCCCACTGCCTCCCGGTTTCTACCTCCAGTTACCGGTTGGACCAGAGGCGTCTGCGTTGCTCAGGTCCACGTACCATACGCTTTGCACCTGGAACTCGTGCGTGTGTACCCCTCCTTTTCCTCATCGCTGATTTATGGGCCTAAGTTTGCTTTGGCCCAGCACCTGTGATTCGGAGTGTTGCGGCCTCGGAGCCGTCGTCGCCACGCTCGGTGGCGCGCTTCTCCAGGCACCGCGCCGCGGCCTCGGCGCTCGCGCTGCCCGTGCCTCGCCGCATCCGCCGCCTGCGATTTAAGTCCTCCGTCTGCCTTTCTCGCTGATCTTTTCTTCTCCGCGCTGCTGCGTGGAAAGGGGCCGCACCATTGCCGCTCTGGTTGCTGGAAGCTGGATACGTCCGTGCCTCCCTCGCTTCCATGGATTGGTCCCGTCCTCTTTTGGATTCGCCTATGCCTGCGCTCTTTTTGATCTCATGTGTTGTGTAGCTGTGCCAATCTGCGGATTTTTTTGGCCAACGCAGGTTCGGGCTGTCCATCCTTCTCGCCTCCCCGGGGAGCTGCCTCCGTCCAGCCGTTGCTCCGGTCCCCCGGTCCCCAGACGGCCGCGCCCTTACCCTGCGCGCTTGCTCGACAGATCCACAGGACCCCACCTGCCGACCTGTCCGATTACACGGATGTGAAGAACGCCGTGGAGCCGTGGAGGGCAGGGAGTGCAGAGGACCATACACGACATCAGCGGATGTCTGTGTGGCCGGCATGCCAGTACTTGTGCCTATGCAAAGCATTTGCTTCCGTCCCGTAGGTGAGGTCCTTGGTTGGATTGCTTCTCCTGGTTCTACTGTTCAATAAGTGCGACCTCCCGTTCCTCTGCAACAAGGTGACACTTCTTATCTACTATGCTATTATAGCCTTATCATCATGCCAAACATGGTCTTAGGTATCCAGATTTGCCAATAATTTTGGTCCACTTTCTCTCCCTTTCGTACCGAATGAATTAATTGCACGTGCCTAAGTTTCAGATGATTTATTAATTAGATTACTGGTGGTCGCACCAATCATGTAGTTACTTAAGTTTTCTTAAGAATTTCCATCAAGAATTTCCAAATTTATGCATGCATGATAGATGCCATTTAGGTTTTCCACATCGCTTCATTTTAATGCTTTGTCCCAGTTTTTTTATGCCTGAAAAATCTTTTGGATGCCCCGTGTTAGCCATCATGATAATTCTGGTTCAACAATGTCGCTAATAGGAATAATTTTGTCTATGTTTCAGCTTTGTTGTTATCATAGTCAGAGTCACTATCAACATGTCCTGTCCAAACCTTATTGGAATGGCTTAATGTTTCCTGACCGCCTATATGTAATGTTTCTTACCTCCATTTGATCATGAGCGGTGAATGGGTTTATTTTCTTGGTGTTCTGCACTTCTGTTCTTGAATCATAATTTCTCTACCCTCATGCTCTCATTTCTTTGTCAACATTTGGTTCTGGTTGGAAAAGAAATGGCCACTGTTGATTGTGCTGATTAAATTGGTTGGGTGGCCAGGAGATTTGGTTCCGCACTCCAGTATGCACTGCCTGAGCATGTTGTAGCTGTTGGTGACATCAAGCTCAGCCACCCTCACACATGCGCCTTATTTTTGGGGTGGTCCCTGGGGTGCCCGTGAACATCTGCAGGTTAGATTCACACAAATACTTTGTTTCTTATAGCTACAAACAAATCCTTTTTCAGGATAGCATGATCTTCCTTGTGTTGCAGTCCTTGCACTTCTCATGGTATGCCGTTTTGGAACCCTTCCCTCCTTAAATATGTTTCAGGCATCACAAAA
Organism: Saccharum hybrid cultivar R570; assembly: GCA_038087645.1. Classification (NCBI taxonomy): domain Eukaryota; kingdom Viridiplantae; phylum Streptophyta; class Magnoliopsida; order Poales; family Poaceae; genus Saccharum; species Saccharum hybrid cultivar. The sequence continues at coordinate 26,404,941 of JAQSUU010000198.1, forward strand.
TTTGCAGCTTTGGACATCTTTCAGCATCTATTGTTTGAATCACGGTTTCACATAGCTACTACTCCTATAGTTTGCATGCATGTACAATCTTTACTCCATAGGCATAAAGAAACCTATGCCAATAGGGTTTCTCTCTCATTGTTAAGCCAAATGGAATTTGTTTGATGCTTCCCAGGTTCTTGCTTACAGTGCCATCATGTGTTAAGGTTCACCGTGGCATTGCAACTTTAAAAGTTGTATATTGTAACCATGTAATCTCTAGGTTAGTACCATATGTGCATTCTTATTTTGAGTAAATATATTATGGTTAATGTTCTTGTTTTTAGTGCATCTTAGTCTTATTAGCACATTCCATTTCTCAATTAGTCCACTGTATGTATAGAGTATTGGATTTTAGGAGAATAAGGTCAAATAGTGCATGGTGTTACTTTATTTGTTTTATTCCACTGTATGTTTTTACTATGAGTCCATTGTCCGCTGACAATTGTGGAAATTTGGGGCTTGCAGAAGAAGTTGAAACTAATGTCCTGTGATTCTACTCAGTGCTGCCTTCACCTGCTCTGTGCTCTGGCTCATATATTGTTGTTTCCCCTCTGACTGTCCTTTTGGCAAGTTCCCTCTGTCTGCAGAAGATTGTAGTTCACATGTTACAGGTACTCCAATAGAGACTAACTGTTATTTGTTATCTATTTGTGGTCCTAATTTTTCTGTAACATTTTCTGAAACCAACAAGTTAAGAATGGATCGTAGAATTGGGAAGTAAATATATCAAGAATCCAGTACCATGTACTTGCTCCTTGTGCTTAGATTCTTGGGTAAAAGGGAGGCTGCTCAACATCTTTTCATTGTTTCGCATCTTACTGTTTCATTCAAAATTTTCCTTTTCTTATTTTACATCTCACTGCATGCAGTTCACTTCACGGACCAGATAGCCCCATATATGGTCTCCTACTCTCAGGTAGAACAACAAGTGATACGCCTTTCCACGAGATGAGTGAGTATTCATGTTACTGTCTTACAAAGCATGTGCTCCTTTCGTTTCCAAAAAATTAATGCTAAAAACTGTTGTCATCTTCATTTGGTTATTTGAAGCAAAAGCCTCGAGGATTTTGACAAACATAGCCAATCTACCGATGGATTGTTTGGGAAGTAGTCACAAATACGACATTCTTTTTTTTTCAATAATGAGAGTTTCATACCTTGACACAGTTGTATTTTTGATAATGAGTGTGGGTGATTTGAATCACCCTTGTGAATTTATATTTACAGTATGTCCATCATAGTTTAGCTGAGTGCATTTGCATCTTTTTCATGTGGCACTAAAAATTATTTTATTTAACAAGTTAGCCATATTGATGTAGCTTGACTTCAGTTCATTGAAATCAGGTTACCAGCCCATATGTGTGTTCTTCCATAAATCATGTTAGTATTGAATTAAACTACTTGCGGGAATGACACCAAACTTTAATACCTGAAGTTCATGTCTGCAATATAAGATAGTTTTTGCTTTCTACCTGACGATTGATGTTGAAATTATTGCCAACAAGTTTAAGAAACTCATCCCAAACTTTGGTTGTCCAAGAAATGTTTCAGTGTTTTCAAGTCTTATTCTGAAGTGTAGCTTAATATGCAGCTGGAAAACCAAGATCGCATGGGGAGAACACTAAGAAAGCACAAAGGTCGCCCAATAGTCATGGATCAATTCTTACTGCACTAATTACGAGACAGGGTGACAACATTCGGCTGGTGTTTCCCTTCCATCCACCCAATATGTCAGATTAGTACTTTTCTGTACATGTATGGAAATTTCCTATGTCAAAGTGAAATGATCATACATGGCATCCATATAAAACCTCACTTATCATAATGTTTACAGTTATGCTCTCTTCCTGTACAAGCCTGTACATTTTTGTTGCGATGTCTCACCTAACTAATGTACATTTGAGTGACTACATTGTACGTAACTCTATTGTACATATGTAAACTAATAAATACGTGTGAACGCTTGCAATCTATTTCATGCTACTGAATACATTGCCATTTCTATAAAGAACAAACATGCAGACGATTATGTGTTACCACTACAGGCGCGGCGAAGCGCGCCTACCTACCTAGTGGTCTACGTACGCGACACAAAAGCTGCACTACGCCCGTACGGCGCTGGAGCTGCTGCTCATCGACCTGACCTCTTGCTTGCATGCATTATTGGTCATCTCAAACAAGACGACAAGTCAATCGCTCGATCATTGCGTCCATCGCTTTTTTTTTCCTGCGTGTGAGCCAGTAATCACTTAACCTTGTGCGTTTAATTATTATTATATAATATATATATATATATAGCTTAATTTCTCCATACTATATGTCCTTGACCTAGCTAGCTCGTTAATTCGCAAGCATGTTTGGCTTCAAGATTCGGAGTCCACAGTGCACACTGCTTTTGACCGTCCACGCGTGCAACAGGTGTAAACATGCATGCGAGCATTGATATGGTCATCAGACGTCACTAAGACAGGTTTTTGACTATCGTACGTTAGTGATATTTGGTAGTTGCAGAAAACAACAGAATTAGTGTATCCTGATGCATGATGTTTTGGAAATTTTTTTGGAGGCAAATAGTAATCTAGCTCGACATACAAGGACTTCAAATGTTCAATCAAGATATGTAAAAAAGGAAACTAATGAGGGACATTAATTGTAGAAAAAAGATTATAGACTGTTCTAAACGAACTCTCTTTATGTGTGTGGAGAAAGTACTATTATACTCCCTCCGTTTCAAATTATAAGACGTTTTGGCTTTTCTAGATTCATTGATTTTGCTATGCACCTAGGTATATGTAATGTCGAGATACATAGTAAAAGCTATGAATCTAAAGATATCAAAACGTCTTATAATTTGAAACGGAGAAAGTATTATCTCTCTAATATATCGGTACACTAACACGGTCTTTTATATGATAGATATACTCTGACTCAAGAAACATATATTACCTTAAAACTAGTGTTTTCATAACAATTTCTAGCAAGGTTAACAGTATGTTGTCAATTTTATATATATAGGTGAAATATATCAACTAGGACAAACCTAGCCCTTGTTTAGATGACATCAAAATTCCAAGTTTTTTCATTCTCTCTCCATCACATCAATTTTTAACCGCTTGCATGGAGTATTAAATGTACACTACCACAAAACGGAAATTTCTTGGCGGCCAAAATCAGACCGCCAAGGAAATTAATTTCCTTGGGGGTTGGAGCAAACTGCCAAGGAAGTATGTATCCTTGGTGGTTCCGCTCGGCCACCAAGGAAATATGCAACTTTTCTTGGCTGTTGTTGTGAACCGCCAAGGAAAACGTCATTTCCTTGAGTGCTATTGCAAACCGCCAAGGAAATCATCTTTTTAAAAATCAATATTTTTTATGAATTTGTCAAATGATCTCGGATGAAGAAATGACCTAAACCAAAGTTGTAGTACTCGAAAAGATCTAAAATTTTCTAGTTTAAACTTTTTAAATTTGAATTCATTTTGTGTGTCAAATATGCATTACAAAATTCACTAAATTAAATACAAAAGCAATGCATCAGCTATTCAATCAAGAATGATTTCATGGTGTAGTGGTAACGAAGTAACAATGTGAAGGGTGAGGTTGTGAATTCGAAACTCAGTAGTTGTAGGGATTTGAGATTTTTGACCTTATTTTCACATATTTTCTTGGCGGTTGACATATTTCCTTGGCGGTTAGTCACCTCCAAGAAAAATGAATTTCCTTGACTGCTGACTCATTTCCTTGGCTACGTAGTATGTCTATGTTTTCCTTGGCGGGTTAGCAGTCAAGGAAACCATGCTTGGGGGCTAGCCGCCAAGAAAACTCTATTTTCCTGGCTAGCCAAACTTGGCGGTTCATGCTTGACGGTGCACCGCCAAGAAAAATTTCCTTGACGGTTTTCCTATATTCCTTGGCGGTTTTTGGCCGCCAAGAAATTTCCGTTTTGTGGTAGTGGTAGGTAAAAAAATAACTAATTACACAGTTTAGTTGTAAATCACGAGATGAATCTTTTGAGCCTAGTTGGTCCACGATTGGACAATATTTGTCAAATAAGACGAAAGTGGTACTATTCATCGGGTTGAAATTTTTTCCCAATCTAAACAAGGGCCTAGACGGAGCTAGCCATATTTCCGTCCGGTCCTCCATTCCTTTCCTTTTATACATCTAATTAGGATTTTGAAAAATCTCTAGAAGTGTACTTTGATCATAACTCACTCTTATATTAGCTAAAAATGTATTCCAAATTTAGTGATTTACCTATTTTCTAAATAAAAATATTTCAAAAATAATTGAACTACAACAACCTCGGTTAAAAATTGTAAGATGGGCCCACTCAACATCATCAAACCTAAAAAAATAATTTATCTTCTTCCTCTTCTTTCTCTCGCATACCTGGATCCTAGGCGTTCCCGCGCCCACCTGGATCTCATACGAAGAGGCCAATTGGTGAGCAAGGTTGCTTATCCAAAGGGAAAATTTTTTCCCTGCAGCGCGTATGTATAATCAGCATCCACTGCATATGCAGCATCTATGTGCGACGCGTGGACACCAAACAAATCGGACGCTCGCGTGCTGCTTGCCTCGCTGCGTAGGAGCCAAGGCCCGTAGGACTGGTGAAGCCGAGAGATGAAGCCAAGCCGAGCGTGCGTGGTAAAGGAGGAGGCGGCTTTGCGGATGTTTTTTTTTGGTCTAAAATACCCATATTTTGGCGATTTAGTTCTTCTCTTGGAGTTACACGCTCTTACAATATAATATATAGGAGTATCATCGTTTCAAGTTTAGTATGTATCTATGGGATTTGCTAAAATTCATGTGCCTGAATTTTAGTTTCCTTTCAAATGACGGTTATTGCACATATTTTATACTAAAATTGCAGATTTCGTTCATTGCAATTTCTATTGGCGAAATTTGTAATTTTCGATACCAAGAGTAAAAACCCATTAGACAAAACCACAAACCAAACAAAATCAATTATTTCTATAGGTAGACAAGGATAAAAATTTAATATGTTAGGACACAAAGACAAATAACAAAACACAAAAGTATAAATTTACTTGTACTAGGTGGTGATACAAGAGTGTTGCTTGAAATCATCTTAAAATTCAGGCACCTGAAACATATAAAAAGTGTGTATCTATATATTATATTAACCTTGCATATAATTTGAGTAATGATTATATTCATCAAAACCTAGAAAGTTTGACTTTTCCTTAATCTTAATAGTACACCCCATAAAGTACCTCCCCAAATACTACTACTAGTATATACTCCCTCCATGTTGGTAAAAGAAGTTGTTTTGGACGAGGTTTGAGTCCAACATTGAGAATATAAATCATGAATAACTTTTAAGTTGTTGAGTTTGGAAATGTGAAAATAATATGAATAGATTTGTCTTGAAATATACTTTCATAAAAGTATACATATATCACTTTTGAATAAATATTTTTATAGAAAAATGAAGTCAAAGTTATGCTTTGGAGACCGTGTCATTGTCTAAAACGACTTCTTTTACCAACATGGAGGGAGTATTACTGTACGTTAGCTATTGGTGCATTAAGTATATACTATAGTTAACGCTTGTTAAATACAGTAAGAGTACTTGGTACACTATCTAGTCTTAAATTGTCATCGGTTTCCCAACAAAAAGGCCAATTGTAAGACACCTGATCATGACCTCCAAGAATGAGACCGATCGACGACTTGCCTGCCACCTGCAGGCTGCAGCAGCTGTTTCCTGTTCTTGATTGACATTTATTCCGATCCAATCAGGTAGGCTGGTCCCCGAGTCCAACTCCAACTACGCATGCATCAAGCCATCAACGTGTACTAATTCCTACCATTACCGGCATTCATTAGTAACCTAATTGCCCCTTCATTAACCCCAACACGAAACCGTACTACGACCTTGTCCCCTCCAATCCAATCCTCGTTCAGGTTGGTGTGGAATGGTGGACTGGTACGGTGGTGGCCGCCTTCCTCTGCATGCCACCTATATAAACGCACGCACCAGCAGCCTGTGCACTCATCGCCCGCCACGCTGCCTTTCCTCTGTCTCCTCTTCGTCTCTCTCGTCGGAGCCTTCAACTCTTCAAGGCTAGCTGCTAGGTCCATCTCTCGCCAGTCGCCACATCCATCGATCGCCATCGCCATGTCTAGCCTCACCACGGCCGCCAGCAGCATGGAGGAGCAGTACTACTCCGTCTCCGCGGGGGAGGTCGGCACGCACCTGTCCCTGGGGATCGGTGGCAGCGGCGGAGGAGCTAGGAGCCTGCGGCTTGCGCCGCCGCCGCCGCCTCGGACGGTGCAGCTGTTCGGTGAGGTGCTGTCGGTGCAGGACGATGATCGTGACGGTGCCGAAGCGCAAGCACTTCATCACCACCGGGGCCGGCCGACGGCGGCGGCGCCAGCGAGCAGGAAGAAGAAGAGAGACGCAGCCGGCGCTGGTGGCACCGCCACTGCCGCCGCTGCTGATAGGCATCAGAGCAAGAAGGCCAAGACGATGTGCCGCGACGACGGAGATGGCGGCGGTGGGAGGAAGAAGCTCCGGCTCACCGCGGCGCAGGCCACCATGCTCGAGGACAGCTTCCGCGCCCACAACATCCTCTCTCACGTATGCAACTATGCATGCATAATTCTTCATTCACCTCTTCCATGCCTCAATTCAATTCATCGACTAATCAATCGGATCGATCCATCAGGGGGAGAAGCAGGAGCTGGCGCGGCGTGTGGGGCTGAGCGCGCGGCAGGTGGAGGTGTGGTTCCAGAACCGGAGGGCGCGGACCAAGCTCAAGCAGACGGAGGTCGACTGCGACCTGCTCCGCCGCTGGTGCGACCGCCTCACCGACGACAACGCCCGCCTCAGGCGAGACCTCGCCGACCTCCGCCGGGCGGCTGCGGCGTCCACGAACCTCGGCGCCGCCGTCTGCGCCTCATGCGGAGGCGGCACCGACAAGCAGCAGCTCGCCGTCGTCGGCGCCGCCGGCAACATGCTGGCGTAGTAGTAACGTTCAGTAGGCCAAATTTCCATTTTTCTTCTTCTTTATTTATCCCGGCCCCACTTTAATTGATTTTCTGTGTACATATAAATGGGGCAGCTAGCTATAGTAACAGCCATGCTACGTCCAGTTAGTTATTAGATACTCCCTCCATTTCAAATTATAAGACGTTTGACTTTTTTTGACTCCAAATTTGACCACTCGTCTTATTCAAAAAATTTGTACAAACATAGTCAAATTTAAGTTATTCTTGAAGAACTTTTATTAATATACCAAACCACGATAAAAGAATTGATATTTTGCACAAATTTTTAAATAAGACGAGTGGTTAAACTTGGTGTCAAAAAAAAGTCAAACATCTTATAATTTGGGATGGAGGGAGTACTAGTTTACTACTGCAACACGAGCTTATTAACTCGTTCGAAAATACCATATACTTTTAGGAGAGGATTCAGCTTGTCCAGTTAGTACATGTTTGCTAGTGGACATCGATCATATATATACATATGATGAGACCATCGTTGATATTCTTCAAATTTGTGTCTGTGTTGATTCACTTTTAATTTAGTTTGGGTTTGATTCTTCATTTCATTCATTATTATTTCTTTCCAGGTGTTCTCTTCTTTATTTGTTTGAATTGGATTGGACTTGATTTTCTCGATGTACACGTGCCTGATTGTGCTTGCTTAGTGATTTTTCATTTTTTTTTAAAAAAAAAGAAAAAATCCATGCTTAGTGATCCTTTGAGGGATCGTGTACAATCTCTGATGTGGAGAAGTGAGCATGAATTCTTTCTAACAATTGCGAGATGCTAATTAATCAGGTACAATAATCATGATGACAGTAAAGAATACTCCTGCGTTATGACATACTACTATGTTAGTATGTTAGTGAAAGAACATATATTACTGCTAGACTGCTAAAATGGGCAAGATAGCTATTCCATGGTGACAGTGGTAGACACTAGACAGATCATTCATGTGTGGGGCTGGACATGAGTATTTTGGGCCAACCAAACACCTCCAATGGCTCGTGTCTTCACACCAGTGTTAATGGAAGAATGAAGAGCAAGCTAATCACAGGAATCCTTGGCCACAGGCCCACATCACATTATGCTACCTAGCACATCTGTTTCTTGGTCGTTTGAGCTACGTACAAACAAGTGCTCCCTCGATTCCAAACTATAAGACGTTTTAGCTTTTCTAGATACATAGTTTTTGTTATGCATTTAGATGCACATTAAATTTGAAACATATTGAGAAGAGTAAACTACGGTTAGCCTCTAAGGATTTTAATGTTCCTTGTTCTAATAGTGCAAACAAGGACCACGTTTTTTCTCTATATGATTCAGATGGTGAACTTGACACACTCACGTTAAATCATTTCTGTGGTGAGGTAACTGAGACTCTGAGTGATGGGGATGCAAGTGATCTATGTGATCTACAGGCAATAATTCCGAGAAAGAAAAGGTCAAGTTCACAAAAGAAAAAGAAATGTACTAAAAAAAATTAAGTTACTCAATGAAAGGGATCTTTTGGAATTGCAATGGTTTAGGAGACCCGAATAAGTTTAAGTTCTTGTCAGATGTAGTGCGTGAAAAAAAATTTAGATTTTATTGCTCTATCAGAAACTGAGAGGAGGGATTATTCCAAGAATTTCCTAAAAAATCTTTGCGAGGGTAAAGATTATTTGTGGCACTATAAAGCTCCTCGAGGCAGATCTGGAGGCATACTTTTTAGGTATCAATCCACAGGCATTTGATGTACCAGAGATTGAAGGAGGAGATTTCTTTGTTAAATTCAAACTAATTCAAACTAAGAAACAAAAATGATGATTTTAAATGGGTTCTGTTTTTAGTTTATGGGGCTGCACAAAACCATCTTAAAGAAACATTCCTTATAGAGTTTGATGATGACATCGATCACTCCTTCAAATACAAGTTAAGGAAATTTTTTTCTGAGAAACAAATACAAGCCAAGGAAATGAGGAGGACCAACATGGGCGTCCAACTAATCTACACCATGGCGGAGGCCCGATCCAATTTAAGTTGGTCTATCTTGGATTACAAGAGCAGTCCCGCGTAAAATCAGCGCCCAAGACGCATACGAACTTCGTTTTTGACGATCCACATATGCACGGAGAGGTAATTTCATAAGCTAACCAATGGCTTTGGTTTCGCTTCAAAATTCATGTGGAGTCCATAAGAATCGTCGAAACAAGTCAGCATCCAGAATTTGTCAGGGTGTTGCGACACTGTCTTTTTGTCCATTAGGGCCGTGTATCATCTTAGAACCCATTAGGGGGTGCATCCATAGGTGATCAGCTCAGACTTTATAATTAGCCGTCATCACTCTTATTAGGGTTTGGATTTTGTTGTGTTCTTGTTTTTCTCATGAAACAGACATTGTGCGTTGCACTTGTATCACCAAGATCGACTGCTGTGAACCATGGCCCTGTTCTTGATCTTGTTCGCCTATGTAGACTAGTCCTTTTGAATCAAGACTTGAACCTCATATCATATACTTCATTTATATTTGCAATTTTAGAGTACGTTCATCTCGTTCTTGCTTGTCTTCTCAATTCGCTTGCAGGAAAACCTTCTCGGTGAGGTCAATCGCGTTGTGTGCGGTTGATAACCAATGGAGCAGTGGTGTAACTGTTGTGGGGGTCCGAATCAGACTTGGTTCGAAGCCTAGATCATGGACGTCGAGTTCTTCACCAATCGAAGTTATCATACTTATCGGAAAGATCGGGCCGCGTCTACATCAGAGTTGATCCATTTATTTATGTATGTACTAAACAAACCTTACCTATCTTAATAGGTGGTGACTTTAATATAATTAGAAGACTACATGATACTAATAATGATAATTAAAATGATAGATGGCGTTTTCTATTCAACGCAATTACTGATGCATTCAACTTATGAGAATTAGAACATTCGGGTAGGCAGTTCACCTTGGGCTAAGACTGTCCGCAGCGGGAACCAGTATCCGCTCCTGCAGTACACTTTTAGCGTAAAATATGCTGCAACAGGGTACGGGAAAGGTCCCGGTAAAATAGCGCACCACAAACCATCCGCTAGAAATAGCAGGCTCCCAGTCCTACGCCATGCCTGACGCCGGCCCACAAACGGTACGAACGGTGGAAAGAAGTGAGGAGAGAGGAGATGACAATTGGAGATGGGTGAATAAAATATAGGGTAGTTGGTATAGAGTATGAGATATAGAGGATGATGGGTGCGGGAAAAATTGATATAGAGGAGAGAATCTCGATGACCAGAACAGAATATTCCTTTTAGAGGTTGAAAATAGAGTATGACGAGTGCGGACAGTCTAATAACCTAGAGATTCTGACTTTTGAGAAGTTGGACAAAGTTCATTCTTGCACTGAATGCGAGGTTCATTTCCCACACACTATTGTACAAGCTTTATCACATGATATCTCTGACCATACTCCTTTGTTTCTTAACACAGGAGAGGTTCCTATAATAGTCAACATAGAGGTTCCTATAATAGTCAACATTTATTTAAGTTTGAGTTAGGTTGGCTGTTGCGAGAAGGATTTCTTGATCTGGTTCGAGATATATGGCATAGCGTGCATGAGGGCAATGCACCCTTGGAGAAATCGCAAGAAAAAATTAGACATTTATGTCAATATCGAAGGGGATGGGCCAAAAATGTTAGCAGTGCTTACTAAAAGGGGAAGAAAATTAAACATTGTTAAACAAATTAGATGAGTTAGACAAAAAAGAAGAACAAACTTTGTTGGGTCAAGATGAACTCAATCTTCAGCATGTCTTACATGATAGACTATCAGAGTTGTTGAGGGAAGAAGAACAAAATGGTACCAGTGAGCAAAGATAAGAGAGATACTTGAAGGTGATGCAAATACAAAATATAGCCGGTTAGTAGCAAATGGTAAACACAGAAAAACTAGAATTTATCATTTGGAGCAAGAGGAGGGTCTCATACATGATCACACTGCATACATCACTAGATATTGTAAAAAGTAGTTTGGTTCTACTGACTGCAATAATATATCTTTGAATGAGTTATACCGTGACGATATCCCTCAAGTTACAACTGAGGAGAATGCAATGTTAGTTGCTCCTTTTTCAGAGGATGAGGTTAGAGCGGCAATTAACCAAATGAACTATAACACAACCCCTAGCCCTAATGATTTCCCACCAGAGTTTTATCAGGTTTTCTGGCATGCAATAAAGGATGACCAAATGGCTCTCTTTAGGGAATTCCACAAAAGGGAACTTCCTCTTCACATCCTCAACTTTGGAACAATTATTCTATTACAAAAGTGCATCAAAGCAAAACAAATACAACAATGCAGGCCCATCTATTTGCTAAATGTTAGTTTCAAAATATTCACAAAAGTTGCTACTGAAAGAATTGTTAAAGTTGCTCAAAGAATTATCAAAACATCTCAAACTGCTTTTCTTACGGGGCAAAATATCATAGAGGGTGCAGTGATTTTACATGAAGCTACCTATGAGTTACACCAAAGAAACAAAATGACATTATTTTTAAGATCGATTTTGAGAAAGATTATGATAAGACAAATTAGGATTTTTTACAACAAACCTTGATAATGAAGGGATTTAGAAAAGCCAAAACGTCTTATAATTTGAAAAGGAGAAAGTATTTGTGTAAGAGGGCACAGAAGTTATATGTCAGGTTATTAGAATCTATAAAGATCTATAGCCTGCAACCACTCATTTACTATGCACACTACTTACTAATGCTACTGTAGACCACATTTACTGTTGTGCTTATTCAGCTGACCGTTCATTGTTTACATATCCTATTCGGTGCAGTACATCTATAGTACCATCAATACAATCATGTAGAAAATCTTGTGCAGGATAGACCGCACAAGGAGAAACATTAAAGAGGCATCTAACTATACTGTGAAGAAACATTCTACCAATAAACTTTATCGCCCAGGCAAGATTAGGCTGACTGACTGTAGCCTATGGGATTGAGGAGGCGGTTGTACACTCAGGATAGAGGCCGTTTGTATCTTCTGAATGTGAGGAGGTGCATAAACTCTCCACACAGTGGGCGCATGTGGCATCTGGAGGTGAAGAGGTGCTGCTAGCCGCTGGGGCATGGGTGGTTCTCAGAAAAGACTTTGCCTACAGCTGAACTTACTCTTGATGTCTCCAGTGTTGTAAACCTAGTACTCTTTATATAGCCGCAAGCAATGCAAGGCATGTTTGGCAGCCATACATTGTTACTGAGATTACACAATACAACTCAGGCACTCACAATTCACGCATACTCATCCTTATAAATGCATCACCACATATGCCTCGTCGTCGACGGGAACATCATCTACCACTAAAAGTACGACACCGTTAAAACATTGTGATATCCATTCCTACGGAAAGTCGAACCCAAGACCTAAGGTATACTAAGACTCTTGTAACCACTATTTTTTTAGAAAGGCGGCAAAAGTTTTGCCGTATTTTTATTAGACGATAAAAGAAAAAAAAGCAAAGTTACAAAAAAGGCGGGAGAATAAACTCGCCGTCAGCACAGCCCACTGGCAGAAAGCCCTACTACTTACACAACTTACACCACTGAGCGAGAAAACTGAAAATAAAAGAAAACGCTCCAAAAAGGAAGAAGGGAAACTACTAAAACTACTGCTGTGGGGACCTCGTCGCCCACTAGTATTGGTCTATATCTTCCTTGCAATCTTGTAACCACTGTGCTATAGGACCTTTCATAGAACGTGATGGCTCTTCTTTTTAACATTGTTGTATTAATATAATGGTTTAGAAAAATATAGGAGTAGTTTGAGCATCAACTTTAATTTCGTGGCATGTGACTGATGTGTATGAGTGCATCATAAGTGTATCATAACATGCCAGAGTTTTATCAGGTTTGATGTTTAATTCTTGTATGAATTATTTTTGTAAAGTTGTAAACACTAGTGGGGCCGGGGTGTCTTTATATTACGTATGTCCAGTCGTACACAGACGTTGGCCCCGTTTAGTTCTCAAAATTTTTGGGGAAAAATTTCTGTAGCACTCTTCGTTGTTATTTAACAAAATTTATCTAACCATGGACTAACTAGGCTCAAAAGATTCATCTCGACATTTACAGACAAACTGTGCAATTAGTTATTTTTTTACTTACATTTAATGCTCTATGCATGCGTCCAAAAATTCGATGTGACAGGTACTGTGTAAAATTTTTGGCTCTCTTTGGCCATTGACCATCTTGTTCTCAGCTGGAATTATTTCAGCATTTCGTCGTCGATAGATACGATGGGACGTCGAAATCGGTGCAGATCAGTCCACGATCGACTACGTCGAAATTAAGATCCGGCCTTCCATATGGTGACGGGTGTACGCACAACTCTAGCCGTCGATCGGCCTCTCGATCTTGATATAGAGAGAGAAACTGTGAGCGAGCAGCAGCAGGTGCGACGTAATTGTCCCTGCATGCACTGCTTCAATATAACTGTCCTGTGTCCTTGTCGAAATTAATCTCTAGCTACCTAATCGCAGAGACCTGTTCGTCCGGTACGTTCTCCGATCGATCGCTAGCTAGCTGCTAGCTAGCCCCATCAAGTGCTCCATGCAATGCATCATCATCCAATAGTGAGAGTTATATTTGACCGATGCCATGGATATGATCAACCATATGCATGGAGAATTGCTAGCAGCTGAGCAGCAGCTTGACGGCCATTCGACGAATTCATACGAACTGTTTAACGATACCTACAAGTGCTAATTATATATAATCAGGAGTTTCCCTGTGCATACATACGGTTACTGTTAGCTAATAATAACCGATCGATCTATCGACAACCTCAAAGATTTGTTACATACTCGATCGATCAGACATCAGAGTCGTAGCTAGTCCCTATATGATCGACGACGGATGGTGGATCGACCAGCTAAGTTTGGCAATATATGCATGCAATAATGCAGGTGGCAAGCTAAGTTTGGCCGCGCATTTCGTGCACCGGAAAGCGCTAGCGCTGCTTTATTACCTCACGAGAAAATTTGATCGATATGTGCACTTGCATTCAATTTCATCGTCCCCAGATTTCCAGATCTCCATCCTCTCCTACCAATAATGCAAACGTACAGATCACTGTTTGTTTGGCAACAAAGAGAGGGAGATGAACATGTGACTTTTAGCTATGTACTAGCTAGCTAAGACCACGGCCGGCTGGCAGCTGGTGACTGTTGACCGGTGAGGGAGGTGACCATGCACAGCTAGCTTAGCTAAGAGCTAGCGAAACGGACCTGGCGACCTGGCTTTGGCGGCTGCCGGTAGGTATAAACTAACCTAAACCTACCTGTCGCCCTGTCGGCATGCCGCATGCATATGCATGCATATTGGCAGCCGGCCGATGGAGATCAAGCGGAACTTTGCTTTCTTCTCTCTATCTTTGCATGCCCGGCCCGCTATATTATGCCAGGCGGCCAATAGTTGCCACTGTTCATCTCTGCAGCTACGGGTATGAGTATTTGATTTGACTATTTGTCAACCCATCCATCCATCGACGGGACCATGCATTACATTTAAGCCTTGTTTAGATGGCAAAAAAAGAGCCAAAAATTTTTACACAGTTCTGTCACATCGAATCTTTGGACACATGCATGGAGCATTAAATGTAGGTAAAAAAATAACTAATTACATAGTTTGTCTGTAAATGTTGAGACGAATCTTTTGAGTCTAGTTAGTCAATGGTTAGATAAATTTTATCAAATAACAACGAAAAGTGCTACAGGAATTTTTTTTCCAAAAATTTTGAGAACTAAACGGGGCCTAAATTCATTCACTGCACACAGAGTCAAGGATGGATAGATATCCATGCAAGGGCGGCGCCCTTTGTATCTGATCACGAAGGTTGAGAGGTGCCCATGTTTTTTTTTGGGTTCTTATTCGCCCGTTTGTCTATTTGGTCCTTCAATTGGTATTAGATCCGGATTTTAGATCACTCTTATATTCAGGAATAGCTTCATGGAGCGTGGAAGTGGAAAAGTTTCATGGTTCAATGGAGCATGGAAGTGGAAAAGCTTCATGGTTTGCGACATATGCTTTTGGATGAGCACTACGTCATGCGTGTTGCTCGAGTTGGTTAGGACCAAGTTGATCGGCATGAGGTCAGCATCAAGACTCGAGCATGCTCATTGCTTCTTTGTACTTGACTGAGTTTCACAGTGTTTCCAGCCTTGACATTGCTCATGCGATTTGGTCGACACTTGAGAAATGAGGGTTCCTCTCATGTAAAGACCTAGCTTTTTGAGGCTCATTGCCGTGAGTATGAGAACTTTGTTCAGTCGATCGTGAAGAAGATGAGAGAAAACAAACCATAGCTACACATTGATGACCATGAATGTGAGAGCCTGGAAACTACTCCATGCTTTAGATCGTAGGGGTGTGGGAGGTCAAATCACCGAGTCCCCCAACTATGAGACAATCACTGTAGATGAGCTTTTCAGCAAGCAAAAGTCCACTGAAATTAAAAACCAATCTAGAGCCAAACTTGAGGGCCCCTCTACACAAATTATGGCCCTCGTGACGAGTCCGAGTGGTTCTTCAGGTAACCCTTCACCTGGATGCTTTGCTTTGCCATCTTTGGTCTCTATCACACAGGGGCAGGTGGAGGCGCTTGGTGACGAGGATCTAGCCTTGATCACCAAGAAGTTCAAGTACTTCTACAACAACAGATGGAACCAGATGTGAGGTAGGAACACCGCTAGCTGTTTTGGGTATAGGGACACGGACCACTTCATCGAGGATTTCCCAAGAACAAGGACAAAACTGACTTCTTCAATCACAAGGGGAAATGTGAGTACACGACTGCACCAAGCGTAAACCCAACCAGAGGAAGTAGAACAAGGAGGTTCTAAAAAAGTAGTACATGAAGAGTGTCAAGGCCTTCCTTGCTTCTCCAGACGACCTCGAGTAAATCCTCACTTGAGCTCCACGCATTTTGAGTTTCCTCCAAATTCCTCATTTTCTTAGGTTTCCCTAAAATCCGTGAGATTGATGAAGGAAGCTCAATATTTTTAACAATATCTCTTAGAAACAACTTCTTCAAGGTCTGTGCAAAATTTCACGATTTTTGGAGCTCGTTTGACCGAGTTTTGTATTGTTTTCCTTCTTGTTTCGAAGGCTATTTTCTAGGCAGTTTGGAACTTTTTGACCGAAATTCCGGACTTGGAAAACTTCTGGACATTTTTCAAAACAACCCGACCTATTTTCTCGACATTCCAAACTTCCAAACATTCGTGCTGAACTTCTGGAGTATTGCTTGACTGGAGTACTATATATTATATATATACTATATATAGTGCTTTGGATGGACTACAGTAGTACACAGTAATGTAGATTTGAGTTGATATTTTAAATTTCCATCCTGAATGAGACCTTATTAATTGACGTTCATTGACTCTCTTGAGCGCCATGAGTTAGTAGCTGGTAGCTGCTGGTCGCCATCATCGATCGAATTGACCTGCCGAGATCACGCACGACTCTGTGATATTATTAGTCACGACAAATTCTGCATGCATCGATCATTCCTAGCCGTAGCCGTCACTACATATGTACTCTCAGACTGAGTAGCCAAGAAGTATTTTAGTTAGAGCTATATACGTATATATTTATATTTAATTTATTTAGGTGCCTTGTATTGATTATATATCGATCCCTTCTAGATGTGGATGGATATACTCGGAACGATCGCCATTGGCGTGGTGGGCCATTATTCTTTGCTCATCAAAAGGTTATATACGTTCGTCTTCCTCTAAAAGGACACCTTGTTTGTTAGCAATCCATGCAGCAACATACCCATCGACGCTTGTTTGTTCTTATCTTGCGGAAGAGAACTGTGTATTTGTTCTTATCTT
The DNA here is from genome assembly GCA_038087645.1 of Saccharum hybrid cultivar R570. Taxonomy (NCBI): domain Eukaryota; kingdom Viridiplantae; phylum Streptophyta; class Magnoliopsida; order Poales; family Poaceae; genus Saccharum; species Saccharum hybrid cultivar. The sequence goes on from JAQSUU010000198.1 coordinate 26,421,873, forward strand.
GCGGAGCAGCTCAGGAGAGCCTTCTTCGTGAGAGTCACTCCTGCTTAGAGGGTCTATTTTGTGCGACTCCTCCCAAGTGCTCCTCCCGAGGAATCGATCGAGCTACCTTTTACAGTTATGGTTCTTCTACTCTTCACCAAAAAACGATCTTCCTTCTAAAGTGTTTAGTACGGCTCCTCTACAAAATCTGCTACTAGAGCAGGATTCATGTCAAACAAGGCCTGATTAACAAAAATTCCCACAGATTCCGGTGGAAATCAGACAAAAATCAGTTTTTTCATTTACATAGGGAGCTGGGAGTGTCAAAGCAAACTTATCACTGCTGCATATTCAATTCCCACCATAATCATTCTAAAATTGCTTTCCACAAGAACTATTACTCATCAAAGAACCGAGGAGCTACAACAAAAAGATCCAAGAGTGAGAAGCTCTATTAAACATACCCTTATAGCCTTTGTATTCGTCTGAGTCAATTGATTTTAGAAGGGAAATCCGGTTTGTCTGTCAAAATTTCAACTTAGTGTCATATACAAGAGAGATAGAGATTTGTTGAAGTCGACACGCATGCTTAGTCGTTGTCTCGATCGCCTGGGCCATCGTGAATTTACTCCTTTCATTTTCCTTTATCTCCATTGAGGTCGTTGGACCAAGCAATGCAAGTTGTTGCTTGATTAATTGCTTCGACACCACGTCGTTCTTGCTCTACTTTGACTTCTTTCCTGCGTGTGTGAGCGAGCGTGTGACGCGCTCCATGATAAATGCTACTAACAACGATGACACAGCCGCATGTTAGGTGATGAAGCTGGCCTTTTCCTGAACGGTGAATGACGACCAAAGCGAGCATGGTTCAGAGACTCCATGAAATCTTACTACCGTTGGCATCGCCTTCCATACATACGTAGCCTCTTTGTTGGGTGCACCGTGCACGCATGTTCTGGGAAACTCATTCGCTCGTCGCGTGAAGTCAGCCAAGGCAGCTAGCGGAGCAGCATTCAGTGCTGTCCACGTGGGGCTGGCTCAACCCACCTTCTGGACTTTCATTTCATCTCCGGCCAGCTAGCTACTACCTCCGACCTGCTATGCATGGTCAGATCTCTCTCTATATATATATATATACACACACGTGATATTCTACACTCTAGGTGTAGAATACTATTCAACACCAAGCTGTTATACTAAACAAAATTCAGTACTGTTCAGTAGTCGCGTTTTAGTATTATTCAGTATTTCGTGGTACTGTGCGTAGTACTGACTAATACTGAACACGGTTCAGTAGTACTCAGTATTTTTTTAGTCAGTTTTGGCTTGTGGTGTAGAATAGTTATTCTACACCTAGGGTGTAGAATAGCGCTATATATATATATATATATATATATATATATATATATATATATATATATATATATATATATATATATATATATATATATATATATAACCCTACAGCTGGCTACAAAATAACTTATTTTGTAGCCACTTTGAGTTACGATAATTGCTATGCTAATTTATAAGATTATAGTAACTCCTTACTATGTGATTTACTATAACATTATGGTAAATATCCCCATGTGTTATAGTAATTCAACTATCGTAAATATATACCGACATTGTCGTAAATTAGTATATAAAATTATCGTAAATAGAGGTGGCTACAAAATAACTTATTTTGTAGCTAGCTATAGAGTATACTCTCCATATATATATATATATGGAGAGTATACTCTACACCACAAGTCAAAGCTGACCTGAAAAAATACTGAGTACTACTGAATTATGTTCAATATCAGTCAATACTACACCCAGCACCTCAAAAATACTGAACAATACTGAAACGCGAGTACTGAACAGTACTGAATTTTGTTCAGTATAACAGTTTGGTGTAGAATAGTATTCTACACCTAGGGTGTAGAATAGCGCGTGTGTATATATATATATATAGCAGCCCTGGTGGCGGGCGCGGCGCTGAGCGGTGGCAGGGAGCGATGCATGCGGGAGGCCCTAGAGGTCGGAGTGGAGCGAACGGCGGCCGACAGCACGCCACTGCCGGTGGCGGCGCCGGAGGAGGGGTGATGGCGGAGGCAGGTGCGGTGGCCGGACTGGGGCGGAGCGATCGAGGGTGCGGGACGGGAGAAGGTTCGGGAGAGAGGGAGAGAGCGGCTCGGGGAGAGAGAGAGGCGTAGCAGGCGGCGGCGCTTCTTTTTCGTCTGGGCCCGATGGACGTGGAGGCCGCGGCGGAGTAGACGTGTAGGGCCAGGAGAGAGGGACCAGGAGGAATCGTCGGATGGCAGGGAGGTGGGATCGTGCGGCCGGGAAAACATGTCGACGTGGCTACTCCCTCCATATCGGATTTAGAAATCGTTTAGGACAGCGACACGGTCTCCGAAACACAACTTTAACCTCTTGTTTTTATAAAAAATATTTATGGAAAAGTGATATATGTATACTTTTATGAAAGTATTTTTCAAAACAAATCTATTCATATAATTTTTACATTTGCAAACTCAACAACTTAAAAGTTATTGATGATTTATATTCCCAATGTTTGACCTAAACCTTATCCAAAACGACTTCTAAATCCGATACGGAGGGAATGTGTGTGTGTATATATCAAGTGCCGAATTTTAGGTTTATTTGGTCAAGTTTATAAAAATATATATCGATATATCAATGCTTAAGATACTAAATCGCATTATTAGTTCTGTTATGTAATAGAGTTTTATAGTATGTCTATTCGGGGTATGTGTTATTGATAAGACTGACTTGCGTTTGATTTCAGAATAAGGAGGGACGAGGCGAACTCATTCTAGTTTTCCAGAGATGGGACCATTCAACGCCCCCACCTGATGCCCTCAGCCTTGGCCCCACCCTCCATGCACGCTGTCCCCATACCAACCATCCTTGGCCTCGGTCCTGTCCACCTTGGCCGCCTCTGCTCTCATCTGCCATGGCTCCCATCCCGCCCACAGCTAGGCAGTTAGTAAACCTAGCCTCAGCCCCACCGTCATGCATGACCACCCTACCCTCGCTTGCCATCACAGCGTCAGCCTGCTCGCCATGGCCAGCCCCGCCCCGCCTGTCATGGCTTGCCGTGAATCAAGGAAGAGGAGCAGCAAACAAGTGACTTACGGTGACGAGGACATGACACCATCGGATACGACCATTGGTTATAATGTGTGCTCATTCCTATATTTGCATAGTGATTTTATGTACAATTCACTTGATTCTACATATACGTGTCGCTATTTGAATGTAGGTACAAATATGTCTCAAAGTGCAAGTCCATTAAAGTTGAACTTTCGGTTTGTCGGCAGCCTGACAGTGTTTCAATGTGAAGGTCATAGCTCATCCATCTGGAGTGCGATTGAGGTCAATGAGCACTTGATAAAAAGATTATTTGATAAGCTTTCAAATAGATCTAGTCCCACCTCAATATCACATTGGCAAGACCTCCAAATCATCCAGACATTCTGCCGCTATTTCTGTCGGGTGCTACGGCGTCGTCGTGGGCTTGTTATTCACACTTGGGACCCAGACCCAAGTTGAAGCACGCCCCAAGAAGATGGAGAACACCTAAGAGATGCCCAAGGACATCCTCTTCCTTGGACACCACCTTAGGAGTCAAGCAAGGGCGTCCAAGTCAAGTTGGAGGCCCAATCCAAATCAAGTTCGAGTCCATCTCGGACTTCAGGACCAGTCTGTAGTAAAATGGACGCTCATGATGCATCCGGACTCCGTTTTTAATGATCCACATATGGATGGAAAAATAATTTCATAAGCTAACCAATGGCTTTGGTTTGAGGCCCAAATTCCATTAGAGGCAACGGGAATCATCGAAACAAGTTGACGTCCAGAATCTGTCAGGGCGCTGCGTCGCCGTCTTTTGGTCCGTTTGGCCCTTGTAACGTGTCGAGACTTCTTAGCGACGTGAGTATGGGTCCTTGATGCCCCTTAGGCTTTATAATCATTAGCTGCCACCTATGTTAATGTTTGGGTTTTTCTTTAGATCAATTTGTCTTTGAACAGTCGCTGTTATCGATTTGCGAGACCCCAACTTCGAGTGCTTAATCATATATCCGCAATTGTCACTTCAATTGAGTTGCGTTTTATCTTGTTCTTACTTGTGTTCTTCGATTCATAGCTGGGATTAGCCTTCGTGGCGAGGTCAACCGGATTGTGACACGGTTGATAACCAGAGGAGACGTGGTGCTAAGGTCGTAGGGTTTGGTCTTTGTGATCTGAAGCCGGATCGGTGTGTCGCTCTCCGACTAAATTGTTGTTTATCTTGAACCTGACGGAAGATCGGGAATCACGTTCCCATCACACGGCCTCGAAGAGGGATGAGGTAGTCCCCTCAAAATTTGGGAATGACATGGAAGAAGTGAGATATCCCACCTGGTCCTTGTCCTGCCCACGTACCAAACACTATCTAAAAACAAAATTAAAATGTCATGCTTTATTCCTCAGAAAATCATGCTTCTCAGGCAATTGTATCGGAGTACTCAGCTATGTCTATGTGGTGTGCAGCAACAACACAGCTAGCCCAGCAACCAGGGCTGAAATCAAGAGACCACATCCTCAAACCTGAACCTGAACGTCGATCCACATAGGCAGCTAGGTGGCACTGTAGTTCATGGACCACCCTGAAATTTGGTTTAAGGTTAAACTTGAGTAGATGAGCGATTGGCCCATCTGAGCTGTGGCGGCAAACGGATTATTGAATGGATTGAATGAAGAAGAGGTGTGTACGTTGCTTCAAATAAAAGAAGAAGAAGAGGTGCGTACGTACGTCTTTAGTTATCTTCTTTGTTTAATCATCGATGGGCACCAATTCCTCAACTCGATTCGCTTCCAGTTTCTCTGAGCTGCAGCATCATATTTATATTATATATTGATGGTTGCAGCGTGAGGGGTGATGTTAATTAGGTGTGAATGTGATAGGTCAACAATGTTAAGCATGCAACAAGCAAAAGAGTAAACTATAGTATGTTGACAATGCTTGCACGATTATTATTCTTAATTCAGCCGTCTATCGCTGCAGCCAACCTGTCTGCAAAGAGATGAGATATGATCGCTTCTCTAGCCCTAGCAGTCTAGCAGCGGCGTTGAGGACCTAGTAGCAGTCGCGGAACAGAAGGAAACGGCAAGTGCTACGACGACGACGGCGGCGGCGAGTGCTAGAGTCAAGAGAGACGACGGCGCTGCTCTCGGCGCCACCGCCGTCGGCATCGCCACCACCTCTTTTCTCTGAATCTGGGTCCTTTGTTCTTGCTGCTCTGGTGAACTCAACTGACCCTGCTTTTGTATTATGGAGTGCCCTTTGATACAAGGGCTCGCTACACAAAGCCTTGTAGCCATTTCATTAAACGCATGCAAAATCTCCAAGATGTCTTTCATAAAAAAAAAAGGTCGAGGGAGTTGCTAGTATGTGTATATCTATATCTAAAAATAGTGGGCTCAGATGTTGCGCATTGATCTCATCTCACACCTGTTTTACATCAGTGGGCGAATAAATATAAGCAGCAAGGAAACAAACAATTATCTATCCATTGAAACAAAGCATGTCTGTACTATGAGTTTTTTTTTTTTTTGAAAGAAAGAAAATCATGTTCATTGTGCATTGCAAACATGCAGCCAGAATACGATTGCACGAGAATGATCACACTATCACCTCGCAAGTAGCAATTGGGCCTGTACACCTGTATGACACGTCAGCACAATTATCCACTTCTCTAAAGAGAAACATCTTTGACCACATCCTTCTCGCGAATCAAAATTTGCAATTTGGAGGTACGCATTGCAACAGTCGGATGACATCATTGAAGCAGATCAAACACATTGCAGCAACAAGACGCGACTTCTCAACCAACCGCCAGATGCCATTCGCAGCGAGTTCCAATTAAAAACAGCGAATGTTAAAAGGTTACATATGATACGGCGTAAACAAAAATAAAACAGGTGGCCACCTTTTCAGCCAATGTTCTATTCTTCTTTCTTGTTTCTGAGCTACACAAACAGCCTATCAGGATAAATACAACCCATCAACAAACTCACTGCTCTTGGACAGCTGAACCACGACAGGCAACCAGCTAATTAGTACTCTTTTCCTTATTGGCCTGAGTACGAGTACACAACACAATCGCCCACGACACCCAAGCTCACCCCCATTTTATGCCTCAGCCGGAGAAATATCACTAGCCCGGGAAAAAAAAAAAGCTACCTAGATGCATCATTATTGTTGTTATTGTTATTTCCACACCTTGACAGAGTTGTCATGGCTCGCAGAAGCTACCATCCCTGTGACTGGTGACTGCGCCAGAGCCGCGATTAGACCTTCATGAGCTTGCACTGTTAGGCTCTGGTTCTTCACCATGTTCCAAACCTCGAGAGACTGCATCATCAGCATTTTAATGAGAAACTTCCAAAAAAATTACAGATCCAGTCCCTTGAGAAGGTAAAGTACTACTGCTAACAGAACTTGACACCAAGGGCACACTAATAAGCTCCTAATTGCATCTCTTTCTTTAATAGTTCCCTCTGAATATCTCGTTTTAACTCCATTATTTAGTAAGTTTATCAGGTTATAAGTTTTCTAGGCAATTTAACCTCATCCGTTCAAGTTTTAGTGTTTTACCCTTTATCAGTTCTATCATTAACTAACTTCCTTTAGCATGGTTTTCAGGGAAAAAAGAACTTCCTTTAGCGTCTCTCATTTCCCAACTGCACTTTATATAGAGGATTAAATTAACTTTCTGCAGGATGGACCTTTCACCTACCACCTTAATTCCTGTGCCAACACCACACACATTTGTGGTGAGGGAGTAGGAATAAGCTGCTTTCCAATATCAAGTGTATTGGATTATGTATATTCTTGTCAATAAAGTTGAGGCAAAAATGACCAAGACATCTTAGGATAGACAAGTTTTGGTACCAAAATACAGCATCATACACTTCCTCGTAAAATTTGTTTGATGGAAATACATTCAATAGACAAGCCATAGTTACCTGGTAGCCACCAATAACCAAGAGATTGGAATAGCTCGGGTGGAACACACAAGAATGGAACTTGTTTCCATTGGAGCTAAGCTCATGAATGCACTCCCCTGATGATATTGACCAAACCTTAACTAGGTCCTGACTTACAGATGCAATATATTCCCCATTGTTGTCCCAGCAAACTGACTGCACATCAGTGTTATGGCCCTGAGATTACAAATCAAGTACTTCAGGTTCACGTCTATTAAAAACACTACTAGTATGTCCAGAAAAAAAAGAGCTTCACTACCCCAACACGCCGAAGAAGAAAAAAGTGCATGTCGCGCAGCTATAACTTATACCAACAGTATGCCGAGGAATTTGAGATGTGCACATGTGCAGGGTGCAAGTGAAGGAAATGAAGCAAGGAGACTTTTCAAACAAAAATAGAGGATATGCTGGTATTCAAGGACAGAACCTGTAGTGTGTATTTTTTCCCATACGTCTCAATATCAAATATGGAAACCACGTTTTCAGCAGCTGCGGCTAAAAACTGTCCAACATGAGGTTGAAACCGAACTTGGGCACTACCACCCTGTACAAAGAAGGCAGAATTGGACAAAAGTACGAGTTACCAAGTCCGTAGACTCTTTTTGCACACACTCATTCATAAGAGTAGAAGGAATATAAGCAACCTTTATGAAATGCGAACTTGCAGGTTGGGTCACATTCCAGAACCGGATTTCACCGCTGCCGTCACAAGAGCACAGAAGCTCTGTTTTCTTTGGATGAAAATCTAATGATGTGACCTGGCTGTTGTGCCCAGTGAACGTATGCAGAGAGAATCCAGGCTGCAAAACATGTAAGCATAAGAAATGCTGTAATACAAGTGCATAGAAAAAAGCTGAGGCTTAAGGTTCAAGTTTAGTAACACAGATGGCACAGTTCACCCAATACATTGATGCGTTTAACTAGGATTTTCATAGTATAACACAATTTGCAGATCAAGACACAAAAAGGAAAAAATATACTATTTACATGCCAATTCAATCATGTCATAGTTGGGCCTTGCTACATTTTGAGACATGGTGGCAATATGGACAAGTATAACTAGATTTGCAGCCATGAATACTAAAAGAAAACACTCGATATCTTAATAGCGTGCAGGTGCAGTAGTTAGGTATGCAATAGGATAATGGTGACATTACTATAGGAGGGATAACAGCATATATCTACGATCCCTATAATGGACAAGCAAACATAACTTACTTCGGCAGCATTCCATAGTTTAATAGTTCTATCAAAAGAAGATGTTGCCAGCTGACTAGAGTTAGGCCTGAAACGAACATCAGTGATAATAAGGGCATGCTCTTCTGACATATACTGTGTCTGGAAATTTTCCATGTTCCAAAGTACAGCCTACAACAAATGAACAAAAATATAGTACGTCAGTCTCAGAATTATCAGAGGCTCCATAAAAACGTGCCACTTGGAACAAAAATCATAATGTAAGACAGTTTTTTCATACCTTCTTTTCATGTCCTGCACTAGCCAAAATCTTGCCGTCTGAAGAGAAGTGGCAGCAAACAATTTTGCTGTTGCTTGTGCGCCAACAGTTCACTTCACTGAAAGTAAAACCTAGAAACAAATGGACACGTCATTTGATGTTTGAATTTTGTTAGGAAAGAAACATCAAAAATATTACCTTTTGAAGTGGCTGGCTTAGGCTCTGCGGGACTTCTTTTGAGTGCCGCAAAAATATCCCTGGGATCTCCATCATCATTGGATAAGAAGGATTCAACATTATCATCCAAAGACCCCACATCACCAAACTGCTCAAGGTCATCCTGTCACATACAACAATTGTGTTACCCATCTATGTAGCATATACTAATCACTATATACTTTAAATGGAGAGTAAAAGCTGTAACCATTTGATTTGAAGAGGAGGCAAGTCCAGTTCCATCCGCACCATAGATCATTAAGTTCTTTGGAACGTGGCACATATTACCACCCATTCCAAGTCCATCCCCAGGCGTATGTGTGGATGGTGTAGATGGTGGGGAGCTGGCAGGACCCACTGTGTTTCCTGTACCAGTACTATTTGCTGGTCCTGAAGAAGTAGGCTGCTTTCTTTTTCTATTGTTCTGGAAATAACAAATAATTACAGAACAAGGAGGAGGTATAAGGTCAATGGCAAGCATATCAGTTCTTAAGAACAAATTTGTAGTAACTCATGCAGTGAAATAAAGAAAAGGGTAAATAGCCGACTATTCAGCTTTAGTTGCCAGGGATCATATAGTATGCACCAACCAAAGAAAACAAATTCTTTCTTACAAGTTTACAGTATGCAAATTTACATATCATAATTTCAAATTTGGTCACCAATGTACGAAAAAGACAAGGTATATCAACTATCATATTGTACTATATTAGAATATGATGAATATATGCATGATAATGTAATCACGGAATTTTTTAATCATTAATTCGCCGAGGGCTTTAACCCCATTGTCACTGATTTATAGTTTCATCACTGGCAGGATTTGTGTAATTGCAATAATTTAGCATCCAAACTTCATATTCCATTGAATCTGATGCCACCAGCACTGTTCTTTACACATCACTGTGTGACATTCCCTTTTGGCATCATTTTTTTCAAGAGAACTATTGCTTCCTCCATGAAAGATCTCATGTCATTTCAGCATCTTAATAAGAACCCTTCCTAAGATGTGCACATCACCATCCATCATCTAGTTTTCTTCTAAGGCTTCCTCAGATAAACATATCAGTCCCACTGTGCACTCTATAATTTATATTTAAGTAACTTTAATTTGATGATAGAAGAGCAACAATAGATGCATAACGCCACACTATTGTTGGGCAAATTTAAAGATTCAGATCAACAGGGGAAAGCCCATAGTTCAAGAATAGAACAGGATAGGTTTGGCATACTTTCAGTACCTGCTGCATTTGTTGTTGCTGGCTCTGTTGCTGCTGCTGGTTCTGCTGCTGCTGTTGAAGCTGTTCCTGGGGTTGCTGTGAAGATGTCTGCTGCATCTGAATAGTTTTCAAATATAGTGAGATACTAACAAACTAGAGCCAGAGAATGTACAAACTTAAGAGAACAATTCTAAGCAACGGAAGGACACATCTACAGCAATCCAACCTTCATGAGATACTCTTGGTCTGGTCTGACTTTGGGTGAACTGGATTGCAAAGGGGAACTAATACACCCATCAGTTCCTGCAGGTTGACCATCTTTACCATTCAACCCACCCCTGGTCAACGCTGTAAGTCTGCGGGGATCAATATCCCCATAATTAGTTGAGTTGCCAAGGTTCCCTTGTGCTTGGGCCTGTGCTAAGTATTGTTGCTGCTGCTGTGGGGACATAAGTTGGAACTGTGACTGTGTTGAAAGAAACGGCTTCTGCATTTGAGCACCCAAATTCGGCCTTAATTGATCAATTCCCTGTAAGATGTAGCATGGATATTCATAGGTGGTCAGGTTCCAAAACAAAATATGAGCTCATAAGGTAACTTTTTTTTTTCGTAGCTTACAGTTAATGGCCAGCCCTTCAACGGTAAACCGCTCACACCTTGGTTCAGTCCTATTCAAAATATGAGGTATTAAAAAGAAGGAAATAGAAAGAATGTGATGTTCTTGAAATGAATCAGTCACATCATAAACACCCTGATTAACCAAAAGAAGAACCACTGTAGCGAGTTACCCATTACTTGCCCATATATCCATCTGTTACAACATAGCACTGGTATGGCCCAATCTATGCCATCAAAAGTTAATAAAACAACAACAACAACAACAACAACAACAACAACAACAAAGACTTCACTCGAAACTCCCCATGAAGTTGGGGCTAGGGATGAAACCTAACAAAAGATGAGTGAGATTTATCTCCAACAGCAACTACATAATATTACAGTTTTGTTGTACTTTCTAATTATATTAGGATAGAAACTATCGCACAAAGCTACACTTGGGGGACCATGACAATGTTCATAACCAACTTGTTACATCATTTGCAACTGGAGGGAGTATGTATCTGCAGGCAGCAGCAGTAAAGGACAGGTGTTCTAAAAAAGTGACTTTATGGTGAGTGCTAGTTTGGCAACACAGGAGGAACTCACAAGAAACAAGGGAAAGGGCGTACCTGCACCACTCAATCCAGGTTTAGGCTGCATTATTCCCTGTCCATACAACGATGATGGATCCATGGGTAAAGATCTCTGGGGTACTCCCATGTTACCTTCACTCTTAATATCCTGTTAGAAGTTAGAACATTCAGGTTATCAGTGCATACATTTAGTGAACTAGTGTAAGAAATTGCTGAGTGAATAGACACATGGTGGAACCAATAACCTACAATAGTTTGCTGATTCCGAGCCTGGATTTGCTGCAGAGTTGTAGACACATTTCCAGGAGTCCCTGGAACTAATTGCCTAATTCCACAAAAACAATAAGTTCAGTGAGTACCGCAAATGTTTCAGTTCTAACTATCTTTCTTTTTCCTTTTATAGAAGTGTGTAAGAGAAAAATGGGGGTTGATGGAGCACCCTGCATGGTTTGTTGCTGGCTTGAGAAGAGCCATTCTACTAGCTTCAATGAGTTGTGATCCCTCTGACTCCATTGAATGTGGGTGCTTCAAGCGCTCTTCATACATCTTGGCAGCTAAGACACTAGCTGTTGATGACCCCAAAATGCCATCAGAGTTTAAAGCATTTATTGGACCATTAAGTGAAGGATGATTCGCATTAGTTCGCTGAAGTTGAGCATGTCTTTGCTGCATGAGTTGCAATTGCTGCATCTGCATCTGCTGCTGGTGCTCTCTTGCTTTTATTTGCTGCGCCTATCTCCAACAGAACAGAGATTCACACTCGGTGAGATTAAGAAAAAAAGAGGTGCATTGTAAATTAAAAAATCCCAAGCTACCTCTAGGTATGCTGCTGCAACTTCAGAATGCTTTTCATTTGTCCTCGCGATGAATATATCCCAAAAGACAGACCACCACTCAAAGAGAAACCCTCCAGGAGCATCAATTGCTGCATCACAATTCACAAGTCAAGCTCATACTTATGATGGATCCCCTGGGCAAACAAACTAATGGAGGGAAACAGTTAAAAAAATATCACACGGATGCATGTGATCTTGGAATGGGTAGGCATCTGTCACATATATCATCGTTTCATACTCGGTCCTTCACTCCTTACCAGGGTTTGAGATCTTTACAAGATAGCATCTTTTAGATACTACTCCCTCCATTCCAAATTATAAGGCATTCCAAGAATCTTGGAGAGTCAAAGCATCTTAAGTTTGACCAAAATTATAGAGAAAATTACAAAAATTTATAACATCAAATAGGTATACTATGAAAATATAATTAATGAAGAATCTAATGATACTTAATTGGTGTCATAAATATTATTATCTTATCATACAAATTTAGTCAAACTTGAGATCCTTTGACTCTCCAAGATTCTTAGAATGCCTTATAATTTGGGATGGAGGAAGTAGGAATGAAGGTTCTAAACTCCTAATGTAACAGCAGTTGTATCAATTACCCTTTTCTAATATCCTGTCTTTCGTAAGTAAGAAATCTATCTGGGACTGAAATGGCTATGGTACATTGGTACTTTTTTCTCGAACACGCAGGAGAGCTGCGTATCATTATATTAATAAGAAAAATGATACATTGGTACTATTTCAATAACCATTTTATAAGGATATTTACAACAATTTCGAAACTGGACCTACCCTATTTGCTGACATTTTAGTCCTACCACGCATCTGAACAATATGCAAATTATATTGGTACTACTTGTTTGCTCAATGCATGTGGGCCCCTCAACATGAGGTCCACACTTCAGATGTCAATTATTACTTTTCAAATCATAATCCATTACACAGAACAGTGTTTCTACTGCATACTTGCATAGAAGTTACGGGGATCCAATTTTGCTACACAGCTGCAGTTTTGCTACACATCGGTTGAGATGGTTTGGACATGTCCAACGGAGGCCTCCTGAGGCGCCGGTGCGTAGTGAAGTTCTAAAGCGGGCCGATAATGTAAAGAGCGGTAGAGGTCGACCTAAACTAACTTGGGACGAGTCCGTTAAGAGAGATCTTAAGGAGTGGAATATCTCCAAGGATTTAGCTATGGATAGGAGCGCTTGGAGATTGGCAATCAACGTGCCGGAACCGTGACCTCTTTTTGTCCCCCTTTATGTCTTTTTTGTGTCTCTGTTTCTCGTCTCTTTTGGGTTTCATCTCTAGCCTACCCCAACTTGCTTGGGACAAAAGGCTATGTTGTTGTTGTTGTTGTTGTTGTAGCTGCAGTTTTGTTTATCAGCAATGAGTTTCGCAGTTGTGCTACAAGTGTGTCACCCAGTTACATAAAAAGATTAAAAAAATTCAAAATCTATGCTGCTATAGATAAATTAGCATGTGGAAGCCTAATGTTAATTTCTAATTTTGGCATGTGTGATTGTGTTGTAAAGTAAAATCCCTATATATAGGGATGAAAACGAGACGGATATTTCCTGATATCTATCCATCCACAACGGGTTTAAATACTAAATGGATAATCCGTATATGAATCCGGCCATTTAATATCTGTACAGTATCTGGATCTGATACTCAAAGTAAGATTTTGGATATGTGGGATGGGTGTCAATATTCGACGCTATCCATATCCAACTCCAAATCCCAAAAAGAAACTACCCGTATTTGTATCCATATCTGTAATAACCATTCGTATCTGGTCCAGTTTCATCCCTAGTACGAAGACTCCCAGTAGCTTTCCCAAAACCATATCAAGAACAAGCAATGATAGTAGTAATCCAGCTAGTTTCAACACCAGGCAAAGCTTTGACACTTGAGAAAAGCATAACATGTTGAGATAATTCAATTGAATAGCATTAGCAAATAGCAGCAGCATTTAACTAAATCGCCACTAATAGCTTAGTAGTGAGTAGAGGCTATACAGATGCATCATGTTTGTTATATGAATGCTACTCATGCAGCTTCTGCTATGCACACATCTACTACAATCCATCAATACGATAACACCACCCACTTCACAAGTACTAACGCGAGCTATTATCTAAATAAATATACCTTAAACAAGCAAGCTAGACAAAGAATAGTAGCATATATAAAGTGCACTATTGCATTTGGAGTTCTAAATTTATTACATTCCCACTAAAGCATCTCTCGACAACACAACAAAAATTTTGTAAGATCACGGGTAGCATCAATTCCCGCTTCCACCAGATTCATGTGCATTAGCATGCATAAACATAATGGCTCACCGTCAATCCTCTAAACAATGGCAGCTAACGACAACCATTATCTGCCTATATAGGGAAGCAAAATCCCGCAGTTTCCCGCGAAAAGTTATGAACCCATCTCAAACTGGCTCCTCTTCAGTCCTCACCCACCATATAACTTCAGAACTTCTCTGTCTAAATTGTCACAAAGCTCTCCATACCCCTACACTCCCGTTTGGCTGAAAACCAAACTGTAGATCAGTTCAGATTTCAATCCTCTGCCCTACTTCAGACACACATAAAAAAATCAATGGAGTATTCCATACTGAAAATTCATATCAGAGCTGAAAAACACTGCCCACTCTATCTAGTTCAAAATTCGAATTCACACCCGTAACCAATAGCTAAACTCTTGTGCACTGTCACGAACAAAACCTAACCCAGCAACAAATGCAAAAGGGCGAAGCAACAGAAGAGGAGGCAACACTTACCGACTGGATCAGCAGCAACCTTTCCCTCAGCCATGAAAGCCTTGGCCGTCGTCTGCAGGTTCCTCTTCAGCAGGTAGTCATAGATATACACGTCGAGCCTGTACCACAAGCAACGGAATCAACCCAGAGCGAGCGAAGGAGCCAAATTCACACGGGGACAACACATCAAAATCTCTCACATCTTATCCGCTTCCCAGTTGCTCTGCGCCATTCTGCGACCGGCGGCGAAGCGGGACGGGACAAAGAGGCAAAACCAGCAGAAATTAGCGGCGGGGCCAGGCGATTCGGTACCAAACTCGAGCGAAAACAAGGGATCAGAGCCCACATTACCGGCTGGGCGTGATCTCGCGGCCGAGGGAGCGGGGTCACAGACGGCCTCGAGAAAATTTCCAGCGACGAGCCGCCGTGCGGGCGGCGAGCGGCGACGGGGTTCCAATGCCCGATCGGGGGTGGCCGCGTCGGCGTTCGCGGCGAGCTCGGCGGCGGAATTTGGTGTTGGGTGGAGCGCGCGCGCGCTACGGTGGTGTGAGCTCGCTTCCGCCCGCGCCGCTTCGGAAGAAGCGGAGAGGAGTTACTACTATAGTAGATGAGAGAGAAAGAGAGAAAGGAATAGGCATAGACAGAGCGAAGGAGAAGAGGCTGGCTCGGTAGGACCAGGACTCCGGTTCAGGAAGGTTCGGATGACAGGCAGGCGCCAGAAAAAATTTGCAGGGGGATCCTCGGTTAAACTATTAATTACTTTGTGGGTGGATTACTGGTACAGTACAGCATCCAAGGGATCTCCTCCCATTAATAATACCCTACGTCTTCCGTCTCGAGAAGTCAATCAAATTTAAATATGATGAACTAAGTGTACGATATCTCAACAGAGCTCCTTCAATTAATAGTAAACACCTCTCTTTGCCTTAAAATTAATGTAACTCTCATACTTTGAGGAGTCAACCAATTTTAAATTTGATTAAATATATTAATATTTATGATACTAAATAAACATCATTGCTTAAATTTTGAGAAGACAATTTTGCAGCAGGATCATTGGTTAAAGTGTTAAACTATTAATTACTTTGTAGGTGGATTACTCGTATAGTATCTCAAGGGATCTCTTCCAATTAATACTCACATTTTGAGAAGACAACTAATTTTAAATTTGAGAGATGTACATAATTTTTATATATTATTTTGAGAAGTCAACTAATTTTAAATTTGATTAATTTAATAAAAAAAATTCAGATACGCGTCGTTATATATATATAATTTAGGTCGTACATTCAATAAAGGGTTGAGTAGCGACAAACAATTAATCTTACTATCTGTGCTGTAATGTTGAATCTACAACTAATAGTATGTAGCCATGTTCATTAGTTATTGTAATTTATAAGAACTTTTATCACAAGAGATGAAGTTAATATAAGACATACGACATTAGTTGTAACTTTTTCATAGTCTACTCCGTAGGTAGAAGTGAAAATCGACTTAGAAGGTAGTATTAAAAATAACATAACAATTCTACATTTTATCCCATATAAAAGAACTAAAACGCTTGTCCATGCAAGGACCTCTTTTTAAAAGCTATACTCCCTTCACGTTGGTAAAAGAAGTCGTTTTGGACAAGGTTTGGGTCAAACATTGGGAATATAAATCATGAATAACTTTTAAGCTGTTGAGTTTGGAAATGTGAAAACAATATGAATAGATTTGTCTTGAAATATACTTTCATAAAAGTATACATATATCACTTTTGAATAAATATTTTTATAGAAAAATGAAGTCAAAGTTATGCTTTGGAGACCGTGTCGTTGTCCAAAACGACTTCTTTTAGCAACATGGAGGGAGTATATTGTAGATAATGTGCCTTTATGTAATTATATATAAGATAATATAATAGTTTCATGGAAAAGAAGATACTATCCGGGGAATAAAGAATTGCTTGTGCTAGCTCGTCGTCATATTCCAAAGGGCGAAGGGCCAAGCTGCGATTTGGCATAGAGAGGTTCGGAGCCAGAGGAGTAGGCTCGGAGGCGTGGGGATTGGAGTGCTTGATTAGGCCCGGATTACCACGACCCAGCTGGTGCGGTGGGCCAAACACCGCGCACGGGACCTGACCAACGGCGTGAAGGGATTCGATGACGTGGCCGCGAGCGGCTGGAGCCCCTGGGACGCCCGCTGTTCGCCACGGGATTCGTGAAAGACGGAGGTGAGCTGGTGACCTTTCAGAGTGACGATGTCTCGCACGTTTTTGTGTTCCTCTGAGGCCACCTCGTCTGTTGCCTTCCCTGCGTGCGGCTTTTCTTTTTTTTCTTTTCTTTCTTTCATCGTCCTTCATGTTATACGCTGATGTAAGCACTTTTAGACGGCTGAGGACTGTGGCTTTGCTCAGAAAAGATTGTTTGCAGTAGTGCTGTGATTGTCGGTACGGCAAGCACTCAGGAAACGCCTAGAATTGGTAAAGCATGCTGCAGCCACACCGTCAAAAAAATCACAGCAAGCATAACCGCGTCTAGTATGGTGTAAACTGCTCGTAACGATTGGTCGATCAAATACGTTAATAAATACGTATATGTTAGATTTTACGCCAACATCGAACAAAGACAGTATAGTAAATGGAAGTCGAAGAAAAGGTTCGAAGACGCGCGTCTATTTTATTTTATAATAAAAGTTCATAAAAGATGTCCTTGCAAACACTCACTAGTACGCCGTGTACCAGGCAGGAACAGGATGCGTTGGCCACAGCAGATACCACAGGCAGCAGCGGGCGCAGAACGCGGGGCAGGATGCGGTGGCCGGACCGGGCGGTGAGGCCACCCAGGCTGCTGCGTGTTTACACTGTACGGGCAAGCAAGCAGCGAGCGATCCCACTCGCGCAGGCGGGGTCGGGGTCCCGGCCGGCGCCGCTCGCCGTCGCCACCGCCGCCGCCGGGCGTGGGTGGAAACGGAAGACGGCAACGCGGGGCCTGCACACCGTCGCTTTTCAGTCGGTTAGCTTACCCACAGGCACCATTCTCAGAAATGGGAAGAGCACGTTCTGACGACGGAACCAGACCGGTGACGCTGTACGTATATTTTTGTGGTGGCTTCTGTGGGTCTCCTCTCCTCTCGTGCCGTCGTTCGCGTTTCCACTGCATCCGGGGGATGTTTGTTTCTTTCTTTTGGCTAAAGTTTAGCTCCGTTACATCGAATCTTTATATACCCGTTAGGACTATCAAGCGGGTACCCGTCTCCTTCCTTTCTACGGTTTTCTTTGGCACGCCACGTCTCGCCTCTCTCGCGTTTCGTTTGGGTTGGTGGTGTCGGTAGTTTCTATGGTACTAGTGATTCGTGATGGTAACGGTTTGGTTTTGGTTTGCTTATATTAGCAGTGTATATATATATATATATATATATATCTCCTGTCGCTCTCCGTTAAATTAATTAATAAATAAAGGACTCTCCTGTCACTCTTTACAAAGGGGCTTCTTTGGAACGTAGCGGGGGCAGTGAGAAGATGTGATACGAGAGTTTATTTGTCTTCTGGGTTGAAAATGTGACGAGTTTTCAAAGAGCCATTCGGATGCACCGTAGGTAATGGTTTTTTTGAGAGGTATATTAGTCTATTCGAAGGAACTTTCTGTGAGGATCGATCTCATGTATTCCACCAAATTTCTTCCTCGTTGGGACTAACATAGGAATTTTCATCGGTTTCGGCACGCTCAACGCTTATGTTTCAACACCTAAAGCAAAAGATAATCATTTTAGCTAAAGTAAATATTCATGCAGTCCAATCCTCAGGTTGAAATTACTTTTTTTAGTACATTTTAGCAGCATACTCCCTCCGTCCTGGAATAGAGTACGTTATGGTATTTGAGAGGTGTCCCCAAATATAATGCATTGAGGGAACAAAAAAATAAAATTTACTTAAATAATGTTGTACAGGAGACAAAGTAATTGAGTGCTTACCATATTTTCTATAAGGAACTTAGATTCCACCCTTTAATCATACGGAATACGATCATATTTCAATGGATTAGGAAGTTACGTGAGGGATACATGTGTCTATTACTCGCTCTCTTATTTTGTCGGATAATAGCCACGATGCATTGTATTCTAGGACGGAGGGAGTAGATGTGATTGGCTAAAGAATATTAAAGTCTTACCGCTGTGGCATCGATGGGAAGTATCGGTTTTGCGCCAGTGGATCTAGATTGGAGTTTCAATAATAGGATTTTGAAAGATTAAGTACTCTAAAGAAGAATCGAATATGATAGATTCCTTAAATGTCATTACGACAAACTCCGGTACCTAATCTTCTATTGCTAAAATAAATATTCATTCGATCCCTTAATTTAAAAGTAATCCTCTCAGGACTCATATAAAATAATATTCGTTCAACCTCCGGAGTTAAAACTAAGACCATGTTTGCAAGGCAGGAGTTGCATGAGAATTTCGTGAAAATCAGTTTTTTATTATGAAAAAATACACTAATAAACAATTATAAACATGGAGAAAGTCCACATTCCAAAGGGGCCTAATCCTTAAAGCGCATCTTTTGTGGCATATATGTGATTATTTTAGATTCAATTCTTTTCCCTTGCATGCAACCGCAATGAAGCCAAAGAGGATTGAACTCTTAGCTCTATGGCATTGATGAGTGTCGGGTACCACAATTAGGGGTACCCAAATTAAGGTGAAAATCCGCCCGGCCACCAAACGTACCATAAATATTAGTATGTCCCGTTGAAAGTCCTATGTTTGGTGTTGGTAATTAGTGACAATGTCTAAGTACTAATCCTATACCTAAGTTGTATGTAGCATATGAGGATTAGTACATTCCAAGGTTGGTGGCAAGATGGACATGGTGATCATGATGGCCACACTTGGATTTGGATGCAACCCTACGTGATCAAGGCAAAGGTATATGCTTAAGGGTTGTGTTTTAGTAACCAAGACACCTAGTGGGTGTGGTTACATTATAGGATAGATAGCCGTACTATAAAGAGGGGAATGACGCGGCTATTGAACTCCTAAGTGTCTCTAGGTGTGCATTTCATAATCATATGCATTTGGATAGAACTAATAACTCCTCGAAAAATATTTGTGAAAATGCTAACACACTCACACATGACGTGATCACTTGGTGGGGTTAGCACATTTGCGATGGTGTTGGAGCTTGAGCGGTAGAGAGGGTTTGGGGTCCTCTCCCTCCCGCCGAGCTTGCGAGGCGGGATTCAGGCGTTTTCGAGGAGTTAAAACGACTATTTTCCACTACACCGGAAGTCGGAAATCAAACAGAAGCAAACGGAGGTCACAGTGGTGACCGGACGCTGGACCGGACGCGGTCTCTGTTTGACCGGACGCGTCCGGTCATTGTTCAGCTTTTGCGTGTTTCTCGGTTGTCTGATCGGACGCAATGGCGCGTCCGGTCATGGTCGACCGGACGCGTCCGGTCGATCAGGGAGCTTACTGGACTCCAACCGGACGCTGGCACTGTGGCGTCTGGTCAGTTCTCCAGCGAGTCTGGTCGCTGTTTCGTTGTGCGCTGTTCAAGCTTGACCAGCGCGTCCGGTCAGTTACGGGACCAGCGCGTCCGGTCGTTGCTTAGAGCGCGTCCGGTCGGTGCTTCGCGAAAGAGTCGTTGTGTGATCGGCGCATCCGGTCAGTTGGACCAGCGCGTCCGGTCAGCGCGACTGCGGCTGTTTCAAGTTCCTAACGGCTATATTCGAAGGGGTACGTCTATAAATACTCGTTGGCCGGCTCAAGGCTCTCTCCCTTGGACATTTGACATACTTGTGAGCACTTTGAGCTAAGCAACTCTCCTCCCACTCATCTCTCTTGCTTCTTTGCATATTTGAAGTGAGATTGAGTGATCCAAGTGCATTTGCATTGTGAGATTGCATCTAGTTGGCACTTGGTGGTTGATTTGCTGCGGGATTCTTGTTTCTCTTGGTGGTTGCCGCCACCTAGACGGCTTGGAGCAGCTTGGAGGCGTTGGCAAGAGTTGGTGATTGTTCTTGGCCACCTCCAGTGATTGTGAGGGGTTTGTGCCTACCTCGGCGAAGCGCCAAAGGCAACGTTAGTAAATTGCTCGTGTCATTGCAACCTTTTGCCATTTGGTCGGTTCTTGTGGCGCCTTTTGAGAGGCTCGGTGTGAGACCGATTAGCCACCGAACCACGTGGTGAAGAGGGACACAACGGGGACTAGCGTGCCGGCAAGCACGTGAACCTCGGGATAAATCTTCGTGTCATCACTTTCATATTGTGATTGATTGATTCCGGTGTTCGATTGTCTTGGTATTCATTGTTGATCATATTGGTTGGCTCAATACTTCGCCCCTCGGTGAAACTCTCCTAACTCAACTCCGCATTACTTTCTTAGTTATCTTTGCTAGCTAGTTAGCTTTCCTAGAGTAGCTCTTTTGTGTAGCTTGCTAGTTGTAGTTGTAGTTACCTTCTTGGTTTGTCTTGTGCGGTTGAGTGCCTTTATACTAGAATTGTGAATTGGATAGGTGGCTTGCAAACACCCCGTAGGCTAAGCAAAACTCACATCTCGCTTTTTGTTGTATTGATAAACTTGTTTAGCTTGTCTTTGTAGAAAATTTTAAAAGGCTATTCACCCCCCTCTAGCCATCAAAACCTTTCACCCGTCTAAAATTAACTAGGAGACCCATGGGCCAACTCTCCCCTTGCTGGACCTCCAGCGAGCCGTGTGAGCGTACCAGCTCATCTCTCCACTTTATCCGAGGCCTCACACGAGGGGTCTCGGAACATCTCTGACTCGCCCGAGACCCAGCGCTGGGCCACGAGCGCAGGTCAACTCGCAGCATCATCGCCGCCTCGTTCGAGCCCCAGGGATGACGTCATCTGTCTCCGATTCGCCCGAGACCGACCTCTGATGATGCTCCCCCGTTGGCGCGCTCGAGACCCCCCCCCCCCACTAACGTCACCCACGTTCTTGCACCGATCAACCGGACAAACCATGAACGACAGGGGTCAAATCACGACGTCGTCGCCCATAACAGCATGGGGAAGAGCTGTCAGTCACTATGCCGCCCATACTGGCATTATACGCATGATCTAGGCCTGCGCGGCATACGAAACGTCGCTCTAGGCCACTATTCCCACGATCTGGGCAAGATCACGCCATGATTTCCACCTCTGAGGCCTCGATTCCCTACACCAGTCAATCTGCAAGGGTGTGCATGCCAAAACCACGCCAGCCACGGGACCAAGCGTGGCAAGGCCTCGGACACAGGCCAGTCTGTGAGCATCACCGACCGTCTCGCCCGAGACCGCCTCGGACCCGCCCGCAAGAGGTAACCCCAAGACGTGGGTCAACAAGACAGACGTCATATCGCCCCCATGCCGGTCCGCGCCCATACCCCAGGTACATCCTGGCTACTGACGTTGTTCCACCCATTCCGCATCAGAATTTCATGAAAATCAGTTTTTTATGAAAAAATACACTAATAAACAATTATAAACATGGAGAAAGTCCACGTTCCAAAGGGGCCTAATCCTTAAAGCGCATCTTTTGCGGCATATTTGTGATTATTTTGGATTGAATTCTTTTCCCTGGTATGCAATTGCAATGGAGCCAAAGAGGATTGAACTCTTAGCTCTATGACATTGATGAGATATTGGTTTTAAGGGTGGCAGGTCTCACTTGGAGAGGATTTTTAAAAATTTAACCTAGGTATACATGTCGTCGCTTATAGCACATGACTCCTCCATGACATCTATGCTAAACAACTACTTGCATTGATAAGAACCTATCTAGGTTGTGCATTTGGTTGGTGCGATGAATGAGAATGGTATGGAGCTTCTCTGTCTTTAATGCTATTTGATCCAAGGGAGCTTTTTGTTTCAAGAGCAGAAGGATGGAGCGGTTTTCTAAGAGAGTATTTCTTGATATTTCAGGACAAGCTCACTCTAGAAAAAACGACCGAACATGCTCATGTCAAACGAACGACGCTCATGCCATCTTACTCCGGGGCACACGGCTTGGGGCAAGCGGGTGCCGTCGATGGTGAGCGGATCTGGCGGCTGCGGCGTGTGGCCTGGGATCGGCAAGCATGTAGCCCAAGTGGGCGAATCTGACGGCGAGGGTGTATGCAGCCTAGGGTCAGCAAGCATACAGCCCAAGCGAGCAAATCCGTCGACAGTGGAGCGTGGCCTGAGGCTGGGCAAAAATGGAGACACCGACATGGCGGCGACAGTGGCATAGAAGCGAGCAAAAGAAAGAAGCACATGTTGGTATGACATGTGGGCTCCATAGCTAACGAGGTTAGTTAATCTGGCACCTTATCCATTCCTCCAACCAAGTGCAAGAACAAAACCACTCCGTCCTTCTAACCAAATATTGGGGCCCCATTTGGTATGGATTTGCATAGCTCCGGCTTCCACCTGCTATTCCTACTGTAGTGCACTGTTCATTAAAGCCAGATTTTTCTCCCTTCTCTCCCTCTCACAGAGCCGGTTGAAGTAGGCGAAGCTAAAATTTTTGGCTTCATTGGCTCTAAGGCCCTCTACAATGTGTTGCCTAAGTACTGCCTAAAAATGAGAGAGAAAAGCAGAGCACCGCTCCTAACACTGCGAGAGGTGCTGCCAACTCTGAGCGACGCCGAAAAAAGAGAGAGCGGTGAAAGCTCTTGCGTCGGTGCCTATTTCTGAACTGGAGAGAGAAGCAGAGAGAGAGCATAGCAATAGCAAGGAGCATGCAGCAACCTTTTGCTGTAAAAGTAGTGTGCAGCAGTCGTTTCAGGCACTACTAGCGATGCTTGTACACTGCAAGTAAAAATTAAACCAGACATCACAGCACGGTGGCTAGAGGTCTACAGTTTCAAGCACCACTCACACCATTGGGGGGCCTAAGGCTATGCGCATCGCGCATGCTGTAAAGGTATCTAGAAAGGAGCACAGTACGCATGACAGCCTTTTTTACCGATTCGAATCTGCCGTCGCTGATACTCTATTTTCATCTGTAAACGAACACCCAACTTAGGAGCAGCCCATTCTAAGCGTGGTGGGACCCGGATGAAGAGGATGTCGTTCCTCTGCTCGAACGCCAGATTTAGAGTTTTCCCTATAGCGAACTGAGAATTGGAGGTCCAAATACAGTTTTACGGTGCAGACTTTTCAACACTAAATTTAGCGTCGAGTTCCTTTTACATATCCGCGGTGCGCACAACCTAAATGGGCTCTGCGAGAGGAAAAGAGAGGAGAGAAATCCGGCTCCTGGAAACAATGGGCTACAATGAAATGACAGGCAGAGCCGGAGCTGCCAGGATTCGTGCCAAACGGCCCCTAGAATAGACTGTCATGGTCATGTCCCCAGGTAAGGACTGAAATCATTCCATGCTTACCATGCTCTTCAACCAAACACACCAGTACCCTAAGTTAAACCTTCTCAGTATGGAGTAGCGCTCATCCCCACCGTCAGTTACACATGCGCGTGCGAGCTTGAAGGAGTAACCGTCATCGTGACACTGGCCTAAATTGCGAGCTTGCAGGAGTAACAGTCATCGTAACACTGGACTAAATTTGACGGCATCTGGAACAAGCACCAAAAATTACAGGTATCATGAGTTCTCAAGCGATTGGAAGCAGGATCTTAGCGAAAGTACATTAGCATATAACCTAAATTAATCACCCATACAATACGATGGGCAATAAGTTCGGTCGCAATTAACAACCCAAACAATCGCACGAACATAAACAATAAATAACTCGTCCAATTTCCATACGGCGGCAGCAAGAAGCATGCAGATGACAAATTCCCATGGAGCTGCGACCAATGCGCTCACAATGTGCAGCAGGCGCGGTCGTCTAGCCTTGCTGCATGGTGGCGCCGTCGCCGTGGCGCTCCATGACCCGGCGCATGGCCAGCGCCGCCGCCTCGCTGGCCCGCAGCGTGCCGCTGGCCATGATGGCCGCGAACTCCCTCATCACCTCCTCCTGCACCTTTCCCCTGGCGCTCCCGAGCGGGTCAGCAGCAGGAGCAGGCGAAGGTGCAGGCGCTGGAGCAGAAGAGGTAGCTTCCTTCGAAGCCTTCTCCGCCGGCGCTGGCGCTGGCGCAGGCGCTTCTCGCTTGGCGGGCGCAGAGACGGATGCGGGCGTGGGCACGAACTGCGTGGCCTGCGGCGCGTTGTTGCTCCGGAGCGTGGACTCGAGGTTCTGGATCATGGGCATGATGAGCGGGCCCATGGGGCTGGACATGACCTCGGCGGGGAGGTTGAGGATGTAGTCGGGCACGCCGGCGCCGGTGCCGACGAGGAACTGCGCCACCTCGTGGCTGAAGTTGTTGCAGTTGTGGGTGAGCAGGCGGTAGGTCTCGGCCGTGTACCGGGGCGCGATGTCGCGGAGGTAGTCCTCGAACACCTCGCGCGGGATGTGCGTGACGCCCAGCTCCACCGTCCGCAGCGGGCGCCCGTACGGCGTCGTCCCCGCGGGCGACGACTGGATCCCGCCGCCGAAGTAGTACTCGTTCCCGTACACCACCACGCCCGTGTGCCTGCCAGGTCCGATTTGGTTTGGTTCGGTTAGGCGCGAGGTGGTTCAGATCCGGGGGAGGGGCGGGGCGGGGCTCAGGCTCAGTGGCTCACCAGATGGCCTCGATGGGCTTGCCGAGGAAGGAGGTGGACAGCTGCCGCGCGAGGCCGTTGCTGAGGTCGTACACGTTCAGCGTCACCTTGTGCCCCTCCTGCCGTGCGGCACCACCGCCATTAACGAACGCAGCGTCAGATCTCTCTACCCTCCCTCCTCAATAAATCCATGCATGGTCGAGCAATTGAAAGCGCGGGGTGCCTTACCTCCGCCATTAGCCGATTCTCCGTGCAGATGGATTGGACGGAGGTCGCGAATTCGCAGGGCGGACGAGGAAGAAGACGGGGAAAAAATGCCTTGGAGAGTGAGTGGTCAATACACGCAGCTACCCCTCCAAAACGCGTGGATCTGAGCGGGGGTTGGGGTTGCCTCGATAAATAAAGCGACGCGGTTAGGTTAGTTTAATGGCGGAAGCCTCTGGAGCCGTCTGGTCCAAATTAGAACGCGCGGGGGCCACCGGGTAGGAAAAGGGAAGGAAATGGAGTGGGGGGATTCGTTTCGCTTTCGCCGCACGGTTTACACTTTCCAGGAAGCCCGCGAGGCCGAGGCCGAGGCCTTCTTTAGATTCCAGATTTCACCTCCAAATTCTACTATGTAAAAAAAAAATTTCTCATTATATCAAAATATCGACACATATATGAAGTACTAAATATAGATGAAATAAAAAATTAATTACACAGTTTTATTGTACTTTGCGAGACGAACATTTTGAGCCTAATTAATCAAAATTTAGATAATTATTATCATAAAAAACAAAAGTACTACAGTGGAGTGGCATTGTACAAATTCGGCCACCCGAGTTGGGATCTAAACAAGGCGCGAGGCGAGGCCGCGAGGGAGGGAGAGGGAGGTTGGCGGGCAGTAGCTTTCGCGTTGGATTCCAAGCGTGTGACGAGAGAGCGGGGATCTTCTGGAAGGGAGAGGCCTCCAATCCGACAGCTAGATTTGCGCTCGTGTTTCCTCTCCGCTCAATCGCTGAAAAGTACGGCTGAAGCAGTGCTTATGCTTATTTTACGAGCGCCGTGACGTGACGCGTGACGCGCCTCATTTTCTCATTTATTTAATTGAATCAAAATTAGTCAAACAAAAATCCCATAAAAAAATTATTCTTGCTTTTAAAAAAAATCAATCGTTACTAACTTTCACAAATTAATATTTTTGCACCATACTTAGTATTATTAGATAGATGATGATAGAATATATATTCATATTAAACTTATTTAGAGATACAAATGTTACTGAAATTTTCTACAAATCTAGTTAAACTTAGAAAAGTTTGACCAACAAGAATCTCACAGCGATTCGTTTTATGAGATGGAGAAAGTACAATTCTATATGTATTAGAACAAGTCAAAACTATAGAAAATAGTATTTATATTTATTTCACTAAATAGATATAGTATAAAAATATATTTTATATTAAATAAATAAATGATTTACTACCTTCCCCAAAAAACAATGCATATCTCGGTTTTTGACTAGTCAAATCCTTTTAAAGTTTGACTAAAAATATAAAAAACAATAGTATTTATGACATATGATAAGTATGTTTAGATTAATTCTGAAATATATTTTTATAAATATATTAGCATGAGATATAAATATTGATATTGTTTTCTATATGCCTAGTCATTATTTGTTTGACTAATCAAGAAGCAAGCTGTATATTTTTTATGAAGGAAGTACTTGGTATCATAGAAGTTAATCTTTTTTGTATAGATTTCATCCAACTTAAAATTATTTAATTTTTTGAAGAAAAAAAAAGAATTGCATTCTTTTTAAGACGGAAGAGGAGAATTGTTGTGCACTCCTGCAGGTCTTGCGCAGTTTCACATAACCATGGCTTTGTATTAACTCCACATTGTGATGCATGCAGCACCTACCCCTAGTATAGACATTGTGTTGGAGAGTGATTCTCTATTGATTAGGGCTAACCCTAGAAGGGTAGCTATATAGGTTCCATACATGGGCCACATGGGCCTTAGCCTCATGGGCCTACATATACTCCAACACCCCCCCGCAGTCTGAACTACCGTCGCAGCGGAGTTCGAGGCTGAAACAAGAAAGAACACACACAACCCCCCCCACAGACGCAACTAGCCACTGGTGATGTTGAGGCTGGAGCGAAACTCGGCGAAGGTCGAGGACGGGAGGCCTTTGGTGAAGATGTCCGCGAACTGGGAGGTCGTCGGGACATGAAGGACCCGCACCTCGCCCATGGCCACCCGATCACGGACAAAGTGGAGGTCGATCTCGACATGCTTCGTCCGCTGGTGCTGGATGGGGTTGGTGGAGAGGTAGACCGCACTGACGTTGTCGCAGTAGATCAGTGTGCTCCTGGAGGGTGGAGTGTGCAACTCCGCAAGCAGCTGCCTGAGCCAGGCGGCCTCCGCCACGCCGTTAGCAACGGCGCGGTACTCCGCCTCGGCGCTGGACCGGGAGACCACCGGCTGGCGCTTGGACGACCACGACACCAGGTTGCCGCCCAGGAAGACGGCGTAGCCGGAGGTGGAGCGGCGAGTATCCGGGCACCCGGCCCAGTCAGCGTCGGTGTAGACGACGAGGTCGGTGGAGGAGGTCCGGTGGAGGAGGCCGTAGTCGAGCGTGCCCCGGAGGTAGCGGAGGAGGCGCTTGAGAGCCGTGAGGTGAGGCTTCCGGGGGTCATGCATATGTAGGCAGACCTGCTGAACTGCATAGGTGATGTCCGGCCGGGTGAAGGTGAGGTACTGAAGTGCCCCGGCGAGACTCCTGTACGCAGTGGGATCGGCCACCGGTGGTCCCTCAGCCTCAGACAACTTGCCCTGAGTGTCGACCGGAGTGGAGCAGGGGTTGCAGTCAGTCATCCCAGCCCGCTCCAGGATGTCCCGAGTGTACTGCCGCTGGTGAAGTAGGAGGCCGGTGGGACGGTGCTCAACAGTGACACCGAGGAAGTGGTGGAGCTCACCCAGATCCTTCATCGCGAACTCCTGCTGGAGAGCAGTGATGATCCGGCGGAGAAGTGGCTCACTGGAGGCGGTGAGAACAATGTCATCAACATAGAGCAGCAAGTATGCAGTGTCGGCTCCACGGTGGTAGACGAACAGGGACGTATCAGACTTGGCCTCCATGAACCCCAGGGTCAGCAAGAAAGCGGCGAACCGGTGGTTCCACGCCCGAGGTGCCTGCTTGAGGCCGTAGAGGGACCGGTTGAGCCGGCAGACCATGTCAGGACGGGTGGTGTCGACGAACCCCGCCGGCTGACTACAGTACACCGTCTCGGTAAGAAGGCCGTGGAGGAAGGCGTTCTTGACGTCCAGCTGGTGGACGGGCCAAGACCGAGCAAGCGCCAGTGATAGCACGGTACGGACAGTGGCCGGCTTGACCACCGGGCTGAAGGTCTCATCGTAGTCGACGCCAGGGCGCTGAGTGAAACCCCGGAGGACCTACCGAGCCTTGTAGCGCTCGAGAGAGCCGTCGGCCCGGCGCTTGTGGGTCCAAATCCACTTGCCGGTGACGACGTTGGAGCCCGGCGGCCGGGGCACCAATTCCCACGTCTGGTTGGCGAGTAGCGCGGCGTACTCCTCTTCCATCGCGCGGCGCCAGTGAGGGTCCAACAGGGCGTCACGGACGGAAGAGGGTACCGGAGAGACCACCGCGTCGCCGGTCGAAGCCTCGAGGGCACGAGGCGGCAGTGTGCCAGCCGCGTGTCGTGTCACCATCGGGTGAACATGCCGCGGGTGTCGGTGAAGCAGCGGCGGGTGGTAGACCGGCGGGGCACCACGAGCCGGCGGGGACTGTGGCGGCGGTGTCGGCGTCCCCGGTGGAGAAGGGAGCGCGAGCGGCGACGGCCGCGGCCTGCGCTGGTACACCCGTACCGGCGCGGCGAACCTCGACGGAGGTGCCGGGGCAGGTGCCGGGACGGGATCCGGCGTCGACGGAGGTGCCGGGGCAGGTGCCGGGACGGGATCCGACGTCAGCGACCGACACGACCCCCCGGGGCAGAAGCGGGGGACGAAGGCCCCGGGTCTGCACCAACCGGAAAGGACGGGGCCGCGCCCGAGGACGGGCGGCCCGGACCCGCTGGGGAACCGGGACCGGGGGCCGGCCCGGCGCGCAGCGAAGCGGTACCTGCAGGAGGCCACGAAAAAGGTGGCTGGACCACCGGGTCAATGGGAAATAGTGAGGGTGGGTCAGGTACCGGAGGGGTGGTAGTGCTGGAAAAGGGAAAAACGGACTCGTCGAACACCACATGGCGAGAGATGAGAACCCGTCGGGAGGTAAGGTCAAAGCACCGGTACCCCTTGTGATCCGGGGAGTACCCGAGGAAGACACAGAGCGTGGAGCGAGGGTCCAGCTTGTGGGAAGAAGTGGCAGCGGTGTTGGGGTAACACGCACACCCAAACACGCGGAGGTGATCGTACCGAGGCGGGGTACCGAAGAGGGCGTGGTGAGGAGTGGGAGCAGGGCAGGCCGTGGAAGGAAGGCGGTTCAGAAGATAGGTGGAGGTGTGCAGGCCCTCAGCCCAGAAGCGAGCGGGAAGAGAGGCCTGAAACAGAAGGGTACGCACGGTGTCGTTGGTGGTGCGAATCATCCGCTCAGCCTTGCCATTCTGGGAAGAGGTGTATGGACAAGACATGCGGAGCTGAACACCGTGAGAGAGAAAGAAGGCACGGGAGGTGGAGTTATCGAACTCACGACCATTGTCACACTGGACGGCCTTGATGGTGAGGCCGAACTGTGTAGACACCCAAGCGAAGAAGTGGAGAATGACGGGGAAAGCGTCAGACTTTGCACGAAGAGGAAAAGTCCAGGAGTAATGAGAGAAATCATCAAGTAGCACAAGATAGAACTTGTAGCCAGAAACGCTGATGACAGGAGAGGTCTAGAGGTCGCAATGTATAAGATCAAAGATGTGAGCCGCCTGGGAAGAAGAACTATGGAAGGGAAGACGGACATGACGGCCCAGCTGACACGCATGACACAAAGGCTCATCGTGAGTCCGAGGACACCGAATGTCAGAACTACGACTGAGCTGCATCAGGGCTTCACGACCAGGATGGCCGAGTCGCCGGTGCCAAGTAGTGGAGGAAGTAGTGGTGGCGAAAGCAGCTGACAATGGGGTCGGCGAGGAAGACGAAGGAGACGCTGGGAAGCGAAGGGTGTAAAGGGGACCCGTGCTGTCACACCGAAGCAGAGGACGGCGAGAAGCCAAATCTCTGACAGTGAGACCGGAAGAGTCAAACTCCACAGAACAGGAATTGTCAGCAGTAAACCGACGAATAGAAAGAAGGTTGTGAACCATAGAAGGTGCCACAAGAACATCAGGAAGACGAAAGGAGCCATGAGCGCCGGCGGCACCCACGGACGTGACAGGAAGACAAGACCCATTAGCGACCATGATGGATGAAGGGTGATAGGAAGAAGGAAGTTGAACGGAAGAGAGAATAGTGGGGTCAGGAGTGGTGTGGTAGGTGGCACCCGAATCGGCGATCCACTGTGGGCCGGCACCAGGAGTTCGCGGGGCCAGCGTGCTGAAGGAGTGTGCCAAGGCCGCCGAGTCCCAACCGAGCGGTGGAAACCCGGGAGAGGCAGTAGCGAGCATGGCGGCGGCCGGCAGGCGAGGCTCACCACCGGGAGCCTGGAAGGGCCATGACGGGTCGTGGAACCCAGAACCCCCACCACGTCCCCGTCCGCGACGACGGCGTCCGCCACGGCCCCCCCCACCCCCGCTCGGCCCGGGTGGAGGAGAATCCACAAGAAACGACGGCGGCGTAGGGGACGGATGTGTTGCCCAGGCCTGGCCAGTGCCCGTGCCAGAGGCGAGCGGCGCGAGTGGGTGGCCCGCGCCGGTGGGCAGCGCTGGAGGGTGGCCGGGCCATGTCGGGGCCATGCCAAGGGCGGCCGGAGCCTAGGAAGGAGAGGTGGTCGGGGCGGCCGGGAAAGGCGCAGTCGCGGGGGCACTGCCGGCAGCGAAAGCAAGGGCCTGCTGTGCCCATGTCGCGGGAAGGAGGGGCGCGGAGGCGGAGGGGGTGGGCGAAGGCAGCAGCGCGGGTGAGCGGGTCGCACCAGCAAAGGGAAGGGCGGTCCCGACGGTCACACCGGACGCAAGGCAGCAGCCAGCCTGCAGGCCAGGGATCGGCCCTGCGGCGGGAGAAGAGGGAGGAGCAGCAGCCGGCAGGGGCCCGATGGCCGCGTCACCCGTGCCTGGGGCGTACTGTCCAGTGGCTGGCCATGGCACGGAAGAAGAAGCAGCGGCACCCGGGGGCGCTGCTGGAGGAGCGGTGGCCGCGGAAGAGTGAGGAGCGGCCAGCAGAGGCATCCCGCCAGGAGAAAGAGCAGCACCAGGAGGAGCGGCCAGCAGAGGCATCAGGGGCGCTGCGTGGGCCACACCTGGAGGGGCGCCACGCGCTCATCACCCTCCGCGGCAGCCAGTTCTGCATACCCATGCGACCACCAACACATCAGCTGATCAGCATATGTACCAACACATAATACAAAAGAGACCCTCGTGGTTAGCTCACGTACCTCGCAGGCGTGGAGGTTCTCGAAGGCGTCCGGAACCAGCAGCGCCGGGGTGCTGTGGTAGGCGCAGTCGCCGCGGACGGCGTCGGGAGGGAACTGCGAGTATGGCACGAAGTGGACGCCGGCCTGGGCTCTCCTCTGCTCCTCGCCCGTCAGCTTGTCGCCGACGAGCCACACCTTGCTGCTGCAGTGACCCCAGCCAGAAAGGAGAACAAGATGCCCGTGCGTCTCTGGGCGCAGCTCCTGCTTCAGAGACTCGTACAGGTCCTTGTCGACCATCTGAACCTGCACTCGTCATTCACACCAATTTTAGAGGGTTCTCGGTTCACAAAGAAATCCGACAACAGGATAATCCCGCAGCAATGTTAACAACGCATGGCAGCAACAGCAGCTACCTACGTACCTGGATCTCTCGTTGGCAGAGCGCCGAAGCCAGAACGGCCGCCATCTTGCCGCCGGCGTCTCCCAGGAGGAGCACGTCGGCGGTGCCCCGAGGGATCATGTGGAGCACGGCGGCGGCGGCCAGGCTGGTCCCGTCGACGATCTTGGTCCTCAGGTCAGGTTTCCTGATGACGTACAGCTCGCCGTTCTTGTTCAGCTCGTTTGCCTGCACAAGCCCACAGGGCAAGCTGGCGCTGTCAGAGCCATTATTCCACTGATCGTCTTTCTTTTTACGCTAGTTGTCTTTATTTACAGCGCGGTGAAAACTTAAAACTCAAGCTACGTCAGCGGTGAAAATTTTCAATTCGATTTCAGAGGAGTGGTTGGCATGGGTTCAATGCAGCCTGCCTGCCGCTGGGATTAATACACACACGGCCTCAGCCTGGCAGCACGCACGGTGAATCTTGCATGCAAAAGTCTCCGATGCACATGCACGGCACGGAGTGAAGTTGGTCGACAACCAAGGCGCTATGCAAATCCAAAATATTTCCTCTTCCACTCATCACAACGAATCTTTAAATACATATATGGAGCATTAAATGTAGGTAAAAAAATAACTAATTGCATAATTTATCTGTAAAGTTCGAGATGAATCTTTTGAGTCTAATTAATACATAGTTGGACAAATTTTACCAAATAACAACGAAAAGTGCTACAGTAACTTTTCACCCCAACTTTCCCAACTAAACACAGCCCAAGAAAAAAAAATTGAAGGGGCTGCAGCAGGACGATGGACATAGGTGGGTGCACCTGGTTCAGTAGACCCAGTGTGAGAACTCTGGCGCCACTTGCCTCCGCGTCTGCCACCGCCTTCTCCACCAGACGGCCCACTGCATAGAGACCTTGCTTGGACTGATACTGCATCCAAATAAGACCATGTTTAGCCCGTGTTTAGATTGTGAAAAGTTCTTAAAAAAATTAGCACTTTCGTTGTTATTTTATAAAATTTGTCTAACCATAGAGTAACTAGACTCAAAAGATTCGTCTCGACATTTACAGACAAATTGTACAATTAGTTATTTTTTTATCTACATTTAATGCTCCCTGCATTCGTTCAAATATTCGATGTGACAGTTACTGTAGCACTTTTTGGAAAGTTTCTTTAGAACTAAACAAAGGCTTAGTTCCTAAAAATTTTTAAGATTTTCTGTCACATCGAATATTTAGACACATACACGGAGCATTAAATATAGACGAAAAAAAACTAATTACACATTTTGGTAGAAAATCACAAGACGAATCTTTTAAGCCTAATTAGTTCATGATTAGATACTAATTAATAAATTCAACGAAAATGCTACAGTAGCCAATGCCAAAAATTTTTGTAAACTAAAAACACCCTAAAATGCAGCACCCTCAGGATTCAAGTGCCTTTTCAAATATTTTAAGAAAAATGAAATCGTTTTTTAATAGAACACACTCTACGGCCCGTTCGTTCAACTGCCGTTTCGACCGATTTTTTATAAAAAAATATTGTTTCATCTAAAAAAATGAAACTGAAAAATACAGATTATAAGCCGTCTCAGCAGCGCCGTACGTGTTACTACCTGAGAGGTGTACGTCGGGACGACCCACGTCTCGAGGTTGAGCTTGTGCAGCCTGTTGGCCTCAGACCTGAAGGCGGTGGTCCGGCCGAGGAACGCGGCGACGAGCGCGGCCAGCGGGCGCGCCGGTGCCGCCAGGAGGCTGGTGTAGTAGCGGGACGCGAGCGGCGCCGGCGCGGCGGCGAGGGAGGCGAAGCCGAGGCGGAGGCGGAGGAGGGACGCCGGCGTGGTGAGGTGCGTGAGGTGGACGACGTCGGGCGCCTCCTCCCGGCATTGCAGCGCGCGCTCGTAGAGGTCGTCGCTGGACTTGTCCGCCGTGCCGTAGAGGTGGTCGTAGAGCGGCATGAAGAGCGAGTAGTTGGTGCGGAACTGCGTGTGGTGCAGCGAGTGGAACGACGGCGTGTACACGAGGTATTTGAGGGGAGGGAAGACGTCGAAGAGCAGCTTGGGGACGAGCTCGAAGTTGCAGTGGCCGAGGTAGTTCATGAAGTCGATATAGATGAGATAGCCGTTGGCCACCGCCACGGAGGCGATGCCGGTGCCCACCATGGTGAGCAGCGGGATGGCGAACAGGGTGAAGTACACCACCTCCTCCGCGAACGGGTGGATCACCGCTGCGTGCATGCATGCAGAAGCCATGGTTCATGCACCAGAAGCATGGATATGATGCAGACTATGCAGTGCACCAAGATACTAGAAGATTAAGCATGCATACGCATACATACAGGTGATGGGCTCGGTGACGATGGACGCGTGGTGGTGCGAGTGGTACCGGGCGTACAAGAAGTGGTGGTGCAGCGCGCGGTGGAGCCAGTAGTAGAGGAACTCCACGGGGCCGGCGTGGAGGAGGGCGGCCACCACCAGGCCTTTGGAATTCCACCACGGCACCGACTGCGCCGCCGGCACCGCCGCGTTCACCACGTAGAAGAGAAGCGCCGTCAGCAGGATCTGGTCGTCCCTGCAGCATTTTGTTGTTGCACGCGCATGGCCAATTAGTTGATTTGACGCATGGAATTAAAGCGGGACGGATTTCTGTTGGATTTCGTCGTCACAAACGCACGCTACCGCTGCCTCCGATCCTAGATAGTACGTACCAGTTCCTCTCCCTGTCGACCTGGTCGAAGTCGAGGCTCTTGTCCACGATCCGGTGCCTGCTCCGGGCCGTCTGGTGGCGGGACACGGTGATCCAGAGCTGGCTGTAGAGGAGGCGGAGGAGGAGCACCGGCAGCACGGCGAAGGCGAGCAGGTCACGCTCCCCGCTCCCGCTCCCGCTCCCGCTCGTCACGAACCTGTACGTGCTGCGCACCGCCCATGGAGCCACCAGCGCGTACTGCGCTCAGTTCGCCGTCGTCAGAGCGCAGCAGGCAGGCAACAAATAAGCATCGTCAGTTATTTGGATGACAGTTTGAATCGGGCAACAAACATGCAACGACAAGTTTCTATCTTATTCATTCATCCATTGTTGCATGAGTTTGCTTGCATAGATACATGCATCCCTGCGCATGTACGTGATGACAGTTTGGCGGCTTTGCGAGATGTGAGCAGAATTGAATATAATGCATGCAACAACAGTCAACAGTCAATGGCGTGTGTGTATACCTTGTAGTTTCCGAGATCTTGCCATGGCCAGCGACTGAGAGGGCCAGGCTTTGAGGCCATACTTGTTCTGGTTTCCTCTTCCTGGGCTAGCTACAAGATGTTGCCTGCTTTGCTTTCACAAAGCTGGCTGTGAGATGTGTAGGATGTGTGTGGGCATGACCATTGCCATCTTTATATACAGAGGACTTGAGGGAGAGAGGTGTCAAAGGAGTCGTCGTCGTCCCTAGCTAGCAGTAGTGACTCAGGCCTTGTTTACATTCCAGAATTCACCCCCAAATTACACTATGTAAAAAGAAGATTCCCCATCACATTAAAATACCGGCACATATATGGAGTACTAAATGTAGATGAAATCAAAAACTAATTGCACAGTTTTGTTATACTTTGCGAGACGAACATTTTAAGCCTAATTAATCAAGATTTAGACAATTATTACCACTAGAAAACAAAAGTGTTACAGTACTCAGGGTGGCACTGTACTGAATCGGCCACCCCCGAGTCTGAAATCTAAACAAGGGCTCAATAAATTCACTGCAAAACTTTCCATCCACACAGGAGTACTGCTCTCTCTCGACAGGATTCACCGTACCAACAACTTTGCCCGTGTCTAGATTGCAAAAAGTTTTTAGAGAAATTCCTGTAGCACTTTCGTTGTTATTTGGTAAAATTTGTCCAATCATGAATTAACTAGACTTAAAAGATTCGTCTCGATATTTACAGACAAACTGTACAATTAGTTATCTTTTCTACCTACATTTAATGCTCCATGTATGTGTCCAAAGATTCGATGTGATAGCTACTGTAGCACTTTTTTGAAAACTTTTTTGTAAACTAAGGACCCGTTTGGTTTGAGTGTGTTAAAGTTTAACTCCCATCACATCAATATTCCCTCAAATGCATGGAGTACTAAATATAGATTAATTGCATGCATGTCGGCACAGATTAGGAGTAATTTACGAGACGAATCTATTAAGCCTAATTAGTCCAAGATTGGAAACTTTTTGTCAAATAAAACGAAAGTGCTACAGTGTTTGTTAAACTTTAACACCCAAACCAAATGGGGCTTTAGGTCATATGTTTAGGGGGGTGTTTACTTCCCTTCAAAATTCCAAATTTTTATAATCTCTCCATCATATCAATCTTTAGACACATGCATGGAGTACTTAATGTAGGTAAAAGAAATAACTAATTACACAGTTTGGTTGTAAATCACGAGACGAATCTTTTGAGCCTAATTAGTCAATGATCGGACACTAATTGCCAAATACAAACAAAAGTGCTACAATATCAAAATTCCAAAAAAATTTTTGCATCTAAACACCCCCTTACTCTTCAATAGACTTTTAACTTTTACCCTTTATTTGTTTTTTCAACATCATTTCTTAAATACTTCAAAATATGTTGTCAATTACATATGTTGTCAACTACATATACAGCAATATAGATTACTTTTAAGAAAATAGTTGTTAATTTTAAGTCGTAGATCTCGACGAATACACTACAATTTTGATGTGGAGCATATCTCAATTCGAAGGTGCATGAAAAATTCAAAGAAAACGTTTGAATATTTTAGTCCAAAGATGATGCCAAATAAAAAGGTTATTAACTACCGCCTCCAGCCACAGGAGGAAATGATGAGGAGGACGCCGATGCCGGCAACGACGACGATGGTAGGGGTGGGCGGGAGACGTAACTCCAGCGGCGGAGCCTGGTGTCGCGGAGTCGGACGAGGGCCACGAGACGAAGGAATCGGAGCATAGCCTACGGCGAGCACGTGAGACGGAGTAGGAGATATTTTTTTTATTTGGCAAGACAGCGCACGGATGGATAGAGTTCTTAT
The DNA here is from genome assembly GCA_038087645.1 of Saccharum hybrid cultivar R570. NCBI lineage: Eukaryota > Viridiplantae > Streptophyta > Magnoliopsida > Poales > Poaceae > Saccharum > Saccharum hybrid cultivar. The sequence continues at coordinate 26,459,123 of JAQSUU010000198.1, forward strand.
CGTATCATTATCCCCCTATTCGGCTGAGCTTATCAGCACGGCTTATCAACCGTGGAACAATGTTTTTCTCTCACAGCAAATCAGCCACAGCCGGCTTATAAGCCAAAAAACAGCCTGCCGAACAGGGCCTCCCCCTATTCGGCTGAGCTTATCAGCACGGCTTATCAGCCGTGGAACAGTGTTTTTCTCTCACAGCAAATCAGCCATAGCCGGCTTATAAGCCAAAAAATAGCCTGCCGAACAGGGCCTCTCTATATAGGAGCATGGGTGGAGCTGAAGCTATTTTGAGGAAACGTTTGGTAAAACAGCTTTGCATGGTATTGGAAGAGGTGAAATGTCCATAGCGCCCTTCTCTCTTTTTTCTTTTTTCTTTTTTCCTTTTTAATTTTTATTTTCTTTCTTATTTTTCCTTTTATATTTCTCTTTTCTTTCTATTCTCTCTCTGCCCTATCCCATAACCCACCGCACGAGACTTCGGCATCTCCTCCACGCATGCGACGGGCGTCTCCAACGCGGACGGGATCTCCTCCACGCACGGGATCCTCCTTCGCTCACCGCACCGGCCTCCGCTCCCTCCCTGTGTCGGCCTCCGCGCCAGCCTCCTCGCCCCGTCTCACCACTCCCTGTGCCCGCTTTCTCGTCCGGCCTCGCACCTTGCCGCGCCGGCCCAGAGGCTCCTCCCCATGTTGGCCTCCTCGCCTTCTCGCCCGACCTCACCTCTTCCCGCGCCGGCTGGAGGTCTCTCCCACGTCCCCGGAGCAGCAGCCGGTGCGGCCCCCGACGCTCATCGCTGGAGCAGCTAGCAGTCGGTGCCGGCCTCCAGCGCCCCATTGACGGCAGGGAAGAAGGGCATCCAAGTCCAATCCTCCCCGGGCCCACGCGCGCATCGCCTGGAGCCGGGTGAACCTAGGGCTTGTTTAGTTCCTGAAATATTTTACGAAATGCTATTGTAGCACTTTTCGTTGGTATTTGGTAATTAGTATCCAATCATAGCTTAATTAGGCTTAAAAGATTCGTCTCGTCCATTTTGTCTAAACTGTGTAATTAGTTTTATTTTTTTATCTATATATAATGCTCCATGCATGTGTCAAAGATTCGATGTGACGGGAAATCTACTATATTTTCGTGAAATATTTTGGAACTAAACAAGACTCCAGTATTTCTGGTTGCGCGCTGAACCGCCAGTCAGTGGATTTTTTGGGGCTTCTCGTGAGGAGCTGTTTCCTTAGGAGGCGTTTGGCTGTCGGAGCGCTAAAACAGCTCCTGGAGCGGCAGTAGAAGCCGTGCCAAACGGCCCCTCCGTCTTCGGCAGCAGAGCCACACCAAACAATGGTTAGATGGAGCACATCTAAGGTCCCGTTTGGCACGGCTCGACTTCACCAGTGGAGCCGTTTTTTTGGGCTTCAGTCTATGAACAACTCTATCGGTAGAGCTGAAGTTGTTTTGGTAAGTCGTTTGGCAAAACAGTTCCACATATAGAATTCCTTAAAATATGCTCTTACAGAACGCCATGTATGATGAGGTGAAGCCGGGAGAAGCCACTATTTTTGGCTCCTTCCCACCCCCCAAAACTCTGTGAGAGCACGTTTTTAGGGGCTTCATCGGTGAAGCCGTTTCATTTTACCCCGTTTGGCAGAAAACAGCTTCAAACGGCTTCTGAAGCCGCTGGAGAAGCCCTGCCAAACGGAGCCGTTGGACTGATTAAAAGGAGCCATTTTTTATGTAGGGCAGCGGAACCACAAATTTGGGCTTCAATACCCCGGTTCCAGGACGGGAGCACGCAGAGCGGAGCCCAGCCTGTCAAAAATAAGCCCCTTATACATTAACATCCAACAGCATATACTGACCACAGTAGTGCTGTCCAACCACTTTAATTTTGTTACGTGCGTTTCATCTGGCTAGCAGGTGAATCTGAATGGAGAGATTAATTTCATGTAGACGAAAGCTTGACTACGTAATCTAGGGCAGGAGTAGTGGAGTAGTACTTTCTCGCACGATTTGGACAGTTGCATTGCATTGCCCTACGTACTACTTCGATCCTACTCCGTATACGACGTATTTGTTAGTAGTTTTAAATTATAAGTCAACTTTTTTTATTTATTTTGCTATGTATCTAGATATATTATCTCTAATCTCTACTCTCTAATCTTTATCTCTAATCTCTAATAAACCACCGGTTAGAATTATTCTAGATCCACCCAACAAATACATGCTCCGCAGAGATGACCTTTACTCCGTCCAGTCCGACAAGTGCACACAGAAAATACAACATCATAAAAACGGATGCACCTGATCATCTCTTAGCCATTCTCTCGGCTTGCTCAACCACTTCCAACGGCCAACGTTCAGTGTGTCTACTCCTCCCGCGACGCGCGTCCTCCCTCCGCACCCAGCCCTCCACACCCGCGCTAAGCAGCCAGGGTTTGATCCCTGGGTTTTCTCTTTTTTCCCAAAAAAAGAGAAACATCATCTTGTCCTCTTGCCGCCTCCCCATCCTGTACTCCCATGACTCGCGACTCTTTCCCATCCCGTAGCTAGGGTTCACTGCCGCCGCCCCGCCGGTGCCGCTCTGCGGCTGGCCGCGGCGCGTCTGCGCCTCTCCGAGGCCGGCCGCAGGCCGCCTGGACGCGTAGCGCGCCTAACCACCGGTTCTTCCCCGTCGGCAACCCAGGTCGTCCTTCCCCAGCGGATGGAGTTGCAGACTGGCCGGCTCCTTGGCTGGGGGTGTGGCCACCTAGCCCGGGGCACCGCCGTTGCTAGTCCCGCGGTCTCCCCTGGCCGGCAATGTGGCTGGGGGACGGCTCCGGCGGCAGGATCAGCAACACCACCGTGACCTTCACATCGGTGCCTCCTACGTCAATTTCGTCGAGGCCGCTGGCGCGCGCGTCATCCCGCTCGTATTTTCTTGTGTTCCTGGAACTCATAGGATGGTGCATCTGCGCCCAAAGGGATAGCGATGCATGCTCTCCTTCGATTTGGCGCCTGAGCACAACTGCAGATGGGATTCTTCAACTTGTCTCTTTATGAGGTGATTACCAATGTATTTGCAATTCTGAAGTTATGCCAGATTCTTGACCCTGTCAATGAAATTTAAAATTCCTCACTGTTTACCCCCTAATTCAACCCGAACTTCAGGTCACCTCTGAATCTCGCATTACTTCTGCACTACCTACTTGGTTTATAATCAATCTTCTTTTAACCTTTTCTTTTGACCATGCAGGTAACATATGTGTGCTTAAAATGGACCACCATTGCATTTGGGTAGTGAATTGTGTTGGAGCAAGGAACTACAAGTATTTTCACCTTTCTGGGTAGTCAAACATATAGGCATGCTCATCTCCCTCTTTCTCTCTCTTGCTCAAGTATAATTTTTTTTCTGAATCTGTATTTTCTATCTTTCATGGTGGTTAGCTGAATTGGTAGCATCTGTATTGGCTTTGTTCATTCAGTTCATTAGGGCTGAAATCATAGAGCAAATTTAACTTAATTAAGTGTTTGGGATTTTGCTTCATTTTGTGTTAAATCATCTAGCGTGTTGTGTGCAATAATGATAAATTCAAGCACTATGATGCAATGATTTTGTTGGAACAGCTAATAATTTATCTTTCTGATTGTGTTTGAGTTTGATAATAATGAACTGTATTTATGTGTTGATATAAATACTGAACTTAATGTTTTTTGACAGATTTATTTGCAATTAAACCCTGCTATGTACCTCAGTCCTATTGAGTGTTATTGGTTGCTTGCAGCACAGGAATTTAGGAACAGTTACTTTATTCTGGATTGTTCCAAGAAAAATCTGTATTCACATCCTTTACTGCTTTTGTTTAAAATCTATGTAATTTTGTCTTTCCAGCTTAATTCTTCACTTCTTCAGTGCAGTTCATGGTTTAGTTGTGCTATACTTCAGTTTTTGTTGAAGTCAAGAAGCAAAGATTGACTCCTGGCAAAAGGTTAGGGAAGAGAAAAAAAAGATCAACTAATTTGATAATATTTTTTGTATTTGTATAGAATAGAATTCAGGATCCATACTTTCTGATTATTATTTTTTGTTTAGAATTGGTGATGTAACAATAATGCAGAAAGGAAAAAAGTTGACATCGTCAGTGATGTAAGAATAATGAATCTTATATGTTTCATTTTATTCTAAATTAAAAACATTTAGTATTGTCTTTTGGTTAGTTTTGATGTGTGCGTATGAATTGTTACCGTAGCGCTAGCACGAGCAGTATACTAGTTATACCTAGATGCATAACAAAATGAATGAACCGAAGAAGTCAGAGCGGCTGATAATTTGGAATAGAGGGAGTACTGCTACAGGCGTACAGCACAGTTTTTTTTTCCCGGAACGAAAGGGACGAGGAATTGATTTGGTGCATGAATGGGTGGTGCAACGACTTGAAAAATACTCGATCGGTACAGTTTGTAGCTGTGTGCATGTACTCCTACGATTCAAAGCCAATAGACTTTGGCATGCACGTCCACGGTGTTTACCAAATTATTGTAGGCCTCGTTTCTCCCTAAAACTTTATACCATATCATATTGGATGTTTGAACACATACATGAAATATTAAATAGTATAGATTAAAAAAATAATGAATTGCACAGATTGTATGTATTTTGCGAGACAAATTTTTTGAGCCAAATTAGTCCGTAATTAGACAATGTTGTGCTACAGTAAACATGTGTTAATGAAGGATTAATTAGTCTTAATAAATTCGTCTAACAGTTTACAGACGAATTTGTAATTAGTTTTTTATTAATATCCGAACAGCTCTTCCGATATTCTATAAAACATCGATATGACAATCCAAAACTTTATACCGCGAAACTAAACAAGTCCTGAACAAGCCCTCCGCCATGTTGCTAGGCCTATATGCTAGCTAGCTGCTACAACGATTGTTGATTTGTTGTACACATGCACACACATAGCGTATAGGCATCTTTCGGTGAGGCCATATTTAGATAAAAAGACTTAAAAAATTTTATATAGTATCCATCCCAGCGAATTTTTAGACTTATGTATAGAGCATTAAATATAGGTAAAAAAATAATTAATTATACAGTTTATCTGTAAATGTCGAGACGAATCTTTCGAACCTAGTTAGTCCATGGTTGAACAAATTTTGCCAAATAATAACGAAAGTGCTACAGGAATTTTACCAAAAAAAAATTTGGAACCTGAATTGAAGAAAGCTTAGAGCTAGCTGGTGCGGATTTCCTCTTTTTCTAACTACTACCACCACACATAGGACATGTGGGGGATGCAAAGCGTGGTACTCCAGCAGTTGGCACTACTCCCTCTGTCTCTTTAAAAGGGTCGCTATGAGATACGTGCTGGTTAAACTTTCTTAACTTTAACTAGATTTATAGAAAGTACGTACAACATTTGTATCTCTAAATAAGTTTATTATGAAAGTATATTCAAAGATCTATCAATGATACTAATTATGTGTCGGCGTTTGGTCCTGCGGGGGCCCTAAGCCAACGAGTGAATTAAGTGCTGCGTGTCCCTAATCTGGATGGTGATGCAAGGAGGATACACGGAGGTTTATCCTGGTTTGGACAAAAGAAAGGCCCTACGTCCAGTGGAGAGGAAGGAGTATTGTATTTCCTTGCACCTAAGTGCTTGCGTAGGGGTTACAAGCTGTGAGAGAGGGAACTGAGTCCAGGTCTCAAAGGAAAAGTGAGAGTACAAGGGAGATTGCTTGAGATGTTGATCTGTAGGTTGTGTGCCTTTGCTTATTTGCACTTGGCTTCTGGCTTGCGTCCTGCTTCGTGTCCCCTTGTAGAGCCCTGGCCTGCCCTTTTATAGGGTAAGAGGAGACCGGGACGCGCGGGGGTGCCTTGAGGTGAAGTTTTGTCGACCCCCTGTAGAGGTGGCTATAGCGTCGTGCCCCGGGAATGGCCGGCCATCCCTGGACACCATGGTGACGTAGAGGATGAGACGGTGAAAAGGCCCCGAGCCCTGTGCCACGTCGGCCCTTTCTCCCTGCTGACCGATAGTAGGTCGAGGCTGGGTCGAGGACGGGTGGATAAGGCCGAATCCCCGAGATCGTGGGGTACAGTCCTTGTCGTATCCTCCCTCGAGGGTGATCGGTGGAAAAATAGTATGCGGTATGGTGCGTACAGTGGCAGGTTTTCACCTCCCATCTCGAGATGGGCAGTAAAAAGTAAGATTTAACACCGGTACTGCTTCCACGTCGGTCACAGTTGTAGCCATGACGGTAGGAAGTAGTAGGTAGTCGCATTAAATGCTCTAACTTTTATCTTAGAGTAGGTGAAACAAAGTGGGTCTAGTGGTCCGACCCGGGGTCGTGCGAGTCGGAGATTTCCCGATAGTCAAGATGCCTTGTCGAACGGGCCTCGTACGAGTCGGGACGCGGTCGAGGCGTCCCGTCGAGGGTGCCTCGTACGAGTCGGAACATAGTCGAGGCGTCCCGTCGAGTTGGCCTCGTGCGAGTCGGAACGCAGTCGAGGCGTCTCGTCCGCTATTTTGGCTTGTCTCGTTTGCGGGTAGCGCTTTGTTTTTTCTTTATCGTTTGTTGTGGGTACCCCTAGTTTTAGGTACCCGACATTATGTATCATAAATATTAATATTTTGTTAAATATATTTGGTCAAACTTGAACATTGCTGACTTTTTGAAGCGAGAATGACTCTATTTTAGGGATGGAGGGAGTAGACCACGGTTCCATCCGTCACTTAATGTTGGTCAAACTTTTTAAAATTTGATTATATTTATAGAAAATATTAGTAAGACTAGTGTCTTCAAATAAGTTTATTATAAAAGTATATTTAATGATCTATCTAATGATACTAATAATATGCTATAAATATTAATTAGTATTTATCTATATATTTGGTCAAAGTTAAAAAATACTTGGTCTTTTAAGAACCAAGAATGAAATTTTTTTAATAACGGAGGGAGTAGTAGGCAGCGGCTGCTGCGGCCACTGCCAGGACCGCACAGTAGTAATGTTCCCGTACGAGTACAGTACCAACCAACCGCCATTTCCTCATCTGCATTTGGCAGTTACTGTTGTTCCGAATGGACTTCATCAGATTCAGATATTTCAGCAATTCACAATAAGAGGCTTGATGATGTACTCCTACATGGAGTTACATACAATCTATCACACAGTAGAGGAGCTAGTTTCAGTAACCAAGTTAGTCATAAGCGGAAGACGGCTGTGTTGGCTTGAACTGACATAGTTTATCAGTCAAGCTATAATGTTTTTTTCTCGTAACAAATCAGCACCAAATCACCTTATCGAAACCATCCGCCGTCACGTACCTCCTCTCCTCTCCCAACGTTGCTTCCTGTCGCCTAGCATCGCTATCGTCAAGGTACTAATTGAATGAATTTGCTGGATTGATTAATGTTCCACAGTTTGATGGAAAATCCAAACAGTACCGCTGACGGTGACAGAAATATCTGCATTTCATGTGGACGACAACCACTGCATGCACCTGTGGTCCCTGGTCGATCGGCTGGCTCCGTGTGGCCCGCGGCGGGCGGGCGGCCGGGCCTTGGTCGACGGCGGGCAATGCCCCACTGGCCACTGGTCTCGTCTTCGGCGGCTGGGCTGCTGTAGGTAGGAGTACTAGGCTAGTAGCTAGGTTTGCAGCGGTGCGTGGTCACAGTCGTCGTAGGGGCAGGGGCCGGGGCCGGGGCCGGCCACGGCGTGTAAATGCCGACGAGCAACTACCAGCGGCCCTTGCGTGGTAGGTGTCGGGGTCCGGCCGGGGCGGCTGCCGTGGAGCGGCGCGCGGCTGACCGCCTGACTGCACTGGACCAGGACTACTACCGCCGGAGGAGTATTCGCTTGTCTGTGGGCCGTGGGCGGCCGTCCACTTGAACTCTGCCGCGGTTTTCCGTTGTGGTCATAGCGGCTACCCGCCACCGCATGCAGTGCAGTGAGGAGTCGTCTGCATGCATCTCCGCGCCAGCACCTAGATCCCGGTGAGGTGACCAGCATTCTCGTGGTGGCCAAATTGCGTTTCGCTTGCGCAAACAGGGCCTTGTTTAGATGCCCAACTTTGGACATCCAAAGTTGGTATTTTGCTACTGTAGCATACTGTAGCATTTTATTTGTATTTGGTAAAAATTGTCCAAACATTGACTAATTAGGCTCAAAACGTTCGTCTCGCAAAGTGCAACAAAACTATACAATTAGTTTTTGATTTCATCTACATTTAGTACTCCATGCATATGCCGATATTTTGATGTGATGGAAATCTTCTTTTTGTATAGTGAAATTTGGTGACAAACTTGGTGATCTAAACATGGCCCAGGTCCTTAGTCCATCCAAATGGCGTGCATGGATATGCTCATACGCAGCGCATGTCAGTACTCACCCGAACCTGACTTCAATCCTCAGTATCCTCTTTCAGTGCTGGACCAATACTTGCCCTGGGAGATCACCTTGCCCGCTTTGGTTTGGGTGGTTTCAACGATAATTCTACATGGTGCCATATCACCGTTCTACTTGGCTCTACATCAGTAATCAGCCACGGGTGGAAAATTTGACTACTCCATACTTCAGGGTCGAATTAAAAGGGAACGATCCTTTATTTTTGATTTTTTTTCTAAATAAGATATTCCTAGTGTTCTTGTTTTTTTTGGAAAAAACCCTATTCAAGCTATGGCCCTGTTTAGTTCCCAAAAAGACCTAAAATTTTTTGCACAGTACCCGTCACATCGAATCTCTGGATGCATGCATGAAACATTAAATGTAGGTAAAAAATAACTAATTGCACAGTTTGTCTGTAAATGTCAAGACGAATCTTTTAAGCCTAATTAGTCCATGGTTGGACAAATGTTGTCAAATAACAACGAAAGTGCCACAAGAATTTTTCCCAAAATTTTTTGAGATCTAAACGAGGCATATGTTTAGGCGTTAAACTGCTTTAAAGAATTTTTTCAGCGGCTACTCAAAGTTCAGTCCATTTTTTTAATAAGTTCAGTCCATTTGAGACTTAATTTCTCAATATAACAAACGTATGTTGCTAACATAACACTTAATATAACATAGCCTTGCTCGTTGGATGGTTTCTGCGGCTGATAAGCCGGCTGATGCTATTTTGTTGTGAAAGAAAAACACTGTACCATGACTGATAAGCCGAGCATATAAGTTCAAACGAATAGGGTGAAAGTATCTTCTTTGATAGTACAACACATGTTTGAGGTTGAATTAGCATTATATTATTTTTTATTGCAACGTTCGGACATAATCTTATATGTTTTTAAAGATTGTATTAGAGTGTTGTCTTGTATTAATTTCTATTCAATATTAGTAGTCCTTTATTTCGTCCTACCTTCTGTTTCAAACAATGATATAACCATTTATTCTTAACGCTTACATTTCGGCACTCTACAGCAAGTGAGACAACTACTCATGTAAAAAATGTTTACACCTTCATAAAGTCATCATTAAAACTCAAAGCTATTTTGGTTGAAGTGGAACACTCAAATTTTATTATTGTAATCATACCAGAGCTGCAAAACTCAAAGTGTTGGCCTGTGTGTCCATCAACCTCGAGTTTTGCTGCCGCTGGGCTGTGCTGAGGTAGGGGCTGTTTAGTTCCAATAAATTTTGCAAAATTTTTCAGATTCTCCGTCACATCGAATCTTTGGACACATGCATGAAACATTAAATATAGATAAAAAATAAAACTAATTACACAGTTTAGACGAAATGGACGAGACGGATCTTTTAATCCTAATTAGATCATGATTGGACAATATTTGCCAAATAACAACGAAAACGCTACAGTAGCGTTTTGCCAAAAATTTTGGCATCTAAACGGTGCCGTAGTTAAGGCATTATTTTGTTCCGGTTACCACGCATGGGTATCATTATAAACTGTAGTCGTATTCCCTTCTCCTGTCTTGCACATGGTTTGGCATCGCCGCCCTCAGCCTCTCCGTGTTGGAGTCATCGAAGCTTCACAGTGGTTGGTCCGAGCAAATGCAAAGAATGGTGAGCGGACATCCCAAAATTAAAAAAGGGAGAAAAAAGAAAAGAAAGAAGAAGAAGACGACGACGACCACTAGGCTTTGATCAGTGGGTTGCTTACCATCCTTTGAATAAGGTGTATGGCGCATACAGCTCTGCAATATGCATGGCGTATCTGTACTTCCGGCTGAGCTCATCGTAGCGCCGGGAGAAAGCACCGCAGAGGACAGTGTTCAGCAGGCGAAGGATCTGATGATCAACAAGCCGCGTGTGGATCCGAGAATCAAGAGCATTCGATTATATTTATGTATTTTACATATATATGTATATATATAACATTATTCATAAAGTTGAGCCGAGTAATGACGACGACGGACGACCTCGAGTGGAAGCCTGCACTTGATGGCCATGTAGGCGCGGAACCTGGGGACTTGGGGAGGGTGCGGAAGAAGCGCATCCGCAGGAGCTCGCTCTTCTTCCTGGACCGCGGTGGGTTTTGGGGGAAGTAGCGGTAGGCGGACTCGCCGAGGACGGCGCAGGGCGCCGGGTTGGGCACCGACGACGTCAGGTGGTACATGCTCTGCGCCTGCGCTCCTCCGACTGCACCACCATTGCCACCATCATGGCGTTCACCACCATGTCCCCAGGAATCTGTCACCATGCATTGGTTACGTACATTTCTGTAGATTTGATTTGATTTGATGCTGCGTGATTTTGTGGAAACTCACCACGTCCATTATCAGGTCGAGATCAGCTAAGAAGATTGACAGAGCCTGCTTGGCGTAGCCGACGATTAACGAGTCAATTGTCCTGCGAGAGGCAACCGTTTTGGTTTTCACTCACTGTGCATGCTGCAGAGGCTGCCATCAAGAAATCTTTTTTTTGGTCACGTACAGTGGTATGATACCTGATCCCTTCCACCCAGCCAATGGATCGTTCAGGATGCTGGTTATGATACTAGGCCGGACGATGACAACTGGGAGATCTCCTCGAAGGTGCCCCAGAAGCATCTGTCCCATTGCTTTGGTGAATACATAGGTGTTTGGCCACCCCAACTCCCTTGCCCTTCGTTGACAGGCATGTCATGTTTGGATAGTGGTAGCAGCAAAATTGCATATAACAGGACAAATGTACTTTTCCAACAATGTGTTAGTTCTCGATCACCTCTTGAGGCCCAGCTCCTTCATGCATGGTTCTTTTCTCAGTCTTTTCTGAAGATCGGTTGGCTTTCAATTCTATCATGGTCTCTTTTATCAGATTTAGTTCGGATTCGATATCCAGGTGTGCATCTTTCCTCAAGGTTTCACCCATCAGGAAATGGCTTCTCTAGCAGTAAAAAGAGCGTTTCTCATGGTGAATCACTTCTAGAAAGCCTAGTTAAATGACCTCTAAATGCCGGTATATGTTTGCCTAAAAGTTTCAAATGATTTAAATAAAGTAGGCATATACATCGTTCACAAATTGAATACACCACATGTAACAAAGGATCACAAAACACAAGTACGCAACATGCATGCAACCAAGAAAAAAATGTGTGCAACATATTTATAACATTTTTCCGAGCATTTATTGAACGTTTCCAATGTACCTTTACATTTTCACAAGAAAAAAGGATTAAACAATTGTTTTGCCAAGACGTCCAATTCTGAGGAGCGGGCCAACAACCAACTGGACAGTCCATGCAACAATCCAAGTAGCCCGTGCAACAACGAGAGTGCGAGCATCGCTCTTAGCATCCCCAACCTTCGATGTGGTCTTATCTTCACGAACATTCTTCTGGCACCTTCAAAACAAGGAGTGCTTCAACACTAGTGACGGAGAGTGGATGCATTGCATGCTGCTGTTAGTAGGAACAACATAGGGGGTGTTCACCGCAGCCAAAACAGCTGTTGCAGTTGCAGCTCTGGTCGTTATCCTCTCAGCCAAACACTCTGCCAAAACATTAGGTTGCAGAGCAGCCGCCGCTGCTTTCAGCTACAGCGAATGGGGCTATAATAAGAATTCTATAAGAAATAGAAAACGTCTATGACCTATTTATCTATGTTTGTGTATATGTAACTAAAAACCGAGGACCTCAATCAATATATAAGCAGGATGCAGCAGAGGTAGTTGGATCCAACCAGCCACTCGGGCAGCTGCTGCTACATCCAATTGAAGGCACAGTGCACTGTGGAAACAGTAGAATTCAACAGCAACAACGCTGCAAAAGAGCCAGCCGAACAGCCAAGATAACATCCAGTCCCGGCATACACGGCTCAGACCCACTCTATTAAGGAGTGGTCCCACCTGCGTAGCAACTCGCTTGAACTTTCGTCCTCGCTTCACTCAAAACGGTTAACCGAAGGTTACTACGCGTCCCTGGCCCTGATATTTAAGTCGGTCAAACTCCCTCAGAATTCACAGTACTAATCACTGGCTGCACAGTATTTCGCAATGCTAAAGTACCCGAGCTACAGTAAACCGAATTCGGCCCGACCCAATTCGGTGTTGCATCACCGGGCTGCTATAGTGTCCGAGCTACAGTACACGCGGCTACAGGCTGAAGCTGATTTGTTGTGAGAGAAAAATATTGTTCTATGACAAATAAGTCAGGTTGATAAGTTCAAATGAATAGGCTAGAGGGAGTGAATAACCTATTAAAAAAATATGTTGGCATCGATGATTCTTTATTTCTTCATGCTCAGCTACATGTAGGAAAGTAAAAGGGAATGGATGCGTCATTATTTGCTTACGAGATGAATCAGGAAGAACATAAATGTAGAAGGAAAAAAGGCAGGGGCTGCAACTCGTTCAGGCATGGTCCATGGTTGAGGAACGGGATTAGGAAAAAGAGAGAGAGGGAGGATTGTTCAACCATGGAGGCGCCGTTCCGATTCTGGTGGAGTCACAAACACAGGGCAGCGCTCGTGCGGACCCTCGCGACCTGTACCACAGGAACCTAGGGTTTCCTGTAGCACAGCACCACACGTGTTGCAGAGGGAGGAGGCGGCGTCGGGGAGGCAGCCACACCGGCGACGCTGGCCCAGGCGGCACAACGGGGAGGGGGATGAGGAGGGGAGGTGTGGGGAGGTGGGCGGCCGCAGCCGCGTCATCCCGCTCGCGCACGCTGCCTGCCGTCGACATGGCCGCATGTAGAGAGAGAGGGAGCGAGCGGAGAGGAGAGGAGAGAGAGAGAGGAGGGCACGCCAGGGGGAGGGGGAGGGGACGGGGAGGGGGAGGAGGAGGAGGGTGGACGTCGCCGCCATGGGCCGGTTGCACGAGCGGGCGTCGCACCGTCGGCCGCGTCGGGGGAAAGAAGGAGAGCGCAAGACCGAAGAGGAGGAGGTTCGGGAAGCAGAAGCGCCAGGAGAGAGGAGCGGAAGGCGCCGTATATATTTGGCTGACTGGATTCTGGCGAGAAGCCGGAGAAGGAAAGGAGAAGACGATAAGTTGGAAGGAGCAGATCCTAACGGAAGCGGCTACAAGCAATGATCGCCACACGATCGAAGATCTGACGGCAGGGAACATTTCGGGCGACGTGGACGGAGCTCCTGCCCGAGAAGCAAGTCGCCCTTGTCTGGGGTAATTTATTACATGTCTCCTCGTACATCGATGCTTAGGCATTGCTGAATTTTGGGATGGATCCTAAAAGATACTAAGTCTATTCTGGAAGCGTGGATGAAAACTGATGCTGCTTCGTTCTTCCTTGTCCTAAATCAAGCATCGGTTTATCTTCTTTTTCTTACCGCAGCAACCAGTGCCTAGTTTAGAAAATGATGATGAGGAAGCATTAAGGTTCGAGGACTCCACGTACATTGATGCTTCTTCTGCAATCAGTAAAGCCTTCTGAGATGGGCTTTGTACTCTTTTTTTTTTACTTGAGGACAGGGCCCATGCTAGAATGGGCTTCAATGCTTAAATGTTGTAACAGAAAATAATTTTGAACCTCGACACGCTGTGGCTGCTCCTATAAACTGCTTTATTAAAGAAAAAAATTGTTTGTGGTTTTCTTGTAGCTATTCAAAGTGTGGTTGTATCTATGTATGTGCGACGTGTTACACTCTACATCGTCTAGTATGAATTTTCACTTGCTGTTTGTGTTGTTTTTTTCTACACACCGATAAAACCAAATTTTATTATCAAGGCAACGAAATTACAGAAGTTCACAGTTCAGTACTAGAAACGTAGTGCAACACATAAAAGGTTACGAACCGTTAGGGATCATATACCAGAACGCACTACCATAACAGATATAGGCTTAACAACGCCCATACACCTCCAGACTATGAGTACAACACACCATCATAGGGATCGATCCAAAAACACGAAACAACTGCTGGGAGACAGCATTCATCCAGCCCATCATCCAGCGAACGATACCAGCTGATGCTCCTTCTAAGCGTATGACTGAAGATCTTGCTTGTGGAAGAAGAGCGCTGTCGACTTCACAGCTTCAACTCCCTGGGTCACCTGGTCCTTCATTTCCTCCTTAAGAAGACCTGCCTAGTAAACGAGGAAAGAACAGATCAAACAAATAATCTTAGTAGGAGATTTGACTCTTTTGTTTTCAAAGCACACTGAATTTCTTGTGTGCCAAATAGCCCAACAAACCGCCGCCAAACCAACAGTATGCATATTTGGCGCCGGAGGGAGAATCTCTTGAACCCACAGCCAGTACCGGTCTATGTTACTCGGTCTACAAACAGACCCCAGAGAGTAAGTAAGAAGACTCCACACATATTTGGCTGTTGGACACTCAAAAAACAAATGGGGCCCACTCTCAGTTTCATTACAGAAAGCACAAGATGTATTGCCCTTCCACTTACGTTTACTCAAATTATCTTTAGTCAAGATAGAATTATGTGAGACCAGCCACAAGAAAATCTTGATTTTTAATGGAATTTTAGCTTTCCAAACCCTCTTAAAACTAGAGCCATAATCATACATACATAAATGCTTATAAGTAGATTTAACCGAAAAATATCAGATTTCTTCCAATCCCACTTGGGATGATCTTTGTCAGAGCTAATGCCATACCGAAAAACAATATCATGAAGTCTTCTGAACTAACATTGAAGGTCCTCATGCAACCATCTCCTGAAAGATAAATGCCAGTTCTTTAGTCTCATATATTCAACAGGGCACTCATGCTATCACTGATCTTATATAGCTCAAGGAACTTGTTTGCTAAGGAGACAAGCCCACACCATCTGTCATGCCAAAAGCTGGTTGACCTACCATTTCCAACAACCATAGATCTCCCTTTTAAGTAAATATTTCTTACCTTCAAAAGATCATTCCACACAGGGGAATTGTTAGGGTTTTTAGAGAGCATATTAATCATTCCCTTTTTATATATTTTTTCCTAATAATGTCTTGTCAAACTCCACTACCAGTCTCAGCTTTCCACCACCACTTGCAGAGCAAGCTAATATTCATTCTCCTTGAGTCCTTAATGCCAAGGCCCCCTTTGCTCTTGGGCTTGGTAATTTTAACCCATTTGACAAGATGGTACTTCTTTTTTCATACTCTCCCCTGCTAGAAAAAACTTTTCCTAGTAGTGTCCATTTTATTAATGACTGACACAGGCAGCCAATACATAGACATGACATAAACTGGTAGGTTGCTTAAGCAAGAGTTGATTAAAAACAATCTACCTCCCAAACTTAGAGAGCTACCTTTCCAGCCATCAAGTCTTTTTATTATTTTTTTTCATAAATCGGCATCTAATCAACTACATGTAGTCTCGAGCTGGCTACAGGTACCCCTAGATACTTAATTGGCCATTTTCCAATTGCACAGTTGAACAAATTAGAAAACTCAATACTCTTAGTATCATCCTGACTTACCATAATCACTTCACTTTTTGAAAAGTTGATTTAAGTCTAGACATATTCTCATAGAGATAAAGAAGCAGCTTGAGATGGGCAGCTTGTTCTTTATCATCATGGAAGGATATGATTGTATCATCAGCATATTGCAAGATAGCAACCCCATTCTCAATATACTCAGGCACTAGACCAGTGATTAACTTGTTTTTTTGAGCTAGAGAAATCATTTTTGCCAGAGAGTCAGCAGCAAGATTGAACAGAAAAAGAGACAAAGGATCACCCTATCTGACTGCCCTACCAGATTTAAAGTTTTTACCAATAGTGTTATTCATTTTCACACTAACAGTGCCAGAACTCATGACAAGTTTAATCCATTCACACCATTCCTCCCTAAAACCTCTTTGACTAAGGCATTCAAAGAGGAAAACCTAGTTAAGCTTGTCATAGGCCTTCTCAAAATCCAGCTTAAGAATCAAACCTTTTTTTTCTTGATTTTAGTGTTATGAAGAATTTCATGCAAGGCAAGGATACCATCCATAATATTTCGATCTTTTAGAAAACCAGATTGGCTTCTATTGATAATCCTACTCATAACCTTGTCAAGTCTTAACATCAAGGCCTCAGCAAATAGATGGACCTGTGCTGCTTTTATGTTATTGGCTTCTTTAAATTTTGGTAGCAAAGTGATAATCCCATAATTAAACCTGCAAATATCTAACTTCATATTATGAAAATCATTGAAAGGGCTACTAAATCATCCTTAATCAGATCCCAATCGTGTTGGTAGAACTCCATAGGAAAGTGATATGGTCCAGGGGCAGTATTTCTTTCCATGGAGAAAATAGAATTTTTAATTTCAGCTTCAGAAAAAGGTTTTTCAAGTTTCTCATTGTCTTGTATATTGACCTTCTCAGCAGGGTCCAACACCCAGATTCCATATGGAAGTCAGCTGGTGTAGAAGGACCAAATAAATCTTTATAGAATTGAGTGGCATGTTCCACTAAGGCCTCATCTCCTTCAATAAGATGATCATTATGTTTAAGGGAGAAGATGATGTTTTCCTTTTCTTCCCATTGGCTACCCTATGAAAAAGGTAGTATTGCTATCACCTTTTAGTAATCACATACTATTCGATCTTTTAGCCAATAGCTCTCTTCCTCTTCCATCAACCTCAACAATTCAGTTTGAATAAAAGTCTTTCTATCCAGTTTTTGAGCATCTTAAGAGATTTCTTCTTCTAATTTCTCTAGGGTGTCTAATCCTTATTTTAGAATGTTCTTGTATTTCCATGTATGTCCTTTCAGACTTTGTCCCCACCCTTTAAGGAATTTTCTCACCCTATCCATCTTGATACACCAGGTATCAATGGCAGTCTTGCTCTGAACTTTTCTGTACTAAATTTCTTTAACTTTCAAGGGAAACCCAGCATGTTGAAGCGAGTTTTTAAAGCAAAAAGGTCTGGATCCTAAGTGTTGTGAAAGATTAGTTATCACAATCAAAGGATTATGATCAGACATATATCTAGGTATTTTCCTGAGATTGCAAAGGGGAAATTTACTTTCCCAAGAACCAGAGATCAAGACCCTGTCTAGCTTCTCAAGAGTGGGATTCCTCCTATTATTACTCTAGGTGAACTTGCCCCCAAATAAGAGGAGTTCTCTAAGCTCATAAGAATTGATTATCAAGTTGAAAACAGAGGAAAAATTATTGTCATTGAATTTCTTATTTTTATAAGAGCTGAATCTCAGTATATTAAAATCACCACCAATCAACATGGTGTACTTGGCCTTGAAACAAAAACTAGATAGTTCAGCCAGGAAGCTATCTTTGAATTCATCTTGAGTTGGTCCATAAACACTCACCAGGGACAGTTCTTTTTAAGACTCTTATAAAAAACATTAGCAATGATCATAAACTCACCACTTTCAAAGCTTTCTACTTCAAATTTGTCTTTTCTTATGCCACTCAACATTCCCCCTGATTTCCCATTAGGAGTCTAGGACCAACTGAACTCATCATTATGATCAATCTTTCTAAAAAATTTCTCAGAATATGTTTTCTTCATTATTTCCTGAATTCCAATGCATTCAGCCTTATAATCCTAAATTAATTCCTTAATAAAAAACTTAAGCCTTTCTTAGCCACCCCTCAACAATTTCATAAGATTCCTATCATTTGATCAATTTTTAATTGTGTTTCTGTCCCTGAGATTAAATCTAGGGCTAGCCTTAGATTTATCTCCATCAAGATTATCAGAAACCTCAAGAGGATAGTTTCTAATAGCCCTGGATTTCTTTCTAAACTTCTTGAATGATCTGCTTTTTCTAACACTAGAAATTATATAGGGTTCCTCTTCAGATTCATCAGAACCCTATTCAAGCACATTTTGATCTTCTAAGGGAAAAGTTACCTCTTCCAAAGTTTTTGACTGTTTCTCCACAACATTAGAATATTCATTTAATTTCATTCTAGTAGTTTCTAAATCCTTAAGAACATCAATTTTCTCAAAAGTTATGGACTCAAAATAAATCCCCATTTTCTGAGCCAAATTAATAATATGAGGATTTGCAAGAACTGCAAAGGAGTTCTGGTTGAGAGGTGAATTACCTTCAGTTTCAATGTCAAGGCCCACCTTGTTCTGTGCTTGCCCACCCATCTTCAACTGAGAAATGCTAGTATCTTTAATACGCTTGCTCTGTCTCACATTCTGCCAAAGAGGCCAGCCCTCCTAGCTCACATCTTGCTCAGCTTTCATCATTGGTTTCAGAGCAGCTACCTGCTTGTCCCAGACATTTGGCACCTCAATTGACTTATCCATCTTGGTCCCCTGATTAGCCTCAGCTTTGCTCCTGTCTTCCTCAGCACTGATAGCTTGCAGATTGTCCTCACCACTTTTATTGCCTTCAACAATGTCCACGTCCATTTCTGTTACCTCAGAGTCCTGAACATCCTCTTCCTGGATTGCATCCCAGCCAATGTCCTGACTTCCCTTCTGCTAAGATTCTTCTTGGCTTGACAGGTCGACCTCAGGGCCACCTTGGCTCCCTTTAACATGGCTCATAGAAGTAGCTCTAATAACCCCACAGTTCTCCTCTTTATCCTCCAAAATGGTAGCGAGATTTTTACTAGATCCAGACTTTCCAATGTAGTCCTCTATTTGAAAGAACTCACTCTTGTTACTGCCATGCAGAGCATTGTTTGCTTCTATAGTGACCAGTGGACCTTGTTTGTATTTCACAAAGTTAGATCCATATTTATTGATAACTGCTTGGGGGTTCACATTGACAGTAATTCAACCGATTTTCCTGAGTTCCAGAGTATCAAAATTGCCAAACCTTAACTGATCAGATCTAGGAACCACAAGGTCTCCTATCTTTAAGCCTTCATCTTCACTATCTTCATCAGAGCATGGTTGCTGTTGGATTACTTTCTGAGAACATTCAGCATTAACCTGCTTCCCTTTACCCCCATTAACATTGTTATCTGGACTAGCTTCAAAGGACTGACTAGAATTCTTGGATTGATCCATTCTCTGCTTTTTAGGAGAAGGAGCACCATCTTTTGGCTTATCTCTCTCATTTCTGATCCATTGAGTCCTAGCAGGGTTAGTGTAGCCTTCCCGAGGCACCTCCCTCTAGAAAAAGTAGTCATAGAACTGAAAATCCAGTAGACCATCTACTGATGCAAGCACCTTAGTAACATCCCTGTAGCCTATTTTGACTCTTACATAGTCATTTTTATGCAAGTTGTCCTTATCCACCTCCAAGGGAAGCCCAACTTTAGAGGCAACCATGCAAACATTTGAATAAGATCTTTTTTCAAAAGGGATGTTAGTAACATGAACTAAGCCACATCAAGTGAACCCTTGGAACCAGTAGTAGGGTTCCACTTCTCCAGCTTAATTACCACATCTGGTACAGATCTCAGTCTCATTTTAGTGAAATGTGCTAAATCTTCAATTGTTTGGGCATTAGGAAACCTCATCTGGTATTTTCCTTCCCCTATTCTTTTGGCATACCATCTCCAAGTTGAGTTGGGACTAGCCTTAAGCTTGAACTCATTTTCAATTTGCCTAGCATTAACTTGACCAGAAGTTATAGTGATTAATGTAGTAGTGGACATGTCCCAACTCATCTACGCTATGCTTCTTGATTAGTGCTAACCTTAACTTCCCCGTAAACCCCAACATCTATGCTATGCTTCTTGATATGAACTAAACGAGCGCCCAAATCCGCGTCGGGGTGATCACGTACCTTGTGTGGAAGCCGTGCTCTGAACTCCGTGCGCCCCTCCGCTGCGATTCACAAGGAATCGCTAGGATTTCCGCCCTCACCAGACGAGACGGGAGAATGGGAAGAGAGAATTGGGGAAGGCGAGGACAAGGGATCCGAGACCTCAAAAGGAGACTGGGCCGCCCCTCCACCTCCCGGAGATTGCCATGGCCTATGCGGAGGAGTCGAGCCCTGGGTCGCAACCGCAAAAAGCAAAATCGGCTCCACCTCAACCCGTGCGCACGCACCTGCTCCTGTAGCTTGGGTCCGTGGCGCGGACCTCTCCCGCTCACGTGGCGTGGCCGCTCACGTGACCGCACCGCCCCCGTCGCCATGGCTCGCGAGGAGAGAGATGGGACATCCTTCTTTTTCACTTGCTGTTTGTGTTGTGTTTTCCCCCTTCCGTTTTTTTTCTGTAAAAATAAAGTATAGTATGGCCCGTATGGGAAAAGATTTCAACGGCAAGCGTGGGCGTGGTGGTAGGAACTCGGAAGACGACGTCGATGCATCGGGGTGCCCCGCCCCGTTCGAAGCCAGCAGCTCCCACATGACCACATGCCGTGCCCTCTTATCCGCAAAGCACTGGCAGGCAGTGGACGGATCACAAATCGTCGAGCTCCACCACCACTTCACCGCTGCACCGGAGTTCCTGCCGCGAACGCGAATCCGGCGCAATGGCCGCGGCGGCGATGGGCCTCGTGCGTGAGCTCGTGCGGCCGCAGGGAACCACGGGCGCCCGCAGGCTCTGCGGCACGGCCGTGGGGGTGGCGGCGGGCTTCCTCAGCGCCGCGACCGTTGCGTCGGCGTCCGACGGCCGCAGCGCCGGCGCCGCTTGCCTGGCTTACCCGTGGTCACCACAGGACGGGTAAGCGCGCGCGCGCGCACCGGCAGCTCCTACCTCCACTCCACTCCACTCCACCATCGTTTCCTTCCTCACTCACTTTGCTGCTGGCTGCGTGTGCTTCGACTTCGAGCAGGGCGCGGGGCGGGCACAAGGTGTTCATGCAGCACGACTGCGCGGCGTGCCACTCCGGCCTGCCGTACGCCGGCCTCGCCGAAGAGGCCGCCGCCGGTGGCGAGGTGGAAGCCCAGGCGACCGAGATCGTGGTCGTCCACGACCTCGAGGAGGCGGCGCCTGCGCCGGCGAAGCTCCACGGCGGCGCCTGCCCGCCGGACCTCTCCGTCATCACCAAAGTAAGCTGTTTCTAACTCCAACTCTGCTACCATGAACCGTTGCTGATACGAGGTTGGCAAAACCAGATGCTGGAAGGGCTGCGGCGCAGCAACCTGTACAACGCCGACGAGATAAAGAAGACAATGGCGCTGCCTTCTCCTGTCTGGCTGCAGTTTCTTCAGCCGTACATGCGGAGTCCCCAGGCAGCCTGAAATGCCATATTCACTAGAACATCCCAGCTCTGCTGCAGTGTGCCTGTGTTTGTTTCTTGGAAGATCCTCTATTTGTACCAAAAAAAACCAATCCTACCACACCACTATGTTATGTACTCTGATCTTTGCTATGTTCTTGACAGTAATCAAAGTGCGACAATAAGATGATGTGAGAAGCATGCATCACTTAGTTTGTGATGCCAGAGTAAAACAGGTCAACGCTGTGTCGACTCTGAATCGATGAACCATGGATCGGAGTCTCACTGACACAAACGTAGTTTCAGAGTAATATCCGCAATAAACCGATAAGTTGCTGTAACTCTTATCTGAAAAAGAATTAGGTTCTGATTGTCGCCTGCCGCAGCAATGATTTTGGCGGTGACCATTCCATTTCTCACTATCTCTGCTGTGCAGAATGTGTCCGTTCTTCAGGCGCTTCGCTGTCTTGCAAAATCCGCCGCACTTGATCTCGGAAACCTCGCAAGGTTCCAAGCTTTTTAAGGCTCTCGTTTTGCTTCGCAATTACCGTTTCAAGGTACTTGCTGTGTTCCTCGACTTGCAGCTGCAGCTTTCTTTGGATCTGTGTAAAGGAAAATATAATAAGTGGGTGCACGACTGCACGAGGCTGGATGTCTTCTCTTTCTCGTAGCAGTTCCATTTTCCTTTCAATCAGCATATACTCCATATGTTCTTTTAAAAGAACATACCTCAAGTTGTTCATGAAGTTGTTTCTGCATGCCAATCTGTGCCATTAGTCCTTCAACGTTCCCTTTGCCTCTGCAGTAGGCATATAATTATAAATCTGAACTTCCTCTTAAAAAGAAACTTTACAAGTTCATGCACTTCAAGAAAGAAAAACATATATTTGAACCTAATAGGTGAACAGGCGGTAACTAAAACCTCAGTCAGTCAGGTAAATAGGTGAAATGTTATGCATCGCTGTTTACAAAATTGGGCACAAGATATGGATTATGTAACAGTAAGAATTAGGAAAGACTTGATGTCAAGTACATCTCACTTTGATTGCGGAATGGAGTCATCATCTGCTTGGTCGCCTCTCCTTCCAGACACACCTGCTAGGAAAGGGAAAGACGCATTAAATTATAACTTTATTCAATTTTCCAAATAATAATTTGACTGCATATATGCTCCTATACGAAAGGCATTATTATATGATGCAGGGTGCCTTTAAACTGGTATTAAAACAAAGAGAGACGGACGGACCACCCGATGATTCAGAACGATGTTGAACTGTGCGGTACTTCTGTAGAAAAATAACACATGGATGTCAATAAAAAGAGAAGCATGATAAAGAAAAGGCACTGAAAACTTAGGAGCAAATCAAGCATTGATACCTGCAGATGGCTTTTTATATGGTATATAGTTAATCCTTCGACCTTCATAACCTTCTGAACTGCTTTTGGAGTTGCTTCTGCAGGAACAAAGAAAAGGAATGAAATTATCTGCTGACAAGGGTAAGACAACTAGCAATGTGACTGAAAAAATTGAGGCTTGCACTTCAGTGTCCAAGATAAATGTAAAACGGATCATAGAGAACAAAAACATCAGTATCCTACTTTCGCTCCCACCGAGCTTGTTAACAGCATCAACAAAACGCTCATGAAGCTCAGGTGTCCAGCGCATCCTTGGCTTTGGAGCAATGTTTGAAGAAGGGAGGCTGTCAGCGCCAAGTTTATCACAGTTGGAACGATCTGGTACACTCCTCTGAGTATGGCAGTATAAGTAACTTTGAGGTGTTGCACTTCTTGAATCAACTGTCTACAAACAAGGAATAACTTAAAGCCTTTAACTGCATTCAGCATTGCAAGATGAAGTCCACTACTTCAATTTTCAAAATTAAGTTCACTGATATCATATTGTTTAACAGGTAGTATAAATACAAAATAAAACAAAGGAGAAGAGGAAGTCATGAAATAGTTAGGCCATGACGTAGCCAAAACATATATCCAGATACCTTCAGCACAGATTCAGCAGAACCTACATTCTTCTGAAGCGGCATGGAACTCCCAGACGAGAACCACTCATTTTGTGGTGTATGGTGAGTGTTAGGATCGACTGTAATGGTGTCTTGAACTTGTTGGCCAAAGATGGTCACATTTTTTGATTTGGAAAAATCGACACTTGTTGGATAATCAAATAAACCTAGGAGTTGTTCTTGGTTCGAACATATCTGTTCAGATATTTCTGGAAAGTCCATCACCAAAGGCCTTGAATTACCCATTAAGGATGAATGCGATGGTAGCAATGGAGTATCAGGATCACATGGCTCAGTAACATATGATCCAGAACAAAGCTGCCCATTAGGTGATTCGTTGGTGAAATTGGAAGCTAACATATGTGTTGACATGGTATCAGCCATAGAAGTATCAAATGAGGTGACAGAACTAATAGGCAGTTCCTTTTCAACAAAAGATAATCTCTGCTCTGGAAAACTAGGAAATGACACCTCTGAGAATGCTGGTACTAATGTTATAGCTGATGAACGACATGGGGGAACTCTTCCACTGTGAAGCCTATTCATGGTTGATGTATGGCTGCATGCAGTACCCATCAGTTTAATCTGTTCAAGTGAAGCTTCAGTCATATCATTCACCAAGTGCAGAGATTTATTTCATGAATCATGTGAAGAAAACAATAGGAGAGAAAAAAACAAGTGGCTGCAGGCAAACTAAAGATTGTAATCATGACGTAATAGAGAGCAAACTGCAAAGGATTGACAAAAGACATCTAGCATGAATTGCAGAGTTAAACCACTCCTTAAAAGTAAAGATAAGAGATAAAAGGAAAGAAGTATCAGATAACTGATTAGAGCAAGACACACCTAATAAAGTAGTTTATGAAATGAAAAGGGTTAATAAATGCAACGAAGAACACAAGGAAATAGAACATCAAAGAAAGAGATCATAAGAGAGAAAGCAGACAAAACAAACTGCAACAAGAGTAAGCTGAAATTGGCTTCTGGGTTGCTACATGCTACTTACTTGTTTCTTTAGGTAATGGAATCGATGAAAGAGCTGCTGCTAAACTTTAAATCTTAGATAGAAGATTAGCATCATCTGGAATCATCAATTGTATTCCTTTCAGAGGTCTGGAGTGGGGACCATGGTTCTGGACCTGCTACATGTACCCCTTTCTTTATACAATGATGAAACTAATAGTCCACTGCCATTCCATATTGCAGCAACTTGAACAACATGCTCGCTTAATTTAGAAATGATAATTAACGAAACCAACAAGCTATTGCACACCCAACCTTTTTCCCGGAGCAACATATACACCATCAGTTTTTAAAAGCTTTACATGTCTAGATAGATAAATTCGGTTGCTAGTACAAGCAGGAACCAGTGGCTCAGATATATACAGACCCCACCGTTTATATTGTGAAAGCCGGTTATATTAAATTACCAACATCTACCATCCCAAAGCTCCTTTGTCGAATCAGTTAACTGTGTGGATGAAGCAACATCTATAATAAATTCCAACAATGAGCTTGCATTCTAGGAGTACTCTTTGGCAGCAATGTGCCTTGTAGTTGACAAACCCGATTTGGCATGTACCAAACTTCCATCGAGAAGGTGGCTTGACAATGTCCCATTCTACATTGGATTTTTCTTTTGCCATTATCCATTATCTCACATTTTTCAATTTCAAATGGAGTAGCAGAAATAGAAACCAGAGGTTCTCAGGCACCTCATTACTTACATTTGGAATTCTGATCTGGTGTAGGAATCTAAAAGCATTAAGGGGAAAAGGTAATGAAGAAAAAGTCAACTGGGCATTGATTTGTTTGCAGAATGGAAATGGTAGCAGCTTTAACAGAGGTTAAAAACATACTTAGGCCGATGTGAAATACTGCTTGCAGTCAGATAAAGATATGAAACTGGATTGCAAACCAGAAAATCCACACTACAAAATTATTAGATATCATCACAAACAGTTCATTTATCACCCAAAAATGTCCGTACATTTCATGTCCAGAAAGCACAAAAAGAATAGAAGAATGAACATAGGGTGAATCTAGTAACAATCTTTCATTTCACCTTGAAGACAAAAAAAGAGGAGCAAGAACAAATTCGATCTCTAGGTTTACATGCATGAAATAGCCATAATATATATCTCTTTCAGTTCAACTGTTTCCAGCATGCAAAAAGGTGGAATCAATTGATTTTTTGCTGTTTCAGGTTCAGCCAATCAATGTTTGCAGTCAGCTGGGAATCAGTCACTCATATTTTTCCTTGAACGACGCAGGACAGTTGGCATCATTTCATTAAAGCAGAAGAGTACAAAGATGTACAACATCACCCCGACCCCGCCAACACACGCACGCACACACACATACCAGTGACACACGCTAGTTCATGATCATGCTACATGAAAAATAAAATATACAACCAAGGAAGCCATAGTCGATCAGTCACTCATTTAAAACTCAAAAGTGAAATGTCAGAACCAGTGTGCAAATTGCTACTATTCAGCATGATCTTGAACTATAACTATGTCATCGTGGAACCATTAGATGCAGTTGCTGAATATGGAATGCGTAGAGACATTGAATCCTTTCAGTAATCTCACCTGGAAGGAAGAAAAACAAGCTTTAGCTGAAGAATTCTGAGCACTTGGGTGCTTATCTCATTTGAAATCTGAGAAAGGGAGCCGTTGCAATTACGAATAACTTACAGTTACGATGCTGATCTATTTCATCTCCTCTGCACTTACACTTTCTGAAAAACAGTAAACATTAACACATAATAACTAACACAGGAATTTGAAATGTGACATATCTCATATTAACTATTTTTTTAATAGCATACCGATCTGCAGGAGTAGCATCATGAAATTGCTTATCTATTTGAGCAAGGTATATCTGGAACAAGCTTGACCTATGCGATCAGTTACAAACATGGAATTACCATTAATGATCACAACCAATTAAAAAAAAAGGCATCCCATAAGGTAAAAGGTCGCTCACCGTGGTGGAATTGCTGCGGCGGTAAGAACTGGAGGTAGAAGCCATAGTAAGGATGGTTTACTCTCTAATGACTGTCTTGCATAGTCAAGAATATCTTTTTCCTGCAGTTCAAATCTTTGGATGAAGATACATTATTTTAGGAGGTCTGAGAAAACAAAACATTGTAGATACCAAGATTAAAAATATATGCCCTCTTGCTAACAATTGTTATTGTGAGTTGTGACAGGCCCATTATGCATTTTATTTCCTGAGGGATCTCTGAAAGGCATGTTAAGCATAACTAATAAAACTATTATGCAGTCAGTTCGAAATAAATTTTTGTAGATTAAAGCATATCAGAAGGCCCAACATAGTGTGTCAAAGTTTCTTATCAGTAAGTGCTCCAAAACCTGACCAGGATTCATGGGTCAGTTGAAGGGTCCAAGTTGATTAGATATATTATGAATGAATTAAAAGGACATATGCTAATCGAAATGAAGACAAGGAACATGGTTTCAGAAAATAAATATTAGCATATAAAGGTTAGGAACTAGTTCGCTGACTCAAGTATTGTTTAAATCAGTCGAGCATCACTTGTACGTCAAACTAGACAAGGGTAGTATGACAAGTTATTGGTTTTGATAATGTTATTTACCATTGTTGAATGTAGACTAAGGAGTGAGCATTAGCAGCTCTCATAAAAAAATGGTTTTGTTTCAGTTTCCTGTCACATACATGTGTAAGCACAGTTCCAGTAAGTGCACCGAAGGCCTGATTTGGTATACAACAAATTACAGGTTCTGGCAGAGTTTGATCATAGGCCCTCCACAGATTTTAGTTACAGATGGACATTGAGGATTCATAGAAGCACCCTTGATAGTTCACACAAAGACACATAACAGTGTTCAGTATTTAGGTGAACCTTCCTGAATTTATTCTTAAGATGTACAGACAGATACTTGGTTGAGAGGGGTACAATCCCCATATTTCAAAAAATTTCTCATTGAGTTAAAGTTTCCAACATACAGAATCCGTGGGATTAAGTTGATGAGCCATACGATGAAGCTCTGGGAGAGGGTTATCGAGCATCGCCTAAGGAGAGTGACACGTGTGACCCAAAATCAGTTTGGGTTCATGCCTGGTAGGTCGACCATGGAGGCGATTTTCTTATTACGACAATTGATGGAGAGATATAGGGAGCAGAAGAAGGACTTGCACATGGTCTTTATTGACCTTGAGAAGGCATATGACAAAGTACCGAGAAATGTCATGTGGTGGGCCAGTACCGAGAAATGTCATGTGGTGGGCCTTGGAAAAGCACAAAGTCCCAACTAAGTACGTTACCCTCATCAAGGATATGTACAGGGATGTGGTGACGTTTGTCCGAACATGTGATGGCGACACCAGTGACTTTCCAATTTAAATAGGACTGCATCAGGGGTCAGCTTTGAGCCCTTATTTATTTGCTTTGGTGATGGATGAGGTCATAAGGGACATACAATGTGATATCACTTGGTGTATGCTCTTTGCTGATGATGTGGTGCTAGTTGACGACAGTAGGACATAGGTTAATAGGAAGTTAGAACTATGGAGGCACACGTTAGAGTCGAAAGGGTTCAGACTTAGTAGGACCAAGACCGAGTACATGAGGTGTGATTTCAGCGCGACTAAGCATGAGGAGGGAGACGTTAGCCTCGATGGGCAAGTGGTGGCCAAGAAGGATACTTTTCGGTATTTAGGATCGATGCTACAAAAGGATGGCGACATTGATGAAGATGTTAGGCATAGAATTTCAGCCGGCTGGTTGAAATGGCGTCAAGCTTCTGGCGTCCTCTGTGACAAAAGGGTGCCTCAGAAGTTGAAAGGTAAGTTCTATAGGACGGTGATTCGCCCGACGATGTTATACGGTGCATAGTGTTGGCCTACAAAAAGGAGACATGTCCAGCAATTGAGTGTAGTAGAGATGCGTATGTTGCATTGGTGTTGTGGGCACACAAGGAGGGATAGAGTCCGGAACGACGATATTCGGGATAGGGTTGGGGTGGCACCAATTGAGGAGAAATTGATTCAACATTGGTTGAGATGGTTTGGACATGTTCAACGGAGGCCTCCTGAGGCGCCGGTGCGTAGTGGGGTTCTAAAGCGGGCCGATAATGTAAAGAGAGGTAGAGGCCGACCTAAACTAACTTGGGACGAGTCCGTTAAGAGAGACCTTAAGGAGTGGAATATCTTTAAGGATTTAGCTATGGGCAGGAGCGCTTGGAGACTGACAATCAACGTGCCTGAACCGTGACCTCTTTCTGTCTTGTGTCATTTATGTCCCTTTATGTGTCTCCCTGTTTATCGTCTCTTTTGGGTTTCATCTCTAGCCTACCCCAACTTGCTTGGGACAAAAGGCTATGTTGTTGTTGTTGTATACAGAATCCTTGGCAAACTATTAACATGATATAAGTCCAAAATAGGAAAAACCTCCAAATTACGATGTTCGTCTTGGAATTTGTCCTGAGAAGTTCTGTGAAGGCACTGGTGCAGATCAGCATACTTCTTGGATATAGGAATGAAACAGAAAGTGTGTGATATGAAGCCCTCTATCAATGTGTTCCATCGCCCTGTAATTGAACCCAGCAAGCATAGCTCCTAAAAAGATAACACATAGATGTTGATGTGACAATGTAGAAAGTTTATATACTAGAACCGTATACAGATGAAGGCCAAAAGATGAGTAATTACCATGGTTTCGACAAGACCACTATGACACGATTTGGCTAAACCTTTTAAGGGCTCAAAAACTTTCATCCACTGCCCTTTAGGAGCTTTAAAAATCAAACTGGCTCCAGACAGAACCCGAATGGTCCGCTCATCAAGCAAATATGACAAACACTTGGCTCTCCACTGCTTCCATATTAGGAACTCGTCGATCATTCGTGATGTTCTGTGTTGTAATAGCATTAAGTTCAGACTGGGGCATGCTATCATGTAGAATAAAGAACACAGAAATGTGGATTTTGACAACAAAAAGAAATATATCGAAGGTGATTGCTTACTTCAAAATTGCTGGGGCACATGGCATATTACTATCATCATCCAAGCTATTTCTTTTCACACTGTTCAAAAGTGTTTCCAGTCCTCTCTCAGCCAAACAAGCACACAATGTCGAATCCAGCGTTTTCTGAAATTCTTTAACAATAATCCGTGAATGGCCCGTGGATTCTGCATGCAGTTCATCAGAACTAGTAGGAAGTCCACCATCACGAGCATTCATGGTATGCGCAAAACATGACAAATTCGTATTCAATATTGACTCAGCATACTCTTGGCATGCGTTGTGCGCACCACTAGCACAAATGGCATCAATATCCATCTCAACAACCGCTTCAAGAAGAGCACCAAAGTTTTCCACGCTCATTGGTTTTGCTTTAAGAAAATGTCGCATAACCAACACCCTTGCCATGGAAAGCATTTCTGAACGCAAAACAGCAAGACCCTGCACATGTAACAGGACATCACTACGTGCAATATCCCCAGAATCAACACATCCACCATACAAGCCTTTGGAGAAGTACCTTAGGGAACTCGGGACTTGAAGTGAGCTCAAGGAGTGCCGCATCGAGCTCTCTTGCA
The DNA here is from genome assembly GCA_038087645.1 of Saccharum hybrid cultivar R570. Classification (NCBI taxonomy): domain Eukaryota; kingdom Viridiplantae; phylum Streptophyta; class Magnoliopsida; order Poales; family Poaceae; genus Saccharum; species Saccharum hybrid cultivar. The sequence goes on from JAQSUU010000198.1 coordinate 26,489,141, forward strand.
GAATCCTCGTACTGGCCCGAGTCACGCAGGTCCTTGAAAATCTGAACAAAATGCAGGCACACAATCGAGCAATTCAGGAGACACATCTCCGACGCACTAATCGGCATTACTTCAAACTAACTGTAGCAGAAAATACTGCAAGTTTCTACTCCGTAGAATATAAGAAAGCGGTACAGAAAAGACACTAACCTCCTCGAAGAAGAGCGCCCACCGGAGAGCCTTCTTGACCTCGTCGGCGCTCCAAGTAGCGGCGGCGCCGGACGAGGTGCGGCCGCCGGCAAGGACAAGGACGTCCACGAAACCCCGCACCAGACCGAGCACCTCTTCCATGGCCACCGCCGGGTGCGCCCACCCCATTTTCCGAGTCCCTTTCTCACAATCCTGACTTCTGCAGGGACTAATGGGCAAGAAATCTGCAGTTTCCACTTTGCACTCAGAACCCTATCCTTACTCATTTTCCTTTTCTATCACTCGGTTGTTTGGTCCACACCTCGCACACTAGCCTGAGCACCCTAAATGCAATTGAGAATACCACAAGGGGTTTATTGAATAATAGCCGCAAAACCCTAACCTCGGCACCGTATAAACGAGCCAACCCGCCTACCCCCGCGCCGCCGCCACTCAGCGCCGCGCTTGCGTTTCCTCCTCTCCGCTTCCAAGATGTCGAAGCGAGGTAAATCCCATGCTCCTTTCCCACTCGATCTTCTCGTGCATCGTTCGCCGCCTGTGCTGCTGTAGTTTATCTTTCAGGTTATATGTTGAGAAATTTCGTTTCTGATGCGTGAGTCCTTGCGCTATTTGGAACCCATCGTAAACGAGTAGATCATCTGATGTCGCAGCAGATAGGTTCGGGATTGGTGATCTTTTTGTAAACGTATTATTCTGAATTTTAATGCCACGGTCATGAGTTTGATACGCAGTTAGATCTGAGGATAGACGTTGAGCTTTGTGTTTTAGTTGTTGGTTTACTAGGGATGTCATCTATATGCTTGATTGCAGTCTTAACGCTTGAAGTGTTACTTCCATAATTGGTAGTCAGATCCACTCTGAGATTGAAAAATGATGCTATTTGTCAGGACAGCGTCGTTTAGCCAATATTAATGTTAAATGTTTAGCTGCTACTAATCCTCTGCAGTGTTGTGTTTCATGTGTGAAGAGTTAATCGAATTGTCACATGGTGTTTTCCTGCTTCATGTGCAAAGAGTTAATCTAGTTGATTTTAAGTGAAGCTCAGCATGTCACATTTCTCAATCTAGGTGTTTCTGTATTTTATCATTTACTCCTACTTAGGTTCCTCTGTTATTGGACAATCAGATGAAAGCTTTCTTTAAACAAACTTTGGGCATGTATACAATTTGTTTTGCATCTCTGTGCTTTAAATGCTGCTTGTTATCTATAGTTTACACTTCATAATGATGTATTGGAGTTCTGTGGTCTAAATGTGTTTTGAACTCCAGGACGTGGAGGTACTGCTGGTAACAAGTTCCGGATGTCACTGGGTCTACCAGTGGCAGCCACTGTGAACTGTGCTGATAACACTGGAGCCAAGAACCTGTACATCATTTCTGTGAAGGGAATCAAGGGGCGCCTCAACAGGCTTCCTTCTGCCTGTGTTGGTGACATGGTTATGGCAACCGTGAAGAAGGGAAAGCCTGACCTTAGGAAGAAGGTGATGCCAGCTGTCATTGTGAGGCAGCGCAAGCCATGGCGCCGAAAGGATGGTGTCTACATGTACTTTGAAGGTACATTTCTTATCATGACTGGGTGCATTGACTCTGAATGGTTTACTCGTTTGAGTGCTACTGTGCTTGTAGAATTACCGAGAATTCAGTTCTCTTGAATAGGCTTCTTTTGATTTAGTTTTGGTTCTTTAGAAGTTTAGAGTGTGATGTCTGCTGAGCTAACATTCTACTTTTGATATTACTCTTGAATTTTATTGATCATGATCATCAACACATTGTAGTTGTTTTCTGCCAAATTGTACTCTGGAATACTTTATTCTTAGAAGTTATGATTAGATTTAGGAAGCTTGATGTTCTCTGTGTAAACAGTGTTGCTTCTTTACATAATAAAGAGTGACCATCCAGTCTGGTCATTTGTCAAGAGGAAGCATATAAGCGAATTGGTCAGTATTAAACAGCATTGTGCATTTTTCTGCTGTGCAGTGTTACCTGTCTCCTGGCACATGTTAAGTATCCTTGGGACGATGCCCAGCACTATGTATTTGCTGGCTCTCATAGGAATAGCATGTTCTCATCTTTTTTTTAAAAAAAAAAATTTAAACTCTGGTAATGGTGAAGGTTTATGGTCCGCTATAAACATGAAATAAATTGTGCAAGTTAGATGTTCCATCTTGGCTGGATTGATACTAGTTATGCCTTGATACAATTTGGTGTAAGCCTACAGTTGATTTGAGTTATATACTCTGTCTTGTTTCATTTTTTGTGCCTTTAGATTAGACCTTTTGGTGGCCAGCACTTCTTTATTTACCTGCTGCTCTTGTGATCAACATTGCATTTACTTTAGCCTTGGTTTGTGGTTCATGCTTCTATAATGTTCTGTTTATGTGATATTGCAGACAATGCTGGAGTGATTGTGAACCCAAAGGGAGAGATGAAAGGTATAGTCCTGAAAGTTCTGATGGTTTTATTTGCATTACAACTATTCTGCTGTTGGCATAGTTGAAAATGAGAACAGCAAGCTGCTTAGCTTTATTATAAGCTAACACTACAGTTGAAAAATGATATATTGATCTGTACTTCCATGATGCAGGTTCTGCCATCACTGGACCCATCGGAAAGGAGTGTGCTGATCTCTGGCCCAGGATTGCTAGCGCCGCAAATGCGATCGTCTAATGGAAGCAGCTAGTTGAAGTTTACTTAAAAATAGCATTTCCTTGTGTTGAGACCTGAGAAGAGAGTTCTTAGTTAGACAAGTTTTTGATGGGCCTAAAGATGTTTCCCCGGATGTTTGTGCTGCTGGATCGTTTCCTGTTAGCTTTGATGAGATCCTCCGCGGATCGATAAGTTGTTGCTTAGCCTGACATTTGGAAGAGTTTAAATGTTATAAGTTTTGATATTTCGTGCTGTTTCGCATTGCTTTTTCGTGGAGAGTTGAAATGTTGGGTTGTTTTTGAATGGAATGCAGGAATTTCTTGGGAATGTCAGAATCTCAAGTGATTCAGTTCATTTTCATTGAAAAAGATGCAGGAAAGAGGGGAAAAAATTCAGTCATTCCAAATATGGATGATCTGTCTTTGCTTTGCCATCTCACTTCAGAAATCACTAGCTACGTGCTCCCCGTTTCAAAAGAATACAAGATATTTTTCAAGTTGACTAGATTTATCAAAAATATATGAGCCTGCTAGGCCCATGCTTTTTTACCCATCCTGCCTCCCATATCTTTCGCAGCAGCGGGCCAGACCGGATGGCCCGATCCCATCCCAGGGTCGCCGAAACACCTCACTGGAGATGGAGAGCCGTTCTATCTCCATTCTCCAGTGGTGAAGCAATCGGACATGTGGGCCGCCGCCGCACCCACTCCAGCTCCGGCGACCGCCGCCGCCGCCTCCCTTCCTCGTCCGCCGCCGTAACAATCGGCTGATCCGCATCGTGGCCTCACAGGACCCGCTCACCGCGCTGACCCGCGTGCTGTGGGAGCGCGCGCTGCCACCGGCGCAGCTCGTCCTCACCGTGCGCCACGGCCGGACCACGGCGTGGCAGCTCCTGATGCGGCAGCTGGCGCCGTCGGACCCCACGACGGGCGCCTTCACCCGTACTCCTGCCCGCTTCCCCGCCGTCGCGGGGGAGCCCAGCTCCCGGCTCCACCTCTACGTGGGCCTCCCCTGCCCCTGGGCGCACCGCGCCCTCGTCGTCCGCGCGCTCCTCGGCCTCGAGGCCCGCCTCCCGGTCTCCGTCGCCGTTCCCGGTGACGACGGCGCGTGGTCCTTCACGCCCGGCAGCCCCGACCGGCTCTACGGGAAGCAGAAGCTCCGGGAGGTGTACGCCCTGCGGAGCGGCGGGTTCGAGGGCAGGGCCTCGGTGCCGATGCTCTGGGACGCCGAGCGCCGCGAGGTGGTCTGCAACGAGAGCATCGAGATCGTCAAGTTTCTCTGCGGCCTCGCGGACGACGCCGACGGCGACGGCGGCCTCGATCTGTGGCAGCCGGAGCTGCGCCAGGACATTGACCGCTGGTACAGTCTCATCTACCCCAGCGTCAACAACGGCGTGTACAGGTATATCAGAAACTGGATTGCTCTGCAGCATTGCCATGATCAGATCGTCAATTGCAGCAACTGAATTCTCTGATCTTAACTGCCAATGTCTTTCAACTTATCATCTGAAGCAACCGATAATTCTGTGATCAAATTGATAATTCTGTGATCAAATGGTCAATTGCAGGTGTGGGTTTGCACAGAGCCAGGAGGCGTACGACGCCGCGGCGAGCGAGCTGTTCGGCGCGCTCGACAGGCTGGAGGCCCACCTCGCCGGCTCCCGGTACCTGTGCGGGGACAGGCTCACGCTGGCCGACGTCTGCCTCTTCACGACGCTCATCCGCTTCGACCTCGTCTACAACACGCTGTTCCGGTGCACCAGGCGGAAGCTGGCCGAGTACCCCAGCCTCCACGCCTACACGCGCGACATTTACCAGATGCCCAAGGTCGCCGAGACGTGCGACATGGAGGCCATCATGGCAGGATACTTCAAGACACTCTTCCCGCTTAACCCCGGCGGGATCCAGCCACTCCCGCCGGCGACCTGCGAAAGGGAGTCGCTCTTGAGGCCACACGGCAGGGAGGCCTTGTCCTCTGCTGCTGGCGCGCCGCTTGAAGCAGCTGCTGTTTCATGATTCAGGATATGAAGAACAAAGCTTCTGAAACTGCAGAAAGAGTTTATAGTTCTACCAGATACGGATGCTTCAGTTTCACTGGATCAAATATTATTGATTCAAATCACATCAGCAGTAACTGCCATTTGCAAACTATTGGCCATATGTCACTGGTTAAATATGTTGTCAAGATCTGTGCTGCTAGTGATGATTATGATAGTCTTTTGGATGAAGATAGAATTGGTTCTGCTCAGTGTACCCAAACTGTGAATTTCCATGTACTTATTAGAATCCTTACTGTAATAAACCGCTCCTCTTTGGACATGTAAATTTTGTAAAGCAGCTGATGAGTTGTATAAAAGATGAATCTTATTTACTATTGGCATTGTTCTGTTCCATGAGTAATTGTCTAGTACAGCTTACACGATATCTTGGTTAGTCTGTGTTGTAGAGCCATCAGCCCATCACTGTCTAAATATGCATCAGAACTGTCTGCAAATGAGACTTCTATATGATTTGTTTGTCTAAACGATAGTATATCCACGATTGCTATTTCGCAAGAACTGGTATTTAGAACATGGTGTGGCACTGGTTAAAAAGTAAAGGTGAGTCATTTATATAATTGCGAGTGAGAATTGCATGTTATTTAGAACATGGTGTGGCACTGGTTAATAAGTAAAGGTGAGTCATTTATATAATTGCGAGTGAGAATTGCATGTTGTATGTAGCACTTGATTCTGGCACTCGAGCAAAATTAATCAAAATACAACTCACTGCAATCTCCAGAACCACATTTAACCAAAATATAGTAGTATAATTTAAGTGGTCAGCTCCGGTTTATTTCGCTGCGTTTGTGTGAAGTAACTGCTCAGCATGCACGATCCAGATGCTATCCAGAGGTAGATGTCCACAGCCGCTACATGTTGATTACAGAGTTTAAGTGCATAGTAGTGAAAATCTGCATCAGAACCACATATTCCAATGCTCACTCACATTGCGTGGATTGCTTACAAATATGGTATATGCTCAAAGATGAAGAAGACAACATGTAAAATTACCGCCAAACAACACCTTTTTTTTACAACGTTGTATCAACGCCTTCAGTTTCCATAAACAGCTTGTGTTCTCTAATGTATTCAATTACTTCATCACTAGTAAGATACTTTATCGATAGACATCTCCTTATGCAGTCTCTGAAATTCAGTCATACATAGAAGCACGTCATTGTTCAAGAAGTGATCATGCACATGAATAGCATATAAAACTATCAATAAACAGATGCCTGTAAGATTTATACCTTACTCTGGATGAACTGATATGATTTGGCACAATCTCATCGACCAAAATGATGTTATCCTGGAAAGGAACTCAAAAATGATCATATACATCGAACATCAGTAAAGAAACTTATTCTACTACTTTCCATTAAAATCATTAGACAACAAGTTTGCACCCTGCATTCTTGCAATATATCACTGTTGGCTATCAATTTTCCAACATCCTTTCCTTCTCGGCGTATACATATGACACCAAAGTCCTTGCATATGGTCCTGACCTGGAAGCAAAAGTGGGTGTCATCAAAGTAAGTTTTTTTTTTGAAATAAAGTCATCAGAGTAAGTTGATCAAGGAAAATCAAAATGCAACTAAAGACCATGCCATGAGTTTGCAAAAAGGGTGCAAAAGTTTATTATTAGCAAAGTTTAAGGTTTCTACCTGGTCTAGGATCCAAACACCTGGAGTGATGAATGACTCGAGCAAGTCAGAACCACATAAAAGCATTACCTTCAGGCTACCTGAAAGAATTAATTAGTAGCTGATATTATAAAAGAAATATCACTATTAAAGTGTAAACTACACCCGTGGGATCCAACAGACAACAGTATGTTTAAAAACTTGACGTCATGCTACACCATCCTTATATGTATACCTTGGTCAGCTACACCATCCTTGCACAGCGAGTTTCCGACTCTCGAAAGAACGGTCAAAGTGCGCTGATAACCTTTCTGCATTGCCTATCAAGGCAAGACAAATATCCATATTATTCATAGCATAACCCAAAGAAAATTACAACTAAGAGCATGTAACATCAAGTTACCTCCCACGGATCAACCATCACAAAAGATGAGCTTTTGCACGCAAGTTCACAAAAGCGAATTCGATGAGCAGCCGGTAAGAGGTCCTAAACAACTTTTAAATCTGAACTCAGTTAAGAGAACATGAACATGAATAATACGGTTCCATATGGTTTCTGCGAGGCCATAATATGTACCTTCTTCTTATATGCATCATTCACCGGAGACATGTAGCCGCCCAACACAGAATAACCTCGCTGCTCGAGTTCATCCTTTGCCAACTCTACAACAAACAGGGTACAGCAAGAAACTTCACTACTCGCTCCCAATCACAACTGAAGGGGTGGCAAAGAAGTGGCAGCAGAAATCAGCAAGCTTCGAAGCATACCAAACATGCGCAGGTGCATGTAGGTGGGAGGATTGAAGCTCCCGGTGGCCACGAGCACGACGCCACCTCGGCTTCCTCCGTCCCAGCCGCTGCCGCTGCCGCATCAGAGAATCCGGGGATCAGATGACAGACGAGCCCATCCATCAGGCGATCGAAACAGGACAAGACAAGATTTCTCCTACCTGTTCGGTCCAGCGGAGAGCTTCTCTTGCGGAAGAGGCACGTCCACGCCGACCTCCTCCATCGCCGGCGAGAGGAGAGCAGGCGGCGCTCGCCTTGCGGCGTGCCCGGCTCGGTGCTGCGGTGTGGGGGAGAATCTGTCTCCTCGTCGCTGCCGCTGGGCTGAACTCTTAATTGTGTTGGGCTTTAATGGGCCAGGGCCTGTTAGTCACGGAATGATTGTGGTGCCAAGACGCTATTTTGCCTGGTGTCCTACCTGTCTGTCGGTCAGTGAGTAGCCGATAAGCATATGCCAAATTTTATTAGGCTCTTCGCGCTGGGTGCGCTACCTACGTACTGGAGGAGCGGGTAGCGGATAAGGCACTTCACTGGATACGCTATAGTTATCCGGGAAATTTAGCGCTGAGAAGTGGGATAGCGGACGTACGGAGGCTGGAGGGAGAGCGCATGCACGCGCCCATGCGAGCTCGAGTGAAGAGAGAGCGCATGCGCAGTGGGCTCCACTTATTCAACTAACTAAAAAATGTTATAACTCCCAAACTAAAAAACCAAATTAAATTTCGATTGTAGCATTAAATTTGTTTTAATAAATACTTCAAAACAAGATGTCACGTGGATATATTTAGATAAAGTGACAAGTGAGCCCCACAGTGGATATAGGATGATATAGAGGATGAATGGATACGAGAAAACTGTAAATTTTATGATGACTAGGATGAAATATTCTTTTTAGAGGATAAATATAGATGTCTATGAGCGCGGATAGTCTTATAACGCCGCCTCTCGTAGCTGCTTCCTCGAGCTGTCCTTGCTTCGATCAGACGCACGCTAACCGATCGCCTCTGGGTTTGTGCAGGGCAAGCGCCGGAACAAGACGCACACGCTGTGCGTGCGCTGTGGTCGCCGCAGCTTCCACCTGCAGAAGAGCGCTTGCTCCTCCTGCGGCTACCCTGCGGGCTGCGGCCCGCATCCTCAGCTGTAAGATCCCCTGGTGCTGTGCTATTCGATGGAATTGCACACCAACTCTCTGATTAGGTTGCCTAGGGCGTGGCTTGATTTGGAGCTAGTCACTATTTGTATGCCGTGTCTGACTATGTATAAGATTGAACTTACAATTTTCATGTACTTAATTACATTATGCTGGCACTTGCAGCAATACCATATTACCTTGCTGTTGAATTGTTTGAAAGTATGCTGTCCTTTATGTGGCTTTGCGCCTCCGTCGATGAACTGCTGTTTATTCATGGAGTTCTGATGCCTCATTGTTTCTTGGAAAACAGACAACTGGAGTGTGAAGGCCATTAGGGAGGATGAGGTATCTTCGCCACGTGCCACAGAGGTTCAAGAGCAACTTCCGAGAGGGTAAGGCCCTGCTTGGTATAGATTCTTCCCAGCTCCTGAATCCATTTTTCAGCTCTGGCTACCAAACGCCTTCAGCCTGCTCAGATCCTGGGGAGGAGCCCCGAAATTTCTGCTGAGACAAGGGAGGAGAGAGGAGGAGCTGAAATTTGTAGCTTCTTCCGGCACCATCTGACGATAGTGGGCCCCATCGTGGCGATGGTCACCTTTGCCCTCGCGCAGGGAACGGTAGGCCAGCACAATGAAGGGCGATGCCACACCGTCGAGGGGAGATGCGGCGGAGCCACCGGGTTGCGCCGCGCGCGGAGTTGGCAGGGCACACGTGGGACCTGGTAGGGACGAGCGGCCTCAGGGGTGGCGAGGGCGCGCGGCGGTGGCGGCGGGGAGGGCGCGCAGTCGCGGGGCGCTGGGGCACGGTCGTGAGTAATGACAGTGGCCGACGGGGAAGGACGGCGCCGCGACCACGCGGTGAGGGGCACAGGCAGCGCACCATCGCGGGACGAGCGCCCTGCATGGAGGAGCTGGAGCGCCGTGCGTGGAGGAACTGGAGCTCCGTGCGGGGACGAGCGCTGGACGACGGGCCACCTTCGGACTCCGGAGGAGCAGAGGACGAGGGCCGTGCGGCTCGAGGAAGATGGGTCACGGACTCATGGTGGGGAGAAAGAGATAAAGGAGAGAGAAGGAAATAAATAAAGAGAGAAAAAGGAAAAAGAGTATGGGTATTAAGGGTATTTCATGCCTTTCAACCGTAAAGAGAAGCTGTTTTACTAAACGGTACACCAAAATAGATTCAGCTCCCTAATTGAATCTGCTTCACAGGCGAAGCCACGACTGAAGCCGTTTTGGCTGAAGCCGGAGCTCTAACAAACGTGCCCTAAATTCCTGTTCTCTGCTCATGTGAACGGAGGCTAAACTTAGGGTTATTTTTTAAAAAAATTTGAAGTGCTAAACTCCTGTCCTGGAAACACTTTTCAGCAACCGAGGCTGTATCAAAGAAGAAGGGAGGTGCTGCTGCCGCCAACTAATCTGTTCTTCACTTATGCTAGACTGGGCTGCCCCTGGCTGTGGGTCATGACTCATGAGACTAGTGTTTTTGTTGCTTTACCAAAAATCCTATTGTTCCTAAATTGAGAGACAAACGATGCTAGTGTTTTGTTGCTTCACCAATTTTAACAGTTTTGTCACCCTGTTTACAGAATTGTCTACAGCTGCCTTAGTGATTCTTTTTTGTTAGCATGGTTTTTTGTTAATCTCCTGTGATGTGATGGTTATGCTTGTTTCAGAGTGTGCATTTCCAATGACTTTTTGTTTGCAAAGGGTTACAGCGAATATAACTGTTTAAATTGGTGAAACTGTAGCACGTCTGGCTGTCGAAGGTGCTGGCTTAGCTGTACTAATAACTGTTACAACGCCAAATATGCAGCATCTGCGCTGTGACCAACTCTGCAAGCAGCCTAAACTTGTCTCTGACCTCTTCTATAATTTTCCCTTCGTCATAGCCGACCGTCCCCTCCTCCGGCTGGTAATAAACTGATGTTTCTTTCTTCGTTGGACGCCTCCATCCCCAGCCGGCGGGATGTCGGCGCCGCCCGGCAACGTCGTCGACGAATCCCTGTCATCACCGGCACGGCCACCACCGTCCTCCCCGTTGCACCTGCTTGAGGTGACCGTGATCTCGGCGCAGGACCTGCACCGGCGGCGGCTGGGGCGCCGCGTGCGCGCGTACGCCGTGGCGTGGGCGGACGCGGGGCACAAGCTACGCACGGGCGTGGACCTCGCGGGCGGCGCCGTCCCCACGTGGAACGACCGGTTCCTGTTCCGCGTCGACGGCGCCTTCCTGCGCTCCGACACGGCGTCGGTGACCGTGGAGGTGCGCGGCGCGGGCGGGCTGGGCGTGGACCCCGTCCTGGGCGTCACGCGCATCGTGGTGAGCACGTTCGTGCGCCCCGGCGGAGGCCGCGCAGGCCCGCAGGTGGCGGCGCTGCAGCTCCGGCGGCCGCGCTCGCTCCGTCCGCAGGGGATCGTCAACGTGGCCGTCGCGCTGCTGGACGCCGCCCGCGCGCCGCCGCTCTACGGCGTGCCTGGCTCGCCCGACGCCGTCGCCGTAAAGGACCTCGCGATGAAGCGCCCGGCCTCGCTGTGCAAGGTCGGCGAGGTCAGCGAGGAGCCGGGTGTGGACGACGGCCAGCAGGCGCGAAGCAACCCGGAGTTGGTCGGTCAGTCCGGGCACCTGGACCCCAGAGGCGCCGCCGTGGAGCAGAAGAAGCTGGAGCTGACGCTGGAGAGGTGGAAGGCGGAGCTGTGGCCTGGCCTCAAGGAAGGCCGACGCAGTGGCAGGCGGAGGCGGCGCCGGGCGGCGTCCTGCTTCCGGGGCAGTGGCGACTGGGACAGGTAACAATGATCGCATGGAGCAGTGGAGCAGGATGCACGGCTACGGAGAGGGAGGATGCATGGGCATGTAAAAAAAAACTGTAAATTTTCAAGATTTTTTTAGGTTTGCATCATTGATTCGGCTTCATTACCTGTTTAATTTAAGTAAATAGTAATGTAAAACCCTTGCAAAACACAATAAAAATGACCGTCATGGACTCCTCGTTAAGAGGAAAAACCATAGCAGGATATTGTTTTCTTTCTAACTGGGAAGAGTAGTCATATTCATCGACAATGGCTGATACAAAACATCACAAACATCAACTCCCCGTGAGATAGGTTTATTTATTACAAATACCAACAGTTAAGCATTTTTACATAGTTGGGCCTAAAAAAACGATACACAGAACGGAACCTAGTGACAACTAAAACAAGAAGAACTGACAAGAGCACCAAACTACATCCCCAGGCTTCACCGAGACCGGCAAAGCTGATCCATTTCCCTTCGAACGTCGGCACGTCGCCTTCTCCATATCATTATCATCGACCAGCAGCGCCTTGGCTTCCTCCGGTAACACGGTGGTCTTCCAAATCAGCACCGGTACAACCGTATAAATGAATGTGCATGAAGCTAGCTAGCTAGCTAGTACCAGGAGTGCAGAAGCTGATTAAAGGAAAGATTTTGCCATAATTTCTTGTCTTGCCTGTCTTGGTGATGTGCCCAGACTTGAGTTCAACGGTGAAGATGCTATGATGATAATGCTGTACTGTATTAATCGACTAGGTGCGGATCTAGAGGGTGATACTCTTTGCGTTTGGGATGAATACTTGAATATGTCTCCGATAGAGAGATCCAGAGAGGGAGAGAGGGACGAAAGTGGGCGTAACTGACCATCGGGCTTGGCGGTGAAGGAGAGGCGATGGTGGCGCGGACGTCGGGGTCGATGCAGCGGCGACGACGATGGACTTCCCGTCGCCTACTGCCCATCCTCTCGATCGGTCTAGGAAAGGAGGTGGGGCAGATACTGTGGCGTGTAACCTCGCGTTGTGTGCCCCTGGCCCCCACCTCCTCTTTATAGGGCAGCGTGACGGGGGCCCACCGACTGGTCGAGTCGGTTAAGCATCCCCGATCAGGACGCGGTCAAAGGGTCCATCTTAACCGTTGGGTCAAGATGGATGAGATCATTCCAACATTCTCCCCCTTGATCTCATCTTATATTTTAACTTTAAACTTTGACTTTAATTGCTTTCACTTTTATTTGTTCCATCACAAATCAGTGTATAGAACATGCCTCATCGTCACGGTCAGTCGCCGATAGATTTAACAGCTACAATACACATCTCTGATCTGAAACAGATTCTTCAACTTTGGGCCCTTTATTGTCCGGAAATCATAGGCTATACCATAAACCCATGTCGACTGTGTGTTCTCTTAACACACTGGGCGGTAAGCCTTGGTAAGTGGATCCGTAAGCACTTTTATGTTACTTTTACATTCAATACCATTAGTATGATTCCGGACTTTCTCCTTTACAACGTACAACTTTAATGTCAATGTTTTTGGCTCACACTTGACTCGTTGTTATAGGAGCAAACTACTTAAATGGTCATTGCTGTTGACAACCATTATCAATTCCGGGTACAAGTTACTTAACCATTTTGCCTGTCCCTCAGCCTCATATCATGCTATATTATAACTTTACATCACTGATGATACTAGAACTGTTTCTTTTGGAGCTTTTCCACAATAAAACTCCAACTGCGAGTGTTAGCTACTATGTGGGTTTCACTAAACATCTCGCCAAAATATAACATTTGTACCCACAACTACTTGAGAGTACTTGTTCTTTTCTTTTTAGCATGAGGCCGACTTTTTAACTCCATTCCAGTGATCTATATCTGGACTGGTCTTTTGCCAAAACAACCCGGATACGTAAACTGTGTCAGGGCAAGGTCTTATCTTTGTACTCATTAAGCTTTCAACAGCCGAAGCATATAGGACGTCCATCTATAACAATCTTACATTGCTTTTAGAACATTAAAGTTCTCAAACTATTACCCTGACCATGAGAACAGGCGTAGGTTTATCCGCATAGGTATTTTATTTCTTTAGAAACTTTTCTCAGCATGCCTATGCGATAGTCATAATACCCCTTTTCTTCTATCTCGATGAATTCCAATTCTTTTAACGAGATACATTTCACCGAGAATTTTCTCATTGAACCTTGAGGACAAAAACTTCTTCTCATGCAGTAGATTGACATCACCATTAACCATTAAGGTGTCAACCACACAAGATTAGGAAATGAATTTCCCCTTCTATAACTTTGTACATACGCAATTGTCCTCTCATTATTTTTAACCCAAAATTTCTAATTGACTCTTCAACTTTAAATGCCACTGTCTATAGATTTGCTCCATTCCATAAGAGATTTCTACAGGTGGCATCCCTTACATTCTTTCTTTTCATGACAAAACCTCTGGGTTATGCCACGTAATTACTTTCATACAAATCCCATTGGGAAATGCTATCTTTACTTTCATCTGATGTAACTCAGATCATAATGTGCCACTAGCACTCATTGTAATCTATTCATTCGCTTCGCGCAAAAAACTTTTGATTCAAGTCGCGCTCCACATCTTTACACATTCCCTTTGGAGTCACATTTCGTCTTGTAGACCCATCACAGCCTACTGTCTTGGCTCCTTAGGAATTTATTCTAGATCCCAAAATATTATTGGTATTATCGATTTCATTTCATCTTTCTTTGTTTCTTGCCACTTAGACGAGTAAACGTCTCTCATGGCTTCTTCAAATTAGGTGGGATTACCCTCCATTTGAATTTCACCAATATAGACTTTATAATCATCAGAAATATCTGACTTTCTTATTCTTTGAGACTTTCTGGGGCCTTAGCTACTAGCATTTCTTGACCTTTATTGCCAAAAGACAATTGATTCTATAAGGTCCTGTGTAACAAGATCCTTGTTTACATTATTCATCCTCCTTGCGGAGTCATGTTTCTTTGTACCATGCTCCCCCAGATTGTCCCATCTTTAATTTTCTTATTTTGGGTTTAATCTGATAAAACTCATATGGTGCATTTAGCACCGCCTTTAAAACTCTAAACACGTCCAGTATAAAATACTGGCTGACTATGCTATCTTTCTGTTGGAACTTTAAAGGGTCCATGAATTTAGCTATATCTTTACTTTAGGGGTATCGTTATTATGACCGTCTTACTCCCCCGACGATCACATTCATCTTTTATAGATCACTTTAGTATGCATCGCATTGTCTGAATTATGGGGAAATATCTTTCTTAAAACTTTCTTAATTGACTCACCTTTCTCCCCCTCGAAATGTGGTATGAACTTTTCTACCACAATTTCGAAAACTATCCAGAACTCTTATGAATGAGGAAACTTTGATTACTTTCTTCATCCACATGATTACATCATGCAAATGAAATTATTTCTTAATTCGTTGGGAGTACTTTTTCCTCATTTCACTTCAAAAACTCAACAGAGTCTTTTATCATTAATACTTTCGCAAGTCACGCTTGCATGTCATTCTTATCTTGAGGTTTGTCTGTAACTTTCTGTTCTCCTTAAACTTATACTAGGATAGCATAAGAGCTACCCTAATCTTTCTCCCTGTGCGGGATACACTCAAAGCACATGAGTCATCACAACTTTCTCCCGCCATGCAGGATAAATACTATGTCAAATTTCTCCTGCCATGCAGGATAAATACTATGTCAAATTTCTCCTGCCATGCAGGATTTATTAACATAAGTACTATGCCAACTTTACTCCGCCATGCGGGTATTTTCTTAAACTTTTCCCGTCATGCGGGTACTATCACAAACTTTTTCCCGCCATGCGAGATAATTTTCTTGAAGGGACATAAATATCAATATTGGCTTATATTCAATCAACAAATTTAGAAATAAATCCAAATACTCTTTAACACACATGCTTAATCCGACGTTGGTCAAATTAAACATGCATGCCACTTATTACATTTCAAATCATGATGATTAAGACTAAAATTATATTACTTATTATTATTATTTTAAAGAGTACATCAAAGACATCTTTTAAACTAAGCTCTTAGTGTTCTGTTTCTTTGCTCGGATCAATATCCTAGAATTCTTTTCTTCTGAAGTCATTCTTTAAAGAGACCGTAGTCCCTTACACAATGGTCTTCTTTCTGCAAAAATTGCACTTTTCATCTTCTGAGTCACAAGTACTCAGCTCATTTCCTTTTCACCCTTCAAGAATAAAGGCATGAAGTTCTTTGTCTGAAAACATTAATCAATAATGAGCATGAAAATAACCCTACATTGGTCTAGTTAAAGACATGCACATTAAACTTTTAAAAACTTTATGTTCTATTCTATATCACCGTTGGGCAGAAATAGAATAAAACAATCTTCTTCTACATTAATTCCACATCACCGTTGGGCAGAAATGGAATTAACATATGAAAACTCAATTATTTTATAACCCTCTTCAAAATTAAATTCTCCCGTTGGTTCGAATTTAATTATGAAGATCGTCATCATCATTGCAGCGGAAACATGAAAATACATTACATTCTGCTCACTCTTGGAGCATCTTTTGTCTCTCATCTATTCTCTGAAAAATTGTTCACTTTGATGCAAAATTCATCAGAGATTTAAACTTTAAACATAAAACTCATAGAATTATAATATTGTTATCATCAACGTTGGTCAAAAAATAACAATATCATAATTAACTTTAAACTTAAACTCATAAATAAACTTATAATATTGTTATCATCAACGTTGGTCAGAAAATAACAATATTATAATTTATCTTAACAATAAACGGACTATTCCTCCAATAATTTTTTGTTTGTTCCAACTTTAACTGGAGGATATACTTTTCATCATTCATTGAATAATTATAACTGCTCTTCAAATTAAATCCTCATGTTGATTCGGATTTAATGGGAAGACTATAAACTTTAACTTTGCAGTGAAAACATAATGATATACTTTTTCAGAAGCATTTCACTCTTCTCAGCTACTCTCTAGAATTATACACGTTGGTGTAAAAATTTAGAGATAACGTCATGCATTAAAACTTAATATGAATCAATGCATGCTTCTGAAAACTATTAAAACAAAAACACATCACTTTCACTTTGCATCTGGCCTGAAGGCCCTGATCGGGGTTGAGGCCTGCAGCTCACGCGCGGACGGCCCAAGGCCCATCTACGCTCTTGCTCGTTCACGGCCCAGCATGCTGCAGCAGCAGGCCCATTCAGCATAGCGCACAGCCCATGCAGCTCGCTCGCGTGAGCGGCCCAGCGGCCCATCGCGCCTGACTGCGCTGCACTGCCCCCGCGTCCCAGGCCTCAACCTGGGCCTGGGCCGGGATTTCTTCATCCCGCCTGGGCCAGGAGCCGGCCCGATCTCCCCTGGCCGTCCATCTGATCGGACGGTCCAGCGTGCATCTCGGCGGCACAAAAAGTCGCCTCCGCCGTCCGCTACCCGAAAACCCTAGAGCATTCTTCTGCTTTCTCTTCTCTCCGACCTCCACGCGCCGTAGCCGCTTCAGCCGCCCGAGCGGGCCGGAGATGGCGGCGCCGCCGCTCGCCCCTTCAATTTCCCCTTTTTTTCTCGCTCTCGCCTGCTAGCAGCCAGCCACCGCAGTAGCCCAACGCCGGAGACGAGAGGTGGCGCCGCTGCGGCACCGCTCGCCGGAGCGCGCGTGCGGCCGGAGCCGCGCGCGGCATCGTCGAGGGGAACCGCGGTGGTCCACCTTGCGGTCCGAGCCCGCGCGCCGTGACGAACGGCGGCTCTCTTGTCTCTATTCTTTTCTTTTCCCCTTCCCTTTGTTCACACAATCGCGTGCGGCACCCGAAGAAGACGGAGCAGCGACGGCCGCGGGTGGGTGAGGCAGCGCCGCCGTGGTGGGTTAGGGTTCTTTCTTCTTCGATTCGTTATCGAATCCTCTGTTTCTTTCTCTTTTCCCGACTTTACTTTCTCTGTTAGTTAGGGTTAGGGTTTCGGGATTTCTGATCCGATTCGAAATCGGTCTTTATTTTCTTCTTGATACTTGTCATTTCCCAACTTCGATCCACACACCAGACCCGGCTCCGATGCCAATGCTGTACTGTATTAATCGACTAGGTGCGGATCTAGAGGGTGATACTCTTTGCGTTTGGGATGAATACTTGAATATGTCTCCGATAGAGAGATCCAGAGAGGGAGAGAGGGACGAAAGTGGGCGTAACTGACCATCGGGCTTGGCGGTGAAGGAGAGGCGATGGTGGCGCGGACGTCGGGGTCGATGCAGCGGCGACGACGATGGACTTCCCGTCGCCTACTGCCCATCCTCTCGATCGGTCTAGGAAAGGAGGTGGGGCAGATACTGTGGCGTGTAACCTAGCGTTGTGTGCCCCTGGCCCCCACCTCCTCTTTATAGGGCAGCGCGACGGGGGCCCACCGACTGGTCGAGTCGGTTAAGCATCCCCGATCAGGACGCGGTCAAAGGGTCCATCTTAACCGTTGGGTCAAGATGGATGAGATCATTCCAACAGATAATCGTTTGCACTGATGAAAATCAAGCCAGCGCCTTGAGCAAAGCCGGCCAGATCAAACTCAGTCGAGGGGTCAGCAATGGAGATTGGGATCATGGTATCAAGCTCGATGACCCTGATACGTGCCCATTCGCCAACGCCAGCGTCCCACGACCACAGGTGCAAGTTGTAGCCCTCCACGGTGGCGGCTCCCAGCTCGCCATCCCGTGTCGCTGCAAACTGCAAAGATGATGTTTGGTTCTTCAAGCTGGGGCAGGGGCGGCGCCTTCATCACCGACAGGGCACCCCCGGCCGCCAGGTCGTACTTGAGGATTCTTCTGCCAAACTCAAGCATGAAGTAGACCGCGCCTGCGGTGACCAGGCTGGGTAGCGCAGGGTCGACGAAGGACTCGACGTCAAGGGTGGTCGCCTCGCCCCACGCGGCAGTCTCCGATGAGTAGACTCTAGCCCATGCCACGCCGTCTTCGTCGTAGTCCTCGCCGTGACTTACGCCCGCAATAACCACGAGGAAAGGCCCCCCGCTGCATTCGAGGTGGTCGCAGCCGCCGCCGTCAGAGGCGGCCGCGGAGGCGCAGAGCACCGCGCCCGTGAACTCGTAGTACGGATCGACGTCCGAGGGTGGGGAGAAGCTCTTGTGATCGCCGGTGACAGGATCCCAGACGGTGAGCGTTGTTGATGGCCACAGCACGGTCACGGTGTGGAAGAGCACGCGGCCATGGCGGCAATCTAGGGTACGGCAGGAGTACTTTTTGCCTTTGGCGGCGCTGCCGGTGCTGGGTCCGGCGCTTGCTGCCGGCTGGGGAAGCGACGGGGGCACTGGCATGGTGGTGGTGGGAACGAAGCGGGGAACGAAGATGTCGTCGTCGTACCCGCACTGCTGGTCGTGGAAGAAACCCAGCACGGGGGCCGTCCGGTGGAAGGCGCGGTACTGGCGGAGGAAGCCGCGGTCCAAGACAAGGCTGCGCCAGCTCTTGCAGACCAGGGAGGCGCGGACGAGGCACGCCGGGTCGGCCGGCGGCAGGCGGAGGAGGATCTCGCCGATGAGGTCGTCCATGAGCCCCGGCGGCAGAGGCGGCGCCATCTCGCTGCGCTGCTCTGCTGGATCGCTCCGGCAGCACCTAGTCCGGCGACCACGCTATTGAGGAGACTCGAGAGTCGAGAGGTAGCACCAACGCAAGGCAAGAGAGGCCCCGGAGCCGGTACGGTGGTTTATAGGTGAGCTGGTCCGAGTCCGATTATCCCCCGTGGTTGTATGGGTTCGTGACGTGGTTTCGATTCCATCTCGAATCGATTTGGTGTACGTAGCCTCGATCTGTTTTGCTCCTGGATCGATCTTGCTCTTGGTGGATCGGACTCGTTTTTTTTTTTTTGAGAATCTGGTGGATCGGACTCGTGTCATGTCAGCAGCTCGATGGACCATATCAACGCGTACATGGGCTGGAAAGTCCGATCCATTGGCCCAGGTCACCACCCAAGTCCAAAGCCAGGAGGACCATATCTATCTATCTATCAGATTCTCAAAAAAATCTATCTATCTATCTCCCGTTTTTTCTTGTATAAACATAACAATTAAATAATAAATACAGCATTCTGGTTTTTTAAACCATTTATTCTTCTATGATAAATACATATTTTCACCACTAAATTATTAATGTAGTTTTTATCTATGAATAAAACTTATTATGGAGAACAACGTTCTTGCTAGCAATCTTACCCTCCTTTTCTAATTTTGTGATTTTGCCCTTGCAATTTTGAAACAAACCTCTGTTTGCACCTAGTTTGGATGACCGTCTGTTAAGGGTGGAATAAATGTTTTTTTCAAAGCAAAATCCATGGAAAAGGAGGGGAAAACGTGAAGTTGCCCCCTTATCCTTATTTCTCTCCCCCTGCCCCCTCACCCCACCCTCATTGGAATTTTAGAACCTGAGTCAACCTTGATCTAGGTCAGGCGGCTGGGGGCGGGTCTGATAGTAGCAGCGCGCGAATGTCACGTCGGATGAGGTGATGCATGGGCCAGGCGGCATGCCTTCTTTTTCAATTCTGTGATTTTGCACATGTAATTTTGGAAAAAAAAACTTTGTTTGCCCCTAATTTGGATATCTGTCGGTTAAGGGTGGAATAAACGATTTCTTTTTTAAAAAAGGAAAAACCAATGGAAAAGGAGGGGAAAAGATGAAGATGCCCCTTATCCTTATCTCTTTCGCCCTCACCCCACTCGCATAAAAATTTTAGAACACGAGTTAGGCTTGTGGCAGGTCCAGCGGCTAGGGAGTGGTGTAACATCCAGTCCCGACATACACGGCCCAGGCCCACTCTGCCGAGGAGTGGTCCCACCTGCGTAGCAACCCGCTTGAGCTTTCGTTCTCGCTTCGCTCAAAACGGTTAACCAAAAGTTACTACGCGTCCCTGGCCCTGGTATTTAAGCTGATTAGGTGATCCTCAGGTTCACGGTATGGTACTAACCTTCTCGCCGCACAGTGTTTCGTGATGCTACAGTAACCGGTGAACAGTACCCGAACAACAGTATACCAAGTTTGGCCTGGCCCAATTCGGTGAACAGTAACAGGCTGCTACAGTGCCCTATGATCAGTATTAGGCCGCTACCGTCCCTGGGGTCTGGATGTACAGTAACCCATCCACAGTACCGCCCCCACTGCCCCGTTACAGTAGTATCGGCCCATTCCGCAATTTTGGCCCACTTGGTCATTTGGGGCTGTTACAATCACCCCTCCTAAGGATTCGACGTCCCCGTCGAATGCCAGATTAGCTTACCCTTTCGGGACACTTAATCTAGGATCCTTCTCTCTTGGCCACGTTTGTGTGTTCCCGTGCCAGCGCATGTGCAATGCCATGCCGTGTCCACGACGGGTCCACGCGCATGCACACATCATGCCCACGCAACTGATCCCCACGTGCCCGTGAAACCGCGAGAGTCGGTTCTGATACCAAATGTAACATCCAGTCCCGACATACACGACCCAGGCCCACTCTACCGAAGAGTGGTCCCACCTGCGTAGCAACTCGCTTGAGCTTTCGTCCTCGCTTCGCTTAAAACGGTTAACCGAAGGTTACTACGCGTCCCTGGCCCTGGTATTTAAGCTGGTTAGGCGATCTTCAAGTTCACGGTACAGTACTAACCTTCTGCCCAGTTACAGTAACCCATCCACAGTACCCGGCCCACTGCCCAGTTACAGTAGTATCGGCCCATTCCGCGATTTGGGCCCACTTGGCCATTTGGGGCTGTTACAAGTGGGTCCAATGGTGGCAGCGTGCGTGCGAGGCGGCGGGTGAGGTGATACGCGGGCCAAGTGGTGTGCAGGAGAGGCGATGCGCGGGCCATGCAGCGCGGCTGCGGCGCGAGGACCAAGAGAAGCTGGTGTTTGTCCAGGAGAGGCAGGTGCAGTTCGAGTTGGAGGACCTACTCTACGCACCCGCCATGGTGCTTGGCAGCAGCAACTTTAGCACGTCGTACAAGGTGACTCACGTCCCTCGTGGTGAAGCGGTTTGTTGGTGTTCTAGAACAGGGGTGTCTAGAACGGGACAAGTGAATGATGTTGCGCGTCGGAGCCTCCGATGGTGTGCAAGGCAGATACAAGATGTATACTGGTTCGGGCTGAACATCCCTACTTCTAATGCTCACTGCTGCTCGTGTTGCTTTATACCGAAGTGCTTGTAGTAGGGGGATACAAGCTGGTCGAGAGAGGGATGACTCCCAGGTCTATGTGTGTGCGCGTGTGTTCGAGTGTGTGCTTAGTGCATTGCCATCGCGTGGTCTCGCCTCGCTCTCCCGTCGAGGGTCCCTCCCTCCCCTTTTATAATATGCAAAGGGAGGGGTCAGGTTACACCATTTGGATGTACGAAAATAGAAAGAGAATGCCCTAAGGTGTTCCCTATTCCTAGCTTTCCTCTTCGTTCGTGCATTCGCATAGTCGTAGTCACGATGGTGGCATGTCGTGGCTGTAGACGACGCGGCGCGGCCATACCCTGACATGGTGTCATGATGGAGAAGATTTCGTGGCCCTGAAACTGCGCCGGTGAAAAGGTAGGGGGCCTGGACGGCCGTTGCTCCCCGTCCCGTTGAGATGGACATGGTAGGGTGCGGTGTAGCATAGCTTCTTCCTGTTACTGCCGTGGGGGGCGAGAAAGAACCGTGGAAGTCTTGACCGGATTATGAATCAGGTGTTACAAGTTCCCAGGCAGTCCTGCACGATGCGGCGAGCTCCTATTCCTTAACAGGAAAGGATAGGGGCCCGTGCGTACTCGCGGTAGTATGCTACAGTGGGGGTCGAGCGAAGCAGTAGCTGTGCAGAGGGGTCGAGCGTCTTGATGACGTCACAGGGCTCGGGCGCCTGGATGACGCCATGAGGGTCGGGCGAGATGGAGAGGGGTCGGATGAATCGGAGGAGTGCTGGGGGGGCTTGGGCGCTTGTTCTTTGGCTTTGGTTTTGAGCTGAGTAAGGCCTGGACCGGCTGTGATGGGCTGTGGGCCGTAATATTTGTCTTGGTAGGTGGTTTTTACGGTGAAAATAGGGTACCCTATTTTGTTGGTATCCGACACGGTTCAAGGAGATGAACAGCGTTGGATAGGAGGACTCCTCGGAGCACATGTGTCGCTTTGGGGAGGGGGGATCATCCACCCAAACATGCTCCCTGTCGTCACCTACCTCTTCAAGGAGGAGGAGAAGTTGCTCATCACAGACTACATAGTGAACGGCAGCTTGGTCCAACACTACCAATACATAAAGCTATGATATATTGACAAATTAATTTTTGTGTCTTATAACAGAAGAAAAAAATCTATTAAGGTTGTATTTTAATTCGATGCAGATTTAATAAGACATTGTCATAACAATATTAACTTATATTATAGATGCCATAATTATTATATAATAATAAATTGTCATAACAATATTAACTTATATTATAGATGCTATAATTATTATATAATAAATTATAGCTTTTAAATTTTACATAGAAAATAAAAAAAATATGTCGTAACATCTCGTTCTCGTTCCCTATTAATGTTTGATGAGTTTGTTCCTTCCGTTGCAACCCAAATAAGCTCGTGTGGTGGACGCGCATGCGCCTTTGAGTTGAGCAAGAATAAGAGATATTCCAAGAAACCCAGACGGTAACTGTTGAAGACCGGTGTCAGTTAGAGTTAGCTTGGCAACCGTCTGTCTGTACAGAGCACGGTGACCACGTCCAGCTGCGCTCCCACGTCGCCTGAGTCGGCTCGGGCTGCCCTGAAAGATCCCCACTGGCATGCCACCATGGCACTCGAGTTCAAGGCATTGCAGAAGAACCAGACTTGGCAGCTGGTGGACCGTCCTCCGGGCGCTCATATCCTCACTGGCAAATGTGTCTTCAAGCATAAACTCAACCCTGATGGCACTCTTGAACGCTACAAGGCACGCCGGGTTATCCGAGGGTTCATCAGCGTGCTGGAGTAGATTTTGGCGAGACGTTCACGCCTGTCGTCAAGCTAGTCACGATTCACACCGTGCTCACCATCACGGCGTCGTGGAACTGGGATACTAAACAGCTCGATGTGTCCAACGCGTTCCTGCATGGTCATCTCAAGGAGCACATCCTGTGCCAGCTGTGGCAGAACCGTTTAAAATAACACATTTTCGGAGGCACTCGTCTTGTATTAGACACTAAACACCCCAAGAGTGAGCTAAATCAAATAGTTCTGTCGAGCACACCCCATGGGAGAATTCAAAAATCCACATTTTTCATCAGGATCATAAATGAGTGAATAAAGCTTACAACATTCTTAGTTATTTCTTACATCACTTTTAATACAGCATCAGAGTATTACATTAATAGTTATAACAGCGGAATATAACAATGCCATCAGAGTTTTAGCGAAAATAAAATGTGCTAAATGACAGGTTTACACATTTACATGATGAACATTTATATGCATGAAATAATAACATGTTGTAAGTTTTTTCTTGGTAAAACATATCGGTGTAAGTTTTAAATAAACTCTAAGTCTGCAACACAAGGAAAATCCTCGCTGAGCCCACCAGGAGGTTTCCACACACAAGTGTGAGCTCCACAAACATCTGTCACCTGCAACAGGGTAGAATAAACCCCGAGTACTCAATTGTACTTTGCAAGACTTACCCGTCAGGAGAAAAGTAAAAGACTCTAAGGATATGCAAGACTATCTGGCTTGTGGGTTCATTGCATATGTAGAAAGCATTACTAAATGTGCATCCTTATATTCAATCTTTATTAGCAGTCATCATTAGTTCATTAACTAACCATTCTATGTAATCCCTATGCTACTTTCAGCAAGAGTTGAGCAATCAAAACCATTTTATCATCTCCATATTCTAGTTCTTACTACGGTGCGAGACCATAGCCAAGTTGGTACCGTCTCACAGAAACGGCGATTCGTGAATCAATGTATCCCAGCTGGGTACCCCGAAACACACGTCTCGATTGTACTCAGGCACAAACAAGGTCAACTCACTCCACTCCTGTCAAGGGGTCCAGGTCTCCGTCCAAACTTGGACTTCAACCTCAACACCTGAGACCCGGCCTCAGTGCGGTGCTTAGACCTCCACCTAAAACGAACCCCTAAAATTCAGTCTGGAAAGAGCCGAAACCCATGACAAGAGAGTAACAAGTCTTCCCGCTCCCATAAGCAAGTATGTGCTCAGGATAATAAGTCTATAACCTGACTACCATCTACAGCAATGGACGATCCTCAATCGACATAGGCAGGACAAATGTAACCAGAGCCTCGCTCGGATTGCACCAACCAAGTCTAAATCCAATTCCAAGTACAGTCCCGTCCGGTCTCCAATTATTATCCATATATTTTCCATGTGATAATAATATGATGATAATAACAATATATATTTCCTATCTCTCGTGAGTGGCAGGTAATCACTCGACTTGTACCAAGATCCTATAGCATAGCAAGATATACGATCCTGTCATACTAGTAAAACTTATAGGATAAGGATATATATATGCAAGTGGGTTCCATTTAGCTCCTCAAAACTTAATGCACAAGTATAAAATAAAGTGCAGAATAATAGGGGTTATGCATCGGGGCTTTACCTGGGTAAGATATAACCAAAGTTAACATTCTGTCGTTGTGACACGATCACCAAGACACCATCCTTTCGGCTACTCCAGATGACTCCACGATCCATCGCTATTCCTATTGTGATGTACGTGGATGCGACGTAAAGACGTAAATAATCAACGACAACCGCAACTTATAAAATTACGATTACGCCTCTCAAGCTAACGAGCTAGCCCTAATGACTAACGTACTATGCCATGTATTCATGTTGCCAAATATAGCTCTATTTCATTTTAATTAATATATATATATATATATATATATATATATATATATATATATATATATTCGAAGTAGGGCTTATTAGCTATCTTAGCAAACTAATTATTCTGGAGCTACAAAAATTACAGTGAGCAACTAATAATATTATGGATTTACTGTGAAACTTTTAGAGTCAACACTATCACCAATTTATCACAAAAATTCCTACAAATTTATATCTTAATAATATTAAGAATCTCAATTTAATTAGAGAACTCCTGAAAATATTATGAAACTGGGTGGACAAGATATACTAACCGATAGATCATGATTTTAGGAATCTAACAAAAATAGTTTCATAATTTTTGGATTCCTGCAAAATTTTACACTGAATTTACAACTTTACCCCAGAAACTAAATTGGAAATGCTTTAGAAAATGGAAAAGGCCAGCGGCAACCAATCTGGCCTAGCGGTCCAACGCAAGGTGTGACTGTGCGTGCATCGCGGCGGCCCAGCGCGGCCCAAGGCTAGGACAACCCGCGCGCGACGGCGGCTTTGCAGAAAAGCCCCGAGCTTTTAGATATTTATACAATTGCTATAGCACTATTTCCACCGACAGTAGTTTTGCAATCAAGTCCCCGCACTTTCTCGTCTTCACCACGAGGTGGTCCCCGATGCCACCGCGCTCGCTGACGCGGCCTTGGCCGGCACTGCGTGGCTACGTCGGCCAACTAAGGGCCTCAGCGGCACTTCTAACTAGCCGATGGGGACCTAAGGGCCAACGCGCAGAGACTGGCGGCGGCGGTAAACCCGGCGATGTACTATCGAACCTAACCACAATGACGGCGGATCCACACGGCGGTGTGAGCGTTTCGGCAAGCCTACGTACTCTCGGCATGGTAGAGATAGCGGAGAAGCATCAGTAGCTCACCATGGTGCACCCTGTGGTCAGGGTTGAACCCGGGATGGCTGAGGTGGTCTGGCCTAGTGCGCTCTAGCACGGCGGTGATGTTCCGCGGCGGACCCGACGCGTTACCGACGGAAACCCTGGCCAGAACATCACGAGCACCAGCTAGAGGGGGTCAAGACGAGTCTAGAAACGCAACCAATTGAGCTTTTACCTTCGGGTTGGGACTTACCCCCAATCTACTAGCCGCGGCGATGCCCATGGCCGGTGGCGAGCCAAAACACCAAATTGGCCCCCGCTAGCGCTTGGCCGGGTTTGAGGAGAACAGGGACATCTAGCCTACTTCCTAGGCCACTTGCGATGCGAGGAATCGAACTGTGAAGCCCTGGGCTAAGCGAATTGAAGGCGGAGACGCGGTGCTCTTGTCGTGGTCACATTGTGGAGAGGGCACACGAGCAGGTTAAGACGGGGCGGCTCGATTGATGGTGGTAGGTCAAGTACGTGCGCATAGATGATACGACAAAAAGGCTTGGCGCGAAGTGCCGGAGTGCAAGGCCTGAGCAGGGCTCACCGATGGCAGCTAGCGGGGGAACAAGGCGAGGCAGGGAGATGTCACGTCGCCATTGTGGCCAGGGTCATCGAGGTGGTAGGTGGAATGAAGGGTGGGGAGAGCGCCATGTTAGCCCAATGACATCGCCGCTGCCTCGGCTCGGCCCAGCGGCACAGCGGCAGCGAGAGCCAAGCCGTGGCCGGCCAACGCCAGGCCGCGGACGCCGCGAGGCACAGGCCGGGCGCGTGAGCTAGCCAGCGGCAGTGGCCCGGCCATAGCTGGAGCTCGGCACCAGCAGCGCTTGCGCACGGGCGGTGACCGCAGACTCAGGCTGACCAACTGTAACCGGTGTCACACACGCATTTTAAAGCAGAGCAAAAGCTGCCGGTTAACTCAGCTAAGGTTCAACCAATTCTACTAGCCTAAGGCCAACACTACCAGCTATCCATCAAAGCAAACAACATGACCAAAGAGCCACTGGAGAAGGAGATACACGAATGCCAACATAGCTTCGTCACGGAAGTGCCGGTTCACGAACAGAGCGTCAACACAAGGTTCACATCGCGTCCTAGCGAAGTTTGAGCAAATTTTAAGTGGGCAACATGACACGCAACGCCACTACGACCTATACCGAGCTCAAGTACTCACTTAGAGGCAACCAATAACACAAGAACATGAAGTTGGTGTTTAAGCATTTTTGTTATAATTTGAATGCCAAAATGGCATTGTCTATCACCATTTCAGACAGAGATTAGACACCATTTTTCTTGCTTTTGTACATCGCTATGCCATCTCCCTCAGCAATTCCTGCAGCTACTGCTACCCATCTTACTCCACTTCATGTGAGTCTGGCCATGCTCCGCCATGTCAAGATCAGAAAGCGCACAATACGGCTGGGGCTACGGCAGCAAGACTTTGGTGACTCCGGTTTGGGGGGGCATGGTCTGCACCTCCCGCGCCGATGGCAATGACGTCGACGGGCCTAGGAGTTTAGGCATCACCACTTCCATACACGATGGCGCCTCGAACTCTTGTTGCGTGTGCCTAGCGTGTAGTTCGTCTTTGGCAACTCGGACGATAGGAAGTCCATGCCAGGCACTTCGATTGGGTTCTGGCTCGGAACCAAGGATTCAGTTAGAACTAACATCCATTAACCCTCTTGTCACAATTTTTAGAAGGTCCAAACCTTATTATCTTCAACCAACAATTATTTCATGCAAGAGTCCCTACTTTATACTGACCCATAGGAACAAAATATTTAAGCACTATGTAATTATTTTGCTTAATATAATTCACCAAAATGGCGCTTTAAACATAAGTTCAATGTTTGCCGACTTAACCAAAAAGGGTTTCAAATTTGACTTTTGAGCTCTCAAGATCACTAGCTAGCAACATGTATTTTTCAATTTAAAGTTGCATTTTCATCTACACTACTTGCTCATCAATTTTACTTAAGTACTACACCTAAGTTATATTTTATTGTTGTTTATAAAAAAATGTTTTTCATGCCAAACAATTAACACAACTTATTCTATCCTTTTTGGTAGGATTTTTCCTTAGCACATTTTCACGTTAAGTAAACTAACTTACTATATTATTGGATTTCTCTCAATCCACAAAAGTGAGTCACATAAGATTTGTCTATTATTTCATGTGTGTTTAAAATTTTAAAATCCAAGAACTTGTTTTGCTAATCTCTCTTAGGTCTTAATTTAGGTGCTAAGCAAGCTCGTAACACTAGAGGCGTTACACCAGCAACCCACGGGGTTTGTCGACGTCGAACGCCCCGACGCCGTTTATCTCCTGGACAAGTCTCTATACGGTCTTCGCTAGGCACTGCGGGCTTGGTTCGATCGGTTCGCCGCATTCGTCATCAAGTTTGGCTTCACCGCGACGTGGTCCGACTCGTCGCTGTTCACACTGCGCCGCGGCAATGACATCGCCTACCTGCTACTCTACGTGGACGACATCGTCCTCACCGGCTCTTCTCCGCCCTACTCCAACACATCGTGGACTGTCTCCGCGCCGAGTTCGCCGTGAAGGACATGGGCGAGTTTCGGTTCTTCCTCGGCATCGATGTACGACGCACCAAGGACGGCTTCTATTTGTCTCAGGAGCGGTACCCCGACGACATTCTCAACAGGGCTGGCATGACCTTGTGCAAGCCCATCTTCACTCTGATCGATGCGAAGGGCAAGCTCTGATGGCGCCGTGATTGATGATGCCAAGAGCTATCGCAGCCTGGCCGGCACACTCCAATACCTGATGGTAACGCGTCCTGACATCGCCTTTGCAGTACAGCAAACATGTTTACACATGCATGATCCACGTGCTCCACATCTGGCTTTCCTCAAATGCATTCTTCGCTACGTGCGCGGCACGACGTCGCACGACCTTCAACTGCACGCCTCCACCGAGCTCAACATCACGGCGTACTCTGACGTAGACTGGGCAGGATGCCCTGACACTTGGTGATCCACATCGGGGTTCTGTGTCTTTCTTGGAGACTCCCTCTTGTCATGGTCATCGAAGCGGCAGTCGACCGTATCCTGCTCCAATGCGGAGGCGGAACACCGCGCCGTGGCGAACGCGGCAGCCGAATGCATTTGGCTATGCTAGCTTCTCCGTGAGCTCTTCTGCGGCGTCACCAAGGCCATGGTGGCTTTCCGCGACAACGTTTCACCTGTCTACATGTCGTCCAATCTGGTGCATCACAAACGGACCAAGCACATTGAACTCGACATCCACTTCGTTTGGGAATGCGTACAGGTGGGCGAACTCTGCGTTCTATATGCCCCAACCGGCGAGCAATATGCCGACGTGCTCACGAAAAGTCTTCCGACATCGACATTTGAGGTTTCGCTCCAGTCTTTGTGTTCTACCTATCACACATCAGATTGCGAGGGGGGCGGAGGGCACCTGTCTGTCTGTACAGAGCGCGGTGACCATGTCCACCTGCGCTCCCACATCACGCACTAGCACGCGGCTGAGGCGGTTCCAGCGCCCTGCGTGGTCAGCCGTTCCCGCAATCCTGTAATTGTGTATAAACATTCTTGAGCTCAATAGAGAAAGGCAGTTGGCTTCCAATCTACAGTAACATCGACGCCAACTGAACAAAGACGTGAGCCGGTAACTACCGTATTCTGGTTACTTCTCTGAAGAACGGACATATTGAGCACAAGAGAGAGAGTGAGAAATAGAATGGTCGCCCAAGTCATTTGCTGCAGCAGGTGAGAATTAGAGCTTAAGGTCCTGTTCGGCTGATGGTTTCTGCGGCCGTTTCTGCGACTGCTGCTGATGCTGATTTATTGTGAGAGAACAACACTACTGAATGGCTGGCTGATAAGCTCAAGCGAACAGGGCCTAAAATTCCTTTTTTTTAAGATAAGAGTAACAGCAACTTAACTTATCGGTCATGTATTACTGTGAAACTACGTTTTGTGTCAGTGAGACTGGAAGTCATGGTTCATTCATCGATTCCGAGTCAACACAGCGTTGACCTGTTTTACTCTGGTAACCAGTACTGTCAACAACGTAGCAAAGACCACAATACATAGTGATGTGGTAGTATTGGCTTCTTTGTGTCTTTCAATACAGAAAAAGGATGGTCCAAAACAGTTCCAAATGTTATTTCCACACATGGACATGAGTGCTTCCAAGAAACAAACACAGGCACACTGCAGCAGAGCTGGGTTCTTATAGAATCTGGCATGGCATTTCAGGCTGCCTGGGGAGTCCTCGTGTACGGCTGAAGAAACTGCAGCCAGACAGGAGAAGGCAGTGCCATCCGCTTCTTGACCTCGTCGGAGTTGCACAGGTCGCCGCGTCGCAGCCCTTCCAGCATCTGGTTTTAGTTTTACCATGCACAGGACAGAGCAACAACTCGTGTCAGCAATGAATGTATAGAAACACGCGATTAGCAGGTCGGCGGAGGCGGAACACGCTGCCGGCTGCCGTAACGGAACGCCGCCGACTCTCCTATTGCAGTGGGTCCCGCGGGCCCAGCACCCCGTGCCTATAACTGCCCGGCACCCGCACGGCGCCTCGCCGCGCTCCCCACTCTCTCGCAGGCCGCCGTGTACTCAGCCATCTAATCACCCACCGGCCACCGGCCACCGACCTCCTCCCTCCCCTCCGCTCCAGCCATGTCGCGCGCTCCCGTGTCGCCCGCGGCGGCGGATGTATTCCACACCCAACCGTCGGACACAGCCCTTGTGAAGGAGTACCTGCGGCCATGGGTGGTGTGGAGTGAGTTCGACCGCAGCGGGGTCGGCGCGTACATGCACGCCGACGACATGTACGAGGCGGCGCCAGAAGACCTGACGCGCGTGTTCGCGCCAGTCATCTCCGAGGACGGGCAACGGTGTTGGTATTTCCTCACCCCTGTCCGTCCTAAGAGCACCAAGCCGGCGTTTGGCACGGTGAGGGGAGGATCAAGCGGGTCGTCGACCTCCACAACCGGCTGATCGGGAAGCGGTCGAGCTTCACGTTCAAGCTGAACGACGTCGCCACCGGATGGATTATGAGCGAGTACCGGCTCGACAATGAAGACGGCGAACCGCTCCCGGAGCTCGCCAAGGACATCATGCTGGGGAAGGTGTATCGGAGCCCGCGCCGCCGCGATCCCCCGGCCGAAACCGCCGCCAACGCCGCGCGCCACCTCAACGCCGGGGCGCCCGAAGGTGGGTGCCACGACGACCCCGCGGCGGAGCCCGATGTCCGCGCCGCGTCTTCGAGGGGCAAGAGGAAGGCCGACGCCGAGCACCGCGCGGGCAGGGAGGTCGTCCACACCGCGGAGGAGGACGAGGACCCGTCGCCACGCAAGAAGTGGAGGGCAGCCGAGGCCCCGGCGGCGGTCGACCTGCAGTGCCCCAGGGGCGCCTTCCGCCTGGGCGCACTGCACGCGGTCGTCACCCCCGCCAAGGGCAACTCGGGGACGGACGCGGGGACCGCGAAGGGGATTCCTCGGGTACAGGACTCGCCGTCGACTTGAGTTGACCCGGAGCACGCACAAAGATCAAGATCCTTGTCCGGTAACCAGTCAAGATGATCTCGCCTGTAGTGGGCGGCTTTTCTCCATCTTTTAGGTTGCTGTCTTAAACTGCTGCTCCTGGTATCTGTCTATCTCGCCTGAAAGTGTTTTTGGTGATCTCGCCTGAATGATTCCGAATTTAGGTGAATGTGAATCTCAATTGCCAGGATTGTTGTGCTGTGTTTGTTTTGGTAATATCTGCGTGTTCTGAGATGCTTCATCTGTCCTGAATGTCTGAACTGCTAAATGACATAGCGCTGGATATACCTGAATTGCTAATTTGAAATTGTATTTGCTAAAATGACCAAGCGCTGGATATGACTAAGCAGTTTAGTAGTTTGGATGCTTCAACCAAGCTACTGTATGCATCTTACAGATCGTGTGTTGTGATGTTCTGTATCAGCAATCACATGCTTCTATGTATTAGAATCCTTACCGTAATAAACCGCTCCTCTTTGGACATGTAAATTTTGTAAGGCAGCTGATGAGTTGTATTAAAAGATGAATCTTATTGACTATTGGCTTGTGTTCTGTACTTCTGTTCCATGAGTCTGGTACAGCATACAAGATATCTTCGTTAGTCTGTGTTGTAGAGCCATCAGCCCATCACTGTCTAAATATGCATCAGAACTGTCTGCAAATAAGACTTACTTCTATATGATTTGTTTGTCTAAACGATAGTATATCCACGATTGCTATTTCACAAGAACTGGTATTTAGAACATCGTGTGGCACTGGTTAATAAGTAAAGGTGAGCATTTATATAATTGTGAGTGAGAATTGCATGTTGTATGTACTACTTGATTCTGGCACTCAAGCAAAATTAATCAAAATACAACTCACTGCAATCTCTAGGACCACATTTAACCAAATTGTAGTAGTATGATTTAAGTGTTCAGCTCCGTTTATTTCGCTGAGTTTGTGTTAAGTAACTGCTCAGCATGCACGATCCAGATGCTATCCAGAGGCAGATGTCCACAGCCGATACATGTTGATTACAGAGTTTAACTGCATAATAGTGAAAAATCTGCATCAGAACTACATATTCCAATGCTCACTCACATTGCGTGGATTGCTTACAAATATGGTATATGCTCAAAGATGAAGAAGACAGCATGTAAAATTACCGCCAAACAACACTTTTTTTTACAACGTTGTATCAACGCCTTCAGTTTCCATAAACAGCTTGTGTTCTCTAATGTATTCAATTACTTCATCACTAGTAAGATACTTTATCGATAGACATCTTCTTATGCAGTCTCTGACATTCAGTCATACATAGAAGCATGTGATTGTTCAAGAAGAGATTATGCACATGAATAGCATAAAACTATCAACAACACATGCCTGTAAGAATTATACCTTACTCTGGATGAACTGATCTGATTTGGCACAATCTCATCGACTGAAATGATGTTATCCAGGAAAGGAGCTCAGAAATGATCATACACAGCGAACATCAGTAAAGAAACTTATTCTGCTTCCATTGAAACCATCAGAAAACAAGTTTGTACCCTGCATTCATGCAATATATCACTGTTGGCTATCAATTTTCCAACATCTTTTCCTTCTCGGCGTATACATATGACACCGAAGTCCTTGCATATGGTTCTGACCTGGAAGCAAAAGTAGATGTCATCAAAGTAAGTTGATCAAGGAGAATCAAAATGCAACTAAAGAGGATGACATAAGTTTGCAAAAAAAAAGGGTGCAAAAGTTTATTGTTGGCAAAGTTCAAGATTTCTACCTGGTCTTGGATCCAAACACTTGGAGTGCTGAATGACTCGAGCAAGTCAGAACCACATAAAAGCATTACCTTCAGGCTACCTGAAAGAATTAATTAGTACTAGCTGGTATAAAAGGAAATATCACCATTGAAGTGTAAACTACACCCGTGGGATCCAACAGACAACAGCATAAAAACTTTACATGTTATGTAGGAGCACCCAAAAAAAAAAAAAACTCATATACATACCTTGGCCAGCTACACCATCCTTGCACAGTGAGTTTTGGACTCTCGAAAGAACGGTCAAAGTGCGCTGATAACCTTTCTGCATTGCCTATCAAGACAGACAAAATTTCATACTATTCATAGAATAACCCAAAGAAACTTACTGAGAGTCTGAGAGCATGTAAAATCAAGTTACCTCCCACGGATCAACCATCACAAAAGATGAGCTTTTGCACGCAAGTTCACAAAAGCGAATTCGATGAGCAGCCGGGAAGAGGTCCTAAACAACTTTTAAATCTGAACTCAGTTAAGAGAACATGAACATAAACAATACAATTCCATATGCTTTTTGCGAGGCCATAATATGTACCTTCTTCTTATATGCAACATTCACCGGAGACATGTAGCCGCCCAACACAGAATAACCTCGCTGCTCGAGTTCATCCTTTGCCAACTCTACAGAAAACAGGGGCAGCAAGAAACTTCACTACTCGCTCCCAATCACAACTGAAGGGGTGGCAAAGAAGCGGCAGCAGAAATCAGCAAGCTTGGAAGCACACCAAGCATGCGCAGGTGCATGTAGGTGGGAGGATTGAAGCTCCCGGTTGCCAGGAGCACGACGCCACCTCGGCTTCCTCCGTCCCTGCCGCTGCCGAATCAGAGAATCCGGGGATCAGATGACAGACGAGCCCATCCATCACGCGATCGAAACAGGACAAGACAAGATATCTCCTACCTGTTCGGTCCAGCGGAGAGCTTCTCTCGCGGGAGAGGCACGTCCACGCCGACCTCCTCCATCGCCGGCGAGAGGAGAGCAGGCTGCGCTCGCCTTGCGGCGTGCCCAGCTTGGTGCTGCGGTGTGGGGGAGAATCTGTCTCCTCGTCGCTGCCGCTGGGCTGAACTCTTAGGCTGTGTTTAGTCGAGAAAAATGGGGTGAAAAGTTACCGTAATACTTTTCGTAGTTATTTGATAAAATTTGATTAACTATGGATTAATTAGATTTAAAAGATTCATCTCGAATTTTACAGACAAACTATGCAATTAATTAGTTTTTTTACCTACATTTAATGTTTTATACATGCGTTTAAAGATTCGATGTGATGGGTGAAAGAGAAAATATTTTGGGTTTGCGTGGGAAGTAAACAGGGCCTTAATTGTGTTGGGCTTTAATGGGCAGGGCCTGTTAGTCACGGAATGCTCTTGTCGGCCGTCCAGTTACCGACAGGAATCCAATCGGCAGTCCAGCTGCCGACAGGAGCCACGTGCTGGTTATGTGTGTGCCACCTGCCTGTTGGTCAGTGAGTAGCCGACAGATATCCTGCCGTCTGTTGGGCAGCCGACAGGGTGAAATATGGCCTTGTTTAGATCCTAAATTTGGGATGCAAAATTTGCATAGTAAATGTCCCGTCACACTGTAGCAATTTTGTTTTTATTTGGTAATAATTGTCCAAATATTGATTAATTAGGCTTAAAATATTCGTCTCGCAAAGTACAACAAAACTGTACAATTAGTTTTTGATTTCATCTACATTTAGTACTCCATATATGTGCTGACATTTTGATGTGATGGGGAATCTTATTTTTGCATAGTAGAATTTGGGGTGGAATTTGGGGATCTAAACAAGGCCTATGTCAAATTTTAATATAATAGCTTCTAGATTTGCAATTAATCAATAAAAATCCTATGTTCCTAAATTGAGAGGCAAACGATGCTAGTGTTTTGTTGCTTCACCAATTTTAACAGTTTTGTCACCCTGTTTACAGAATTGTCTACTGTCTACAGCTGCCTTAGTGATTCTTTTTTGTTAGCATGGTTTTTTGCTAATCTCCTGTGATGTGATGGTTATGCTTGTTTGAGAGTGTGCATTTCCAATGACTTTTTGTTTGCAAAGGGTTACAGCGAATATAACTGTTAAAATTGGTGAAACTGTAGCACGTCTGGCTGTCGAAGGTGCTGGCTTAGCTGTACTAATAACTGTTACAACGCCAAATATGCAGCATCTGCGCTGTGACCAACTCTGCAAGCAGCCTAAACTTGTCTCTGACCTCTTCTATAATTTTCCCTTCATCATAGCCGACCGTCCCCTCCCCCGGCTGGTAATAAACTGATGTTTCTTTCTTCGTTGGACGCCTCCATCCCCAGCCGGCGGGATGTCGGCGCCGCCCGGCAACGTCGACGAATCCCTGTCGTCACCATCACGGCCTCCACCGTCCTCCCCGTTGCACCTTCTTGAGGTGACGGTCATCTCGGCGCAGGACCTGCACCGGCGGCGGCTGGCGCGCCGCGTGCGCGCGTACGCCGTGGCGTGGGCGGACGCGGGGCACAAGCTACGCACGGGCGTGGACCTCGCGGGCGGCGCCGTCCCCACGTGGAACGACCGGTTCCTGTTCCGCGTCGACGGCGCCTTCCTGCGCTCCAACACGGCCGCGGTGACCGTGGAGGTGCGCCGCACGGGGGGCCTGGGCGCGGACCCCGTCCTGGGCGTCACGCGCATCGTGGTGAGCACGTTCGTGCGCCCCGGCGGAGGCCCCGGTGGGCCCCAGGTGGCGGCGCTGCAGCTCCGGCGGCCGCGCTCGCTCCGTTCTCAGGGGATCGTTAACGTGGCCGTCGCACTGCTGGACGCCGCCCGCGCGCCGCCGCTTTACGGCGCGCCTGGCTCGCCCGACGCCGTCGCCGTCAAAGACCTCGTGATGAAGAGCCCGGCTGCGTCGCTGTGCAAGGTCGGCGAGGCCAGCGAGGAGCCGGGGGTGGACGACGGCCAAGGCCAACAGGCGGGAAGCAACCCGGAGTTGGTCGGTCAGTCCAGGTACCTGGACCCCAGGGGCGCCGCCGTGGAGCAGAGGAAGCTGGAGCTGACGCTGGAGAGGTGGAAGGCGGAGCTGTGGCCTGGCCTCAAGGAAGGCCGGCGCAGTGGAAGGCGGAGGCGGCGCCGGGCGGCGTCCTGCTTCCGGGGCAGCGGCGATTGGGACAGGTAACAATGATCGCATGGAGCAGTGGAGCAGGATGCACGGCTACTGAGAGGGAGGACGCATGGGCATGTTAAAAAAAATTGTAAATTTTCAAGATTTTTTTTTAGGTTTGCAGCAGTGATTCGGCTTCATTACCTGTTTAATTAATTCATTAAGTAAATAGTAATGTAAAACCCTTGCAAAAAGGGGCATCCTAGCACCCGAACGTCCGGCGCAAGCGTTGCATCCGGACGCCGCTCCCCTTCCCAAACGCCCCCTCCCTCCCCCGCAGAATCGGATCCCAAACCGCCCAACCCCCGTAGACCGGAATGGAATGAAATGGAAAAGAATCCGGACGTCGCTCCCCTCCCCAACGCACACCGTTCCCCCACCGCACCCCTGTCCCAAATAGCACAAAACACTTCAAGTGCAACATCGCAAACATATGAAAAAACTATGTAGTGTAACATCTAAATATAAATACTGCAACACCGTAAAAATATATAGTCCAACATCGAAAACATGTAATGCAACATCGGAAAAATATGTACTACAAAAACAAAAATTATATCCTTCAACATCGAAAATTATGTACTGCAACATCGCAAAAATATGTAGTGTAATATTGAAAAACATGTACTGCAACATCAAAAAAATATGTATTGCAACATCAAAAATTATGTTGCTGTAACATCTTAAATAGTAGTACTCCAACATCGAAAAACATCTGTTGCAGCGACCCAAAAATCCTATTACAACATTTAAAAATCATCTGTTGCAACATCAAAAAAACACATTGCAACACGGGAGAAATAGAAAAATAAAATGTACAAAACAGCCCCTGTCGCATCACTTTCGAGCTCGCAGGAGGGATGAGGGAATAGGACCCGAGAGCACGCCGGAACCCTAGCCACCGCCTCATTCCTCAAATCCAGAGGATGAGGAGGGCTCAGATCCAGAGGAGAGAAGGAGGAGAGGAGGGCTCAGATCCAAAGAAGGACCGACCTACCTCGTCAGAGCCGCCGCGGTGGTCCTCGTCAACGGTGGGGGAGGGAGGGAGGGAGCGCGGACGGGCGGGACAACAACGATCTGACGCGCGGGCACGACGTCCGTCCCGGGGGCGCAAGCAGGCCCGGAGAGCGGCGCGGCGGTGCGACAGCGAGTGGGCGCGGGGGAGAGTGCGGGGCGGAGTGGACGCAGGGGAGCGGAGGGGTCACAGGATCAAAATAGAATGGAATGCGTCCGGCGCGTGAGTTGAGGAGAGACATCCTAGGCCCTGTTTACTTCCCATGCAAACCCAAAATATTTCCTCTTCCACCCATCACATCGAATCTTTGAACACATGTATGGAGCATTAAATGTAGGTAAAAAAAATAACTAATTGCATAGTTTGTCTGTAAAGTTCGAGACGAATCTTTTGAGTCTAATTAATCTTTGGTTGGACAAATTTTACCAAATAACAACGAAAAGTGCTACAGTAACTTTTCATCCAATTTTTCTCAACTAAACACACCCCTAGTAGAATCGTTATCGTTGCAAAAAACAATAAAAATGACCGTCATGCTTTACTCTATGCGTGTATGCTATGTTGCATGATGGTCATTTTTAATAATAAAGTCTCTGCACATTGAGACTAGCGCATGGAGATTTTTTTTTATCAACTCTATGTAGAGTTTTTAATAAAGTTTCTATTATAAAAAAAATCTCCATTCATAGTTCTCAATGCACTACAAAACATGTTATGCGGACGGAACCTTTTTTTTCATAAACACGTCCGTTGACCCGTTTTTTCACTAAAAAGTTGAGAAAGTCGTTTACAATGGTCACGGTGTTGCTAACGAGAGCAGCGTAAGCAATGTGGGGGCCGCGCACGACACGCTTGACAAGCTAGCTATTAGACCTGACATGAGTGCACTACATTGTTACAAATTTGCGACCGCCCTAGCTTGAAGAACCAAACATGATCTTCGCCGTGGCACGGGTCGGCGAGCTGGGAGCCACCACCATGGAGGGCTCGGCACGTGTCAGGGTGATCGAGCTTGATACCATGATCCGGCCCAAGTTTGATCTGATCTAACTGGCTCTGCGCTCTTTGGCCCTATTCGACTGGTTGGAAAAACGGCTGATGCTAATGCTAATGCTGATTTGTTGTAAGAGAAAAATATTGTTATTTCGCTAAAACGGTAGCGAACAAGGTCTAATAAGCTTTTGCACTCTTGGTACGTAGTAGATAGCTTCATGCACATTTATATCATTCAGACTGACACAATATTTTGTCTTTTTCATATTGTGTTAGCGTCAGATTGCAAGTGCCAATGATGACCGAGTGATCAATGGAATAGATCAACCAAGCTACTGTATGCATCTCATGGGGAGTAGACGATGCTTGTTTTTTTTCGCGAACGGGAATATAACCCGTTTTTCATTAAGCAAAGTGAATTATACGACACAGCTACGAGAAAGCTCTGATAGCACAGGTTACGGACCACAGAGCGAGTGATGAGTGACCTGGAATGAACAAAGGACAAGAAAAAGAAAAAAAAGAGAGCGACAGCCTCCACCACCCTAGACCTATCAACTAAGCCTGCAGAAAAATGGATACAACAATGCAATGGTTGCCTGCGCAATAGACAAAGCCGAGGTGGCAAAGCATCCACTCAGAGAAAGAGCATCCAACAGCAACAGCGGCAAAGCATCCGCCAACGAAGACCAAGCGACCACGGTGGCAAAGCATCCGCCAAGAATTGGGCCAGCACACTCTCGGTAGCAAAGCATCTACTAGAGAGGAGGCCAAAGAGCCGGTGGCGGCAAAGCATCTGCCAGGGTTCCACAGACGGCCAAGCATCCGTCGGGAGAGAAGACATCCTCTATGGCAAAGCATCCGCAGAGGGAGGCGGCCATAACACTCTCAGCAACAAAGCATCTGCCAAAGAGGAGGCCAACGACAACGACGGCAAAGCATCCGCCAAAGGAGAAAGCGATAGCGGCAAAGCATCTGCTAGTAACGACGCCGGTGAGGTCAAGTGCTACAGGACAAACCATTGCAGTGGAGCACACATAGGCACAAACCGGCACAGTTAGGAACTTCACCCCGGCGGCACGACGGGAACCATGGACGTCGACGAAGACACGAAGAACAAACGAGAAGCCGTTAGTGCTCCAGCGAGGGTAGTGGGCGATGGGCCGCAACAGTGCTCCAACGATACCTTCAAGAAGGGTATTGACATCCGCAGACGCCAACAACACTGGTAGAAGCACACGAGTAGGACTTTCGACCCCAGCCTGCTCAAGACGAAGAAGCTTCGACGACACTTCCAAGGGGCTAGATGACGCACGCTGCGCCACCGCCGCCGGCCCAGAAGAACCGGGTAGGGTTTTTACCCAGATTCTTTTAAGTCCGCGGACGCAGGCCACTCGTGGCACTCGAAGCTGCGACAACGATGGCAAATGGTCAAAGCCGCTGGCACAGGCGCAAAGACTGCAGCACCCTCCACCCTACCACAGCACTGGCCTGCAGTCCATCGGCTGCCGGCACCTCGGGCCGCCAGGACTGGACACTGTGCGCCGGTAGGGAAGGAGGCCGGCCGGGGCCCCGAACGCTAGAAACCAGCAGGCACGGGCCTGCCGCCCTAGCCCCGGCCAAGAGCTTGGGGAGCTTGGCCATGGCCGGCCACAGGCCCAGATCCGTGTGGCCTCGAGGTCCGCTGAGCGCTAAGCAGCGTCAAGGGAGGGTGGCTGCCACGAAGGCGGCCGTCGGTCTCTGCCCCGCAGCAAGCCAGGGGGGCACGGGTCCGGCTGCCCTAGGCTGCAGGCTAGCCACAGCGCTGCCCCGGCCCTGACCGCCTAGGAGTAGCAGAAGGCACCCTGGCTGGCCAGATCTGCATGAAGGCGACCGCCGCCCAGGCCTCGACCGCCCGTCCCTCGCCGCCGCAGATCCGATGAGAAGGAGGCCAGATCCGGCATAGAGGAGCCCGGATCTGAGCCGCCGGCCGGTGAGCCCACCGAAGAAGCACCGGGGAAAGGTCATGGTGGTGGAGGATTAGGAGGGAGAGAGAGAGGTGGGGGGGAGGCCACGGCGGGCACCTTTTTTTGGGCCACCGCGCCCGCTACCACCGCATGCCGGTGGGCGACGACGGTGGCCGGAGGGGAGGGCCGGGAGGGGGGCCTAGGGGCGTCGTGGCGGTCGCCCCTGAGTTGCTCACACCCTTTGGCCAGTGAAAGACCGAGCATGAGGCAAGTTGTGCAGTCGTTGACGATGCTCGTGAAGTTATGTATCAGCCATTATCGATGAATATGACTATTGTTGCGAACGTCTCGTAGACCGATTGCTCAAGGCATACTAGTAGCACCCTTGCTTACAGGGTTCGACTCTGGTCAAAGATTAAAAAAAATCCCCGCACCTATTCCGTGTTTAAAAGCACAGGTCTAAGGACTGGCCCACTCACAAGGCGATGGTGTCGTTGTGTAAGGGCGTGGCACAGGGTTCGAGGATTTTCTTGGCCTGTGTGAGAGGTATACCTTAAAGTACAATTCTCGGGGGCCGTCTCCCCTGCTAGACCGAGTTTTTTTATGAATATGACTACTGTTTCCAGTTAAAAAATAGTGTCTTATTATTATATGGTTTTCTAGTATTTTTCGTCTTAATGAAGAGTCCATGAGATTAGAGACCAAGAAGATCCATGATTCTGGTCTACTTATACGGTTGTATGATATTTTGAGTATTAATACTAACTAATTCTTGGGATTTCAAAATGATGTCACTGTCTTCTTTTTTGTCTTTCTAGACAAATGACCTATATGAGCGATTTAATTGCTATATCTTGAAGATGATTTGTTTGGACTAGTGTTGATGGTCCTTGAACCCCTTTTCTAACCATCAAGATGTATTTACTTTGAGCATCCAAACAACATAAAACTAATGTTTTTGTTATAACTTTACTCAGTTCTGCTTGTACTTGGAAATGTATGGAATACGGGAACAAACATGCAAATTCATCAAAATTAAGCACTAAGAGGCAATAGAGCAAGGCAAGGCCACCAGCGGCCACCTGGTAGGGTCAATCGACCCCACCCTAGGTCACCCGACTTGTTCTCACCAGTGGCACCTCACCAATCCTCATGCCAAGCCTAGAAATACAATCCAGAGCACATCCCACTGTTGGTTGCATGCCAATTCATGATCAAAGGTCCAAATGAAGCTATACATGGATCCTTGGACCCACCATTGCTATGTTGGTGATCAACTGCACACCAAAGTTCATACCCATGCTCCTAAGCACCTCCAAGGTCACCACACCGAAGTAGGGAGGCCCACTTATTAGTGGGGGGTTGGCCGACCCTCACCTTGCTCGCCCAACCCTCAGGGAAGCTCCAAACGCCTCAGCATTTTACACATGCAAACAAGCGTGGAGCAATCTTGTGCGTTGATTTGATGCAGTTTGATCTGATAGTTACAAGGAACTCTCCCACGGATTTATGGGCCCACCTTGGAGTAGCCCCTGCTCCTTCTCACACTATAAATAGGACCCTCACTTCTCAATTGTAACACACACCATAAGGAAGCAAGTCTCCATTATTCTCTCAAGATGTATAAGTAGAATAACTTAGTTGGGAGTTAGGAAGAGTTGAGCTATGCTCAGGTTCCCGAGGAGTCCTCAGAGATCTAAAATGCTTTTGTATCCTTCCTTTGTAAGACTCTAGTATTAATAATAGTATTAATAAAGTTACCTGCTCTATTTACTTTGCCTTTCATGGTTATCTAGTTCATGCCTTAGTTGTTTAGCTATGTGTCGGTAGGTCCGCCCTGCAATCATGTATTATTTGTAATATGTAATAGATGTGGTTAGTCCGTTTCTAAGGAGTGATACACATAGCTAACAATGTATAACAATTTTGGGTGTATGGAAACAATATGCCTTGCTGTCGATATAGTTGTAGTTCAGGATGCAAGTGGGCCGCTTTGCAAATGGCCCACACGCCGCCGCTCTAGCCACAACTCTACTTAGCAGGCATCCAATAAAGCAAACCGCATACTTCTGCAGGCTTTGCGGTAGAGCCTACAAAGCCTAGGAGTACCTGCTTACATGTATTGATGTACATAAGGAAGCAAGATAAATGGATTAATTTAAAAAAATAACAGCAGCAAAGCCGTACGACAACGTCTCGGCGACGGCTACAGATGACGCGAAGGCCAGGGTCTGCACTACTCTAGATCTGGTGACTAAGTGTGCTGCGGTGTGAGCGGTGGCGGCGGCGGCATCGGCGCCACTGGAACTGGGTTTCTTGGCGATGGGAGCCTCGGCAGCCGAAACAGGGTCCGATAGGCCCTTCCCCTTCCTCTTCTTGTCCTTGGAGGAAGACAACAACTTCTTCTTGGCCGACGCGTGAGCAGGGGCATCGGCGGGCTTCTCCGGCACCGGCATCGGCGAAGACAATGACTTCTTCTTGGCCGGCATGGTGGAGGGGGCATCGACGGGCTTCTCCAGCACCGGCATCAGTGCCACGGTGGGCAGCTCGACCATGGAGGCGGGTGGAGCAGCCATTGTGCGGAGTGGGCGAGGGCATCAGTGGGCTTCTCCGACATCGGCATCGGCGAAGACGACGGCTTCTTCTTGGCCTGTGCGGTGGCGGGGGCATCGGCGGGCTTCTCCAGCACTGGCATCGGTGCCACGGTGGGCAGCTCGGCCATGGAGGTGGGTGGAGCAGCCGTTGTGCGGAGTGGCAACACCGACGAGAGCAGGTTTCGCGTAGCGGAGGTGGCGGCGGCGGAGGCCGAGTCGCACATGGGAGCCACGGAGGGGATGAGTCGCAGGACTTTGCAGGCTGCCCACAATGCTCGCATAAGCTAGCAGGCCGACTGCCCCAGCCCGCTACAGGAAAAACAAGTCGTTGGTGGGTGTCCAGTGGGCCTAGTTTGCGGGGCGGTCTTAGCAGGCTTGCGGACAAGCCGCGCCACTTACATCCTAAGTTGTGGTTTGATCATTTCTTTTTATCCAATTGAGAAGGGTGTGAGTGGGTGCTCTTTTAAGAAGTGAAGAGTATGACAAGTTTCAGCAACTATACTGACAACGAGCTAGGAACTTGCAC
Organism: Saccharum hybrid cultivar R570; assembly: GCA_038087645.1. Lineage (NCBI taxonomy): Eukaryota > Viridiplantae > Streptophyta > Magnoliopsida > Poales > Poaceae > Saccharum > Saccharum hybrid cultivar. Next base: position 26,532,703 of record JAQSUU010000198.1, read on the forward strand.
CTGTGGTTGTGGGATGCCGGTGCTAGGGAATGGGCACGTGTCAGAGTCATCGAGCTTGATACCATGCTCCCAATCTCCATGGGTGACCCCTCGACTGAGTTTGATCTAGCTAGCATTGCGCAAGGTGCTAGCTTGATTTCCATCAGTGCAAACGATGATCATCTTAACATCTTCATCGTTGAACTAAGTCTGAACACATCACCAAGACAGGCAAGAGAAGAAATCCTTGCAAATCTTTCCTTTAATCAGCTTATGCACTCCTGGTGCATACAAGCTAGCTTCATGCACATTTATTATTTATACCATTCTTATTCGTTGTAACTTGCTTGTGATTTTTCCCTCAATATTTATTCATTTTAGTATTAGAATGTCTCCTTTAATATCACCACTAGCTTCAGAGATAACCCTGTTCGCTTGAACTTATCTGCCAGAATCAGCCAGCCGTTCAATAGTGTTTTTCTCTCACAATAAATCAGCATCAGCATCAGCATCAGCCGTTCAGCAGTGGTTTTACAGCCAGCCGAACAGGGTGTGACCAAGTGATCAATGGAATAAACCAACCAAGCTACTGTATGCATTTCATGGAGAGTTGATGCTTGTGATGTTCTGTATCAGCCATTGTCATTGAATATGACTATTGTTCCCATTTAGGTCCTCAAATTTATGTGTCATCCTGGTCCCCCAAACTCGAAAATCGTCCGTTTATTAGGTCCTCAAATTTGTACGGTCTTATCACCCTAGTCTTTAAACTTGCAAATCACCTGTTTAGGTCCACCAACTTGTTGTGTAATCTCAATACCTAAACTAGCATATCACCCGTTTAGGTCCTCCAACTTGTTAAGTTATGTAATCTCAATACTTAAACTCGCAAATCACCCATTCCAATCCTTAACCTGCTATGTTCGGGTCTTAGTGCCGGTCTAAACGAGTCTAACCCGTGTCCGTATGCAAGGATACCTCCATGGGTTCCATGGTTGTACCACCCCGAGCCTCCAGCCGCGCCGACCCCGGCTGTGTCACTACCAACCCCAGCCGTGTTGGTCCCGAGCTGTGAGGTCACTAGAGAAGAGAGGGAACTTAGGGGACAGGGAGGATAGAGAAGGAAGATGGAGCTAACATGTGGGCCCCACATGTTAGTATAGAACATCAATATATGGGCATAGATCTGGACCCATTTAGACTGGCTCTAAGACCCGAACATAGATTGAGGATATAAACGAGTGATTCGTGATTTACGGACCAAGATGACACAACTAAACAAGTTTGAGAAACTAGACATGTGATTTGCATATTTATGGACCGGGATGACACAAGCAAGAGAATCTAAACGGGCGATTTGCAAGTTTATTATGGACGGGATGACACAAATGAACAAGTTTGAGGATCTAAATGAGTGATTTAATTTGTGAGTTACCGAGATGACACAGCTGAACAAGTTTGAAGGCCGCCAGTTGACTTCACTCTTGATTCTTCTAGTAACAAAATTATTCCATTTTGCAATTATACACCCTCGCTCTTGTACGTTTCATGTCTAGTAATGACGGTATCAGTACAAGTAACCGAAGGATAACATAAATATACTCTGCTGTCTTCAACAGTTCAGATGCATAAGAAATTTGCAGGGGGTGATTCTTCGTAAGAAGTAAGATATCTTTGATTAACAGAAACAGGCGGGCCGGGTCACTTTAATTTGCTAAACAACATCCTCAAATATGACCTTGGAGATGTGAGTATGAATTGTTTCAGGTGTGCAATGAGCGACGTAGTAGTAGCTCTTGGCCACATGGAGAAATGCCAGCCTGGTGGCTCTGTCGATGGAGCTGCAGCTCTGAAGAACACACTGAGCCAGTTCCTGCATCTCCAGCTCCACTTGCTGGGCTGAGTTACTATCAGCAGCTTCCTTGTTGCCTTCTCCATTCTGATTTTTATCGTCTCGATCAGAAACGTTTTGTGTTTTTGGTAAAATTGGTGGATAGCACGCATGCTTGCATAGTAATAGTACCTACCTGAGCCGCAAGAACCCTAGACGTGAGTTTGTAGCAGATGGAATGGGTGAGCTGCTGGAGCTGGGAGTAATCATCCAGATGGTTGACATTCCTGTTGGTCGATAAGCTGATGTACCTTCCTGAACAACACTCCATCGCACGAACTAACAGCAACGCAGTGTTTCCTCCGACTGACGCCGAGTCATGGCTCCATGACCTGAGCCACTGCCCCCACTGCAACAGCAAGCTAATGCATTGTCGGTATCATCATGCATGCACATGCATCATCCGGCTGCAAAATAGCTAGGAGTGCCAAAACAGCAAATCAACAACACTAGAACATTGATGCATCATACATACAGCTTCACGAAGACCATGGGAAGAAGCATCGTCGTGAGACGAAGAAGGCAGGTCGATGGGCTCACGAAGTGCACGCAGGAGGACCACCTCTGCCTCTGTCGTCGTCGGATCCTCCACATCCCTGCGCCCACGCCCCAACACACATGTTAACAGTGTAATATAAGAGTAAATGAAACGAATAAATATATATAAACAAAGATTTGAAGAAGAATGCGAACACAAGGTTGACAAGTACCCTTGTGTGTTCGTTTTTTGATGAGTGATTGTCAATGTGATCCACGAAGTAGGTTGAGTGGTGACTAACCTTACCATTGCGAAAGCTATGTGTGCGACATGTCTGTTGGCTTGTGTTGTGCAGGTGTAGAGCTCGGAGGCGGTGGTCAACGGCAAGGTGAAGGTCAAGGAGGATGTGCCGTGCCGATGGACCAAGAGCGGTGAAGGACGGACGTGAGGCTTGGACCGAGGGACCTAGAGGCTGGGTGACTAGCCGCGGTGGCTGACACTTGGGACATCGACAAGTGCAAGAAGACATGGGAGTGACGATGTTGACCGAGTCAAGACGACGGACGTGCGGGTCGAGCGAGGCTCAGAGGACTTGGCGTGCCGGCCGGTCGAGGACGGCGGTGACACGTGTCGAGGCGGGGGATGCGTATGGAGTACGCTACTCGCGAGCGGGTTTGGTGGTTTGAGCCTCAAAACCATCGACGGCGGGTTTACGGATTTGGGGCTCAAAACTCTGGCGGAGGTTCTGAGGAGGAACGGACGGCACGTGGCGGCACCAGGGAGTTCGCGTCGAGGCGAAGCTACCGGTGAGGAGGCGCGGTGACCGTCAGATGAAGATGACACCGGGTTGGACCATAACGTCTTTGGGCTAAGTGGTTTGACTTAATTGTATCTAGGGACAAATCGGGGATTGTGTAATAGCCCTGTTAAATAGGATGATGGAGCCCCCATCTCCCTCACCTCCTCCTTTTTCATTTTTTCTCCTTTAGGGTTTCCCCTCCTCTAGGTGCTTGTGAGAGAGAGGTCCACCATTTGAGAGAATTGAGTAAGAACTTAAGAAATCGCTGCGGGAATGGTGGCCATAACCACCTCGGGTCCTCCGAGATTCGTTTTGTGAAGATTGTGCCTTGTGTTCATCTTGTTCTTCGTGAGTTCATCTTTGCCCCTTTTCTTTGGAGGCTTGATTATTCGTTTTGAGACCGATTTGATTCATTTCTTTTATGTTGGGTTGATCTATGACGTGAGTTGAGTCTTTCCACCGAAGGAATTCAATCAATTCCTCACGAGATCACAGATCGGGTCGAATCATGGTCTAGGGTTTAAAACCGGTGTTTTTCCTTCCCCATTAGATTTTCCAGTGATTTGCTTGATCTTAGGCGATGATCTTCTAGGAGTAGCCTACCAACTTGGTATTGATCCTCTCTGCAAAGTTTCAAGTCATTCCGAGGTATTTTGATTGAGTTTTGGGCTTGAAATCGATTTTTCCCCAAAGCAGTTCGTAAATATCAGACGTGTCCGGTATTAATACCGGACGTGTCCGGTATTTCCAACTTTCGAGTTTCGAGCTCAAATTTGTTGGAGACCTTCCCTATGGTGTCTAGAGGCTATGGTTAAAATTTCATGATTTTTGATACCATTTACTAGGGTTTTTGATTTTTCTCCCAAAGTCGTTTTGTGCTGTCCAGCATACCGGACGTGTCCGGTAGCAGGTCCGGTATTTCCGGACGTGTCCGATATGCATACCGGACGTGTCCGGTATCAGGTCCGGTATTGCTGACAGCACTCTGTTCAGCAGCCATTTCTTCCGCGGTTTGTGCGTTTGAGCTCCGTTTTACGTTCCGTCTGGTGCGTTGGACTTCTACCATTCCATAGACTTTATCTAGGTGCTCTTGTCACCGGTTGGCTTGGGTATCCGAGATTTGAGACCTTGCTTCTTTTCTATAGAAGTGGAGTGTCTCGATTTCTTGTCTTTTGATTCGGTGCGCTCTCTATCTTCGATCCGCTTGCTTTGTGGTGATCTGCTGTGTTCTGAGAGAACATCCACCCTTCTCTAGGGTCGTGATTATCACAGTGGTTGTGTTTGCTTCTTAGGGTTTGAGGTTAGGACAACGGCCAAATATTTTGAAAAAAATTTGAGACTTTCATTCACCCCTCTAGTCGTCATTTCTGATCCTTTGAAGAAATATAATACGGGTCCACCAGTAGCTCATCGCGCTGCTCCAGTTTACTGATAAGCCTGTCCCTCCTGCTTTCAGCTGTAGCAGGAGTAGAAGCATCGCATTGCAGGAGGTACCCTGAGACAGCATCGGCAAGCATCGCGGTGCGCGCCCACGCGAGGCGCTCGGCCGCCTGGCCGGGCCCTCAATTCTTCCCAAAATTCCACTATGCAAAAAAAATTTTCCGTCACATTAAAATATCGATAAATGTATGGAGTACTAAATGTTGATGAAATCAAAAACTAATTAGTTTTGTTGTACTTTACGAGACGAACATTTTAAACTTAGTTAGTCAAAATTTGGATAATTTTTACCAAATACAAACAAAATGCTATAAAAATTCTGATACATTATTTTTCTTCCCAATTCTCTGAACTAAACGTGACCGTTGGCTGCAGCCAAGAAGTAGGCCCACGCCGCTGCGGCCGCCGCCGCCGCCGTAGGCTTGGAGGCTGTTCCTGTCATACCACCTGGGCGCAGCGAGACACAGTCACACAGCAGGCCGGCTTGGAAATCAATGCAAAGAAGAGACCAATGGATCGGAAACGACAAGTCTCACTTGGCAAGGGCATGCCACTCCGGGCCTTGCTTTCCTTCTAAATTCCAAATTTTTACACTCTCTTTCCATTATATCCATCTTTAGACGTATGCATGGAGCACTTAATATAGGTAAAAGAAATAACTAATTATACAGTTTGGTTGTAAATTACAAGACGAATCTTTTGAACCTAATTAGTCCATAATTGGACACTAATTACAAAATACAAACAAAAGTGCTACAGTAGCAAAATTCTAAATTTTTTTTTGCATCTAAACACCTCCAGTTTGCATAGCCTCTGGAAATTCCGGAAATCTTTTTTCGCCGCCTCGAGGAAGACGTCGTTGCTGAAGAGTGGCATCCTGTAGAGGACCTTCCCGATCCACACGTGCCACCATATTGCTCTAGATACGTCCTTGTTTCGACGCGTGGCAGGCTTGCTTTCCAGGGGAAGTCCAGGCTATACTCGACCTATTGTAGCAGTTTTATTCATATCATATCATATCATATCATATCATATGGGTAAATAGATTTAATTTCTTGAAACCAGATCAGATGTACTAAGTACTAGTTTTATTCATTTGTTGTATATATACACGACTGTACGTATGTAAAACACACAGTACACACATTACGTTCATTCTGCATTGCAATGACCGAGCAGTTCACAACTTCACTGAATTCAGAGATGAAACAAAAAACAACCAACGATCGACGGACAGCAAGTATGACTGTGATTATTAGTGTTGTAGTGTTGGATTGGGTACCTCGCCAGGCAAGTCCTTGGCAATCACCCATTTGTCTTCGTTGAATCTGCCAGAGGCTCGCCTCTCGTCCAAGAAGGCTCGGCTGTAGGCGTTGGCCTGCTGGAGCAATTCCTCGACGGGAAAGGCCACCTGAGAGGCACGGTGCAGGTTGTACATTGCCGTCACAGACTGGTTCGATTGCATTGGATAGCACACGAACTCGCCGTCCTTCTCGAAATGCTCCAGTACACCTGTATATTTTGATTGAATAAGCGCGCGCACACACACCAACACAATATATGCATGTTCATTCAGAAGTGACATCATCATTCTGCTAACTAGCATGTTGGCCCGCGCAAATAGCACGGGTCTTGCTGGTTTGCTTGTTGTAGTGTTTAGATTTTTTATCTGAATATCTTTTTTATGAATAGTTTCATTTATTTTATTCGACTATAAATAAATGTTTAATCCCGATGCCTCTTTAGTCTATCTATTGTCATGAACTCCAACTCTGATTTAGAGCTATTGTCATCTTTCTTGTCTCTTCCTCTTTTCCTATTACTATCTTGTTTTTTTTACGAATTTCAAATGAGGCCAAATCAAGTGGTCTTCGGTCTCATCTTGGTGAGCTCTATTAGCAATAAAACCACTTTCCAAGTCTTTATCCAGTCCCTTTAGCTCTCTTATAGATTTAAATTCGAGATGATCTTGCCTCTTCTATTATGGTTCTGTAGTTTCTTTTTTTAATAGTACCGTTTGATTCATCACAATGCTTTTTCATGTCTTGGATCCATCCGCTAGGAGCGTGTCACCACTCTTTAGTTCCATATAATCATGAATACCATTAATAGAAATCATATATAGTGAGTTGTTCTTTTAGTTGTCTCATAGGAACTCATAACTTTTTAATTCGTGTATAGAATGAAGAGAACATTATGAGTTGCATGGCAATCATAACTCATATAATGGTATCAAACTTGTCATACATAGTCATAAGCTTCAGCTCATTAAGTGGTTGTTTGGCGAAACAACGACATCTTCCTCTCATCTCGCTATCTCTCCACATCATCAAAATTAGTACATGGCTTTGCATTAGACTACATATGAGATCGCTAACGTGTAATAATATATTTTCCTTAGCTAAATCTCAACAGGAACATCTGGAGATGTGTAAAACTGGTGTATCATCGTTTGTGGTCGCGACTGATTTTGGTCATCAAATTGATATGTTGGTCAGAATCTTGTTCTCGTTGACGCCGTTTGGCCATTGCAAGTGTTTGATATACTTGATGGCATTATGGAATAGTAATGAACCTAAAGAAAGTTTTAAAACGGTTTAGTCTCCATTGTCCGATGCATATATTTGTCTGTCCAATTTTTGTTGGTCACCAGATATTTCCTAAAGATGCAACTGAAATCTTGTTCTTTGTGGCCGATGCTCACCGCCTTCAGTGCCGCCATTTGATGTTTGGTAACTTTGACGACATTATCAAGGAACACATGAAAGGTATTTTTTCTTCTCTACTATTCTTAGTACCTTTTTCTCCTTCAGAGCAAATATTGTAAGAATTTGTTCATCGGCGTCATCTAAATATGCAATTGATTTGCATGTCATCTACAGAAGCTTTAATTTCCATCTACTTGTATTGTCTTCATTTATATCTAGATTATAATAGTTTTTTCTTGCCATATTGGATATGAATTGAATTGAGTTGTTTATCAATTGTATTTTTCATAGATATTCTATTTATTCGCGATCTTTAGATCATCATAAAATGCAATAGCGGTATTTTTTCCTTTTGTGATTAATATCATAACTTTTAGGCCTTGTATGTGACATGTTCTTTTTATTCTCGGCAGTTAGATCATCATAAAGTCTAATAGTGCACATTCCTTTGTTTTTTTATTAATATCGTAATTTCTTGACCTTGTATTTGGATACTCTATTTATTCTCGATCGTTAGATCATCATAAAATCCAGCTGTGCATATTTCTTTTTTTATTAATCTTGAAATTCATAGGCCTTCTATTTTTCTGGACCTTATATTTGGATACTCTATTTATTCATGGTTTTTAGATCATCATAAAATCTAATGGTGTATATTTCTTTTTTTTATTAACCTCATACTCTCTCCGTTCCAAATTATAAGTCGCTTTGACTTTTTTGGTTCATCCATTTTTCTATGTATCTAGATATAATATTATATATCTAAATACATTGCAAAATGGATGTACCAAAAAAGTTAAAGCGACTTATAATTTGGAACGGAGAGAGTAATATATAAGCGTTGTATTTGATATGGATACACTACTTAGTCTCTGTTGTTAGGTTGTTAGGTCATCATAACATCCAACAGTGTATATTATTTTCTTTTTTATACTCTATTTATTCTTGGCCGTTAGATCATCACAAAATCCAATGGTACATATTATTTTCGTTTTTCTGATACTCTATTTATTCTTGACTGTTAGATCATCATAAAACCCGTTTTTGGGTATTTTTCTATTTTTCCTAATTAATCCCGTAAGTTCTAGGCCCTCTCGGCGAACATAAGAGCTCATTTAGGGTTTGTTTGGATCCACCCATCTAAACTTTAGAGCTAAAGTCTCTAAAACATATGGCCCAAAGTTAGCTCTAAACTTTAGCCTACCGCACATTAGAGCTCATATTTCAGTGATCAGGGAGTCCCGAGTCGCACCTAAGCCCTCTTGAGCCCATTGCCTGCATGTTTACAAAGTATATATACATATATATGGACTATTGCTTGTATAAATTGCTGGTGTGTATCGGAGATTTGACCAAAAGTTGGGCTAAATTAAATGTCCACAGTTCTTACCTATAGACATAACTTAAGAACTCCCCGATTTCACTTGTGAAGTACCTTGAAATTCCTAGGCGCTCCAACCGATCGACCGCCCATAACCACCCAAAGATATCGAGGGGATAGGTAAAGGGTACTGAAATCCAAGTGAAAGCATAGAAAATACAATGCAAACATAATGTACTCATTGAGGACACTAAATGTGTACCTAGCTATATATTGCAATATTTCTGGTTCATGCATGTCGTGGTTATATCATGTTACTCTTCCGTTCCAAATTATAAGGGTCTGTGTAGATCACCTAGAACTAAAGTTTGGGTGAGCTAAAGTCTAAATGGCTAAAGTTTTGTCCAGTGTTGTTTCGATGCGTGGACTAAAAGCAATTAAATTTTCTGGACAAAGACATATATCATGTGCTCTTTCAAGTCCATATTAGTTCACACTTACCAACTAATGAATTGATTGTAGCTAGTTAGGTTGTCGTTCTGTCTTTTCTACAATTGTACATCTAAATACATAGAAAAAAAACTATGTGCCTAGAAAAATTAGAACAGCTTATAATTTAGAATAGACGAAGTATTTAATAAGAATATGGATGGTCATTTCACATAGACTTTTTCTTGGAACCATTGACTCTTTTCTTCTTCTGAAATTAATGTTAGTGCGCACGATGCACTATATAGACAAACATATAATGAAATTGATCGACTGACTAAGAATGATGCTCCTCAGCTCCTGTTCATGGTTAACTTTAATTACCTCCTCCATTGAACTTTTTGACAACTCCATCTAGGAATTCAAGGCACTTCTCGTCACCAGTTTCCATGAAAGCATACGCTGTGGAAGCAGGTGATGACATAAATGAACCATCTGCACACTGCAGCGTAAATAGACTAATAAGTAATGTCGTTGGTACGGCGTACAGTATATCTTTAGGGATCCTATACAAATAAGATAACATCACATCAATTATCCAAAACATGAGTTTCATTGATAATACAACATCTTGTTGTGTAAGGATGGGTGCTTCATGTTCCAAAATTCCCGTATCGGTGAGCAAATGAGTGGAGTAGCATGTTTGGGTGGGATTTGGTTGCGCACGATTTGCTAAATACCTGTTTAGTTGAGGGTTTGTAAAGATCAGCTAAGACTAATTATTAGCCGTGGTTAAAAATTAATTAAATCTAAAAAAGTAGGTATCTAATTAACTACTGACCTATGCATGTTTGAATCACAAATGAAAAGGTGCATATATCTCTAGCTAGCAATGAATTATCTGCCCTGTTACTTAATTGTACTTGGCTACTGTACTAACAACTAGCCAAGGGTTTAGATAAAAATTAGCCCACTCATTAGCCGTCTTGTTTGGATGAATCAGAGCTAACTTTAGCGGCTAGTTGTTAGCCTATGTGGGATCAAACAAGTCCTAACACATGAATTTTCTGAATAAGTCTAACATTATAATTTTTGTGCTAGAATTATAAGGTTTAAGGTGGTGCGTATGCTAATAAAACGTGTTGCCTCCGTTTCATATTTTTAATAAGGTAGTGAGTATATGACTTGAGAAATTACTTTATTTTAAGGCCACTTGACAACTATATTTTCTTTCTTTATATCTTAATTATAATTAGTTTATACTGGTATTATAGTTGCTTGATAAGTTTTACAATCATTTTTAGTGCAATTTATAAATAGTGGCAGCTTGATAAAAATTTGGGTGCTAGAGGCCTCATAATACTTGATTTTTTTCTTTGTCAGGACAAATATTATTAGCAAGACATCTAAAATTAGAATGAACTATAATCGTCTAGGAGCCCCAGGTATTTTGTAAACGCTCCCTTATTATACACTGGCATGCAATATTCAATCGAAATCCATGCATGCAAAAAAGAAACACCTAATATGAAAGAGTATACAGTGTTATGCGTACTTGGCGAGCTTTAGATCTCTTTTGGCATATATCACGTACAAGGCGGGCTCGTCATATGGCAAGTCGTGGCCCAAGTCCTTGGCCTTCTCTAGCAATGTGGGCAGGGTTATCTCGAAGCCGACTGGCATCCAGTCCTCGTCATCCTCGTTTGACCTCCATAGATTTTCACAAATGAATGACCGACCTACGGCAAACCAAATTTGACCCCCTTCAGATAGATTACTTAGGCTATTTTTTTTTTCACGAACACACACGAGAATTGTGCATCATTTTATTATTAAGAGATAAAAAAGAGGAATAGTACAAAGGATTATTTAGGCTACATCAATCAATAATACAAAAAGTCTTAGCCATATGTTTTTGAATAACATACTTCTACCATTGTCAAATTTAAAAAGTAACATAAATGACATGTGCCACTAAGTATATCAAGTAAACCTACATATATTAGGATGAATATTTATTTTAATAGTTGTGGAAAAATGTTCCCTTAATAAATCATGTGCCAATTCACTTTAAATTATGACAATACTCCATGGAAATAAATTCTTTAAGTTAGTACTTTAGATAAGTCTATACATTTTGATTGAAACTTATGAAATATTAATACTGGCAGCTTAATTTAATCACTATATGTTTTTATAAAGAGAAATTTTACAATGGTTAGAAAAAATATGGGCCATCCATGGGTGAGATCGAACGGTGGAAAAATAGAAGGTGCCCAACTGAAAGTACCTAGAGGTACCAAATAAGTGGGGATAATACCAAATTAGGTGGGGCTAGTACCAAAATATATAGGGCAAGATCTATTTTTATTATATATTTTATTTTCAAATAAGGGTAAATCCGTCATTTTAGTCCTTTTCTTCCTCCTCCGTCTCTTGGACCATGGTCTTCTCTCACCCATCGAACCTCTGACCATGGAAAGTGTCACGCGCGTGCTCTCTCTCGCTGGATGGCCACGTCCACTAGCAGCCGCACCTGCCCGGTCGATTACGTGCTATTCCCAGCGCCTCCCAAGCCGATGCCGTCCTTGCTCCTCTTCCCTATGCGGCCGGCAGCAGAAGCTGCGCCGCCGGGCGAGCGGGCCGCTGGCCGCCGTGTGCTTGGCCTAGCAGCAGCTGTGCCGTCAGGCCAGGCTGTCCTCAGCTGCGCCATAGTAGTCAGTAACAGTCACAGGTGCCGTGATTAGTAGCGACATGAACACAAGCACGTTGAACGTTGGTCGCTCGTAGTCAGCAAGCTCATCCTTTGAGAGGAGTATAATAAAAAAATAGTGAAAATCATGGCAGCCAGTGCAGCCACCATCACTAGCACTGCCGCTTGCGTGTTGATTATGTTGGCCGTTGCCATCACTGTCGCCTCCAGCCCACCACACACCACGGCTACGCCGGAGGAACAGAAGCTGGCCTTGTATGAAGGCCGCGGTCAGTGCGGCCGTGTCCGCGAGCGTTGGACCAGCAACGGCGAGGCCGTCGTTGAGCCCAGAGTCAGCTGGAGCGACCTCCTTTACTCGTACATGGCGGCGGCAGCCCAAACACACTGGATGCCCGAGGTCTTCAGTGCGGGATCGATGGAGAAGCGCAACTGAGCGGCGGCGCCGGCGGGGCTCGGAAGTGCCCTATTAAACTTGGGCTGGCAGCGGGGTTACGTAAAGTTTAAGAAGGACACAACCTCAATTACTAACGTACCCTCTACAATATATTTCTCAATTAATTACCTAGGAAATAGAAAAAGATGAAAGAACCTTGAGTTACAAGGTACTTTCTCAACCATCGTAAAAGATCTCTTTTATAAAACAATACTAGTGCACATATAATTCTTTGTTCACTACAGGAGGCTGGCGCTTCCCCAAGTGCCTAATGCACTCGGAGAATAGGCAAAAACACTCGGGGAAGGCTTCCCCGAGTGTTGCACTCGGGGAAGAGCTAACGGGGAATCTCGTAACGGTGAAGAGCTCTTCCCCGAGTGCCAAAAAAACATGCACTCGGGGAAGGCTTCCCCGAGTGCCGTCCCAGCACTCGGGGAAGAATTGACGCCGTCCACTCCAACGGCCGTTGCCGTCAGTTTTTTTTTTAATTTCTTCCCCGAGTGCAACACTCGGGGAAGAATTTTGATTTTTTTTTTAAAAAAATTCTTCCCCGAGTGTCGCATGAGAGGCACTCGGGGAAGAGGTTTTTTAAATAAAGAAACAAATTTCTTCCCCGAGTGCCTCTCATGCGACACTCGGGGAAGAAATTTGTTTCTTTATTTTAAAAACCTCTTCCCCGAGTGCCTCTCATGCGGCACTCGGGGAAGAAATTGGTTTCTTTATTTAAAAAACCTCTTCCCCGAGTGCCTCTCATGCGGTTCCTCATGTACATAATTAGTTCCAAGAATTAACATATATATGATTTATGTACCTTCATTCCAAGATGTATTTAATTATCAATTTTCCAGATTATTAGCCTTATCATTGTTCAGTAAGATTAGTGAAAAAATTGGGGTGTTATAGTTAAGTTAAACAACTCCAGGAGAGAGGGATACACCCCATTGTATTGAAAAGAAAAGAATTCCCTAGTTATAATCTAGAATTAAAGTGCATAGTTTGTGCAATTATTAGAATTAACCAGGTTAATGGCTGTGTAAGCAACTTTTTGCACAAATAAAAGATCTATGAGGTGTAAACATACCCATGGCTTCGTTCTATTCATCTTGCAGGAACTGCATGTTTAGATCATCTTCAGAGGTGACATCAATTGTCTATAAGAAAATATGTCAGATATGTAGGAAAGACTGTCCATAATCGAATTTGTCAACCCCCAAATGAGCGACCGTTTTTGGGCATCCTGGGGAAGTGGGAAAGTTTCTTGGATCGCCATGCTGGTACTGAACTCTGCACCTGGGTTGGAATAAAAAGCTGTTGGGTTTTTCATAGCAATGATGATTGAAGTTGCAAGCTGTAAAATGATACCGTAAGTTCTATGTATCCAATTATTTAAGAAAAGGTTCTATGTATGCAAACTTATATCTAGAAATGGTAGCTGTGAAAGAAACCTATGTAAACAGAGCAATAAGGAACTATGCACCATGACCATTCATTATTTGATACTGAAAATACAGATTAAGAGTGGCGATAAAAAACTATGACTTACTATGAGTACTAAAGCAATCAGCTATGGTCAGTTTTTCTGAGGAGCGGCCACTGTAGCTGCAAGGTGTCAAATGGACCTTGCAAGTTCTATATATGTGAAGTCATATATGCAGAAATGACTGAACCTATACGAAGTAACAGCCATAAACTGAAGCAGAATTAAATTTGAAGAAGTCAACCTAAAGACCTCGTACCAAATCATTCTATGAGCTAAAGTATATAGTTCATGTGTGCTAGGCTGCTAGCTGTAGCTAACTGAGAAGCTGCATTTTTTTTGCACATCCTGGAGAGTTAGGTAAGAATTGTAATGTTTGGAAAGACTGTTATTCGCATGTTGCTTTTGTCAGGTTTTGTAAAAGTATGTAACTATGGATTGGTACAAACTAAATACATACAAGAATGTGTGCTCAAACTGTAAGTACACTGAATTTATTGTGGAGATATATAGAACTGAAGGGGAAAAGTACAATTTGTGCTCAACCTATCTGTCCTAACTGAACAACAGGGTTGAATCATGCACGACACAAATAGAACCATTAAATGGGCCATCAATCATAATCCATTACAAATATGTATCCCTTGAAAGAGTAGCAAACCAACCCATTGGTTTGTGGGTTTTAAACGTATGGTACTAAACCAATGCATTGCTACCTGAAAAGGCATGCCAATTATATATGAATTTGAATTTTAGAAACAGTATTCGCAGGAAGGGAAAAATATACCGGACCTAAGCATGGCAAGGCAATAGGTAGTGCCTTCGTCCATATCCTGAATCTAATCCGCAATGTGAAATTCTGCAAAAATGATTTGTTAGCTTTACTCCAAAACTAAGAATTTTGACTCTGAGGAAAACTCTATGCACTACAAAGCTGTAAAAACAGCAAAGCGCTATTGTAAAGGAACGACCAATCTTCAAAGCATCTGCAAACATGATTTACATAATCCATTATAAATATGTATCCCTTGAAAGAGTAGTTGTGAGATCTACACATTTCGTACTGAACCAATGCATTGCTAGCTGAGATGACGTGCTGATTATATATGATTTCGAAATAGCATCTGCAGGTAGGGAACATATACCAGACCAATGCGCAGCAAGGCAATAGGTAGCGCATTCATCCATATCCTGACTTTGATCTGCAGCCTGAATCCTGCAAAACGATTTTGTTACCTTCACTAAAAAATTATGAATCTTGACTTCGTGAGGAAAACTTTGTGCCCTGCAAAACTGTACAGACGGCAAAGCACTATTTTTAATCTCTGAAGTTGAGGATTCAGACCATGAAACCCCTATCTATTTAATAGAGGCAGCAAAATGAAGGTAGCCTGAGGATAAGCCCTATTTTCAAAACTGCTAGTTAGGAAATCCAACCTGAACCCATTAAAACAAAATACAAATTCACAATTCGAACTGTAAACTAACGGAATCGCAGGAGCAGTAACATTCAGATGGAACCTGAACCTACTAAAATAAATACAAACTCACAGATCAAACCATGAACAAACCAAACTGATCAACAACTGACCTGCACGTATCGTAGGATCAGTACATATCGAATACATCATGTGACAATTGCACAGGCATGAAACGGGATGTGAACCTAGGTAAACAATACAAACTGACAGATCGAACAGTGAAGTACACATTTGGTCCAAAACAGGCAGCTAGGATTTTCGTGTAGCACCTGCAAGCTGAAACGCAAAAATAAATTTAATTAGCAGGCACATGGCAAATAAATAGGTATAAACTCTAATAAACCCAACAAAAAAACAAATGTGTAGTGTATCAGTGTTTTGGTTCACCCTGAACCTTGACAAATCTCTCGGTGAGAGAAAAAGTAGCAGGAAATCAAGAACTTAAAAAAGTAGAAGCAGGCAGGCAAGAGGAAAGGAGAGGAGGCTTACCAGAACGGAGGGATCTGGCCATGGAGGTACCGGATCCGGGCATGGAGTCGGTGTTGCAGCCGTGCAGGTAAAGAAGGACGGGAGAGCAGCCGTCCTGCGCCAGCAAGCCGGGGCGCGCGCTGCACCA
This sequence comes from Saccharum hybrid cultivar R570, assembly GCA_038087645.1. Classification (NCBI taxonomy): domain Eukaryota; kingdom Viridiplantae; phylum Streptophyta; class Magnoliopsida; order Poales; family Poaceae; genus Saccharum; species Saccharum hybrid cultivar. The sequence goes on from JAQSUU010000198.1 coordinate 26,548,468, forward strand.
GCGCGGCCGCGTCGCCACCGCCGCATGGGGCCCGCCCTAGCTGAGACGCGCCACCGCCGTGGCTCGGTCCTCCCTCGCTGGGGGCTGCAGCAGCCTCACCGGACGCACGGAGCAGGAGGAGGGTGGGCTGGAGGAAGAGGAGGGGGCGGCAACAGGCGCTGCGCCGTTGCCGTCGCCGTCGCCCTTCCTGCCGGTGGAGAGAGAAGCGACGAGGAGAACGGAGGGGGAAAAAAGAAGTCCCTGGAATGAAAATCTGAGAAGCAAAAGCAACGAGAAAGAAGCTGAGAAGAAGCCAGACAAGGTAAAAGGGAGCAGCAGCATCAGCTTGCGGTAAAATCCGATTCAGCTGATCTAGACCGTATATTGCGAGATCCGACGATGCAGGAAATTTCGGGTGACGTGGCCAGGGGTTCCTTCAGTGAATCAGCCCATCTTTGTTGGTTTTAAAGCCTGACATGGATTCATGTTAAGAAATATTGGTATGAGTACCCTCTAAATTTATAGATATAGTAGTAATTTTTCTTTTTTTTTGTTTTTTTCTCTCATTTTTTTGTGATGCCTTTCCACATTATTTCAAACTCATTGTTCAAATTTGGTACAATTTTGACTTTTTTTTGGTATATTTCGTTAGTTTTTTTCGTTTCTTTGAATTTTCGTGCACACTTCCAATTTGAACTGCAGGTGCATAAAATATTTGAATTTGGTGATTCAAAAAATGATATTCATGATATTTGGTGTATGTTTAGATTGTCTCTAGGAACTCACATGAAATGTCGAGCCTCCTGTTGTCGTACCATGGCGAACAACTTCCGAGAAAAAATTATTTAAATTATATAAAATCCGAACGAAATCCGAAAATCACGAAACTTGACTGGGCGTCGTTTTGTCGCATGTAGAGGCTATGGTAAAAATTGAGAAGGTTTCGAGCTAGTAGCGACGTCAGATGCCTAAAACCCAGGCATCTTCTCATGTGATCTCATGTGAACACATATGGAGATGTCTGTGTTTTAGGCATCCGACGTCGCTAATTGCTCGAAACCTTCTCGATTTTTTATCATAGCCTGTACATGTTATAACACGACGCCCAGTCAAGTTTCATGATTTTCGGACTTCGTTTGGATTTTATATAATTTAAATACACTTTTCCCGCAAGTTGTCCGCGATGGTACGGCGACAAGATGGTTGACATTTCATGTGGCTTCCTAGAAACGGACTCAACATACACCAAATAATATGAATATGATTTTTTGAATCACCATATTCCATTATTTTATGCACCTGCAGTTCAAATCGGAAGTGTGTAAAAAATTCAAAGAAACGAAAAAAAACTAATGAAATATACCAAACAAAGTCAAAATTATCCCAAATTTGAACAAGGAGTTTGAAATGATGTGGGAAGGCATCACAAAAAAACTGGGGCAAAAAAACAAAAAAAAATAAAAATTCTTCTCCGAGTGCCAGGAGGAGGCACTCGGGGAAGAGGCCTCTTCCCCGAGTGCCAAATTCTGACACTCGGGGAACCTCTTCCCCGAGTGTCAGGAGCATGCACTCGGGGAAGAGGCCTCTTCCCCGAGTGCCAAATTCTGACACTCGGGAAAGCTTTTAAAAAAAAGAAAAAAACGTAACGACGTGCGAAGACGGACCGTTATATACAATTTTCTTCCCCGAGTGCCTCTCTTCCCCGAGTGTAACACTCGGGAAAGAGGACCTTCCCCGAGTGCCGTTCTTCCCCGAGTGTCTATAAATCTGGGGTACTCGGGGAAGCCTCTCTTCCCCGAGTGCATTTCTTCCCCGAGTGCAACACTCGGGGAAGAGATAGTTCCCCGAGTGTACGTTTTTTAGCACTCGGGGAAGCCACAGACACTCGGGAAATTTCAGTTCTCTGTAGTGGTTGTAACAAATTCAACATCTTGAGTACCATGGTGCAGGCTGAGAGCCTGAGACAACTGTTTTTGCCATTGTAGTAACTAAGACTATAGCCTTGGATGTAAATATGTTTCTTAATATAATACAAAAGGTAAATTTTGAATAAAAGCAACATGCACTAAACTTTCAACTTAATGCATAGATAAAATAAACCGCACTAATAAGATCAAAAGTTTAAAACCAAAATACAATTATAATATCATAGAAAGGGGTGAAACAAAAGCTGATCTAGTTTAAGCTTGGGTTTCAACTAAATAAATTGAACATCCTCAGGGGTCCAATACAAAGGATGACAACACATATCTTATTAACATTACTATAACCAGAACCCTCAATGGAGTCTCCATAGAAATCCACACAGTATTTGTAAGAAAATACGAATCATAGAAATTCTCATCTCTATCTCTATCTCTACAACTAAAACATCTCAAAGTATTCCGTCCACCAGGCGATCTGGTGTCACGCCCTCCCAAGTCCCGCCCGGCAATTCTGCGCGCTCGCTCCCAGATCCCGCCCGGCACTTCCATTCACCGTGAGAATAGATGGAAACTGGAGGTAATCACTGCGACATTAGAAGGAAACATAACGCCCCTACCCCCGATCTCCTCCAGTCCGGCTCGATCCATAGCAGAGGACGCCAACGCCGATTCGCCGATCCCATAGCAGAGGACGCCAACGCCGATTCGCCGATCCCATAGCAGAGGACGTCAACGCCCACGCGATTTCCAGCTAAGCCCCTCCAGCGATCACGCAAAGGTCAGTGTCGTGCCGGAGGACCTGCGTTGCCAGCGTTCTGAGTCTCTGATGGAACAGTGCTTCGGGTCCATCCCCAAGCTCGCCCGTCTTTCCGCGTTCCTCCCCAGATCGTACGTCCAGCTGTGACAGCGGGCGGAGGAGCAAGCCTCTAGCCAAAGCGACCTAGATCTCGTTCGTCATGGTGGTGGAACTGCAGTGACTCGACGCGGCGGCGGGGTTGGCTGTGCACCAGTGCCGCAGGACCTCCGTTGCCAGCGCTCCGGCGGCAAGCAGTGGCGCTGCAGCGCACCTTCCATGACCGACAAGACCTTCGTTGCCACCAGGCTTTCTTTGCTCCTTCGACACTCCTTCATGCAGACACCGCTAGGTACGACCCCATTATCCCCATGCCCCTTCAACTTGATATTTTCCATCTGATGAAGTTACACAGGGCAGGCGGACTTCGCTTGATTTTTTTATCTGATATCTGATGCTGCGTGCATTGGTATGGTGAAGTTGCAGCTTTCTGAACCCAACTTCCGTGGAGACAGTCAATGACCGGGACCCTGGTACCTAACCTGTTTCTGTTTGTATGCGTTAGTTCTCATCTACATCTTCCATTAGTTTTCATCTACATCTTGCTTGGATACCTGGCTTTGAGATGAAGGATTAGCCAGCTCAAAGTAGACATAAACATTGACTCGATCTTGATGCAGTTGTACAACTGAAGACTGAATAAAACAGATAGGGTGTTATACCCTAATTCTGATGAGTTTATTACTGGTGAGCGAACCTGCATAATACAGACAATGGTACTATATCATTTATCTCTTTTGTAATTCTCGAATATAAGTGTCCATTGAGTTAAATTATGTTTATGAACCTGAAACTTTTCAGGCCTATACTCAATTTCAGACAATATAAAACTGATTGGAGAGTTTGATTCAAATAAGAGTATAGCAAGAGTCTAATTCATGTTTTTTCTGCCCCGTGCATCAATTAAAACAATAAATATTCTAATCTCGGCAGCTCATTCAATCGACATGCACACAAGCGGCCATGGTTCGCCCCTTGCCGGCAGTACCCCTCCCTGCTCGTCCCTATTCTTGATCTGGCAGGAACCTTCCAGTCTTGCACAGGTACAGGTTCACGTAGAGGTCATTTCAGTCTTAATCATTCAGAGAAGAAAACCTTTTCTCTGTTGTCTTTTTTTAAATGGGTGCATATCCTAATAATTGTGCTACATTATTTTTAATCTAGGGAGTAATATCTTCAAACTGCATGTGGGTTACTTTTCAGTCTAGAGAGTAAGAACACTATGGACCGAAGGGGTAATACAAATAGCCTGTCCTATAATAGTTAAGAATTTCACTATGGACTGAAATTCATCCTGTAAAATTTCAGTTCTCTGTTCATCGAGCTCTCAACTCTAATTTTATTGTTACCTTCCAGTGTAACTACACAGAGAAGTCCCAGCGCTGCAAAAGTTCAGTGAACAGAATTTTGGTGAGGGCTCTTCCTGTGGAAAATTCATCAAATTAGGCTGAGGTTCAGTGAATAGGAAATTAAGGTATGCTTGGAGATACCTCTCTTAATTAGGGTCTAGAATTTTTTACTTTTAATCAACTGAATAAAAAAATTGGAGATATATGTTTCTTATAGGATCCAGTGTTTTGACTGAAGCGAGCCCATGGTAGCAGATGAGTTACCCTGTGGTGGCTCTCATGGTAGTGATCAACTTGACAATCCCTTGGCTGATATGACTAATAATTGCCAACAATGAAATTCTTGTAAGAGAAGCCGGGCATGTATTGATGTGGAAACAAGCTCAGCAGGCTGCTGCTTTTGTCTGCTTGCACCGGAGCTCTTTTGACCACTAAGAGTCTGAGAACAAACGAGGAAGAACCCATCCCGTGAAGCCTTCTCGTTGTGCCGATCGGTATCTTGAATGGCTTTCAGATGATGCCGTAAGAAAGCATACTGAGAGCATAGTGTTTAGACCAGTTTATGGGTTGCATATCTTTTTATATAACAATAGGGTACTGAGCAATTAATCGCTCCAGTTATATATTTAAGCTCTATGGTTCACCTGAATTTCAGTGGTTGCCGCTGCCATCACAGGATTGTGCTTTGATAGCTACGTTCTTGATTAAATTACCACTGATAATAGTATAATACACGTTTAAATTTAAGATTATCGTCATATTATTTTGTTCCCGTTGCAACGCACGGGCATGATCCTAGTAAGAAACAAAAACATCTGGCCAACTCTAATCATCATATATAGAATAACAGCCATTAGATTCATTTTCCCAAAAATACCCACTTGAGCCATTATGAGAAAACATAAATAACCCCTAAATCTACATCTAAAGTACCAACCTTGTCATTTTGAAAGATAATTTAAGGTAACACCTAAAACTGGTTTTAAATTATTATCCACCTATGCTATTATGAAATACAATATAAAGTAACTCCTTTAGTTTGCATCTAAATTACACACATATATTGTTAAAAACATATATTAAAATATCCATCAAATCTATGTCTAAAATACTAAGTTCTATGACTATTAAATTCAAAGTAAACATAAATGGTATCCCTCACCATGTATAGCACATGCATACATTATTAATAAATATTGTTATTTTTATAGTTTATTGACCGTAAAAAATATGTTCTCTTAATAAACTAAGGACGCAGAAGATTCATTGTAAATTATATTAAACTTGTGACAATAAATTCTATAAGTTATTACTGTAGATAAGTTAATACATTTTGTCTGAAACATTATGTAATACATGTTATTATATTTATTAAGAAAAAAGTATAATAACTTAACATACAAAAATGGTGGAATTCTTCTAGTGTTTTTAAGTAGTAATAAAACGCTACCACTAGTCATAGCATATGGGAATCCTCACTGAGAGACATTTAGTAGGAAAAAATTATACTAGGAGAAGGCCAGATCACTAGAAGAAGCCTAAAATTCTACTGTGAATTACGTACCTTTATTGTACTTGTCATCATGAACGTTCCATGATTTCAGTGCGATCATGCATGCCAGGGTGTTGATGATCCGATCATGGATGAAGAAGAATGTTTTGTCACCCCATGATCCGTCTGGCAGCTGATTCTGAGCAATCCAGTCGATGGTTGAGGGGAATTGGGGGGCCATCGCCTCCCTCTGCTTGGTTCTTCACAAACGCGACCCATGCCGTGTCATAAGCTGAAAGGCTGACGCTGACCTCGCCATCATCAGTGAACTTCAAAGTTCCCCTGATGGCATCTATCATCCCTGCCAGATCTCTTGCTGGTTCGTCCTTGAGGTAGATTGCATGGTTCAATTCAGAGACTTTTTGTAGAGATATAACAGAGAGGTAAGTTCACTTATTATATTATCATGAGTGTGTGTATGTACGCACCTTCTGTCGTCCCCCTCGTACGTCGTGTGAAGGTGTATCAGTATAGCACCGTGCGGTCTGTTTATTATCTGTTCATTCATGCATGTGAAATTAGACACAATGTTTGATAAATAAAGCACGATAAAAAATACAACCTAGCAGCCTCGTGCCAGGGAAAATGGGACGACTAGCGTCCGGACGTCCGGCCCTACGACCCTTCTGGACGCAGCTACTACCCGTCCAATACTTACTACAGGAGTTGTCCGATCACAGCTACGGAACCACGGAATAGCGTAATAGAAGGAGCGTCCGCCCGCTCGCGTAATGGAATCATAGAACAGAAGGAGCGCCCGCCTGCGCCACTCGCGGCAGCCCGTCCCCTGCCGTGCCACCAGCATCGAGATGAAGGGGAGGGGAGGGGCCCACCTGCGCCTCTAGTTCAGATGCCAAGTCGGCGCTGAGAGAAGGTGGAGACACCGAGAAGAGGCAGTCAAAGGCAAGGAGGGAGGGAGATACAACACCCGATCTACTTTCAAAACATCTGGATACAACACTTACAACATACGTCTGAAGTCAGATGAAACACTTAAAATATGCATTTGAAACACTTGCAATGCACCTAAAAAAACTTGAAACCATGTAAAACATACACAACATCCATATAAAATACTTGCAACATATATGTGAAACATATGCAACATCCAAATAAACACTGCAACATACGTCTGCAAAAACAACTGAAACATTGGGAACAAAAGCTTGCAACATACATGTACAACCATTGCACATATGCAACATCCTAATCTACTTTTGCAACATCACAAAAAGTACTTGCAACATCCAAATGAAATATCTAAAACACTTGAAACATACTCTTGTAACGTGAGTTTTCAGCACGCAATGTCACCTTGCTACTTGGACGAATCACGGAGCTCGATGTCGGCGCGGAGGTCGACGGTAGTGCATGGAGCTCACCGGTGCGCCCCTGGGCGAGGACTTGCTCGGCGGCCTAGGCGAGCACTTGCTCAACGGCCTGCCTGGACCAGTGCACCCTTGGCGAGCACCTGCTTGGCGGCTAAGCGGGCAGCAGAGGCGGCCGTGGCGGTGCGGATGCCATGGTGCAGACGAGCTGCCCGGTGGAGCGCGGAGTGGGAAAGGCGGTGGCGCGGTGGAGTCGGGCGTGGAGGTCCGATGGAGCGGTGGATAAGGCCGTGATGGTGGAGGCCGAGTGCGTAGAGAGTTTTTTCTTTTTTTTTTGAAAGGGTGCGGACGGGAGCGAGTGGATTGATAAGGTAACTAGTGGGGAAGCCGCGTCCAACCATCCCTGGATGCCCGCACAAGAACATTACCACAAGGAAAAGGGTAATAAGAGCGTGTTTCACAGTTTCTTGCGGCCACAACTCCTTCTATACCTTGTACTGTAGCAATATTATTTACAGGAGTTGCTTTCTCTTTCTCCTGTCAAAATAAACGTGGAGCCAAAAAAACTATAATTTGTGGCTCCGGCTCCGGCTCCGGCTCCTCCGGTGCTATAGCGCGGAGCCGGAGACAGGCCAAATAGGGCCTAAACAACAAAACAACAGCAAGGCTCGCAAGTCACAACAAATTATTTAGCTAAAAACTCGTACCGTGAGGCTAAACGAACAACAAACCCCGCGCGCCTTGCTAAACGGACACCTCAACACGACTCCACACTGCTGTCAAAAAAAGAAAAGAAAAACACAACACACTCTTTTTTTTCCTCCTTCGATAACAGTACTTCCTCTGTTTATTGTGCCGGCGCCGATTACTATGGGCAACTCTAGTGTATGAAGTACTCCATATAGTACTTCCTCTGTATGGGCAATTTTTATGTAGTAGATTAGGTACAATTAAGGGCCATAGTAATTGATTACCATGTTGCTGCCGTGGAGCGCGTCCTGCAGCCGCCAGGGGCTGGTCCCGTTTCCACGCCACCCGTCGTCTGCTGCTGAGCAGCGCAACGAGCGGAGGTGTTGCGGCGGCTGCTGCTGCTGCCAAGGTCTGCGTTGTTCACTCTCTCTCGTGGTGAGATAGTGAATCGGTGCGAACCTTTTTATAAGCACTGGCCGGTTGCTATCTGTACGTAGAGGTGCAATTGATACGGATATTTGATCCACCAGTACTATAACAGTTCAAAAGCTAATATTCTCTCTTTTTAAATTCTAATAAGATATTTTATATTTTTTTACTATATATCTAGACACATTATATATCTAAGTGTACAGCAAAATCTATGTATCTGTTGATTATATGCTCAAGAGGCGATCATGATCCATTAGAACGCTAATGGGCCTTTAGGGTAAAAGCCTATTAGCGGGGGTCCATATATACGAAAGGGCATGGGTCAGGGTTGGTTGACACATCTCACAATCTGGCCGCCGCCACCGCCGCCGCCTCTATCCCTAGGGTTGTGGGCGCCCAAGCCACCGCCGCCCTTTCCTCTCGCTGCGCGCCGGTGCTAGCACACACTGGCGTCGCGGTGTTTCATCTCCGCACGTCTGGATACCGTGGAGACGCTGCTGCTGTCGTTGTGGTGTTGATCGGCAACGGACATGAGGAGCACGGGCGAACGTGTCGTTGTTGCTGGTACGCGAAGACGCCCACTACGTTGACGCGCTCTTATTCCGATGTGATACGAGTCTAGTGGTAACGATCCATGATCTTCTACTCGCATGTTATCTTGGTTGAACATGGTAGATATGCTAGTGCGTAGCTTACCCGTTTTTCTATAGTATCTAGAAAAATCAAAACATCATATAATTTAGAATAGAGGGAATAACTTTTTTTCTTTTTTTCTTCTAAAAGGGAAACTTTATTATCCTATAGACAGTTACATCAAGACTATAAGACCTGGTTTGTGTATCAAGGGACAAGGGGGAGGTGGTACGAGAGGAGAGGAGAGGAGAGGGAGGAAGAGGGGGATGTGGGAGCATGGAGGCAGGCCGCCGCTGCCGCACACTGGCCGGTCGACGGCGGCCACCAGGGCTAGGGTTTGGGGTGGGCTTCGGGTGGGACTTGGGAGAAAGCGCTGGTAAGAAAGAGCTTTCTTTGCTGATGTGTGTTTTATGAAGCTCAATGGGTTGGTTTGAGTTCCTTATGGTGTAATATGTCCAATAAAGGTTTAAAGTTCTTGACTTGATACGTCACTCGCATTTATTTCTATATTTAGTGGCATTGTTGTTTCAATTAACTACTCATCCGTTCTAAATTATAAGTCGTTTTGACTTTTTTGGTACATCGAATTTGTTATGTATTTAGATATAATGTAGGTCTAGATATATAGCAAATTTAATGTACTAATAAAAAAGTCAAAGCGCCTTATAATAATTTGGAAGAGAGGGAGTGTTAGTACCATACCGACATGTCCCGTAAATTGAGAAATCAGTTCTCCTCCAGCCTGGGGACTGCGAAGTTGGGGGTATACATGGCCAAACGGGCCGCCCAAGCACAGCATGGCACTAGCACGACTAGGCACGGCACGGCGGGGCACAGCACGATGGGGCACGGCAGCGTTGTCGTGCCGCCGTGCCAGCATCCCGGCCCAGGCACGACACTATAGGCTATTAGCCGTGCCGTGCCGTGCCCGAGCCGCACCTGGCCCGACGAGGCGAGGCCATTGCGCACCGCTTCCCTCGCCGAGGCCACAACACCGCGTCGCCGCTTCCTCGCCGAGGCCGTCACGCCGCACGTCGAGGCCGCTCTCCAGCTCGTCAGCACAGAGGCCGTTGCGCCGCCACGCCGCCACACCGAGGTCGCCGTGCAGCTCCCCCACGCCAATGTCGTCGCAACGCCGCGGGATGCCGGGATGGAAGGAGGAGCCGCCGTGGGGAGTACTGGAAGAGGATCTGGGTGCAGGCCGCAGGACATGAGGAGTCAAACGCGAGAGGAGGCTGCGGGGAGGAGATGGCCACGAGCGGAAGTCGGGGGTCGGGGGTTGGAGTCGGGGTGGAGGCCGTGGCCTGTGGGAAGGAAATTGGGGATTAGGGTTTGGGTGGGGTGGGGTGCTTATATATTCTCATCTGATGGCTGGAAATCTCCTGGAGTCGTCCAATGGCTGGAATTGATCGGGCCACGTCGTGCTGGCCCATTATCCGTGCCGAGCCTGGGCCGGCACTACGGGCCGACATGGCAGCCTAGGCACGGCACTACAACCGAGCCGTGCCAGACACGGGCACGATGGGAGCCGGGCCGGGCCGGGCCGGGCCTGGGCCAGATGGCCAAGTATTGTTGGGGGCGCTAGCTGAGTAGTACTAATCATGACCGGGATAGCTGCATCTAGAAGGACGTTTGCTCCGTTGGTCACTTTCTCCTTGAGACCTGCCTTTGGTTAAACCTGCTCAAAATTTGAGAAAAGAATAAGCTCTTCCAGTCACTTCAAGAGGATACCTTATTAATTTCTTTTATCAAAGATTGCCTTATTTCAGTACTTCTAGACAAGACAAGAGCTTGGAAAGGCCAGACATGTACTCCTTTCGTCCCTAAATATCTGTTGTTTTTCTTTCCAAGAAACAATTTTGACTAAATATGTATTAAAAAATATTAATATTTATGATACATAATTAGTATCATTGGATAGATATTTGAATCTAGTTTTTTAATAAATTTATTTGAAAATAAAAATATTGCACGTATTTTCTATAAATCGAGTCAAAGTTATCGATAAGTAAATCGTGACGACAAACATTTATCTCTACTATAATGGAATACTTGCCAAGGCCATTCCCTCTTCAAAATCAAGGGTCTAAAACATCCCTAAGAAAGATCTAAGGGCTACAATTAGATGTATGGTCAGGCTTCCCACTCTCCTCTAGAAATAATAAGCAAAAAGGATAAAATTTGAGGACGGCGTCGACCACGCGCTTCGACTGCGCCCGTGCCTCCCCCTCGGACCCCAGATCCCGTAGGCGGCGAGGCTCTCCGCTCCCCGGCGGGTATCCTGCTGGCCTTCCCTCTCGGTCCCCCAGATCCCGCAGGCGGCGGCCCCAAGCAGCGGCGAGGCGGAGCTCCCCAGCGGGTGCCGTGCCGGCCTTCTCTACCCTCTCCAGATCCCACAGATGGTGGTCTTGGGTGGAGTTCTCTGGCCAGCGGCGGGCGCGGGGCTCATTGGTTGGCGCCCTCGCGGGCTTCTCCTCTCAACCTTGGAAAGGACCGGCGTCGGGCAACCTGCCCAGATCATGCGGCGACTGAGCGACTGAGCAGAGGCAAGGCACTCCCCTATCCCCTCTCTCTTCAGTATCTTGTAGCTTCCCTCTTCCCTCAGATCCACTCCATGGCAGAAGACAGCGCAAGTCATGGCCGTGGATCCCCGCCTACGCTCCCTAGCCAGCCCAGAAATCCGCTGCCCCTCGCAATCCGCAACCCCACACCGCTGCTGTTCCCGCCAGGACCTAGGCCCTCGCATCCGATCCGCCGCCGCGCTGGCCTCCCCGCTCCCCAAACCCTAGGTAGTTAGGGGTTCCGCACGTGGGGGAATCTGCGTTGCGGGAGTGACGGAGGCCAGTCGACCCCAGCCGCCATGGGCGTCAGCACGTCGGTACCTCGGTGTCTCTGTGCGTCGCTCCTTGGCATCCTCGCTCTCCATCCCCTCGCGCGTGAGGCATGGGCGCACGGCCGCACCCGCACAGGGTCTTGGCGACTGTGACGGGGAGCGAGGCGACCACGAAGCCGAACTCGATCTAGCAGTAGCGCAGCGGCAGCGCCCCCGGCCCCGGCGTCCATGACGGACGTGGAGGCCGAGGTCGAGGGACGGGAACAGCGAGCACCTACGGCGCCTGCAAGTAAGGAATCGAGATGCTGGGTGCGGGGTCACAAATTCAGCCTGTACATGGTCCGGGTTTTGCGGTTTCGTGGGTAAACCCGACCCAGCCCGTCTCATGTCAAACATATGCGGTTTGGTTACGCCGGTTTCCATGGCTTTCAAGGTTTGCGCCTAGTCAACAAGGTCTCCTCGATGCCGACGCCTTCCCGTCCCCTGAGCCGCCGCCGTTCCCCACAAGCGCTCGGCGCTGGTCCCCGCCACCAGCCTCCCGCCCGAGGCCCCTGCCCCCTCCACCTCCACCTCCTCCGCCGCCACGACGCCCTTCTCAGTCACGGCCGCGGGGACCTACCAAGGAGGGGAGGACCCGCTCGTCTCCAAGCTCCGCAGCCAGCTCGGCGTCATCCACCTGCTCCCGGCGCCCCCCGTCAGCCGCTCCGTCATCGGCCTCTTCGCCCTCTTCTTCTTCATCGGCGCCGCCTTCGACAAGCTCTGGACGCTGCGCAAGCGCCGCCGCGCCGAGCGCGAGCTCAAGGTCAACGGCTTCTGGCCGCAGGTGCCCACCCCGAGCTTCTCCCTCTTCCTCGAGGAGACGGACCTGCAGTGCAAGAAGTCCGTCGAGTGGGTCAACATGGTGCTCGGCAAGCTCTGGAAGGTCTACCGCGCCAAGATAAAGATGAACCAGATGAGTGAACAGCGGCAGAAGGAAGAAGATGAACTAACTGACGGGCTAAGCGGTTTGGAACCGTACAAAACCAACCCGGATCTGGGCCTTGAGTGCGGTTTGCTCTGGCCTGGTTCACGGGTTGGGTTGGTTACAAACCGGCCCATGTACAGGGTTATCGCAAATCAGCCGTCGCCCGCCACTACTCCATCGTCTTCCCAAGCTACTGCCGTGACCTCCGTATCCATAGACATGGTGTGCATCACAAATCCAAATATTTCTTTCTGCATGATTTTGTTTAATACATTGATCTGTAGGATGCTTTGTGTGTGATTTGTCTACAGTTGGTGGGGGGGCATACTTTATCATTTGGTGAAACAACAGTGATATTTGAATGGCCCATGATATGTAAATGTCAGTGCTCCTGCGCAATGTGAAGTGACTGCATGTTCTTTTTAATTCCTTTGATTGTTTTGCCGGCTGACCAAAATCAAGCAATTGCCATGATATCATATTAGGCATCGTCAGCTGAGACAGCACAGGTAAGAGGGAAAAATGTGTACCTTCAGTACTCCAATAGATAGGAGATTGTCAACAAGACAACTGGGGAAGGTTCAGACTATGTTTTATTTGTGGGAATGGAGGGTGTTGCACCAGATTCTGTCACCATTGATGTTCTACACGTGGTAAGGATGTTAACAGTTGCATCGAGATTTATGTTATTTAGGCCAACGAATTCAAAGATTTTTACTGTTTGTTTGCAGAAAGTTGAAGATCCACTTCACTTCTATAATAAAGGTATGCCAACGAACACATATTTTTTTTGTTTTTATTTATTCAACTATTATTTTTGCATGTGAACTTGCCTCTGCAGATATGCGCAGACTCTTATGATCAATCTTGCAAATTGAATGCAGTTTTGGATTCCAGAGGAGAGCTCACTAGGTCAGTAGCATTGCTGTGACTATTTTATTGTGTCTGGTTGTATAATTTCACTGGAGAACATTACCCCTGTGCCTATCAGGTGATGGCTTGGGGGAAAGGTTATGCTTGGACAGGCAGGGAGTTGCAAGCTTATTGCCTTTTGCACAACAAAAAACATTTTTCAGTGAACGAAGGATTGTTCCTAATCATCTTTGTACTGAACTTTCTCAACCTGAGATGTGATTGCAGCTATTACCGTCATCATTTGCCTATTCTCGGTTCGCATTAGAGAAGGAATAGGGTGCCACCATTCTTGTACTGCAGTTAATTTGACCCACCTTAAGGCATGGATAATATTTTTTGACCTGAAACAATTATATTGCCTTCTTTTCTGCAATGTAATTCAGTTGAGTTTGTATATATTTGAGTTCTAATTTGTATCCGTACCATACTTCGATGCCTGGTTTCAGTTTATTTATTGGCATCTTTGTGCCCGCCAGTGCTTTACACATTGTGCTGCCTTGATTTAATGTAATTTATTTTAGCCTAAATTGTTCACATTGTGCTGGCTTATGTGTTGATTTCTGCTGATTTCAGGTTCCTATTGTTTTTAAGGAAAAAAAAGATCAATGGAGGCAAAGTTGGCATTCTCCTAGGACAGGCCACCAATTTCGATAATGTGTGCAGCAAAGTTTGTATGTCTACTGTCACGGAACCGCCCAAATTATAAGAACAAAAGTACAAAAACAATCGCCAGAGTAATTAAATTCCCGTACTTAAGCTCTTATAACTCCGGTAGTCCAATAAAATCCCGAGGAATTTCAAACCAACCAACATACAAGCTAAGATCGTAGTGGTCCAACATAACAGGTCATATGTTACATCCATTTCATAAGTAATTCAACATATATCGGAGTTCAGTAGAGTTATTACAACTCAAGTTTTAAAGTAGCGGAAGCAAAGTAGTTTAAAACTAATATCACCTTAATTCAAATACATGCCAGTACCAAGATCAATTTTCCCATAAAAGCATGAGAGATAAGATAGCTCAGAAGGATCATGCCCATGATCACACTCCGCCACTACAGCCGGAGTCTTCCAATTCTTGCAGTAGCTATGATACATCACAACCTGCAACAAGTAGGAATAAACCCTGAGTACGAGAAGGTACTCAGCTAGACTTACCCGTCATAAACCAGAAATAATATGACACCAAGGAGTATGCAAGGCTTTCTTTTAGTGGACTAGCTTGACTCATTTGCGAAAAGCCTAAGTTATCATGAATAAACTAATTTAAGTCCTTTTACATCATATTTATTATAACCTATTCAATCTAGGTAAGCACCTATGCTAAAGCAATCACTTGATTAACCATTAACATCAAAGGTTACCATCTCAGGTTTAGCATTTCCAACATTATCCACATAACTCGAGTCAAGTGCTCACTATCCAGGAGCGATGGCGATTCGAATCGATTATTAACCAGCTGGTAATTTATTCCTCACACAAACCTCACTCACCCGCTAAAGTGAGGTATTGGTCACCGAGTCAACCATTCAGGTAAAGTCGCGAGCTTGCCAGGAACCACATGTACCCGGGGGCCGCCCGACTGCTCTTTGGTCTTATCATCACGCCCCCGTTTCCTGCCACTACTGCTCCGGTACAGTGCGTTACGGGCAATCCACTCGGCCCGAATAATCTCCCGGCTTCGCGGTCGAAAGGTACTTTATTCGACCAGCTAAATGTGAGGCATGCGTTCAACATGACCCGAGGCCCAACAACGGTCGGTCCTTAATCGACACAGACGGAAACTACAAGCACCCCAGAACCCTGTCTGGTTGCCCAATACTTATTCCGTCCGGTCTCCAATTATCCATCAACACTTGGTTATTTCCAGGATATCATCCATTCCATAGCTAAAGTATTCCAGTAACCACCTATAGTTGCCGGTGACAGGAAATCACCGATCGCTACCGGTCTAAGCAGGGCTAAGCAATATTTTTGATCCTGAACCAAAATAGGATTTCAAGCATATTTACGGGACAAGGAAAAGGATATATATGCAGCAAGTGTTTTCAATCAACACCTATAACTTAGGTCAAGCACATTAAGCATAACACAAGTTTAACAAGATCATAAGTATCTTAACTTGACCATCATCAAGGGTATAAGCCACACTTAGCAACACATGGAGTAAACAACCATAACTAGCATCTGACAATTCCTGGACTGCAAGTAACATCTACATGTTTGGATCATAACTGGAGTTATACAAATCCAATAGCCATGCAACAAGACATTCTGGAAAGCTTATGAAATTGTCTATAATTCATCTTTAATCATCTTAGCATGATTCTCAAGTTAACCAAGTCAAACAGGCATAATTACAGAATCTGGTCCAGAGATTCCAGAGAACAACTATTTCTGGAACCCAACTTGAAACAGTCATTACTCACAAACTATAAGGCCAAATGCCACCAAAATTTAACACAAGCTAGATTAATGAGTTATATACAACTTTGTTATAAGCATATTTCTCAGCAAACATCATTTTCATGGTGCAATTACCAAAGTCCCAGAAACTGTCCAGGAAAGCATCAATTGCAAGAATAAATATTAACTTACATTCCAAACACACATTTGGCCACAACCAATATAACCATCATAAAGTGCATGTTAAATGATCACCAAAAAGCATAGTGCTCATCATTAAATAATTTCTTCTAAAGCATTTCTTAATTGATTTAAATAGCAAGGTGAAATAATAAACATATATCAAAAGTCCATAATAAAATCTATAAAAATTACAGTAGATCTTACATACACCCAATAGTCTACTATACAAATTTCAAGTCATTTTGACATGTATGTCAACCTCTATGAAAAAGACAAGTTGCTATTATAAGAATTCATGTGAGAGAAAGATACACTAATAACTCACTCAAAGGGTAACCAAAATTCATGAAATTTTTACCACACATCAATCATCACATGAGTAGTATGCCACAAAAATTTCACTTCATTTGGAGCCCTAGATCTACAGTTATGAAAATGACAAATACAACTAGCATTAAAAACCTAGCTGCACAAATCCATTTTTACAGAGAAAACTTTAAACTAAAACACGCCTTATTATAGATCTACTGCATAGAGAATTTTACAAGGATTCCAAAAAGTCCTCATTTGCTATTTTACGATTTTTCTACAATTTACTATGATTTTCCAAAGTTCTAGTCATTTTTCTGCAAAAGAAAATTATTAAACCGAAAAGGACAGACACTTTACAACGGGGCCCCTGGAAGAAACTTTAATTAAACCGAGCGGATAAGTCCTTCTTGCACTATTCAAATGAGTCACGATTCCTGCAGAAAGGCCCCTGGAGTTAGTCGAATTCTCCCGCGAGGTCCCTGGTCGCGATTTACAGTAGAGGAGGCAGCAGAGCTCGCGGATTCGGTGGTTGTGGTCGTCGTCGGCCGTGGCTGAGGGGTGGGGAAGCACGCGGAGGTCCTCGCGCACCCGTTGGGCTACCCAGCTCGGCGCGAGGCGGTCCGTGGCGGTGCGGCCACGGTAGCAGGCGGCGGCGACGGCAGAGGCAAGGCGGCAGCGGCACTCCGGCGATGGTTGGAGCCAGGGAAGAGGCGCGGGAGGGACGGCGCGGCGAGGGGAAGGTGATGGCGCGGTCGGCTTGGACGAAAGAAGGGCGAAACAGCGGGGACGCGGCGGGGCCGAGCTCGGCCATGGCGGCCATGGAGGTGGGGCGCCGGCGGCCATGCTGTACACGCACTGAGCGCGCGGCAGCGGCAAGGGAGGGCGAGCGCGAGTGAATGGGGAGTGCCTGGGGCAGCTCGGCATTTGAAATGGAGCAGCAGAGACGCGGCAGGACGCGCGGCATCGTGGTGGGGGCGCTGCCCATGCATGGTCGCCACGCCGACATTGCATCGAGCACGTGGCAGGCAGCGAACAGGGCACGGTGGGGCGCCGATTCGGGCTTGCTCTGGGCCGAATTGGACCTCGGACTAAAAACGAAGTTTGAAGCCCACGTGAAGCTCTACGTTTTTCATTAAGGAGTCAAGGTCATTAGAGCAACGGATTAGCGGTTAACTAGTTGCCAAAATGACAATGTCAACATGTTGACGGAGATCACGGAAACTCGCATTCGGAGGTCAAAACCTGATCAAACTTAATCCAACTTTTTGCATGCTCTTCTCCAAGATGTAAACTCCAACTTTTATTTTTGGCTCAACTCAAGTTGTTTAGCAAAAACACGAGAACGCGACGTGCCAACCGTCTTGTCGTTGCCGGTCCAACTTCATGAACATGACGAAACTAGCAGTTTTGTGAATTGAATTTGAAGGTCCAACCAAGCTCCAAATCTGGTGAGACTTGATCTATTCTTTCCTTCACATGGTGTACTCCAACTCGTATTAAGGAATCCAATTGAGCTTCCATATGAATTTGGAAGATAAAAGGTCACAAACATAGCAACTCACTGCTGTCAATCCAGGACTTAGAATTATTTCTAGGGCTGAAAAACAGCAGCTGATCCAAACTTCGAGCCTCTGTTTAACAAGCTTACAAGTTGATCTAGCTCTTGGTCCAAAAACAAAGTTTCTTCTACACAACATGAACTACAACTTTTATTTAAGGTCCAACATCAAAACTGGTATAGAAACTATATTTCTTCTTTGACCAAAGTAGTATCGCGATAAAGCTTGAATTGTCCGTTTTGATCCATTGGAGCATTTTCTGGGCATTTGCTCAACACGAACCTTCCATGACTTTTGTTGTAGAGTCCATCTAGAGTCATTTGGGCAAGGTTGCAAGATTTTGGTGATGATCTATATTTCCATCCACTTAATAATGCAATTCCAGCACTTAGTAAAGTCATTCCAACAAGCATATAACTTATCATTTCATGTGACTTTTTGATTCCAAACGTCATGAAACTTTTCCAGTGACCAATATAAATAGGTACTAAGGTGAGATATATGAAGATATTGCAATAACACCACCCAAGCATATATCTTAAAAATGGACTATATGTAAAGCAAGGGTGCAACATCCAAGTTTAGGTTGGGGCTCGCTTCCATAGGTTTGACCTTGACATCTTCATCACCACTTAATCTACCATGTTTGAGCTCAAACCCACTGCTTAACTGGTGGCAAACACCTCGGGTGTTACATCTACCCCTAACCATAGACCCTAGCCTCGATGCTGGCTCGCACCCACCCTACGGTTTGCTTCTGAGTAAGTCCTTGCTCCTCTTCTCAAGGCACATGTTCTTTTTTCTCTTAAAACGTCTTTTTAGTCAATTGCTGCAAACATCATACCACGTGTATCATAGTTAGCTTTGGGACAGTTCATATGAGCGGGGATGCTGCCAGTGTCGACCTCGGGTAGTTGCATGGAACTAGAGATGGCTGAGGCACTGTTAGTTGTACACAATTTGTTGCTGCAGTAGCTATCATGTTTTAACATAGTTCACTATTATCCTCTGGACATGAGTACCTTGTCAGATGGATTATAAGATACTTGGGACAGATGAAGCTAACTGTCATTCAGTAACATGCTGTTAGAGGAGTCGAGGGCCTATTGGGCCTTAGCCTGTTAGGGTTAATTAGTCGTTTGCTTAGGGGTCAAGTAAGCCTTGTTTATAAGTCAAGAAATCCTCTCTATATAAGGAGAGCGGATGTATCAATCTAATCAAGCAAGAGATTAGAAGGAAAAATCTTCTCTCTTGCCGGCCGTGGGCGAAGCCCCGCGGCCGGCGTTCCCAGTGCATCTCACAGCCCTAGCCGCCGGCCCTCTGCCTCTCGCCGACGTGAACAGTACACGCGGCACTGTAGCGCGCGGGTACTGTAGCTCCGCCGCCGCTTCCCTCGACTCTCTCCTCCCAATCCCAACGACGTCCATAACAATCTGGTATCGGAGATGCCAGGTTTCGATGAGCCGCTGTGGGATCAGCTCGCCAAGGCGCTGGCCGACATCAACACATGGTTGGCCGCCATGGAGAGCCGTCAGGCGGCGTTTGCGCGCTAGGTGTCGGCGGCGGTGCGGCTGTAGGCGGCGGCGCGTGGCCTCCTGGCGCGCCAGCGAGTGCGGCGGCTGTGCGATATGCAGCTGATTCAGCCCCGCACCCCGTCGCAGTTCCTCCAAGCTGTGCTTCGCCGCGCGAAGGCAGACACCGCACAGCAGATCAAGCAGCGAAAGGACATCGCAGCGCAGCCGATGCTTATTCACCAAGTGTCGGCTGTGGTGCGGCTGCAGGCTGCTGCGCGCGGTCTCCGAGCACGGCAGCGGCTGCAGGAGATGCGCCAGAAGATGCGGGAGGCGGTCCTGGCGGCGGTGCGGTTACAGGCTGCAGCACGCGGACTCCTGGCGTGACGGCAGGCGCGGGAGATGCGTGGGTTGCAGCTGGTGCCTGTGCCCCGTGCTTCTTTGCTTCGCCACCAGGCTACGTTTTGCCACATGGAGGGCCCCGATCTCGTCCGCTGCGTCATGGAGATCGGGCGTGGCATCGCTACCTCGGGTGGCGAACTCGGTGTCTACAGCGCCGGCGTTTGGGGACGCGGGTGTGTGGCCACCCATAGGCGGACCTTAATTAGCGCTGTCGTGCTCCGGCACCGGCCGCCACGAGGACGTCTCCGCTGGTCGCTATCGCGACTAATTCCTGGTGGCTATACCCGTGCACCCCTCTCGTTCCGGTGGGCTCCATGGGATCCAGGTGGCTATATACGTGCATGTCCATTACGAGGAGGGTGTTCGCCGTATCTCCAAAAATCAAAAATAAAGAGTCACAATCTATTTCAGGTCAATAAAATAAGCCGAGATGTAAAAGGCTTGTTTTTAGGTGTTAGGTTTGTGTCTAGCAGAGTCATCGTTAAGTTACAGCTCGAGGACGAGCTGCATGTCCAGGTGGGGTGTAGTGTTACTGGAGTCAAGGGCCTATTAGGCCTTAGCCCGTTAGGGTTAATTAGTCGCTTGCTTAGGGGTCAAGTAAGCCTTGCTTGTAAGTCAAGAAATCCTCTCTATATAAGGAGAGCAGATGTATCAATCTAATCAAGCAAGAGATTAGAAGGAAAAACCTTCAATCTTGCCGGCCGTGGGCGAAGCCCCGCGGCCGGCGTTCCCAGCGCATCTCACAGCCCTAGCCGCCGGCCCTCTGCCTCTCGCCGACGTGAACAGTACCCGCGGCACTGTAGCGAGCGGGTACTGTAGCTCCGCCGCCGCTTCCCTCGACTCTCTCCTCCCAATCCCAACGACGTCCATAACATATACGGAATCTGTTCTGTCTGTCAATGTTCCAAAGCAGAACCTTGCTTCAGATTCAGTTAGGCCACCATTCATTTCAGGAAAAGGTACTGTCGTCCGTTGGTATTTGGTAAGATTTGTTTTTTCCATCAGAAATCCATCAGTTCATGTGTTATTTGCCTCTGATGATCCGATCCAATATTCCAGAATCTATCAATGTGAGACAAAGTGCTCCAGAGATGAACTTGTATGAATGGAAGATCAGTGAAGCGCATTTGATACATGTATGGACCGGGAACAGTTCAGTGTGTTCTACAAATTTTCATTGGGATATACAAATTTGTGGCCCACTTAGATTACGTTGAGCTGTTGCTGGTATTTGTCTGCATCTTCTGAATGTATAAGTTTACACTGATTTATAGTCATTAGGGTTCCTAGCCGTTTTTCAATTTTGCTTGTGAAACATTTTTTTGTTTACAGCAAGGTATGATCAGTTTTTTGGATGGTCTTTGAAGAAATTTAAGTCAATTTTTGATCATATGTTTACTTGCATCGTGGATGTTGAGTGGTAAGTGGTAACTTGCTAAGTGTAAATGCTAAGTCTTATGCAGCAAACTGTGTCTTTTGGCTATTTTAATTTGCATGTTTGAATGCTGCCGTGGCGTTAGCACGGGCACTATACTATGAAGAGAAGGAGCACGCGCTTCGCAGGAAAAGGCAGGCCAATTACCGCACGGAAGCATGCAAGCAACATTTATCCACTGCCGGCTCACCTTATTTGGCCCTTGTTTTAGATGGCAAAAAATTTGCCTGAAAAGTATTGTAGCACTTTCATTTGTATCTGATAATTATTGTCTCACCATGGTTTAAGTAGGCTCAAAAGATTCATCTCCTAAATTACAGACAAACTATATAATTATTTATTTTTTTACCTACATTTAATACTCCATACATACGTGCAAAGATTTGATGTGATAGGAAATCTTAAAAAGTTTTCAACTTTTCACCCGAACTAAACAAGGCCTTAACTTGCTTCTGATCTTGTCTTCATCCATTAATCCCCAGTTTGCCTCCATAGTCAGATCGCCTAGTCTTATCGACAGACCCTTATCCACGGTGTGGTTCCAAATTTGAACAAACACTTATGGAAGTTAAGATCAAAATATTGGTATATCAGGGAGTAATGCCCATTAATGATAACCTAGCTATACGTAATTGGCAAGGAGAAACAAAGCTTGCTGCTTTTGTCCAAAAAAAGAGGAGACAAATCAGACACTTGATTTTTTATTGCCGTTTTGCTCGGCAAATTTGGTCAATAAATCCAGGTGGCTACAGGTCGTCCACAACCAAGAAATATGTCACATATGTTTGTGGCGTCAAATATGTCACAACCAAGAAATATGTCACATATATTCTTGGTCAATATGTTTGCCTTTTTTTAACTCCATTGCATGCTATATTCTCGATTGCTCACTCCTCCATACATGGCTATCCTACATAGGCCGGGACTTGCATGATTTGGTTAAGGCAGTCTCATGACGTTTGGTGAAGGTAGCCAAAAATATCTTTTCCCGGATACATGTGTGGCGATCCAATCTTAGAATTGATAATCATTAGTGGATTTATATTTTTCGGTTGTATTCTTTTATGCGGAGGCCAGAAGTGGATTTATATTTATTATATCAACTCGATATAATGATTGTGAGTTAATATTTTTCTTTATAAAAAATAGTCAGGTCGTCTTACACCGATTGGGCATGGCTACGAAGGATTTGGTGTAGAATAATTATATGTCTGCAGTAGTGTATCCTCCTTGAGCAAAAGATCACCTCATCCTTCGATTTCGCATTCAGCAGAAACAATTGGCAATATTGTTCAATAATCCACTCAAGAGTCGAGTAAACAAATGCACTCGGCTATCTTCGCCGAGTGACCATAATCCAAACCTAAGTGAACTTATGCATTTAGACCAATGAAACTCCCGGTTCCTATTGTGGATCAATCCAACTCCCTGTTCCCATTGTGGATCAATCCAATGGCTTTGCCTATGACTGTCCTTGTCCTCAATACCAGTAGTAGCCAACCAGAAAACAAATCGAGCTCCGTGTTCCATTTTGAATCAATCCTAAGGGCTTTGGCTATGATTTGTCCTTATTACCAACGGACAATACTGACCGGCAACTAAGACCCGTACGCCTTAGTGGGTGTTTTATGGATATTAATTAAATAGGCTACTAACTTAGCCGATATGCTGACATGGCGCAATATTAATGAAGAAAGAAACAATAAAAAATTCATAGAAATGAAATGAGTTTAGTAGAGATGAAACTTATCTACAATGTTTTTAGCATATGATAGCAGTTTTGAAAACTAGGGTATAAAATCACTAAAACTGGCCTAACTAAGTTGTCAGACACCTGGGTGCATTTGGTAGGGTTTTAGATTATCATATCCAAATTCTCTTTAGAAATGTTTCTGTACAGAATCAAAATCATTATTTCGTGGAACTATTTGGCTAGCTCGCTGGCCGGGTTCTTGAAACTAGAAGTAGAATCAAGAGGAACCAGGTTTTGGATATTTCTCTGAACTAGTATAAAAACGAGAATCAGTTCGAAGTCATTTTCTCTCAAACATTTCTCTCTTTGTAGTGTTTGACAGCAATCCTAATGATTCTATTAAGAATTTGAAACATATCTTGCTGCCAAACACATCCTTAGCTTTTTATTAGCAAACCTGTTCTTAAGTCTACTGTCCCTACTACATGTCATAGATTTATTTTCATGCTAAACTTTGCTACAAGTGTTGTTTCGATTTTGCTCGCCACACTTTCTGCGCAGCACACTTTACTTAAGGTTCGGTGAAGGTAGCCAAAAATATCTTTTCCCGGATACATGTGTGGCGATCCAATCTTAGAATTGATAGTCATTAGTGGATTTATATTTTTCGGTTGTATTCTTTTATGCGGAGGCCAGAAGTGGATTTATATTTATTATATCAACTCGATATAATGATTGTGAGTTAATATTTTTTCTTTATAAAAAATAGTCAGATCGTCTTACACCGATTGGGCATGGCTACGAAGGATTTGGTGTAGAATAATTATATGTCTGCAGTAGTGTATCCTCCTTGAGCAAAAGATCACCTCATCCTTCGATTTCGCATTCAGCAGAAACAATTGGCAATATTGTTCAATAATCCACTCAAGAGTCGAGTAAACAAATGCACTCGGCTATCTTCGTCGAGTGACCATAATCCAAACCTAAGTGAACTTATGCATTTAGACCAATGAAACTCCCGGTTCCTATTGTGGATCAATCCAACTCCCTGTTCCTATTGTGGATCAATCCAATGGCTTTGCTTATGACTGTCCTTGCCCTCAATACCAGTAGTAGCCAACCAGAAAACAAATCGAGCTCCGTGTTCCATTTTGAATCAATCCTAAGGGCTTTGGCTATGATTTGTCCTTATTACCGACGGACAATACTGACCGGCAACTAAGACCCGTACTTCTTAGTGGGTGTTTTATGGATATTAATTAAATAGGCTACTAACTTAGCCGATATGCTGACATGGCGCAATATTAATGAAGAAAGAAACAATAAAAAATTCATAGAAATGAAATGAGTTTAGTAGAGATGAAACTTATCTACAATGTTTTTAGCATATGATAGCAGTTTTGAAAACTAGGGTATAAAATCACTAAAACTGGCCTAACTAAGTTGTCAGACACCTGGGTGCATTTGGTAGGGTTTTAGATTATCATATCCAAATTCTCTTTAGAAATGTTTCTGTACAGAATCAAAATCATTATTTCGTGGAACTATTTGGCTAGCTCGCTGGCCGGGTTCTTGAAACTAGAAGTAGAATCAAGAGGAACCAGGTTTTGGATATTTCTCTGAACTAGTATAAAAACGAGAATCAGTTCGAAGTCATTTTCTCTCAAACATTTCTCTCTTTGTAGTGTTTGACAGCAATCCTAATGATTCTATTAAGAATTTGAAACATATCTTGCTGCCAAACACATCCTTAGCTTTTTATTAGCAAACCTGTTCTTAAGTCTACTGTCCCTACTACATGTCATAGATTTATTTTCATGCTAAACTTTGCTACAAGTGTTGTTTCGATTTTGCTCGCCACACTTTCTGCGCAGCACACTTTACTTAAGGTTCGGTGAAGGTAGCCAAAAATATCTTTTCCCGGATACATGTGTGGCGATCCAATCTTAGAATTGATAGTCATTAGTGGATTTATATTTTTCGGTTGTATTCTTTTATGCGGAGGCCAGAAGTGGATTTATATTTATTATATCAACTCGATATAATGATTGTGAGTTAATATTTTTTCTTTATAAAAAATAGTCAGATCGTCTTACACCGATTGGGCATGGCTACGAAGGATTTGGTGTAGAATAATTATATGTCTGCAGTAGTGTATCCTCCTTGAGCAAAAGATCACCTCATCCTTCGATTTCGCATTCAGCAGAAACAATTGGCAATATTGTTCAATAATCCACTCAAGAGTCGAGTAAACAAATGCACTCGGCTATCTTCGTCGAGTGACCATAATCCAAACCTAAGTGAACTTATGCATTTAGACCAATGAAACTCCCGGTTCCTATTGTGGATCAATCCAACTCCCTGTTCCTATTGTGGATCAATCCAATGGCTTTGCTTATGACTGTCCTTGCCCTCAATACCAGTAGTAGCCAACCAGAAAACAAATCGAGCTCCGTGTTCCATTTTGAATCAATCCTAAGGGCTTTGGCTATGATTTGTCCTTATTACCGACGGACAATACTGACCGGCAACTAAGACCCGTACGCCTTAGTGGGTGTTTTATGGATATTAAATAAATAGGCTACTAACTTAGCCGATATGCTGACGTGTGGCGCAATATTAATGAAGAAAGAAACAATAAAAAATTCATAGAAATGAAATGAGTTTAGTAGAGATGAAACTTATCTACAATGTTTTTAGCATATGATAGCAGTTTTGAAAACTAGGGTATAAAATCACTAAAACTGGCCTAACTAAGTTGTCAGTCACCTGGGTGCATTTGGTAGGGTTTTAGATTATCAAATCCAAATTTTCTTTAGAAATGTTTCTCTGCAGAATCAGAATCATTATTTCGTGGAACTATTTGGCTAGCTCGCTGACCGGGTTCTTGAAACTAAAAGTAGAATCAAGAGGAGCCAGGTTTTGGATATTTCTCTGAACTAGTATAAAAACGAGAATCAGTTCGAAGTCATTTTCTCTCAAACATTTCTCTCTTTGTAGTGTTTGATAGCAATCCTAATGATTCTATTAAGAATTTGAAATATATCTTGCTGCCAAACACATCCTTAGTTTTTTATTAGCAAACATATTCTTAAGTCTACTGTCCCTGCCAGGAAACCCGCAAACCAGCAGCCACCCCCGCTATTGCTGGTCTGGTTCGGATTGGCTTTGCGGTTTAGCTAGTTTAATTTTTTCATCTACACCCGGCTTCACCCGGCACCTGTCGTTTATAAGTAGATAACTGTATATCTATATCTATATCTATACCTAATAATAAAGAGACAAAATTTCTCTCCACCTATTTTTTTCGTCCGGCCCTACCTAACTAACTTTGTGAGTGTGGAACCATCCCAGACACATCTACATCCCTATTATTTTATTACATGATGAATATATAGGTTTCTTAAAGTAACTTGAATAGGAATCCTAATCAAATAGACTCCTTCTGTCGTACGAGGATTCTTGCCTAGAATAGCCTGATCGAATATGAATTCTACTTGAAATAAAAATAGAAAAGGAATTAAAAGTAGAAAGTAAGCAAATTTAAATTAGACAAAGGTATTTTTTATGATCACGGGAATTGATCTTCGTCATCCGTGCATCAGCTCATGGTTAGCTTTTGCGGCCAATTCCACGCTTGTTAATTAAGAGCAAAAAAAATCTTCATCTTCTGTTGTCCGTCTAATTCGACTTTAACGATTTTCCCCTTTGTATTTTTCTGAGGCTACATGGACGATTTTTCTGAGTGTTAACTTATGTCGTCCATTTTTCATCTGGGCAAAATCCGGACTCATGTCCGATTTACTCTCTCGCCGGGCCATTTTTTCGATCGAATTCATGTTCATGTTACTCTCCCGTTGTTGTTTTCCATCAAGGCCAAATTTTTATTTTGTTTCTTACTATCATACATGCCTTAATAGTTTTTGAAATAGATTGGGGTTCCTGATGTAAAATGTCAATTGCCGAGATTAGGAGTGGGGAAGAGAACAGAAAGAAATACGGGGTTCCAGATGTAAAGATGTTAGAGAGAAAGAAAAGGTGGGAGGGTCTTAATAATTTTTAAAATAGATTGGGGTTTCTGATGCAAAATGTCCAGATCCGAGTAGCCCTCTCCTGGTGGGCCTATTTTCCCAACCTGGGTTGAATCCTTGCAGTTGAGCCGGTTTCGCTGTGGGCTGGACCAAGCCCATGCAAGTATTTTTCCTTTTCTTTCGTTTTTTCTCTTTTTCTATAAAAACAAAGATCTTGCAAATTTCACCAAAAATCATAGAAAAATCATAAAAATGTCAAACTAGTTTTGTTAGTTTCATAAAAATATGGACTATCCATAGATGTTATGAATCTTGTTAGGTTGCGCTTTATCTATAGGTGCGTTAAATCATCCTTGCGTATGTTGCATGAATATAGGTTCGGTGATGACAAGGACGTGCCACGGGCAGACCAGGAATAGGCGGAGGTGGCCAAGGAGTACGAGTAGGATGTCCTCGTCGTCGGTGTTCCCGAAGCCTTCACTAACTTTTCGATGTTCAGTTCCTACCCAAGGCAAGCCCGGTGCATAACTCCTACTTTTCAGCAATTATATATAGGTTCGGCGATGACCGATAACGTGCGAAAGGCAAACCCAGAGTACGCGGAGGTGGCTGAGGAGTACGAGGAGGATGTCCTCGTCGCTGGTGTTCCCGAAGCCGTCACTAACTTTTTGATGTCTGGTTCCTACCCAAGGCAAGCCCCGGTGTATAACCCCTACTTTTAAGCAATTATTAAGTTTGTTTGTGCATTAAGTTTTGAGGACAAAGATGTACACCATCTGATGTAGTTCTTATTAGAAACAAAACTTATTTTTATTAAAACATGGATTAGTCAATGGTACAGCTAATTGTTTCGTGAACCGTAATCTTGTGCAGATTATTGTCTAATGAAATCTAAACAAATGTATTTATGTAATTCCTGACGAGGGCTGCCATATGAAAAATCAAGAGTCTCCCATCGTAATCATTGGCGACAGACCAATCCTTTACACATCGACAAAAAAGTTAAAGAGGTTGATATGATGTGTCAAAAAAGCTACAAAGATCTATATTGAGTCATAGAAACACATGGGTAGTATGGAGAATTAAAGTTTTGATATATTTATATCTGAATAATTATGCACTTTGCGATGGAAGGAAAAATATACCAAAGTATATTTTAATTCGATATAGTTTTAATTGGACATTGTTATTTATTGTCAGCATTAACTTATGTTATGGATGTAACGGTCATCACAAAATAAATTATAAAAACATAAAACATAAGTAGATTACCATTCACATTATTATTTTGCATGAATATTTAATAGTTTTTCTTTTCCCGTTGCAGCGCACGGGCATATTTGCTACTGCATATAAATAGACGGATTTGGTTCGATCCAGTTCAAACGCCGAACGAAGAGAAGACAATCATGTCCACGATGGCCTCGTTCCCTCCGGTTCAGTTGCTCTGCCGGAGGACGACGGCCGAGACACCGCCACAGCGTTTCCAGCGCCGGCAGCCACCACGCTCTCGATTCGGTAACCAGTCGTCTTTCATCGTCATGCTTCTTCCATGCACGTATATATATTAGTTTCTTGGGAGATTTTGTTTTTCTTTTTGAGTGTACTCCCTCCGTCCTTAGAAAGATACGTCGTCCATTTTAACTGTAAGTCAGTTTGTTTTTTTCTTTCTAAATTTCGTTCTAACTTTTCTACGTATACTTTTTTACTACATCTAGATTTACTCTTAGTTTGGTTCATGACCAAACTTGCCACGTCAAAGGTTAGTCATGCCATAACTATTCGGTTCACTGCCATATTTTCTTAGTATCCTTTCTCACATGTCATAGATTCATTTTCATGCCAAACTTTGCTACAAGTGTCACTTTGATTTTGCTCGCCACGCTTTCTGTGCAGCCACACTTTGCTGAAGGTTAGGTGTGGCAACTCCGGCTTCAACCAAACATGCCCTAAGTCTACATACATAACAAACTATATATGTACAACCATCTATGATTTGGAATGGATGAAGCATAATAATTCACGTTGTTCGTGGAGTCAAATAGTTTTAAAATTTACCAAATCTATAAACAAAAGTATTAACATCTAAGATATCGAATAAGTATTATTAGATTAGTTACGGAGTAAATTTTTGTAGTATATCTATTTGGAGTCATAAATATTAACAGTATTCTTTGTGTACTTATTTAAAATTCGAAAAGTTTAACTTAAAATCTAAACCAAGTATTGTATCTTTTCTGAGATGGAGGTAGTAAGTTAAGTGATAGGAAGTCTACCTTTGAATTAGAGCATCTCCAACGGACTTTGCAAATGGACTTTGCATTTGTTGTTGTTTGCAAAGTCCCAAACCAAAATGCAAAGTCTAAAAATAGGCCATCTCCAAGGGACTTTGCAAATGGACTTGGCAATTACTCAATTTGGCGCGTGCGAGAGGGAGGACCGGGCGCGAGAGTCGCGGGAGTCGCGTTTGCCAAGTCGAGCGGACTCTGCATAAATGCAAAACCGAACCTGAGAATTGCAAAGTTTGCACAAATGCAAAACTAATATGCAAAACTATTGGAGCCCTCTTTTTGAGGTTTTTGGCAAATTCTCAAATGCAAACCTCATTTGCAAAGTCCCTTGGAGATGCTCTTAGTAATTTGTAAGATAGATAAGAGAGTTTACTAGAGTTAGAAACAATGGAACACAGGTGTCTAGGGGCCAAAGGGCTATGGACAGTACCACCTCCGAGCGGAAAAAAAAATCAATAAGGACTGATTTTATGGGCAGCCATAAGCACCCGTCCGGAATTTAGAACATGTGTCCATGTGCAATCATCCGTTTAGGGCAACTACAATCAACCTCTCAAATTTTGACCTCCTACTCCTATATATGAGAGTCCTCGTCCAAATTTCAGCCCTCATTTCGCTCTACACTCCAACCACCCTCATTTTGGCCTCCCTAAATTTCTACCACCTATATTTTATACATAACTTTTAACTACCATTGTCAACATTTTATATCGAAACTGTGTTATTTTAAATTGGTATTATTCGAATGGATATTTGTTAATAACAATATTAGAGGAATTAATTTTTCAAGATAATTTGCAACTATTATTTTCCGATTTGTCAGTCTTGGAACTCTGCAGCTTGATCTGATTGCATATATGAATTCAATCGAATTAA
The DNA here is from genome assembly GCA_038087645.1 of Saccharum hybrid cultivar R570. Classification (NCBI taxonomy): domain Eukaryota; kingdom Viridiplantae; phylum Streptophyta; class Magnoliopsida; order Poales; family Poaceae; genus Saccharum; species Saccharum hybrid cultivar. The sequence goes on from JAQSUU010000198.1 coordinate 26,578,623, forward strand.
CAAATCAAACACAAGCCAAAACTTAATTAAATAGTGCTATTCTGTTTTCTCCCTCACATCAATCTCACAGCTTACACTCAGCACTCCATCCGATTCTTGTCTCTACAGCTACTGTACTCCTCACGCACATCACTCCCTCTCTTCGGTTTGCAGCAGGGGGCATTCACGGGCTTGGAAAGGGCAGCAGCAAGAGGGCAGGGAGCAGAGCAGAGCAGGGGGCTAGGGGCTCATGGCGAGCAGCGCACAGTAGGGGAGAGGGAGCACCGCACAGCAGAGCGCAGCAGCAGCAGAAGAGGGCGTAGAACGGATGGCGGCGACTACACTGGCCAGATCTACGAGTAGGGATGGAGGCCACGGGGAGAAGAAAGGCACCGAGCGCAGGTGCGTAGCTGGACGAAAGACTCCGCGGCGGCGCGGGAATCAGGCCGTTGGTTCAGAATTCAGATACTTCCTCCGTCTCAAAATATCTGTCGCTTTCGTTTTTCGAGAAATAATTTTGATAAAATATATATTAAAAATATTAATATTTATGATACATAATTAGTATCATTGGAAAGATTTTTAAATATAGTTTTTTAATAAATTTATTTGAAGATACAAATGTTGCACGTATTTCCTACAAATCGAGTCAAACTTGTGACATGAAAACCGAAAACAACAGTTAAACCGGGATAAAGGGAGTAGGAGTCCCCCCACGTCTAGGAGTTAGGAGAGAGAAATAGAAGACCCTCCTCCGTCTGGTTTCGGATGAGGAGAGACCAGTTAGAGACGAGATTTTATACTCATCATCCTTTAGGCTCGTGCGGTTCAGCCTATTCGAATCAATACAATCCTGGCTGGATTGGTTCCGGGGGTGATTCCCTGGGAACCGAACATAGCCTTAGCATTTTGGGATACCAGGAATAGATTCGTCTTTCAGAAAGATATCTTCTATAATCGTTATATTATCACTATAGTGTGTTGTGATTTAGAAAGTTTGGCTTCAATTTATAGGTTTACTGCTCCCTTGGATAAAAGATCGATCCCCAGATGGCGACCATTTTTACAGCGAATTAACCCTCCAAAACAATTGGGCCAGAATGAAGGCAGCTAGTAGTAGTACAGCCCAATAATTAGGCCTGCATGCTTCAAATCTGAAACTCCAAATGCAAATAAATATAAAATCCATCATCGCGGAACATAAGCTGTAATTGGGTGATAAATCTGTGTATTACGAAATATAAAATAGGTACTGCACACACTGTGATTCATAAGTCCAAAACAATTCAAATTTCCATGGTAATGTTCGAGTCGAAACCAGACATACTTTCTAATTGTGGTCAATATATAAATATTAAAATTTGTACTCTCTCCATTATAGTTTTTTTTTCCTTAAGTCAAACGAAGATGGTAAATCTGACCAAATTTATTAAGAAAAGTACCAATGTTTATGATACCAAATTAGCAGTGGCCAAACTTAACAGTAGGATTAGGCGGGACAGTCAATATAACTGAGGATTAAACACTAATAGATAGTACAAAAATCACTGTTTAGACAATGGGGATCACATTGGGCAGGGGTGGCCATGACCCAGCATGGTCTTAATCAAGCTCTGCCGCTACAAATTAGTATCATTAGATTTGCCATATAAAATATATACTCTTTCATAATATATGTATTTGGTGCCATAGATATTTATATTTTCTCCATAAATTTAATGAGATTCAAGATAACTCGAATTTTAACAAAATTAGAATGACATCCTTTTTGGACAGAGTGAGTACCAGGTTGAAAATAATTGTACTACCAGAATTTGAATTTATTTTAACCAAGATATTTAGTTGATATTTGTATAGTGCTTGTTCTTATTCTAATTTTTATTCTGACTACATTAGCATGCTCAAAAGATCAAACAAGCTTGCCAATAAAATTTCATGGATGACATTCTGACTATATTATTTATTTCTTCTATATTATTTACATGGGTGGCTGGAGAATCACCATTGCAATCAAATTTTCTTACTGTCATTTTCAATTAGATCAAAGAAGCTTGTGCATTTGATACTTATAACGCATATACCACTTGTTTTTTCGTAAACGTGCATCTTGCCCATATTTCATTAAGAGGGTAGAGAGTACAGACTTACAGACTTAAGAAAATTACGCAGACCTGATAGAGAGGTCGGTTTGGTGTGCGAGTGACAAGCCAAACCGAAGTCCCTGACATCCTGCGGCCACTACTTGAGCTGTATTATATACGAACATATGTGAGCGACTTAGAGCTAGAGAATCAAACGTCTAACCGAAGTCCCTGGCATGTGGCATATACCACTTGTGGTCGCAATGGGGTGTAGCGAAAGCGACAGGTGGAAGTTTGAAATTTGACAACCAAATGCAGTTCCTCGGCAAATTCGGATTATCTACACAAATGCATGGATCATTTTGCAAACTGTAAATTATATGCAAATGTGCATGGAGACCCCTACCACTTCTTTTTTTTAAAAAAAAAAATCCTATGTGAGAATGGCAGAGTTGTCTGCCAACCAACATAAACACTTTAACTCTAAATGGAATTTTGGCTTTTCCAAATATGAGGGTATGCTTGTCTTGAGTCAAAACAAGTGAAATGTCCATACATAGATTTCATGAAGAACACCTAACTTGTTCCATTTCTAGGAGATATTATCCTATCCGTCGTTGACTCTCTGATTGCAAATCAAATTTTGCAGTTGGCACCACTGGCCCCTCATGATATTTGTCACATCTTTTGAAATGAGAAAAATATTGCTCTTCTAGGCTATTGTGCACTGCCACAGAGTATGCATTGTAATTTTTAAAACATGCACTAAAATTCTTTTCAATTTAGTGATCGTGGCTGTAAAATCATCAATTTTTCCATTACAACTATCCAGCTACATGTTGAGGAAGTAGTAATAGATTAAGATCTAACATATGGCTTAGTTTGGAAATATATAATAACTAACCTTGTTTCTTTGCAGATTAAGATCTAACATGATGGCTCAAATTTATAAAGCATTATTTCTGCACGCAAATGACAGACATTATTTCTTTATTCTCATGTAGAATGTGCCAAGGGTGTGTCTAGAGGCATCAAAGTGGCCCTTGAAGCTAAGGCAAGAATTGCAACCAACAATGTTTCACTACCCCAGATCGATTCTTTCGTGTCGGCGTGGACTACTCCCGTCCGCCCAAACCTCCCGTCACGGGCACTACGGCTTCTCTGACGTGTGCGGCAAAACTGTTTTAGCCATTTTCCCTGACGGAAAAGGCTGTCACGGAAAAAGTTGCCTGGGGTAGTGTTTAGTCCGTTGACGTACCCTTGGTAAGAAACATGAGTAGTCTGGTAATAACCATGCTCCTTCATGCTACAGAACACATGGGAGTTAGAGAATAGAATTCGGCAAAAGCTCCTGAACCCCAAGCATCGGCCATCGCCATATGACATAGCTTGGGTTGCAATGGTGCCAGCACAGGGGGATCCTCATGCACCGCGCTTCCAGGGTTACGTGGAGTGGATCCTACAAAACCAGCATAGTGATGGCTCTTGGGGCCTTGGCCACCTAAGCCCTCGTTGGCTTGGAAAAGATTCCATATCCTCCACATTGGCTTGTATTCTAGCATTGAAGACGTGGAACATTGGCAATGAGCACATTAGGAAAGGTATCAGCACTGAAGGCATATATAAATTAATAAACATGCACATATACATATACATACACGCGTGTATATGTGTGTGTGCGCGCGTGCACGCTCGCTGTTATATGCACACTTTGCACTCAGTTCTTGTTGCCATTGCTGCAATGGACTAATGTCATTTTAGGGCTCCACTTCATTGAAAAGAATTCGTCTTACATTATGGATGACAAGAGTGATGCACCAATGGGGTTCAACATCATATTTCCTGGCATGGTAAGGTTGGGAAGAACTGACTTGGGGTTGGAATTTCCACTAAAACAATATGTTGTTGACCAGATCTTCCGGCTCCGAGAGACGGAGTTGCAAAGGTTTGTCGCTGCAAAAATGCAAGCTTTTACATGCATGGTTTTTATTCATATTTGGTTCTTATTAATCATCTCATCCATTCTGAAACCAGCATTTGATTCTAGTTTGGAACCAATAGTGGTGACCTTTAATGTAGTAGCAAACTAGCAATGATGTTTTCAGTTTTCCAAGAAAAAAGGACATATTTTTCTTATTGCTCATGCCTACTGCATGCATGTCTAGCTAGGTTTAATTTCTTATGGATTTGATAAATATCACATGTACAGAATTACGAATGGTGACAGTATGGCTTTAGGAAGAAAAGCTTGCATGGCATACATAGCAGAAGGGTTAGCGGATGTACTAGAGTGGGATGACGTCCAGAAATATCAACGCAAGAATGGATCATTGTTCAACTCGCCCTCTGCAACTTCTGCCTTCGCAATCCACAACCATAACACTAATGCACGGGTGTTTCGATGCAGGGACTAAAGTTTAGTTAGTGTCACATCGAATGTTACATGGGGTGTCGCATGGGGTATTCGAATACTAATAAAATAAATAAATTACAGATTCCGTCAATAAACCGCGAGATGAATTTATTAAGACTAATTAATCCGTCATTAGCACATGTTTACTATAGCACCACATTGTCAAATCATGGACTAATTAGGCTTAAAAATTTCATCTTGCAAATTAGTCTCAATCTGTATATTTAGTTTCGTAAATAGTCTATATTTAATATTCTATGCATGTGTCTAAACATTCGATGTGATAGGGACTAAAGTTTAGTTGGGTGAACCAAACACGTTCCTTGGAAACAAGTTTGTTGACTCAGGTGTGTACTTTTCGGAAACTCATTGATAATGCAGCTAGATGTTTGTCGAATTAATATCAGTAGTTATTTTTGCAGCTCCAACGGCCTATATATCCACTAAACATACAATCACAACTTTTCTTGGTTGACATCCTTGAAAATATGGGAATATCACATAGGTTTTCCTCTGAAATAAAGAACATATTAGACATGACATACTGGTAATATATTTGTCTGCGTTCACTGCATGAAATCCTTTATTTACTCTTTTGTGTTCACTACATTTAGGCATGCCACAGGTCCTTGCTGCAAAATTGTGAGGATATCATCATGGATATGGAGACATGTGCAATGGGATTCCGCATGCTGCGCATGCACGGATATGACATCTCATGTGGTACTCGTGGACTCAAACATATATATATGGGAAAGTTGTTTGTAGTCTGTTTTTGAGATGTGATAATGCTAATAAACTAACTGAAACTTCGGTGCAGATGTATTTTCTCTCTTTGCTGAAGAGTCCACATTCCATGATTCAGTTGAAGGATATCTGAATGATACAAAGGCTTTGCTCGAGTTGTACAAAGCTTCACTGGTACGTATCTCGGAAGATGAGCGGACTCTAGAAAACATTGGTTCATGGTCGGGTAAACTACTGAAGCAACAATTGTGCTCCAATAGAGTGTCAAGATCAATATCTCCTCAAGAGGTGACCACCATAAAAAAAAATTATTGGACTCCCATTACTTGTAATGAAAACAAGATTTTATTATGCTTTTAGGTGGAATATGCCCTTAACTCTCCATTTTACTTGGCCACCCTAGAACCACTAAAACACAAGAGGAACATTGAATGTTTCGGCGCCGAGGGTATCCGGATGCAAAAGTCTGCATATTTTTGAGTTCCTCTTTTAAGGAAAAAAAACTATACATTAATGTTAAGTAAAGTCCGATTCATCCCCGGCCCTAAACTAGTCACTAAATTTGAAATACTAGACAACAAACACACCTTAACTTTCAAAGCTGGCAAAATACTCCTCTTACCATTTCAAAGTAGTTTCTTGGGTGACTTTGCTGACATGGCAGCTTGGCCCACCTATCATGTGGTCTCTCTTTGTCTTATATATAAAAAAAACAATTTTTTTTCTTGTGAAGCCACAAAAATACAAACTGTATATCAAAATTATAGAGCCTAGCATGATCTAAAACTTTATAGTTGACAAACTTATTATTTGAGATCTTTTAGAGGCTCAAATATGCATTTTCAAAAATCACTCAATGCAAGAAATCACCCAAGAAACCACTTTGAAATGGTGGGGTGGGGGGGGTGGGGGGCGGAGGTATTTTGTACGGTTTTGAAAGTTAAGATGTTTTGTTGTCTGTTATTGAAGTTTGAGGGGGTTTTCCAAATTCAGCGACTAGTTTAGGGGGTGAATTGGACTTCACTCATTAATGTATAAGCAGTATAAAAATGGTGTATTTTTCAAGAGTTATAAATTGAATATGAATCGGGGCATGTGACGCAAATGAAAATATTCTGGCACTAGCCATCGAAGATTTCCATTTGTCCCAATCTATTTACCAGCAAGAACTTCAATACATTGAGAGGTATGCTATGCTATGTATCTATCTGTCCTCCATGCTTCTAATATTCAGATCAAGAAGATGAATTCATAGGTTCCAGGTTGTTTTTTTTAGGCCTCTCATCTAAGTATAGCTGTAGTATCTGTTCGGATACAGACACACACCACCACACACACGCACACCTCACACACACACGGTATATAAACAAGCCTACAACTATACTTAGACAACGAACGCAGCTGAGAGGTACTCGAAGATCACCACCAGACTCCGAGCGTGACGGGCGCATCACTTGACCATTATGACACATCTGTGTGAGAGGCAACTGAAATTATTAACGGAGAATAAATCTCCGAGCTGAGAGACCAGAATTTAGCAGCCCCGGGGGCTCCAACACTGGCCGGCAAGGTCCCAACCAGGTTGTTGGTGACACTGACAGATGGGTGAAGGAGGTTGGCCTGGACCAGCTCAAATTTGCACGAGTTATGCCATCGAGTGTCTTCGTGTTTATGGCTTCCAACGTGTTTCCTTGTGAATTATATGACGCTAGCATTGCATGGATCCAGAACAGTATTCTGACCACAGTGGTTGATGACTTCTTCGATGGCGGAGGATCTACAAAAGAGCTAAGGAACTTCATCACGTTGATTCAGAAGTACCACACATTGATGTTCTTCGATGCCTTGGGATTAATTCAGTAGTTGTAGAAGACAAGTGGCGTCATTGTCTCTTCCGAATCTGATATTGCAGGTGGGACATACACGCGGGGATCGAGTTCTGCTCTGAGGATGTAGAGATCCTATTTCGGGCTGTTTATGACACAAACAACCAGATCGCAGCAATGGGTGCCAAGGTACAGAACCGCGATGTCGTCAACCACATTGCTGAAGTTGTAAGGCTCTGATGCACTTCCATATGCATCCATTTCAGTTCTATCTCTTTACTAGGAATCCTGCTTCCAAAAGAAGCCAGGAGAGCGTGGCCACGTCACCCGCTGATCTCGGCCGTCGGATCGGGCTTACGAACGGCCCAGATCGTGATAATCCTGGTCTTTTTACAAAAAAACCCTCAAACTTCAGTCGAATCAACCGCAGTCCGTACCTCTCCCTCCCGATCCCTCCAGAAGCCGGCAGGGCGGCGGCGCGGGCAGCCCCCGCCGGTGTCCGTCCCTCGGCGCGGCGGCGACCCTCCTCCTCCTCTCCCCATCCTCCGTGCCAGTTTCGCTTCCTCTCTCGCTCTCCTCGCGCGGGCTGGGCGACCACGACGGCGGTGGCCGGTGCTGGGCGCGGCGGCTGCCACCCTCCTCCCTTCCTCCCTCCCCCTCGCGTTGCAGGGGCGGTGCGACCGGCGCTGCCGGGGCCCGACGGCGCTCCCTGCCAAGCGGCGTCCCGTCCCAGGCCGCGCGCGCGTGGCCAGTGGACCACAGCCGGCCTGCCGCCGAGCCGTGGCCACCACCGGGACAACACGGGCCCGGCGCAGCTCGCCAGCCGGCCATCCGTCGCCGCCGTGGCCGTCCTCGGCTGGATCGACACCACCAGAGCCTGCTCGCCACCGACCAGCACGGGTCCAGGCCTAGCCCGAGCTCTCGCGAAGTTTCTCGACCCGTATAGGTTCCTCGCCGTCTCTCCCGACAAGCAGAGTCGCGTCCTTCAATCTCCGCGGGCCGCCACCAACGAAACACAGGAAGGGTAGCGGCACAGGCACATGGAGACGAGGGCGCGGCGACGGCGACGGCACCTGGCCTAGCCGAGCCGAGTTGTCGCGGGCCACGGGCACTAGCGCAGGATGGCGCGTGCCTGACGCCCCGACGCCATGGCCAAGAACGGCGTCCGTGCTTCCTCAGGCTGGCACAGCCGCCGCCGCGCCGCTTCGTTCCCCTACTTCTGGCGAGATGCCCGGCTTTGGTGGACCTTCGCCGGCTCATTCTCAAGAGGTGCGCACAATCTCATCCCTGAGCTGCAGCCTGACCTTAACAGAGTGAAGGCCATGTTCCACCCCGAGCTGCAGCCTGAGCTACACACATGATGAAGCCCGAGCTTCTCCACGCCACTGTCTTGTAGATGCAGCCCAAGCTCCTCATGCGCCCTCAAGGTGTTCGATGGAGTGCCAAGCACGAATCTTAGAAGCTCTATATAGTTCTTTACTTCTATTGCACATAACCATTTTGTTTCTTTTGCCGATTCTTACTTACAAGTTCGTAATTACTGGGTTTCTATTTCCTTTCCTTTATTTATATCTAGCAATTAGTTTAATGCTTGACTGCTTTACGCTACATAGTAGTAGTAGATGTACATAAGTACATAACCTCTTTTTGGAGGCTATACGGTCAGATTTTCAGAGGCTTGGACTGGACAAATGCATTGTCCAAAACCATACTGCAAATGGAATAGCTGATGGCACAATTTTCAGAATAAAGATTTTACTGTTTAATGCAAGGTTCAGTTTTCTTATAGCTAAATCAATCAGTTAGCTAATCCAGAGAAATCTAGCACTTCGTCTCCACATTTACTTTGGAACTATTTGTGCTGTCAGATCATATTACAATGGCTTCAGAACAAAAAAAAATCCATATATAGTGGCAGTGCAGCTCAGTTTTCTTTTTACGATGTTTCTAGAGTCTGCACACCACTATAAGTATCTTTTGAAGATATAGGATGATTGCAAAAAACTTGGGCATCACTTTATTCAGTTAATACGACAGGACAACAGGTACCTTCAAAGAAATTTTGCATGGGATTCGGCAATCCTTTTATGCCTAGCTTTAGTGCTCTCAACAACCCATAGTATCAGCTTCCTTATTTTCCAATACTAGCATAAATCTAGCATTATGCATTAGATACATAATATCATATGCATTACTGCAACTTTAGATGAATAACTGCTCGACAGTTGACACAACAGCTCTCTCAACGCAAGAGAGCAAGGTATACAAAGCATGCATCATGTTGTACCCTATAAACAACTGATATTTCCAAAATTGATCCATAACAATCTATCTATAGCCAAAGCTAAAACATAAAACTACTTGATAACGGAATTGCCATGAGTACCTCAGACATTGATATGACATGTATTTGGGAAGAAAACTACGGACTAAACATGCTTTCAAAAAAGGCCCCAGACCAACACTGTGCCAGCAAGAGCAGAGGAGGGACACGCATAGCAAGCAGAATGGCGTCCAAATTCGGTGGCCACCAAGGAAGAAGGCTCGCATCATCTCAGATATGGTACAAGATCAAGTTGTATGGAAAAAAAGCCACACCTACGCTGCAAGCAGCCCACACACAAGTTCATCCTTGTTTTTCAGTAAAAATGAGTTGCTATTATTTCAAGTGCATAATCAAATTTTTACCTGAAAATGTCCCTGTGTGAGTAGCTATCTGTGATTCTATTTTCTTTCACGCTTTTGCTCTGAGTGCAGCTGAATGCTACTAAAGTGGTGCCTGTTGGCCCCGGCGAGCAAAGTCAAGCTTGCGGCTCATAAAGAGTAAGTGAACCATCCTTCTGTGCTTCAGAATGTTGTGGTATTCTACTGCTGCCTGATTAATCTCTCAATTAGGCACCATAATATCAAAACTATCCTAACATAAAAAAAATCTCTTACAGTTGTATTACTTGTTGTTCTGTGAAATCATCCAAATATGCTGAATAAACGCCAACCAATGATATGACATGGAATCATGATAGCGACTGTTTTTGGTTGTATGGTTTACTGCTTGGTACTACATTTCAACCATGCTTTCTGTGACTAGACTAGATAAAAAATGCTCTTCCTTAACCTTTCATTGCTAACAGGCAACCCAATCAACTGTGCGTCGCAACAACCACATCAACTGGCTATTAGATTTGTTTAATGCCATTTCTATTCTTTCTATCCAGATCATGCTCAGGGTGTCTGCCTCCACGGAACAACGCCACCTCATATTGCATGCAATACTCAGGAGTGGGGAAAGAAATCTTTTCCATTTTTCTCTGAATACCTATTTCCTAAAAAAACTCTTAAGCTTCCTTGCTTTCATCTTTCTTGCATGCGTTCTACAGAGGTTCTTTCTTTCTTTTGTGCCATGGTCGTTGGCTATTTGATTTGCATTCTACGCAGGTTACCTGGAACATGACGTGAGCAAAATGTGTTGGAGATTAATTGCTGTTTTTTTGCATGTGCATTTCATCCCCATATCCTAATTTACGCATTTGATATTTCTTCTGTTTGATGCACTTTCCATTCTCTACTTGCTTGTAGCAGGCAAGTGCTGATGATTGGTTTGATTATGACAAATTGGTTTTGTGCTCCATGCCATGACTCCATTCAGGGGCAGCGGTGGAGTCAGAGCATAGGAAAGCAACTCACCTTCAGCTCGCTACCTATGCCAAAGACAACATAAACGAGCTTGCTGTTCCCTTACATTCGTATGTTGTAATCTATATAGCCACAATGTTCATAGCCCTTTTGCTGCTCACATTTCAATAGCAAATGCAAATAGGATTAGGAAACAAGATGGGATGCGCTAGCAGATTTTCTATCCTTCTCATAGTACCCAGCCTAATCCTAACAGTTGTCCGACAGTTTAAATTCTACGACATCCATTATACCATTCGTAACAAATATAAATTTTGGGTCATATGCAGGGAAACATATTCCAGAGATTACTTACAGCAACATCAGTTTACAGGGAACGCTGCTTCTTCTTTTTGCCAACTGCAACCTGCACGTGAATGACAACTTTTCCGCATCCCAAACAGCATAGTAATATCAGTTGGTAAATAATCTTGCATTCGAAGGGACATAGAACATGGGCGTCTCTGAATAGCCTTTGTTTAGTTTCAGGTCTTCAGTGCAGTGTTCTTGCAGATGGGCCACACATTCTTCATCAACAACCATTCAGTGAGCAGTGCTGGGACCACTGCACCTCTCAATTTATCCTGTTTTTTAGCAGGCTACGAATTGAATACTCAAATTGTTTTCAAAGTGTGTACTATTAAACGAACTAATGGTTCACTGCGTTTTTACATGTTATGTCTGCACTTACTATATTTCATCCTGCAAAAAAATATTCACACTTCTACATGTCGATTAGTTATACATTTGTTTCCAGATAGCTTACTGGTCATGACATGGATTTTTTAAGTCAACAAAAGTTCAAAATCTTTTTAGGAGCCAGCTACTATCGAAGTTAAGGCATCATTAATCATTTGCTTCTATGTATGCATACCTATTTGGTCTACAAATATCATCACATTGGTCTATAAATTTTAGTCAAAAATGGCTCACAATTTATATGATGACTATGGTCTACAAATTCTAATGGAGCTATGACATTTGGGAATATGCAGTGATGATTACCACCCACCTATCTATTGTTTTCCTCTGAACTAACAGAATAACATATGGTGTCCATTTGCAAAGTACACAAAATCTCCACGGTTTTTATGGGCTGGTTACCTCCGACAAGTGCGCGGCAAAGCCGCGCTTGTTTTCTAGTTCTACTGAATCGTGCTTCTCTAACAATTCATTCGTCTCTGTGCAGTGGGTTAACTTGGCAAGGGCCTTCAAGATCGAGGCTGAGTGGACAACGAAAGGACATGTCCCGACCATGTAAGAGTACATGTCGGTCGCGGAGGTGAGCATTGCGTTGGGTGCCGTTGTGGTGCCATCGTTGTACTTGCTCGGGCCAAAGCTTTCAGATGACATGATCAGGGATCTGGAGTACAAGAACATGCTCACACACATGAGCATTGGCATTCTTCTCATAAACGATATTGGAACCTATAAGAAGGAGATGAGTGAGGAGTACGTTAACAGCGTCCTGCTGCGTGCTGTTGGTGACGATGCAGTGATGTTGCCGACTTCCATCGAAGCGGCGAAGAGAGAGATTCAAGTCCTCATCGCGGACTCACAGAGGGAGCTGCTTAGACTTGTGCTCAATGATGGAAGTGTTATTCCCAGGTCCTGCAGAGACATCTTCTGGAACACGTACAAGATAGGGCACCGGTTCTACTCTGACGGCGACGGCTTCAGCATGCCGCAGAAGCTGGTCGCCGCGGTGAATGCGGTGGTTCATGAGCCATTGCTGCGAACGCCTTCATGAAGCTAGCCATGGTGAAGTTGTCGTCGCAAAACAAAATGTATTTATGGTTCACCCATTGTACGGCTTTTAAACATAATATATAGTGCCAACTACCAAGTGCACGCATTAGCTATATTTTGTATTATGGATTGCTGGCTGCTCTCTAACCCTCTATGTGATGTGTGTTTCTACCTCTCTTCGCACAATGGGTGCGCCAGAATGTCATGATTCAATGAATAAGATGCCTTGCTTCCTGCTATATATGTCCTTGTTTGTCAAGACCTGTCTCTCACTCATGCTACCGGTAATGTCGTGTTGAGCTTCTGTCTGCCTTCTTCTCTCCCTCTCTGGGACATGCCGGACAAGCGGTTGCTAAACTTCTCGCCTCCTACTGACTTCAACAAACGCGATGCTTTAAACCTGTGCCTTCCTGCTAGCTCCTTGAGACATTGACCAAGCATCACCACACATCTGGAATATGGAGTATCTGTGAATGATTAGCTATTGATTGATACGAAGAAAAGGAACCATAGATCATGGCAATGTCATCATTACAGATTAATCAACCTACCACCACACTAATTTCATGGCATTCTTTCATGTATGTATGGTATTATATTATTCAAACCTTTGCTCGAGTAGCAGCACTACCGCAGCCGAGCACTCAAGTGGGCAAGTGGCAGAGGAGCACTGGCAGCACCAGCAGGGCCCGCCGTTCAACCTCAGGGAAAAAAATATCGGCCGGTAGAATCCGAAATTTCCGAGATATCCCGTTTACCAGCTGGGTCCGAAATTTTTCCTCTATCATCCGAAATTTTCATATTTTTAAATTTTTGTCATCCAAATAGACGCTAAAACCCACCCAATACTCTATCCTTAATCTATGTTTAATTTTCTCTACTCTTCTCTTCTAAGTTCAAGTTGCCACCGCCGCAACACACTCAACACGCTCCAGCCATGTCACTGCCCTCCTCATTAAATAAGCAATTGATAATATGTTTTATTTTGTTTTTTATGTTAGATTGTTTAGAAATGATCTACGTGCTTTCCTGAACAAAATGACTCATTTTTTGTCTAAATTTCTTCCGAAATTTTATTTCTATCGCCGATAAATTTTCGATATATCCGATATTCCTGTTTATCGGTGACCACCGAGATTTTTAAAATATCGGTAGAGAAAACCTTGTTCAACCTCCATCGAGCCGGCCGCGCGCGCACGCGCGAGAGAGACGCGCCACCAACCCTGAACCCTACCGCGCGCTCGCTCAGCCGGAGCCGATCCAGTATATAAATATGCGTGCGCCGCGCCGTGCGGATCGAACGCGTCGTCGACGACGTCCCGGCGGCAGCCATTGACTGTTGGGTCAGGCACTCAGGTGAATGCAGTAGCTAGTGCAGGCGCGGATCGACCGGATGATGGTCCCGGTGCGGCGGCCGAGCGCGGCGGCCGTCGTCGCCGTGGTTGTAATTAGCGTGAGCGTCGTCGTCGTCGCGTCCCTGGCATCAGCGGTGCCGCTGAGCGGCGGCCACAGCGGTGGCGCCATGGGCACCCCCGTGGTGTTGCCTCCGCCGATGACGATGGTGATGGCGGCGGCGGCCCGTGGCGGCAGGGTGGAGGATCAGGCGGCGGCCGAGATGGGCTCGGAGGCGCACCGGCGGGTGGTGCTGGCGGCGCTGCATGATGTCGCGGCGTCCTTGGGCTATGGCAGCGTGCTCGACCCAAACCAAGCTGCGTGCAATCCCGGCTGCGCTGGCGGCCCCGGTAAACCGTACACGCCTAATCACTGTCAAAAAATATTTCACTGCCCCCAGTGATAGAATAATATAATTACGTGCATGGACTTAGCGTCGAGAGTAATAATTTACGTAACGTGGTCGTCCCGTCTCACGGGGATACATGTGCCACTGTATATGCGTGGAGCCATGATTCGAAGATTTTCTTAAGCTTCATGAGAAGTTCATCTTCTTAGTGAAACACCGTGGGACATCTCTCCTGTGCCTCGAGTTTTTTATACAACGTACTAATCAGAATATAGTGTGTGTGTATATATATCCTGTTCTTGTGTGAGTGAGCCTGATTATGTCTCTGCGCGTGCTATCGACTTTATTTATGCGAATAAAAAAATAAATAGTCGCCGGTGACGATGCACTTCTCCAGCTGTTCGTCGGCAACCTGTCGTGGACGGTCACCTCGGAGATGCTCACGGAGGCATTCGGACGCTACGGCAACATGTTTTTTTTAATAAAAAAAAAGGCATAGCCTCGGCTTTTAAGAAAGCAAGGTAAGATACACCACTGGGTAAAACAGTTTCACAGGAATGCAAAACAGAACAAATATCCTGATACAGATTACAGAAACTAGATTTCATATAGAAGCTAGATTTCGTATATGTCTGTCGAGATCATCATCTTCAGCTTGATCTCCAATCCAACGCAGAATGCCATCTTTCACTTGCTTGATACGCTAGCGATCAGCCTCCTTGAGCAGCACACACTCCATTTCTGCATGAATGATAGCGCATTGTACACAATGTCAGAAGGAGACTTCGGAAAATTGTGTTGAATTGCCATCTTGTTTTTGTTAGTCCAAATGGCCCAGGCAAATCCTGCAAAGACAAAAAGGATCAGTCTAATGGGTAAGGGCCCCTTGCCCTGTAACCATGATGCAGAGAAGTTACTGATAGAAGAAGGGAATGAATCCCATGTAAAGAAGTCTCTTATAAAGAACCCCAAATCATTTTCGCTATGTGGCAACCAAAGAAAATATGATTAACTGATTCAATGCCATCATCTAGACAACAATTCTCACTACCTTTCCACCCCCTCCTGATCAGGCTACGAGCACATTGCAGTTTGTTATTCAAAATTTGCCAAAGAAAAAATTTAATTTTCAGGGGAATTTTCCACTTCCACAAATGGCCTGCCACTTTACTTGGCATCCCACCATTAGTGACAAACCTATACAAGGATTTAGTAGTGTAATTTCCTTTACTCTCTAGACCCCATGACACAATGTCAGACCTATCATGCTCTAAAGATATCCCACTGAACTCCCCCATGAGCTCCTCCCATCTCTCAAATTCTTGGATAGATGAAGATCTGTTGAAGTCCAGCCATCCGTCATTATCTATCCAACAATCAGCCACTGTTACCTTTGGATCCCTAACCAATCTGAAGAGATCCTCATAAACAATCTTAAGAGGTACATTCAAAAGCCAGCAGTCTTGCCAAAACCTGCAATTCTGGCCATTCTTCACCTTGAAGATGGCCCCCCCCAATTTGAACAGGTGTTTAACCTTATGCGGGCCTTGCCAAAACTGGGAACTCCCTTTGCTTGGAGCCGAGAAAAAGTTACATCCATCCAAATATTTTGCCTTAATTAGCTTGAATCACAGCTCATCAGGTTCATGCAGGATCTTCCAAATCCATTTTACTAAAAGGCAATCATTCATCATCCTGGTATTAATAATACCCAGACCACCCTGGTCTTTTGGCCTACTAATCATTTCCCACTTAGCCATGTGGTATCTAAATTTTCCTTCAGCCCCTTGCCACAGGAAAGCAGCTCTAATAATATCCATCTTCTTATGGCAGCCATCTGTCAACCAATAGAAGCCCATGCAATAAATGAGAATGCTACTAAGACAAGAATTAGTCAATATCTGCCTCCCCCTAGGGGTCAAATGCTTCCCTTGCTAGGGATCCAACCTTTTATACATTTTCTGAATAATAGGAGTAAAGGCCCCCATGGCGCCATGGCTAAATGATGGTCACTGATAGGAATGCCTAGATACTTCATTGGCAATTCTCCGAAGGCACAATTCAGCATATTAGCCAATCTTTCTTTCTCTGATTGTGGGAACCCAAACACTAGAACTTCACTCATTTGAAAGTTGATCTTGAGCCCTGTTAGCCACTCAAAACAATATAGAATGAGTTTCAAGTTCCTGATAGATTGATCTGAGCCAGATCTATCATCAACACAGTATCATCAGCATATTGTATGTGTGAGATCCCACCAGAAATGAGATGATCTAGAATTCCCTTGACATATCCTTTGATAATAGCCTTGTTAAGCATTTCACCCAAAATATCAGCAACCAAGTTAAACAGGAGGGGGGAGAGAGGATCTCTCTGTCTCAGACCTCTGTATGTACTGAAGTATCTGCTCCTTTCCCCATTGACATTAATGCAAACTTTACCCCGCTAACAGTATCCATCACCCATGATATCCACTTGGGGTGAAAATTTCTCCCTATCATAACTTGTTCTAAGAAATCCCATCTAACTCTGTCATAAGCCTTTTCAAAGTCAATTTTAAGAATCAACCCTTGAGCTTTAGACCTCTTTAATTCATGCAGTACCTCATGTAGGATGACTACCCCTTCCAAAATGTTCCTACCTTTCACAAAACTAGATTGATTAGGCCCAATGATTTTCTTAGCCACAGGGACTATTCTATTGGTTAAGGTCTTAGTGATCCATTTGTAATCCACATTAAGCAAACATATGGGTCTGTACTGTTTGATAGTATTAGCCTCCTTGACCTTGGGAATTAAGGTGATCACCCCATAATTAAGCCTCTTGATATCCAATAAACCTTTGTGAAGATCAAAAAGAGCATAGACATCATCCTTGATGATTTCCCAAAATTTCTTGAAGATGGAAACCCCAAAACCATTAGGGCCCGGAGCAGAATTAACTTTCATCTCCATGATGACATCCTTAATTTCCTACATCCCAAAACTCCTAATAAGGTCTACTCTATCTGACTCTAAAAGTTTCAGGTGTTGGGGCTAGAAATCGGATTTCAAACTCATTTGACATGGTTCACTGGCGCCAAACAGGGATTTATAGTAATTGACAATGTGCTCAGTAATTTCTTTCTGTCCCCTGATCTCCCCTTGATTAGAATCCAGAAAAAGAAATGGTACTTTTCCTCCTTCTACCATTCACACATTGGTGGAAGAAATGTGTATTAGCATCTCCTTGCACAATCCACTTCTTCCCTGATCTTTGTCTCCAGTATATTTCTTCTAACCTTAAAATCTTTTTCATCGTCTCATCTTCTAAGGCAATTCTTTCCTCCCATTCCATTATCGATAGAAGTCTGCACTCAGCTATTGAATCCAGTTCATGAATTCTCTTGGTAATCCTATCTTTGGTAACTCTTTTCTCTCCTTTCTAGTTCAGGTTCCATCCCTTTAAGAATTTCCAAAGACTACCAAGGCAACCATGCCAATTATCTAGCGAATAAGAATGCAAATTAAAGGAGCTCTTAATATTCTGCCATTTACCCTGGACCAGGTCACCAAAACCCTCCTCCACCAACCATTGTTCATTAAAGGAAAAATATGAAGGTCTACTGAAACCATGTTCCCCACAGTTGAGGATCAGGGGACAGTGATCAGAACCATCCTAGCTTTTGCCCAAGCAAAGAAGGTTGGAAAGTTGGTTTCCCAACTGTCAGACAACTGCGGCAATGTGTTTGGTGCGAGGGTGCTTTACGACGGCGAGACCGGCTGCGCTCCCGGGGGCTACAGCTTCGTCTGCTCCCCCTCTCACTCTAGGGAGGAGATAAACGAGGCGCTTTCCTCGCTCAACAGAATGGTAAGTACGAGATCTGTGAGGAAAACTTGCACACGGCTGTCTCTAAAATAAATTCTGCAAATCTTGCTGCCCCATTAAGCTCACAGATCAGATGATATGTCAACAAGGTCTCGATGTCAATGGCAGACTCATCAATGGCTTCCTCTACATCAGCAACACCATCTACTACGATGTTACCATCACTGCCCTACCGCTATTGTCAAGATAACACGTGCAGCACAGCAGCACAGGCTCCTTCATCACTATGGGGCTACCTCGGACGACAACCATAGCCACCACCCCGACTATGCAACTGGCGACATCAGATAGGCTTCAACACATCAATGGAAACAAAAGACGGCTGCTATGACATCAACTCCAACCATGACACTACAAGGAGAACAAGAAGTCTACAAGAAACATGCGACAAACTGCAGCATGAGGACGTGATGTGTCGAAAAGGCGGGAGATATGTCACGAGCCTAAATAGCCCTCGTGGGCCACTGAGATATTGGGCCTAGGATGGGCCAATGGAGCCTAGCATGAACTGAAAAGGATTAGAAAGCCTAGAGGGAGAGTGAATAGGCCTGTTTAAAATTTATCTCAAAACAATGGTTAGTAACAGGCGCGGCACTGCCACACTTGCGTGTTGAACTGCCACGATACGGGAGTTCTGGGTACAACTGCGATACTATCACATATCAGAGCACCTTGAGAGCACAATTCAAAATCTGCTAGGTGAAAAGTAGATCGAGTAAATTACTAGTGTTCTTGAGGTTGTATAGAGCTTTTTTCACCACTTCTCCAAGGTTGGAACCTCTTGTACAAGTGGATCGGGAGTAAACCCTATAAACACAACCAAACAAGGTAGAGCATAATACAAACAGCAAGAACAAGGGATTTATCCTGTGGTTGATCTCACCACGAAGGCTTGCCTACTCCACATTATTGAGGAAGCCACCAAGGCTTGGGTTTCTTAGAACCCTATCCTCTTCTCAAGTCAAGAGCACAATTCTCTTGATTGAGAGTTCTTACTAGATGTTGGGAGAGTGTACAAACTTCCCGGAGCACACATAAGAGATTGTAGTGCTTCGATGGGCAACGCCTAGCCGGCTAGGAGCTCTTGCTCCAAGAGTAATAAATGCAACACGCTAGCTTGAACGCGAACCAAGTGCTCTAGGAGTTGTAGCTTGGTCTGGCAAGCTCTTATGGACTTTGGAGGCCAATCTCTCAAGGAATCACTAGGGATTGAGTGGGAGAGGTTGGGAGCCTTCAATGGCTTGTTTGGAGCTTGTCTGCTAGTTGGTGAGGATGAAATGCGCAGAGTGACCATTGGGAGGTGGAAGAAGAGGTATAAATACCCTAGTTGTGCTCCCCAACTAGCCGTTACCACTAAGGATGAAAACGGTCGGAAACGGTCGAAAACGGACTTATGAAATAGAAAACGAAATCGGTTAGTTCGGTACATTTCTACATTTTAGCAATTAAAGAATACAAAAAATGGTTAGAAATGGTTGTGAAACCAATTGAAACTGACAATTTTTAATGTTTGAAAACGGAATCATAATATAGAAAACAAAAACGGTCGGTTCAGGATATTTTCGTTCCGTTTTCATCCTTAGTTACCACTACTAATAAAAACTTTTCTGAGGCGGGCAAAATGAATTTACCGAGGCGGGCATCACAACCGTCTCGGTCTAAAGGTCACGGTAAATCAAATCTTTACCAAGGCGGTTCAGATGCTCGCCTCGGTTAATCAAATAAAAAACCAAAAAAAATGTGGACAGGCCCGCCAAGCCCAACCACGCGCGCCGGCCGTCGTCGTCGCTAGATCCGCCGCCGGAGACTGCGCCCACCCAGGATCCACCGCCGGAGGATGAGCCCACCCTAGATCCACTACCGGGAAGCACGTCGTTCCTGGATCCGTCACCGGGGGGCGTGCCCGCCCTTCACCGGATCCAGCCACCAGGGGACGCACCCGCCATGGATCCGGCTGCCCTCCACCGGAATCCGCCGCCAGGGGGCGCGCCCGCCATGGATTCGGCCACCCTCCACCGGATCCAGGCGCCGGGGGGTGCACCCGCCATGGATCCGGTCGCCCTCCACCAGAATCTGCCGCTGGGGGGGTGCGCCTACCATGGATCCGGCCACCCTCCACTGGATCCAGCCATCGGGGGGCACCCGCCATGGATCTAGCCGGATTTAGGGTGAGGGAGAGGGGCCGCGCCCGCCTCACCGCTACCGGAGGAGAGACGTGCCCGCCGCGCCGGAGAGCCAAGCGAGGAAGAGGGAGCGAGAGAAGGAGAGGGTGGCGGTGCTGCTCGGGGAGGGGAGGAGCGGCAATGCTAAGAGGAGTCACGAGGGAAGGGGCACAGTGCTGAGAGGAGTCATGGTTGAGGGGGCGTGCTCGGTCAGAGGGAGAGGGAGAAGGAGAGAGTGAGGTGAGAATGAAACCCTAGGGTTACGTATATATACTTGAGCGCCTATCCGGCCTCGATCTGGGCCTGTTTGGACCTCGACCTTTTTTCTGAGGCCGGTGAGTTAGGAGGTCCGCCTCTAAAAATGAAGGCATTTTTTAGGCCCGCCTCCGTAAATCGATTTTGCGAGGCGGTTGATTGTGACCGCCTCGGTTAATAAAAATGACCGTCTCGGTTAATCCCAGACATTAACCGAGACGGTTGGATTTTGCAAATGCCTTAGTTAATAAAAGAGCACTGCCTCGTAAAATCATTTGTGTAGTAGTGTACGACACTTCACGCAAGCCAGCAATATAAGCATGAGTTAAACTTTGGGTGGCTTTGCTATGGTGTTAGGATTTTATATATGGTGGGTTTGAGTTGAGGACTTGGTTGCACATTAAAACTTATGTATTGCATCCACCTTGATAATATGGCAGTTCCTGTACTCAATTTCAAAATATAAAATAAATTTAAACCTCCATTGAGTCCATCACCGCAATCATTTGTAATTGGGGGCTCCACCGCATCACTTAGCATCCTCCTATGCTTTCTCACCTACATGACTATTCGATAAATCTCATTAGTCCTCTAATTATGTGGTCATTATCACCAAAACCCACATTAAGGCTTCATTGCACTTCATGAATAATACATGTGGGTATTGTAGCGTGGGTACTTTGTCGCGCACTGTAGTGCAGTGCAAAACCCATCTAGGTCTAGGATTAGAAAGAGTCCAGAAGATAGGATATTACTTGTAAGTCAAGTTGAGTCAAGTTGGATCCTCCCTATAAATATGTGGGAAGATGTATCTATTGAGAATAAGCAAGAATAATCTAGGGGAAACTCTAAACCTCAACCCCCTCTCCTCTCTCAAGCTCTGGCGGCCACTCCACCCACCATGCGCTAGGACGGCCACAGCATATTGCTACCCCCCCTTCTTCCTCTAAGGTTCGGCTTGCCCTATGGCAGCCAAATCCCTCTCCTCTAATCCCTCAATTCTACCCCCAGTCAAGGATCGTTATAGCTTACAGCTTAGTTAGTAAGGTTGTCTGTCATCCAACAAATGCCAATGTGCACTTCAATTTCATCCTTAGTAAGGTGTTGTCATTGATCAGAATTAGAGTCTGTCTATCCAAAGTTTTGTTAATATTGAAGTTGCAAAGTTCTCTCTATTGTCATAAGTGAGGATACACTGATACACCCTTACTTAATTGTGTTGGATTACATAAAAGGTCTATACAGAGGACGTGCCTGCAGCTTCATGGCGACTATAGTACTAGTTGATAGGCGCTCTATTGGTTATTGGTGTTCATTGTTTGGACAAATCAAGTTGGTAGGATTGCGAAATTGTAAACGTGTTTTGCATTGTTTACCTTTGGAGCTTAGAACTAAAACATTTGTGGTCGTGGCGAGGGCAGGTCGAAGCGCGTCGTAGACGTCCTCGAAGTAAACTGGCTGCTGGGGAAGCGGAAGAATTTCACTTTCAAACGAAATGTTGTCCGCACAACGTCGATCATAACTGAATTCCACATCGACTATGAAAATGGAGGGCTGGCTGGTGGGGAAGCGGAAGAACTTCACTTTCAAGCGGCACACAGGGTCGATCATAACTGACTTCCACCTCGACTATGACAATGTCGAAGCCCTCTAGGATCTCGTGCATGACCTCGTGCTCTGCAAGGTCTACCGGAGCCCGACCCACCACGACCCCGCGGTGGCGGCCGAAGGTGCCGCAAACACCATGTGCTACCACAACCCCGTGGCGCCCGAAGTTGTGAGCCACCATGACCCAGCGGCGGAGCCCGATGCTTGCCACCACTACCCCCATGGAGCCCAAAGCCACTAACAAAGTCGTGAGCTCACGCGCGTCGCTCGCCGTAGAGGCGACGTCATCCACGGGTAGAAGGAAGAAGAAGGTCGCCACCTCCAGCGTCGCGACGCCTGCCAAGAATGCAAACTACAAAGACCCTGACATGCCTAGGCCCTCACCAAGGCCTCTGGCGGCGATGTCGGGGGCACATCGACGCCACCGCTTGGCCTCAAGAATATAAGGCGTCTCAGGACCACGGCGAGCACCCCCAGAAGGAGATCGTCGACACCACAGACGGGTTGGCAAGGCCCAAGGAGAAGCCCGCCGTGGAGGACTACGCCGCGACGTCACCACGCAAGAGGAGAAAGGCCGCCGAAGCTCCGGCAGTGACCGATGCACTGTCCCAGGTGCGGCTTCTGTTAGAATTTATATGGATATTCCCCTAAATTCATATGAAGAAATTCTAATAAATCTCAAAGACCTAATACATGTGTTTCCTAATGGGCTTTAATGTTTAAGTCCAAGAATAGAGGTGGGAGGTACAACATCAATTAGTATCATATTGCTAGTTGATGTAGAGGTAGGGGGTTTTCCTCCATATATATATGTACCTATCCTCCTGGGAAAAGACACACCAAAAACTACAATTGGGAGTTTCAGTTAGAATATCCCTAAGGTAGTAAATTAGTATTCTTGCTACCGCGCTGTCTGCGTGCACCGGCGTTTGGGAGAGCAGGTCTCCGGAACCATCGTCTTTGCGATCCTGCACCGGGAGAAGGCGAATAAGGTTTTTGGGAAGCGCTCTTCGCGCGACTGCTCCTAAATTCTCCACGACGGTTCGTCTTCTGAAGGCTGCATCGACGCGCTATCTACATCTTCATCACCATCTACTACATCTACAGTCGTCAGGTTTTATTCTCGTGATCTAATCTTGTCTTTCATAATGTTTTATCTATGCTATGCTTACAATCATAATCATGTTTATGCTTATACTATGCATTATGCTGATCTGTCATGCTAGTATTCTATACATGCTTAATCTAATTCATCAATATGTCATGACTTATATTCTAGTTTTAATCTGAAAATTAATCTAGAAATTGCCTAATTCTTTAACAGCTTCCACCTTAGCGCACTGTATGCGATCGTCACCCCCGCCAAGTGCAAGTCGGGGACGGCAGCGCCAGGATGCTAGGGAGCAAAAAGGGCCAGGTTCTTTGCTCACCGGGGACTATGATATTCAGATTCTTTGCTATTGGCTTGTTTTGCGCACGAAGGAGGTGCTTAGATCGTGAGCTGCAATGGCAATGGCTCAAATGACTCTGAGTTTCTCTTTACCTGAACAGTGTGTGTGGCAATTTTAAGTGTGTGGGAGTATGTCTTGCTATCGATATAGTTGTAGTTTGGCCATTTTAGGTGTCTAATGGCTCAATTGGATGCTTCATCTGTCACGAATTGCTAAAATGACCAAGCGCTGGATATGCATGAATTGCTAATTTGAAATTGTACGTGTTTTTCCTATAACCTTGTTTAATAAGATAAAAAAAAGCTTGACTTTGAAAAAAATGAAATAAACTAGTATTGTGTACTCTCTTCGTCCAAGAAAGAATGTAATTATAGGAATCGTGTCAGTCAAACTGGCTCAAGATTAACCAAGTTTATAGTAATAGTATTAGCACTTATGTCTCCAAATAAATATTATAAAAATATATTATATAACTAATCTAATGATATTTGTTTTGTCTAATGGGTGTTCGTACTTTTTAATATAATTTTAGTCCAAATTTAAACTCTTTGACTTCTTAAAATATGAAAATTGTATTCTTTTTTACGAAGGGAGTAGTTTAGAACCGAGGGAGTGAGATGGAACGCATTAACATTGGCTTGGAATAAGCCGGCAATAAAATGAGCGTAGGGCCTGAATAACCTTCCAAAAAAAGATGTGAATCTTTTAAGACTTTTTGACGTGTGATGCTAGAAACAACCAAACCGAAAAATATTTTAAGAAGCACACAAACGGGCCCACGTGTCAACGGCTCACGTTAACCCCGCCACTTATCCCCTCCCACTGGCCTGGCGCCCCTCCACATCACAAGCACACCGCCACCGCCAGGCACCACCTGCTCCGTTGCCTGGACGTGGCCGCGGCCGCCGCTTCCCGCTCGCTCCTCCGCCTCGCGGGAACCATGGCCAACTCCTGCCTCTCCACCACCGCAGCGCACTCGGCGCTGCGCCTCCTGGCCGACGCCGCCGGGGCGCAGCTCCAGCTCCAGCTGCAGCTACATCACGCGTCGTCATCAGTGTTTCCGCGCCCGGCGCGCGCGCACCACCGGCTCGTCGCCGCGCCCGCGGTTCCCGTGCATCGGAGGCGCGCGCTCGCGGTCACCGCGATGGCGTCGCAGGAGGAGGCCGCGGCCATGGCTGTCGAGGAGTTGGAGGAGTTCACGGAGCGAGAGGGACAGTTGCAAGAGCAAGACGAAGGGCAGGAGGAAGGTGGAGCCGTCGAGGCTAGCTCAGACAACAGCGTCCCGTCGGTGGCCGCAAGCACCACCACCACCAAGCTCTACTTCGGGAACCTGCCGTACAACTGCGACAGCGCGCAGCTTGCCGGCATTGTGCAGGAGTACGCCAGCCCGGAGATGGTCGAGGTACGTGGTGCGTTGTTCGCTCAAATGCCGAAATGCATGCTCATATATGGTATCTGTTTGTGCATCAATCGGACGCCCAATTATATTTCTACTGTAAAGCCTTCAGAGTTATTCTTAGATTTTTCAGGAATTTTACAACGCCATTTACTTATCTAATTCAAAACTCACATCTTAGTCTAATTCACATCGCCGCAGATGTTTGTCTGAACACAATTGTTGCTACTAGTACTACAACAAACAAGTACAGTATTCGCGACACATTCAGATCGCCCAAGATTTGGTTGATTTGATCTTAAAACTTCCATGTTCAGGTGCTGTACGATCGTACCACGGGAAGAAGCCGAGGGTTCGCCTTCGTGACAATGACCACGGTTCAGGACTGCGAGTTGGTCATCAAGAACCTGGACGGCAGCGTAAGTACGGTGCTGATGTCAGCCACACACATTACCATTAGTCCATTACGTTCGAGAACTGCTAGCAGTATTTCCAGCACCACTCTACTGTGTTTGTTTGCATTGTGACGGGTTTCGATCGATCTCATTTCTCCGATCGACCAGCTGTACGGTGGCCGGACGATGAAGGTGAACTTCGCCGACCGACCGAAGCCGAAGCTGCCGCTGTACCCGGAGACGGAGCACAAGCTGTTCGTCGGCAACCTGTCGTGGACGGTCACCTCGGAGATGCTCACGGAGGCGTTCGGACGCTGCGGCAACGTGGTCGGCGCGAGGGTGCTCTACGACGGCGAGACCGGCCGCTCCCGGGGCTACGGCTTCGTCTGCTACTCCACCAGGGAGGAGATGGACGAGGCTATTTCCTCACTCAACGGAATGGTACGTACGATACGAGATGTGTGAACAAACTTGCACACGGCTATCTCTGGAAAATAAAAATATTTTTGTGCAAATCCTGCTGCCTGATTAAGAACATGGTTCAGATGCACCCAAACAGGAAAAGAGGAATGGCTTCAGACAATGTTTTGTGCTGAAATATGTCTGCTTACTAGTTACTACAGATAACTGAATATTTTTATGGCTCACGTAGACTTGAAAAGGACTGAATTTTAACTGCTCTTTCTTTCTGCTGATTGAACAACGTTTACTTTGTTCAAATGCATTGGATATTGATGAATCTGCAGAATGTGTCGAGCTGAATGTTAATCTGCACAATGCAGGAATTGGAAGGCAGGGAGATCAGGGTCAACTTAGCCCTCGGAAAGAAGTAACATGGTTCAGATGGGGAGGAAGTTGCAATTGGTATCTGATGGATGTCTCCTTCACCTCCTTGCAATGCGAGGTTTGAAATGCAACCAAGACGTCGCCGCCTACGAGCACATCGCAGAAGCAGGGAGCACGAAATGTAAATCTTTCTAATCTAGCATAGCAAGGAAATTTTGTTGCCATCTGGTCTGTATTTAGCAAAGACGGTTACATTGTGAATTGTGATTCTGACGGTTTTAGGGTGCTGGTTCCTCTGATCATTGGAACACAAGTTTGGTTGGATCCATGCACATTTGAAACTGCTGTTGCTGATCAAAAAAGAAAAAAGAAATTGCTGTCGCTGAAAGAGTTGATAGCCTCAAGTCTGAAAGCAACAGCGGTATACAATACGTACAAATGATTATCGCAGCACTGACAGTTACTATCTCTCCATTTAAATCAATGACTAGTCCAGAACTTGATGTCACCTCTGCGTTCAGGGGAAGGTCTGGTTCAATTCAAGTTTCAAGGGCTATTCAGTGGAATACCCGCTATTTTTGCCAAACAACTAGTACTTCTGTAAGTTAAAGTTAGGCCTTGTTTAGATCCCAAATTCCACCCCAAATTTCACTATGCAAAAAGAAGATTCCCCATCACATCAAAATGTCGGCACATATATGGAGTACTAAATGTAGATAAAATCAAAAACTAATTGCACAGTTTTGTTGTACTTTGCGAGACGAATATTTTAAGTCTAATTAATCAATATTTAGATAATTATTACCAAATAAAAACAAAATTGCTACAGTGTGACGGGACATTTACTATGCAAAGTTTGGATCCCAAATTTGGGATCTAGACAAGGCCTTACTTATCAAAAAAAAAAAGTTACGGTCAAGCCTACGAATCTACTGTAGAATATAATGCTGGATTCTGTGTTATATCTTCAATTTATTATATAATAAGTATTAATTTAGTGATGCTATATAATCAATTGCACATGCTAAAACCTAGTCCTAAAAAGGAAAAAAAATATTTTGCACTTCAAATTTTGAATACCCATCCTTCGAAATCCAAATCCTAGGCCGCCCCTGTCTACGTTGACTGTATCCTGACTAGGGCCAGATTTCTTTCAGTTTCAGCGAACTGTCAAGTAACTGGATGTTCTTTCTAGATACAAATGATTTGCAGTCTATTCAAGCTAACAGATTGGCCTCGATGGAATTTAACGGCAGCCATACATAGACAGAGTGAGAGATTTTTGGTCAGGGCACAAAGCGACAGCGAAGGGAGAGCCACATGTGCTGCTGCATCTTCGTGTGACATGTCCGGATCTCGTTGGCGCCAAGAACCACCACCACACCACATCCTGCAGCAGGCAACCTCCGCGCCACTCGCCACCTGCCTAGTCCCCAGTCCCCACGGCCTGAGCGACCACCAGATCAAAGCAGAGGTCTCTGCAATCCACCATGGCCATCTCCATCGCCGGCAGCAGCATCCGCCTCCACGTTGCCCCGCCCACTCGCCGCCGAGGGAGCGTGGTCACCGCCGCCTCCGCCGCGCGGCTCGACCGGCGCTCGGCGGCCCTGCTCCTGCTCTCCGCGGCGGTTCCAGCGGCATCGGCAGCGACAGCTCCACCGGCGAGCGCCGCGGGCATCGGGTTCTTCGGCATCCGCAAGAAGCTGGAGCGCGCGGAGGAGGCAGCGGCCGAGGCGGTGCGGGAGGTGGAGGAGGCCGTGGAGGAGGCGGCGGCGGAGGCTGCGGCGGTGGGCGGGGAAGCCGTGAAGGAGGCGGTGGCGGAGGCGGAGAAGGAGGCGGGCGAGGTCGCCGGCGAGGGCCTGCAGCTGGTGGCCGGCGCGGAGATCGCCGGGGACGGGCTGGTGCAGGCCGCGGTGGTCGCCGGCGCCGAGGCGCTCGGGGTCGTCGTGGGCCTGTCCGTGGTCAATGGCATCCTGAAGCCCGAAGCTTAGTGCTCGGCCTTGTAGTTTTGGCCCAACAAGTGTTTGGGCTTTAGTGCTTCGTTGTCGGTGCTGCTGTAATTTGTTGATGACCTCCTTCTCAAAAAAAAAAAGGGACAAATGTTGATGACCTTTTTGGTGTAACTTAGTATCAACAAGTGATATATAGCTAGCGCACGATTGATTGATTTACCGCGCACGATTAACAAACGGAAATAAACGTACACTTGGAAGTTTAAAGTTGAAACCACTATTTGTGGTTCAAGATGACAGTCTCGTACTCGCTGGCGTGGGAGGAGGAGGCGTCCGCGTCGTCATCGGCGCCGGTGACCGGGAAGAAGAAGGGGTAGGTCTCGTAGCGCGCCATGCAGCTGCTGTAGAGCACGCGACATCCCCTCCGGAAGCGGCAGTAGTTGGGGAGCTCCGCCACCGCCTGCGCCACGCAGAGCCCACAATCCGCGGCGGTGATGTCCCTGGTGCACCACCCGAGCCCGTAGATGGTGGTCCCCTCCGACCCAAACTTCGCCGTCTCCCTGGCCAACCCGTTGCTCGCAGGGTCGCCGACCTCCTCGGCCACCCGCGCCATGAGCTTCCGCTCGGCACGGTCGAACGCGGCCAGGTCGCCGGTGGCGTTCATGGTGTTGATGAGGATGAGCGTGTACCCGGTGTCCGGCAGGCCCAGGAAGTCGGCGTCGTCGTAGCGGAGGAAGCAGTAGTCGTACCAGACCCGCGCGTCCGCCTGGCCCCGGCACGACGCCGCCACCTGCCGCGCCGCCGCGGCCAGGCAGCGCCCGCAGTCGGAGGCCGGGATGTCGCCCCGGCACTGCGCCAGGCCCCAGATGGTGGAGCTGCTGGTGCCGGACGTCGCCGTCACGTAGTAGGTCGCCGAGGCGCGCGGGACTAGCGTGGCTTGATAGAAAGTAGGATTGGTACCTCTGTGTGTAACCCGGAGATCCGCCCTGGACAATAGCGTCGTGACCTCGCGGACAACGGTGTCGAGGCAGCTCCGGCTCATTGGCGAGGTACGGTGGTGGTCCAAAAGGGGCCGGTGTAGACCTGCAGGGGCGACGGCGATGGTGGGGCACATCCCGTCGCTTTCAGCACCACTTTAGATTGGTTTTAGGGTTACTGTAGGTGGGAGTGGCGGCTCACGGCGAACCTCGTTGGTTGAGCCACTAGCTCCACCTCTCTCTTATAGTGTGCTGCGCGACGGGGCCCACCAGCCCGTTGAACGGCTAGATACCCCCGATCAGGGTACAATCAAGGCCCTGACTTGGTTGTTGGACCGAGTCAGGAGGAGATCAACTAACATTCTCCCCCTTGATCTTATTTTATACTTTAACTTTAAACTTTGACTTTAATTGCTTTCACTTTTATTTGTTCCATCACAAATTAGTGTATAGAGGATGCCTCATCGTCACGGTCAGTCGCCGATAGATTCAACAGCTACAATACACATCTCTGATCTGAAACAGATTCTTTAACTTTGGGCTCTTTATTGTCCGGAAATCATAGGCTATACCATAAACCCATGTCGACTGTGTGTTCTCTGAACACACTGGGTGGTAAGCCTTGGTAAGCAGATCCGCAAGCACTTTCTTGTCACTTATATGTTCAATACCCTTTTGGTATGATTCCGGACTTTCTCCTTAACGACGTATAACTTTAATGTCAATGTGTTTGGCAGCACACTTGACTCGTTGTTATAGGAGCAAACTACTTAAATGGTCATTGCTGTTGACAACCATTAGCAATTCCGGGTACAAGTTTCTCAACCATTTTGCCTGTCCCTCAGCCTCATATCATGCTATATTACAACTTTACATCACTGATGATACTAGAACTGTTTCTTTTGGAGCTTTTCCACAATAAAACTCCAACTGCGAGTGTTAGCTACTATGTGGGTTTCACTAAACATCTCGTCAAAAATTTAACATTTGTACCCACAACTACTTGAGAGTACTTGTACTTTCTTTCTTAGCATGAGGCCGATATTCTTAACTCCATTCCAGTGATCTATATCTGGACTGGACTTTTGCCAAAATAACCCGGATATATGAACTATGTCAGGGTAATATCTTATCTTTGTACTCATTAAGCTTCCAACAGCTGAAGCATATAGGACGTCCATCTATAACAATCTCACATTGCCTTTTGGAACACTAAAGTTCTCAAAACCATTACCCTTGACCATGGGAACAGGCGTAGATTTATCCACATAGGTACATTATTTCTTTAGAAACTTTTCTTAGCATGCCTATGCGATAGTCATAATACCCCTTTTCTTCTATCTCGGTGAATTTCAATTCTTTTAACGAGATACATTTCACCGAGAATTTTCTCATTGAAGCTTGAGGACAAGAACTTCTTCTCATGCAGTAGATTGACATCACTATTAACCATTAAGGTGTCAACCACACAAGATTAGGAAATGAATTTCCCCTTCTATAACTTTGTACATACGCAATTGTCCTCTCATTATCTTTAACCCAAAATTTCTAATTGACTCTTCAACTTTAAATGCCACTGTCTATAGATTTGCTTCATTGCATAAGAGATTTCTACAGGTGGCATCCCTTACATTCTTTCTTTTCATGACAAAACCTCTGGGTTATGCCACGTAATTCTTTCATACAAATCCCATTAGAAAATGTTGTCTTTACTTTCATCTGATGTAAATCAGATCATGATGTGCCACTAGCACTCATTGTAATCTATTCACTTGCTTCGCGCAAAAACCTTTGATTCAAGTCGCGCTCCACATCTTTATATATTCCCTTTGGAGTCACATTTTGTCTTGTAGACCCATCACAGCCTACTGTCTTGGCTCCTTAGGAATTTATTCTAGATCCCAAAATATTGTTGGTATTATCGATTCCATTTCATCTTTCTTTGCTTCTTGCCACTTGGATGAGTGAACACCTCTCATGGCTTCTTCAAATTAGGTGGGATTACCCTCCATTTGAATTTCACTAATATAGACTTTATAATCGTCAGAAATATCTGATTTTCTTATTCTTTGAGACTTTCTGGGGCCTTAGCTACTAGCATTTCTTGACCTTTATTGCCAAAAGACAGTTGATTCTATAAGGTCCTGTGTAACAAGATCCTTGTTTACATTATTCATCCTCCTTGTGGAGTTAGGTCTCTTTGTACCATGCTCCCCCAGATTGTCCCATCTTTAATTTTCTTATTTTGGGTTTAATCTGATAAAACTCATATGGTGCATTTAGCACCGCCTTTAAAACTCTAAACACGTCCAGTATAAATACTGGCTGACTATGCTATCTTTCTGTTGGAACTTTAAAAGGTCCATGAATTTAGCTATATCTTTACTTTAGGGGTATCGTTATTATGACCGTCTTACTCCCCCGACGATCACATTCATCTTTTATAGATCACTTTAGTATGCATCGCATTGTCTGAATTATGGGGAAATATCTTTCTTAAAACTTTCTTAATTGATCTCACCTTTCTCCCCCTCGAAATGTGGTACGAACTTTTCTACCACAATTTCGAAAACTATTCAGAACTCAAAACTATTCAGAACTCTTGTGAATGAGGAAACTTTGATTACTTTCTTCATCCACATGATTACATCATGCAAATGAAATTATTTCTTAATTCATTGGGAGTACTTTTTCCTCATTTCACTTCAAGAACTCAACAGAGTCTTTTATCATTAATACTGGGAGTACTTTTTCCTCATTTCACTTCAGGAACTCAACAGAGTCTTTTATCATTAATACTTTCGCAAGTCACGCTTGCATGTCATTCTTATCTTGAGGTTCGTCTGTAACTTTCTGTTCTCCTTAAACTTATACTAGGATAGCATAAGAACTACCCTAAACTTTTCTCCCTGTACGGGATACACTCAAAGCACATGAGTCATCACAACTTTCTCCCGCCATGCAGGATAAATACTATGTCAAATTTCTCCCGCCATGCAGGATTGATTAACATAAGTACTATGCCAACTTTACCCCGTCATGCGGGTATTTTCTTAAACTTTTTCCGTCATACGGGTACTATCATAAACTTTTTCCCGCCATGCGAGATAATTTTCTTGAAGGGACATAAATATTAATATTGGCTCATATCCAATCAACAAATTTAGAAATAAATCCAAATACTCTTTAACACACATGCTTAATCTGACGTTGGTCAAATTAAACATGCATGTCACTTATTACATTTCAAATCAAGATGATTAAGTCTAAAAATATATTACTTATTACATCTTTTATCATTATGATAAAAACTAAAACTAAAATCTTCTTCATAAGGAATACATAAAAGGCATCTTTTAAAATAAACTCTTAATGTTCTCTTTCTTGGATCAATATCCTAGAACTATTTTCTTTTGAAGCCATTCTTTAAAGAGACCGCAGTCCCTTATACAATGGTCTTCTTTCTGCAAAATTACACTTTTCATCTTCTGAGTCACAAGTACCCAGCTCATTTCCTTTTCACTCTTCAAGAATAAAGGCATGGAGTTCTTTGTCTGAAAACATTAATCAATAATCAACAATAATAAGCATGAAAATAACCCTACATTGGTCTGGTTAAAGACATGCACATTAAACTTTTAAATCTTTATGTTCTATTCTATATCACCGTTGGGCAGAAATAGAATAAAACAACATTCCTCTACATTAATTCCACATCACCGTTGGGCAGAAATGGAATTAACATATGAAAACTCAATTATTTTATAACCCTCTTCAAAATTAAATTCTCCCGTTGGTTCGAATTTAATTATGAAGATCGTCATCATCATTGCAGCGGAAACATGAAAATACATTACATTCTGCTCACTCTTGGAGCATCTTTTGTCTCTCATCTATTCTCTGAAAAATTATTCACTTTGATGCAAAATTCATCAGAGATTTAAACTTTAAACACAAAACTCATAGAATTATAATATTGTTATCATCAACGTTGGTCAGAAAATAACAATATCATAATTAACTTTAAACTTAAACTCATAAATAAACTTATAATATTGTTATCATCAACGTTGGTCAGAAAATAACAATATTATAATTTATCTTAACAATAAACGGACTATTCCTCCAATTGAAATTTTTCTGTTGGTTCCAATTTTTTAGCTGGAGGATAAACCTTTTATCATTTGTTAAATAAATATAACTGCTCTTCAAATTAAATCCTCCCGTTGGTTTGGATTTAATGAGAAGTCAATAAATCATTTCTTTGCAGCGGAAAACATCAAAACATACTTTAAATAACATTATCCAGAAGCATTTTTAACTTTACTTAATTACTCTTTGCTCAGATTTCCACGTTGGTCAAAATTTGAGTAAGATACAACATCAATTCTTAACAAAATCGTTAAAAAAATGACTCTGAAAAATGTAAAACAGATTCTTGGCCGTTTCTATCAATTCGGCCCGAAAGGCCCAGCTGACAGGGCCGCTGTTCGCTCCGAGCAGCTCACAGCCCGGCTGCGATTTCTCCTTTGTGGCCCAGCACGCGCGCTGCACTCGCGTTGCCGCGGCCCAGTGAAGGTTGCCGCTCGCTCAGCGAAAAACGGCCCGGCCCGCTCGCTTGCACAGCGCACCGCCGCGCCCAGGCCGCAACCTGGGCCTGGGCCGGCAATCTATTCGCCCACCTGGGCTGTTTTCGGCCCGACTCGGTGCCTGCTGATCTCGGCCGTCGATCAGAAATGAACGGTCGCCCGACGAGAACGCGGGGACAAAAACTCAGGGCGCCGGCCTCATCCCCTGAAAACCCTAGACCATTTCTGTTCTTTCCTCCGCCTTCCTCTCGCCGCACGCCGCAGCGGCAGCAAATGGCGGTGGCCTGCTCCGGCGGCTCCCCGCCCGCCTTTCCTCTTTCATTTCCGTTCCTCCCTTTCTTTACTTCACCACAGCAGTGAGCAGCTACGGTGGCCGCTCGCGATGGCGAACTGGTGAAGCAACCGAGCCTTGGCCGGCCAGAGGAGGTGGCGGCGCCCCCGCATGGCTCCTTGTTGGCGTGCGCACTCGCCCGAGCTGAGCGCGCCGCCATCAAGTGGCCGTGCGGTGGTGCCCTGAGCCCACGCGCGCACACGAGGAACGGTGGCGGAGAGGCTTCTTCCCCTTCGGATTTAGGGTTCGGCATCCGACCTTCCCCTTTTCCCCTTCCTGTGGTTTGGATTTCTCTGTTTTCCGAACCGAAGGTGGGGATTAGGGTTAGGGTTAGTGTGCCGACCCCTGTTCTTTTCTTTCCTTCCTTTCTTTCTTTGATTTCTTCTCTTTTGGATTCAAGATCGAGATGAGGATACTTTCTAGGTAATGTTTCTCTTCCCCGTTGAAGGCTTTTACGGGTTTAGGGTTCGTGAACCCCTTCTGTGATCCGAATGGATCTTGTTCTATTTTCTTTCTTCTTTTACCCGGTTAGGGTTAGGGATACAGAGGCAACCTTGGCTCCGATGCCATTGATAGAAAGTAGGATTGGTACCTCTGTGTGTAACCCGGAGATCCGCCCTGGACAATAGCATCGTGACCTCGCGGACAACGGTGTCGAGGCAGCTCCGGCTCATTGGCGAGGTACGGTGGTGGTCCAAAAGGGGCCGGTGTAGACCTGCAGGGGCGACGGCGGTGGTGGGGCACATCCCGTCGCTTTCAGCACCACTTTAGATCGGTTTTAGGGTTACTGTAGGTGGGAGTGGCGGCTCACGGCGAACCTCGTTGGTTGAGCCACTAGCCCCACCTCTCTCTTATAGTGTGCTGCGCGACGGGGCCCACCAGCCCGTTGAACGGCTAGATACCCCCGATCAGGGTACAATCAAGGCCCTGACTTGGTCGTTGGACCGAGTCAGGAGGAGATCAACTAACATAGCTAGCACCGCGCTGTTGCTCGCCTGCGTCTGCCCGCCCGTGAAGTTCTTCGTGCAGTACGTGCTCACCGGGTCCACGGCCTAGCTCGGCCGCGGCGCCAGCGTTAACGCTGCCACGGCGGCGAGCAGCAGTGGAAGGAGCAGCACTGGTGACGATGGAGCCATGCTGGTTTGTGGGTTGTGGATGTCGTCTTCTTCCTCTGGTCCTGTTGTCGATTGGTTTGTTTGCTTGCATGCAACGTATATATTGGGATGGGGTGCGTTGATAAATTATGCATGACGAGGACTAGCGATTGGCGGCGAGACATACGCAGCGAGCCGGCCATGGTTGACTGAATGTATGGCTGTGGCGAGACGAGAATGGGCATGGATGGATGATGGGATGCATGGGCCCAGTGTAGTGGAGACGACGAAGCTTTGGCTTTGTGTGGAGCACAGCACATGGCGCACATCGAGAGCAACTTGTACGTGGAGATATTGTCAACTAGATTATGTCGTCCATAGCTAGCTAGGTAATTTCTAGAGGAGGAAGAAGAGTCGCCTGCATGCCCTGCAGCGGCTTGCTTGGCTTGGGTAGATGGACATGCATGCAGCATGCAAGTTTTGCTTTTGGACTAGACTCTTTCTTAACCAAGACTAGCTCCAAGGGAGAGGGCGGAGCTAGGTCAGGTCTGCTCATGGATCATTTATTTCTTTATGCATCGATCATCGATGAAGAATGTAATGCAGTGCATGTTACGATCGATCGAGATGAATGGATCGTAGGATGATGACCTGTTCTGCTTTCCTCTGAAAAAAAACAGGCACCCCCCAATCCACAAGCAAGCTTCTTGTTGACAATGCAATATATATACACTACGTGAAAAATGATTTGTAAGAGTCAGCCCTATTTTACTGTAGGGGCGGTTCAATCACGAACCCCCCTTACAGTGGGCTGATCGGGGCCCAGTAATTCAACTGCCCTTACAAATGCCTCAATAAGGGCGGTTGGTGATATCAACCGCCCTTACAAATGGTATGATTTTTAAGGGCGGTTGGATCACCAACCGCCCTTACAAATCGATTTGTAAGGGCGGTTCAATCACCAACCGCCCTTACAAATCAATTTGTAAAGGGGGCTGGTGATTGAACCGCCCTTACAAATGACGGCTGTATAAGTGGCTGCACCCACCTTCTTCCTCCTCGAGCCACACACTCCATCTCGCAAAAAAAGGTTGGGAGGCCTTGGGCTCCTCCCAAAAAAATGCTCTACTAAGGGGGGAGGTTTTCAGCTCAATTCATTTGGTGGGAAACTTGTAGAAGGTAAGAAAATGCTATTCCAACCCTTTAATTGAAGTTTTAATGGTTGGTTTTCATGCAAATTGGAGTTTTATTTTCTCTCTCTTCCATGGTGCTTGAGCTTTGTGTGGAGCAAATTAGAGCATAGTTTTCAAGCTATTAGTTTAGATTCGTTAGAGAGATGAGCTTGCACCCTCAATTAGTCGATCTTGCTTGATTTTAGTGGAGATTGCACACTAGTTTCATGCATATATGGAGAAGCTTGTTCTAGATCTAGGGTTTCCTTTTTTATTTTGTAATTTGTGTTTCATGAAATTGGAATGGGGTTGGCATGAAAGGTTGTTGGTAAAATAATAATTGTTGCTAATTGTTGTTCATGAAATTTTATATTTTAATCATCTAGTATACATTGTTGCTAATAATTGTCAAAAAAAAATTGTTGCTAGTAATTTTCAAATAAACAATTGTTGCTATAATTATTGCTAAAACTTGTTGCTAATAATTGTTTCTATTAATTGTTGCTAAAAATTATTACTAAAAATTGTTGCTAATAATTGTATAAGGTAATAAAATGCTATTCCAAGCCTTTAATTCAAGTTTTAATGGTTTGTTAGTGAGTAAATTAGAGCTTTGCATAGAGAAATGAGCTTTGTATAAAGCTAATTAAACCCAAGTTTTGAAGTTATTAGTGTACATTAGTTAGAGAAATGAGCTAACATCTTTTATTTAGTCGCTCTTGCTTGATTTTAGTGGAGATTACCCTAGTTTCATGTATGTTTCATGTATTAATTTGATTCGTTTCATGTATTTTGTTGTTGTTGTTTTGTTTTTAAAAGATGGAGTACAGGAACTCTTGGATGTATGGTTGGTCAAGGATCGATGAAGGTTTCTGTGGTGAGGTGGACAAATTTATTGAAGCCGCACAGAAGCATGCATCAACGTTGACATATAATAGGGACACAATCATTTGTCCATGCAAAGATTGCAAGAATCGTATGGCATTTGCAGATGTGGGTATGATCAAATCACACTTGGTTATGCGAGGATTTGTTCCGGACTACACAGTGTGGATTCATCATGGTGAGACAATGGTTGGTGATGACGACAACAATGATCAAGGACTTGATGCCGAAACCCTGAAGTTGTTGCACCAATATGACAATGGGGAAGACATGTTCTATGACTGTGGTGGCAATAAACAAGGTGGTGACTTTAGCAATGAACAAGGTGGTGACTTTAGCAATGAACAAGGTGCTAATGATGGTGGTGGTGCCGCTCCTAATGGCGGAGCACGTGAGGGGGATGAAGACGACATTGACAATTTGGAGGAGATGATTTTGACCTTTGCACCAGAAGTATTACTGCAGAAGAAAGGTCTAGAAAATCTAGAGATGGTGAAAACAGCGTCGAAGGAGACTGTCTATGGTGTTGAGAAGGGTTGTCCGACACACTGGACACTGCTCCGTTTTGTGCTTGAGCTACTCATCCTGAAGGCTAAGTACGGCTGGTCTGACTGTAGTTTCAATGACATGTTATGTCTCCTATCATGGGTACTGCCACAGCCAAACTTAGTTCCTGCCAACACATACCATGCGAAGAAGGTTATAAGTCCATTGACAATGGGTGTTGAAAAAATCGATGCATGCCCCAACCATTGTATCCTTTTTCGTGGTGAAACGTTCAAAGATCTGGACAAATGTCCTCGATGTGGGGCCAGTCGATACAAGAACAATGACCTTTATAATGGTGGAGAAGCCTCCACAGGGAATAAGAGAAATAAGAAGGGTGCGAAGAAGGTGGTACAAGAATCTCAACCCCTAGAGGATAATACATTAGGCAACGATGCAAAGAAGAGAAAAGTTCCTGCCTTGGTAATGTGGTACCTTCCAGTGACCGACCGCTTGAGGCGTATCTTCTTGAACCCTAAGCAAGCCGCGCTCATGACATGGTGGGACGATGAGCGCAAGGTCGATGACGATGTGATTGCACACCCGGTCGATTGTAGTCAGTGGCAAGACTTCGATAAGAATAACAAGTTATTCAGCTCAGACCCAAGGAACGTACGATTCGCCTTGAGCACTGATGGAATGAATCCCTTCAATGAGAGGATGACCGACCACAGCACTTGGCCAGTGATCCTATCCATGTACAACATCCCAACGTACTTGTGTCAGAAGAGAAAGTACCTTTTCCTCACCGTTCTTATTTCTGGCCCTAGACAACCAGGCATTGATATAGACGTGTTCCTCGAGTCTGTGATGGAAGAATTTGATAAACTATGGAGGGTTGGGGCCCCGATGTTTGATGCATTCCGACAGGAGTACTTCACATTAAGGGCAATAATATTTGTTACTATCAACGATCACCCCGCGTTGTTTGCCATGTCTGGACAGATCAAAGGCAAGACAGGATGCTTAGTATGTTTGGATGATACTAAATGGGTGTACCTAGATGCATCCAAGAAGGTTGTTTACCTAAGGAATCGTCGCTTCTTAAAGACGGATCACAAGTACCGCAGCAAATTGTACTTAAGATACTATGGCGACATCCCGGAGGATGAACCCCCTCCGAAGAGACGTCATCATGGACAATATGTGTACAAAATGGTGAAACCCATACAGATCGTCTATGGAAAGAAGAATCCGGATGGAACGATCAGAGACAGAAGCACACCTCCTATCGAACGCGTACCTTTTAAGAAACAATCAATCTTCTTTCGGTATCTACCTTATTGGCCAGAATTGGCGGTCCCCCATGCCATTGATGCTATGCACGTGCAGAAGAATGTCTTCGAGAGTCTCATTGGTACCTTGATGGATACAGCCAAGTCAAAGGATGGTCTAAAAGCACGGAGGGACATGGAGCAGCTAAAAGTGAAGCCAGAGCTTTACCCGGTACGTCAAGAAAATGGAAAATGCACTCTGCCCGCAGCTTGCTACAACCTAGACATAGAAGAGAGGAGAGCTTTACTCACATCTGTGAGGGAAATCAAAGTCCCAACTGGGTTTTCGGTGAATCCGAAGAAGCTAGTTTCGATGAAGGACCTATCATTTCACTACTGCAAGGCTCACGATTGTCATATGATGCTAACAGTGTACCTACCAATTGTCATCAGGGTTATAAAGCCAGAGTTCCTGAAGATGGCCATCACCCGCATGTGCTACTTCTTTTCAAAGATCTCACAAAAGACGTTTAGCAAGGAAGAGCTAAGAGACCTACATGATTTCATGGTGGAGACCCAGAACCAACTTGAGATGTGTTTACCTCCTTCTTTTTTTGATATAATGGAACATCTCATGATTCATATGGTTCATCAGATAGAGGCATTGGGCCCTTGCTACTTGCATGAAATGTGGTCCTACGAGCGGTTCATGTCAGTCCTAAGCCGATACGTGCATAATCGAGCATACCCAGAGGGCTCCATGATAGAGGGTTATAGTACTGAAGAAGTCGTCGAGTGCTGTCAAGAGTACCTAAAAGTACAGAGAGGGATTGGCAATCCAGATTCTCGTCACAAGGGTAGGTTGGCTAGGAAGGGCACAAGTGGTAGAAAAACGTTCATCGATAAGGAATACGAAGAAGCTAGTCGGGCGCATTACTGTGTCTTGCAGGGCACAAAACTAATGCAACCATACGTTGAGGAACACTTACATAGCATTATAGAGGAGAGGAACGGTCGTTTAAATGATTGGGTCATCAAACAGCACAGGCAACGCCTGACTGAATGGTTGAGGGACCAGAACATACAGCCTGGAGAAAGTGAAGATTCTATTACCGTTAGTATGATGGCGGGGGGGCCATCGAGACAAGTGACATCTTGGAATGCTTATGACATCAATGGGTACACATACTATACCCACACAAAGGATTGTAAAAGTGTGAACCAAAACAGCGGCGTTCGATATGAGGCGGAAGACGAACGTGGGCGAAAGGTCCCATTCTTTGGCATAATTGAAGATATATGGGAGCTTGACTATGGAAGGGATCTAAAGGTGGCCCTATTTTGATGCCGCTGGATCAAGCAACATCAAATCAATGAGATTGGGTTGACAGTCGTGGACCTCCAGAATGTAGGCTACCAAGATGACCCTTGGGTGCTCGCTTCTCGTGTCGCACAAGTTTTATACATACCCGACCCGCTAAGTAACCGCCCTCCGAAGAAGAAGACAATGCATGTGGTTGTCCCCGGGAAACAGCACATTATCGGAGTTGATGGCGTGGACGATGCTGAAGCTTACAATGACTACAAAGAGATGCCGCTATTCACAGACTTTAGTAGGAAGATCAGTGTTGTGGAAAAGAACCTACCCAAAGACGTGCTGCCATGGGAACGAAAAGGTGGCAAGGGGAAAGTTGTTGCGGCGGGGCATAGCTAGTTTGTATAAGTGTGTGTGAGAGAGAGAGAGAGACTACATTTATGTATGTGTGTGAGACAACATTTATGTATGTGTGTGAGACTATGTTTATATATGTGTGTGAAAACTTGGTATTCATGACTTTTCCATTTGAGACCATCTAGGGTTTCGAAACCTGGTTTGGAGCCGTTAAAATTTAAAAATTCAAAATTTGAATCATTAAAACTTTATCAAATGAGAGGTTGACCAAAACAACAAATGTAGATCTTGTTGAGCTTGACAAACTTGGTATTGATGACTTTTATATTTGAAACCATTTAGAGTTTCGAAAACTAGAGTCAAAGTGTCATTTTTTAAATACAAAGGTGATAGAACTCATCAAGATCTACATTATTTACATAGGTCATGTTTCCATTTGAGAAATTGTTAGCAAACACTAGTCACAAAATCATGAATCCCGCATAGAGTTTATGAAACTATATGAGAGACTTGTCAATTTTGAACTAAACTTTCCTAACACTTTCTTAAATGCAAAAACGACCAATATAACAAATGTAGATCTTGATCAGTGTACCAAACTTGGTATTCATGACTTTTCCATTTGAGACCATCTAGGGTTTTGAAACCTGGTTTGGAGCCGTCAAAATTTAAAAATTCAAAATTTGAATCATTAAAACTTTATCAAATGAGAGGTTGACCAAAACAACAAATGTAGATCTTGTTGAGCTTGACAAA
This sequence comes from Saccharum hybrid cultivar R570, assembly GCA_038087645.1. Lineage (NCBI taxonomy): Eukaryota > Viridiplantae > Streptophyta > Magnoliopsida > Poales > Poaceae > Saccharum > Saccharum hybrid cultivar. Next base: position 26,619,939 of record JAQSUU010000198.1, read on the forward strand.
CTTGGTATTGATGACTTTTATATTTGAAACCATTTAGAGTTTCGAAAACTAGAGTCAAAGTGTCATTTTTTAAAATTGAAAGTTTGACTTGGTCAAATGAGGCACTAAATGACCTCAGATGAAAAACTTTTAAATACAAAGGTGATAGAACTCATCAAGATCTACATTATTTACATAGGTCATGTTTCCATTTGAGAAATTGTTAGCAAACACTAGTCACAAAATCATGAATCCCGCATAGAGTTTATGAAACTATATGAGAGACTTGTCAATTTTGAACTAAACTTTCCTAACACTTTCTTAAATGCAAAAACGACCAATATAACAAATGTAGATCTTGATCAGTGTACCAAACTTGGTATTCATGACTTTTCCATTTGAGACCATCTAGGGTTTCGAAACCTGGTTTGGAGCCGTCAAAATTTAAAAATTTAAAATTTGAATCATTAAAACTTTATCAAATGAGAGGTTGACCAAAACAACAAATGTAGATCTTGTTGAGCTTGACAAACTTGGTATTGATGACTTTTATATTTGAAACCATTTAGAGTTTCGAAAACTAGAGTCAAAGTGTCATTTTTTAAAATTGAAAGTTTGACTTGGTCAAATGAGGCACTAAATGACCTCAGATGAAAAACTTTTAAATACAAAGGTGATAGAACTCATCAAGATCTACATTATTTACATAGGTCATGTTTCCATTTGAGAAATTGTTAGCAAACACTAGTCACAAAATCATGAATCCCGCATAGAGTTTATGAAACTATATGAGAGACTTGTCAATTTTGAACTAAACTTTCCTAACACTTTCTTAAATGCAAAAACGACCAATACAACAAATGTATATCTTGATCAGTGTACCAAACTTGGTATTCATGACTTTTCCATTTGAGACCATCTAGGGTTTCGAAACCTGGTTTGGAGCCGTCAAAATTTAAAAATTCAAAATTTGAATCATTAAAACTTTATCAAATGAGAGGTTGACCAAAACAACAAATGTAGATCTTGTTGAGATTGACAAACTTGGTATTGATGACTTTTATATTTGAAACCATTTAAAGTTTCGAAAACTAGAGTCAAAGTGTCATTTTTTAAAATTGAAAGTTTGACTTGGTCAAATGAGGCACTAAATGACCTCAGATGAAAAACTTTTAAATACAAAGGTGATAGAACTCATCAAGATCTACATTATTTACATAGGTCATGTTTCCATTTGAGAAATTGTTAGCAAACACTAGTCACAAAATCATGAATCCCGCATAGAGTTTATGAAACTATATGAGAGACTTGTCAATTTTGAACTAAACTTTCCTAACACTTTCTTAAATGCAAAAACGACCAATATAACAAATGTAGATCTTGATCAGTGTACCAAACTTGGTATTCATGACTTTTCCATTTGAGACCATCTAGGGTTTCGAAACCTGGTTTGGAGCCGTCAAAATTTAAAAATTCAAAATTTGAATCATTAAAACTTTATCAAATGAGAGGTTGACCAAAACAACAAATGTAGATCTTGTTGAGCTTGACAAACTTGGTATTGATGACTTTTATATTTGAAACCATTTAGAGTTTCGAAAACTAGAGTCAAAGTGTCATTTTTTAAAATTGAAAGTTTGACTTGGTCAAATGAGGCACTAAATGACCTCAGATGAAAAACTTTTAAATACAAAGGTGATAGAACTCATCAAGATCTACATTATTTACATAGGTCATGTTTCCATTTGAGATCATTTAGAAACTCAAAAATTTTTACCGAGTTTATGTTTTTATTTTCTGATTTTAAAAAATAAATATATGTAGGGGCGGGTGGATCAGGAACCGCCCTTATAAATGCATTTCTAAGGGCGGGTCACTCACCACCCGCCCTTAAAAATCCCCCCCTATATATGCCTCTAGGTCCGCGCGGGCCGGCCAAATTGGGCGCATCTCTTCTAATTCACGTCGGCAGGCTGCCGGATTCACCCCCCGCCGCCGCCGCCTCCCTCCTCCCTGCGCCCTCCCCCACCGCCTCCCCCTCCCTGAGCCCACCACCGCAGCGTCCTCCGACGACCTCCACTTGGACTTGGCCTCTTCAACGCCGACCTCGCCGGCGGTCGCGACGCTAGGGTTTCCGCACTACCGCCACTGGCCTCGCCGGCCCATGCTCGTGCGCTTCCCCACCTCCTCCTCTTCGACCTCGCCGGAGCTACGGTGTGAGGCCACGCGGCTACCGCCCTCACCGGCCCCTGTCATCGAGGACGTCCTCGACGGGAGCTAGGGTTAGGCCGCACGGCTCGCCACCAGCCTTGCTCGCCGGGTAGGCTCTGATCCCCCACCTCCTCCTCTCCGACCTCGCCGGGTAGGCTCTCGCTCGCTTGGCCCACACAGAAGTTCCTCTGCGCCATTGAGGTGAGGCCCGCTGCAATCCTCTTTCACCGGGTGTGCTCTGTTTGTTCCTATTGTTCCTATTGTTTGTTGTACCCATCCTTCTTTGTGTGCCATGATTGCAATGCGTTGCATCTAGTATTTGATTTTATAGCATGTAGCCAATTAGCCATCGCACTATTAATTAACTTTGCTCTTAGCTCTGGGAAAATGCAGTGTTAGAAGTTTCCAACTGTATTTATTAGATCCTTAGATTTGATGGTCCATTTTTTACAGAATAAGTCATCAGAAATGATTCGGTATGATGTGTCATCAGAAAATGAATCAGTATGATGTGTTATCAGAAATGAATCAGTATGATGTCGCAGACATAGAGCGACTGGATGTTTGCACCTTTTTCTGTCGGCATTTCCATTTCATGAGTAACCCTAAATCAGAACAAAATTGCGTAACTTTTGGTCCTACCAAGCCATGGGATGGGACTCCTGTGATTCACTGCTTCAGATGACAAAAGGATTTCAGTTCATATTTTTACTATTTTTTACATTGCAACTTTGCTAGCTCAAGATTTTAATCATGTCTACTTTGTTTCTTAGGTAAATTTTGTCCACTCATAACCTAATATTTCTGGTGAACCTTGACTTGTCCTGTACATCAAGCAACCAAAAATTTATTCTGATTTTCTCCATGAACAAATTTAATCTCATCTTGTTTTGTGCCTTCTTTTAATCTTAGGCATACTAATATTGTGGTAAGCACTTATGAATGGTGGTACTCATTATTATTGTGGTAATCTGTACTCTATTGTGATCTTCTAATCTACTAATACTCTACACTCTCCTAACACTCTAGTACTCTACTTGTACTACAACTACTACCACTACTACTATTACTACTACTCTACTAGTTCTATTGTCCTAGTACTGTCCTACTCTTACTACTGTCCTACTCTATTGTTTGGGAAGCAGCTGCTGCTTTTTTTGACACCTCTCTATGTTTGTTAAGCAGCTGTTGCTTTTTCCCCAACTCTTACCTTCCCTCTCCTCTCCTCTCCTTTGTTTTGCCGATGATAAAATTGTCTAAAATCCATACATAATATGGAATATGAGCTGATGATCAAGAACTTGTGAGGAACTTGGCATCATTACTAGCTGCCCCAACATTACCTTCTCCTCTCTTATCTGTTATGATACCTTTATGCTCCAAGACTATGATCAAATAATGATTGACATGTTTCTGAGGCCTTCCTCTCTTCTCCTTCCTCTCTTCTCCTTCTATCTCTCTCCTCTCCTCTCTTCTCCTCTCTTATCTGTACTCTATTGTGATCTTCTACTACTCTACTAATACTCTACACTCTCCTAACACTCTAGTACTCTACTTGTACTACTACTACTACCACTACTACTATTACTACTACTCTACTAGTTCTACTATCCTAGTACTGTCCTACTCTTACTACTGTCCTACTCTTACTACTACTGTCCTACTCTACTACTGTCTATTTGAAACCATTTGTGGTGGTTTACTGTCATTTTGATTTGATTTGTGGCTTACTGTCATTTTGATGCTTAAACTTAACTGAGAATTTGGCAACTTGTTTTAATAATTCTGCCCTGGCACATGGTTTTGTTATTCATGAGTGACACTTGGTGTTTAATAATTTGGCAACTTGTTTTAATAAACTACAACTTTTGGGAAAAAGTTTTTCCTGTTGCTGGCTAGTGCTATGCTGAATCTGAAGGGCCTGTCATGCTAGTGCTATGCTGCTTGCTTGCTACTACTCTGCTCCTACTAATCTTACTACTCTACTATTGCACTACTCTACTACTCTTACTACTGCAGTACTCTACTACTGCTAGATGCTGCCCTACTCTCACTGTCATTTTGAATCTGTCCTACTACTACTACTTGCTTGCACTGGATTTTTTGATTTGTGAAAGTTTTTTATTTGAGCAGTCTACTATTACTACTACTAGTCCTACTACTAGTACTACTGTCCTAGTACAGTCCTACTCTTACTACTATCCTACTCTTACTACTACTGTCCTACTCTACTACTGTCTATTTGAAACCATTTGTGGTGGCTTACTGTCATTTTGATTTGATTTGTGGCTTACAGTAATCCTACTCTACTACTACTACTATACTCCTACTCTACTACTACTCTACTACTACTGTCTACTACTACTAGTACAATCTGTCCAACACATATATGCTCGTATTTGGCAAATGCAATGAACTTTTAAACCTCTATGTTTGGGAAGCAGCAGCTGCTTTTTTTGACACCTCTCTATGTTTGTTAAGCAGCTGTTGCTTTTTCCCCAACTCTTACCTTCCCTCTCCTCTCCTCTCCTTTGTTTTGCCGATGATGAAATTGTCTAAAATCCATACATAATATGGAATATGAGCTGATGATCAAGAACTTGTGAGGAACTTGGCATCATTACTAGCTGCCCCAACATTACCTTCTCCTCTCTTATCTGTTATGATACCTTTATGCTCCAAGACTATGATCAAATGATGATTGACATGTTTCTGAGGCCTTCCTCTCTTCTCCTTCCTCTCTTCTCCTTCTATCTCTCTCCTCTCCTCTCTTCTCCTCTCTTATCTGTACTCTATTGTGATCTCCTACTACTCTACTAATACTCTACACTCTCCTAACACTCTAGTACTCTACTTGTACTACTACTACTACCACTACTACTATTACTACTACTCTACTAGTTCTACTGTCCTAGTACTGTCCTACTCTTACTACTGTCCTACTCTTACTACTACTGTCCTACTCTACTACTGTCTATTTAAAACCATTTGTGGTGGCTTACTTTCATTTTGATTTGATTTGTGGCTTACTGTCATTTTGATGCTTAAACTTAACTGAGAATTTGGCAACTTGTTTTAATAATTCTGCCCTGGCACATGGTTTTGTTATTCATGAGTGACACTTGGTGTTTAATAATTTGGCAACTTGTTTTAATAAACTGCAACTTTTGGGAAAAAGTTTTTCCTGTTGCTGGCTAGTGCTATGCTGAATCTGAAGGGCCTGTCATGCTAGTGCTATGCTGCTTGCTTGCTACTACTCTGCTCCTACTAATCTTACTACTCTACTATTGCACTACTCTACTACTCTTACTACTGCAGTACTCTACTACTGCTAGATGCTGCCCTACTCTCACTGCCATTTTGAATCTGTCCTACTACTACTACTTGCTTGCACTGGATTTTTTTATTTGTGAAAGTTTTTTATTTGAGCAGTCTACTATTACTACTACTAGTCCTACTACTAGTACTACTGTCCTAGTACAGTCCTACTCTTACTACTATCCTACTCTTACTACTACTGTCCTACTCTACTACTGTCTATTTGAAACCATTTGTGGTGGCTTACTGTCATTTTGATTTGATTTGTGGCTTACAGTAATCATACTCTACTACTACTACTATACTCCTACTCTACTACTACTCTACTACTACTGTCTACTACTACTAGTACAATCTGTCCAACACATATATGCTCGTATTTGGCAAATGCAATGAACTTTTAAACCTCTATGTTTGGGAAGCAGCAGCTGCTTTTTTTGACACCTCTCTATGTTTGTTAAGCAGCTGTTGCTTTTTCCCCAACTCTTACCTTCCCTCTCCTCTCCTCTCCTTTGTTTTGCCGATGATGAAATTGTCTAAAATCCATACATAATATGGAATATGAGCTGATGATCAAGAACTTGTGAGGAACTTGGCATCATTACTAGCTGCCCCAACATTACCTTCTCCTCTCTTATCTGTTATGATACCTTTATGCTCCAAGACTATGATCAAATAATGATTGACATGTTTCTGAGGCCTTCCTCTCTTCTCCTTCCTCTCTTCTCCTTCTATCTCTCTCCTCTCCTCTCTTCTCCTCTCTTATCTGTACTCTATTGTGATCTCCTAACACTCTAGTACTCTACTTGTACTGCTACTACAACTACTATTACTACTACTCTACTAGTACTACTGTCCTAGTACTATCCTACTCTTACTACTGTCCTACTCTTACTACTGTCCTACTCTTACTACTATTGTCCTACTCTACTACTGTCATTTTGATTTGTGGTGGCTTACTGTCATTTTGATTTGATTCGTGGCTTATAGTAGTCCTACTACTCACCCTGTTCATGGTCCGGTTACAAACCGGCCCAACCCACAAACCAGCCCATGACAAACCACGTAAGGAGCCACGCACGGGTTGGTTTGGTCCAGTTTGGTACCCGTGACCCGTCTTCTTCGTTCGGAACAGGCGAACAGCCGCCGCCGGTCGCTTGAGGCCATGCCGAGACCAAGGGCGGTGAGTGCCGGGAGCATCGCGACCTCGGGTGGCGGGGTGGCGGCCGGTGCCGGGATCGCCGCGACCTCCAGTGGCGGGCGACGGGAGCGCGAGTCCAGGAGCAGCAGCAAGCAGCAACGGTACGGTATCATGGCCGCCGAGATCAATGGGGGCTTCCTCACGGCCGGCGGGTTGAGGCAGCAAGGTCGGCGTCGACGGCTTCCTACTACGTTGCTTGTGGGCTGCAGCGTTAGCACTCTTCGTCGAGTTTAACCGTGGAAACCGTGAACCCGGTGATTCCAAACCGCTCATGCAACATCTTCTACGGCTTGGGCTGGGTTTTGCCCAGAAACCGGTTAAACCGGACCATGAACAGGGTGACCTACTACTACTAATACTATACTCCTACTCTACTACTACTCTCTCTACTACTACTGTCTACTACTACTAGTACAATCTGTCCAACACATATGCTCGTATTTGGCAAATGCAATGAACTTTTAAACCTCTATGTTTGGGAAGCAGCAAATGCTTTTTTTGACACCTCTCTATGTTTGTTAAGCAGCTGTTGCTTTTTCCCCAACTCTTACCTTCCCTCTCCTCTCCTCTCTTATCTGTTATGATGCCTTTATGCTCCAAGACTATGATCAAATGATGATTGACATGTTTCTGAGGCCTTTTTTTAAACCTTTCCCTCTCCTCACCTCTCGTCCTTCCTCTCTTCTCCTTCTATCTCTCTTCTCTCCTCTCTTCTCCTCTCTTATCTGTACTCTATTGTACTCTTCTACTACTCTACTAATACTCTACACTCTCCTAACACTCTAGTACTCTACTTGTACTACTACCACTACCACTACTACTATTACTACTACTCTACTAGGACTTTTTTTTGATAACTACTCCACTGGGACTACTACTAATTTTTTCGTATCTAATTCACACTTTATTCCTTGCATCTATTAGAACAAAGAACGAAATGACGCAGACAACAGATAGTCCAACCCGATCCCACAAAAGTCAAGAACTACCAGAACAGCTTTCGCAGGAGCAGTTCGATGATGAGGTAGAAGATGATCTAGCATTGTTGCTTTCTCAAGGGAAAGGTGGAGTAGAAGCGGAAGTAGTAGGGGGAGCAGAAGGGGGAGCAGAGGGAAGAGGAGGAGAAGCTGATGAAGGTGAAGGAGAAGAGGATGATGACGAGATATCATCTTCGGGATATGAAAGCCCTGAGGATCCTCACCCACAACCACCTAGACGGAGGCCAACGGAGGACGAGTTGGACCTAGATTTCGACCCGATGTCTGAAGAGGTAGGGATGGAGCCTTTATAGCTTGTAAAATTTGGTTTGCCTTTGGCTATATTACCTCTGCTAACGCTTGTGACCTGTCATATATGCAGGTCCCTGCTAGACCTCCGAAAAGACGACGTCGACGTCCGACACGTTATGCCGAACAAGACAGAGTAGGGGAAAGGAGGGCAGAGGCAACAACCACAGACACGGACATTGGGGCCTCTGCTCCAGAGCCCTCGACTACCGAACCAAAGAGGAAACGAGGGAAAAGAATGGCGAACCAATATCCAAAGACGGGGGTATGTTATGTGATAACACATGTTGGAGAAGACGGGCGCATCCTTGAGCCACCGAAGTACATCAGCCGATTCCGTAATGCTTGTGGGGCACTAGTAAGAGATAAACTGAACCCAGCAATCCGTTTCTGGTCTGGAAAACTTGGCGTACCTGAGGCAAAAAAGCAAGAGCTATGGGATAAATGGCTAATGGCCAGTTTCAGGTTGCCGGATGGAACGCATGAGCTGGTAAAACAAAATGCTTACAAGATAATGGGCAACGCCTTCCAACGTTGGAGGTGGGATCTGAACAAGAGGTTTATCCAGAAGGGGCTAACTCCCTTTCATGAGTTTGGCAACATAACCCATAATCAATGGGCAGAGCTCGTGGCTGAGAAGACTTCACCCGAAGCATTGACCCTCAGTAAACGTAATAGCGAGCAGGCGAAGAAGAACAAACACTACCCTCGCCTAGGCCCGGGTGGCTACCACGCCAAGCAAGAAGTGTTTAGGAAGATGGATGAAGTGGCCGAAGCTTCTGGGGATCCAAAGAAACAAAAAGTGAAGAATTTGAAGCCACGTTTGAAGCAATGGATATATGCAAGGAGTATGGATTCCTCAGACCTCGTCTTTGCGGAGCCGGAGACCGAACAGGCAGTATCAAGGATAATGAAATATGCTGAAGACACGGAGACGGGCACGTTCGTTCCTTCCAGAGAGAGAGATGAGCTGAGCCTTGGCTTGGGAAACCCCGAGCACCCAGGACGCACTAGGGGGCTAGGGAAACGGACAACATGGAAGCAAGGATTCCCAGCAGACAACAACATGTACAAGAAACATGGTAGAAACCAAGAGTCCTATCTTGAGCTCCAAGTGAAGGCTCTAGTTGCAAAGGCGCTTTCGGAGCAAGGTGTGAATACAGAGCCACAGACGCTAATGGAGCCACCGGGGGAACTAGCTTTAATTGGTAGCCCTCCGGATGTTCCCAGCAGCCAAGGTTCCAACGCATCTGCAACTGTCGTCGATCACATACGGGTGCCAACTAGTTGCATCCTAGTACTTCCCATGGGCAGGGGAGACACGTTTCTTGAGGTGGCAACGGGTGTGGCACATCCTCCGGGCGGCCGCTGGCACAATCGTGAAATCCCAAAGGACTACACTAGGGTTGAGGTGCATACCGTGAAGCCTGAGTTCGTGACATGGAAGATAGATCACCCAACTCCTGAGGGGCTCCGTGAGCTTGGAGCAGTCATGAAACAGTTCATCCTCTGGCACAAAAAGGACATTGTGTTGAATGTTTCTTCGCCAACTCCAACTGATGTACATTTGGAGCGAGCTAATCAAGACGAGGAAGTGTATTCACCGGCCCATGGAGACCACATGCCTGAGGTGGCACATTCTTCCCTACCTCCTAGGGACCATGTGGTTGATGAGCCACAGACTTCTCTAGCTCGTCGAAGCGAGCAAGGGCATGATGAGATGCCACAACACTCTCCAGCTCGTCCTACCGAGCAAGGGTATGATGAGATGCCACAACGCTCTCCAACTCGTCCTACCGAGCATGATGAGATGCCACAACACTCTTTAGCTCGTCCTACCGAGCAAGGGCATGATGAGATGCCACAACATTCTCCAGCTCGTCCTATCGAGCAAGGGCATGAAGTGATGCCGCAGCCTTGTCCAATCGAGCAAGGGCCTAAACAAGGTCTACCTTCTGAAAAAGAAGTTGAGCGCGCGCCTGTATCGGAGGCCCGAAAGAAGATTCCCATCCATACGAGGCCAATGTTTGAGTCAATGAAAACTGTCCCCTTGATTGATAAGTGGTTTGCTCGAGACCAGTACAAGCCTGAGAACCAAGTTAAAGATGTCTACGCACGTGCTTCTGAGCCGCTCGACACTAGCAAACTACACCAACCAGTAAAGAAGTATCCAAGTGTTGAGGACATCAAATGGACAAATGATTGCCCGAAGAAATATGTAAGAGGCAAGAAGTTCCTACCAAACAGAATCATGCAGTGCATGCCAATTGGAATGAGAAAGTTCCATGATTGGTACTTGCGTGCTCAGTCGACGGGACTAAATGACATAAAAGCTGCCTTTAGTGAATACACATTTGGAGGCGCAGCTGGGAAAATATTATTTGACTTCCAAGACATGCAGGAATGCTTTCACCTCGGAATGATGGAAATGGGTCTAGTTCTCTTGTGGTGCCTGTAAGTCCTTGCCCTCTCGATATAATATAAATGAAATATTTGTATTTTTGTTGTAACTAACCACATTGTGATTTGTAGAATGCAAACACGTATTGTGAAGAAAATGCCAAGTCTAAGAGCCGGGTATATAGACCCTTGGTTGATATGCGCATCAAATTTTCAGTACCCCAAGCATTGGAAATTGGATGACGAAGAACTAGCTGCCGGAGAGACCATTGAGGAGAAAGAGAAAATCCGGGCAAATAAGATGTATAGAGAGGGCCTTAAGGTTGCATGCCGGATTGCCAAATGTCTTAAGAAACTACAACATAATGAAATGGTTTGGTTACCATACCACTTTGGGTAAGTTCGACTATATACTTAAATAAAGCATTATTTGATATACTTAGTTCGATGTAAAAGAGCTTATTTGTTTCTTCATTGATTAAATTCATGCAGGGCGCACTGGATTCTTGTAGGGATCGATGTTGGGATGAGCATGGCAGTTGTCTATGACTCAGCAGATTATGCGCTTGAGTCATACATGGACTTCATAGCGATTTGCAAGACGTACATATCGACAATAATTCTCATTAGCTTATATTAGTTTGTATATATACTTGTAAACTTCGCTTTTTGATACTAACAAGTTGCATTTGCTAAAACCGTTCAAGCAGGGCATTCAGGCACTATGTGAATGAACATAAAGGAAGGCATGATCCAGTAAGGGGAGACGATTTGGGTATCAAAACTCTATGTCCGGTACGTGTAACTTACATCGGTACACTCCATTACGTGCTTTGTCAATAACATTACTTAACATTTCATATGCGAAACACACAGTGTCTCAAGCAGAGGCCTGGGAGTCTACATTGTGGATATTATGTATGTTGTATGATGAGTAACACTAGTGCCTACAGGAGACACCCCAATTTGGTTAGTTTGACATTTTCTTCGCTCATAGTATGAATACTTAGCTTATGCTAAGAAATACTAGACCTAAACTTGTTCTCTTGTAGTGGAAAGAAGAGGTTGACCAGCAAAGGGACGTATACAAGGATGATCAACTCTTGGAGCTCGTCGGTGACCTTTGCAACTTCATCATTGACCAGGTTGTTTCTTCTAGAGGCGATTACCATGATCGATCATCTGACTTAGGAAGTAATCCTATGTACCAACACCTCCGTGAGACTCATAGGTTAGCTCTAGGCCGTTGAGAACCATTTGGAATGGTTTGGACTTGTGAAACTTTTGAACTTGTGATGGTTTGGACTTGTGGACTATTTGAACTTATGAATTATGGCTATGTAATGTGATAATGGACTTTGTGAATTGGACTTTTGAACTTGTGAATTATGGCTTGTAATTGTGGTTTATATCTTGCTCGTGTGTTTATGGATATGTATATCTGGTCAGATTTGAATTTGAATTTGTATTCTATATTATATTCTGTGGTCAGAAATGTATTTGATTTTGATTTTTTTAATAGAAAATCCACTGTAGGGGTGGTTCTAGATCCAACCACCCTTACAAATGATATTTTTAAGGGGGGCTGGTGATCCAACCGCCCTTACAAGTATTTGTAAGGGCAGTTGGATCACCGACCGTCCGATCCAACCGCCCTTACAAATACTATTTGTAAGGGCGGTTGGTGATCAAACCGCCCTTACAAATGCATTTGTAAGGGCGGGCTATGCCAACCGCCCCTACAGTGGGCTGATTTGTAAAAGCCCCCTGGGAGGGGCGGTTGGGCCATCCGCCCTTATAGTGCCTTTTGACCCGTCCTTACAGTGCCTGACTATAGTAGTGATAGACACGTACACTTAGACTAGCTACTTGATCAGAATTAGTCATCATAAGCTAAGCAAGCTTAATGTGCAATCTTTTGATCCTTCTACTGATGAACGCATGGCAGGTGATACTAGTCGTACGTTCTAGCTAGCTGTGGTAAAATGCCCGGGCGACAACAATGCAAACATGTCAAAAACCTTGGGTATCACCATGTTGAATAACTGTAACGCTAGCTGTAGATCTTTGTGATTAACTTTAATTATAACACACAAAGCTAGCCAGCATGCATGGCATAGGATTTTAGACCAATTAATAAAAAATGACTGAAACTAGCAGGGGGGCCGTGCAAAGCACGGGGCAGGACTGTTTATGAGGACCCGGGTACTGTGCATAACGGGCGGCTATTCATGATGCCCGGCAGGGACTATTCATGGAAACCCGGTACTGTGCATAACGGTGGGTACTGTTCATAAGATCCGGTACTGTGCATAACGGGTTGGTACTGTTCATGGGAACCGGTACTGTTCTTAAAACAGTAAACTGTGAGTTGGGGAAGTGCCACCAACTTTATAGATATAGTATATATTAGAGTGTGGATTTGGGTAAATAAAAAAATTGTGGATCCTTTGTTTTGCTGAACACTGGACAAATTTAGTATATAATCCAAGCTTATGATTATAGAAATGCCTAAAAATCCAATTGCAAACGGTCACATTTTTTTTAACTGACTTCGGAGGATTGAATACCCACCTGAATATGTATTGATATATCATGGCATAACCACATCAACAACCTCGTTTTTAGAGAAAACGAGACGAATCCCTTTCATCCGGTCAATTTTAAAAAAGTGGACTAAAACCAATACAGCAGCCCAATATAAAGGCGAGGTTGTGGTCTACCCACGAGGAAGAAAAAAAAAACACGCTCTAGCATAAGAGCGAACAGCCGCGCTTTTGGCTCATAAGTGTCAGTAAAACGAGCTTAATCGGCGCTCAGAAAAGAAAGACCACACGCATATCATGGTGTAATCCTGCATTGATGTACTTACTATAAGATCTGCTACAGTACTTACTAAATAAAAAAATGATTGGCACATATCCTCTCTTTTAATAGCACTCACCACTAATCGTGTGACTCGACATTTTATACTCTCTTTCAGGCTATAAAACGTTTTGACATTTTTAGCTACAACTGCTTTTATTACGTACTCCCTTCGTTTCAAAAAATATATATAATTCTTACTTTTTGATAAGTTAAATAATTTAAATTTATCCAAAGTTAAAAAAAACACTAACATTTAAGATACTCCCTTTCCTACCAAATAAGTGACCTTTTAGCCATCTATTCAGATTCATAGCTAAAAGGTCACTTATTTTGGAACCAAGGCAGTAGAAGTGTCATTATATTTATTATGGAATGTATTTTCATGAAAATTAAAATGTTGTAATTCGAAATGGATGAGTAACATTGAGGGCTGTAGAATCTTTTGTTCATGCATCCTCAACGCCTAGACCTTCACTTTTTTACCCGGGCATCGCCATTTTTGCAATGCTGTAGATTCCAGTAGCGGGAGAGGTGAGGTGGATTTGCGTCGTCGTCTTGCGTCTTATGTGCGATCCGTTTTGTCGCCGACGAGACGACGGCCCGAGCTTCCATTGGAAGCGAAGAGATAGCGTGGGCCCAACCGGAACAGGCCAGTATTCGTTCGGTTCCTTCCGAAAATACCAACACCACAAGGGAAAATACCAACAGTAACACACACACTGCCGTTTCCGAATGGCCACGGCCGTGCTCCGCCGCCCACTGCTCGCCGCGCTCCGCCCCGGCGGCGCCGGGGCGTCCGGTCCCTCCTCCCGGTTCCGTCTCCGGCGACGTAGGTCCCCGCCTCCTGCGCGCGCGGTGTCTTCCGACTCCCCCAAACCCGTCGCCTCCACCTCCTCTTCCGCCGGCGGCGACAGCCCCGAGGAGGAGCCGCCTGTCCTGCCGCTCCTCCAGGAGCTCGCGGTAAGACGACGTGCTTCCTCCAGTGTCTAGTTGACGCCGCTATCTGTTCAAATCCCTAGCTTTTGACTGTTTCCGTGCCATGCGGCTGGTAATTTGGTTGGTTGCAGGATTGCTTGGTTCTTCCGCCTAAGTTCCTCGCTCAGCTCCCGCGCGACCTTCGTCTCGACGTAAGTGTCTCATCGTTTTGTTTTAACATCCGCCTGCTTATGCTTGTTCCCACATTTGTTACCAAAGTGGAAAAATTCCATTCAGAATATTATGCTCTCTACTTCAGTAAGCAGTATGCATCACACAACGCCACATTGAAATCCTACTCTCTGGTGGAAAAATATATTTTGTTATAACAGCACTTTTTTTTTCCTTTGTTGAAGCTCAATGATGCCGCGTTTGATCTCTCCAATGGGCCAGTCCTTGATGAGGTAGGCACCAAACAACTCAGCATTCAGCAATTGGATATATGCTAGAGGTTTCAGTGCAACGGTGCTACCACGCACGCTTACAATGCTCATTTCTTTGCGGAGACAGTGTGGCCAAGAAGTGGGAGATCTGCTCCTGAACCTGGCAAAAGCATGGGAGTTGGCTGATACATCAACATCAAATAGCATCGCCAAGCAGCTGCCGTCGATGGAACCCTACTTAACGCGCAGCGCCAAATCAGGCATGGACTGCATCCATATGATGTTGTCACTTGTCAACATTCAGTCCTCGATTGATTGATTGAAGGTTGCGTCCCACATAGTGTAGCGTTTGGCAAGCGGCTGGTGTCAGCTGGAAGTAGGTTTCAGTCAATGGGGCAGCACGGCCAGGGAGAACTCAAGAAGGTTAGCTACTTGCTCACGCTCTAACCATCAGTTGTGGTTGACCTTATTTCTTTTTTTTTCTCGAACGTGCCATTGGCACGGTATTCATTAAGCAGAAGAAGAGTTTTACAATTTAAAGCTGGGACGGTAATTTGTGATTACCGAGCCAAACACTAACAGAGGTCACACAGTTGTGATTACAAAAGAAACTACTCAGCGACCGTGAAGAGGATCAAGCATAGGGACAAACACAGCAGGCCCTGAACTCAGCAGCTAAAAAGCGTCGTGCTCGAAGCCAGTGAGGTTCAGCTCCATGGCCACCGGATCGAAACCTGGAGCGAAGAGCGCCTGAAGGACCTCCTGTTTGGAGGGCAACAACGGCGCAGCGAAGAAGGCCTTGATTTCGTCCAAAGCCGTAGGGTCCGGACCCTGTGCCATGCTTGCGATCCCCAGCTTTTGCTTCAGCACATTTTGTGCCTGGTCGACCTTATTCCTTGTCGATGCTATGAGTGGGATCAGAGATCAAAATGGTTCCACATACCTTTACAAATCTTGTATGCTCTGACCTTAGCATATGATTTATATAAAGTTCAGGTCAGCAATCACTTGCCGTAGTTTTGCTAAAATAATGGTTCCACATAAACATTTTTTTTATAAAAAAAAGTTGATTCTAGCATGACAAATATGTCCACTACTTACAGCAAGGCTTTTTTTTCTCTGCATCATTGCTAACTTACCTTGTATCGATTATTGTCAAGAGATTAAACCACAGGGCATGTACAAATGTAACATGCTATTGTAGTACTTCTGTAGATTGCTGAAACAATGATCAAGAATGGTAAGCTACTATCGACACGCCCAGTGGTTCAATCTGATGTTCAGGCTATGAAAGAAAAAAGGAGGCTTAAGGTAATAAGCTTCTAAGCACTTTAATGACCCTCATGTGAATTGTGATCATGGTTTAAATCTCGTCTTTTGCTCCTGCCAGTTTGGAGAACTTGAGTTCGAAGTGACTGCTGAAAGTGCCAATATCGGTGCTGCAGTAGCGGCAATTTTTGGGTAACATTCAGACTCCTGCAAAATTTCTTATTCTGAAAGTATAATTTGGATTTCACTAGATTGATATTGGTCAATTCTCAAGTATACATAGTTTATGGGACGCTTGGTATGATGTTGATGCTTCACTTCACGTGGCTACATAGTTTATGCCAACATGATTCGTGATTCGTCGTCGAAAGATTCTCCTAAGTTATCTGCAACTAGTTCACCATTTATCAAATGGATAACCTAGCGGTGCCCTTGATTGTAGAGGCACACCACACTACAATTTTTTTCTTCTATTTTCTTGTCACGGGGTAGAGGGTAGAAATAGAATTGCGCCCCTGGCGACTGGCGTGGAAATGTGTTCACCACATTCTTTGTCTAAAGAATTCACCTCCACATACTTTGCAATTTTGCATTATCATTGGAATGCCCTATTGGCTGGTTTAGTGCATCTGTGATATTAGGAAGTAAATACATCTGATCTGACACTTGTTTCTTGATCCAGATTCATCTCATGGCAACTAGCACAAGGCGTGCAAAATGTTCCTGACAGTACAATGCAATACGCAAATGACAATGCATTGCAGCAGGCCAAGGTAATAAAACATAGCTAACCTGAATATTTATAGAGTTCAGTCAACTTGTGAGTTCTATTGACCTTCCAGCTAACTTCTCCCGTACCCTTTTCTTCCAAAAACAGTCACTCAAGACCGCACTGCTTGTTCTTGGCTACACATCTACCGGCCTATCCTTATTCGCGGCTTTTGGGCTGCTGTTGCTAGCCCAACAGATCAACTCTGAGAACAAATCGGAGTAACTGACAGACACTTGCTGAATTTGTGGACCTCATGCCATGCCTTTCTATGCTCCAATAAGGCAGTTCATAGCGAATTGGCATGTGAATAGCTATACTTTTGACACTGGAACCATGTGTATGCAATGTTATGTACAAAAATAAAGAGCCAGTTGTCTGTGATTACGAATAATCGGTGAAGATCCTGAAGCAAACATGGAATGGAAGTCAGCTTGAGACTGACTGAAGAACAAATTGTTAATGAACACAACAGGTCAACAGGGAACTGCTTGTACTCAAAATTGTGCTTTCAGAATGTGGTACTGTTGTTACTCAGAACTGTAAAATTTTGTTTTTTTACCATCATAATTACTTATAATGAATGAGTAAGAGCATGATATATTCTGCATAGTTTTTAGCGAGGAAGAGCATGATCTTTCCTATGAATCTGCAAGCTCAAAAACAAGAAACCAGGAAACAAGAGTTGACGGTATCTTTTTTTTAATCCAGAGTTCAGTACCACGTATCTTTAATTATGTTCCGCGTGAAATCTCTTTCTTTTTTATATTAATTATATACTGAAAAAAAGAAAAGAAAATTCTCTATAGGAATCTCAGACTGATCTGCCACGGTGGCTAATCCCAATAATTTGGGAAGCCCAAGTCCAGAGCGGGCCCAGCCCAGTTCATCCTCCACCTGCTCCGCCGGCCGCTCTTCTCCCCCCTCTATCCCCGGGGACCTCACAAGGGTCACAGCCATATCCTCCTCCACTGCGCCTCTCCATTGCTCCGTTCCATCGCATCTACCACCCAAACCCCTACTCCCCCAGGAAGCAATGGCTTCCCCCACCCAGGGCCAGGTCATCACCTGCAAAGGTAACCTTCTTGATCTTGTCTTCTCTAGCTTCTTCGCATCGGTGGTGGTACTAGTTTCCTGGTGGTGGTGTTCGTATACGGCGCTCGATTTGATCTGGCGTGGGAGGTTCATGGCTGGCCTGTGCGTGCAGCGGCGGTGGCGTACGAGCCGAACAAGCCGCTCGTGATCGAGGACGTGCAGGTGGCGCCGCCGCAGGCCGGCGAGGTCCGCGTCAAGATCCTCTTCACCGCGCTCTGCCACACCGACCACTACACCTGGAGCGGCAAGGTATTGTCTTTTTTCCTCCAACTCACTCATACTCGCTTGGGTTTTTCTTCCAATCTAGGGTTCTTGGAATTCTATGAACCAGTCACTCGCATGGGTGTGGTAGCCATAGTGGCAAATGGCAATCCTGACGCTGATGGACAGTCGCTGTTCTGATGCAATTTGGCATTATTCTTTTTTTGTCACTTCATCTTGTGGCTATGTTCCTAGAATTTTATGTACTGGTTGATAAAAAATAATGTTCCTAAACAAATACAAGGATTTGATGGCGCACTGTAAGACTTTTTCTTACTACCCCTTTCTAACCGGGGATGGTGTCATTGGCCGTAACCTAAGAACGTTGCTGAAACTTGGTATTGTTAGTTAGATGCATGCTGTGCAGTTGCAGGTATATTTATTTATAGGGTGTTTGGTTTGAGGAATGGGTTAGTCCATCATCTTTTCACTCCTCACTTTTTTGTTTGGTTTGTGGAATAGAATGGGTTGATGCATCACATCATTCCTTACAAGCTAATAATTAGTACTAGTGTGAGGAATGGAATCATTCAACCAAATTTGATGAATGGACTCATGATTCACCAGCTCATCTAGAATGATTTGATTCCTTAAACCAAACACACCTAGTTGACCATGTGGTCCTGTCAGAATGCTAGAATGATATTAATATTTCCATTTTCTATGCAGGATCCTGAGGGTCTCTTTCCTTGCATTCTTGGCCACGAAGCTGCCGGGTAATAAGCATATATATCTGCTCCAGTTTCATACACGAAGTAACTCATTGTTGGGCTGCGATGGACAAATTTTCTTTTGCTTGTGTTAATAGAGTTGTGGAAAGTGTCGGTGAAGGAGTAACTGAGGTGCAGCCTGGGGATCATGTCATTCCTTGTTACCAGGCAGAATGCAAAGAGTGCAAGTTTTGCAAGAGCGGAAAGACCAACCTCTGTGGTAAGGTTCGTGGTGCCACTGGCGTGGGTATCATGATGAATGATATGAAGAGCAGGTTCTCTGTAAATGGAAAACCCATTTACCATTTCATGGGGACATCAACATTCAGCCAGTACACTGTGGTGCATGATGTCAGTGTTGCAAAGATCAACCCACAGGCACCCCTAGATAAAGTCTGCCTGCTCGGTTGTGGTGTTCCTACTGGTATGTTCTTTTCATATATGTTTACTGGCTTTTATGTTTAGGATATAAATTGCTAATTCAGGCTACATATTTGTCTGCTCACACACTGCATTCTTTTGAGGATTCCTTGATCCTCAGGACAGTTATCCTGTCATACAGATTGTTGTGTGGCTTAGTGCTAAGTAACTTTTCATGTGATACTTATATATTTGTCTGCCTCAGTGTATTGCTGTATACTCGTATCACTACCAACGTTTTTTTTTTCTCATTGTTTGTGCCTAAACTGCTATAGTTAGCACCAATGTTTTCTTAACATACTCAATCACCAAGATGTTCTTACATCTGTTTATGATCTATGCAACTAGCAAAAAGTTAGTGGTTTTGATCTCATGCAGAAACTTGCACGCCATTTCTGTTTGTGATGACGCAAATCCCTATTTTTTAGTCTGTGAAATGAGTTAATTGTGAATTACCATACTGCTGCTACACTGATTGAACTACTGACAACATGTTTAGCAGCTTAGCACTTTTACATATTTTCTCATTATCCTCTAAATGTTTTCCAATAATAAGTGGTATTTAGTTTGTCCATACATCTAACAAAGTACAATCATCCAGGTCTTGGAGCAGTGTGGAATACTGCAAAGGTTGAAGCTGGCTCTATTGTTGCTGTTTTTGGCCTTGGCACAGTTGGACTTGCAGTAAGTTTCTCTTATTAGGTCATTCTCATAAACCTGAGTTAGTGAATAGGATTTGACTTCTGAGTTTCTCTTTTAGGTTGCTGAGGGTGCAAAAGCTGCTGGTGCTTCTCGAATTATTGGCATTGACATTGACAATAAAAAGTTTGACGTTGGTATGGTTTATATCCTTGCAATTCTGTTCATCGACCCTCTATTCTCCTCTTGCGTTGGTTTTTGTTTATCAGCTGGTGAAATGGGCAAATCCAATTTCCTTTGTTTCCAATGTATTTGAAGTGTCCATTCTCTTGTGCAAGTTGTGGAACCTGTTAATAAATTGAGAGTTGAGACTACTAAGTTTTGTTGCTTTTTGTTACAAGTGCCCACCTTTATCTAATGTGGAACAGAAAATCTCCAAAGTTATGTTTTGTAGGCTAAACCTAATAATGTCTACCATGTAAGCAGTATATCTACCGCCCCAGCTAATAGAAGTTCAAAAGCATATTGTTTATGAAGTGCAGGAAAACTTTGATAGTTTGATGCAACAACTGTAGTTACTGAATCTGAGTGACTTTTGAGTTCTGAATTTCCTGAACCTGATTTTTCTTTCCTCGTGTATTTTTTTTGACAACATTCCTCGTGTTAATGTATTCCCAATGGTCAAAGGTACATTTTGGAGATATTGTCAATTCCCAAAACAATCCATGAGTGCAAATGTACAAACTTGATACAAGCAGTTGGGGTAGCTTCTTAGTCCAAATTGCCTTTTGGTACAGGATGTGCAGTTACTTGTGCCTCCTCTAATCTTTATCTCACTGTTTGCAGCAAAGAACTTTGGAGTTACAGAATTTGTTAACCCAAAAGACCATGACAAACCGATACAGCAGGTCTTAGTTGATCTTACAGATGGTGGCGTGGATTACAGTTTTGAATGCATTGGAAATGTTTCAGTTATGAGGGCTGCACTGGAATGCTGCCACAAGGTAAGCACCCCCATTGCAATATCTGGGTGCTGCTGCTGATGTCTGAATTGTATCTTGTTTATTCAGCCATTTGAGAGTACTATATCCTTCCCTTTCACTTATTCAAATTTGGGGTGCACACCTGTAGGGCTGGGGAACCTCTGTCATCGTTGGTGTCGCTGCTTCTGGCCAGGAGATTGCCACACGGCCATTCCAGCTCGTTACTGGCCGTGTCTGGAAGGGAACAGCTTTCGGTGGCTTCAAGAGCCGAACTCAGGTCCCATGGCTTGTTGATAAGTACATGAACAAGGTACGGCACTATCATGAACACTTGCCAAATCAAGTGTTGGATGAAATTTTTGTTCTCCGCTCAACCAAAAATTGTGCTGTCTGCAGGAAATTAAGGTGGACGAGTACATTACCCACAACATGAACCTGGCTGACATCAACGACGCTTTCCACCTGCTACACGAAGGTGGCTGTCTGCGTTGTGTGCTGGCAATGCAAATTTGAAATTCCTAAGCAAAGCCGTTTGCACATATGTCGGCAGAGACTGTCTTTTGGAACTAGAACTCCCTTTGCCTCGTTTGGCCTGTTGGAACTAGAACTCAGTTTGGCCTGGAGACACTCTGTATCACGGTTGCAAATAAGTGCTATTTCTAAAATAATTTTATGCGTGTCAAATTTCCTTGCATGGATAATTGAATGGTATCAAGCATCGCTCATTTTATCTAGCTTAGCCCAAATGAGACTTGTAAAACACGGTTGACCACATCTAGTCGCTAGTGCTGCAATAAGCGCAACCGATTAGGCCCAATCAGGGGAAGATGTTTACCATGAAGTACGATACAAATTTACAGTATACGATGAAGGGCGCAGTACAATGATACAGGTACACTGACACAACATTCCCCTCTGGTAATTAAATAGCGTTACAACCAAACTAAACCCTGGTGTCAAAAATTCTTCTGAATGCCATGAAGTTGCTCTCGGTGGTAGCCATGAAGCTGTTCTCGGTGGTACACTGTCGCACGGAAGGTTGGACGTTGGGTGCGGCACCGCTGCATAGAATTTCTTTCCTATCCCTATTCACCTGACCACCTCACAAGAGTCCTGATTTCCATGCTTCTCCTCGGCTTTAACTCCGTTGCCTGCTAATTAGAATTGCCAAAAAAAAAAACACCATTACCAGACCAGAAAAATCGGATCAAAACAATGGTACCTAAGTATAGGACAATGTGGCAAGTTGCATCACAGTCCAGTTTGCAGAGCACTACGGAGGTGTTTGGTTTAACACGCTTTTTCCCTCACAATTTTGTTTGGCTTAAGGAATGGAATAGATCGAAACATTCCCACCCCATCTCTCACTAGCACATGGTTAACTTAATAATTAGGAAGGGGTTCATCCTACCAAAATTCATGGGATGACCATTCCATTCTAGATGGGGTTCCTCAAATAGACATCATATACATAACTAGGGTTATTCAGTCTTCTGTGACATTAGACTAAAATGAAACTTCTCCCTGCCATTGACCTAACACACTTTCATACAGAAACTAGGGTCAGAGGCTGAAACATGAAACAACAGAACAGACAACTACATATCCGTACAACATTGAAAGCATTCTTAATGTTCAGTTTTTCTTTCCCTGTGGCTATAAAACACTCCCTGTTTCTTAATATTAAGCCTAACCACAGAGTAGAAATAAATAAACTCGTTGGAAATAACATATTGGGTCATATAAGTATGATTCAGTGATGCCAGAGTTTGCAGAAATGTTGATTCATGTTGACCAATTAAAATAAGCTACTAGGTCAGTTCAACAGCAAGATGCATGCATTTGTAATTTTACAGTAATTGTTTGAACATATGCAAATATTAATCACTTAACCAACATTAAGTGCAACGACATGATCGTTCGAGTTCTAATATGCAGGATAAGAACGAGTCAAACAGCAGAAGGAGGCTGTGTATGAAGTGTTAAGAATTTGAGTGCTTACCAATCCGAACCCGCAATTTCCTCTCGCCAGTAGATGGCTTCTTCATGTAGCAGCTATTCCAATCACCTCCATCTTGCGAATAATAATCCATCGGGTAGTCACCACCAAAATCGCCACCACTGCAGTTGCAGTTTCCACAAGTTCCTGATCCTGAACAACACCCACTACCACATTCACTACCACATTCCCTGCTCCCCTTCTCCCACCACCCAGGGACATAGCCCAGTGCGACATCAAACTCGAAGGTTGTCAGCACTGGCTTCTTGAAACCCTCCCCCCAATCGATGGACAAGCGAGGACAAGCAATTTGCACCCAAGCATCAATCGAATCTCCAAACAGCCCCATCCTCGCCGGGGAAAGCTCCGACATGAGCACCACTGTGTGCTCCAACTCTTTCTCCTCCAGATGCTCTACCACCCTGTCGAGAACCTTCGTGCTCCCCTGCCTTCCCAGGGTGCCGAGTATGACTCCCCAGTTCTTGGCCTTCCTCGCCGTCAACACCGCCGCTTTCCTCGCCTGCTTCATGCCAACATGGTCATACTCCTCCAGCACGAGAACCCCAAGAAATGGGTCGAAACGGTAGGCCTTCACCCCGGGATTGGCGATCATAAACGCCTCGAGGTGGAACCTCCCGTCGGCGACGAACACCACCGCGCCCGCCTCCTCCGATTTCTTGAGCGTCGGGGCGGTGCACCCCAGAATCTCGCCGGCGGAGAGCGGCTTCGCCTGCGGCACGACGATGTCGCGGTAGCCCTCTTTCGTGAGCATCTCGCGCGCGGCGTGCACCGCGGCGATGAACTGCACGGTCCCGGCGATGGCGAGGCGGGGCGCGGCGGCGGGGTCCGGGAAGGCGTTGCGGACGGCAGCGGCGAGGCGAGCGGCGTCGACGCGGATCTCGACGAAGACGTAAAGCACAGGGAGGAGGGAGGACGTGACGGGCACGAGGCAGGAGTGGCCGTAGTGGACGAGGACGTCGGCGGCGAGCGCCGTGGCGGGGCGGTCGGCGAGGCAGCAGGCCCCGTAGGTGGCGTCGGCGAGGACGAGGACGTCGTTGGCGGGGTCGGGCTCGAGGTAGGGCGCGAGGAGGTGCGAGAGCGGGAGCGCGAAGAGGAGCAGGCCCTCGGGGAGCTGCAGCGCCACGCGGCGGGCGGCCGCGGAGCGTATGCGGTGCGCCGTCTTGGGGAGCTCGAAGTTGTAGTTGGCCGGGAGGAGGGAGGTGGCGGCGGCGGCCAGGGTCGGGTCGGAGAGGATGGAGGACGGTATCGGGGTGTGCACGAAGCGCTTCGGTGGGTTGCCCGGCCTCTTGCTCCTCCTTGTGGGGCTCGCCGGTGATGGTTCAGCCGCCGTGAGGGCAAGCGAGGTAGAGGAGTCGCCGGCGTCCATGGCGGCGGCCGGCGGGTGGGAGGGTTTAGTTGTAGTTGGTCGCCGGCGGGTGTCTCTTGAGCAAAACAAGACGACGAAGCGAGGTCAGACAAGTGGGCCCCTGACAGATTCGGCCCGGCCCAATAGTTACCACCTCATTGGCCCAGCCAGCCAGCCCGCCCGCCCGGAAAAAGTGCAGCCTCGTCAGAGTGGTGGGCCAGACCGCTTAGCCCCATCCAGCTGAGCTCTCAGCGCCTGGCAATTCCGTGGCCGTTATCCACTCCTCGGCTCCTCTCCTCGCAGAAGAATTTTTTTTTCCAATTTGGCCTTGGAAAAGCGGCGACCCCAGAAAACTGAGGCCTCGCCCTCTCGAGTCTCCATTCCATTCGGAAAGGCAGCGCCGGGTGAGCGAAAAGGGGGAGATCGATGGCGACGTGCTCTCGCCCGCTCTTCGTCTCCGACTCCGCGTCCTCCGCCTCGCCGTCGCGGGCGTCCCTTCGCCGCCTTCACACGGTGATCACACCCCGCTTGCTGTCTCTGCCACCCATCCTTCCTTCCTTCTTTCAGGCTCTGTTGTTGGTATATACTTCATGAAAGCAATTGTGTTCCGGGTGGCCGCGTGCGGCGTGCGGCGTGCGGGTGGGTTCTGGTTGAGGGGCTACCTACCGATAGCTATCGTGGGCCGTGTTCCTGTTGATTGCTTCTACTGTGGCCTTGTTGATGCTTCAGTTCCTGAGTGAACCTTTGCTGACTGAACTGCAGGTAGCAGTACTATCGATATGGGAACCCCTGCCCCGCCCACCACTGCGGGCTGCAGCCTGCCGTTTCTCCCAAACGAAGCAATGCTCCAGGAGATCCACCGTGTGTTTGGCGAGTGGACCATCCGTGTCCAGATTGACGCGGCCAATAAGGAGAATGCTGTCTAGTTACTCTTCACTGATGGTCACCCTGCACGGCAACCTCAGCCGGTGCTACAAGGCCATGAGCGCGCTGCGGCCAGATGGGGCATCCAGGCACTTCATGTCTGCTAGTTTTGGACGCGTCGTTTTAGGGGTGGTGCTCGTGATGTCCATCTCGGCGGCTTCTTATACAGCACCTTCGTGTAAGTGTTCCAGCATTTGTACAAACATGTGGCTTTATCATCTCTCTGCATTCTTTCTTATGTCTGCTGACGCCTTTGTGTGATTGGTTGTGGGCGATCCAAGCATCAGCGCTTACAGAGGAAAACTTGCTTTTCCTGGAGGCTTGGCGCGCGGTTGATCGAGCATACTATGACAAATCTTTCAATGGGCAAAGTTGGTTCAGATACCGTGAAAATGCCCTTCGCAATGAACCGATGAACACAAGGGAAGAGACATGTATGATTCTTGAATACTGCCTCAACTTTGCCTTCCATAACTAGAACCAGAACCTGGCCTTTCATACATCACAACCACACTTCTATCGTGGTCAGAATAACTGCATGAGGCATTTGACAGTCATTTAATATAGTGTTTCAAATAGATTTGTCACACACCAAGGACAAGTTTAAGTGTTTAAAGGAAACCGCCATTGCATATTGCCCCTTACTTTTCTATCATAGCCAGACAGATATTATAACGTGTCTCCTTTGGTAGGAGCTAAATTTGTGAACTGCAGTGTTAGAATATTACTAATTATCTATGGGAATTCTATGATCCAGTACTCAAGTGCATTATAGATTTGTGTGAAAGCAAACCATCACACTGTACAATTTTGATTCCATATGATCATTTTGGTTAATCAATACTGAATTTCAGATGCAGCAATCAAGAAAATGCTTTCAACATTGGATGACCCATTTACTCGTTTCTTGGAGCCTGAGAAATTGAAGAGCTTGCGGGTATACAAATGATTCCCATAAAAGACTTTGATCGAATTAGTTAGTGTAATCTGTCTTATAAAGCAGGCCATTATCTTTTCTGAAGGAAGTCTGGTACGCAAGGCGCACTCACGGGTGTAGGTTTATCGATTGGTTACCCAATGGCAATTAATGGATCACCTTCAGGAGTTGCTGTCATGACAGCCACCCCTGGTGGTCCTGCAGAAAAGGCTGGCATTCTTCCTGGAGACATCATTTTGGCAATTGACGACAGAAGCACTGAAGACATGGATATATATGATGCCGCAGAACGCTTACAGTAAGGCCAACTATCATTGCTATGTAAATATAATCAGTGGCTAAAATGCAGTGTTACAAAGAAAACAGATAATTATATACTTGTATTCCCTAGTTTTGGTTGCCCTAGGTGGACTTTTTTATATATATATTCTTAATAATAAGAGGTGATGTTCTTCTGTCTACTGAATTGCTAGGGGCCCTGAAGGAAGTTCAGTAGATTTGTCTATTCGTAGTGGGACCAATACCAGGCATGTCGTTCTAAAGTAAGCCAATCATACAATCCCCTTTTACATAGTGAGAACAAAAGGATAAAATCCATTTACTGAAAATTAGCGATTAAGTATTTCATCCTTTTTATTATTATTTCCAGGAGACAAACAGTCACTTTAAACCCAGTGAGGTCAAGGATGTGTGAGATTCCAGGATCAAAAGATAGCTCAAAGATCGGTTACATCAAATTGACAACATTTAACCAAAATGCTGCAGGTTTGACACTTTGAGAAAGTTATAATGTCGTTGTGAAGTATCATGATGTTTTTTCAGATGCTAAGTCCTGCTGAGTGCTGATTATGTCATTCGTTATCCTCCTACAGAATCTGTTAAGGAAGCCATTAATACATTAAGGGACAACAATGTTAAATCCTTTGTGTTGGATCTGCGGAATAACAGGTTTGGACCTGCAGAAATTGGGGTATATATTGATGTTTAAATGTTTTCTTTATTGGAATTTTAACGTGGTTATGTCTTATGCAGTGGTGGCCTTTTTCCTGAAGGAATTCAAATTGCAAAGATTTGGTAAGCTTGTTTAAACCGCAAATTGTTCTATGGTATTTGAGCTTTCATATGTCTGGTGGCCTACTTTACTGTGCATATGTCCTGGTGCACCTAGAAAAGCCACTGGATTACTAATTGGCCTTCTAAAAGAGAACTTTTACAGTACCTTCTACTCGAATAGACAGGCTGGAATGTAGAATAAATCTGATGATTGAACTTTAGGGGCCAGTACCTTTTGCCTGAATAAGTCGTTTATGGGATTCTTCCTGTGCAGTTGCTTACTAAACAGGGGAGCACTGAGATCTAACCATTGGCAGCCTAATCTCCCCCTCATTCTCCCTGATTGTCTCCATTGTTGGAGACTTTTTGTCTCTATTGTTGCATACTCAGTAACTCTCAAGTCTCAAGATGCCAAGACCTTTTAGGGTGTCACTCTATGCCCCTATCTCAGTCACCATATGTCTTCTTCGATGAAGGCAGCAATGGTGCTGTGCTACATCATTATGATGGATAGGCTCCATTAGTCCATTGAAACCTCTGTCTGTAATTGAATGGAACTTCTAATTGTTATTGATAATTAAGTCTTCAATTTTTTTATCAATGATGAGTCAATGACACCTTACCATAGTGTCGGCGTTCGGTCCTGCGAAGGTCCTAAGCCAACGAGTGATTCAATGCTGCGTGTCCCTAATCTGGATGGTGATGCAAGAAGAGTACAGGAAGGTTTATCCTGGTTCGGGCAAAAGAAGGCCCTACGTCCAGCGGGGAGGGGAAGAGTATTGTATTTCCTTGCACCTAAGTGCTTGCGTAGGGGTTACAAGCTGTGAGAGAGGGAGCCGATCCCAGGTCTCAGGGAGAAAAAGTGAGTACAAAGGAGGTTGCTTGAGATGTTGATCTTCTATGGTGGGATGATGACTGGCTTTTTGTCGTCCGTTGTCCCCCGCCCCTCGTAGAGCCCCCTGCCTGCCCTTTTATAGGGTAAGAGGAGGCAGGGACGCCGGGGGTGCTTTAGAGGTGAAGTTTTGTCGAACGCTGTGGAGGCTGCTGTAGCGACGTGCCCCGAGAATGGCCGACCATCCCTGGACACCATGGTGACGTAGAGGATGAGACGGCGAAAAGACTCTGGGTCCTGTGTCATGCAAGCCTTGCATTCTTGTTTTGACCAGCGGTTGGTCGAGGCCGGGTCGAGGTGGGTCGACGGTGAACGGATAAGGCCGAGTCCCCGGAATCGCGGGGTACAGTACTCGTCGTATTCTCTCTTGAGGGTGATCAATGGCGGAATAGTGCCTGTTATGGTGC
Organism: Saccharum hybrid cultivar R570; assembly: GCA_038087645.1. NCBI lineage: Eukaryota > Viridiplantae > Streptophyta > Magnoliopsida > Poales > Poaceae > Saccharum > Saccharum hybrid cultivar. Next base: position 26,648,284 of record JAQSUU010000198.1, read on the forward strand.
GTACAGTGACAGGTTTTCACCGCCCATCCCGGGATGGGCAGTAAAAAGTGAGACTTGACACCGGTACTACTTCCATGCCGGTTGTTGCTGTAGCCATGAGGGTAGGAAGTGGTTGGTAGTCGCATTAAATGCTCTGACTTTTGTCTCAGAGTTTGGTGAATGAGGCGGGTCGACCGGCCCGACCCAGGGTCGTGCGAGTCGGAGATTTCTCGGTAGTCGAGGCGTCTTGTTGAGCGAGCCTCGTACGAGTCGGAACGTGGTCGAGGCGTCCCGTCGAGCGAGTCTCGTACGAGTCGGAACGTGGTCGAGGCGTTTCGTTCGCTGTTTCGGCTCATCCCGTTTTTGTGGGCAAAGCTTTTGGCGTGGTTTTGTTTTTTCTTGATCATTGATTGTGGGTACCTCTTGTTTTGGTACCCGATAGTAGCCCCCGAGCCTTTGAGTGAGTGTAGGTCACTCTCGCAGAGGCTTAGGGAGTCATGAACCGGAGTCGTAGCGTCGTAGCTTTTTCCGGTGGGTGTGCGCGAGCGCACCCGCCGGGTGTAGCCCCCGAGGCCTCGGTGAAGTGTTTTGACTCCACCGAGGCCTCGGTGGTATGTTATATCCAGGAATGCTCTTGTATCGTGACGTGTTTTGTCCTCTTTCGTTTGAGGTTTAGCCCTCTACGGTCGAGCCCCCGAGCCTCGTGCGCACGAGGTCGATCAGAGTCTTGGCCGTCTTTTATCGTTCGACCCTCACGCTCCTTCTTTAGAAAAAAGGAGGAGGGGTGGGGAACGTCGTACTACCCTCGTCGGGCGAGTTCCGACGGTCTCCGGTGAGCTGTTAACGGGGAATTCGAGTGGGAGCCCGTGCCCCATTCGGTAGGAGTCGGCTAGCGGCCACGGAGGCGCTCCAAAAAATGCCAAAGAGTAGTCGTGTGGATCTCGGTTCCTTGCGATAGGATCCGAGGGCTCGATGCCTCCCTCCGAGGGGATTCCTCCGTCGACCTCTCTTTTAGCCTCGAATACGTCTGGGGGTGCCTCGAGAGAGTGACTCGAGCCCTGACCTTGTACGGGCGCGTCCCTAGTTGTCCCTGACTCCGTTACTCGAGGGCAGCTGTCGAACCCCGGTCGAGGGCCAGCTTTCGATCCCTCGAGGTTATATCAGGCTCGGGGTCTGTTACCCATTCGTCTGGGAATATCCGTCCGCGGATCCCCTTCCGGCCCGTTTGGGGCGCGTCTTTTTAGGAGGGGAAGCGAGATCAGCGCGGTAGTGGGCGGCGTGGTGCGACGGTTACGGAATGAACGGCGAACACGTGCCCTTACCTGCGGGTTTTCAGGGAGCGGTTAGGTAAATGCGGAAACTGTTCCTACCTTTTCGCCCGCCCGTTGGCCTTTCATCAGGGTATAAGTGTGAGGCCCGGGGTTCCGTATACCCCCTACAGGCCATTCGCGTCTTTGCCCTCTTGCTCTTTGTGCGCCCTTCAGCCGCCTTCCACCGCCGTCGTCACTTCTTCCTCTGCCGTCGCCGCACGCCGTTCCCAACGACCATGCCGCACGCGTGGGCTCGTTCCTCGGTGACGGAGAGGAAGCTGGAGGAGTTGGTCTGCGACGGTCTTTTGCGACCAAGGGCGAGCCAGACCCAGCCGGAATGGAGGGTGCCGCCGTCCGACCACCGGGAGCCGGCGCCCCCGGAGGGATACGTGGTAAGCTTCGTGGCTTTCCATGAGAGGGGGCTTGGGATGCCACCGAGCCGCTTCATGCGGGCGCTCCTCCACTACTACAAGGTGGAGTTGCATCATCTCGCCCCCAACTCCATCTCGCAGGCTGCCATTTTCGCGGCGGTCTGCGAGGGGTACCTGGAGATGGAGCCACACTGGAATCTGTGGCTCCACCTCTTCAAGGCGGAGCATTTCGCCAAAAAGGCGGGCGAGCGAGGAGTGCGGCGCGCAGTGCATGCAGGGAGCTGCACTCTCCAAGTCCGAGCGGGTCGAGGTGAGCAGTACATCCCGGCGCAGCTCATCTCATCGAACAGCGGCTGGCACGACGGATGGTTCTACCTGCGCAACGACGATGACCGGCTGTCGAGGTTCTCCGACCGGGTTCTGATGTCGCGCGAGGAGAATTGGACGTATGGCGTCGTTGAGGAGGACAAGCCGAAACTGCAGCCGCTCCTCGACGCGTTAAGGAGGCTTCGTCAGCGCGGGTTGACGGCGGGAATGGTGGCCGTCGCGTTCCACCGCCGGAGGGTGCTGCCGCTGATGCAGCGCCGGCTCCGGATTGACGAGATGACGCTGGAGGCTTCGCTGGAGGGGAGTCAGATGTCGCACGAGTCCCTCCCCCTCGATGAAGTCGCCCGGCGTGCACGGTGGATGGTGGGGAGCTTCAAGCAAGAGGACATCGACAGGGTCCCGATGCGCCCCACTCAAGGCTTTGAGCCTCTGGTAAGTGTTGTTTTTGACAGCCTTGGGTCCTTTTGCTTCCCAATTCCCTCGACTGAGTTGGTCGAGGTCTCCGTGCAGGATTTGTCGGCGGTCTAGGAGTCGCGGCCGCCGGTTCCGGAGGATCGGGCTGCTCGAGAGGCTAGACGCCTCTCGGCGGCCCAGAAGAAGGAAGAGAAGGACGCTGCTAAGAAGCGTCAAGTCAAGAAGACCCTCGAGCTAAGGGGGTGAAAAAGCGCCGCCGCCAACAGAGCCTCGAGGGTCTCCCGATCGAGGAATCTCCCTCCGAGACAATCTCGGGGGAGGATGAAGACAGCAGCGACGACGATGCCGGGTCGCGGTATGATACCGCGACTTTTCTGGCGCACCTCCCCGACGTGCGGCCCCTGCTGGAGCCCGTTGGGGTGTCGACCTCCCAGGCGTCGAGGGAAGTCTTTGCGCCCGTCGAGGGGGAAGGAGAGCCAGCAAAGGGAAGGGCCCGAGCGGGTCCTTCAGAGAGGGGATCTACCTCGCCTGTGGTCCCGCAGGGGAGGTCGGTGGCGTCGCGCCCGCGAGCCCGATCGCCTCGGACTCTGCCGGCGGGCGGAGCAACAACGTCGGCGTCCGAGGCCAGGGCGCCGTCGACGGGCGTAAGGACTCGAGGCCAGATAGCCTCGTCGGCGCAGAGGTCCTCAGGTGCCCCGTCAGCCCGGGCTCCGAGGAGCACCCGGCCAACAGGAGGCTCAACGGAGGAGCCCTCACAGATGTCGTCGGGTGGCTCGGGGAGGCCGGAGTCTAGGCCCCTGATTTCCATATCCGGGTAAGTGCCTCACCTTGTCTTTCCGTCAACGATGATCTCGCTCTTTATTCTGACGCGTCTGTTTGCTGCTCAGCCACAATCGCAAGGCGAAGCTCGCGACTCCGACTCCCATCAAGGCGCTCAGGTTGGGCGCCGCCTTGATGATGCGGACGCTGGCCGATGACGCCGCCTGGGTCGTGAGGTACCAGGCTGCGATGGAGCGGCTCAGGACGAGGGAGGCCGCTGCCAAGGCGGGAGCAAGCGCCCAGGAGGTCGCTGGTCCTGGTGACGCTGCGCGGGAGCCAGAGCCAGTTGAGGCGGTCCCGGGCGGTGCCAGGCTCGAGGTGCCCGGCGCTGGTGGGTCGGAGCCTGGGTCGACCGCGACGACCCAGGCAACCGTCGAGGCCGCTGAGGCCGAAACATCCGTCCGCGACGCGGGGCGGGCGGATGTCGAAAAGTCAAGAGAAGTGGTGGAGGCCCCGCCAGAGGCGGGGCAAGAGGCGGCGCAGCCGGAGTCGCAACCGGCGCGGGAGGAGCCGCAGCCGCAGCAGGACCAGCCAACAGAGCAGGCGGTCGAGGCGGAACGAGGGGTGGTCGTGCCACCGTCCAACGTACAGGCGGTGGCGCCAACAGTCGAGACGCCATCCCTGCCCCAGGGGTCGACCCCGGTCGTGATCGACCTTACCGTCGACGACCCTCCTTCTAACGAGGGGAAGCAGAAGGCGGATGTCGAGATGGTCGATGCCCCGGATCGGCCCGGTACTTCTGCGACGTTGGGGGACGACCTAGCCGAGGCGTCTGTCAGGTGGCCCGACTACGCAGGGCTGGCGCTTGTACGGGCGGAGGAGCTCCCGCGCTGGGGTCGGTCGACCCTCGTGTTCAGGGACGCGTCTAACCCCAGCGCCGAGCCCTTCTTCGCCCTCGACGACAAGGACGAAGTGCAGCACTGGGAGTTCGTCGAGGGACTCCGTAAGCACTCCCTGCAGTCTCTGCGCATGGTCACAGATACCTTGGTGCGGGGTATGTCGGAGGCTTTCGAGGTAAGCCGGGTTGGTTAGTCTTTCCTTACGTTTTATCCTTCCTTTCTCTTTGTTCTGATCTTTAGGTTTTAACTGTGGTCAGGAGCTCAAGGAGCGTTCTCGCCGCAAGTCACTCTTTATTCGTCATGAGAGTGGCGTGTGGGCGGCGCTTGCTCGTCAACGGATTCTAGTCGAGGAAGCCAACAAGCGGCTATCCAGAAGAGCGCCGAGGTGGACGAGCTCCGCGTCGTCCATGCAGCGGTCAGGGAGGAGGCGGCTAAGGCTCGTGAGGACCTCGCGCCGCTGCTGGTGTGTGTGAAGGAGCTCGAGGAGGATGTCGCTTTAGTCGGCGGTCAGCGTGACGCCCTCAACATCCAGATCGGGATGGCATCCGCTCGCGTCGGAACCTTGGAGGACGAGGTTGCGACGCTGAAGGGGACGGTCCGAGAGAGGGACGAGGCTCTCTCGGGCACCGGTCGGGAGATTGAGACGTTGAGGGCAGCGGTCCGTGACAAGAGCGAGGCTCTTCAAGCGTCGGAGAAGGCGCGCGAGGAGCTGCGCGATGAGGTCGTGGGTTGGCAGACCCACGCTGAGGGTAAACCTTTTGTTGTGTTTTGGCCTTGATCTCGAGGTCCCAGGCTTAAGCTAACTTGGTGTTTGTGTTCCAGAGCTGGAGAAGCAGCAGCATGCGGCCCAGGCGACGGGCACCTCGTTCCAGAACCTCTTCGAGGCCGAGGCCGGGCGGACTCAGTTGCTCCAGGGTGCTATCACCTCGGTGTGTGACGGCCTGGGGGTCGAGCCCGATGCGGATACCGAGGAGGACGCGCCGGGGAACTCGTTTGTCCGCCGGATGGCGGCGCTGGGTCACCTCGTCCGTGAGAAGATACGAGGCGGGCTGCATCACGGCGTGAAGAGGACCATGGCGGTCGTTCGGTCTAGGTTCGAGTATGACATGGGCCTCATCGCTGATGGCTTCATCACAGATCTAGACCGGACGGACGAGGAGAATGAAGTTGCTTGCCTGAACCTGATCGAGGCCGCTGAGGAGCCCGGGGGTCGCCTTGCAAAACTTTTCGAGGTCGAGGTGGTCCCGCCTGCTGACGATGAGGGCCTGTGAGCCAAATCTGGGCATGAGGGCCCATGTAAATAAGTTAATACTCGTAACTTTCGTCGTGATGGCGTCGGGGGCCTGGAAACATTTAGATGTAATTTTGTACTAAATGTCCATTTTTGTTCGAGTTTTTTCTTTCCTTTCTCGCTTGAATCGTATTCTTGCATGATTTTCTTAGCACACAGTTGCGCCCCTTGGCGTGAGGGAGCGAGTGGAGGTACCGTAGCCTCGGAGGCGTAAGTGATCTCGCAGCTCGACTGCCCTCGAGCTTTAGGGCGCGTTTGCGGCCTCGTGGATCGTGTAAGAACTTGATTCGAAGCGAACGAGAATGTTAGTCGTGAGCTTTTTTAAAGTCGTGAACTATTACTAGGTCTACTTAGCGCGCGGTTGCACCCCTTGGCGTGGGGTTGAGTGGAGGTACCATAGCTCGGAGGCGTAGGTGATCTCGCGGCTCGGCGGCCCTCGAGCCTTAGAGTGCGCTTGCGGCCTTGTCGACTTATGTAACAGTTCTCTTTTTTGAAAAAATGCGAATTTTTTGGGGATACGTAGGGGGTTCCCCCCTTCAGCCCCCGAGGGAGGGTCGACTCTGAGAAAACAGGGTCGATCCTCCCTGGTTGTTATGAAAGAATGCTTTGAACACCGATGTATTCTTTATTCTATCATGGAATTGTGAAATAGTTAACAGAGCCTCGAGGCTTTAAGGAAAAAAGCGATGTAGTTGTTCAATGTTCCATGCCTTGGTGAAGATTTCGCCTTTCTCGTTCGATAGTTTGTAGGTGCCGGGCTTCAGTACTTCCGCGACGATGTATGGCCCTTTCCATGGCGGAGTAAGCTTGTGTCGTCCCTTATTGTTCTGGCTTCGCCGTAGCACCAGGTCACCGACATTGAGGTCCCGTCTGCGGACGTGTTTGTCGTGGTAGCGTCGGAGACTTTGCTGATACCTTGCCGAGTGTAACAGAGCCACATCGCGAGCTTCCTCGAGCTGGTCGAGGGCGTCCTCTCTTGTGGCGTCATTGTTTTGCTCGTTATAGGCTTTCAGCGTCGGGGATCCATATTCTACATCAGTTGGGAGCATAGCCTCGGACCCGTAGACTAAGAAGAACGGAGTGAACCCCGTGGCTCGACTCGGCGCCGTTCTTAGGCTCCACAGGACCGAGGGGAGCTCGACGGCCTATTTTTTGCCGTGTTTGTTTAACTTGTCAAAAATTCTCGGCTTCAGGCCTTGTAGGACCATGCCGTTGGCATGTTCTACTTGGCAATTTGTTTTTGGATGAGCTACGGCCGACCAGAGCACACGGATGTGATGGTTGTCGTAGAAATCGAGAAACTTTTTGCCGGTAAATTGGGTGCCGTTGTCCGTGATGATGCAGTTAGGAACCCCAAAGCGGTGGACGATGTCGGTAAAAAATAGCACAGCTTGCTCAGACCTGATGCTAGTGATAGGACGGGCCTCGATCCACTTGGAAAATTTGTCAATGGTGACGAGCAAGTGGGTGAAGCCACCAGTTGTCCTCTTCAGGGGTCCGACCAAGTCGAGCCCCCAAACAGCGAACGGCCATGTGATGGGAATAGTTTGCAGGGCATGAGCCGGGAGGTGGGTTTGTCTTGCGTAGTACTGGTATCCTTTGCAGGAGCGTACTAGCTTGACGGCGTCGGAAACTGCAGTTGGCCAATAGAAACCTTGTCGGAATGCGTTTCCAACGAGGGTTCGAGGCGCCGCGTGATGACCGCAAGCCCCCGAGTGTAGATCATTGAGCAGGTTCCTGCCTTCCTCATTTGTGATACAGCGTTGGAGGATGGCCGTAGGGCTGCGGCCTTGTTGTCGCCAAATATCACAAAGGATTTGGCCCGGCGAGTGATCCGTCCAGCCTCGGTCTTATTCGAGGGGAGGTCCCCTCGAGTGAGATGGTCGAGGTACGGAAGACGCCAGTCAGGCTCGAGGTTGGCTGGCGGGGTCGAGCCTTCCGCCTGCATGGCTTCAGCCCCGGTCGAGGGGGCTTCCGCCTCAGGTGGGGGATCGAGTGACGGCCCGTCGGCCCCTCCGTCTGCCCTGATGTTGACGGACGGTTGATGGAGATCTCTCGCGAAAACGTCAGGTGAAACTGTAGTTCGACTAGAAGCGATTTTCGCGAGTTCATCGGCGGCTTCATTATATCTGCGTGCAACGTGGTTGAGCTCGAGGCCGTGAAACTTGTCCTCAAGGCGTCGTACCTCCTCACAGTAGGCCTCCATCTTGGGATCACGACAACTTGAGCTCTTCATGACCTGGCCGATCACGAGCTGGTAGTCACCACGAACGTCGAGGTGTCAGACCCCTAGTTCGACGGCGATGCGTAGGCCCGTGACGAGCGCCTGGTACTCGGCGACGTTGTTGGAGGCAGAAAAATGAAGCCAGATGATATAGCGCATGTGGACTCCGAGGGGCGAGATGAAGAGCAAGCTCGCGCCTGCTCCCGTTTTCATCAGCGACCCGTCGAAATACATGGTCCAAAGCTCGGCCTAGAGCTGAACCGGAGGGAGTTGAGTGTTGTCCACTCCGCCAAGAAGTCTGCTAGCACCTGAGACTTGATGGCTTTGCGTGGTGCATAAGAGAGGGTCTCACCCATGAGCTCGACCGTCCACATTGCTATTCTACCCGAGGTTTCTCGGCTCCGGGCTATCTCCCTAGGGGAAAGAAGACACCACGGTCACCGGGTGGCTCTCGAAGTAGTGACGGAGTTTGCGCCGCGTTAAGATGATAGCGTACAGCAGCTTCTGGATTTGCGGGTAGCAAACCTTGGTTTCCGAGAGCACCTCGCTCATGAAGTAGACCGGTCTCTGGACAAGCAGAGTATGTCCTTCCTCTGCCCTCTCGACAACTAAAACCGCGCTGACCACTTGTGTCGTTGCGGCGACGTAAAGCAGGAGGGGTTCCCCTGTGATCAGAGGGACGAGGATCGGTGAGTTGGACAGCGTAGCTTTGAACTTTGTAAGGGCTTCTTTTGCTTCGAGGGTCCACGAGAAGTGTTCCGATTTTTTTAGGAGACGATACAGTGGGAGCGCTTTTTCGCCGAGGCGCGAAATGAAGCGACTAAGGGCCGCGAGGCAGCCCATGACCCTCTGTACGCCCTTTAGATCTCGAATAGGGCCCATTTTTGTTATTGCAGCGATTTTTTTTTGGGTTGGCTTCGATGCTACGTTGGGAAACGATGAACCCTAAGAGCATGCCTCGAGAAACGCCGAAGACGCATTTCTCGGGGTTGAGCTTAATGTTCTTTGCCCTAAGGCACTTGAACGCAACGTCGAGGTCGTTTATCAAATTACTGATATTCTTGGTTTTGACAACGATATCGTCGACGTCAGCCTCGACGGTTGGTCCAATGTGTTTTCCAAAAACGTGTTGCATGCATCGCTGGTACGTAGCCCCTGCGTTCCGAAGACCGAAGGACATAGTAACGTAGCAATACATGCCGAATGGGGTGATGAATAAAGTCGCGAGCTGGTCGGACTCCTTCATTTTGATCTGGTGGTAGCCGGAATACACATTTAGGATGACAGAGTTTCACATCCCGCAGTAGAATCAACGATTTGATCAATGCGTGGCAAAGGAAAAGGAACTTTTGGACATGCTTTATTCAAACTAGTATAGTCTACACATCCTCCATTTCTCATTCTTTTTCTTAACTAATACAGGATTAGCTAGCCACTCGGGATGATGAACCTCCTTGATGAATCCGGCCTCCAATAGCTTGTGGACCTCCTCGCCGATGACCTTGCGCTTCTCCTCGTCGAAACGGCACAAGCGTTGCTTCACCGGTTTGGAGCCGGCTCGGATCTCCAAGGCGTGCTCGGCGACTTCCCTGGGTATGCCCGGCATATTCGAGGGACTCCACGCAAAGATGTCAATGTTTGCGCGAAGAAAGTCGACGAGCACTGCTTCCTATTTAGGGTCGAGGGCGGCGCTGATACTTAACGCCTTTTCTTTTGGATCGGTGGGATCGAGGGGTACGAGCTTGACGTCTTCCGCGGGCTCGAAGTTGCCAGCGTGGCGCTTGGTGTCGGGATCTCGTTAGCCAAACCGTCGAGGTTCGCCGCCAAGGTCGCTGACTCCAAAATGGTTTCTCCGTGCTCGACGCATTCCACGTCGCACTCGTAGGCGTGCTCATAGGAGGGCCTGACAGTGATGACACCATTAGGGCCCGGCATTTTGAGCTTGAGGTAGGTGTAGTTGGGGACCGCCATGAACCGGGTGTAGCAGGGGCGCCCAAGAATGGCGTGGTATGTTCCATGGAATCCAACCACTTCGAAAGTGAGAGTCTCCTTCCTGAAGTTGGCGGGAGTGCCGAAACAGACAGGCAGGTCGACCCGCCCGATGGGCTCTGCTCGCTTCCCCGACACGACTCCATGGAAGCCCCCGACGTTGGGTCGGAGGTGCGTCCTTGTGATTCCCAGAAGGTTGAGGGTCTGGGCATAGATGATGTTAAGACTATTGTCCCCGTCCATGAGCGTCTTGGTGAGGCGTGTGTTGACGATGATGAGATCGACGACAAGTGGGTAGACCCTAGGATTGGGGACGTAGTCTGGGTGGTCATCACGGTCGAAAGTGATGGCCACCTCATACCAGTCAAGGAAGAGGGGGGTCGCGAGTTGCACGGAGAAGACCTCTCGACGTTCCCGCTTGCGCTGCCGTGCTGAGAGGCGCGTCGAGGGTCCTCCGTATATCATGAAACAGTCATGAATCTCGGGAAACCCCTCGTCCTTATCGTCTCCCTTGGGATCCTCCTTGTCGTCTTTCTTGATGCCTAGGCTTTCAAAGTATCTTCGGAGCATGTGGCAGTCCTCGAGGTTGTGGTTTGTGGGCCCTTTGTGGTAGGGACATGGTTCTTTGAGCATTTTGTCGAAAATGCCCCCGCCGAGGGGTCCTCGAGGTTTCTTACGATCAGCAGCAGCAACAAGGTCGTCGGTCAGGGCCTCTTGTTTGCCCTGCTGGTTCTTCTTCTTGTTCCTTTTCGAGCCCCGGCTGGAGCCCGCGGGATCCTCTTCCTTGCGCTTCCCTTTGTCCTGGTCGTTACCAAAGATGGCACCAACCGTCTCCTCGCCGGCGATGAAGTTGGTGATAATATCCATCAAACCGTTGGCAGTGATGGGAGTGTTGCGGCCCAACTCTCGGACCAACTCTTTGCAGGTGGTACCAGAGAGGAAGGCCATGATGACGTCGGAGTCGGTGATGTTAGGAAGCTCGGTGCGCTGTTTGGAGAAACGCCGGATGTAGTCCCGGAGGGACTCGCCCGGCTTCTGTTTGCAGCTTCGGAGATCCCATGAGTTGCCGGGGCGCATGTAGGTCCCTTTGAAGTTGCCCTCGAACACTCTCATAAGGTCGTTCCAGTCGTGGATTTGTCGAGGTGGGAGGTCCTCGAGCCAGGCTCGAGCGGTATCCGACAGGAACAGGGGGAGTTGTCAAATGATGACCCGGTCGTCGGTGGCCCCACCCAACTGACAAGCCAAGCGGAAGTCAGCGAGCCAAAGTTCGGGTTTGGTTTCGCCGTTATACTAAGAGTCGTGGGGGGCGGAACCGAGCCGGGAGTAATGTTTCGCGGATGGCTTTGCTAAAGACCCGAGGGCCTGGTGGCTCGGGTGAAGGGTTTCGATCCTCCGAGCTGTCGTAGCGCCCGCCTCTGTGCTTGTGGTAGCCTCGAGCTGCACTGTCACCATATTTGCGCCTCCGGCGCTCGATGATGTTGTCACGAGCGTCTCGAGGTTCACGGTTGTCGACGATGTGTTCACGGACAGAGGCCGTCTTGTTCCGTTAGGCGTGCTCGGGATGAACCGAGGCCTCTCTCCTGTCGGGAGGGCTCCGCAGGCTGCTCCGAGGCAAGCCCGCGTCGCCTCGAGGCGGAACTCTCGGCCTACTGCTTGGCAGCGGTCTCGAGGAGTCCTCGGATTTCATCACGGGCTCGACGGGCCTCGGGGTCCGATGGCTCGGGCATGTTACGAAGAAGCATGGCGGCTGCGACAACGTTCTGGCTGGCTCGACCGAAAACCGAGGGCTCGACTGCCCGATCCTCGACGATGCGACGATTGACGTCGCGAGCTCTCTCTCAAGCTCTTCCGCCGTCTGCGCGTGTCGCGCGCTCATGCTCGAGGGTTTGTTGGAGTAGGCGCAGATTTTCTCGTTCCTCGTCGAGCCTGTCCTGCAATTCGCGGATTTGCTCGAGTTGCATTCCTTGATCCGCAAGGAATTGAGCCTCATCCCGTTCAGCAGGGAGCTCGACCTGAGGCGGCGTGTTCCTTCCTCCAACGGCTGCCTCATCCTCCGAATCCGACACGATAGCTCCATCGATATTGAAGCACTCGCGAGTCGGGTCGTAGGTGTCATCGGCAGAGTCGGAGTCTGGAGCGCCGAAATAGTAGTACAACGGGTGCATGTGAGGTCGTGCGTCTCTGGGGTCGTGATGTCGAAAGGCAGTCGCACGGAGCTCCGTATCTGGGGTCTCCGTGGAGTCCAGGTACTCGGAAGCTGGCGTGGATGCGACTAGGTCGAGGGTGAAACGTAGATGGTGTTCGGGGAGTTCCTCGTAAGCACTCATGTTGGTGCTTACAGAAGAAGCATACGTCCGGGCAACCGAGTCTAGTCCAAACGGGAATGCTGATGAAGGCGTCGTTCCTAGTACCGGAGTAGTCGAACTGGTTGGTGGCGGCGCCGCGTCGGGCGGTAGAGCGATGGGACTCCCTGTCGGCATCTTACCCTCAGCCAAGCTCATCCTACACATATCCTCAGTAAGGAAATCCGTGTCGGCGTCCGGCTGAGAGGCGCTGGATCGAGAAATACCATCACCCTCCGCGAGGCGATGACAGCGGTTGCGCTGGGCTCGCCGTCGCCTGGCGGCGCGTGCCTGACGAGAGCGACGATACCGGCGCAGCGCTCCCCCAGGTTGGGAGAGCTCGTGGTCACTGTCAGTTGGGTGCCTAGGCAGGAGGAGGACCATGTCGTAGCCGTGGCCAAGAGACATGAACTCCAAGCTCCCAAACCAGATCACCGTGGCCAACGGGAGTGGACGTTCGGGGTCAGCCATCCAGAAAAATGGCGGGAAAATAATGTTGGCACGCAGCGGCCCCCTACCTGGCGCGCCAACTGTCAGCGTTCGGTCCTGCGAGGGTCCTAAGCCAACGAGTGAATCAATATTGCGTGTCTCTAATCTGGATGGTGATGCAAGGAGAGTACACGAAGGTTTATCCTGGTTCGGGCAAAAGAAGGCCCTACGTCCAGCGGAGAGGGGAGGAGTATTGTATTTCCTTGCACCTAAGTGCTTGCGTAGGGGTTACAAGCTGTGAGAGAGGGAGCCGATCCCAGGTCTCAGAGAGAAAAAGTGAGAGTACAAAGGAGGTTGCTTGAGATGTTGATCTTCTATGGTGGGATGGTGACTGGCTTTTTGTCGTTTGTTGTCCCCCGCCCCTCGTAGAGCCCCCTACCTGCCCTTTTATAGGGTAAGAGGAGGCAGGGACGCCGGGGGTGCCTTAGAGGTGAAGTTTTGTCGAACGCTGTGGAGGCTGCTGTAGCGACGTGCCCCGAGAATGGCCGGCCATCCCTGGACACCATGGTGACGTAGAGGATGAGACGGCGAAAAGACTCTGGGTCCTGTGTCATGCAAGCCTTGCATTCTTGTTTTGACCGGCGGTTGGTCGAGGCCGGGTCGAGGACAGGTCGAGGTGGGTCGATGGTGAACGGATAAGGCCGAGTCCCCGGAATCGCGGGGTACGGTACTCGTCGTATTCTCCCTTGAGGGTGATCAATGGCGGAATAGTGCCTGGTATGGTGCGTACAGTGACAGGTTTTCACCGCCCATCCCGGGATGGGCAGTAAAAAGTGAGACTTGACACCGGTACTGCTTCCATGTCGGTTGTTGTTGTAGCCATGAGGGTAGGAAGTGGTCGGTAGTCGCATTAAATGCTCTGACTTTTGTCTCAGAGTTTGGTGAATGAGGCGGGTCGACCGGCCCGACCCAGGGTCGTGCGAGTCGGAGATTTCTCGGTAGTCGAGGCGTCTTGTCGAGCGAGTCTCGTACGAGTCGGAACGTGGTCGAGGCGTCCCGTCGAGCGAGCCTCGTACGAGTCGGAACGTGGTCGAGGCGTTTCGTTCGCTGTTTCGGCTCGTCCCATTTTTGTGGGCAGAGCTTTTGGCGTGGTTTTGTTTTTTTTTTCTTGATCGTTGATTGTGGGTACCCCTTGTTTTGGTACCCGACACATAGATTATGACAAAAGAAGATAATGTGATATCATTGTTTTTGTTCGTGTTAAGCACAAGTTGGAAAAGATTCATCCACAGTAGTGGAAAATCAATCTCCACAGTATTTTTAGAGCAATTTCTCCATGGAGGATTGATTGGTTCCTGGTGGCTACCGAGATATGGATGCTCCTGGTTTGGACGTTCAAGGAAGGAGGAAATCAAGGGAGGCAAAGCCGAAGAATGTTTTCCTAGAAACATGGAAATCCTGTTCTTTCTTTCTTTTCTTGTTTATTAAAAGATTACACCCTCCAACAGATCATACTCCTTATCACCAAGCGGGGTAAATAAAAGTTCTAACAAATCTAGTCCATTATCAGAAGAAGTGAATGGTCGATATTCATTTTGAGATTAAAGAAGCTTTATATATACTTATCTTCTGTCAATCACCTTTGTGTAGGTTGTGCATGCTATCACAATATTATCTAGCGACTCATCACTCAGTAGCCTTGCAATAAATAACAACTGCGATATAAGTTGATTAAATTTTAACTGATATCTAAGTTGATTAAAGTATTAACTTTTACTCCTGCTTTACCAGGATGGACAAGGGTGTCATTGTATATATATGCGATAGCCAAGGTGTTCGTGACATTTATGAGGCAGATGGGGCTGATACGATTGCTGCATCGGAACCTTTGGTTGTGCTGGTATGACCTAGCATTGCTTAAAGAAAATGACTGATAGATTTAGTTAATCTTTACCTGGATTGTTGCATTTTTATGTCATTCTGCTTTCCTTATTTTGTTGTTTCTCAGGTAAATAAAGGAACTGCGAGTGCAAGTGAGATCCTTGCTGGAGCACTGAAAGACAATAAAAGGGCAGTAGTATATGGGGAGCCAACATATGGAAAAGGGTATTGCTCCCCCCCCCCCCCCCCCCCCCCCCCCCCCCCCCCCCCCCCCCCCCCCCCCCCCCCCCCCATGATCTCCTTGTTCTTATTCTGAATGTGTGGTTGTCTCACTCCCATTACCTGTGGACATTCAGGAAGATTCAGTCGGTTTTTGGATTATCTGATGGATCTGGCTTAGCTGTGACAGTAGCACGCTATGAAACTCCCGCGCATACCGACATTGACAAGGTAACCATAGCCATTTGCCAGTTGGTTGTTAACAAAAGAATATATATGAAAAGCGAACCAGTTCTTTGCCTGGAAACCAGAATTTGATATCACTTATGATTTTAGCTGTTTCTGAGCAGTTGTGAATGATATTTTTTTTTAGGTTGGTGTGATTCCAGACCGACCACTGCCAGCATCATTCCCTACAGATGAAGATGGCTTCTGCAGCTGCCTTAGGGATTCGACGGCTGCTTGCAATCTGAATGCTGCTCAGCTGTTTGCAAGATCATGACCAAGCCCTTCACTCTACATTTTGGGTCTTATGGGTTGTACAGATAATCACGGTGTTTCCTAGGAGCTGCTTATGCGTGGTGTGTGGGTGGTTTGGCATCCATAATTCATTTCATTAGCATTGATCTTTGTTCCAGTTTTATCGCCTCTGAAATGGAAGTATTGTTTTCTGGTTGAAGTCACGGTCGTGTTGAACAGATCCTTTACTGCAACAATTTTGAATGGAAGCACTGAGGAAACCTGCAAATTGTTTTCATTGTCAGTCATTTCAGGCATCAGTGTTCCTAATACATCACACTACTTGGGCGCCTTGCGCTGGGTCTGCACTGGACAAAGCCGTTCGTGCTGGTTCGGGCAAATTTTGGAAATTTTGGAAGAGCTTCGCTGAAAGCCAGTGTTGAAGCTAGAGCTAGCGCCTGGGGCGGTCGATAAATGAAATACTGACCAGGCCCGTTTGAAACAAGTCCGGTCCTCAAAACTCAAGCCATTTACCATCATGCCAGAAAGGCAGAAAGACAGGGCACCACATCTCACAATGAGCAAACAAAACTTATACAAAACTCAGGTGAAAAACTGTAATGTCATTAGCTCACGAGTTACAAATCACAAGGTTGTTGAATTACAGGACCCATGACTATGATTCTGATCACGAGATTGTTGGGTTCCAGGACCCATGTATGATTCATGGTGAACCGTCTAGTTAAATTCAGCCCAGGCTTTAAAAATCATGCTCAATGCAGCTGTAATGAAGTTGGACATCGCAGAATCGGTAGTCCGCCCAAGGATCTGGTGTCACTGGTCCACATTTTGTACACCATCACCACCTGTAATGTGAGAACAAAGAAATTTGTGATAAATGAGTGAGACTGAATGGCAAGGCGGACGAGCAATCAATAGTGAATGACGAGAAAGGTAGTCAAATTTCTACTGCATTATAGAATAGCATAAGAAGTCCACATGATGCAACAAATCATGAGCATTTACATAGTACATGGCAAACAGACTTACCAGATATAAGTACATATAGCCCACACAAGGGAAAACTCAATTCAATATAAGTTACTAACATGCTTACCATTTGTCAGGAAGGCCAGCACATCTATTCCACCTTCGCAACTTTCCTTTGCTCAATTTGACCAGTCAAGTCACATTGCATCTCAGTCCAACTGATTGGGACCAATGTACCACCTGAAGAAATACAAGGGAAGCAACATTAACAAAATCTAGAATAATGGGAGCAGTTCCATGTATTCGTACCAATAAATTGCATTTTGCACCCTTTCGTACCAGCTATACTTTGTGCTGAAACGACTCCAAGTTCATTCTTCGCAGTGGAAAGGTAATATGCCCTTGCATCACCAAGAGAAAGCTTTGACATCATTTAAGGATCCAAAGCCAGCCAAAAATATTAACTACTCAAAACAGGGCACATATTTAAAGCAAAAGTTTAAAGACTAAAAAAAATGGCACAGTTGAAGCAGGTAGATGTGGATAACCCAAGGGCAAACCACAAGTGAACCTAACCAAGGATGATAACAACTTAACAAGAGAAGAAAAGACAGATTATTTGCACTGCATCATTTGCCTTAATTAAGGATACAACCATAGCTTTAACAATGTCCCCAGGCCGATATGACTGGTACATATCCACCTTATCAATTTCAGTTGCACGAACATCTTGCTGCCTGCAAGTAAAACAGGGGCATATATGAGAAACTTTTCCCTGATAGGTTGCCTAAATATCTAAGATGAACAAGAGCATGAATCCAAGAATTGAAATCAGCAAGCGACTAAAGCAAATGTAGCGCAAGACTGGAAACAATAAAAGATGGAAGCAACACGAGGCAAAACAAAGTCATGGGGAAGGCACCACCTTATCATGCCAGTGAACTTTTCTTTGATAGCCTTTGAGTCGACACACATGATATCTGCAGAGGCCATTCTAGCCATAACCTTTGTTACCTGCCAAAGTAACAGCTTTCAGGAATCAGAGATTTACGAACTTCTACTTTCTAAATAAAATGACGTGATAAACTATGTTCGATGACTTCCTTCAGCAAAGATGCCTGAAAAATACCAGTGTGTGTCCATTATTACACTATAAAACTACAAAAGTGACGGCTTAGTGTCAGACACATGCATCACCCCACCACCAACCTGAACCAGGGGATGCGTGTGGCAATTGGAATTTCACACGAGCATGGCCATTGAGTGTTTCCACAGAAACAAGTATAAATTGTAATTCTGTAAACCACATGGTGCCCATAATTGATGAGGGATTTTAGCATCTTACTCGGGCGATGACGACACTTCCCGGCTGCGGCACAGCTCCATGGGCCTTGTGCCCCACCACCTCCACTGTGGATCTCTGCAGCCCAATCCAACCAACTCATCACACTCACACGCACCAACAAAAGGAACTCGGAAACCCTAACAAGCCAACCCTACCTGGTCGTCGGAGCCAGGTGCGGGCGGCACGATGCGGCGGCGCCCGGTGACCGACGCGCGCACGGAGCGGCCGTCGGCATAGGCGCCGCGTCCGGCCGCGAGGGTTAACGAGTTGCCGAGGAGCTCCCCTGGTGTGACCACGTCGCCGCCGCCGTCGTGGTCCATCGCGGTGGCCGCCATTGGTAGCTGGTGGCTGGGGTTTGGGGGCACAGCGAGGGAGGAGGGTTTTCGTTGCCTTCCTCCTCACTCGACTACGTGGGCTTCCTAATGATACTATTCGTCAATGGACTTGAGAGCAATGGGTTTCCAGGCCCAAATTACAGATTAGGCCCATTTGTTTTCTTTTGATTATTTTGGATAGGAAGGGTCCTCTTGACATTCCCGAATTTCACTGATTCACTGGAAAACGGAAATATCTATGCTCTCTCAATATTATTATTAAAACGGTAATGCTTTGTTTAGGGCATCCGAACGCTCCGTTTCCATCCGGACGCATCGAACCATCCACACAGACAAAGCACTTCGCATGCTCCGCTCGTCTCGCTCCGCACGCGCCGCTCGCCCTCGCCCGCGTAGATTTGCCCCACCCACTGTAGTGGATCGACGGAGCCGAGGCACAGGGCCATGCCAGTCTCCAAGTTCTTCGGCCGCGCTAGCCTCATGTCCTTCCTCAACGCCGTCCCCGAGCCACAGCGCCTTAGGTAGGCCTGCCGCGGCTGACTCCACCGTAGCGGGGCATCTCCACCTAACCGCCGCAGCCACCTCCACCACGTCGGGTGCCGCCATCTGCTGCCGCGCCCGCCTCCATCGCGTCAATTCGTCGCGTCAGGGATGTTGTAAGTGTTTCATATGAATGTTGCAAAAGTAGATGGGGTTGTTGCATATGTTGCAATAGTTTGTATACGTATATTGCAAGCGGTTGTTCCCAATGTTCCATCTTTTTTCAGACGCATGTTGCAAGTGTGTTTATCTGGATGTTGCGTATGTGTTGCAATGGTTTTCAAGTGTTTTTCATATGTTTTTGCAAATGTTTCAGACGCATGTTTTTAGTGTTTCATCTGTCTTCTTTTGTATGTTGCAAATATTGCGTCTGGATGTTTTAAAATAGATCGGGTGTTGCACATGGGGATGCGCGTGGGAAGTGGGAGAGGGCACGAGTGGTCCTAGTGCGAGCGTGTGGCGTGGGCCCCCGCGTGGGCGCGAAACACAGACACGGTCGGGCGACATCCGAGCGGCGCAGGCCTTGCGTGGACGTGCGAAACGGACTACGAACGCGGGCATCCATCCGGACGTCCGGACACTAGCAGTGCCGTTGTTAAAGTCACTTGTTTTTTCAAGCAGAATCGTTGGTTACCAAATCCTCTAAATCAAGAGGAACCCCCTCCCAAGTGTTATAGCATCCACTTGGGAGTTTACAACCAAGAGTCGCAAGCGAATGGGCAACCCTATTACATTCACGTTTACAAACCGAAATATTACACGTATGAAGATCATCGCTAATCATATGCTTGAGCTCAGTGACTATTCCTCCAATCGATGCTCATCAGATTCCAGCGCACCTTTCACCAACGTTGCATCCACCTCTAGGGTGATTTCTGTGACCCCCATTTTCACTGCCTCCTAGAGACCAGCTAGGCACCCCTTGAGTTCAGCATGGAAGGCGTCAAGGAGATGGTCTTCTCGACCTGCACCTGAGCAAATAGCACGGCCTTGATCATTACGGATAACAAATCCCTAGCCTCCATCTTTGTTTTGGACGTCAAAAGCCCCATCAGTATTCAGTTTTAATTCACCCTGTCCCGGTTTCTTCTAGTGTCTTAACTGACGAGAATCCGACAATAGCAATTGGTCAGGCTTGTGTATTAATATTATTAAAATCGCTTCTTGTCTACCCTCAAACTATTAAATCATAATTTTATTTAATATGGCGCCACATCACCTCTCCACCTTGTGAGTGGGTCCCATGTCTTTGTTGCCTTCATCCGTGCCCTAGCATTCGTTCAGCCTCTCCACGGCGCCTACTAGAGCTTGCTCGCGTTGCGTGGGGTAGAGTGGTCATTTTCATGTTGAGTCAACAAAACCAATCTTGCGATGGCATTCATATCTAACCAGAAATACAAGCGATAAATAGGAAAGAACTAAACTTATACAAGATATAGGGTATATTTGGTTGAGCAAAGGATTACCTTGCCTTGCTAGCGAGGGTCAGCCTTACCTTGATGGCTGGAGCTAGCCAAATTGGCTCTCCCATGGCAGCAAGGTATTTCTTGCTAGCACAAGTCTCAAGACAAACTAGCCTCTTAAACAAACAGCTATTTGTTCCTATTTCCTATAGCTAAGCAGGGTGAGGCAAAGAGCAGCCGAACCATACAGGCTCATAGTCTGAATGAGAAAAACTGGTCATGAATGAGAACCTCGCGTAATAGGATATAGGCCAAAACCAAATGAGATAAAAACAAGAGGACAAGTGTATACTGCTATATAGTTTATGACCAATATGATCTTGTAATTATAAGTATGCGTAGTGTAGGTATGAATCTATATTATTGATTTTTTATATATAAATTAGTCCATTAATCCATGCTCTATATGAGAGCAATGTTCGTGTTTAATAGTTATATATGACAAACTCCTTGCACCTCAAACAGGTGACGCTAACGCCTTCTCCAATCCACTTGTGATTGCAAATTCTTTGACATTCTGAGTAGTCTGACGACCTCTCATATTAGGACCAATACAACACAACTATCGCGAATGTTATTTTTGCCTCTAAGGGTATATGCCCCATGTGCATCGCATGGGGGCATGTGCCCCTAGGGACAATTTTTCTACACCTCCACGACAACCAAAAATACTGTAACATGGCACCAATGAGGCCCAACATGATGGCCACAACCAGCCTTGAGGTGATATTTCACTTTTAATTTTAATATTGACATTAGTGGTAACTTTGATATAAATTTAAAATGTTACTTAGATTATATATCATGATGGCAGAATGGATAATCTATATGTAAATTTATTGGCTAAGAGCATCTCCAAGAGATTAGCCAAATCGTTTTCTAAAGGTAAATTTGGCTATTATTAAAGGGAAAAAAGTATCCAACAGACTCTATAAATGACTCTCCAAAATTAGTAGCTCTCCATCCCACCTTCTTCGCACTCTACTTTTGGATAGCCTACCTCACTAGTCATCCAATCTCTTGGTTTTACAGAGTTTGTTGGAGTACTCTTGTTTTTTTTGTCAATTCTATTTTGGTGAGTAGCTAAATCAGTAAATTTGACTGCTCTTTTTGACTAATCTCTTGGAGATGCTCTAATTTATATGTTTCATAATAGCATGTATGGATAATTTTGATGGGCATGTTTTTATGTCATTTCTAGTAGAGGTGAGCATGTTTTTAGAAAACATAACTAGTCCAACAACTATTATTACCAACAGTTATTAGAGTATACCAAATTAATGACTAAATCTTTATAATCTTTTAAGTTTATACAGTTTATCTTTTTTTTCCCTAGCAAGTCTAGCAATGATTATCATGAAAATTGCATTAAGAAGCTCCAATAAGTAATCTACTATACCTAAATAGGAGGAACCCACTGACCTATTTTCCTACGATTTCGTGAAACCAGAGGGTCCCACCACCACAAGTCCTCGTGCACACCTGACCCTTCAACAACTTCTTTGCCTCACTAGCCACTAGATACGTTAATGCTCCGTTTCCTCGAGTTGATTGATGCAGCGGAAGAAACGAAGAGGCAGCGGCGCTCTCACGTGAAATTGAAACTGATCATCTCCACCGAGGTAGCGGCTGCATGTCTCCCTGTTCCAATCTAAGCTGGGCACTGAAACTATAAATTCAAGCTTTTCGTGACCTCCGCATCCAAGCGTGCCGCGCGCCGCTCCAAGCTGCATAGCGCCCACAAATTAGGAGCACACTACAATAGCACCTTGGGGCTCAAAGCAACGAAGGTGAATGCAGGATTGACGTCACGACGAGACCCGGCGCTCCGCCCTCCGCAACGTCCCAGTCGCAGAGGACGCAGAGCCGCTACGCACCAGGCGGCGACGTCGGACCACAACATCAAGATGGGCCCTACGATCGGTAAACATCCAACCTGCTATGTTACCACCACGGCACCGCCGCGCCGTCCATGCTATCAAAAGCAGTACTTTTTCGCCATATATGCACGCTCTTTGCTTGATCAATATCTCACTAATGAAATTATCATATGACTATCATTGTTTTTATTACACAAAAGTATACCTCTGATGAATGTAAAAAGAAATCATGTATGGAGGCCTACATGGATGATCGTGTGCTCAAAATTGTCTATGCTGCGGATCTAAATAAAGATTTGTGATGTCTGCAAGTCTACAGATCTGTGCACAAAGAAAATCATGGCATATATACAATTTGTTGATGCACAAAGAAAATCGTGTGCTCAAAATTATTTGTACAAATTTTATTTCAGGGTTTCACTATCTCTTGCACTACAAGTATTTCTTTCATATAACACTTAAATTCCTATAGCAACACGCGGGGTATTACCTAATAGTTAAATAAATTTGGGTGTACAACCATACACCGTTGTCCCAAGGTAGGGCCGCCCGTGCCAGAGAATATGAATCGAACACGGAACCACGACATCCACAAGACCATAACGATCACCATTTATAACGAAACTAAAAGATGCAATGAGAACAGGCAAAGTAAGAACCAAAGATTATTAACACAGGTACCACCTAACATTTGAGGAACTGAGCCGGCTGTATAGTTCACCTCTCCAACGCGAGCACTGTTTACAAACGAACTGCATCCAGTACAACACCTAGTCACAACAACATGATGCCCAGAATTCCGGCAAGAAACTTCCCTAAACCAGATTACACCAATCAGAAGCATGAGAAATGAACCGCAATTTGCGAAAATTAGAGAGCATCTGCCAACCCCATCCTCATTGCTTCCGGGGAAGAAGCAGAAGGCAAAGAAAAAGCACCTATACTCAAGGCACCATGCCCAAGGGTCACCACGAACTGTACACTAACATGAGGCACGAATCATCGAGAGGTGATGACAACCCCCGCAGCCTCAATCCCAAAGTCAACCGAAGCTAACAGCCTAACACTAGTTCATTGACTGATCAATGGCGCGCCAGGTGCCCATGCTCGCTAATGCTGCCTCTAGAGCGGTAAAAGGAGGCCAGCTTTTTCTTCATCCGCAAGGGGCCTGATCTATTCTGCAGCACTGGTGACTGGACATGGGGTCCCGCTGACAATGCTGCACGAGGGTCATGCGGTCCTTCTATTCGGCCAGAACTGTAGTCCATAGTAACAAACGGTAAGGAATTCCGGTAGTCTAGACACCCAGAGGCCTCAAACCCCCAGCTTCCACTCTCAAAGACTAGGTCTCCTTCGTAGTCACCGTCTTGATCAGATGAATTCCTTGGACTGTAGGAATCATCACAAGCCTCATCTGGATCATTGTAGATAAGCTTCAGTGCCTGGACAACTTCACCCATGAATGGCCTCTGTGATGGATCCGTGTGGACACACATGGAAGCAATGGATGCCACCTTAGCTACATTGTCAAAGTTGAACTTTCCATCCAGAGAAGGATCAATTAACTTCTCCAGGCCTTCCTTATGGCTTAGCAGAGGACGGGCCCAGGTTACAAGGTTCTCAGGATCCTTGGACTCAGAGATGCTTACAGGCTTCCTTCCTGATAAAAGTTCCAACAAGACAACCCCATAACTGTAGACATCGCTCTTAACAAGAAGATGACCCGTCATTGCATATTCTGGAGCAACATAACTGTGCAGTCAGAGAAAAAAAAAGATTGAGTCAAGTAAAAAGCAAGGCACTGTGGTGTACAAAGCGCAGGAAAACAATTATTGTGATAGCACGAACTATTTAGCAAGGAAAATAATAAGACCGACCCTTCAAGCACTATCATTGTTTGACACAAAAAAAAAAGGTATCAACAAACTCTAGGAATAATCTGTTATGGACGCTGTTGGGATCGAGAGGAGAGAGTCGAGGGAAGCGGCGGCGACGGACGTGCTACAGTACCCGCGGTGCTACAGTACCCGCGGGTACTGTTCATGTGAGAGAGGGAGTCAGAGGGCCGGCGGCTAGGGCTGTGAGAGGCGCTGGGAACGCCGGCCGCGGGGCTTCGCCGTTCGCCCACGGCCGGCAAGAGAGAAGGTTTTTCCTTCTAATCTCTTGCTTGATTAGATTGATACATCTCCTCTCCTTATATAGAGAAGAGGTCTTACTTAATCCCTAAGCAAGCGACTAATTAACCCTAACGGGCTAAGGCCCAATAGGCCCTTGACTCTTCTAACACTACACCCCACCTGGACATGCAGCTCGTCCTCGAGCTGCAACTTAACGATGACTCTGCTAGACACAAACCTAACACCTAAAAACAAGTCTTTTACATCTCGACTTATTTTATTGACCTGAAATAGACTACGACTCTTTATTTTTGACTCCTGAAGATACGGCGGACACCCTCCGCGTGATGAACCTGTACGTGTGTAGCCACCTGGATCCCATGGAGCCCACCGGAACGAGAGGGGTGCATGGGTACAGCCACCTGGAATTAGTCGCGATAGCGACCAGCGGAGATGTCCTCGCGGCGGCCGGCGGTGGAAAGCGGTGGCGCTAGGCAGTGCGTCCCCGCCAGTGACAAGGAGGGGAGCGACTCCCCTACCGCCGCTGCTGCAGAGTTGGAGGTCGTTGCGCGCGGAAAAAACACCATGCTCGCGCCTGAAGACAACAGTGGGTCGGCGCGGTTGCTGGTGGCCGTCCCACGGGGCGAGGTCGCGCTTCGCTGAGCTGAGGTCGACCGTCGCCAAGGTCGCCTCGTGCATAGGCTGGCGCATCTCCTGCAGCTGTCGGCGCGCTAGGAGGCCGCGCGCCGCAGCCTGTAGCCGCACCGCCGCAGACACCTTGCAGTTAAGCATCTTCCCTACCGGCTCCGGCGTGATGTCCATCGCCTGCTCAATCTGCTGCAATGTTGGCTAGACCGTTGGCTGCACGTCCTGAAACGGCAGCAGTGTCGTGTCCGGCAGCAGCGTCGTGCTGTAACCTAGCATCTCGTAGGGGAAAACCGGTGGCAGAGAGGCCACGGCCGATTGCGGCAGCGGCCAGCTGACTGGTTACAGCGGAGGTATGCTGAGGTAGGATTGGATGGCGGCGCCGGAACGGGCGAGATCGGTGATGGCCACAGTCGGTGGTGGCGGTGGCTGGGAGGCGGGTGGTGGTGGCGGCGGCAGCAGGCTGGTCAGGGCCGCCTGGATGGCCGCCATATTGCGGTTGATCACGTCGATGTTGGCGCCCATCCGATCGACGACACCAGCCAGGGCTTCCAAGGTGAGCGGTGCGCCGGAGGACTCCGAGAGCTCCGAGTGCACGGTGGAAGCCGGCAGCGTGGTCGCCGCGGAGACTCCGGAGGTAGCGAAAGACGTGGTCATCGTGTCCGAGATCTCCGATACCAGATTGTTATGGACGCTGTTGGGATCGAGAGGAGAGAGTCGAGGGCCGCGGCGGCGACGGGCGCGCTACAGTACCCGCGGTGCTACAGTACCCGCGGGTACTGTTCACGTGAGAGAGAGAGGCTGAGGACCGGCGGCTAGGGCTGTGAGATGCGCTGGGAACGCCGGCCGCGGGGCTTCGCCCACGGCCGGCAAGAGAGAAGGTTTTTCCTTCTAATCTCTTGCTTGATTAGATTGATACATCTCCTCTCCTTATATAGAGAAGAGGTCTTACTTAATCCCTAAGCAAGCGACTAATTAACCCTAACGGGCTAAGGCCCAATAGGCCCTTGACTCTTCTAACATAATCATTCTCGGGAACACTAGGATTTAATCAAGATAATTATACTAGCTGATTTTTCCCCCCAACTGTGACATCCAGGAGTACATCAAGAATGTAATTAGAATCAATCACAAAGAGAACCCAAAGTCATCCTACTACAATCTAACATAACAAGATGCAGCAGTTTGTACAAATCACCAACTAACAATCACATGGTTATTGACATTATTATATAAGATGGAGTAAGCAAAGTGTATCTTACCCGAAAGTACCCATTACCCTGGTAGATATAGGTTGAGTTGTATTGGATGCTTCCCTTGCTAAACCGAAATCAGTAACTTTGGGAGTGAAATCTTCCTCTAACAATATATTGCTGGCCTTGAAGTCACGGTGTATGACATGAGGGTTTGAATCTTCATGCAGATACGCTAAGCCTCGAGCAGCCCCAAGAGCAATTTTCATCCTAACATCCCAGTTCAGCTTACCCTGAGCCTTGTCAGCACCTAGACAGGGAGAAAACAAAAGCTAGAATCAACCCAAAACAATCATGGTAAGTTACAAAATCCTAAACTAGGCACAAACATCACAGATGAAAATACGGACTTCTGTATTTTTTGTTTCTGAGTGCTGTGGTAATGTGGTTTCACTGAGACACATCATCAGAGAATTTTTCAAGTTTTAAATTGGAAGCACCAATGCATACTGTATATATAAGTGCTTCCTTAGAACTACAGAATTAAGAAAGTTCTATATTTAGACTGACAACTGATTCAGCTAGTCCATTTTTTAACAAATTAAATAAGCCTCATCTGATTATTTTATGGAGATTATTGTCGTCAACACATTCCATTCAACAGTCATCAAGCATACCATGGAGATGGGATTCCACACTTCCGTTGCGTATGAGCTCATACACAAGACATCTTTTGTTCCGCTCAATGCAAATACCAATCAATTTGACAAGATTACGGTGGTGCAGTCGACTGAGCATTTCCACCTCTGCAATAAACTCACGGTCACCACTCCTGTCCTCCCTTGTAAGCAATTTAACAGCAATTTCGTTTCCATCCTCTATCGTCCCATGGTAGACACGCCCGAAGCCCCCTTGACCCAAAACTCTTTTCGAATCAAAACCATCTGTGGCCTTCTGAAGTTGGGCTAGTGAAAATGTCTTTACAGATGTTGTGCAAGTAGCCATTGTTGAAAACACTGATGCTGACGCAGAGCTCACCATGCTGGTTGACAAAGTTGATCTAGTGCCTGCATCATGCATTAAGTTATCAGTATAACCACAGCAATTTTACGAGTATCAAATTATTTAGTGTACTCAAGAAGTTGAACTTGTGCGACCTTTCCTAACAGTTTTTGTTGTCAACCATATGCTAATAACGTTTTTAGAAATAAAAAACTGTTAATGCATGTTTATCATAAGGAAGTTGGTCAGAGTCTAAGAACTTAGATTACCATAGATTACAAAGAGACATTTACTGCAGGAGAAGACTAAGTGAAATCATTAGATACCAATTTTCATTTAACTCAACTGCATATAAATAGTGAATGATACTCCCGCCACCGTGGAAATGGTGCTAAGTTTTTCCAATGTTGACCACAAAAGTCTAGATTCGGCAACATGAAAATGGCAATGAATGCTCTACAAAAACAGAGTGATGCTAACTCCTATCACAACCTTAGTTCAAAATATTTCCCAAGCAGCCATAAGCAACAGGTAATTGACAAAGCATAAACAAACAAAGCACAATATAAGTAATACTATTAAACACCATACCATATCTTCTATTAACTGCTTGGGTAGTTGCAGGACTCATAGCCTCATGAAGCCGGCCAAGTTTCTTCCATCTTACTAGTAAGATCAGGACAACAGCACATGTCAACAGAAGTCCAAAAGAAGACACTAACACTACCACGATGATCAAAATATCTGATTTCTTGTGCTTTTTCTTCTGACCGGGCACCTCTGCAGTTATAGGATCTTCAGTTCCTGAAGGATCCGATCCTCCAGGCAAAGATGATGGCGGGGATTGCAATCCTGCAGTGACAACGATGAATAACTATAAACATAAATCAAGCAAATAACCTAAGAAAGGGGTATTCCATGTGCAGGGCCTTACCATGATAGCTGATATTGATAACTTTGTAATCTCCAAATATAGATGAATTTATCTGAACCTTTTTATCCCTGAACCTATCAGATATTAGGGATGCCGTATAAGTATCAAACTGTTCTCTTAGTGGCACCAAATAAATGGTCACCCGTGTCTTCTGGTCATCCTGGATACTTGCAACTGCAGCCATGATCTTCACCTGGCTTTGTTTAAGAAATGTCCCAGCTGCAACTTCAACTTCTAACTCAGCTATGCTCATGAACAGTAGATAAGGAGCTAAGTCCAGATCAACAATAACACTAATAGGCTCGACACAGCCACAAGGGGAACCAATTGGTGTTGCAGTCAGTGGCTCGGTGCAAATATAGCTAGAACAACCTGCTAAAGATCCAAGGAATCATTCAATGAATATAGGAAAGTGCAGATAATCACATATCGAGTCAGAAAGAGTAGTTCAAATCTCAATAGCAACAATACTAGACAAAAATAGACCACAGAAGAATGACATAAGCATCAGAACTGGTAGGCAATACAAGGATTCCTGACAAGATAAAATTGTGAAGTGCATAAATGAGTTGCAGTGACAAACCTTCAGGTGGGGGTGATGATGACGGGGAAGGGCCCTGATTTGACTCTCTGTGGTGCGGGTGCTTGTGCGAATGATGGCGCATAGCAAAGCCTGGAAGAATAAAAGGAAATTAAACAGCGCTCTTATAAAAAAAATTAAGCTTTGAAATTGTAGTATTTAAGTTGCCATGGTTGCGTACCAGGAGATCCTGGAGGTAGTGCCCTTGGAGGATACGAAGGGGAAATTCGAGGTCCAGACGATCTCGCTTCAGGGGGGATTGATGGACTCGGTGCTGGGCTAGGCAATATAGTAGCTGCAGAATATAGAGGGATTAGGGTCTACAATAGAGAAAAACAGTTAAACCTGGTGGAGGAAAATTATGTACCAATCATGTAATATAAACACTGCATACGTTGTAACTGTAACATCATAAAGGCATGGCGCGTTGGAGTTAAATAAAACAAGCCTACGTGATATGGAAAGATAAAGCCTTTATTTCAAAAGCTTGAATTCCCAATAAACTTTATAAAATACTGCATCTGAAAATGTTGTAGATTTGCATAACTTTAATGCAAATTTAATACTTCTATAGTTTTCGAAATACCCTCCGAAAATTGCTCCTCCCCCGCTTCCTGGTGACTGGAGACCAAACATGGAATAAGCATTCAAGTTCCAATACTACCCAAGTCAAAATAAACTACCAAAGGATACGGTACTGACGATTTTATGCACCACTCCATGTATACCCTAAGATTTCATGCCTGGTCAGGAGGGTCAGATAGCAAGCCTCACCATCGTTACAACGCCATACAGAGGCAAAAATAAGTCCCCTTGAAGGAGCAGCTGAGTGCAAGAGGCGCACCCAAGGTCTAACTGATGCCAGACTAAAAAAACAGCATAGAAGCTCGGCTAGCATTCTAGCAACCACAGACTCCCTACACAAAACCAAAGCGCATTTCTCGTACATTGCAACCTTTGCATCCAACAATCAGTCTCATGTACCCTGAGCCCTTAGAACGAGTTGCAGTTGCAATAAGCAGCACCGCTTCTGTCTGCCTGAAGCATGAATGCCCTTGAGAGAAGGCATGTTCCACTCTAAGTAGAACCCCACACACGCACACCATCTCCACCTCCATCTCCTTCAGCTGTGTACCGTTTCCGGATGGTGGAGGCTGGAACCTTATTCCATTATCTAAAAAAAATCTCCATCTCCTGGCTAGGATGATGATCCCGGGTCGGTGTCAGCCAAAATTCCAAAAGGCAGGCACACGCGCGGGGGGGACGGGGACGAAGTGGCCACCGAACCCACCGACAGTATCGTAGACCTCACGCCTCGCTAGATCGTTTCCGCAATGCGAAAACCATGCGCCCCCGCTGCAATCTAAAAAAAATTGTCCCCCCAAAAAAAGAAGCAACCGAATTCCGCACCGCGCACCAGAAATGTTCCAAGCTCCAGGCAACGCGCGTCGGGACGGCAGCGAGGCCGCCGGCACGAGCAGGAACAGCAGCGCGCCCGGCAAGGTCGGGAGCACTTTGCCGGCGGAATGCGGCACGAGTCGCGGAATCCCCGCCCGCCCGAAGAAGCGAGACAGTAAGGGGAGTGTCGGAGGTTTTGTACCGTGGAGCGCGGAGGCCTCCGCGCGGACGAGCAGGAGGAGGAGGAGCCGCAGCAGCAGCAGGGCGAGCGAGGCGGCGCCGACGCCGCCCATCTCGGCGCGGGGCGCTACAGCATTGCCCGGGCGGCGGATCTGGAAGCTCGTGGCGGCGCCGGATCGGTCGGCGGCGGCGGGGATCGGCGACGAGATTGGCAGCGAGGCGAAGCGAGAAGAGCTCTCTCTCTCTATCTCTTCTCTTCTCTCTCTATCTCTTCTCTCTCTATCTCCATCTATCTATCCACAGCTAGAGAGGGACGGGGAGGAGAGGGGATGTGTGGGGAACGCATTAAATTGCCTCGGCTGCTCTCTCGTCTTGCTGGCTGGCTCTGGCTCTGGCTCTGGCTGCGGATGGGCTGGGATGGACGCCGATTACTCCCCGCTACTGCTACTGCCACTGCCACTGCCACTGCCAATTCGGATCGGGGTGGAGTTATTAATGAGCAGCTAATCGCGGGGTTAGTGAATGAGTGAGAGTGGCCCTTCGAATCGGCAGCCGGCAGCGGGCGATTCAATTCAAGCAAGCAAGAGGGAGCAGGGCGGCGAGGGAGAGTGACGCCGCTGGACGCTGCTGTGCCTGCGACTGCGAGGGAGGAGAGAGAGAGAGAGGGTCGAACAAGCGAGGGAAGGGGAGGCGGTGGGCCCGGCCCGCGCGTCCGTCCTTGCTGCTGCTGTGGCGAACAGTGGTGGTGGTCCGGCCCCGGTGGACAACGCGCTTGGAGAGCTTTTTACTCTTTTCTGGCGTCGGGGCGTGACAGACCTGCGTACATTATTTGGACTTTTGGTCCTCGACCTGCTGGCTCTATACTCTATATCGTCAAAAGCGTTTTGTTCTTTTCCTCGACTTCGTTTGGCTTTTTTTATTTTTGTTTTCTTTTCCAGTTTTTTTCTTGACAAGGATTTCTTTGCCAGGTTGGGTGGGTTCAAAGAGAGGGACAGCATGGCTAGTTTGGTCAACGCGGGTACGAGGTGATGATTTCTCTTTGAGTCTTATCAGAACATGCCTAATAACCGTTCCTTTATTTCTAGAGCGGAAGAGTCTAAACTACGTAATGAAACTAACCCAGACTCTTTCCTCTGAGAGAGCTCTTCAAAATAGCAAGCCCTAACATCGTCGGCTTCCCTAGCCTTCTCCCCCTCTTCTTCCAGCGTCCTCAACGGCGGTGATGGGGAAGTAGGTCAGACCCCTTGTATCCTCTGATAGCTTAGTAGCTTAATACAAGTCAAGTGTAGTTTAGTCCCTATGTTGCCTCGTGGTTCGTTGCCTTGGTGTCTTCAATGTCGACCAAGGCCCCCTCTTCCTCCGGCGTCCTCGTTGTCGACTTCAATACCGACCAAGGCCACATCGAGTTACTCAACTTGCTCGGCCACCTCGAGGTCCTCGTCGTTGTCAACCTCAATACAACATCTCCTGCGAGGCCACCTCGAGTTCGTTGGAAGCTTATTTTCAACCTATGTCAACTGCTCCAACATCTTTGGTTTGACGAAGACATTCTTCATCGATAGATTTCCACGCCCTCCTTCAATCTCCACTTGGCGAGGCCTTCCAACTTGGCTCACTATAGACCTTGACCAACGGCGAGCTGTTCACTGGCGGCGATGAGGTCGGCATTTTTCCCGTGGCACTTAGACACCTATTCCTGTGCTTCACCATCAACTCGACGCATGAGTGTTTTCGTGTTCTGGCTCCCTTTAGGGATGCAGTTGTATTTGGTTATCTTTGTAAAAGCCCATAAAACTGTATAGGAGTATTAAAATTAGTAACCAATGGGGACAATATGGTAAAAGCATATGTGTGTCTCAGTAGCAAGAGGCGAAAGTAGGGCTTTGGCGATGTGGAATGATCCAAAAACAAAAGGGGTTGGCTAGTAGGCAAGTTCCCTAAGAAATAAGTAATGTTTCGCTGTGGTGGGAGATTGTCATGCACATACTATATATGTATGTGTTGCTCCCTTTGTTTCAAATTGTAAGTCATTTTAGTTTTCCCTTAAGTCGAACTTGTCTAACTTTGACTAGGTTATAGCTAGGGGAAAGAGCGAAATGTGCGATGGGTATATCTAAACTTTTCCGAACTTTCATTTGGTCCATAAACTTTCAAAGTGATTATCTCAGTACTTCAACTTTTCATGAAGCTTGGATCAGATAAAAAAAATTGGACCTAGAATGAACTTAAGTAGCTCATAGGTTGTTTGTTCTTTTTCTCACCTTCTTGTTCCTTTTTTTCTTTCTTTGCAATGTTGGGCTGATAGAGGGAGAAAGTGTACCTAATAAGATCACAATCTGGGTACAAGGTGATGATTCCTTTTGAGCAAAATGAGTCTAGAGGCAAGTAGAAGTAGCGAACAATTAATGGTCATCTTTTTATGTATGTGGTGCTCTCAATGTCCATACATCAACAATCATAAGAAAAAAACTAAGGAGTAGTAATATGCCTATTGTTAGAGAGGGAAGGAAGAGAAAAACACAGAGGCCCTGTGGAAGGAGAAACTAGTTGTGGTAGGAGAGGTTATGTGTGCATGTACTGTAAACAAAAAACTATTAAGATGCTTGGTTTCAGGAATGAAGTAGCCCAAAGCCCATCATCTAATTACTCCATCTTTTTTTTGTATAGTTTTATAGAATGAAATGGGTTGATACACCAGCACCACATTCTCCGTAAGTTAATAATTGGTACCGGTACAAGAAATTGAGTCATTGCACACAATTTAAGGAGTCATAACAAGATGTGTACCCTCGTTTAGAATGGAATGGTTCCTCAGAATCTCAAATCAAAGTGAAACACCCTCTCTCTCTCCCTCTATATTTGTAAAGGTGTTATTAGGTGGCTCTTTATTATACATATGATTCCGACTTTTAACGTTTCTATTACCAATTTACCATCGGTATTGCTTCGTTGATAGCAAGAGATGTAGGAGAAAGCGAGACCTGCCAATTTAGCAATATGACTCCAATGCTAACTAAATGTAGATAGCAAAGCTAAGATTAGACAGGAAGGTTTTAAAGCTACTATAATAAATGGTGTATCTTAGAGATAGAGAAAATCACGCGATATCTTATAAGACTGTAGATTTCGTATCTCTTACTACGATTCTTGCACCAAAAGAGGGCCGGCGAGCATGGCCACGTCATCGGCTTTTCTCGGCCGTCGGATTAGGCTCACGAATGGCCCAGATCGTGCGAGTCCCGGTCTTTTTGCAAAAAAAACCCTCGAACTTCAGTAGAATCAACCCATAGTCCATGCATCTCTCTCCCCCGTCTCTTCCCTTCCCCACCGTCGCTCTTCCTCCCGATCCCTCCAGAAGCGGGCAGGGCAGCGGCGCGGGCAGCCCCCGCCGGTGCCCGTCCCTCGGCGCAGCGGCGACCCTCCTCCTCCTCCTCCTCCTCTCCCCATCCTCCCTGCAAGTTTCGCTTCCTCTCTCGCTCTCCTCGTGCGGGCTGGGCGACCACGACGGCGGCGGCTGCCGCCCTCCTCCCTCCCTCCCTCCCCCCTCCCTTCCTCCCTCCCTCCCCCTCGCGTGGCAGGAGCAGTGCGACCGGCGCTGCCGGGGCCCGACGGCGCCCACTGGCTGCGGCGCGTCGCCATGCGTGTGCCCCGGCGGTGACCGTCACCGGCCATGGCTGTCGTCCTCGTCCTTCTCCTCCCCTCGTGTCCTGGCGTACCGGCCTCTCCGCGTCCTCGCACCTGAGTTGGCCGTGTGTGCTGCTCGGGCCGGCTGGGCGTCGCCTCTTCCTCTCCGTCGACCGTGGCGCATCAGCTCGGCCTCCGGATCTAGCGGCGGCCACCATCACACCCTTCGCTGGCGACGAGCACCCACCAGGTATGCCCATCCCTTCTCTTCCCTGCCTGCTGTGGCACTGGTTCCAGCCGCGTGCTGTGATGGCGGCGAACTGGCCTCAGCCGATCCCTTGGCCATGCTGCTAGACCGCGTGCTGTGATGGCGGCGAACGGGCAACCGGCGAGCCCAAAGCCACATGCGGTGCTCAAGCCAAAGGGAACAGCTGCGCCGGCATCCTCGAGCCACCTACACCGCCTGTCATCACTATGGTCACGACCCACATCAACTCTGATGCAGCAGTAGTCTTCAACATGGAGGTTGCACGCAACGTATTCGACATAATGCCCGTGACATATATCCCGAATGCTGAGTTGCTGACAAAACTTTTTTTTTCTCTTTCTGCTTTACAAAATGCAAGTCAACAAGACGTGTTAAGACTCTGAATATTAATAGATTGATTCCACGTTGTGGCACCACTTCGATCAAACAATTACTGCTTGCATGCCTTCTTAGCATCCTTTTTCCGTCATACTGCAAATGGAAGCAGAGCTAGAGTTCAGGATATGATGTCTTGTAACAAGTAGTTACAACTTATAGGCAATCATTATATTGCATTCTGTTATGTGTTCTGGGTGAACCAGCAGCTGCAATGCCTGTAGGTTGTAGTGAACCAGCAGCTGCAACTCAATATGTAGTGCCTTCTCATAAATCATCTCTGCATTTGCAGAGCTACGTATTGTGTTTGCCTAAGGTAACCACACTAGCTCAAATATTTGTGTGCCATCATAAATTATTTCCCTGCAAAGCTTGAAAGAAAAAATCACACGACAACGCTTTTAGAAATTATTTTGATTTCTACTCTGTTTTAATCTAGCAGCGAACAAGAATTGAGTTCATTATTCTGACAATATTAAGGCCAATGATTTCAACGGCCATTGCTCCTAAGCCTAGAAGACAAAGGTGTTGAGAAAACAAATCCAAGGTAAGTAATGCAACTTTAACTCCTGGTTAAATGCATACAAATTTTGATATGAATTTTAGATCCTGTCTCCCACAAGGATATACATGGATAAGATAAATTGAAATTAATACTCTGAACTTCTAAGATGACCATAATCTTCTATCACCTGTTTGATCTTCTCTGCAAAGTATCATTCTAAATACAATGTACCTTTCTGTGGAGTTACCTACTGATGGAGCTTCTGTGCCAAGTGCAATGTTTGAGTATTATGCAGGTTCATGATTAATTTTGAATTCACTTGTATTAATTTTTTATTTAAAAACATTAACTGAACCCATTTGAATTTAGTTCCAAAGAGGCGAGGAGGCCACAAAGATATATCTTTACCTTATCAATACAGAAATATTTTAGTACTTGTTTTGTTATGGACGCTTTCCACATGATTATTTACTACAGTTTAGTAGCAAATCTTTATATGGCTATTGCTCCCTGGAATACTTCACAGTTGACGCACGGCATTCATTGCCATTTAAGTTAAAACGAATTGGATCATTGTCATGTTTCATTATGATTTGGTTGGGTGCAAACATTAGTGATTATACATCCGTCTTTGGCACAACATTGCTCTATACATTTTTATACAAATAAAAACCTGCGTTGCTATTGGTCGGTGGTACAGGGGACCCACCAATGAACAATCGACGAATACTAATTCATCTACACCAACTTATCAGTTAAGAAGCTCCATTTCGAAACATCTTCCATTTCAGTGAATTGTCAGGCGATGACTCATTTTATCTCCAGGTAAATCATTAATTTTTTCAGCTTTGCCATACTTAGCTACCAGTTTGCTTATTGCATCGCGTTTTCCCCTCTACAACATTGAATTGCTCTGTATTGCTTCATGGTCAACCAAACTGTGCCTATTTTGAGGCTGACAAACACCAATTTGCATTTTTTTTCGAGTGGATTCGCCACGGCCAGAGTTAGCTGCTGCTGCTGAAACACGTAGGAACCATAGAGCAGCTACATCTTTTGGAACACAACAAGATACGTGTCATATTTAACAAACACCAGATTTACGCCTACAATGATCTGCTTATGTTTCCGTCCCAAGCCACTTGATCATCTCCACTTTTTGACATACCCATGCACTTTCAAAATTAGAACTTCATTCTTCACTATTTTGGAAGTGCTCTTTCAACCAGTTGTAGTTGCACTTCATCATTTGGCTTATTTTATAAGGATGTGCAACTTTCTTCAGTTGTCCAATTCGTCTGTCCGGTCCGAAATGATAGCAATTTTTGTCCACTCCAACTGACAAGGCCCTCATAGCCCAAGTGAAAATAATAAACCAGTTCATGTGTCTTTCTTTATGCATTCTATCAGATACACATCACAAATAGCACTCCCTTACATTATTCTCAAAATTACATTACAGTTAACTATGATTTCGCTATTGCCCAAAGGAACAGGTATACACTTCCTTGCTCTACCTTTCAGAGGGGATCAAATTGTTTAATTTGACATTTAAATTGTTTCAGCACGTGGATTCGCTGCAAAAGCTGACTACCACAAGCTTGGCGATGTTTCGATACAACACTTACTATGCCTTGGGACAATGTGATGATACAAAACAACCAAGGTTAGTACCCTGCCCTGCTCATGCGTTGATCAACCTCACAGTGCAGTATCAGTTACTTCATTCCTGCTAATTGCAGATTCAAAGATTCAAAACTAAACAACCTTGATGTCTTCTATGCAACAAAAATATGAATTGGCAGTAATCTAGCTAAAGTTATATGCGATTTCAAGATAACTCTACTTTTAATTACATAGAGCAAGATATGTATTCTTTCAGATTGCTCTGGAATATCTGATATGATAAGCAATATTCCTATATTGTGATACCTGCTACTTTCCCGTTGTTTTTTTATTGGAACAGGCTTGGTACAAGTCATCAAGTGCTGCAGACGGTCCACACACTGGCCATACGCGGCAACGCCGCGATCATTTCTAGTGATATTCATATGTGCATTTGCTGACAGCCTCTTATCTGTAGGGAAAGGATGAGCTCATCACGTCCTATTAGCAAGCGTGTACTTTTTAGTATGATAAAATCCAATGTCACGTTGACTGGCCAAGCATGAAAAGGTCTGCCACAAACACTGCTGGTAAGAGTTAGTATAACGAGAATTTTATAAGTTGCTAGTATAAAATATGCAATATCTTAGGAACCAAATCAATACTAGCATATCTCTCATAAAGTTTAGACGTTGCTAGTGAAGGCCGGTAACCAAGGACGCCCATAATTTTGGTGTAAACAAAATAAATAAATAAATAAATAAATAAAACACCTAAAAAATGCTAATGCGCACAAGAGGGGAGGGGTGGAGGGGATGGTACGTTACGTTTGGAGGTGTGCACGAGAGGGCCCTCCCTACGACTACGACGGCCAGGCGGTGCTAGTGCGCCAGCCAGTGGTCACGGACGGTTGGAGGGAAGGCCGTCGCCGGCGTGTGTGGCCGTGTGGCTGCATGCCTGTGCGCCTTTCGTGCGACCGACCCATCGGCCATGCCAATTGCCAAGCAATGGACATGGACGGCAGCAGCAGCAGGCCGCATGCGCATGGCTGGCTGTGTCTGAATTCTGCTGTGCGGTGCGGGCAGCACGCAGCAGCAACGTTGGACGCGTCGCTGACATACTCCGTGACATGGCAATGGCGCCTGGCGTCCCGTGAACGAAGGAGGAGAAGAAGATGTCGGAGACGGCCCAGAACAACGGCGGAAGAGAGCTTCCTTCCACTCCCACCAACGAAGCGATCGATGGGAAGAGCTTCTCTCCTGGGCCGGGCCGGCCCAACCAACCCTTTTGAGACTGACCGCACCGCGCAACGCGAAGACACGCGCTACGCCACATTTGGCGTTTGCACGCCCGCACTGCACGACGCTAAGCCAGCCGGCATGCTTGCGTTCGCTACAGTGATACGTTACAGACAGAGTTCGGGCGTGAGCGCCTGTAAAAGGAAAGGAGGAGAGAGAAAGAGAGAGTGGAGAAAGAGAAAGAGGGAGGGAGGGGAATAAAATATGGAAGAGTGGGTATAGAGTATGGGATAGAGATAACACGGGTGCAGGAGAAATAGATATAGAGTAGAGAATCTCGATGACTAGGATAGAATATTCCTTTTTAGAGATGAAAATAGAGGTCGATGGGTGCGGATAGCCTGAGGGAATGGATGGATGACGAAGCCGTCGCCATCAGCAACAGGACAGGCAGGGGACGAGACGAGACGAGAGGACAAGGCCGGGGCATGGGCACCCGTTGCCCTCCAGACTGCAACCCTGCGAGAGTGGGAGCGTCGTGGCAGCCTGCCTGGCAGTGGCCGCAGCAGCTAGCAGAGGTCATCAGGTGACGGCCGGCGACAGACAACTGACTGCCAAGGCAGGTAAGCAAAAGGCGCAAAAGCCCTCTCGGCGCGCGTGGACATGGTCCGTCTCGTCTCCTCTCCTGTCCATCTGCATGCGATGCGATTGGCGTTTGGCGATGCACGGCGAGGGCGGTACACTATGCTCGGCCTCCCCGACCACGCCAACAAAAAAACATGGAGCGGAGCAAAAACTGCACCTGCACGATACGGCCTACGGACACGGAGCTGCCTGCCTTCTTTCTTCTTTGGCAGCCAGCCATCCTACAAAAGTCGACAAGTCGTAGAGGTTGTTATCAAAAAAGTACCCGTGGCGCCGACGCCTCTGCGTGCCGTGCGGCGCCGTCCATTGCGCGAGTGACAGGGCAGGCATGCAGTGACGGAGGCGAGCAGACGACTGGCGGAGAGGGCGGGCTTTTGCGGCCGGCCACGGCATGGCGTCGCGGTCCGCAGGGCAGAGGACGCACGCAAAAGATTTTCTCCACACTGCGTGTCGTATGCATGGCATGCAAGCCACGAGGACGATGAAATGGGCAGTTGCCTGCCCGGGACCACACCACAACCATCCGATCCAAAGCTACAAGGACGTAGGACTAGTACTTCAGTAGGCGATCCAAAGCTCGCCCACGGGCCATGGCCTTGTTCAGCTGGCCGGCTTTTCTCTCACATCATTTCAGCATTGGTCATTAGCCACCAGTCAGCTAACAGTATTTTTCTCTCACAACAAATCAGCACTAGCCATCAGTCACCAGCCAACCGAACGAGGCCCATGGCTCGCTCCCGCACGTCGACCCAGACGGCCAGACCCCGGCGCCGACGGTGGCGGGGTCATCAGGCCGAGCACGCCTCGGTACGGTGGGTGCTCACGAGGCGCGCGGCGCCGGCCGACGAGGCGGCAGCGGCAGCGGCCATGACGTGCCTTTCCATGCACGCACGCACGCCGAAAAGCAACCTCTGTCTGTGCTGCCGACCCGCCGTCACCAAGGCCTTGTTTAGTTCCCCTATTCTCCCCCAAATTCCACTATGCAAAAAGAAGATTCCCCGTCACATCAAAATGTCGGCAAATGCATGAAGTACTAAATGTCGATGAAATTAAAAATTAATTACACAGTTTTGTTATACTTTGCGAGACGAACATTTTAAGCCTAGTTAGTCAAAATTTGGATAATTTTTACCAAATACAAACGAAATGCTACAGGAATTCTAATACAGTGTTTTTCTCCCCTAATTCACCCATCTAAACGAGGCCCAAGCAAAACCGGCTAACGCCGACGGACGCGGACCACGACCAGCCGGCTGGGGCTCGATCGAGCCCGACGACGAAACAAAAAAAGAAGCTCCCCGCGTGCGCGTGCAGCGAGACGGGCTCAGCGTGCGCTACGGACTCGCGGTGGCTACACGAGGAAAGTGGCTGGGACCAAGGGCACACCTTTTTTTTTTTTGATAAAAGCCCTTAGACAAGCTTTATTGATCAAAGATAGTTGCATCATAGGCTAATAACTGGACAATAAAACTAGGAGGATCATCGTCCCAGATACAATTAGCTTTACTCATCATAGCCTGCCTAGCTAGCTCATCTGCCACTTGATTTGCTTCCCCGTTTAACAGTATGGATTAGTTAACAACTTCGCTAATTAGCTGTTAGTACATACTGTAACTTATAATATAAATAGATCCATATAACAAATCTCTCGCAATCTTAGAGTCTGCGTATGAGATAAGTTTCTTATCAAGAGATAATTCTTCTATCTATTTTTTTATTAAAATATGAAATAACTTGCTTACAACTAGCTATAATTCACCACTGGAGATGCTTGAGAGTAGCTTACCATGTGTTTGGTTAACGGGTTATCCGTGTTAGCACGAAGAGACGATCCTTGAGAGCAAGCGTATGTGTAATGAGGACATGTTCGAAATAGTGGAACAAAAAACATAATAACAAAAGAAAATACACGAAGCAAATAGGAATAGGATAGCAAAACGTATGAATAGAAAAACACAGACAGTTTATAAGAGTGAGTGTTTGAGACACAAGACCAGTCGCCGAGCTCTCGCTGAGCTCTCGCCGCTCCTCGCCGAGCTCTCGCCGCTCGTCGCCGAGCTCTCGCCGCTCGAACCGCGCCTCCAGCCGTGCTCGGGGACTGGTCTGGCAAACACATCTTGTCTCAGACCACCGAGCACGTTATACTCCTCGACCACCCGACCAGTGCGCCTCCTCGACCACCCGACTAGCGCTCGGGGACTTCTTCCTCTGCCACCCAACCAACGCTCGGGGACTGCGTCTTCGACCACCCGACCAGTGCTCGGGGACTGCTTCGACCACTCTAACCACAGCTTGAGGCCCACAGCTCGAGGCTTGATTTTCTCGGCTACATGTGAAATTTGACTCACATACAGTTGAGTGGTCATTATTTTCTTAGACCTTGCTACAAGGCTTATGCTTCGTCTTCCAACAAGCTCGGGGACTACATCGGTACGATGCACTTGCCAGTGCATCTCAGTATCGAGTTTTCAAAGACTTTGAGCTCTATTTCTTTTAGACCCTAGCACCACGTGCCTACGTCACCTACTACCAGGCTCGGGGACTAAGTGGGCACACTTCACCTTGCGATGAATATGTTTGTTTTTCGACCCCTACACTTTGTTTACCCTGCTTACATTTCTTTTCAGAAATCTAAGTGGGCACACTTCACAGGAAAGAGAATTTTTTTTCTTTTCTTAGGAGCACCGTACATTCTTCGGACAACCTACTTCTCCGGCAACAACGCTTGCAACAACTGCTCGGATGCCGCTTTGACTGGTCGAAGACGTCAAGGACTCAAGCCTCACTGTTCGGAGAAGGTCAAGATGGCGTGTCGCATCAGAATATATGGCGCTCGAGGACTAGCGTGGGGGTATAAAACCCCCGGTACCACAAGATGGTACATGGGCCGCACCATCTAAGGTGGTCCGACCCGTAAGATCAAGACGTATATCATGATATTACAGGTTGTACTAGATATTGTAATAGTATCAAATAGGCTATTATGCTTGTAACCCTTCTTCTCCGACGTATATAAGGAGAGGCAGGGGTCCCCTAGAGGACACAACCTATCTGATCCTCGATCAATACAAAATAACAGAGCACAAGACGTAGGGTTTTACGTCATGCTGACGGCCTGAACCTGTATAAATCTTGTGTCTTGTGTCCTATTACCATCCGGTTCGTGTCTTGCGCACCTGTTTACCAACAAATCACTACCTTGGGTATACCCCTTGGTAGACTGCCGACCACGTTTCGTCGATAATTACTAACGCATGAGATTTCACTCGGACTTCGCAAAGGAAAATGAAACTAAGAGATTGCAGTACATTTTTTGTTTCCTCCAAAACGTACACGTGCTACAGGAGTCAAAACTATAGGAACCCTAATTCATTTGAAAATCCTATGATCCAAACACAACCTAAGGTTCTATAAATAAACTTTATGCTAAGGTGGAAGATAAATAAACATGGAGAAGAAAAGAGAGCTTAAGTTTATA
This sequence comes from Saccharum hybrid cultivar R570, assembly GCA_038087645.1. Lineage (NCBI taxonomy): Eukaryota > Viridiplantae > Streptophyta > Magnoliopsida > Poales > Poaceae > Saccharum > Saccharum hybrid cultivar. The sequence continues at coordinate 26,689,517 of JAQSUU010000198.1, forward strand.
TCCGGTTGATATACATGCTCTTAGAAACTTCATGAGAAGTTAAAAGTGGGTTACGTATTAATGAAGAAGCATGTTTTATATGAGCAACTACTACATGGGGCTATTAACAAGGGGTTGTGCATACAACCAGCAATGAACCTTGTTAATAGGCATGCTCCAAGGAGAATATTCTCTTCATGTCCAGAACACACTCTTACCTTAAAAATTACGATACGGGTTTCTTACAGGTCAAAGCTGTCCTCGCTCATGTACATGGATAGTGCGGCTCCAACAAAAACGACCAATCTCATGGCTACATCCTCCCTCGGACGACATGAGCTCGCGATCACGCCTTTCTTATATAGTGGAAGGAGGCATGATGGCATGACGACGTGACCATATAAGGTGTACTAGGTTGCAACGGGGCTTGTGGTTCTAACTCTGTGTGTGTGAGGAAGAGAGAGAGGGAGAGAGAGAGGAGGAGAAGAGAAGGTCGAGGCATAGAAGATAGGTGTTTTTTTAACATAGGCGGAGCTAGAACTCAAGATAGGCAAGGTGCAAACTTTAGTTTCACCTCTAACTTGTATTACTTCCAAACATAAAAAAAATTCAACATTCTACGAGGCCATTTGGAAGGTTGAACCGTTTCAGATTCTATCCAGAAATGGCAGAACCTCTTCCAAACACAGAAAAAGATTTAACGTTTCTGTCTAGAAACAGTTGAAACGATTCTCTTTTTCTCACCTATGCATGTGAAATGGCCTAGGAGTGGATTCGCCCACAAAAAGTATTTTCATTGATATGAATTTTTTTACAAAAAATATTTTTGAAATAAAAATCTAGCCTAAAGCAACTTCATGAAATGATTCTGATTCATCGTGGAGAATCTGGATCCGAAATATTTTTATGAGAATCTAAATCCCTACCAAACGGACACTAAAGTGGCACTTGGCTGTGTTGGCTGGGTTTAACAACCAACAACTAGAGATTTAGTTAAGAGTTACTCACCCGTTTAATCCTCCTAGCTGGATTTCTGTCTTGAAACGAATGTACTTCTAAGTCTAGTCAAAATAGTATTAACATGTAACATTTTAAAAAAAATATACTATAAAAATATATTTCGTGACGAATCTAACGATATCAGCTTACATAGTAGGATAAATATTAATAACTTTTACAAATTTAGCTAATTTTAACAAACTTTAATATAATACTGTTTTTTTAGTATTAAATGCTTTTTAGGATGGAGGAAATACCCTTTAGCTGGGGATCAACAGGTCTGGACTCCTGAGCTGATCTGTGGAAAATGTTTTGGAGCTGTTTTCTGTTAATTAACGGCGGTGTACTCCTACTAGTCTCCTACTACTCCGTACTCTTCCTACTTGCGCTTGCGCACGGTCCTGCCCGAGGCCTTGTTTAGATATCAAATTCATCTCTAAATTTCACTATGTAAAAAAAAGATTCTTTATCACATCAAAATACCGGCATATGTATAGAGTACTAAATGTAGATAAAATCAAAAACTAATTATACAATTTTGTTGTATTTTACGAGACGAATATTTTAAGTCTAATTAATCAATATTTGGATAATTATTAGCAAATAAAAATAAAAGTGCTATATTGTTACAGTACAACACCGTGCAGAATGGGCATCACCTAACTAAACACGGCCCTACACAAACAAACACAACACAAGCCCCGAGAGTGCGAGTAGTAGGGCCCTGTTGGCTAAAGTTAAAAATTTTCACTCTCTTTATCACATCAAATCTTTAGACGCGTGCATAAAGTACTAAATATAGATAAAAAAATAATTAATTACACAGTTTGGCTGTAATTTATGAGACGAATCTTTTGAGTCTAATTAGTCTATACTCCCTCCATTTATTTATCTCCATCATTTTAGCCTTTGGCGTAGTGACCAAGGAGTAGAACAAAACCACTCAGTTTGCATTTAATCATCGCGTGCTGAGCGCATACGAGGAGTCACAGGCTAGGAACAGTCAATGAGCAGCAAAAAAGACAATAAATGCAGGCCGGTGGTAGCCAATGAGCAGCAAACGGATAATAAATACGGGCAAGTTTCAAGCTAATATGAAGAAGATTTTTGAATAAAAAGATTTTGCTTAGATGAAGGAGATAAATAAATGAAGGGAGTAGTAATTAGACACTAATTACAAAATACTTAAATTTTTAGCCGCAGGCAGCCAGGGAGGGCCTTGTTTAGATTCTAAATTTGGGATCCAAATTTTACATAGTAAATGTTCCGTTACATTATAGCAATTTTGTTTTTATTTGGTAATAATTATTCAAATATTGATTAATTAGGCTTAAAATATTCGTCTCGCAAAGTACAATAAAACTGTGTAATTAGTTTTTGATTTTATCTACATTTAATACTTCATATATATGCCGATATTTTGATGTGACGGAGAATCTTCTTTTTTTATATAGTGGAATTTGAGGATGAATTTGCGTATCTAAACCAGCCGAGGGAGGAATTCCGGCCGGGCCGGTCCGGCGGTCTTCACACCTCGCTTCTCGCGCCAAATAAATCAAGGCAAAACAAACGGGCCTGGATTAGTTTTCAATTTCTACTCCAAAATTTACTATTCAAAAAAACAATTCCCATCACATTAAAATGGTGACACATGCATGAAGTACTAAATGTAGATGAAATTAAAAATTAATTGCATAGTTTAGTTATACTTTACAAGACAAACATTTTAAGCCTAATTAGTCAAAGTTTAAACATTTTTTACCAAATACAAACAAATTACTATAATACACATTTAATGCGCACGGTAGCCGTTCAGGAGCCCGGATTCGGGAACTAAACACGGCCACGGTCTTCACGACTACCGCACGAATGCACCACCAGTTCCTACTACTCCAACGTGCCTTCGATTTAAAGGAAAAATTCCTAAATCCAGTCCTACAACGTGCCTTCGATTTTAAAAAAGCAACCAAAGAAATCTAAAGAAAAAAATCCTGCAATGTTTTATCAAGTTTTAAAGAATAGAACTTTGCTTCTTGGGTACACGTGACATTCGTGTTTTCCAAACACCATACAGATTCTATTCCTATGTTTTGAAATCCTATAGTTCTATGTTTTGCTATGTTCTATTCCTGCATTTTTTACATTCATTTGTTTTATATTCATGTGTTCCAAACAGACCCTAGAAGTCGCTTTTCTAGATATATCACCGGTTAAGTCCAACTATGGCCCTATTCATCCGGCTTATAATCCGTACTTTTCAGCTTACTTTTTCAGCCGGAACAGTGTTTTTCTCTCACAACAAATCAGCCAATAGTGTTTTTCAGTCGGCTTATCAGCACAGCCGAACAGAGCCTATATTTGTAGAAAATATTAACATCATTTGTATCTTCAAAAAAAGTTTATTATAAAAATATATTCAATGATTTATCTAATGATAGTAATTATACATCATAAATATTGATATTATATATATTTGATTGATGTTAAAAATATTTGATTTCTCGAGAAGTGAGAATGATTTTTTATGAGACGAAGGAAGTAATTCTTTCTACACAACTAGATATATGTGTCGGTGTTCGGTCCCGTGGGGGTCCTAAGCCGACGAGTGAGTGCTGCGTGTCCCTAACCTGGATGGTGATGCAAAGAGAATACACGGGGATTTATCCTGGTTCGAACAAATAAGGCCCTACGTCCAGCGGGGGGGAGAGTTTTGTATTTCCTTGCACCTAAGTGCTTGCGTAGGGGTTACAAGCTGGCGAGAGAGGGCGCCGAGCCCAAGTCTCAAAGGAAAAAAGAGTACAAGGGTGATTGCTTGAGATGTTATTCTCTGAGTTGGGTGCCTTTGCTCGCTGACACTCGGCTTCTGACTTGCCTCCTACCCCTTGCAGAGCCCTTACCTGCCCTTTTATAGGGTAAGAGGAGGTCGGGACGCCGGGGGTGTATTGAGGTGAAGTTTTGTCGATCCCTGTAGGGGTGGCTATAGCGACGCGCCTCAGGAATGGCTGGCCATCCCTGGACACCGTGATGACGTCAGGGACGAGACGGTGAAATGACCCTGAGTCCTGTGCCACGTCGGCCTTTCTTTCCTGCTGACCGGTGGTGGGCGTCGAGGCCGGGTCGAGGCTAGGTCGAGGCTAGGCAGATAAGGCCGAATCCCCGAGATCGTGGGGTACGGACCTTGTCGTATCCTTCCTCGAGGGCGGTCGGTGACGAAACAGTGTGCGGTAAGGTGAGCATAGTGACAGATTTCACCTCCCATCCCGGGATGGGCGGTAAAAAGTGAGGATTGACACTGGTGTTGCTCCCACGTCGGTCACGGGTGTAGCCATATCGGTAGGTGGTAGCAGGTAATTGCATTGAATGCTCTGACTTTTGTCTCAGAGTAGGTGAATAGAGTGGGTCGAGCGTTTCGACCCGGGGTCGTGCGAGTCGGAGATTTGCCGGTAGCCGAACGAGCCTCGTGCGAGTCGGAATGCAGTCGAGGTGCCTCGTTGTACGGGCCTTGTATGAGACGGGCCTTGTATGAGTCGGAACGCAGTCGAGGATTCCACTAGAGTTGCTTTTGGCGTCCCGCCGAGGAAAGCACAAGAACCTCTCACAATCAACCGGAGGTGGCCAAGAACAATCACCTTCTCTTGCCAACGCCTCCAACAATCTCCAAGCCGGCTAGGAACGGTACTCTCCAAGAGTAACAAGAAATCCACCGGCTAAACCACCCACAAGTGCCACTAGATGCCCTCAAGCTATGCAAAACACTTTGGGATCACTCAATCTCACTTTTGATTTGCAATCAAGCAAGAGAGATGAGTGGGAGGAGATGCTTTTGCTCAAAGGATGCACAAGAGTGTTAAAATGCCAAGAGAGCTCCCCAAGGGCCGGCCAACAAGTATTTATAAGCATCCCAAACAAATAGAGCCGTTGCCACTCCACTGACCGTTTTTTTGGGACGACCGGACGCGCCGGTCGAAACTGACCGGACGCGCTCAACCGCGTCCGGTCGCCCTGCGCCATCCACGTGTCCACCGAATTCAAACGCGACCGTTAGATCCTCCAACGGTCACTGCACGCTAACGGTCAAACGGGATGACCGGACGCGCCCCTCAACCGACCGGACGCGCCGGTCGCACAGTACAGCGCGCCTGCGAAGCAATGACCGGACGCGCTCCAGAGAATGACCGGACGCGACAGTGCCAGCGTCCGGTCGGAGTCCAGTAAGCTCCCTTGACGACCGGACGCGTCCGATCGTGTGTGACCGGACGCTCACCGCGTCCGATCGATCTTGCGAACTGCTGTTCCCTCAGGGCGTCTGACCGGACGCGCCGGTCCCGCGAGTGACCGGACGCTCCGGTTGCAAACCCTAGCCCACGCGCCTGTCTGCCCCGCTGTACTGACCGGACGTGTCCGGTCACATCGTGACCGCGTCCGGTGCAGTGTCCGGTCACCTCTGTGACCTTCGTTCGTCTCCGTTTCTTTTCCGACTTCCGGCGTAGTGGAAAATAGGCATTTCATTTCTCCGAAATCGCCTGAATCCCGCGCTCGCACGCTCGGCGGGAGGGAGAGAGGAACCCAAACCCCCTCTTTACCCGCAAACCACAGCGCGACCAACGCTACCTTTGCAAATGTGCCAACACCAACAAGTGTACATCTCCATGTGCTTGTGTGTTAGCTTTTTCTCAAACATTTTCAAAGGTTTTCCAGTTAGCTCACTAGGCCCTACATGCAATGCACTTCATGAATTCACCTAGTGGCACCCATGCGTCGAATAACCGATAAGACTTCCCCTCTTAATAGTTCGGCTATCGATCCTAAACCACTCACACCCTCTATGGTGTCTTGAGTGTAAAACAAAATGGCCATATGGTTATACCTTTGCCTTGAGCCCATTTTGTTTCTCCAAATGATATGATCCACTTCATATCATCACATGACCGTCTCGATCCATCGACCTTGACTTCACTTGCTCTTCACCGTTGCATCGGTCCATCGGCGCCAAGTCTTGCTCAAGCTTCACCATCGCATGGTCCTTCGCTTCGAAGCCTCGACTAGCCCTTCACCTTCACAACCGATCCATCGAGCCAAGCTTCATTTTGGTCTTCACTATCTTGGTCATATGAGTCAATGTCATGTCTCATATTCAATGACCACCTTTATCTAAATCATCCACTTAGATACAAAGGTTAGTCCTAGGTTTCATCAATTAGCCAAAACCAAACTAGGGACTTTCACATGCACAAACTAGGCTCAAAAGAATCGTCTCGACATTTACAGATAAACTGTGTAATTAGTTATTTTTTACCTACATTTAATACTCTATGTATACGTCCAAAGATTCGATGTGACAGTTACTACCTCCGTTTTTGTTTACTCGTCACCCAACTTTTACTGTGGTAATTTTGACCATATATTTTTTTCTTCCAAAGATTTTTAGATATATCAAGTTTTCACGTATATGATTTTGTATTGAACATACTTCATAAGTGTTATATACATTGAAGTATCTAAGATTTTTTTAAAGAAAAAAATAGATGGTCAAATTTGCTATGGTGTAAGGTTAGTGACAAGTAAACAAAAATGGAGGAAAATACTATAAAATTTTTTTGGGCCTTGTTTAGATGGCAAACTTTGGAGGCAAAGTTTGTATAGTAAGTGTCCCGTCACACTGTAGCAATTTTGTTTTTATTTGGTAATAATTGTCTAAATATTGATTAATTAGACTTAAAATGTTCGTCTCGCATAGTACAACAAAACTGTGTAATTAGTTTTTGATTTCATCTATATTTATATTTAGTACTCCATATATATGTCGGCATTTTAATGTGACGGGGAATAGAAATTCTGTATAGTGAATTTGGAAGGCAAACTTTAGAATCTAAACAAGGGCTTTGTACTTTTTGGGCCATCTAAACGAGGCCTGAACGCCGGCTGGCCACTGCGCAAACGCTCGCCATTGCAGCTACCAGAGCAGTGGCATCCTATGCGGGCTGAGGAGTGACGTCACCACCCCCCGCCGCCCATCTCCTGCCAACGGAGGGGCAGGCCGCAAGCTGCGGAGCACCGCAGCAGAGACCAGAGAGTGCCTCAAAAACCCAAACGGCAACGGCAACCCAAAACCCGCGCGGCGCGGTGCCTCAAAAACAACCCAAAGCGAAGCGCGCGGCAGAGACCAGATCACCAGAGCAAAGCAGCCCCGGCAGCAGCGGCAGGAAGCAGAGAGCCACCACCACCGCGGCGGCATCGGCGGCATCCCGCTGCGGCGCTGCCCGAGCAGCGAGCGAGCAGAGAGCAGAGCCCACACTGCCTCGGCACCTCCCCCCTCCGCTTCCCTGACCCAGCCCCTCATCGATTGCGATGATGGAGATTCCTTCACGCGCGCCTGCCCCCTCCCCCTCGTCGTCGTTCCTATCCGTATAACCCTCCCCATTTCTCTCTTCCCCCCTCCTTCCCCACAAAAGCCACCAAACAGAAACCGAAACGCACACGAGCCAAGAAGAACAACCCTCCTCCCCCCTTGGAAATCTTGGGGGAAATTTCTAATCTTTGAGTAGAGAAAGTAGAATCGGCGGCCGCCTCCCTTCCGGAGACCGGAGACCGGAGGGATGGCCAAGGCGGAGAAGCTGGTGGTGGAGGTGGTGGCGGCGCACAACCTCATGCCCAAGGACGGCCAGGGCTCCTCGTCGCCGTACGTGGAGGTGGAGTTCGAGCACCAGAAGCGCCGCACGCGGGCCAGGCCCAAGGAGCTCAACCCCGTCTGGAACGAGCGCCTCGTATTCCCCGTCTCCGACCCCGACGACCTGCCCTACCGCGCCATCGACGTCGGGGTCTACAACGACCGCGGCGCCGCAGCGTCCGGTGCCCCCGCCGGAGGAGGCGCCACTCCGCACGGCCGGAACTTCCTCGGCAAGGTGCGCGTCCCGGCCGCTGGCGTGCCGGCGCCGGGAGAGGAGGCCGTGCCGCAGCTGTTCACCCTCGAGAAGCGCAGTCTCTTCTCCCACATCCGCGGCGAGATCACCCTCAAGATTTACCGCGTCAACTCCGGCGACATCGTTGTCAAGTCCAAGCAGGAGAAGCCGCCCAAGGCGGTGGTGGTTGGGCCGGAGGTGGTGGCGGCGCCGACGGTGACTGGGCCCAAGAAGCAGCCGCACCCGCCGCCGCAGCCACAGCAGCAGCATCAGCACCAGCACCATCCTGTGGTGGCCGTGCAGCCGCCGCCTCCGCAACCGGAGCCGCCCATGGATATCATGCCGCAACCGCCGGTCCCGATGGTCATGAAGCCGGTGGCGATGCACGCGGACCCGTACCCGGTCCCGCCCATGTTCTCCGGCCCCGGGGACTTCTCGCTGAAGGAGACGCGGCCCCGCCTCGGCAGCGGCGTCGTCGCCGATAAGGCGAGCGCCACCTACGATTTGGTGGAGCAGGTGGAGTACCTCTACGTGCGCGTGGTGCGCGCGCGCGGCGTGCCCATGGTGGCCGAGGCCGTCGCGGAGGTCAAGCTCGGCAACTACCGCGGCGTGACGCCGGCCGTCCCTTCGCACAACTGGGACCAGGTGTTCGCCTTCTCCAGGGAGACCATCCAGTCGTCGTTCGTCGAGGTGTTCGTGCGCGCGCGCGGCAGCGACGACCACGTCGGCCGCGTCTGGTTCGACCTCTCCGAGGTGCCGCGCCGCGCGCCGCCCGACAGCACGCTCGCCCCGCAGTGGTACAGCATGGAGGACCGCAAGGGACAGCGCGGCGGCGCGGAGGTGATGCTCGCCGTCTGGTTCGGCACCCAGGCCGACGAGTCCTTCGCGGAGGCTTGGCACTCCAAGGCTGCCGGCGTCCACGGCAACGGGGCGCTTGGCTCCATCAGGTCCCAGGTGTACGTCGCGCCCAAGCTCTGGTATCTTCGCGTCTCCGTCATCGAAGGGCAGGATTTGTTCCCCATGGACAAGGGCCCGTTGGCAATCGGTCGATTCCCGGAGCTCTTCGTGCGTGCGCAGGTGGGGAGCCAGATTATGCGCACACGGCCGGCGCCGTTGGTGTCCACACGGGGACCTGCGACTCCGTTCTGGAATGAAGACCTGATGTTTGTGGTGGCAGAGCCATTTGAGGACTTCTTGGTGCTGTCTGTGGAAGACCGTGTGTCCCCAGGCCGTGATGAGTTGCTTGGCCGCCTTGTTGTGCCAGTGTCTGCCATTGAGAGGCGGTGGGATTGGAAGCCAGTGGTTTCCAGGTGGTTTGGGTTGGACCGTGGTACTGCCGGTGGCAATGTTGCTGCCAACAATGTGCACAGGTTTGGGAGCCGCCGTGTGCATCTCCGGCTAAGTCTTGATGGAGGTTACCATGTTCTGGATGAGGCTACAGCTTACAGCAGCGACCTTCAGCCCACAGCAAAACAGCTATGGAAACCACATGTTGGGGTGCTTGAGCTTGGTGTTCTTGGTGCCACTGGACTAATGCCAATGAAGTCCCGGGATGGTAGGGGTGCGACGACGGATGCTTATTGTGTTGCAAAGTATGGCCAGAAGTGGATCCGCACACGCACTCTTGTTGACTCATTGTGCCCCCGGTGGAACGAGCAGTACACATGGGAGGTGTTTGACCCCTGCACTGTCATCACTGTTGGCGTGTTTGACAATTGCCATGTTGGCAACACATCTGGAACTACTACTATGGCTGTCCGTGATAATTGCATTGGCAAAGTTCGTATTCGGCTTTCGACATTGGAGACTGATAGGGTGTATACCCATGCCTACCCTCTGCTGATGCTGCATCCGTCAGGGGTCAAGAAGATGGGGGAACTTCACCTAGCTGTGCGCTTCGCCTGTGGCAATGCTGGTAACATGTTCCATGCCTATGCACGCCCACTGCTTCCTAAGATGCACTATGCGGAGCCACTCCTCGTGCGCCAGGTTGAGACTCTCCGGTCCCAGGCCACCAATGTGGTTGCAGCCCGACTTGGACGTGCCGAGCCGCCCCTTGGCAAAGAGGTGGTTGAGTACATGCTTGATCATCGTTCAAACCTGTGGAGCATGAGGCGCAGCAAAGCAAACTTCTTTCGCCTTATCAATGTGCTCTCTGGTCCTATCGCTATTGGCAGGTGGTTTGAGCTTGTCCGCTCCTGGCAGCGCCCGGCGCATTCATGCCTTGCTGTATTCACATTCCTGGTGTTTCTCATAATGCCGGAGCTGATTCTTCCAACAGCCTTTCTGGCCATGGCATTTGCTGGGCTTTGGAGGTATAGAGTCCGCCCAAGGCACCCGCCTCACATGGAGATGAGGCTATCTCATGCAGATGGAGCCACTGCAGATGAGCTGGATGAGGAGTTTGACACATTCCCTTCAACCCGTGGGGATGTCGTGCGCTTCCGATATGACCGCCTCCGCAGTGTGGCTGGGAGAGTTCAGACAGTGGTAGGCGACATTGCAACACAGGGTGAGAGGATGCAGGCTGTCCTCAGCTGGCGTGACCCGAGGGCGACACTGCTCTTTGCCATCGCCTGTGTAACTGCTGCAGTGATTGCATATTGTGTTCCTATGAAGGTGATGATTGGGTTGTGGGGCCTTTACGCCATGCGTCCATCGAGGTTCAGGAGCAGGATGCCTTCCCTGTTGATGAACTTCTTCCGAAGGCTTCCTTCTAGGGCTGACATCCTGCTCTGATCTGATCCTAGTGGTTCCTACTCTGCTGGCTGGCGGTGGATAGTCAGCCGGCCTTCTGATTTGATTAGGTAATTTAGGCAGGAAAGGTGAGGAGCTTCAAAGGAATCAAGGAAGAAACAAAGTAGTCTGCTGTAGGTGTCTGATGTGGTTGTTGTTTAGTTAATGTTGTTACCCTGTTAGTGTTGCGTAATGCAGTACTATGTTGCTATGTGATGCGTCTGGTAGTAGTTGTAGGCTTTGCAGTACCAGCAGCTGCAGTTATGCTGTTCTTGTGCTTCAGTTTAAGTTGTGAAAAGACTAGCCGAGTAGTAGTAAGTAGATTGAGATGTTTGCGGTGGTGAGAATATGAGTTTCAGTTTAATTAGAAAACTTCTTGGATCTTTATGCCCTGTGGTTCTAAACTTTGCTGGATGCTGTGTGCCGAAGTATCAGTAGCAAATGCAGAATGTGTATTTTTGGAGCTCAGCAGTACAATTGTCTCATAATGTGTTTTTTTTGGAGCTCAGCAGTACAATTGTCTCCTTAAATATCTTGTCTCTTAACTCTGTCTGTTGTTGAAAGATGGCATGGTCGTTGCTCCTTTCACGTGTGCGTGGCTTTTCTTGCGAAGGTAGAGTATACTATCATATCCTCCAAACTAAGCTGTTTTGTTTAGTTTGTCTCCATTCTGTTCCCATGTGGCTCGAGGCTTAAAGTAATGGAGCAAGGAATTGTTGCTCCTTGTCTGTACTGCAATGAGGTGTTTTCTGTTGATTAACCGATGTTTCTGCATAGAATTTGTAGACCGGCTGTGCTTGTGGCATCCACTCGCCCCATTGCAGCATATTCTGTTTCTGATGGAGCAATGGTCAGGCCATGTTTTGAACTGGGTAACGCATGGGTAAAGGTTCATGTACTAGTCACTGTATTGGTTGTTGTTTGTTGCCTTTTATGCTCAAAAGCTTTTGCTTGTCTTGGGAGGGTCGACATGTTGCTTTGTACTAGACATGGACCCATGAGCTTCTGGATAAGAAGGGCCAAGATTAGATGAATGATTATGGTGGCAATTATCTGATACTGGTTGCTGTGAAACCGAAAGGAGGAGATTATGGAAGAAGGCACTGCCTCCGTCCCGAAATGGATGCAATTCTGATGCCTCTAGCTAAACTATCCAAAATCTTATCAAATTTATAGAACACAGTATTAATATTTATGATACAAGCTATGTGTATTATTAATACATTCTATGACGAATCTAATAACACTTATTTCATATATTGTATATTGATACTCTTATAATATAAACCTGGCCACTTGGTTTGAATTGGCACTATGCTAAAATTACGTTCTTTTCCCTACGGGGGAGCAGGTACTCCTGAGCTTGCGGCCAAATTACCATCATTTAATCCACAGAAAGAGCTACAGAGGGCTTTTGCCTCCAAACCGGTTTATAGATAGTCGATGAGGGCCTGTTTAGTTCCCACTCAAAAACTTTTCACCCGTCACATCAGGAAACATTAAATGTAGATAAAAAAAACTAGTTGCACAGTTTGTATAAAAACCGCAAGATGAATCTTTAAGCCTAATTAGTCTATGATTAGCCATAATTGCTACAGTAACATACATGTGTTGATGATAGATTAATTAGGCTTAATAAATTCGTCTCGCGGTTTTCAGGCGAGTTATGTAATTAGTTTTTTTATTAGTATCTAAACACCCATTCCGACATCCCATGAAACATCCGATGTGACACCCAAAATTTTTTCACCCATTAAGACTACCCGCACTCATGGACCTCTATATTCATCCTCTATACGTCCTAGTCAGCCAGATTCTCTCCTCTATATTCAATTCTCCCGCACCCATCCATCCTCTATATCATCCTCTATCCATTTTATCTACTATGGGACCTACTTGTCACTTTATCTAAATATATCCATGTGTGATCTAGTTTTGAAGGATTTATTGAGACGAATTTAATGGTGCAATCGAAATTTAATTTGGATTTTTGGTTTGTGAGTTATAGCATTTTTTTCTTTGTTTAGCTAGTGGGGTCCGCCACTATTGAGTATAGAGTAAGCACAGTACTACTCTAAATATAGAGTAAGAGAAAGGATAGAGTATCGTTTTAGAGTACCCAATGCAGCAGTTTTTACTCTATATTCATACTCTAAAGCTTTAGAGTATCGTTTTAGAGTACCCACTGCGGGTAGTCTAACTAAACAATGCCTGAAAAGGTAATGCAAGCTAAGCTACACGTGATGAGATACTTTGGCCGTCTGGCGGTTCATCCCAAAGATGCCTGTCAGAAATCTCTCTCCAAAGTCCAAGTATTAGTGTTCATAGTTCTTAGGAGCTAAAATTCAGGAGACAACATTCCTCCAAGCTGCTGTTAGAGTATCTCCAAGAGTTTGCCAAAATTCACTTGGTAAATATCGTGATTTGACAACTCGCTAAAATATATGGTAAGTGAAAAAATAGACTCTCTTCAAGAGTTTTGCCATTTGGACTTAGTAAAATAAGAAGAGGCCCGCTAAGCGAACGAAAAGCCCCGTTAAGAAATGAAGAGCTCCGCTAAGAAACGAAGAGCCCCGCTTAAATTTGCACGTGAAGCCACATGCGCGCTCGCGCTCAGCGCGCAAATATGCGCGTGGAGGGGGAAGATTTGCCAAGTTGCTAAAATTTACCAAGTTGGATGCCAAACTGTTGGAGTACAATTTTTTCTGTTTTGCCAAAAATAGATGGATACTAATTTGGCAAACTCTTGGAGATGCTCTTATGAATTAGTAGCGGCAGGAACATTTCCCAGCAGAAGAAATCAAACAGAAGCAACTGATGCTCCTTGTATCACCAAGAATACTAACCTAAGTTTAAAGCTAAAAAAAAAGACTAACCTAACCAACTAATGCTGAGAATGCCCATCTTGAGACAACCAAATTGAACGAATGATATCCATGGAAATTTTGAATGTTATATTCTAAATTGTCAGATACTTGTGACCATTGCAGTCACTAAACCACACGAGCTGATTTAATCGGGGGACAACATATTATAATAGATTTACAACAAATTGAATGACTTCATTGCCTAAGGCCCTGTTCATCTGGCTTATAATCCGTCTTATTCAGCTTGTTTTTTCAGCCGGAACAATATTTTTCTCTCACAAAAAATCAGCCAACAATGTTTTTCAGCCGGCTTATAATTCCAGCCGAACGGCCCCAGAACAGCCATCGTCTTTGTGGCTGCAGGCTGTAGCAGGGCATTTGATACTTGAATGATACTTGAAAGTTGAAACACCATCAACATCATCCACATTATTCAAGGTATTGGTTGGGTAGCCTCACATTAGAGGGCAAGTCCAATAAAACTTCCCTGCCATATTCTACTCTCAGCAGGCACTGGTGCCAAATCGAAGTGCTCCTCCAGCACAGTGAATACTTCTGTAAGCGAGGACACCTTGAAGTCAGGTTTAACTTCCTCAGGCAAAGAATCGTGAGGACCATATCGCCCCATTTCATCGAGCAAGCAAGTAAAAGCTCCAGCCCTCTTTCCACAAACAACCTGACAAATTTTCAAATGGCAAGTAATTAAGTGAAAGTGTAATGTGACCAACTTCAGTTTATAGTTTACACAAAAAAAAAACACGAGAATACTTCAGGAACTAGTAAAGTTAATGGGCAGTTAGCAAAGCATTATGAGACCAATTTATGTTGGTTTAGCTATGATGCAACTACGCAAGGACAACTTACAAGCAGAGTCAGGGTTAACTTTTAAAAAGAAACGGTTATGGTGAAATCGTATGTAGACATAAGCCATGGAATTTTATTTCTGGTTATTTCATCATGCCAATTGAAAACATGGAAGAGAATGTGCAAGTGCAAGGGTGCAACTCCCTCCGCTTGTTCTCAGTAGGCATATTAGGATTTGAAAAGTCTAGCTTCACAGATTTTGACCAACAGTGTCAAATAATATGCATGCTGAATGTGTAAAATTTATATGAACAGATTCATAATTCAAATATTTGTTAATATGACATTGATTTTGTAGTGATTGATGATACATTGGAAAAGAAATTGGTGGTGAAAGTACACCCCTAAAGGCTTTTTTCAAATCCTAATACACACCTACTAAAAACAAATGGAGTATACGGCAACCCTTTATACGCTACAGATTGTAATCAGTTAAAGAACGCTCACATCATCCTTGAGACTGTCGCCGACCATGATCACTTGGTGTGGTGGAATGTTCCAAGTGGAGCATATGTGAAGTAGTGGAGCTGGATCTGGCTTATAGGGGCGAAATTCTCTACTCAGTGCAGGAGTGAACTTCATCTGCAGTAATCCCAAACACAAATGTAGAGAAGAATAAACACACTGAATGCAATGGCATAATAATTTAAAAAATTGTACATCTGTCCCACTTCACACTATTGCAACACATTGACAAGCAATGAATCAGATCAGTGAGAGACCAAATAATACGGGCATGATCTCATAATCTGTAAAAATTACTACATTATGATAAAACAGACTGCACAGGTACAAGTGCCAGAAATAACCAAATGGGCATGACGAATTAGTAATCAGAAGGAGGGAAATGCAACAACTTACACCAAACCTTTGGTGAAACAAATCAACTGCGTCCTTCACATTACGGGTGATCAAGCCTCTTCTGCAAAAAGCTGAGTCCAGGAATCAAAAACTGAATATACGTCTCTAACACAACAAATGATTGACAGAAAAAAAACAATGATTGCAGTTATCCAACTCGACTCACTTTCGAAATGACACCCACACATGCTCGACAATAGGCATGAACTCAATTGCTTGTGTCAAGCAACAGTACCAGCTCTGGTACACGCAATAAACTAGAGAAGTGAAAATCAGCCTTTCAACACACAGCAGTACAGCATCAATGTTAGTCGACTTGTTTCTGATCACTCTATGGTTGGACTAGCAACGAATCGCAATAGATGGTGTATTAGAACACCCAGTATTGGCATCTTTTGAAGTGGCAAGAGTGTTCTTCTTGTATAAAAATCAAAGAATGTCCCGCTATTGGCATCACAAATGTGTAGTATGTGTGAATGAAAACTTAAACTTAATCGTTTGTACATGCACTCAGACATATCATTTGGTACACTGTAAGTACAATTTTTCATTGCAGAGCAATTGCTCTTTGTGTCAAGTTTCTGCAATCCAATATCCAATCAGACATATCATTTTGGCATCCACTCATGATCATCTGTATCATGATCAGAGTTTGAAGCACCTAGGTTTGGAAGTGAAACTAGCAGGTGGCAATACTACGCGTAACCAATGTCAAAACTGGAGCAGTTCCACACACAGTGAGTCAATGCGAGGGAAGCAATTTAAGCTGCACTGTGGGGGTAGCAAGCACTGACCTGATCTGCTTTCCGTCCAGGAAGCCGCATAGCTCCGAGGCCCCTGCACAGATGGCAAGCAGTCACACACCACACCGAGCCACCCCCACCGAGCTAGAAACTAACAAGAATCCAGAAGCAGGAGCAAGGCGAGCAGGGCGGTGAGTGGTGGCCAGACCGGGCATGATCTGGAGGCGGTCGAGCCCCTCCCGCTCGAAGCGCGCGATGACCTCGTACGCGTGGCGCTGCTTGTCGGGCGCCCAGTCCTCGATGCAGTGGAGGATGTCGACGGCGCCTCCGCCCGCGGCGCGCGCCGCGGCGTACGCCGCGTCCCCGCCGAGGACCTCGCGGTACATGGCCGGGAAGTCGATGACGGGCACCGTGAGGGTGCCGTCCATGTCGAACACCACCCCGCGCAGCGCCCGCCTCGGCCCGGGGGCGGGAGCGGGCGCGGCGGAGGTGGACATGGCCCGGCGGCCGGCGAGGGCGCGGCGGCGGGGGAGAGGCGCGGCGCTCGCGGCGAGGGGGCCGCCGAGGAGCAGGCGGTGGGGCCCGAGGAGCACGCGGGGGAGCATGCGCGGCGTGATCTGGGCCGCTGGATGGGCCCGTATCGGGTGGCTACGGTGGGGTTTATGGGCTTGCGCCTGATTGTCTGTTTGTCTGGTGCGGCCTGCGGGTGGTGTGTTTCGCAGTGGTGGGCTTTCGCTGTCTCCATGCTACCGCCTCCAATCCACTGCATTTTTTTTTTGAGAGTCTCCACTGCATTTGGTTCGGAAGCTAGCTTTGCCTTGTACGTACTACTAGTAAAGAGCTTGTCTTCTCAAAAAAAAAAAAAGTAAAGAGCTTGTCTAACCTTGCCAGCCGATAAGGCGAGTTTGGATCTTTTGTCCGGCACTGTGGCGCATTGCCTTCCGTCGCTCAAGCTTCTGGAACTGTGCTAGCGAGGTTTGCCTCGAGCGGGCAAGGTCCTCGTTTCCTGCGTTGGCGTGGCGAGGCGAGGAAGGCAAGGCAAGTAGCCTGTTCATTTCGCTGGATCAGCAGAATCAGTAGTCATCTAGCAGTGTTTTTCTCTCACAACAAACCAACAAACAGTACTTTCAGCCACAATAAACCAGCGAAACAAACAGGGTGAAGGTCTCGCCGGAACCAAGCATATAGCCGAGGCTACCAAGGATTTGTCAATTAGTGTCAAATCATGGACTAATTAGGCTCAAAAGATTCGTCTCGTGATTTTCTACCAAACTGTGTAATTAGTTTTTTCTCTATATTTAATGCTTTATGCATATGTCAAACATTCGATGTGACGGAGAATCTTGAAAATTTTTTTGAACTAAACATGGCCTAATAAGAGAGTAGATCTTGAGCATGTCGCGGAGTGACGTATGTATACGCGCATGTGCAGACGAGCTGTGTCGCGGTATATGTCCAGCAATTCACAGTGGCGATTAAAGCCATGCTGCTGCTGCAATTCGCCGGTTGTTTACGCTAAGCCGGACTACATACGGCACAGAGAAGCAGCAGCAAGGGTGAATCTAAATAAGGCCTCGTTTAGATCACGAAATGTTAGAATTTTTCTAACCGTAGCACTTTCGTTTGTATTTGATAATTAATGTGCAATCATGGATTAACTAGACTCGAAAGATTCGTCTCATGATTTATAACTAAACTGTGCAATTAATTATTTTTTATCTATATTTAATGCTTTATGTATGCGTGCAAAGATTGATGTGATGGAGAGAGAGTGAATTTTTTTAACTCTAGCCATGCATCTGAGGGCTTGTTTAGTTCCTGAAATATTTTGCGAAATGCTACTATAGCACTTTTCGTTGTTATTTGATAATTAGTGTCCAATCATAGCCTAATTAGGCTTAAAAGATTTGTCTCGTGAATTTCGTCTAAACTGTGTAATTAGTTTTATTTTTTTATCTATATTTAATGCTCCATGCATGTGTCCAAAGATTCAATGTGACGGGAAATCTACTGTATTTTTGCAAAATATTTTAGAACTAAACAAGCCCTAAACAAGGCCTAAATAATAAATCTGCTCTGTGTCCTGTCATTTGTTGCACTGCAGACCCGGCAATATCATCTTTTGACCCCACAGAAGAAGTACAAGTACTATTACACCCCATTTGGCAGGACGTTGGTGCATGGAAAACCAGTGAGAACTAGTAACAAGCTCTCTTGTGTCGAACACATGCCTCCGTACACGGTACACGCACGCATTAGGTCGTCCGGAGCCTGGCACACACATGAGCTCGATCTCCTCGTATTGTAGTTACAGCTCGTTTTAACTTTGTTCTAAATCAATGTTCTTTAATTTTAATAAAAATTTTAATCTACATTAATATATTTAAGGTCAGTCCGAGTAGGGATGTCATTTGCATTAAATTTAATGACACAGCAGCATATTTGATGTCTTCGCAGGTTAACTTTTAAGTGAGAGATAAAAACAGTTTCGTAGAGTTTTTTTTCTTAATGAAACTTTTTGTCACATCATCCAAATGCAGTCTCACAGTATAGGACATGTGGAGTTTAATGAAACTAATTTGATGATATATATATCGAAAGATTTTTCTGTAAATTTATTTGAAAATTTAACAAGACTAGTTTAGTTGAAGGCGAGCTGCTTTTTTATGTTTCTCACATGCCATTTTTAATTGTTATTTTTTCACCTCGGACGAACCGGATTTCATTACACATGAGTAATGAAATTACAATAATTATAATACTTTCATCATCTGAGCCCTGGGTTTTGTTATTTGTTTTTTTATCACAAATGGGACATTTTATGCCCTGTTTAGTACAGCTTCACCAACATCTTCATAAGCTGTTCGAAGCTAGGGTATATTTTTTTTTGCCAAACAGTCATTTTGTAAATAGGTTCACCCATGAAAAGAATGAAAGAAGAAAGTGCAAGGGTCTCTTTTGATATTTCATCATCTCTGTCTACTATGTGAACCTGTTTTTGTTAAACGAAGTTATTGCGAAAACAGAGTAAAGCTGAGCTGTCACATGGACCTTAGCGTCTCTCTGTCTTAAAATGGTAAAAGGTCAATGCTACGTCTAGCAGTCTGCAGTGCACAACCCCGTATTATAGGATAGGTCACACACATACTACTATACTATCCAGGATCTAGCTGCATATACATAAATATGCATCTTCAGATTGCAAGGGACTGTCCCCTTAGAGCCTGTTTGGAGGGGCTCCAGCGGCTCCGGCTTCATCTACTGTAGCTGCACTGTAGAGGAACCGCCGGAGCCTCTCAAGTCTGGCTCATCCGGCTCTCTCCGGAGCCCCTGAAGGTAACGTGTATAGGACATCACGGTGCCGCACAGGAGAAGAGAAGCCGGAGCCTGTCGAACGGGAGTCGTGCCAAAGACGGCCTTAATTAGGTAGAAGCTTCATTCGAAACATGATTGGCAGCACATGACTGCAAATGGTGTTGACACTGTACTAAACCTCCCCTCCATCGTCACTCTAGTCTCCACTCTCCAGTGGCCATCAACGGACAACAGCAGCATGCAGGTACCAATGGTGATCTGATGACCTGTCCTAATCCCCCCTTTTGAGGAAACAAGATTGATACGATGATCACTGCAAACAATTGCAACACAACACATGCCGTGTGAGTGTGGCTCGCCGGCTGTGCTGATAAGCCGGCTAAAAAACACTATTAACTGATTTATTGTGAAAGAAAAATACTGTTCCAGCTAAAAAAACAAGTTGAAAGGTCTCGGATTATAAGCCGAAATGCCTCCGGACTCCTGTACACCATGCATGCATCTATCGCTCTCAGGCTGCCAGTTGATGTGCTTTAATTTATTAGGGAGGTAGATGGAGAAGGAGATACAGCTAGCGACAATGACCTGCTATCAGCCTCTGATGATGGCATGATGCTTTATTTGTTTGCCACGCAATCACGGCATGCAGCGTCGTCGTACGAGGATAGATCATCCATCAAACGTACCACTAGTACGTGTTGCATCAGCATCACCGACCAAATGGGGCTGGCGCTGGCTGACTCTCTTCAGTTCACAGCAAGGGCTAGCTGCACTGTGTTTCTCATTTCAAGAATCCAGCAGGGGCCTCTAGGGTGCATTTGAGAGCGCTCCATATAGCGGATTCTGAGAATCGTTCTCCGACTGTCAAACAGTTTTTTCAGAGTGAAGTGATTCCCTGCTGATTCTGTGAAGTGATTCTCTAAAATGAACTAAGAGGCTGAGAGCTGAAAAAAGTAGTTTCTTCTGGTTCTGTGAAGTGATTCTCTATAGTGATTTTAAGAGTTTATGTTAAAGAATAAAAAAGAATCATTTTCAACCTTTCGAATCATTTCACCGGAGAATCAGAAAGCACATCTGGAGAATCAGGGAGCACGGCTCTGCCAATCGGACCCTTAGTCTGCCTTGCATCACCGGTTTGCTTCATAAGAAAAACGCTCTCGTGCTGTCCGTCCTGACGATGCTTCAAATGCATATGCATCCAATCAAGTTGAGCTTCCGTTGTGCTGTGCTTCACTGTGTGCAGGAGGCGACGACGACCTGTAAAGCCCAAACTGTCAATTAGTATCAGAAGCAAGCCTGAGCAAAGGAGTGAATAATCACTGCATTACGCTGCACTGGGGCAATGCAATCTGAGCCACGGTCGATCGTGTACTTGGCCTCACCACGACTCTGAGACAGTAGTCTCGATCTGGGTAATTCGAGCGCCGACAGGAGGATCAGGAGTAGAAATCCTGTACTTGAACCGACTTAAGACAGTCCTGTCCTGTCCTAGATGAGATGAGATCTCTACTGCTTCTGCCTGCCTTTTAATTTATTTACCTCCTTGTGTTTTCGTTTTCATCCTTCTATATAGTACAGTCCAGGGAACACCAGAATTCAATGGCCTCCATAAGAAGGTGAAGCTGTGGCTGCATGCACTCTTGTAAATTGTACTAGGGCAGTTCTTTGTCTTGTCCACCTGCAGTAGTCCCATCTGGTAAATAAAACACAGAGAGAGGAATTTTAGGTGTCAAATCAAATACGTCGGAAGGACGTCGAGAGGAATTTTCAGATACTAATAAAAAAACAAATTATAGAACCCGTCAGGAAAATGTGAGACGAATCTAATGATACTAACTAATCCGTCATTAGCACATGTCGGTTACTGTAGCACTTAAGTCTTTTCATGGACTAATTAGGATTAAAAGATTCGTCTCGCGATTTTTTCAAAAACTGTGCAATTAGTTTTTTTTCGTCTAGGTTTCATACTCCATGCATATGTTCAAATATTCGATGTGATGGGTGAGGAATTTTTTTTGAACTACACCAAGCCTGATCTGCTCCTCCTTCCTCTCGCACAGATACTAAACTTCACTTCAACAACAGTACATAGCAGCACTGTTCTTGTAAGAAGGAAGCTGATGCTCGAGACTAATCACAACTTTTTCACCGATGTTTCTTTCTTTTCTGCAGTCCAAGTAAAAAAAACCCTCTAACAGTAGCACTGCACGTTGGAGAATCTAGCCCGGCCATTGCATTCAATAATCAATACCATACCACCGTCCTCTCTCAGCTCTGCACACAGCACTGCAGATTGTATCGTCAGGACGCCCGCCCATCCAGGCAGGAATTCAGTGCAAATCAAGCTAGCAAAATGACACCACTTTTGGTAGCTAGCAGCTGGAAATTTATTAAACAAAGGCAAAAAAAATTTATGAATCCCCTGAAAAATTGATATAAATTATAAGAAGCTGTCCTCTATGACAATTGACAGGATATGGTCGTCGCTATGACACACTTACGACACGAACATGCAACGACGCCGACACAAACGAAACCATGCAGAAAACCACATGTGGATTCTGCATTCTGGACTGGACGACGACTGAAACCGATCGAAACTGGTGGCACTAGTAGCCAGGAGGAGTGTACTCGAGATCCAAGGAACGGACAAGCACGCGAATTGCATGCATGCAACAATGGCGATGAAGCTGAAGCTGCAGGCGGATGAGGTTCATCACGTGCGCAGCTGCTGCTTCTGGAGGTCGATGGCGAGGACGGTGCTGAGGTTCATGGGCGCGATGTATTCCACAGAGCCCGACATGAACTGCCGCACGATGAGGCGGTTGGCGCGCTCCGTGGGGTGGAAGGCGTCCCAGAACACGTAGGTGTCGCGGTCGGCGCAGAGGCTGGACACCACGGTGCACAGCCCCATCCCGTTGAAGCGCCCCTGGCCGCAGCACGCCTCGGTGGCGGTCGCGAAGCCGTACGCCTTGGGGTCCTCGATGAAGTCGTCGTGGATCCGCTTCATGTTCACGCCGACGAACACTTGGCCGCCGTGGCGGGCGTTGAGGCTCTGCAGCAGCGCCATGAGCCGCGGGTTGTACATCTCGGCGGCGCGCTGCAGCTCCGGGTCGCAGGTGCCGTCCAGGCTGTGCAGCGCCAGCTCCGCCGGGACGCACCCGATGGGGCCGACGCCCTGCACCAGCACCCGCCGGGCGCCCAGGTCGTAGAGGTGCTCCAGGATCTGCGCGTACTCCGACAGCAGGTAGGAGACGTAGTCCGGCAGCGAGAACTCCCGCGACCGCGCCGAGTAGGGCACCAGGTAGTAGTTGTTGACGAAGTCGTTGCCGCCCAGCGTGATGAGCACCAGCGCGCCGCGCACCAGGCGGGTCTTCGCCTCCGCACCGATCAGCGCGCTCAGACGCTTCTGGTACTGCTGGAAGTAGCGAAGCTGCTTGGTGATGTGGATGATGTTGGCCTGCAATGCAATAATGCATATATGCACGGACATTAGTTATTATTATTGCACATTGTTGGTTGCACCACAGTTCTGAGTTCTGAGTTCTGAGTTCTGAGTTCGTCGTCGTCGCAATCTATCCATCTATCTATCTATCACCATGCATCAATGCATGACTGCTTCATGAACTCTACTAGTACTATGCAACGTACGAATTGGATTCCGGTGTCGTTGAGGATGCCGACGCCGGCGGACGCGAAGTTGGCGCCGACGAGCAACTTGTGGCCGTCGAGCTCGGGGCTCAGGTACGGCAGCACGGGCTCCGCGCCGAGGTGCTCACCTGCGTGCGTGCGTGCAAGCATGCATTCGTGCACCAAGTTAGTAACTGGACATCAGGACTCGAACGCTATATAATATATGCTAGCTAGCTAGCACTGTCAGGACGACTCAACTGATGATGTCCGGCACGTTCTTGCCGTTGCTGAACCGCCCCGTGGCGCGGTGGTCCGGCGTGTCGATGCCGTAGGGCGGCGCGTCGGCGCGCGCCGCCGTGATCAGGTAGTTGTTGTTGCCGTTGTCCACGAGGGAGTCGCCGAAGACGAAGAAGGCCCGGGCCGCGCCGGCGCCCCGCGCCGCCTGGAGCACGGCGAGCGCCCCCAGGCAGAGCGCGAGGGACACGAGGCGCCAGGTGGGGGACACCATTGCAGGCGGCGCTGTTAGTGTCAGTGTCAGTGTCTGTCAGTGGCCTGCACTGCACTGACGCGAGCGCTTGGACAAGCTTGGAAGGCTCGGTCATCGTCGCGGCCCCTTTTATAGCGCCCATGCCGCTGATGATGGATGAGAGAAGAGAAGACAGGAATGACTAGTCACCCGCGTCCGATCGGTGGTTGCTGCCCGCCATCACTGCACTGCTCTTCTCTTCTCCACAGTCTTGGGCCTTAATAAATCCTTCTCTGCTGCTAATTCCATTTCCATTTCTGTGCTGCGGTTTCTTCTCTTCTCCAAGACTCCAATTGCCCAGTCCAGCTTTCTTTGCATCAGGTCACACTTTCAGATGTACTGTATACACACAATCGGGTGTTCATTTTAGGATGTAGATCCTCTAAAAAAAATTTACGCCCTATCCCATCAAATATTTAGACACATGCATAAGTATTAAATATAAATTAAAAAATAACTAATTACACAGATTGTGATTACTTTGCAAGACGAATCTTTTAAGCCTACTTAGTCTATGATTTGACAATAAAGTGTTATAATAACATATGTGCTAATGACGGATTAATTATGCTTAATAAATTCGTCCGGTGATTTACTGACGGGTTCTGTAATTTATTTTTTTATTAGTTTCCGAACATCCAATGCGACACTTCCATGTAACATTCAATGTAACACCCTAAAACTAAACAAGGCAATGTGTTCAGTTCAGTCCAGTTCAACCTGACATGAGTTTGGCATCGATCCAGCACGGATCTACTACGAAGAACGCAGGACAGAGTCTGTCTGACAGGTCAACTCAACTGCAAGGAGCGGCGCATCAGTGAGCTTTCTGTAAACGCACGGCGTTGTTCCCATCCCAGGTTTGCTACTGGCTGAAACGGGAATGCCAGTCTGCCACAAGGGTTTACATTACCACGACGATCAGATTCAGAGCAGGTAGCATGGTATTGGTATTCATGAGGGCTGTTGGATCTATCCATCTTCACCCTGTTCGCCCGTGTAATGATGCCCGGGGTTAGATGAGGATGAGCTGTATGTAGCGAGCTATAGAAGGAGCGAGCCTTGACAGTAAGCAGGACTAGAGTAAGATCTGTTTGGGTGGGTAGTTTGCATCACGTGCGGCTGTTTTTTTTTCCCCTCATCTCGTCACTGTGTGTGTGGAACTCTTCAGTAAATACTAATAGGGTCCGTCTGGGATTCACGAATTTCACAGAGATTGTACATGAAGTTCACATGAATCGGTTTAGTTTCTCATAGGAACAGCTGAAATTTTCCGCATTCCACACAGGCCATCGAAGCATAGAACGACACACAATTCAGTTTCTAGTTTCAGACAGAGGCCAGCAACAAAAGTGCATCTGTCCGTCAAAGTGTCAGGAGATGATGATGAGACATTAAGTCTCATTGGAAACTAAAAAACAAGAAGAAAAAAACTACTCCATCCATGTACTGCTTGTGCCACCTCTGTTCAAATGATTTACTTACTACTAAACAGATTTGCATGCTCTGTTATTTTGTTAATGGCTCTCCTCTCATCTCACGCTGTCATAAATCAGCAACCAAGTCAGTAGTTGTCCTGTTCGCTTGTCTTATAAGCCGTACCTTTTCAACCAATGAACCATGTTTTTTCTCACAATAAATCAGCGAACAGTACTTTTAGCCATGACTTTTCAGCCAAATGAACAGTATTTTCTACTACGGTACTAGTCAAATGTTAGGATGTTACCATTTTTGCTAGGTTGCTAGGAGCACTGCATTAAGTGGGTACTATCCAATTTGATTACTCGATCGTAAAAAGATCTAGTGGATCATCAGCACACGCGGATGAATTGCAAGAACAGGCCTACCCAATCGAGTACCAATACCAGCACCAGGCACCACCTAATCAATCAACACTGTTGCTCTGCACCGCTCCTGATCATACAGGACTACAGGAGTAACTGCAACTACTAGGCGTTCATGGATCACCAAAACTCACTGGCTAAAATGAAATCTAGAAGAAACTGAATCAGGCCAAGCACGTAGGGGCCCTTCGTCCCTTCCCAACCCTCAACCGCTCTGCATTTACTACTGCCTACTGGTACCATCATCGTGGTCCATGCCTCTTCATTCCTTGTAAATCTAGACTGTACATGGAATTTCTTTTTCACACACAGTGTTCTTATCTGAACTCTGAATTTATTTACCACTGCATTTCCATATACTCTTGCCATACTCTCTAACACTCTAGGGCACATTTTGCATCAAGATACAGTATAGGTTTTGTGCAGAAACAATGAAGTCAAGTTTGCCGACAGTCTGTGTTTTATTATTTACCGAGTGGGACCGCAGGTGGAGTGGAGGAGACAAGGAAGTGCCCTACAATTACAGATGACCTGGACGGAGTGCATGCAATGCAATGCATCCACAGCTTCACCTTCTTATGGAGGCCATTGAATTCTGGTGTTCCCTGTACTGGCCAGGAGGATGAAAATGAAAACACGAGAGTAAAGGCGAGCGGTAGAGATCTCTCATCTGGTAGGAGCTGGAGTCGGTTCAAGTACAGTGTTTCTACTCCTCATCCTGTCGGTTGCTCGAATTGGCCAGAGACTCTGAGTCTTCGTGAAGCCAAGTACACAACACGACCGTAGGCTCATCAGCTTGCATTGCATTGTGTTGCTCAATCAGGCCTTGTTTAGTTACTCTCAAAATTCCAAGTTTTTTCACTCTCTCTCCATCACATCAATTTTTAGCCACTTGCATGGAGTATTAAATGCAGGTAAAAAAATTAACTAATTACGCAGTTTAGTTGGAAATCACGAGATGAATCTTTTGAGCCTAGTTGGTCCACGATTGCACAATATTTGTCAAATAAGACGAAAGTGGTACTATTCATTGGGATGAAAAAACTTTCAATCTAAACAAGGCCTGAGTTTGCTGTCTGATTGACGGTTCAGACTTTAGAGGTCGTCGTCTTCCGCACACAAGTGAAGTACAGGAACGGAGATGAACTTGGAATGCATTTCTTCAAGCATCATAACAGCACGATGGGTGGAAAAAATATCCCCCTGTTCGGCTGAGCTTATCAGCACGGCTTATCAGCCGTGGAACAGTGTTTTTCTCTCACAGCAAATCAGCCACAGCCGGCTTATAAGCCAAAAAACAGCCTGCCGAACAGGGCCTATAATGCAGCTTCTCAGTGAAATCATAACAGTACTGTGAGTGAGAGTGTGAGTGTGAGACTGACACCTGGATGGGCGCAAGCGCAATTGAGCTGCGGGGCAAGTTTGGTGTGATGGATGATGATCGTGATCGTGATCCTCGTAGCGTCAGAGGTTGATAGCAGGTCATTGTCGCTGAATCTCTCCTTCCCTTCCCTAAATAATAAAGCACATATGCATATGCACTGGCCTGAGAGTGATATATATACTGTAGATGCGTGGTGCAGCGGAGCCATTAGATTGAATCAATCAGCCACGGCATCGGCATGCGCTGTTTTGTTATGCCGTGATCATCATCGTATCGATTCATTTTGCTCAAGAGGAAGGGGATTAGGAGGTCAGGTCACCATTGGGACCTGCTGGCTGCTGCTGTTCGATGATGGCTACCTACTGGAGAGTAGAGAAGAGTGATGGGAGCGGGGGTTAGTACAGTGTGAACACCATTTGCAGTGCTGCTAATAATAATAAATCATGCTTGGAAATTGGAATGGAAGGATGCCTCGCCCTCCACCGCCTGCCTTTGCATTGCATTGCTAGGTTCATCTTCCCGCTGGATGGATCGAGCGAGCGAGCTGCGAGATGGATGGATGGATCGGCAGCTGCAGCGGCAACGGCAGCGCCACCCACCGGCAGTAGGCGGCAGCTGGCCAAGTAATTGGAAGGTCGCACGGATCGACGAAACATGGCACGGTCCGTGTGCTTGGCCTGCCTGGTGAATGGTGATTGGCTCCGGCGCCGGCGGCCAGGACGGCCAGTGATCTAAGGCGCAGGGCCGTCGGCGGGTGCAAAGTGGGTCCGTCGCCGGGACCACCGCTCAGTGGACAGGGAGAGTGGGAGGGCCGGGACGAGACAGTCGTGGGCCGAGCCGGGTCGTTTCGTCTCCGCCAAACTATCGTTGGTTGGGCTAACATACGGGCCCGGACCAGCCCAAGTAGGTTCCATCGCGTGCCTGACATGGGCCCGGCCCGTCCCCTGTTTGGCTATTTGAATCCATCCATCCATCATCAAAAAGCTTGTAGTGTGACTGCAATCATCATTGACAATAAATCTTTCTCTAACCGTACTGTACTTATTAAGCTCACGTATTCGTAATTCTCAGAACTAAGTTATTCCATTCCTGTAGTTTTCTTTTTACACTAGCGCTTTTGTAAAAGAAAGAGAAAACGTTAGAGTGGAATTGTGTAGTGAGAAGTTGAGCTATTGTTGCTTGTTTTCTATGCACAATATTATAAGGCATAAAAGTCGTCCATTCTGAAATTGGGAGTCTTCAGCTTGTGACAACTGACAGCATGGATGGGGCCTCTCGCCCTTTCCCAACGACTGCAGGTCAAGCCCTATTTTTTCTTTTGAAGTGGCAACATGCCCTTTGTTTGGACTTTGGAGCGTCGTTTTCATTTCATTTCTTTTTATAAAACTTGTTCACACAGGCTAAGAGTAGAATATACAGGCTTACAGCTAGCTGTGGTTTCTGACCAGTGTTTGCACGCATGGGTGGCAGACCCAACTACTCCAATCCGTTAAGTTTAGCATATGACTCGTACCGACGAGCCGTTGTTAGATCATTATATATACTCGATCCACCAGCTTAATTAATTGTTAACCTCCGTCCGCCGTGTGCCGTGTATATATACGTACACACCACGTAGTACAAACAGACCCAGCTGCCAATGCAAGGTGAGGCCCTGTTCGGCAGGCTGTTTTTTTGGCTTATAAGCCGGCTGTGGCTAATTTGCTGTGAGAGAAAAACACTGTTCCACGGCTGATAAGCCGTGCTGATAAGCTCAGCCGAACAGGGGATATATTACTCCTATCCTACTAGTACTAGTATAGGTATACATGCAGTGCAGTGCAGGTACAGACACTACTACCACAAGCCAGTATTCACATGCATATATAGCAGCATATGTAGACCTACCATAGACATAAGCCTTTTTTTTTTACTTAGCTTACTCACCGGTCACCGTGTTGTATAATTGTACGTACTGTATTTTTTTGAAAGAAACACCGTATCGTGTTTGCGTAGTTCTGACCTGCACTGCACACGCACGTCGTGACATGCAATTGCAAAAACACACATACTGCAGCGTGACCTAACGGACTCGCCCAATGCATTAATGCAATTTAAATAAAGGCGGTGAAACGTAACTGCACGCCGTTGGTTGTTGGTTTGACGTAAACGTACCAACGCCGTATGTCTGCTCTACTACAGTATACGTACGTAGCTCGTCGTCTCTCCAATATTCTCAAATCTGAATAATAATAAGCTAGCTGTTAGAATTGCATATATATACGCGGGGCATACGGCCATCCCAAAATATTTATATCCGCACTACAGTATACGCACGTAGCAAGCAGAAAAGTTAGAATTGCACAAGCATATACACGGCCATCCCAAAATTCATGGAGAATACTTCTTTGAACCAAGCATATACCCCCTGTTCGGCTAAGCTTATCAGCACGGCTTATCAGCCGTGGAACAGTGTTTTTCTCTCACAGCAAATCAGCCACAGCCGGCTTATAAGCCAAAAAACAGCCTGCCGAACAGGGCCTATAGTCGTGACTCCATTTTAATTAGAAGCAAACTAATAACCATACCTCAACTAATAGGTTCCTTAATCCTTAATTATGGTGGAACTGTCCATCAAGATTCAAGTGTACTTGGCGTGGTGGATGTTCGTATTCTCATTAATTCATTCTAGGTTAATTGTATGTGCATGTGTGTATGTGAGTGTGCCTCTATGCTGTGCTTTGCAGAAATAACTATATTTTAAAATTAAAGCCTTGACAAACTAGAATTTGCAAACCATTTATTCCTCATTTTAATGTGTAGCACGTACATCATTTGTGCTTCGTGAGAGATGGTATATAGATGGTGATAAACCAATTCATTCTATTTCCTAAACCTAATTAAAAAAAACGAGGAATGTTCAAGACTAAGTGTTGGACATGCATTGCTCACCTAACAACAAAGCTCTCATCCTCATCGGATGTTATCATCGTCGTCCTGTGTGTCCTAATTCTCGTGGCCATATATATTTGTTTGTATAGGCACGATGGACACACACCATTTGTTTGTATAGGTTACTAGCTAGAAGAAGACAATCGAAGTTGTTAAGCCATCGTAGCGACAAATAAATCAGAATGTAGACTCATCACTTTGGCCTTACCTTGGACATGCATCTCTATCAAACAAAAAATAACTACGACTGATGTACATTGTGCAACAATCGATACGATATCCTTGGACATGCTATTCTCAAAGGAGAGTAACCCTTTTCTCCCATTATATATTTTTCGTTGCATGCATGCTTGAACAATGAAGGCATAATTAAGCTATGGAAATATTTACATTTATGCCAATTGACAAATGGTCTTATATTATGTTGGGTAAAACAATTCCTCCTATAATAGATATAAAGGTGAAATGATAATAGTACACTTCTTTTTTTTCTTTTCTATTTTCTTTCTTTGTTTTTATTCTTTCTTCTTATCCCTGATTTCTCTCTTCTCCGCCCCAACCAAAAATGCACAACTCTTATTTTTTTCCTTGTCACCTCTCTTCGTCGCCGCGAACTAGACATGAGCAAATTGAGCCTGGCCTGAGCCCACTGGGTTTTGCCCCCGCCCAGAGCCTCGGTGGATAGAGTCTGAACACAGATCTCGCTCCCAATTTTTTGTTCTCGACACGAGCCCAATCTAAAATATTCATTTGAGCTATTTTACATTATAAAAGTCTGTAAATTGCACGGGCGGCTTGCCTAGGCTAGGAATTGGCCCCCGAGCCTGACCCAAAAAATTAGGCCCAACTCACCTAGTTGGACAGGCATGGGGCGGGATTCCTTTGGCTCGAAACAACCAAGCTTTTTTGGCTAGGTCCGAACCCAGCCCGACCCGTCAAATGCTCAGGTCTACTGGCTACCGCCAACCGCCGCTACCCTTTCTCCTCCCCAGCTGCACCAGAGCTCTCCTCGCTGGCGCACACACGCTCGCCACTCGCCACCGTCCTTCCGCCTCTTCCACAACTGCGCCAAGGCCCTTATCGCCATCATGCCTACATGGCCCGCACTTTGCCTCACCAGTGCACCCGCACTCGCCGTCACGCCCGAGCAGACTTGCCTTCCCACACTGGGGCAAAAGGGTCTACCTGAGCGTTGGCAGACGGAGCCGGGGGAAGCTGCCTAGCTTTTTCGGCTTCACCAGGTTATTGTCACTTGTCTCAACTGGATTTCCCCAACTCCGTGTGAGGGGCACCTCCCTTCTCAGTCGGTTTGGTAGAAAACGCTGCAAAACAACTCCTGAAGCTGCCCAAGAACCTATACTAAATGCCCCCTTAAGTTCTACGCTGGTTCACATGCCACCGTTGAAATGACTTTTAATTAGGTGTGTCATTAACGTAGCATGACAATTAATCAAAGTTCAAGAAGTTTAACTCTGGATGACAAAAATAAAACAACTTTATTTTGGAAACTGAAGAAGGTAATAATAACAACCTCTTTGTATATGCTTGTGCCAGTAACTCATTCTTATATATATATCCTGAGCAATAGTATATACTAGAAAGATAGTACATCGCTATGGGATTTTCTTAAAAATAAAACTCTTGCATGTATGAGTTAAAACTATATGTTTTTACATCCATTCAAGACAATGAAAGAATCCAATAAAAAAGTGAGAATATTAGATGAAACTATAAGATGATGGCAAAACATATAGCAATATATGGATGCTTTCTATATTTCTTATACATTGAAAGTAGTAATTGTGCTTAATGGAGATGACGTGGATAATTTACATTAATTAAGAGGTTGAAAGTTAGTGGGATAACATGACTATATATTAGTTGCATGCTGGGACAAAACTTGAAGTGAGAATTAACTTTATAAGAGATATATATGGATATAGATTTTCAGACCATTTGGTGAATCATTACAGCTCTTCAAGAAATAACTTAAAGCCACTACAATTTGGAAAATAAAATCTAGTCGCTCTTAGAACAATGGATTAGTTAGCACATACGCGTAGTATATATTTTCCTTTTTGTTTGGTGGAAAAGACGCGTATTTTGTTAAAAACGGACGCCTACGTACCTTATTACGTATTTGGAAGGCCGGCCTCCTCCTAGTCGTCCAGCATGCACAGCACAGACGATTATATATTGAAGAAGCCAAGCAACGTTGTTCTGAGGCCGGCGGCCTATACCTACACACAGACAGTCAGAGACACAGTATGTAGTTGTACCACATGCCCAGAGGAAAAGAGATAAAAGAAAACATATGCATGGATCGGACAAAAATATACGGTGTATATCCTACTAGTATATATGTAGCAGGTACCTCTCGCTCGCTTGGTGGTTAGTTTGGGGAGTAGTGAATGCATGTGTACATGTATATACTACTATATGTACATACACGGGGCTTTATTCTTAAAAAAAAGCTAGCAACAAAAGTATATATACACGTTGTCATCAAAACACAAAAGACAAAATAGTACGTATTTGGTAGCTCGCCATCCGTATAAAACTGCTCGTAGCAGTATATATAAGGCCAGTCTCAATGAAGTTTTATCAGAGTTTTATGGACATTAATTATGCTGATGTGGCACCATATTAATGAAGAGAGATGATAAGAGTTTTATGGGAGTAAAGAGAGTTTTATGGGGATGAAACTCTTCTCCACTATTTTTAAAAGGGCACTGCTAGCGCCCGGACGTCCGGATCCGGGCGCTAGCAGTCGGACGCACCGCCCCCGAGGTTCCCCGCCCCGCTACCTCCGCCGCGCGTGTTAATGAATAACAAAAAAGGAAGCGAAACGAGCGGCCCCCGCGCGCGGATCTGTGCCCCCACCCCGCTCTCCAGACCTTGCCTGCTCCCCGAGACAACCATTGTCCTCCCACAGCCCCTCCCCCACGCTTGCAACAGAGGTGGAAGGGAGAGAGATGCAAAAACCTAGATCTACCTATGAAACATTTAAATAAAACTGTTGCAATGTACATCCGATGGCTGTTGAAACAATTAAAACATGCTACTGAAACACCTAGTTTTGAACTACTGAAACACCCAGTTTTGAACTGCTGAGACACTCCAGAAACATCCCAGTTTTGAATATTGAAACACCAAGATTGAACTACTGAAACGCTCCAGTTTGAATTACTGAAACACTTGAAATCCTCCCGTTGAAACGCCCAAATTGAGCTAGTGAAACACCCATATTGAACTACTGAAACACCCAGAAAAACCTCCAGATTGAATACTAAAACAAGGGGAGAAGAGAGGAAGAAAGACCGCCAGATCTGCAACGCCCCCATGGATCCACCACGGGGGCAACGCTGCTGCATGGATCCACCACCAGGGGAGCTCGCCAAAGCCGTCGTCGAGGTGAGCGAGGCGCGCAAGAGTGGAAAGCGCCACCCCCAACTGGATCTGCACCGCCACCATGGATCCACCGTGGACGGCTCGGTGCACCATGGATCCGCCACGGGGGAGGCCCCCCATGCCGTCGTCGAGTTGGAGGAGGAAGCTCCAGGGCGGAGAAGAGCACCCGCGCCGCTGGATCTGAGGATCCGCCACCAAGAGAGTGCAGCGGGAAGGGGGAGGAAGAGGGGGAGAGAGGAAGGCCGGGAGGGGGAGCTCGCCGGCGCACGGAGGAGGAGCTTCGCCGGCGCACGGAGGAGGACTGCGCGCGCTCAGCGCGAGCAGCTTCGCGCGGAGGAGGCAGAGCGGTGTGGAGCGGAGGAGGCGAGCGAGTGGGGCTGGGCGGGTCGGGGCGGAGTCAACGAATGGATACGGCACGGGGCGAGTCGCGCGCGCGTTGTTTACGTCGCGGCGCGTCCGTCCGCGTCCGGACGTATGCACTGTATCAATACCGTTTTTAAAATCCAGATATGTTAAAAATAGTGATATAAAATCTTAGGAAGACTGACCTAAGACACGTCTACTGTACGGTGCTAGGCTAGGCTAGCCTGTGGGCTGTGGTTGAGGAGGCGGCATCATGCATGCATGTCACACACACAGCGCAGACCGACCGACGACAGACGACGTTCTTTGCACTGCGGAGTACGGACGACACGACACCACGCCACCCAACCACTGCGCACTCTGAAACTGATCGAACACGGAACGAACCGGCCGGCCGATCGCGATAGTCGGACACCCTGCGGCCCGTGGCCGTCAGATCGATCGCACGTACGGCCGGTAGTGATGCGCGCGGCCGCTGTGCAGTGCCGGCGTGCCGCTGTGCCGGCCGTGCCACAGAGGCAGGCGGCATATTATATGCATGGCATGGAGACAGACATACTCCCTCCGTCCCAGAAAAAGTGTCGTTTTAGGTTTTTCAGACATCGTGTTTGACCGTTCGTTTTATTCAAAAAATTTTAATAAATATTATTTATTTTGTTATGACTTATTTTATCATTAGAGATACTTCAATAATGATTTATTTATTTTATAATTTGCACAAAATTTTTGAATAAGACGAACGGTCAAACACGATGTCTGAAAAACCTAAAACGACACTTTTTCTGGGACGGAGGGAGTATACGTGCGCGTGCGAGCTACCGTACCAGGGCCTGTTTGCTTCCCTACGCTCAAGTACTAAAACCAGTCACCAAACTTTAGTCACCAATGTTTGTTCTAGTGACTAAAAGTCATTAAAACAGTTCAATAAAGACCAAATTACTCCTAATAAATACTCAAATCAGGGTGGAGACTAGGATAATGAGGGACAGCTCTTGTCCATTGGGCACTTTAGTCCACTTTTAACTGCTCTTGGATGACTAATGTGATTAATGTGACTAAATTACTTTAGTTCCTTTTTTAGTCAGTTTATTTGGTTGTTTAATACATAAAGTGACTAAAGTTTAGTAACTTTAGCCAGAGAAACCAAGCAGGCCTGTAGTAACCAAACATGCCCATAGGGAATTAAAGTTTAGGCACTACAGGAAACTGGCTCTTTGCCGACCGTTTTTTTTCGACACTCGGCAAAGAGGTCCCTTTGTCAACTGGAATTTTCTGCAGTCGGCAAAGCAGGATTTGCCGACTGCCAGGCAGTTGGTAAAGCCATGGCTTTGCCGACTGCCAGGCAGTTGGCAAAGAATTACAGTCGGCAAAGGCAGGCCATGGTTGACGCCATCCACACCGTCACCTTTGCCGACTGCCACTCCGTCAGCAGTCGGCAAAGGTGCAGGCTTTGCCGACTGCCATCCTCCCTGGCAGTCGGCAAAGGCTCTTTGCCAACTGCCACTGATGGCAGTCGGCAAAGAATTAATTTTTTTTTCATTTTTGATCCCAGTTTTTTTTGTGTTGCCTTGCTACAGTAAGTACATGATATATTCCAAGTTTGGGATCATTTTGATTTATTTTGCTATATTCCGTAGATTTTTTCTATTTCTTTGATTTTTTCCCGGCAGCTCCAGATTTGAGCTGCAGGTACATGAAATAATGGAATCCGGCCATTCAGAAAATGATATTCATGATGTTTGGAGCATGTTGAGGCCGTGTGCGGGGCCTCGCTTGAAATTTCAACCGTGTTGGTGTCGGAACACGCCGAGCCACGCGCGTGAAAAGTGTTTTTAAATTTTATAAAATCGAAACGGAGTCCGAAAATGACGAAACTTGACGACGTGTCTTGTCATCGCATGCGGAGGCTGTGGTAAAAATTTGAGAAAGTTTCGAGCAAGTGGCGATCGGACCACGGTAGATCACACAGCATCATGATTCAATATCATATATGAAAGAAGTTTTTAAGTAGTATATATTAAGATTAGTGGTGGGTAGGGTTAGGTATGGTGGATTTATGGTGGAGGCTAGCAAAATGTAGAGGTGGTAGAAAGGGAGTAAACAAAGGAATGGAAATGTAGGAGACAGGTGGGGATTAGGACTGGCCTCCGTTCGCTGACGAGTATATCCAAGGCTTCCGATCCTTCGAGCTTCTTGCTCCTGTGTCCTGGTGTAGCCGTGCTCCTGGGTTCCTCGGATTCTCTTCACATCTTCTTTCCTACGCGGTCTAGCGTCGTCAAGCAAGAAACGCAAACGAGGAAAATAACAAGTAAGGCATGTCAACAAGCATAGGCAAACAATCAATCCTAGACAGGTTAGTCCTAGCGGGGCGATGGGTCGTTAACTAGCCTATCATTATTATGTCAATTTGAAGTAATATTCGGATGGAGGTACTCCATCCTACAAGGGGGTTCCTACGGGTTCGGTTAGGGTGGTGATTAGGGTTAGCCATACATGGACGTATTCCCGGGTATAGCCATATATAGTGTGTAGGTGGTACTATCGGTACACTACTATATCTCCGGGTTCTCGCGTAACGTTATGTTACTAATGCATCTATATATTAGTGCTATTTATATATGTTGGTTATATAATTCTAGCGCGTCTATTTTATAATTCTAACGCGTGTTTTATAATTCTATCAGATATATATTATGTTCCTCTATATTACTACTACGGTTATATTTATACAGATGCAATTGTATCACTAAGTATACACTATGTTTATTCGTGTAGTTATAATTAAGTGATCGGCTATGGAGCGTTTAATCTAATATATGCGTCTAAAGTAAATCAAGGCAAACAAATCTAGAATTTAAATGGACACCAAAAATTAGGTTTAAGTGTTTTAATGTGTAGGGTTTTATTGTATAGGATTTATGGTTAAAGAATTATGGCATTCGGAATTAAATCAAACGAGATATGAATTTCTAAAATCTACTGACTAACCGCGTATGAATACAGCATGGTAAATGTTCCTATAATTCTTATATTATGGAAATGAGTGCAAATTATATAAATATGACCTAGGATGGTTCTAGTTTATTCTAGAATTTTTCTATGAATTTTTCTATATTTATAAACTTACTTTTTAGTTCACTGTGTACGATTTCGTGTAGTAATTTCTCCCTGGGCTGACACGTGGGTCCAGCAGCTGTCCAAACTGACCGGCACTGTGCTCTTGGACACAAACACCGATCTGGTGGACTCACGCCTTGCCTGCCTTTATTTCATGTGAACCGAGTCTATAGAAGAAGAGAGGGGATGGACAGTTCACGTGATTGGCCACTCGGTCACAGGGCTGGTACCCATCATCCTCATCCTGTGCCGTGGTCGTTCCCATCCCCATCCCTTCTCTGTTCATGCCGTGCAGTCAACTCAACTGAGCGAGAGAAGGGGGAGGAGAGCGAGACCAAGGGAGAGTGGGAGAGCAGCAGCAGAGCGGGAGGGGCATCCTGCCGGCGGCGTGCCTGGGTCACTGGTGCGGTGAGGTGCGGCGGCGACTGAGGCTAGGGCGTGGGGTGAGCAGGCTGGCTGCAGCGGCTCGGGCGGAGTCGTGACCACCGGTGCTTGTTTGGCGTGCGCGGGTCCCGGTGAGGAGGCTGGCTCCGACGGCGGCTCCCGGGTCCTCCCCACAGCCTGCCCCTGCACTGCGCCCCTCATCGCAACCTGCAGCCCCGCACCGCGCCCTCTCCCCACAGCCCCGCGGCGGTGCATAGCCCGGATGGACATGGAGCATGGTCGGGGCAGTGGCGCAGCAGCGCGGGGTTCCTCCGGTGGCGGTGCGGGGCCTGGAGCTCGGATCTATGCGGGGCGCGGCTCCTCCGGCGGCGGCAAGGCCAGATCCGCCGTCGGTGACCGCAGCAGCCAGGGATCCGTCAGCGTCATCACGAAGGTAATCGCTGAAATCTCGTGATGGGTTCGGGTTAGGTTTTTGAGTGAAGTTCTGAAATCCGACGAAACTAGCTAGAAAACAAGCAGTGAGAATACAAAGAATGTGCTCTTATCGTGTAGATGAGTGCATCAATACCAATTCAGTTCATTCAGACAATGTTTTATCTGAAATGTAGATGAGTGCATCAATACCAATTCTTTGTATTTATTGGTTCTCATCTCATGCAGTGAGAATACAAAGAATGTGCTCTTATCGTGTGCATTCATACACTTGGAAAAGAAGGAATTCATCAAGCAGTTTGCTGAGATTTCATCAATAAATCAGCGAATTTTGTTATCTGGTCCAGCAGGTACTTTGCCTCTGTTTGGAGACCTGTACTTCCTTTGTTGTTTACCTTTTCCCATTGATTTAAACTGTAGTCACTAGGTCTTGAGTTATGGCAGTTGCCATACTTTTCTTGAATAACGCTAGTGACCATACTTGTTTGATAATTATCCCAGTGCTTGTGCTCTTGTATTCCTCTGATTTTTCTGTGGTGATGCATTTAGGTTCCGAGATTTATCAGGAAACATTGGTAAAGGCACTTGCCAAACATTTTGGTGCTAGACTCCTTGTCGTTGATTCACTTTTGCTGCCTGGGGTAAGCACATTTAGAAGCTAAGAAACCTTGAATCATTGCATGTTCCATTACCATTTTCCTATTCTGAACAAGAAATCCACGTAGGCACCTTCCAAGGATCCAGAATCCCAGAAAGATGTTGGGAAGGCTGATAAATCAGGGGATAAGGCAACTGCCGAGAAGTTTGCAATATATCAGAAGCATCGTTCTTCGTTGGCAGACACTGTTCACTTCAGGAGGCCAGCTGCACCAACTTCCAGTGTGAATGCTGATATTGTGGGAACATCCACTCTGCATTCTGCATCTCTACCGAAACAGGAATCGTCAACAGCTACATCGAAGAGCTATACTTTCAGAGAAGGTTTGTTAGCTATTCTTTATTACTTAATGTATTGAGTTATATTTTTCTCAAAACATGATTTTGCCTCCACATCTTCTGTAGGTGATAGGGTGCGTTATGTGGGTCCAGCTCAGCCAGCATTTAGCCCATATATCCAAGCGGGACCACCTGTTGCTTGGGCCGCCCATATATTGGCGGACTAAGATTGAATTTGTGAAATACTGTTCGCCCAAACTATTGTTTAGCCTGTTTACAAACCGTTTAAAAGATATATGGTGGTACACCGTTTCCGTTTAATTGGTTGTTTTGCCCGTTTAACGGCCGTTTTTTCTAGTTTAAATGACAAGTGACCGACTGTTCACCGTTTAGGGTAACATGTCCACCAATTATGCTTGGGCACCTGACACTTCATCATTTGTGAAAGAAGCATTTTATTTGGTGTCCATCCGTCAGATAATCTTTACAAACTATAGTTTACTATGGTTGGATGGAACATTTTTCCCATGGAATTCGTGTCTGTACTCAGTAGACCTCTTAAACAGGAAGAGGAATAACTGGAATACGAGACTTCTCATAGGGAACCCAGTTATGAGCTTGATTTTGTACTTACAATCCTGGAAAATGAGATATTCTTTCTCCTGATGACATTATTTTTTTTCTAGCAACCATATTCATTCAATACATACATTTATTCTTATAAATTGTTTGATTGATCTCCAGGGGACCAAGTTATGGTTATCGAGGCAGAGTGATGCTTGCTTTTGAAGATAATGGATCCTCAAAAATTGGAGTCCGATTTGACAAGCAGATCCCTGATGGTAATGATCTTGGCGGTTTGTGTGAGGAAGATCATGGCTTCTTCTGCTCTGGTTAGCTCAAACTTCCAAATTCCCTTTGGCAGTTATTTGAACTCTTTATTTCCACAGCTGAGGACGCATTATTTCCACAGCTGAATTACTGCGCCCAGACTTTTCTGGTGGTGAAGAAGTTGAGAGGCTAGCTATGACCGAGTTAATAGAGGTACTGCTGCTTTTTAGGACAAGGAATCCTGTTGAATATGAAGTTAGCACCCTGTATAATAGTATGATTTTCATTTCCTGTCAGGTCATTTCAGAAGAGAACAAAGCTGGACCTCTGATAGTGTTACTTAAGGATGTAGAGAAATCATTCACTGGAGTTACAGAGTC
Source organism: Saccharum hybrid cultivar R570 (assembly GCA_038087645.1). Lineage (NCBI taxonomy): Eukaryota > Viridiplantae > Streptophyta > Magnoliopsida > Poales > Poaceae > Saccharum > Saccharum hybrid cultivar. The sequence continues at coordinate 26,728,952 of JAQSUU010000198.1, forward strand.
ACTTTCATCTTTGAGGAGCAAGCTTGAATTGCTTCCATCTGGTGTTCTTGTTATAGGATCCCACACCCAGATGGACAGCCGCAAAGAGAAGGTACATGTATTATTCCTGATAAACTAGACAAATTTGGATTGTGGGGTTTTCAAGTTCTGATGCTATTTTGGCATATTGGTTCCTGCATTCATTTTGTAAATGAACAAGGCTGAGTTATTTTTTCTACCTTGCATTGCTGTGATTTTTCAATTCCCACACCAGGGGTTCTTTGTTGGCATATCCTGTTAACTAGTAGTATTAGTCCAATTACGGTTTGTGAGTTCAGTTTGTTGTCATTCATGTCCTAATTTTTGTAGGTATACTTAGATCAAAACCTTCAGATGTGCATTTCCTTAGTAATTGGCTCAGTGGCTCCCATGTTGCTGCCTGTACTGATTTTACTTTTATCAATACACAAGCGCAAGCACAAGCTGGCCATCACATGTGCTCAGTCATGTGGTTTTCAGTTTTCATCAGTAGACAGTTCCATGGTTCATGTGGCAGAGCTTTCTGTTTTTAATTTTCTGTTACCTATGAGCATAGTACATAAACCTGCCCGATTCTACATGTGTTATTTACTCTGTCCACGGTTTGCTTTAGCTGGCATTAGCATGATAATTCGAACCTATTTTGTTTCAAGTTAACTTTGACCATCTCGCTATAATTTAAATTACCCTATAGTCGTGTTCTCAGCCTATTCTGTAACTTAATTCATTTTGTGGTCATGTAGGAATATAAGTTTGGCTCTGAGAAGGCTAGTGCTTTGAACGTATATGCTGAAATGAAGTGCTAATGCTGAATGTCCAGGTCCGATTCAAGAGGCTGCTTCTGCACAGTGTTTGTGAGGTTAGTATGCTCCCAAGTCTAAGAAAATCCAATAGCTTCCTCTGGAAGAACATAGTTTATCACTTAAACAGTTCTAGTTTTGATCATGGTTGTCGAATGTCTATGCAGTTCTACAATTGTATTTTATTGTTAATTTAAAAGTAAAAAAGAGAGGATTTTAACATGTTTTGTTATTCTTTTTAAAGCCATTTTTTCTATTTTAAACAACTAATGGATGTAACCATCTAACACTTTGTAGGTGGGTGACTCAGGAATGAAATGGTCTTCATAAAGCACAATTTAATTGTTGCTTTTGTAGTGTGTACACATGCTGCTTGTATTAGAACTAGTGTTGTGGACACCTAATCAAGTGGGAACCATTTGAATTGTAAGCTGTGAACTTGTGATGAACATATTAATAAACGATGTGTTCATATTTGGGTACATACTGATTAATGTATATCATATCATGGCTTGTGAATGCATTTAACATGAGTATAGTGACTGGAATATTAGAATATATTGATGCGAGAAAACAGAAAACAAAAGCAAAAAAAAAATCCAGCTTTCGGCAAAGCTGGGCAAAAAAACCCTAGGACAGAGTCTTTGCCGACTACAATGGGAGGCAGTCGGCAAAGAGGTCAAACCTTTGCCGACTGTAACTCCGAAAGCAGTCGGCAAAGAACATTTCAAAAAAAAATATTTTCTTTCTTTGCCGACTGCCGAGCTGGCGGCCAGTCGGCAAACAATTTTTGAAAAAAATTCTTTGCCGACTGCCGAGAAACCAGCAGTCGGCAAAGCCTGCCGTCAGGGCTAACGGCGCCACGTGGCTATGCCGACTGCTGGCGTGACAGTTGGCAAAGGCTTTGCCGACTGTGTGCCACGTGGCAGTCGGCAAATCCGCCTTTGCCGACCCAGGCTTTGCCGACTGCTCTTTGCCGACTGCCACGTGGCTTTGCGGTCGGCAAAGTCTTTGCCGACTGGGTTTATACCTTTGCCGACCGGGGCAAGCAGTCGGCAAAGAGGCGTTTTCCTGTAGTGAGGCCTCGTTGGGTTTTACGAAAATCATTCCCAGCCGCACAAATCATTTGCAAATTTGTATTAGCCAGGAACTTTTCCGCGCCGTTCCCGGCCTGTTACGACGGAACCGAACAAGGCCTTAGGATGCATCGTACATACACGGCCGCGGTGCTATCATCGGGAATTAAAGAGTACACTTAACTTGCATTGTATATGGCCCCCTCGGCTACTTGCCGGCCTCCTTACTTTCTGTGTGTGTGGCATATGCATGCAATGCAGCTCGCTCTCTAGCTGCCATGCATGTCCCATATATATCCATATATAAGGGAAGGGATAGATAAGAGATACTAAATTATAAGTCATTTGACTTTTTTATCTCCAAGTTTGATCACTCGTCCTATTAAAAAATTTGTGCAAAATATCATTTTTTATGGCTTGCTTTATTAATACAAAAGTTCTTCAAGAATGACTTAAATTTAACTATATTTGTATAAAATTTTTAAATAAGATGGGTGATCACTGATCAAACTTAGAGTAAAAAAAAGTCAAACGAACTTTAATTTAGAAAGAAGTACGTACTGTACTAGTATATAGCTAGTGGTGATGGATGCAACCGGCCATGTGTGTGCGTGTGGCGTGGTAGCTGGCTGCTAGCGTTCATGCATGCATGCATGTCACTGCATGTGCATGAGGTACGGTACTACGGTGGTCATACATGCATGCTGCACAGCATTTTTTTCGAGAGACAAATTAAAAATGACTCGTGTATATAAGTACAGTGGTCGTCGCGATGCAAACGACGTGTACGCCCTAACGGACTGACGATGAGTGATGACGAGACCGACGATGAATGGATGACCCAGCTGATCTGATCGGTGCAATACAGCGCCACTGCACCGGCCGGCTGACATGTAGTACGTTGATAGCGCGTGCGTGCGTGCGTGCAGCCTCGACCAAGCATCAGATCAGCTAGCTATAGCAGTGTCTTGCAATATTTTTTTTAAAGGCAACGGGGGACGATTTGTCCCCACCTGATCAATTACCACAGATCCCAGCAAAACCTGGTGGGTGAAGGGGCATTAGCCCAGTCTTGACATGGCGCCAAGTTACAAAAAGAGGTGAAAGGGAAAGCAAAACAACTTAGTTACATGAGACTAATGGATCCCCATAAAGTAGATAAGTTGGTGGATCTTCTTGGCAATCGGCATTGCCAATCAATAGCAGTCGCTTTGCAAGTGGCCATCACTACTGGAAACTGGAATTTCCCTGTCGGTGCGAAACCGACAGGGAAATGCAAACTACCAACAGGATAATTAGGTTTTCAATTTTATTGTCGGTTCACCGACAGAAAAACACCGACAGAAATAGAGCGACAGGGAAATAGAATTTTTCTGTCGGTCCAAAAATTGTTCTGTCGGTTAGTAAATTTTCTTGTCGGTTTGGCGACGACAGGGAAATTATCCTCCGTCAGGTGTACAGTGCTATTTCTGTCGTCTTACACCGACAGGAAAACCTAGTGTACCGACAAGAAATATATTTTCCTGTCGGTTTGAACCGCCAATAGTATGTTGTTCGCCCGACAGAAAAGAGATTTTTTTCATCAATTCGATTCCGACAGAAAATTTATGCATACCGACAGAAAATTGCACATAGAAAAAGATCTCATTTAATTGCAATTTCAAACTATAATTCATTCATGATAACAGGACATACACAACATCATATATCTGATTCTATAATGCTTTCAACTAGAACACATATATATAACGTTAATTTTTCATCATCCACATGCCATACATATAGACTAGATGCCCACAGTACTGTTGGCATCAACAACCACATAAATTTAGATGTCCATATAGGTCTGGCAACATTACTCAGCTCCACTAGTACCTAGATGATATGCCTTTCCCAAAAACTACCATCTTCTTTGTTGCACCTTTACTAAAGGTTAGAAAACTAATAAGTGTCTACTACCAACAGTTTCCCCTTAGAACCCAAAGTGCATGCATTATCTGCGGTATCATCTTCATTAGTTGATTCGGAGGCAACATGAGAAGAACCGGTGGCTGGCCTATATGACAAAGAGAAATTAAAGCAGTTATTAGGTTGGTACAAGGTAGTAGTAATCTTAAGTCATGTAAAGACAAAACAATAATGCCAGCGCCTAGCTATGCAACTGATATGATGAGAATATTCATAAACAAATTGAAACTATGGCGGTTGGGTCTGTAGCCATGGAAGGTATTCCATGAGCTCACCTTCTGTTCTGTCGATACACTACAGGAACTCCAATAGTCAGGTAGCCACGGCTAGCAGGAGGAGGCGCGTTTCCCTGGCATGGTGGAGGATCGCAGCTCTGTCGAGGCTGGGGGCCATCTACCGCGACCCGAGCACCGTTGGGACTGAGAGGTTGGGAGGCAGCGGAGGATCAGGTGGGGGCGGATCAAGCCGGGCAGGATACATTATTTCTGAAAAATAATAGATCATTAGAGTACAGTAGTGAATCGAAGATACATTAACGAAACAGACATTTCTAGGTCGACCAAAAATGGAGTTTAAAGCCTCTAGCACATTTCAGCCTCTAGCACAAAGAGGCAAATATTTTAGTTTCAATTTTTATAGAGAGAAACATGCCCTATCTACTGAAGTTCGAGGCTCATATATACTTCATGATGAAAAAGAGAAGGTGCACATGGAAAGAGCACTATGGCATATAGGAATGAACTATGGAAAATCATAGCAAATAAAATCAATTAATCAATAATTATGGAAATAATCATAGCAAAGAGGTGATACGGCAGGTCCAATGACAAAGGTAATGCAGATTGCATTTTTCAAAAAGAAGGGCATATGCATAAGCCATATGCATGACACACATGGAAGGACATAAACCTCATTGAATGATCAGTTTATAGTATTCCCATAATCCATATCCATATAAGACTAACATTTCAACCAACTATCAGTATGGAATTTTTGAGCATTGGTTTCTACCAGAAAATATCAAATGGAATAACTTCTTATTTATGATTGTTGTCACAACCTATGCTCACTAATTATTGAAACAAAACTAAATTTTGTTCACTAAAAGTTCACGTAATTTCTAGTCTTTTACCTACTTATCAACCAATTTGACAATCATAAATTTATAATCCACCTGACTAAAAATTTAATAACAGCAGCACTGAAGGGTAAAAGTAGTGTTGAATTTGAAGACATTTTACAAACTTACAGCAGATGAATAAAATGTGGAGTATGATAATAACTAGTGGATGGCGCGCGCCCCCGCGCGCGAGAGTAAACGATCCAGGTTGTCTCACGGTGGTGACATTAGTCCAAATCAAAGCTTAAATGAATGGCGCGCGTGTGCAGTGATAGGTGAAATTTTAAATACAAAGTAAATACATGGAGTAATAAGGCATAAAAGGCAATCAGAGGCCAGGGCACATCCAGTTACCTACATAGCATATCAGTCTGGGCAACACGTTTACAATAATCAGACATCGAACAAACGAGCAGGGAAGTTTTTTTGTCGGATTATAGACCCATGGTTAACTGACTGTAACTGAATTTTTTATAGGCTGCCTAATATAGAAACAACAGGCTGAGAAACAAACAGCACAAGATTTCTGTTGGCAAACACAAAAGCAGAGAGTGTGATGGTAGCTATTAGGACAAAACGACTACCAATATATTAAGGTTATGACAACAGTGATGAACACAGATAATGAAAAGCTAGGTGTTAGGCAAGCAGAAACATCATACTCAGAAATTACAAAACTACCAATTGACAATGGGTTGGCAGTACCTAATTTTAATCACAATTTTCTGCACTATCTTTAATATATTTTGATTGCTTTGACGAGGAGCGTACCAGGTTAGCAGAGCACGACCACCGATGATTTCTTCCATGTGTCCATACACCGGAGCTGACGTGGCTAGCCTAACCTGCTTTGACAGATTGCATGCAGAAAATTAAAGAAAAGGATAGCTTGAATAACAGAGCAACCGACCTTTTGAATCAGTGGCAGAAAAAAAAATAGTTAAGCTGTGAAGATACAGCAAGTCCAATGACAAAGGTTATATGCATATTGCATTTTTTTTCAAAAAAGAAAGGAATATACAGAAGAAAACAAAATCAACACAGGCTAATATTCTTATAAGCTTTAACAAAGTCAGTGAGATATTGTACAACATGGTGTAATAAATTAGAAGCATATTTGTGCTGCATTAATTACTGCATCTGCTAGCTGCAAGCAACTATAAACGACAGGCATGTCACAACTCAAAAGGTGAATTAGAAAAAAGCAGTAAAAAGGATTCACAATGGTTGCAGTATACATCAGTGTCACAGCCTAACTTATAAAAAATGGCAAGATGAAACATTATAGTTGGAACTTATAAACAGGCAAAGCAAGATACTAGCAGAGAGAGACTTTTGGTAAACATTAGCTGCTATAACCATAGATCATATTACATATAGCTGAAATGTAGAGAGAAAGAAAAAGAGATTAACACCCAGCATCCAGGGACTTATTTTTCCTTAACCTAGAAGAGCTTGCGTGTGACTAGCCCCTACTCATCCTACCCATAGGAATCACGTTGTGGTCTTCAGTTATTACATTATCGAGTTGAAACATCAAAAGACTAGTCATGTACAGCTAATGTTCACTAAAAGTTCACATAATTTCCAGTCTTTTACCTACTTATTCTAATCAGAAATCGAACACTACCAAATCATACAAACAATTACTGATTATCATTCAAACCAGTAAATAGAAGTTTAATGACAACGAGCAGGGGTGCTGACCTGGGGGGAAAAACTTGATGGGGGCGCTCCTTTGGGGCCAGTGCGGATGAGGCCAGAGACGAAGACAATCATTAGTGCATTCCATACACAAAGAAACAACGAAATGGAAGGAACCCGAAGGGAAGGAAAGACGTGATAACTACCTACACGAACGGGGTTACTGCTCTTCTGCCTTTCGTCCGTGCCGACAAGTCGATGGGACCAGGGCCAAGGCCGGCCGCGCCAGATCCGCCCCGCGTGCTACTGCTCGCCATCCATTAACTGGATCCAGGCCGGCCAGGGTACATCCTGTCCATCTGCCGGCTAGTGAGCGAGATACCGAGCGGTGGTGGTGGCGGAGGGCCAAGAGGTCGGTGTGGACGCTGCCGCTGCCAGGCGCAGCACGCCATGGCAGCGCGCCGAGGAGTTTGGGACGGAGCAGGAGAGAAGAGAGGCGAGGCGGCCGCTCTCATGGAGCAACCGACGGCGGCGGGGACTAGGGTTTGGGGCACCGCGGCTTATATGCGTCCGCAGGCACAAGCTGCCCGCTTCTGGGCCGGCTGAAAGGCCAGTGCAGCCTAGGCCCAGGTTGGCTGCGTGTTTCGGTTCTCGGCGCTTATCCAATTGATTTTTTCTGTCGGTTGAGCCACGACACACAGAAAAATTATACATTTTCCCGTCGGTTGACCAAAAACCGACAGAGAAATATAGTTACCCTGTCGGTTTTCACATTATTCTGTCGGTTCTTGGCAACCGACAGAAATATTGGTAATTTCCCTGTCGGTAGGTGTTGAACCGACAGGACATTTTCAGTTTCCAGTAGTGCATTAACATGTCCACGCTCGGTGTCATTCCCCTGAACATGACATCATGGCGATATTTCCATAACTCCCAACAGCACAACAGCAGGAAGGTTGGGGTCGCCTCCTTGGGCACTCGGGGTGGTGTTCTGGTTTCCCACAGCCTCTGAACTTCATTTGGTTTCCAGCCAATTCGTCTCCAAAAGGACTGAGCAAAGGTGCAGCCAGTTATGATATGATCAGCATCTTCATCTTGGCTCTTGCACAGCTCGCACAGGGCATCCGGTAGGAGGCCTTTCCTTTCAGGTTAACTTTACACTGAATTTTGTTCCAGGCAAAGAATCTCACCCGTGGGGGTGCATGGTTGCACCATACAAAGTCGAAGTAGGGAAGTTATGCTCTTCTCTAATCGAAGCTTTGTATATCATCCCAGCAGCAAGTTTGCCATCAATCTTGGTGAACGCACAACTTCTGTCATCTGTAGAGGTTTCCAGGACGACGTCTCGGAGAAGGTGTCTCAACTGATCAAGCTCATTCTCGGCTTGGGGAGTCAGCCGGGGTTGAATCATGGACTGCCACTCATTGCCGAGAGCAGTGTTTACTGAAACTTCTCCATTCGTGAAGTGGTAGTGCAAGGAGGGGTAGGCATCAGCAAGTGTAGTATTTGTCAGCCATTTTTCATACCAGAAGGAAGTGTTTTTCCCATCTCCCACTCTAACATGCGAAATGCTTCTGTAGGCCGGCAACAATTCCCTCATTGCTTCCCAGTGTGGACCGGTGATGTCCCCATGGAGGTCAGATAGTCGGACATGGCTCCTCGCCCAAGCTGCCCAAGATGAGTCTCCGAGGTGGTGAAGCCGATGTATTAGTTTGATCAACAGGCAAGCATTCTGGGTGTCTAGGCATCTGATCCCGAGACCTCCATCCTCCTTTGCTTTGCAGACATTTTCCCAAGCGATAAACATTTTGCTCCAGTCGTTTTATCTGATCCATTCCAGAGGAACGCTTGTCGTTTGGCATCCAGCGCCTCTTTCACCCCTACTGGCAGGAAGAGGGCTCCCATGGCATAAGTTGGCAGCCCATCAAGCACTGCATTGATTAGGATCACGCGTCCAGCAGGGCTGAGGAGGGTTGCTTTCCATCCTGCTAAGTACTTGTCCACTTTGGCAATCATGGGTGTGAAGGCAAACAGTCTGAGCTTGGTGTTGGAGAGTGGAAGACCTAGATAGGTTTGTGGGAAGGATCCTTGCTGACAATGCAAAACCGCCACCGTTGCATCAACTGACGCCACGGGCACATGCATTGGCACCACCGTGCTCTTGTGGAAGTTGATCTTGAGCCCACTTGCTTGGGCAAACTGATCGAGGCACAACTTCAGGTGTTGCACATCATTGACATCAACTCTGAGCACTAGGAGGGTGTCATCGACATACTATAGTACCAGGCAAGCTTCATCAAACAACGGGTGCCTGATGTTGATCCTGGCTTGCTTGATTACTGACTGAAGGACATCAGCCACTAGGAGAATCAAGTAGGGGGATAGGGGATCCCCTTGCCTCAAGCCCCGTTTGCACTGAATCCATGGCCCTAGGCAGCCGTTTACCAGAACTGTTGATCGAGAGGTTTGGAGGAGCTCCTTCATCCACCTACACCATAGGGGGGAAGCCTCTAACACTGAGCACATCCATCAGACATTTCCAGTCCACTGAATCAAAGGCCTTGGCAAAGTAAAGCTTGAACACTAATGTTGGCGTCTTCCTCTGGTAGCAGCATTGGATTAGTTCAGTAGCATAGACACAGTTTTCTAAGATTGATCTCCCTTTGAGGGTCCTGGTCTGATCCACATCCACCAGCTTCTGGACCTGCAGCTATAGTCTGGTAGTCAAGACTTTGGTGAGAATCTTCACCGAGCAATTTTGCAGTGACACAGGCCGAAAGGAGGAGGGCATGGCTGCACCCGAGCACTTGGGAATGAGCACAATGTGCGCTCTTTTGATTCACTGTAGCCTGTAGGTCGACGTTGTCGGCATGGAGGAAGCTGGTCATGATGTCCGTGGTCACCGTGCCCCAAGCAGCGCGGTAGAAGCCAGGGCCAACACTGTCTGGGCCGACACGCTATCCGGTTTCATGGTTCGGATGGCCTGCCAGGCTTCAGTTGCGTCGAAGGGGGCGATCAGGGCTTCCTCGTCTGTCCTCAGCCGGCCATCATAGAGGCAGGCTAGATTGAAAGCCCATGTTGTGTCGTTGCTATGCCCGAGATGGAGGTGTAGTACGCGGTGATCGCGGTCACCTTAGCGTCGTGGGCGTAGAGCGTTGCCCCCTCCACCTTGAGCTGCTGGATGCGGTTGTGGCGGAGGTGCGTAGATGCCCTGACGTGGAAGTAACGTGTGTTGGCGTCTCCCTCGCGTAACACCCTACACTTCCCCCTCTGCTTCCAGTGCGTCGCCTGTTCCTTGATGAACAGGGTGACCCGTTCTTTGCAGAGTCAGCGCAGGACCGTTCTCCTACAGACAAAGCTCAATTTTCCTCGAACAAATCTAGCAGTAGGATAATGAAGGAGCAATCTTGGAAGAAGAGAGGGTTAGACGCTTATGGGACTAGACGTTCGCTGCATGCCTAAGATCCTTGATCCGAGCCACAAGGATCCCTGTAGTGTCAACTGTGGAGGAGATGGTGCCTGTCCATGCCGAGGAGGCCATGGGCAGGAAGTCAATGTGCTTAAGCTAGGCGTTCTCAAATCTAAAGCATTTGGATCTGGGGATGGTGGTGGGGATGCGAGTTATGATGGGGATGTGATCCCAACCCGAGAGGTGAGGAAGGCATTGGGGAAGGTGGTGCTGAACTAGTTGTTAATGAAGGCTCGGTCTAGCTTGGCCAAGGTGGGTTGATCGTGTTTGTTGGACCAGGTGTAGCGCCTGTCCAGCAATGGGAGTTCAAGGAGTGCTAGTGAGTCGATAGTGGTGTTGAAACGGTTAGCTAATCCACTATTAAAGCTGGGGGTGTTCTTGTCATTGCTAGCTCTAGTGAGGTTGAAATCACTGATAAGGAGCCAGGGAGAGTTGCTATTGATCTGGATGGAGGAGAGCTCTACGAGGAAGGAGTCTGTGTCCCGATGATCAGCCGGGGCATAGACGTTGGTGACAGTGAGGGTGTAGTCAGAGGAAGTGGAGGTGAAGGGGATGGTGAGAGTGTAGAGACCACAAGAGGGGGCGCCGACGGAGAGCACTGTGGGGTTCCACGTGGTGACCATGCCACCCCTCGTGGCGTTGGCCGACAGAGTGGCATTGTCCGAGAGATTGGAGGAAAGGAAGGACTTAGCCTTATTAGCATCGAGATGGCTAAGTTTGGATTCTTGGAGGCAAGCAATGTGAGGGTGCGCCACATAGATCACATTCTGGATAAGATCGCATTTGTCAGTTTCACCCAAACCTCGCACGTTCCATGACAAAACCACGTACTCGAAGCACAACTGATTCATGGGTAGGCAATTACAACGGGCCGCTCGCTACTATGCGAAGCAAGGTTGGGACAGTGCACAAGGAATGAACACCAGACAATCCTAGACACGGGCACAACACTAACACTAGGGTAGCCACCATCTCGCCAGTAGGGACGAGGAACTTGGACGTCGTCCTACACATAGACAGGCACTGATCTACCCAACCTCACATGAACATGAACTAGGGGGACGCTTCGGATGACATAGACACATGCCATGGGGAGGTGCGCGTAGGTGACACATTACCGCCGCTCTTCATGGGGCACTGGTGGAGGCAGCAGTGACCGCCATGGCATGGCGATTAGAGCATGATAGGCCCGCCATTTTGGCCAGGTGGCTTAGGTCTAGTGCTCCCAGGGGGTTCTTCCTCTTCAGGATCTTGTGGCCCTTGATGTGCTTGGGAACACCCTCTGAGCTAGCCTCCAGGCTCTCCTTGACAGCCCTGCACCTAACTGCCTTGTCCTCTATGGCCATGAACGTGCCATCGTCCTTCTTTGCCAGGCAGGAGTTGGCGCGCCAGGGAAGCATGGAGGCTTTTGGGTGGTGCCCACGCGGGGCACGGCCACGGCTAGCCGGAGCAGCCATGGTGATGGTGGGTGGGGGTGGGGGTGGGAAGGGTGGTGGGGAGTTTGCGTGGAGCTGCAGGAGGAGGTGGGCGATGGAGGCGGTGCGCGTGGGTACTCTAGTTCCTAGTCTGGGATCTAGGGTAGAGGAATGGTGAGGCGAGGTGGGGTGATGGTGATGGTGGTGGTGGGGCTCAGAACCTAGTTCGGGTGCCAGGTGAGGGCGAGGTGCAGGGGGTTGATCGTGGAAGGCGCGGTGGGGCGGGTTATGATGATGGGTAAGGGAGGGAGTGGGTTTAGCGGGAAGGCGTGAATCGGCTCATGGATGCAAAGAGCGAAGCTCAGGAAGTTTACCATGTTGGGTTGTTCTGTAGGACCATCGGTTGGTCAGGAAGGACCGGAGGGTACAAGTCCTGGGGGGCATTTCGCCGGTCGTTGAAGCCGACCGGGCCACCACCACGGCCGGTGCCCGGGCGGGGGAAGAAAGGCCGCAGGTGGCCTTGCGCGTCCAGCTGCTCCGCCCTGGACCAGATCTTGAGGGTGTCCAGGAGGACCATGGAGCCCAGTGTCACAGCTCCACCTAGGTTGTTGTAACACCATAGGTGTTAAGCATGCATTAGTATTTGCAAATCATTAGCATAATCATCATCATCATGCATTCATAAGCATCACATGAAATATAGACTTGAAACAGGTTTTCAAAACACGCATGTTGCGATGTTTTGTTTCAGTAGCTTTAATGTCCTATTAATGCTTGTCATGCCTTGCATGTGCTTGTTTTAGTAAATAAACAATATAGAAATGCTTAGTAAATAATTTGGAGCAAGTTTGGTATTCAAAATTTTCTCAAATTTTGCTTTAAAAAATGACATTGAAAAATGGGGTTTTGATTTAAATAAACTTTAAAGCTATATTTTAAAATATACTTAGAATTTCAAAATATACCCTAAAGCAATGTTGTAGAGAATAAAATTTTGGACAACTTATGAAAATTCTTTTTAATTGCTCAAAATGGAGAAATTCGGGCTGTTTGTTTAAAAAACAAAAAGAAAATGAATTTTCCTTCTTTAGTGCGCCACGCCCCTCCTATTTGGCCCATCAGCCGAGTCGGCCCGGCCTGCCCCACGTGCGCCCACGCGCCTCGCCCGCGCTCGCCCGACCAGGAGCAGGGGACAGCACTTGCGTGGCCGCCGCTCACCGTTGATGGCGTACGGGTGGCACCCGGTGCCCCCTTAGCCCGCTCCTCGCCTTAACCCAACCGACCGAGCCGCTGCTCCCTCTCTCGCTCTCGCATTTCCATCTCGTCCTGCCCAAGCAGCAACAGCACGTAGCAGAGCCAGCCGCCGAAACCACGAGCGCCGCCGCGCCATTGCCGGCAGCGACGCTCTGCGTCTCCGTCATCTGCTTTCGCCTTCGCCTCTGCCTTCGTTTGCTTGACCCCGCCGCACCACCCGAAGCCGCTACCGGCAGGTGAGAAGGCCGAAGCAGCCGTCTTCGTCCCCCCTCGGTGAGCTCGCCGTCGCGGCTCCCGCCGACAACCCCTTTCCACCCTTGCCTTCTTCTCTTTTTCTCACGCACCGCGTCTACCTCCACCTCAAGAAGCTCGTGCGCGCCTTATTGACCGCCACCGTGGCTAGCTCCGGCCGGCCACCGTGCGTCAGCACCGCCGTGTCGCCATGCATGCCGGTGAGCTCAATGCCGAGCTCGTCTGGCCACATGTTAGGTACCACCGGCTTCGCTTCGTCGTGGGGAGTCGGGTGGTGTGACCCCGTCACCGGGGAGCTCGCCGCCGGCGAGAACACCGCCGTGTCCTCCCTGTGTGTGTGACAGGTGGTCCCGGGGACCCCAATGTCAGCCGCTCTGGTGCAGAGCTGGGGAACCGCGTGGGGGTGCACATAGCAAATTTCAGATCCGGATTTTTTAAAGAGGGGTTTTAGAAAAAGATTTTCAGAAATGATTTAAACGCTTTCAAAAATCATAACTTGATGAATTTAGCTCCAAATTATTGAAACAAATTTTGCTAGACTCCTTATGAATAGATCTACAGTTTAAAAATATTACTTGTCAAATTTGTGATACTTTTATATAGGGCTTTATTTAATTCTTGTAAATGTTGTTTTCTTAGAAAATTCCTAATAAATGGAATATACATCAGAAAAATATGATTCCAATTTTGTTGATCTATTCTTGAGATGTACTTTATGTGAAAAATATAACTCATGCATGTTCTATAGAAAAACATAGCTATCTATTTTTGGTGCATTTATTTGCTATTTCTTGTAAAATTAGTAGAGCTAAAAATATGTATAATACCTGTATATGAAAATTTTTCTATAGTGTTTGTATGCTGTATAGAACATGAGAAAAATAATAAATCTATTGTTTGATACTGTTCACAATACAAAGTATTTTCATGCTCATTTATCCACCATAGCTTGTCATTTTTGTGTAGGCTGTTTTAATTATTAAAACACCATGAAAATTTTATGATAGGCTACTTATGGTATGATAAAGCTACTGTAATTTTATTAGATTTTTATGAGCACCAAAAATACATGTTGATGTTGTAGCACTAGATTAAATTAAAATTAAAATAAAATTCTTTTTGCATGATGTGTTTATTTTGTACACTTTGGTGTATCTTTGAAGCATGTTGGCTTGCTGGTTGTAAGGTCCAAATGGCTAGAGGGGGGGTGAATAGCCTATTTAAAAAATCTACAAGCTTCACTAAACAACCACGTTAGTATAAAAGATGGCTAAGCTAATTCTAGCACTAGCTCAACTACACTATGCAAGTCACCTATACAATTCTAGTGAAGCAAGGCTATGATCTCTAATACACACCAACAGGACTAAGTCACTAAGCTACTTACTCCTAAGTGATAAAGGCTACACTAAGCAAACTACACTAGGACTAGTACAAGAAAGTAAAGAGCAAGTGACTTGATTCTTATACCAACGATGTAGAGAAGTAATGCACTCGAAGAATCAATCACAATGATCAACCATAAGAGAAATCCTCGGCAAAGAGATGACACAAGATTTTTACCGAGGTTCACTTGCTTCCCGGCAAGCTACTCCTCGTTGTGGCGATGCACCCACTTGTCGGTTCGTGAGCTAATCGACTATCAAGAGTCGAGCCCTCGGCAGGCGCCGCACAACCGCACACAAGATAGGGATCCTCCAAGCCACGAGCTCCACTAGAGTATCCAATTTGCGAACTCCCGCGGGGAAGGATCAAGAACCCCTTACAACACTTGGTGAGGGCTCCAACAATCTTCAATTGTGAGCTCAATCACCTCCGCTGCTCCAAGCCGTCTACCATGTCGGGAAACACGGAAGAGTAACAAGAAATCCGCAACAACTCGAAGATTAAGTGCCTCTAGAATGCAACTATAAAGCAATGCACTTGAATCTCACTCAATCTCACTCAAGATGTGCAACCAAGCAAAGAGATGAGTGGAGGGGTTGTTCTCTAGCTCAAAGGATGTCTCTAGGTCTCAAAATGTGCAAGAGTTACCCTCAAACCCTGGACAACTTCTATTTATAGCGAAGGGGTACACAGCTAGCCGTTATCGGACGACGCAGTTAAAAACGAGCTGACCGGACGCTCCGGTCAGGGAGGACAAGCATGAACAGTGCGCGTGAAAGCATCTATGCCCTGAGAGTTGGTTTCGGCAATTGATGACAACGCATTATTACCATGACTAACATGTGTTTTGCATAAACTTTGGTAAGTTAGGTCATGGGGTTGATAACTGCTTTGGGCACTATGGTATTCATGCCCCTTGATGGAAATCGTTTCGGTTTTCAAAGGATTGACATCAAGATTAAAGACGGTTAGTTCCGGATGTTAAGGTGTTGAGTTACATTCGGAATAGTCGTTAGGATCTTTGCTTTTTCCTTTGGCCGTACTATAAAGGGGGGCGTGAGCGAGTAGCTTGACCTAGGTGAGTCTTTTGTTTAGGTGTGGTGCACACTTGTCAAACTTAGCACTAGGTAGCTCAAGAATTGCTCAAAGTTCAGTTGGAAGCAACTTGGTTCAAGTTGCGTCGCATTTCGGAGTCGTTAGAGACGTTTTTCCTTGACCGGACGCGGTGTCTGTCACGACCGGACGCGTCCGGTCAGTACTAACAGATACTGTGGTTCAACGCTGTTGACCGGACGCGGTCCTTGCGAGGACCGGACGCGGTGTTCAGGCTAACACGTGTCACAGAAGGGAAATCAACTAATCGGACGCGACTGGGAAGTGATCGGCGCGTCCGGTCATGTTCTAGTAAGGTACTCTGACAATCGGACGCGTCCGGTCATCACTGATCGGACACGGTCGCGCGTGAGGTCAAAGTACAGTAAGCTCCCTGCACAATCGGACACGTCTGGTCACCCCTGATCGGTGCGTCCGGTCACTCAGCAAAGTGTTTCTGGTTTTCGACTGTTACGTTCGACCGGCGCGTCCGGTCACCTCGATCGGCGCGTCCGATCAACACGTATTTTGCTGAGTTGGTAGGTAACAGTTGGATTTGACTGTGGGGTGTATAAATACATCCCCTCCACCTCTTTTAGAGGTCTCTTGCTCATTTGTTCAGCTGAGAAACACCTTTGAAGTGCAAGGGAGTGCAAGAGCTCTAGTGAGGGTAGTGATTTGAGAATCAAAGTTTGAGAGTCCCTCACTAGTGACTAGGGAGTAGTAAGTGTGCATCCATCTTCTCATTAGGCTCATTATGGTCAAGTGAGAGTTCTAGCTTGTTACTCTTGGTGATCGCCATCACCTAGATGGCTTGGTGGTGATTGGGAGTTTGGTGATCATCTGACGGAGCTTGTGGATGACCCAACTCATCTTGTGAGCGGTTTTGGGCGATTCACCGTGACGGAGTGTTGAAGAATCAGCCCGTAGAGAGCACTTGATCCTTGCACGGATCAAGGGGGAGCTACACCCTTGCGCGGGTGCTTCAACGAGGACTAGTGGGGAGTGGCGACTCTCCGATACCTCGAGAAAACATCGTCGTGTTCCTTGCCCTTACTTTCAAGCATTTACTTTCACGTATTACTTTCATTGCTTGGTTTACTTTCCTAGAATTGCCATGCTAGACTAGGATTGGATCTTAGGGTGCAAAACTTTTTACCGGTAGAATCACAAGGAACACAAGTAGGCACTAGGGGTGAACTTTAGCTTGTAGGATTTAATTCTTGCAATTAATTTTTAGAAAAGCCCAATTCACCCCCCTCTTGGGCATCTTGATCCTTTCAATTGGTATCGAAGCCGAGTTGCTCCTAAATTAGGCTTCACCGCCTAGAGCAAGATGTCTAACGGGGAAGGACCACCTCCCATCTTTAAGAGAGATGATTTTTCATATTGGAAAATCCGAATGGAGGCGTACCTCGAAGCCATAGATGTTGGGTGTCTTAGAGCCGCAACCCAAGGGCTTCCCGCTATCAAGGATCCCGCCAACCCAAGTGGTGACGAGAAGAAGTACGACCGGTGGAATGCAAAGGCCAAAAATACACTCTACCGGGGCTTAGGCAAGGATATCTTCAATCGTGTGCGTAATGCAAAAAACCCTCATGATTTGTGGGAAAACCTTTGTGCTCTCCGTGAGGGAACCAAGAGTGAGCGTGAGGAATGCTATCATATTGCTTTAAACAAAATTAATTCTTTTGAGATGCTTCCTAAAGAAAGTGCTAAACAAGTAGGCACTGGATTGAATGTTCTTGTAGAAGATCTCTGAAAGCATCTAGGCCCCGAGAGTTGGTTTTGGCAATTGATGACAACGCTTTATTGCCATGACTAACGTGTGTTTTGCAGAAACTTTGATAAGTTAGGTCATGGAGGTGATAACTGCTTTGGGCACCATGGTATTCATGCCCCTTAATGGAAATTGTTTTGGTTTTCAAAGGAGTGACGTCAAGATTAAGGACGGTTAGTTCCGGATGTCAAGGTGTTAAGTTACATTCGGAATAGTCGTTAGGATCTTCGTTTTCTCTTTTGGCCGTACTATAAAGGGGAGCATGAGCGGGTAGCTTGACCTAGGTGAGTCCTATGTTTAGGTGTGGTGCACACTTGTTAAACTTAGCACTAGGCAGCTCTAGAATAGCTCAAAGTTCAGTTGGAAGCAACTTGGTTCAAGTTGCGTCGTGTTTCAGAGTGTTTAGAGGGTTTTTCCCTTGATCGGACGTGGTTCCCGGCTTGACCAGACGCGTCCGGTCAGTTCAAAACCGCGACTGTGTTTCGGCGCTGACGACCGGACACGGCCCTTGCGAGGACCGGACGCGGTGGTCAGGCCGACACGTGTCACTCGAGGGAAACCTTCTAATCGGACGTGTTTGGGGTGTGATCGGCGCGTCCGATCACGTTCTAGTAAGGTCCTTGGACGACCGGACACGTCCGGTCATCACCGATCGGACGCGGTCGCGCGTCCGGTCTCGTTACAGTAAGCTCCCTGCACGATCGGACACGTCCGGTCACCCCTGACCAGTGCATCCGGTCACTCAGCCGAAATTTCAGAATTTCGACCGTTACGAGCGACCGGCGCGTCCGGTCACTTCGACCAGCGCGTCCGGTCACCCCGTTTTTTGCTGAGTTGGCAGGTAACGGTTCGTTTCGACTGTGGGGTGTATAAATACATCCCCACCACCTCTTTTAGAGGTCTCTTGCTCATTTGTTCAGCTGAGAAACACCTTTGGAGTGCTAGGGAGTGCAAGAGCTCTAGTGAGGAGTGTGGTTTGAGAATCAAAGCTTGAGAGTTCCTCACTAGCGATTAGAGAGTAGCAAGTGTGCATCCTCCTTCTCATTAGACTCGTTGTGGTCAAGTGAGAGTTCTAGCTTGTTACTCTTGGTGATCGCCATCACCTAGACGGCTTGGTGGTGATTGGGAGTTTGGTGATCATCCGGCGGAGCTTGTGGATGACCCAACTCATCTTGTAAGCGGTTTTGGGCGATTCACCGTGACGGAGTGTCGAAGAATCAGCCCGTAGAGAGCACTTGATCCTTGCGCGGATCAAGGGGGAGCTACACCCTTGCACGGGTGCTCCAACGAGGACTAGTGGGGAGTGGCGACTCTCCGATACCTCGGAAAAACATCGCAGTGTTCCTTGCCCTTACTTTCAAGCATTTACTTTCTCGTATTTACTTTCATTGCTTGATTTACTTTCCTAGAATTGCCATGCTAGACTAGGATTGGAAACTAGGGTGCAAAACTTTTACTGGTAGAATCTCTAGGAACATAAGTAGGCACTAGGGGTGAATTCCGGCTTGTAGGATTTAACTCTTGCAATTAATTTTTAGAAATGCCCAATTCACCCCCCCTCTTGAGCATCTTGATCCTTTCAATTGGTATCGGAGCCAAGTTGCTCCTATTTTAGGCTTTACCGCCTAGAGCAAGATGTCTAACGGGAAAGGACCACCTCCCACCTTTGAGGGGGATGATTTTCCATATTGGAAAATCCGAATGGAGGCTTACCTTGAAGCCATAGATGTTGGGTGTCTTAGAGCCACAACCCAAGGGCTTCCCACCATTAGGGATCCCGCTAACCCAAGTGGTGATGAGGAGAAGTACGACCAGTGGAATGCAAAGGCCAAAAATGCACTCTACCGGGGCTTAGGCAAGGATATCTTCAATCGTGTGCGTAATGCAAAGAACACTCATGAATTGTGGGAAAACCTTTGTGCTCTCCATGAGGGAACTAAGAGTGAGCATGAGGAACGCTATCACATTGCTTTAAAGAAAATCAATTCTTTTGAGATGCTTCCCAAAGAAAGTGCTAATGATATGTACACTCGTTTGAATGTTCTTGTAGAGGACCTCAATGCTCTTGAGCTCACTCAAATGAGCCAATCGGATGTTGCAAGGAAGATCTTGAGTGTTCTTCCCATTGAGAAGTATGGTCACATCATCACCATGCTTCACCAAAGTGATCTTTCCACCGCAACACCGACACAAGTATTGGGGAAGATCAATGCTCATGAGATGTACATGCACATCACTCCGGAAGAGGGCTCATCATCTTCTATGAAGAAAGACTTGGCCTTCAAAGCTAGCCATGACAAGAAAAAGAAGAAGGGCCAAGCCATGATGGTGCAAGAGAGCTCAAGTGAAAGTGATGTTGATGATGAATCACTTGCCCTCATGGTGAGGAAGACCACCAAAATGCTAAAGAGGCTCAACAAAAGTGGCATCAAGTTCGATGGCAAGAAAAAGAAATTCTTCACAAGTAGCAAAAGGAAGCCAATCTCGGAGATGGATTGCTACAATTGTGGTGAACTTGGCCACTTAGCTCATCAATGCCCTAGACCTCCAAAAGACAAGTACAAGAACAAGAACAAGGGCAAAAAGAATGATTCAAGTGATGAAGAAGAAGAGAAAAAGAAAAACAAGCCATACAAGAAGAAGGATGGCAAGAAGAAGGAGTTCTACAAGAAGAAGAAGAGAGGAAAGGCATATATTGTTGGTGATTGGCTCACCGACATTGAATCATCTTATGAGTCCTCCGAAGATGAGAGCGGTGATGAGAAAGAGAAGGTTGCCGCATTTGTGATGGGGCCATCATCTTCACCAACATCTTCATCACCACCTTCACCGCCTCCCTCACCATCATCGTCCACTACTCACCTATGCCTTATGGCTAAGGGTGAACGAAAGGTACAAAACCATGATAGTGATGATGATGATGATAGTGATAGTGATGATGAATATGACGCACCTTCTTATGATGAACTTGTAAAATTGTTAAACAAATATACTAAAGTCATAAGAAGGACAAGAAATGAAAATGATGAACTTCAAAATGAAAATGAATCACTCTCATCTAAGCTTGAAAGTGCTCAAAAGGCTAGTGGTAAGCTCAAAGACCAAAATGAAATTATGTCTTCCACTCTCAAGGAGCTCAAAACTTCTAACGAAGAGCTTAGAGATCAACATGATAAACTTGAGAAGAAGCATGATGAGCTCATCACTAGGCATAACTCTCTAAAAGACAAATACACAACATTAAAAATTGACTATGATAGTCTTGTGGTTGCTAATGAACTTTCTCTTGAGACACATGATGCTACTAACAAAGTTGTTAAGTGTGACATATCTACATCATGTGATGACTTGATTATTGAAAGCATTGAGCAAGGTTCTAGTAGCAAAGGCAAGAGTGTGGTTGAGTCAAGCAACTATGATGATTATGCCAAAATCAAGAGTGAAAATGAGAAGCTTGCAAATGAGAACAAGAAGCTAAAGGGCTTGATGGCTCTTGAGAAGCAAACAACAAATGAGTCACTTATTGAAGAAAACAAGAAGCTCAAGCAAGAGAAAGAGCATCTCAAGACCGGCCTAAGCAAGTTCACAAGAGGTCAATATTTGCAAAGTGAGCTACTCATGAACACCGTAATGAAGATGGATAGAAGTGGTATTGGGTACTTGGCAAATCAAGAGAAGAAGGCAAAAGCTCAACAACAACAAAACAAGTCAAAGCCCAAGCCAAAGAGATGTGTTGAGTGTGGACAAGAAGGTCATTTTGCTCATGAGTGCAAAACTCCACCACCACAACCCTTGCCCAAGCATGCTAGACCATTTGCCTTCAATGCTTATTACATGCTAAGAAAAGATTCAAATGGAAAGATGAAAGTTATGTTCTTGGGTCCCCCAAACAAGAATAGGCCAAAGAAAATATGGGTTACCAAGTCACTAGTTGAGAAAGTTAAGGGTCCCTCTCAAGTTTCGGTCCCTAAACAAAAAGCTTGATCTCTTGTGTGTAGGTGAACTACAAGACCGGTGGATCTCATTGGGTTATTGATAGTGGTTGCACTCAACATATGACCGGTGATCCCCGTATGTTCACCTCCATTGAAGAAAATGGGATATGTCAAGAGAAGATCACTTTTGGGGATAATTCAAAGAGCAAAGTCAAGGGTATAGGCAAGATTGCAATATCAAATGATCACTCACTCTCAAATGTGCTCTATGTTGCTTCATTAAGTTTTAACTTATTATCCGTTGGGCAACTTTGTGACCTTGGCTTCCAATGCTTGTTCACACAAAACGAAGTGGTAGTTTCAAAGATAGATGACAAGCAAGTGATATTCAAAGGCTTTAGATATAACAATCTTTATCTTGTTGACTTCACCTCCGAAGATGCAAACTTGATGACATGCTTATTCACCAAGACCTCACTTGGTTGGCTTTGGCATAGGAGGCTTGCTCATGTTGGAATGAACACTCTCAACAAGCTATTGAAGAAAGAACTAGTGAGAGGATTGAAGGATGTAAAGTTTAAAAAGGACAAACCTTGTAGTGCATGTCAAGCGGGCAAACAAGTTGCAAACACTCATCCAACCAAAGCCTTAATGTCAACTTCAAGAGTACTAGAACTTCTACACATGGATTTGTTTGGACCTATAACCTACAAGAGTTTGTGTGGAAATCTCTATTGTCTTATGATAGTGGATGACTACTCAAGGTACACATGGATTTTCTTCCTTCATGACAAATCCAAAGTGGCCAATTGCTTCAAGAAGTTTGCAAAGAGAGCTCAAAATGAATTTGAAGTCAAAATAAAGAAGATTAGAAGTGACAATGGCAAAGAGTTTGACAACACAAACATTAAAGCTTATTGTGATGAAATTGGAATCAAGCATGAAGTCTCTTCAACCTATACTCCTCAACAAAATGGTGTAGTTGAGAGAAAGAACCGGACTTTGATCACCCTTGCAAGAACAATGTTAGATGAGTACAATACTCCGGAGAAGTTGTGGGCCGAGGCAATCAACACCGCATGCTATGCTTCAAATCGCCTCTTCCTACAAAAGTTTCTTGGCAAGACCCCCTATGAGTTGCTAAATGGGAAGAAGCCGGACATCTCATTCTTCCGGGTGTTTGGTTGTAAATGCTACATCTACAAGAAGCGTCAACACCTAGGGAAGTTTCAAAGACATTGTGATATTGGTTTTCTTATTGGTTACTCATCAAAGTCCAAAGCATATAGAGTATTTAACCATGCCACCGGTTTGGTTGAAGAAACATATGATGTGGAATTTGATGAATCTAACGGCTCCTAAGGAGCAATTGAGAATTGTGATGATGTAGGTGATGAACCCTTGAGGGAGGCAATGAAGAACATGCCGGTGGGAGACATCAAGCCAAAAGATGATAAAGACGATATACAAATTGTTGATCCACCATCTTCATCACATGTGCCTCAAGATGATGACAAGAATGAGAGAGTTGAAAATGAAGACACTTATGTCTCTCGTGAACAAGCCGAGGCACAAGCTCAAGATGTTGATGCCCCAAATCCACCTCCTCAAGTGGTTGATAGAAGAAACTCACCTCTACTTCAAGCACATCCACAAGATCTCATCATAGAGAGTCCTACTAAGGGAGTAATGACTCGATCTCAAAAGCTTACTTCCTTTATTGAATATCACTCTTTTATCTCTTGTATTGAACCTAAGAATGTAGAAGAAGCTCTTCAAGATCCGGATTGGGTGAATGCTATGCATGAGGAATTGAACAACTTCACCTGCAATCAAGTGTGGACACTTGAAGAGCATCCTAAAGGTGCAAGAGTCATTGGAACCAAGTGGGTGTTCCGCAACAAGCAAGATGACCAAGGCATAGTAGTGAGGAATAAGGCAAGACTAGTTACAAAGGGGTTCTCTCAAGTTGAAGGTCTTGATTTTGGAGAGACCTTTGCACCCGTTGCAAGACTTGAAGCCATTCATATCCTCCTTGCATATGCAACACATCATGATATGAAACTATATCAAATGGATGTAAAAAGTGCATTCTTAAATGGCTTCATAAATGAACTAGTCTATGTTAATCAACCTCCCGGGTTTGAAGACCCTAGATATCCTAATCATGTTTATAGGTTGTCCAAGGCGCTATATGGGCTCAAGCAAGCCCCTAGAGCGTGGTATGAGCGCCTCCGGGACTTTCTCATTGAGAAGGGCTTCACCATTGGGAAGGTCGACACCACACTATTTACCAAGAAGCTTAATGGAGAGATCTTCATTTGTCAAGTGTATGTTGATGATATCATCTTCGGATCAACAAATGAAGAATATTGCAAGGAATTTGGTGAATTGATGTCGAAGGAGTTCGAGATGTCTATGATTGGTGAGCTCACATTCTTCCTTGGTTTTCAAGTCAAACAAATGAGAGAAGGGATTTTCATCTCTCAAGAAAAGTATACCAAGGATCTTCTCAAAAGATTCAAGATGGAAGAATGCAAACCAATCAAGACCCCAATGCCGTCTAATGGACATCTCGACCTAGATGAGGGAGATAAACCGATTGATCAAACTCTCTACCGTTCTATGATTGGTAGTTTGTTATACCGTACCGCACCTAGGCCCGATATCATGTTTAGTGTGTGCATGTGTGCTCGCTTTCAAGCGTGCCCTAAAGAACCTCACTTAAGTGCCGTAAAAAGAATCTTAAGATACCTTAAGCACACCCCAAGCATTGGTCTTTGGTATCCCAAAGGAGCTAGATTCCAACTAGTTGGCTATTCCGACTCGGATTATGCCGGTTGCAAAATTGATAGAAAAAGCACATCCGGAGGGTGCCATTTGCTTGGGAGGTCTTTAGTATCTTGGTCATCTAAAAAGCAAAATAGTGTGGCTTTGTCCACCGCCGAGGCGGAATACATTGCCGCGGGGGCTTGTTGTGCACAAATCTTATATATGAAACAAACCCTCCTAGACTATGGAATTGTTCTTGAAAAAGTGCCACTTTTATGTGATAATGAAAGTGCCGTTAAAATTGCTAATAATCCGGTACAACACTCTCACACCAAGCACATTGATATCCGCCACCACTTTCTAAGAGATCATGTTGCTAAAAATGATATATCACTAGAAGGTGTAAGAAGTGAAAATCAATTAGCGGATATCTTCACTAAACCTTTGGATGAGGCCACCTTTTGTAGGTTGAGAAGTGAACTCAAAGTGCTTGACTCTAGTAACTTTAAAAAATAAGCTTGTGTTGTCCCTTGCATTGCATTGTATTATATGTCATGTTTAATTACCCGCAATGCATCTAGGGCTTGGCTAACACGGTTACGATAACCCTCCCTTGGAGGAGTGAAGAAGCCTAACCGTGGATCAAACTTGACAAGCAACCTAGCTTTACTTACTTGTATTGCATTGCATATGCATGGTTGTTGCTTTGTCGTTTCTTTTTGGTTTGGCTTTGAGCAACCTCTGTGTTCGTCCATGGGTAGAGAGAGCATTTTGACGCTCCTAAGGGTTCAAAAACTCTATTACATGGCCATACGTTGCTCCTCGGGTGGTTGTTGCCTATTTTTTTAAAAATAATACTAGCCTAAGGCAAACTATTTTGAAAATCTTGAGGGTTTGAGTGAGGTCACTCATATCAGGTTTCAATTGGTGTTTATTTGTGTCTCTTTGAATTGGAACTTGATTGGGAGAAGTCGCATCGAAGATCGAATTGAAGAAAGGCGAAAAACAGCGACCGGATGCTGGACCGGACGCTGCACCGGACGCAGTGATGCTTCACCACCGCGTCCGGTCCCGGCGACCACCAGCGCGTCCGGTCATCCAGAAGACCATGTCCTGACCCAGTGACCGGACGCTGCACCGGACGCGCCGCTGTTGACCACCGCGTCCGGTCCCGGTAACCACCACCGCGTCCGGTCATTCGCGATGACTTTCCCGGGTAACCCTCGACCGGACTCTGTCCGCGTCCGGTCAGTTCTAACCGGACACGTCCGGTCGCTCCAGGTGCTTACTGGAGTGTGACCGGACGCTGCACCACCGCGTCCGGTCAAATCGACCACCGCGTCCGGTCATCGCGTGCCGAGCGGATCTAACCCCTCATATATTTCTTTATTCCCGTTTCGTTCTCCTTCAAATCCGACCGCCGCAGCCCTAGGGCACCGGAGTTCACGCCCGCGCCCTCCTCCTCCTCCTCCGGCGTGCCCGGCTGCACCGCTCCGCCGTGCTGCACCGCCCGCACCGCCGCGCTGCGCCGCTCGCCCCGCCATGCTGCTCCGCCCGAGCTATGCCGCTGCTTTTGCCGCCACCGTCCCTTCGCCGCCGCGCTTGCTGCCGTCGATGAGCCGGCCACCATCATCTGCGCCACCTCCGGCCGGCACTTGCTTTCCTCGCGCTCGTCTTCGATTGGCTACCGCGACTGTTGCCCTAACCCTAACCCTAGGGTTTGCGCTGCGTCGTCTCCATCGTTCGTCGTCGAAATTTCTTCACGCGATGTCTTCATTACGAGGTTGTTTCGCATCCCTTGATTCTCCCTGTTAGGGTTTGCCGAGAGCTCATTGTTTGATATCCTAATTATCTCTTGTTTCGGCAAATCAGAGCTCGTCCGGCGTTTTCGGGAAGTCTCGCGAACTAGGTCATCTTACCTTTCACCGAGTTCTCGTCGATCCGAGGTAGCTATCGCGTTTCGTTTCATACCTTATCTTATATGCTTGCTATCTCTAGGGTTTCGTACCTTTTAGTTATGTATATTGCTTATAGTAGATCCATCTATTCCGTCTTTTCAGCGAGTTTGTCGGTGTGTCAGGGTGACTGCTGTTCAGTTGTTGAATCCGAGGCCAAGCCTGCAGATACGGATTGAGGCCAAGCCTCTTGAGTGTCAGTACACCATCTTTCAGAGGATTCCCGACAGTTTGACAGCATGGTTCATTGCAAGAATGCCGGTGGTGCTCCTAGTGACGGGGATGATAGTCCTCCTCGTCTGTCTGAGGTTGCGCGTGGTAAGCGCATAAAGGTTATGGCCAGAAAGAAGAAGACCCTCACAGATGCAGAGATAGCTCAGGCAGTTGCAGATGCAGCAGAGCAGGCAGAGAGGGGAGGCAGGAGCAATGGTATTCGCATTGGCGAGCGTCGCTTTCATCTTGAAGGTCGACAGCTCGGTACAGAGGGCATAGAGGGCACAGAGGATGAAGATGCTATGTCAGTTGATCCACCTGCGGAGGCTCCAGAGGGGACAGAGGAGCAGCCAGCTCAGACTCCACCGCATCGCCGCTCCACACGTGCACGAGCTCAGGTGACTCCTAGGCCAGAGGGCCAGCGTCGTGGAGGACGTCCTCCTCCCAGGGCTAGAGGTTCACCTCCAGTCGAGCACTTTGACTTGAGGGGTGCTACAGCACGTCAGGTGCAAGGTTTGAGATTCGTTGAGGTCAGCCGGTGGTTCCCACCTCAGAGGGACTCCAGAGCTTCAGAGGGTTTCTATACTCCTCTACAGGAGGATTTTTACAGAGCTTATGTTGATAGTGGCATTGCCTTTTGACCACAGAGGGTCTGTCGCATTGAGTCACTTGTTGAGGTAGTGGGTGAGCAGCTTCGTCCGCACCTGTTCTTTCTACCGGGCTTGTCTGATTTTCTTGGACGGACAGGTGCATACTGCAACACTTGGGTTAGGGAGTTCTATGCTTCATTATGGATTGATCCGGCCCATGAGTTCATACACTTTGCTTTCCGAGGCCGCGACCGCAGACTATACAGCACCAGAGTGCGGGAGATTCTCAGACTCCCAGCTTCAGACACGAAGATTCATCAGCTCTGCTTTGGTCAGACTCCTCCACCCAGACGTCCTCATGGCGGTACTGTGCCACCTACAGATCTTATCCGACCCTGCTTCTGTGAGCCTTTTGGCGAAGGGTCTCGTCACACACCTGCCAGTTTGACACCGCTTGCCCGAGTCCTGGATGCTATTGTCAGGCGCACACTTCTTCCCAGGCTTGGTTATAGAGAGGGATTGACCAGGATGAGGCTATGGGTTGTTCACCACCTCCTCTCACAGACACCTTTTGACATTTGGGATCTTATGCTTAGTGAGATGGAGGACACCCTGGCAGAGGGCTTCAAGGGTCACTGTCAGCTGCCCTATGCTCATTGGATTTGCTTCATCATTAGATCTGCACTTGAGCTTCCTGCAGAGATTAGAGCTGAGATATCTGATACTACCACTGCTTTTCCTGAGTATGATATCCGTCAGCTATGGGCTTCAGTTATGAGAGAGCAGGCCCCTGTGCCAGGACAGTGAGAGAGACCTGAGGTCCCTGAGACAGCAGCTGAGCAGGACGCCACCGTTGAGGGTCTTGCTGAGGCAGAGCTTGCAGATCTAGATGCTCAGCCTGCTGATCTAGCCGAGGATGAGGCCTCTGATAGCACTGATGAGGATTATCAGCCCATCCCTAGGTATCGGTCTCCTCGGCCTCACGACCACAAGGCCGGTGGCTCTGGTTCAGCCTCCCGCTCATACTCAGCCATGGTGGCTATACTTGAGAGGTTGACCCAGGCACAGGAGCGACAGGAGCTTCAGCTACAGAGGCAGGCTCAGGACACAGCTGTAGCCTTTGCTCAGATCCAGGCTCGACAGGACGAGTTCCAGAGATAGCAGCTTGAGATCCAGCGTCAGCAGGTAGAGATGCAGCGACAGCAGGCAGCAAACCAGCAGTAGTACTTGGATCTTCTGCGTCACCTAGTCACAGTTGGGGTTCCTCCACCTGCTTCTGTCCTGACTCCAGCTTTACAGAGTGGACCTTCGAGTCAGGGACAACCGAGTTTTCAGTTCACCTCTCCACAGCAGCAGGTCCCCCAGTCGTTCCAGTCCCCGAGCTACACGCCCATTCAGACGGGGTTCACTCCTTCAGACCAGCCTCACCCTCACCTACTGACAGGCACACCATTCGTTGATTTTAGTGCCACATATAGCGAGTTGACTGATCAGCCGACGCCCTCGCACACTACTTTTGATACTTCGTCAGGGTTGTCCGCTTCAGAGGCAGCTGTTCCTCCTGTGACAGGGACGGGCACTACAAAGACTGTTCCTTCATCAGTTGCCTCGATAGATCCCCCAGCTGTTGGCTCACTTCAGGCATAGGTCACAGAGACTGCTCCACTTGTTGCTACTACATCAGTACCTGTTCCTGTTGTTCAGACCCAGACCGCTTCACAGCCACGTGCTTCTTCAGAGGGTCAGCCTGACAGCTCCGAGTCCGAGAAAGACACTTCTCAGTTTGTGATCACTCCACGCTCCTCGGCACCTGACTCGACTCCGTCTGTTCCCCCGTCAGGTCCTTAGATTAGTTTTTGGCGGTTGATGCCAAAGGGGGAGAGAGAGTAGATTCAGGGGGAGTTTTGATAGAGGGTTTTCATTTTTATTTGTGTGCTTCATTCATGCATCATGTTTACATTCAAGTACTTGCATCTTGTGACATGTGGTCGTGTGAGATACTTTGAGTCTATTTGTTCTATCTAGTCACAGTTTTAAATCATGTCACTTGTTTGTTTATAGCTCATAAGGTTGTGCTTCCGTGCCTTACTCCGATTTCTTTTGAGCTATATCTTTTTGTGTACTAACTTTTCCTGTCTTATCTTATGAGTACACTCTGTTGGCTTGGGGCACATAAGCAATTCCTAACCCCTTGTGCTTATTGCTTTTTGCTTATGTAAACCAAGCATGCTCGAAAACCTCAACTCCTATCTTTTGAATCTTAGTGTTGTCATCAATCACCAAAAAGGGGGAAATTGAAAGCATCTAGGCCCCGAGAGTTGGTTTCGGCAATTGATGACAACGCTTTATTGCCATGACTAACGTGTGTTTTGCAGAAACTTTGATAAGTTAGGTCAACATGGGAAAGAACTTAGCCAGAAAGTTCGTAGAGCAGAGTGCCCACGTAGTGTTCTTATCCTTCGTGGCGTAGAACCACTGCTTCGCTCTCCCCAATAGTGAGAATGGGAAAAGGCGAAGTAGTATGGCATCTCTGGGAACATCTAATATAGTGAATGTGCTGCAAATCTCTAGGAAGTGTTGGAGATGAGCACTTGCATCTTCGTGCGGCTTCCCACAAAACTGGTTGGCTTGTACCATGTTGATGAGCCCTGGCTTGAGCTCAAAGTTCTTGTCGATGGCCGCGGCAGGTCCAGTGCGGATGTTGTCCGTAGTGGGAGCTGAGAACTCGCGGATCGTCTTGTTCGCCATGGCTGCGAACTCTGTTGACAAATTCCGGATGAAACTTCGGTGGTCTTCTGAATTGGATGAAGTGTTGCGTCGAAGTGTTGACTTCTTGAGCTTGGCTCTTGCCCCTCTGATTAATGCTTCGGGGTTGTCAACAAAATTTTCTGGAAGATGTCCTCTATTCATACATCACCCTGCAAAACAATAAGAATGGAAAAATACAGGGGTAATTCTGTATGGGAGAATTGATGATCTCAATCACTTAATGATGCGAATGATGACTCAAATTCCGTATTCATTCCTTGTTAGTAAATCAACCTTCCCCGGCAACGGCGCCAAAAATGCTTGTTGGGCATTCTTAACGTCATTACCAAAAGTAGACTTAGTTTTCTAATTCTGATAACGGCGCCAAAAATGCCGAACCTATCCCTCATGCCACTTAAGCCAAGTTGTCATCCCCAGCATGACATGAGAGACGCGGTATTGAAATATGCAACTGCTCTTCTAAATAAATAATAAATAAGATCTGCAAGCGCACAGATTAATACCGATGTAGCATTTTAACCGGGAAGTATTCCAGGTATCGTTATTTATATTTTTACCACTGGGAAGGGATTACTAACATCAATGTTGATTATGGAATGGAATATAGGAATGAGTATCAATCGTTGCATGTATAAGTGAGAGCATTCATCTATCTCTTGCATACAGGGGTAAGTGTCACATAAAATATAGATAAAGTATGAATGGTGACAAAGATAATTAATCTGATCAGCTAGCCACATATAATAATGATAAGCACCTCAACAGATATTCTAGCAAGTCATTAGCATGGTATTAGGACGAACTACAAGGATATTTCCTAAGTTATTCTTAACTATAAAGTCTAGCATATCATAGTTAGTGCAAGTACACTTGGCAATCATTGCGAGAAAGGACTACGCCCATGCATAGTGATATTATCAAGGAAGATGAGAAACATAGCAATCACTCCCCCGTAATAATGTTGCTCTGCCTGCCTTACACACGGGAGGGGGACTATATAAGAACCAACGAAACTGTCACCATCGCGGACCACCCCACGATCCGGCATATAAGGTGCAATCGCAGATAAATATGGTCTAAGCACCACGCCTACACAATATTTATCATTTACCCATGGATTCGATGGATAAACGCTATACGATCCTAAACATGTATATAATTCCAATCTAACTAAGCCAAGCGTATAACTACGATAAACTAAGAACAATATGATCGCAAACATAAACAAGTAGAGCATAGTCATAATCAATATATTGAAATAGAACAAAGTTGTATTCATAATATTGAAGAACAATGATGAACAATGAAGAACAGTAAAGGAATTACCAATAATCCTCTTGACAGATCCGGAAACCAATCGAAGATTGACTCCTTCTAGTTCTAATCCTATGTAGCTATGCTATACTAGAGATCTAGTTGATATGGTGGCTCTAGGGCTTGATCAGAGACTCTCCTCCTGAGATTAGGGTTTGAGGAATTAAGAATGAGGGAGTGCCTCCTCCAGGGGCCAGGGGTCCTGCTTATATAGCCCCCTCAAGTGAACGTGGGTCGTCGGATCAAACTGACATTAATCGCACAGTTTTCCTTGATCCCTTAGGTCGGTGGAGCATAATCCGCGAGACGGAGCCTGATTGGCTCTCAGGCCAGGGCGGACGCCCTAGGGAGCAGGGCGGGTGCCCTGCCTCCGGGCCCGTTCGGCCTCCCGTTCGATCTCGTGGCTTCTGGAGTCTTCTAGATGATAGAAAATCGGTGAACACGTTATTATCTCTATGTAAACCCGACGTGTGGGCCTTTCCTCCGTATTTTCTGATAACCCCCTGCAGAAACAGACAAACACCAAAACTCATGGAATTCTGTCAGATAAAACCCTAAGTCTAGGTGTTGGTTGCATTTGGATCCTTTTCTTCATTTATTTGATAACTATATTTGGTACTTAAGGACCGTCAACAGTAATGCAAAGAACGCTCATGAATTGTGGGAAAACCTTTGTGCTCTCCATGAGGGAACTAAGAGTGAGCGTGAGAAACGCTATCATATTGCTTTAAAGAAAATCAATTCTTTTGAAATGCTCATGTCTCTCATGAACAAGCCGAGGCACAAACTCAAGATGTTGATTCTCCCCAACCCTCTCCTCATGTGGTTGATAGAAGAAACTCGCCTCTATTTCAAGCACATCCACAAGATCTCATCATAGGGAGTCCTACAAAGGGTGTAATGACTTAATCTCAAAAGCTTGCTTCTTTTGTTGAACATCACTCTTTTGTCTCTTGTGTTGAACCTAAGAATGTAGAAGAAGCTCTTTAAGATCCGGATTGGGTGAATGCTATGCATGAAGAATTGAACAACTTCACCTGCAACCAAGTTTGGACACTTGAAGAGCATCCAAAAGGTGCAAGAGTCATTGGAACCAAGTGGGTGTTCCACAACAAGCAAGATGACCAAGGCATAGTAGTGAGGAAAAAGGTAAGACTAGTTGCAAAGGGGTTCTCTCAAGTTAAAGGTCTTGATTTTGGAGAGACCTTTGCACCCGTTGCAAGACTTGAAGCCATTCGTATCCTTCTTGCATATGCATCACATCATGATATGAAACTATATCAAATGGATGTGAAAAGTGCATTCTTAAATGACTTCATAAATGAACTAATCTATGTTGATCAACCTCCCGGGTTTAAAGACCCTAGATATCCTAATCATGTTTATAGGTTGTCCAAGACGCTATATGGGCTCAAGCAAGCCGGTAGAGCGTGGTATGAGTGCCTCCGGAACTTCCTCATTGAGAAGGGCTTCACTATTGGGAAGATCGACACCATACTATTCACCAGAAAGCTTAATGGGGAGATCTTCATTTGTCAAGTCTATGTTGATGATATCATCTTCGGATCAACAAATGAAGATTATTGCAAGGAATTTGGTGGATTGATGTCGAAGGAGTTCGAGATGTCTATGATTGGTGAGCTCACATTTTTCCTTAGTTTTCAAGTCAAGCAAATGAGAGAAGAGATTTTCATCTCTCAAGAAAAGTATACCAAGGATCTTCTCAAGAGATTCAAGATGGAAGAGTGTAAGCCAATCAAGACCCCAATGCCATCCAATGGACATCTCGACCTAGATGAGGGAGGTAAATCGGTTGATCAAACTCTCTACCATTCTATGATTGGTAGCTTGTTGTACCTTACCGCATCTAGGCCCGATATCATGTTTAGTGTGTGCATGTGTGCTCGCTTTCAAGCGTGCCCTAAAGAACCTCACCTAAGTGCCGTAAAAAGGATCTTAAGATATCTTAAGCACACCCCAAGCATTGGTCTTTGGTATCCCAAAGGAGCTAGATTCCAACTAGTTGGCTATTCCGATTCGGATTATGCCGGTTACAAAATTTATAGAAAAAGCACATCCGGAGGGTTCCATTTGCTTGGGAGGTCTTTAGTATCTTGGTCATCTAAGAAGCAAAATAGTGTGGCTTTGTCCACCGCTGAGGCGGAATACATTGCCGCGGGGGCTTGTTGTGCACAAATCTTATACATGAAACAAACCCTACTTGACTATGGAGTTGTTCTTGAAAAGGTGCCACTTTTATGTGACAATGAAAGTGTCATTAAAATTACTAATAATCCGGTACAACACTCATGCACCAAGCACATTGATATCCGCCACCACTTTCTAAGAGATCGTGTTGCTAAAAATGATATATCACTAGAAGGTGTAAGAAGTGAAAATCAATTAGCGGATATCTTCACTAAACCTTTGGATGAGGCTACCTTTTGTAGGTTGAGAAGTGAACTTAATGTGCTTGACTCTAGTAACTTTAAAAAATGAGCTTGTGTTGTCCCTTGCATTGCATTTTATTATATGTCATGTTTAATTCCCCACAATGCATCTAGGACTTGTCTAACACGGTTACGATAACCCTCCTTTGGAGGAGTGAAGAAGCCTAACCGTGGATCAAACTTGACAAGCAACCTAGTTTTTCTTACTTCTTTTGCATTGCATATGCATGGTTGTTGCTTTGTCGTTTCTTTTCGGTTTGGTTTTGAGCAACCTCTGTGTTCGTCCATGAATAGAGAGAGCATTTGACGCTCCTAAGGGTTCATAAACTCTATTGCATGGCCATACGTTGCTCCTCGGGTGTTTATTGCCTATTTTCCTAAAAACAATACTAGCCTAAGGCAAATTATTTTGAAAAACTTGAGGGTTTGAGTGAGGTCACTCATATCAGGCTCCAATTGGTGGTTATTTGAGTCTCTTTGAATTGGAACTTGATTGGGAGAAGTCACGTCGAAGATCGGATTGAAGAAAGGCGTTAAACAGTGACCGGACGCTGGACCGAACGCTGAACCGGACGCGGTGCTGCTTCACCACTGCGTCCGGTCCCGGCGACCCCTAGCGCGTCAGGTCATCCCGAAGACTTTCTCTTGGACCTGTGACCAGATGCTCGACCGGACGCGTCGTTGTTGACCACCGCGTCCGGTCCCGGACCCTACCACCGCGTCCGGTCATGTGCGATGAGTTTCCCGGATGACCTCCGACCGGACTCTGTCCGCGTCCGGTCAGCCATAACCGGACACGTCCGGTCGCTCCAGGAGCTTACTGGACTCTGATCGGACGCTGCCCCACCGCGTCCGGTCATGCGACCACCGCGTCCGGTCAGTGCATTGCGAGCGGATCTGAGCCCTCATATAACCTTTCGTTCTCGATCTGCTTTTCATCAAATCCGCCGTACGCCCCGCCGCCACTCCATGCCCTAGCTTGTCGTCTCGCCGACTTGCCACGCCGCCACACTACGCCTCCTCCTCCGCCGTGCCGAGCCCCGCTCTTCATCACCTCGCCCACGCCCTCATAGTCGTGCGCGCCGCCCTCGCCCGCGCCACCGCCGTGCCGTGCGCCGCCGTTGCCCTGCGCCCACGCCGCCGCCACAGCTCCCTCATGCACACGCGCTACCAAGCCACTGCCGAGCACCGTCATCTCGTTCCCCATCGCGTGCCACCACCGAAGCTCTCCCCGCAAGTTCCTCGTTTGCCCTAACCCTAACCCTCACCTTCGGTCGTTCTCCGTTCGCGAAGGTGACTTCATTGTCTTGAGTCTAGGGTTTGCCATGTCAATTTCATTCAAATTCTTATCATCTTTACTTGTCTCGGCAATTTCAGCGCTCATCCGGTGCTTCCGGGGAACTCTCGCGACTCTAGGTCTTCTCATCCCGTCACCGGATTCTCGCCGATCGGAGGTAGCTATCGTGTTCTATTCATATCTTATCTCATATGCTTGCTACCTTTAGGATCTCTTATCTATTAGATAATACATGTTGCTTATAGTAGATCCATCTATTCTATCTTTTCAGCGAGTTCTGTCGGTGTGTTGGGTGACAGTTGATCAGATTTGAATCTGAGGCCAAGCCTACGGATACGGATTGAGGCCAAGCCTCTCGAGTGTCAGTTCACCATCTCTTAGTTTTTTCTCAGCAGTTGGTCAGTATGGTTCGCTGCAAGAATGTTGGGGGTGCACCTAGTGACGGGGACGAGAGTCCTCCCAGACTGACAGAGGTTGTGCATGGTAAGCGCAAGAAGACCATGGCCAAGAAGAGGAAGAGAACACTTACAGAGGCTGAGATTGCTCAGGCAGTTGCTGATGCAGCCGAGATGGCAGAGAGGGGTGGCA
This sequence comes from Saccharum hybrid cultivar R570, assembly GCA_038087645.1. Lineage (NCBI taxonomy): Eukaryota > Viridiplantae > Streptophyta > Magnoliopsida > Poales > Poaceae > Saccharum > Saccharum hybrid cultivar. The sequence goes on from JAQSUU010000198.1 coordinate 26,764,109, forward strand.
GGAGTAGTGGGATTCATATTGGCGAGCGTCGCTTTCATCTTGAAGGTCGACAGCTCGGTACTGAGGCCACCGAGGGGACAGAGGATATGCCTGTTGATCTGCCCACAGAGGATCTAGAGGAGACAGAGGAGCAGACAGTTCAGACTCCACCGCGTCGTCGCTCAGGACGTACGCGAGCTCAGGTGACTCCTAGGCCAGAGGGCTAGCATCGTGGAGGACGTCCACCTCCCAGGGCTCGAGGACACCCCCAGTCGAGCACTTTGACTTGAGGGGAGCTACAGCACGCCAGGTGCAGGCCCTGAGGTTTGTTGAGGTTGGTCGGTGGTTCCCACCTCAGCGGGACCCTGAGCGTTAGAGGGCTTCTACACACCTTTGCACGAGGACTTCTACAGAGCTTACGTTGACAGCGGGATTGCTTTCAGACCTCAGAGAGTATCAACTTGAGGCTCTAGTTGAGGTGGTTGGTAAGCAGCTCCGTCCGCACTTGTCGTTTCTTCTAGGCTTGTCAGATTTTCTGGGACGGACGGGAGCCTACTGCGGTACTTGGGTCAGGGAGTTCTACTCTTCTCTTTGGATTGACCTGGCACATGAGTTCATCCACTTTGCATTCCGAGGCCGTGACCGCAGACTCTACAGCACTAGAGTACGGGAGATTCTCAGACTCCCTACTTCAGATACGAAGATACACCAGCTGTGCTTTGGTCAGACTGCTCCACTGAGACGCCCTCACGATGGTACAGTACCTCCTACATATATGATCCGACCCTGCTTTTGTGAGCCTTTTGGCGAGGGGTCCAGATGTACACCTATTCGCTTGACACCCTCGCTGCAGTCTTGGATGCTATTGTCAGACGCACACTTCTTCCGAGGCTGTGGTACAGAGAGGGATTGACCCGTATGCAGCTATGGGTGGTGCATCACCTCATCTCACAAACACCGTTCGACATCTGGGATCTTATGCTATGTGAGATGGAGGATACCTTGGTAGAGGGTTTCAAGGGTCACCGTCAGCTGCCCTATGCACATTGGATATGCTTTATTATCAGATCTGCATGTGAGCTGCCTCTAGAGATTTGAGCTAGGATATCAGATACCACTACTGCTTTTCCAGAGTATGATATTCGTCAGTTGTGGGCTTATGTTACCAGAGAGCAGGCACCCATGCCAGGACAGCGGGAGAGACCAGAGGTTCCCGAGACAGCAGCTGAGCAGGACGAGACCGTTCAGGGTCTCGCTGAGGCAGAGCTTGCAGATTTAGATGCTCAGTCTGCTGATCTAGTTAAGGATGATGCTACTGATAGCACTGACGAGGACTACCAGCCCATCCCCCGGTACCACTCTCCTTGGTCTCACGACCATGAGGCTGGTGGTTCAGGCTCAGCCTCCCGCTTAGACCCAGCCATGGTGGCTATACTTGAGAGGCTGACCTAGGCCCAGGAAAGGTAGGAGATACAGATGCAGCGTCAGGCTCAGGACACAGTAGCTGCGTTTGCTTAGATACAGGCTTGTCAGGACGAGTTCCAGAGGCAGCAGCTTGAGCTCCAGCGACAGCAGTTCGAGATGCAGCGATAGCAGGCAGTAAACCAGCAGCAGTACCTTGAGCTCCTGCGTCACTTGGTCACTGTTGGGGTTCCTCCTCCTGCGTCTGTCCTGACTCCAGCACTACAATCTAGTGGACCTCAGAGTCAGGGACAGCCGAGCTTCCAGTTCACCTCTCCCCAGCAGCAGGTTCCCCAGACCTTCCAGTCCTCGACCTACACTCCTATTCAGACGGGGTTCACTCCTTCAGACCAGCCTTGCCCTCACCTTCTGACAGGCACTCCTTTCGCTGACTTGAGTGCCTCCTACAGCGAGTTGACTGGTCAGCCGATGCCCTCGCACACCACTCTTATGACTTCTTTAGGGTTGTCAGCTTCAGCGACTGTGGCTCCTCCAGTGACAGGGACTGGCACCACAGAGACTGTGCCATCGTCCGTTGTCTCGACAGATCCTCCAGCAGTTGGCACGCTTCAGGCTCAGGTGACAGAGACTGCTCCGCTCATTACTGCATCTTCGTCAGTACCTGCTCCTGTTCTTCAGACCCAGACCGCTTCACAGCCACGTGTTTCTTCAGAGGGTCAGCCTGATAGCTCAGAGTCTGAGGAGGATACTTCACAGTTCGTGATCACTCTGCGCTCCTCGGCACCCGACATGACTGCTTCTGTTCCCCCATCAGATCCTTAGTTTAGTTTTTGGTGTTTGATGCCAAAGGGGGAGAGAAAGTAGTTTCAGGGGGAGTTTTGATAGAGGGTTTTTGTTTTTCTGTGTGTGCTACATTCATGCATCATGTTTACATTCCCGTACTTGCATTTTGCGACATGTGTGCTTGTGAGATACTTTGAGTCTTATGTGGTCTATCTTGTCTCTATTATATATCATGTCACTTAATTGGTTCTAGCTCATAAGGTTGTGCTTCCGTGCCTTAATCCGATTTGATATGAGCTATGTTTTATGTGTACTAACGCTTCCTGTTTTATCTTATGAGTACACCCTGTTGGCTTGGGGCACATAAGCATTTCCTAACCCTTTGTGCCTATTGCTTTTTGCTTATGTGAACCAAGCATGTTCGAAAACCTCAACTCTTATCTTCTGAATCTAAGTGTTGTCATCAATCACCAAAAAAGGGGAGATTGAAAGCATCTAGGCCCTGAGAGTTGGTTTCGGCAATTGATGACAACGTATGATTACCATGACTAACGTGTGTTTTGTAGAAACTTTGGTAAGTTAGGTCATGGGGTTGATAACTGCTTTGGGCACTATGGTGTTCACGCCCCTTGATGGAAATCGTTTCGGTTTTCAAAGGATTGACGTCAAGATTAAGGACGGTTAGTTCCGGATGTCAAGGTGTTGAGTTACATTCGGAATAGTCGTTAGGATCTTCGCTTTTTCCTTTGGCCATACTATAAAGGGGGGTGTGAGCGAGTAGCTTGACCGTGAGTCTTTTGTTTAGGTGTGGTGCACACTTGTCAAACTTAGCACTAGGTAGCTCAAGAATAGCTCAAAGTTCAGTTGGAAGCAACTTGGTTCAAGTTGCGTCGCGTTTCGGAGTCGTTAGAGACGTTTTTCCTTGACCGGATGCGGTGTTTGTCACGACCGGACGCGTCCGGTCAGTACTAACAGATACTGCGGTTCAGCGCTATTGACCGGACGTGGTCATTGCGAGGACCAGACGCGGTGTTCACGCTGACACGTGTCACAGAAGGGAAATCAACTAATCGGACGCGACTGGGAAGTGATCGGACGTGTCCGGTCATCACTGATCGGACGCGGTCGCGCGTCAGGTCAAAGTACAGTAAGCTCCCTGCACAAACGGATGTGTCCGGTCACCCCTGATCGGTGCATCCGGTCACTCAGCGAAGTGTTTCTGGTTTTCGACCGTTACGTTCGACCGGCGCGTCCGGTCACCTCGATCGGCATGTCTGATCAACGCGTATTTTGCTGAGTTGGTAGGTAACTGTTGGATTTGACTGTGGGGTGTATAAATACATCCCCTCCACCTCTTTTAGAGGTCTCTTGCTCATTTGTTCAGCTGAGAAACACCTTTGAAGTGCAAGGGAGTGCAAGAGCTCTAGTGAGGGTAGTGATTTGAGAATCAAAGTTTGAGAGTCCCTCACTAGTGACTAGGGAGTAGCAAGTGTGCATCCATCTTCTCATTAGGCTCGTTGTGGTCAAGTGAGAGTTCTAGCTTGTTACTCTTGGTGATCACCATCACCTAGACGGCTTGGTGGTGATTGGAAGTTTGGTGATCATCCGGCGGAGCTTGTGGATGACCCAACTCATCTTGTGAGCGGTTTTGGGTAATTCACCGCGACGGAGTGTCGAAGAATCAGCCCATAGAGAGCACTTGATCCTTGTGCGGATCAAGGGGGAGCTACACCCTTGCACGGGTGCTCCAACGAGGACTAGTGGGGAGTGGTGACTCTCTGATACCTCGGGAAAACATTGCCGTGTTCCTTGCCCTTACTTTCAAGCATTTACTTTCATGTATTACTTTCATTGCTTGGTTTACTTTCCTAGAATTGCCATGCTAGACTAGGATTGGAACTTAGGGTGCAAAACTTTTTACCGGTAGAATCACAAGGAACACAAGTAGGCACTAGGGGTGAACTTTGGCTTGTAGGATTTAATTCTTGCAATCAATTTTTAGAAAAGCCCAATTCACCCCTCCTCTTGGGCATCTTGATCCTTTCAGCGCGTTAGAAGTTACTATTACCGTGACCGGACGCGCTCTAGCGTTTGACCGGACGCGCTGCACCTGGCGTCCGGTCGGAATCCAGTAAGCTTCCACCGCAACCGGACGCGTCCGATCGCACGTGACCGGACGCGCCGCACGTCCGATCGTGTCGCGTACTAACCGGATGCTCCGGTCCCGAGGACCAACGAACGCGCCGGTCGCGTGTTCTACGTGCACCTTTCCTCTGCGCCCAGGCGAACTGACCGGACACGCTGGTCAGGCTAGACCAGCGTCCGGTCACAAACCCTAGGCGCGTTGCGCCTCTGCCCTTGACTTGAGCTGACCGGACGCGTAGGTCCACCCTAGACCGCGTCCGGTCCAGCGTTCAATTGACGTTTTTCAGTGATAAATAATCTGGACTTTCACCTCCGTTTATCCGCCTCCGGCGCAGTAGAAAATAGGCATTTCACTTCCCTAAAAAGCACCGAATCTCGCCTCGCAAGCTCGGCGGGAGGGAGAGAGGAACCCAAACCCCTCTCTACCGCTTAAACTTCACCGCCTTCGCAAATGTGCTAACACCACCAAGTGTAAACCACCATGTACATGTGTGTTAGCATTTTCACAGCCATTTTTCAAGGCGTTATGTTAGCTCTCAACTAGATCCTAATGCATATGCTCAAGACATTGATCTAGTGGCACTTGATTCTCGAGCTAACCGTGATTGCCCCTCTTGATAGTCGGCTATGTATCCTAAATCCGGTCAATCACTTCTCTACTCAACTTAGACCGGCAAAAGGAAAACCCTATGGTTATACCTTTGCCTTGTGCTCTTAGATCATTCTCCTCCACTTGATCATCATGTCCATCATTTTATATGCATTCCATCATGATCAACATTTCATGTCCATGCACCATCTCTTTGTGATCTAGTGGCCACACTCCTTGCCACACACACCTTCATCACATGTGTTGCTTATGCCTACCTCAAAACACTTAACACATGGCATTAGCAACTTGGTGTCATTAATTACCAAAACCAAACTTGGGCTTTCACTGGTATGACTTGGCATGCTAGTGTACTTATGTTGATGAAGTGTAGTAGCGCTTGTGAGGGCTATATGGTAGTTAGTGGAAATTAATGGGGGGTTGGTAATAGAAGAGAGTGCAGTAGATAACATGTACTTGTGGTACATGTTTTAAATGATGTTGACTCCCTAGTAGAAGAAGTTTTACATCTATTCTATCCAATAAAGCTAAGCGTGTTCATATACATTGCATGCAATCACGATCATCATGTGCCATCTCACCTAACGCACCAATTACATACTCACTTATACAAACGCATCATACAGGATCGCAGGAGGAAGTGCAAGTAGCAGTACAAGAGGAGCAGGCCAGGGCCGACCCACAGGAAATCCAGGCACAGGAGGTGCCAGAGGTAGAGGAGTAAGGAGAGGACCTGCCCGAGTGTGTGGACCATCAACCTAGTTCCTTTAAGCGAGGCAAGCCCCAGAGCATCCTAAGTCTCCTACTTTATAAAAGCAATCTTTTATATATGAGTTTTATATATTGTTGCATTAAGTTATAGGAGTTGAATGAAACCGTTGATGCATTTATTACTATCCTTGCCTACCTTATTATATTCTTACCCTGTTAGGTTTAGGATCGAATAACTACTTAGCTCTGCTTAGACCGGTAGCGATCGATGATTTTCTGTCACCTGCAATTATAGGTGGTTACTAAAATACTTTAGCTATAGAATGGATAATATCTTGGAAATAACCATGTGTTGATGGATAATCGGAGACCGGGCGGAATAGTTGGAGGCAACCAGACAGGGCTTTGGGGTGCTCGTAGTTTTCCGTCTATGTCGATTAAGGACCGATCGTTGCTTGTCTATCTTGTCATGTTGAACACATGCCTCACATTTAGCTGGCCGAATAAAGTATCTTTCGACCGCAAAGCTAGTGGCATTATTTGAGCCGGGATCTACACGGGTGCGCGTATTGATGTTGAAGGGGGTATGATAGGGGCACGAAGAGTGAGCCCAAGGGCAGGCAAGGCATGATTCCTAGCAGTCGGGTGGTCCCTGGTACTAGTTTGTCCCGTGACGTTTACCTGGATAGTGTCATTAGTGATCTGTAGCTCACTTGATCGGTGAGTGTGGTTTGTATGAGGAATAAATCACTAGCTGATTAGGAATCGATTCGAATCATCATCACTCCTGGATAGTGAGCACTTGACTCGAGCTACGGCATTGTAGTAATGATGATGGAACACTGATGGTTATATGGATGATATTGGAAATGCTAAATCTAAGTTGGTAACTGGATGTTATTGGTTAATCAAGTGATTACTATAGCATAAGTGCTTACCTAGATTGATAGGTTATAATAAAGATGATGCAAAGTACTTAAATGGTTCATTATGTTAACTTACTGCTATTCCGCAAATGAGTCAGCTAGTCCACTAAAAGAAAGTCCTGCATACTCCTTGGTGTCACTTTATTTTAGTTTAAGATGGGTAAGTCTAGCTGAGTACTTTTTTGTCCTTAGGGCGTTGTTCCCATTGTTGTTGCAGATGGTCAGATGTACTACGGTTATTGCATCAACTGCCTATACCCTGCGATGGACGACAATTAGGACCAAGTGTATGGTCGTTCCGTATGTCTTATCTGGTGCTTTTGTTGGACATGACTATCTCCTGACACTATATCTGAACTAAATGCGTGTGTGTGGTTTTAAAAGTATTTGCTTTCGCTACTTTCTTATGAACTTAGTTTGTAATAACTTTATGTTTTAAACTCCGATCTATTCAACGCTGCTGTGAACTTTATGTAATATGTGACTGTGGCTGCTAAACTTGTACGATCTTGGTTTGTATGTTGGTTGGCTTGAAATCCTTCGTGGTTTCACAGACTACCGGGTTATACGGGCTTTAGTTTGCTAAATTACCTGCTTTGGTGGGTGATTTTCTTACTTAATTTCGTATAATTGGTCGGTTATGTTACAGTTGCCCAGGTAGATTTCGTCAGGGGAGAGGTCAAGCATCTCCCTGGCGACCACCACACGCAGGCACGAGAAGTCCTCGTCTTCCTCCCGGTCACAGTCCGGGCCAATCTCCACCACGTGGTCGATGTCTCGGAACATGGCATGGATCCCCTCCTCGTGCCAGTGCTCGTTTAGGAAGTCAGAAGCAGATATCATCGCTAGCCAGGGGGTGCGGATGACGAACCGGTTGGTGGTCTTCTCTTACCTCTTCGGGGTGATGCTTCCGCCCTCATGGATGATGGGGCTAAGGTCCCACCACCACGTCCCTATCTGCCCTGGAGTCAAAGCACAAAAGCAGGTTCTCGGGAGGAGGCGAAAGTGCGGTAGTGGACCCGCTCAGCCACCGAGAACAGCACTGCACGGATGAAGGGGGTCGGGTTGAAGGTGGGCGAGTCCTCGTTCAGGGTGGCGAAGGCAATTCTCCCTACGCGCTCCATGTCACCAGGCGGCATCCACAACACCCGATGGAGCCCACACACGTCCACATCACTGCTCAATATGGACATGGCAGCTCGAAAAGGAGACCCATCAGAGTCAACCTCCTCCTCGTCCGAGCTTGGGGGAACGCCCCGGTTGATCATCCTAGGGGGATGTTGTCGTCGATGTAGTCCATGCTCCCCCGATAGGGATAGCGGGGACCGCCCAAGGAGCCAGAGTTGGAGGTGGGGGAGGTGAAGGCAGAGGAGACCTGCGGACCCTAGAGACGTCTGGGACCTTACGCAACCTGGTGGCAGATCCCATGTAGTGGACTTCGAGCAAGTCCGACATGGCGGGGCAGGAGAAGGAGCGAGTGAGAGCGACAGGCGAAGCAACAAAGGAGGCTGGGGCCAGAGGGGCAGAAGGCTTAGGAGTGGGAGGGGAGACGACAGAAGTGGTAATGGTGGAGGTGATGGGTAGTGGGGAGTTCGAGCTCAGCTCGAAGTACAGCGGGTTGGAGCTAGAGGAGCCAATGAGGTTCAAGGGGAGGAAAGTGGAGTCTTGAGTCTCCGAGGGAGTCAGCGGGGAGGGAGGTGGTGGTAGGGTGAGCGATGGGGTGGTGGAGCTAGAGCGGGGAGAGTAGGGGACAGCGTGCACTGGAACCCTAGATGCTAGCACCGGCACCGTAGGGCATCAAGGCCAAAGGGGTGCCGTGGCGAGACAACGACATCTTGCAACGGCGCTCAAGGTGGCCGGAGGCACCACACCGGTGGCAGCGGATAGAGTCACGGCAAGCAGCGATGTGGTGGTCAGTGGCTAGACACCAGAAGCACGCAGAGGGCTAGGGTTTGAATGGTTTGGCTCGGGGAGCCGGCCTCGGGCATTTTACCAGGGGTGAGCACCGCGTCGCGGAACATCTTGGTGGGGGTAGTAACTCCGACGACTGACTCGAGGGGGCGGCTAGCCGTCACGTCGGAGTTACTACTTTGGGTGGCTACACCCGCCATCGGGAGGGGCAGCAGAGGGGGGAGAGAAGGGTTGCTGGACGTCGACAGCGTCAGAAGATACGCCACCCGTTTCCCGAGAGATTGGCTTCTCCCTCCGTTACTACTCAGCGTGGAGTCGAGCCCGTTGCCTCTCCACTCACTCGCCCGATCAGCGTCCCTCGCACGCTCACTGACACGAAGCGCGTGGACACAGCGCGTGCAGTGTGTGTCCCCCATCTTTCTCGCAAACCGCACTGGGCGACCGCACATTGAATCCTCAGCGGCGGTGGCAGGTGGGGGAGTAACTCTGGCCCCAGCTGACGCAGCGGCGACGACTTCCTCCTCGTAGGAATGCAGAGCAAGCATGAAGGAGCCGCAATGGAGTAGGCAGCGTGTGGCGATGAACATGGCAATAGATTTTGAGGCTACCGTGACGCGGAACACGCCATGGCTGGCAAGACGGGCACGGAACATGGTGGGGGAGGGGTAGTGAGGTGATAGAGAGGGAGTTGGAGACTTGCACGCAGATGATGTCACGGTGAGCAGCACAGATGACCCAGAACATCCCCGGTTTAGGGACAGCAACACTGAGGAAGAAGGGGGAGGTGGTGAGGTAGAAGTCACGTAGGAGGAGCTCTTGGAACGCTATACCTAGTATGGGTGGGTGGTGGTCAGCGACCGCCGGGGAGATCCTTCGTGGCTCAAGACAAGGCTCATCCCAGCAATGGCTGACGACACCGTCTGGACCCAGATGGAGCTCTCTTTTTGGCTGTGGGGGCGGGTTTTCATCGTGGCTGGTGGGCGGCGATGTGTTGGAGATCACCGACGTAGCGATGAAAATGGACGGAAAAACCCTATTTCTACTTCTGTTTCTATATTTTTTTTGGCGGAAACGGGATCGGGTTCGGAAAATGCAGGTTTGGAAACGGAATCAGGATATGCGGATACACAGAAACAATCAAATACGGATGGAGAGCCGGAAAATTAAGTTAGAATAATATGATTAAATATTCATGAATATACATGAGCAAAGTCACAAATTAATATACACATACGAAGTTATTGGTCTAGTATTCACTAGCATGTCATGTGTTAACATGCATAATTGGTGATTAATAGGTTTATGAACATATTAATAGGTTCATGGCCAGTGCAGGAGACAAGTGAGTTTGGCCTTCTATTGTTATCGTGGCTTGCAATATGTGTGGCCGCGCGCGCCGTTTAGTAGGCACGTACGTATACAAGAATAAATGAGCATTATATACATACAAGAATTGAAGAATATATAATATACAACCGTTTGAATATATATATATATATATATATATATATATATATATATATATATATATATATATATATATATATATATATATATATATATATATATATATATATATATACATGAAAGCATTTCGTTTCTTGAAAATGTGAGAATTGTATTCTTCTGTGTGGACCAAGGGACTACAACAAGATATCTTCCATCCGTATATACACACACACGGTAGCCACAGCAGCAGGAAGAGACGCCGTTCCTTCCTACTTCAATTCAATTACAAAAAGAAAAAAGAAAAAAAATAAAATAAAAGAGATTCAAAGTACCTTGTAGCCTAGATATTGTCTGTCGCGGTTCATTTAAATTCTGACGGAGGTAATATAAGCGTTGCCTAGCTACCTGCGGCTTTTTATCATATATAAGTGCTAATTTAAGTACTGCGGTTGCTGTCACTTGAGAATATGTCTCCCGATTCCTCAACTATATATCTTCCGAGTAATACGTAAATAAACTTACTTATCGGCCAACTTTGATCCTCTCGCTAACTATTGGACGTGTTAGAGTTAGAGGTGGTAGGTATATAAGACACTAGCTAAACTATTAGTATATCTCAAGATTTAAACAACATCTCAGCTATTTTTTAAGCAGCAACTCAATTCGTCTTAAAACAACACAAAGTATATCAAGGTTTAAAATCTCCGGATTATAAGGTATTTTGGATTCTCCAACGTCCATATATATGTGCCTGCTTTCTTCTAAACCTCACCCATGTATGTTTCTTGAACACTATCTTATCTAAGGGTATGTTTAGTTGGTGAAAAGTGGGTGAAAAGTTACTGCAGCACCTTTCGTTTTTATTTGACAAATATTATCCAACCATGAAGTAACTGGGCTCAAAAGATTCGTCTCGCAAAAACCAGACAAACTTAGCAATTAGTTATTTTTTTACCTATATTTAATACTTCATGCATGCGTTTAAATATTTGATGTGATGGATGAAAGAGGAAATATTTTAGGTTTGCATGGGAAGTGAACGGGGCACTTATGCAATAGAAAGCCAAAACCAATGACTTACATTACATGCATGCGTGCCTTTTGTGGATAGAGGTAATAACTAATTAGTGAGAGCCAAGTTAGTCTTTTCATTATATCACACTCCTTATTACTTGGTCTTAAAATTGCTTGGCTATGTTTTATTTGAGGATGGAGGAAGTAATTAATTATTAGCTCTAGAGCTTCGGGTTTTTTTTGTTGAACGGTTAGAGCTTCGTTCTTTGGAGAGTGAAGACACACACACACGGCGGCTGACGGCCCCAACAACAGCTGCAGGCTGCACAAAACAGGGACAGCCGAACGAATAAGCTAGTCCTGTGATGGATGAACGAACGACTACATTCGTCATATATGCTTGCTCTGAAATGAAAGAAACTGTGAAACCACGCGGACTAAAAAGAACAGTTTTTTCTTTCTTTCTTTCTTTCTTTCTTTTTTGCAAATCATAAAAAAAACAGGATTGTGGTATAGAGTACTATAGACACCTCCAAATGAAGGATAGCAGGCATCTGCCCTAAATATAACTTGGGAGAGTGGTTTGTGCAGTCTGCAGTACTCTGCAGCACGTGTACGTTTGAGAACTTGACAGAAGAAATGTCAAAGTTTCATTATAATAAGTAAGTTTGCGTGAGAAAACCCGGCATGTATGTATATATGTTCAGTGCCAGAAGAACAGACAAACAGTATGCTATTGCTAGTAGCGAACAGTAACAGCGACGCTACAACTACTAGGAGCTGAAGTTGAATTATGGAACCAGTGGAACTTAACTAATCAACGGTCATTCCACTTGATAACCTTCCATTGGTTCAAACAATATGCTAGTTTATTATCTTTCCAATGGTTTCTTATGACAGAGCATGTTCATTCAAGTCCGAGCTTGTGAATCAACAATCAACATGGATAAAATGATGTTTGCATATCTACCTAGTCCACTTTGAAGGAAAAAAAAGTTTTTCCCCACGAAACAACTCAACTAACCATATGTATAATTAAAACCACCACATACATTGGAAACTCAAGCATAGACACATTTCCTATAATTTTAACAATTTGATCTAGACTGCGCAACGTATATATGTCGGTGTCAGTGCAACGTAAGAATTCTACTCGTAGCCGATTAATAACCATAATTATAGCTAATCTGATTAACAAAGACTACTTACTAGCAGACGAGAGTATAGTCCGTCTTAAAGCTGCAAATAAACTACCGCTACACACATCATCATTAATCTTCTTTGTTCACTAGCTTATACGTAAGTTCACACAGAATTCTAGCCTAGCATATACTGTATAAAAAACAATACTACGACCTATTTTGCAAGATTTTTTTTTGGCTCTAGCTTTACTGGCTCCTCCTAACTTATTTCTAGAAGAGAGAACAAACAAAATTTTAGTACGATGCAGAATATATTTTCTAAAAACTGGAGTGAGAGAAATTCTTCTAGACGGGGTCTAAATTTGACCGCCACTACAATGTAGCATTAGCCGGTAGTCATCGAATTAACTAATCCTAGCCAAAATAAAGCCATTTCCAAACCGCTAAACGCGCGCCTATAAAACCCCCCATCCTCCAACTCCACACCGTACCTCGCTTCCTCCCCGGCCTTCCCCTCCCTCGCTTCGATCGCCTCCGCTCCACACCCCCAACAAGCCCTCCTGCCGGCGCCGGGAGCGGAGGAGGAGCTGGAGCTCGACGCCGCCGGCGCGGCCGCGCTAGCCGAGTGCTGCGCGGGGCTCCTTCGCCCTGGCGGCGGCGGTGACGGCGACGCCGACGCCGGGGCTGCGCGCGAGGCGATCGAGGCGCTCTGCGCTGCAGGCTTAGGGGGCGTGATGCGCCGCCATGCTGATGGGCTCGCGCCGCTGGTCGTCGCGCGCCTCGGAGACGGACACGCGGCAGTGCGGGAGGCCGCGAGGAGGTATCTCGTGCTGCTCATGGAGGTATCGCAGGCCCCTGCTTTCGATTCTATTCGCTCTTTGGAGATCGTACTAGTGCTGCTGCTAGTCGGCTGCGTTTGTAGCCGTTGGGTTTTCAGCCCAAACTCTGCATAACCCAAGGATTTGAAATAAAACGAATTTGCTGTGGACGGTTATGCATGATGACAAGTATTTATGCACAGTTTGGTTAAGAAATCTTCTAGTGTTGTCTCACACTTCCCTTAAGATTTAACTACTATTTTTTTAGACTTTGTATAATTTACTCAGAAAACATTTGTTACCATGAGTACTGAATTGAGTTGTGTTTCACAAATAATTTTCTTAACATAATAGCAGGAGTTCTGCCTTTCAACTAAGAAAGAAGAGAGTTTATGTGCAAGAGTGCATCCTAAGGCCGCACCACAAACACATAGCTAATATGGGTGTTTAATAAATCTAACTAAATAGACGGTCCACAGCGATTTTGGAGGACCATAGATATTGCAGTTTAATAATTAATTAATTATGTGCTCAAAAGTTATGGACCTCGTTGCTATGGTTGTTTGATGTTGCAGATGAAGGAGATGAATGCAAGAAAGGAAAATACAGAGCCAAATTCCTGCATGCCAGATGACCAACATGTTCACTATACGGCAATCGAAATGGAATCTTCTAATACCAGTCAATCAAGAAACAAATCCAAAGAGAAGATCAGCACAAGAGATATCTCGCTTCTTGCAGGTACATTGGGCCTGCCTCAGGTTTTCATGCTATGGTCGTTTTTTTTTAGAAAAAGGAATTTTTATTCCGGCCTGTGCAAGAGGTTTGCACACAACCAATACCTTAGGTTTTCATGCTATGGTCTATGGAGTGTGAAATATTTAATTTAGTTAAGAAAAGAGTGTGAAATTTTATTTCTGTGTCCAACAGTAGCCTTGTATGAATTTATACGTCAGGAATTAGTAAATTAATTCATTCTCAAATATTTTTTTGAGTAAATCCATGATATAATATTATACTCATAGTAGTACTAAGTGCTGAAAAACCTGATGCTAATACTTCCAATAGCCGAATCGAGTGTCGTTACTGAATATGTAAGATGGACCGAATTTGCCGGTCATGTACCCCAAATGTAGGGTACTGGTGCACTTATGCAGTTGCTTTTCTATCTTGCCATTACCAGTTCCTTATATCATTGGGATATAATCTGTCATCCATTTTGTTGCAGGAGAAGGAGATATTACAAGAAAGTTAGTCGAACCTATAAAGGTTTTCTCTGAGAAGGACCTACTAAGGGAGATAGAAAAAGTAGTATCTACTTTACAACCAGATAATGAGTGGTCAATCCGGATAACTGCAATGCAAAGAGTGGAGGGTTTAGTGCTTGGAGGTTCCTGAATGCTTCTTTTTTATGTTGGCTTTACTGTACACATAAGTATTTATATTTCTCAGTTGGAGTGTAGGATTTCTTCTGAGGGCCTTTTCTATTTCATCTTTGTGCCAGGTGCTGCGGACTATTCAGCCTTCCCCATGCTCCTAAAACAGCTCGTAACCCCTCTAATAACTCAGCTTCTGGATAGGAGATCCAGCGTTGTAAAACAGGTTCAGTCACTCATAGTTTCATGTTTGCAACACAACTTTCTTTCGTTGTTAGGAAAGAGAATTCTGCCTAGTTACATGTACTATAACCTGATCTGCAAATCAACAAAATTGCGATGATAGTGCCTTGTTAGATTTGTTTGACTCGAAAACAGACATCATGTGTGGCTGTCAAATATCCTACTAAATAGAACATGCCATATTTTGTCCTTTTTGGGCACTCGCTGAAATGCATTTTTGTATTTTGGATACTAATAGGCATGCCATTTACTAAACTTCCTATCGAAAGAGTTACTACGCGACTTTGAACCATATGCAGAGCTGCTTATTCCGGTATGGTGTCGCTTTCTTTCTTATGCATCCACTGCTAACAGTTATCGGTGTCAGCCTGATGTATCTGAATCGACCTTGTTTTTACTTAAATCCACAGGTCCTTCTTAAGAATGTCGTGATCACCATCCTTGTAATTGCTGATTCTGCTGATAACTGTATAAAAGAGGTATACATGCTCAAGCGCTAGCTCTGGCCATTTTGATTTCCTGTTGTTTGATTCTCTCTCTCTCTCTCTCTCTCTCTCTCTATGCACAGATGTTAAGGAACTGCAAGGTAGCTCGTATACTACCAAGGATTATTGAATTTGCAAAGAATGATAGAAGTGCTATTCTTCGTGCCAGGTATGAGAAGCACCAATATGGAGTTGCGACATATAATACTTGATGGGAGCTTAAAATGGTTTTCCCTAATTGCAGGTGTTGTGAATACGCAATACTAATGTTAGAGTACTGGGTTGATACTCCAGAAATACAGAGATCAGCTGACCTGTACGAAGACCTTATAAAATGCTGTATAGTAGATGCAACTAGTGAGGTATTTACATTGTGTCATTGATTCATTCTCGGTTTCTTGTCATTTCCTGAGAGGAATGCCGGTTAAAATTTTGACTGGGATACCACAAGGTTTTTTTTTTTTGAACGGATACTGGGATACCACAAGTTCATCTCTCCATCCAGTAAATTTAGAGCACATTTTAGTGTTTTCTTCCACATAGGTTCATTAAAACATAAAGTGAACCTATGACTAGCCCGTTGATTGTCCAGGCTGAGTACCTCTGAATTATCAAAATATGCTCTATGTGGGGCAAAAGGAAAACCTAAACAGTGCATTAGTTAGTTTGTCCCTTTTTTGTTAGTCATGGGTTATGTGGAGATTGTCAACTGAAAGATGCCTCTGAAGAATCTATATTTGTTGCAGTCCTCAACTTCTTGTCTTTTAATTGTGGAAGTCTTTCTTTCAAAAAAAAATTGTGGAAGTCAGAAGTCTTCTGATTTATTCTGCTCTTTTCCAATTTCAAGGTCCGGTCAAGTGCAAGGGCATGCTACAGGATGTTCTCGAGGATATGGCCTGACCGTTCACATCAGCTGTACTCATCTTTTGAACCATCCAGACAGAAAGTATTTCCTTAAACTTATCTTGCGTTGAGGAAATTTATCAGACATATTAAACATCTAATCATGTAACTACATTTTTTTATGTAGATGATAAATGATGAAGATGCTGAGACACCTCAAAGGCATCTTCCTCCAGTTAAATTAAAGCAGCCTCAACCTAGTTCTTTCATTCCAACTGTAATAGATAAAATTGTTAAGGTCGATTGTGGGACATCATTTTCTTCTGGCGACCTGCAACCATCAGACAGACTATACCTCCAGTGTGATGATATGACCTCAAAAGGCCCAGATGAAGAAAAGAAGGATGGCACTTTGACTATTGGAAGTTCTTTTGAGGATAAAATCACACTAAGAAAAGTAGAAACTACAGAGAGAGATACTGAGAAATATGATTCAGGTACTTGTCATGAAAAAACAAATTTTATCATTACCTGTAAACACTTATTTTGTTTAACTGGAAATATTAGGTTCCGATGACCAATTTATTGCATAAATTCAGGCAACAGTGGAGGTGTCAATTCATCGGCTTGTGACCCACCAACTGCCACTCCCATTGCTACAGAAGCACCTTCAGAAATGTCACTGAATGATGCAGCTGTTGTAACAATTGTTCAAGATAAGGCTGAATGCAGGCTGAATGTTGAACCGATCCAGCAAGTTCAAGCACGAGAAGATCCTTCTGAATTGACGTGCCTGTCACCTTCAGTTAACTCGAAAGGTCCAGGGAACCTGCTAAAGGAAAATCCTGTTGAAGTAAGTTCTGATGCTGGATCAAGTGGAAAAGTAGGAACTCCTAAGAAGGGTGCTGTTTCTAAGGAGCCACGTGGTAGTTACACCCCTAACTTCCGTCGACCTCTCTTGAGTAAGCAGATGACAAATTGGTTTTATGCCAGTACCAAAAGTGATATACATGAGAAGCAACTCATTTTGGGAGAAATGGTCAATAACATGGATGTGCCCTCATCTCTTACAGAGGCACTTTCTTTAGGTCTTAACCCAAGATCAGATTGGATGATGAAGGTATATGCATTCAGTTTCTTAAGGCAGTGTTTGCTAGAACGTGGATCAAAAAGCACTCAGGAAGTTGCACAAAATTTTGAGAAGGTTATGAGGCTTGTTTGTCGATATCTGGATGATCCCCATCACAAAGTTGCACAGGCCGCTCTCTCATCACTAGCTGAGATCATGCCAGCTTTCAAGAAGCCTTTTGAACATTATCTTGACAAGACACTGCCCCATATTTTCTCTCGGTTAAATGATCCAAAGGAATCAATCAAGCAGCAGTGCTTGGCAATTTTGAAACATGCAAATGAAAGTTATCCCATTGATTCTCTTTTACCCGCCTTACTTCGTTCGCTAGATGAGCAGAAATCTCACAAGTCAAAACTGTCAGTTCTAGAGTTTGCAAATGCCTCTTTTGTAAAATGCACAGTCAATTCTGAAAGCTATTCTAGCAGCAGTTTCCTTAAGCCATGGTTGGGAAAGCTTGCCCTTTTGTTTAATGATAAAAACAAAAAACTGAAGGAGGTTACAGTGGTTGGTTTCTCATCTATTTATTCTCGTTATGACCCTGAATCCATGTTAAGCTTTTTGGTCACCTTGTCAATGGAAGAACAAAAGCGGCTAAGACGGGCAATGATGCAACTAATACCTACAATAGAAAGTGATTTCGAAGAGTTCTTGCAACAAAAGAGACATAAGCAAAAGGCTCCATCTTTTGATGGTTTCACTGCTAAATCACCACTTCATCCTGCATCTCAGTCTGCAAAATCACCCCTGCATCCTGCTTATCGATCTTCCAAATCACCTCTCCATCCTCGATCTGCTAAATCACCACTTCATTCTGCATATAAATATGCTAAGTCACCGCTGCATCCCTCATATCAATCTGCTAAATCACCGCTGCATCCAGCATATCAATCTAATTCTGTTAAGACTGATGATT
This sequence comes from Saccharum hybrid cultivar R570, assembly GCA_038087645.1. Classification (NCBI taxonomy): domain Eukaryota; kingdom Viridiplantae; phylum Streptophyta; class Magnoliopsida; order Poales; family Poaceae; genus Saccharum; species Saccharum hybrid cultivar. The sequence continues at coordinate 26,782,011 of JAQSUU010000198.1, forward strand.
GTTTCAGTTCTGCACTCCAGTGTCTCCCAAATATATCTTTGGAAGTCCAGGGGCACCGTACTGAAAGGATTGAGTTTGAATCTCCTAGGGAATCTTATGGTCACAAAGCTGAAATGATGGACAAGAAGTCTAGCACCGTGAGGTCAAGGAATGATCTCCCAAAAAGAAGTGACTTTAGTGTGGTATCAGATAACTTAGTTCTGAGTGCAAGCAGGGACAGTCGGAGTACAAAAATATTTGATGAACCAAATGATAGTGAACTGCACATAAATATCCGAAATAAGAAAACTATGAGGACGAGGAATGACTGCCAGGATCATGAGGTAAGCATTTCGCAGCCTGTTTTTTTTAAAACGCAATTCCCCAGTTATGTTTTTTTTTACTGTCTTCCCAGTTATGTTTCTCTCTCCTAAAATCACATTTTGCACATACATCAGATCTCTAAAAATTTGACTAACCTGATGGTGTTTTGTTTGATACTATTTAGCTTGTTCTCTTTCTGCAACAGTTACATGTCTTAAGTGTCTTATGAGCTTTCTTTTACAAAGCTTGGTAATGGATTTTTTTTCCAATTTCTATTAACAGGAGTCAGTGAGTCAATTGGAAGAAGATTCTGAAACGAATGGACACTCAGTGCACACCAAGGTTAGATTATTTTGGCGAGCTATTGTTTTTTCATATGTTGTAATCACCTCAATATCATTTTTCTTTCAGGGGTATTTCTCCTCCCCTGGTTATTTTTCTGGACATCACCTCATCTTGCACTCGTTTTCAGAATTTACAACAGATGTTTTCTTCCCTTCTTGAGATGCTTGATGATCCAGATGTGCCCACAAGAGAGCTTGCGCTTTCTCTGTTGGTTGAAATTCTTGAAAAGCACGTAAGCTTTTCTGAGACTCGTTAGCAGTGACTACTTGTTTGCTTCCTACATCTAACATGTGCCATTATTGAGTACCAATTTCCATGATAACGACCCTTTGCTTTGCCCTTTCCATCCAGCGAAAGGCGATGGAGAACTGTGTTGAACTTCTTATAGCTAAACTGCTGCATGCAACCAAAGACGGTGCCTTGAAGGTAATACACTTGCAGTGCTTGGTTCAGCTCGCATTTGCTGATGCAACCAATCAACCATAAAGTTGGCATCTGAGGCCTTCATGTCACTGTCGCTGCAGGTTGTAAATCAGGCCCATATCTGCTTGACAACTGTGGTCACTCAATTTGACCCACTGAGATGCCTTGGGGTACGCTTGTTGAACGGCTTGTTGCTGTTTTTTCCCCTTTATTACTGTTGTTTACCTTTTTGTAAGCAATCTTATACTTCTCATTTAAACATGTAGGCCATAGCTTCTCAGTTGGCCAGCCAGGATGAGAAAATTCTTATTATAAGCATCAATAGTTTGAGCAAGGTAATCAGCACACCAAGTTTCGTTATGTAAATTTTATGATTATCATGTTTGCAAACCAGTTAGGAAACTAGTGCTATGTGCCTCAATTTTAGCTTTAACATATGCATGCGTACAGCTCATTGTCCTACTTTGACCCGTGTTATGAGTTAGGTGAGGCATACAGCTAGCATGTATTTCCCAAATTGGATACTCATTATTCTTTCTTTGTTTCAGCTTGTGATCCGATTATCAGAGGACAACCTCATGGCTCATTTGTCAACGTTTCTTCCTGCACTTCTGGATGCTTTCGAAAACCGCAGTCCATATGTCCGCAAGGTTAATCCAGCCCCGCTTTGATTTTGATTTACATATTCCAGTCCTCTAAGATCGCTCACTTTTTCCCCTGGAAATTTGTTCTTATTTTTCATCTCCTCCAAATTACTTCAGATAATAAAAGACTAAAAATACTAGGAATTATTAGAGGTCAATTATTTAGGCAACACAATGTACAGGTTGCACTAGAAGATCGGTTATTGGACTATGTTAGCAAGGAAAATCATCAAATAGAAACTCTGCATTCAATGTGTGAACAAAACCATAAATTCACTAGCAGCATCTAAAACTTGCAGTACCAATCGGCTTAAAAAGGTTGGTCAACTTGATCTGTTCATGCAAGGTCCATGGGTCCATGGGCAAGAAGACTCTTACTGACCTATGGACTGCGGTGGCCACAATAAAAACTGTAATAATCATGCCTTGCTGTCTAGCATGATTCAATGTGTTCAGAGAACCAGAAAATTCCGTAGCATTTCTTCCGCACATGTTTGGTCTGTTCCTTTCGGTTAGCCGGGCCATATCCCTCTTTACTGAACAGAGCTCAGTGCATGCATGCATCTGCATGGGGGTAACTTTATTCGGATGATCGAATCCAGTCAAGATAGAAGTCATGCACGTAAGCACCAGACTGGTGGAGCCCGGTGGTTTCCATTTACTAGTATTCATTCAGTCTGCATCCTGATACTACCCTCTCACATCCATGCTATTCATGCTATGCATGCCGCTTCCTAAGCATGTTTGCATGACTGAATCTGAATCCACCACCACCAACCACCTGTTCATCAGCTACAGCTAGGACCTGCAGTAGCTTTACATTTTACCTGCAGCAGCATTGTACCTGAACCACACACATACTGACATACCAAGTAGTGGCAGTAGTCGTCTTGTATTTGCTCGCCCCCTCAATCAAAAAAAGAAAAAGAAAATGATGACATGTGTTGCTCATTCCACCCACGGCTGTGCGCTGCATGCAGGCTGCGATGGTGTGCGTGGTGGACGCATACCTGAAGCTGGGGCCGGCGCTGCTGCCGTACCTGGAAGGCCTGGACAGCGCGCAGCTGCAGCTGGTAACCACCTACGCCAGCCGTCTGTCCCAGGCAAGATTGATTGCGGCGGACGGCTGACGCAGCAGGGCACGCCGGAGGAAGAGGATGTTCCGAGGCAACGGGCAGCGTGCTGCGTGCGTCGTCGTCGTCGTCGTCGTACCACCCTCCCCCTCTCATAACGACCGTGCGCGCCCCGGAAGAAGAAGGAAGAAGGAATCGCAGTCCTTTGGCCTCCTGCGATCCCGATTTATGAGCATAGATTGCAGTGCGCTGCGGACGGAAGTGTACCGTGCCGTGCTGCGAGCAGCAATGGCTGCGCCTGGTTTTTCCTCCTCTTTCCTTGTTTGTGGAGTGTGTGCTGTGCTGTGCTGTGCGGCTGTTGTCATTTAAAGTGGGAAGTAAAGGGTGAACAGTCAGTCGAACTGCTGCTGCATGCATTGCAGTGATGTAAGTATTTGAATAAGAAAGATCAGGATTTTGTGAAAATGGAACCTGGACTGGACTGGACTGGACTGGATGGATGCTATTCCAATATCCAAATATAAATCCCAAGTGCAAGTGGTTGTCTGCCGAGAGCACCAAAGGCTCTTACTCATGGAGTCATGGCCTGCAGGCTGCAGCTAGATGCATGTGCACCATATCCCCTCGCTGATACTACTACGTACTACTAGCTACTTGCTGCTTCATCAATGGGGTGCCGTATGGTATGTTTCAGTCTCATGCATCCCCGTCAGGTTTGGTTGGCTTGGCCGCCCACTCACTCCACTCCACTCAGCATGGTCCATGGAGAAGAAGCAGCAGCTGCTGCTGCATCCATAATCAACTCCTGATGAAGGCTTCCTCATCTGACAGGGCTTTTATATGTTTTTAATATACATACAGAGCATTCATTCAGAGAAGAAAACAGTGGCGGACAAAACCGCTCCGCCCACGGTAACTACTATAGTAGTGTACCAGTACATGCACTGCTCTGTTGGGTCCCATTCCCCGTCGTAACCCTTATTGTGGCTTGTTAAGCCTTCCATCGAGGTCGAGGCTGTAAATTATATTGGAAAATGCACGAAATGATCAGGTGCACACGGCCACACATGGCAAGTGGTGTATGGCATGATGCAGCAGCAGGAGCAGGAGGATACAGGATATACGTACGGCCGGGCACGCCAGGCAGACAATGGCCATTGGCAGCCATGAACGCGCGGTGCAGGTGCAAGGTTCAGGAAGGAAGGAGGCGGACGAACATGCCCAGTGCCCTGCCCTGCCCTGTCCATCCGGAGATTGAGAGAGTGGCAAGTGAGATGGAGCCTGCAGCCTGCACTGCAGGGATGGCATGGGAGCGAAAAGAGAAGAGGCCGCAATCATCGAGCGGAGCTGAGGTCGGTCCAGTCCAGTTGCGAGGGCGACGAAGCAAGCACTGTGACTGTGAGCGGGCCGGCCGCGCGCACATGGCGCGTCACGCCAAAATCCCCCACCATTTGGCAGAAAAGAAACACGCATGCGGTGGCCGGTGGATGGATAGATAGAGCATCCCTGCCAGTCAGTCCTCGAGGAGGAGGAGGAGGAAGAAGATTACTGGCAGCAGTAAATTCTCTCTTTTTTCCCCTGAAACAATAGGGGCAGCAGTAATCTACCCCTTTCCCGTTGCTGCTTAGTGCAGTAACATTAAATCTACAGTACGTATATACTACCGGCCGGGATGAGCAGATGGGATGGAATCGAGGAACAAAGACATCCCCGACATCCCCTCCGCCGCCGTCCACTCCATCCCCGCGAGTCGATTCCCCGAGCCCGATCGAGCACGAAGTAGAGAGGCGGGTGCCGCGGCCCATTAATGGTGCTTCACGTGACCTGCCACGCCCCCACCTCCGGCCCTCCTTACTCAGCCAGCCAGCTCCTCGCTCCTCCACCCTCCCCTTCCGTGCGTCCGTCCGTGTGCCTTGTGCCGTGTGCGTGCGCCATCGCCCATTGCGCCCTCCTGCCTCCCTTCCCTCTCTCACCAGTCACCGGACCCTTGGCCAAGTTGCCATTTGCCTCCCCTCCCCTCCCCTCCCTCCCCACTCACGGTAGCTGCCACTGTCGCCCTGTCCTCCCCTCCACGCTCCACCACAGCACAGCACCACGATCTCGCCGGTGCCACCGTGCTGGGGCAGTGGGCTCCGCCCCTACCTGCTGCCTGCTGCCACCGGCGCCCGGCGGCTCTGTCTCTGACGGTACGGACGTGTCGGCCGACTGCTGCCGCAATCTGGCGCTAGCTGACAGCGGCAACGAGGACAGGCGCCGCCGGCCGCGGTACCTCTGCTCTGCTGGCCCTCGCCATCGCCGCGGGGTAGGCGCGGAGGACGCTAGATCCGCGCGTCCGGCCCCGTCTCCACCGCACCGCCGCCGCCAATACAGTGCAGGTCCGTCACCCCTCCTCTCCCCCCCGTCCTATGCTTCTCTCTGCTTGGTGGACGTGGTGGGTTTTGCCATTTTTGGGTTGGGTGAGCTGTTCATCCGGATGGCCGTGGTGGCAGTGGGGAGGTGACCGTTCGCCGTCGCCGTCGCTGTCGCTCCCAAAAGCGGCGCCTTTTCAGCCGCGCTTCCGATAGGCTCGGTTTGGATTACGGAGCTCCTCCTCGCTCCTTTTTTTTTAATCTCCTCTCTTATCCGATCTAATCGCAGTCACCTGCTCGCCTCCCACTCTATCCTGAAGTAATTAATGCCCGTAGTTAGTTCTCCCCTCCTAACCTCTGCCTTGCCGCATCCATGGGGACCAGCGCCATCGCCAGCTTTCCCTCCGCCACGCCCATTGGCTCCGGTGCCGTTGCCGACTTGCCGTTGCCATTGCTGCGCCCAGTACCCGTCCTCCTCCTCTTTCTCCTCCTCCTCGGTGGTGGGATAACGACGGCTGCGTCCCCGCCAACCGCCGCGTCCTACTCCTCCCCGATTCGGTTGTTGCCGGCTCCGTTCCGCCGACCAGGTAACATGCGCCTCTGCTCTGCTCCGCGCCGCCCGTCCCAATCACGCCATTCCTGCCGCTCTCTCGTCTGCATGTAATTTATTATTCGGTTCACCGCTGCGTCTCGTCTGATGAGATGAGATTCGGTCGGGTCATTTTCCTGCGTCCGTCACCGTCCGTCCGTTCGGGCGGGCAAGAAAAGAAAAAGGCGGCGCCTTTCCTCCGCGCCCCAAGCTAGCTGCTGCCCCGGCCGTCGCAGCTTTCCTGGCGCGTCTGCGGGCACACGGCGCTTCGGTTTGTTGGGTAGGAAATCGCCCGCCTTTCGCGGCGTGGTTGCGACATTAGCAAAGCTTCTTCCTTCCTTCCCGCTGCGTTCGCCTGCAAGTTCCTGCCACCAAAGCGAAGAGATTGCTACTGCGTCGAGTCGAGGAGCCATTTTCTTTGCAGCCTGCATAGTGAAAGAGAAAGGCAGGCGGAGAGAGAGAGCCGCAGCGCCGCAGCGGCAGCTTTTGCACGGCCGCGGCGCATCTTTTTATCCCCGCTAGCTAGTTCGTTTCTTGTGGCCTTTTCCGGGGGCCGGCGGGCGAAATGTGAATATGTGATGATGAGTTCTCGTGGCCTCCGTCGATCTGTTCGCCGTTCTCCCATCATCATAGTTCCATGTCGTCCGTCCCTAGCGCATTTGTTCTTGTCCTCGGGGGAGCAAGGCGTGTGGGGCTTCGCGCTTCACGTGTTGATTCCTCGCGCTCCCGCACTGCCTCCTCGTCGGATTTCGTGATGTGGAGGCCGCTTTTTGGACGCAGCTGATCAGTTGTTGTATTTTGAGCCTGTTTAGTTGGCCACTCAAGCCAAAAGGTTCTTCTCTCACTCACTATCTGTCTTCAAAAGGTTTAGACTTTGAAATGTCTGTTACTGCTAGCATGATGGCGACGTGATTACGGAGTCTGATGAGTTATGGCTCTGATTTGCAGGAGGAAGTTGTGAATGAAAGGGGCTCAGGATAAGAGGCACAGAAAGAAGCAGGACCTTCAGGTTCTCGCGCCCTTCCCGGGATGCCTGGGGAGGATGATCAACATGTTCGATCTTAGCAATGGCGTGGTTGCCACCAAGATGCTCACCGAGAAGGCACATAGAGATGGTACCTATTTCTCTTACCCTTTTCCACTACATGGTTTTGTAAATTTTGCATGATTTTTTCTGTTCCCTGGGATGGGTTTCTTCTTCTTCTTCAGCGTGTTCAAGGTTATGCTCCACAAAATCTCTGATGCAGTGTAGCATATGCTTTGCAGTTTCTCCAGCCGGAAAAGACCGGAGTAATACTTTCAAGATGGCAATTAACCCCCCAGCTCAGACTGAAGATAAACAGGTATGTCGATTTTTTTTTATATGTTTTTTCTCATCAAAGTAAAACTTGCGCACAACTGGAAGTTACACAATTTTGTTCATCTTCTATGATTTACCTGCAGACAGATAGTCAGACAAGAAGGAATTCCCCTACTAAAAGATCCAACTCACCTACTAAAAGGACTGGTGCGACGCCTGTTAAGATGCTCATGGAGCAGGACATGTGGAAAGAAGGGATGCCTGATGAGGAGCCACTGAATGTTGTTGCAAGATTAATGGGTCTACATGACGCTCCAGTTCAGCAATATAATTTCCCTTCAGGAAGACAACTGGATAAGGAATATCATTGTGGTGGTTTTGAAGAGAACTACCTGAATCTCAAGCCGAAGAAGGAAAGCAAATGCCACCAAAACCAAAAGGTAGGGGCACGCCATCAGCACACTTGGAATGGTTCTGGTGACCAACCATCAAGAATCAATAGCATCCAGAGCAAGCACCAAGGAAATGAGCCTTGTTCTGAGAAGAGGATGTCACTTGTTCGCGAGAAGTTTGCTGAAGCGAAGCGTCTAGCCACGGATGAGAAACTTCTTCATTCAAAGGAGTTCCAAGATGCACTGCAGTTCTTAAGCTCAAATAGAGAGCTATTCTTGGAGTTCCTTGATGAGCCAAATCCTCTGTTATCAAGCAACCGTTATGAGTTCCAACCTGTTGCACCACCTTCTGAAGTAAAGCAAATAACCATACTGAAGCCATCAGAACCAACAAAGAGAAAAGGCAGCATCCTTGTGGGGAGACAACTGTTTTCAGATGGAGATGAAAGTGAACGTAACAGATACAGGCGCCATCAGAGTTTAGATGTTTCCCCAGCAAATTCAAATTTGTCTGAGCCAACAAAAATTGTAGTACTAAAGCCAGGACTCTCCAATTCTCATGATTCCAGGATTGCGAGGTCTTCATTATCATCAGCAGAAGATAGTGAAGAAGAAAGTATGATGACGGTTGATGAAACTGTGTGCTCAAGAAGGTTGGCAAAGGAGATCACTTGGCAGATGAGGATGCGGCTAAAAGACAAGCAAGATGAAGAGAGCATGCTCTCATGTGAATACCCTGACTTTTATATTGGAGATGACTCCTTCAGTAAGTCAGAAGTTGAGATTGCAAAAGAGATGTCTGGTGAAACAAGTGAGGAATTGGAGTTTGGCACTCCGACTTCTGGCCGTTCTTGGGATTTTCTGAGTAGAAGTGGAAGTCCTTACTCTGCGTCATGCTCTAGTCAGGCATCCCATAGAAGGGAACCATCTGTAGTTAGGGAAGGCAAGAAGAAGATTTTAGAGAGATGGTCTATGGTATCATCAACAGTCAGTAGTGAGGAAGAAATGGAAGGTCGCAGAAGTACAGGCACACTTGGTGACATGCTCACAATACCGAAAGTCAAGGACCAGGAAGAAATTGGGGCTGAAACACTGGGGAGCCCAGCACCTGAGCTGGAACCTGAAGAGCCTTTCTCATGTTTGCCAAGATCTCGATCTCTTCCACTTTCTTTGTCCTGTGGAGTCGCTGAGTCAAATGGATTAGCCTCTGGCACTCAGGAAGCTGAAAAGGAAAGAATCAGGAAGTCATCATCATTTAGGGAAAAAGTTTCTAGCCTGTTCTCTAAAAATAAGAAATCGACTAGGGAGAAGGTAGATCCATCTGCGAGCAATAGACTCAAGAATGGAGGGGCTGTGACTACTGGTGATGTGAAGGAAGGCTGGAGCCATCTTGCGCTAGAGAATCTTCAGAAACATAGTACTTGTCTAAATACAGATGAGAAGAACACTGTGCAAGGACTCGTGACTAGTTCTTGTGATACTAATGATACAGCTAATATCCCTGCCAAGGTAATTCAACATCTATCTTGTTAAAGCTGGTGGTCATGGTTTTCGTACAATCACTTGTGTAGCCTTCAAAAGTCCAAATTATGATAGTTAGCTTTGCTGTATCAGGATATTTCCTCCGTTTCAAGTCTTGGCGCCCCAGGAATCTTTGGTGACCCTCAGGACCAACCTAGCCCTGTATCTGTACTAGATGGACCATTTATATGTGATAACAGGAGGCTACTGTACTCATCTGAAAATTTCATAACTTCATCCCCACGTAAGCCCGGAAACCCATTTCATCAAACTCTTAGCTGTCTAGCGCAAGATGGTCTATCTCAAATGGCATTTTTACATATATGTGCAGAAGCTTTGTCAAGGTCTCCCCTGATCGGATCATTTTCACGGTCACTGTCATGGGAGGATCCCCCGCTGGAAGTCATGTCGCCAAATTCTTTGAGACTCTCAAGGCTTTTCTCAAAGGCTGATGAAGATCTAGATTCACTGACGTTTATCCAAAAGCTGGTCCACTTTTGTGGCATGGATGGAGAAAGTTGCATGTTAGCTGACCCTTTGGACCAAGGTTTGCTTGAGAAGATTTCAGATTATGATGAAGAAGGAATTAAGTTTGGGAAAAGGCGGTCAAAACAGAGGCTTCTTTTTGACGCCGTAAACGAAGCACTCACTGAGCTTGCTTCGATGGCGGAACTGGCTGCATACCCCTGGGGTAGATCATGCTCTTCGGAGCACGGGGATTGCAAGAATGGTTCCAGTAATTCGGCGGCTGAGGAAATTTGGCGGGTCATTAGGAACTGGTCGATACTTGAGAAGTATCCTCCCGGCGAAGCTATTGAAAGAAATCTCTTGCTGGAGATGATACTCAAGAGGGAGGTGGCTGAGGCAGCCAGCGCTGACACGACTCGGTTAGAGATGTTTGATCTCAACACCGTGGTCTGCGCCATGGTCTTGGAGGACCTGGTTGAAGAGACAGTTGTAGATCTGACTAACTGCTAGTGAGGTACCTCTGTCCTCTAACTAATAATCTTGCCTCTGCTCCCTGATGTTGCTGTTGGTGTGATACTTGCTGCTGTAACACTGCTCCATTTATTCACGCTATTACTTGCTGAAATGTGATGTCAAATGGGTCTCTACCTTGTTTACATTTCTGTTTTGATCTCTGATATTTGCTCTGGCCGTTAACTATTAATGGTTTTGCAATGAATTATGCCATTATTGTGTCTATATATAGCCGTTTTGCACACACAAGACAAAAAATAATAAGTTGCATGGCTCCACACTTCCACAGCACTAGTTTGTTGATGCTGCCTGTAGTTGAGATTGTCTCACTCGGGATGGAGAAAAAGGAGGGTTAGAAACAGGAGGAAATAGTAGTGTACTGCTGTCTCCTTTGTGGTGGGGACCTATGCCTGCTTGGATCGATCAGTCCAATGCATGGTCTAGTGCAAAAGACATGAAAACATGCACATGGCATCTTGGAGCCTGTCCTCTCCTCTCCACACATCTCACAAGGCACAAGATGATCCTGTTAGTGTGCATGTCAACTGTCATTTTGTTTGTTTGATTCGAGGACACCTTTTGTTTAGTTGAGTCTAGTTTAATCCAAGCTTAGAGCCTAGTACTCCCATGCCACTAGGCTGAAACATAGTACATGCTTAGCAGTAAGACAAATGTTGCCTGCCCGTTGGCATGGTTATTTTGGTGAAGGAATCAACCAGACTAAACTGCCTTGTCATCGCCTCGAGATTGGCGCGTTTTGGGCCCTGCATAAGCAAAAACTAACGGGAGAGGAGAATCTCTTGAGCAGCCTTCATATCACGGTTACATTTGGGAAAGAGTAATTTGAGGTGAAGCTGAAGACCGCGGCATCAAACATGGAGCTTTGCCCTGGTGTCTCGCCCCACTTCATAGTCTACTACTCTTGCTTGTTGCTTGAAGAAAGGAGGTGTGTGCTTGTGATGTTGATGTTGATGTTGATGTTGATGTTGATGTTGATGTTTGGTTGGATTAGGGTTCTTGTGGGCTTGTGGCCTTGTGGCCTGTGGCTGCCATTGCCATGTGGGCGACAGTGGCTCCATGTGGGCTTGCCACGTGGGCCCACATGCCAGGCAGAGGAGACGGGGGCGGCGGACCGCTGCTGCTGCATGCTACAGGTCACTGGGGACCTGGAGGAGTAGCCAGCATGCAGGTGGTGGCCAAAGCCATGGCCGGGCAGGTAGCTTAGCCCTGTTCATCTTTTGCTCACTTTTCAGGCGAGCATGTGAATTTCCCTGAAGCATCTGCAACTCAGCAGTGTGATTTCTTTCGCGCTCCTCTCCAGACTCTCAAGTTGCCACTGTTTGTGATCTGGCCTCTGAAGAAAACCACAGCAGCAGTCGGCCTCAGTCCTCTTGTTTTCTAGCTAGGGGCGAGCTCCGACTCGGCGCTGTGACTGTTGTTACATAACCCGTTCGGCTGGAATTATAAGCCGGCTGAAAAACACTGTTGGCTGATTTTTCGTGAGAGAAAAATACTGTTCCGGCTGAAAAAACAAGCTGAATAAGACGGATTATAAACCAGATGAACAGGGCAGCCTCTTCGGCGCGGCTTCAACCGGCTCCCGCTCCCCTCGTCGGTCACTGTAGCAGTACTGTAGCGCGAAACTGGTTTTCTCTCTCCTCTCTTCTCTCGCTGACACCACCGGAGCCGGAGAAGCTCGTTTTTGGCTCCCCTGGCTCCGGCTCCTGCGCGCTACAGTGGGAGCCGAAGCCGGCGAGAGCCTCCCAGAGAGGCCCTTACATCGCCCTGTCGGTGCGAGCTCCCACTCGGTGCTGTGACTGTTGTTACATACTTACATCGCCCTGTCTCTCCAGTAACAATTCAATGGTGGTTGCATACTTGCATTGCATTGCATGGGGACTGAACTGGAGTCACTGACTGTAGTGACAGCAAGGTAAAGAAATGTTTGTGACTCCTCTCTGCTTTGCTTCGGGCTTGTATATGTATGTACATTGTGCCTTTTCGCTTGCATTGCATGCCATCATCAGCTAGCTTTTCGCTGGTACTTGTGAACAGTAGCTAAAGCTAGCACATGCAGACTGGCTGGTTCTCAGTTCTCACAAGAAAGATGGTAAAGATGTAAACGAAAAGTGTTGACATCAGATGCCTTTGTTTTGCAGTGTCTATTGCTGCTGATGCCGCCATTTGCTTGCTGGATTTGGAGTGGAGTGCTTGGCCATTGGCCCATTGCCATGGGATCCAATCCAAAGCCTGAAGGCTGAAGGCTATCAGTTATTGCCATGAAATCTGCCTTTCCCCTGCCGCCAATTTGCTGTAGGTTTTTGCGGTACGATATGAATGAATGCCATGGCCTGCTTGCATGCTGTGCTATTGGTAGTAGTAGGTTGATTGGTACTAGTACGTACTGCCCCTGAATCCTGTGGGCCTGTGGCTGGCTGTGTGTCGTTGGTTGGTTGGTTGGTTGGTTCTTCTCGTTCAGATTGCATGCACATGCACGCAGTGTGTGTGCAGTGACTGACTGAAAGGTGTGGATCGGAGCAGCATTGATGAACTGGCTGCCATGCCACTGGCACCACCTCCACGACGGCTCACAACGGTCTCTGGCCGGCTTCTGCCTTCATGCTTTCTCACCGGTCCTTGAAGCATGCTGCATGCATGCATGTGTATGATGACTGTTGAATGAAAAGAAAGGAAAAGGGCGGTTGCTTGTTTGATCTGGCATGGCGTTTGGCAAGCAGGCAAAGCAATGCTGCTGTGCAGGTGCAGCCAGCTCCTGCTCGTTTATCGCGCATGTTTTTTTTTAACCTGATTATCACACATGGTTACTCGAGTAATGACTAATGACCAGTGGCGGATCCAGGATTGACACCCCAGGGGGGGCTAATTAAGGAAGATATTGATTTACAATTAAGATTTAATGATGATTTGATGCTATGTTACAGTAATTGCTACAGTGTTTTAGTGGAGATATCACCCTCCCGGGGGGGCTGCAGCCCCCCCAGCCCCCCCCTGGATCCGCCAATGCTAATGACTGATGGGACTCGAAGGGTAATCACAGTTAACCACTTTTTACTAGCAACCTAGTTTGCGGTTTCGTTTGATATAAGCTCTGCTTCACAAGTGTAGTAGCTTTTTTCTTTTTTTTATGAACTGTCTGGTAAAACAACTCGTCATAGTAGATAGAATTAATGAAATATTCATAATAACCTTGCCCTTTTTTATCCTCCTCCCGTGTTTCTTTTCCTTCTCTCTTTCTCCCGATCGATGCCCTCCCTCGTCGTCGTTCTTCTCCATGTTTGCCCCGGTGGCCACTGCTAAAACTACTGCTGCAGCTTAATTATATTGGCACGGCAGAGAAGCATCCAAACACATGCATCATGCATGCAGGATCATGCAGCAGTGAACCCTACTGGTACTAGCTAGCTCAATGCATGCATGCATCCCCTCCCCTGACTGACGTTGACGGCCAGGCTCCGAAAGACAACGAGGACCAGCTTACCCTCCGCTGCAGCTGCATGCAGCGCTGGGGTTACTTCTGACCAGCTCATTGCAAATAACTAAAGGCCTTCATCTCTAAGAAATAAAATGATTCAGAGATATAAGTCCATCTAGACTGTTGGGTGAGATCACTAAACTATCATCAGTGAAATGACGAGAAGACGGTTCCATTCGGGTCAAATAGCATTCTCATTCACTTGCCCCTTTTACCCCTTCATTCGATACTTTATTTAGAAATATGTTGAGAAACATCTTTTCATAATGATAAAGTCAAGTAATTCTGATCTTATGTTGTCACTTGATCCATATTAGAGTTTTAGATATTCATAGTCAAAGGTAAAAATATTTGAGTGTTTGGCTTAGAACGAACCTAATAAGGAAGTAAATATATCACTTATGCTAGGTAACATGTAAATATTTTATTGTTAACAAATATGAATTGACTCTTCTTATATATAAGTCGTCGTCATTCTAAATGTACTAGTTTGTTGTCTGAAATATAGCAATTCCCAGCGTTGGAGAACAGGAAGAGAGAGAGAGACCAAAGTGCATTGCCCGTGAGTCGCTGAGTCGTTGGTCATCTACCCCAGCAGCAACCCATTCAAAGTCGATCGACCAAACTAAACCTCAGCAATCAGCATGCAAGCAAACAGAAGATGAGGCCGGCCGGGCAGGCATTGCCAGTGACCAACTGACCAACCAATGCCTTTGCCTGATGCATATCTCTTCCAGCTACAACTACTGGTGGTACTGTAGTACAGATCTCAGCTCCCAGCCGGTACGTACGTTCAGTGGTCCAATTCCACTACCACCACACCCACACTCCCATCAATCACTACCTAACTGATGCGTGCCCTCTCAAGTCTCAAACATATATAGTACTCCTGTACTCAGCTGGCCAACTGAAGGCGCTGGTCCATGCATGTAATGTGTATACCATGCATCATACGTACGTCGTATATATGCATACGTCGTCTTGACAGCACATCTTTGCTGCCAAAAGCAAAGTTGCTGTCTTCCTATATATAATGCTGAGAGATGCCATATACATCGCTTGGAAATACATATGAAGAATGAATATAGTCGATGTGCATAGCAGCAACGAAGAACTGACAAACACGACTCTGTAGCTACTATATATAAGAGTTTGATTGGTTGCTTTGCATCAGGCTTAATCTGCATTAGACCTTACATACGTAGCATAACCCAAGCCAATGCGACATAAATGTACGTTGTGTACGTCGTCGTGTCTGGTTGTCCTGTATAGGCAAGCCTTGTTTAATAAAGGTTGTTTACATTTTGTTAAATGTCACTTCCATATTCTAGTGGAGATCTCATGCTTCTAGTAGAGGGATGTCGGGTGAGAATATTTTCTTTGTGTGACTACTATCAGATTGTGCACATATGCATTGTCCAAAATGACCAATTATGGCGTATTAGCTATAATACTCCCTCCGTTCAGAAAATAATGCAATTATGGGATTCGTGCCAGTCAAAGTAGCTTAAATTTGACCAAATTTATAGTAAATAGTATTAATATTTATGTCTTCAAATAAATTTATTATGAAAATATATTCTATAACTAATTTAATGATACTAATTTTGCATTAGGAATGTTAGTATTTTTTATATAATTTTAGTCAAAGTTCAAACTAATTGAATTCTCGGGGAACGAGAATTGCATTCTTTTGTAGACGGAGGAAGTACTATACTGAGCCTGCTTTTGAGCACCATGCAAGTCTGTATAAATCCATGTAAATAATCAAACACAAGCAAATCGTACTACATAGGTGTAGATATATAGATCAATCATACATGTACTCCCTCCGTCTCAAAAAAATGCA
The DNA here is from genome assembly GCA_038087645.1 of Saccharum hybrid cultivar R570. Lineage (NCBI taxonomy): Eukaryota > Viridiplantae > Streptophyta > Magnoliopsida > Poales > Poaceae > Saccharum > Saccharum hybrid cultivar. The sequence goes on from JAQSUU010000198.1 coordinate 26,797,272, forward strand.
ATCGAGGAGTTTAAAATTTATCCCATAAAAAACCCTTATGTAGCTACATAGGCAAATCGAAACAAAACGGGGGAAGGGAGAAACAAGAACACGAAAAACACAAAACGAAAATCACAAGACACAACTCCTGATCTGAATCCCAGAGGACAAAGTGAGGTAAAAGGCCTCACTTCCCACTTAGGTTTGGATTACACAGATTCGATCAGTTCATCTATGCATCACAGCAGTCTAGAGGAAGGAACCCTCCGAGCTCCACACTTGCGCACCATAAGCCAAAAGACATGTTGCACAACCCAACTCACGCCATAATTAATTTATAAACTCAACCCCAGACACGTGACAATCACTCATCTCAAATCGAAAGCACAAGAACACATATAACCTTGTGTTCGCAACTCGTTACGGCAGCAGGTGCCGCATCCTTCGGACCTCACCCGCACTGTAAAAGAAATCGACCACACCTTTCCGGAAGACTCCAGCGAAGATTGTTTTCCCCACGAACAACAATGTCAGCTTATTGGGGCATTTTGATAATTTTGTCAACTGCATTGGTAATCGTGTCTCGATTACCTACTCCTACAATTGCGTTTTTTCTCGGGACGACGGGAGTATATAATAAGAAAACAGAGATATATATATATATATATATGATATAATATTGCTCCCAGTTGCGTTGCTACTGCAAATGCATGAGCTACACTACTGTAATTCTTGCTATTCGCTCTCACTGAAAGCACATCATGTGACTTGTGAGACGAGTAAAGAGCAGCAAGCGTGTACCCAGACAAGACAACAATCATGCAAGTACGTAACCTACCCAACACGCAGACGCAGCATTGACCCACTCCCGGAGGGCCCACCTGCCAGCTAGTACACTCCAGTAGTCCAGTGCAAGGACTAGTCGTCCCGGCCCCTACACGTACACCCACGGACACACCTATGAAGCGACGACTCCGCTGTACCGTCAAATCAGAGACGTCCTGCATTGCATGCACGTAAATAAATGGATGAAGAATAAAAAGATTCAAGCTCAAACAGTACAGTAGTTCAATGCTTTGTTTAGTTTCAGGCGTAAATTTTTGGAGTATCACATGTTGAAAGGGGTGTTCGGATACTAATAAAAAACTAATTATAAAACTCACGTGTAAACTGTGAGACGAATTTATTAAGATTAATTAATCCGTCATTAGCACATGTACTATAGCACAACATTGTCTAATCACGGACTAATTAGGCTCAAAAAATTCGTCTCGCAAAATACACGCAATCTGTACAATTAGTTGTTTTTGTAGTGTACATTTAATACTTCATGCATATGTCCAAACATCCCATGTGATAGGGTGTAAAGTTTTAGAAGAACAGCTAAACAAGGCCGCATGCAAGCCTGTGTATTGTACTTATGGGAATGAAGCTGATTGAATGGACTATATATCTGGTCGAATTCCTCTCTACAATATTCTCAGATATTTGGACCGTACGCCGTACCATTCTTCAGCAAGAGAAAAATATAGAATAGGGTTTACTCATCAGTGTATCATCGACTTTCTGTCCCAAACTATTTTAAATTTAAGTAACCTTTGAGAAAAGAGTACACATATGCTTACGATACCAAACTAGTATCAATGGACTTATCATGAAATATATGTTTCATGGTATAGTATACTTATTTGGTGTCGTGGAAGGATGTTGTTATCTTTTTCCATAAAGTTGATCAAACTAAAGATGTCACCTAGGGTGATCCTTAAAATTGATTTATTTTGTGTATGTACGTACATGTTTAATGTTTTTACTGGTTCAACGACGAGTTCACGTCACACAGCTGCCCAAAATGAAAGCATATATATTATTAGCCGCAATCTTAGAATTGGAACACGAAGTGGACAGATATGATGGATATGCATGCATGGTCCAACTCCAACTAACAGGCAGGCACATCGTCCAGAAGACCAGAAATTAAAGGAGCAAGGGTGACCAACATCAGTACTCTATATAAGCCCCAGTTTTCTTCTTGTTGTTGTTGAATATACACAGCAGGACCACACCACTGCTCATACCAAACGTTCACGTGCTTCTACACGTACACAAAAGCTGCTTATTCATGCTTGCACTGATACGCAACACACACATGGGGAGTAGTAATAATATATAAATATAATACAAAGATTCAGTTCATAATTTTTTTTCTATAGATAACGCCAAAGTTCCAGTCTTTAAACTTGTTCAGAGAAGAAGCATGATACAAAAACTCTTTTTACAAGTTTACACGCGCTCCGTAAGTTTTTTTAACTTATTATGCGACCACGCACTCCACTAAAGTCCAATACAAAAAAAAAGGCCAGCCATTAGCCACGAAGAATCTTATGGTCCTTGATTCCAAAATTATTCTGACTGTGTTTAGATGGGGGTGTAAAATTTTTGAAAACACAGTAACTCTTTCGTTTTTATTTGACAATTAGTGTCCAATCATGGACTAATTAGGTTCGAAAGATTCGTCTCGTGATTTACAACCAAACTATGTAATTAATTTTTTTACCTATATTTAATATTTCATGCATGCGTCCAAAGATTCGATATGACGGGAAATCTTGTAAAATTTTTAGAACTTTAAAGCATCTAAACAAGGCCTCTGCATGTTTTTAGTTCGTTCATTGGGCTTACATACTGAAGCAATAAGAAAAAAACTATGAATGAAAACAGTGTCCTTTTTTCAGTGAGCAGAAATTCAGCTCACAATTCAAGGATCTGTCGTGTGCACATGCAGGCGCCAAAAGGTGCATTGTTTTCATTCATACGGAGTATCTTTTTTCGTAACATGCATCGTACTGACTGCAGGCCAGCAGCATGGAAATTAAATTGGTACGTTGTACTATCATTTTTCTAATATAGGCACTGTTTAGTTCCTAAAAACACCAAAAAAAAAATTGTACAGTACCCGTCACATCAAATCTTTAGACGCACGCATGGAACATTAAATGTAGGTAAAAAATAACTAATTGCATAGTTTATCTGTAAATGTCGAGACAAATCTTTTGAGTCTAGTTAGTCTATGGTTGGACAAATTTTATCAAATAACAACGAAAGTGCTACAGAAATTTTTTCCTAAAAAAATTCGGATCTAATATCAGTGATAGTAGAGAGATTGCTAATTTAGGACCTTTCAGAGATGCTGCAAACTTGCAACTTATTAATTACTAGGTGATATACTCTGCAACATGGCAGATTTTCCTAAGCAACCAACATGAACACAATTTTGTATATATAGCACTGCGACAATCTTTAAAAACTCCAACTGCCTGAACTATCACAGATGAAATCCTCTGAGTTTAGTTGGGACATTTTAATACAGTAGTACACACTCTAAAAACAATTCAGCACTGATCTGTGTTACAACTAAGCTGACAGTTCCCCGCGCAATCAAGAATGTTTTTTTTTCTGACGGGGATCATCAGGAGCGGTATTATCAAACTACCTTTAAAATCATGAGGTGCTAGATCTTGATTAATTTGTCTGTGCATCACACTGGATGAGGTGCCAGATCTTGATTAATTGGGCTCATTAAGATGGTCCAGCCGGGAGAGAGGATCATCTGGATGCAGATCAGGTGCATGGTGACATACAAATTAGGAAATTGGTGTACCTACCGTGGGAAGGGAGGATGTGCAAACAAAATGTTCCAACTTAAGAAGAAAAATATCCTTGCTTAAAAAGACATGTTCTACCTTTGTGAAAAAAAATAATTCTAACTTCACTAGGAAAATGCAGCAGCTTCATAAGAAAATGTTTTGGCTTCATGACCAAAATGTTCTTTGCTTGGGAGAAATTTATCCCAACATCGTGAAAAAAATACGTTCCAACATTGAGAGAAAAACGTTTCAACATCATAAGGAAAATGTTACATATTAGGGATAAAAATTATCATGACATATTCATGTGAGGTTATAAAATTAATCAGAACACAAATTTAAAAAGACCGATAACAAAATTTTTCCCTAAGTCAACGACAAAAAAGAAAAAAATACTTTACTAGTGTATCTCAAAAAGGTAGAAATAATTATTAATAAAAATATTTGTGACAAAAAAGTAGTCAGAAGTAAAATAAAATTAAAAAAGAACCAAGTGTCCTGTCAAAAGAAAGAAAAACTAAAGAGAATGGAAACCAAGAAAGAAGAAATGAACCAGTTTCATGGGCCGCTCTCCGTACCGCATGCGCGTGCACCGGCAGAAAAAGAAAGCAAAACAGAGAGAGAAATCGGCCCAATAGCCCTGCGTTTACACCTGTTTGCTGTTTTCTTCGTTTCCGCCGTTCACTTCGCCTACACGCTCGATTCCGCCGTTTTCCGCATCCACGGGACCAGACCGCCGGCGCCGCCCTACTCCCAGCTGCACCCTTCGCCGGCGACGAGCGCCCACCACGGCAGGTACGCCCGTCCCCCTCTCTCCCCTTCTTCTCTGCGAAACTGAGCACCCGATCCCGAACCCTAATTCAAGCTAGTATTTGGCTATCCGTATCCGGATCTGATCCAATCACAAGCGTAACTGTGCAAGTGTCTGCATGCATTGTGCTTGCTAATTTCGTTTTTTTTTTTTTGCAAAATCCTTTGTTGGATCTGCTGCTGCCTCGTGCATTCCATTCTAGGATGGCGACACTGAGGAACCTGAAGATCAAGACGTCGACGTGCAAGAGGATCGTGAAGGAGCTGCGCTCGTACGAGAAGGAGGTGGAGAAGGAGGCGGCCAAGACCGCCGACATGAAGGAGAAGGGCGCCGATCCCTACGATCTCAAACAGCAGGTGATGACAAGTCCCTCTGATTCTCAGAGTATTCTTCTACTACCTTTTTTTTTTCCCTCTCTCGACGCAGTTATTGACCCCACCCTGCCCTAGTGCTTGCAAAGCAAACTAAGATCATAGTATGTTGCGTGGCTGAAGGATTACATTACAATACCCGCCACTGGTTGTGATCTGATATGTTAACAACACTTCTTGTAGTAGCATTACTCACTGGTCTTTCAGTCTGCATCTATTTAGGTTACTACTTCCAGATTGCTGTGCGATAATTATTTCGGTTTAGCCTTGGAAAAACAGGATGGTTCATGGGTCTGAAGTTTCTGCATTTGCATCCATTGAGAGGATATACTCTGTTTCTGAAAAATATATTCTGATAAAAACATATGAGCATCTGATCCCTTGAGCCTATAAGAATAGGAGTAACTGGTTGTTGATCATCGCGTCGCTGTTTTCTTTGTCCTAGCATTAAACCGATTTCTCATTTCTCAGATGCATTGCGTTTGTCAGGCACCACATGAAGCCATTGGTGTGGTTTTCTCCTTTTCATGTAACTGAGATTGTGACAAAGTCATTCTTGAAATTGTCAGCTGTTCTGATCTTAGAACTCACGAATCTATCGAAACTTAAACTTCACCTCTGCAGGAGAATGTTTTAGCTGAGTCAAGGATGATGGTCCCAGACTGCCACAAGCGACTTGAAACTGCACTGGCTGACTTGAAAGCAACACTGGTACGGCATAAAAATTCTGTGTCTATATATCCTTCAATATTGTGCAGTATTCTCTTCGTACATTTCAGCGATTGTATCGTTGCAGGCTGAACTGAAGGAGTCAAATGAGCAAGGTGCTGAGATTGCAGAAGCTGAGAGTACAATCGCAGAGGTTGAAGCAGTTGTCAAGCCAACAGAAGATTAGACTCAAAACTATTAGTTTGCTGCACTAAGCCCATTACGAGATGTGTAAGGCGTGAACTCCTGTACCAGTATCATTACTTCTACCTCGAAAATCAAAAGATGCTGTCCAGAATTGTATTTGCTGCTCTACATGCATGTTCTTCAATCTTACATTGCCAGGGAATGCCAGCAGACATGTCTCGTTTCTGTTCCCAAGTTCTAAGCATTATTGTTTGTTGTCTGGGAGAGCACATCCATTGTTTGTTGCTGGGAGAGCAAATCCCTTGCTTCTCCGCAAGCACGTTAGTGTAAATTGAAATTGCGAAAAATAAACAATCATGTGAGATTTGCGACGGTCAATGGTAATATATTGTTTCTGTTAAATTATCTTCAGAAGATCAAATTTTGTATGTGGTAAAAGAAATGCACACGGTATCATGTGCAATCACATGATTGCACAACACTGTCAATGTTGGTTAAGCTTTGGTTAACTTGCATAGATATAAATTCTATACATCGTATTGCTGTACAATCTTCTATCATCATTTGTGTGTTTTGTGGGCAGATATAACTATAACTAATTGTAGTTTCCTGTTAGTATTAGTATCGGGGAAAGGAAAAAAAAACACTTTACAAAAATGCCTCTCGGATCAGCCGTGCAAATACGCGTGATGACAACCGGCTCAAGACATCAGGTAGGATCTTCGATGAGATGCCCGGCAACACAGGTAGAAGCTCTTGCACTACAGACACCATGTTTACGTCCTGCCAACGACGAAAATGAATGTCAGCAACCTTCAACATTGGTTCTTTAGTTAAATAGTTTTTTTTAAAAAAAAGAGCAGAGCTTAGCACCCATACCCCACCGACTGTTGGAGTTGCAGTCCCAGATGTTAAGAACTTCACAACCTTCTCGACATTGTTCAAGATGACCCTGTCTTCCTCTGTGATTGTTGGAAGCAATGCCCTGGCCCTAACAGGAACCATGCTAAAAACTGGGGTCGCGTTTCCTATCCCAAAAGATGCAGCAATCTGGATTAATTGCTCCCTTGAAATTGCATCAATGGCTTTCACAATCTGCAATGCAGAAAATAAGAAAGCTTTAGTCGGAAATTTTGAATGAGCATTTGTCTATATCAAGGAAATTAATATGTCAAGTACAACTCCTGGCCCACAAGTAATTATCAGCTGCTGTAACGTACGAGCTTACCTCATCAAGAATGAATTCCCGAAAGAAGTTCCCCCTCTCAGAGAGTAGAAAAGCAAGAGCTGCACGGGCTTTAACCGGCTGCTCAGGCTGTGCTATGGCCATTGGAAATACAGGAACCAAACTGGTGCTAGGTTGACCTCCTAAATCAGCCAGCTCAGCCATGTTTCCCTTCAAGTTCTCCCCACCACCGCTCTTAGCTGCACGAATAAAATTCTCGAACGCTTGCATAACATCAATGAACCTTTCTGCATCGAAAACACCAGTTTTGCCATATATTGTGTAACGCAAGGCACTCCTTAGCCGAGGTGATTCATCTGTTAGTAGCCTCTGATATTGTCAAATAAAACCACAGATTAGTAATATGGAACTTTAAAGCAAATACCCCCATCAGAACTTCTTTGTGCCTCCTATGTGTGTTTCTTTGATAGAGGAGGAATGTTTGAGTAGCAAGTGTCCATGTATATGGTAGAAGTTTATGGGGAGTGTGCGAAGTTTAAATCAAAGGCTGAATGCGGACCTGTGCAATATATGGGTATGCTTCATCCACAATGGCAAATTCAGGATCTCCCACCAAAGCTATGCCTTCTAATACTCCAATGGCTCTAATAATCAGAGCAAAATACGGAGGTATCCTGAATGGATAATCAAAAGTTATCTGTGCTAGATCTGCTGCCAATTCTTGAAAGTTAATATTCTTGGCACCGCCTCCTTCAAGTGCCTGATCAAAAACCTTAGCCAGCACAGGCAAGATAGGATCCAAGTTAACCCCTTCAGGGATAAAACCAAGCTTCACAAAGTCCTTAACAATTGCATCATAATCACGATGAATAAGGTGAGCTATTGCTTCAATCATTCCATACTTTTGATCATCTGTTAGTTTTGTTACAAGCCCTGCAAAGAAAAATTACACATTTTTATTCATTTTTTCATGTGTTAAAAAATGAAAAAAAAAACATAGCAAAAGTAGGCTGATCAAAAATCTAAGAACACATTAATTTTCTTTTGAAAGTCAGCAGAATTCTTGCTAAAAGCAATACAAACAGGCTATTAGATGCTACTGAAAAGGTCTGCACTTTTCATGATTTAATCTAGTACTAGTATGCACTACCGTAGTTACTAACTTACTAGTTAGTAATGCAGAGTGAAAGAAATTTCTTAAACAAATGTTGTTGTGTCATTGTAGTAATAGTAAAGCAGTCGTCTGTGCCATAAAAATATCTGTATAATGTATAATGTTTGTATATAATTTTATGAGAAGCAACACAAAATACCATAGTTGGACAAGAGAGTTATTTGTGGATTTTCAAACTAGATGACCTACCAAAATCAAGAATAGCCAGCTTTCCATCAGGCGTTCTAATCATATTGCCTGGATGTGGATCAGCGTGGAAGAACCCAGTATCAAGCAACTGCAAAGAATAATAAATATAACATGAAGATACTTTCTTTAAAAAAGGTGACTAGAGTGCATGCATATCTTCAATCATGTAAGATGGGAATACTATGGAGCATGGATAAGATGGTGAAGATTGAAGAACATTATTCCTTACCTTCAGCAAGTGAGTTCATGCATATGTTCGATCATATAAGATGTGGATAGTATTTATACGATGTACAGAAAATGCTTTTGAAGCCTACCCCAACTTGCTTGGGACAAAAGGCTATGTTGTTGTTGTTGTTGTACAGAAAATGCTTTTGAAACTAACCTGTTTCAGATAGCAAATGACTCCTACACTGACCAATGATCCAACATCGTCCTCTGTGCTCTGTGACAACTTCTCTCCCTCTATCCATTGTGTGGTAAGAACTTTTCTAGATGTGTATTTATGGTAAGTCTTTGGTACAACAACCTGGAAGATTTTTCAAATAATTCACAAGTGAATTTTGACAGTGAAACTAACATTGAAATGTTTTACTCCGTAACAGTATAGAATATAGATGTTATAAACATCCTGTTACGTAACTTCCCATTTCCACAGGATAAATATATGACTACCAAAGCAATAACCTGTGGAAGATCTTCTTTCATCACTTCAGCAAAGTAGGTGCCATTTTCCCCTTCATTTACATAATCAAGCTCTTCAAAAAATCGAGCAGCCCACTCATCTACCAGGCCAACAACATCAACAGATACCTAATAGTATTCGGCAATGCTTCAGTTCGAATTAACAAAGGTAATATCTATGCCAATTCTCCCTAAGTAGATGAAAATCTTACCTGCGGAAATCTCCTGAGCACCAAACCCAAGTTTCTAATGATGAATAAATCGATGGTGACAGTCTCAAGTACAAATGGCCTCTGCACTTTGACAGCCACTAGTTCTCCTGTTTCTTTCAAGCGGCCCTTATAAACCTGTCCCAGAGATGCTGCAGTACGATGCATAGGATAAGTATAGTCAAGGAATACGATTAGCGTGAAAAGCAAAGAGTGCATAGTTATCTAGTATAATACCTGCAGCGATGGGGGAGGGCGATAACTCAGAGTAGATTGCTTGCCAAGGCTGACCAAGCTCTTCTTCCAGAAGAGCCATTGCTATATCATCTGGGAATGAAGGAACCTTGACGTTGCAAGTAGGTATGTGTTATATATATGCAGTAGCAAGGGAAAAGCATAATAAAAGAACTATTGAGGCAATGTTACCTTATCACATAATTTCTGCAACTCAGTCATCGCTGCAGGGGACAGAATATCTGGACGGATACTTAGTGCTTGCCCAAGCTTGATGTAAGCAGGACCTAGAGACGTCACGATTTCTCTCAGTTCAATTGCGCGAGCCACTTCATTCTATTGATTCATGTGATAGCAACAGAATTAAGACATAGCGATCAACAAGCACATTTTACATGGGTTTAGGGAAGGCAACACAGCTGCAGGAAGGAATACGATAGGTACCTCCTTGAGTTTCTTGTTAATAAGGTCGGATATGAGATGGGAGATGAAACCACCGGCAACAGACAGCAGCTGCACAACTCGAGTGGCGACGGCCCTCGGACGCTTGCCCCAGTAGGCTGATATGATTTCAGGGCTATACACAAGAGGCAGCCCCTCGTTGTTGTCCGCGGATTCTACCTTGAACCAAGGAAGGAAGAAAAACAAGGGAATTCAGTAACAACCTATACATACGGAATACGTTAATTAACGTTGTGGAGTTGTGTGGTGGAAGTGATTCTGATGTTCTGTAATTGGTAACTGGTTATAGAAGAAGAGAGCACGCTGGGTGAAAGGTTAACGGAAGTGGGATCAAGGAGGTTGACCTCGACGAGGCGGAGTCGGACATTGTCGGCAGCGAACTGCTCGTCGCGGAGGTTCTGGCCGCGGAGGCCGCGCATGAGCGTGGCGAGCTGCTCGTCCTGCTCCATCTGCTTGCGCACGCGCTGGATCTCCTTGGACACATCTCCGAACCTCTGACAAACAGGCAGGCAAACATCTCAGCGCGGACGAGAGCATCGGACCGCAGCGCAGGGTTGGAACTTACGGTGTCGGAGAGGTCAATGCGGGTCCTGGTCCTGGCGCGAGAGGAGGAGGAGGAGGAGGTGGAGGTGGACGGCTTGGGCTCCGTGGCGACGGCGCGGACGCGTGGGAACTGTCCTCGGCGGCGGCGGCCGGGGAGCGCCGGGAGGTGCGCGACGCGGCCGAAGCCGCCGCAGTGCAGGAGATGCGGCGCCGCCGCCGCGGCCTCCATCCCGGCTGGAGTCGGCCCGCAGCTACTGCAACCGGCGTGGCTGGCAAGCGTGGAGCGGGGCAGGCGGCGGGGGATGCAACGAGAGAAGGCAACTGACTGACTGGACAGACGTGAAGTTGGTGGTGGTTCGGAGAGAGGAGGAATTGGGGCGGGCGGCGGGGGAAGGATCGGTGAATGGGTGGTGGTGGTGGCAGGCGGAGGCAGCAGGCGGAAGCGGGGTGGCTCGCGCGCGGCCACGAGTGCGGGGGAACGTGCACCGCGAGTGCGCGACTAGCGCATGGACGGCGCGGAGGCAGGCACAGCGCCCGTGGTGGAACTGTCGTCGTCGTCGACGACGGACCCCACCCACCCCACCGAGAGAGCGGGGAATCAGCAGGGGTGTCAGGTCAGGTGCGTGTGTGTGTGTGAGTGTGAGTGGGCTCACGCTTGCGATGTGTCCGCGTTTCGTTCGAACGTTCAGATCGCGAACCAGTCAACCACACAATGCTACTGCTGCCTCCTCAGAGAGCATATCTCCGGCAGATCATCAATACAGTTAGGCACATCATCCATGTCAAAAACATAAAACATGATCTAGTCCATTTAAAAATTGTGGGATACAAATTGATAGTAGTACGACATCATTTTAAACATTCTGATGCTTTAACCCATGGATGGAATGAACCGTGTTTATCAAAACCTATCACAGATATTGCGGAAGACAAATGAAATGATCCAATTATGTCTTCAACCTATTGGCTACTGCCATCGTTCCCTGCCCTTAACTCTTTCAGCCGTTTTGATGATAAATCAACAGCAGCAGTTTGTTTAGGATCTTCGTCTTTCGTCAGCCATGCTCGCTACAAGCTTGCTCAATTTCCTTCACCTATGCAATGATCAATGAGAACTCTTGCCCTTAGGTACTGTCAAGTGTCGACTCCCAAATATCAAGGAGTATCTTCTTTCAGTTAGAACTTAACCGAATACATCCAGTATTTCCGGGGATGGTTTCATGAACAAATAAACTGATACTGATACATGACAGTTAAAACGCAACATGGACAATCACATATACTACTAAAGCTTCACATTTATACAAGAACATCGCTGCCAGTGATAAAACATCGGTTATCACAGCTCCACTTGCCTACGATGGACATACTTGCGTTGAATGCATGATGCAGCAGCACCAAGGCACATGAAAACAAAATCCCTTGTGCTGTATAATACTTCTCACTTCATTTAGTTTTCACACTAGAAGTCCCATTCTTTTCGATTGCTCGCTGCCTTGCGCGCTCCATCTTCCGTTTACGCCATTCTTCAAGAGCTGGAGATGTTCACAAAAGATCATCAGTTCAGCAGGTTCACAAGAAGGGTAAAGGAGAGAAAAACTGCCAAGCTGCTCTAGCAAAGCAGTACCATCACTTAGAAACCACTCTATTCCAGAAGTAGTTGCTTAGTGTTTTCCTAAACGGTAAACAGTCGGTCACCTACCGTTTAGACATAAACGGTCCATTAAATGGGCTAAACAGTCGATTAAACGAGATAAACAGATGATTAAATGGAAATGGCGTACCACCGTGTAGTGTTTACACAGTGTTTAAACGGACTAAATGACCGTTTAGGCGAACAGTCTGCTGTGCATACAATGGAAACAAAGCTTAGTTCCCACATATGCTGACTTCAATGCTCATCATTTTGCCTTTATGTATATGAAGTCTAACTGTATCATTATATGTTCAATTCAATTGATTCAGTTTCAAAGTACAACTGGTCTTCTGTTCCTGGGAGGATATTCTTACACAAGACAACAAAGGGCAGTTGGTTAGAACTGCCATGCTATGTGTCACTGAGTTGTAAATAGTTCTAGATATAAAAAGACAAAAAAATAAAACTCCATTTTTTGTCAACCCATTGAGATATAACAAGACAAATTATTTTGAAAAGAGAGGAAATTGTAGAAGTGTAGATCAAATAGAGTTAGCATGACATCATTTAAAAGTTGTGGGTTACAAATTGTAGTAGTATGACATCATTTTAAAGATTGTGATGCATTAACCATGCATGAAAGCACAATGGTTCAAGTTATCCCTGGTTTAATCCAAGGAATGATCCATGTTTATTAAATCCTACCAGGCATATTGCAGAAGACAAAAAAAATGACCCAACTTATGTTTTCTCCGAATTTGCAACAAGTAAAAGACTGAGCAGTGGGTTGAAGCAAACCTTTTTGGCTACTGCCATCATTCCCTGCCCTTAAATCCTTCAGCCGTTTTGATAAATCAACGGCAGCAGTCTGCTTAGGATCTTCATCTGTCGCCATGCCATGCTCACCATAAGCTTCTTGCTCAATTTCCTTCACCTATGTAACGATCAACGAGAATTCTCAAAAATAAGTTCTTCCAAGCAGCAACATGGTGTGTATCCCCATTTCTTTCTAAAATCACTCACTATAAACAAAGTGCATGGAAACATACTCTTCTAATCAAATCCAAAGGCTCCATAGCACGACGCAACTCCTCAGATTCCCATATATACCGAAGCTGAGCTGCACAATAGTAGGACCCAGTACTTAAGCTGAATTTAGTTATCAAATAATAGAAGTGAGGTGCACAGTCACAATGTGAGCAGGATTTTCTAACATGGTAAAATTCTAACACTTAGTGACAGACTTGACAGACTTAACACCACCAAAACGGCTAGGGGGCTATTTGGAAGGATGGATTTGGGTCCAAAACCCCTGTAAAATACAAGCCAGAAAAAGTAGACTGGTTGGACTGAAAAATACTGCTTGAATGTCCGGTGAGGCTACTAAAATTCTGTCTGTTTTGGCATGTTACAACCAGAAAAATAAAATCGTCTCCACCGGGCACACTTTTTTTCCGGCATCTATCGGGAGCTAGCGCGTGAGGCCCTCCTCATCATTCATCGCCTGGTGTCGCCCGCCTTCTTCCTTGCCGAGATCCGCAGGTGCCACCAACCTCACATGCCACCTGGGGCGCACCAACACTTCCGCTTCGCCGCTCCCACCACGCGGACAGTGGCCGGTGACAGCAGCGACCCCACTGCTAGCCTCCGCGGCGTGGCCACAAGGTCTCATCAGCACGGGTTGGTTCCTCCTCGCACTGGAACTCGAATCTGGTGATGCAGAACCAGCCGCGGGGAATCGAGCGGCGCAGCCATGTGCCCACCCGCCCACCCGCGTGCACTGGCCAAGACGAGAGAACGACGTGGTGCCGCCTCAGCAGCAACTGCTTCGCCATCTCAGCAGCAAGTGATTCTTCCCGCTGTTTGCTAATGAGCGATTGTGCTTCTGCTATGTAATTCTTCAATTTTTCAGTTCCAAACCTGAGATCCAATTTCAGTTCCAAGATCCAAGTTGATGTTAAAGTTACTAGCGCACTCTCTCTCTCCGTTCATATTCGGATGACAGTTTCAGAACACCTGCAAGCATTTCAATATATATACCCAAACAGCTTTTTCCCGGGGTGTAAAAATCATTTGCATTCCAAGGGTTTACTTGTTCACAAAAAAATGCATGTGCATTGCATTTACAGGTGTATAAAATTTCAAAACACCCAAACAGGGCCTAAGTCCATCAAGGATCTAGCAGTTGGGCACTGAGAATTCTGACAGAGAGTAATGGGTAACCTAACAGAGGCATTTTTGGAGCAAGCACAAATGCACAATCTTAGAACTCACGTCGAACTCAGGATGGATAAAGGGGGTCTCATCTGTCTCCCAGGTGCTCAGATTTGCAAAGATGGATCGACATCAACATGTCCTGTGCCGAGCGGTAATCAGAAGTTCGCACCCCACGTTTAATTGGAAGAAAATCCCTGAACTTTACTAGATTTAGTTCGCTAACCAGTGAATCGTTCGTACTAAATTGGGACCAAAACACACCTCTCAATCCAAACCAAAATGAGAAATTTAGGGCGAACACGAGGTCACGGAACCGTACCGGAATCGAGCCTGTCGCCGCCGGCGATGCGCGTCCAGGACGAGAAGTAGTTGTGGAGGAGGAGGGCCGCAACGAGGAGGTTAAAGGCGCACACGGCGATGGTGGCGTTCTTGTACGACAACCTAGACGCCGCCGCCCCACCTCTCCAGTTAGGCTGCGCGTCCATCCCCTCGTCGGCGTCGCCGTGGAGCTCGCCGGGGGAGAAGGAAGCCGACGACGCGAGGAGGCAACCAGCCCCGGTCCCCGCGGATCGGCGCCTTCTGCAGCTGTAGCTGTACCTAATCATGGCAGCAGCCCATCTGGGCCGTCCGCCCGCTCATCCAACGGTGCGTATGGGCTGCGCTGTAACGGCTGCAAGTGGGCCTAGGCCCAGTAACGCATGGCACTGGGTTGGGCCACGGCCCACGGATTGGTAGATCCGGACGCTCCCAAGGCCCCCAACCCTCCCTACCATTCCTCTCTCTCGCCGTCGTCGTCGTCATCGTCACCACCACTTGGCCCCCCTCGTCGCCTCCTCCTCCGACCACCACCACCGTCCACCGGCGACAAGGGCAGCGACGATGCAGTCGGCGGCGTGGAGGCGTCACCTCCTCGACCACCACCTCTCCCCTTCCACCTCGGCCGCCATCGCCGCCCTCAGATCCGCCTCGCAGCCGGGGCTCGCTCCCCAAGGTAGCTACCATTTCCATTTCCCTTCTCCGCACGCGTGCCCCTCCCGCCGGATAGATAGATCTCAGAGGCAGTTGCCTTTCAGGGTTGTGCGGAGCGGATGGCGCGAGGTACATGTCATCCGCGAGGGCGCCGGCGGTCAAGGGGTCCGGGCATCTCGTCCACAAGGGCACCGGAGGGAGGTCTTCTGTGAGGTGAAATATGTCTGGGTTTGACACTCTGGGTGAGATTGAGCTAGTGTTGTGAATTTGTGATCTGTTTCAACTGCCAAACATAGATGGAGTGCCTAGTCATGACCTTTCGGATGCTCAGATCGTCAGATCATGTAGTTCATACCATTATACTTGGCAATGTCTGTATCGGATTGAGTTTGTTGATTCATTGGTGTGGTAGCTATTGTTTGAAATGTTCGTACCATTAATTAACTTTGCCTGATCTGAAATATAGTGAGGACCCTAGAATTCTGTAGGCTGGAAATTTCTGAGTTACAGTTCCACTCACCGTTACTGTTGCAAGAGTGTGTGGTGATATATGAAAACCTTCGGTAATCTTATTACTAGTGTTGCTAGTAAGCTCTTTCTGGTTGATGTTTTCTTTGCAGTTGTTAGGTTGCTAACAATTTATGACCTAAGTTGTTGGACTATGTCATCGGGCAAAGTTGCTGCACTTTATCATTTTGAGTACCGACTGCTTTCGTAGCTTTGTGTGTTACAGGCAGGTGGATACTTGTGTTAATTCGTGATGCATATTGGTTTGCTCATGTTAATCAGTTTAAACATGTAGATGATGCATTAATCCATGTGCCTTTTGAAGTTGTGACATATTTTAGTGGATGGCATTGCTTGGTTTGGTTTTGCATGGAATCTAAACCATTGCAACGTAGCCTGAGCTGCTTTTCGTATTTTGCAATGCTACAGTACCGTTCATCTTTTGCACTGTGTCTTCAAAACTCAAAGCATGAAATTAGCTATTTAGGTTAGAGTACATATGTGTGATGTGCTTATATTTCTTGGTCCAGCATGATAGCTCCATCATCACATCTCCCATATCTGTATGCAAACACTAGAAATTTCCAGTCATAGTTTATAGTTGTCTTAATCATGTACCTTACCTTGGTTTATAATGAGCATATTTTTTTTTGCCTTAATAGTGGAATTGTAGCCACGGTGTTTGGAGCTACTGGGTTTCTTGGGCGTTATCTTGTGCAACAACTTGGTGAGACTCTGATGCTATATAAATTGAATTTATGAATAGAAGGGTTACTCAAACGTTAATTGTTGTGCAGCCAAGATGGGATCTCAAGTGCTTGTCCCTTTCAGAGGTTGTGAGGATTCTCATCGCCACCTGAAGATTATGGGTGACTTGGGTCAGGTAAAACAGTAAACAAGTAGATTACTGTGTTTAGCAATTAAATCCTTTTTTATTTATTCATCCTTTTGACTTCTGGCAGATTGTGCCGATGAAATACCATCCAAGAGATGTTGATTCAATTAAGGCTGTTATGGCCAAGTCAAATGTGGTTATTAACCTCATAGGTGTGTTTAACTTGGTACATATATTGTATTCAGCTTTTCATGATCACGACGTATTTTGACTTTGTTAACTCTGTTTCAACAGGACGAGAGTATGAAACAAGGAACTACAGCTTTGAAGAAGTAAACCACCATATGGCTGAACAACTTGCAACGGTATGCCCTGTCCATTTTACTTTCTGTTTCAGATCTGCTATCTAAATATGTTGGCCTTTTTTTCTGGAAAGGGAAAGTATGTAACCTATTTCTGCAAGGGCCATTTAAAATTAGGATTCGATGGTGCCCAGCCATAGTGAAAAAACTTGAGCCCTGGGACCCTGGCTCTGGGCCTCTGGCTCACCTATGCACGTCACATCATCACCAATCTCCCCAGTTCTCTACTTCTCTTGCATATGACTGCAAGTTTAGGTTGCCACTTAACAGGATCGTGTAATTCATGGCTGCTTATTTTCACTGTACCTGTGTAGTTGGCTTAGGCTAGGTTGCACCCAGATCTGGCATGACAAATCAAAGATATATTAGCCTTTTCTAGTCTGACATTGGGTAACTGTAGCTGGCCTTTTGGTTAAGATGAATTCTTCTATCTCACTTTTGTCTTTCTTTTTGTAAATGCTTGTAGGGCTTAGCTTCTTGGTTCAGTGTAGAGGATATTGCTTTACTTCCTTTTTAAAGTATAAAGTAAATAACATGTCTCTCCTCTCACTGAGCCATTGCGTCATTGGTCTGTTAGTTTAGGGCTATATTGGCAGGTTCTGATAAGAATAGAACCGCTGCTTGTGCATGAGTTTTTGCCCTGAGGAATTTTCTGATTACATAATTTCGTCATCAAGCCACTGCCCTGAGGAATTTCCTGATTACATAATTTCATCATCAAGCCACTAGCTGTTTATGCTGCATAAACAATTGGGGAAAAAAATCCTATCATTTATGTAACTTATGTTTGCAATATGAGAATACAACTCGTGACAAGACTTTCAGTGGTGCCTGGCTAGTAACTGGATGTTCTGTTCTACACAGATTGCTAAGGAGCATGGTGGTATCATGAGATTTATCCAGGTTTCTTGCCTAGGGGCATCACCGTCTTCTGAATCGAGAATGTTGAGGACAAAAGCTGCAGGAGAGCAATCAATCTTGAAAGAATTCCCTGAGGTGATAATTTTTTTCAGCTTTAGTAATTCACCAGGCTATGATAATTATTGTTTCAGGACCATCCAAAGGCCAAAGCCATCAGTAAATTGTATCCCTTTTCTAAGCAATGAGTTTAACCAAAATTTTGTTTATATCCATCGACAGGCTACAATCATGAGGCCTGCTACCATGATTGGCACAGAAGATCGAATTTTGAACAGATGGGCACAATTTGCAAAGAATTGGGGTTTCCTCCCACTTGTTGGTGGTGGATCTACAAAGTAATTGAGCTTACCTGTTGACTCTCCTGATGCCTGACCTGAAAATGAGTTCAGGACATGAAATGATCTTTTATGCATGTTAGAAGTTCTTTGCCAGCAGGTAAATTACATAATGTTTCCTTTTGCAGGATTCAGCCTGTTTATGTAATCGATGTTGCTGCTGCTATTGTCCACTCCCTCAAGGATGACGGCACTAGCATGGGAAAGATATATGAACTTGGGGGCCCTGAGATTTACACTGTCCATGAGCTGGTAACTGTTACTCCAACCTTGTCCTGATGAATATATTTTAATTTGCATATGTGATGGAAAAGGAGATGTGACTGTGATTGATTATGACAGGCTGAGCTGATGTATGATACAATCCGTGAATGGCCGCGATATGTCAATGTTCCTCTTCCTGTTGCGAGGGTATGAATTTAATTGCTAGTAAATGTTGGCCAGAAAACTGGGCATCAGGTAGACTCTTGTATTGACTTCTGTGGTTCTCAGGCTATTGCTTCCCCAAGGGAAATGTTGCTCAACAAAGTGCCGTTCCCCCTGCCAACCCCTTCCATTTTCAACCTAGATCAGATCAATGCATTCGCTGTAGACAACCTCGTGTCTGAAGATGGTGAGGATCTCACTTACAAACCGAGCAATATCTTGTTTCGCTTTGCTCAATGCATCTTGCTCAAGTATTTCCCATACATCCTCTGCAGCTCTCACCTTCGAAGATCTCGGCATCATGCCTCAGAAGCTGAAGGGGTACCCGGTGGAGTACCTCATGTCGTACAGGAAGGGTGGGCCAGCATTCGGCTCGACCGTGAGCGAGAAGATGAGGAGCTCCGAGATGTAGGGGCCTCGCCCTGTCTCTGAAGACACTGTAGATTCATGATGATTTAGCTGCAGATGCATTGTTGTGTTTGTTGTTCTGGCCATCCATCGCCGCTGCAGCCGCGGCTGCCTCACCTGCTCATTGTCTTGTTTATTTACGCCAATAAGGACCCAAATTCCGTGCAAGCGAAGAGAAGAATGGTTCCAACGATTTTACGGCTGAGAGGTTTCACACAGCATGATATATAACCCTTGTTTCTGGATACATTGTTCGTTCTGTCCAATTGTACTGCTTGGAACTCTGCATATTGCAGCTGCAGCTGCTTCTGCTTCTGCTCTGCTTGGGCCGGCACGAACAGAAACGGGAACCCTGCAGTGCAGGCAGCTGAGGGGGTGTTTACTTCCTTTCAAAATTCCAAATTTTTATATTCTCTCTCCATCACATCAATCTTTAAACGCATGCATGGAATACTTAATGTAGGTAAAAGAAATAACTAATTACACAGTTTGGTTGTAAATCACGAGACGAATCTTTTAAGCCTAATTAGTCAATGATGGGACACTAATTGCTAAATACAAACGAAAGTGCTACAGTATCAAAATTCTAAATTTTTTTTTGCATCTAAACACCCAATGACTCTCGAACGGTGGGCTGCGTTGCGTTGACAGAATCTCTGCAGCGCTGCGGAAGCTGCTCTGGACTGACGAGTGACGACTGTGTCTCCCAACAACCAAGCTGACTGCCTGACGAACTCTGCAACGCTGCAAAATCTGTTAGGGTCATTGGAGTTGTTACCGTTTGACTGTTACTGTCACATGACTAGAACTCGTCCCCATAAGGCCATGCTGAAATGGACGTGGCAACGTACGTACGTTTTTGAACCAGCAAAGATCACCAATGGCGCCATCATGAGAGACGGATGTGCCACCATCCAACCAGTGGAGTAAAGCCAAACTGATGTTACTACGGCTTT
This sequence comes from Saccharum hybrid cultivar R570, assembly GCA_038087645.1. Taxonomy (NCBI): domain Eukaryota; kingdom Viridiplantae; phylum Streptophyta; class Magnoliopsida; order Poales; family Poaceae; genus Saccharum; species Saccharum hybrid cultivar. The sequence goes on from JAQSUU010000198.1 coordinate 26,817,185, forward strand.
GTTTAGTTCACCTAATTTGGGGTGCCAAAATTTACTATAGCGACACTGTAGCGTTCCGTTTTTATTTGGTAATAATTGTCCAACCGTTGACTAATTAGGCTCAAAACGTTCGTTTCGCAAAGTACAATCAAACTGTACAATTAGTTTTTGATTTCATCTACATTTAATAATACATACATGTATCGTAAATTTAATGTAACGAAGAATTTTTTTCATAGTGTATTTTTCAAGTAACTAAACACAGCCTACATGTACCAGCAACAATCACGCTGTGATCACATCCATCGCTGCTTGTGCCAGTATGGTTGTGGGGCCATGTTTAGATCCATCCAAAATTCAAAAAGTTTTCAAGATTCCCTACCACATCATATATGCCAGCACATGTATGAAGTATTAAATGTAGGTAAAAAATAACTAATTGCACAGTTTATCTGTAAATGTCGAGACGAATCTTTTAAGCCTAGTTAATCTATGATTGGACAAAGTTTGTCAAATACAAACGAAAAGTGCTACAATGTTTTTTTTAAAAAAAAATTGGGTGTGTTTAGTTGGTGAAAAGTATGTGAAAAGTTCATGTAGCATCTTTCGTTGTTATTTGATAAATATTATCCAACCATGAAATAACTAGGCTTAAAAGATTCATCTCGACATTTACAGATAAACTGTGCAATTAGTTATTTTTTTACCTATATTTAATACTTTATATATGCGTCTAAATATTTGATGTAACATATGAAAGAGGAAATATTTTGAATTTGCATAGAAAGTGAACACACCCTTTGCCATCTAAACATGCCTGGTTCCCGGAGCCATTCAGCCATCAGTCACGCAGCTGCCCTGCCAGTGCCACTGGAATACGGGATCTGGTGTGATGCGTCAACAGACTCACGTACCACGGCAGTGTTGGGGTGTTGAGGCCAGGTTTAGTTTGCAATTTTTTAAAAAAAAACATTATAACACTTTCGTTTGTATTTGACAAACTTTGTCCAATCATGAATTAACTAGGCTCAAAAGATTCGTTTCGATATTTATAGACAAACTGTGCAATTAGTTTTTTTATCTACATTTAGTGCTCCATACATGTACCGGCATATGCGATGTGACGGGGTATCTTGAAAACTTTTTGCATTTTTGTGTGATCTAAACAAGGCCTGCAAAAACTTTTGGAACGTGGCTACGGTAGTACTTTCGTTTATATTTAGCAATCAGTGTTCAATCATAGACTAATTTGGCTCAAAAGAATCGTCTCGTGATTTAGAACCAAAGTGTGCAATTTTTTTATCTACATTTAATGCTCTGTGTATGTGTTTAAAGATTCGATGTGATGGGACGAAAAGTAAAAATTTAGAATTTTGAATGCATCTAAACCAGGCCTTTTCCATTCCCGGCACGTTTGTTTGATTGAGCTACTCCCTCGGTACCAATATAAGTGCACTTCTAGAGTTTAGAGTTTAGATGAAGAGATCATGGTTAGTGAGAAATTACATACTACCTCCGTCCCAAAAAAAATGTAAATCTTACTTTTCGAGGTAAAATTAGTGTAGGTGTAAAATTACGCATTTATCCTTCCTCCATCATTCTCCTCATAGATAGAAACTGAAAAACAATAATTGTATTCTAGAATGTTTTCCCCATGGATGGATAGAGGAGTGGTATTTTTAATAAGTGGGTCCTATTTGAAAAGTTGATCTCAACTCTACAATTACATTCTTTTTGAAATAAGATTTGAAATACAGGATTATGTTCTTTTTGGGATGGATGGAGTATATGCCCCTATAAAGGTGTACTCCGTAATCATTAGGAAGAGAGAAAGTAAAAAAAGATAAGTGAAGTTGGTTTGTCTTGTATGTAGAGGTGCATTTATTTTGGGAAAAATTTTGAACTCTAAAAGTGCACTTGGTATGGGAAGGAGGGAGTATCTTGTTCACTGCTCATATGGCTTGCAACAAATTCTGTTTGCGTGCGGTTGCAACAAATTTCTATCCGGTTCACGTACTGTTTGTTTGTGCTTTTTTTTTATAATCTCTTCCCACGACGACATAGACTTGTAGTCATCGGCAGTGTGGTTTAGTTGTACCCTACGACGTCCGCACTAGCCTATAGACCTCACCAGCATGCATGGTTGGCAGATTATTGTTTTTTTCTCAGACTGCTGGCCATGATTGTGGGATTTGATTCATCAACTGCTTTCTTTATTTATGCACAGGGTGCCATTCTTCATTTGCAATTGGCAGTACATCAATCAACCATCCGGGTTGTAAGCATCGGCTGATGGCGCCTCAGCATTTTTAAATAAAAGGTCATCCCATCCCTATAAAAGTTAGTCAATCAGCAAGCCCCCCCCCCCCCCCCCCCCCCCCCCCCCCCCCCCCCCCCCCCTGGTTTGTGGACAAATGTAGAGCCTTGGAAATATTTTCAATATTCATGGACGAATGAAGTACTCCCTCCGTATAAGAAAGAATGCAATTTTAGCATAGTATCATGGTTTTGTATTTTAAGTTCGATTAATTACAGATAAAAAAGTATCAATATTTATGATATCAAATAAATATCATTAGATTAATTATGAAATGTATTTTTATAATAAAATATTTTGGAGCCGTAAATGTGAATAATATTTGCTAGAAATTTAGTCAAACGTGAACTATTTTTGCTGGCACGCAACACGTAGTTGCATTCTTTTCTGGACGGAGGTAGTACTTGTTTTGTTTTCAAGGTCATTGGAGAACAATGGCGGATCCAGACCCCCCCTAGGGTTTGTTCTCCGGAACTCAGTATGTACACAGGCGCTCCTATGCTATTAAAAGGTTAGAGAGGAAGACGTGAGGAGAAGCTGAAAAGAGACAGAGAGGTGGGTGAGGAGGAAAAAGAAGCAACTAGACTTGGTGCTAGGTCTGCCCCTGTATATGGGAATAAAAGTCCTCATATAGATAAATAATATTCCAAAGACATTGGCATGCATGTGGGAATTAGTCATAGAACAAACCATTTCTAACTTACATATTTCAAGTTCTTCAATCTATTTTGTTCATACCATTGACCAATAATAGTAAGGTGGGTCTTGACCTTGTACTATTGTACATGTGACCATCGACCAAGAAAAAAATAGCAAGAGGTAGATAACGTTGTGCAAGGTAGCTCAACCACGTACTCCCTCTATTTTTTTTACGTGTTGCGCTACCTTTTGTTCTAAATTAAATATTTATATCATTAACCATTAATTTTTAAAATTTATATTTGTTAACAACATAAGATTTATGTTTTAAAATTTATTATCAAAAAAATATATTTATAATATATAATTTAAATGTTCATATAATTTAAATGTTGTGAAGTTACATGATTTTTTAAATTTGATTTGTATAGTTGGGATTGTTTGACCTTAAAACAAACATAATAGGATATGTAAAAAACGGAGGGAGTAGTTAGTAGTTACTGCACGGGATCTACACTGACATTTAGGGTGTGTTTGGTTTGAGAAATGAGGTGATCCATCATCCTCTCACTCCTCACTTTTTGTATTTGGTTTATGGAATGGAATGTCCATCATCACCCCATTATTCGTAAGCTATGCATGAGGAATGAGTTGATTCCACCAAGATTCATGGGATAAACTCATGATGTATTACCTCATAAAGCATATGACGACTCCACAAACTAAAACACCATTAACTTTTCTATAAAGGTTGTACGGCGCACTTGCATTCTGCTCACTGATCATCATTAACGGTGACACATGCACGCAGATCAAGGGAAACCAATCCAAGCGTGCACTGTATTTCCAATCGTGATGCCTTCAGACAAAAGGCAAGCCGCATGGTTTGATGCCCTGGTTCTTGGCTTGGTGCGTTCGTGTGGCACTGGCAGCTCTGGAGTACTGTATTTATCTTTGGATCTTTTGGCAGGCAGATCCTGCGGAGAAGAGAGGGACAAGCCATTGATGGGAGGTTTTGACCCTTCTCTTCTCCCAACGCGTTTACTTGCTCATCCTCCCTTCTTTTCTTTTCTTAAAAAAAAAAAGGGAAAGATATGTTTCTCGTTCTCTTCTGCACGAGTATTGTTACATCCGATCCTAGCCGTTATTGTTAATTCAAACAGGGGCCTTTTTTTCAGTGTGAAACGATATGATCTTTCTTGTTTCTTTGCAAAGATATGAGCTTTCCTAGTACCATATATATCCATATACAAGGACTATATATATATATATATATATACTACTGGTTTTGCACTCACTTTTGAGCTCGCTTTTCATCACTTGAATTTACTTGCACTTGCGGCGTCTTCATCCATAGCTTACCGGTTCAGAAAGTATCCTATCTTCAACGCCACATGTTTTCAACTTGAGATGCAAAACTGCTCTCTTTTGCTTTCCTTGAAAGAGAGCACAGCGCCAGGCAGTACACATTTTTCGGTTGAGTGGTAGGAATCCGAGCGAGTCTAGCTTTGGGGTTGCACTGCACGTCTTCGATCGATCGCTACGCATTTTTATACGACTTTTATTTACGGTGCCAAGTGATACAGTATATCAGTTGAGCAGCTAGCATCCACCTCTACCACAATTCTTGTTTCCGGCCGGCATTATATATGTATTATTAAGTATTAATTATTACCCTTGTATGATGTGATGATAGATGCTAATGGACAATGGTATTCTGAAATGATACTTGGGCCTTGTTCTCTTCCCTTCCAAATTTCAAGTTTTTTCACTTTCTCCATCATATCAATTTTTGGACGCATGCATGGAGCATTAAATGTTGCTAAAATAAATAACTAATTACACAGATTAGTTGTAAATCATGAGACGAATCTTTTGAGCCTAGTTAGCTCATGATTGAACAATATTTGTCAAATACAAACGAAAGTGCTACAGTTAGAAAAATTCTAACTTCCCACGATCTAAACAAGGCCTTGTATCTAGAATTCAAGTCTTCGACTCAGTGTTTTTTTTTTACATTTTCTGTGATGTTTCCCTTGTTATTAGTGAGTTTATATTATTGGCAATGCCTTGTTCCCACTAGTGTGACCCAGAGTAGGTACCTTTCCTCTTCCAAACGTCAGCACACAACTTGCCTACTGAGCACCTTCAAGAGACTGGCCGGATGACAGATGTTGATTTTCAGGAAACAGCCAACAATAATATAAACTCACTAATAACAAGGTCGCATGGGAAGATTCGGTGGTCCATATTTTTCTTGTGGCCGATGCTTCATAAGCGAGAAGTTGAGAACAAATACATAGGTAAGAATAGATATGTTATCCATATAACCAAAGATTTTAAAAAAAAGTAGCTTAGCTGCTCTTGTGTTGAGTTAAGAAAAAACTACCTCCATCTAGAAAATGACGTGACTCTAGTTTTATTCTTCAATATTTATGACATTGTACTCCCTCCATCTGAAATAGAAGGTATCCAGGATTAAAAAAAATTACAAGGTATCCAAGTAATTTTAAAAAAACAAATAACGAGTATGGCAAAGTAATAACTTATCCCTCACTAATTAGTTAATTTGGTTGTTAAATTTCTTAATCTCCTAGTAACATGTAGTTTAAATAGACATGTATGCATGCTGTAGATTTCGGTTGATAATTATGTAGGAGTCACTATGCGCAGGATGTTATTTAAAAGATATACATGGATGGGATTTAAAAGAAAGGTACGCATGAATGGGGTTGAGCAATCCAAATATCTTATAATTTGAGATAAATCTTGAGCCTTCGGTACCTTGCATTTTAGGATGAGTTATATTATGAAAATGTATTGCTTAACAAATATATAATTATACTTATTTGTACAATAAATATTGATATTATTGTTTTGTATAGAGTTAGGCAAACTCTAGGCGGTTTGACTTGACGCTTGCATTCTTTTGGTAAGTACTACTCCCTCTACCATGGAACAATTTTATGAATTTCTAAATTTTGTACTAGAATATAAGGTATTTTACATGGGAGCTATATGTGCTTAGATTTGTCAGAGTTTGTTAAAAAGAAAAACAAATTTAAGAAGAAACTTTTTAATTGGATTTAATCTGGGTCATTTAAGTATTATAGGACAAAGTCGCGTAAACTGAGACATACTCATTTAATGGGAGCTTTTACACGGGCGAATGAAATGGCCGTACTGTTGGCCATAACTTGGGCCTTGTTTAGATACAACAAAAAGTTAGAATTTTTTCACTCTCTCTCCGTCACATCAATTTTTAACCGCTTGCATGGAGTATTAAATGTAGGTAAAAAAATAACTAATTACACAGTTTAGTTGGAAATCACGAGATGAATCTTTTGAGCCTAGTTGGTCCACGATTGGACAATATTTGTCAAATAAGACGAAAGTGGTACTATTCATCAGGTTAGAAAAATTTGCAATCTAAACATGCCCTTGGCTTGACATTAGTGGCAGTTTGGTCAGATGTCGATGGTCACAGCACTCTGAGCTGGTGTCTGCTTAAACAGTTTATAAAAAGGGACGAGGAGAGGAGTTGAACTGATGGATGCCACCAGTACTAGATACTGTAGACAACTTAAACGTGTGGCAGGTATGACACCACTCTTGCAATTAAAAAGGAGGAAGGTTTCATGCATCATCTCGTTCTCGTCGTTGAAATATATGGCCTCCGCGAATGCCGGGCGGGCCACCGATGCATCTTGTTAGGCGTGAAATCATGTAGTAGTAGGAGTGTAGATAGAGTATGTATAATTGTGAGCTCAAGGAAGTGGCTGCCTCGATGGTGATCTTTTTGAGCGCAAAAAACATAACCAGCTGACGAGCTATAGCAGCTATATACGATAGCGGTTAGAGCGCTGCTTAAGTTAATGCCCCGACTCGTCATCACAGCTAGCGGCGATAGATATACTTGTGGACTAAGCAAGGAGTAGTAGCGTGTACAGTATGCTCAATCAAGGCCCACCGACCACATGTCAAATCCAGTACTAGTACATAGAGTAGTCGATGGATCGGTGAATTATTTCCAAAATGTCACGGGGATCGATCCCATTGCCTTTGGTTTGTTGGTTGCGATTGCGAGCCAACAAAGATGGACGTGGGAGCCACGAGCCACACCCACGCCTTCGGGACGGGAGGATCGTTGTTCAGCGTTGAGCTGCGTCGCCTCGCCGACCAGACCGGGCGTCCCCTTGCCCACTGGAATGAGCTGTGAAACCGTGTCGTCGCGTGTGTGCGTGTGGCGCGCGACGCCACCACCGCTCACCGCCTTCCGGTGCCCGGTCTGTTTTTTTCCGTTTGCGGCCGCACCAATGAGCCGCCATCATGTCGTGTCGGATCCGGGCTTCGCTTCGCCTTGCCGGGTCCGATGCGCCATGTCCAGCTACTACCCGTTCTCCTTCTACCACACCACACAAACAAACACACATCATACATACCACGTGCGCACGTGCTACCTGTATTGCCGCGCTATCTATCTCCTGCACCTCTATTTTTGATTTTCCAAGTCTCAACTACAGCAACAATTATATTATATTAATAGTATATCAGCATCATGATTGATGTCATAGCTTCACGATAATTAGGGCTCGTTTGTCTGCAATCCTATCCATCTTCGATCCATTTGTGCTGGGATATAATTTCCACCTCTAATCAACATCCAACGTAATATAGATTGAGTTATATATGAGTACATTCAGATAAGCCTTTAGAGATGATATTATAAGCTACGAACAACATAGAATGAGATAGAGTTGAGAGGCAAGGATAGAAGAAGGGGTTATTGTAGACATGACTTCGCCATTAGTTCTGCTCCATGCTCTCTCATGGGGTCGACAGTGGAGTGAGTACCTATATCAGGGCTGCAGGACCTATTATAGCAAGGTTTTTTTTCTAGGGCCACGTTTAGATTGCAAATTTTTTGAACCCGATGAATAGTACCACTTTCGTCTTATTTGGCAAATATTGTCCAATCGTGGACCAACTAGGCTCAAAAGATTCATCTCGTGATTTTCCAACTAAACTGTGTAATTAGTTATTTTTTTACCTACATTTAATACTTCATGCAAGCGGCTAAAAATTGATATGATGGAGAGAGTGTGAAAAAATTCTAACTTTTGGGTGCATCTAAACAAGGCCTAGATTTCAAAGCAAATACAAGTGTCGTGTCTGGTCTCACCGGCATTAGTTATCACGCTTTTCTTTCGAGGGCACTTCTTTGTTCTCGTTACAGCGGCTTGTGCTTAAATGGCCAACTTTTTAACTTTTTAGCTTTGGAAGACCTATATTACGGAATTCTTTTTTCATCATAAAACAAAATGATGATATACATACATAGTCGTCTGGGATTGTCACTTGTACAAGCTCACATTTTCAAAAGGAGTAACAAATTCATCTCAATCGCACATATCGTGGAACTATACCACGTTGCAGTTTATTAATTTCTGGTACACGTCAAGATGAGTGGTTCTCCGGCCTCATGAAGAATTAGCAAGCAAGGGATGTCGTCGATAGTATGAATGTACGGTTATGTTTGGCTGGCGTCAGTTGGCGCGAGTTGCAAGAGTCGAATGCTGCAAAGAATAAATCGCTAGCAAACGGCCGCACATAGGCTACGAGGCTAGTCATCGGTTAGTCGAGCAATGAGTGTGAGCTCTTGAGATGGTCTTGCTTCTCTAGTTGTTGCTCCTCGGGGACTTATTGGTTAGCCTAATGAGAATTCTCGTGAATAAATCATGGATTGGATGATCCAGAACATCGTGCTATTGTTGGCAGGAGAATTTTTTTTACGCTGCTATAATAAAGAACACGACAATATAAGTTATCTAATAATATCACTATATTAGGTATGAAAGAACGTGATAGAATAAGACAAAATAATTAAATGCCACGTAAAACACACAAAGATATTTGTAGTAGAAAAGCAATGCTACCTTTCACATGGATATACGTTATAACTATGCTTTTCACCTCGCGCAACTATCATCCACATCAAATGCCCAGACTTACTCAAACGCAAGCGACTGGAATTTTGTTCATCTGTCAGTCGACGCACTCGCGCCTGCGCCCCGCCGGAGAGGAAGAAGACAACGGCGAGGACGGAGACAGAGACCTCGTCGGTGTTAGGGTTTTGGTGGCCCGCGCCCCATTCTTCTTTCTCAACTCCGGCGAGCTTAGAAGAGGGTTCGGGGCGAGGCAGACTAGGCAGTGGGTGGGGATGGGTGGTGGGTGGTTTAGGGTCCTGGCGGCGGTAGAGGCGGCCATGCCAGGTCGGGACAGGGGCGTCCATGGCCGGAGTTTGCCACGGAAGGAGGGGGAGGGGAAGAAGCGGCCGCCGCGGGCACGCTAGGGTTTCTCTGGAGCTCCCGGCCAGCGTGCCACGGCGGGGCGGTGGGCAGTGGCGAGGGCAAGGACGAGGAGGAGGGCGCGGTCGCCGGTGAGGCAGGCGAGGGTGGGGCACGAGGAGGAAGAAGGCGGAGGTGAGGTGTGAGGAGGAAGAAGGCGCGGTCGCCAGCGAGGCGGGTGGGGGTGGGACGTGAGGTTGGAGATGACTGACCATCAGTCACCTGCAGAGGAGACACACCCTAGGAAAAATGATATATTATCTTATTTTCCATTTAGGAAGGAGTCCCATCTCCATGCATCTATAATCTCTCCGCTAAAGAAAACCCATTTGCAGGCTGGAGAAGAAAACCCAAACCCGCAAAGGAACCCAAAATGGAGAAAGGGTAAACCCGGGCGAAACGGCGCAGTAGCGAGGAAGTAAACGAAGAGCGGAGGAAGCAAAAGGAGACATACGAGGAAAAAAAAGCGTCTCCCTCCAGTACTCAGCTGCGTTCCCTTTCCTACTACCTCCGCTCCGCCAGAGAGGAAGGAAACCAAACCATCGTGGGCGCGCCCCCTTCCTCCTCCCGCGCCTCGCCGCCGGACGCCGTCCGTCGAGCCGAATTCGTCGCGCCGCCACCTCGGAGGAGGGAAGCCTCTCCGGCGCAGCAGCCGTTGCCGTCGCCGTCGCCGCCTCCGTCCCCTGCCAGGCCGCCGTGGAGCCGAGATCCGCCCGGGCTTGGGCTGTTCTGCTGTGATGGTAAGGACGCCCGCCCTCCGCTCGCTCGGATTCCCTGCCTTTCTGCTTTGCTCCGGGCCGCCGCGCCTCGGAATCTCTGCCCCTCCCGGCTAGCCGCAGATTTGCTCGCCGCGTGCTGGTGCTCGATTCAGGCGAGATCCGGGAGCAGCTTGCGGCGTCCGTGCACGTGCACGCACACATTGTCTCACCGCGCGTGTTTACCCTAGACCGGCAGCCCGCTGGCGGCGGTTTATCCCTTCTCCAATAAAAAGTCTGGAGTGCTAATGGAGACCCATTCCCGCTCCAAGCCTTCTCATGGAGATCTGGACGGCGTCTGAGTCTGAGAAATGAGGGTGCCATTTCTGACGAACTCTAGTGCCACGGGCGTTGACGGGTGCTTTGCTACGTTCCTGATCGGCGTTCCCAGGACACTGCTCTACTTCACGCTACCGAATGGGCGGTGGACTCAACCTAGTGCCTATGGTTGCCATATTTAGCCGCTACGGGGGCATCCGGATGCATCAGTCCTCGGCATTTTATGTCTTGTCTTTCTTCTCGTATAATACGCCCGCGGCTATCCTGTAATGTCAATCTGTGTTTCCTGCAGGCGGCGCAAGCTTCCATTGCGGTGGGATCCCAAGTTTGGGTCGAGGACCCCGACGTCGCCTGGATTGATGGGGAGGTTGTAAAAGTCAATGGGGACACGGTTACGGTCAAGTGTTCCAATGAGAAGACGGTATGTTGCTTTTTGGCAAGTTTTGGGTTAGTGCTAGGCTTGTAAAAGGCAACCTTCTATAATAGGCGAGACACTTAACAGTTACGAATGACATGCACACTGAGTTGAGACCCCTGGCCCTTTGTTCAGGTTACGGCGAAAGCATCTAATGTCCACGCTAAGGATCCCGAGGAAGCGCCATGCGGCGTCGATGACATGACGAAGCTTGCCTATCTGCATGAACCCGGGGTTCTTCAGAACTTGAAATCTAGATATGACATGAATGAAATTTATGTAAGTTATTAGAATAACCGTATAGCCATTTCCATATATTTTCCACAGCTACTTGTTAACTGAGCTGGCCATGCTTTTTCGGACACGTGTTTCTAACTTATTCATTATTAAACCAGACATATACTGGAAATATATTGATTGCTGTAAATCCTTTCCGAAGACTGCCCCATCTGTACGACACTCAGATGATGCAGCAATATAAAGGGGCGGAATTTGGTGAATTAAGCCCTCATCCTTTTGCTGTTGCGGATGTTGCATATAGGTAGGTTCATTGTGGTATATGTTGATAGTTTCTGGGTGCTATATACTTCTATATAGATCAACAAGTACTCTCCATAAAATAAATTCAGTGTCATTGTCTCCAGTTTTGCCTTTTGAGTTCGACTGAGAGGAGAATATCTTTGATTACTTTACTGTTGCAGATTGATGCGCAATGAAGGAATTAGTCAGTCGATTCTTGTTAGTGGAGAAAGTGGTGCTGGTAAAACGGAAAGCACCAAGATGATCATGCGCTATCTTGCTTACATGGGTGGGAAGGCGGCTTCCGAAGGGCGAACTGTGGAGAAGCAAGTCCTTCAGGTGATAATTTCTTAGACACCTAGTTCCGAAAAAGTATTCCCATGACCATTATGTTCTTGTTTGACTGAATAACACATATTATATTCCTATCACAGTCCAATCCTGTTCTTGAAGCATTTGGAAATGCAAAGACTGTCAGGAACAATAATTCAAGGTAAGAGGCATTTCTCTACACAACCATCTTGGTTAATATTGTGGGTAGCGATTTTTGCCACTTAACCAGCTTTGCTGTTGATGCTATTACTGCAGTCGTTTCGGTAAATTTGTTGAGATCCAGTTTGATCAGAAAGGGAAAATATCAGGAGCTGCCGTAAGAACTTATCTTCTTGAGAGATCCCGTGTCTGTCAAATATCTGACCCAGAGAGAAACTACCATTGTTTCTACATGATATGTGCTGCCCCTCCTGAGGTACTGTCCCTTCCCTGCCCATGCGCTTTTCCGATCGGACTTATTTACATTAACTGCACACCCTGTAATCATATTCTGCTTCATGCCTTACCTGTAGTGTAACAATAATATACCATACCTGTTTTTTCCCATTTAAAATTTAAATATCATATTTCCCATTAGCAAGACGATTGTGGTTAAATGTTACAGTTTTCATCTATCAGGAGCGTGAGAGATACAAACTCGGAGATCCCAGCACATTTCACTACCTTAATCAGTCCAACTGCATTAAGCTTGAAGGCCTAGATGAATCTAAAGAGTACCTTGAAACTAGGAAGGCTATGGACATTATCGGAATCAGTTCTAAAGAACAGGTACACATTTGATTAATGACTGGCGGTACTTTTTTCCTTTAAAAATCAGTTGGAGCTTGCCCTTGACCACATGGTTGTGTTTCATCTAGGAAGCAATCTTTCGGGTTGTTGCTGCTATTCTCCACTTGGGGAATGTCGAGTTTGCAGAAGGGGATGATGGGGATTCATCAAAACCTAAAGATGAAAAATCTCTTTTTCATTTGAGGACAGCTGCCGAGCTCTTCATGTATGTTCTTTTCTAGTTCTAAGATTTTAGAAACTCCTACATGGTTATGCTGGTTGACTAGAGCTCCAAATTTGGTATTGTAGGTGTGATGAGAAAGCTTTAAAAGATTCGTTGTGTCAGCGCATTATCGTGACTCGCGATGAGAATATAGTGAAAACTTTGGATCCTGAAGCTGCCAAGGGAAGTAGAGATGCACTTGCTAAGACTGTGTACTCACGGTTGTTTGATTGGTGAGTCTTTCAACATTTTGCACTGTCTGTCTGCTGTTCTTGTTGAAAGGAGCTTCATGGCTATTTTTCATATGTTTCCATTGACACTGATATGGCAAATGACCTTTGATCTTAGGCTTGTGAATACAATCAACAACTCTATTGGCCAAGACCCCAACTCGAAATGCTTAATTGGAGTGCTGGATATCTATGGGTTTGAAAGCTTCAAGACAAACAGGTGCTTAATTGGTACGCTTTGATGATTGGTTGCATGCTGAGTGTTTTACTGGCAATAGGCTGGCCAGCTAGTTGGGAAATGCTGAAGCTGGGAGCAATTTATCTTTGATGAAATCTATAGTCTTCTTTGACAGCAGGCTTAAATATGTATATCTCATGTTCTGAAGAAGTAACTTAATGTGCTATCGGAAGTTCCCACCATAGCTCCTAGCGTCTTCACATTCTTCCTGGACCTTTTCTTTAACATTACAAGCTGCTAGCTTTTTTTTAAATGTGAAATCTTGGATAGTACATGGCAAGAATATAACTTGAACGAAAGTCTTTCACAAGTGACACATGTGGAATGCAGGGTATTCCCCCTTTTTTAGTTATGATTGGTGTGAACTTAGTGTTTTGTATGTCCATGGATTTGCTGTGACAACTTTGGTTTGTTATTAGTTGAACAGTCAGCATAAACAGTTCTGCTGGTACATGTATGTCTGTTCTGGAGACTTTACTACAATGTCTAAGGTTTCTTTCCCTAAGTTTCAATCTGATCAGCAAATTGACTAAGACCTTTACATTTTACTCATAATGAATAAAAATATTTAGTACCCCCCCACCCTAACACATACACAACACACACATTTTTTTATCCCTTTTTCTTATTACTTCTTTACTTAAGGTTTATTTGCAGTTCTCATCATCTCACATGCATTTTACAGTTTTGAGCAGTTTTGTATCAACCTGACAAATGAAAAGCTCCAGCAACACTTCAATCAGGTAAGTTTGTGGAGCCTTCTTAGCTGGTGCAATTACTCATGGTTTCATTTCTTCGGGTTTCTGAAGTAGATTTTAACTTTGTATTTCTGCTTCCTGCAGCATGTGTTTAAGATGGAACAGGAAGAGTACACCAAAGAAGAAATTAATTGGAGTTACATTGAGTTCATTGATAACCAGGATGTTCTTGATCTCATTGAGAAGGTAGTTTTCTTTGATTTCTATGATGTTTTGAATAGTTGTTTGCTATTTATTTTATACTTTTAAAATTTTTATGAAATCAAAATAGCATTAATTTGGTGAACTAGTGACACTCAGTTCACATCCTGCATCACATTGTTAAAATATTGCATGTTCCCTGCGGATGGTTTCATCCAACTGCATCATCAAATGCTCAGATGAGAGCGTATATGCTATGGAAGACAACCAGTAAATGACTGTATGCTTAGCAAGCAAACATTGCCAATGCTGCTTTGATCCTTAAGTTCCAATTCAAGATAGACATCTATGCTAATTAATCTGACGTGCAGTGTACTTAAACTTATTGGTCATGTTGTTTTGCTGTAATTTTTTTGTTTCACCTAAGTACTTGATTCTTCCTTTGCAGAAACCTGGTGGAATTATTGCCCTTCTAGATGAAGCTTGGTATGGACGTTTGATGATATTCCTTTTTAGTTGGCATTTTGCAATTGTATAGGACTCTAATCTATCTAATAGCTTTTAACCTGTCTACATTTGCAATTGTGTTACAGTATGTTGCCAAGATCGACACATGAGACATTTGCTCAGAAATTGTATCAAACTTTCAAAAATCACAAGCGCTTTGCTAAGCCAAAATTATCTCGGTCAGACTTTACCATATGCCATTATGCAGGGGATGTAAGTATGGTTTGCTTGTGCATTTTTTTTGTTCACAGCATTCACAGTACCAACCCTGATGTGAAAGCACGGTTTTGTGTAGGTCACCTATCAAACGGAATTATTTCTGGACAAGAACAAAGATTATGTTGTTGCTGAGCATCAGGCTCTGTTGAGTGCTTCAAAATGTGCATTCGTTTCAGGCCTTTTCCCTCTTCTATCTGAGGATTCCTCAAAATCTTCAAAGTTTTCATCCATTGGTTCTAGGTTCAAGGTGAATAAATGGCTTCCTCTCAGTGCTTCAATGTGATTTCAGTTGAGATCAAGTCTTAATATTTTTCTTGCTCATGACATAAACGCAGCAACAATTGCAATCTCTGTTGGAAACTCTGAGTTCAACTGAGCCACACTACATCCGTTGTGTAAAACCCAATAATTTATTGAAGCCTGCAATTTTTGAGAACCAGAACGTTCTTCAACAACTCAGATGCGGAGTAAGATTTTCTATTAGTATTTTCTTTTGGCTTGCATCTTAGTATTTACATTATTGGGGTACTATTATTGGCTTGCCTCAGGGAGTTATGGAGGCGATTAGGATTAGCTGTGCTGGATATCCGACCAGAAGAACATTCTACGAGTTCATAGACCGTTTTGGTATTCTTGCGCCTGATGTTTTGAGTGGAAGGTGAATCACAAGTGCATATTTTACTGTATTCTTAATTTTATTTGTAGGACTAAATGTTGATCTGGTTTGTTGCGACTGTTGTAGTTCTGATGAGGTCAGTGCTATAAGGAGGTTGTTAGACAAGGTAGATCTTCAAGGTTATCAGGTAATGGATGTTATTAAAAAAATCTGAATTCTACATCTGTAAATCATATAGGCTTCAGCACTGTTGATATGTGGCTTTTGATACTTGATAATTAGACTTTCTAGTCCCATCAATGATTAGAAAGGTAATTTGTCTAACTCTTGTGTAGTGTGTCTGAACTTCAAAAGTATTCCCTCCGTCCCATAGAGTGTCATTCTCACTTCCTGATAAGTCAAATTTTCAACTTTGACCAAATATATAAGAAAATATTAATATTTATGGTGCATAATTAGTATCATTAGATGAATCGTCGAATATATTTTCATAATAAACTTATTTGGAGATAAAAATGTTGCTAATATTTTCTATAAACCCAGTCACTCTTGTCAGACAGAGGGAGTACTTATTTGTAGAACCAGAAGTAAAATATTTTTTGTAAACTCTTTTTTAGTTTGCCTGAACTTCACAAGTACTTAATTTAGGACTAGAGGTAAAACATTTGTGCCCTTGTATACTGTAGTGATCCTACCTTGCATGATTCTGAAGTATATGCACCAAAGATTCCAAAGGGACTCTTAGATAGTCAGACATTTGTAACTTTCTTTAGAATATCAATCCTATACATTTATTTTTGGACCTGCCATTGAACATTGAAGATATTTAAAATACAATTACCCATGACTGAGCCTTTTGGTCCATGTAAGTTGGTGTAGGCTAGTGATGAAACTCATCGAGAGCCACAAAATTTTACATAAAACATGTGAAATTAAAATATTAATAGTAATTAGATGTTCCCTTCAGACTGAACCTTCTGTTTTGGCACCTAGTATTATGTTATCTTTTCAGCCATACAGTGAAGAATTCTTTGATGTGTGTACTAACTACTAAGCTGTATGTCTTTTGCAAATATGATAATCTAGATTGGCAAGACAAAAGTATTCCTTCGTGCTGGTCAGATGGCTGAACTTGATGCTCGTAGAAATGAAGTGTTAGGGCGTTCAGCTAGCATGATTCAGAGGAAAGTACGTTCATTCTTGGCACAGAAGAGTTTCATTGCATTGCGACGAGCAGCTTTACAAATCCAGACAGTTTGTCGCGGTGAGCTTATTTTGTTCTCCTATTTGTTATATCAACCAGTCTATTTATCCCAATCTATTTTTTCCCCATGAATCTCCTTTGATGTGGTTTTGCTTAATTCTTTATAGGTGAGCTTGCAAGAAGAGTTTATCACAACCTCCGCAGAGAAGCTGCTTCACTCAAGATCCAGACTTTGTACCGTATGTATACTGCCAGAAAAGCATACAACGAGCTTTCTGCTTCAGCAGTTACCATTCAATCAGGATTGCGTGGTATGTGCGCGCGTAAAGAGCTCCACTTCAGAAGACAAACAAGAGCTGCAATCATCATCCAGGTAATATGGCAAAGAAACCAATCACGCTTATGTTGACAAGTGGACTACTACAAGGAAATAACAGTTATGACAAATTTATACCGTGTATTTAGGATATAATGGCCACTCTGAAACATCCAATGTTAACTTTACTTGTTGAATATCCAAGACAGCAGTTCTAAGTTCTTACATGATTGGTGGCTGGATTTTTTCCTGTGTAGGAAGCTAGAGAAGCCATTTAAATTTGTGAAAGTTGGTTTTCTTAATATTGTCTTCTATACAATCAGACATAGAATGAAATTTGTTTATGAGAAAATTACATCTATGGCTTTGTTTGTAATGAAGACATCAATATGAATTGACACACATGCTTCCATTCTCCTCGTTTTAATGTGTACCTACCACGATATCGACTGGCTGCATACTTACCCTTTCTATATAATTGGATTGTGCCACAATATTTCTTAAAAAACATGATACATATCTTGATGAAGTAACGTGTACATTGTATAGGTGATGATCCTTGTTATCTCCCATCAGCAGTTAAGGCCAAATGTTCCTGACCTTTGTGTATATTCATATTCTATTCCAGAGTCGCTGCCGTCAATTCTTGGCGAGATTGCATTATTCAAGAACAAAGAAAGCTGCAATTACTACACAGTGTGCCTGGAGAGGGAAGGTTGCTAGAAAGGAGCTCCGTAAGCTCAAAATGGTAAGTTCAAGCACACTGGGTGGCAGGCAATTTTGTTCTACCAATGCTATTTCTGTAGCATATACATATTTCTCATCTCAACTCACTGTTTTCTTGCTCATATTACTGTTTATCAGGCTGCCCGGGAAACTGGTGCATTGCAAGCTGCCAAAAATAAACTTGAAAAGCAAGTTGAGGAGCTTACGTGGCGGCTACAGTTGGAGAAGCGCATGCGAGTGAGTTTTATATAGTAAAGTTTGCAGTTCTCACCACGTACGTGCAATCCAAAGCATTTTTGTCACCGAGATCGCACCTTCTGGTCTTACATGCTCCAAATTTTTTCCTCCTTGTTCAAGTACATGAAGGGTTACTTGTTCAAGTCTTCTTTGATGACGTTGCCTGAAAAGGCTGCTGGTCATATCATTTTCTACAATTGTTGCATAATTTCTGAGATAATAACCAAACTTATTTGAATATTTAGAGGGTTGTTTTATTCTCTTAATAACAGTAAAATGTGTAGATTTGTAAATTTACTTTTATAGGATACATGATGTATGTGGTGCATTCTTGTTTGCTGTAGGCTGATCTCGAGGAAGCTAAATCACAAGAAAATGCAAAGTTGCAAGCTGCATTGCAGGAGGTGCAACACCAGTACAAAGAAACAAAAGAAATACTAGTACAGGAGAGGGAAGCAGCCAAAAAGGCTGCAGAGATAGCTCCAGTTATTAAAGAGGTCCCTGTTATAGATACAGAGCTAATGAATAAGCTTAGAGATGAAAATGACAAACTGAAGGTGAGACCCGAACATAAGAATTATTTGAATGTTTTTATGTTTTCCAGGAGACACCATTTCCTTTTACTTTTCAGTTCTGTTAGTTTTTGTCCATGCTTATGTTTGTCACTTTTTCTGCCATGCTACAGACTTTGGTCAGTTCTCTTGAAAAGAAGATCGATGATACTGAGAAGAAATATCAAGAAACAAGCAAAATCAGTGAGGATAGGCTCAAACAGGCAATGGATGCCGAGACTAAAATCGTTGACTTGAACATGGCAATGCTAAGGTTTTCTATTTTCCTAGTCACTGCACAATAGATTTGACATTTTCTGCTTTTAACTATGTTTTAGGTTACACTTTGTTTACTTAAATTCTTTAGCGGAAAACTGGACATGTTTCTCTTATTATTCTGCTTCAGGCTTCAAGAGAAAATATCCACCATGGAATCTGAGGAGAAAGTGCAAAGACAAGCGCTGCTAGGCACGCCAGTCAAGAGCATGTCTGAACATTTGTCAATTCCAATTGCTCCAAAGGTACATGTAATGGATTGATTGGAAAATGATGGTTCTTACTATTGAAATTCTTTTTTTTCTTTACTCAATTCTTCCGTCTTCTTTTTTACTCAGAATTTGGAGAACGGCTATCATGAGGTTGAAGAGCATAAGGTTTGAAGTTTTTCCATCTTAATATCTACCTTTTGTCTCTTGAACTTTCATTTATGCTCATAATCTTTGTTCTCAATTATAACTTTTCAGGAACCCCAAAGTGCACCTCCTGCTATTAAGGAATATGGGAATGGTGATCCTAAGATGAGGAAATCTTGTGTTGACAGGCAACTTGTATGTCGCCAAAATTTTATGTTTAAATTGCTTGTGTAAACATGGTTATCTGAAGGTTATCTTTTTTGTAGGAAAACGTGGATGCACTCATTGACTGTGTAGGGAAAAACCTTGGATATTGTGCAGGGAAGCCAGTTGCTGCTATTACCATATACAAATGTCTTCTTCATTGGAAATCATTCGAGGCAGAGAAGACTAGCGTTTTTGACCGTCTCATTCAGTTAATAGGATCTGCAATCGAGGTAATCTGGCACTGGAGATTTTAGTCATGAACACATGATACTGAAACATGAAAGTACCATAATTGACCATTAAGAAAATAACAAGCCATCCCTTTGCCCTTTCCGCCTTTGTTGACAATAAAGCCTTTTAGTCCCAAGCAAGTTGGGGTAGGCTAGAGTTGAAACCCAACATGAGCCCCTAGTCATGGTTTAGGCACGTCAATAGCTGTTTTCCAAGCACTCCTATCCAAACAGAGATCTCTAGGTATATCCCAACCCTTTAAATATCTTTTTATTGCCTCTCCCCATGTCAGCTTTGGTCTTCCTCTACCTCTCCTCACATTGATATCTCTACTTAGAACTCCGCAATGCACTGGGGCCTCTGGAGGTCTCCTTTGGACATGGCCAAACCACCTCAACCGATGTTGGACAAGCTTTTCTTCAATTGGTACTACCCCTAGACGATCACGTATATCAATGCACATGTGTGAAAAATGGGCATATTATGTGAAGTCTTAATGTAGAGATCTAAATCTAAATCACCTGTGTTGTTTCTCCAACCTAACACATTCATGTTACTGAAGAGATAAGCCATGACATACTTCACTGTTGTTAATCATGTTTGTTTTTAAATGGGGCTGCTGCTATGTTCTTTTATGATTTTGGAAGCCAGTACAGTGCTTTTGAGTTTTACAAGTGGCAAGTTTGTTATTTTGTTCTTTCTGCCAGACTCACTTTGTCCAGTGTTTGATGCAGAACGAGGATGACAATGACAACCTTGCTTACTGGCTCTCCAATACATCCAGCTTACTGTTCCTACTGCAGAGAAGTCTCAAGGCTGCTGGTGCTCCTGGTAGCGTTTCACGAAAGAAACCTCCTCAGCCAACATCATTATTTGGCAGAATGGCCCAAGTACGCCACTGACCTTTGCCGCTTGAAAACTGAATTAATGAGTTGTGGAATATGGCGTAATAAATCCATTTGTCTAGGGCTTGCGTTCTGCATCTTTTGCCAACATGCATGTCGAAGCAACAGATGTTGTGCGCCAAGTTGAGGCCAAATATCCTGCCTTACTTTTCAAGCAGCAGCTAACTGCTTATGTGGAGAAGATATATGGAATCGTCCGAGACAATATTAAAAAGGAATTATCATCTTTGATTTCGCTATGTATCCAGGTAACGTATCCTCTCTGTAGTTTGTTTACTGGTTGTTGACAAATTCATATTTAACATTTGGTTCTAAACATGTGACCCAAAACGACTTATAGTTTATCACCCTTGATTTCTTTTAATCACAAGGCCCCAAGAACAATGAAAGCTAGCATGCTGCGAGTTTCTGGGCGATTATCCGGTCAATCTCAGAGTCAGAGCAACCACTGGCAGAAAATTATTGAAAGCTTGGATAAGCTCTTGAAGATACTGCAAGATAACCATGTATGTGTCTCATTGTTTCCATATCATTCCCTTGTGCTGATCTGCTGGATGTGTGTTTACTGTTGCTTTGTTTATCCTCAGGTGCCCCCAGTTTTAGCTCAGAAAATCTTTACCCAGATATTTTCGTACATCAATGTACAGCTATTCAACAGGTGCGCTTATCTTTCAGTTTCTTGACTTCTGTGTTTGTGGAAACTAGCGTGGTCAATGGTTGTGCGGTTTTGTTCTGCAGTCTATTGCTTCGTCGTGAGTGCTGCTCCTTCAGCAACGGAGAGTATGTCAAGGCTGGTCTAGCTGAGTTGGAGTTGTGGTGTGCAAAGGCAACAACTGAGGTGATCTGCTTTCTGTGAACATGGCTTGCTTTATTTTATTTTATTGATTAATCACTGAAGTTTTGTGGTTACAGTATGCAGCATCTTCATGGGATGAGCTCAAGCATATCAGACAGGCTGTTGGATTTTTGGTATGACTAGTTCTACCGAATTTGCATTCTAATATATTCATGCTGAGATTCTGGATACAGTTCTGGGATCAGTCGTATTCTTATCTTTGGATGTACTAAAGTTTAAACTGCTGTTCCTTTTTAAGAGGCAAACTCGTGTATTAATACATTTCTAATATCATTTCAGGTTATATTCCAGAAGTTCAGAATATCTTATGATGAGATAGTCAATGACCTATGTCCGGTAAATTCTTAGTTCTTCAAACATACATTTAAATGTTGAATCTCTCGTATTGTTCTCTCTCTACTTTCTTTCACTTGCAGAGTATAGAGGCATCTTGTTTCTAATACAAGTCCTATTATCTATGCTTGTAGATCTTGAGTGTTCAACAACTGTACAGAATATGTACACAATACTGGGATGACAAGTATAATACCCAAAGTGTTTCATCAGACGTGAGTTCCTTTTCTGAAGAGCTTCACCATTATATCTACAATCTTATTTGTTGTCGAAGTTCTATTTGTTGGGTTGAAAAGTATAGAACTTCAAATTCCCTAGTTGTACGGAATTGATATATGCTGAAACTCACTGCTCAACAGTCAACAGTAGATGTGATTTCTTTTTTTTTTTGTTAAATCGTAACGCTGCCTGCCTATGCTGGATATTTTTACACGGTAAGGGAAAATAAAAGTAACTGGACCATCTAATGTCTCAGGTTCTTAGTAACATGCGGGTGCTAATGACAGAGGATTCTAACAGTGCTGAAAGCGGTTCATTCTTGTTAGATGATAATTCAAGGTAACATTAAGTACCATCTCATCTCATTAAACTGTGGGATTGTTATAGTGCTTTGATGATTATTTATGACAATCTCGGTCTTCATGCAGCATCCCGTTCTCGGTGGATGATATCACCAACTCAATGCAGGAGAAGGACTTCACGGATATCAAACCGGCTGATGAGCTACTCGAGAACCCTGCCTTCCAGTTTTTACAGGATTAGGGCTTGTGAAGTCTCGAGCATTATGCTGCTAGATATCTTGTCAGATCATTTCTTGATTTGTTGTATATTTTTTGATCCTTTCTACCCCATATGTGCTAGTTATCTTTTCTTTTCAGCTAGCTTTTGTAAAATTCATATAGGTATTTGTTAGGGTTGGGATGGGATTCCCCCCTACAGTTAGAAAAAGCCGTATCTTTTAAAGCGGGGCAAATGATTCTTTGTAGGGCAACATGAAATCAATGTTTTTACCCAAGGGTGGTAAGGAGGGGTAGAGGCAATGTTAGTAGGCTCTCCCCAATTATAGATTGTGTAAATTATATACTGTAAATCAACAGTGCAATGAAAAAAGAAAGGAAAGCTATATAGCAAATGCAGTTATGTTGAAGTTGACGACATATTCTAGTTGTCCTGTGTCTGAACAACTCGGTGTGAGGGTTCATGTAATCATGTGTACTAGCTTTTTGTTCATGCCGCGTGCGTGCTGACCATGCTGGACGGGTCTGTTTGGTTTATTGCCGGCTAGGGAGCAATCCAGGCCCTCGATTTTGAGTGCCCGGTGGTTTTAGATTTGTTGCTCGGTAGGCATTTGCCTGTCAGGATAATGACAGACCCGACATGCTTCAGAGCATAAGCTGGCACCCTGGGCTATGTACAGTACTCAAATATCGTTTGACACTCAATCTTATGGCCGAACTACTAAAGTTGTCGTTTGTCTTGGGGGTGTTTAGTTCCTAAAATTTTTTAAGATTCTCTGTCACATCGAATATTTAGACACATGTATAGAGTATTAAATGTAGACGAAAAAAACTAATTACACAGTTTGGCATGAGACAAATCTTTTGAGTCCAATTAGTTTATGATTGGACACAAATTGACAAATACAAATGAAAGTGCTACAATAGCCAAAGTCAAAAATTTTCGCGAACTAAACACACCCTGAAATTTACTTTTAAGCTAAGGCTGTGTTTAGTTCCAAATTTTAGAGCACCAAAATTTACTGTAGCATTTCGTTTGTATTTGGTAATAATTGTCCGACCATTGACTAATTAGGCTTAAAACATTCGTCTCGTAAAGTACAACCAAACTGTACAATTAGTTTTTGATTTTATTCATATTTAGTACTCCATACATGTATCGTAAGTTTGATGTGACAGGGAATCTTTTTTTTTTGTATAGTGTATTTTTCAAGTGATCTGAACACAGCCTAAATTGAGGCTTAAATTTATGTCTAAACTTTCAAAATGATCGTTTCATTCCTCAAACCTGAGCCATAAGTACGAAGTTGAAGTTTAATGCGTTGTCTGCCTGTTCCCTTGTTCGTCCTCATCCGCGGGCAAAGGGGAAGGGAAAAAGGGAAAGAAAAAAAAAAGCAGAGGGGCGGACGGCGCGCGTGTTGTGTGCGGGTGGCTGAACCCGCCATCGGATTTCGAAGGTTCGGGCCAACCCAAAACCAAAACAAAGGAACATTCCCCGGGAAGCAGAAACGAACCACTCCAGGCCTCCGACTTTTCCACTTTCCAAAACTACCCCTCCAGTCCCCACCCGTGTCTGAACGGAGCGACGAGGGGTACTTCCGTCCGTTCACCCGCCCGGAATAAACAAACGCAGGAGGAGGAGGAGCAGCAGCAGCGAGTGCAGCAGGTTCTTGTCCCTTTCCATCCGTCCCACCACCACCCCCACCCCCGCATCCCTTCTCCCCAGTCCTCCGCCGCCGCGCCCGCGCGTCCGCAATCGACATGGTGAAGCTGAGGTGGTAAGCAAGGCTCCTCCGCTCATCGCTCTCGGCATCCTTTCTTGGTCTGGTGCGTGATTGCTGCTTCGTCTTTTTGTTTTCTTTTGGAATGGAAGGAAGAGTGGTGGTTGGGTTTGGTTTGGTGGATTGTTTCGTTTCCTTTTCTTTACTGCTGTTGATTGAAAAAGGCGCTGACGCCTTCCTCCTCCTCCTCCTCCTCCTCCCATCCCTGTCCGAAAATTCCGTTCTCCTCCGGTTTCTCCCGGCACCAAGCCAAATTCGCCGCGCTCCATCGCCGCCGGCGGTCCAGGTCTCGGTCCCCGGGACGGGCGAGGAGGGCTTGCAATCCTTTTGTTTGCCCCCTCCACGCCATCCTCATTTCGTCATGCCGTGGAGTAGGGGATCCAGCCGGATGTGTTCGATTTCTTACGTTTCTTTATTTTCGTATACAAGGCAGCATTACCTTGGCGGCACGGATTGTTCACGGACTTGCGTTCCCTTTCTTTGCGTCACTAATGCAGGGTTTCCTTTTTCCTGCTACCTACTAGGTAGGGTAGACTAATTCGTCCATGGCTCATTAGGTTCTCATTCGGCGCACACACGGTTGCAGCTTGGTGCATCGCAGTCGTTTTCACCGTATATTGATTAGTTCTTGGCACCCAATTCAATTAAACCGGCAGTGCATTTCTGTTTCTGTTTCATATTATTATTATTTTAAAAAAAATTGGGGATTCAACTGAACCCCAATGCCCCAGTGAGCATGGTGTCTGACTGTCTGTGTATAGCAATGTTCATGTGCTGTTGTAATGGGCTAGTTAGCAGCAGCCCCCGGGGGTGTGGGTGAGTGGGGAGGGGAATGGCAGTTGCTCTTGCCTCACTTTTCTTTCTCCCCTTAACTTTTGCATGTTTCCTTAGCAAATTCCTATCACTGCTGGAACTTTACTCACACCTCATCACTTGTCTCTTTAGCAGTGAAAGCAGCTGAAAACATATCCGATACAGCTGGCAAGCTTTACTTCCGATAACATCTGTGCTTATCAGGATGAGCACCAAGGTCATGATAACATACAAGAGGAAGCGTGCTACCTCACATGCCCATACAGAAGACGACACAGTTCTTGACTCATCTCCTGCTGCCTCCAGCAATGTAGCTGCCAGCAGTTTACAACCTAAGTCTGAGGGCCCTGCTGAGACCGCCATGATAAATGAAGATAATCATGTGAGGAATCTTGCCTCTGTTACTCTTGTTGATTTGTTATTATCTTACTATGTCATTTCTACCACTTGCTGTTGTGATTGTCCATGTTATGGTTACTGCTGTTCGCAGCTTTCTTGAAAGCGCAAAAGACTGCATCTGCATCTGATTTTCTTGGGCATTGAACTTGTGGTGTTGTGTAGATGCTTGTCTAAAGTTGTCAATAGCTGCATGATTTCATGAATCGTGTTCTGAAACAGATTATTTTTCATGTTTAATCCTGATCAGTCTTCTGTTTCCTCTTCCATCAGTTTTATTGTCTGACACTCATTTCTTATCTGAAAAAATTGGCAGACTACTAAAAAGCAGCAGCATCTCTCCATGTTGCAACAAAACATCAAAGAAGAATGTGAACCAGAGAAAGGACAGGATCAGCTATATGAATCATTACCACGGAAAGGGCAACCTGAGATTTGTTGTGCCACCATTGCCTCAACCGCAGAGGCACATAGCAATAAATCACAATGCATTGGTGATGCAAAGAATCAAATTCCTGTTTCAAGTTCTATGTGTGATCTCATGCTTGCTGACGGGACGATTAATCAGATAAAAGATTCAAATTTCTCTGCCCCTGTGGAAATAAATTCACCTACAGGGACGGAAATTGCTGCTGTCGTCCCTGGCCAATGTAAGAAAAGGTTTAGTCCTCTGCTCACCTTTCGCAGGCGAGTTAAGAAGAAAACTAATTTGGATGAACCAGCAGAGGAAATTTGTTCACCGGACAACGACAAACAGTGTTCAACACTGACATGCAGCTCACCACAATCATCACTGAATGCTACACCATTGCTCAAACATACTGCTCCAAACCCTTTGGATATTGAGGATAAGGTATGTTTTTACCCTCATTTTTCCCTGTACAGCTGCATTTAAATGACAATTCTTTTGAACATTCCTTGATATCCCTGCTTTTGTTTGGGAGGCATTTGATATAGTAATGAGGTGAAGATTGTTTAGAAAATTGTGTTGTCTTTGTTTAAAATAGCAACTTGTTAGGCCTGTCCTTTTTTTTTTCTTGCTGGTTTGAGTGGTCTGTTGCTTGGGGCCATTTGATATAGTATTGATGTGTACTTCCAGCTCTGATGTACTGCTGTTAATTGTAAAGTTTTTCTGTAGGAATGGGTGTGTGCATAATTTAGTTAACTGGCAAACAATAGAAGGTAGCTAGTGCTCTTTTAGTGCTGACATGATTTCATAATGTATGCACATCAACTTATCTTATTTCCTGTGTCAGGCTTTGAATTTTGTAATCTAAGCTATGAGGCTAGCCAGATGAGTGATCTTATACACTTATCTAAAACGCATAATGGAATAAAACTGCAATGGTACTCAGAAACAGCCTTATCATTACAAATACGTAAAGTGCCAAAAACATAAAGAAGCCCAGAATTGTGTGTCACTGTCCAGAAATATTATGATGGTTAAAAGGTTTCCAACATCAACCAGGTAGTATTGTGCCTTTTTAATTTATGTTTATTACCTCTACCTTATGTGTTTAAAAGTTATGTGTTTAAAAGTTATAACTATTTCTAGATACTATTCAGTGTAGGGAATGGGAAAAAATAATGCTGTTAAAAGATTATGCTTTTGTATGAGTGTATTAAAATATCAACAAAATAATGCACAGCCTTACCATCTTGTAGTTGTAGAATTATATTATTTTTTCTGTAGCTTCTGTCTTCCACCGATTTTTTATGCACTATAGGTGCACTCACACTGCTTTTCATGTATTACTTTGGCAATAACCTATGTTGTAATTGACAATTTCCTTGCCTGGGCATTCAAAATAATCAGAAATCGCATTTAATTCATTTACAGGTAGCTACATTAA
This sequence comes from Saccharum hybrid cultivar R570, assembly GCA_038087645.1. Lineage (NCBI taxonomy): Eukaryota > Viridiplantae > Streptophyta > Magnoliopsida > Poales > Poaceae > Saccharum > Saccharum hybrid cultivar. Next base: position 26,844,246 of record JAQSUU010000198.1, read on the forward strand.
GAAATACTGGACCTTCTACACAAGCTGAACAGTCACCTGAACAAGAAAGGTATGATGATTACTTGCATTTGATAGCTCTGCGATTGTAATCTAGAACTAATATTAGTTGATTGATACACACATAAGGAATTGATACAAAGTCCCTTTTGTAGTTCGCACATCGTAAAATCCTCAGTTCAACATGTGGTTCCACAGATTACTCAAGACGTCAACCAAAACATGATTTTGGAAGATGATGTAACACCAGTTTTGAACCAAAAGATGACCCTGGAAGATGATGTTACACCAATGTCGAAGTTCACTGGTGTGCAAGAGATCAGTGGGCAAGATACGCGAATGGAGGACTCGAACGGCACATCACCGAATACTATTGAAGTTCCAAAAGTTATTGATGTGCAGGGCGGACATTGTACTGGGGAAACTACTTCCCTGCAGTCTCCAAGACAAAAACTAGATGTCAGTTGGTTGAAACCAACCAATAAGTCTGTGGTAGAAGATATTCCAGAATCTCAAGGTTCAACAAAAAATGTTCCAATAGTTGTCTTGGATGATGATAATGATGAGAGAGGCAAGGAGCTGGAAAATTCAGAGGCTCTTGATCAAGGGCTCCATAATCAAAATAAAAGAACTTCTTTCGGGAAGATCGACCTGAACTGTACTGAATTAAGACAACAGGAACTTCCCTGTTTGGATGACTCAACAGTTCAAAGGCTGCCAGATCAGGTGAGGATAATAGAACTACCACTTTCATTACTTGTTCACTTGGCATTTTGCCACATTTCCAAATTCTCCATGCGCTAAATGAGATTGTTTTCTCAGTGGCGTATTTTTTTAAATCTGTATTTGTTTCAATTTTTTTATCTGAATTATATATAGCCATTAGCTTCAATCTAAATTCCTTTGCAGTCAGTGATGGATAAGTCTCTGTGTTGGCTGGTGGTTGTAGGGCTGCTGCAGTACGCATCACATGGTCTTTGTGTCCAGCATCTTTTGACTATTGTTAGGAAAGCAGTTAGTATCTAGGACAGCATCTGCTTTTAGGACAGCATCTTAGACTAAGCAGTTAGCATCTAGACTAGCATCTTAGACTAGCATCTTGGCATATGCTTGGCTGGCTAGCAGCCTATAAATATGTATCCCCAACCCCTTAGGTTGGCATGACATTGTATGAGTTTGTGTGAGAAATAAACCAGAAAATTGCCTCAACTCCTAGTGTCATCCTCTCTCGATGAGAGTAAGGATTCTACTGCTACCAAGAATGCGGATCCAGCGACTAACAGTCAGAGGGATGGTTTGTTTCACATACTTCATTTAATTTTGCCATTACAAGCTTGTTTTCCTTTTCTTTTGTCATATAACATACTACACTATGCCGTCGCAACCTTAGTGGCGCGCTACATCTACGCTCGGGTGTAGTGAAAAATGAGCAAGGGTCTTCGCACTTCCCTCGACGGGTGCGAAGGGTAAGGAAGCTAGCCGAGCCAACTAGGATTTGTCTAGGTAGCTGGAACGTAGGGTCCCTAACGGGTAAGCTAAGAGAGCTAATCGATGCAGCAATTAGGAGGCGTGTAAATATTCTATGCGTTCAGGAGACTAAATGGAAGGGCCAGAAGGCGAAGGAGGTGGAGGATACTGGCTTCAAACTTTGGTACACGGGGACAACATCGGGTAGGAATGGTGTAGGCATCTTGATCGAAAGGAGCCTTAAGGATGGAGTCGTTGATGTTAGGAGGCAAGGCGACCGGATTATCTTGGTCAGGCTGGTAGTTGGAGATTCGGCTTTGAATGTGATCAGTGCCTATGCCCCTCAGGTAGGTCTTAGCGAGGGCACCAAGAGACAATTTTGGGAAGATGTTGATAGCATGGTTAGTACCGTGTCTATCAGCGAGAAATTCTTCATAGGAGGAGACCTCAACGGCCATGTGGGTGCGACTAATGTAGGTTTTGAGCGGGTGCACGGGGGGTTCGAGTATGGTAGTAGGAACAAGAGGGGGAGGATGTTTTGAACTTTGCGTTGGCCTATGACTTGTTGATAGCGAACACCCTCTTTAGGAAGAGGGAATCCCATCTAGTGACCTTTCGTAGTGGACAACACTCGAGCTAGATCGACTTTATCCTTGCAAGGAGGGAAGATAGACGTGCTTGCTTTGATTGTAAGGTGTTACCTGGGGAGTGTGTTGTCCCTCAACACAAGGTTGTAGTGGCGGACTTTCGCTTTCGGGTACGTCCACCGGGACAAACGGGTCAAGATGGCGAGAACGAAGTGGTGGAAGCTTAGAGGGGAAGCAGCGCAAACGTTTAAGGAGAGGATGCTAGGCGAAGGGCCTTGGGAAGAAGGAGAAGATGCCGACGACATGTGGCTAAATATGGCAACATGTGTCCGGAAGGTGGCTTCAGAAGTGTTTGGCGTGAGTAGGGGAGGCAAACGGGAAGCGAAAGACACATGGTGGTGGAATGACAAGGTGCAAAGGGCTATTAGGGAGAAGGAGTGTTTCAAGCGCCTCCACCATGACAAGAGTGCAGCCAACATCAAGGGCTATAAAATAACGAAGAGGGTTGCAAAGCGAGCTGTGAGTGTAGCAAAAGGTCAGGCGTATGATGGCCTTTATCAGCGGCTAGGCACGAAGGAAGAGGAGAAGGACATTTATAGGATGGCTAGGATCCGCGAGAGGAAGACAAGGGATATCAACCAAATAAAATGCATCAAGGATGAGACAGATCGACTTCTGGTGAAGGATGAGGAGATCAAGAACAGATGGAGAGAGTACTTCGACAAGTTGTTTAATGGGGAGAATGAGGGTCCTACCCTTGAGTTGGACGACTCATTTGACGATACCAACAGACGCTTTGTGAGAAGAATTCAGGAGACAGAGATCGGGGAGGCTTTGAAGAGGATGAAGGGAGGTAAAGCGATGGGCCCTGATGGTATCCCCATTGAGGTGTGGAGATACCTAGGCGTCAGAGTGATAGTATGGTTAACTAAGCTTTTTAACCTTATTTTTCGGTCTAACAAGATGCCTGAAGAATGGAGAAGTATATTAGTACCTATCTTCAAGAACAAGGGAGATGTGTAAAGTTGTACTAACTACCGTGGGATTAAGTTGATAAGCCATACGATGAAGCTCTGGGAGAGGGTTATCGAGCATCGCCTAAAGAGAGTGACACGTGTGACCCAAAATCAGTTTGGGTTCATGTCTGGTAGATTGACCATGGAGGCGATTTTCTTATTACGACAATTGATGGAGAGATATAGGGAACAGAAAAAGGACTTGCACATGGTCTTTATTGACCTCGAGAAGGCATATGACAAAGTACCGAGAAATGTCATGTGGTGGGCCTTGGAAAAGCACAAAGTCCCAACTAAGTACGTTACCCTCATCAAGGATATGTACAGGGATGTGGTGACGTTTGTCCGAACATGTGATGGCGACACCAGTGACTTTCCAATTAAAATAGGACTGCATCAGGGGTCAGCTTTGAGCCCTTATTTATTTGCTTTGGTGATGGATGAGGTCACAAGGGACATACAAGGTGATATCCCTTAGTGTATGCTCTTTGCTGATGATGTGATGCTAGTTGACGACAGTAGGACAGGGGTTAATAGAAAGTTAGAACTATGGAGGCACACGTTAGAGTTGAAAGGGTTCAGACTTAGTAGAACCAAGACCGAGTACATGAGGTGCGATTTCAGCGCGACTAGGCATGAGGAGGGAGACGTTAGCCTCGATGGGCAAGTGGTGGCCAAGAAGGATACTTTTCGTTATTTAGGATCGATGCTACAAAAGGATGGTGACATTGATGAAGATGTTAGGCATAGAATTTCAGCCGGCTGGTTGAAATGGCGTCAAGCTTCTAGCGTCCTCTGTGACAAAAGGGTGCCTCAGAAGTTGAAAGGTAAGTTCTATAGGGTGGCACCAATTGAGGAGAAATTGATTCAACATCGGTTGAGATGGTTTGAACATGTTCAACGGAGGCCTCCTGAGGCGCCGGTGCGTAGTGGGGTTCTAACGCGGGCCGATAATGTAAAGAGCGGTAGAGGTCGACCTAAACTAACTTGAGACAAGTCCGTTAAGAGAGACCTTAAGGAGTGGAATATCTCTAAGGATTTAGCTATGGACAGGAGCGCTTGGAAACTGGCAATCAACGTGCCTGAACCGTGACCTCTTTCTGTCTTGTGCCATTTATGTCCCTTTATGTGTCTCCCTGTTTATCGTCTCTTTTGGGTTTCATCTCTAGCCTACCCCAACTTGCTTGGGACAAAAGACTATGTTGTTGTTTATTGTTGTTATATAACATACTACACTGTAAAAGAAATCTTAACAGTGCAAATGTTTGTGCCTCAGATGATCTGAAACATTTTCCTTTTGTTGCAGGATCTAATTGTTAATGCTCGAAAGCAAATGTCTCAACCAATTGAAAGGTTGTTTTTCACAAAGGAGAAAGATACCATCCGTGGCAAACAACAGCAGCATGAAGAAAGCTCAACCATGCATACCTCATACTCAAATTTCTTTGATCAGGGTCCACCATGGAACACTGGGAGTTTGAAGGGACCAAAAAGCTTGCCTTCAGAACTCAAGTTCAGAATAATGGACAGGGCTCCTGAATTCAGTTTAGACCTCAGCCTGGACAGTTTCACAGACAATAGTGTGGCTGCCCTGAGGAGCGATAAGTTGTTTCTTGGAGGCACCTCCAGTGCATCTCATAAGTTAACCGAAAAGCTTGGCACATACTCCTACAAGAGGCAGTCGGGTCCATGGTCAGAAGAAGAGTTGGATTTTCTTTGGATTGGAGTTAGGAGGTATGGCGTTAATAATTGGAATGCAATGTTGAGGGATACTCGACTACGGTTTTCAAACTCAAGAATGCCCGAGGATCTTGCTAAGCAATGGGACAAGGAGCAGAAGAAGCTTGTGGCATCTGCTCTGGGTCCTGTGCCACCTCTTCATATGGGCGAAGATTATCTTGGTAGAGCTTCATGCTCTGGATGCTCAAAGTCTGCATTTCTTGGGGCCCAAACGGACCTTTCATTGGGCAACGTCTACTTTCGCAATGCCCGTGCTTCAGAGAGAGGTCAGCATCATTTATCAAGCCTGGGTGGGCTTAACTTTCATGGAATTGATGGTGGGCCTAGAAATATGTCCCTGGGAGGCTTCCCTGGGGCTTCTTCCTCATATGGAAGAAGTGGCAGCAGGCGCAGAAGGGCATCCAAGCTCCATAAGTCATACTACGAGAACAATTCATCTTGGTTCCAAGAACCATCAGACAGGGTGTCCCAGCTCCTTCTCACCAACCAGCAACCGATCAACAGCCTTCCCCAGTGGCTTACAAAGGATGCCGAAACTGGCACCAGTCGAATCAACCCTGAGATGTGGCCGAGCATGGTGCCAGCACCAGGGCGTTCAGCCGCAGATCCACCGAGGGGAGGCTCCTCTCTCTTTTGTGACGACGTGAAGCCCCATGTCCTCCCTGGAGGTTCCCTGAAGCGCGCGATGAGGAGGAATGCAGATTGGCGGTCGTTCAGCAAGAGGCTGTTCCTGTCCGGTGACGCATTGGATCTGAACTGTGGGGCTAAAGGCACCACAGCACCCAACGGTGCCATCCCGAGCGACACCGGCACGTCATCCGAAGAGACGGTGTCTGACAGCTGAGCCCATGCTTAACATGGGCTCTTGTTATTCCTGTGTGCCAGGCTGCAATTACATGTAGCATTCCCATTCCTATTTGATGTTGAAGCTGGTTGACAGTAAGCGGCGAAAGGTGTGGTACATCTGATCAAGCTGGCATGCTCTCTGTATTGTCATGCTAGTGAATAATCGGATTGCATCTTGTATAAAGTAGCAGCAGCAGTGTATATTTTATCACCAGCTCTTTGTATCCATAGTGAGGAGAACTTCTAACAACAGGAGTCCACTCACGCATCCACATGACCATAGCAGTGTGATTGGGGGGCGCTGTGTATGTAGTGAACGGATTGCCTAGTTGCTTGTAACTGTGCTTGGGATGGCCTAACATGCATGTTGGGCTCATGCTGATTCAAATCCTGTTGGGTAATGTTATTTTCATGCTTAAGCATGGGCAGTTTTCATGAGTATATTTTTTTTCTGTTTCTTCAGTTGTAGCTAGCTGCAAGCCTGACATCTTTTTTTTTTGTTTTGTTTTATTTGCTGCCGGGCTGGCCGGCCGGATGGAGTATTGGTGTTGCCTTCCAGACCGAACAGATACTCCGTAACAGCATATAGTATACCCGGACAAACCATGGAATGCATTGTAATCTCTTTTGGTGGTTCTAATATACCCAAATGGAACAGGCTAACGACAGTGACATCATCTTGGTCTTGGATTATGCTGACCGAGTGCAAAGGTAGGCAGCCAGGGCGCCAGGCTGCCAACTGGTGAACTAGCAAATGCATTAGTCTACTAGATGACAGCACTAGAGTCTAGAATCTACAGAGCTACCTCATTGTTGTCACCCCCAACAACACCACACCAGGGCAGGCAATCGGCCAATCACCATCGTATATTATGTACAATACATTAGTCCAAGATTCATAATTGAGAACCAACATAGCCGTCTTGTATCATAATCCAAAAACCAAGCATTATCGATGACGGCCAACTCGAAGTCGACAGACAACCGGTAAGTTGGCTTGGGTTAGCCCTTCTCCTTGCCGGGAAGCAAGACCTCTAAGGTACCAATGCAGAATATGTAATGGCCTGCAGCAGCATATCATCTCTTCTCTTCGTATCCGCCAATGCAATGGGCATTCCAGATGAAACCAAATGAGCTCAACAGATACATAGCAAGGGAGATACGAGAGAGCCAGCCATGCCCTGGCGTTCACTACCATGGTTGCTCTTGCTTGCCACCATGCTGAGCACCACGCGCCTGCTGGCACTTGCCGGAGGGATGGCACGTCCCGGATGCCAAGAAAGATGTGGCAACCTGAGCATCCCCTACCCTTTCGGCATCGGTCCTGGCTGCTTTCGCAGCGGCTTTGAGGTCAGATGCCACAATGACGCCGGAAGAGCCTACCTGGGCGGCGAAGGCAGTAACATCTGGGCCTTTGATATCTTTCTGCTGCAAGGGGAGGCTCGAGTACACAAGTATCTGACGTGGGACTGCTACAATGACACTGGCATCACTGACTTCGCTAGATCTCCCATGGATCTAGCGTCTTATTACCAGATATCACATACCAAGAATAAGTTCACGGCGATTGGATGTGACACCATCGCGTTCATCCAAGGTGAAAATGCAAACTCTTACACCAGCGGATGCATGTCGTTTTGCAGCAGCAATGCAAGCGTCGACACCAACGGCCAGTGCACCGGCATGGGTTGTTGCCAGACATCAATCCCGGCAAACCTCACCTACTTCAACACCACCTTCTCAACAAGGCGGAGTACAAGCGTGCTGGAGTTCAACCCATGCAGTTACGCCTTCGTGATTGAGACCCAGCAGTTCAGGTTTGATGTCTCTGACCTTGCAGGCCACCATTTTGCTGACAAGTACAGTGATGGCGTGCCTCTTGTGCTTAACTGGGTTGTTGGGGAAGAATCATGTGATGAAGCAAAGAAAAATATGTCATCCTATGCATGTCTTAGCAAGAACAGCGAGTGCATCCCTTCAGTCAATGGCCCAGGGTATCTCTGCAACTGTTCCAGTGGCTATTGGGGGAATCCATATCTGGAAGAAGGCTGCCAAGGTAAGCAACAACCAGCCTTCAATTCCTCTGGTTCAAATAATATGCTAGGTTGATTTAATGAGCATCCTTGTTTTCCTGGTTACATTAACAGACATCGATGAATGTGCCTTTCCTGAGCAGTATCTTTGCCTTGGCCAATGCACTAACACAATAGGAAGCTACAGCTGCACATGTCCAAAGGGAACTCGGAGCACTGATGCGAGTATGATAAATTGTGTTCCTTATCAGGATCCTACACAGACTGTAAAGATGGTGTTAGGTAAATCCTTATCTAGCTGTCTGAATATATCATAAATAGCAACTGTACGTCAATACTGATGCTCATGGAGACACAAAACTGCAGTTGTGCTATAGTTTAACTAAGGTTGAATCAGAATTAGTTTACTTAAGTACAATCCATGGTCCAATTCACTATTAGTAATAATTTAAATGTTCTGTACAGTTATGCTTATTTATTCGTGCACAATACTAAGAAAATGCCAATACCTTGTTTCATGTGATTTCCCCCTTCAACCAATGCAAAATAACAGGAGCCAGTGCTGTATTACAACCTGTAATGTCAATAGATCAATATTTTCTCCTTTCTTTGGTTATTGATCTTATTTTCATAGAAAAATACCTGGTGACTGTAGGTATCTCTATTAGCACAGTGTTTCTCCTTGTTTGCATTTTCCCTGTGGTCATTCAATATCAAAAGAGAAAGTTCATCAAAGAAAAGGATGGTTTCTTCAAGCAAAATGGCGGATTTATTTTACTTGAAAAAATGCGATCAAGACGAGTAGATACAGTAAGAGTATTCCCAAAAGAAGAATTAGAGAATGCAACCAACAATTTTGATAAGAGAAGAGAACTGGGAAGAGGGGGGCATGGCACGGTCTACAGAGGGATTATGAAGGATAACAGAGTTGTAGCCAAAAACGCTCCAAAGTTTGCAACACAAACCAGAAAGATGAATTTGTGCAGGAAATCATCATACTTTCTCAAATAAACCACAGGAATGTGGTCAGGCTTCTAGGCTGTTGTTTAGAAGTGGAAGTTCCCATGTTGGTCTATGAATTCATCCCAAATGGCACTCTCTTCCAGTTGGTCCACAGTGAAGGGTCATCCATCTCATTGGATGACAGACTAAGAATAACCCTAGAATCCGCAGAAGCGCTGGCATATCTCCATTCATCTGCATTCCCACCCATAATACATGGAGATGTAAAATCTTCAAACATTCTCCTAGATGACAACTACACAGCAAAAGTGACTGATTTTGGTGCATCACACATGCTTGCAAAGAATGAGACCCAATTTATGACAATGGTCCAAGGAACTCTTGGCTATCTAGATCCTGAATATCTACAGGAACGGCAGCTAACAGAAAAGAGTGATGTTTATAGTTTCGGGGTTGTCATATTGGAGCTAATCACAAGGAAGACTGCAATATATTCTGAGGATTCCAGTGAACGGAAGGGGCTTGCATCATCTTTTATGATGGCAATGAAGGAGAACAAGCTTCAAGATATGCTGGACAAGAGCATAGTAGGGGTAGGGATGGAACCACTTCAAGCGATTTCTGAACTCGCGAAGAAATGCCTCAGCATGAAGGGGGACGAGCGTCCACAGATGACCGAAGTTGTTGAGCGGCTTAAAGTAATAAGAAGAACCTGGCAAGAAAAGCTGACAGAGCACCATGTTGTGGAAACAGAAAGGCTATATGCAAAACCTTCCTCTAATTGCCCTTCCAGCATTGCACAATACGGAAGCATCGGCATAGAGTTGGAGCATGGCAGATGAATCGAAAGCAGCAACTGAGTTTGAGTTTTATACTCCGATGTTTCGTAATGGACAATTGCACCCATTACTTGTGAGCATGCTAGATAAAAACATCATTAAACAGCAGCGTGTTTCTGAGTTTCAGTTCTATACTCCAATGTATTGTAATGGAGAATATACACCCACTACTTGTAAGAATGCTTGATAATCGGGCACAGCAGTTACTTGTAAGAATGTTTTGTAATGGAGGATATACACCCACTATCATCATTGTAAGAATATGCTTTTACCCCCTACTTTTACGGGGTGTAACTTGTAAGAAAATAGAATTTGCTTATTCTTTTCCTTTGAGCTTATCTCGAGGAATTAAGGACTAGCATGAGATCCAAAATAGGAACCGTTTCAATGAATAAGCGAAGCCAGACACCACGCCACAAGTAGTTATGATCCACATCCGCACAGCAGCAGTAGCATATCTCCTCCAATATAATGTAGCCAACAAAAACAAGGACGCGCCTACAGACAAAGCCATGAGCCATCATAGATCGTATGGTTCTACTATAGCATAATAGCATTACAATTTCTACTCAAATTTTGGAACTACTAAACGATCGAACCGGACTGAAATCTGGAGCCCCCTGACCAGGACGGAAGCACAGACATGAAGCTCTCAAGGCACCGGCCGATACAGGGAGAGACGCCGCATACCCAACACCAGGCAATGCAAGCATACCTCGGACGCGTCGCAAGTGTGGGACTCCTCGCCGGCGACGGCTCAACGCGCCACCGCCGCTGCGCGCAGAAGCCGAGGAGACGGCAAGCGAGGGAGAGAAGAGATGGCCTGGGCCCAAATTTGTGTGTGGGCCGAATAGAGAAAGTGGACCGGTTACCCAATCTGAGACATGCGTTTTGACGCCCAACTTTTATCGAAGCTCTGTTTATACCCTCTTATAAACCGAAAAATTGAGTTTTTTTTAATACCTCTGACTTTTGAAACGGTCGAAATCGTTTCCTTTGTATTAGTTTCGATGCATCAGCCGTGAGGGAGGTAGATTGAACTACGTTGATATTTCAATGAAGACAAATAGGCTTTAATTACCCGTTGTTTTAACAGTAAGTTGATGTACATTGATTCATCAGGTACGTACGTACCCTTTCAACCTTGCATTGATGAAGCAAGCAACACAAGTCATTGCTTAATGCATGCAAGGATCATGGATGATCTCACTCACACACTACTACTACACTAGTAAACTTTGGTGCGTCATGCGTGTGTCCAACGAAAATTGAAGGCTACGAAAGGCCGGAGAACGAAGTGATCGATATTCTGCATGAATCGCAGTATTTGTTAAAACTAAAAACTAGGGTTAGGCATGTACCATGAGGGCACAAGCTTCATGTGGGAGTGATGTGATTGGGCGATGTCGATCACGGCTGGGCCGGGGGTGGTCAGTGATCACCACATACGTCTTGCTCCTGCCTGCCTTTCTATATCGGGAAACGTATGAACTGCTTTTCATCTCCCAATAAGGTTCGCGGAATATATGACGGCCGTACCTAAAGTTTTTATATACATTTGTGACGGCCGTACCTAAATGTAGGGTGAGACCTGTGGTGTTGTGGAATGCTAAGACGCCTTTTTCGAGTTGGGAGAGAATTGTTAGTACACCCCCTTTGTTTTGGATGGAGAAAACGATGGGATGTCGTACGTTTGGATGCAAGTGGTTGATGCATGCGGCTGACGATTAATATTATATCATCATTAGAGTTAGAGATTTTGAGTATCGGTTTTAATGTGGAATTGTTCTCTGCTCTTATTCCATATTGAGTATAAAGATGTCCAAACAGGCCTGGCCCGATGGGCCGGCACGGGCCCGACACGGGAAAGCACGGCACGAAAACGGCCCGGGCCCGGCCTGCCTCGTGCCCGTGCTGGCACGGCCCGTCCCCGTGCTCGTGCTCGGGCTGGAAGTCGCACACGACGGCCCGGCACGGGCACGGCCCGCTACAACGGGCGGCACGGCGTCGGCACGGCGACGGCCGTTGGATCGCCTCCCTCCCCCGATCCTGACCGTTCATTTCCGCACCGAAACGTTGGCTATATATAGCCGAGGCGCCGCTGAACCCTAAACCCTAAATCATTTCGTCTCTCCTCCTCCTCGGTCGACTCTCCCTCTCTCGGCTCCCGCTGCCCGCTGCGGCGCTGCCTGGAACCCTAACCCTAAATCATTTCGTCTCTCCTCGGTCGACTCTCCCTCTCCCGCTGGCCACTGCGGCGCTGCCTGGAACCCTAACCCTAGCCACTCTCCTATCGTCTTCTCGGCTGCCGGCGGCCTCGGCTAGACGGATTGGTGGCATTCTACACCCCTCTTCTTCCTCCCTGACCCCCGACGTAGCCTCGGCCTCCACATCTTGCACTCGTCGTCTCGTCTCCATCCTCGTCGCCGTCCTCGGCCTCCGCCCGTGGGGCTCCGTGTCCCTCAGCATGCGTTGAGGTACCACGGTGCCGGAGCCGGATCCGTACGACGACGACGTCGCCGTTGTTGCTGGCATCTCTGGAGCTCCGGTCGTAGAGGTGAGCTTTCTCGAAACCCTAGATCTGTGCTCTTCTTGATCACCTCACCCTCGAAACCCTAGATCTAATGATTTGTGCTTTCTTTTTTGAAGCCGTCGAGGCACCGGAGGCCGCCGACGGCAACATGTCGTCCGACGAGGCGGAGGAGATCGGTCGCACCATGACCACCAACGACGAGTTGCGCCTATGTGGGCTAGCTGGAGATGACGAGGACGACATCGTTGGGGTTGCCGAGGCGCTCTTAGGCCGTGCTGCTGCCGAGAGGCTCTTCAACTGTTCCATGGGTGAGTTTGGTGTGGCTGCCGACGGCAACTCCGACACTTCCGGTGACGGCCAGGCAAATGCACCCGGTGACGGCCAGGCCGAGGCAAATGCAGCCGGTGACAGCGACGACAGGCCGGCTCGTGTTCGCAGTTCTACCTCTGCATGCTGGGATGACTTCGAGAAGCTATACAAAAAGGTAAATGGTAAGGACGTCAGGTATGGTGCTCGCTGTCATCATTGCCATAAGGAGTTCTCTGCTCTGTCTCGGTTTGGGACTGGCCATCTCCTCCGTCATCAGGATAGTTGCCCTAAGAAGCGTGAGAAAGATCGCTTGTCTCAGTCCCACATTACTTTCACTAAGGATGGTACTATTCGTAATTGGGATTATTCTGCTGAAGTGGCTCGGGTTGAGCTAGTTCGTTTGCTTGCTAGGCTAGACCTTCCCCTCATTCTTGGGGAAACTGCTGCCTGGGAAGAATACATCACAAGAGCTCATAACCCAAGATATAAAACTGTTTCTAGGCAAACAACAACTAGAGATCTTTTTAAGTACTTCATTGATAAGCGTGATAGCCTAATAGATGCTTTTAAGAGTAATGCTATTACTTATGTTGCTATTACCTCTGACATTTGGTCTGGAAATGCTAAAGAGGATTACTTGAGTGTTGTGGCTCATTACATTAATGCTGATTGGCAACTTGAAAAGAGGGTTCTTGGGTTAAGGCTTATTGATGTGTCACATAATGCTGAAAACATTGCTGAACTTATTGCTAATGTGCTTAATGATTATGGTGTACTGAAAAAGGTTTTTTCTGTAACTTTGGACAATGCTTCTGCTAATAACAAAGCCATGGATGCACTGAAACATGTACTTAAGGAGTATTTGGGTGATGATCTGTTTTTGCATCAACGCTGTGCTTGTCATATCATTAACCTAATAGTTAAGGAGGCTCTAGTTGTTGTTAATCCTATGCTTGATGCTTTCAGAACTGCAATATCATTCATTAATTCTTCTAACCCAAGAATTGCTGCATATAAGAGTTACTGCATGGCATCTGGTATTAGATCTAGGAAGTTTGGATTGGACATGGATGTTAGGTGGAACTCTACCTATCTAATGCTTAAGCATTTGCTACCTCACAAGGAAACTTTTCATACTTTTATTGAGTCTAATTATCCTAGACCTAGAGGTGCTTCATTTCTGTTGGTTCATGATCATTGGGCTATGGCAACTAAAATCATGGAATTTCTTGAACTGTTTTATGACTCAACAGTTGCTTTGTCTGGTGTGTACTATCCTACTGCTCCACTTATGGTTCATCACATTGTTAGGATTGCTATACACCTGCATAAGTATCAAAATGATGAACATATTAGACATGTTATCCAACCTATGATTGATAAGTACCATAAATACTGGAAACAAATACCTGCTCTTTATTGTATTGCATTTATCTTGGATCCTAGAGCTAAAATTAAAGGTTTTAACAAATTGCTTAGGAAGTTACACCTAATTACTGATGCTGATTATAGTAATAAATTGATGGAAACCAGAGCTCTTCTTTTTAAACTTTATCATAAATATGATGATTTGTATGGCTCTGTTAGAGAGAAAAGGATTGTTCCTCCAACCCTATCAGGTAAGAAAAGAACTGCTTGGGATGAAATATATGATGATGATGATGATGATGATGTTCTTCCTGCTAGTCTTGATCTGTCCAGAACTATGCCTGCTACTGCCTTGCTACATGCAGCATCTTCTTCCTCTAGCAGTTCTGGTTCTGAACTTACAGCCTACCTGGACTGTGACACAGTCAGTCAGTTGGATGATGATTTCAACATCTTGCATTGGTGGCATCAGCATAAGCTTACTTATCCAATTCTTTCTAACCTTGCAAAAGATATTTTTAGTGTGCCTGTTTCAACCATTTCTTCAGAGGCTACCTTCAGCCTAACTGGCAGGATCATTGAAGAACGGCGGCGGCGGCTTAACCCTGAAACTATGGAGGCACTTACATGCATCAAGGACTGGGAAGCGGCAGAAGCACGGCTACAGCATATGGTGGAGGATAAGGAGCTAGCAGACGCCTATGAACATCTCTATCTCGATTAGTCATTTATGTAATGGTCTGTAATATTAATTAGGACTTGAAACTGATTTGGACTTGGAACTTGTGATGTACTGAACATTAAACAGTGGTTGAATCAGGAGCTTGACTGCACTCTTTTTTCCTGTCTAGGGTTTCTCACAAAAGTGAGTTTTACCTAGACAGGTTTTTAATGAGGCAGCCATTGCACAAGCTCCTTTCTTTTGGTTATCTGTTGTTTTGTGTATTTGCTTTTATCTTTGAAGTTTTATCTTTGAAGTTTGAACTGTGCTGTTAAAAATCTGTTGAATGGTAGTTGTAACCGTGCCTGGGCCGGCACGGGCACTGGCGTGCTGCCGTGCCCAGCGGCACGACACGGCACGCTCCAGCTATAGCCATGTCGTGCTCGTGCTGAGAGCCTGGCACGAGAGCACGCCAGGCACGGCACGGTAGGCACGCGTGCCTTCTCGTGCCCGTGCCGAGACGTGCCGTGCCGTGTGGCCCGTTTGGCCATCTATAATTGAGTATGCCGACGTGTGAATCGACATAAAAGAAAATGAGGGTATGGGGAGCTCATGTGTATGTGTGGTGGGTCAGGCTCTATCACTCTATGTTGCACGCTCTCAATCTCATCGGCAAGGAATGTTAGTGGGTAAACCTTGGTAGACTAGCTCATGCTAGCTTGATGTTCGGTAAAGTAATTCAAAGGGTGTGGCCTCACTTGATCCGACCTAAGCACGGGAGGGTGCTTATTACCATGTTCAGGCCCCTGCTAGGGTAAAAACCCTACGTCCTGGGTAAGTCAACCTCATATCCGGGTATAACAACATACTTTTTGCAAGTGTGTGTATTAATTCTAGGATTTTGAGATTCGATCCCCCGTAGGGGCGTCCTAACCTCCCTTATAGTGGTTAGAGAGTCAGGGTTGGCTCAATAAATTTCCTGGAGAAGACCAAGACAAGTAAGGGGCATGGCCGATAAACAAGACTAGTCGGTGTTTATGACTAGTGGCCCTAGTAGTCTAGGAACTTGCTTCCTGAGCTTCTTCCTATGCTCCACCTTTGGACGCGGCCACCAGAGGCCAAATAAAAGTACAAAGTAGATGGTTCTATCATTGCCTAACTGACTCTAACATGATGACATAAACTGTTTGGAGCGCTAATGCGAACAACCATTACCAATGCGAAAGAAGTAGAATGACTTCAAGTTAGATCCTAGTCGCTCGAAGGGCTGCCGCATGGGCCTGATACGTGTCTACCCGAACCCACATGGAAGGTTCTCAGTAATACCTATCCTAGATCCCATGACACTGAGAGAGGCCTCATCGAGGGAGCCTCCACATGAAGGGGGTTGTTGATGTACCGCCTCATTTTCAAAATATAGGATGTATATTAGAATTAGAAAGATTAAACTGTAAAGTTCGATTATCTATTAGTCAATCTTTGTTTATTTTTGTTGCAAAGAAAAATACATCGCATGCCTTTTGGTACAGTATTGCGCTCTCTCTCTCTCTGTCTATATATATATATATATATATATATATATATATATATATATATATATATATATATATATATATATAAAGGCTTTAACAAATTCAAGTACGCCTTATAAAATTAAAATAAATGGAAGGAGTATAAGTTAAATGTCATCCATTTCCCCATCATCTTAGCTTTGTACAATATTACCCAGCCCAAAATTGTAGTTAATCAGCATGAAAGCTCTCTGGAAAATAGTATATACCAAGGAATAATGTGTGTTGTGTACCTAGTAGCTAGTTATAGGCACAAGCAAGCTCTCTTCCTCCTTAGCTAGTAATTCGCTTAATTATATACATACAGGGTAGTTTTTCTAAGAGCACATGTAGTTTTTACTTGCTATAATTCCTTGTACACTCACACCAAGTCAAAACCTTGGTAGGAGTGTATCCACCTAGCTTGTATCAATATCACACACCCTCACCTCAAGATAGGTGCTGTACATGCAATAGCGGATATATCAAATCGTCTTGTAATATAATCCTCCCTAGAACTGGACCCCCTACATAAACCCATTTGAAAACATCACATCAGAGCAGGGAATGAGAGCAGCAGGCAGGTACTCCCACTGTCCCAAAATAGAAGTCATTCTCGCTTCCCGAGAAGTCAGCTTTTTTAAACTTTGACCAATTATATATAAAAGAATATTAATATTTATAATACATAATTAGTATCATTAGATAGATCATTGAATATACTTTCATAATAAACTTATTTGGAGATATAAATATTGCACGTATTTTCTACGAACCTAGTTAAAGTTGAGAAAGTTTGATTTGTACGTATCCCATAACGTCATTTATTCTGGGACGGAGGGAGTACATGAGAAGAGGAAAGAATTGGCTAAGTCCAAGGATGGAGTTGGATGACCCTTCAAGCTAGGGCTGCAGCTATGCTTGGAGGTGGCAAGTCTTGTACTTGCTGGTCCCTGACAGCAAAAAGAAATGTGCCTTTTGCCATTGGCCATTGTGACAGTTGGCAATTGTCATGTAAGTTGCTGCTTAAACTATTGACAGATAATTACTCACCATCACCAATGGGTTAGGACCACACTACATACAGATTTTTTAGAATTAACTGTGCATAATTGTTGTGCTAATCACCCTCACTTTCTGCATGGCACATGCACTTTGTTCCCTCCAGATAGTGTGGTTAAGATCTCACAGCCCAAACTAGTTGGCCTCTGCTTCTGTTATGATGATGATCTCCGTCTTTGTCTGCTTTTCTTTCAAAACTAGTTATACATCTACACTGCAAAATGGCAGCAGTACGTAGTTTCGAAAACAACCTTTTAACTTGAGCAATGTACAATTAATATCCACAGTAACAGTTTCATGTTTCCACTTTCCATCATGCATATATGCATACACAACCTGTCAATGTATGAGTCAGGGTGGATCGGAGCCAGAGCTGGGCAGCTAGTGCTAAAGAAAAATGCATGGATTAATGTCTCTGCATGTCATTTCTTATTTAGTAAATGCTAAGCTTATTATAAGCTGTACTAACCTATCAATGCAAGAGCCCCACTTGCAGGTCTCTACAAGGTTCTCTAGCTTTTTCCTCTCACTGCAAGTTACTCAAACATGCTGCCTTCATTCTGAAGCTTGAGAGCTGATCTTGATCAGTACACCTCTCTTGTTATAGTAAAACATAAGTTCCAGAGAATTGCAATTTGCAAAACCCTAGCCCAAAGGGCCCCCCTTTCCACATTAGGGCAGCCCTCCCTATCCTACTTCCACACCATCCATCAGCCACATATGGTGAGAAGTGAGACAAGCCATGCTACCCAAATCATCACCTTGTTGTACCTTCATGTGTGTATATACATCACATTCCTCTCCTCTAGCTTTACACCGAACTCCACACTAGCTAGGCTAGCTCATATGCTTGCACCTAGCTAGCTAGCTCCTCTTCTCTCCAACACAGGTGATCTAGACTAGTACGTGAGAATAATTAAGGTATAGTAGCTTCCATTGCCAGGATATGGTAGGCAAGCCGCCACAAGACCGCCATCACCATGGCTCCTCCTCACTTGGGGCAGAGGAGCTCAACCTCTTGCACATGGCCAGGGGCTCCCCGCCGGACGGTGGCGGCGGCCGCGGCGAGAGCCGGGGCGCGCTGGGCCATTGGAAGTGCAGGCTGCTGGGCTCCCTCCGCCCGCGGCGCCCGCGCTGCGTGGTGTGCCTGCAGGTGCAGCACGTCACCGGCCTGCCCCTGGCCGCGGAGGGCCGCGGGGTGGTGGTGGGGTGGCGGAGCAGGGGCGGCGAGGGGGAGCACACGGCGCCGGCCCGGGTGGCGCGGGGCGCCGCCGCGTTCAACGAGGTGTTCCTGCAGCACTTCACCGTCGGCGGCGCCACGCTGCGCGGCTTCACCGTGTGGGCGGCGCTCCTGGAAGCGCCGGACAATAACGGGGATCTTGGCGCGTTCCCTGTCGACCTCGCCGAGGCGGAGACCTCCAACCCCAGCAAGTTTGGAGGCAAGGCGCTCAGCTTCCCGCTGGGTGGGGCGGCGGCCGGTGCGGTGCTCACCGTCAGCATCTACTGCAGAGTGATGGATCAGCACGAGGACAACCATGGAGCTGCTAACAATGGTATGTTATTGTTGAACTAACACTGATGATGCGTTATAAGCTTTTTGTTTACAGTTTACACCTAGTATTATAAATACATGCAATATGGTAGGCAAACAAATTATTTCATCAAAATGAATGAACCTTTAATTTCCTGATGAGAAGCTAGTTTGTACTAGCTCTTTTCAAGTATGGCCGTTGTGTTCATTATATAGAACATACCATGTTCATGCATGGTAGGAAGAACTCTTCATTCTAGTGAGTTTTGATGCTAGTGCTTTTGATCATCCTCAGTTTAACCAAGCTCATGTAG
This sequence comes from Saccharum hybrid cultivar R570, assembly GCA_038087645.1. Lineage (NCBI taxonomy): Eukaryota > Viridiplantae > Streptophyta > Magnoliopsida > Poales > Poaceae > Saccharum > Saccharum hybrid cultivar. The sequence continues at coordinate 26,863,062 of JAQSUU010000198.1, forward strand.
AGAATAAAAGAGTAGTAAAAAATTCCCACATTAAAGATGCAAATTATGGTAATACATTTCATAATGTGTCTAATTAAGCTTATTTGATATCGTAAACATTATAGTTTTTTTTCTATAAATTTGGTTAAACTTATAATAGTTTGACTTAATTAGAGGAACTGAAAACCACTTATATTTGAGGACGGATCAAGTATATGTATATATACATGCATGGAATCAATTGCTACATAATAAATAGGATGATCTCAATTGCTTGATGCACTTCATTATGTAGCTACTAGTTTAGGCGATGCAACTCTGCTTATTTATTTGCTTTAAAAAAAAGAAACAACGTGCGTCCATGGTGACTTAGGTCAAGCAAGGGAGAAGAAGAACAAGGGCAAAGCAGGCTCCTACGCTTCCTGCCTGCCGGACCTGAGCTGCCTCCGGAACCGGCAGGTGGCGGCTGCGGCGGCATCCGGCGGGTTGGCGCGCCGTGCCACGTCCATCCGCTCCGACCGTGGTGGCTTCATCACCATCGAGAACTCGGTGGCCGAGATGGACGGCGGCGGCGCCGGGACGGCCTTCGGCGTGGCGGAGGACGTGGACGAGGAGGAAGGCGCGGGGTTCATCACCATGGAGAAGAGCAGGGTGTCGTCGAGGTCGTCGAGCCGGCCGCTGCCGCCGAACACGGTGGACGAGGAGGAGGAGGAGGAGGAGGAGGAGGAGGACGAGAAGCCGTGCCTGTTGATGGAGCTGTCGTCGGAGGAGGCGGCGTCGGCGGCGGACGTGGAGAAGGTGGAGGACGAGTTCCTGGCGATGCTGGAGGACAGGTACTGGGCCAGGAGCAAGGAGATCGAGAAGGGGCTGGGCGTGAGCCTGGACATCGGGCTGGACCTGGGCCTGGACCTGGACTCGCTCATCAAGGACGCCGAGATGGAACTCGCCAAGGCGGAGCAGGCGTGGAAGAGCAAGGTCGGCGCCGCCATCGTGGAGGAGGAGGAGTACAAGGAGCTCGTCCGGAGGTGGAGCGCCAGGGAGATCAGCCACCACCACCACTCCGCTGCTGCTGCTGCTGCCGCCACCGGCTGCTCCTGGGACTTTGGATTCGGGAGCCCAATCTGAAAATGGACGCGGATATGCATGCCTCCATTGTTGTTTTTCTGTCTACTACTCTAGTACTCATCATGCATGTCTAATGTTGGAAATGTGGATTCAGATAAATGTACTGCCATTTGGCTGATGTAATGTAATATTGGGAAAAATTAAAGGACCGAAAGAGAAACCATGCATGCGTGACTTGGATCATCGTTCAATCGCTTCTTGTTTCAAGCTCATTCATGACGTGCATACGGGCTACTGGATTTGTCACCATGCCTCCCGAAGTTCCTCAGCTGCCGTTTTGCTCTGGGTCAAACTTTGCTCCTGTTTCTCTATGCCGCACATAGGCATGTCCAAACAACCAGATTTTTAACAACAAACCACGCGTAAAGTTTTAGCTTGACACCACTTTAGGATACGCTTAGATCCACCATTGCTAATAGTAAGCTAGTTTTTTTTTCCCTAATAGTAAGCTAGCTAATAGCTAAAAAAACTACCTACTTTGGCACATGACTGTTTGGATCCAAGTGGCTCTGTTCGTTTGGCTGAAAAGCTATGGCTAAAAGTACTGTTCGCTGATTTGTCGTGAGAAAAACACTGTTTGTTTCGGAGGCATATATGAACTATTAGCACCCCCTTCACCAACTATAATAATGAACTAATTGTTAGCACCTCCACTTGATAATACTAATTAGCAAGACTGATTACATCCCCACCTACTAACTACTAGTACTACTAGAACCAAACAGTCCCTTGCCTCTAACAAGCATGGCCTAGTTGATCCAGCAAGTAGGCACAACACTACGAACTGAACAGCCATGTGTTGACAACAGATTCGGGCCGAGGAGATGACATTTGAACACCATATGCACCATGTGTCTCCTAGCTAGTCGGTCTAACCACAGCCCCACACGTTGCGTGACCACGAAACAGCAGAAAGTGATCTGCACGGCAGCCGCTAGATTTGCTCACTCTTAGAACAAAAGTAAAGCGAGCACACAGCTCGTAACAGAAGCTCATGCACATGCTGCCAAAACTGGCCGACCCGGTGGGATGTCTCTGATCTAGCGTCTGGGGATCCACCAGCAGGGCAAGTCCCCACAGGCCACATATCAGCGGGGCCTGGTTTCATGGCCCCCTCCCTCCTACTGTTAGATTACACGTAGTGGTCACTGATTTCAACCGTCAGGCGAGTCTTTCGATCCTGCAAAAGATCCAGCAGCAGAAGAAACGAGGCGTCCACAAGTCCCCAGTCAAAGCATTCGCGGATGAATTCCACGTGTGGTTATTTTACACAGGGCACCGAAAAGAGAGAACGCGGGATCCACGTCAAATTGCCTACCTAGCTAAAATTATAAGGACAAAATTACTCGCCAAAAATGAATCTACTTGATAGATGCAAAGCTGTCCCTACACTAAGGTAATGTTTCTGTGTACAGGTACAACAAAATAAAAATGCAATCTACCTGGCTGGCCCTGGATCTTGAAAACCTGCAGGACCCCGCTGCCAAGAATGGTGGTCCCGAGTACGATGGGTAATGACAGAAGTTCCGTCGATTTGATTTGTAAGGAAACCTTCCCTTGAGCTATTTTGCAATGCTGACGTGATTTTCCACATCCCATACCACGATTTTACCGTCCAATCCTGTAAAACGTGTGGCAAGTAATGTCAAAACATGTTCGAAAAGAGCTGGAAGCAATTGGTTGGAAGGCTCAGCTATAAACCTGACGTGCTGAATCGTTTGATAATACCATCGCTTCCTTTTGTCAAGGGTACAATACACCTGCCGATATGAAGAAATTATTAGTCTGTCAGCGACGAGAGCACATCACTGGAAGTACCGAAATAAAGATGAGGAGTTAAAGACGGTACGTTATGCAATTCTCATGGGCCCCACCACGAGGTTTTGACGGCTCAACGGTGTCGCTACTAGTCCCTTGCTTTGATTGGCCATATAGCTTTCCAAGGGCTTCAGAGAGCTGAAATGTATTTTTCGGTATATTAGTTCATGAGTAATGTTGACTTGGTGAGTTCAACCCAGTCACATAGCTTGTCAGTGATCAGAACTTCAGCAGTATTATACATAGCCATAAAATTGCAGTCTGGCTATACATACAACTAATTAAATTATGTACTCCTGGCAAAGTTTCAGGTACTGAACTAAATTACTTTTAACGTTCAAGAGTTTAACTACACAAATAAGCAGTAAATTGCTAGCTATAACAGCAGGCTGCCAAAAAAGACCACACAGACCAACCTTTGCTGCCTAGTACCGATTTTCCTAACTGACCAAAAATTAGATCAGTTTGGCATCAAAATAAATAGGTCAAACACCGCGGAATATATTACATGTAAATCTTTATGACAGAATTCCACCTGGACCGGGATTAGTTACATCTAAACAAAGCCTTACTGAGAACCACTACCATAAAGGTTATACTTGGCTGAAAAGAAACCCATAATAAGGCATCCAACCAAATTTTGCAAGCAGGGCTTGCAATATGTAGCAATTAGGGGGGGGCATCTGAGCATCTGGCCATTGGCAACTCTTACATTATTTCTTGTATGAACAAACAACGAAACAATTCAAACCAAGCTCCATCATTAAGAAAGGAATTGGTTCACCTAATACTTAACCATTTAGGATAAAGTAAATCCTTGATGAACATAGAGTGAATAGCGCCCTCACATAATAGCAAAACAAAGGTAAGTATAATAAGGACAGGCATTCATTACATGAATAAACGATAGGGAAGAAAAAAATATATAGACCTGTGAGGCTTTTGAAGCTGATGGGGCAGCTTTCCTCTCATCCAAGAATCTTATGAAACTCCTGCATAACAAAAGGTGTAGCTATGGTGAAAAGAAGGCTTAGATGTCATGAATGAAAATCGGAGTGACTTAAATATCCTGTAGAAATGGATTTCAGTAAAAAAAAAAAGAGCAATGGAATATTTTGTGAGGGTAATGAGGTTAAAAGGATTAATAGATTTGAGGTATGCATAGCAATTTTACATGGTTTCTACTGGAGGCAACAACTCAGTTCGGAATGCTTCAGGACTACAAGGGAAATGAAATATAAACAATATAAGAAAAATGCTGCTATATGGATCTTTGCTTACCAAAGCCCAGTATCATCAGCAGCAAAGATCATAGGATTGCAGTCAAATCCAACACCAATCAATGTGCGCTCAGAGACAAAAAGAACCTGAAAGTTTGAGCAGTTGTTCAACATTATGAAACACAGAAATCACGACACGCAATTAAATAGTATCAGAAGGGAAAATGCTGACCCACATCACGGAGAGGCAGATCACGCAGCGCCAAATTTTGTGCTGCAGGAGACGATTCGACTTCATCGATGAAATAAACCATGGAGTTGTGCCCTGGTAATCAACGTACATGTCAGCACAACAGCATGGTTGTTATGCCATAACAAATGGTGCCGTAAAAACAATGCAGATTTGACACTCTCTTTTTCTCGAATACGCAGGAGAGTTGCGTATCATTGTATTAGTAGAAGAAAAAGTTGTAGATTTGACACTCTCAATAACAATTTGGTAGAGGAACAAGAACCTGCATAGGCCAATGTCTTCCCACTTGGTGACCACCTTACACCAAATACCCAAGTAGATGATAGATCAAGCTGAGCAATTTGCTGCATCCAAACAGGAGAAAAAATATTACAAGGATGAATACTCACTTCCACCAGGAAAGAAAACAAATCATATGTTATTCATGATTTGCACTAAGCCTATGACAAATGAAGGGATCTGGGCAAGCATTCCACAAAAATAATAATAACTCAGCATAAGGTTAAAGCTTAGCTCAGTGCATGAACAGATTAAGTGTTATTTTTCAACAGTAGATAGTATAGGTGCGTCAATAGTCAATAGACTTGAAAATTTTTGTTACTATTGCCAAAAGTATTAGCCTTAAAAGATGTTCAGTTGCATGTCATGCCTAGTAAGTGTTGCGACAGATAAATGGGGAAACATATCTAAACATTGCAAAAGTACAAACTGCAATAAAAATTGAAGTTACAATCAAACAGATGGCACAATATCAAATGGATGGGTTAATAGAATACCTCTCCGAATTTTGAATCAGCTGAAGTGCTCGATTGTGATCCCCTGGTCAGAAGTGGAAAAAGGGTATGAGACAAATAAAGTGTTTTGAAGATTTTTGATTCGTAATAGATATAAAACCAATGTGTTCCACCTTTTGTCTACACCCTTGATAAGAGTAGAGAACACTCTGCATTTACCATCCGTAGACGTTGTTGCAAGATATATCTGAAGAAATACAATAGCAAACAAACTAGTGTTACATTCAATGGGAACAGGTCTTGCGCCTGCATCTACATGAAATACCATTTCCTACAAAGTAGCATACATATAGAGAAAATTTACAACAAAAAGAACTGCCTCATGTCATCCAATATCTTTAATGGTATAGATGGAGGTTCTCATAAATGGCGGGAATACGGTGCCAACAAAAAACATATTGAGAACACAACAAAAATGATTTTGTTGTTAGTTTCCTACTGAAGCCTCTCATTACTTTAGACTCACATTGTTTGGATGCCATGCAAGACTAGTGACGGAAGATTCATGCCTTTTCCTGATAACCTTGCTAATCCACCTGTAGCACAGTGTAGGATATAAGACAGTTAAAGATGTGTATCAAGAGTGTCAGATTAACCACACTAACTATAAGAACTAATCAATATAAAACATGCTCAATGACTCGTACTCATCAATCACCAATTTGGACATGCAACACAGAATAATGGATAACTAAGGTCAAAAATTGGTAGTCAATTGATGAAAGAGGGGTGGTGAACTGGGGTTAAATACCAGTTGTTTTCTTGTTCATAGTAGCAAACACACACAGATTTGGCACCACTTCCCACGGCGAACTTGTTTTCTGCAAACAATACATAAAGAGATTTAAGGAAACAGATCATAGTTACTTATAAAAAATAAACAACAAAAACCATACTCAACAAGTTTTTTCTTCACATGTTTAGCTCACAAGTAATAACATTCTTTCGACATGGACAGCATATGGTGTTCCAACAAAGTGTGAAGTGTGCTAGATAATCTGAATAGCTAAGGCACCTAACGCCCTGTTTGGCAGAGCTCCAGCTCCAAGAAATCAGCTGGTATTACTAGCTCCAGAAATGTGGGTACAGCTGAGTTGTTTGGTTGAGATGTTTTCTTCCTATTCTAGAAAAAAAGTCACGAGAGTCTTGATTTTAGCATACAAACTCTAGACCTGAGGTTTCATATGTTTGCATCACAGGACAAATATATTAGCATTATAGAATTTAGGTGTGGTCTAAGCTATCATCAAACTTAAGTCTCATACTGTGTATGTAATGAAAACTAGGAGAGCATGTACACTTGGATAATCGTTTCATTTCACCAGTAGAGTGAGAAAATGTACAGATGTGACAGAAATAGGAAGGGAATTAACCTTTTGGGCTCCACTGAACACATAAAGCTGCACGATTTAACTTTAGAATAACCAGGGTAGGTACCCAATCAGATCCTTCTTGTGTCCAAACATATCTGAGGACAAATAAAAAAAATAAGCACCCATATATCCACAGCCGGAGTAAGAAGCAAGACAAATCTTCTAGAAATCTGCACTTTGACGTATACTTACGAATTTCTATCATGGGAAACTGTTACGATTTTGTTGGATGATTTACTCCAGTCTATTCCCGAAACTATTTGATCATGCTGCAAAATATCAATAGAAATAAGCCAATGAATTGCATTCTAATTAGGCCGTGGTACAGAAAGAATGTTTATCTACCTTTGACAGAACATGAAGTTTCTCCCACTTGTCTGTGAAGAATTTATAGATATGTACTTCATGGTTGTTTGGACAAAAGGCAATCACTGAAAGAGAAGAAAAATTTTCCAGTCAAATTCAACATCAAACTCCTTGATAGATTCAAATGCAAGATAATATTAACAATTAAAAAAACAGAATATCATGTATGTTTAGCAGAATCAGAAAGCTAGCGATGCTTTGTTCTTAAATTCCACTAGGCCTTTTGGCATTGCAAGCAGACACCATCCTCTATTTTGGGGTATATTTCCTACAAACAATTGAAATGACAGCCTCCTATACATCAGAAGCAACTCGATAGTAGTGGAAGGACATGATTTGAAACTAAATACTTAATACAATCATGAATCCCATAATCTAATTTCCTACAAGACTATTGTCATCACATATGGAGTCAGGGGTTCCTTGATTTACTCAGCCATTTGAAGTAACTTGCACGATTCTAAAAGAGTACGTTGGCATTGAAGTAAATATCATGCCTAGTTTAGAACTGGTATGGTTTCCCTCTATTAGCAAAATGGGGTTATACTAGGGCAAAAAGTAAATGGAAGGGTGTGCCCAGAAGGCACCTGGAGCGAACACCGGTCCATTTCGCCTTTTATGAACATTGATGCCAAGACCAGCCCTGGTTGTCAGGATGGTCCATGGATGAAGACACATTGATTGATAACCCATAAGTGCAAACCAGCACAGGAGGTAGCACTCGGTAGCCATGTTCTGGCATACCATACCACTAGTCGCCTAGGCACCGTGAACCGAGCCCGTCGCATTTTCGTTTCGACTGACATATCGGCTTGGGCTTGGATCATATGGAATCGAAGTTAAGCGCAATTGAAATACCCAAGGTGGCACCACAAGCCCGAGCAAGCGAAAAGCGAGGATGGTGGGAAGCACGGCACAGGAGGACTGATCCCCCGGCGATGCGATATAGCCCGATATCCAGGTGTCCAACGGAACAGCCCTTAGGGCGCCAGTCAGAGCGCGCAGGGCGGTACCGAACCGAAACCCTAGGGAACCCGATCCCGAGCACCCCACGCGCGGTAACCCGCGGACGAGATCTAGAGCGGAGGACGGGGGAGGGCGTTTGTCTTACTCGACTGGTCGGGGCTCCAGGCGTGGCAGGTGATGCACTCGGCGAACTGGTGGATCGCCGCCGCCGCCATCGGGAGGCACGCGAGAGCAGCGGCGCGGCGAGGGCGGCTCCGCTTCCCCTGCCTCCTCTAGGCTGTAGCGCAGGCAGGAGAGGAGAGGTGGAGTGCAGGCCAAGGGAAATGCTATGCTACCATACTCTACAGCTTTCATTTGTCGCAGACAAGGCAGGCTCGGCTAGGATGGGCCCACCCCAGCAATGGCAGCAGCGAGGGCCCACCGGTGGTTCATTCCTCGCGCAACGCCCACTGTCTTGGCACGCCTTCTTCGCTTCCTCTTGTCTTGGTCACTCTTTTCCCTCCACCCCAGCCCCCACGTACACTTTGTTTTGTGCTCCACTCACTGAGGCCATCGGAATATACTGTAGCTGCCATCATTGTCCACGGCGAGCTATGATGTTACTAGCTCCATCATCACGTCTATTATTGTTAATTCTCAGGACGCTTTTGCCCACTGCATTTTTCAGATTCCCTGTACTGTACGCCTCTTTTATCTAGGAGGGATCTCAATTCTTGTACAAATGTTTGGGATCCAGATTCTCTAAAGAAACGTTTCATATAGCGAATTTTAGAATCACTAGACCGTTTGGCTGCAGAATCATAATCACTGCGAAATCACGTTTTTACCGATTCAATTTGTAGGCGTAAAAACCTAAATCGCTTGGACCCGTTTCTACATGAAACGTTTCACTAATTAGCTGTTTGGCATTGATTCTTGGGTTCCAGGCAAGAATCCGAAACATTTCATCCTTCCAAACGCCCCCTTATTTTTTTGTTAGAATTTAGAAACAAACGGCACGTTATTTGGCAAGAGATCACCACGACACCACCACAGCACAGTCAGGAGCGACGCCGCGTTTCTCCAGCCATGGCTGTTGCTGGGACCTCCGACGCCGACGCAGCAGCACGCACGGGTGCTGTGCCTCCTGCTCATCGGATAGGCACGTTCAGGGCTGGATTCCATCTTTTTTTTTTTTTGAGGAATAGGGCTGGATTCCATCTAGAATCGAGTTCAGTGGTGGGTGTCAAAACTCATGATGAAAACGGCCCATATAGTTTATGAGAGGCCGTGCCCTCTCCCATGGGCCTAGGCTGCGTGCATCCAGATCCAGCAGCGTCGTATTCGTTTCTTCGCGTCCGTGGTCGCATTGGATTTGGATCTGTCACGACTCACGTGGCCACTGTGCACAGACACAGCACACAGCATTGGACAACTGCAGACCCGCCTGCTAGATCCGTCCGGCCGGGTCCCACCGGGTCCGGGCCTGTCACACGGAACGTGCACACACACAAACAGAGATTAAAAAAAAAATCCCAGGCATCGGATCTTTGGATTTGGATTTGGATTGGATCCTTTCATTCAATTCCAAGGCCCCGTCACCGCTCACGTACATGAACGTGATTGATTGGTTTAGGAGCCCTTAGTTTTTTTCCGCTCTTGATGTCAAAAAAAAAAGTGCGATCCTATGTTTGATTCGAGTTCAATCGTTTTAACTTTAGCTAATGGATTAAGTATAAACAATATGGAAATATATCATTATTATGAATCTAATAGTATCTACTTCCTCCTTTTCTAAAAAAAACTTCATCCATTCTAGATATCATCCATTCTAAATCGTAAGTCGTTTTGTATATATATATATATATATATATATATATATATATATATATATATATATATATATATATATATATATATATATATATATACACATAGCTTTAATTATATAAATATATATTCCTGGATATACTCGGTATATGAAACATAGTAAAAACTATGTATCTAGATAAATCAAAATGGCTCCTAGTAGTCTAGAATGGACGGCATATTTAGTATAATAAGTATTAGTGTTTTTATACAAATTTAGTTGACTTAAGAGAGTTTGACTCTAGTGAACAATGCTCCAATATATGCATATCGAGATTTAAACTTTACGATCTTTGATCAATTTAGGCCAACAATTTTTAAATATAATTATAAAACATTTGTACGGTTAGATTTAGAATCAAATACACTATCTATCTAATGATCATAAGTTACAAAATATATAATATAAAATAAATGGAATGATTAAAATATAGGTTGAAATACCGCGTGACAATTATGATGGACGTGTTTGATAGGGCTCCTCTTCCAATGTTCCTCCACAGGAGTCGGAGCACTTGAGCGGGAGCCATTTTTGAGGCTCTGGCTCCTGGCAAAAAAGACGGCTCCAGTAGCTCCTTTATTGTTCACCAAAAAGTGGCTTCTCCTTCTAAAGTGTTTGGTAGGACTTCCCCGGCTCCTTTGGAGAAACTACTGGTGGAGCCGAAGCCATACCAAACAGGCCCTATATCTGATAAAATGGATTGGATGGAATACTTTAGAATTTCATTTCATGCTTTTAGAGCCTGTTCGGATGCTATATTGGGAAGCATGCTAGGCACATGCAAGTGCTCCTAGGCGCTCGATTTTCTAAGGATGGCTGCCTGGTGCTCAGCTGCCTAGCATCCAAACACGACCTTAAGACGGAATCAATACAAAATACTACTATATTTGTCTTAATATATAAGGCGTAACTACTATTTGTCGAAGTCCCATAATATAAGGTGTACTACTCTCTTTAGGCACACATACATCGATACAGTAATACTGGTGTTGAGAGAGAATTAAATACGTTTTTTAGTCTTAAAATTAAAGGTGGTTAGGCTTAATATAGAGTCCATTCGCTTCACAGGAAAAACATGACTTAAAGTACTATTCACTAATTTGTTATAAGAGAAAAACGCTACTTCATCTGAAAACCAAGCTGGGGAGACGGAGTGAGCACTGGCGTACCGCTCCACAAGATGAGCCAATTCACTCGCATCCATGGATTGCTACACGCAAGTTGCAAAAGAAAAAGATGGATTGCTACACGCCGCCAGCAGAAACCACCAGGGCGAGGAGTCACGGTCGCAGGGCGGCCGCCCGGCCGGCAGGCCGGCAATGGCGTCGTTACCGTCCGGGTCGCCGGGGACGTGGGGTCGTTCTCGACTCCAGTGTCATTGAGCGTTCTACCCCACATGTCAGTGTCAGGCAGGCCGCGCCCCTCTGAATGATCGGGGGGCAGGGGACCACACACCACCACACCCCTCCCCACACACCCCACGTGACAACCGTTCCCCCCTAGTCCCGCTGGCAGGTGGGGCCCGTACAGCCCGGTCCACCTGTCCGACGCCGGTGTCGCCGTCCAGGTCCGGTCCAGTAGAAATGAGCGGCCGCACCGCAGCCCGCAGCCGGCCTTCCAGCCTTCCTCCTCGTCCTCGTCCTCGCCTCCCCTCCCCTCCCCTCCGTTGCCTTGTTCCGTTGCGCTTCCTCTCCGCTCGGGTCCTCCTCCTCCGCGCAGATCGCCAGGCGAGGAACCAGGAAGGCTAAGGGCAGGGCAGGATGCAGTACAAGAACCTGGGCCGGTCGGGGCTCCGCGTGAGCCAGCTCTCGTACGGCGCGTGGGTGACCTTCGGCAACCAGCTGGACGTGAAGGAGGCCAAGGCGCTGCTGCAGGCGTGCCGGGACGCGGGCGTCAACTTCTTCGACAACGCCGAGGTGTACGCCAACGGGCGCGCCGAGGAGATCATGGGACCTGGGCTGGCGCCGCTCCGACGTCGTCATCTCCACCAAGCTCTTCTGGGGCGGCCAGGGCCCCAACGACAAGGGCCTCTCCCGGAAGCACATCGTCGAGGGCCTCCGCGGCTCGCTCCGCCGCCTCGACATGGACTACGTCGACGTCGTCTACTGCCACCGCCCCGACGCCTCCACGCCCGTCGAGGAGACGGTGCGCGCCATGAACTGGGTCATCGACCAGGGATGGGCCTTCTACTGGGGCACCTCCGAGTGGTCCGCGCAGCAGATCACCGAGGCCTGGGCCGTCGCCAACCGCCTCGACCTCGTCGGACCCATCGTCGAGCAGCCGGAGTACAACCTCTTCTCCAGGCACAAGGTGAGGTCTACATTATCGTTTACCCATTCAATTCTCCCCCAAATCTCGACTCCGATTCGCCCGCAGATCATGCGGCGGCGGCGCTTCCTCTCTCTCTAGGAGTACAATACAATCCTACCCCCGAGGTGGATTTCACGCCTTGGGTTTGGTACTTGGGGCGCTGTTCACCGGCACTTGCGGATCTCAGATGGCTTAGTACTTCCTCCTAATTAAACTGTCAGTACTGCTCTTGAGTATAGGTATAGTATAGTAGTATTATTCAGTTAGCCGTACTCTCCGGATCTTTGACTCTGGAGCAGTGGCGGCTGTCTTTTCCATGTCCGGGAGCAGTACTGTTGAAATACAAACGAAGGGCATGTTTGGTTGGTAGTCTTGTACGATTTCGGCTCCTGCCAAAGTATGTCAGCATAGTACATTGGCTGTGTGGGTCGGATCACGGAATAATGGTTCTTCTTACCATTTATTCTCAAAGTAGATCCATTTTTCTCCATCAGCGACCTACCTGGTTTCGTTTGCTCATGAGAGAGGATTCGTTTGTTCCAATGATGATGAATTGATGACATATACCCTTCTTTGATGCAAAGTAGATCCATTCTCCATCAGCAACCTGCCTGATTTCGTTTGCTCATGAGAGGATTTGGTTTGTTCCAATGATGATGACATTTCCCCTTTTTCAGCGACCAGATAGGCAGATAGTATGACATGATTATCAATCCGTTTCCAGGAGTGTATCTACTTAAAAAAAATCTGATCTTTCTTGATGTAACCTACAGCTCTAGGTATAATGTAGCTACCAAACCAGACAGCGATGAAAATCATGCATTGTCGCATATGCTTTTGCGCCATGTAGGATCCCAGGCACAAAATAGCAAATACTGATGTTGAAAGGTTAGGTCTAGCACCATGCTATGGACAGCTTAGTGCAAGACTGGAGGCGATTTTTTTTCTAACAATAGAAAAACTCAGCTTGATGTTTAGTTTTAGTCGAGCAATTTTATTTTGGTCTGAACTCACTATCAAACTGAAGCCACCAACCTATCACTGTCAATGTTGCATTCAATTAGTTGGCGGTGGTTGCTCATTCCAGGTTAGGAGCTCACTATACAAGATTATTATAAGTCATGCAAGCTGCCTTCGCAAGTTGGAGTCCGATTTTAACTCTTACTACACTGAATTGATGCAGCTAGGTTGTAGAAGTGTTACAAAGTTCAGGATGGAACCAAACAAACAAAAAGTTTGGTCAATTGGGTGTGGTTAATGGTACAATGGTACAAGGTAGTAGGTAGCTATTAGCCTATTACTGCAAGGTTTTTTTTTTCTTTGTCAATACCTGAATAATCATGTCAGCCTGGGATATTAAACTGCAATACCTATGGTACATGCAGATGAAACATGAATTTTTTTTACAGAAATTGAAACAACATGTAGTCTACCTTTCAGAGGAGCTCCTAATTTAGGATTCGCACGCGTCTTATTTGCTTGTCTGTTTCCTAGGCTAACTCTGTTCTCTGTTGATTGCTTGTATTTCTGTTCTTGTTAATGGAAATGGGGGACAGCCTCGATTCGGGGAAAAAAGGTGGACATTCAATCTGCATCTTGAGTGTCTAGGGTATTCTAACATCTTAGTTTACATGTTTTGTCAGTCATGGCACATGGCATTTAGGTACATTTGACTTGGGATATTCCTCATCCTTCAGTTTTATTATTTCATAACTTTACTTGGATTGCTCATCTTCCATGTCCATTTTATGTCAAAATTCAGTGAGCATAATTTTTTTAAAAAAAACAAGAGCTGGAAATAGTCAGGTTTGCCGTTAATGTTATAAAATATTTCTTCATTTCAGTCTATGAGTGCAGATTTGGTGCCCAGGGGGGGCTGGCGCCCTTGTTAGCTAAAATCATCACAAAAATCATGGATGTTGTACACATAGAGTTAAGTATAGCCGCAACAATTCAGTTTGAAATTCTTCCTAGATGCCAAGAAGCAAAATAGACAAGCAGTCAACCTGGCACTGTTCTACTTCATCGTGTGTTGACAGTGACACTTCTGTTTTTTTTTTAACCTCAGCATCAAAGATGAATTGTTGTTGCTACACTTAACTTTAGGTATACTACATACATGATTTTTGAAACATTGCAACATGGTATTTTAGAACGAGGGCGCCATATGATTTTCCTTCAGTCTATAGTGATTCAAATACAGTTTGTTGCATGCCTAGGCATGCCAGTTCAGCAGATCGATACCAGTATGCTAGCATGAGACTTTCTGGTGGGGAACTGCCATTTTGTGCGACTAGAATCATTCATGTTTATTTGTGTCTGTGATACTCCTTTGTGCGGATGTATTCTATTTGAGATTCCATGGTTCAATTATAAACACTATTTGGTCTTGAATGATTTAAAAAAAGAGAGTCTAAAACAGATCATCCTATGCATGCAGTTTGTGTTACAAGAACTAATAGCACACTACTTTTCTGCAGGTTGAGTCTGAGTTCGTGCCACTTTACAGCACCTATGGCATTGGTTTGACTACATGGAGTCCTCTAGCTTCAGGAGTACTAACCGGCAAATATAGCAAAGGGAGCGTACCTGCTGATAGCAGGTTTGCCCTAGACAATTACAAGGTATTTGGGGGAACCTTTTTATATTATGCCAGTACTCATTCTCTTTAACTACTACTCCCTCCGTCCTAGTATACAAGGTGTAACTAACTCTGGTTAAAAGATTAAGGAACGTATTTAATTCTCCTCCCTTCCTCAGCCAGCCGTGCGCATTAACGAGTATTAGTTAGTACTAGTATTGAGAGAGAGAGACTCATGCATGCGTGAGAGGAGGGAGGCAAGAAGGCCAATTGGAGAAATTTGAATGCCCAGAGGAGAGAGGTGAAGAGCATGCATTGTATTATAGGACTTGAATAAAAAGTGGTTACACCTTGCATACAGATGGAGGGAGTAAGAATACCAACACCTTTTAGGATGCAATCCCCCAGATGAACCAAAGAGCCAAGAGAAACCATACCAGAATCATCTTATCACATTTTGTTCTACAATTCCACTTCGACAATTGCTTCTGTGGAGATAACAACTAAAATAGCAAAGTTACCAATTGTCTTTAAGCAACACCAGTGTTCAACTGCATTGCTAATGTATCGTAATCATTAGACATTAGCTCATGATCGGCACATCGCAGGTGACACTGCATAATCAATGTATAACCTAGCATAACTTTGCAGGAATTAACTTTACTTTGTAGCAGCTACTGGTTTCAGTTCTGTTTTATCTGTTTGTTATGTATAACCTAACATATCTTTATTTTGTTGTTATTTCTTCTGAGTATTGTATAGCTAATCCATTCCTTGCCTTGGGTTTCCAGAACCTGGCGAATAGGTCCCTGGTTGACGACACGCTTCGAAAAGTGAATGGGCTAAAACCTATCGCTGCTGAACTTGGCGTTTCGTTAGCTCAACTCTCAATTGCTTGGTGTGCATCGAACCCCAACGTCTCATCTGTGATCACTGGAGCCACCAAAGAAAGCCAGGTACATTTTCCAAACTCATGTTCTTCAGAGGATCACTACTGCTCTAAGCAAGCATGTCTACATGGTAAGGAATAGTCTGACCCTTTTGGCAAACCGCATGAACAGATCGTGGAGAACATGAAGGCTCTAGATGTCATTCCACTGCTGACGCCGGAGGTTCTCGACAGGATTGAGGCGGTGGTCCAAAGCAAGCCCAAACGCACTGAATCATACAGGTGAATGTGGTACAGCCTACGGCGTGCAGATTGAGTGGCAGGGAGGGATTCGGCATTCATCAGGATGGAGTTTAGGCCTCTCTAGTGACTTTTGATTTCACGAAACTATATCCATGATATGTGTATTCTGGGTGTCCAAGTCGTGTTGCTGTGTTCCAAACATTTTCCTTGTGAACCCACCTAGTGGTCACAAATACTAGTCTGTCTGTCCTGTGTGCATTCTGCGTTTCAGATTCAGATTTTGGACCAATCAATCCTGGATTGTTGACTGCGAGCATAGAGATTTGTATAACTGGTTGTGCTGCAAAGATTTCTGAAGTATGATCCTCTGCTGTATCAGCAGCTCATGCTGTAGGCTGGTGCTTGCAGGAATTTTCATGTCCAGACACTTTCTGAAGAAGCCCTTGCAGTGCTGATCACGCGATCTGCGTGCTCCATGGCCCCATGGCAGGGGCAACGTCGCATTTGGGGTACTGTTCAAATGTGCCGTCGGATTTGTCCCTTCTCAAGGTTAGGTTCAGAGGCACTCTCAGGCACAGCCACGGACAAAAGCAAAGTGAGCCATCAACAGCACTGCACATTTTGTCCCCCAAACATCCGGGTGGTTGGCGTTGCAAGTTGCATTGCAGACCACAGCAATTAGCGCAGATACTGTGAGGCAACTGGGAATTCAGATATGAACACAAATATGAAACAGCAGAACAGATACTTTTGCCACAGCAACAGAAGGATAATAAAAACCGACACTTTGGGCGACCATGCCTCACAGGTAAAAACAGTGTGGACAGAAGAGATGGGGGCTATGCTCATAGTCATAGCCCATGAGAAAAAGCTCAACGAGTGCACCAAAGGGAAGAAGAGAAAAAATACTTCTACTATTTGCACTAGACACAAGTAATCTCACAACTATGCCAAAGATATGGGCTGCTGTTACGTGGTATCAGACACAGTTCAAGCTTCACCAGCGGTATAGCTCTCTAGCACCAACAAACACCATCGGTGGTTTTCAAGTCCTGCCTCTTGTGCAAGTTGCTGTAGGTCTGTGAGCCCCTTGAAATCGCGGACCTGCAGCAGAGTTTTAATTTTTGGAAATTTTGGAGTCAAACATGGTATAACCAAAATTTATAATGTTGGCTAGTGATAACAGTGATATAAATCCAGCTACTCAGTGGATAACCAGCATGTTTTAAACCTATGTATTCAACTATGTCTAGGTTGAAGAATGAGAAAGGAAACTAACCGAGACCGTTGGCATCTGAGGTCCTCATGATCTTGAGCCTCTTCACTGAACCTACAAACATCCTGCAGAGTAAAACAATAAGCCATATGAAAGAGCGGTCTACAATAAGATTTCCTGTTCAACTTCTGATTGCTAACATAGTGTAGGGGACTTACTCCCAGGGAACATCTCCAACTAGCATCCAGTCCCCATCCCTGTCCTCATAGGTGAGCTGATACTCCGATGAGTTGTCCAATAGCTTTAGAGACTTTGAACTACCTGATAATTTTCATGATCAATACAAACCAGGTACAGAAATGAGAGTAGAAAAGACATCCTCACAGACTTATGAAACTATTATCTAGAACAGCGTCATGTCCTAAGTATATATCCAAGTATACATCACCGGTGCCATAACTATGGTTCCATAGACCTTGATGCAGTAGAGCACCGGATTGGCCCATCAAGTGGCTAGTACTCACTGTTTCCGATTCATTTCAGTGTTAACATTTGCAGCAATTGTACACTTGATGATGGTTATCGAAAAAAAGAGGAAAAAGATATAGAAAAGCTCCAAACCATATAGGTTGACATGATCAGAATATGCACTGGGTTCTACTATATATAGTGAAAGTAAAAGATCAGATTGTGACGTACTAGAAGTGCAAAGACCGATGGACGGCTTCATGAACATGAGCTCAAGTGCTGAAGCAAGGGTCTTATAAGACCGATGGGCGTTGAGATCCACCTTCCTTCCAATGATATCTCCTTCCATGTTCACCTTCACCCAACCGACGACCCGTCCTTTCTTGCTCTCCTCCTTGTCTTCCTGCATGTCAGATTCAATGGCGGGCTTCTTGGTGCCAGCCGCTGAGGCATTTTCTTTGGCCTGGTTAAATAGGCTGTTCATCCTGAAAGTTCTTATGGGTGGCCATCCCACCACTCCAAAGCTGCCACCAAACCGGAAAATGCAGTCACGATTAGTTGAAAGCAATATGGGTACGTAGCTAGGCAAGCAAGGAAACGGCGTTCTTTTTGAACCAAGAAGACATGATACCAGGATACTTTTCTTGTCAAGAAAATTTTGGTGGTTGCAGATCTGAAGGGCAATGCAAGTACTCCGTATGCAACAAACTAAAAGTCTCCTTTTTATTATGTCTCAGAGTTTGCAGGATGCTCATGGTAAAAATAATAATAAAAAAAACAACGGAAGCGATGTGCAAATTAGGCAGTTTCGGCTGGAAAAACCATAGTCTTAGGAGATGTCTGTGCATAAACAAGAAAGAAGGTTTCTTTCCGGAACAAATCAGGTGCAAATGCACGGCGGCGCATCATCCTATGATCAACAAGCAAACGAGGAGGCACTTATACTGATAGAGTTCTGAACTTTTTTTCCCTGATATTGTATAGAAATAAAAGACGCATGCTTGGAGCTATTGTTCTGCATAGGCAAGGAAGAAGAGAAGCGTGCAGCGCAAAAGGAGTTGTTCTTGCTGCTGACCTCTGTGGATGGCCAGAAGCGACCGTCCCCGGCGAGGTGGTGGCGTTAGGCGCCGCATCCGCCTTGGCCCTCTTGCTGGGCGCCGCGGTACCTGCGCCTGCCGCGGGGGAGGAGGAGGACACGGAGGAATCCGGCGACAGTGACCCCGGCTGCAGGTCCCGGGCCGTGAGGATCCGGCACGACGCTGGCTGCTGCTGCTGCTTCTTGGAGCCGAGGCAGAGCCCCAGCTCCAGCTCGTCGTCGTCCTGCCCCACCACCACCTCCTCGTCCTCCTCCTCAGCACCGGAGTTCTCCTCCACCTCCTCCACGGCGGCTGGAGGCGGCTCGCCGGAGATGAACGCCGCCGTGGGCCCCGCTCCTCCTCCTCTCATCTCGGCGCTGCGCTGTTGGTGGTGGTTTCCTGGTCCTGGCTCTGCGACTGTGCTGTTCTGTGCGCGGGCGTGCGTTTTGGGAGAGACACCTCGAGAGAGAGGAAAGGAGCTATTGCTATTATCTGAGCTGAGAGAGGAGTTCTGGGTATGCGTGCAGGCCAGTGTAGGAAGCTTTCGCCTCCTGCGATGCTGACTTGTGGGCCCTGTTATGCCGGGATAGCCTCTAATTGCTACGGGCACAGGCCACTTGTCCACCGTAAGTCACTGTATGGGCTCATCATAGTGCTGATATTAGCTAGCTGTAATTAGCTGGTTGCGTATTGTTGGGATTAAGAACTAAAAGACGAATGTATTGATGGTTTTGTCTATAGTATGTTTAATAACATATTAGGCCAGTCTCAGTGGAGAGTTTCATTTCGTTGTTTCCAAGACTGCCATGTCATATAGAATGAAATGAAACTCAGATGAAACACCCACTCTCAATGGAAAGTTTCACTCCATAGTTTCATAGATATTTAATTCTATGACTCATAGAGAGTTGGTAACTGAGCCAAGAGAGTTTCATCCCCATGAAACTCAATTCTTCTCTCTCTTCATTAAAACGTTGACATGTCATCAAAAATGTATATGTGGCAGGCTATTAAATGCAAATGAAACTCCAGTGAAACTCCCACTGAGACTGGCCTTATAGGCTATTTGTAGAGTACGTAGATGGAGGTACGTGGAAGGACAAAAGTGTCTTCTCACAATCTTTAGGTCTCGTTTGGTTAGTCTCCTTCAAATCTCGGTTCCGAGCTGCAGCACCGGAGGAGCCACAAATCATGGCTTCTCCCGGCTCTACGTTCATTTTGCTACAAGGGAGAAAAAAATTCTTGTAAACAATACTGCTATAATGCTTGTGTAAGGAAAACAAGAACTGCAAGAAGCCATGCCAAATAGACCAGATGGGTTGCCCATCACAATTAGTTGGGCTGGTTTGGTTCTACCCCTAACTAATTTTAGCAGCTAACTATTAGTTGTGATATCATGGCCTATTGGTCTTAGACATAAATTGCCATATGGATATGGCTCCAACCTCTAGTTGGCTGCTAAGCTCGAAAGTCGAAATCATAGAATCTCGCTCCTTTCCTTACGTAAGCATCTTATCTGAAGGCAACGACCTTTTTGTTGGGCTTGTGCAAAACTCAGCAACATGCATAGAGAGCATCATGTGTGGTGTAGGCAAAAGGGTGTTTGGGCTTGAAGAAGAAGCGTAACACTCAACAATCATCTAAGTAGTGAGTTCTCATCATCGGTGGTGAAGATTGTTGCACAACACATACTGCTAGATAGGCATAGCCGAAAATACCTCAAGAAATGGTCTGGTATATTAGTATATAGCCTTATGAATTCATACTTACACTGTGTGCAGGGGCGGAGGATCCGATATGGCAAGGTATGGCGCTCGCCATACGTTGAATCCTGCGAGCATCGCCTCAGCGAATCGCCGCCAGTCCGTCCAAGTTCGGCGTCCGCCAAGACTGAATCTCTGAGAAGCCGGGGCTACGGGAGGAAGATGATGAGATGAGGTCTAAACGAATCGTTATTGTACTTGGGCTTCTATTTGGGCCGACTAGTATTCCGGTTTCCACAACCCATGTGAGTTCCCGTATCGATCTCCCTGTCGTTGTTGCCTATAACAGTTGCGATTTGCGAGTTATTAGGAACCTGTGAGGCTGGGACGCCGCCGGCCACCGCGCACGACTGGGTGCCGCTTACCCGCTGTTTCAGGTCGCCGTGTACGTCTGTGTGGCTGTAGTGCTATACGAGTATACGGCACAGCACACATCAACATTTCACGTACGAGATACGACAGTTCACAGCCTGAGGAGTGTAGGGCAGAGTCACTGGAATCGACGAACACTCTACTAGTCCACTTCCACTCGATCAGGTAAGTTGTTCATTTGTTTAATTATTACTGTATATTATATAATATATTATTGCTATTTCATTCATTTGTTCAGTTGCTCTATTTGTTTATTTGGTTGTTAATTTGGCATTTTTGTTCGTCGACGTAGGAAGCATGGCAAAAGTAAAAATGGATGCAAAGCAAAGGGCAAAGCCAATGGTAAAATAGGATATGTATTGAACTTTGGGTGACGACCAGCTTCAAATTTGGGGATAGGAGTTTTCTTAAGTTACTCTATTATTATCATCTAGCTCGCCATACCTTGATTTTATTTCTTCCTCCGCCGCTGACTGTGTGGGTTGGATAGACAAAGCATTTTGCTGTGGTCGTCTGCTTTGGGCCTTGCCCGTTGGGTGGTGGGCCTCAGGGTAGCTTTTTGCTGGGGTGTACCGTGTACAAAATGCAAAAGACAAGGCGAGTGCCCGCAGAAACGGGAGTAGAGGGTGGACAAAGGACCTGTTGGTCTGCAGGCCACAAGTTGCCACGTTTAAGGTTAAGTATTTGCCATGCCGTGGCTTACGGTAAAATCAAATTGTTTGGTTCGTTACTAAACTGTGGTAAAATTGTGTGGCTGTTGTTTGGATGGTTGCCACAAAAAATTGACAAAACTGTCACGTATGATTTAGATCACATTATGTTAAAATCAAATCACAAATTTGTATGATGTTTCTAATAAAGTGAGAATAAACATGAAAATTAAGACTAATATAGGTAATTAGCGGTCTGGAATACCCTTTCTTTTCTTAATTTTTCACTTATTTTATTTTTTTTTCTCCTATTCTCTCTCTACCCTAATACCCTATCCACCGCTCCCATGGAAGCAACCCTGTCTTCTTCGGTTCTTCCCACCACACGCGATGTCTTATCTTCTTCCCACCCGCACGTGATGTGCCCAGGGCCTGATAGCCCCACGTCCCGGCGGCCCGGTGGCTGCGCCGGCGCTCGTGTGTCCCAGCACCCCGGCAGCCTCGTGCCCTCGCGCCCCGTCCCGTCCACCTCTCAACGAGACTCCGGCACGTGCATTTGCTAGAGCCACGTCTTCGACTCCGCCAAGCGTGCCTCGTCGATCGTCGTCGTCTCCGTCTTTGACTCCACTGAGCGCGGTTGGGCGTGGTGACATGGTGAGTTGGGCCCGTGCATCCAGTGGCCGCCGCGGACAAGCTCATGGGAAAGAAGCAGGTGGCCACATAGCAAGAGGAGCGACATGAGGTTTGTGGTGGAGGCGGAGGAAAAGCTTGCCACACTTTGGCGTAGAAAAACTGTGGCGAGCTCTTCTGTGAAGTGTGGCGAGCCTCAGTTTGATCACGAACCAAACACCTGCCAACTTAGGCGTGGCGAGTGGTGGCCGGCAACAACACGCCCAAAATCACAAAAGGCCGGGGGAAAGCCCCCCATCACGTGAGCCCCCTCCCTCCTCACTCGGCAATCCATTTAAGACCAACACACTACGCACACTAGGCTGACTCTTTGGATAGCTGCGTGTGGCTACCACTGCTGAAGCGTTAAAATTAGTGTCTTGCTAATTTGGGAAGATGAAGATACTAAATTAGTGCAAGTTAAATGCAAGAACTCAGAGGGAGTATTGATTTCTCTTGTATGTAGTAATAATAACTGAAAATCTAATACATCCGCCCCCACCCCCCCACCCCCCCCCCCCCAACAAAAAAAAGCCATTCTACCATTTTTCAAGCTAAACCATGTTGAATTTGATCGGGTTTATATAAAAATGTCAATATTTATATTTGTCAAACAAATACCATTAGATTTATCATAGAGAATACTTTCATATGGTATCATAAAAGTTGAAAATAAGGCATACCCATCCTATAAAATACATAGCTTCTGTTATGTATAATTAGATTTATCATAGTACCTCCATTCCAAATTAGTCCTTTTGGTTTATCTAGGTGCATAACTTGTGATATGTATCTAGTCTAGATATATATATGTCTAGATACATCATACATAACTTTAAATAGTACAAGTATGTATTTAGAATAACTTAAGATTTTAAACGAGGAGAGTACTTAGCACCAATGTATCGGTAGTGATGTCAATGAGACTGGTATGTACGTACTACCTGTATTTATGCCTCGTTTAGTTTCTCCCTTAAAGTTTAGTTCCTATCCCATCAGATGTCTGGACACATACATAGAGTATAAAATATAGACTAAAAATAATTAATTGTACAGATTGCGTCTAATTTGTGAGACGAATATTTTAAGGCTAATTAGTCCATGATTTGATAATGTAGTGCTACAGCAAAGCTATAGTAAATATGTGCTAATGATAAATTAATTAGGTTTAATAAATTCGTCTCGCGGAGTACTTAGGCTTATTATTACTATCAAACATTCCCATATGATACCCCGATGTAACAGCCGATGTGATACCCAAAACTTTACGCTCTGAGCCCTTGTTTAGTTTCTAAATTTTTTTTCCAAAAAGTGCTACAGTAGCCGTCACATCGAATCTTTGGACGTATAAATGGAGCATTAAATGTAGGTAAAAAAATAACTAATCGTGCAGTTTGTCTGTAAGTGTCGAGATGAATCTTTTGAGCCTAGTTAGTCTATGGATGGACAAATTTTGCTAAATAACAACGAAAGTGCTACAGAAATTTTTCTAAAAAAATTTTCACGATCTAAACAGGGCCTGAATTAAACGAGACCTTTTTATTTGTTGGCAACAGACGGCCGGAATAAACTGGTGCTAGTAGCATTCCAAGGTCGGCCGCCCGGCCGTTTACCTGCCACTCTGTCCCTGGAACCAAGGAAGGTAGCAAAGCGTTTGATTTGACGGGGAGAAGTGCAACGCAACAGGCAGGCTCGTGTGCGTGCGTGTAGCGAAAGGGGGGGTTAGAGTGCGTGTAGTGCAAGGGGAGACGGGAAAAAAAAAAGAAAGGAAAGCAAAGGAACGGAGAGTGTAGTGCAGTGCAGTACAGTAGGGGTGGGGCCCGGCCCGACCCGACAAGCAGACAGGGGGCGCGCGGCAACTGTTGACCCCGTGCCCGGCCCGACAGCCAGCCTTTACCTCTCCTCCTCTAGGCCCCTAGCCTAGCCTAGTGTCCCCACCCACATCCATCCCATCATCCATTCGTTCACAATCTTTCACTTCGCTAAATAAAACCATTACTGAAAATACTGTTTATTAATTTGGTGTGAGTTTCGACAAAAAAAAAAAAACAAACTAAAAAGTATGGATTATAAGACAAGCAAATAGTATTTGTTTCTTCGTTTCGTTTTATTTCATTTTTTTTCAAAAGTGCATATCATTATATTAGACGATAGAGACTATATTGCAAGAGGTCGCTTCAGCCTGGCAGGTTAACTCCTAGCGGCTACATTTTGTAAGATAACATTTTGGGATACAGCGTTGGATGCTAGCCTCGCGCTAAAGCTCCGAGTCTTCCGGCGCCGGCTTCGTCGTTTCGTTTCATTTCATCTTCCTCCTTTCTCACTAGTCCCTTAATTAATCACCGTCAAGTCATCAACCATCGCTGCTCAAGGGTGGTACTGGTACCCGTTTTGCATTGGCTAGCTTGAAGCCTATACAAATGCCCTTGGAAAACAACCTTAAGCCCTGTTTTTATACAACATCATGCGTAGGGATGCAGCTCGAGAACCCACACATAGACTTAATTTTGTGGGATTCATGATGAAACTGGAAGTCCAGATAATTTTCGGGATATCATGGGATCAAATCCAGTGAGCCAGTCACACAAATATGCAAACGAGGAACATGATGATCCAACAATCGCATCAACCCTGCAAAAATTAAAACAACATGAAGAACATCGGTTTGGATGCCTAGATAGGCATTCGCACCGAAATTCTCTACGAGTAACACAATCCGTCGAGGAATCAACAAAGATGACACTATCAAATAGCCCACGGTGCATAATTTATTTAACCTAGACCCTAGGTTTTCACTCCTCACACCATCGACAAGGCTGTCACACGAGGAGAAGGGGGCAGGACTGGCAGTGGTGGTGCAGGGAAGTCTAGGGCTTCGGCAATAGGAGGCCGTGGTGACGGCAGCTCAAATCGATTGATAAATAGTCCATCCGTCCACAAAAGAATGCAATTCTCGTTTTTTGAGATGCCAAATAGTTTGAACTTTAACTAAATTTATATAAAAAATACTTACGTTCATGATACAAAGTAAGTATCATTGAATTTGTTATAGGATATATTTTCATAATAAATTTATTTAGAGACATAAATATTAATATTATTTACTATAAACTTAGTCAAACTTGAACTAGTTTGACCGGCACGAATCTCAGTCGCATTCTTTGGGAGCAGTAATTCCCAATATTTAAAGGTTTATTTAAATCTAAGGTTTCCACTTGTTTGGGAAAAAAGAAAATGGAAGGGATGGAGCAGTATCTTTTGAAATGTACTCCTACCTGGATGTTGTATATTGCTTCGTCAGCTAATTAGCTTCCTTCTAGAAAACTTAACAATTTATGCCTTATTCGTTTGGGTGAAAAGCCATGGCTGAAAGTACTATTTACTGATTTATTGTAAGAGAAAAATACTGTTCGTTAGCTGAAAAAGTATGACTTATAAGACCTGCTTTAACCTGTCTACGTGATCTTACCAATACGCGTTAGAAGTTCTTCTTCGAACTGTACCAGAAGATGAGATACGGAGTAGAGAGGAAGAGAAGGCGGAGGCAGCTAGCGTCTGATGAGCGGACAGTGGACAGGTCGACATCTCCGGCCGTGCGTGCGTGCGGGCCGTAGCAGTAGCAGACGGAAGGTATGGCCGGTGTCTCGCTGCGGGGGAGCAGGCCCACCAACCAATACTAACTCTGCCAGCCCCCGATGACAAACGCATATCATCCGTGATGATGCGCCAGATCCGCATCAGTGGATTGGAGGACCAATGACCAATACATACCATCATATCAATGTCTAGCCTCCTAATCTAATCATCTTCTTCCTAGCTCACTCCCTTCCTGTATCAGCGTACTCCTACTGTAGCAGTAGTACAGAGTACTACTATCAATTTGTTTATAATTATTACTTATATAATATATGCAATTTGCTGTACGCACTACTCATGGTTTCTGTCCCCCACTCGACAGTGCCCACTCTACTCCTTTTGACCAGCAGCTGAGGCCTGACCCTGACCACAGGTCCACAACTGTAGTAGCTCTCTTCACCAGCCAGCTTCACTGTCTAGTACTAGGAGTGTATAAAATACTGTACATGATAATGGTCGACAGGCTTTAAGCCTCGTTTGCGAAGCAGAGGCAGTTCACAGGCTAATCTAGCCATAAGCTAGATACAGCACTGATGAGAGAGAGTATTCTGGGTAAAGCTCAGCCCGAATCTGGTACCATCACCAGCAACAAAACAGAGTTGCAAGTACAGTGGGTGCCCCCCAAACAAACAACAAGCATCTCACCAACGTCTTTCCAATTAATAACAAGCCTCAAGAACATACCCCCTGTTCGGCTGAGCTTATCAGCACGGCTTATCAGCCGTGGAACAGTGTTTTTCTCTCACAGCAAATCAGCCACAGCCGGCTTATAAGCCAAAAAAACAGCCTGCCGAACAGGGCCATAGCAACTGCATTACCTGCCTTTGTTCAGATTATTCCAGCCTACTGAACTCAACAAACATAGGAACCGCATGCCTTCAGTTGAGATTATTCCAGGAAAAAGCAAGCAAACAGCCCTGACTACTCAATGAAAAACAGCTCCGAAAGAGACGTGCTTCTGCCGCTGTATGCGCTAGTGCTACCACCACTTATTAGTATCAGTATTACATGCTCACAATGCGTGAAATGAAATGAAAACAAAGGGACAACGGACCATCGCCCAAGCCACAACTAAGGGTCAGTGTTTCTCTGCATTTCACAAAACAGGGAACAAGCATCTCATATTGTTGGAAAAAGGCACTGTGTCTCAGCTACAATGGGAAGGGGATCTTGACTCTTGAGCGCATGCCTTGCGCCACCAAGCTGCGGACAAACAATACAACTGGCAGTCCGGGTATCAAGTTGAGCACTAATATTTGTCCTTTGGTGTTCATTATAGATCATGATTCCTCGGCAGGAAAAAAATATACAAATCGGTGCGATGCAACCGATGGTATGCATGAGCTTCACAAAAAACAGAACAGACTGCTGCTTACAGGCATGATGAACTTGGTGGGTCCTAGCTGGCAAGGTGGCTGGGAGAGCTTTTGAACATCGTGTGCCACATGTACGCCCTCGAGAGGACCATCTCAAGCTCGTGGTGCGCCCAGGTCCTTGTGGGAAGGTGCTGAAGGAACATCACCATCTCTTGAAAATCCAGCTTCTGCAGCTTGTCCGACCACTGCAGGGGGGAAAGGGTTTGAAACTATCAGTACAAGGAAGTTGAAATTCGCACAAGCATGAAAGACAGATTGCTGTTGGTGTAATAACCAAAAAAGAAAAAAAAACCATTAGCATCATTCACAGGCGACTTACAGTCAACAAAAAACTAGCTGATATGTACACAAGAAAATCTGGTAGATAGTCGCCTTCAGCAAGGTATGTATCCCACAGGCGTGTTACAAGATGAAAAGGTACCTGCAATGATATGAGACAGATTGGCAATTTTCTGAGATGTATAAGAAATATTATATCAAGTGTTACAATACAAACCTCTCGTATCAGAAGGCAGTTGAACCAACGGAAGGCAAATTGAAGAAACTCCAATCCTTGTTCTTCAATGTGCTTGGATACAGGTTCTGCATACAACCCAAAATACGAGGTAAAAGATAAGTGTTTTTCCCAATATATGAAAAAATGAACTCTAGTTTTATGAGCAAATCCCATGTGCAAGCAATCAATGACTAGGCACTTTCAAACTGATGTATCTAAAAAAAATATTCACTATTTATCACCACAGAAGAGCCCTATAAATCCTTAAGTTTCTGCTATCCCACCACAATTATTTGAGATGGAACAGCCATTACATTTGTGTTTTCAGAGTGAAATGAAACCAGAAGTGGAAATATATGGGATCAGTGGAACATTACCATCTATACGACGAACTAGTTCCTTCAATCTAAAAACAAGGCGCTGAATTCCTGGTTGCGCAAAGGTGTAATGATCCTGCATTCCATCAAGAAACTTCGAGAGACACCAATAACAGTCTGCTTCTATATTAGAAATATCTTGTGCTGAAAGATTGTCCACAGACCAAGTGTCCATGTTGCCCTCTAGGTGCTCTGATAAGAACACAACCAAGAAGGGTGTAACAAGGTCATTTATTCCTTGGACATAGCCGCTTGCTGGGTGACGAATAGCCCTGAAATCACCATATCAAAGAACAATGACGAAGAGCCACTAAACACAACCCTAATGATGTATGAGTAACATAGCCAAAGGCCAAAAAGATTAGCAAAAGTCATGCTTGCACCAACAAAACAGGTCTGCATGAGAATTATATTAAAAGAACCAGGTTACTACCAAATCAAGAAAATAAATTTAGAACAAAATAATAATACATCTAAGTGAAGGAAAAAGTGCTAAAAAAATACAGGAGATATGAAAGTATGAAAGATGGAGATGTCATGCTGGCACTAACAGAACTGGTCTACATGTGGGTGAAATAGAGAACCCATATCAAAGGAAACAAATAATCATGCCAGTGTAATAACAAGGAAAGCTTTCTGTGTGCGTGTGTGTGTAACTTGATTCTTTACCCTTTCTTCTTCCTTACTCCCTCCATTCCTAACTTGATTCTTTACCCTTTCTTCTTCCTTACTCCCTCCATTCCAAATTATAAGGCATTCCAAGAATCTTGAAGAGTCAAAGCATCTTAAGTTTGACCAAAATTATAGAGAAAATTACAAAAATTTATAACATCAAATAGGCATATTATGAAAATATATTTAATGAAGAATCTAATGATACTAAATTGGTGTCATAAATATTATTATCTTATCATATAAATTTGGTCAAACTTGAGATCCTTTGACTCTCCAAGATTCTTGGAATGCCTTATAATTTGGGATGGAGGGAGTAATTTACTAATACGCAACTCCCCTACGTGTTCGAGAAAAAAAAAGGGAAAGCGCTCTGCATTGAAATCCATACAATAATACGTCAAGACAAAGAAGACTCGATCTGTGGCAAAGTAACTTAAGGAATTAATACAAGAGCATGTTTGGTTAAAAAATCCCATCCATTTAACCAAGTTTTCCCACATAATACATGGAGTTGCCATGGGTAAAGATGACTTTTGCAAACACAGTGATTTCCAAACTGACAATAAGCATAAATGCATGCGGCAGGTTAACAACTGCAGGAAAATATGCATCAAAGTGGGAAAAGGGAAAAAATTTTATGTTGATGATCCCACAGAAAGAAAACTAGCCAGCCAATTCACACCTTACCATGTATACAAAATGCGCTCAAGAGATTTCTGAATCTGATGGTTCTGAAAAAAGGTAACATCAGGTACAGTTCTTGGGCAATCAACTGCAATCTGCAGAACCAGATGTACAAGTCAAAAAGGTGTAAGATGATTCATTTCAAGAAAAATAGGGTGAGCGAATGAGTCAGCAAGTTACAAGTCAAAAAGGTTACCTGGCGAAGCATAGTAATTTCTTCATCTGAGCGTTCACTATCCGGAATATCATAGTATTGAGAAACACATTCCACGTACTCCAGTCTTTTCCTTGTTAGAACACCTTCTCGTCTATCTTTATTAGGTGGTGCATATCCCTGTAGCCAGCTATATTAAATTCAAATATTGAAACAGCATATTCACAAAAGGCTATATGATCTTTACGCCTTCTTGCCTACTCACCAAAAGAAGCCTCCATACATTAGGTCGCATATATGGGGGCACACCACTCCAAGATAATTCACGCAATTTGTCTACAGAATGGAGGATAGACAGCAGATGTTAACTAAGTTCTAGGTAACCTTGAATAATCAAAAGATATTAAATATTGACGATTTATCAACTCTGAACTGAGACGATGTTTACAATTGCACTTGATATACTAAAATTGCTAGTTTTCCTTGTATTTGAAATAACCTCTTAGGATCAACGAAAGCAAGCTCAATTCATGAACAGAAGTGGCAAACATAGTTTCCACAAACACTTTGTCATATCATTGTACATAAGTTTAAATACTTGTGACGTTTGATTTCCAGACCAAAATAATCCAAAAGGATCTAAATAGAAAATTAGACTTTAGAGATGATCAGCCATAATGTTTACTTTGAGATCAAACTACTTCAGGCAAAATTGATGATGAACTCCAAATGATACACTACAAAGAATAATCCACATACCTAATATAACAGCTGGCCTAGATAGTTCCGTTGTGAATTTAGCAATTCTTGCAGAATCGGTAGCTCTAGCCCCAGAAACTAGCCCTTGGGCATCTGGCAATGAATTTGAACTATTTGTTGACAGAAGATTTGATTTCTTTGAACTTGTACTGTCAAATGAGTTTCCAGACGCTTGACCTTCTCCCTGCACAGTTTGACAGTTACAACTCCATCAGTTACAATGCACTCCATCAGTTTCAATACATCGCTTTTACATGCCAAAAGAAATCAAACTAGCAGCACATTACCTCCTGAGAACCCTCCTTGCGCTCATCTTCCCCGTGCTCACTCTCAAATCTTGGAGAATAATCAGGAGGGGAAAGAGGCTCAGATCGCCGGGTTAGCAAAACCTTCCCAGGAAAGCTGCGTCCTTTGAGCATTCTGACAGTTTGGAAAAGCAACCGGTGATCATTTGCAAGATTACAAGAAGGTAGGGTATACAATGTCTAGCGATGGTAACCAGACCATCGCGTTGAGATCTACATGGAAACAACAGAACTAGCAAGGATACAAGTTATAAAGTGCAATTTGGTTATTTTCAGATTACAATTCAGAACCCGTGGTGTGTAGACAAAAGAAACATATCAAGAGCATTTCTTCGGGAATTGC
Organism: Saccharum hybrid cultivar R570; assembly: GCA_038087645.1. Taxonomy (NCBI): domain Eukaryota; kingdom Viridiplantae; phylum Streptophyta; class Magnoliopsida; order Poales; family Poaceae; genus Saccharum; species Saccharum hybrid cultivar. Next base: position 26,893,847 of record JAQSUU010000198.1, read on the forward strand.
AACCTAGGAACTGCACTCTAGTGTACTGACAGTCTGATAAGCAAAGCCATAGCCGCATCCACGAGCCTGTGTCATTTCGCAGCAATCGGACCGAAGTGGGGAAAGCCTCGTGCGAGGGAGGAAAGACTGGCTTACCCTTGCACGTTGCGGAGGGTCTGGTTGAAGCGCCACTCCGTGTTGTTGGGGCTCCTGCCGCCGCCGCCGCTCATCGCCGCCGGTCCGTGCCGCCTGCCTCAGGCGCAGGTAGTCGGACGGCGGAGCTCGTCGCGCACGCGCTTTGCGCAAACCCGCGAAGAACCGCCGAGATCCACGGCGTCCGTCCAGGCGGTGCCACCCGTGCTCTCGCCGCCGCCACCTGCCGCCTGGCTGCCCGCCTTCCGGTCGATCCTGCTGCGAAGCAAGCGGCTCCGTCACCGATCTGAAGCACAAGGATTTGGGGATCCACGATAATCGAGAATGCAACTGAAAGCGCCTTGCCCGGAAACTTCACATTGCAGCAATGAAAGCGTACTTTCTACTTTACGCTTGTCTAGTCTACTCCCTCCGGAAAAAAAGAGAGTCATTCTCGCTTCTAAAAAATTAACAACTTTTAACTTTGACCAAATATATTTAACAAAATATTAACATTTATGGTATATAATTAGTACCATTAGGTAGATCATTGAATATACTTTCATAATATATTTTTTTGGAGATATAAATGGTGCACGTATTTTCTATAAACCTAGTCAAAGTTGAGGAAGTTTGACCAGCACGACTCACATAGCAGACTCTTTTTTTTATGACGGAGTAGTAGCTCATAATGTGGTTTTTTTTATCAAATGTGGTCGTTACCCTTGGCTAGGGCGTCTCCAATGAGGTACAAACGAGTCTGAACCTACCACTAGAGAAGTTGACCTAGAGGGGGAAGAGAAAATATTTGGTGCACATTTTTTTAGTCGATAATACTCCTATCAGGACGTCTATCCGTGACTCTGCGTATGAACGCAGCTCCCCAGGAGTGGCCTCCAAACAAAAAAAATCCCTAATACTCGTGCTTATCCGCCTGTCTCTCCCGAGCCCACCCACACTCCTTCGTGCTTATCCGCCCGGCACCAAAGTAGTAAGGCTGCTCATCCGTCCGCCCCTTTCTCCAGTGCGCGCTCGTCGGGCTGCCACGCCGTTTCCTTTCCCCGTCGACAGCCGCGCCGCATGCCCTCGCTCCTTGTGCCGCTCACCTGCGTGGTAGCCACCTGCGTCGCTCGCGCGTGGCTACTCATGCGTTCGCCCCCTTCCCCACCGAGCTCTCGTCAGGCTGCATGCGTGGCCATCCCGCCGGCCGCTGCCCGTGCCCCTGCCTAGGCCTGGCGCTCGTCACCGAGCCAGGCTACGCACGTGGCCACGTGCCCGAGCCGCACCGTGGCCGCTCATCCGCCGGCCCCTTCCCCCACGCGCGCCCGTCTCCCGCCACACCGTGCCCTCCGCCCACTATGTTGTGCCCTTCATCCCACCACGGGGACCCAAGGTTGCTTGCTACTACAGTTCCCTCACCAAGTAGGTCATGGCTACCGGCGTCATGTTTTGTTCCAAGTGTGTTTCAGAAGTTGTTTTTAAGTGTTTCATCTGTATGTTGCAATTGCTATATACGTATTTTGCGAGTATATCGCTCTGTTTTTTAGCACTACTTCAACGGTACTTTCAGCGAAGGAACAATATTTTCCTCTCACAACAAATCAACATCAGCAGCAGCCAAATTTCAGCCCCAGAGAGTTGCGCCAAACGCGCCCTAAACATGTGAAGTGAGTCAGAGATTTGGTGAGGCTACTAAGGCCACTAACCTAGCTAGACAAAAAGGAAATCGTTTAAGTTGGTTCATTCCAAAATTGTTACGATTTCATTTGTTTTTCTTTTGGAATCAAAACAGTTGATTTTAAATGAAATTCAATTTCATCTCACCTCGTTAAGACAAGTTGAATCTGGATCTCTTTTCTTGTTCAAGCATCCACGCCTCTTAAGGGCTGCCTCGGATAGATCAAAATTTATTTACAGATGATGGGCGCCATTTCAGGCATGGCCTATCTTAACAAACAGTACTATAGCGCAGTATAACTATAGGCTATACCGCTGAATCAGACACAGTTAATCCAGCACACTGGGGAAAAAACACTGAACAAAATGCGTTCAGCTACTATTGCCAGACAACAGTGGTGGCAAGCAAGCGTCTCAACAGATTGGGAATTTTAATCAGCCTAGTGCATAAGGGTGCTCTCTGCATCCTTCTGGTTCAAATACACAAAAAGCAACGAGCAAGATTTTTGCTGTTTGTTCAGTCAGACAAAGGGTAATAACAGAATAAGCTCAGAACATTGAGCTGTCTACAACACCCGGCCCTTTTCTTTTCTGCTTTCGCATCTTAGGTGGCTACAAGAGGACACTGCATGACGCCCTTTTATTTGTCGTATACAGAGTAGTGTCTCTGAAGAAAAAATATACGGATGTCGTATTAGTACTAATGTAGCAGGCTTATGCTGCTCTCGGATGGATGATTTTTCTGCACCTCTACTTTGCATCCCTTGACAGAAAATTATGTGTCTGGGTGTCCCTCACGTTGGAGAGTCCATCCACAGCGTCTCCCCTCTCGAACACAGCTGCTGCCCCCATTCCAGATCCTGCAGTTGGCACGGCACAACATGATCAATTACAGAAGAGATCATATTACATCTATGCGCTGACATTCTTTGCTTGTAGTCTTGTACACATGTGAGTATGTGATAACGAGCACGGCAAGTAATAAAACTAACCGATACACATGGTGACAACGCCAAATCTGCAGTCTCTGCCCCGGCGCTTCATTTCATTTAGAAGAGTAGCCACACACCGAGCACCTGAACGATACAACGAATCACCATTTTAGACAACTTCGCTCAGAGAAACCTGGTAATAGGTACCAGCTGGCAATGGTAGAGCAGTTCCCTGATAATCTCAAATTAAAGTAGATATTCCATTACCTGTTGCACCCAGAGGGTGTCCAAGGGCAATCGCGCCTCCGTTTACATTTACTTTGGAACGGTCCAGCCCCAACTTGTTGCAGCAATAGACAAACTGAGAGGCAAAGGCCTATGCATGGATGATTCAGTAATTAGATATTACATATAAATAGGTGAGAGGAGAGGGTGTAGATCAAGGTAATTAACACAGACCTCATTCAGTTCAAACAGATCAATGTCTCCAATCTCAAGGCCAGCAGACTTCACTGCAGCAGGAATGGCCACAGCAGGACCAACGCCCATAACAGCTGGATCCACTCCAACAGCGGCAAAGCTCCTAATAGATGATGTCAAGCAACGTTGAATGTAACAACAAATTGAGCAAAATATATGTCTGAACAACGACGACAAACACAACGTGAACTAATCAAGATTATATATGGGAAGGCAGATTAGGCAACCTGAAAACACCAAGAATAGGAAGCCCTTTCTTCAGAGCCACAGATCTTTTCATGAGAACAGCTCCAGCGCCATCACTCACTTGACTAGAATTGCCTACACAGTTTCATTGATTTATCAGATAATGTTTCAGCAGAGAACGAAAAAAAATCTAGCTGCAAAGGGAGGGTCACCAGAAAAGGTTGACTTCTGCAATACCTGCAGTTGTAGTCCCGTCCTTTTTAAAAACTGGTTTAAGTTTTGCCAATCCAGATGCTGTGGTCCCTGGCCTAATCCCATCATCAACTGATATCACAACTTTCTTCTCCTCTCCAGTTTTAGGATCAACAATCTGCAGAATATGAACTGTCAGCAAACGCTTGAAATAACAAATATTTAAAAACTCTGTTGGTCCTCAATAACTAGACTGAAAATTTGGTCAGACAGCAAGCACATTAGTTACTTGTATATGTTGACATAGTTAAAAACAACGTTAACATTAAGCTGTTGCTAGTTTCTATTTGAAAGAAGTTGGGGTGTGCAAGAAAGCAGAGTTTCAATCCGTCTCACCTTTGTTGGCACAGGGACGATCTCATCCTTGAATTTTCCAGAGGCCATGGCTGCAGCAGCTCTCCTATGAGACTCAGCCTGACAAAACAAAGCTTTAGTTGTTATATTAACCGAAATTAATTAATTAATTAATACATTCCATGATTAATGAGGAACTCACAGCGGCCTGATCTTGCTCTTGCCTGGTTACACCATATCGATGGGCGACATTTTCAGAAGTAATTCCCATGGGCAGAAGACAATCCTGTGCTTTCTGGAGTGCAGTTATCTGCAGAGGAAAATGTGTTATGGAAGTTTTTTTTTTAAAAAAAAGAAGAATCCATTTCAATTTACAGTGTGATTTATAATCCTTACTTTTGGGTTGAGTTGCCCTTCCCAACTCATGGAATTTATGGACATGGATTCCAAACCAGCACCAATCCCTGTTTGGAGGGAAAGCGGCGATTCAGCAGCCAAACTAAAGCACAACAGCAAAACTAGCATGTATAGTCAGATAGTACCTATGTCATAGTAACCAGCCTTTATAGCAGCCGCGACGTCGGCTACTGCCTGTAGCCCAGATGAACACTGGCGATTGACAGTTCTAACAGGAACGGTTTCTACAACAACAAAGAAGGGACAGTGAACATTTTGTGCAACAGATCCTCATCAGATTAGGGTATTATGACGCATGATCGCAAAGACAGGTATTACCAGGGAATCCAGCAAACAACGCAGCCGTCCTGCACTCGATCGCACGCTGGGAACCAGGACCGAGCACCGTACCAACCACGATGTCACCAATGTCAGCTGGATTGATTCTAGTGTTGTCCAGAACAGCCTGCACGGAGAGGAAACGAAAGTAACACAACAATGAGCGCGTGAAACTTTTCTAAAGCACACCCAGTCGCTTGCAATGGAAACTCTTACGCATGTTGATCAAGCATGGTGAACCACTTGATGTGAGAAAGGAGCAGAGAAATAAGACAACAAGAGCGACCGTTTACCTTGAGAACAACAGTGAGGAGGTCCTCTGGGTAGGTGTCCTTGAAGCCTCCTCGCTTGGCCTTGCATATCGGCGTCCGGTACGCACTGCGGTGACACGGTAAGTCGGTAACGGCAACGAAGAAAATGGCATGGTTATTCCATTGATAGAGATAGAATGATAGTGCAAGGACGACAACAGCAGAGGCTTGTGATTCCCTCACAAAAGGTGTGTGTTTCTGTATTCTAATTTGAAGGTTCTTTTGTTGAATTGAATTGATTGGAGTGCATCAGTGGTTTCCTTAACGCTAGCAGTCAAGTTGACTTGGCGACGCGTTGTAGCTGCTAAGTAGTATAGTACCAAGGCAATAATAAGCAAACTAAGTCATGGAGTTTCCCCCTCGCCGAGGCAGGCCTGACTGAAACTGAAGCTATCGAGCAGGATCAGAAGGGGGCGAGCGGAAGTTTCAGCTCGCGCGGCACAAGATCAGGTAGGTAGGTAGCTAGCACACCAGATGTCCAGGAATCGTCTTATATTATTATTATACAGTACTGAAGAAAGAAAGAAAGAAAGGAGGATGCAGAGAGAGAGAGAGAGGAAAAGTTAGTGTAGGAGGAGGAAGAGAGGGGAAGGAGGAGGCTTACGCGACGACGACGACATCGTCCCCGAAGGAGGAGGTCCTCTGGTAGGCGGCGCTGTCCCCGGCCGCGCACGCCGACGCCTGGACCGTGACGCAGACGCGGACGCAGCAGGGAACAATCGATGAGCCAACCGATACCCAATCCAATCCGTGAGAATTGAGAGGGATGAAGAGAGCAGGAGATGGGGACGCTCACCGCAAGCTGAGGCTGCGCGGAGGGGGACGCGGACGGGAGGAGGTGCGCCAGGAGGACCCGCTGCCGATGGATCGCCTTCTCCATGGGTGGGCTGATTCGCTTTGCCGGCAGGCGGGCGGGTGTCGTGGTGGTCCAAGGAAGCGGAAGTCGTTGCGGGGAAGGCTGGAGAATTGATTGCTTCCTCTCCGTTTCTCTTTATCGGCAGTCGGGCAGGCACGGATCTGTGGATAAAGAGAATTGATTGCCCCATGAGGATGAGGCCGGCCACCCCTCTAGAAGCCTTTGCTTGCACGTTTTAGATGCTCCTCCCTCCCTTCTACTAGTTCTAGTACACTCAAGTGGAGTACGTGTATTTTCGATCCACCTTTCGTGTTGTGTACTGTCTTCGCCCCCATCCAAAAGCTACATTATCTCTAGTGCAGCAGCTTTGACCATCCAATCTTTTATTTATTTATTTCTACATACAAACACAAGGTTTCAGTACAATTGTTAAAAGCACATAAACGGTAATGAAGGTGTTCGGCGGTTAATTAGTAGTTACCCGTACTCCCTCCGTCTCTGGAACTCTACATTTATCCTAAATTAATCTATTTTTATCAGCATATTTCTTTTTTTTATACATCATTGCATCTATCTTAGGCTCCCCTTTGGTTTACGGGTGAAGCGTAGGAAAAATAGAGGAATCAGTTTTTATAGATTTGCTGACGTCATATGGTGTTTGGAACGGAGGAAAGCACAGTGCCGATTCCAGAGGAAAGGATTCGTTCACTCACAAGAACGCAGGAAATAAAACATCCGGTTGAAGCTCATGTTTTGAGGAATCCGAGGCAAATAAACAACCTGACTAGTTGAACTCTACTGCACTGCGCAAAAGTTGGGCGACGATTTGCGCAAATCTCTATACTGTGGAAAGAGAAAAGCGTTGCAGATTGATGTTTTTTTGTCCTATCAAATCGCCATCTCACTACAGTTTCGAAAACAGATGGGTGTATACTCTTTCTGCATCCTCTGTCTAGGAAATTACTTATATGTAGTAGGGGTATCACTTTGTTTATTTTATGTCCCTTATGGTTTATTAATGTTTTTTTTCTCCCTTTCAGATTTTCCGAATAATGGCTCATACTGATTTTTTAAATCTTTTGGGTCCACTTGCAAGTATGTTGGAGCTAGCATTATTTATTTATTCTTAGAAAAAACAGAGTTGTCTGCGACATGAGGACAGTCCAAAAAAAAAGACCTAGCTAGTTTCTATGTTCATTAATTTGTGTGCCAACTAAAAAAAGATGATCCGGCATGTCCAGTTTTCAACATTTTCGTGTGTTGAAAACGGTGTAGACAACTTTCATTGCATGAAACTCATCCAATAAATCTTTCATCATTTTTTCTTTTCGTCGACAGGATATACGTATCACCCGATATAGTAATGGCCGTTACTCCGTATGGAACGGAACGTGCCGTGACTCACGAATTTGTCGCCCTCCACGCAGCTGCCGTCACGCCTGACGCAGGCCTCATTGGCCGGCTCGGGTCGGTCTCGTGACGGCTTGGCTCCCTTCCTTTGTTGGGCTCCATGGAGGCCCACGAAAGCTCACTACTCCATCTAGTGTTGCACGGCCCATCACACCTCAAATCCATGCAAAGGGTATTGGATGCTCACGGTCACATTGCTGCAGAGAAGTGTGTTGTGGGCTGTGGCGTTCTTGGTTGGCTTCCCTGTACTAATTGTTTTCCTGCCTATACTTTGTTAAACCTGTGTGCTAACTGATATGTCACTTCTTAGAACTTAGAGGAATCAAACATGTCCACCGTTTCCTATGCCATATTGATTTGATCACCATATGCACCGGTCAACATACTATGTTCAAACTTGACCATACAACATGTACTGTTTGATACACAATTGCTCCTTCATTTTTATCAACATACTATGATACTGTTTTTGTTATAAATTTAAACTTGAACCTCTGCCAAGATCACTGACAACCAATGTAACCACGCCGTGCATGGATCAATCTCAAACTCATTTATTTATTCCCTTCTCCTTTCATTTCACTCTCTTTGCCGCTTCACCATATTATCAATCCGCCTATGATTATATAATAATGTCATCTCTGTGACACAGCGTGCTTGTGTGTATGATTGTATAATATATTTTCAAACTACGTGCCTTTTTTTTAAAAAAAAGTAAAGCCACCTAGGTACCTTCAGCGACGTACTCCTATTATTAGCTCAATTTTATCTTTTTTTTTTAAAATAAAGCCACCTAGGTAACTTCAGCGATATACTCCTATTATTAGCTCAATTTTATATTCATATAGTATGGTGTGTCAGATTTTAACATGTTGGTCTCACATGCAGACTTGCTCAGGGAATAGGGACGCAAGCCAGTCACTAGTCTATTGAGCTTGTTTGGTACAACCTATAAACCGTTTAGGGCTAAAATAAGCAGAAACTAACAACCAAATAGGGAGCTTTTCTGCAGCTTCCCCGGATATTTACACTGTTCTCAATTATTATATGAAAAAGTAAAAGATGGACCAGACTGTGCTTTTACTTTATTTACGTAGCTTTCGTAATAAGCTTTTCTTTTACATTCGACAAAAAAATTATAGAGAAGTAGCAAAAGGAGCCTATAACAACGAGGTAAAGCCCCACCGAAGCACACGTGCACTCTGGTGGCGGCTCTCCAGATTTTACAGATAAATTTGTAAAAAAAATCAATCAATTCAATCTGGGGGTTTTGGATATTTTCTTTACACGAACACGAAAAAGCACTACAAATCACTGTCACAAAAAAAGTTGATTTCACAAGGGCTATCTTAAATCAACAACTTCATAAGTCTTCGATAACCAAAACGTCCCTATCGATAGCGCGCGCGCTTCGCCAATTTTAGGTCTTGTTTGGATGCTCATGTATTCATCTTAATTCACATGGGTCGAAGTGGATTGAAGTGGAATTAAACTAAATTTCATTCTATTCCACTCCAACACATGTGAATTAAAGTGAATACACATACATCCAGACAAGGCCTTAATATCTTCGGGCTCAACCTCTTATAGGTCCTCATAAAGGTACGATATGAGCGTGATTGATTTGTGGATGAAGAGAGCCTGATTTGCTCCTAGCATCCATGCTAAGCTGGGACAAGCAAGGTACATGCAAGACCCACCACTTGTTTAGGTGCTTCGTTGCTTGTTTGTTTGCCTGTTGGTGCACTCGCTCTCTCTCATATGGGAGACAGTGCGCACCCAACATTTGTTTGGTTGCTTCATTGCTTGTTTGTTTGCCTGTTGGTGCACTCGCTCTCTATCAGGTGGGAGTGCGCCTGACACTTGTTTGGTTGCTTTTATTGCTTGTTTGTTTCGCTATTGCTACACTCGCTCTCTCTTAGGTGTGAGACGACGCGCACTCACACGAGCTAGGCCTGAAAGAAACGAACCCAACTGCTTTTCAAGCGAGCCTGGCTTGGCATTGCCTTGTGCATGCGACTAGACAGACCGGCAGGCCCTGGCAGTGAAGCAGCCTATGGGGGTGATTGGTTGCTCCTTCGTTGATGGGCCGGGATGGAGTCCCTGCCCTGGCTGGTTTCATGCACACCCAAGCCATGAACTCAGGTGTGTTTGGTTGCCCAAAAGTGACTTGTACATGATGAGAGTGAGTTTGTTTGGTTGTCTCGTTGGACCGATTGCTGGAATGAAATCGACATCCCAGTTGTATTTGGTTACTAGAATGGACTGAGGTGTAAGCACCCAGGTATAGATTTGGTGAGGTTACCCCCGTCCATTGCCTCATATCACTATGCATCATCATTAACAATGACCTTGGAGCATTAGACAAATTGCAAACAATACAACAGTTCTTGACAAAGAGTGTCAATACCTCACAAGGTCATTGTCTTTATATAAGTACAATGCAATATTCAAATCATTACATACACTTGTTCCCATTAATAAGAATGTAACATATGAGTACCTTCAACAGAAAACTCTGAACCACAACAACAATATACAGGCAAGGCGCATAGAAACATCATTGCAAAGTGCCTTAGGTCTTAGTTAATATTTCAAGTTCTCATCAAGCTACTAATCAGTACATAGATACCAACAGGAAGTAGTGCAAATTAGAAAGGGATGATGCACTGTAGGGTGTACTAATTAGCAAGCAAAAATTGCAAACGACAATCTTAAGCAAGGCGTGACTGCCGCACCCAAGGGTGCTCCTCCTGCGCCTACAAATCTAACATCATTGACCTAGGCACTTTGCTCAGTGTGAATCAAAATGGGTATGAACATCATGTGCAAGATCTAAATCAAGACCACATATGTACAGCTAAAAAGAGGAGTGCATCACACAGATCCGAGGGCAGAAGAAGACGAATCAACAAACAAAATCCAGATCTGAAGTAAACACATGTAGATCATGTAGATCAACAGTAGCAGCGCACAAATATGAAGTTCAAGGCATGAACCCTAAAGTTATGGCACGACAAACAAAATCCACAAACGAATCAACAAAATCGCCGCACAGGAGACCAGAGGATACAGACGCCGTCGGACCATCGGAGGACCAGCACGGAGCCAGCGGAGGAGGTCAACTCGATTGGTCAACCGAGGTCGATGGGGACGAAGAGGAGAGGGCGCACCAGAGCAAAGGATGAAGGAGAGGTGCGGATATGGGGGCGGTAACCCTAGCTGTGAACCCGCGTGGGCCCGGACGCGACCATCTCCCGCGCTCCACGAAACCCTTCCCGCCAAGCACCGCGTTGTCCCGGCTCGCGTGGGAAGCAGAAATTGGGAAGACGGAGGCGTGCGGCACGGAGGGGTGGAGATGAATGAGACAGAGCAGGGAACTGATGCGAGGCATGCATCCAAACACGGCCAAATGCACCGAGTGGTGCTGGGATGGGGTTCAGGGTGGTATGAGGAGGGCAACCAATCACCTCCTATATGAATCACATGATTCCAGCATGCGATGAGCCAGGTCAGAGCAAAAACAGGGTGCCAATCACGTCCTATATGTACACGTTCGTAAGGGCCAGCTTGTGTACGTGTATGTGACTATACCAATACTATGTTTTGAAATAAAAATTCACCTGTTTCTTTGTGGTGACCGTAGAGGGATCGGAGCAAGACAAATAGCAAGGTGTTTGGATCCAGGACTAAAGTTTAGGAGGTGTCACATCGGGTATTTGGATACTAACTAGAAGGACTAAACATGAGCCTAATTAGGCTTAATAGATTCGTCTCATAAATTAGTCTCAATCTATACAATTAGTTTTGTAATTAGTCTACATTTAATACTCCAAATTAGTGTCTAAACATCTGACGTGACAGGGACTAAATTTTAGTATATGAAAAAGTAAAAGATGGACCAGACCATGCTTTACTTTATTTATACATAGCTTCCCTAGTAGATTTTGTTTTCCAACCAACAAAAAAATTACAGAGAAGTAGCAAAAAGAGCCTAAAACAGCGAGGTAAAGGCCAACCAAAGCACGCGTGCATTCTGGTGGCGGCTCCAGATTTTTGCATATAATTTGTAGAATCAATTCAATCCGTGTTTTGGAAATTCTCTTTACCTGAACATGAAAAAAGCACTACAAATCGCTATGCCACAAAAAGTAGTTTTTCACAAGAGCTATCTTAAGTCAACAACTTCACAAGTCTTCGGATAATCAAAACGTCCCTATTGACAGCGAGCGCACTTCGCCAATCTTAATATCTTCCGGCTCAACCTCTTAGAGGTGCTCATAAAGATATAATATGAGTGTGATTGGTTTGAGGATGAAGAGAGCTTGGCTCGTTCCTAGCAGCCACTTTGTTTGCTAGTTGATGCACTCACTCTCTTTTAGATGGGAGACGACCGCGCGCTCGTACGAGCCAGGCCCAAAAGGAACGGAACCCACTGCGTTTTTAGAGGGTCTGGCTCGGCGCAATGAAGCAGGTTACCAATGACATGATTCTTGCATGCAATGAGCGAGGTCAGAGCAGAAGCGGATCACATTCGTAGGGGTGAACATGTGTACGTGTACATTACTATACCAATACTATGTTTTGAAATAAAAAAATCACCTGGTTCTGTGTGGCGACAGTAGAGGAAGAGCAGGAGAAAGTAGCATCCCTGACATACCAGTTACCACAACAATGGACCAAAACATACATCTGCTAGAACTACTCCAGCAGCAATTTTCCCAAAACATTGCACACACCAAAGCCAGAGGAGCACTATGATCACTACCACCGTGGCCGACCCGCAACTTCCGTGGAAACCATGAGCTTTGCAAGTGTATCACTAGTTACCAAACCAGAGGCCAGCCATACAGGACAAATTCACAATTATATGAAAAAGTAAAACACCCTATTCGCTTGAACTTATCAGCCCGGCTTATCAATCATGGTACAATGTTTTTCTCTCACAACAAAAAAAAACGTCAGCCGGCTTATCAACCGTAATAACCATCTAGCGAACAGGGTGCAAAGGTGGACCAGACCGTGCTTTTACTTTGTTATTTACGTAGCTTTCCTAGTAAGTTTTTCTTTTTCAAAATTTTTGAGAACAAGTAGCAAAGAGCCTAAAGGACCACCGGTGGCGACTCCAGATTTTTGCAGATAAATTTGTAGAAAAATCAATCAATTCAATCCGTGTTTTGGAAATTCTCTTTACACAAACATGAAAAAAGCATTACAGATCACTCTGTCACAAAAAAGTTGTTTTTCACAATGGTTATCTTAAATCAATAACTTTTGTAAGTCTTTGGAAACCAAAACGTCCCTATCGACAGCGGACGCACTTCGTCAATCTTAATATCTTCTGACTCAATCTTTTATAGGTGCTCATAAAAATACAATATGAGCGTGATTGGTTCGAGGATAAAGAGAACCTAGCTCGTTCCTAGCAGAGGACAGGCGAGGTACATGCATGACCAAGCACTTGTCTCTCAGATGGCGAGATAACACACGCTCGCATGAGCCAGGCCCGAAAACCCGAAAAAAAAACGAAACCCAACCGCGTTTCCGGCGAGCCTGGCTCGGCATTGCCTCGTGCATGAGGCTGGCCAGACCGGCAAGGCCCTGGCAGCGAATCAGCTTACCAATCACATGATTCCTACATGCGTGAGTCAGCTCGGAGCAGAAGCATGGTACCAATCACGCTCTATATGTACACGTGTACATGACTAGTATACCAATACTATGTTTTGAAATAAAAATTCACCTTTCTGTATTTTTTTTGAAACGACAACGGGGAGAGGCTCCCACCTGAGATTAATTTCATTGATCTAGGTCCAGTGGACCCATCACGATTCGAAAATTACACCTTTTACAACGGCCCTAGCATAAGGGCGAGATTATGGCTTTTAACCACGAATAAGAAACAACAACAACAAGAGCCCTAGCACAAGGGCAAAAAATGGCACAACCACAAATACAGCAGCTAGACAAGGAGACTACAACACCACGGCACAAAAAGCTCAAACATACTCAAGGAAAAGCCTAGACACAAGCCAAAAAACGTCAACCGAACGTTGATTTGCGCCCCCACCGAACAGCATACTCGCCGATACTCGCCGATTTCACTGTGACCATTGTGCCCTCCACCATTCCTCACTGATGGTGACATCCTCCAGCATATCCGGGCCCACGTACCACCATCCAACAATGGCGGCAGCGGTGAAAACACCACTCGACATTTGATATTCTGGCACCATCAAGGAGTGGTGACGGACACGCAAGCCTAGGATCATCGGACACGACGACCTCCCTTAGAACTGATGGTGACATCCTCCAGCACATCCGGGCCCATGTGCCACCATCCAACGCCGTCCACGGGTGAGCCTTGGAGGAGAATGGCGGCAGCGGTGGAAACACCACCCGACATTTGATTTTCTGGCACCATGAAAGAGAGCGCCGACGGAGCAGAGGCGCCAGAAGAGGACACTCGTCGAAACATCGGCAACGACCGACCGCCAGGGCCAGCCTCACCCAAGAGGGGAGCAAGAAGCAAGGAGAGATAGGTCCAGGCATGAGCGACACCACCACTCTGAAACGCAGCCCCGCCGCCGGATCGCCCGCGGCCAAACTACGCACACCATGTCAACACGTGAAGAAGAAGCCACCTTCAGGCACGCAGCCCCGCCGCCGGCATGCCCGCGGCCAAACCGCATGCCGAGGGGCCCAATGAACACACAGGAGGAAGAGCGTCGAAGTACAGAGTAGCTCCACCACATCTTGCCATGAGGCCAAGAATGGAAATTTCGACGACGCCTCCAAGGAGGAAGATGACGCAGGCTGCGACACTGCCGGCGGCCCGGAGCCAAGTCCGAGCAGGGCTTTCGCCCAGTTTCCAATCCATCCGCCGGAGGCCAAGACCCATGGCTGGGCCCAGCGCTCGGACACGGCGAAGCCCCGAAGCTGGGACCCCGCGCACGCGCTGCCCGGCCCGTCCGCAGCTTGTAGCAGGCGCCGTTGCCCCCTCAGCCGCCGGATCTCCGTCCACCGCCCCAGCCGCCGCCGCCTTGACGTAGCGGAGGGCTTCCGGTCATCTGGGGTCATCTCCACAGGGCGCGGTGGTGGCGCCCGTGCTTGTGCCCTGCAGGCTGCAACCGGTTGACCAGCTTGGGCGCCGGCGCGGATCCAGCAGAGGCAGAGGAAGGGCGAGGGGCTAGTTGACGGCGAGCTCGCGGAGGTCGCAGATCCATGGCGGGGCCACGAGGGCTTGCCAGGCCGAGCGCGCGAGGCCACCGCAGCTGCAGCAGCCTGTCTTCCTTGGCAGCCGCCCGCCACCAGCCGCGGCAGGCGCTACAGAGCACGTGCGAGGGCGGGCACGCGCCGGCCGTGCTTGCCCTCAGCTTCAAGTCGGCCACCCAGATGCGGGGCCGGGGGCGGCGGATCCGGTCCTAGGGAACCCGGATCTGGAGGTTCGAGCTCGCTAGCGACCGTCCTTGCTCCATGAAGATCGAGCTCGAAAGAGGAGGGGAGGGGAGGGAGGGGAAGGGTGCTGTGGGGGTGCCTTTTTGGGCGCCACAGCTGGCCGCCGCCGCCGCTAGCCGGGGAGCGGCGGCGGCGGCCGGGGGAGCTCAACCGGCGAGGGTAGTGATGGCGGTGGAGGAGTCGCCCCCCCGTGTCGCCCTGTACGGAGAGCGACGCGGGGGGGGGGGGGGGGGGGGGGGGGTCCTCACCCACCTGTTTCTGTGTGGCGACAGTAGAGTGGAGAGCAGAAGAAAGTAGCATCCCTGGCATACCAGTTACCACAGCAATGGACCAAAACATACATCTGCTACAACTGCTACAGCAGCAATTTTCCCAAAACATTGCACGCACCAAACCCAGAGGAGCACTATGAATCTACCATGATCACCACCACCGCGGCCGCGGCTTCCGTCGAAACCATGAGCTCTGCAAGTGTACCACTGGCTACCGAAACAGAGGCCAACCATTACAGGACAAATTCACAGTCACAGGCCACCACCGATCACGAAACTATAGCTAGTGGAAAAATCTGCAACTCCAAAATCCACCAAACTAAAAAAGGCTACCAAGAGACACGTCACCTTATCCACTGCCACGTGACAGGGGCCCCGCAGGAATCTCGGCGGCCAGTGGTGGCACACCACGTCGGCCGCCCCCGTCCCTGTCCCTGTACAAAAGAACCCACCCATCATTGGAGCTTGGAGGGGGAAGCTCGATTGCAGCAGGCAGGCAGTTCGTCCAAATTTCCAAGTCAATCCACATCCGAAACGGGGCAGATTCAGAGCAACGACAGAAATCAAACCAGGGCCTGGTTTAGATGCCATCTAAATTCCAATTTTTTTCACTATCTCTCCATCACATCAATTTTTAGCCGCTTGCATAGAGTATTAAATATAGATAAAAAAATAACTAATTACACAGTTTAGTTGGAAATCACGATATTGATCTTTTGAGCCTAGTTGGTCCACGATTGGACAATATTTACCAAATAAGACGAAAACGATACTATTCATCAGGTTCAAATTTTTTGCAAAGTAAACAAGGCCCAGGCGTCTTTCACCCATGTCGCCCTCAGAGTTGGGCACACATATCCAGATCAAAATTCTTACTTGCCCCAGGGTAAATGAAGCGCATTATCATCACAGCCACTTAGGCTGAGCATAACAGTTACTGTTAGTAACTACAAGGTATCAACCAACCTGCAGTGAGCAGCCTAACCTTTTTGTCTTCACAGAAGATGAAAATCAGAAGCATCCAGTCAGAGTCCATCAGTAGTGCCAGTCACTGGTGGGACATGCTATCCATGCATTCCTATCCACCTCGGCTCAGCTCCCTGACAGTCGTCTTGTCTTGTTATAAAAACCCCTCCTCTGCAAGGAGATACAGAAACCAGTGAGACAGACGCCCACAGGACAGAAGAGTGATCACCAACAGTCCCCTTCCATCCATCCATGGCATGCGTCAACAGCACCTTCCAGAGTTGCTCCATTGCCAGAGGAGCAAAGATCAGCACAAGGGCTAGTAGGGTCAGTAGTGTGGGGAAGGGGTCACCGACCTTTCAGTGCAGGGCGTCGACTTTCTTGGACGCCACCAGCCTCCGGCTTGAGCTCGACGAGAACCCTGAGGCAATCATCTCGAGGGTGTGGCCTGAGAACGTCTCCCTTCTGAGCTACGACGATCTCCGCGCCTACCTCGAGTCACAGGAGACGGCCCACGTAGAAGATGATCAGGTACTTGATTTCGGTTTCTTCTTGCTATCATTGTTACTACCTCTCTGGCTCTATTTCATCTCCTTCCACCTCTCTTCAACTCCTTCAGCTCTTGCTGAACTCTGGACGGGTTTTCTTTGTGTGTGAATACAGCATGTGGCCCTATTGGGTGAGACCATGTCAACACCTGTGCTAGTGGCCACAGCAGATCAGACCCTGGAAGAGGTCGAATGCCACTTCGAGGCCGTGTCAGGGCTTCCAGTTGTAGACAGCAGCCTCAGATGTGTTGGGGTGGTCGTCAAGAATGACCGGGCCAGAGCTTCTCATGGGGTCAGCTCTCTCTTCCCCTCTTTCTCACATGCAAATAACACACACGCACACACACCAAGTTGCTAATTTAATACGACAGGAAAGGAGCACATCCTTTTTGTTTACTCATCTATTACTTGTAACAGTCAAAGACAAAGGTATCAGAAGTGATGACCTCTCCAGCCATCACACTATCTTCTGACAAAACTGTGATGGGTAATCTTTGCTTTCATCTCACCTTTTCTTTTCTTTTCTTTTCATGTATGCTTTTTACAGTAAGTTAAATCTAACAGCACATGCCTAACGTCTACAGATGCTGCGGTTCTGATGCTCAAGATGAAGATCCACAGATTACCAGTTGTAGATCAGGACGAACAAGTAATAGGTGAGTATCAGAATCCTGACAAGCCAGAGATTAAAAAAAAACTGCATGTATATACTTGATTTGTATTATCCTTAACATTGACAACACAGAGTATGTTACAAGCCTAATGGGGTTCTAAACACTATCAACAGGTATAGTTACCCGTGCTGATGTTCTTCGTGTGTTGGAAGGCTTGCTGAAGGTTTAGGAGCGCAGCAATCCATGCTCAGAAGTCAGAACTTCTTGTAAATATGTAGATGTGTCCATGGTGCTTTTGAGTAGCAGCATGGAGATCTATAGTCTATAGGAGTGTGCTGTGCCATCACTAACAATAAGTCTGGAAAGGTTGAGAGTTTTTCCTTGTAAATAAAAGTAGCACGCCAGGAGACTCCATCTCTGTTTTGTACTGCTTGCGCAACCAAATGCTGTAAACTAGCCAAATACTTCCACAGCAATATAAATGGATATGCCTAAAACAATGTTTTGGAAGAGACATGAGAAAATACCAGTAAATGCACATGCTGCATGGAAATAATTCAAACAGGCAAGCAATTGAATTATAACTCCAAGCAGAAAAAGAAAAGAAAAGAACATACTTGTTCTGTATGTTGTTGCAGCTTGAAACTGCTTAAATCAGGAGACGCCCCCTTGATCTTCTCCTGAAGCAACAGAAGCAGCACTAACAACCATCGATGGGGTAGAAAGTGTGGGTTCTTGTGAATCAGAAATAATTTTCATCTCCAGGTTTGGAATTACTGGTGCCCTTGTCCTTCGAGTAACAGTCATTTTTAATCCCTCAGTCGTGTGAATCGTTGCTCCAGTTGTCATGTCAACCTATTATATTGCTTATAAATAATGGGGCATGGTTATTAACTATAATGAATCAGAATCTGGTTGAAACATACCGGAGGTGCTCCTGGAGCCATCTGAAAGTCAAATCGCTTGACAAGCATTGCTGTTGCCACCACATTCTGCAGTGAAACAGTATCCCTATGTTATTTGAGTTTGAAATATAGCATTTTCTATAGTGATCACTTTGTTGCTAATCTAATGAAATGAGATATTGGTCTTGTAAAAGCTCGAAATAAAAAAGAGCCAGATATAAAAAAAATGTATAAAAAGGTTACCTCAAAAGTGGCAAACATGTCACCTACACATTTCCTTGGTCCGCCACCAAATGGTAAGTAACTGAAAATTCAACAGATTATTTGAATCCCACTGCGTTAATTAATGACGGAGGCAGGCACAAGTACAATACGACCTCTGTCCCACAATATTTATAATACCAAATAAATATCACTAGATTCATGAAATATATTTTCATAGTAAACCTATTTAGTGTCATAAATTTTGACGATCTTCTCTATAAACTTGGTCAAACATAAGATGCTTTGACTTAGGACAAAACCAAAATGTCACTCTTTGCAGGACGGAGGTAGTAAGAACGCATCTGCCACTACCTTGATTGCAATTTTTATTTTTGTTATTTATTTGAAAGAAACACAGTTGAAAGGAAATATAAAATATTCCACCTTGTTACCCAAAGCTAACACAATAGAGAGACACGGAATCTCAATCCACAGAGTCAGTTAAGCCCATATATTCTTCTGTATCATTAAAAATTATCCATCTAATTGATCTCATTATGTTTCTGGCACGCCAGTTTACAATAGGCTTTTGTTATGTGCTATGTAAGAACTCCACAATAATAGGAATTGCATATGCAAAGTTAGATTCATGCCCCGAAAAAAAATAGGAATCAGCTGTGCTTTGGTTATCTCTCTAGAATGATAATGGCTTTTGTAGTATTAAAAAGAATCAAAGTTTTCTTCAGAGAACAATCTACTGTTATAAAATAGCACAACAACTCTTGGCTTCTTGCAATCAAAACAACATTCAAGTATGGACAACTTGACCCGTACAAGAAAGTGTAACTATAACTGCATTTCAGTGCAGTGATAGAGAGGGAACCTGAAATTTTGGTTTATCTCGTTCGGATTTGGTCCATCCAAAGGCCATCTTTCTGGGTTGAAAACTTCTGCATCATCCCAGTGCTTTGGGCAGTGGTGAAGATTCCAGACAGAAATAAAAATATCTTCTCCTCTGAAACAAATAAAGAAAAAATGTTTCAGATGATAACACCAAACGAATGAATGCTATCACTATACAAATATCCTAGGGCAAGCAATAAATCAAATTACTTCTACATGCAATGGAATTTGGAAAGCAGAAAAAAAAACTTTGCATTAAACAGCCCACATAAGATTGGAAAGAAGCAGTAGGCTTTGCATATTCTACATAGTTTTTTAAACCAATATAGCTATTAATGCTGAGGAGTTCAAAAGAAATATAACAAATGTCACAAAAAAGAAGAAGAAATCTAAGGTAACTAAGCTACCTCTATGGTGCTAAACAGCATCTACAACTGACATGATACAAAAGCTAGCTTTTTTCTTAATGAAATGACATGCAACTCTCCTGCGTCATTCCAGAAAAGCTACCTTTTTCATATAACTCCGACAACAGGAGTTGCATAAACTTAATGCTAAAGAGTATTTGCAGAAACCGGTGACTTAAATATATTCAATTCTGCTAGAAAACTTTACCGTCCAATTGGGTACCCTCCGAGCATATCATCCTCAAGTGACCTACGAATTAAAACCGGCGGCTGTGGATATAGTCTCAATGACTGCAACAAAAATGATTTGGTCATGTTCTTTTGGGATGATCAATTCATTGTTTAATGCACCAGCATTGTTAGTTTCTTACTTCATTAATAACCCGAGTCGTGTACTTTAGTTTCTTCACATCCTCAATTGTTGGCAAACCATCACCTAGAACACTATCAACCTGCGGATAGATGGGTGAAAATAGAGCCATTCATAAGATTTCAGAAGCAGTGAAGGAAGAAAAGATCTTATAGAGGTGAGAAACATGAGTGTACCTCATCTTGGAGCTTGGCCATTACTTTCGGATACTGCAGGGTACCAATTGGATAAAGACGGTAAGTAGTTCAATATTGCTGATTATATAAGCCACAAAGACAATTTAAAAAACCACTACTGCATTTGATATTATACGTTAATACAGAAGTGTGTTTTCGTTTTTCGATACTGATATAGCATATACCTTAGATAAAAGATAAAACGTCCATGTCAAGACTGCTGCAGAAGTCTCATGACCAGCTATGAGCATGGTCATCAAATCATCACGGAGTTGCTTGCTGGATACCTATGACAGATGGATGAAGCTGCCTGAGGATGAGGAAGCTGACATGGACAAAATAATTTATTTGCATGTGACATCATACATCATCTCCAGATGCCAAAAGGAAGTGAAGAATACTAGGATCTTGCTCGTTCATGTATTCCTCATGAAACTGAAGATCTTCTTGCTCTACCAGTCTCTGCATTAATAACAATAGGCAATATCACTGTCATGATTTTTCTAAATCCAAACATGTACAACAGCACGATGAAGTATTAGAAACGACAAAATGGCGTACCTTGCATATGGCAATTAGTTCATCTAGAGTACTATTTATCAACTTGAGAGCTTCGTTGACCTTCTTCTGCCGTGGGGAAATGTCCTTCCATATTGGTATTTCCCAGGTTGGTATAGGAGAAGTGCTACGCATCTCTGCTTCCCTTAGTGTTACATACACTGCCTGATCATGGTTACACAATGGAAAAGGTTTCAGGCGCCAAGAAAAATAGATAAATGAAACTGGAAAGAGAGGAAAACTTGAATGAATAACCTCGACTATCCCGTTATCGTAAGATAATGAGTCAAAGTCATAATTGAAGACCGCCTTCCCTATGACATCCAGCGTGAGTCGAGAGAACAACGACTCCATCTCCACATCCTCCCCATCCGCTGCTGCCTTGTCCAATTTCTCGCAGAGCCGATGTGAAGCTTCTCCAAAGAGACCAATCATCGCAGTCACATACTGCAGAGTAAGCAAATGTGAGGTGAGTAAACAAAGAAACTAACCAATACACTAGATCACAGTAAGCAGATAGGTCAGACCTTCTGATGCAATGCGGGAACAATAGCACGCCTCCGAACACGCCAAATCTCCCCGTCAGCAGGGATCAAACCCTTACCCATCACAAACTCCAATATCTCTGCAAGTATTCCCTGCATCAACCACAACGACCAAACGGCATGTTCGCTTCAGTTCATCGATTGAAAACCTTTCTTCTGAGGGCTGGAAAACGTGTATGCCCAGATTGATGCTGATCACCATACCTTGGAATAAGCTTTGGAGTTGTCCCTCAGGATGTGCTTAGCGATAGCAGGATCGGAGACAATAAGAAACGACTGGAATGAACACAAAACGTAAATTTTAAACCATCAGGAGGAGCACGCTAGTAGTAATAGGGGATTGTGGAGCAAGCTCTGGTTGCTTGATTGATCGAGTGTGGGTGTTCACCTTAGGGCCAAAGTTGAGGCGAAAGATGCCGCCGTAGGTGAGGAAGAGGTCGTATAGGGGCACGAAGAAGGCCTGCCCCACGACGGCGTTGATCGACCCCAGTGCCTGTGGGATCTCCGGGCCGCCGCGCGCCGCGCCAGCGCCCGCCACCCTGGTGAGCAGCGCGGCGGCGAGCTCCCCCGGCGGGCCCAGCTTGGAGAGCCTCCCCACGAGAGGCGCAATCCACCTTGATGAATTGAAACCCAAATTCGAAACAGAATCAAACAATGAATCAATACCGGAAATAGATAACCGCAAAGAAATGAGAGGAGCAGGGGCGGCAGCTGACCCGGGGCCTTGGCCTTGCACCGTGAACTCGCCGGACGCAATGCGCGCGGCGAGCTCGGCCTGGCGGCGGCGCTGCTCCTCGAGGGCCGGGTCGGAGCCGCCGCTGCCTCCGGCGCCATCGCCGCCACTAGAAGAGGCGGCGCACCGGAGAAGCAAGCGGCGGCGGCAGGCGGCGGCAGCAGGAGGAGGAGGGAGGCGGAGGTGGCCCTGGTGGGCGCAGCCGGAGGCGGGGAGGCGGAACGGGGCAGCGCCCGCGGACGAGAGGGCGGTGGCGGGCATCGTGGCAGCGCGGCAGTGGTGCAGTGACATGGAAAGTGCGGGAACAGAGGAAAGGAAAGGAAAAGGGAAGAAGCTTGAGGTGGAGGATGAGGTGGGAAGAAGCGGGAGCGGAGGACGTGGCCACGTGGGGTGTGGTGCTCCCCCCGTTTGTTGCGTTCCCGGAGGACACGACGAAACCGAGCTGAGAGCATTGGGCGGAGGACGGAGGAGAAGGATGCCGTCCGTTTGGCTCCTCTGACGGAATCTGTCGCCCCTAGTCCACGGAATCTTTCATTCCAACAATTCCTGCTCACCACCGGTCGCAGCCCAACCAGAAGCAGGCATCATTTGGCACACGAGGAAACAACCGGTCAAGGCACTAATCCGGTTGCAAGGGGATGGCGCTTTCCAGCCAGACGCAGCCACAGCACAGTAATCCGGCTAGCGATCATCGCTCATCTCCGTCCTCTCTTGCCTTCTTGCCGCCAAAACCCAAGCCAAAGACGGCCTCGCGTAGAACGCGGTGAAAAGTGAAAGCCTTCAATTCCTGTCGTCAACACAACAAACCAGAGCGACCCTTGTTTCTTCACCCACTCATACCTTGTTTCCACCGCCGGTGAAAGCAAGAGCTCCTCTTATCTGTAACAAAAACAAGAGGTCCTCTTATCTGTAACAAAAAACTTCGTTTTTTTTTTATATATAAGACAACTAGGGTAGGCAGATTCAGAATTACATTGAACTCGTTACCTGACTCATTAGGCCTTGTTTAGTTCGCGAAATTTATTGGGAAATGATACTGTAGCACTTTCATTGTTATTTGACAATTAGTGTCCAATCATGGTCTAATTAGATTTAAAAGATTCGTCTCGTGAATTTCGTCTAAACTGTGTAATTAGTTTTATTTTTTATCTATATTTAATGCTTCATATATGTGTCCAGAGATTCGATGTGACGAGAAATCTTGAAAAATTTTGCAAAATTTTAGGAACTAAACAACACCTTAGCCGTGATGTCCTGAAAGGATATCAATATCCACTGATGGAACAAAGTAAAATAACATAGACTGCCATGGCCAGTACAACGATGTCAAAGCGAAAAATGATCAAGGACAACAACATAAAGCAGCTCTAGAGTTCTCTGCCAAGGAAAAAACGAGCTCTAGGGTTCTCCTCCTTGACTGAACTGAAAACAGGAAAAAAAAAGCGTGCTTCGAATTCATGTTACAGTTTCACATCCTTCAGAAGCCTTGCAGCCATAGCCCCACACCTTCTGATTTCCCAATCATCCAGACCGCCGCTCTTAGCCTCTGGTGACGAGCCGGAACAAGATTCGCTCCTCAGTCCAGGATCTTCGTCTTCCCCTGGATTCGAAGCAACCTCTTCCTCGTCATTCCCATTATCGATAGCCTCAACCTCAGGGGTCAGTGGTGCCTTCAGGTCCATCATGTAGAGATGTATGCTAGGATGTTGATATTTCACATCCATCTGTGCTCAGAATACACATCATAAGCATATATACAAGTCCCGGAACTGACGCAAGCATGAATATAAGATTTGGGTTATCTGAAATTACTTTTCCACATTTCCATACCTTTGATTTAGAGACCGTTTTCACAATGAAATTGCTTTTCCACATTTCCATCATCTTCTCATGGACGGTGGTCGAACGGATCTCGTATCCTAGCTGTGGATAGCAAGCAACAGTTCAGTAGTTCCCAAACAACTGCTTTGCAGAAATAACTTCTGAGAAGGAGGACAGGAGCTACCAATATTTTTGTTTTAGGACCAGATAATGCAGTAATTGTCTCCATTAGAGGTTGCAACAGATGCTCTGAATAAACCTTGAACATGCACAGATGAAGGAGAAATTAAGTCACTTTGTTATCACTGAATCATTGATCCTGCCACACTCAACTACAGGCTATACTAGTAAATATCTGCTCCCTGGATATAAATTTGAAATGGTTTGGTATGCCTCTAATTTATGAAATATTGAAAACATAATGCATTGCTGCTTTGTCTACTGTGTAACAAAGAACATGATTATAACTGAATTTTTGTAGAGTGTAAAAAATATGACACGATTAAAAATAAATTTCGAAGTAAAACGAATGTTTCAGAGCAAGGTTACGTGTGTAACTATGTATTGGCCGTGACGGTAAACTTTCGCTAAATAACGTACCAAATATTAACTGAAAATAGTGAAATGGCATGTTGCGTGCAAGCTTGCATGATCAGAAGTAGGACCTGCTATTTGAGAGGCAGAGTTCAGAAAAGATTCAAGACACTGCATAAGAAAACTTACAACATCAGTTCCAATGATGTAATCAAATGGAGGTTCAACGGCTTTGATATGTTCTTTGTTCCCCCAGTCCAATTCTGCAACTGTAATTGAGCCGATGGAATCTGTTTTGTGTTTGCCAATTTATCTTTGTCAGAACAAAAGAACAATTTACTTAACATGATCCCTATGCATTTACAGGTATCAACATAATAATTAAGTCTTGATTATTTCAAAAACTACAATATCATATATCCAAAACTACAGCTATGAGAATTAATCAAACTGAGCTAGGAATGGACGAATGGTACAGTGGATGGTTCTCTTAACAAAACCTGAATCGGAATTCGATTGTGAAATCCAAGATCTGTTGCGTTCAACATTTCTCATAAGCAGTGGGAGCACCTCGACTTGGTCAGTTGTTGTAACATCACAACCCAACAAGGCCATTCCTAAAGGAGAAGCAAATAATTTTAAAAGAGAAAGCCAACAGGACTAGGATCCAGAAATACATCTGATGGGCAGTAGAATTGAGCTTACCGAACCCAGCTAGACCACAGCCAGCTCCTAATTCAATTACTCTCTTTCCTTTTAGCTTGGATGGACAAAACCGACCTTTTCTGCTATTCTTTTCCTGTACAGATCGACCATAAAATACCAATCATGATGATGGTAATAAAAGTTAAGCTGGCATTTTCCTTAGAAGCAAATCCTAGTACTAGCATATGCTCCAGCATATAATAGCCGGTTCGCTTGAGATTATCAGTTAGATCAGCCAGCCATTCAACAGTGTTTTTCTCTCACAAGAAACCAGCCAGATTTCAGCTACAAAGATGCCAACAGCCCAAAGTCTATGTACAGTGGATGTGCGCCTCTGACACAGTTTCAAAAAAAAATATTTTTTTGTTCACATGATTATATTTATTTATCCACATGAACTTGTGCAGTTAGGCCTAGAAAT
Organism: Saccharum hybrid cultivar R570; assembly: GCA_038087645.1. Taxonomy (NCBI): domain Eukaryota; kingdom Viridiplantae; phylum Streptophyta; class Magnoliopsida; order Poales; family Poaceae; genus Saccharum; species Saccharum hybrid cultivar. The sequence goes on from JAQSUU010000198.1 coordinate 26,919,231, forward strand.
CAAAGAAATTACCAAGAACTTGACAAACACCATTGATGCATCCCAGACTGTGGTGCCAAGGTGCTTGGAGTTTGGATCCTGTCATTCCAGAAACAAAAGAAAATTCAGATCAACCACCATTCAGTATCACCGCTACAGCTTGAACAGAAGATGAAGTTTATCCAGCTTCTGATGCAAAGCCCAATTCTTTTTCTTAAAAGAAATTTCTTTTTTAAGAAGCGAGATTCATCCGGTGCTACTCCAGTTCTCCTCACCTGTGCAATATGTAGCCGGTGGCCCATCACCTCCAGCGAAATAGCTGACGTGCTCGGCGAATTCAACCTGTAATCAACATGAACCGTACATGAAACTAAAAGAAAAAAATTGCAACCACTACCACCATCACTCGCTGCAGTTGCTAACAAGCAACAAGATTCAATAACCACAATTCACCATGTAATTTGCTCTTTGGCGCTTAAACTATCGCGAAGGAGGTGGGGAGTTGGTGCTGCAGGAGGAAACGGCGTGAGCGCAATTACCTGTCGTGGTCCATGGCCCTCGGCGGCGGCGAGGGTTCTCGGAGGAGGCAATCAGGCAACTACACCGTGGTGTTGGTGTTGGTGTCGGTGTCGGGCCTGTCGGCCCCGGAGCCCATCGACTGCTGTACTCGATGGGCCGGGCCTCGTTGCATCTCCTCAAGCTAATGGGATACGTATTCCTTGCTTACGCCTTCGTCTCACGTTCACGCCTCCTCGGATTCAAAGGCCGGAAAGCCACCGCGAGGCCTCCCCGTCGCCTGCCCATGCCCTTGCGCCGCCGTGCCGGCCGCGCCATCGCCGCCGCGCCAGGCGGCTTCCTCCACCTCTCCCTGCTCGCCTCACTCCGCCGCCGTCCCTCGCTCCAGGCGCACGCGCAGCTCCTGCTCCTGGGCCTCCCGCTTCCCCCCGCCGCGGCCTCCCGCCTCCTCCGCCCGCACCTCCGCGCCGGCCACCCGCTCGCCTCGCTCCGCCTCTTCCTCCGCATGCTCCGCGACCACCAGCCCGCCCCAAACGTCCGCACCGCTTCCCTGGAGCTGGAGGAGGCCGTCCCCGACTCCCGCTCCCTCTCCGCGGCTCTCGCGGCCTGCTCCCGCCTCGAGTCCCCTTCCGCCGGCTTCTGCACCCACGCCTTCCTCCTCAAGTCGGGATTCGCCTCCGACGTCTTCGTTGCGAACTCGCTGCTCCATTTCTATGCCTCGTTCGGTCTCCACGCCCTCGCGTGCAAGCTGTTCGACGAAATGCCGGCGAGGGACACCGTGTCGTTCAACACGCTGATCGGTTCGTACGTGCAGTCGGGATGCGTAGAACGCGCGTTGGGGGTGTTCAGGAACATGGTGGAGGGAGGGTTCCGGCTGGACGAGTGGACCATCACAGCGTTGCTGGGCGCCTGTGCTGGGCTAGGTGATTTGATGGTGGTCAAAGCTGCGCATGGGTTTGCCAGCAGGGCATTGAGGCATACATTGTTCGACTCTGCAGAGGTGGTAATTGGGTTAGTGGACATGTATGTTAAGTGCGGCGCAGTGCAGTTCGCCAGGAAGGCGTTTAATTTGTTTGGGGAGAAGGCGAAGGACGCGAGGGTTTGGAGTGTGATGGTGTCAGGGTATGCGAGGGCTGGGGAGATCGACATGGCTCGGAAGTTGTTTGATGAGATGCCCAATAAGGATTTGGTTGCGTGGACAGTTTTGATTGGTGGATATGTGCAGGCAGGTAGATACAAGGAGGCACTTCGGTTGTTCGAGGAGATGGAAGCAACAGGACTTGAGGCTGATGAGGTGACGGTCGTCACCGTGCTTTCAGCTTGTGTCCAGCATGGTGCGATTGGTCTGGCAAAGAGGCTCCATCGTCGTGTGAACCAGAATGGATTGGTTAGCCGAAATGCAAGAGTTGCCACCAGCTTCGTGCACATATATGCAAAGCATGGGTGCATACAGACAGCTATGGATGTGTTTCGTGGTGTCGCTAATGAATTCAAGACTGTGGAGTTGTTTAATGCTATGATACATGGACTCGCTCACCATGGTCATGGTGAGAAAGCTATCTCACTTTTTGATGAAATGGAAACCCTGGGGCTCCAACCTGATGACATCACATTTGTGGGAGTCCTGTGCGCATGCAGTCGCAGTAACTTGGTCGAACAAGGGTGTAAGATGTTCTCATCAATGTCGAACAAGTACGGTGTCAAACCAAATGTCAAGCATCACGCTTGCATGGCTGATCTCCTTGGAAGAGCTGGACGGATTGATGACGCTTACAACTTTATACAGAATATGCCTTTCAAAGCAAATCCTGTGGTATGGTCATCTCTTCTGACAGCATGCAAGATCCATGGAAATAACAAGATTAAGAATCTTGTAGAGAGGCAAATTCTCAGGTTAGATGCTACATACAAGCCTGAAAATCTAACCCTAGCTGGCTTATTTTCTGATAAGAAGAGGAAAGAGCTATCTGCGAGGGTGAGAAATGCTATAAAGCACAAATCTGAGCACAGGCGTACACAGTAGGAGTCACACCGAATGGAATGTTTATCAGATTGCAATTACTGATGCTTCCCAGCTTCACCCTCAGGCAAAGGTGATTGATTGGATGCCTGAAGATGCCTAGGGCATTTGTTTTTTTTTCAGGATGCTTTGGGAGAAGACTGCTTGGAATATCGAGAGACAGATGCTCCAGCATTTCCCTTGATAAACCCAGTTCCTGAAACCCCAACAGAAGTCACGAACAATTGTATATGTGGTGGTTCCATTCATCAATCTGAGTATTTGCTGAAAATATAAAGTAAGGGTGTTAGTTCCAATGTTAGGATAAGTTTTGAAAGGAAACAAAGGATTGCCCTTGCAAAGAGCAGTGGTGATGCATTTTCAAATCTTGTGTGCAAGCTCTGGTAGTAAACTTCTGAAATGGTAGGTTAATCTCTGTTTTCCTGGCGCAGCTGCTAATCTAGTTTTGTCTTCAATTCGCTGCAAGGATTACAATTAATCAGTCGCTTGTGCCAACTGATCTTATGTTTGGGAATGAAATGGCAGAACAGAGAAAGACTGGTGAAAGAGCTATAAGCTGTAGATGAATCTATGCGGCAGATGTGGATGGAATGTTTGGTTCTTTGGGAATGAGATGGCAGATAGGGAAAGGCTGATGAAAGAGCTATAAGCTCTGGGATGTGGAAGTTTTGAGATGCTCATTTAGAACAGTAGATGAATCTATGCGGCAGATGTGGATGAAAATAGTTCAGCTGGCTTCAACCATTAATTTTTCAGCTGAAGAGGACACTATGATTTCACAATTTACTTCTAATGGAATGTACTCGTCTCAATCTTTATATAGGAGTGTTAACTTCAGGGGTATAATTCCAGTTTACAGGTCAGATTATGGTCCTTAAAATCCCTACTAGAGTTCATTTCCTTCTTTAGTTTGCTTTCAAAATAAAGTTTTGAGTAGAGATAATTTAGCTAAAAGAAGAAAGATAGATGATGTTTCTTGTCTCTTTTGTTCTGAGAGAAACCACCCATCGCCTGTTTTTTTTAGTGTATAGTAGCCAAACAGATCTGGCTTAGTATTTTTCAGGTCGTGGGTACTGTTTGTGGTTCTGATCATGTTTCTGTTGGTAATTTATGGCTTAGTAAAAATAAGTTGTTAGTAACAAATATGCTTATTTAGGCTGTCCTTTGGGGTATTTGGAAACTAATGAATCTATTATGCTTTCAGAATGTAGCTTCGTGGGATGTGGCGATTTTGCTACAGAAGATAGCAGGGCTAGTGCAAAAGAAAAAAAAATCTGTTCAGTGGAGAGGAGACATCTGTTGAAACAGAAGGAGTTAGATTTGAGGCAGGTGGCCAGCATACCAGAAAGAATCAGCTGGTGAGCTTTGATGTGGGTTAGTTACTGGTTGCAGGGGGGTGGTGACTCGATACTAGCTTCTGCCCCTCCTTTGGCTAGTTGTATGGGCTTGGAGGATTCGGTGAGGTCTCTCCTCCTTGGAGACTGTCAAGGTTCGTCAGGTTCGGGTGGTTGTTTCCGGCGTGGAGCATTGAGGTTACTGTGATTAGTTGCAGAGTCTGTAGTTAGCTGTTTTATTTATTTTTTATTGCTTGGAATTGTACGGGATATTATGATACCCCCTTGTTCTGTAAACCGTTTAAATGGCCTTCCTTTTGCCATTAAAATTGGAAGAGCAATGTTTTTTCAACGTTTTTCAGTTACTGTTGGAATATATTTGTTCCCATCTCGTTTTTCAGAGTGAACGATCTGTTAAACAACATGCAGAAATGTAAGAGCAGAAACAGGCTTATAAGTTGGTAGTCACATTGGCAAACTCCAGCCCTTTTTTTATTGAGTACATCAGAAACAAACCCAGACATACGATCAAGGTAGGTACACTAATTCAAACCTAAATGAGTGCAACAGTTGTCATATTTCCTTGTTCTTATATGCCTACCGTTTTTTTTGGGGGTACTTGCTGTCATCCGAAGTCAGATGAAGCATGCATGATTTCTGCTGAATTTTTTTATTAGAAGCTTTCCATTCACCTGTACAGGATGTCAGGGAGGTGGTGTGGTGGCCAACCACTGGGAAGCTAACCTTTTTTGTTTATCAGTTCCTCCACCTTTTGCTCCCAGTATAAAATACGGTGGCATCCTTCCTGGCTACTTGAATGAAGTACCAAGCTAGAGTTGAAGACCAACCTGAAAGGCAGGCAGGGCATAAGTGATCATGGGAAAGGTAGCTTCTTTTGGAGCATCTGAAAGCTCATCTCTGCACATAGCATAATCATTTTGGTTCTTCATGTAGTATGTGGTGAACGGTTATTCTTAGAATACAAGTGCTCTGTAACAGGGACAATGCAAGGCTGGTGGCTCTTCAAAGACTTACGTTCTGAAGCTGGACATGCACTGCCAATGCAATGGTTGTGTGAAGAAGATCAAGGACGGGGTGAAGGAGATCAGCATTTCACAAGGTATGTACGGTAGATTCTGAAGCATCTTTTCGTCAAGCATTGCAATTGCATGTCTTTGTGTACGTACGCCTGCGCCCTGCTGCCTGCACCAAAGTTATAATACCTGAATGCTGCATTGCATGTCTTGGAGAGAAGCTACAGGGGTGGAGCGAGCTGATGTTTCAGCAGAGACGGGAGAGGTGAAGGTGAGAGTGACGGGTGGGGTGGACATGGACCCAGAGAAGCTCTGCTGCCTGCTGCAAGAGGCAACCAAGAAGAAGTGTGTGAGGATAGTCCAAGAAGAGAGCGTCCCATCGCCAGGACCAGGACGCATTGCAAGGCCTGGGCAAACCAAGAACACCTCTATGTCTGGTCAGGTACGCCTTGCAAGTTGCAACGAGCCAAGTAGTACTGCTGGTCAGGCTCAAAGATTTTGTCCTGAAACAGATTGTGCTGTGTTACTACTATTGGCACCGTTCCACGCTACTATCTGTGCACTTTTCTCTTCTTTTTTTCCTCCTCCTCCTTTTATTTATTTGTATATAATATACGTAGGCCATGAAAAGTTTTGGCATTACTTATTAAGCTACCGAATTGGTTACATTAGATAAGCTGCCAACGATTGGTTATTACTAACTTGAACTCCCTTAGGCAGGCAGGTAGGCCACCTGCTACCGTATATACTCCCTCCATCCCATGAAATAAGACTTATATTTGTAATAAGATTCAAGTTTATCTAACCAATTAAGGAGGACATTCATATTGTATATAGTAATGTATCGGTTTAATGCGCAATGTTTGACATTGTTCATCAATGCTTTTGAAGGGTATCTAGGTCACTTTGCTTCATCACTAATGTCTCATAGAAATCCTATCATACATCTTTCTTTGTAAACAGATTGAGTTGGTAATTTCGCAAACCGAATGAACGAACGTTACTTTCAGGTGCCGTCGGACTGGGTGGCTTCGGATTCTGCTGGGTGGTGGCGACACGACACGAGCACCTTCCCCGCAACCGCCCCGAGCGCCCCGCCGCTGCCGGTGCCGGAGGAGGAGGAGGAGGATGCATGGAGCGAGAGGACGGTGCCTTCGGACCGGTGCCAGTACCGATGGGCGGCGCCTGGTAGCACGCGCGGGGTGTGGGCTGCGTCAGAGATCACCGGGACATTGGCCATGTACGAGCTGTGAAACCCACCCATGTTGTCAAACGAAGCGGATGCCCACGTGGATGCCGTTGTAGATGGCCTATGTAATTTCCTCCTAGTACAATATGTATACACCAACTAATATAAAGCCTTTTATCTCAAAATAATAATAATAGCAAGACTCAGTGTCTGAGCCTTTTTATTGGGGGCGTTACTGGCAATCCGGATGTCCGGGGCCACCCAAAACATTGGATGCCTCCGTCCTTCGCATGGGAGGCCGTGCCGTAAGTGAAAAGAAGCCCGCGCCATCTATTTTTGCGTGCCCCACCGCGTGGACACCACGCTGCTATTTCGCCTGACCACCGCGCCCACACGTAGGAACTCATGTGGAACCTAGTCACTTGACCCCGCCTGTGGATGCTTCGTCATGGATGCGTTTGCCGGCCTCAGGCGCCCGCACGGTGACCCATGGTGGTGCCCCAGCAATTGCAGCAGGCGGCTGCGGCAGGTGCGTCCCTTGCAACATGTGCAACATCCGATCTACTTTTGCAACATTTAGATAAAACACTTGCAACATACGTCCGAAACAGCTGAAACACTTGCAACATACGTTTGAAACACTTGCAAAAACACCAAAAAGAACACTTAAAAACACGTGTGTAGTCATTGCGAATATATACAAACATCCAGATGAAACGCTTGCAACATACCTGAAACATTTGTATATATATGCAACATCCACATATACTTTTGCAAAATCCAAATGAAACACTTGCAACATACGTCTGAAACAGATGAAACATTTAGAACATACACTTGAAACATACGTGTATAACCATTGCAACATGTGCAATATCCTGATCTACTTCTGCAACATCGATATAAAACACTTGCAACATACCTCTGAAACATTTGAAACACTTGAAACATACGCTTGCAACATGCGCTTTCAGCACAATGTTACTTCGCTGCTTGGACGAATTGAGGCTAGTTGTCTCACAGAGCTCGATACCAGTGCGGAGATCAACGCCGACGCGGAGTGGGGGAGGGTGCAGCGGGTGGAGCGGGTGCAGTGCCCGCGGCGAGCGACACCCCACACTGGAGAAAGCCGTGGCGGGTGGGCGCGGTGCCCGCGGCGAGGCGCCCCTGCACTGGAGAAAGGCTACATAGGAACAGCCTATTCGCTTGGGCTAATCTGGCTGGCTGAAAGTACTGCTGGCTGATTTTTTGTGAGAGAAAAACACTGCTGGCTGGCTGGCTGATTTGGCTGATAATATCAAGCGAACAGGCTCAAAGGGGATTGGGCGTCGCCGGCAGGAGCGAGCATCGTGGGGCGGGGCGCTGCGTCATGGGCGCAGACGGGAGCGAGCGTCGCAGTTGGGGCACATGACGAGCAGGAGCGAGCGGCGTGGACTGGAAAGCGTGGTGTTCAGAGGGTCGGACGCCTTGAGCAGATCATTACCGTTCTATTAGACTTAGATGTGTGCTTGAGGTTTTGGACGCGTTTGGATCCTAGGACTAAAAATCAGTCCTGGATTTTAGATGCCAAACAGGACGTCTTATTACATGGACTAATCATGAATGAATGAACTAATAAGACAAATTGGTAGCTAAAAATCTATAATTATTCTATGTTTAACCTACAGTCCTACACAATGAAGTCCGGAGATCGATCCAAACGCGTCTAGATTGGTTTTTGTTTTGCTTCTCCCTCCGCGTGTAACTAAACTAGTACTATTTGACTACTAGTGTAACGATCGGGGCAACAGCAACGCGCAGTCCATTGGACTGGCGCCAACAAAACAATGGTACTGGTACTAGTGTACTATACTAGTGCAAAGTGGGGTGAAGGCGTGAAGCCGTGAAGGGTGAAGTGACGCGGAAGCTGGGTGTAGCGCGTAACCACGCAAGGCAAAGGGGAAAACGCCAGGCAAAAAGGCCAGTTTGTGTAGTCTTGAGTCTTCGGAGTTGGCTGCTGGCTGCTGCCTGGTCCCCGATCTGGTGTCGTCTTGGTCTTGCATCGCTGGCAGTTGCTGGTGGTTGGGGTTTGGATCTCAGTGTCTTCCAAAAAAAAAAAAAAGAGGGCTCAGTTCTAAAAAGAATGTACTATTAGATCGATCTATTTAAATTTTGACTAAGTTTATAAAAATAATGTCAACCACTACATATGATTCTAAATATGTACACAATAAATATGTATTCTAAGATGAACATACCTAATGATAATTATTCGATGATATCACACATATAGATAATTTTCTGTAAATATGTAATCAAATTGAAGAACTATTTGACTGCACTGTAGCTACTTTCTGAAAGTTTAGTTCTGGACGTATTATTATTGAAATATTAGTTTTTTTAAAAAAAATCAACATAGTATGTTGGTTTGCAGGCGATCACATAGTGCTTGCCGATATAAATGGTTAAATAGATGGTATGGATATGATGTGGCCCGATCCACAAGTAGTCGGACCAGCACGTCCTTATTATTAACCACCGTGAGTCGTGCCAACTCACAGCTTCACAATGCACAACAATCCCCTACATTAACTGTGTCGGGCAAGCCTAGTGAGCCCGCCACGGGCCTGCGCCACTGCACGAGCCAGCTAAGGTCGTGTCCATGTGTTAAGAGCAAGTATTATGGCAGGCGGTAAGCAGGCTGATATCTACGTGGAGTAGAGAAAAATGAAGAGAGAGAACGGGACAGGCGTCTTACGACGCGCCCGCCTGAAGCTGGCGAATACATGCTACGGCCGCTGCTATTGGCTTAAACTTGCTGCTGTGCATTAAAAACTAGCGGGGTCCGCCACCACCATGTGATGATCTACACATCGTTGCAGCCGGCAGTGGGCGAAATCATTATACTTGCTCTAATGCCCAAGATGGTCTCGGGTCCACACCTCTGCGTTGTTGGGCCGCCATTGGTGGCTCTAATAGAGATGGGCTGGGAAGAAAGAGGAGTGACAGCGACATTGGAATGGATAGAAGATGAAAGGAAGAAGAGGGAATTGAAGTTGAGGACGGAGTCCTCGTTTGGCAGCTTTTCCAATAACTTCACGAGTTGTTTTGTACCAAACAAGTATTTTTTAAATAGCCTCACATGTGAAGCTTCTTAAAACGTGCTCTCATTAAGGGATTAGGACGGGTTGAAGCTGAGATTAGTTGCATGTCCTAGCTTCAACTTGCTCTGGTGGGCCCTTGCTGGATTTTGTGGGAGCATGTTTCAAAGAGATTGACATGTAGAGCTGTTTTGTCAAATGGTTCACCAAAGCAACTTCAGCTCCACCAGCAATAAGCTGTTTGTGAAGCCTCTTTTTGGAACAAATGATAGGGAAAACACAATAATTGAGATGACATGCTTATCCTATACAACCATGTAGGAACATATAAAACTCAGGAATGAAGATGAGATGGCCTTCTGGTAGGGCTATAGGAAAAGAAAAAAAAATAGACGAGGATTATGATGCTCCCAACTTTTGAATTTGAACTACTTGGTTGCATAATGGTCAACTTTCCCGCCAAACATACAAGGCCAGCACAGACGGGATTGGAGAATGGAGAGCCAACAACCGCTTGTGTGCCAGGAGTCAGCTTTTCAAGGAAATTTTCCAAGAGGTCTGACCTCTTGCTTAGCTTACTCTCCTATAAAATGAATCCAAAGGTGTGTGCCATAAGAATGTAATGTGAATCCTTAAAAACTTCTTTTACCAATCCTTCATTTTTAGGGGGTGGGGGTGGTTGTGGCGGCGGCATTTATTGCTACCCTGGTTTAGTTCCCCCAATTCTCTCTCAAATTCCACTATGTAAAAAGAAGATTCCCCGTCACATCAAAATGTCGGTAAATGCATGGAGTACTAAATGTTGATGAAATCAAAAATTAATTGCACAGTTTTGTTGTACTTTGCGAGACGAACATTTTAAGCCTAGTTAGTCAAAATTTGGATAATTTTTACCAAATACAAACGAAATGCTACAGAAATTCTGATACAGTATTTTTCTCTCCAATTCTCTGAACTAAGCGAGGCCCTAGTAAAGCGAAGTCGTGTCAGACAAGTTGTGAGCCCTTGTTTACTTCCTCTCCAAATTCTAAATTTTTACGCCCTCTCTCCATCACATCAATCTTTAGATGCATATATAGAGCACTTAATGTAGGTAAAAGAAATAACTAATTACACAGTTTGGTTATAAATCACGAGACGAATCTTTTGAGCCTAATTAGTCCATGATTGGACACTAATTACTAAATACAAACGAAAGTACTAAGTAGCAAAATTTCCAAATTTTTTCACATCTAAACACCCCCTGAATTGCAAGTCTCTCCGCTCTCGATAGCAGTCGTCCCAGAGAAGAATAATGGAATCCCGGTCCCGGCCGGTCACACGTCCGTATAAACTGTTGCTGGTGTAGTACTGAGAGTTCATTGGGTCGTCGAATTCGCTCACAGTGCGGACATGCCGCGCTGGGGTGGGTTTGGTTTGGTGGCCGTGCATTTTCGATCGCTCGCCGAGAACTAGTGTATTAGAAAAGAAGAAACGCCGTGTGCATGTGCGTACAGTAGCATAGTACGTACGTACGGAGTATAGTCCAGCCGAGCTAGACGACGCGATACGGATCGGTTGAGGTCTTGTCTTGAGGACGAAAATGCATGGAATGGAATGGAATCGACGCCCTGCCTTGCTCTTTGTTTCTTTCCTTCCTTCCTTGTACACTCCTAGTCCTACTACAAGCCGAACCAAAGGAAGCTCAAGCTACTAGTGCGGTAGTACTCGAGAATCTTTGCATTGGTACGTACTAGTATACTCCTGCAACAACAGCAGACAGCAGCAATAGTAATGGTTCGTCGGAGTCGGACGGCTGACCGGAGAAGGAGAGGATCGGCCCTACTAAAAAGGTACGTAGGAGTGCTTAACAGCAGGATTAGTAGTAAGAGCTGAGCTCTGGCTAGGCTGCTGCTAGTTTCAGTTTCAGTTCGTCCTCGTTGCATTTTGTGTAGCTTCTGTATGCTTTGCTGCTGTCTCTATAAACTGGAACTAGTACTACCTTCGCTCCTCCTCGATCCATACCTAATGATCCTAGTTTGGTGTTATAAATCTTAGACGATTCTCTTCTTTCTGGTACTTAATAAAAATCTCGTCATTTGGCAGGCAGGCAGCGTCCCTCTGCCTGTATGAATATGAACTGTGCCTCCATCTTCTTCTTGTCCGTCCTTGGGAGGCTGCAGCCTCGTTGGGTCGGCCGTTGGCGTTCCAGTTGTTCCCCTGCATTTGCACTTGCACGCAATCCGTTGGCCATTGCCCACGTTGGTCGGTCGGTTGATGGCTCGCTGGTGTTCTGCAGGCCTGGTGAAGCCGTGTACGTACAGCCAGGGGGTTGTTTAGTTGGCAAAATTTTTGACAAAATGCAACTGTAGCATTTTCGTTGTTATTTGGTAATTAGTGTCCAATCATGGTCTAATTAGGCTTAAAAGATTCGTCTCGTCTATTTCGTCTAAACTGTGTAATTAGTTTTATTTTTTATCTATATTTAATGCTTCATACATGCGTCTAAAAATTCAATGTGACAGGGAATCTACTGTTCTTTTGCAAATTTTTTTGGAACCAAACGCTGCCCAGGGCAGTGCCTGCTGCGGCTAGCTGATGAAGCTGGTGGACGGGTTCAGAGTTCAGAGGCAGAGCAACAAGCTTTTGTAGATCGCAGAATTCACTCTTAGGCCTGGTTTAGATACTCAAATTTACCCCAAATTCTACTATGTAAAAAGAAGATTCTCCATCACATCAAAATGTTGGCACATATATGGAGTACTAAATTTAGATGAAATCAAAAACTAATTGTACAATTTTGTTGTACTTTGCGAGACGAATATTTTAAGCCTAATTAATTAATATTTAGACAATTATTACTAAATAAAAACAAAATTGCTACAGTATGACGGGACATCTACTATGCAAAGTTTGGATCCCAAATTTGGGATCTAAACGAGGCCTTAAATTCTACTATGAAAAATAAGATTCTTCATCACATTAAAATGTCGGCACATATATGAAGTACTAAATGTTGATGAAATCAAAAACTAATTGTACAGTTTTGTTGTACTTTGCGAGACGAACATTTTAAACCTAATTAATCAAAAATTGGACAATTATTACAAAAAAAAAATAAAAATGCTACAGTGCTCAGAGTGGCACTGTGCGAATTCAGCCACCCGAGTTGGGAATCTAAACAAGGCCTATGTTTCCATCCGTCTCCGGACCCGTTTGATTCGCTGTCGCTCGTTTGTTTTGAGAAAAAATATTATTCGTACCTAAAAAATATGGCTCATAGGAACCGTCTCCGCGAAGGAGCCGCACGCGCCGGGGAATCAGATCATCTCATTCCACCTGCTGCTCGGCACCGCGCGCCGGCAAGCTAGTGTGGGTGCTCCCGCTGGTGTCAGCACCAGATAGGGGTGTATAGCTCCCGCTGCACACGGGCTCGTTTAGATGACCAAATCGGTGAGTGCAAAATCACTGTTAGAAACTGTAGCGATTTTGTTTTTATTTAGTAATAATTGTCTAAACATTGATTAATTAGGCTTAAAATATTCGTCTCGTAAAGTACAACAAAACTGTGTAATTAATTTTTAATTTCATCTACATTTAGTACTCCATACATGTGCCGGCATTTTGATGTGATGGGGAATCTTCTTTTTGCATAGTGGAATTTGGGAGTGAATTTGGTGATCTAAACAAGGCCTTGGGTGTATAGGGATGTAGAGTACCCTGTTTGCTCTGATTTGCTGTGAGAAAAAAAAAACTGCTCGTTAGCTGAAAAAGTATAGCTTATAAGACGTACGAACATGGCGGTGACCACAACAAATGTCGCCGGCTACTCCACCTGTAGCAGCAGCACGGTGACCACGAAGAGAAAACATGGCGGTGAGTGCCACCTTGGTCTTGTACACGTGAATGCACGCACCTCGCTCCCTCGCTCTCTACTGGACTACTGTGTCATGTCTTTCACATGTTTCTCGGCCATCAACACGACGGGACACTGCATGGCGACACTAGTGCCACAAAAAAACACAATACAAATTGCATATATAGAGCCTCTTTGCCTCTTTGGCATAGTATCTTATGGGTTTACCTTTTGTCTTTTAGCACCGTTGCAAATGGCTTCCATGAGCCGGTGAAACCTATTGGGAGTGGCTTCAACGGCTTCTGGTTATTTTGGGAAGGTGGGGTGGGGTGTAGAGATGGCAACGGGTACTCGAAATCCGAGTACCCGACGGGTTTTACCCGATAAAGAGACGGGTATGGAATAAATTTTCTACCCGTGGATATGTTATTGGGCAAAATTCTATACCCATCGGGTATGGCGGGTACGGGTGTGGGTGTATACTACCCATACCCGCTTACCCGCAGGTAAAAAACACCCGCAAAAAGAACAAGTCACCCTCATCATTTTTGTCTATACAACCCATAACTTGGCCTAAATCCAACTAAACCCTTCTAGTATATATATTGCAATGATGTCATTATATGAATGTTAGTTTGTATCTTGTTGGAAGTTTGGAATGATTTAATTTTGCATGTGAATGTTTGATATTTATATGTAATTCTCGGGTACGTTGTTGAGTGCGGGTTACCCGTCGGGTAGAATTTACCCGCGCGGGTGCAGGTATGGAAGCATTTTCCTACCCGTGCGCGGTTGCAGGTAACCCGACGGGTACAACTTGGCGGGTGCGGGTACGGGTGGCTACTACCCGTCGGATCCGTATCCGTTGCCATCTTGAGTGGGGTGGAAACAAAAACAGCTTAGTGAACAGTGCATCTACGGTATATAAAGTTATGAACCATGAATAAGGTTCACGTCAGAGAAGCTGAGGCTATCACAAGCTCTACCAAAAGGATCATATTAGACATGCACGCGTATGAAGAAAAATACACATAAGAAACCTTACGACCCGGAGGTTATATGTACCTAGAGCCTGTTTAGTTCAAAAAAGGAACCTAAAAAGTGCTACAGTACCTGTCACATCAAATCTTGCGGTACATGCATGGAGTACGCATAGAGTACTAAATGTAGACGAAAGAAAAAACTAATTACACAGTTTAGTTGTAAATCACGAGACAAATCTTTTGAGCCTAATTAGTCCATGATTGGACACAAATTATCCAATAAAACGAAAAGTGCTACAGTAACTGAAGCAAAAAAAATTTCCCAACTAAACAAGCCCCTAATATTAAGAGATGCAGAATTTCTTCCCTCCCGAGGTTGACCATTGTCTATCAAGAAAAAGCGGCGGGGCATCGTCCGTGGCACGGGTAGCAACGCAGGGGCACGCCCCAAGAGCGCGCGAGCTGCGGCGCACAAGCATGTCAGGCCAGCCCGGCACGGTCGAAGGCTTAAAGGGTCGTACTTGTGCTTGAGGTGCGGCCCATGGGCGCATACGTCACAGCCCGCCAACCCAGTTGGGCTGTGTCGTCGGCTCGACGCCTTGCGAGCCCAGGCTCGTGTCGTGCCGAGCGGCCTGTTTGTTAGCTGTGCAGAGTTAGCATCGAGACGGGATGGGCTCAAGCCCCCGCTAAAGCAACTCAAAGCATATGGATCAACCTCTTCTAAAATCTAAAATTGTCATCTTCTAAAATCTAAAATTGTCGCTCGTGCGTATTGATGTCCATGAAAACTTATAAGGAGAAGCTGGAGATGGAAAACAATGAGAAAAGCCTTTCCTATTTTCTTATTAATCCGCCGGCGGACCCGTGGACCTGCCGGTACCAATACTATACTATAGTGATGATATGATTGTGCAATGTCTATGGGCTCTCTCGCAGTCATGCCAAAGAATGGATCCCGATCCCGGTCGCGGCCGGTCAACGCGTCCGTGGTCCGTATAAACTATACTCGGTACCTACCCGTACTTGTGCTCATCTGGTGGAGGCATTGATCGGGTCGTCCTCCGTCCGTCTCCCGCAATCTCCGGTAA
This sequence comes from Saccharum hybrid cultivar R570, assembly GCA_038087645.1. NCBI lineage: Eukaryota > Viridiplantae > Streptophyta > Magnoliopsida > Poales > Poaceae > Saccharum > Saccharum hybrid cultivar. The sequence continues at coordinate 26,934,289 of JAQSUU010000198.1, forward strand.
TTCGCTCACATGCAAGCGGACATGCATGCCTCGCAGAGGGGACTACATACTCGTATCGTACGTAGTAGTAGTCCAGTAGAGAAGAAACCAATGCAACCAACGCCCTGTGCATGTGCGTACAGTAGATGTAGGTAGACGACGTACGTACGTACGTGATACCGATCGATTGGATTGATGAGGACGAAAATGCATGCATGCCTATGGGGGACGCCCCTGTCTTCGCTCGAGTAGATGTACGTACAGGGCTACAACTACAAGCAAAGCCAAAGGAATTGAAGCTACGTACAGTAGTCAGTACTCGTACTCGAGCGAGAATCTTGCGTCCTTGGCTCTTTTGAAACAGCAGCAACAGTAACTGTAGATTACACGGAGGAGAGAGCGAGGGTAGCATAGACGAAGACGAGGCAGAAGCGCCGTACGTACGTACTGTACGCGGCTTCCTTGTTTGGCAAACTAACCGCCGCCATTGAAACACCTCGCCGGCCCGCACGCGCAGTTGACTGACCAAGCACACGGTCACGGTCTCTCCGCTCCCACGACGCGGCCGCCGGACGCGCGCGAACCGCGAATCTTCGCCGGAACGGAGCCCGGCCACGTGGCCCACTCGCCATCCAGCTCGCCCTCCCCTGATGAGTCCCCTCCCTGTCCCTCTCTATAAAACAGACCACCCGGCCATCGCTGTCCCGCACCACTACACTCTCGAGCTCTCCATCTCTCTCTCTCACAGCACGCGCACGCGAGCCAGAGCCCGGCACCACTCAAGCCGACGCCGATCCCGACCGCGATGGGCAAGAAGAGCGGCCGCAGCAGCAACGGCGGGGACGCCGCCGCCGCGCCCAAGGCCACGGCGTTCGTGCTGAAGGTGCCGATGCACTGCCGCTGCGACGGCTGCGGCGACAAGATCCGCGCCGCGGTCAAGGACCTGACGCTCCGGTGCGAGGGCATCCAGTCGCTGGACCAGTCGGCCCTGAGCACCAAGGGCGAGCTGGCGGTGGTGGCCACGGCGGACCCGGAGAGGCTCCGCCGCCGCCTGCGCAAGGCCACCGGCAAGGACGTCGGCCTCGTCTTCCCCAAGCCCAACACCGCCAAGGCCGACAGCCTGCCGCTGCAGCAGCAGCAGCAGCCGGTGCACGCTCACCACGGGCACCCGCTGCCCGGCGCCGGCACCTGGAACGCGCTCCAGCACGGCGGGTACGGGCCGGCGGCGTACCCGTGGGTCGTGCAGCAGCAGGCGCTGCCGGAGCCGTACTTCGCCTCCTACCCCGTGGCCGCGTATCCCACCGCCTCCTGGGGTGCGTACCCGCACGACGGCCTTGGCGGCGGCGGCGGATGGCTCGGGTACTGAGTTGCTGGCCGACCGGCGGTAGCGGAGGACCCACTGCCGGATGAGAGCCAGTGCTCAGTAGTACTGTACGTTGTGTGAATCTGTCAAGAAGCTGATGGAGCAACAGCTGGAAGCAGTGATCTGGCATGGCTCATGCTTACTTTCAGTTTCAGTAAATAATGGTTGTGGCTGCATTTTGTGTGTGTTTTGTTGGACGATGATGAGTTCATTTTGGTAGCTTAGCTTAGTCAGCTGGCCTCTCATCTCATTCCCATGCATGCTGCTGCTCTGTAACCGTAACCGCAATGTTTTGTGTCAAGAGGAATGGAGCAACTCTCTCCCGCTTGATCTGTTGTTATTGACATGTTATATAAGCTCTGTCCTAGTCAAACATTTCTCTAACTTTTGTTTGTTTGTTTTTGAAATCGATGATCGAAGATACTAGTACTATACTGTAGGTTGGTAAAAACAGAACGGACATCCCTGGCGTCGCTGTTGTCCTGTGTACGTATATGAATTGTGCTTGTTGCAACTGCCTCTGCCCTTGTATCCTTGTCCTTCCAAACCCAGCTCCGGCTGTGCTCGGTCCTCTGAACTTGTAGTAGTACGAGTATGCGTCTCTCTTTGGCATTGCCCATTGGTGGGTGGGTCGGTCCGGTCGTCGAAACGAAGCGTGCTCTGGTGCAGCCGTGCAGGTTACCTCCAATCCTACAGCTCCAGTGCAGTCTGCTCCTGCTGCTATCTGATAAAGCTGGTGGACGGACAGAGCAAAAGTTTTGTATCCGTCCGCGGGCAAGCGAAGCCAAGGAGCTCACAAGTGCGGTGCTGCAAAGCGCTCTGCCTGCCATTGACCGGACTTGGGAGGCTCTCTGCCTCTGCCATGGCCGGCCGTGGCTGCATCAGAGAGCAGACACGCTGCTGGCTGGCTGGCTGGCGCACACGCCGTGGCCATGGCCATGCAACGCAAATACTCCTCCTACATCACTACTCTCGGTCTCGGGTCGGGTGCTCCAAACTTTATTTTCCACCACTGCCACAGTGCCGGCGACTGCGCGCGATTCCGCCATGCAACACCCAACAAGGACGGACTGGGCCGGGCCCCGCTGCCACACACGCCGTGCGAATGCAACCAGGGCCACTCTCCTCCGTTCCATTCCGCTCTACTCTAGCGCCCGTCCCCGGTCCTTCAACTCTGCTCTCGTTGCTTTTGTAATCGACGCTCCTCCTAGCGTCTCGACGCTCATCGGGGCCGTTTCATTAACCTTCCATGAACCGTCCAAAGCAACTAACGATTCGATACGAGCGAACCAATCCAGAGGAGCGTCCATCCACGCCTGTCGCGGCGGCCTGTTCCCCGCCGCTCGTGTGCGGCCCATTCCCTCGTCGCGCCGCGTCCAGTTCCCCACGGTGCCCCCGTCCCCGTTCCCGTTCCCCACTGCACCCCGTTACTTATAAATGTCCATGTAGCCCAAGGCATGACGGCATGACACGAAGCCCGTAGGGCCCAGGCTGGCACGGCCCGGTGTAGCAGGCCGTGCCTGGGCCACTGCCACAGTGCCTGCGACTGCGTGCGATTCCACCATGCAACACCCAACAAAGACGGACTGGGCCGGGCCCCGCTACCACACACGCCGTGCGAATGCAACCAGGGCCGGGCCCAGCCACTCTCCTCCATTCCATTCCGCTCTACTCTAGCGCCCGTCCCCGGTCCTTCAACTCTGCTCTCGTTGCTTTTGTAATCGACGCTCCTCCTAGCGTCTCGACGCTCATCGGGGCCGTTTCATTAACCTTCCATGAACCGTCCAAAGCAACTAACGATTCCATACGAGCCAACCAATCCAGAGGAGCGTCCATCCACGCCTGTCGCGGCGGCCTGTTCCCCCGCCGCTCGTGTGCGGCCCATTCCCTCGCCGCGCCGCGCCCCGTTCCCCACGACGTCCCCGTTCCCGTTTCCCACTGCACCTCGTTACTTATAAATGTCCATGTAGCCCAAGGCATGATGGCATGACACGAAGCCCATAGGGCCTAGGCTGGCACGGCCCGGTGTAGCAGGCCGTGCCTGGGCCGCTGCCTAGGCACGCTGGGCGCCACGGCCTAGCCCGCAAAATAGACTCGGCCCGGTGCCAGTCGGATGTTTTTTTTCCAAGGCAGGCTTCCTACTCCCTAGCATGCTGACATGATTGGTTCTAAGGCCCAATGCCATATGGCCTAATACATATACAGCTTGTTCGTACAGCAACCACAATGCCTTCGCCTCGCCTCATCCGTTGACGTCGCTCCGCTCTTTCCTTCGCGACTCCACGAGTCGTGACTCTGCCCAAATCGGCCGTCGCTTCCTACCTCGCCTCCTCCATTGTACCATTGACCACCGTCCAGCCACCTCTACCTCGCCTCGTTGGCCGCAAGCTCCTCCCCGAGGTCCGCACGGCGCCCTATTGCTCGCCGCCATGGCACCATCTCCGGCAGTCTGCCCTCCCCACTCGCCTCCTTCCTTCCTTCCCTTCTCCCTGCGGATCTTCGGCATGGGCGCCGCCACAGCCCATCTCTGGCATGGGCACCGCCGCAGCCTCGCCGTTGGAGCGCGCTGCGAGCGGATATGATGCCCGCGCGCCACCGACGTGGCCTCGAGCGCCACCATCCTCTCTTCCCCTACTGAACCAAGCCTCGGGCTGGCCCGGCCTCCTCGACAGGCCATGCTTTTTCAGGCCAGCTCGGCCCGAAAATTGGCCCAGCAGGCCGTGCCTGGGCCGCTAGCTAGGCACAAGGCCTGTTTGGGCACGGCCCGGGAGGCACGACGTGGCGTGCCGGCCTGACCCTCACCGGGCTGTGCTTTCACTGGGTCCGGGTTGTGCCATGTCGGGCTGGCCCGATGGACATCTATACCCGTTACCCCACCACGCCCCCTGTCCCAAGAGAACGAAACACTTTCAAGTGCAACATCGCAAAATATGTAACTATTTAGTGCAACATCGGGATATAAATACTATAACATCGCAAAAACTATGTAGTGCAACATCAAAAAAAAATGTACTGTAACATAGGAAATTATGTAATGCAACATTGAAAAATTTGTACTACAACATCTAAAACTGTAGTACTGCAACGTCGCAAAATCAATCATGAAACATGGGAATGAAAACATCTAAAAAAATCACCTTTCAGTGCTGCAACATTTGGAAAAGGTAATTTCAACAATTAAGATCCCATGTTGCAATAATCCCAACATTAGAACTCTCTTTATGCAACACATGAAATCACTTATTGTAACATATGAAAATCATCTGTTACAACATACGAAAATCTCTCTTGCAACACGGAGAAACAAAAAAAAAAGGCGTGCAAAACAGCAAGGAGATGAGTTCGAGGTGCAGGCTGCTCCAGCTCCTGGCCCATCACCTTCGAACTCGCCGGAGGAGGAGGGAATAGGACCACAGAGGTCGCCGGAACCCTAGCCACCGCCGCGTCCCTCAGATCCAGAGGAGGAGGGCTCAGATCCAGAGGAGGAACGACTTACCTCGTCGGTGCCGCCGCCGTCGTCCTCGTCTCCGGTGGAGGGAGCGAGAACTGGGTCACTGGGGAGCGCGGGTCGCAATGGAGGTCGTGGAGGGGGGAGGGATGGATGGATGGAGGGAGCTTGCGCGGGCGAGCATGACAGCGAGCTAGGCGTGGGCGGGGCGTTTGTCCCGGGACGCTAGCAGGCTCCGAGCACGGCGCGGCGCGGGCGGCACCGAGCGGGCAGGCGGAGTGTGGCGGTCGCGAGATGTGAGTGGGGGACACGGGGAGCGGGGCAGTCGTGGAATGAGAGTGGGGGTGACGGGCCGCTTCCGGACGTGAGTTTGGGACGGACGTCCTCGCAGAATCGTTATCTTTTTGTAATTTCTTCGTAGCTTTGGTACCCAAGTTCGGACTTGTCGGGCGTGTGGGAAAAAAGTACTGGTTAGTAATTACAGGCAAGAGACGATATAACTAGTTTAAGCGGTAAAACAAGATGACAAAGCTTCATGGATTTGAAGTGAAAATTGCTTGTCGTTGAATAACGAGAGCTCAAATTATAATCCGACGAAGCCATCGCCTCGCCTGCACGTACTACACTACACCGGAGAATTCTAACTGCCAACAACGACCTACTACTGCTACTAGTACAAAACAAGGGACGAATCACCCAACATGCACGCTTTTGTAACACAAACACCATGCCCAAATATCCAAAACATCTATCTACGTACGTACACAAGACGGAGTGGCCCCAGTAGTAGACGATTCATGCAACGCAGGGGCTGGGACGACGGCACCGTACGTGTCTGCCCAGGTTTTAAACAACTGGACGGAGATGAATTTCTTCGCGACGGTTCCTTTTCAGTTACCGATCGAGTTGCACGGTGAGAGAATCGCGGCCAAGACACATGCACGGTGCATGGACACGCACTACTAGTGGACGGCATGTTGGGCTCCGCTGATCATATCCTACCACCGCCAAAGGAAAACTGAACATTATCAACGAACAAATTTGAATGAAATTTTTGAAAAAAAAGGATTTGCTATATTTCAGGTGCCTGAAATATAGACTTTTTTTTTCAGACGATAGCCATAGAACATCACGTGTATACTGTGCGAATATCACAAAATACATTATTTACATGTATACTACGCGAAAATCACCACACGTTGCCTAAACAGCAAACACAAAGTCGTATGTACGTAAACATCGCAAAATGCATCATAGAATATCACATGTATACTATATAAACATCGTAAAATTCATCGTAGAACATCGCCTGAACAACCGACACAGAATTCAGATGACTGAAGTATAGGAAAAGTGGAAAAAAAGAGAAAACGGATCCAAAAGCCGGTGGGCCTAACAAAAGCTACAGTACATACAGGAGTACGTGCGAGCCACGGCCGAGTCCCTGCCGGTGGGCCCAGCAGCGCCAGGCGAGGTCCGCGAGGACGAGGCGGCCAACTCCTCCAGAGGCGAGTGAGCCAGGCGGCTTCTTTTTGCTAGGGCCAGGCGACGTCGCCCACCCCGGGGCGCCGCCTTCCGGCTCCGGTGCTCTCTCTTCGCCCCACTCGCATGAAACCCCACGCGCTCGCTCGCGTCGCGCCGTCCTTTCCCTAGTTCCCTTCCCTTCCCTTGGACGAGGCGAGGCGAGCACTTCGGCCAGGGAGGACCACGCGACCAGCCAGCCGCGCGCTGCCATGGGCAAGGTCAGCCGCGCCGCCTACCGTGTCCTCGATCAATTGCCTGTCTTTTAATCTCTGTTTTTTGTTTTTGACCCCATGGCGCCCGCCCTGTGTATGGTGTAATGGACTAATGGTGTTGATTGATCGCAGAAGAAGCGCGGCGGCGGTGGAGGGGGTGGTGGTGGCGGCAACGGCGGCGGCGGCGGGCAGCAGCAGAAGCTGGCGGATGACGGCGAGGAGCAGGCGCCCGCCGCGCCCCACTCCGGCGACGCGTCCCCGGCGCCGGACGGCAACAAGGACAAGGAGCACGACAAGGGGAAGGACAGTGACAAGGACAAGGACCAGCAGGAGAAGGGGGCCAAGGGGAAGGACAAGGACGCGGCGAAGAAGCCGCCGCCCATGGTGACCGCGGTGCTCAAGGTGGACATGCACTGCGACGGCTGCGCCAAGCGCATCCACGGCTCCGTCCACCGCTACCCAGGTAAGAAACGCAACGCCATTACGCAAGCCGCGATCGTTCCTTTCGTGTCTGTCGCCGGCGCCACGCCATGTTGTGATGTGATGTCCGCCACCAGGCAGGAGGCTCTGGTACGTGGTGGAACGGAACGTACGCTAACTGATCGCCGATTGGCGTTGCAGGCGTCGAGGGCGTGGCGATGGAGGTGGAGAAGGGCTCCATGACGGTGGTGGGGCGCTTCGACGCTGAGAAGCTGCGCGACCGCGTGGCCAACAAGACCCGGAAGAACGTCGACTTCGTCGTCGCCGGCGGCAGCAGCAACAACAAGGGAGGAGGCGGCGGCGGCGGGAACGGCAAGCAGGGAGGAGAAAGCGGCGGCGGCAACCAGCACAAGGGCGCCACCGAAGTGGACGGCAAGCAGGCGGACAAAGGCGGCGAGCAGGAAGGCAAGGAGAAGGACAAGGCCGATCGACAGGAGGAGGGGAAGGGGAAGGATGACAAGCAGGGCGGCGGTGGAGGAGGGAAGGGGAAGGGCGGCGGCAAAGACAACAAGAAACCCGTGGTGGTGCGTTCTACACTCCCCATCTTAATCATTCCACTCCCTGCACGAATTCTGTTCTTTTCCTCGTTGATCGTTCGCATGACTCGGTCGGCATTCCAAATTTGCGCCTAAACGAAATTTGCGCCTAGCTGCCACATGTTTTTCCCCCGTTGCTGTTCTTTGATTCCTCCAGCTGCTGTTACTGTTATTAGTAGTACCTGTACTGTACCATATGCATGAGAAGTTGAGAACGGCGCAGATGCTGTGCTGCTCGTTATTCCTTCATATTGTTTGTCTCGTTCTTGGTTCAGTATAGTAGTAGCAGCACCAGCATTGTTGTTGTCGAGGGGGGAAAAAGGGCTTGCTCTGAAATCTGAATCTGATGGAATTTGGTTGTGCCATGACAATGCAGCCGGTGGTTGCGACGGTGGTGCTCAAGATCGGCTCCACGGGGCTCCACTGCGACGGCTGCATGAACCGCATCCGCAGCAAGCTCTTCAAGATCAAAGGTACACACACTTGCACTTGTGTTCGACTGATGGAATTTGGCTTCGTTCGTTCACTATGCATGCATGATTTGCCAACCATGGAGGAGGGGATACTGACCGTGTCTGCACTCGATGTATGGATCATGGACGGTGCAGGGGTGGAGCAGGTGCGCATGGACATGGCCAAGAATCAGGTGACGGTGACGGGGACCATGGACGCCAAGGCGCTGCCGGAGAAGCTGCGCACGAAGCTGCGGCGCCCGGTGGACGTGGTGGCGCCGGGCAAGGACAAGGACGGCAAGGAGAAGGACGGGAAGGAGGGCGGCGGCAAGGACGGCAAGAACGGCGGCGGCAAGGACGGCAAAGACGCTGCGACCAAGGCCCTGAAGGCGGAACTGGAGGCGTGGAAGGCCGCCTTCTACGACCAGCAGTCGCTGATCAACGCCGAGTTCATGCTCAGCGACGAGAACCCCAACGCCTGCGCCGTCATGTGATTGTGATCGTGATGTGATGTGATGCCCACCAACGTTCGTTCGTGTGTGTTGCCCGGCGTGCGTTCGATGGAACCTCCATGGACTAGCTTAGCTGTGTGGGTTGCAGTAGCTAGGATCAGAGAAGAGACAGTGCCGGGGTGTTCAGTGTTCGCTCACTGACAGCCACAGTGATCGTGCGAACACGCGACAGAGATGGCTCTAGTAGTTACACTACACAGACAAGACAGATCTGCAGAGTGCAAGCTTCTGGGAACTGCCGCTGCAATGCAGTAGTAGCAGTGCACAACAGCATAGCAACAAATTTGAGATTTTGGTAATGTTTATCACAACGAATGGTAATGTTTATCGGGTTGCAATTACTGATGCTTCTTCCCAGGTTCACCCTCAGGCAAAGGTGATTGATTGGGTGCCTGAAGATGCCTAACAAGGCATTTGTTTTTTTCAGGATGCGTTGGGAGAAGACTGCTTGGAACATCTAGACATAGCTGCTCTAGCATTTCCCTTGATAAACACAGTCCTTGATAAACACAGTCCTGAAACCCCAACAGAAGTTGTCACGAACCATTATATGTGGTAGTTGCCATTCATCAGTCTGAGTATTTGCTGCAAATATAAAGTAGGGAGGGGTGTTAGTTCCAATGTTAGGCTAAGTTTTGAAAGGAAACAAAGGATTGCATTTTCAAATCTTGTGTACAAGCTCTGGAACTAATGAATATATTGTGCTTTGAGAATGTAACTTGGAGGGATATGGCAAGGTGCTTTCAGAATGTACTAGCTTAGAGAAACCACCATCACCTGTGTCTGTGTGGGTTGTCACAAACCTACTGAGGTGCGGTGTGTGTGCAGCTGCAGCATTGCAAAGCTTGCAACTTTCTCTGTTGTTTTGTTTTGGTGCACATGAGTTTGCACAGTGAGGGCTGAGGAGTTGTTGGGATTGGGCCACCATTGCCATTGGAAAGAAAGAAGGCAAAGGAAAAGGAGCGGCTCTTTTGGTTTTGGGCAGGCCAGAGCTGCTGGGCTGAAGGCTGGGGAGGGAAGCAAACAAAACTACCAGGGTTGTTTAGTCAGTGAAAAAGTTTGGGTTCGGCTACCGTAGCACTTTTCGTTTTATTTGGTAATTTGTGTCCAATCATGGACTAATTAGGCTCAAAAGATTTGTCTCGTGATTTACAACTAAACTGCGTAATTAGTTTTTTCTTTCATCTACATTTAGTACTTCATGCATATGCCGCAATATTTGATGTGACAGGTACTGTAACATTTTTTGGGTTCACTTTTTTGAACTAAATAGGCTCAAAAGAGAGAGGCGCAGCGCAGGCAGAGATGCTGCTGCTGCGGTGCATCGCATGCTGCTCCAGGGATCCGATCCGTATCGTCATCAGCAGCAGCAGGCAGCAGGCCGGTGGAGTGGAACTGTCACTGTGGTCAGTGGAAGAAGGCTGGCATGGCCGCATAGCAATGGCAATGGCATGCCAAGACGACTAGAGACGAGACTGATTTCTCGCCGCAGCGCAGCGAAACCCCATACGGCCGTGTCCCCATACTCGCTTTGTTTGGATGGATGGAGTGGCTATTTTTGGTTTGGTTCTTCTCCACCAAAAGGCCAGTCAAGACTTTGAGAATCTTGCATACCAACCAACTCTTGCACTGCACGCTGCACTGCAGTGCTGTGTGCCTGTCTGTGCTACTACCTTGCACCGTCGGATGCTATTTCAACCCCCCCCCCCCCCCCCAAAAAAAAACTGATGCATTTACAATATACTTTTATTTTTCCAAAGCACTGGATTTCAGCAAGTGAATTTACATAAACAGACCCCACTTGATAATGTTAACATGGCGGTCTGAAATATTTTTCTTCAGTTAGAACTACATTCAGTTAATGCAACATGGAAGCATTCTGAATGGATGTTGCAAGAAATTTCCTTGCATGCTAATTTGTGAGTGAATGTATCCTGATGACTTAAGGCAGCGAGACAAATCTTATTTGACCAATGAGTCTATGTCTAAGGAATGTTTTTTAATTGAGTTCTTGGTGTTTGTCATTAATATATTCCATTGAAGGGATTGCTCAAATCTGTTAAACACCTGATTTGATTGAAGTTTCTGAACATGCGTGAATAATACAATAGAAGCTGATGTTTCATGCATTTCCAAGCTTTAATTGGGTAATTTTATTTTTTGTACCCTGACGTATATAATAAGTTCAGTTAGCCTTTCTTGACATTACATTCTACTCACCGATCTTTATCTGAAGGCGTTTTGTATCTACCTGTGCTAAACTATCTTCTTACTGTGATATTAGCAAATTACTTGCGTTAATAATTACTGTAGGAGGAAGAGATGGCTTTATAGGTAGTTATGAAGTGATGAAATCCAGGCCTGTGTGTCCACCAACAGGTTTGCAGCTCTATCTCAACGAAGCAGTACTAGTGTTTGAATTTCTGAAAGTTCAGTCTAGCAGCGAGGTTTATATTTCTCGTGCCCTGCTGCACATCATGTTCTATTTCCTTTTGGGATGTGCGGCTTAGATCGTAGTTATGGACGTGTGGTTCAGAATCATCTTAATTAGGCAAGGGATCAGTACTGAATTCGTGATACGTGACAACATGTGTTCCCTTTTTGTACCGACCCAGTGATGAGATAATCACATGCCTCCAGCTTCTTTATATTTCTCACGTTGCATTTATCGTGGATCACGGCATCACATTCAGTGGTCACTCTCATGCCTCGGTACTCAACTGGCCATAGTTCAATTTTAGATTTTGCTTCGGTTTTGATCTGTATCTCTAAAGAATGCACCCTTTGTTATCTTCCAGTCTTTTCTTGCTTGGTTTGAATTAATGTTCGAATTATTTGGGTGCTTTATGATAGCCTTCCATTTATGACAGCTAAGTATACTGCTTTTCTAGATATTTGTATCTCATGATTGGGGGATAAAAATTAATCAAGAGTTTTTGGCTCTGGACATCATGATGATTTGAAGTAAGTGATCATCTACAACTACTCCGCCTGCTTCAACTACATCAATGTCTTTGGCGAAGGCTGGATTACGAGGAGCGATGTAACACCCCGGGTGTTATAGTGCTAATTAATCTGCCATGTCATCATAATGCATTGCTAATCATACCTGTTAGGTTAAACTTGTTATGCATCAACTAAAACAAGTTTACTTATCTAGGTTGAATGTGTTTCTCAGTGGTGTGCTCCGAACCCGAAAACCCTAATTTCGAATTCCACCGCAAATACTTAGTCCATGCCCTGCGTAATTTGAGGTGCGCGACTGTGTTGCACACTAGTGTCAAGTGTAGGGTATGAGCTCAAGTACAACATGTAAAATGAAGCTCCAAATTTGAGTTTGAATTGGAGTCCCAAAACTTGTCACGAGTTTTCCGATTCAAATTTAAATTCAAATTTGGGGAGAAATGTAAAAGAATTTCAAAAGTAAATTGGTCAACCAAGAGTGACATTTGGTCAACCATGTCATGTTGGTCCAAATGATGCCCTTGGGTGAGGTTTTGATCACTAAGTAATCACAAATCAAAGTAGCAACAAATTTCAATTTAAAATCCCTCCGAGAATCCTAAATTTCAAAACCCTGTTTTACCCCTTTTGAAATAATTCAAAATCTAAGAAAAATTTGGGAAAAAGTTCAAAACCAAGTTTGTAGAACTTTTCAAGGCCTACAACTTTGGTGTTTTGAGTTTTCAAAGTTTTAGTGTAAAATGTGGAGTAATTTTGAAAATAAACAAATTTCAGATTTTATTCATTTTTGTCCCCAAACTAAGATTTCAAAATGGAGGCAGAATTTGAAAAAGTTTTGAACAGCAAAGTTGTAGGTCTGGTCAAGATATACAACTTTGATGTTTGGAGATTTTGAAGTTTCAATATAAAATCAAAAGTAATTTCTAAATTACCAAATCTGCGAAATGTGTCCCTTTTTGAATTTAAACTCAAATTTCAAAATCCAGTGAGAATTTGAAAAAGTGTTCAATATAAAACTTGTAGAGCTTGAAAATATGAAGATTTCATACATTGGAAGATTTTCAAGTTGTTATACAAATTTGAGAGTAATTTGAAAAACCAGTTTGAATTTCAGTTTTTGGGGGGGGGAGCTACAGTGCTAGGGCCAATCACCGTCGGCCACCGGCCGGCATGGGCGCCGGCGAGACGCCGGACGGCTTCGGCCAGCTTCTAGACGCGCCCAGGAGCTCCAGCGCGACGACGCGAGCAGTCCAGCTCTGTTCCCGCGCTCGTCTTCTATAAATACGTCGAGTCGCCGTCGTTTTTCTTCTTCTCGGTTTTCCGCCACCGCCGCCGCCGCTAGCTCCACCGCTCGCCGCTGCCGCCACCGAGCCGTCTCTGGCCACGCCAGTCGCACCAACAGCATCGCCGCATCCTCGCGCACCTCGTGAACCACCCGAGCCAGCCTAATTCCGTCTGAACCACTGCGACCACCGCTTCCCGTGCTCAACTCCGGCGACCAAGCCGTTTCCCGTGGCCAGACCACTCCAGCCGCTCCCCGTCGCCACCGAGAGCTCCACTGCAACCGCGGTGAGCCACTGATGCTTCCCGACCCTTCAATTTAACCTCTACCGCTTTGTAGTCGCTGGCGTGCTGCTCCCGTAGCCACCGTGCCGCCATCGCCGTCGCTCGCGGGTCGCTAGGGCTCGAACCATGGCGTTGCTTAGCAAAACGGGTTCGTGAGGTGATGTAGAACGTGTTGGTCAGCTCGATTTGTCGACCGGGGCACCAGTCACCGGCCGGTCACCGCGCGGAGGTGAGTGAGCGCGCGGGAGTGAGCGAGACGCGGGAGGTAGGCGATGACAGGCGGGGACGGCCTGTCAGTGAGAGAGAGAGGGAGAGTGGGCGCGCGCGCGAGGCGGGCCGCCTGCTGGGCCGCCTACTGGGCCAGCGCGTGCGGGCGCGAGCGCGTGGGCACGCGGGCCGGTTGGGCTGGGCCGGATCGGAGAGGAGGAGAAGCAGCCCGAGTTCGTTTTCGTTTTTGTTTTTCTTTTTCAAATAAATAAATAGTGCAGTATTTGTTTATTTGTTTAAAAATTGTGTAGAGTTCCAAAATTCATGAAAATTTTTGTATAAGCTTCTCAATGCATAAACTATCTGGGAAAATGTTAAATCATGAATTTGAATATTTTGTGCAGTAGAATTAATTGGTTCCAATAAAGATTAAATGCAACTTCTAGTAATTTTAATAATTAATTTAATTATCCAAAAATTATGAAATTTATTATGACACTGTTATAAATCATTGTTAACCCATAGAAAAAGTTTGAGCTTGTTTAGATAAAATTTGATCAACTTTTATTTATGCCCTGATTATTTAAATATTAAATAAATGTTAATTTGAGAACTTTAAGTGTTGTGTGCCTTTTGATTGAGTGATGTCCTTAGGTCACTACCCTTTTGTGATCTCTGGCACCTTAATTTCATGATTGAGCTCGGTAGTAACTTGTTAGGTTAAAAGCTGGTATCGCGGAAAATCTTCGCTACTAGTTAGTAGGTTTTCTGTTTCGATTACCGTGAAGGGAAGTTGTACTCAAATCATAAACCGTGGCATGTTATCATCAAGCATCATGTTTATCATTGAGCATCATGTTAAAGCATGTTATGTATTCGTGTAGTCACCGCTTTCGAGGAAGCCGAAGTCACCGAGCAGGTCTCCGGAGAAGAGCGATCGTCGGTGGGTTCCGGACCAGAAGTCGGAGTCTCCGAGTCGGAGTCAGTCGTCGTGTCTGAGCAAGGCAAGCCCCGGTGCATTTAAACCCTACCTTGATATTTTACAAATGTTTTATTATTTATGTTATGGTTTATTGCATTAAGTAATTAGGAGTTGAGTGATAACCTAATTGCTGCATTATCATCCTTGATTATTACAATATTAACCTTGATACCAGTTTTACGGAAAATGCGTAGTATGCGTCGCTATGCTTAGAAGTTAAGCTTTTAATGAAATGTTTACATGGCCATGACGGCATACTTAATGAATATTGAAAGATGAGAATGAACTGGAAAGATCGGACGGGTGGTTTGGCCACTGCTAACATGCATTGAGAAAGGAGTCTCGATGTAGTGTTTCCGCCTTGTCAGTTAAGGACCGTTCGTTGTACGGCCCGCTTGTGTTTCGAGACTTTGCAACTAGCCTCATGCCTTGGGTAAGCCCAAAATGTTGGTGATTCCATTACGAGAACGTCTAACCTCGCACTGGGAGTGGAGAGATGGCGGGAGTAGCGTGTACCCTCGGGGCTAGAATCGGGCCGGGTTCGAGGAGTACTGTACTCTCGGGTGGCGATGGACACGTTCTGGTTTTGGGAGATCTAAATGAGGGTTGATATATGCAGATTCGGTTCTACATATGTCGTGATGTTAGGGATCCCCAGCTGGGTATAATCGGTTCGAATCGTCGTTGCTCCTCGGTTATGGAGACTCGACCACCTGTCCTACATCGTAGTTAAGAACTGGAATTGAAAGAAAGAATGAGAAATGTTTTGATGATAATTACTTTGATCTAGATTAGGATCACCTAGAGTTGGTTAATGAACCATCAATGGTAAAAGTAAAATGTTGAAGATAAGGACTTACTTTAGTAAGCTTTTCTGCAAAAGAAAATCTTGATTCTGATTTACCCGTACCTTGATTCCCTAAAGCTAGCATGCCCTTGGAGTCTTTGTCTTAGTCGGGTAAGTCTTGTTGAGTACTTTTGTACTCAGGGTTTGTTGAACCCCTTGTTGCAGGTGCGGTTCATGAACAAGTCTGCTTCGAGCCTTGTTGCATGACCGTCGTGGTTGAAGAAAGCGACGACGAGTAGACTGTGTGGCCTTTGGGCAAGGCATCTCATGTGTTTGATGTAATAAAGTTACTACGATACTTCTCTACTAATGGTTTGTAATAATGTCGCATAAGGTTTGAGATTTGAAAAAACTGGTTTGTAATCTAAGTTATTGTAAGACTTCCGCTACTTTACTCTGTTGAATATTTTGAATAAACTGTTGTAATATTGCAATACTCCTGTGATTGGATCCTGTTCGGAGGAAAGCAGGCCTTTTATGTTATGGTGAACATAAGTACGACTGTCAGAGGTCATTATGGCAATAACGTGTACTTGTGGGCCATCATAATTAGGAGGTTTTGTGACAGCTGGTACCAGAGCATAATCACTCGAGTTACTGTGGTATTACTTTGCAAAACTTCAAAATGATTTGGGTCAAACAAACTTAATATTGATATTTTGGGTCCAAATTGCTTTTGCTTATCTTAATCTATTCTATAGTTTCCTTAGCTCATATTTGAAAGCTTCGTAGTGAAGTATCATGTATAGTGCCCTATGTTATAAAGTTTGCATGTGTTACTTAAATCTTTCTGTTAGATCGTATGAACGATGCATGCATCATGTTTAATTAACCTACTTAAGTTACCTTTCCTTTTAAAGTGGTTTGGGTTAAGTAAGGTTCAATCCTATTCATGCTAACCTTCAGATCCCCCTATCTGTTCTCATCGTCCTAATTCTATCTTGCTTTAGGATGGCACGTGTGAAGACAACTCCTCGCAAGAAAATAGGTCCGCAAGGAGTGCCGCGTCATCAGTTGGCCGCCAGAGTCGATGGAGCAAGTAGTAGCCGTAATCCGAACCCGGATTCGGAATCAGAGGTTGCAAGGCTTACATCAGAAGTGGAGCGACTGAAGCGCAACATGCGTTTTTAGAAACAGTTCTAGAACGAGTCTCTGGAAAAGGAGACAGAGGCCAGGGCTCGTGTTCGTGAGCTGGAGCTTTATGCGACACACCTGGAGCAGTACAATACAGTTCTGCATGAGGAGGTCCATGTAACACCCCCGGTGTTACCGCGTGTCACAATGCATCTAAGCGGAGCATGCGCATCTTTTTCTGGTGTTTCGTTTAATGTCGAAGTGTGTAGGATCCTTTCGGTAAGTTAAAAATGATAAATAAAAAGGGTATTCGAAATTCGACGTTTCAACCGGAGGTTAGCAACTTAGGTTGGAAACTAAATTCTCTTAACAAAACTGTGCAAGACTTATATGTGAACCCTAAACGACTTATGAAGAGCATAGTGTGTAGTTGTTAGCGCAACTTGTGTTGTCAAGTAATTAGATTGCTAGCTAGTCTTTCTAATAACCCGAAACGCGAGCTCGCAACGTGAATCAACCCTGGTCTTGGTGTTTTCCAAGTCGCTTTATGGCAGTGACAAGGCCGTGTTCGCGGGTGTTTTCTGAAGTTTTAGTAGAGCAGTGGGGTTGGGTTTTGGCTCGGCTAGGAGGGCTGAAGGTTGATCTTTGGGGTAGTGAGTTTGGTTCAGGGTCGTTTGTCACCTGCTAGGAGTTCTCGGAGCTTTAAAAATCGTGCTAGCGTGTGGCATCAGGTTCTCTGGCTTCGGGAGCGCGGTCACCGCTCGCGGTTGCGGCACTGCGCGGTCGGCCGGCTCGGTCGGTGCGCGCCGCGGTCGTTGCCTTCCCTCCCAGCGTCGCACTGCTGCGGTTGACCTCCCTGGCTGGTCGCGTGTGCAGCTGGCTCCCCTGTCGTTGCCCCCCCCCCTCGTCGCATCCGTGCGGTCCTGGGCGGTCGCGTGCAGGCGCACGCGGCCGTGGCGCGGAGCTCACCGACCACCGCCCACCTTGCTTGGCCGCTAGCAAGCATCGCGTCACCTTAATGTCTCACCACCGCGTTACCTATTCGGAGTCTCGGACGGTCCTGCCGCTTGAGCCGGCCACCGTGGCGACTCCCCTGTTCCCTTGCCGCCCGGCTGCGGACCACTGCTGGTCCCGCCCTGCAGTGCTCGTCCCTGTGTCATTGCGGCAGCAGCCTTGCACTAATCCCACCTACCTCCCCGTGCGCGGAATTGAAGTGGTGGAGCCCCACGGTCCCCAATTTTGGAGTGTAGGCCGGCGACGCCATTACCGGGCGTTTTTCCCCCTTTTTGTGGTCGGCTTCGCTTGTCTTCTCGGGAGCTCGTCCAGTTGTTCCTAACGGTTCGCCCTGAGCTTCTCTTCGCTGTGCGCCCGTTGGTTGGAGAGGTGGTGCTCCCGTTCCTCCCGTGGCACGGCCGTGTCCGTCCAGGGCGCCGCCGCACCCCTCGGATCGCGTGTGGCCAGCTCGCCTCTGAGCGGCTCTTGGCTCAGCATCGCCTCAGCGGGGTCCGGAGTAAGTTGCTCATGCTCGTAGTCCTTCTTGTTCCGTTTGTTTGGGCCGCAGTTCACCGGAACGACATCGCCGTCCCTTGCAGTCGTCCGTCGTCGTGGAGGAGTCCGTGGTCGCGTTCCCGGGAGTGTGCTTCTGCCCCTAGTTCCACGTCGGTCCCAAGGTGAGTGTTTCCCCCTTAGCTGCGCGGTAGAGGCTCTCCGTGGGCCGGCGTGGCCGCTCAGTGCCATCTCCGGCGCGCCGATGTGCGCGGGGCAGGCCAGGGACCTCATATTGGTGAAGACGAGTTTGTCCGCGGGTTTTAGTGCAAAAGCGCTGAGAGGAGAAACAGTAGCGTGGGGCGCGGGTTGTTTTCGGTAGAGAGCGGGGTGGTTTTCGCTTGTTTGCCAGCGCGCGGGCTCCCCCGACCGTGGGCCGCGTCGCGTGGACCGTAGGTGTGGGCGTGTGCTGCGCGCGTGGGCCGCGTAGTTGGGCCGCGCCGGGAAACGGCTTTCTTGAGTTAACGATTTTAGAAATATTTTGTAATTTAATTTTGAAGCAAACTTTGAGGAATTTTTGCGACTAGTGTAGATGTCCAAAAATGGTGAAACCACTTTTGTTGAGTTCCTAAATTCATGCACTGTCAGATAGTAAACTCCTTTTGTGCACTGCTATAGTGTTGCTCGGTCGATTAAATCTCTGCTTAAAATGACGTTTATTAATGCAACCAATTTTGTAGAATTTTCCGTGGTAAATCGAGGATAGCCCTAGCTCTAAAAATTTTTACAGTAGATGCTTAATATTGTTAGATGCTTGCTGTAAATTTTATGGCCATCAAATAGCTTGTTTGTTAGGGTAGCTAATTTTCCCTAGTAATGCCTGTGGTAAATCGGTAATCGGAAAGTGGTGTGCCTGTTAGTTGCGGGAGTCGTTTTGCATCAAGTCAACCTTGTTAGTTGAAAGAGTGATAGCTTACCATTTTAGCTATTAGAGTTACCGCTGTCACCTTTTTAAATGTGGTCCTATCATTGCATGCATGTAGATCACGAGGGAGTCGAGTACGTGGCAGTGGAGGAGCCGGACTACGAGGAGGTCATCGAGGAGTACGAGGAGGAGATCTTCGTACCTGAGGAGTTCCAGGAGCCGCCCGCTACTGACACCTCTGACTGTGCACCTGCCCCAGGCAAGCCCCGGTGCATAACCCTTATTTTTGCAAATATGATATATATTTAAATGTTGTGCATTTAAGTTACAGGAATTTCTATGATACCCACATGCATATATATTTATACCCAATGAGTCTTACTAGTACAGGATCGTATAGTTGCTTCGCTTAGGATCATCGGTAGGGTGAGTAACCTGTCGTTGCTCACAATAGGGAGTTACTCTAATGATTGTTATATTAGGAAAAATGGTGGAAAGGAAATGGCGACCGGGCAGGGATGTGGTATGGTTATTGGTGGGTGTAACCAATTGTGTCCCGCGGCCACGGGGCGCAATTGGGTTACACTGTTTCCCTGTCCGTGTCAATTAAGGACCGTTCGTTGCATGGACCCTGGTCAAGTCACAGATCTCCTTATCCCGAGCACATACTAGCGGATGGGGGCTAGGAAGACTTGTTACTCTCTTGTCATGGGCTCCGGCTCTTTCCGGACCGACTGATTGGAGGCGGGGATAGGTGGAGGTCTTAGCACCGTATTGAGGCCGGGCCTCGAATGCGGGAGCTAGGAGTCCAAGTTTGGACGGGGACCTGGAAACCTGTGACAGGAGGGGAACGGGTTGGTCTTGCTTGTGCCTGGGGTACAAGCGGGGCGTGTGTTTTTCGGGGTACCCAGCTGGGCACATTGATTCGCGAATCGCCGTTTCTGCGTGACGGTACGGCTTGACTACGCTCTGGCATCGTAGTAAGAATTGGAAGGGGAAAAAGGGAGAATTGATTCTGTTTTGCTCAACTCTTGCTTGATTATAGCCTAGGTGCTTACATAGAACATTGGTTAATGAATAAAATACGGCTTTTAAAAGTTAAGAAATTAAGGACGAACTCTTAGTGCTGCTTTCCGCATACAAGAAACCCACAAGCCATAAAGCCTATCATGATCCTTGAGAGTCGGGAAATAAAATTCCCAGTCGGGTAAGTCTTGCGAGTACATTGTGTACTCAGGGTTTATTTTTTTACCCCTGTTGCAGGTGCACTTTGAGCAGGTTTGTCGTGTGTGGAGGATTCTTCTGGTGGGCACAGACGGATTCTCATCGCTTCCGCTAGATGTTATTTTATTTCCGCTGTTAATTATTGCACTCTGAACCTCTGGTGTTGTAATAACTATTTCTGAGACTCTGTATTGTATGAACTGGACTAAGTATTGTAAGTTTGTACTCATTATTGGATCCCGGGTGGAAAATGTGGAGCGTTCGAGTTCTCCCGTCGGGTGGGCTCGACGGAATCATCTGGTGTAGCTCACTTTCAGGGCTCTTAGTGCCTAGTGGAAGGCAAGTGCCCTGAAAGCGTGCTAAACTGGGCGATTCCGCCACAGGTGGTACCAGAGCCAATAATGAGCTTACAAGCTAAATCACCTATTTCAAAAGGCTTAAAAATTTGACCAACAAAAGGTTTATAAAAATTAGGGTGTGGTAAAGTCGACGTAGTTAAGTATTAAGCCCTAGCAATATGGTTTACTAGGATAGTGGCACTGTTTTTCCTAACTATCTTCTGCAGGTACACTAACTTACGTTGCGTAAGGAAACGCTAGTTTCGGAAGTGAGTGTACGATGTGCCAAAGTTTAGCGAAAGGCCGCTATATTTCCGGCTTGAGTGAGCGTGTAGGGCGATGCATGCATTCCTAAGTTAAAAACCTGGTTAATTTAAAAAAACCCCTTCACGATAATCACAGATAGTAACAGGGTAGAATAAGAATTAAAATGAATTGCTTTAATCCTTTCAAAGGCCGCATCATCGTCTCAGTCTCGTTCTCTAAATCGGGAGGAGTGCCCTAATGGTTGGTTCTTATCTGCCCCAGATGAACCTGAGGTCCGGTCGTGGGGCAGCTGGGTCTGTTCACGGGAGTACCAGCGCTGGAGCGGGCCGTGACCCGGAGGGCCGTGACCCAGAGAATGGTCGCGAGAATGTCGGGGACAGTAACGACGCCCCACGCTTGGCTCCTCTTCCACCGCCACCGCCGCCTCTGATGACTCAAGCGGAGATGATGGCGGAGTTGTTAGCTTCTCGTCGTGAGACGACCCGTGCCCTGGAGCTGATGGCACAGGCTGTCGGTGGCCTCGCTCGTGGGGGTCCCGGTGGCAACGGTGGGGACGGGGGCGGTGCCCGTGGTCTTGAGAGGCCCTGTTCTTATCAGGACTTCTTAAAGACTAACCCACCCACGTTCGCACCGACTGCTGAGCCTCTGGACGCGGAGCATTGGCTTCGTGTGCTGGAGCAAAAGTTTCTGCTGCTCACGGTGACCGATGAGCAGAAGGTGCGTTTCGCCGCACAGCAGCTGCTGGGGTCTGCCAGTGCTTGGTGGGATACCTTTAACGCCATGCAGCAGGCGGACCACCGGGTGACCTGGCAGGAGTTCACTGCCGCTTTCCGAGAGTACTTCATTCCGATGGGCGTTCTGAACAGGAAGCTCTCGGAGTTCTTGGACCTGAAGCAGGGAAGCCTGTCCGTGATGGATTATGTCAACAAGTTCAACCACTTGGCACAGTATGCTGGCACTCACGTTGACACAGATGAGAAGAAGAGGGACCGCTTCTACCGTGGCCTCTCTTGTGTTCTGCAGAAGGAGCTGTACACCGGGAACTACCAGACTTTTGGCACCTTGATGAATGCAGCCATTGCTATGGAGGGTCTGCAGCGTGACACTCAGGCAGAATGGAAGCGCAAGCGGGGAATTTCTGGGTCTGCTGGTCACCAGCAGGCGCAGAAGATGCAGGCTGTTAAGAGGATGTCCTACCATTCTCCTGGTGGACAGCCGTCGCGACAGCCTCAGCAGACTCGTCAGGCTCCGACGACTCAGTACCGTGCACCTTCCCAGCAGGTGCAACAGCCACAGGGACAGCAGTTTCCACCTCGTCAGGGACAGATGGTCAAGTCTACTGGCTGTTTCAAGTGTGGCAAGGAGGGCCACTTTGCTCGGGAGTGTCCCAAGAACCGGCCTATTCAGTCTGCCCAGCCGTCTGCCAACTCTCGCCTGATCAAGAGGACGGTTATCAAGAAGAAAGCCCCAGTGAGCCGTTCAGGACAGTTGAATTATACGGAGGCCGAGGAAATATTGCAGGATCAACCTGTGATGGCTGGTATGTTCACCATCAACTCTCATCCAGCACTTATGTTATTTGATTCTGGAGCATCGCATTCATTTATGAGCATGGGGTATGCGGAGAGGCATAATCTACCTATTATGGCCATCCCTAAGGCCTATAGAATCAGCACTCCGGGTGCGAACATGTTTATCAACACCCGGACGGATACTGTCAGTTTGGTGCTAGCCACCCACAGTTATCGCCTTCAGTTCATGTTGCTACCTGGGCATGGCATTGATGCGATACTGGGCATGAACTGGCTGAAGGTTTACGGGGTAGTGTTGGACCTTAAGCGAAGGGTTGTTGAGTTGCGACTTCCTGGGTCTGAGGATAGGATGTCTCTTCTCATTCCCTCGGAACTCACTTCTCCAGTTGCTGCAACTGTGGAAGCCTCTTCTGATCTCACCTCTATTCCAGTGGTCTGTGAGTTCCCAGATGTTTTTCCTGATGATTTGCCGGGGTTACCACCGGATAGAGATGTGGAGTTCACCATTGAGTTAGAGCCTGGCACTGCTCCTATTTCTCGACGTCCCTACCGTATGGCACCGAAGGAGTTAGCTGAAATGAAGAAGCAATTAGAAGAATTGCGGAATAAAGGGTTCATCCGTCCCAGTTCTTCACCTTGGGGTTGTCCTGCCATTTTTGTGAAGAAGAAGGATGGCACTCTTCGCATGTGTGTGGATTATCGTTCCCTCAATGCGGTAACCATTAAGAACAAGTACCCTTTGCCGCATATTGATGCTTTGTTTGATCAGTTGGCTGGGGCAAAGGTGTTCTCTAAAATAGATCTTCAGTCGGGATATCATCAGATAAAGATTCGGCCACAAGATATACCAAAGACAGCTTTTTCTACTAGGTATGGGTTGTATGAGTACCTAGTCATGTCTTTCGGTCTCACAAATGCTCCTGCATTTTTCATGTATCTCATGAATTCAGTCTTTATGCCGGAGTTGGATAAGTTTGTAGTAGTGTTCATCGACGACATCTTGATTTATTCCAAGAATGGAGAAGAGCATGCACGGCATCTCCGCACCGTCCTGACCCGGTTGCGAGAGCACAAGCTGTACGCTAAGTTCAGCAAGTGTGAGTTTTGGTTGGATCAAGTTCAATTCTTGGGACATGTTCTGACCCCTGAGGGTGTGTCTGTAGATCCTAGCAAGGTTCAGGATGTGTTGGATTGGAGGTCTCCTGCCTCCGTGCATCAGATCCGACAGTTTCTGGGTCTCGCCGGATACTATCGGCGTTTCATTCCAGATTTCTCTAAAATAGCCCAACCTATGACCAAGTTACTTCAGAAGGATGCCAAGTTTGTATGGAATTCGGCTTGTGAAGAAGCTTTTCAGGCCTTGAAGAAGTTCCTTACCTCAGCTCCTGTTCTGGCTCAACCGGATATTGAGAAGCCTTTTGATGTTTATTGTGATGCCTCCAGAACTGGGCTTGGGTGTGTGCTTATGCAAGAGGGGCGTGTGATAGCATATGCTTCGCGCCAACTGAAAAAGCACGAAGTGAATTACCCAACCCATGATTTAGAGCTAGCTGCAGTGGTGCACGCTCTAAAAATTTGGCGACACTATTTGTTGGGGAATAAAGTGCATATTTTTACGGACCATAAGAGCCTTAGATATATTTTTACTCAACCTGAGTTGAATCTGAGGCAGAGGAGATGGCTTGAGTTAATTAAAGATTACAACTTGGAGGTCCATTATCATCCGGGAAAAGCTAATGTGGTGGCTGATGCTTTGAGCCGCAAGTCACACGTGCCTGAGGAAGAGTCCATGTCTCTCTCTCACTCTGCAGTGTTGGCACAAATTGCTTTGGTCTCTGAGTTACTTGAGCAAATCATCGCGGAACAAAGGTATGATGACTTGGAGATTCCCCACATCAAGAAATTGATGTCTGAAGGGCGTGGTCTGCACTTTAGCATTGATGAGCAAGGTGTGGTGAAGTACAAGAACCGGTTAGTGGTTCCCGGTAATGAGGAGCTTAGAAGGAAGATTCTGGAGGAAGCCCACCAATCCAAGCTATCTATTCACCCGGGGAGTAACAAGATGTACCATGATCTGCGTCAGCTGTATTGGTGGTCATACATGAAGCAGGAGATCACCAAGTATATTGCTGAGTGTGATATTTGTGGAAGAGTTAAGGCAGACCATCTGCGGAGGCCGGGTTTTCTACAGCCTTTGCCCATTCCGGTCTGGAAGTGGGAAGATATTTCCATGGATTTTATTACAGGATTACCTCGCACCGCCAAGGGCCATGATTCTATTTGGGTCATTGTGGATCGCCTCACTAAGACTGCTCATTTTCTTCCAGTGGGTACGAGGTATACAGCCTCGCAGTATGCCAAGCTGTATTTTGATCGCATTGTGACCCTTCATGGAGTTCCGCTTACCATTATTTCTGACCGTGGAGCAGTTTTCATGTCACGGTTTTGGATGCAACTCCAAGAATGTCTTGGTACTCGCCTTCTCAGAAGTTCAGCCTATCATCCTCAGACCGACGGTCAGACAGAGAGGGTGAATCAAGTGCTTGAAGATATGTTGAGAGCTTGTGTCATCTCTTTTCCTGAAAAGTGGGATGAATGTTTGAAGTTGGCCGAGTTTTCTTATAATAACAGCTATCAAGAGAGCATCCAGATGGCACCTTTTGAGGCTCTGTATGGCAAGAAATGCAGAACCCCACTCAACTGGGTTGAGGTGGGAGACCGTGGTTATTTCGGGCCTGACTTTGTGCTTGAAGCAAGAGAGAAGGTTGGGATTATCCGGAGTCATTTAAAGGCAGCACAGAATCGACAGAAAACCTATGCAGACAAAAGAAGGAGGCCCTTGGAATTTGAAGTTGGGGATTATGTGTATCTCAAGGTGTCTCCCATGAAAGGTGTGCATCGTTTTGGTGTCCGTGGGAAGCTAGCCCCACGCTATGTTGGGCCCTACAAGGTTTTGGCCCGGCGTGGTTCCGTGGCCTACCGCATTCAGCTCCCGGATATTTTGTCAGCTGTCCACGATGTTTTTCATGTGTCCCAGTTGAAAAAGTGTTTGCGAGTTCCCACTGAGGCAGTAGAAATTGAAGGACTTTCCCTTCAACCGGACCTTTCTTATGAAGAACATCCGGTAAAAATCTTGGACGAAAAAGAGAGAGTGACCAGGAATAATATGGTGAAATTTTACAAGGTCCAGTGGCAACATCATTCGAAAGATGAAGCAACATGGGAACTAGAGAGTTATATCTTGAAGCATTATCCCCATCTCTTATCTAGCCCCTGAAGGTAACCGTTCAGTGAAAGTTTTCCCTACCCTCTTTTCTCCGCACTAGGCACGGGAAATCTCGGGTCGA
This sequence comes from Saccharum hybrid cultivar R570, assembly GCA_038087645.1. Classification (NCBI taxonomy): domain Eukaryota; kingdom Viridiplantae; phylum Streptophyta; class Magnoliopsida; order Poales; family Poaceae; genus Saccharum; species Saccharum hybrid cultivar. The sequence goes on from JAQSUU010000198.1 coordinate 26,959,553, forward strand.
GATTTTCTTTTAGGGGGGTAGAGCTGTAACACCCCCGGTGTTACCGCGTGTCACAATGCATCTAAGCGGAGCATGCGCATCTTTTTCTGGTGTTTCGTTTAATGTCGAAGTGTGTAGGATCCTTTCGGTAAGTTAAAAATGATAAATAAAAAGGGTATTCGAAATTCGACGTTTCAACCGGAGGTTAGCAACTTAGGTTGGAAACTAAATTCTCTTAACAAAACTGTGCAAGACTTATATGTGAACCCTAAACGACTTATGAAGAGCATAGTGTGTAGTTGTTAGCGCAACTTGTGTTGTCAAGTAATTAGATTGCTAGCTAGTCTTTCTAATAACCCGAAACGCGAACTCGCAACGTGAATCAACCCTGGCCTTGGTGTTTTCCAAGTCGCTTTATGGCAGTGACAAGGCCGTGTTCGCGGGTGTTTTCTGAAGTTTTAGTAGAGCAGTGGGGTTGGGTTTTGGCTCGGCTAGGAGGGCTGAAGGTTGATCTTTGGGGTAGTGAGTTTGGTTCAGGGTCGTTTGTCACCTGCTAGGAGTTCTCGGAGCTTTAAAAATCGTGCTAGCGTGTGGCATCGGGTTCTCTGGCTTCGGGAGCGCGGTCACCGCTCGCGGTTGCGGCACTGCGCGGTCGGCTGGCTCGGTCGGTGCGCGCCGCGGTCGTTGCCTTCCCCCCCAGCGTCGCACTGCTGCGGTTGACCTCCCTAGCTGGTCGCGTGTGCAGCTGGCTCCCCTGTCGTTGCCCCCCCTCGTCGCATCCGTGCGGGCCTGGGCGGTCGCGTGTAGGCGCACGCTGCCGTGGCGCGGAGCTCACCGACCACCGCCCACCTTGCTTGGCCGCTAGCAAGCATCGCGTCACCTTAATGTCTCACCACCGCGTTACCTATTCGGAGTCTCGGACGGTCCTGCCGCTTGAGCCGGCCACCGTGGCGACTCCCCTGTTCCCTTGCCGCCCGGCTGCGGACCACTGCTGGTCCCGCCCTGCAGTGCTCGTCCCTGTGTCATTGCGGCAGTAGCCTTGCACTAATCCCACCTACCTCCCCGTGCGCGGAATTGAAGTGGTGGAGCCCCACGGTCCCCAATTTTGGAGTGTAGGCCGGCGACGCCATTACCGGGCGTTTTTCCCCCTTTTTGTGGTCGGCTTCGCTTGTCTTCTCGGGAGCTCGTCCAGTTGTTCCTAACGGTTCGCCCTGAGCTTCTCTTCGCTGTGCGCCCGTTGGTTGGAGAGGTGGTGCTCCCGTTCCTCCCGTGGCACGGCCGTGTCCGTCCAGGGCGCCGCCGCACCCCTCGGATCGCGTGTGGCCAGCTCGCCTCTGAGCGGCTCTTGGCTCAGCATCGCCTCAGCAGGGTCCGGAGTAAGTTGCTCGTGCTCGTAGTCCTTCTTGTTCCGTTTGTTTGGGCCGCAGTTCACCGGAACGGCATCGCCGTCCCTTGCAGTCGTCCGTCGTCGTGGAGGAGTCCGTGGTCGCGTTCCCGGGAGTGTGCTTCTGCCCCTAGTTCCGCGTCGGTCCCAAGGTGAGTGTTTCCCCCTTAGCTGCGCGGTAGAGGCTCTCCGTGGGCCGGCGTGGCCGCTCAGTGCCATCTCCGGCGCGCCGATGTGCGCGGGGCAGGCCAGGGACCTCGTATTGGTGAAGACGAGTTTGTCCGCGGGTTTTAGTGCAAAAGCGCTGAGAGGAGAAACAGTAGCGTGGGGCGCGGGTTGTTTTCGGTAGAGAGCGGGGTGGTTTTCGCTTGTTTGCCAGCGCGCGGGCTCCCCCGACCGTGGGCCGCGTCGCGTGGACCGCAGGTGTGGGCGTGTGCTGCGCGCGTGGGCCGCGTAGTTGGGCCGCGCCGGGAAACGGCTTTCTTGAGTTAACGATTTTAGAAATATTTTGTAATTTAATTTTGAAGCAAACTTTGAGGAATTTTTGCGACTAGTGTAGATGTCCAAAAATGGTGAAACCACTTTTGTTGAGTTCCTAAATTCATGCACTGTCAGATAGTAAACTCCTTTTGTGCACTACTATAGTGTTGCTCGGTCGATTAAATCTCTGCTTAAAATGACGTTTATTAATGCAACCAATTTTGTAGAATTTTCCGTGGTAAATCGAGGATAGCCCTAGCTCTAAAAATTTTTACAGTAGATGCTTAATATTGTTAGATGCTTGCTGTAAATTTTATGGCCATCAAATAGCTTGTTTGTTAGGGTAGCTAATTTTCCCTAGTAATGCCTGTGGTAAATCGGTAATCGGAAAGTGGTGTGCCTGTTAGTTGCGGGAGTCGTTTTGCATCAAGTCAACCTTGTTAGTTGAAAGAGTGATAGCTTACCATTTCAGCTATTAGAGTTACCGCTGTCACCTTTTTAAATGTGGTCCTATCATTGCATGCATGTAGATCACGAGGGAGTCGAGTACGTGGCAGTGGAGGAGCCGGACTACGAGGAGGTCATCGAGGAGTACGAGGAGGAGATCTTCGTACCTGAGGAGTTCCAGGAGCCGCCCGCTACTAACACCTCTGACTGTGCACCTGCCCCAGGCAAGCCCCGGTGCATAACCCTTATTTTTGCAAATATGATATATATTTAAATGTTGTGCATTTAAGTTACAGGAATTTCTATGATACCCACATGCATATATATTTATACCCAATGAGTCTTACTAGTACAGGATCGTATAGTTGCTTCGCTTAGGATCATCGGTAGGGTGAGTAACCTGTCGTTGCTCACAATAGGGAGTTACTCTAATGATTGTTATATTAGGAAAAATGGTGGAAAGGAAATGGCGACCGGGCAGGGATGTGGTATGGTTATTGGTGGGTGTAACCAATTGTGTCCCGCGGCCACGGGGCGCAATTGGGTTACACTGTTTCCCTGTCCGTGTCAATTAAGGACCGTTCGTTGCATGGACCCTGGTCAAGTCACAGATCTCCTTATCCCGAGCACATACTAGCGGATGGGGGCTAGGAAGACTTGTTACTCTCTTGTCATGGGCTCCGGCTCTTTCCGGACCGACTGATTGGAGGCGGGGATAGGTGGAGGTCTTAGCACCGTATTGAGGCCGGGCCTCGAATGCGGGAGCTAGGAGTCCAAGTTTGGATGGGGACCTGGAAACCTGTGACAGGAGGGGAACGGGTTGGTCTTGCTTGTGCCTGGGGTACAAGCGGGGCGTGTGTTTTTCGGGGTACCCAGCTGGGCACATTGATTCGCGAATCGCCGTTTCTGCGTGACGGTACGGCTTGACTACGCTCTGGCATCGTAGTAAGAATTGGAAGGGGAAAAAGGGAGAATTGATTCTGTTTTGCTCAACTCTTGCTTGATTATAGCCTAGGTGCTTACATAGAACATTGGTTAATGAATAAAATACGGCTTTTAAAAGTTAAGAAATTAAGGACGAACTCTTAGTGCTGCTTTCCGCATACAAGAAACCCACAAGCCATAAAGCCTATCATGATCCTTGAGAGTCGGGAAATAAAATTCCCAGTCGGGTAAGTCTTGCGAGTACATTGTGTACTCAGGGTTTATTTTTTTACCCCTGTTGCAGGTGCACTTTGAGCAGGTTTGTCGTGTGTGGAGGATTCTTCTGGTGGGCACAGATGGATTCTCATCGCTTCCGCTAGATGTTATTTTATTTCCGCTGTTAATTATTGCACTCTGAACCTCTGGTATTGTAATAACTATTTCTGAGACTCTGTATTGTATGAACTGGACTAAGTATTGTAAGTTTGTACTCATTATTGGATCCCGGGTGGAAAATGTGGAGCGTTCGAGTTCTCCCGTCGGGTGGGCTCGACGGAATCATCTGGTGTAGCTCACTTTCAGGGCTCTTAGTGCCTAGTGGAAGGCAAGTGCCCTGAAAGCGTGCTAAACTGGGCGATTCCGCCACAGTCCATAGGCTACATGATCTGATGAATCCCAATCATCAGCCCCAGGCAGTGGAAGATGATGTTGGTGCCGTGGTTGTTCCTGATGGAGAGGACAATGAAGAAGATCCGGAGGAAGATGAACCCATGATGGAAAGTGGGGATGATGCAAGTCATGTCACTGGTGCGAGTGCTCCAGAGGTTGAGGATGGAGTGATCGTGATCAACGATGATGATGAGGAGTGAAGTGTTGACATGGATGGCTATGTAATATAGTAGTCTTTCCTGCTTTCTAAGAACCTTAGTGGGTAGTTTCTTGCTTGCGAGCAAGTTTGTAATGAAATAATGTAAGCTAAGTTGGTGTGTGTATGCAAGTACTGTACTAACTGCTTTTTAATTCAATAAAGCGATGTAAATAAATATGGTTTGTGTACAACAGATGGACGGTACTGGAACTTCCCAGCAAGGGGACAATGCTCTGAATCCCCCACCGTTTCCACCCACCTTGGCAGAAGCTATTGCCGCACTGGTTAATGCCACTACCCTGTTGGCTCAGAATCAGAATAGAAATCAGGGTCGTAGAGGCCGTAACAATGGAGGGGAAACCACCTATGTGGATTTCACCGATACCCGTCCACCAGTGTTCTCGAAGGCAGATGAGCCGCTAGAGGCAGATGACTGGCTCCGTACCATGGAGCAGAAGTTTGAACTGTTACAGTGCACAGAGCACCAGAAGCCCGTGTTCGCAGCGTAGCAACTTAGAGGTGCCGCAGGGGCGTGGTGGGCGAATCTGGTCGCCGCACGGCCTGCTGGCCACCGTGTCACTTGGCAGGAGTTTCGTGAAGCCTTCAGAGCACATTATATTCCAGATGGTGTCATGGCCATGAAGCTAGAAGAGTTTCTCTCGCTGAAGCAAGGGAACCAGATAGTTCTGCAGTACGTGGGTAAATTCAATCATTTGTCCCAGTATGCAGCTGAATATGTAAACACCGATGCAAAGAAGAAAAGTTGTTTCATGAGAGGTTTGAGTACCAGAATCCAGGAAGCATTAGTCACCTACTATAATGCTACTTACCATGAGATAGTCAATGTGGCTATTGCATCAGAAGAGAAGTCCCGACTGCACAAAGAGTCGAAGAAAAAGAAGCCAGTGTTTTCAAGCCCGTCTGGCGGCATTAAGAAGCGCCAGAAGTTTGTTTACCACCCTCAGAACCATTTCCGTCCAACTTATCGCCCACCGCAATACCAAGCTTAGCCACAGATGTTTTTCCGTCCTGCCGCAACCCCGCAATTTACACAACAGCCGAATGCCCCTGGTATTCGAAACCAGACTCCAGTAACCCATAACTTTCCCTGCTACAATTGTGGAAAGCCAGGCCACTTTTCCAAGGACTGTCCGTATCCAAGGCAGTACAATCCCAACTATCCCAGAGCTCCCGTACCACAACAGCAACAACCTCAGAGCAAGAACAATAATCTGAATGTCCAGAAGGGTAAGGGTGAGAAGAAGAAGACCGGACGTGTGTTCTACACTCAAGCAAGTGCAATCCCAGAGGGAGAACCTGTTATGATGGGTATGTTCCCTGTTGCTAATCATCCAGCAGTACTGTTATTTGATTCAGGTGCATCGCATACATTCATAAATCGCACCTTTGTTGTTAAGTATGACATTCCAATTATGGGAACGCAAGAAGATTTCTTTATCCAGTCGCCCGGGGGACGACTGTGTACTAAGGAGATGGTACGTGACGTACCTATAGAGTTAGGTGGGCATATATTCCCTACCTCAATGATAATATTACAGAAACAGGATATAGATGTAATCCTGGGTATGAATTGGATGTACCAAAGAGGAGCCCTTATAGATGCACTGCACAGAACTATAAGGTTGAACCTGCCAGATAATAAATCTTATCTTCTTATCCAACTTCCTATCCCAAAGAGAACCGTTGAAAGGTTATGTGCAACTTTAGTACAAGAGATTTGTGATATACCGGTAGTCTGTGAATTTCCAGATGTGTTTCTAGATGATCTACCAGGTCTGCCACCAGACAGAGATGTAGAGTTTGTGATTGAGTTAAAACCGGGTACTGCCCCAATATCCCGGAGAGCTTACAGAATGCCACCCAATGAATTGCCAGAACTCAAGGATCAACTGCAAGAGTTACGTGACAAAGGTTTTATTAGACCCAGTTCCTCACCATGGGGATGTCCAGCTCTGTTTGTTAAGAAGAAAGATCAGACTTTAAGGATGTGTGTTGATTACCGACCACTGAATGAAGTAACCATTAAGAATAAATATCCGTTGCCGCGCATTGATCTGCTCTTTGATCAGCTCGCGGGGGCAAAGGTATTTTCAAAGATCGATCTTCGCTCAGGGTACCATCAAATCAAGATTCTACCTGAAGATATCCCAAAGACTGCATTCACCACCAGATATGGGCTGTATGAATACCTAGTTATGTCTTTTGGTCTTACCAATGCACCGGCACATTTCATGTATCTGATGAACTTAGTTTTCATGCCAGAACTTGACAAGTTTGTGGTTGTTTTTATTGATGATATTCTGGTACATTCCAAAAGTAAAGAAGAGCATGTTGAGCATCTCAGAGTTGTTCTGAATCGTTTGAGAGATCATCAACTGTATGCCAAGTTTAGTAAATGCGAGTTTTGGTTGAGAGAAGTGCAATTCTTAGGCCATGTGTTATCAGCCGAAGGAGTAGCAGTGGATCCAGGCAAGGTGAAAGATATTCTAAATTGGAAACCACCAATCTCAGTTCATGAAGTCCGAAGTTTTCTAGGAATGGCGGGTTATTACCATCGATTCATACCTGACTTTTCAAAGGTAGCCAAGCCAATCACAGAGTTGTTGAAGAATCAAACTAAGTTCATATGGTCTCCAGAATGTGAGAAAGCTTTTAGAATTTTGAAGAAGTCATTGACAACTGCTCCAGTTTTGGCACAGCCAGATATAGAAAAGCCATTTGATGTTTAGTGTGATGCCTCGGGTATTGGTCTTGGTTGTGTATTGATGCAAGAAGGAAGAGTCATTGCTTATGCCTCGAGACAGTTGAAGCACCATGAAGAACATTATCCGACACATGATCTTGAACTAGCAGCTGTGGTTCATGCATTGAAAATCTAGCGTCATTACTTGTTAGGTAATACTTGCCACATGTATACAGATCACAAGAGCTTAAAGTATATCTTTACTCAGTCAGAATTGAATATGAGGCAAAGAAGGTGGCTTGAGTTAATAAAGGATTATGATTTAGAAGTACACTATCATCCTGGAAAAGCGAATGTTGTTGCTGATGCACTTAGTAGGAAGAATCATTGCAATTGTATGACTATGAAGCCAATGGATTACAGTTTATGTTACGAATTAGAAAAGTTGAATATTGGAATAGTTCAACAAGGTCAGTTGACTAATGTTACAGTAGAATTAACAATCAAAGATCAAATTGTATCTGCTCAGAGGAGTAATTCCGGAATAGCTCACATCAAAGAAAAAGTTAGAACATGTCAACAGACGGATTTCAGCATTGATGATGCAGATGTGTTGTGGTTTAAGAACCGGCTAGTGGTTCCAAAGGTTCCAGAGTTACGTCAGCTCATTCTTGATGAAGCACATAGTACAAGGTTTTCTATTCATCCAGGGAGTAATAAGATGTATCAGGATTTGAAACAGAGATTCTGGTGGACCAAAATGAAAATTGAGATTGCGAAGTATGTTGCCAGATGTGATACATGTCGAAGAGTAAAGGCAATACGTCTGAAGTCAGCAGGGATGTGTTGGGCATTCTTAACGTCATTACCAAAAGTAGACTTAGTTTTCTAATTCTGATAACGGCGCCAAAAATGCCGAACCTATCCCTCATGCCACTTAAGCCAAGTTGTCATCCCCAGCATGACATGAGAGACGCGGTATTGAAATATGCAACTGCTCTTCTAAATAAATAATAAATAAGATCTGCAAGCGCACAGATTAATATCGATGTAGCATTTTAACCGGGAAGTATTCCAGGTATCGTTATTTATATTTTTACCACTGGGAAGGGATTACTAACATCAATGTTGATTATGGAATGGAATATAGGAATGAGTATCAATCATTGCATGTATAAGTGAGAGCATTCATCTATCTCTTGCATACAGGGGTAAGTGTCACATAAAATATGGATAAAGTATGAATGGTGACAAAGATAATTAATCTGATCAGCTAGCCACATATAATAATGATAAGCACCTCAATAGATATTCTAGCAAGTCATTAGCATGGTATTAGGACGAACTATAAGGATATTTCCTAAGTTATTCTTAACTATAAAGTCTAGCATATCATAGTTAGTGCAAGTACACTTGGCAATCATTGCGAGAAAGGACTACGCCCATGCATAGTGATATTATCAAGGAAGATGAGAAACATAGCAATCACTCCCCCGTAATAATGTTGCTCTGCCTACCTTACACATGGGAGGGGGACTATATAAGAACCAACGAAGCTGTCACCATCGCGGACCACCCCACGATCCGGCATATAAGGTGCAATCGCAGATAAATATGGTCTAAGCACCACGCCTACACAATATTTATCATTTACCCATGGATCCGATGGATAAACGCTATACGATCCTAAACATGTATATAATTCCAATCTAACTAAGCCAAGCGTATAACTACGATAAACTAAGAACAATATAATCGCAAACATAAACAAGTAGAGCATAGTCATAATCAATATATTGAAATAGAATAAAGTTGTATTCATAATATTGAAGAACAAAGATGAACAATGAAGAACAGTAGAGGAATTACCAAGAATCTTCTTGATAGATCCGGAAACCAATCGAAGATTGACTCCTTCTAGTTCTAATCCTATGTAGCTATGCTATACTAGAGATCTAGTTGATGTGGTGGCTCTAGGGCTTGATCAGAGACTCTCCTCCTGAGATTAGGGTTTGAGGAATTGAGAATGAGGGAGTGCCTCCTCCAGGGGCCAGGGGTCCTGCTTATATAGCCCCCTCAAGTGAACGTGGGCCGTCGGATCAAACCGACATTAATCGCACGGTTTTCCTTGAACCCTTAGGTCGGTGGAGCATAATCCGCGAGACAGAGCCTGATTGGCTCTCAGGCCAGGGCGGGCGCCCTAGGGAGCAGGGCGGGCGCCCTGCCTCCGGGCCCGTTCGGCCTCCCGTTCGATCTCGTGGCTTCTGGAGTCTTCTAGATGATAGAAAATCGGTGAACACGTTATTATCTCTATGTAAACCCGACGTGTGGGCCTTTCCTCCGTATTTTCTGATAACCCCCTGTAGAAACAGACAAACACCAAAACTCGTGGAATTCTGTCAGATAAAACCCTAAGTCTAGGTGTTAGTTGCATTTGGATCCTTTTCTTTATTTATTTGATAACTATATTTGGTACTTAAGGACCGTCAACAAACTCCTCCAAGCTTACCTCTTGCTCGTCCCTGAGCAAGGATAGACTCATTATGGATCAGAAGTTGCTGCAACGCCTTTGAACGTTGACGGTACATATGCTTTCAAATAAGGTCTCATCCCTGAGTTAGAGTAAACTGTCAAGACTTAAAACTTACTCATTTTACCTTTCACCATGGGGCTTGCAACCGTCACCTGCATCTTGAGTGGTTAAAAGATAGAACGGTCTAGTCAAACGCCATGTCTCTTATTCTTGATCAGCTATAGCTCTGGAGTTTTTGCAAATTTTTCAAATAAAACTCAGAGATTCCTTGTATGACTCTCTCGGGTCTCTCTTTTGTGGTATTTCTGGATCCTTACCAAGGCAGTAATGGTATATGCCTTCTCTCTCAAAGTATGTGGTATTTATGGTATAAGGCGTAGTGACATTGCCTTCTCTCTCACCCTACTCTAATAAGGCTTTGATATCTGGAGCTCATAGGTGGGAGATACAGTATACATACTCATAGAACATTTATTGCATAGTCAAACCATGGATCCAGAGAAACAAGTCAATAAGTCAAATCAAGATGTGCATGTATGGTGAATGAGTGGTGTATGGTGATGATAAAAAAAGTCTAATGCTCTTTTTGAGGGAATACATACCTTTCTTGCTTTTTAAAACTTTTGGGGGGAATGAGATGCTCTATTTTTTTCTTTTTTCTTTTTTTCTCTCAGGTGGGTATCTTGTACCCCTAATTCTACTGTCGGACACTTGTCTATTTTTACCTCTCGTCTCACTTTTTCTTTCTTCGAGGTTCCGAGCACTTGCTCCTTTTTATTTCCTCGTATTTATATTTTTTTAGAGCAATCTCCCTCTTTTGAAAATATAGCAAGTGGTAGTAGAAATGACTTGAGCATTAACTTCACAGGGAATAACAGGAATGGGATAATGTTTTTGGCTATTCTCTCCCGGGTCAGGAGTAGAATAATTTTGGGTGAATCTGGAGATGGAAATGAGTGGATATATGTGGATGCGTACTTCCGGAGTAGAAGCAGTATGTATGAGTGAACGTGGAAGTGAATCTTGATTTTAACCACATGACAAGTTCCTAAGGGTCTACACAGCTTGACCACACTCAATGCCCATAAGCAGTAAGTAGTAAAAGTGTGGCTCCTAATCTAACAAGCATGTATATATGGCTGTGGTAGGAATTTAAACTCTCATCATACAGGAACTCATCATGCAACATTTTAAAGATTTTCAAAGATAAAATTCTCCAGAATTCTAGCATCTCTAGGAACAGATAAACAGCAGCTCAACCTTCCCATATCATATCCGCTAACAACTTAGACTTCAGATCAAGTTCTCTTCCCACTAGTTCAGGTTTAGAGCCAGTTTTAAATTATAACAGTTATGTCTAAACTAGAGAGAGAAAAAATTTGAAAATTAGGCAGAGCAACTATTCATCATATCCATGCTAGAGTTTTATTTTCAAGATTCAGTTTAGCATAGCTACTTTATTTATTTATTAAACTAAGCAAATATATATAAACACAAAATATTTATTTGGGTTTTCATGATTATGCATCTTTTTATTTTAATAAAGTATAGGTATAAATGTAGATAAAAATACTTATCGGGATAAATGGGGGTGCTCTCCCCCAAGCTAGATCTTGACGTAATTTCTTCTGATGTAGCTAGCAGGTGCAGAGGTGTATTTGAATGTCGGCAGCACCCTGACAACGATTAGGATATCCTCCGTCTGCTAGTCTTCCTGAATTCTGTGGAGCTCAAATAGACAACAAAGCTTCGTGGAACTTGATTAAGCGTTAGCATAAATATCTAGCCTTTATCATGTTTGAGCTTCCTTGATAAATGTCACTCTCTATTTTTATTTTTATTTTTATAGAACAGAAAAAAATATATATTATTTTTTTTATGCCACCACAGTGAATGTACTTATGGGTTTTATGCCACTCGCATACTCACATGGGGCTTACTGTTTTCAACATTTTTTTTAGACAGAATGAACATGATTAACTGAGCAATAATTAAAGGGAAAATGATAACTACCAAGTTTACCTCTTGGCACGGCGTTCGGTGTTTTTAAGTCCTCCGAACAGGACTTCTTTTCTTCTTAGTTGTCCTGGGATTTGGGTGGCGTAGACGATGGTTCCGGCAGCGCCTCCTCTTCTTGTGTAACTGTCTTCACTTTCCATACCCGACTTGGTGCTTCGGTCTCCTGTTGTGTATCCTCGGGCCTTATGACCTCTCCTTCATAGTCTGCCTATACGTCCTTGATGGTTTGCCTCCTTTGGTTACGGTTACGTCGCCTTCTTCTTGTCCTGACCTGCTTAGAATCTTCAACTATATAGTTAGGGTCATTAAAGTAGCGGCGTACCTTCTCAGAGGGGAAATGCATATGGACTTCTCCGGTTCCAATGTAGATGATTGCTTTGACGGTGCCTAGGAACGGTCTTCCTAGGATGATGGGTGGATCGTACTCGTCGTCTCCCATGTCAATGACCTGAAAGTCTGTATGGACAAAATGATCGTTAATTTTAACAGGGACATCGGTTACTATACCTTCGACCTTTCGAGATGTCTGATCTGCCATCTGGAGCTGAGTGTATGTTGGTTTTAAGAGCATGGTTCCGTACAAGAGCTGATAGGTGACTGTGGCCATTATGTTGACGTCTGATCCAGTGTCGCAGAGCGCCTTCTGAAAGGAGTATCCATTGATTTAGCACTCAATGCTTGGCATACCTGGGTCGTCCTTCTTGTTCAGGAAGGGCGACTTGAGTCGACCACCTTGACCTCCTTGAACTGCAGTGACCATCTTAGCTGATTCGGTCCATCCTTGGTTGTTCTTGTTCTGCTTGTTCCTCCTGTTGGTCCTCTTCTTGGTTCATGTTGGGGTTGCTCTGGGATTTGTGTAATCTTGTTCTTGAAGGAAAACGTCTCCTTCCTCCCCTTGATGTTGAAGTTGATCTTTGCAGCGCTGGCGAAGATGACAGCTCCCGAGGTGTTCAGGAATGGCCTTCCCAGAATAACTGGTGACCTCTCATCGGACCCGGTCTCTATCACCACGAAGTCAGCTGGAGCATACGAGGTACCAACTCGGACACACATGTTCTTTAATATTCCTTTAGGAAAGCTTAGTGTCCGATCTGCAAGCTGCAAACACATAGTTGTTTCTGATAAAGGATATGTAAAGAATTTTTCATAGAGTACCCTGGGCATAATGTTGACGCTGGAGCCAAAGTCGCAGAGTGCTTCTGGGAAGTCCACCATGCCGATGGAGATCGGGATGACGGGGCGTCCTGGATCGCCTCTCTTGACTGGCAGAAGGTCATTATGTACTCCGACAGCGGGATTACTCCAATAGTTACCTGCATCAAACATGTCTACAAGATTTGCAGATTCTAATCCTTCCGGTTGTGATGGTATACCGGGGTTAGTAGCAGGAACAGCAGCAGCTATTTGATTTAACTGAGATTCAATCATTTTATTAAAGCTAATTTGGTTTTTGATGGCAGTAGAGAAATTATCCATTCTATTATTTATGTCTTCTAGTATTTTATCATTGGATGCCAATTTCTTAGACAAGTTATCCATTAGCTTTCCTTGATTAGACACTAACTCTCTCAGGGGTGGAAAATTATTATTGTTGTTGTAAGAGTTATTACCTTGATAATTACCTGAGTAGTTACCTGAGTAGTTAGGCCTCTGTTGATTCCAACCTTGATTTTGTTGAGGACGGTTGTTGTTGTTGTTGTTGATGTACCTTGCATCCTCAAGCATCTCAGGGCAGTGATTGCCTGAGTGTCCAGTGTCTCCACATTCCTCACAAGTCTGTGAGAGTCGTAGACGTTCATGACATCTCTTTTGTCTCCAGCTTTGTCATCGAGCTTTTTCATGAGTAGGTCTAACTTTGCAGACAGCATGTCTACCTCCTTGAGCTGGTGCATACCTCCACCCTTCTTGCGTGTTTGAGTCCTCTCTTCGTTCCAGCCTTGGTTGGACGCCATCTTCTCCACAAGGGCTGTAGCTTATGGTATGGTGAGTGATAGAAATGCGCCTCCAGCTGCAGCGTCCATGGTCTCACGAGCACTAGTGATGAGCCCATGATAGAAAGTCTGCATAAGTAGCCAGCTCTCCATTCCATGATGGGGACATTCTAGGATGTAATCTTGAAAGCGCTCCCATGCTTCTGGAACGGATTCATCATGTTGTTGCTGAAAACTTGTAATCTTCCCACGGAGAGCATTGGTCTTGCCCATGGGAAAGAACTTAGCCAGAAAGTTCGTAGAGCAGAGTGCCCACGTAGTGTTCTTATCCTTCGTCGCGTAGAACCACTGCTTCGCTCTCCCCAATAGTGAGAATGGGAAAAGGCGAAGTAGTATGATGTCTCTGGGAACATCTAATATAGTGAATGTGCTGCAAATCTCTAGGAAGTATTGGAGATGAGCACTTGCATCTTCGTGCGGCTTCCCACAAAACTGGTTGGCTTGTACCATGTTGATGAGCCCTGGCTTGAGCTCAAAGTTCTTGTCGATGGCCGCGACAGGTCCAGTGCGGATGTTGTCCGTAGTGGGAGCTGAGAACTCGCGGATCGTCTTGTTCGCCATGGCTGCGAACTCTGTTGACAAATTTCGGATGAAACTTCGGCGGTCTTCTGAATTGGATGAAGTGTTGCGTCGAAGTGTTGACTTCTTGAGCTTGGCTCTTGCCCCTCTGATTAATGCTTCGGGGTTGTCAACAAAATTTTCTGGAAGATGTCCTCTATTCATACATCATCCTACAAAACAATAAGAATGGAAAAATACAGGGGTAAATCTGTATGGGAGAATTGATGATCTCAATCACTTAATGATGCGAATGATGACTCAAATTCCGTATTCATTCCTTGTTAGTAAATCAACCTTCCCCGGCAACGGCGCCAAAAATGCTTGTTGGGCATTCTTAACGTCATTACCAAAAGTAGACTTAGTTTTCTAATTCTGATAACGGCGCCAAAAATGCCGAACCTATCCCTCATGCCACTTAAGCCAAGTTGTCATCCCCAGCATGACATGAGATACGCGGTATTGAAATATGCAACTGCTCTTCTAAATAAATAATAAATAAGATCTGCAAGCGCACAGATTAATACCGATGTAGCATTTTAACCGGGAAGTATTCCAGGTATCGTTATTTATATTTTTACCACTGGGAAGGGATTACTAACATCAATGTTGATTATGGAATGGAATATAGGAATGAGTATCAATCATTGCATGTATAAGTGAGAGCATTCATCTATCTCTTGCATACAGGGGTAAGTGTCACATAAAATATGGATAAAGTATGAATGGTGACAAAGATAATTAATCTGATCAGCTAGCCACATATAATAATGATAAGCACCTCAATAGATATTCTAGCAAGTCATTAGCATGGTATTAGGACGAACTACAAGGATATTTCCTAAGTTATTCTTAACTATAAAGTCTAGCATATCATAGTTAGTGCAAGTACACTTGGCAATCATTGCGAGAAAGGACTACGCCCATGCATAGTGATATTATCAAGGAAGATGAGAAACATAGCAATCACTCCCCCGTAATAATATTGCTCTGCCTGCCTTACACACGGGAGGGGGACTATATAAGAACCAACGAAGCTGTCACCATCGCGGACCACCCCACGATCCGGCATATAAGGTGCAATCGCAGATAAATATGGTCTAAGCACCACGCCTACACAATATTTATCATTTACCCATGGATCCGATGGATAAACGCTATACGATCCTAAACATGTATATAATTCCAATCTAACTAAGCCAAGCGTATAACTACGATAAACTAAGAACAATATAATCGCAAACATAAACAAGTAGAGCATAGTCATAATCAATATATTGAAATAGAATAAAGTTGTATTCATAATATTGAAGAACAAAGATGAACAATGAAGAACAGTAGAGGAATTACCAAGAATCTTCTTGACAGATCCGAAAACCAATCGAAGATTGACTCCTTCTAGTTCTAATCCTATGTAGCTATGCTATACTAGAGATCTATTTGATGTGGTGGCTCTAGGGCTTGATCAGAGACTCTCCTCCTGAGATTAGGGTTTGAGGAATTGAGAATGAGGGAGTGCCTCCTCCAAGGACCAGGGGTCCTGCTTATATAGCCCCCTCAAGTGAACGTGGGCCGTCGGATCAAACCGACATTAATCGCACGGTTTTCCTTGAACCCTTAGGTCGGTGGAGCATAATCCGCGAGACAGAGCCTGATTGGCTCTCAGGCCAGGGCGGGCGCCCTAGGGAGCAGGGCGGGCGCCCTGCCTCCGGGCCCGTTCGGCCTCCCGTTCGATCTCGTGGCTTCTGGAGTCTTCTAGATGATAGAAAATCGGTGAACACGTTATTATCTCTATGTAAACCCGACGTGTGGGCCTTTCCTCCGTATTTTCTGATAACCCCCTGTAGAAACAGACAAACACCAAAACTCGTGGAATTCTGTCAGATAAAACCCTAAGTCTAGGTGTTGGTTGCATTTGGATCCTTTTCTTTATTTATTTGATAACTATATTTGGTACTTAAGGACCGTCAACAGGATGTTGCAACCATTGCCCATTCCGTCTTGGAAGTGGGATGATATCGGCATGGATTTTATTACGGGTTTACCCACAACTTCAAGGGGGTTTGATTCAATCTGGGTCATTATAGATCGACTTACTAAATTAGCACATTTTCTTCCAGTAAAAGTGAAGCACTCCACTGTGACACTTGCAAAATTGTACTTTGAGCGGATTCTGAGTCTCCATGGGGTACCAAGAACCATTGTATCTGATAGAGGTCCACAATTCATCTCCAAATTCTGGATGGAGTTACATAAGTCAATGGGTACCAAAGTTATACATAGCTCAGCCTATCATCCTCAGACTTCGGGACAGACTGAAAGAGTAAATCAAATCCTAGAAGATATGTTGAGATCTTGTGCTCTCACTTTTCGAGATCAATGGGATGAATGTTTACCATTAGTAGAATTCTCCTATAATAATAGTTATCAAGAGAGTATAAAAATGGCACTGTTTGAAGCATTGTATGGCCGCAGGTGCAGAACTCCCTTGAATTGGTCAGAACCAGGAGAAAGATGGTTTTTCGGTGTTGATCTTGTGAAACAAACAGAAGAAAAAGTTAGACAGATCCAGAATAATTTGAAAGTTGCTCAGTCCAGACAAAAGAGTTATGCTGATAAAAGGCGTAGACCTTTGGTATTTCAAGTAGGGGATTATGTTTATTTGAAAGTATCACCCATGAAGGGAGTTAACCGATTTGGAGTCAAAGGCAAACTCGCACCACGTTATATTGGCCCATTTCAAATTGTTGAAAGATGTGGACAGGTAGCATATAAGTTAAAGTTGCCTGAACAACTATCAGCTGAGCACAATGTATTTCATATATCGCAATTGAAGAAGTGTCTTCAAGTGCCTGATCAAGTTGTTGATGTTGACGGAGTTGAACTTGAGCCTGATTTGACATATTCTGAATATCCTGTCCGAGTTTTGGATCAAAAAGATCATGTTACCCGAAGTAGAACAACTAAATGGTACATGATACAATGGAATCAACATTCAGAAGAGGAAGCCACCTGGGAATCGGAAGATTACCTGTTGGAAAATTTCCCGGAAATCTAGGTTGCAATTTCTTCTTAAAACTGTAACCTATCCTTTTAAAATCTTTGTAATGCAGAAAACCCCTACCTGTGTTGTAGACAAGTCTTGGGCGTGTTTGCTTGACACGTTTCTTTTTCCATTACTTAACTCAAGGCTTTAAATCTCGGGACGAGATTTCTTTAAGGGGGAAGGGCTGTAACACCCCGGGTGTTATAGTGCTAATTAATCTGCCATGTCATCATAATGCATTGCTAATCATACCTGTTAGGTTAAACTTGTTATGCATCAACTAAAACAAGTTTACTTATCTAGGTTGAATGTGTTTCTCAGTGGTGTGCTCCGAACCCGAAAACCCTAATTTCGAATTCCACCGCAAATACTTAGTCCATGCCCTGCGTAATTTGAGGTGCGCGACTGTGTTGCACACTAGTGTCAAGTGTAGGTTATGAGCTCAAGTACAACATGTAAAATGAAGCTCCAAATTTGAGTTTGAATTGGAGTCCCAAAACTTGTCACGAGTTTTCCGATTCAAATTTAAATTCAAATTTGGGGAGAAATGTAAAAGAATTTCAAAAGTAAATTGGTCAACCAAGAGTGACATTTGGTCAACCATGTCATGTTGGTCTAAATGATGCCCTTGGGTGAGGTTTTGATCACTAAGTAATCACAAATCAAAGTAGCAACAAATTTCAATTTAAAATCCCTCCGAGAATCCTAAATTTCAAAACCCTGTTTTACCCCTTTTGAAATAATTCAAAATCTAAGAAAAATTTGGGAAAAAGTTCAAAACCAAGTTTGTAGAACTTTTCAAGGCCTACAACTTTGGTGTTTTGAGTTTTCAAAGTTTTAGTGTAAAATGTGGAGTAATTTTGAAAATAAACAAATTTCAGATTTTATTCATTTTTGTCCCCAAACTAAGATTTCAAAATGGAGGCAGAATTTGAAAAAGTTTTGAACAGCAAAGTTGTAGGTCTAGTCAAGATATACAACTTTGATGTTTGGAGATTTTGAAGTTTCAATATAAAATCAAAAGTAATTTCTAAATTACCAAATCTGCGAAATGTGTCCCTTTTTGAATTTAAACTCAAATTTCAAAATCCAGTGAGAATTTGAAAAAGTGTTCAATATAAAACTTGTAGAGCTTGAAAATCTGAAGATTTCATACATTGGAAGATTTTCAAGTTGTTATACAAATTTGAGAGTAATTTGAAAAACCAGTTTGAATTTCAGTTTTTTTTGGGGGGGGGGAGCTACAGTGCTAGGGCCAATCACCGTCGGCCACCGGCCGGCATGGGCGCCGGCGAGACGCCGGACGGCTTCGGCCAGCTTCTAGACACGCCCAGGAGCTCCAGCGCGACGACGCGAGCAGTCCAGCTCTGTTCCCGCGCTCGTCTTCTATAAATACGTCGAGTCGCCGTCGTTTTTCTTCTTCTCGGTTTTCCGCCACCGCCGCCGCCGCTAGCTCCACCGCTCGCCGCTGCCGCCACCGAGCCACTGATGCTTCCCGACCCTTCAATTTAACCTCTACCGCTTTCTAGTCGCCGGCGTGCTGCTCCCGTAGCCACCGTGCCGCCATCGCCGTCGCTCACGGGTCGCTAGGGCTCGAACCATGGCGTTGCTTAGCAAAACGGGCTCGTGAGGTGATGTAGAACGTGTTGGTCAGCTCGATTTGTCGACCAGGGCACCAGTCACCGGCCGGCCACCGCGCGGAGGTGAGTGAGCACGCGGGAGTGAGCGAGACGCGGGAGGTAGGCGATGACAGGCGGGGACGGCCTGTCAGTGAGAGAGAGAGGGAGAGTGGGCGCGCGCGCGAGGCGGGTCGCCTGCTGGGCCGCCTGCTGGGCCAGCGCGTGCGGCCGCGAGCGCGTGGGCACGCGGGCCGGTTGGGCTGGGCCGGATCGGAGAGGAGGAGAAGCAGCCCGAGTTCGTTTTCGTTTTTGTTTTTCTTTTTCAAATAAATGAATAGTGCAGTATTTGTTTATTTGTTTAAAAATTGTGTGGAGTTCCAAAATTCATGAAAGTTTTTGTATAAGCTTCTCAATGCATAAACTATCTGGAAAAAATGTTAAATCATGAATTTGAATACTTTGTGCAGTAGAATTAATTGGTTCCAATAAAGATTAAATGCAACTTCCAGTAATTTTAATAATTAATTTAATTATCCAAAAATTATGAAATTTATTATGACACTATTATAAATCATTGTTAACCCATAGAAAAAGTTTGAGCTTGTTTAGATAAAATTTGATCAACTTTTATTTATGCCCTAATTATTTAAATATTAAATAAATGTTAATTTGAGAACTTTAAGTGTTGTGTGCCTTTTGATTGAGTGATGTCCCTAGGTCACTACCCTTTTGTGATCTCTGGCACCTTAATTTCATGATTGAGCTCGGTAGTAACTTGTTAGGTTAAAAGCTGGTATCGCGGGAAATCTTCGCTACTAGTTAGTAGGTTTTCTGTTTACGATTACCGTGAAGGGAAGTTGTACTCAAATCGTAAACCGTGGCATGTTATCATCAAGCATCATGTTTATCATTGAGCATCATGTTAAAGCATGTTATGTATTCATGTAGTCACCGCTTTCGAGGAAGCCAAAGTCACCGAGCAGGTCTCCGGAGAAGAGCGATCGTCGGTGGGTTCCGGACCAGAAGTCAGAGTCTCCGAGTCAGAGTCAGTCGTCGTGTCTGAGCAAGGCAAGCCCCGGTGCATTTAAACCCTACCTTGATATTTTACAAATGTTTTATTATTTATGTTATGGTTTATTGCATTAAGTAATTAGGAGTTGAGTGATAACCTAATTGCTGCATTATCATCCTTGATTATTACAATATTAACCTTGATACCTGTTTTATGGAAAATGCGTAGTATGCATCGCTATGCTTAGAAGTTAAGCTTTTAATGAAATGTTTACATGGCCATGACGGCATACTTAATGAATATTGAAAGATAAGAATGAACTGGAAAGATCGGGCGGGTGGTTTGGCCACTGTTAACATACATTGGGAAAGGAGTCTCGATGTAGTGTTTCCGCCTTGTCAGTTAAGGACCGTTCGTTGTACGGCCCGCTTGTGTTTCGAGACTTTGCAACTAGCCTCATGCCTTGGGTAAGCCCAAAATGTTGGTGATTCCATTACGAGAACGTCTAACCTCGCACTGGGAGTGGAGAGATGGCGGGAGTAGCGTGTACCCTCGGGGCTAGAATCGGGCCGGGTTCGAGGAGTACTGTACTCTCAGGTGGCGATGGACACGTTCTGGTTTTGGGAGATCTAAATGAGGGTTGATATATGCAGATTCGGTTCTACATATGTCGTGATGTTAGGGATCCCCAGCTGGGTATAATCGGTTCGAATCGTCGTTGCTCCTCGGTTATGGAGACTCGATCACCTGTCCTACATCGTAGTTAAGAACTGGAATTGAAAGAAAGAATGAGAAATGTTTTGATGATAATTACTTTGATCTAGATTAGGATCACCTAGAGTTGGTTAATGAACCATCAATGGTAAAAGTAAAATGTTGAAGATAAGGACTTACTTTAGTAAGCTTTTCTGCAAAAGAAAAGCTTGATTCTGATTTACTCGTACCTTGATTCCCTAAAGCTAGCATGCCCTTGGAGTCTTTGTCTTAGTCGGGTAAGTCTTGTTGAGTACTTTTGTACTCAGGGTTTGTTGAACCCCTTGTTGCAGGTGCGGTTCATGAACAAGTCTGCTTCGAGCCTTGTTGCATGACCGTCGTGGTTGAAGAAAGCGACGACGAGTAGACTGTGTGGCCTTTGGGCAAGGCATCTCGTTTGTTTGATGTAATAAAGTTACTACGATACTTCTCTACTAATGGTTTGTAATAATGTTACATAAGGTTTGAGATTTAAAAAAACTGGTTTGTAATCTAAGTTATTGTAAGACTTCCGCTACTTTACTCTGTTGAATATTTTGAATAAACTATTGTAATATTGCAATACTCCTGTGATTGGATCCTGTTCGGAGGAAAGCATGCCTTTTAAGTTATGGTGAACATAAGTACGACTGTCAGAGGTCATTATGGCAATGACGTGCACTTGTGGGCCATCATAATTAGGAGGTTCTGTGACAAGCGAGACGCCAAGGATCAGGTAACAGAGGCGCGAGCAAAGGGTGCCATCGAAAACTAGCTGAATACAAGCCGAAGACTAGCTGGAGACAAAACAGTCCCTACACTATCTATATATAGGAAAAAGTTGGATACCGAATCTGAGTTGTAATTGGGCCACGCTATATTGTATTCAGTTATTGTGTCTTGTACTTTCGATCAAAACTAAATAGCCAAGGGCTACTTTTGGGGTGTATTATATGTTGGGGACCCCCACTATCATGATCAGGGCTCAATTACATAGCTTATGGCTCACAAAGTAATATTTAGGGGCCGTCTATAGCATTTAGTGGTATTTTTGTAAATATAAACTCTCATAGGGGTTCATATGTAGCCCTAGTGATGTTTTTGTAAATACAAACTCTATCGAGGGGCATAAAGAAAACCTCCTCTCCCACCTCCCCTATAAAAGGAGCCGGGGAGGGGGAGAGGAGAGAGAGAGGAGGTTGATCACTTCTCTTTCCTCTCTCATTCACTCTTTCACTATTTGTCTTTTCAATTTGTTGGCTCAATCAACACCTAGTAAATGCATACTTATGTACAAAGGTCTAGTGGTAGTGTCCCAAGAGTTCAACAAGCGATATCCGACAATCAGTAGCATTGAGATGTCTACTTTAGATTTTATGGATCTGCTAATTCAGCATATATACTATTTATGTATACAAGGCACATAAAAGTTTACCCTTATTTACAGGATCTAATTAGATGTAGAGCAAATGACTCCAATAAATCTTTTGAATGCTATCAAAGAGACATTTGAAGATGATTCACTCATACAGGAGGGGTTCATTCTAATGGAAATAAATGAAACAATCAATTAACACTCAAAAGTATAGATTGGTACTAATGTCAAAGCTATTGGGATAAAATTCTCGTACCCTTGAAGGAAACTCTCCAAGTATTCCACCCGTGGTACCTACAACTCCACCCGTGCTAACTGTGGTCAAAATTTATCCGAGTCGCTAGCAAATATGCATCAGAAATATTAGAAATAGTATCAACACTCCAGTACTTTACATTACATGTATCACCTAAGGAACTGGAACTAGTATCAAAGTCCCATCATTAAAGAAGCGGCCGGAGATGAGGTTACTAGATGGTGCCATAGGCTGGTAGTCAACATAGTCAACCAAGTTGCTGCCTCGCAAATCGATGCTAAAGAGGCGAAGATCTAAGAAGAAGTAGACAGTCTAGGCATTGTCTGATGGATGAAAGCAAGAATGGGCATCCTCTTAGGCGGCCATCTGCTGGTCTTATACTCCAGCAACCATCACTCTGTTGAGAAGGAGGTAGGGTCCTGATCAGCCTGTAGCGTCCAGACGCTGACATTGAGCATGTCATTGATGTTCATATCGACGAAACGCATATTGCCGTCACTAACTGTGATGTAGCGGTGTCTGCCGAGATCGGGCGCTCCAGCTCTGTTGTAGTCGAACCTCTTGCGTGGTTGAAGGTCAAGAGGGGGCGGCAGTTTGATGAGAGCGTCCCAGCGATGAGACAACATGAGAGGTTGACCCACCAGAGATTTCCATCGTGCGAGAGCACGCAGTCCGGGTTGAAGCGATCAGGTGGGAGTGGAATCGGGAAGGGCTTGACCCACTACCCCGCATTGGAGTCAAAGTAGAGGAGGCCGACGTTGCCGCTACCATGGATGAGCTAGAGCTCGGCGACCACGTAGGCACCGGCGTCAGAGGAGGAATAGAGGATTCCGACTCTGGCCGATTCTTTGAGGATCCCGGGTTGAGGAAGGGCGATTCTGACTCTGGCCGATTCTTTGAGATCCCGGGTTGAGGAAGGTCGCACGCGGTGTTGGCTGTCATGTTGACGACAAGGTACGAGGCAACGAAGCAAATGGTCAAGTTATTGCAGCACTGGCTCAGGAGATTGATGAGGTACGGTGTAGGATGTTGTGGAGGAGGAGGATGCTGCCCGATGGGTCACGGCGAGCATCGATGGATTTTTGGGTCGCGGTACATGATGGCTTCAGGGAGGAGGCACGGCAAGATGGTGAGGAGGGAGACCCAGGGTGCCAGCGAGCGCGTCAATGCTACGTTGCTAGAGCCCTGCCCGACAGGATCGCCGACGTTCGCAATGTGGCCTAAGATGATGCACAGTGGCGAGGAGGAGGAGGATGTCATTTTTGGCGAGGTGGTGTCCTGGCAGCGGAGACGAGACTAAGATTTGGGGAGGATTGGTGGGGGTTTAGAGCACCTCCAGCGGTACTACCTAAAACAGGCTACCTATTTGTCTGTTTAGGCAGCCACATCTTTTTCTACTATCGATATTTTGCTCCCAACTCCAGCTGTACTACCTAAAAGAGGCTACCCAAACGAATCCTTGCAGAGAATGACTTGCGGGTTCCACGTGTCATCCTCTTCGTTGGTCTTCTCTCCACAGCTGCATGTCAGGGAAGATGATGAGCGCCGAGGGTAGGCCGCACGCTGGGAGTAGGCCGCCTGCGCTGGTGAGGCCAACCGCCGTGGAGGCCGCGCGCCGGTGAAAGTCCTAATTTGGTTTTAGATAATTGATGAAACCCAGTATTAACCTTTATACTAAGTGTGTGAATTAGATAAGGTTGGTACAATCTAAGTGATGGAGCTAAGAAGATGATAATGATCCATGGAGGTGATGATGGACATAGATGATTAAGTGCTCATCATTTGGAAAAGAAGAAAGAGAAAAACAAAAATGAGCTCAAGATAAAGGTATATGTGATAGGGCTATTTTTTTGCATTCAAGACACCATAGAGGGTGTAAGTGACTTAGGATCGATAGCCGTACTATAAAGAGAAGAATTCTTTGGCTAAACGGTTTATCGAGTGCCACTAGGTGACATGATTCATGCATTGCATTTACGAACCTAGTGTGCTAACATGTGACCCTTGTAAAATATTTTGAAAAATGCTAACACACGTGCACACAAGTTCTACACTTTGCAGTTAGCAAGTTAGAAGCAAGGGTGAAGCGGTCGTAGACTTAGAAAAAGAAAAGGTGGGGCTGCACCTTGACCGAACGCTGGTGTCGGCTCAATCGGACGCTAGACCCTGTGTCCGGTCAATTATAGCGCGGCGTGGCTCATTTGGCCGAGGGGGCCGAGGAGTGACCGGACGCTGCCTCATGCACGTCTGGTCACTCTTTCCTACAGTAGCGCGATGGCGCGATCGGACGTGCTAGGCCTGCGTTCGGTCGGCTTGTGACGTATGCTGGTGTCAGCTTCTCAGGCGCGCGGGGAGGAGCAATGCGAGGACCGGACACGTCTAGTCAACAAAAATCCTCTCTGGATGCTTACTAGAGTTGACCAAACTCCAGAGATGCGGCGTCAGGTCGTTTCCTTCAGGGAGTTCGGTCACAACTTAACTCCGCGAGTGATCGTTTTCGCTGTTGAGATCGGACGGTTCTGGTTCAAACGGGGGACACATGGCAGCCATTGGGTGATCAGACTCACCCCACCGGATGCACGGCAGCGTTCGGTCAGCCCGAGGACAAAGCAATGACTATTTGTCTTTGGGGCTCCATAAATACGTTTTGGCCAGCCCTAGGCTTACTCTCTTGACATTTTGACATACTTGACATCCTTGTGAGCCTAAGCAAATACCTCTCACTTATCTCCATCCTTGATTCATCATCAAAGTGAGATTGGGAGTGATTCCTAGTGCATTTGCTTGAGTGATTCTTAGTGCATTTGCTTGAGTGATTGCATCTAGTAACACTTGTGGATCATTGTGGCTGCAGAGTTCTTGTTACTCTTGGTAGTTGCCACCAGCTAGATAGCTTGGAGCACCGGTGGAGTCTGGCACGTGTTGGTGATTGTTCGTGGCCGGCTCCGGTGATTGTGAGGGGTCTTGTACCTTCCCCGACGGAGAGCCGAAAGGTAACTCTAGTGGATTACTCGTATCATTGAGTTACCTCACTTGTGGGTAGGTTCTTACGGTGTCCAATTATATGGACGAGGTTTGTGCAACACCTCTTAACTGCCGAATCACCCAGTGTTGGTCGACACAATGTGGACTAGTGTGCCGGCAAGCACGTGAACCTTGGAAGAAAAATCTTGTGTCCATCTTGTGTTTGATTGGATTTCTCCCGGTGATTGGTTATCTACTTTGTGATTGGTTCATCCCTCTACAAGGCGGTATAAACATCCCAATCACTCCTTTACTTACGTGCAAAGTAGTTGTAACAAGCTCTTTAGTGTAATTAGCTTTGAGAGCTTGTCTTACTTGCTAGTGTAGTTTCTCGTCTCGTTGAGCTCGTTAGTGTAGATAGCTTTTGAGAGTTCATAGTGACTTAGCCGTTGATTGATTTAAACATCATAGCTACTAGAATTGATTGTATAGGTGGCTTGCAATCCTTGCAGAGCTAGAGCAAAACTTGTTTTACGTCGTTTGTTATACTAATCATTCTGCTCTAGTGATTTGTAGATTTTTAACAGGCTATTCACCCCCTCTAGCCATATTAGGACCTTTCAGTCGGGAGCAAGCCACCCGTGCCGGTGAGGTCGCATGCCGGGAAGGCCGCGCACTGGGGAGGACGCCCGCGCCGGTGAGGCCGAGTGCCGGAGGCGGGGAATGGCCGGTAAGTGGCGTGCCTGCATGGAGAGTGGTGGTAGCAGCTAGATCTAGCCTTGTCAAACTGGTGGAAGATGGCCGGCGACGGAGACGTGCGAGCACGGGCGGGGTGTGAGGGTGCGAGCATGGAGAGAGAGGCGCGTGGTTGGGGAAAAAATAGGTAGGCAAATTTGTTGGCCCAACAAATGTAGGTAGTGGGAGGGGAAATTTGTTAGGCCAATAAATTTAGGTAGGATGATAGATAGCTTGCTGGAGTGTATATTTTGACCTCCACTACCCAAATATAGGATATGTAGCCTATTTAGGTAGTATGCTGGAGATACTCTTAGGGTGAAGAGGAGAAGACAAGGGGCACATCCTATGTGTCTTCCACGAGATTTTTAGTCATATTAACTTTAAGCCCCACAACGGCCCAATAAGCTTTCTATAGGTTGAATCAGTGCTCTCTACAGGTTGAAATCCTGCCGAGCATATTCAAACATTAAGTCAAAATTCATTCAACATTCAAAACGACTTGATTCAACATTCGGATTCACTTGGTTCAACATTTTTTCACCATCACTGCGGGCTGCTTCTCCTGAAGCACCCATCAAGCATGCATGTATGTTTGGAACTAGCTATCTGCACTGAATTCATGTAAATGCCCTGACAGTACGTACAACTTAAAGGCCATAGCTTTAGCTCTCTTAACTTGAAGACTACAAATACTGTTCCCTGAAAATGCTACATGCAGGGTTGATTAATTCATGCAGAGTTCCATTGCAGTTCCTTATTATTTCATCATCACACTTCGTAGTTATCACTAAATTTTTTTAAAAAGCATCATAGTCTATTTACAGTTCCTAGTTTGAGGCTTTTAATCTGTTATATATATGGGGATGAAGTGTGTGTGTGTTGTATTTTAGAACTGTGGTCTAGCTTCTTTCGCAAAATAAAAAAACTGTGTGCTAGCTAGGAGACGCTGAAACTTTGTAACAATAATAATGAACATCCATACATCATATCTTGTGGATGTAGAGGCAGAATAAGTTTGTTCATTCCATCATCTAAAAGAAAACAAAGTTCAACAACATCAACTACACTTAGAATCCACCCACCCAAATATTATAAGGCAACAGACGCGGCCTCACGCACTGTTCCAGCGTCTGACGCTGTGGAACTGCATGGGCGCGCGCGAGTGTGAGCAACTGACGCTCGTCGCTGCGTCTGTCGGCCTAGTAGCGTACGCGTCTGATGGCTCAGCACGAAAACATGGCTTCTAGACCGCGTCTGACGGTGGCGAGGCGGCGTCTGTCGGTCGCGACAGACGCGTCTAACGCGTAGAGCGCAAGCGCGGTAAACTCCAATGGTCGGGACACGTGGCCGCTCGGTGGTGCGATAGACGCGCCTGTAGCGTCCATCGGTTTAGCGACAGACGCTACTGTGCAGCGTCTGTCGCCCCCAAAAATCATCCAGTGAAGTTGATAACGGCTAGCTCTTGAGTGAAACGTTATAAATAAGAGGTGGCCGGCCCTTGGGGGTCAACTTTTGCACATTTAAGATATTGGGGCACACTTTGAGCTAGAGAACACTCCCTCCACTCATCTCCTTGCTTGGTTGCAGACTCTAGAGAGATTGAGTGAGATTCAAGGGCATTGCATTGAGAGTTGCATCTAGTGGCACTTGATCTTCGTGTTTGCTGCGGATTGCTTGTTACTCTTGGGTGTTTCCCGACACCCTAGACGGCTTAGAGCAGCGGTGGTGTTGAGCTCAACCTTGGAGATTGTTTCGAGCCTCACCAAGTTGATTGTGAGGGGTTCTTGAGCCTTCCCCGCGGGAGTTCGCGAATTGGCTACTCTATGAAGCACGTGGCTTGGAGGATCCCCATCTTATGAGTGGATGTGCGGCACCCACTGAGGGTTCAACTCTTGATAGTTGATTAGCTCGTGATCCATCAAGTGGGTGCATCGCCACAACGAGGAGTAGCTTGCCAGGAAGCAAGTGAACCTCGGTAAAAAAATCTTATGTCATCTCTTTGCCGAGGATTTCTCTTGTGATTGCTCATTGTGATTGATTCTTCGAGTGCATTGCTTCTCTACATTGTTGGTATAAGAATCAAGTCATTTGCTCTTTACTTTCTTGTACTAGTCCTTTGTGTAGTTTGCTTAGTGTAGCTTTTATCACATAGGAGTAAGTAGCTTAGTGACTTAACCTTGTTGGTGTGTATTAGAGATCATAGCCTTGCTTCACTAGAATTGTATAGGTGGCTTGCATAGTGTAGTTGAGCTAGTGCTAGAATTAGCTTAACCATCTTTTATACTAACGTGGTTGTTTAGTGAAGCTTGTAGATTTTTAAATAGGCTATTCACCCCTCTAGACATTTGGACTTTACACCATGTGGCTCGGTGGGGCCGGTGACTGCGGACACAAGGGTGGGGAGGGGCAGGAGCAGGCCGCACGTGGTCGTGCCTTGCAGCGTCAGAAGAAGGAGCGGTTCCGAGAGAGGAGAGAGATGGACAAAGAAGGGATCTGAAACGTCCTTGATTTCTACGAAGGGAAATCTACAGAAATGAAGTGTAAAATGACGAAACATTCCGTCAATTTACCCAAATCTCAGTGATACATAAAGTCATGCACGAATATCAGAGTACAATAGAGAGTTTTACATAACTTATTATCATCGCCTCGCAGGGCGGAACACACTCACACAAGCATCAGGAACAGCATCCGACGTAGATAGCAACGGAAAAAGATCTTCTAGAACCAGCTTGAGCATAGAACAGACCCTCTAGTCCTCCCAATCGTCGCCCTCGTAGTCGTACTCGGGCTCTGAACCTGTCAAAAATCTATCAGTACTCTTGGTACTGGCCACGCATCGCCCACCCTATGCTTGCAATGCTTTGTGGAAAGTGGAAAGCATCAAGGGAAGTAGAAAGAGACCTATTTAGGCTGTGGTTTCCTATGCAAGTCGTTAATATTTTAATAGGTAGACATTCATCAGTTTTTAACCCATCTTATTCTCATATATTCCCAATCCCATCACACACAGCACATCTCATCTCATCTCACTCTCTCTCTCTCTAGGCGACGAGATTGACTCCCGCTCAGATCTCGTCTCAACGGCCAAAGCCAGAATCCAACACAAACCCAAGGGAAAGGTAGAAAGGACTCCTCTCTCTAATCAAGTGAAGCGTAGGTCATGGGAATGTCCATATCCACGGACGCGGCTATACGTATAGATCGATCAACTCTGCAAAGTGTGTACACCTGGTAATCCACAAGATCGCCATCCTCGACAATCCGGCTCGTCTAGGCTGATTCCGACAGCCTCCCAACTGGTACAGTACCACCCTACCACTCAGCCCTGGGCCACCCCGGTGTCCACCGAAACGCTGAGACTGTGAGACGTAGTACCGGGCCCCCAAGGTTACTACGCTGTCTTAGGAGGGTGTGGGTCCCCATGCCCGTACCTCCCTACACTATCACCTTCCAACCTAGTAGTAGTGGTACCGCCCTAGTCGGTTAGGCAATCGTCTCCCGTCCATCGGGAGTGAGTGGTGTGCACGAAAGTCCCATGGTTCCGGTTCTCAAGACATACCAGTCCTTAGGGGGACCAGACAGGATATCTTCTCAAAGGGGAAACACCGTCTTCCCCGTGCCACGACAGCACCTCCACCAGGGATAACCAACACCCCAGTTCACCTCACAATATACCCGCCACAGGTATCTCTTGTGAGGGATGCCCAGGTCGCATCCCTCCAGCAAGACTTGCCCCAAAGACTCATCGTAGGATCCTGTCCGATCGACTCAACCCTCACCACTCACCCAAGACGCACGCCAAGATCTCCCCGGTTCTTTTTATCAGGTTTACCAAGTTTTCGGCACTACGTGCCTTATACATATACGCCTCTCACTCACCGGCATCACATCACAAATATAATGCGAGTAAGAGTAAAAGCAGTAATATGTAACATGTGAGCATCTAGCCTAACAGCAGGGTGAGCAGGAGTAAGGTTGCAACAAGGAAAAGGGCTCAAAGTAAAGCATCTACCATGCAGCCTATCATCATATTATTTCACAAAAAGCAAAGCGCTAGCAACTCTATATTTGCATGCGTAATAGGTTCTACGAAGAAGGGTGGGGCGTGGCACCTGGTAGGTCATCTCCCAAGTCCTCGCTGTAGTTGGGGTCATACTCCTCAGTCGGCAGGTCCTCTGGCTCTGTTAAACGTAACGTAGAGTCACATTAGCGACTCCTATAGAAATGCACAAAGAAGCAACAGAAATTCATAGGATCCAAATGCACTCAAACACAAGCCTAAGATGTAGAGCTCATTTTTAGAAAAATTTAGAAACTAGTTTGGTATTTTTCTGAGTTAAAATGAATTAGTTATGAATTTCTAAAGATTAAATAATTTTCTGAAAAAGAAAAACAAAAGGAAAAATCCAGGCAGTGACACGTGTCACGCTCTGATTGGCTGGAACAGAGCGAGTCACTAACATGTGGGTCCTATTTGACTGGTCAACGGTGAACGGTCCGAGACCGGGCCTCGGTGGGCCTGGGCTAGGCCGGATTTGGGTCGGATTGGGCCGGGCTGGGCCCGCCACGTGTCAGGCGCTGGTGCGGCCACGTCGCCTTTCTGGATTCAAAAGTCGGGCTCGGGCTGGTGAGCTTGGCTCACGATGGTCTCGCGAGGATGGTCCACAAATTTAAACGCGGTCTACGGTGGACCCGGTCCATCCTCTTCCCATTCGTCTCGGTTCACGGTGCACCGAGTGCACCGAACTGCTGTCTCAGCCCCTCCCCTTGCTTCCTCTTTCCCGGCCGCGCTCTCACCGGCGGCGAGCGGCCGAGCTCTCGCTCTGGGGCTTCACGGGCAAAGCTTGTAGGCTCAAGAGCACCGCGTGGTTCCATGGGACTCAATGGAGGGGTCAACGGTGCGGATTTGAGTGTCTAGGGAGCTTGTCCACGGCGGTGGCGGCTCAGCCAGTTCGGTGAGCGACGACAAGGCTCCCATGGCCACCCCAAGGTCCAATTCGGCACTGAGACTCTCAATTGGACACATCCGCAGGGTGCTATGGCCGTAGTTGATGACTTATCTACGCGGTAGAGCACATGTCCGCGGTTGGTTGGGCGGCGGCTCTCCGGCACCTCCTCTGTTTCTCGACCGTGCTCCCGTGCACACCGCCGTCGGCATGGTGGTTACAAGCGGCTACCCCGGTGGCTCTTTTCCCCCTTCTTGGTGCGCACGGTGCGTCCCTTGCCGAGGCGAATCGAAGGAGCTCCATCCCCTCACCTCTACTCATCTAACACGACCGGTCCAAGGTTTCACCGTGGCGGAGCCCGGACATGGTGACCGCGCGAGGGGCGTGCGTGTCGTGGTCGCTCTCGAGCCCCTGTGGTTCGGCAGCGTCTTCACGTGTGCGTTTCACGTGAGTGGGTGCGGGTGGAAATTGGGTGCTAGGGTCATGGCCTCTCTATGTCTGTTCTCGGTAGGAGAACGGCGACGGTGGCGCCATGCTAGTGACCAAGAAGATGACGACGGATGGGTATTGGGCGTACCGTGGGTGGTGAGGTAGGAGGCTAGCGATGCAGGGCGAGTTGGTGCAGCGGGGGCTCGTCGCAGTGCTGTGCCGAGCAGATACGTAGCTATGGCCGATCGACGTCCCCTCCGAGCTCCGATGAGCTCCTTGGCGGTGCGTCCGTCTCCGGCTCCTCCCTTTCTCCCTCTCGTCTTTCTTGGCGGTGTGGTGTGTGTTGGGTGCCACCAAGGCGGCGGCGATCGGGATGGAAAGGGCTGGGGCTCGGCATGGGGTGAAGCTTTATACCCCGTGCTCGCCCATGGCAAGGCGGACAGTGTGATGGCAATCGGATGGCATGGAAGGTTGAGATGCCACCTCGGCTGGTGCTAGGGCCAGTAGGAGAGGCGTGATTCGAATTGGGTGATGCCAAAACCGAATCCCGCAAACGGTTGGCGGTGGTAGGGTGGTAGGCATCCGGTGCATGCTCCCGCGCTGCCATGGTGAGGTCACGCGCGCGCGCTGGGCATGGGCGGGGTAGCGTGTGTGCAGCTGGCGTGCGGGGCCGGCTCGGTGGCTTGGCATGCAAGGTGGTCGCGGGGACAGGGAGAATCTCTCCCACACCAATCGCATGACTCTGCTCCCTCCCCTTCCCTTCTTCGATCGAAACAGAGAGTTGGAGGAGTCAGGAGGAAGGGGATTATGGTGGGTCCCACCTGTCAGCGAAAGAGAGCGGCGGGGTCCAGCTGTCGGTGACGCAGGGGGTGCGGCTCCTACGTGACGTCGGCAAAACGGTAGAGGCCGCAGCGGCCTTGCTGGGCCGCCTGTGTGGCGAGCGCGCGGGCGGCCTCGTGAAGGCCAGGGCGCGGCCACGAGTTGGGCTGGGCCAGTTGGCGAGGTAGGCCGAGAGAAGCTCTTTTCCTTTTTTCTAATTTATTCAAAAAGCTTTTCTATTTATATTTTCTTTATTCTAATTAAGCCAAGACTTTTGTATGCATACAAATATATTGCCTCCACTTGGTTACCACAATGGGGCCCACAAGATGTATCTTAGGGTTTACACTAGATAACAAGATTGTATTAGTACATTTATTTAATTTGGCTCTTATTTAAATAAAGGTGGTTGCTTTTATTTTAACAATACAAAGAACATAAAAACCAACTCATGAATATTTAATTAAATGCAAAAAGAAATGTAAATATCTACTTTAGGGTCTACTGGTGCAACTAGGCAGTAGTTTTCCTACATGTCACTCAAAAAACATAGGTTGTTTTTGGAAAAAAATTTGTAGTTGTGATTTTTGGTCTGTTGGAAATTTCTGGGTTGTCACAGGATCTAACCGTGGAGAGATAGATCTAACGGTAAAAAATTGGAAGTTAAGGCTCTATTCGCTTGAACTTATCAGCACGACTTATCAGCCATTTTTATAGTGTTTTTCTCTCACAATAAATCAGCGAACAATACTTTTTAGCCTGACTTTTCAGCATAAGAGGAGAAAAAATCTTTCGAAAGATATACTGTATATAGAAAGTGCGCATAGACCAGGTTTAGTTGTGGGCCAATCGCACATAACTGTGCTCTCCTAATGGCCCCAAATGTGGTGTCCGTGTCGTTAGCCTGCTGGGCCTAGAGCCCACTTTTCTTGGAAGCACTCTTTTTTTATTTCTTTTAATAAGGGAAAAAAGATCCTAGTGTTCAGATAATCAGTGATATCAAGAAGGGGGGAAGGATTTGGAGCAGGGAGATAGTCCCAAGGTGCCAGCAGTAAATTATCTTGTGCTACAGTGTAATGTTAAGTTTTTACTCAAAAAAGAGAGCAGGAAATGGACAAGACAGATAGCTCAACAAAAAAAGAGCCATACTGTATAATGGAGTATTCAGTTAAGTACGAATTTCTTTATGCAAATGCAAGCAGAATAAACATACTGTATAATGGAGAAATCACCCTCCTCTCTCTCTAATCCCTTCTCTTGAAGCTCTCTCCTAGCATAAGCAAGAAAACTAAACTACGTTTGCAAGAGGCTTGCCTCTCCAAACCAGCCACATCCACATATATAGGTTCATGGCAAAAATACAAAAATGCCCTCAGGCCTACAACTAGGATAATTACCAACGCAGGGGCATTTGGTCCAACTTTTTGTATTCTCATCGGACGGTCACGCCGTCTTCACATCTTTGCTTCGCCTCGACGCAAGCTATGTGATGCCACCACGTGCCCTCCAGCTCTACCATCCGGTCACACCGGACGCGCCGCCGGTTTCGTGGCCCAAACTGGCAAACCTGCCACCTCTTATGGTTTTGAGGCCCAAACCATCAAACTGTCCATCTCTGCGTAGCCTCTACGCTTCTCCACGATGTAAACGCATGTCCGACCTCTGCCAAGCTCTTGACGCTTTCAAGTCTTTCGCACTCCCGCGCACGGGCAACCTACTTGAACTTGCCATCGGCTTCTCCCTTACTTGGTCGACAACGTCTCCATCCACCATGCACTCTTGCTCTTGAAGTGCACAATGTGGATCGCCCACGGCCTTGCCCTGGTCCATCGGCGCCAGGCCTTCGTTCACCCTTCACCACCCTTAGTTCATCGGCAGGAACTCGCCTGCCCTTCACCACTTGCCTCAATCATGTCGCATCCAACACCTACATTTCTTGAGCCAAGAGATGCATCAAACCACACCACGGTTGTCAATCACTCATCATCCAAGGGTGACCACCATTGGTCTCTCAAAAACAATTTGTGATGGCGGTGGCCTCAACAGTGGCTATCGGCAGCCCGGCACAACTGATCAATTTGGTGGCGCGTTGGAGTTTGGTGAGGCGAAAGGGACTATACCGCACAACACGTTGGGCTGCTGGTCAACGAAAAAAGCGCAAAATGGGTAGCTGATGTAGGATAGGGATAGATAGATAGATAGATAGATTGATAGATATATCGGATAGATACTTGTGCCACACTCTTACCACTTTTGATCGATACACACATGTGATGTGAGCATCAATCAAGCTTCTTCGTTCCCTTCTTCCCTTTTCTCCTCCTTCTCATTCGTTCGTGCTCTTGGCATTGTACGTGCTGTCATGCATATGGCCTCCTCCTGATCCTTCCATGTTATGGAGCGAGTAGCGCCATGGTTGCATTGCCCTCGAAAGCTCTCGCTCGAGCATGACAATCAGTTGCCAGACGACCATCG
Organism: Saccharum hybrid cultivar R570; assembly: GCA_038087645.1. Taxonomy (NCBI): domain Eukaryota; kingdom Viridiplantae; phylum Streptophyta; class Magnoliopsida; order Poales; family Poaceae; genus Saccharum; species Saccharum hybrid cultivar. The sequence continues at coordinate 26,993,854 of JAQSUU010000198.1, forward strand.
CCATGCCGATGCTTGCTTCACGCACGCATGTGCTGCTAGTCAGATCGATCGATCGACTGAAGCAACCAATTCGATCTTCTGATATTACGAATATTCTCATGCTGCATGCATATGCGTGTGCCATCGATGGATGGATGTCGTGGACAATAACTGGCGGAATGATCAATCCTCCATTGGCCGTCTCTAGCTCATGACGATGAGGAGACTAATTAAAGAAACAAAAAATGATAAAAAAACTTGATCTGCGGGGACTAGACAGCCTCCGGGTATTCCGGCTTTAAGAAGAAGATCTTCTCACGTAGATTGAGAAAATCTCTGAACCCTCGTCCCATCCATACATAGGGAGCCAAGCTCCGTGAGAGGGCCGTCTCTTAACCTGTGCGCACACATGGAGCCTAGACCCGAGCCGTCTCTTCCAGCTTTAAGAAGAAGATCTTCTCACGCAGATCGAGAAAATCTCCGAACCCCCGTTCCATCCATACATAGGGAGCCAAGCTCTATGAGAGGGCCGTCTCTTAACCTGTGTGCACACATGGAGCCTAGACCCGAGCCGTCTCTTAACCTCTACTTTGGCCTGGGACGAGCGAGGGGATTTTTTTACCCTTAGCCTAAAATCCGCCCCCACGGGGGTTTGAACTCTGGACCTGAGGGTGCCTCCGGAACTACTAGCCAACTGAGCTAGCATCCTTTGGCGAAACAAAAAAATGATATGGCATAGATAAGCAGTACACGTCCACGGTAGCACACTAGAGCCTATAGCTTGCTTGCTCATCGAGTGGAAACAAAGTTCTTGCCTCTAACTTAGGCTGATTAATTTGGCCTAATGCATCGCAGACAAGTGGATCATCACTCATCCTAGTACTAGTGCATTTTATTCACAGCAATATACTTCTTCCGTTCTAAATTATAAGTTGTTTTGACTTTTTTGGTAGTTGCTTGTTTACTTTTTTGGTAGTTGTTGCTTGTTTACGTGTAGTTGCTTGTTGTACTAGTAGTTGTTGTTTACCTTTGCTCACTAGACTTTTTTGTGCTGAAAGAAGAATTATATTATATGATAGTTGGGTACATCAACACGTCACAAGCACTCTGGATTACAAAATAGTACCTACGCTGTGAATAGCACAACTTAAAACCTAACCTGTTATATGCTTTGTAGTATGAATGACCGCACAGGCAAACACTCGGCGAGAACAAATGCCCAATGAACGAAGGCCAACATTCCTATGGGCGGAATTGAGGAACTTCTTCTTTCTGATGTCTTCCTTCTTCTTATTTCTGCCACCGAAGAGTATGAGGAAGTCCTTCATCGTGGTTAGATCTAACCATAACAAAATGGAGAAGAGGACGGAGAAAATTATTCCATGGCGGCAACATCATCTCCGCCTTGATGCCGCCGTTCGGAAATAAAAGTCTCCATGTCGTCATGTCGATGAAGATGATGACGCCGAAGTTGTCGCCCTCATCTTCAACGGAGCCGCCATGGAGAAGATGATTCCACCCTTCCCCTTCACCATCGCCGGAGAGGAGGAGAAGGAGGAGATAAAGCTCTAATACCAAGAAATTTGACATGGAGAGACACTAACCCTAATGACTAGATCTACTAGGGAAAACTTATTAAAAATAATGTATCCCCACTCCCTTCAGCCCCCTGGTGAGATGCCGGAAGGGATGGGGGGTGCGGCGCTAGGGCAAGAGTCGCCCGAGACGTCCTTTCCCTTCGGTCCGTCCGGAGTCACAGTCGTATGCTTGTTGTTCTAGTTGTCTTGCTGGTTGTTAGATTTGCTACAAGAGTTGTGTAGGACTTGCTCTTGTGTTGCCTTGTTTGCTAGTTAGACGCAGTGCTTATTAGGACCATCTTGTTGTCTAATTTGCCTAAGTGTTGTGCTTTGGAGGAAATTTTAATTTAACTATTGATCCTCCTCTAGTCATTTAGAGATCCTTTCATATGTAGTCGGAAAGTTTGGCTCATGAACCCCTCCTCCCTAGGGCTGACCCAGACGGGATGCTGGTCATCATGTCACCCCCTTGGATCTTATGACGTCGCAATGGAGCTCGAGGGGCAGTGGCATCAGCGGCGATGGCAAGTTGGCAACAAGCTTGGCTCAACGATTTTTTTAAAGTTTATTCCAAGGGTGGACGTCCTAATGCACCCGTCTCTCAAAATATATTGTACTATAAAGGCAGTCCTTCCCACTCGCCTTTAATTTAGAATGCTCGGTTAACAGAGGCCATGTTCTTGAGGTGGGGCCTCTGACAATCTGATCTGACTGTCTCAGAAAAATCTGAATGGTAGTAGTGTTGTGGAAAGTAAAACAAAAAGGGTCAGAAGAATCCTCTTTCTCTTTAATAATAGGTACAGATTAATCACGTTAAAGTGAAAACTACAACTCTATTTGGAGGCATTGCTGCTAATAATAGATAGCCAGCTAATTATTAATTAGCTGGGCTGGGCTGTTTGGATTCACTTGCGGGCTGCGCCGAGTTAATACATGGTTGATAGTTGGTTGGATGTGCAAATAAACCATTAACACATGTTAGCACCTGGCCACTAGCCAATGAACTAGGAGTAAATGTTAGTTGCACTTAGGCCAGTCTCAGTAGAGATTTCATGTCACTGTTTCCAACACATCTAGATTTTGGAAACAGTGTAGAAGAGTTCCATCCCCATGAAACTCTCTTTACTCCAATGAAACTCTTATTATCTCTCTCTTCATTAATATGGTCAGTGGCGGGCCCAGGATTTTGAGGCTGGGTATTCAAAATATATAAAGGGATGTTACAAAAATTTTGACAACCAAAGCTTAATATTTACCATGCCTAATAACCATATATGTAATTGGTAATATATAGCAAATATATAACACATAATTGAACATGTTTTCATAGATTTATAGAATTGAAGCATAACTTAAAATTGATTAGTAAAAGGTACCAATAGTTCAGCGTAGCATAGCGACAACATATGAAATATACATATGATATGAAACAACAAAGATAAGAAATCTTATACAGTTAAACTCTTGAGCAATTGAGCGTGAGCTGCCATTGTGCCCTTTGCTCGGCTTCTCCCTAGACCTGATGCTTTTTGTGCAGTATATACTTTCTCGGGCCGAAATTAGGCCATTGGGCCATGACGTAGGGAGATGAGAGAAGAAAAGTCTGTTTTCGGACAGAATTCTTCACCGAATGTTTATTTATGTTCATTTTTTTCTTCTTTCCAATACATATACGTATATACACTATATCTACAAATTTTCTTGCCAAAAAATTTGGGTATTCAGTTGAATACCTTTGAATATAGCTGGGCCCGCCCCTGAATATGGTGCCACATCAGCATAATTAATGCCTATAAAACTCTGATGAAATCCCATTGAGATTGGCCTTAGGCTTTGTTTGGATCCTCATCTGCTAATTATAGCTGCTAGCTATTATTAACACTAATGATCCAAATTCCAAATATATGTCCTAAATTTATGGCACCCATGTAGTATAGTATATGCCTGGGGCAGTGCGTAGATGCTAAGTAAATGTGCATAAATCACATTTATATATGTGTGGGTGAGGTAGACGACGTCATGTAACCTGAAGAAACAATAAAGTTTTCATCAGAGAGAACTCCAAGCAGCCAGCTTCAGTACGTACCTGGCCGGTCACTAGCTATGCGATACTAATGTTCCATGTGTGATAAATGAAGAAAGAGGTAGCTACCATACAAAAAAAAAAGCGGGCTATAGTTGTGCTATAGTGGCCGGAGAGGCTTGACCGCTACGCTATTGCTCTTTGTGTCGCTATGCCAACTTTGACCATTGTTTTGAGCTATAGTGTCACTAAGTTGCACAGCTTTAGCGTTAAAATAGTGACATTCTTTCATATTCGCCTACTTATCATTAGCTTATACTAATTTAATGAGTTATTTCCTACTTATAATTTGCTACTAATTTGGTATTTTGAACAATTAAACACTGGAGTTTCACAAACCATGTTGTAATGTCATATTGGTAATGTTACTTAGACTTGTGGAATATCTTAGAAACATATTTGTGTTCATCGAATTTCATATTTAACATGTTTTTTTATTAATTACTGGTGTTTTTCATACTTATTTTATAAAAAACACTATATGTCGTAGCGCCGTTATAGCTTCATAGCTGTTGAAAAAAGTTACCGCTTTTTTCAATAGCCCGCTATTTTAAACTACGGCAGCTACCAATGTATATGCAAGTATATGGCCTGCCGGTCAATGAGACCAACCATGTTGTTGCAGGTTTGCAGGCACCAGGCATGCAGCATGTATCTAGGCTTTGTTTAGATAGTGGGAAGTTAGAATTTTTTTTAACTGTACCACTTTTATTTGTATTTGACAAATATTATTCAATTATGGGCTAAATAGGCTCAAAAGATTCGTCTCGTGATTTACAACTAATCTGTGTAATTAGTTATTTATTTTACCAATATTTAATGCTCTATACACGCGTCTAAAAATTGATGTGATAGAAAGTGAGTGAAAAAATTTAGAATTTGGAAGGGAAGAGAACAAGGCCCTGCTCTACTCATGTTTGCACAAACAATGGCATACAGGCTTTTAGACAGTACTGGCCAGCACTGAATCGATTCAATTCTCCAATTGTTGCGGTAAAAACTAGCTCCACAGTTTTATTATATGCAGCACTAGACTACCTAATAGCATTGCGGGCTGCTTCTCCTGAAGCACCCATCAAGCATGCATGTATGTTTGGAACTAGCAATCTGCAAACTGAATTCATGTAAATGCCCTGACAGTACGTACAACTTAAAGGCCATAGCTGTAGCTCTCTTAGACTACCCGCACTTATGCACCTCTATATTTATCCTCTATACGTCCTAGTCAGCAAGATTCTCTCCTCTATACTCAATTCTCCTGCACCCATCCATTCTCTATCCACTCTATCCACTGTGGGACCCACTTGTCACTTTATCTAAATATATCCATGTGTGATCTAGTTTTGAAAGATTTATTGAGACAAATTTAATGGTGCAATCGAAATTTAATTTGGATTTTTGGTTTATGAGTTATAGCATTTTTCCTTTGTTTAGCTAGTGGGGCCCGCCACTATAGAGTATAGAGTAAACACTGTACCACTCTAAATATAGAGTGAGAGAAAGGATAGAGTATCGTTTTAGAGTACCCAGTGCAGCAGTTTTTACTCTATATTCATACTCTAAAGCTTTAGAGTATCGTTTTAGAGTACCCACTGCGGGTAGTCTTAACTTGAAAACTGCAAATACTGTTCCCTGAAAATGCTACATGCAGGGTTGATTAATTCATGCAGAGTTTCATTGCAGTTCCTTATTATTTCATCATCACACTTCGTAGTTATAACTAAAATTAAAAAGAAGCATCATAGTCTGTTTGCAGTTCCTAGTTTGAGGCTTTTAATTTGTTATATATATGGGGATGAAGTGTGTGTGTTGTACTTTAGAACTGTGGTCTAGCTTCTTTCGCAAAATTAAAAAAAAACTGTGTGCTAGCTAGGAGACGCTGAAACTTTGTAACAATAATAATGGACAGCCATACATCATAATATCTTGTGGATGTAGAGGCAGAATAAGTTTGTTCATTCCATCATCTAAAAGAAAACAAAGTTCAACAACATCAACCACACTTAGAATCCACCCACCCAAATGTTATAAGGCCTTAATATTGTATTATTTGTTTGCCTATATATTAATAAGGCATGCACGCGCGCGCGCGCACACAGTTAGACACATTCTATATGATCAGGTAGGGTGGCCCATCACACACTGTATGTGGGACTCTGTGGCAATCTAATTTGCAGGCTTTATAGATATGCATATGGATCATAGTTCATAGATGCAGTGTGAATGAAGTGTGAACTGAAACTAGCAAATAGAAGATCTATTACACCACAAAAGCAAGAGACCAAGCACACAGACTCACAGGCCTGCAGTTTTGCAGCCTGAGGAAAGGCAGCAAGAGTAAGGGTGTGTTTAGTTCGCGAAAATTTTTGGGTTTGGCTACTGTAGCACTTTCGTTTGTATTTATCAATTAGTGTTCAATCATAGACTAATTAGGCTCAAAAGATTCGTCTCATGGTTTTTTTTCATTTACATTTAATGCTCTATGTGTCTAAACATTCGATATGACAGAAAATCTTGAAAATTTTTAAAAACTAAACATGGCCTAAGTAAAGTGAGCTGAAATTTTTTTACCTTTCAACTTGGTACGACAGCAGTAGGTTGCATTTGTACCATCACCACAGGCTGCTGCCCTCAGCCAGCATGCAGAGGTCACCAGCTCTGGTGTCGTGTGCAATGTCATATTGTCATTATATATTTTGGTCCCCTTTCCTTGGGCACAATAATAGCAATGTACTACTTAGGTACCCCTGGCGGCCCCGCCTGTGGATGCTGCCTTCATCGATCTGCATCTGTCTATCTATCTTCGATCCATCCATCTAGCACTGGTTCCTTCCTTCATCATGAACTACGTCTGCTCATGTTTGCAATGATATGAGATGGATGCTGCTGCTCTGTATCATCATGTTCATATACATGCTCTTCTTCATTCCCTGCTAGCTCTTTTGCTGATGGCGCACCTGCTAGTATCCATCATATTATTCCTTCCACATATATATCATGGGCCATGGCTGCTACCTGCTGCATGCAGCTGGCCTGCAGGCCAGCCCTTGAATTGAGATTTCAGTATTTCACAGCAATGAAAACACAAGTTGGCAAAGGTAAAATGAAGGTTAAAAAAAAGGAGTAGTACTCAGTTGTACTTGTACCAGCTAGCTGATTCATCTCTCACTCTTGGGGGTGATGAGTGAGTGTCTGCTGATGCAGCATCATCAAGATTCTCATCTCATCACATATGCATATATAGCAACTGCGAGCCATCACATGAGCATCACTGAATATGCATGAGTTGGACGATGTGAATCTTGATGATGCTGCACCTGCAAGCACCGACTGTTTCCTTGCTTGTCTGCTTGTTGCTTCATTCATATACTACAACACAATCCATAGCAGCTAGCTTCTGAGGCTTCTACAAGGTGATCCGGCAAGACGAAGCTAAGGTGATCCATATATATTTGCATCTAATAATAGCTACTATCTGTACCCCATGTATGCATCAGCAAGAGGAAAGAGAGCAGGGATTACTGAGACGAGTACGACTATAAATGGAAGTGAGGAGCTGAACTGATGCATGGGTCTTACGCGCTTCATTCTCGCGCGTGTAATTTTATAACTCTAATAATACAGGCAGAGTGACTGTACCGGCCGGTTCTTTCAAAAAAAATGAATGAAGAAGAGGGCCAAATAAATAAAGCACCATGCATGCATCAAATTAAACAGCTAGGTGCAAGCATGGATATGATATAGATGAGCTTGAGAGAGATGTGCATATACGTACAGCTTCTACCAATACATATAAAAAACAAGGGGGGGGGGGGGGGGGGGGGGGGGGGGATGGAGAGACAGATATGCAAGGAAGGGAATCAATCGAAGAAACAATAACCTACACACCATATATCTATCTATCTATCTGCCTTCCGACCTCAGTCGCCGCTGCCGCCGCCGCCGAATTGAACAAGAACAAGGGGATGTCGAGAGGATTGTTGTTGATCTATCTAGCTACCTCACCTGTATCGATCTAGAGAAGATTGGGATGGACACATCAGCGCGCAGCTATCTCAAGAGAGAGGAGTGAGCTGACTTGAGCTGACGACTAGCTAGCTCTAGCTAATTGGCTACATATGGATCGATCTAGGCAAGCAAGATAGCTATAGCTAAGTATATATAAGGCCGGCCGGCCGGGGAATGAATAATAAGCAGCAGCAGCAGCTCAAGCAAATAAAACCCTAGCAGGTAGTAGCTAGGATCTTGCATGATGATAGGAACGAAGCTCTCCTCCATGGAATGAACTGAGAAGATGAGTGAGGTGAAAGGACCGGACGGACTAATGGAGAAGAGAGAGACACACACACACAGAGAGTAATGATAAGGTTTAAGTGAGGATGGAGCTATGAGCAGATGCTGATGGGAATTATATTGCGCTCTCTCTCTCTCTGATTCTCTCTCAAGCGCGCGCGCTCTCTCTCTCTAAGCAATTAACAAGGAAAACTAAACAAAAGAAAAGGAAAAAAAAAGTTGCTGGTAGAGACGAGACCAGTGTAAGCTAGCGTCAGATTGCTGACATGTGTGTGGCCCCGTGCTTTCGCGTGGGACTGGCCGGCGCACTAGGTTGTTTTCCACAGGGGGCACTGGGCCACCCCTGCCCCACATGTATCTATCACAGTGCTAACCTTAATGATGCTCTTGTACAACTTTCCTCAAAACACCAATAGCGTATTTTTGAAGCGAATATTTTTTTTTGAAACAAAGCACTGACACCAAGGCCTTGTTTAGATAACCTCAAAAAGGTAGAATTTTTTCACTCTCTCCATCACATGCACGTATGCATGAAGCACTAAATGTAGATAAAAAAATAACTAATTATACAGTTTAGTTATAAATCACGAGACGAATCTTTTGAGCCTAGTTAGTCTATGATTATACACTAATTGTCAAATACAAACGAAATGTTACAGTTCCAAATTTTTCTAACATCTTCAATCTAAACAAGGCCCAATAGCGTATTGCCATCTACATTGAGGCACAACCATAAACTAGCTGGTAGCATCCATTCTTTATGTACTCTCTCCGTCCTGGAACACAAGACGTCCTAGAAATTATAGGACTTATCATATAGTAATCCAAATGACGTAAACAACCCTTCTTGTTTATCATATTTGAGTTAGTAATAGAAACTAATGGTAGGTATATATGTGAATGTTGTCTTTTTAAACTGAGGCCTTGTTTAGTTCGTGGGCAAAAAGCTTTTGGTGTCACATCAGATGTTTTATGGGATGTCGGAAGGAGTATTCGGATACTAATAAAAAAATTAACTACATAACTCGTCTGAAAATCGCGAGACGAATTTATTAACCGTAATTAATCCATCATTAACACATGTGTGTACTGTAGCAATTATGGCTAATCATGGACTAATTAGGCTTAAAAGATTCGTCTCGTGATTTTCATGCAAACTGTACAATTAGTTTTTTTATCTACATTTAATGCTCCATGCATATGTCCAAATATTCGATGTGACGGGGTGAAAAGTTTTTGGATGAAAACTAAATAGGGCTTGAGTTAGAGGGTTAGTTCACCTAGAATCATCCTTTATATTTTAAGATAAAATTTTGAACACTCCCTATTGATACCATATATACATTATATTTCTAGAGGGATGAAGTATATATTTTGAAAGCCAATGCCACAAGGCCACCTCAGCTGTGCACACCAGCAACTTCTTGTGACTAGCAATGTATCCGTGCTAACGCTACGATAAAATAAAAAAGCAAGATAAAATTTGTAAAAAATAAAATAAACAATCAGATTCATTTAAGATTCACGTCTTATATATTGTATAACCAAATATTTTTGTCACATAATGAATTTTACATAACTATTGCCAGTCTCTCTGACACACGAGCGGACCCCGCTCGTCAGACTCACGGCCTGCTTCTTCGATCTTCTTCTTGCTGCAGTCCTTCCTCTCGCCCGGGGCTCGCCAGTGGAGGGAATAAGTAGAGGGTGAGGCCACGGTGGAGCTCGTGCTGCAGCGGCGGAGCCCACGAAGTCACGCGCCCTCCACGAGCACTGCCTCTGCTCCCTTCGCTTCCTTCACAGGGCTCCTACATTGTCTTCACTCCTCCGCCGAGCATAGAGCCGTAGAAGGCCAAGCTAGTAGTAGGTACTGATGGTCTGGATGCCACCATGGCAATGCCTCGGGAGTGGGACAACACACGGAGTTGTGGAGACCGAGCCCGAGTCGTGTCGGGAGGCCAAGGTCGCGTCCTCCGTGGAGCATCAGCGAAACGGTGGTCACGCTGGCCTGCGCGGCGGCGGAGCGGAGCGCACGCTCGCCCACATCCTCCACGCTCTCCCCGTGCCCTTCGGCATCCTCCGCGCTGTGCTCTCCCCGCGTCCTCCGCGCGCTCGCTCGCTGCCAACAAGGACGACATCCAAACTATTCACACGATGGGGAAAAGAAGAGAAAGAACAAACTGGTACGCAATATAACTAGTCGCAGGTGGGTACTTTCTGTGAAAAGTTGGAAGCCTATCAATGGTGTGCATGATCTGAGTGATTTTGGCCTTAGGATTTTCAAGGGGTAAGAGAAGAAGGCTTGAGGACAGATTCAGACCATTTTTTTGTACGAAGTTGGATTACTTTGGTACACAAATTTGGGTGGATTTAGATTGAGCATGAACATGAGGGTGGTTGAGGGGGTGGGTTTAGTAAGGAAAATTTTGGTCTATTATTATAGACAGGTAGAGATATTTCATGCTAGAGGTCTATAGTCTGAATCCTGGTGGCACAATAATAGAATGATCCTTTTATGCTTCTATTTTACGTTTGAGGCCTGTGAATTAAACTCTTTGGGTTCCGATGCACACTACAAAGGTAAACCACAAAATTCGTAGAGCATGATGACGCACGTGCATTATAACATAACCCCATTGTTTCAAATGTATCGATAATATGTTTGTGTTGCCCTCCTAATGTTTTTGTTGCAACCAAAATATATATGTAGTGCCATAAATATACTTTATTCTTGTTGATTTGCTTTGTCCCTCGTCTTCTACCACCGGCTTGGTGGCTTGTGACCTAGGCCTACAGGGGTTTACTCATAGCTCTGTCATGTAATTATCTTTCTCTTAATGAAATATACGCAAAGACACATGAAAAAAAATTACAAAGAAAAGGGAAGACAGGTCGATCCATGCATGGGCCCTAACTACTAGCAGTGTGGATCGATGCTCTTGTGGCTGCGCCGAAGCATGCCGGTGTGCATAATACAGGAAAACCGGACTGGGACTGGGAGGTGCAGGCCCGGTATTGGCCGGTGGCCGGGCAGCCAACCATGCAATTCTCAGACTGAGCCTGACTAGCTAGGCCAGGGCGACTGCCACGGGCGGGTCAGTCCATGTCTACTAAAGTTTTTAAAGGTCCACAACACAATAATAAATTGGAAATCACTTGTCACCCGACCGATGTGATCTATGGTGTGACAAGGGTGTGTGTGGCAGAGGAATAGCATATACTCCCTCCGTTAAAAAAAAAAGTCATTCTCGTTTCAAAAAGTTAACAGCTTTTAACTTTAACCAAATATATTTAATAAAATATTAATATTTATAATATATAATTAGTATCATTAGGTAGATCTTTGAATATACTTTCATAATAAACTTATTTAAAGATATAAATGTCGCACGTATTTTCTACAAACGTAGTTAAAGTTAAGAAAGTTTGACCAGCATGTTTCCCACAACGACTCTTTCTATGACGGAGTAGTATGTGTTTTCAGTCCTGCCACGACACCACCAGTTCCTCAAAGATCAGAGGTGACTGTAGTGTCACTGCTACCAGTTCATCGGCTACGACACTTTGAAAAAAAAAAGAAATCCAGGAATTCTAGAGGATTGGAATTCTATAGAAAAATTTTCTACGATGATGTTTATAACAAAAGATCGTGGTGCTACAAATTCTAAGAAACTCTATGAAATGGGCATTCCGTAGAATCTTAGAAGAAATTCTACCAAGAGGTTGGACCTCATGGAAAGTTTTCTTTGTGTCACACTCATTCATCCAATTCCTATGTTTTGTCGGTGCTCCATCTGGACGTTCAATTTTGCAATTTTATCCATGAAATGCAAAATGTTAGGGCATTTGATTCCTATAGTATTCTTATTCATAGAATACCATGTTCTGAAAAGATCCTTAATGGTAGATTCAATGCCACGAGTGCATTATTTAACACTACCCAATTTATGGCTCTTTTGGTAGGGTTTCTAGAATGGACTTAGGCTCCGGCTTCTTCCAAATGGGGTATACCCAAAAATGGCTTCTCCCCTGAGACCACCAAGTATCCAGAGCCCTTTGTGAATTAGGAGAGAGCCATGCCAAAAAAAATACTTCTACCGCCTCCTTCTCTCAAACATACTCTTAGAAGAACAATGCATGTTTTAGACAAAGTTGAAGTTGTAGCAACCATTGCAAAAGAGAGCCTAAAGTGCCTCAGCTTCACTATAGAAACTACTCTACAAGAGGAGCCATAGTTAAAACCATTTAAGGAGGAGTTAGAGCTCTAGCAAACTGACCCTTAATACACCATTGGCACACATTATGAACCGATACTGGTAACTGGTCGCTCTAATGTGAGGAGGTAAATTTAGTAATAGGATGTCGTTCAAAATAAGCTCTGTTTTTTTTTAATATTTATAATAAATTCAAATTAAATGAAGATTTAAGATTAACTATATATCTCATAAAATTTATATATTATCTTGAAATATATATATTTAATATTATAGTAAAAAATTCATCCATGATCCATCGTCTCTATTCCCACCACTATTGTTTTCTCAATCCATCCTCTCTATTCCCACCACTCTTCTTGTGTCACTTCGATCCTTCTCGCTCAGCGTCCAGCCCCCTTCTTTCATTTATTGCTTTGTCATCTCTCACTTTGAAATTACAAAATCTAACAGGATAGCTAGCTAATTATGGTCCTTAGGACCATACAACATATTGCACGTCCCATTGTAACACGCGAATATGTTTGCTAGTTTATAATAAAGTTTGGTTCGTTGTCATAAAGCATTTTTCCTGACAACTGATGACGCTACCTTTTAGTCTTGTGTGTACTAGATTATCTGGAGTAATCAAGGCTTGAGATATAAAGATATCCCACTACTTGTATATAAAGATATGGAACCAACGGCTGAAGTGATACTTTACCTTTGCCTTTTTATTAATTGTCGTCTAGCTATGAATATTTTTTGGAATCATTTGCTTTGCCTTCCAGAATTCGGTCACGAAACATTTGTTGAATGCAGTTAAAAAAAGGAAAAAGAAAAAAAGAAAAAGATAAGTGGAGCATCTCATAGAAGAAAAAAAGGCAGGACTTCCCTGGGCAGTAGACATGCAGCATCCAGCATTGGTGCGTTGCTGCTGAACTGCAGCAGTCTGAGTTGTTTGTTCGGTGGTTGCTGGACCGCTGGACGCGCGCTGCTGCTGCCATGGCCATCACTGCCATCCAATTCAAAAAACGTATTTTCATCACTCAAAAAAAATCTGGAACTTGGCACATTCATTGTACATCGATATATCATATATGTACTCACATGTAAAAGTTAGAATATAAACCCATTTTTGAAAACTTCATATGAAAATAACAAATTTTAGATGCATACAACTAGAAGACAAAAAACTGTTATTTTTGGATGGACTTTTCTAGATTGAGTTTTTCATCCCAATTTTTTTTACATATGAGTATATATGTGGAGTTGTGGACGCACTATGGATGTGCCTAGTTTAAAAAGAAAAAATCGAGTGGCCAAAATACTTTTTTGAGTCGATTTTCATGGTTTCACTCATGATATGGTTTTCACTATCCATGGTCCCCTAGAACGCATGTCTGGCCTGCTAACTAGACCTCTATATATACCATTGGATTGGAGACCTCGCTCCCTCGTTAATTTTCCTATATTACCCCAGAACTACCTCTAGAGTCTAGACCACTCCTTAGACAAAAGAATTACTCTCTCTAGTCCAGTGACAAGTAATAGTTATGTGTCGTTTTGGTTAACTGATGACATCCAAACCTATTTGAACAACTTCCAACATAGATGTCTCTTCAAATATTGTTAGCATAGATACGATCTTAACTTAGCCTAAGCATGATTACTAACATGAATTTAGTGCGGAATTAGTTGAAGGTGTCTAGCCAGAGAGCCTTAGCTAGATGCCATCTGTTGTCTCCGTCAACGTAGTATATGTTAGTGTAGATGATGTTATCACCGATTGAGAGCTTGGATGCCCACTGAATCATTGATAGTGCGTGGTGTCAAGCAGAAGCATCCTTAATCACTTGGATGTGGGAGTCGGCATTCTAGAACCTCTCCTACGTCTAATTAGATTGGTTCGGCCTTCTAGAACCTCCTACGTCTAATAATTAGATTGGTTCTGGTTGTTTAGGCTAACTAGATGAAAAAAAATATCAATTCCTTCTCGGCATTTTTTAGAAGACACAAGAATATTAAAATAATTTTTTTTGAGTTTTTCAAGACAAAGGAAATAAAGTTATATGAAAATTTTCATTTTTCTTTGTCGAGCTATTCCTACAAGAATTTGCCTGTCGGCCGACCACATAATTAAACATTTCCGTGATGCTTTCCAGCATGTAGCTTGGAAATTTTGGTTTCCAATATTGTGGATTGTGGTGCATGTTGTCGTCATTATTTGAGTCCCTTCTTGAAATTATATTCCACGCCGCCATTTTTGTTTGATGCTACCATATATCATATATAACTTCTAAAAATAAGCTAAAACTGTGAAAATCCAGAAACATATATACCCTACTGTATATACTAGGCCATGAACTTGATTGCATGGATGCATGAGATTATTTATAATCCCATCGTCAGCTCAATAATTGCATAGTTTGGCTTATTATTTCAGCTATCATGCTGTTGATCTTATCCTTGTGAAGAGGATCAGAAAGAAAGGGGGATAACTAGCCACCTGAAAGAAGATGCCTTGCATTCTAAAATGCAGAGATTCTCTAAGCTAAGCAAAAATATGCGTAGTCAATTGACTAGACAAAGACACATATATAGACTAAGGAGTAAAGGGGCTAGCTTGTAGTACTCATTGTCAGTTAGCTTTAGACGAATGGAAGCAAGAAAGCAGGCATGTTCCTAGGTGGCTAGGCAAAAGGATTCCAAACAAGAGTAGCAAAGTTAGGACACACAATTAAACAAAATGCATGCGTTCGTACGGTTAGTCGCACCAAAAGCAACAGTCAAGTCATCGGTGACTAGTAGCAGGAGAAGAAAAAAAACCTTAAAAGCTGCAAAAACCCTAATAAATGACCCAAGGGCTATATGAGTGAGTTTTATGATGAAGTGAAGGATACAAAAGAGAAGCAAACTGTTAGATTATAGTCAGCTGATGCATAAGCTCCAAGAAACTTTGTGTGCGAATAAATAGTTCATATATTAATGATGAAGTATTTCGTAGTAGTCAATTATAAGGGTCGGCTGATAAATGAACTGTATTATATTATTAGCCATGCTCTAATCCACCATCTAAAAAACTAGGAGAATACCCTGCGCGTTACTGCAGGGATTCCTTATATTTTTAAAAGAAATTGGACTATTTATTTATATGAATGAAACTATCTTAAATTAATTTTAGTGAATGGTTTGACACATCGATATAGACAGCTAAATACATGTTAGGGAATGAAGAGATAACTATCATAATTACATGTGCTAATTGGATATAATTGTAAGTTCTAGTGAATTGTTGACGTGGATAGCTTGCATGTTGAGAGAAATCTCTAGTGGGGTTTAGCTTTATAAGAGTATAGGATATGTACATCTAATTTTGATGAGTCAATCCATCTCATGACCGGATTATATAGAAAAAATACTAATTTCTATAATATCAAGTAAGTACCATTTAATATATTTTTTATATTAAACTTATTTGTAGATATAAATGGTGATGCTATTTTTAAAAAAAAATCTGGTTCACCTTAAAATTGATCGACTCTAAAAGAACCAAAAGATATATTTCTTTGGATGGAAAGAGTACATCATTGTAGCCCTATAATAAAGAAATCACGGATCATGAATCATGATGCCAACCACTGGAATATATAACCATATATACTCCGGTCAGTAGTGTGTGCTTTGTTTATTGGAACAAAACAAAGGACAATACGAGGAGGAGGAAAGGGGAAGTAGGAGAAACTCTACTGCTGATTGAGTCATATAGCGGTTGAGTACAGGTGCATTTGCATACATTGCATATCTTCACTTTTCTGTAGCTACCCGGTCTCTCTGTCTCTGTACCCACAAAGGGTAAAAACTAGGAGAGCGTTTCAGCATAGGACTACCTATATCTGGGGTCCACCTATTTGACGAGTAGTTAAAAATTGACCGGGTTTTATTTGGCCTTTTTAAAAAAAACATTGTTTATTTGAAGTACTATAATGTGTGTTATAATAAATATAATAAAAAGGAATAGTTTTTCAAACATTGCTTTAATAATGGGTGTACAATGGTAGATCAATCAAAAGTACTAAAGTTCTAGATCTAGCGGTTCACGATATCATCATCCTATAATCACCAACAAGATGACAACCTAGTACTTAAAGAATGTCCAGCTTAATTATGTGGGATAGAACGTTCGGTGAGATGCTTTGCGACCGTGCACGTGAGCCGATGCAGTTGTCATGTCATATTTATCAGCGTCCTTTCGATACAATCGTGTTAGGTGGTTTTCTATTCTTTTGTCAAAAGAGAAACGGAGAATATTGCGGCTCTTGTTAGGACAGGGTGAACAACTATGTCTCCTAGACCGCTGATTACTTGAGAAGCCTAGGAATATGATGACTCTACCTAAGTTGTTGTTCCTCATGGACAACATATCTACTATGTATTGTAATAAATATAATAAAAGGAATATTTTTAAATAGTGTTTTAATAATGGTGTACAATGGTAGATCAATCAAAAGGACTAAAATTCTAGATCTAGTCATACACAATATGAATATCATCATCCTACAATCGTCGACGGGATGGCAACCTACTACTAAAAGAATGCCCTGCTCCCTTGCTTAATTAATTATGTGGGGTGAGACGCTTCGCTAGCTAGTACTGTTGATGCACGTGAGCCGATGCGGCTGTCGAATCATATTTATGAGTGTCCTTTCAGTCCAATCATGTTAGTTAGCCCTTGTTTAGATTGAAGAAAATTTCAACCCGATGAATAGTACCATTTTCGTCTTATTTGGCAAATATTGTTCAATCATGGACCAACTAGGCTCAAAAGATTCATCTCGTGATTTCCAACTAAACTGTGTAATTAGTTAATTTTTTTACCTACATTTAATACTCCATGCAAGCGGTTAAAAATTGATGTGATGGAGAGAGAGTGAAAAAACTTGGAACTTTGAGGCAAACTAAACAAGGCGTTAGTTTTCTTTTTCTTTTGTCAATATAGAACCAGAGAATGTTGAAGCTCTTGCTAGGAAGAACGATGTGAACAGCTATGTTCCCTACACGGCTGAATACTTGAGACGAAGGCTATGAATACGATGAGTCTAATTAGGACACCATTTCTCAGGGCCAATATAATCGCACCCTGGTACTCATGCCAAATATATGGGCAACGGACACATTTTCAAACAAAGAAGTCTAGCAAAGCTGAATCTAAGTGTTGGCTAGGTAAATACACCATAATAATATGCAGTTGTTACAAACCCATGACATACTGCTTGTAGTGAGGAAAAGTCATTTTTTTAGTTGAAGCGGCGGGAGAGAACGACTGAGGAGGAAAATGATGAAGAAAACTGATGGGAGATGAACCAAAAATATTTTTGAGAGAAAAGATGGGAATTTTTAGTTCAGAAGATAGAAATTGTGGCAAGCAGGATGATGTTGATGGCGTGGTGGTGGGCCCGAGTGCCTGTGATGTGGGCAACAACCTAGTACCCGCTTATTGAGCCCAATACAGGTGGGGCCCAGCAGAGCCCAAACTCTCACGCGTCACCAATCACCACCACAAGTTTTCGCTGCCGCGTCGATGGCCCTCCCCTCCTCAAACTACTCAGCCAATCAGAGCCTCGCTTGCTTTATTATTCTCTCACTCACTCCTACTGGCTTTTTTCAAAAGAGTACTGGTGACCATCTCTCAGTCCTCTCTGAAAACAACACTCTTTCCATATATATTTTGTTATTACTTTTCAACACACTGAAATTAAGTTTCAGCACAACATGTATAATATAGGATTATTTGGTACATAGGTGGTTTGGATCCGTACGCTATGGTTTGTTTGGCATGGCTTCGGTAGCAACTTCTATGCAGAAGTCAGATGAGCCATATCAAATACTTTAGGAGAACCGTTTTTTGTTGAACACTAGAGGAGCTGAAACCATAAAAAGTGGCTCCTCCGAAAAAGCACTTGAGAAGGAGCCCTGCCAAACAAGATCTAAGTCTTATTGTCTCCCTATTTTTAATGATTAAATCAATTCCTAGACTGAAAATTTGTTCCAAATTAAACCCACTTGTAAAGCTTGACCTGTTTATTTTTTTTCCTTAAAGCCACCAGCAATTATCGTCATATGATACTTTTGGAAGCCGCACACGCATTAACTCCTAGAGCAAACTAGTGGTTTTTTGATAGGGCAAACTAGTGGGTTTTAGTTGAGAGGAGTACTAATTTTTTTTATTAAAAACTAGTGCCATACATAAGAGGTCTATGTAACACTCCCTCTCCGCTTTCTTAGTTACATCCGTGCATGAAAACCCTAAGCGGCCATGAAAAACCTAAGGGCACGTACAATGGTCGTCCCTTTCCCGTCTCTATGTTGGTAATTTTGCGAAAAACTCCTCTATTCCACTTGGAGACGGACTCGAAAACGGTCGGAAAACTCCTCAACCATTTTCTACTTTTACATTTGAATATGAAAACGAAAGCGAAAACGGTAAAGCCACACATGAAAACGAACACAAACTTACGGAATATTGAGAATTTCGAAAACGAACCAATTCGAGCGAAATTATGTCGAACACGGTCGGTATACGAAAATTCAATATGGAATACCGACCCACAATGCATAACAGCTAACAAGTGCTATCGTGGCAAATTTCGAGTGTAAGAGAGCAGACTTATCAATTTGGTTTCTTTCACAAGAGAAAAAAGAAAAAGAAAGAAAAAGAAAGAAGAGGAAAATTTGAGATTCCATCGGTACTAGACTACAAAGAATAGCAACAAGGCCCACCCATCTTGCGCTCTCTCTTTTGGTCGGTCCAGTCACATGCAACACAACAACAGGGACTTGTGAAGCCAGATGCAGCCATGTAGGCATGCAGCGCCGTGCAAGGTAATTAGTCCCACATCGGCGACTCGGTATAATGCGGCCCATGGGCATTAGTGCTCCACACCTAGTTGCCTCAACAATAATGATTAGCAACCAAATTCAGTTTAAACCGAATTTTGAATTTAGGATATTTTCGAATGAAAAATAGAAAAGTAGAAAACGATCGAAAAATGTCTAAACTGTTTTTTACTTTTATATCTGCAATACGAAAACGAAAACAGTAAAGTCGAACAAGAAAATACGAATTCGATCTGATTAAATAAAAAACGACACAGTTCGATTCGGTTCGGTTTAAGATATTTCATGTTCGGTTTTCATCCTTAGTCACGAGACGACGCCGAAGGCCCGTGCTCCGAGGCCCTATCAACAGGGAGAGCTGCATTGTGTGACAGCGTCTTCTCGAGTCGACGCCGCGCTCGGTTCCCGCGTGGGGGCACTTGCGGATTGTGGTTTGCACGCGGGATGGTGCTCCGCTCCTCCTCATGCCGGCCGCGTTGCTCCTTGCCTCATCGAGCCAAGCGCTGCTACGCTCGTTGCCACCGGCTGCGATACGAGGAATGGCAAGGCCATAGGACCCATTCGTCGTGGAAGCTGCTCGACAGCCGTAGTCGTCACACGCAGACGCCCTCCAAGAGCTACTGCTGCATACTGCCCTACCGTTTGGGTCCGGCGAGATGTTGAAGCACAGGTCGTCCTCGCCGGCCATCCTCCGCCTTTGGCCCTTGCGGCATGGAATCCCTGGTCAACCAGGTGTTGATGTGATTGCTTGTGGTTGTGGGTGTTGCTTTCATGATTTGCCTCTGATTGTGGTTGATACTTTGCGAGCTTGCTACGACATGTAGTTTAGGTGTTTGTTGAAATGTTCATTCAAGCACCTAAAATACATGCTGATTTTTTTCAGTGAAGAATGCATCTAAAATACACTTTATGCTATATGATGAAACCAACCAAACTTTTTTTTGGTTAATTTCTCAATTCTCAGCACCGATTTATTCAACAAGTTGTTACTCACAGGACAGTCTTTTTACAAGTTCAGGCTATCTGAATCTGATAGATGGAGCCAAGTTGGATAGGATTTGTGCAAAGTATAAGGTTGGCAAAGTATATGGCAACACTATGAAACAAATGAAATTAGACAAAAGGCGTTGCAACTATATATAATATAGTTATTATATTGATGCTTTTTAAAAATATTGTAATCATGTTACTCTTATTTGTCCTCGGTAAATTTTCTATCAAATTGCCACACAACAGTATGCAAAAATTTACAAAGTATTAAATAGCTTAGAGACGGATCTCTGTCTATGGGTTGTATGATCTGTCTTTATATCTGTCTGTACGATAGATTCGAGGCGTTTAGAGATGGACATCCGTCTATGGGTTGGACATGCCCTAAGACGGAGAGAGCAACGGTACAGATAGCAGTAATTTGAGGTATTTACTTGTGTGGCCCTAGAAAAATGTCTCTTTCTTCCATTGTCCTTTTTTATTTGAACTTACCTATATGGCCCCAAAACAAAATTCTCTTTCTTCTATGGCCTTCCGTCCATTTTTGGCACTTGACGGTGTTAAGTCCATGGTAAAATGACCATTTTACCCCTGACGAAAAAAATAAAATGCAAAATTTTATTTGTCTATTGGACATTTGAAGTAATATTACGCAAATAAGTTCACGCATAAACAGTACATAATAAGACACATAATCAAACATAAATACATTGCAATGAAATGAGCTTATCAAATACCAGTCCAGGGAAGATCTCTGGCTCATACTGTCAAACATTAGGAGAGCAACAGTTAATAAGTTTTTCAGGTGAATCAGGATAAACAACAACAAGGCATACAAGTTTTGAACTGAAGAAAGAGTTGAGGACCGAGCTCCAAATGTTGCTAATTGCGCAAGCTATGAATTACATTGGCAAACGTGCCACTGGCCAAAGCGAGGCCCTCCAGACGAATAGGAAATTTGACATCACATGACCCAACTATACTCTGGATCTTGAAATCCGGCATGGCTGCATGTCACCAAAACCCATATACATACATATTAGTCACACGGCAAAATTCAGCAAACAGCCAAAATTGACATCCATCAACAGTTTATCCCTGCATGGCAAAACAATATTACAAGATTTTACCTTCCTCGCAGCAAGCATGGCAGACCCAGAAATTTTATAGAGCCTGGGCGAATATTAAGGTACTAAAGAACGTATAGTGAGTTAGTAGCGGATTGATGTCCAGGTAGTGGATCGTGGATAGCGCATGGTATTGTGGACGCTAAGTTTCAATAGCAGTATATGATAATTATGTGTAAATTTAAGCTTACATATTAAAAATAATAGGTATATATAGAGATTTAACCGTACTCAAAGAACTAAGGTTTCACATACTTAAATTAAGAAAAAAACATGGTGTTTCATATAAGTCCTTGTTAGGATGCTCATGTGTCTACCTCAATCCATATGTCCTATGACACTAAAATTAATTATACATTGAATTGCTAAAAAAAATTCCCATTATATATTATGTAAGCTCATAGGTATACGCTAGCTCCATTTTTAAGTCTTGAGTTCTGAATGACAATTTAATTATTAAGTACAAAATCAATTATTAATTAGTACAAGCTACATGCATGGTGTCTGAGTTTGCGCTGCATGCCTATCACTCCATCGTGAGACTTTTGATCGAAGCTGAATCGAGTGTGCAGTGTGCAGACACCTACAGTGCAGGCTGCAGCGGTGGAGCACTGCCTTTCATTTGCTCACGACATCCCATGTCCGTCACCGAGCAGAGCCGGTGGCAGCAAGCCTTGAATGGTCTTCGCCAAGGTTTACAATACCGGTAAGAAAAAAGAAATTCGGTCCCTGGCGATAAATACGAAATTTCGGAAATATCGGGTCAAATTTAAATAAATTTAAATTGATTTTTAAACCATCTTCCCTTAAGCAAATAACAATGCTGTTGTCTTCGGGTCCCTTATCCTCATGATAACCGCAGCAATCCGTTCAGCTGTTCGAGCAAGGAACACGAGAATTCGTTTCATAACCCATACAGGATCAGGAGCTAATCATCCCCGACGCAACGCGCAACGCCCCAAATTGGTTCCCAATCCAACACAGACGCCAACCCTCAAGCCCTCCCGGTGCGCCGGGCTTGGCGCTGGAGGGGCCAGCCGCTGTGGACTGGCCACAGGAGGGGCCGCCTGGTGGCTCGTCGGGCTTGCCGCTGGAGAGGCTGGCCGCGGGAGGGGCCGCCTGGTGGGGTGCCGGGCTGGCCGCGCCGGACCAGCCCCGGCCACGCGCGAGCTACCAGTTGGGTGGCGGTGCCTACCCCACGCGGAGCTCGCCGGTCGATGATGGGAGGGGGGTGGCCGGCCGTGGATCCGGTGGCACAAAGGCCGGCGGCGGCCCCTGGCCGAAGGTCCCGGCGGCGACGGCGGCGTCGTCCATCGTCCCTCCGCTCGTGGTGTTTTTTTTTCGAACCCGCTCGTGCTCGGTCGTGGTCGGATGCGGTAGAAGCAGAGGGATAGGAATAGAGTAAGCAGAAGGGCATTTAAGTCATTTCACGAAAAATTTCGTTTTGAGGCCATCGAAGTAAGTTCAAATAAAAAAAGATCATACAAGAAAGAGGTAATTTTTCCATGACCATACAGATAAATACCCCCAGTAATTTTAGGACGCGTCTGATCTGAACCGTGATGGGGCTACTGATAGACTATAGCGCCTGCAAGTGTCTCCTGCAAACTCATGTAGTACACTCCTATTCGGCCTGCCCTCCTTGTCCATGGATGGATCGGATTCCCATCGTGGAATGCAGGCAATCATACTTTTGATGTTTTTTTACCATGGACGAGCTAGTAGTTAATCCGATGAATCACACATAGTTCATCAAAAGAGTATCTTACGAGACGAAGTTTCACTACTGGAAACTAGGTTTTCCCTGTCGGTGCGGAAAAGACAGAGAAATGCCAATTACCGACAGAAAAACATCGCCAGGTGGGAAAAATTCTCTGTCGGTACGCATATTTTTTTGCATGTACATCGTCGGCAGGAAAATGGTCAGTCATCAGGTCTGGAATTATTATTCTATCGTCGCAAGTCGACAGGAAAATGCTATGTACCGACAGGGAATTAGTTTTCCTGTCAACAACCAACCCGCCAAAAAATAGTGATTTACCCTATAGAAAAATTACTGGTTTTTCCCGTCGGAATTGGACCGACAGAAAAAACTAGTTTTCCATCTATGTGTAACTGATAGAAAAATTATACGTACCGACAGGAAATATATTGTTTGTCCACAGAAATGCCTTATTTATTTACAATTTCATTCAATAATTCATTCATGATAATAGTACATTTACAAGCATCATATATATCTGATTCATTCATGATAATAGTACATTCACGAGCATCAATTTGTCATCAACCACATGCCATACATATAGATTAGATGCCCACAGTACAGTTGGCATCAATAGCTACATAAATTATGATGTCCATAAGTCTAGCATCAACAGCCACGTAAATTAAGATGTCCATATAGGTCTGGCATCAACACAAGAACATAACTTAACAAAAGCTAGCATCATTACTTAGCTCCATTAGTACCTATTGACGATCCTTAACGACCAAATCCAACCACCAATTAAGACATAAAAAGGGAATAAATTAACAAACTTAAACACATATGCATTTACCACTGACCAAGTTCCACATGTATTTGGAAGATTATTATTTTACAGGTCACAAACACAAATACATGGAGAAAATTCACTGAAAGGTGCTTTCCGATGCTGATTTGCGCAAAAGAACAAGGGAGACGCCCATCAACTCGACTCAACCGGGCAAAGCTCCCACCAGGAGTGATCCATGTCCAACCCACAGCCCACCACGCGAAGGCAGTGGCGAGGAGGCTTGGTCAAGGAGTGGCTGACCCCTAGGGGCGCCCGACCTCCTGCCAGCGCTTCTCTGCCTCTCCTTCGACAGACGGTGGCATGGCTCCATGTAGAGGCGGTGCAGCTCGGTCCTCGCATCAGGAATAGTTGTAACACCCCGGTGTTACACAAGTATTTAGGCACTGCAAATCATGCATATTATGCATCATCAAGCATCATAATCATACATGCCTAATCATGTTAAATAACAACTGAAACAATGCTTTGAAACATATGAAACATGGACTTGAAACATGCTTGTTGCATAGGTTTTGTTTAATTAATTCTATGCCTTGGTCTTACTTGTATTAGTACTAAACATGCTTGTTTACTTAACTAATTAACTTATAATGGTTCACCATGATTTTTGGAGAAACTTTGGTATTCAAAGTTTTGTCAAATTTTGCTTTTAAAAATGTTTCTAAAAAATGGTCAAAATACCCTTCTAATTAGCTTTTACTTCCCAATTCAAAATCTATGCAAAATTTTGAGTTGGTCCTTTAATAAAAATTGTAGAGAATTAAATTCTAAGCAACTTTCATTTTTAGGCCATTTTCAGAAAAGGTCATTTTCTTACTCAAAATGGTATTTGAAATCTGATATTTGAAATCTATTTAAAAATAAAAAATTGGAAAATCCTTTCTCACCTTTTTGGGCTGGCCTCCTCATTTCTCGGCCCGCGACCGAAGCCGGCCCGACCTGCCTTCGTCGCGCCCGCGCGCGTCGTCCGACCGTGTCAGGCGGCGCATGCCGCGTGGCGGCCATGCGCCGGCGAGCTCGCCGCGCGGCGCCTCCGACCTGCCTTCACCCCGCCTAGCAGCACACCGCCTCCCCCTCCATCTCCTCTGTCCCCTGCTCCCCTCCTCGCTCGCGCGCTCACTCTCTGCTGCTGCAGCAAGACGAGCGGGAGCACTCACCGCCACACGCCGTCGCCCCACCCGTCGGCGTCCAGCTCCGCCACCGCACCACCATTCATCGATTGCCTCTACCTCTAGCTTCGCCTGGACCTCCGCCATCCCGTGCGCACGCTCTCGCCATCGTTTTCGCCGCGGTAAGGCCAGGGATGGCATTTCCCCTTTCACGGCGGCACCATCGCCGCTGAGCTTGGTCTCCATGGCTAGAGCTCCCTTCCCCTCCTTCCCTCCAATTTTCTTCGATTTCGCGTCCATCTTGACCTCGCGGACCTCGCGCGTGCCGCACCTCTCTTCGCCATGGCTGGGACCGGCATACCGCAAATGAACCATGCCACCTCCCCGCCATGCACGCCGTTGAGCTCACCCGGGAGCTCCTCTAGTGCCCTAGGCTAGCGCGTTGAGTTCACCTCTCCGCGGGGAAGCCGCTGCTGGTGACCTCCCCACCGGCAAGCTCACCGACGGCAAGATCAGCGCGGTCAGCGCCTCCCCCCGCCACTGTGTGGCTGACGGGTGGGGTCGGGTTCCCGTGCGAGCCTGCTTGTCTGTCTCACCTTGCGCGCGCGTGTGCACTATACCGGATGCGCTCAGCGTTTTCAGCGGCTGAGGTTAAAAGGATTTTTGAAAATGATTTTTCAGAAAAGATGTAAATGCTTTGGAAATTTGTCACTTTCTCATTTTGGCTCCAAAAATTATGAAATAAATTTTTGTAGTGATCCTCATGAGTAGATCTATGGTTTAAAAATATTGCATGTTGAATTTGTGACACTTTTCTATGGAGTTTTATTTAATCATTAAAATTGCTGTTTTCTTGAGAAATGCATAATAAATCATAGAAAACTCAGAAAAATATGGTTCCAATTTTTTTAATCTTCTTGTGTAATGTACTTTCTAAGAAAAATATGTGTCATGCATGCTCTGTAGAAAAATTATGAGGTGTAGTTCAAGTGCCTATAATGGTTGATTTTTGTTATTTTTGATAGAGAGCAAAAGTTGTATAAAACATGTGATAATTTTTGTATAGGGGTGATTTACTATGTAGAGCCTAGGAAAAATACTAAATCTATTGTTTGATACTTTTCATAATACAAAGTATTTTCATGCTCATATTTAGGCCCTAGCTTGTCATTTTTGTGTAGATTATTCCACTTATCCAAATGCTATGAAATTTCGATGCTAGTCTACTTAGGGTAGTACTGTGCTATGGTAATTTTATAAGATTTTTCTATGCTGCAAAAATAGATGTTGCTATTCAAACCTATTATTAATTAGGGTTTAATCAAATATTGATTTATGCATGATTAAGACATTAGGGAAGCTTTGGTGTATCTTTGAAGCATTTAATGAGATGTGTTGAATTAGCATGTTAGTAGTAGAAAGGAATGTAGTGAATGACCTGCACTAGTAGTACATATTCTTAGATGATGTGGACTACCTTGTATGAGAATTTTTGCCACTCTGACCATTAAAGCAAATTAGGCTCATCTACCTTGCATGCAAGCATATTCATTGTGCTCATTTCATCCGATGCACCGTTTGCATAAGCACTTACGCACCTGCATCATACAGAATCGCAAACCCAGAGCCCGGTCGTCGTACCCGAGGAGCCCGAGGAGCAGCTCGAGGTGCAGCCTCAAGAGGTGACCGAAGCAGATGAGGAGGACATTGAAGAACTTCCGGAGTGCCCCGATCACCGCCCGAGTTCCTTCGAGAGAGGCAAGCCCCGAAGCAATTTTCTCCCCTAATTTGCAATTATTAATTAATGCTTTACTTTAACTGATGCATGATGTTCAGGAGTTGTTTGCAACCGTTGCTGCATTATTCCTTGTTTACCTTTGTTATAGTATATCCTTGTTACCCTAGTATCCGCAGTCGAGTCAATGCTTAGCTGGCTTAGACCGGTAGAAGTCGGGTGATTTCTCGTCACCTGCGAGCTATAGGTGGTTACCTGGATCTGCTCGTATTACTATGTCGCCATGGTATAACTAAGTGTTAATGTGAAATTGAGACCGGACGAAGACTTACAGGGTTTCAGACTGTAGTGTTTTCCGTCTGTGTCGATTAAGGATCGACCGTTGTTGGGCCTTGGGTCATGTTGAACGTATGCCTTACATTTAGCTGGCCGAATAACGTACTTTTCGACCTCGAAACTGGGAGATTATTCGGGACGAGTGGATTGCCCGCAGCGCACTCTACCGGGGAAGGTGTGGTAGGACATGGGGGCGCGATGATAAGACCTAAAGGCAGTCGGTCGGCCCCCGAGTACATGTGATTCCTGGCGAACTCAAGATTTTACCTGAATAGTTGACTCATTGGCCAATATCTCATTTTAGCGGGTGAGTGCAGTTTGTGTAAGGAATAAATTACCAGCTGGTTAATAATTGATTCGAATCGCCATCATTCACTAGATAGTGAACAATTGACTTGAGTTACTTCATCGTAGTAATGTTATTGGAACACTTGGACAGTTATAATGGATATGACATTATGGAAGTTGTTAATGATCATTGGTTATCATTATTTGCTTAATTACATGCTTGCTCTAGTATAGATGCAAATGTAGTCGGCAGGTTAATAATAATTAACTTGGCAATAAAGCTTTTGGAAAGATTCTCGAATTGCTAAAAATGTCTTTTTACAAATGAGTCAGCTACCCCACTATAAATCATTTCATGATCCTTAGTGTCACTTTATTTTCGGTTATGTCGGGTAAGTCTAGCTGAGTACCTTCTCGTACTCAGGGTTTGTTCCCACTTGTTGCAGATGGACAGATGTATTACGGCTGCTGTATCAACTGCCTGTATCCTACAATGAGTGATGCTTAGGACCATGGGCATGGTCATTCCTTACGTCTCGTCTTATGCTTTTGTTGGAGATGATCATCAGCTGACACTGTACTTGAACTCCGTGTGAGTGTGTGTGGTTTTGAACAAATGACTTCCACTACTTTCTATTTGAACTCAGTTTGTAATAACTATGTTTAAACTCCGATGTATCTGTGTTGCGAACTTTTATGTAATATGTGATGGTGACCGCTAAACTGATTACGATCTTGGCTGGCATGTGAGTTGGTTTGAAATCCTTCGTGATTTCACGGACTACCGGGTTATACGGGCTTAAGTTTGCTAAATCGTCTGCGCTGGTAGGTGATTTTCTTACTTAATTTCGTATAATTGGTCGGTTCTGTTACAATAGCCTCAAGCACCGCCTAGCTCCTTGTATAAATAGAGGGGTACGCCCCTCTATACACACCGAAGAGCACACCTCACTTTAGTTAAAGCAACACTCCAGAAGGGGCTTAGGCCCTAGTAGCCAGTAGACTTGGATAGGGAGAGATGTGAGGGGAACTACGGGAAAGCGTCGGGCTTGTCGGTGTCTCCCCAAGCTTGTACCTTGACGAACACATATGCCTCAACAGGTTCTCCCGCTAAGTGAGTGTTTGTGTTTTCTATGGTATAAAGTCTTTTGATCAGTTAAGCTTTACTCTTGTTTGCGGGTTCGTCGTCTGCTCTCGTAGCGGATACTCTAGTAGAGGACCTTGATAAAGACGGATAACCCTACTGGAATGCTAGAGCAGTAGTCGGCAGCGTAGACGTGGTGTCTAGGTTAGAAACTACCTTCGTTTGCCTCGTATTCCACGGTTGAGGGATAGGCGACAGGTGGTGACAGCACTGTCTGTCCCTCATAATCCTCCATGTCCGGGTATGACGTAGAGCTATAGGCCGGCATCGACTGACAGACCAGTTGCAGCACGGTGCCGAAGTAATTAAGTGAAAGTAGAGTTTATCTTTTCATAAAACCCAAAAGCTATAGAAATTCATCTCTACCCTTTCCAACTTTATCCTTTTTATCATCTCTGGACAAATGAGCTAGCAGAAGTATCTTCGTTCCCGAGAAAAATTAAATACTTCCAAGCGGTAATCTCGACCCTTCTCTCTCACGGGGAACATTATAAACAGTAGTGAGAATAGGCTGAGGTAACATGCTAGTTGCAGTGCCGTAGGTGGCATGGCTGTGTGGCGCACGTAGGAACACGTAGGTACGTGTCAGTTGGTTTTAACTCGCAGCCATAGTATGTACGTACATGCGTGTTACCTAGGGAACAGGTGGTACTAGGTACCACTGTACCATGTACCACGATGCATGCATGCATGCATCACATCACATGGATATTCATGTGCGTATGGATGATTGGGGGTGTACGTATCCTCGATCGATCATTCGTACGTGGTCACGCATGTCTCGTGAAAACATTGGCTGTTTGCATCGTCACTGCTCAACCGGAAATGAACAGTGCAACCGATGGATGCAAAAGTAGCTACATCCAGTACTACTACTACCAACCAACTGTACGTATGCATGGTGTACTACTACCAACCAACTGTACGTATGCATGGTGCTTGTGTAGTAGGTTCGTTGTTCCCAATAGCAAGCAAGCAGGCAATCCCTAAGCTAGTTTTTAGTCTGGTCCAGATTAAAACGTGTTTTAAGGACACCCGGCCTGGTGGCTCTGTGCATTACTCCTACTGTTGTATACTGTTTAGACTTTATTAGAATTTAGACTACTGCTAGTCCAGTGTATAACAGCGAATAACGTGACCTATATAACCGGGTCGCATGAGTTGCCGCATCAGCTTTTGTACGATGCTGAAATAGGGCCGTTTGGTAGGGCTTCTCTATCAGTTTCAGGAGTTGTTTGGAGCCATTTTCTGCCAAACAAGATAAAATGAAACTATGAAACGGCTTCAGGCAAGGAGCCCCCTTAAAACGTGCTGAGACAGAGAAAAGATGAGGGATGGAGCCAAAAATAGTGGTTTCATCCGGCTTCACCGTGCCTACATGGAGGCTAACACGACAAAATCCCGAATTACCCCTATCCGGGCTCGGGCACGGCCATCGGAGTGTGCAGGCATCGGGTCGTCGGGGGCGCTGGACCTGATGACGCGGAACCTCCAATCCCAGTCCAGCTTCGCCGCCGCCGTGGAGGTACTTGTGGAGGCAGCCGTTGGGATGTAGATGTACAGGAGGGTGAGCTCGTCCTTGCGCCGGCAGTATGCAAGCAGCCGGACGAGAGTCCGGTGCCGGATGCGGCCGATGCTCATGATCTCCGCAACGAACTACTCCATCCCTTGCCGTTGCCGCACGATCGGGACCAACGCGGTGCTGATCACGTCAACCAAGAAGCCATGTGCGGGCTGTGGGCGGAGCAAGAAGATAAGGATATGGAAAAAGAAAAGGGTAGTTTAGTATTTTTATTTGTTTTGTCCAATAGGAGGAGTCGTTTTAGCAAACGGGGTACCAAAACAGCTCCAGCTCCGTCTAAAGAGCTGTTTTTGAGCTAAAGCCGAAAAAAACGGCTTCACTGCCGAAGTGAAGCCCTGCCAAATAGGCCCATAAAAAAAGTGAGGAGATGAGGAAGAAGAGATAATAAGAGCATATATCTTCAAGAGTTTTCAAAACCCACTTCTAATCTTGATTTGTTTTGCAAGATTGAAAAAAAAACGCTCTCCAACAACTCCCTGTCTCAACTCTCAATCTCGCACTCAGGAAAATCGACACAACCGTGTGGAAATATACACACGTCTATAGGTTGACCAATCTAAAGGTGCAAGGACGTGGAGAGGAACCAGAAGGACAGAGTTCTCAATGCAAATATATAAGAGAGAGAAAATTATAAAAGTGGTTGATGTGATTTGAAAATAGTTCATGATTTCTGATGCAAAATTGTCTACTGTATATTTTAAGAGCGAGATTTTAGAAATTATTGGAGGAACTCAATAAATATGCTCGCAACATTTTTAGTCACTTGAAAAATCTATTGATTTACCAACTTTAGGAATTTTGGAGATGCTCTAAGCGGGTTGCAAACTTTTGAGGGCTCCAAAGATTTTTTGCGAGAGAATTCAGTGAACCATATAACGTGCTTTCCTTCCATGGTCCTATTTTTTGAACTTATTTGTATGGCCTGAAAATGAAAATATTTTTCTATTTTTCCTTCTATGGCTTTCCGTCCAATTCAGACTACTGACAGTGTTAAGTGTGGGGTAAAATTACTATTTTAGCCCTGGTCAAAAGAATAAAGTTTCAGCGGAAAAATTATATCTTTTTCATACGATCTCGGATGAAGATTATTTTTATATGAAAATTGTAGCTCCTGACGAGATCTACAACTTTCTAATTTTGAGTATTTTAATTTGAGGTCGCTAAGATGCTCAAAAAATAAACAATTTTTCAGTAGTATATTAATTGCGTACAAATGCCTATCGCCTTGGAAAAATCATATCTTTCTTATATGGTGTCAAATGGAGATACTTTATATATAAAAGTTATAGCTCTCGATGGGATGTACAACTTTATAGTTTCACATTTTTTTTTCATTTGAGACCATTAAGATGCTCAAAAAATAATATAAAGTTTCAGCAACATATTAATCGCGTACAAGCTCTAAAACTATAATTTATGTACTATTATGTGTGTGACCTTATTTGTGAAATATTACTCTAAATTTTAAAATGATAAACTAAACTCTGTACTTTTTTGTCACTTTTTACCCCACATTTAACACCGTCAACAACTTGAATTGGACGGGAGGCCATAGAAGGAAGATATTTTCGTTTTTAGGCCATACAAGTAATTTCAAAGAAAAAGGGACATGGAAGGAAGACGCGGTTTTTTTTAAGGCCATACGTACAGGTAAATATCTCAAATAATTAAGGGAGGTAAGAATGACATTTTCCTATTAATTAATTGCCAAGACCCAAGACCACGAGCCCAATTTCGAGGTCGAGGCCTAACTATGCAGTCTGGAGGCCCATAATGACACAGTCCAGTTCTCAATCAACTCAGTAAAGGCCCACAGCCCATCTGGCCCAGGGCGACCTCGAACGTGAGAGAGGCTTCCGGGGGAGACGAGAGCGAGAGCCAGATCGTAGGAGGCGAGCCCACCGGCACCGGAGGGGATGGCGCGGAGGAGGGGCGGCCCCGCGCCGGCGACAACGGTCGCCTCGCCGGCCGTGCTCGGCACGGTGGCCGTCATGGCGCTCGTGTACTACTCCACGGTGTTCGTCTTCCTCGACCACTGGGTTGGCCTCGCCACGCCTGCCGGCGCCGCCCACGCCGCTGCCGTCTCGCTCGCCGTCGCCGCGTGCTTCCTCGCCTTCGTCTGCGCCGCGGGTGCCGACCCCGGCACCGTCCCATCCGCGTTCGCCCCCGACGCTGAAGCTGCGCAGGGACAGGTCGGAGAACTAACCGAGATCTCTCTCCCGCTTTCCTTGTCCTCCTTCCTTATCGACCTCTTCAATCGGAACACCTGCGAGTGCAGATTGGCATATAAACGTCTCTTTCGCACTAGTATAGCTGGAATCAGTGTAGCTTCCCAAGCCCAATCCCCTTGAAAGCTCGATCTTTATCAGAAATGAATCAGTTGCCCTGAGCAACTAAATCAGATCCTTGTGCACAAGCAGATAAATCATATGTGTCTGATTCTTCATTTGTTCATGCCATAGTAGCACTCCTTGGATTCAGCAGTTTAGCTGCTACTCCTAGTTTGGTTTTGCTATTCACTTGGTATCTGCATGCTGATCGTGTATTCGGTGCTAGCTGTCCGATCACTTTGAAACTTGATCTTTTCCAGAAATGGACCTATCACCTTGAACCAAATGAGATCCAATGTGCACACATTGATGACCCCATATGTTTCTTCATTTGATCATGTCACGGTAGTACTCCTTGGCTTCGGCAGTTTTCGCTGCTACTCCTAGTTCCAAATTATGTTTGTGCACTACTTGTGCTATTTGTGTTGGTGCACGCTCATTATGTATTTGGTTGCATCAGGGGTTGAAATCAAGGTATTGCGATAAATGTTGCATGTTCAAGCCTCCTCGGACCCACCACTGCAAGGTCTGCAAAAGGTGTGTTCTGAAAATGGTAGGTGTGCACCATCTTTGTCGATGCTGATGCTGCGTATGTCTTGACATATGCTTCTGCAATTATTAAAAGGCATGGTAATGTTGTCGATGGCAGGATCATCACTGTGTCTGGATCAACAACTGTGTAGGATACGCAAACTACAAAGCCTTCATCATTTGTGTCCTGAATGCAACTATTGGGTCTCTTTATTCATTTGTAAGTGACTATACTGCACCAAAACTGGTACATCTAAACATCTTCAATGGTGATGTTTACAACTGTGTCAAAATATTTTGCAGGCGATATTTCTATGCGATCTACTTCTGAAAGAGCATGACTTTGATATTCTATATGTGAAGATACTCTATGTGAGTGCCCTGACCACTATTCTAAGCTAGGAGCTCTCACTATGCCATCAGCAGTCTCTTTCTTGATAAAAATTCAGTCCATTATCAGGTTTTTATACCACAGTCCTACAGAAATGTGCTGTTTCTTCAAATTTATACTGAGATTCACCATTATAGGACTTCTTCAAATGTACATATTTATATAGTTTAACTCCTAGTTCTGTTTATCTACACTATCACAAAGTTAGTTTGGGTATAGCAGCCACCAGTAATGTACTGGCGGTATTGCTTGAACATGTCAATATGTTTTGTCTTACAATCTGAGGAAAATGATCATGAAAAGTTGTTTCCTAGTGGTATATCGCATGACAAACTGGACCCTTCTCTTGTACAACTCTTTCAAGTTGTCAGCAGTTCATCATGCCATTCAACTCAATGAGAATTGTACAGTACAAGTATTAGCTGCAGACTTCGGTAACTTGCATTGTAGATGGAAACGGTCCAACATCTTTAAGCTTTGTACAAACTCATGCTATATCGAGGAAACAAAACGTTTCTCTTTACTGGTCTAGCAAGGCATGTAGTGGTGTTACGAATATGATTCTGTGCCTCAGCTAATATGCTACATGGTCATTGTCTATTTAGTTTTGTAGTATGCTTTTTTGGGGGTTTGTTTCTTCTCCTTTTTTTTTCTATACAAGGACCAGGTTATGGACTAATCTAAATGAGTATCATGAAAATGCAGATCTTGGCAGGTGTCCTGTTATTCTTCTTAAGCTTGACAATAGGTTCTCTACTATGCTGGCACATCTATCTCTTGTGTCATAACATGACAACCATAGAGGTAAGCTACTATTTGGAATTTCATACGTCCATCCACTGCATAGTTTCCAGGCACAACATTTAATTGTTTTCTGTTCCTTTGCATCAGTACCGGGAGGCAGTTAGAGCTAGGTGGCTTGCAAAGAAGAGTGGGCAGAAGTACCGCCACCGGTTCGATCTTGGGATACGGAAGAACATTCAGATGGTACTATTACATCAAGAAGAACATCCAAAACTTCTCCTTATGACCCAACATAAGAATTTCAGCTGGTTTCAAGTTTTGTGTTGAGGATTAGATAAGTTACACAGTTCAATTTTATTCATCATTGCCGTTCCATTTGACTGAATCTTTGATCCATCTGATCTGTAACAGATCCTGGGTCCAAACATTCTTTGCTGGCTTTGCCCTACTGTGACTGGGCATCTGAAGGATGGCACCGACTTCCAAATCACGAACAACTGATGAATGTGCCAACAGCATTTCCAGTCACCACGTGCTACCATGTAGATTTCCATGTTGATTTTGTAACCAAATTGCTCCTGTATCATGTTACATTGGCTTTCTTGTAGAAACCTTCAGCTCCTCCCAATCTTGTAACAGCATGTAAAGCTTCTTCTCCCTCTCCCAATCTCCATGTATTTTGTTCATTTTTTTTTTGTGTACGAGTATAGTTGAGTCCGAACCCACTCTACTGAAACATTGGATTGTGAACTTAATTTGAATATGTGCTGCGAATTATCCCATATTTTACGCCACATGAAAATGCTGTTCCATCTGACTCTCTCTAAAAAAAGATATCATTGTGGTCGTGCTTGTTACACATGTCGATCGGCTCTCGCTACATTACATATGCACAAGCTCGATCGCTTTTGTCAGTTCAGGTCCAGGTCCAGGTGGAGCGGCACGCCGGGCGTGGGGTCCAGGACCTGCACCTGGGGAAGCGCCTCCGACAGCAACGCCTGGAAGGACTGCGTCGTCCCCTGTTCGGTGAGCACGGCGGTCAGGAGCCCGCCGGCGTCCAGGTCGGCGTTGCTCATCGGGACCACGTACCTCTCTCGCAGCATCCCGGCCAGGTCGACGGCGTCCTCCTGCCCGGCGACGAGCGTGTAGTAGTTGCCGTTGCCAGGTAGGGGGAGGAGCTGCTTCACCACCGGCGTGATCACCACGTCCGCCCGCACCCGCTTCCTCTCCAGGAACGACCTGTCGTGCAGGCAGTGCGGCTCGTAGTACAGGAGGCCGTTGTTCCTGTCGTCGTCGCCTGCGGGCATGAGGAGGACGTAGCCGTTCTCGGGGCGCTCCCACGGCGGGCCCAGCAAGGTGCCAGCGGTGGCCAGCACCCGGACGTCCTGGCTGACGGCAGTGGACTGGCCGGGCTCCAGGTAGGTGACGCAGCGGAAGGGCGTGGGCAGGGAGGCGAGCACCGGCCGCGCGTTCGGGGTGGTCACCACCGGCAGGTCAGGCGCCCTGGCCGACAGCTGCTTCAGCGTCCGGACGTGGCAGTGGTCGTCCAGGCGGTTCGTGATGAGCAGCAGGTCCGGCCTCGCGTCCGGCGCCAGGAGGTCGTCCACTCCGAGGGCCTTCACCTTCGGGTTCTTCTTGGCGCCGTCGTAGAGCCACGGCATGCCGAAGTCGAGGTTGCCGACGACGAGTGGGTCCACCAGGATGCGCAGAGGGGCGGCTTGGTGTTGCTGGTGTACCTCCCACACCCAGCTAGGTACGTCAGCTTCAGCGTCACCTGCTGCTGCTTCCTCCTGGTGCTGGAGGATTGCTCGGACGTCCGGGAGGCTGCTGCAGCTACAGTTGATGTTGGACCTGAACGGTGGCTCCCAGCCGGGGTTGACAGAAGACGACGGCGGCAAGGAGAAGCAGCAGCGGCTGGTGGCATAGTAGTGTAGTATGTGCTGGGGCTCAAGAGCCCGATGGCCATGGCCATCGATGCAAGCAATGCGAAGTCCGGCGGTGATGGTTTGATGGAGAGTTGGGAGTGTGAGAGTGGGCTGTGATGTGAAGGTGACTCCATCAGGACATTTCAGCAACTCACGCCCTCTCCAATCACAATCACCCACTTGCAAAATCCTGCCAAAAAACACATGTGTTCTTTCTCACCACAAAGGGTTAGTGGTCGTGGTCATCTTAGACTAGTCGAACCTTCAGGGTCTATTTGATCGCCTACAACTAATTGTTAGTTGACTAAAATTTAGTCTATCTTTCCATAATAAATGCACTTTTATAGTTTAAAATGTGTCCCAAAATAAATAGACCTTCGAATATATATGGGACAACGTAAATCTAGTTGTCTTTTCTATTTTCTCTCTTCCCAAAATACAATGATTACATTTTTATAACGGTATATATATAATTTCTAATTAGTATTGATCTCTCCACCAAAGTTCCTAGAAGTGCACTTATTTAGGGCGGAGGGAGTAGTTGGTTTTTCATATCTAAGAACGGCCACACAGTGTATGCAGGGTTAAAGTGTCATTTCAACTCAACGTCAAGAACAATGCTTGGATTGGTGGTTTTATATGTCGTATGTATTGGCAAGCATCAGTCATGGTCATCTTTAGACTAGTCTCATGCCGAACCTTTAGGGTCTATTTTGATGACCTACAATTAATTGTTAGCTGATTAAAATTTAGTTGATTTTTTATATCTAGGAGCGGCCACATAGTGTATGCAGGGTTAAAATGTTATTTCAACTCAACATCAAGAATAGTGCTAGGATTGTTTATATGTCGTAAGTTGGTTTTTCATATCTAAGAGCGACCACACAGTATATGCAGGGTTAAAATATCATTTCAACTCAACGTCAAGAACAGTGCTCGGATTGGTTCTATATGTCGTATTTACTAGCAAACATCAGTCATGCATATGGCCGAGATATTTAATTATTGTCATCCGTACAGATGTCACCTCTTCATTGGTTAGTTTTATTTTGCTACTTTTGTTGATGTGACACACCAGCAGGGGCGGATTCACGGCCAGGGCTGGGGGGCTGCAGCCCGGGGTGGTGC
Source organism: Saccharum hybrid cultivar R570 (assembly GCA_038087645.1). Taxonomy (NCBI): domain Eukaryota; kingdom Viridiplantae; phylum Streptophyta; class Magnoliopsida; order Poales; family Poaceae; genus Saccharum; species Saccharum hybrid cultivar. The sequence continues at coordinate 27,030,794 of JAQSUU010000198.1, forward strand.
CCAAAAATACCAGGAACAGCTCTTTAGAGAGCAGCCCAAAACAGCCTGTTAGCCCCCTCAGTGGCCTCCGGATCCTTGCTCCTGCTCAAGCATCCGATGCCTCTTCGCCGCTGAACGCGAAAAGCTGGACTCTGCTTCCTTCGTGACCCGGTCTGCCGTGCCGGCGCCGCCATTCACTTTGCCAAGATGCCTTGGCTGCCAGCTGGGGCTGGGCACTGCCTAACCTCCAGCGTCACCGCTCAACATCCCCTACTTACCACAGCATAGCTCACACCTCACGCTGAGAGCCGGCCTAGTTTCGTTACATCTTGTTCATTTTTTTTTTATGAATCGATGCAAATGTCTAGTTCTAATAATCGTGATTTAATTTGTAAATATTATGCTAGGATAGAAAGATATTTTAGGAGTTTACAATATTTCTACAAATTACTTGGACACTTTAAATTGATATCGGCATTTGTATTTTTCGTTATATGTATTATTAGTGTATATGGCTGGTATGATTTTTAGTCCTCTATTATTTAGCCACTCTCGTGACTCGTTTCTAGATCCGCCACTGCACACCAGATAGGTAGCTAGCATGACAGCGTCTATGAAACCCCTACGGGACATGGAAAATGACCTATTTACCTGTCCAACCTGACACATGCACCGGCGGAGTCGATTGGAGTTGGAGAAAATGCAGAGAAATATTATCTCTGCTGGAATTACAGAAAGATTGACATGCATAGACTGCATTGTTAGCTTCTTCTTTTTTAGGGAAATTGTTAGCTCCTTCTTTGCTTTCTCTTAATTTTTTTTATTAGCACACACGATCAATGGTTGAAGGCTGGTTAGCTTTGTTGTGTCCGTGTCGCGTGCATGGACTGCATTGCTCCAGCCGCGCCTATCTCTCGTCTTGGACCCTACGCATCTTCCGTGGCATCTCGCGAATGCAAAAGCCGGCACTGGCCAAGCGTAAAGCTTTGCGGTGCTGCAGTGGCGGCCGCGCACCGCCAAGAAGGCGAAGAGCGGCTGGAGGCCGACGGCCATGGCCATCGATGCAATGCGAAACCCGGCGCCGGCGGTGATGGAGAGTTGGAGTGCGTGAGTGGGAGCCGTGGAGCCGTGCAGGTGGTGGTAGCCTGGTAGGTGCCTTGGTGGACTCGATCGGGAAATTTCAGCAATGCAAAGAGTCACACACTCTCCAATCGCCATCATCCATTTCCAGAATCCTGCCAAACGACACATGTAATGTTCTTTCCCGCCACAAAGGGTTTGTTGGCACACAACAACAAGTATATGGTCGCCGTAGTTCTGTCTCAAACGTGTTATGGCCTATTTGATCACTGTGACCCTCTTCGGCTGATGATTTCTGCAACTACTGCTCATGCTGATGCTGATTTATTGTGAGAGAAAAACACTGCTAAATGGCTGGCTGATTCTGGCTGATAAACTCAAGCGAACATGGTCGTGGCCAATTGTTAGCCCATTGATTCCTAAAACTAGTACTCTTCTTACGTGGGTCTTGTTTAGTTTTCACCCTAAATTTTTACACTCTATCACATCGGATGTTTGGACATATGCATGGAGTATTAAATATAGACTAAAAATAACTAATTATACAGATTGCGTATAATTTGCGAGACGAATCTTTTAAGCCTAATTAGTCCATGATTTGAAAATAAAGTTATACAGTAACAAATGTGCTAAAGACGGATTAATTAGACTTAATAAATCGTCTCGCGGTTTACTGACGGATTCTGTAATTTATTTTTTTATTAGTATCCAAACACTCTATACGGCACCCCCATGTGACATCCGATGTGACACCCTAAAACTTTACACCCTGGAACAAAAAAACCTAAATTTAGTTGGCTTTTCATATCTAATAGGGTGTTTGGTTCACCCAACTAAACTTTAGTCCCTATCACATCGAATGTTTAGACACATACATGAAGTATTAAATATAGACTATTTACGAAACTTTTTTTTGAGGGAAACCGGAGCTTCATTAATCATGATCAAGATTACAATCACGGTTTATGATGTCCATAAGTCCAGGTGGGGTTATAGGCCACTCCACCACCTGAGAAGCACGGGACACCAGCCGAACACAAGCATGAGCTAAAGTATTACATGTTCTACTGATGAAGCAAAGACTAAAACTATCAAAGTTCCGGCTAAGATCTTCTATCTTTCCGATGATAGGCGAAATCTCTGAATTCTGGTGTGATCGATTGACCCACAGGTTAACAAGTACCTGGCAATCCGTCTCCAAACAAATTCGCCGAATGCCCCGATCGCGCGCGAATTGCAGGCCGTCATAGCATGCCCGAGCCTCAGCAACTAGCGCACTCATGCAATGCTCATACCATTTAGTTGTGCCACCACATGTTCTCCCATCTGAATCTCGGAGAATAACACCGGTTGCTGCTGAACGATCACCATCATAGAAAGCCGCATCTACACTGCACTTGGTCCAGCCCGGAGCTGGTCTTTCCCAGCGCTTCAGATTAACTACTGCAGCCTTCTCTTTTTCCGGGTGTACTAATTGCCAGAGGTCAAAAGCTGTATCTACAGCCCATTGAACTGTAATTCTCACTGGCAACGGAACCTTATCATGGCGTCTATCATTTCTTGCCATCCACAAGGACCACATACCGCATAAAATCACCACTGCATCTTTAGGCGGGAACAGGTTGGGATCAAGCAAATCACGAGCCCAAGTAAGAAGATTCAGGTGTGGTACTATTTACGAAATTAAATACACATATTGAGACTAATTTGTTAGACGAATTTTTAAGCCCAATTAGTCTATCATTTGACAATGTGGTGATACAGTAAACATGTGATAATGACAAATTAATTAGTCTTAATAAATTTATCTCACAGTTTACTAACAAAATCTGTAATTTATTTTTTATTGGTATTAGAACACCTCTTCCGACGTACTACTCTGTCCCAAAAAGAGTGACGTTTTTTACTTTTGGACATCGTGTTTGACCGTTCGTCTTATTTAAAATTTTTATACAAATTATAAAATAAATAAATCATTATTAAAGTATCTCTAATAATAAAATAAGTCATAACAAAATAAATGATATTTATACAAAAAATTTAAATAAGACGAATGGTTAAATAAGATGTCTGAAATTCTAAAACGATACTCTTTTTTGGGACGGAGGGAGTACCATCTAACATCCGAGGTAACACCCATGCGACATAGTCCCCGCATCAAACACCACCTGGGAGTAGCCGCAGTGTACGCAGGGTTGAAATGTCATTTCAGCTCAGTGTCAAGAACAGTGTTTTAGATTTGTTTTGTGTTGCAGTGGTCAGCAATTCAGCATCGGTCATGTAAAGCCAGCCTAGCACTTAAAAGAAGTACTCCCTCCGGAAAAAAAAAGTATATAACTGTAAAAAGTATGCGAGTCAAACAAGTTTAACTTGGATGAAGTTGGTAATAAATAGTATTACAGTCGATGTTGGACCTGAACGGTGGCTCCAAGCCGGAGTTGACAGAAGACGGCGGCAGCGGCGGCAAGGAGAAGCAGCAGCGGCTGGTGGAATAGTAGTGTAGTATGTGCTGGGGCTCAAGAGAAGCTGGAGCCCGATGGCCATGGCCATCGATGTAAGCAATGCGAAGTCCGGCGGTGATGGTATGATGGAGAGTTGGGAGTGTGAGTGGCCTGTGATGTGAAGGTGACTCCATCAGGACATTTCAGCAACTCACGCCCTCTCCAATCACAATCTCCCACTTGCAAAATCCTGCCAAAAAACACATGTTCTTTCTCACCACACACAGGATTTGTGGTCGTGGTCATCTTAGACTAGTCGAACCTTCAGGGTCTGATCACCTACAACTAATTGTTAGCTGACTAAAATTTAGTCCATCTTTCCATAATAAATGCACTTTTAGAGTTTAAAATTTGTCCCAAAATAAATAGATCTTGGAATATATATGGGACAACGTAAATCTAGTTGTCTTTTCTATTTTCTCTCTTCCCAAAATTCAATGATTACATTTTTATAGCGGTATATTTATAATTTCTCACAAGTATTGATCTCTCCACCAAAGTCCTAGAAGTGCACTTATTTGGGGCGGAGGGAGTAGTTGGTTTTTCATATCTAAAAACGGCTACAGAGTATATGCAGGGTTAAAGTGTCATTTCGACTTAACGTCAAGAACAGTGCTTGGATTGGCGGTTTTATATGTCGTATTTACGGGCAAGCATCAGTCATGGTCATCTTAGACTAGTCTCATGCCGAACCTTTATGTCTTGTTTGGTTTTCACATGTTAAAGTTTAACTCCTATCACATCAATGTTGCGGCAAATGCATGGAGTACTAAATGTAGACTAATTGCATGCATGTCGGCACAGATTAGGAGTAATTTACGAGATAGATCTATTAAGCCTAATTAGTCCAAAATTGGAAACTTTTTGTCAAATAAGACGAAAATATTACAGTGTTTGTTAAACTTTAACACCCCAAACCAAACAGGCCCTTAGGGTCTATTTTGATCACCTACAACTAATTGTTAGCTGATTAAATTTAGTTGGTTTTATATACAAGGTTAAAATGTCATTTCAACGTCAAGTTGGATTGGTTTATACTCCCTCCATCCAAAAATCGGCATCATATGAGCAAAATTGAGATTTCCAAAAATTGGCGTCATTTTAGGTGGTCCTCCCGTTTTTTTAGTATCCCAGAGCTTTCATTAATTCATGACTGGAGTACAATCAGCGGCTGCCAGTTCGGTTAACCAATCCGGAACATAGTCAAGCCAAAAGAAAGAGCACTCAGTGACCGACACCATACAGGCACAATAATGGGCCACCGAGTTAGCTTCCCTACACACCCACTCCACTCTAAAATCACAAAAACTCCTGCCTAGCTCTGTAATGTCGAAGCAGAGGCCGCCAATAGAAGATCTCATACTCGACTGGTCCCCCAGAAGAGTCTTCAAGCCCTGACAGTCAACCTCCAGAATCACACGGTCATAGCCAAGCTCGAGGGCTAGCTCTAGCCCTTCCTTCACCGCCAAGGCCTCGGCCGTCAGGGTGTCTGGAATGTCCTCAAACCACCGTGCTGCCGCCGAAACCACAAGTCCCGAGTGATCACGGATGACCACCCCAGCACTGCCGGTGTAGGTGTTAGCGTCAAAAGCTGCATCAGTGTTGATCTTTAACCACCCTTCCTCCGGACATTTCCACTGTTTCACCCTGACAGGTTTCCCTGGTTTGGCCGGCATCTTCAAAGAGGCTAGCTCTTCTAGCATAGTGGAGATATACCTCGTAGTCGCGCCCGGCTCCCAAACTTTACGCCCATGGCGACGTGCGTTCCTTCCAGTCCACAGCGTCCATGCCCCACAGACTACCATCGCCGTCGTGGTAGAAGAGCAAACCCCAGCCTGGAGGACATCCGATGCCCACGACCATGGATGTAAATTCGGGATCATCACCCCCGATAGCTTCTTGACTTCACCCCAGAACCTTCTCATCACCGGGCAATGGAAAAACACATGGTACAAAGATTCATCTGGATCTCCACACATCTCGCAATAACTCTCCATAGTTACATGTCTTCTTTTAAGTTCTGATTTAGACGGCAAGGAATTGTGAAGGACACGCCACCAGAAAACACGAATCTTTGGTGGAGCGTTCAGTTTCCATAACGCCCTCCACGAGTGAGTGTCCTCTGATGCCGTCGTTTCACTCGAGGCGGCCATTGCCATCGCCATTTGATCCTCTTTCAATAGTCTGTACGCTAAACGGACAGAATAGAAGCCGTTCTTCTCAAAAGCCCAAGCCAGCACGTCATCATCCAGGCGGCTGCTCTGTCTGATCTTAAGCACTTCCTCCGCCTCCAGTGCCACGAAGGACCTATGCACAGCCCCTTCATCCCAAATCCTCATCCCTGAGACAAAGAGGTCATTAACTTTCTCCGCGGTCGCCTTTGGCATTCGCACCAGGGGCTTTAGTGAGCGCAGCCCGGGAATCCAATTATCTTCCCAAACATTGATTTCCCCCGGGCCAACTCGCTTGATCAGTCCCCGTTTGAGCACGTCCCTTCCATAGAGAATCGTTCTCCACGTCGCCGAACTTCGCCTTTTCTTGGTTGCTGAGAGAAAGTCACTATTTGGATAATACTTCCCCTTCAGAACCCTGGCACATAGCGAATTCGGGTGCATTAGCAACCTCCATCCTTGTTTCCCCAACATAGCCTGATTAAAGAGGGAGAAGTCTCTGAAGCCAATGCCACGTTGGCTCTTTAAGCGTGTGAGTTTCTCCCACCGTAACCAGTGAATCTTGTGATTGTCCAAGGAGCTCCCCCACCAATAGTTGGATACTGCCGATGTGAGTTTCCGACACACCACCGGCGATAGCTTAAAACATGACATCGGGTAGGTTGGCACCGACTGCGCATTGGCCTTTAACAGAACCTCCCGCGCAGCTTAAGTTTTTCTCAGCCCAACCCCCAACAAAACCTCTTACCTGTGCCAGCACATAGTTGAAAGCATTCGCAGCCCCTCTTTCAGCCGCCGTGGGCAGGCCCAAGTACCGCTCCCCCAGCGCTTCAGTTGGTATCTGCAGACTCTCATGCACTTCATCTTTTGAAGCTTGTTCACAGTTCGGGCTAAAAAATATAGCAGACTTATTCTTGTTCACAAGCTAACCCGAACCCTTGTTGTAGTCATCTAGAATAGCTGCAACCCGATCAACCCCCCTCTTGGACGCTTGAGTAAAGAACAGATAATCGTCCGCGAAGAGGAGATGAGTGAAAGGATCAAGATGCCCAATGTAACGGAACCGTCCAAATTATAAGAGCACAAGTACAAAAACAATCACCGAAGTGATCAAATTCTCGCACTTGAGCCCATATAACTCCGGTAGTCCAATGAAATCACGAGGGATTTCAAACCAATCAACATACCAGCCAAGATCGTAGTGATTCAACATAACAAGTCACATGTTACATCTATTTCACAAGTAGTTCAATATACATCGGAGTTCAACAAAGCTATTACAACTTAAGTTCAAAGGTAGCGGAAGCAAGGTAATTTGAAACTAGGTCAACACCCTTATTTTAAATATATGCCAGTACCAAGGTCGACTTCCAACAAAAGCATTAGAGAGAAGATAACTTAGAAGGATCATGCCCGTGATCACACTCCGCCTCTACGGCAGGAGCCAACCAACTCTTGCAGTCGCCAAGATACAGCACAACCTGCAACAAGTGGGGATAAAACCCTGAGTACGAGAATATACTCAGCTAGACTTACCCGTCATAAACCAAAAATAAGGTGACACCAAGGATCATGCAAGGCTGATATAAAGTGGGCTAGCTTGACAACATTTTACATAAAAGCTTAATATGGATAAGTAATCATTAATGCTTAAGCATCAAGTTAATTATCATTAACCTGTTCTCTATATTAGAACCTGCACTAGAGCACTCACTTTATTAGGAGCAAACAATATTAACCATAGCAGGTATAAATTGAGGCAACCTTTCCATCGTTATTCAATTAACCATCCGTTCAATTTAATGGAATCTACGTTGCCGCTGCTCAAGTCAAGTGCTCACTAACCGGGAGCGACGGCGATTCAAATCGAATTCCTATCCAGCTGGAGGGGTATTTCTAACACTCACCGCGCAGGCCCCTGCCAAGGTCGCACAAGCCACCTTTCGTACAATTCAGGAATCGCGGGTCCGAATGATGTCACAACCTCAAGGGCAACACTCTGTCAGGTGATAGGGACTCTAACCCCCTTGGTCTCACGCCAATATCCCCAAGCACATCCTTTCTCTCCTCCAAGATGCAACCTACCATTCGATCCCGGTCTGAACCATATTACTCGGCTTCGCGGTTGGAACGACTTATCCGGCCAACTAAGTGTTAGACTGCGTTCAACATGACTCAAGGACGTACAGCGAATCGGTCCTTAAACGACTCAGACGGGGATAGATCCACACCCAAGACCTCCATACCTTGTTGCTTCACTATCTTCATCCCGTCCGGTCTCATTTCATTTTATTAACACATGGTTTCATTCCACGATAGCAAATATAGCCAACCGTGCCATATATGAATATCCCTACCTCTTGCAAGTGATAGGAAATCACCTGACTTCTACCGCTTAAAGCAGGGCTAAGCATCTACTCGATCCTAGTCTATGTAGGATTCAAGGATTCATATATCTTGACAAGGAATGATATAATACAGCAAGGTTTTCAACCAACTCCTACCACTTAATGCAACAATACTTATAACATATATATAATTAATTGCTTTGAAGGTAGGAGGCTTATAATGCTCCGGGGCTTGTCTGGGATCCGACTCAAGTTAGAGTTTGTTAGGTGAAACCCGCTTGGCGAGCATCCTCCAATCTAGCACTTGTCAGATCCTTCTATCTTCGGGATGGATCCACCAACCCCATCGTCGGGTTTGGCTTCACATCAGATCCTTCACGTGGTGCATCTAGCGTACCTAAATGAGATGCAAGATGCAAGTGTATGAATACATGTGACTGCAATAGATGATGCATCACACCTTAATCAAGGCAAATACAAGGTTACGCTAAATACACATAAGCACTTCACATTGCTTAAATAAACATCACACAACCTAATATAAAAGATGGCAAGCATATTAGGCATGGCACACAAGGTTTCACAAGATCTCAGGTGTATTAACTTAACCACCCTCAAAGGCATAAGTCCCACTTAACAATATACAAGCAAACAATGATAATTGGAATCCGTCAATTACTGGACCTACAACAGCAGCTATAAGATTTAGCTATAACTGGAGTTACACAAATCCAAATGACTTGTAAGAAGACATTCTGGAAAGCTTATGAAATTATCTACATTTCATTTATAATCATCACAACATGATTCCAAAGTTTAACATGTCGAATTTACACAAATACAGAAACTGGTCTAAAAAGACAGAGAGCAATCAATTCTGTAACCCAACTTTAAACAGCTATAACTCCTAAACCACATGGCCAAATGCCACCAAATTTTAACAGCAGCTAGATATATAAATTATCTACAACTTTTGTATAAACAAGTTTTACAACAAAGCATATTATCATGAAGAACTTTGCTAAGTTCCCAGATCTGTCCAGAAACCTCATTTGTAAGAAATAATTATTAACTTATGTTGCAAACATATACTTGGACAAAACTAACTTTACCAACATGTAACACATGAATAATGAACACCAGAAAACATAGTTTCCATTCCTAAATAAATTCTTTTAATGCATTTTCTTAATTTATTTAGATAATTAGGTGGAATTATGAACACCTACCAAAAGTGCACAATAAATTCTACCAAAATTATAGTGACCTACATATGCTCCCAATAGTTTACTGTACAAATTTTAAGCCACTTGGACATATATCTCAACCTCTATGAAAAAGACAAATTGCTATTACAAGAATTCATGTGAGAGCAAGATGAATCAATAACTCCCTCATACTACCACCAAAATTCATGAAATTTTTACCACACATCAAATATCATAGGAGTAGCATGCCACAAAAATTTTACTTCATTTGGAGCCCTACAATTATAGTTATGAAAAAGACAAATGCCACTAGTATTAAAAACCTAATCTTAAAAATCCATTTTTATAGCAAAAATATTAAACTAAAATATGACATATTATAGATCTACTGCATAGACAATTTCACAAGGATTCCAAAAAGTCCTCATGTGCTATTTTACGAATTTTCTATGATTTACTATGAATTTTCAAAAATCAGCAAAAACTACAACAAATCAGTCCCTGGAGTACTATTCATATGAGTCTAAGGCTTCGCATATAGGACCCTCCCTTTTGTCAAATTCAAGAACGAAGTCCTTGACGTGAATCAACAGAGAGGGTCGTCGGGGGGCTCGCTGTACCGGCCGGGGACGGCTTGCCGGCGGTGGGGGGGGAAAGTGGCGGCGGAGCATATCCATCACGAGGCGCACCTCACGGTGCTCTTGGCTTGGCCCGAGGCGGCTCGTGGTGGTCCGGCCATGGCAGCCAGCGGCGGCGACGAGAGTGGCTCCGGTGGCAGTGTGCTACGGTGGTGACGAGAGGCCGGGGAGGGGCGCACGGGAACCGGGAGCGGGTGGCAGAGCTGGAGGTGGTGGTTGCTGGACTTCGAGGTGCCTGAGGTGGGAGAATGGTGGTGGCCATGGAGCTTCCACGGGCATCCATGGCTGCAGCTGTCGCACGAGCTGAGAGCGAGAGAATGAGAGGGGGCAAGGGAGATAGGGCGAGTGAGCGAGCAGGAGGGACAAGTGAGCGTTCGGGCTCTCCAAATCGACGTGCACGGCAATGTGGTGGACATGCGAGAGAGCGTCGGCCACGCGGCAGCAGACCCCTACGCGTGGTGGCCATGACTGCTGCTACTGCCGATTCAAAATTTTCAATACCACCTCAAACATACAACTGAAACACCCTTTTCGTCTCCCTCTATCTCATAATCCGTTTCGAATTAGCAAAAACTTCACTAATAGAAGTTGTAGAGCTACACGATTAATCCAACTTTTATTAAAGGATCAAAGTCTAATTCGGCATGGTTGGAGAGATACAAAGCTCCAAAGGAGGGTACCTCAAAACTAGATTCTGCAGTCCAATTGTAAACTGACTGAAACTGTCTTCTTCTCTACCTTATAACTCCTAAACCGTGCACTTATTTAATCAACCATTTTCACCATCAGCTACATCTACATGAGTACTCCGACTTTGGTTAAAGGAGTTTGGCCAGATTCGAAATGGTTTGCAAACTAAAATTCACCAAAGATAGGTACCCGAAAACGGAAGTCACGACTTTCAGGCATCCTAGACTTAGCCAATTTTCGAACCCTGAAAATAGCTCGATTTGACCATGCTAAGTACTGAATTAGCTCTGGGACAGTAAATAAAGTTTGTTCCCCATGATATGTTCTACAACTTTTATTTAAGGATCAAGGTCTGGATCAGCTTTTGTTGCAAGATATAAAGCTCCATCGTGGGGTACCCGAAACTGAAACTCCATTCCGGACTTAACCAAATCTGGAACTCTGAAAACAGCAGTTGATTCCTTCTTGTGAGCCCTATTTGACTAGGTTAGATGCCAAACTAGCTCTTGACCATTAAACAAAGTTTGTTCCTTATAAAATTCTCCTCAACTTTGTCAAAGGGTGCACAACCATACAAAGTTGTTAAGTCACACTTTTGAAATGGTCAAACAAAAGTGTTCCAGGGTCCATACATGGTCAACCATCACTTAGAAGCACAATTAGGCAAAATGATCAACATGAACATTGTTCCATTATGTGTCCTAAGTGTAGTTAAGGTGTTGTAGAGGCCAAACATACCCACCATGCATAGGTTTCACAAAAGTGTAGGCCTCACATGCCTTGAAACGTAGAATTCAAGCGAAATGTTATAGTTGTTTCATGTGGTTGTTTCAAGATACATGCTACACATATTCCACTAGGGTGTTCCACATGTGTCCAAGATGTGTTGTACATAGCATTTGTATGTTGCACAAACACTAGTTCCCATGGGATGTGAGCCAGGTTTTAGTTATAATCCAAACAAGCATATAACTTATCATTTCATGTGACCTTTTGATTCCAAACTTCATGAAACTTTTCCAGAGATCAATATAGATAGGTACCAAGGTCAGACACATGAAGATATTGCAATAAAACCATCCAAGCATATATCTTGAAAAGAGGCCTATATGTAAAGCAATGGTGCAACAACCAACTTTAGGTTAGGCTCATCTCTGTAGGTTGACCTTGACATCGTCATCTCCACTCATATTTGAGCTTAAACCTACTACTTAATTGGTGATAAATACCTAGGGTGTTATACCCAAGAGGGGGGTGAATTGGGCTTTTCTAAAAATCAATTGCAAGAATTAAATCCTACAAGCCGGAATTCACCCCTAGTGCCTACTTGTGTTCCTAGAGATTCTACCGGTAAAAGTTTTGCACCCTAGTTTCCAATCCTAGTCTAGCATGGCAATTCTAGGAAAGTAAATCAAGCAATGAATGTAAATACGAGAATGTAAATGCTTGAAAGTAAGGGCAAGGAACACGGCGATGTTTTTCCGAGGTATCGGAGAGTCGCCACTCCCCACTAGTCCTCGTTGGAGCACCCGCGCAAGGGTGTAGCTCCCCCTTAATCCGTGCAAGGATCAAGTGCTCTCTACGGGCTGATTCTTCGACACTCTATCACGGTGAATCACCCAAAATCGCTCACAAGATGAGTTGGGTCATCCACAAGCTCCGCCGGATGATCACCAAACTCCCAATCACCACCAAGCCGTCTAGGTGATGGCGATCACCAAGAGTAACAAGCTAGAACTCTCACTTGACCACAACGAGCCTAATGAGAAGGTGGATGCACACTTGCTACTCTCTATTCACTAGTGGAGGACTCTCAAGCTTTGATTCTCAAATCACAATCCTCACTAGAGCTCTTGCACTCCCTTGCACTCCAAAGGTGTTTCTCAGCTGAACAAATGAGCAAGAGACCTCTAAAAGAGGTGGTGGGGATGTATTTATACACCCCACAAACAAATCCAACCGTTACCTGCCAACTCAGCAAAATACGAGGTGACCGGACGCGCCGGTCGCTCGTAACGGTCAAAACCTGAAATAACGGCTGAGTGACCGGACGCGCCGATCAGGAGTGACCGGACACGTCCGATCGTGCAGGGAGCTTACTGTACTCTGACCTGGCGCGCGACCGCATCGGATCGGTGATGACCAGACGTGTCCGGTCGTCAGAGTACCTTACTGGAACGTGACCGGACGCGCCGATCACACTCCAGTCGCGTCCGATTAGGTGGTTTCCCTCAAGTGACACGTGTCAGCCTGAACACCGCGTCCGGTCCTCGCAAGGGCCGTGTCCGGTCGTCAGCGTTGAAACACAATTAGCGGTTAGAACTGACCGGACGTGTCCGGTCAAGCCAGGCACCGTGTCCGGTCAAGGGAAAATCCCACTAAACACTCCGAAACGCGACGCAACTTGAACCAGGTTGCTTCCAACTGAACTTTGAGCTATTCTAGAGCTTCCTAGTGCTAAGTTTGACAAGTGTGCACCACACCTAAACATGAGACTCACCTAGGTCAAGCTACTCGCTCATGCCCCCCTTTATAGTACGGCCAAAGGAAAAAGCAAAGATCCTAACGACTATTCCGAATGTAACTCAACACCTTGACATCCGGAACTAACCGTCCTTAATCTTGACGTCAATCTTTTGAAAACCGAAATGATTTCCATCAAGGGGCATGAATACTATAGTGCCCAAAGCAGTTATCATCTCCATGACCTAACTTACCAAAGTTTCTATAAAACACACGTTAGTCATGGTAATAAAGCGTTGTCATCAATTGCTGAAACCAACTCTCGGGGCCTAGATGCTTTCAATCTCCCCCTTTTTGGTGATTGATGACAACACTAAGATTCAAAAAGATAGGAGTTGAGGTTTTTGAACATGCTTGGTTCACATAAGCAAAAAAGCAATAAGCACAAGGGGTTAGGAATTGCTTATGTGCCCCAAGCCAAAAGAGTGTACTCAAGAGATAAGACATAAAGCGTTAGTACACGAAAGATATAGCTCAAAAGAAATCAGAGTAAGGCACGGAAGCACAACCTTAGAGATATAACCAATGAAGTGACATGATTTAAAACGGTGACTAGATAGACCATAGAGACTCAAAGTATCTCACACGACCACATGTCACAAGAATGCAAGTACTAGAATGTAAACATGATGCATGAATGTAGCACACAAATAAGAACGAAAACCCTCTATCAAAACTCCCCCTGAATCCACTGTTCGCCTAAACGGCCGTTTAGTCCGTTTAAACACTGTTTAAACGGTAAACAGAAGTCAGACGTGTTGTTTATGCCCTAAACGGTGAATTAAACGGTTAGGCTGTTTAAACCCGTTTAAACCGTTCAATCCCGTCCAAACGGTCTAAACAAAATCAGATTAAACATGATTAAATGAGCTAAGCAACCATTTAATCCATAATTAAGTGAATTAAAGGACTACGTCTATCACAATCAACATGAAACTAATTAACATTGTAATTATATGAAGTGTTGTGGGATTTAGATTTCTTCCAACAAGATTATTTGGTAGAATATTTGATTTTTACATGTGTAAATATGTATGGGTTCTAGCAAATTTTATTTTTATCTACAGAAATATGTATATTTTATTGTTATTGTACAAAACCGTTTAGGCCGTTTAACTCCGTTTAAACACCGTTTAAACGGTCTAAACGCTAAACGAAGGGTGACCGACTGTTTACCGTTTAGCGTTTAGGAAAACATTGCCTGAATCTACTCTATCTCTCCTCCTTTGGCATCAACCGCCAAAAACTAATCTAAGGATCTGACGGGGGAACAGACGGAGTCGAGTCGGGTGCCGAGGAGCGCGGAGTGATCACAAACTGAGAAGTGTCTTCCTCGGACTCGGAGCTGTCAGGCTGACCCTCTGAAGAAGCACGTGGCTGTGAAGCGGTCAGGGTCTGATCAACAGGAACAGGTGCTGACGAAGTAGCAACTAGTGGAGCAGTCTCTGTGACCTGAGCCTGAAGTGAGCCAACAGCTGGGGGATCGGTCGAGGCAACTGACGAAGGTATAGTCTCTGTAGTACCCGTCCCTGTCACAGGAGGAACAGCTGCCTCTGAAGCAGACAACCCTGAAGAAGTAGCTAGAGTGGTGTGCGAGGGCGTCGGCTGACCAGTCAACTCGCTATAGGTGGCACTGAAATCAACAAACGGTGTGCCTGTCAGTAGGTGAGGGCGAGGCTAGTCTGAAGGAGTGAACCCCGTCTAAATAGGCGTGTAGCTCGGGGACTGAAATGACTGGGGGACCTGCTGCTGTGGAGAAGTGAACTGAAAGCTCGGCTGTCCCTGACTCGAAGGTCCACTAGACTGTAAGGCTGGAGTTAGAGCAGATGCAGGTGGAGGAACCCCAACTGTGACCAAGTGACGCAGAAGCTCTAAGTACTACTGCTGGCTTGCTGCACTCTGTCGCTGCATCTCGTACTGCTGACGCTGCATCTCGACCTGCTGACGCTGTATCTCAAGCTGCTGTCTCTGGAACTCGTCCTGTCGAGCCTGTATCTGAGCAAAAGCGGCAGCTGTGTCCTGAGCCTGTCTCTGTAGCTGAAGCTTCTGTCGCTCCTGTGCCTGGGTCAACCTCTCAAGAATAGCCACCATGGCTGGATCTGAGCGGGAGGCTAAACTAGAGCCACCGGCCTCGTGGTCGTGAGGCCGAGCGGTACCTAGGGATGGGCTGGTAATCCTCGTCAGTGCTGTCAGAGGCCTCATCCTCAGCTAGATCAGCAAGCTGAGCATCTAGATCTGCAAGCTCTACCTCAGCAAGACCCTCAACAGTCGTGTCCTGCTCAGCTGCTGTCTCTGGCACCTCAGCTCTCTCTCGCTGTCCTGGCACTAGGGCCTGCTTTCTGGTGACCGAAGCCCATAGCTGACGGATATCATACTCTAGAAAGGCAGTGGTAGTATCAGATATCTCAGCTCTAATCTCTAAAGGTAGCTCAAGTGCAGATCTGATGATGAAGCAAATCCAATGAGCATAGGGCAGCTGACGGTGTCCCTTGAAGCCTTCTGCCAGGGTGTCCTCCATCTCACTTAGCATAAGATCTCATATATCAAAAGGTGTCTGTGAGAGGAGGTGGTGTACAACCCACAACTGCATCCTGGTCAGTCCCTCTGTGTAGCCCAGCCTGGGAAGAAGTGTACGCCTAACAATAGCATCCAGGACTCGGGCAAGCGGTGTCAAGCTGGCGGGTGTGCGACGAGACCCTTCGCCAAAAGGCTCACAAAAGCATGGTCGGATCAGATTAGTAGGAGGCACTGTCCCGTCATGAGGGCGTCTAGGTGGAGCTGTCTGACCAAAGTAAAGCTGATGTATCTTCGTGTCTGAAGCTGGGAGTCTGAGAATCTCCCGCACTCTGGTGCTGTACAGTCTGCGGTCACGACCTCGGAATGTAAAGTGTATGAACTCATGTGCCGGATCAATCCATAGTGAGGCATAGAACTCCCTGACCCAAGTGCCATAATATGCTCCTGTCCGTCCAAGAAAGTCAGATAAGCCCGGAAGAAAGGACAGGTGCGGACGAAGCTGCTCACCCACTACCTCAACAAGAGACTCAA
The DNA here is from genome assembly GCA_038087645.1 of Saccharum hybrid cultivar R570. Taxonomy (NCBI): domain Eukaryota; kingdom Viridiplantae; phylum Streptophyta; class Magnoliopsida; order Poales; family Poaceae; genus Saccharum; species Saccharum hybrid cultivar. The sequence goes on from JAQSUU010000198.1 coordinate 27,046,980, forward strand.
TGCGACAGACCCTCTGTGGTCGAAAAGCAATCCCGCTGTCAACATAGGCTCTGTAGAAATCCTCCTGTAGAGGTGTATAGAATCCCTCTGAAGCTCTAGAATCCCGATGAGGTGGGAACCACCGGCTGACCTCAACAAATCTCAAGCCCTGCACCTGACGTGCTGTAGCACCCCTCAAGTCAAAGTGCTCGACAGGGGGCGAACCTCGAGCCCTGGGAGGTGGACGTCCTCCACGACGCTGGCCCTCTGGCCTAGGAGTCACCTGAGCTCATGTACGTGTGGAGCGGCGACGCGGTGGAGTCTGAGCTGGCTGCTCCTCTGTCTCCTCTAGAGCCTCTATAGGTGGATCAACTGACATGTCCTCTGTCCCCTTTGTGCCCTCTGTGGCCTCTGTAGCCTGTGTACCGAGCTGTCTTCCTTCAAGATGAAAGCGACGCTCGCCAATGCGAATACCACTGCTCCTGCCTCCCCTCTCTGCCTGCTCAGCTGCATCTGCGACTGCCTGAGCGATCTCAGCATCAGTAAGAGTCTTCTTCTTCTTTCTAGCCATAATCTTTATGCGCTTACCACGCGCAACCTCAGACATACGAGGAGGACTCTCGTCCCCGTCACTAGGAGCACCCCCGGCGTTCTTGCAGCGAACCATACTGACGATTGTCGGGAACCTCTGAAAGATGATGTACTGTCACTCAAGAGGCTTGGCCTCAATCCGTATCTGCAGGCTTGGCCTCGGATTCAAGCACAGAACTGCAGTCACCCCAACACACCGACAAAATCGCTGAAAAGATAGAATAGATGGATCTACTATAAGAAACATATATAATCTAAAAGGTACGAACCCCTAGAGATAGCAAGCATATAAGATAAGATGTGAATCGAAACGCGATGGCTACCTCGGATCGACGAGAAAATGGTGACGAGGTGAGATGACCTAGTTCGCGAGACTTCCCGAAAATGCCAGACGAGCGCTGATTTGCCGAAACAAAAGATAATTAGAATTTCAATGATGAAATTACAGCAAACCCTAACAAGGAGATCAAGGAAACGCAAAACAACCTCGTGAAGAAGACGTCGCACGAAGAAACCTCGATGACGAACGGCCGAAACCACGTTGCGTGAACCCTAGGGTTAGGGTTAGGGCAACACTTGCGACGGTGGCTGATCGGAGGCGTGCGCGAGGGAGGTAGTCAACGGCCGGATGGAGGTGTAGCAGCAGGCAGCTGGCAGCGGCGGCGGCGCGGCCAGGCGCGGTGGCGCAGCACGGCGGTGGTGGCGTGGCACAGCGGCGGCGGGAAGCGAGGAGGCGCGGATGGCGTGGGCTCAGTCGGCGTAGCGTGGGCAGGGGCGGCGGCACGGCTCGCCGGAGGAGGAGGAGGAGCACGGCGCGGCGGTGAGCGGCGGTGGCGGCGAGTTAGGGCACGAAGACGGCGAAAACGGGCGATGCGTGGGTGGATTGAAGAGAGACACGGACGAAGACGAAGGGTTATATGGGGGATTAGATCCGCTCGGCATGCACTGACCAGACGCGGTGGTGCAGCGTCCGGTCACACTCCAGTAAGCTCCTGGAGCGACCGGGCGCGTCCGGTTAGGACTGACCGGACACAGACAGAGTCCGGTCGAGGGTCTTCCGGGAAAGTCATCGCGAATGACCGGACGCGGTGGTGGTTACCGGGACCGAACGCGGTGGTCAACAACGACGTGTCTGGTGCAGCGTCCGGTCACAAGGTCAGGAAGAAGTCTTCGGGGTGACCGGACGCGCTGCTGGTCGCCGGGACCGGACGCGGTGGTGAAGCATCACTGCGTCCGGTGCAGCGTCCGGTCACTGTTTTTCGCCTTTCTTCAAACCGAACTTCGACGTGACTTCTCCCAATCAAGTTCCAATTCAAAGAGACTCAAATAAACACCAATTGGAACCTGATATGAGTGACCTCATTCAAACCCTCAATTTTTTCAAAATAATTTGTCTTAGGCTAATATTGATTTTAGGAAAATAAGCAATAAACACTCGAGGAGCAACGTATGGCCATGCAATAGAGTTTATGAACCCTTAGGAGCGTCAAATGCTCTCTCTATTCATGGACGAACACAGAGGTTGCTCAAAGCCAAACCGAAAAGAAACGACAAAGCAACAACCATGCATATGCAATGCAATACAAGTAAGTAAAGCTAGGTTGCTTGTCAAGTTTGATCCACGGTTAGGCTTCTTCACTCCTCCAAAGGAGGGTTATCGTAACCGTGTTAGACAAGCCCTAGATGCATTGCGGGAAATTTAAACGTGACATATAATACAATGCAATGCAAGGGACAACACAAGCTTATTTTTTAAAGTTACTAGAGTCAAGCACATTAAGTTCACTTCTCAACCTACAAAAGGTAGCCTCATCTAAGGGTTTAGTGAAGATATCCGCTAATTGATTTTCACTTCTTACACCTTCTAGTGATATATCATTTTTAGCAACGTGATCTCTTAGAAAGTGGTGTCGGATATCAATGTGCTTGGTGCGAGAGTGTTGTACCGGATTATTAGCAATTTTAACGGCACTTTCATTGTCACATAAAAGTGGCACCTTTTCAAGAACAACTCCATAGTCTAGGAGGGTTTGTTTCATGTATAAGATTTGTGCACAACAAGCCCCCGCGGCAATGTATTCCGCCTCGGCGGTGGACAAAGCCACACTATTTTGCTTCTTAGATGACCAAGATACTAAAGGCCTCCCAAGCAAATGGCACCCTCCGGATGTGCTTTTTCTATCAATTTTGCAACCGGCATAATCCGAATTGGAATAGCTAACTAGTTGGAATCTAGCTACTTTGGGATACCAAAGACCAATGCTTGGGGTGTGCTTAAGATATCTTAAGATTCTTTTTACGGCACTTAAGTGAGGTTCTTTAGGGCACGCTTGAAAGCGAGCACACATGCACACACTAAACATGATATCGGGCCTAGATGCAGTAAGGTACAACAAACTACCAATCATAGAACGGTAGAGAGTTTGATCAACCGGTTTACCTCCCTCATCTAGGTCGAGATGTCCATTAGATGGCATTGGGGTCTTGATTGGTTTGCATTCTTCCATCTTGAATCTTTTGAGAAGATCCTTGGTATACTTTTCTTGAGAGATGAAAATCCCTTCTCTCATTTGCTTGACTTGAAAACCAAGGAAGAATGTGAGCTCACCAATCATAGACATCTCGAACTCCTTCGACATCAATTCACCAAATTCCTTGCAATATTCTTCATTTGTTGATCCGAAGATGATATCATCAACATAAACTTAACAAATGAAGATCTTCCCATTAAGCTTCTTAGTGAATAGTGTGGTGTCAACCTTCCCAATGGTAAAGCCCTTCTCAATGAGGAAGTCCCGGAGGCGCTCATACCACGCTCTAGGGGCTTGCTTGAGCCCATATAGCGCCTTGGAAAACCTATAAACATGATTAGGATATCTAGGGTCTTCAAACCCGGGAGGTTGATTAACATAGACTAGTTTATTTATGAAGCCATTTAAGAATGCACTTTTCACATCCATTTGATATAGTTTCATATCATGATGTGATGCATATGCAAGGAGGATACGAATGGCTTCAAGTCTTGCAACGAGTGCAAAGGTCTCTCCAAAATCAAGACCTTCAACTTGAGAGAACCCCTTTGCAACTAGTCTTGCCTTGTTCCTCACTACTATGCCTTGGTCATCTTGCTTGTTGCGGAACACCCACTTGGTTCCAATGACTCTTGCACCTTTTGGATGCTCTTCAAGTGTCCATACTTGATTGCGGGTGAAGTTGTTCAATTCTTCATGCATAGCATTCACCCAATCCGGATCTTGAAGAGCTTCTTCTACATTCTTAGGTTCAACACAAGAGACAAAAGAGTGATGTTCAACAAAAGAAGCAAGCTTTTGAGATCGAGTCATTACTCCCTTAGTAGGACTCCCTATGATGAGATCTTGTGGATGTGCTTGAAGTAGAGGTGAGTTTCTTCTATCAACCACTTGAGGAGGAGGATGGGGAGCATCAACATCTTGAGCTTGTGCCTCGGCTTGTTCATGAGAGACATGAGTGTCTTCATTTTCAACTCTCTCATTCTTGTCATCATCTTGAGGCACACGTGATGAAGATGGTGGATCAACAATTTGTACATCATCTTCATCATCCTTTGGCTTGATGTCTCCCACCGGCATGTTCTTCATTGCCTCCCTCAAGGGTTCATCACGTACATCATCATAATTCTCAATTGCTCCTTGGGAGCCGTTAGATTCATCAAATTCCACATCATATGTTTCTTCAACCAAACCGGTGGCATGGTTAAATACTCTATATGCTTTGGACTTTGATGAGTAACCAACAAGAAAACCAATATCACAACGTCTTTGAAACTTCTCTAGGTGTTGACGCTTCTTGTAGATGTAGCATTTGCAACCAAACACCCGGAAGAATGAGACATCCGGCTTTTTCCCATTTAGCAACTCATAGGGGGTCTTGCCAAGAAACTTTTGTAGGAAGAGGCGATTTGAAGCATAGCATGCGGTGTTGATTGTCTCGGCCCACAACTTCTCCGGAGTGTTGTACTCATCTAACATTGTTCTTGCAAGGGTGATCAAAGTCCGGTTCTTTCTCTCAACTACACCATTTTGTTGAGGAGTGTAAGTTGAAGAAACTTCATGCTTGATTCCAATTTCATCACAATAAGCTTCAATGTTTGTGTTGTCAAACTCTTTGCCATTGTCACTTCTAATCTTCTTTATCTTGACTTCAAATTCATTTTGAGCTCTCTTTGCAAACTTCTTGAAGCAATTTGCCACTTCAGATTTGTCATGAAGGAAGAAGGTCCATGTGTACCTTGAGTAGTCATCCACTATCACAAGACAATAGAGATTTCCACCCAAGCTCTTGTAGGTTGTAGGCCCAAACAAATCTATGTGTAGGAGTTCTAGCACTCTTGAAGTTGACATGTAAGTTTTGGTTGGATGAGTGTTTGCAACTTGTTTGCCCACTTGACATGCACTACAAGGTTTGTCCTTTTCAAACTTTACATCCTTCAATCCTCTCACTAGTTCTTTATTCAATAGCTTGTTGAGAGTGTTTATTCCAACATGAGCAAGTCTCCTATGCCAAAGCCATCCAAGTGAGGTCTTGGTGAACAAACATGTCATCAAGTTTGCATCTTCGGAGGTGAAGTCAACAAGATAAAGATTATTGTATCTAAAGCCTTTGAATATCACTTGCTTGTCATCTATCTTTGAAACAACCACTTCATTAGGTGTGAACAAGCATTGGAAACCAAGGTCACAAAGTTGCCCAACGGATAGTAAGTTGAAACTCAATGAAGCAATATAGAGCACATTTGAGAGTGAGTGATCATTTGATATTGCAATCTTGCCTATACCCTTGACTTTGCTCTTTGAATTATCCCCAAATGTGATCTTCTCTCGACATACCCCATTCTCTTCAATGGAGGTGAACATACGAGGATCACCGGTCATATGTTGAGTGCAACCACTATCAATAACCCAATGAGATCCATCGGTCTTGTAGTTCACCTACACACAAGAGATCAAGCTTTTTGTTTAGGGACCCACACTTGAAAGGGGCCCTTGACTTTCTCAACTAGTGACTTGGAAACCCATATTTTCTTTGGCCTATTCTTGTTTGGGGGACCCAAGAACATAACTTTCATCTTTCCACTTGAATCTTTTCTTAGCATGTAATGAGCATTGAAGGCAAAAGGTCTAGCATGCTTGGGCAAGGGTTGTGGTGGTGGAGTTTTGCACTCATGAGCAAAATGGCCTTCTTGTCCACACTCAACACATCTCTTTGTCTTGGGCTTTGACTTGCTTTGTTGTTGTTGAGCTTTAGCCTTCTTCTCTTGATTTGCCAAATAACCAATACCACTTCTATCCATCTTCATTACGGTGTTCATGAGTAGCTCACTTTGCAAATATTGGCCTCTTGTGAACTTGCTTAGGCCAGTCTTGAGATGCTTTTTCTCTTGCTTGAGTTTTTTGTTTTCTTCAATGAGTGACTCATTTGTTGTTTGCTTCTCAAGAGCCATCAAACCTTTTAGCTTCTTGTTCTCATTTGCAAGCTTCTCATTCTCACTCTTGATCTTGGCATAATCATCATAGTTGTTTGACTCAACCACACTCTTGCCTTTGCTACTAGAACCTTGCTCAATGCTTTCAATGATCAAGTCATCACATGATGTAGCTATATCAAACTTAACAACTTTGTTAGTAGCATCATGTGTCTCAAGAGAAAGTTCATTAGCAACCACAAGACTATCATAGTCAATTTTCAATGTAGTATATTTGTCTTTTAGAGTGTTATGCCTAGTGATGAGCTCATCATGCTTCTTCTCAAGTTTATCATGTTGATCTCTAAGCTCTTTGTTAGAAGTTTTGAGCTTCTTGAGAGTGGAAGACATAATTTCATTTTGATCTTTGAGCTCACCACTAGCCTTTTGTGCATTTTCAAGCATGGATGAGAGTGATTCATTTTCATTTTAAAGTTCATCATTTTCATTTCTAGTCCTTCTTATGACTTTAGTGTATTTGTTCAACAATTTTACAAGTTCATCATAAGAAGGTGCGTCATATTCATCATCACTATCACTATCATCATCATCATCATCATCATCACTATCATGGTTTTGTACCTTTCGTTCACCCTTGGCCATAAGGCATAGGTGAGTAGTGGACGATGACGGTGAAGGTGGCGGTGAAGGTGGTGATGAAGATGTCGGTGAAGATGATGGCCCCATCACAAATGCGGCAACCTTCTCTTTTTCATCATCGCTCTCATCACCGGAGGACTCACAAGATAATTCAATGTCGGTGAGCCAATCACCAACAATGTATGCCTTTTCTCCCTTCTTCTTGTGGAACTCCTTCTTCTTGCCATCCTTCTTCTTGTATGGCTTGTTTTTCTTTTTCTCTTCTTCTTCATCACTTGAATCATTCTTTTTGCCCTTGTTCTTGTTCCTGTACTTGTCTTTTGGAGGTCTAGGGCATTGATGAGCTAAGTGGCCAAGTTCACAACAATTGTAGCAATCCATCTCCGAGATTGGCTTCCTTTTGCTACTTGTGAAGAATTTCTTTTTCTTCCCATCGAACTTGATGCCACTCTTGTTGAGCTTCTTTAGCATCTTGGTGGTCTTTCTCACCATGAGTGCAAGTGATTCATCATCAATATCACTTTCACTTGAGCTCTCTTGCACCATCATGGCTTGGCCCTTCTTCTTCTTGTCATGGCTAGCTTTGAAGGCCAAGTCTTTCTTCTTGAAAGATGATGAGCCCTCTTCCGGAGTGATGTGCATGTACATCTCATGAGCATTGATCTTCTCCAATACTTGTGTCGGTGTTACGGTAGAGAGATCACTTTGGTGAAGCACGGCGACAATGTGACCATACTTCTCAACGGGAAGAACACTCAAGATCTTCCTTGCAACATCCGATTGACTCATTTGGGTGAGCCCAAGGGTATTGAGGTCCTCTACAAGAACATTCAATCAAGTGTACATATCATTAGCACTTTCTTTGGGAAGCATCTCAAAAGAATTGATTTTTTTAAAGCAATATGATAGCGTTCCTCACGCTCACTCTTAGTTTCCTCATGGAGAGCACAAAGGTTTTCCCATAATTCATGAGCGTTCTTTACATTACGCACACGATTGAAGATATCCTTACCTAAGCCCCGGTAGAACGCATTTTTGGCCTTTGCATTCCACCGGTCGTACTTCTCCTCGTCACCACTTGGGTTGGCGGGATTCTTGATAGCGGGAAGCCCTTGGGTTGTGGCTCTAAGACACCCAACATCTATGGCTTCGAGATACGCCTCCATACGGATTTTCCAATATGGAAAATCATCTCCCTCAAAGGTGGGAGGTGGTCCTTCTCCGTTAGACATCTTGCTCTAGGCGGTAAAGCCTAAATTAGGAGCAACTCGGCTCCGATACCAATTGAAAGGATCAAGATGCCCAAGAGGGGGGTGAATTGGGTTTTTCTAAAAATCAATTGTAAGAATTAAATCCTACAAGCCGGAATTCACCCCTAGTGCCTACTTGTGTTCCTAGAGATTCTATCGGTAAAAGTTTTGCACCCTAGTTTCCAATCCTAGTCTAGCATGGCAATTCTAGGAAAGTAAATCAAGCAATGAATGTAAATACGAGAATGTAAATGCTTGAAAGTAAGGGCAAGGAACACGGCGATGTTTTTCTGAGGTATCGGAGAGTCGCCACTCCCCACTAGTCCTCGTTGGAGCACCCACGCAAGGGTGTAGCTCCCCCTTGATCCACGCAAGGATCAAGTGCTCTCTACGGGCTGATTCTTCGACACTCCGTCACGGTGAATCGCCCAAAACCGCTCACAAGATGAGTTGGGTCATCCACAAGCTCCGTCGGATGATCACCAAACTCCCAATCACCACCAAGCCGTCTAGGTGATGGTGATCACCAAGAGTAACAAGCTAGAACTCTCACTTGACCACAACGAGCCTAATGAGAAGGTGGATGCACACTTGCTACTCTCTATTCACTAGTGGAGGACTCTCAAGCTTTGATTCTCAAATCACAATCCTCACTAGAGCTCTTGCACTCCCTTGCACTCCAAAGGTGTTTCTCAGCTGAACAAATAAGCAAGAGACCTCTAAAAGAGGTGGTGGGGATGTATTTATACACCCCACAAACAAATCCAACCGTTACCTGCCAACTCAGCAAAATACGAGGTGACCGGACGCGTCGATCGAAGTGACCGGACACGTCGATCGAAGTGACCAGACGCGCCGGTCGCTCGTAACGGTCAAAACCTGAAATAACGGCTGAGTGACCGGACGCGCCGATCAGGGGTGACCGGACGCGTCCGATCGTGCAGGGAGCTTACTGTACTCTAACCTGACGCGCGACCGCGTCCAATCGGTGATGACCGGACGCGTCCGGTCGTCAGAGTACCTTACTGGAACGTGACCGGACGCGCTGATCACACTCTAGTCGCGTCTGATTAGGTGGTTTCCCTCAAGTGACATGTGTCAGCCTGAACACCGCGTTTGGTCCTCGCAAGGGCCGTGTCCGGTCGTCAGCGCTGAAACACAGTTAGCGGTTAGAACTGACCGGACGCGTCCGGTCAAGCCAGGCACCGCGTCCGGTCAAGGGAAAACCCCACTAAACACTCCGAAACGCGACGCAACTTGAACCAGGTTGCTTCCAACTGAACTTTGAGCTATTCTAGAGCTTCCTAGTGCTAAGTTTGACAAGTGTGCACCACACCTAAACATGAGACTCACCTAGGTCAAGCTACTCGCTCATGCCCCCCCTTTATAGTACGGCCAAAGGAAAAAGCGAAGATCCTAACGACTATTTCGAATGTAACTCAACACCTTGACATCCGGAACTAACCGTCCTTAATCTTGACGTCAATCTTTTGAAAACCGAAACAATTTCCATCAAGGGGCATGAATACCATAGTGCCCAAAGCAGTTATCATCTCCATGACCTAACTTACCAAAGTTTCTGCAAAACACACGTTAGTCATGGTAATAAAGCGTTGTCATCAATTGCCGAAACCAACTCTCGGGCCCTAGATGCTTTCAATGAGAAATCCATGGTGCATTCCTGCTCACACGCACCCCTCTTGATATATATAGAGGACCAATATTCTTGATCATGCTAGAGAGACCCTCTGAGCATAGCAGGAACAGATATGGCGATATAGGGCCGCCTTGTCGGATTCCACGCGTCGGTTTAAATGTCTCTGAGAACACCCCGTTGACTCTGATAGAGAACGAAATCAACGAAACACATTTCATAACCAGCGAACGCCAAGAGTCTGGAAAGCCCAGAGCCTGCATGATGGCATTCAGATAACCCCATTCAACTCGGTCATAGGCCTTGGCCATGTCGAGTTTAACCGCGCAGCCACCCGTCTTCCCTTTCTTGTTCTGTAAATAATGGATGCACTCATATGCAATTAGCACATTGTCAGTAATTAACCATCCGAGCACAAACGCGCTTTGTTCCACTGAAATCACCTCCTCAAGTATCAGACGTAAGCGGTTGGCCATCGTCTTAGAGCACAACTTGTAGAGCACATTACAAAGGGAGATAGGCTGATATTGCGACAGGTCTTGTGGGTTGCTGACCTTCGGGATGAGGACCAGAAGTGTCTTGTTCACCTCTTCTGGTATATCTCCTCCATTCAAAAAACTCAACACCGCAGACATCACACATGGTTTAATTAACTGCCAGTGAGTTTGGTAGAAACTGGCGTTAAACCCGTCAATACCAGGAGCCTTATTAGGCGCCATTTGAAAGAGAGCCGTCTCCACCTCCTGCTCTGTATACGCCATCTCCAGTAAATCACACATGGCTGATGTCACTTTCCTCGGCACAAAACGGCAAATCAAGTCAGGTTGAAGCTCCTCCTGTGCCACAAACAAGTTTTGGTAAAACTCGCAAGCAAGCCGTTCAAGGTCCTCTTGGTCAGTGAATGCACGGCCACTTCCATCTTTAAGAACCTTGATTCGATTTGTACGACTTCTCGCCCGAGCTTTTGCCTGAAAAAATTCAGTATTCCGGTCACCATCTCTCAACCAGGAAATTGTGACCTTTGTCGCTCCATTATTTCTTCTCTGGCCAGCACATCTGCTAGCTTGGCCATCACTTCCCGTTCCCTGTCCGTTGGGCCCCGGTACAGGGTGTTACTTCTCTCCGATTCCAACACCGTCCTCAACTCCTTCACCTGTCTCTTAACTGACCCAAACACCTCTCTATCCCAAGTTTTCAGAGAGTTTTGTAGGGCCAATAGAGCATTGGCGGCTGTCGACAAATCAGATGAGCCTAAGCCTGGATCCCAGGTACTGTTCACAAAATCCACATACTCCCCATGGCTCTGCCACATATTCTCGTATCAGAAAGGTTTCTGTTTCCTTCGGCCACGACTCCGGCCAGCAAGCACCCTTTCCCTCACCTCCATCAGGAGACCGCAGTGATCCGATTCCGCAAGCGGTATATGGAACACTTCTGACTCCCCTATAGCCTCCAGAAACATCCCCCAATGCCCAGTCCAACCGAACCTTGACGTTCCGACCCTCGTCTTGCCGATTATCCCAAGTATATGGAAGACCATGGTACCCGAGATCAGACAGGCGACAATCGTTGACCGCATCTTGGAAAGCTGCGATCTGCCACTGCTCCCTCTCGTTTCCACCTATCTGCTCCTCTGCCGAGAGCACTTCGTTGAAATCCCCTAAGCATAGCCAAGGACAGGCATACTGCGCTCTTAGGAATCTCATCAAGTACCAGCTCTCTTTCCGACGTTCCCTTCTAGGCTCCCCATAGAAGCCAGTCAACCGCCATTGTGATATCCGCAAATTATCACACGACAGTAAGACATCAATGTGTGATCTTGATTTACTCCCGTTTTGGTAATGAATATGACGCCTCGTACTACTACAGCCGTGCATGCGCTCCAAGCCTCCAACCATATGCCGTGCATGCGCAGGGGAAGTGAAACGGACATCGTGCATGCGTGGTGGTTAATTGAAAATCTGCACGGCTTTGGTGCTTCTTGGTCACTGTGCTAGAGGCTAAAATGATGCCGATTTTTTGATGGAGGGAATATGTCGTAAGTTGGTTTTTCATATCTAAGAGCGACCACACAATGTATGCAGGATTAAAATATTATTTCAACTCAACATCAAGAACAATGCTAAGATTGGTTTTATATGTTATATTTATTAGCATGCATTAGTCATGCATGTGGCCAGAATATTTAATTTATTGCAATCCTTACGAATGGCACCTCTTCATTTATCATTTTTATCTGAGCATTTATATATTTGCCACTCAAAACAGTAAAACTATATTATTTTGCTGATGTGACACACCACATAGGTTAGCTAGCGCGGTAGTCTCTCTGAAAACCATACAGGACATGGGAAATGACCTATTTACCCTTGCTACTGTACTACGTGATACATGCATCGGCAAAGTCAATTGGAGTCCGAGAAAATCTGGAGAAATATTAAAACATATCACTGCTGGAATTTCAGAAAGATTGACATGCATAGACTGCATTGTTAGTTTCTTTTTTTAGGGAAACTGTTAGCTCCTTCTTTGATTTCTCTTAATTTCTTATTTTTTTTATTAGCACACACGATCAATGGTTGAAGGCTGGTTAGCTTTTGATCGTGTCCGTGTCTCATGCGTGGACTGCATTGCTCCAGCCGCGCCTATCTCGTCTTGGGCCCTACGCATCTTCTGTGGCCTGTGGGCGGTCGATCGATGAGCATGAGCTCCGCCATGACCCTATGCATCTTCCGTGGCATCTCGCGCAGCTGGAGCAAAGCAAAGCCGGCACTGGCCAAGCGTAAAGCTTTGCTGTGCTGCAGTGGCGGCCGCGCATCGCCGTCGTGTGCGACTGCACGTGCAAGAAAGCTGAAGGCCGACGGCCATGGCCATCGATGCAATGCGAAAACCGGCGCCGGCGGTCATGGAGAGTTGGAGAGTGCGTGAGTGGGATCCGTGGAGCCGTGCAGGTGGTGGTTGGTGCCTTGGTGGACTCGATCGGGAAATTTCAGCAATGCAAAAGTCACACACACTCCTCCATTCGCCATCATCCATTTCCAGAATCCAGCCAAACAACACATGTCACACGTGTTGTTTCCCGCGCACAAAGGGTTTGTTGGCACAAAACAACAAGTATGGTCCCCGTATTTCTGTCTCAAACGTGTTATGGCCTATTTGATCATCGAGGACTGCTATTAGTCCATTGATTGCTATAACTAGTATCTACGTCCTAATCGGGGAGAGAATCCGCCACCATCGAGAGGCTCTTCGCTCCGCGACGGCCGCGTGGCAATCCTACGGTTGGTCTTCTGTTCGACCTCCGTGTGCCGTAATCCTTTTGGTGGAGGCTCAGCAGTCCGCACACCACGTATTCTTCCTCGTGCTCTTCTTCCTACGTTTGACCCACCAGTCTTTCATTTCCTTCGCTCTCCTCCTCCAAATCCTGTCCTCTGCTTCCAAGAGTCCTCCGTATGTCTAAAATAAATTGGACACATCGGAATCCTCGACACATGTGCTTTCCAGTTCACTGCTCATCGAGCCTCGCCGTCTCCGCTTCCTCCAAGATCTACGTCAAGGCGCCGGCCTCCTCCCCGCTACCCCGAATCGCCCTTCCTCTACTCGGGCGGCGTACACGGGACACGGTGAGGCCAACAGATCGGCCAACGCTGATTCGTCGCCCCCTTCGCTCCCCCCGGCTGCTGCTTAATGCTCGGCTCCTCCCCTTCGCCTCTCACACCACCGCTGGCCTCCAATGCACCACCGTACCACCACCAGCTCATCCCCACGTTTGTCCTCTGCCGCTAGTGACCCCGGCCATGGCGACCCCCTTGGTTGCGTCCGCTCCGCACGCCTGGCCCAGCGCATCGTCTGCCGGCATCCGATGCTGACCCAGCTTGTGCGTCTCAGGTTGTTGTTTGAGCTCACTCCCACTCCAGCACACCGGATCCAGTGGCTCAGTGGTCAAATCTGAAGGGACGCATATGGGTGCCACCATGCCAGTGCGAGCTTCGCTAGATGTCCTCCGTCTGCACCATGGCCTGTGGGTTCACACCTCCCAACTTAACTGTACATTGTTTCTGTTTCTCTACCCGCGTGTAGTTGGAGTGGTCCTGTCATCAATCAATGCAATGGATTTCTACTCCATCCTCTTGGTTCTTGCGAGTGATTAGGCTGCAGGAATTTCGTTGTTGGCTGTATCAAAGATTCAAAGGCAACAGTTGGATTAATTTGTGCCCATCTGAATTTGTCAGTTTCAATTTTACAGGAAAGGCATTTACGAAACATTTTGCTGATTTCATGTGGATTATATCCAGAATAAAAGAACAAAGCCCAGATATATAAAGTACTGTGTTTCTTCATGTACTAGGAACTTCATTACCTCACTACACAAGATTCCTTCCACAATTTGTAGTAAGTACCAAATGAAGTCATTTTTCTTTTTGGCTCCCATGATATTTTCCTTACTAAGAGCAGTGCTTCTTTTCCTGGTTCAGAATTTCAAACTTTGGGTACAATACTTAATCTTTTTTTACTTGGTTAGCTTGAAGAAATCTGATAGCATGTCACCATTTCCATTTTACCACTCTACGCGGAACTCAGATTTTGATTATTGATATATCCTTATCACTTAATAATACCAAGAAGACATGATATTTGGTGATGGTGCAGTGCACCATTTATTTGTTATTAACAGCTCCATGATTTATATACAGATCCAATAGTAAAAATAGGCCATTTCTGAAATAACTTGGTTTACTCCAAACCTGTTTTCTATGGCACCGTTCATTGATCTTTCTCTTGATGATATGACATGTTTTTCAAAGCATCGAGGACAAACTATTAATCACTATGCTTTATTCATTATGTTTACTCATGAATTTCTTACTCAACCTACTGTGCAATACAAACATCATGTATTTGGCTATGGTGCAGCTGGAAACCACCGTGCAGTTTACGTTACTACATCTCTGATATTTTTTTCTTGCCATCAATTCATCTCTTCCCATGTTACCTCGGCTCCAATATCTATATGTTCCTGAATTTTTCAATATACGATATGTAGGAAGTTTGGTTTTGCAGTTTCTGAAATTACATTTAATATATCAAAAATTTAGTTAGGTTGTATAAAAAATTTAATATATCAAAAATTTAGTTACATTTAACCAAAGATAGTCATCTCCTCCTTTCAACGATAAACTGATTTATTCTTCTTTCCTGAGAATCCTGACAACTGTCATGTGACAATTCTAACATGAATTCAATGAATCACTCATTGTCAGGAAGAGAGAATTAGTTTATACCCAAGTTCTTATGCAATTTTTTTTTTGTTTAGGCTACATGAACTCTCATGTCAATTATACACAGTAAGTGGGTAGTTCATCTCCTCTACTGGTGATAGATTGATTTATTCTTCTTTCATACAAAAAAACATGTAATAGTTTGCTCAGCCCAAATGATATTGAGATTATGAGTTTCAGCGACTCATCCCAACGATTGATTGACCGTCAATGTTTTATTGTTTTAAAAGCCTATTCTCAAGTGAAGTGTGTCTAAATATGCAGTTGGACAAAGGAGCTTGCAGAAGAGAACACTCCAAAAGCACAAAGGTGATGAAATAGTTGTCATTCAACTCTTGCGGCACTAATTTCGAGATGCGGTGCCAGCATTCAGCAGGCGTTTTTTTCAATCCACAGAATGCCAAGTAGTTGTACTTTTATGTCCTCTCTTGGTATTGATTTCTCTTCTCCTGTAAAAGGATGTACATTTGTGCATTAATGCTAATAGAGACGTCTGACTTGGCTAATGTACATTTGAGTTGTCATAGAGCAACACTTCACTCTATTACATATGTGTAAGTTAATGAATAGTGTCCTACAACTGTGAATACTTGCCAGAGAGTGCCACTTTACTCTATTGAACGTTTTGGTGTACATTTAAACCATGCAAATACATATACCACACACAGGCGCGAAGACCCGCTGCACGCGCAGCAACGCGCGCGTACCGTCCTAGTAATTCTTATGTGGCTAAATTTAGTTGGCTTTTCATATCTAAGGGTGTGTTTAGATGAAAAAGTTGAGGTGAAAAGTTACTGTAGCACTTTTCGTTGTTATTTGATAAAATTTGTCCAACCATAGATTAATTAGACTCAAAAGATTCGTCTCGAACTTTACAGCCAAACTATGCAATTAGTTTTTTTTACCTACATTTAATGTTTCATACATGTGTTTAAAGATTTGATGTGATGAGTGAAAGAGGAAATATTTCAGGTTACTGCAGCAAGTGAACGCGGCCTAAGAGCAGCCGCAGTTGTACGCACGGTTGAAATGTCATTTCAGCTCAGTGTCAACAACAGTGTTTAGATTTGTTTGGTGTTGCAGTGGTCAGCATCGGTCATGTATGGCACTTAAAAGAAGTACGCCCTCCGGGAAAAAAATAACTATGAAAAGTATGCGAGTTTAACTTTGACCAAATTTGTAATAAATAGTACTAATATTTGTATCTCCAACTAAGTTTATTTTAAAAATATATTTCATAATTAATTTAATAACATTTATTTTCTATTATAATTTTTAGTCATTTTTTTATATAATTTTGGTCAGACTTTAAGTTTGGTTGACTCTCGAAAAATGAGAATTCCATTCTCTGTGGATGAAGGGAGAGAACCGATCCCTTCTCTTCTCACAGGAAACACCCATGTGTGGATAGCAATAATATAGCATGTGATGAAAATACTAAATCAGTGCATAAAAAAGATATAATCTATGCAAGTCAAACTAGCTTATCTTTGATCAATTTATATTAATAATATTAACATTTATGTCTCCAACTAGGATCTATTTGGATACTGAAAGGATCAAGATGCCCAAGAGGGGGGTGAATTGGGCTTTTCTAAAAATTAATTGTAAGAATTAAATCCTACAAGCCGGAATTCACCCCTAGTGCCTACTTGTGTTCCTAGAGAGTCTACCGATTAAAAGTTTTGCACCCTAGTTTCCAAACCTAGTCTAGCATGGCAATTCTAGGAAAGTAAATCAAGCAATGAAAGTAAATACGAGAATGTAAATGCTTGAATGTAAAGGGCAAGGAACACGGCGATGTTTTTCCGAGGTATCGGAGAGTCGCCACTCCCCACTAGTCCTCGTTGGAGCACCCGCGCAAGGGTGTAGCTCCCCCTTGATCCGCGCAAGGATCAAGTGCTCTCTACGGGTTGATTCTTCGACACTCCGTCGCGGTGAATCACCCAAAACCGCTCACAACATGAGTTGGGTCATCCACAAGCTCCGCCGGATGATCACCAAACTCCCAATCACCACCAAGCCGTCTAGGTGATGGCGATCACCAAGAGTAACAAGTTAGAACTCTCACTTGACCACAACGAGCCCAAATGAGGAGATGGATGCACACTTGCTACTCTCTAATCACTAGTGATGAACTCTCAAGCTTTGATTCTCAAATCTCTATCCTCACTAGAGCTCTTGCACTCCCTTGCACTCTAAAGGGTTTTCTCAGATGTTCAAATGAGCAAGAGACCTCTAAAAGAGGTGGAGGGGATGTATTTATACACCCCCGAGACAAAACGAACCGTTACTTTCTGACACGGGCTGACCGGACGCGCCGGTCGCCCGTAACGGTCGAATCCCGATTTTTCAACTGAGTGACCGGACGCGCCGGTCAGAGGTGACCGGACGCGTCCGATCGTGCAAAGGAGCTTACTGTAAGTGCACCGGACGCGAGGCCGCGTCCGATCGGTGATGACCGGACGCGTCCGGTCGTCTCTGGACCTTACTGGACTGTGACCGGACGCGCCGATCACACCCAGGTCGTGTCCGACGGGTGTTTCCCTCAAGTGACACGTGTCGGCCACTGACCACCACGTCCGGTCCTCGCGAGGACCGCGTCCGGTCGTCAGGGCCGAAACCCTAGCCGCGGTTACGTACTGATCGGACGCGTCCGGTCATGCCGAAGACCGCGTCCGGTCAGTGGGAAACGGCCCGAAACTTTCCGAAACGCGTCGCAACTTCAACCACGTTGCTTCCAACTGAACTTTGAGCTATTCTAGGGTTGCCTAGCGCCAAGTTTAACAAGTGTGCACCACACCTAAACATAGGACTCGTCTAGGTCAAGCTACCCGTTCATGCCCCCCTTTATAGTACGGCCAAAAGAGAAAAACGAAGATCCTAACGACTATTCCGAATGTATCTCAACACCTCGACATCCGGAACTAACCGTCCTTAATCTTGACGTCACTCTTTTGAAAACCGAAACGATTTCCATCTAGGGACACGAATACCATAGTGCCCAAAGCAGTTATAACCTCCATGACCTAACTTACCAAAGTTTCTGCAAAACACACGTTAGTCATGGTAATAAAGCGTTGTCATCAATTTCCGAAACCAAACCTTGGGGCCTAGATGCTTTCAATCTCCCCCTTTTTGGTGATTGATAACAACACTAAGGTTCAAAAGATTTGAGAGGAGGTTTTCGAGCATGCTTGGTTCACATAAGCAAAAAGCAATAAGCACAAAGGGTTAGGAATTGCTTATGTGCCCCAAGCCAAAAGAGTGTACTCAATAAGATAAGATAAAAAGCGTTAGTACACATAAAGATTATAGCTCATAAGAAATCGGAGTAAGGCACGGAAGCACAACCTTAGAGCTATAACAAAAACGGTGACATATATTAATACTGTGACGAGATAACACATTAAGACTCAAAGTTTACCACACGACGACAATGTCACACGAATGCAATGCTGAAAAGTAAACATGATGCATGAATGTAGCACACAAAGAACGAAAACCCACTAACAAAACTCCCCCTGAAACTACTCTCTCTCCCCCTTTGGCATCAAGCGCCAAAAAACTAATCTAATGATCTGACGGGGGGACAGACGGAGTCGTGTCGGGTGCCGAGGTGCGCGGAGTAATCACGAAGTGTAGCGAATCACCCTCGGAGTCTGAGCTATCTGGCTGACCCTCTGAAGAAGCACGTGGCTGCGAAGCGGTCTGGGTCTGAGCAGGAACAGGTACTGACTGAGTAGCTACAATAGGATCCGTCTGAGTAACCTGAGCCTGTAGTGAGCCAATAGCAGGGGGATCTGTCGAAGCAACTGAAGAAGGGATGGTCTCTGTAGTCCCGGTCCCTGTCACTGGAGGAATAGCTGCCTCGGGAACTGACAACCCTGACGAAGTATGAAACATAGTAGTGTGCGAGGGTGTCGGCTGACTAGTCAACTCACTGTAAGTAGCACTGAAATCACCAATAGGTGTGCCTGTCAAGAGGTGCGGGCGAGGCTGGTCTGACGGTGTAAACCCCGTATGAATAGGAGTGAAACTCGGGGACTGGAACGACTGGGGGACCTGCTGCTGTGGAGATGTGAACTGGAAGCTCGGCTGTCCCTGACTCGACGGACCACTCGACTGGAAAGCAGGAGTCAGGACGGAGGCAGGCGGAGGAACCCCAACCGTGACTAGATGGCGCAGAAGGTCCAGATACTCCTGCTGGTTCTGTCGCTGCATCTCAACTTGCTGCCTCTGGATCTCAAGCTGCTGTCGCTGAAACTCGTCCTGACGAGCCTGAATCTGTGCAAATACTGCAGCTGTGTCCTGTGCCTGTCGCTGAATCTGCTGCTGCTGCTCCTGAGCCTAGGTCAGCCTCTCAAGTATAGCCACAATGGCTGGGTCTGAGCGGGAGGCTGAACCAGAGCCACCGGCCTCGTGGTCGTGAGATCGAGGAGACCGGTACCTGGGGATGGGCTGGTAGTCCTCATCGGTGCTGTCAGAAGTCACATCCTCAGGTATATCAGCAGTCTGAGCCTCAAGGTCCGCAAGCTCTGCCTCAGCAAGCTCGTCCACTCTGGCATCCTGCTCAGCTGTTGTCTCAGGAACCTCTGGGCGCTCACGCTGTCCTGGCACTGGGGCCTGATCTCTGGTGACTGAGGCCCAAAGCTGACGGATATCGTAATCAGAGAAAGCAGTGGTAGTGTCTGATATCTCAGCCCTGATCTCTGGTGGCATCTGAATAGAAGATCTAATAATAAAGCAGATCCAGTGTGCATAGGGCAGCTGACGATTACCCTTGAAGCCCTCAGCAATGGTGTCCTCCATCTCACTGAGTATAAGATCCCAGATGTCAAACTGTGTCTGTGAGAGGAGGTGGTGAACAACCCAAAGCTGCATCCGTGTCAGTCCCTCTCTGTAGCCGAGTCTGGGAAGAAGTGTGCGTCTGAGAATAGCATCCAAAACTCTGGCAAGTGGTGTCAGACTAGCAGGCGTACGACGAGACCCTTCGCCAAAAGGCTCACGAAAGCAGGGTCGGACTAGGTCTATAGGTGGCACTGCTCCGCCGTGAGGGCATCTGGGTGGAGGAGTCTGTCCATAACACAGCTGATGGATCCTCGTGTCAGAAGCTGGTAGTCTAAGGATCTCTCGAGCTCTGGAGCTGTAAAGCCTGTGATCGCGGCCTCTGAAAGCAAAGTGAATGAACTCATGGGCAGGATCAATCCAAAGTGAAGCATAAAACTCTCTGACCCAAGTGCCACAGTATGCACCTATCCGTCCAAGAAGATCTGACAGGCCAGGCATATAGGACAGGTGCGGACGAAGCTGCTCTCCCACAACATCAACCAGTGCCTCAAGCCGACATACCCTCTGTGGTCTGAAAGCAATACCACTGTCAACTAAGGCCCTGTAGAAATCCTCCTGAAGTGGGGTATAGAAACCCTCTGAAGCTCTGTGATCTCTGACAGGTGGGAACCAACGGCTGACCTCCACGAACCTCAACCCCTGCACCTGACGTGCTGTAGCACCCCTTAGGTCAAAGTGCTCGACCGGGGGTGAACCTCTAGCTCTGGGAGGAGGACGTGCTCCACGACGCTGGCCCTCTGGCCTAGGTGTCACCTGAGTACGAGCACGTGTGGAGCGGCGACGTGGTGGAGACTGAGCTGGCTGCTCCTCTGTATCCTCTGTAGCCTGTGGAGCCTCTGTAGTCTCTGTCGGCTCTGTGGGTGGATCAACTGACATCTGCTCTGTAGCTCCAGTATCCTCGGTACCCTCAGTGGCCTCAGTGCCGAGCTGTCGACCTTCAAGGTGAAAGCGACGCTCGCCTATGTGTATGCCACTGCGCCTGCCACCTCTCTCTGCCTGCTCTGCAGCATCTGCCACGGCCTGAGCAACCTCTGCCTCTGTAAGCGTCTTCTTCTTCTTTCTGACCATCATCTTGATGCGCTTTCCACGCGCAATCTCAGCACGACGAGGAGGACTGTCGTCCCCGTCACCAGGAGCACCACCGGCGTTCTTGCAACGCACCATGCTAACCAACTGACTGAGAGCCTCTGAAAGATGGTGAACTGACACTCGAGGGGCTTGGCCTCAATCCGTATCCGCAGGCTTGGCCTCGGATTCAGCGAACAGATCTGACCCTGACACACCGACTGACTCGCTGCACCGATGGAATAGAAAGATATACTATAAGCACATATATAACTAAAAGGTGCAAAACCCTAGAGATAGCAAGCATATGAGATACGAAGTTAATCGAGATGTGAAGCTACCTCGGATCGGCGAGACGACGGTGACAAGATACGGTGACCTAGGTCGCGAGATTTCCCGAAATCGACGATCGAGCTCTGAAAGGACCGAGTCGAGATAATCAACGGATGAATACGGTCAAGGTTAGCCCTAGCGACGACATTGAACGAAATTGAACGAAAACGAACAAGATCGTCACCTTGAGAAGGGTTAGGTCAAAACCCTAGGCTAGGGTTTGGGCTAAACCCTAGGTGAAGGCTCGGCCGAAGATTGGATTGGGGAGGCTCGGGGGGAGATTGCGGCGCTGCAGGTGAAGCTCACTGGCTTGCCGGCGGCGAGGAAGAAGCAGCAGAGGCGGCGGCGCGGCGAAGGCGGCGGTGGCGCGCGGCTGTGGATTGGCCGGCAGCGCGCGAGCGGCTTGGGCGCGAGGAAGAGCGGGCGCGCGTGGGCAAGCTGGGCGAGGAGGCGCGCGGTGGAGCACGGCAAGGTCGCCGGCGAGCAGACGGCGAGGGCGCGGCAGAGGACGGTGAGCTCGGCGAGTTAGGGCAAGCGGCGACGGCGGAATCGGGTGAAAAAACAGAGCCGAGAGCGAACGGTTTTATGAGGGGCTCAGATCCGCTCGACGCGCGATGACCGGACGCGGTGGTGGTAACCGGGACTGGACGCGGTGGTCAACACAGGCGTGTCCGGTGCAGCGTCCGGTCACCAGGTCTGGAGTTGGTCTTCTGGATGACCGGACGCGCTGGTGGACGCCGGGACCGGACGCGGTGGTGAAGCATCACTACGTCCGGTGCAGCGTCCGGTCTAGCGTCCGGTCGCTGTTCTTCGCCCTTCTTCGTTCCAAACTCCGACGCGACTTCTCCCAATCAAGTTCCAATTCAAAGAGATACAAATAAACACCAATTGGAACCTGATATGAGTGACCTCACTCAAACCCTCAAATTTTTTAAAATATTTTGCCTTAGGCTAGTATTATTTTTAGGAAAATAGGCAATAAACACCCGAGGAGCAACGTATGGCCATGCAATAGAGTTTTTGGACCTTTAGGAGCGTCAAAAAGCTCTCTCTATCCATGGACGAACACAGAGGTTGCTCAAAGCTAAACCGAAAAGAAACGACAAACAAACAACCATGCATATGCAATGCAATACAAGAAAGTAAAGCTAGGTTGCTTGTCAAGTTTGATCCACGGTTAGGCTTCTTCACTCCTCCGAAGGAGGGTTATCGTAACCGTGTTAGCCAAGCCCTAAATGCATTGCGATAGAATAAGCATGACATATAATACAATGCAATGCAAGGGACAACACCCGCTCATCTTTTAAAGTTACTTGAATCAAGCACATTGAGTTCACTTCTTAGCCTACAAAAGGTGGCCTCATCCAAAGGTTTAGTGAAGATATCCGCTAATTGATTTTCACTTCGTACACCTTCTAGTGATATGTCATTTTTAGCAACGTGATCTCTTAGAAAGTGATGGCGGATATCAATGTGCTTGGTGCGAGAGTGTTGTACCGGATTGTTAGCAATTTTAACGGCACTTTCATTATCACATAAAAGTGGCACCTTTTCAAGAACAATTCCATAGTCTAGGAGGGTTTGTTTCATATATAAGATTTGTGCACAACAAGCCCCCGTGGCAATGTATTCCGCCTCGGCGGTGGACAAAGCCACACTATTTTGCTTTTTAGATGACCAAGATACTAAGGATCTCCCAAGCAAATGGCACCCTCCGGATGTGCTTTTTCTATCAATTTTACAACCGGCATAATCCGAATCGGAATAGCCAACTAGTTGAAATCTAGCTCCTTTGGGATACCAAAGACCAATGCTTGGGGTGTGCTTAAGATATCTTAGGATTCTTTTTACGGCACTTAAGTGAGGTTCTTTAGGGCACGCTTGAAAGCGAGCACACATGCACACACTAAACATGATATCGGGCCTAGATGCGGTAAGGTACAACAAGCTACCAATCATAGAACGGTAGAGAGTTTGATCAACCGGTTTACCTCCCTCATCTAGGTCGAGATGTCCATTTGATGGCATTGGGGTCTTGATTGGTTTGCGTTCTTCCATCTTGAATCTTTTGAGAAGATCCTTGGTATACTTTTCTTGAGAGATGAAAATCCCTTCTCTCATTTGCTTGACTTGAAAACCAAGGAAGAATGTGAGCTCACCAATCATTGACATCTCGAACTCCTTCGACATCAATTCACCAAATTCCTTGCAATAATCTTCATTTGTTGACCCGAAGATGATATCATCAACATACACTTGATAAATGAAGATCTCCCCATTAAGCTTTTTGGTGAATAGTGTGGTGTCGACCTTCCCAATGGTGAAGCCCTTCTCAATGAGGAAGTCTCGGAGGCGCTCATACCACGCTCAGGGGCTTGCTTGAGCCCATATAGCGCCTTGGACAACCTATAAACATGATTAGGATATCTAGGGTCTTCAAACCCGGGAGGTTCATTGACATAGACTAGTTCATTTATAAAGCCATTTAAGAATGCACTTTTCACATCCATTTGATATAGTTTCATATCATGATGTGATGCATATGCAAGGAGGATACGAATGGCTTCAAGTCTTGCAACGGGTGCAAAGGTCTCTCCAAAATCAAGGCCTTCAACTTGAGAGAACCCCTTTGCAACTAGTCTTGCCTTGTTCCTCACTACTATGCCTTGGTCATCTTGCTTGTTTCGGAACACCCACTTGGTTCCAATGACTCTTGCACCTTTAGGGTGCTCTTCAAGCGTCCATACTTGATTGCGGGTGAAGTTGTTCAATTCTTCATGCATGGCATTCACCCAATCCGGATCTTGAAGAGCTTCTTCTACATTCTTAGGTTCAACACAAGAGACAAAAGAGTGATGTTCAACAAAAGAAGCAAGCTTTTGAGATCGAGTCATCACTCCCTTAGTAGGACTCCCTATGATGAGTTCTTGTGGATGTGCTTGAAGTAGAGGTGAATTTCTTCTATCAACCACTTGAGGAGGTGGAGGGGGAGCATCAACATCTTGAGCTTGTGCCTCGGCTTGTTCATGAGAGATATATGTATCTTCATTTTCAACTCTCTCATTCTTATCATCATCTTGAGGCACACGTGATGAAGATGGTGGATCAATGATTTGCACATCATCTTCATCGTCTTTTGGCTTGATGTCTCCCACGGGCATGTTCTTCATGGCCTCCCTCAAGGGTTCATCACCTACATCATCACAATTCTCAATTGCTCCTTGGGAGCCGTTAGATTCATCAAATTTCACATCATATGTTTCTTCAACCAAACCGGTGGTATGGTTAAATACTCTATATGCTTTGGACTTTGATGAGTAACCAACAAGAAAACCAATATCACAACGTCTTTGAAACTTCCCTAGGTGTTGACGCTTCTTGTAGATGTAGCATTTGCAACCAAAAACCCGGAAGAATGAGACGTCCGGCTTCTTTCCATTAATCAACTCATAGGGGGTCTTGCCAAGAAACTTTTAGAGGAAGAGGCGATTTGAAGCATAGCATGCGGTGTTGATTGCCTCGGCCCAAAACTTTTCTGGAGTGTTGTACTCACCTAGCATTGTTCTTGCAAGGGTGATCAAAGTCCGGTTCTTTCTCTCAACTACACCATTTTGTTGAGGAGTGTAGGTTGAAGAGACCTCATGCTTGATTCAAATTTCATCACAATAAGCTTCAATGTTGGTGTTGTCAAACTCTTTGCCATTGTCACTTCTAATTTTCTTTATCTTTACTTCAAATTCATTTTGAGCTCTCTTTGCAAACTTCTTGAAGCAACTTGCCACTTCGGATTTGTCATGAAGGAAGAAAGTCCATGTATATCTTGAGTAGTCATCCACTATCACAAGACAATAGAGATTACCACCCAAGCTCTTGTATGTTGTAGGCCCAAACAAATCCATGTGTAGAAGTTCTAGCACTCTTGAAGTTGACATGAAAGCTTTGGTTGGATGAGTGTTTGCAACTTATTTGCCCGCTTGACATGCACTACAAGGTTTGTCCTTTTCAAACTTCACATCCTTCAATCCTCTCACTAGTTCTTTCTTCAATAGCTTGTTGAGAGTGCTCATTCCAACATGTGCAAGCCTCCTATGCCAAAGCCATCCAAGTGAGGTCTTGGTGAACAAACATGTCATTAAATTTGCATCTTCGGAGGTGAAGTCAACAAGATAAAGATTGTTGTATCTAAAGCCTTTGAATATCACTTGCTTGTCATCTATCTTTGAAACTTCCACTTCATTTGGTGTGAACAAGCATTGGAAGCCAAGGTCACAAAGTTGCCCGACGGATAATAAGTTGAAACTCAATGAAGCAACATAGAGCACATTTGAGAGTGAGTGATCATTTGATATTGCAATCTTGCCTATACCCTTGACTTTGCTCTTTGAATTATCCCCAAATGTGATCTTCTCTTGACATATCCCATTTTCTTCAATGGAGGTGAACATACGAGGATCACCGGTCATATGTTGAGTGCAACCACTATCAATAACCCAATGAGATCCACCGGTCTTGTAGTTCACCTACACACAAGAGATCAAGCTTTTTGTTTAGGGACCCAAACTTGAGAGGGGCCCTTGACTTTCTCAACTAGTGACTTGGCAACCCATATTTTCTTTGGCCTATTCTTGTTTGGGGGACCCAAAAACATGACTTTCATCTTTCCATTTGAATCTTTTCTTAGCATGTAATGAGCATTGAAGGCAAAGGGTCTAGCATGCTTAGGCAAGGGTTGTGGTGGTGGAGTTTTGCATTCATGAGCAAAGTGACCTTCTTGACCACACTCAACACATCTCTTTGGCTTGGGCTTTGACTTGCTTTGTTGTTGAGCTTTTGCCTTCTTCTCTTGATTTTCAAAGTACCCAATACCACTTCTATCCATCTTCATTACGGTGTTCATGAGGAGCTCACTTTGCAAATATTGACCTCTTGTGAACTTGATTAGACCGGTCTTGAGATGCTCTTTTTCTTGCTTGAGCTTCTTGTTCTCTTCAATAAGTGACTCATTTGTTGTTTGCTTCTCAAGAGCCATCAAACCTTTAAGCTTCTTGTTCTCATTTGCAAGCTTCTCATTCTCACACTTGATCTTGGCATAATCATCATAGTTGTTTGACTCAACCACACTCTTGCCTTTGCTACTAGAACCTTGCTCAATGCTTTCAATGATCAAATCATCACATGATGTAGCTATATCACACTTAACAACATTGTTAGTAGCATCATGTGTCTAAAGAGCAAGTTCATTAGCAACCACAAGACTATCATAGTCAATTTTTAATGTGGTGTATTTGTCTTTCAAAGAGTTATGTCTAGTGATGAGCTCATCATGCTTCTTCTCAAGTTTATCATGTTGATCTTTAAGCTCTTTATTTGAGGTTTTGAGCTCCTTGAGAGTGGAAGACATAACTTCATTTTGATCTCTAAGCTCACCACTAGTCTTTTGAGCATTTTCAAGCTTTGATGAGAGTGATTCATTTTCATTTTGAAGTTCATCATTTTTATTTCTTGTCCTTCTTATGATTTTAGTGTATTTATTTAGCAATTTTACAAGTTCATCATAAGAAGGTGCGTCATATTCATCATCACTATCACTATCATCATCATCATCACTATCATGGTTTTGTACCTTTCGTTCACCCTTGGCCATAAGGCATAGGTGAGTAGTGGACGATGATGGTGAAGGAGGCGGTGAAGGTGGTGGTGAAGATGTCGGTGAAGATGATGGCCCCATCACAAAAGCGGCAACCTTCTCTTTCTCATCATTGCTGTCATCTTCGGAGGAATCACAAGATGATTCAATATCGGTGAGCCAATCACCAACAATGTATGCCTTTCCTCCCTTCTTCTTCTTGTAGAACTTCTTCTTGCCATCCTTCTTCTTGTATGGCTTGTTCTTCTTCTTCTCATCTTCTTCATCACTTGAATCATTTTTCTTGCCCTTGTTCTTGTTCTTGAACTTGTCTTTTGGTGGTCTAGGGCATTGATGAGCTAGGTGGCCAAGTTCACCGCAATTGTAGCAATCCATCTCCGAGATGGGCTTTCTCTGGCTACTTGTGAAGAATTTCTTTTTCTTGCCATCGAACTTGATGCCACTCTTGTTGAGCTTCTTTAGCATCTTGGTGGTCTTTCTCACCATGAGTGCAAGTGATTCATCATCGACATCACTTTCACTTGAGCTTTCTTGCACAATCATGGCTTGGCCCTTCTTCTTCTTCTTGTCATGGCTAGCTTTGAAGGCCAAGTCTTTCTTCTTGGAAGATGATGAGCCCTCTTCCGGAGTGATGTGCATGTACATCTCATGAGCATTGATCTTCCCCAATACTTGTGTTGGTGTTGCGGTGGAGAGATCACTTTGATGAAGCACGGTGACAATGTGACCATACTTCTCAACGGGAAGAACACTCAAGATCCTCCTTGCAACATCCGATTGGCTCATTTGAGTGAGCCCAAGAGCATTGAGGTCCTCTACAAGAACATTCAAGCGAGTGTACATGTCATTAGCACTTTCTTTGGGAAGCATCTCAAAAGAATTAATTTTCTTTAAAGCAATATGATAGCGTTCCTCACGCTCACTCTTAGTTCCCTCATGGAGAGCACAAAGATTTTCCCACAAATCATGAGCGTTCTTTGCATTACGCACACGATTGAAGATATCTTTGCCTAAGCCCCGGTAGAGTGCATTTTTTGCCTTTGCATTCCACCGGTCGTACTTCTCCTCGTCACCAATGGGGTTTGCGGGATCCTTGATAGCGGGAAGCCCTTGGGTTGCGGCTCTAAGGCACCCGACATCTATGGCTTCGAGATACGCCTCCATGCGGATTTTCCAATATGGAAAATCATCCCCCTCAAAGGTGGGAGGTGGTCCTTCCCCGTTAGACATCTTGCTCTAGGCGGTAAAGCCTAAATTGAGAGCAACACGGCTCTGATACCAATTGAAAGGATCAAGATGCCCAAGAGGGGGGTGAATTGGGCTTTTCTAAAAATTAATTGCAAGAATTAAATTCTACAAGCCGGAATTCACCCCTAGTGCCTACTTATGTTCCTAGAGAGTCTACCGATTAAAAGTTTTGCACCCTAGTTTCCAATCCTAGTCTAGCATGGCAATTCTAGGAAAGTAAATCAAGCAATGAAAGTAAATACGAGAATGTAAATGCTTGAATGTAAAGGGCAAGGAACACGGCGATGTTTTTCCGAGGTATCGGAGAGTCGCCACTCCCCACTAGTCCTCGTTGGAGCACCCGCGCAAGGGTGTAGCTCCCCCTTGATCCGCGCAAGGATCAAGTGCTCTCTACGGGTTGATTCTTCGACACTCCGTCGCGGTGAATCACCCAAAACCGCTCACAACATGAGTTGGGTCATCCACAAGCTCCGCCGGATGATCACCAAACTCCCAATCACCACCAAGCCGTCTAGGTGATGGCGATCACCAAGAGTAACAAGCTAGAACTCTCACTTGACCACAACGAGCCCAAATGAGGAGATGGATGCACACTTGCTACTCTCTAATCACTAGTGAGGAACTCTCAAGCTTTGATTCTCAAATCTCTATCCTCACTAGAGCTCTTGCACTCCCTTGCACTCTAAAGGGTTTTCTCAGATGTTCAAATGAGCAAGAGACCTCTAAAAGAGGTGGAGGGGATGTATTTATACACCCCCGAGACAAAACGAACCGTTACTTTCTGACACGGGCTGACCGGACGCGCCGGTCGCCCGTAACGGTCGAATCCCGATTTTTCAACTGAGTGACCGGACGCGCCGGTCAGAGGTGACCGGACGCGTCCGATCGTGCAAAGGAGCTTACTGTAAGTGCACCGGACGCGAGGCCGCGTCCGATCGGTGATGACCGGACGCGTCCGGTCGTCTCTGGACCTTACTGGACTGTGACCGGACGCGCCGATCACACCCAGGTCGCGTCCGACGGGTGTTTCCCTCAAGTGACACGTGTCGGCCACTGACCACCACGTCCGGTCCTCGCGAGGACCGCGTCCGGTCGTCAGGGCCGAAACCCTAGCCGCGGTTACGTACTGACCGGACGCGTCCGGTCATGCCGAAGACCGCGTCCGGTCAGTGGGAAACGGCCCGAAACTTTCCGAAACGCGTCGCAACTTCAACCACGTTGCTTCCAACTGAACTTTGAGCTATTCTAGGGTTGCCTAGCGCCAAGTTTAACAAGTGTGCACCACACCTAAACATAGGACTCGTCTAGGTCAAGCTACCCGTTCATGCCCCCCTTTATAGTACAGCCAAAAGAGAAAAACGAAGATCCTAACGACTATTCCGAATGTATCTCAACACCTCGACATCCGGAACTAACCGTCCTTAATCTTGACGTCACTCTTTTGAAAACCGAAACGATTTCCATCTAGGGACACGAATACCATGGTGCCCAAAGCAGTTATAACCTCCATGACCTAACTTACCAAAGTTTCTGCAAAACACACGTTAGTCATGGTAATAAAGCGTTGTCATCAATTGCCGAAACCAAACCTTGGGGCCTAGATGCTTTCAGATACCATGGATTTTAAGAATTCAGATTAAAAAAATCCTAAAATCCAAGAAATCCCTACCAAACAATCTAGATTCTAGTAATATTACCGCACAGACACGGAGTCCAATAACACGCATAAGGTTTTTTATCTAATTTCTTAAAATTCCTATGGATCCAAATGGTACCTAGATTTACTATGAAAATATATTTCATAATCAATTTTTTGGTACTTAATTTGTAACATAAATATTAGTACTTTTTTATATAACTTCAGTCAAAATTTGAAAAGTGATAATTACGGAGAGAGCAGTTGTTTATCAATTAAACATTGAGGTAACTAGAGTCATCGATATGAGCTTTTTTTATATTGTAGCATCATGCAGTGTGCAAACCGATGTCTGGTGAAGAGAGAAAAATGGAGCATCGGTTTCGAGATAGGGTGAGGTGCTCTTTTTTCATTGGAAATGCTCCTTATACTACCCGCAGTGGTACTCTAAAACGATACTCTAAAGCTTTAAAGTATGAATATAGAGTAAAAACTGCTGCACTGGGTACTCTAAAACGATACTCTATCATTTCTCTCACTCTATATTTAGAGTAGTATAGTACTTACTCTATACTCTATAATGGCGGGGCCCACTAGCTAAACAAAGGGAAAAATGCTATAACTCACAAACCAAAAATCTAAATTAAATTTCGATTGCACCATTAAATTCGTATCAATAAATCCTTCAAAACTAGATCACACATGGATATATTTAGATAAAGTGACAAGTGAGTCCCACAGTGGATAGAGGATGATATAGAGGATGGATGGGTGCGGAAGAATTGAGTATAGAGGAGAGAATCTTGCTGACTAGGACGTATAGAGGATGAATATAGAGGTCCATGAGTGCGGGTAGTCTTATAGGGTCCGTCCGTGCTCTCGTGCCGCCCCTGTTCGTGCCCCGCTGTGCGCTCGCGATGTGCACGGCGAGCCCGACACGCTAGGCGCTAGCTAGCTTGCACCTGGACTCGCGGCTCCCGTTGTGGCCATGCTCCATCCGTCTGCCCCTGTCGAGGTCTGTGTCGCCGACGAGCTCCAGGGCTACCTCCGCGCCACTCTGGGGCTTTGAGCTCCATGCCGACGTCAAGCTTCACGTCGCAGCCTCCATTCGTCCAAGCCACAAGCAAATGCTACGCTGAAAGCGCATGTTGTAATAGTATGTTTTATGTGTTTCAGATGTTTTTCGAGGTATTTTGCAATTGTTGTATATCGATATTGCAAAAGTAGATCGGGATGTTGCACATGTTGTAATGGTTATACACATATGTTTTAAGTGTATTTTCCAATGTTTCATATGTTCCAGACGAATGTTGCAAATGTTTTGTCTGGATGTTGCAAAAGTAGATCTAGATGTTACATATAATGCATGTTGCAAGCATATGTTTTAAGTGTTTTCAGGTGTTTTATACATATGTTTGCAAGTGTTTCATTTGGATGTTGCATATGTTTGCAATGGTTTTCAAATATTTTTCAGGCGTTTTCGCAAATGTTTCATCTGTCTTTTTCTGTATGTTACGATTGTTGCACCTGAATATTTTAAAAGTAGATCGGGTGTTGCACATGGGATGCGCGTGGGAAGCAGCCGGTGGCGCGGACGACATCCGTGGTGGCGTGGGCGACGCCTAGGGCGGTGTCGGATGACTACTGGTGCGCTTCCTTGCGAGCCCAACACGCTAGACGCTCGTCCGCGTCCAGACACTAGCAAGCCCGTTTTTTCATTACAACAATTCGCTTGTGCAGCCAGCTTCTTATATTTTGATTTCCTTTGAATCCTCTTCTTTGAACTTTAGCTAGATCTGCAAATCTTAAAACTCGAAGCAATATATAGCAGCCGCCAACATTATTGTTTTATTCATATCATGGAAACAAATGGAGTGGGTAGTCGGCTGGGCCTGGGCATCCAGTGCGCTGCAGCTGTTGGCTGCGCCGCTACGGCCTGGCGGCGGCGGAGAGCCTCGAGAGTGATCGACCGGACAACGCCGCAACAGCGACTGAAGAGCAGTGTTCCTGCTCCTTTGGGCTGGTTGGAAGTGCAGCGATTTTGGCCCAATTCCTAGGACCACAGAAAATTCAAGAGCACTACAGAGGTATTTTGGGCCACGTCTAGGGCCGTGGCTCGAGGCCATATTCGTCTATGAGTGTTGAGGATTTAATTTACAACTTTTTATGTACACATCAGACTGAAACTTTGGTCCATATGATCTGTATAAACATATCCCAGTCCTGTCCCAAACATTCTTTGCAAGTTCATTTGTAACCAAACTGCTCTTGTAGTCACGTTCCATTGGATTTCTTACCATGTAGAAGAAACATTACAGCCCTTTTTCCCAATCTTGTAACAGTAGGTAAAGCTTCTTCTCCCCTCCCGATCTCCATGTATTCCGTTCAATTTTTTGTGTATACGAATCTATTTGTTTTGATGAGTCCGAATCTACTATACGAAAACACTGGATTTGTGAACATGTGTTGCAATTTTCTCAATTTTTCCCAAATGTTATACTAGCATATTGAATAATAAAATTTTGGTTATTCATTTCCTGAATTTATTTGGGTCCGACACAGATGAGAAAGCCTGTGCAAGGTTTTCCTGTTCTTTCTGGTAGTACTGGGCCCACACGCAGTGGCACACAGGTTGGCGAAGAGAAGAACCGAAAACAAGTGCGGCTTTCGTCATCAGCAGCAACAGGTCAAAAGTCAAAGAGACGTTTCTGGCTCCCACGCCGGCGATGGCCGCCACCCCAGCCCACGCAGCCGCCGCCGCCACCTCCGGCGGCGAAGCGGCGCCGTCCCACGGCCGAATTGGAGTCCGTCCGGGTCCGGCCCCATCCCGTCTCGGCTTCCTTGCCAAACCGTCCTCCCGGTGGGCCGCGATCTCTCTGCCGCCGGGGCCTCGCCGCGCGGCTCCGGCGACGGCCGCGGCCAGGGAGAGGGTCGCGGAGGAGGATGGTCCCGTTTGGGTGGAGCTGGAGCCCATCGCCAGCGAGCAGCAGCTGGACCGGGTCCTTGCGGACGCGCAGCAGCTCGACATCCCCATCGTCCTGCTCTGGTACCCCCTCTTTCCTGGATTGGATTGGATTGTGTCTGTAGGGCGGCCGCGGTAACGCTGGCTCGTAATTCCTCCAACAGGGAGATCGGGGTCGTGTATGATTGCGTGGTTAGCAAATTTTGGTTGTTTGATTAGGCACTCATTTCTGGACTGCAAATTTAGCACCTTGGGCGAGTGAAAAAGGGACAACTTTGTCAATTTGCTCGTAGGTTCACTTATTTACATGGCCCAGGTTGGTGTCATTGCGGTTGAGGAATGGATTTCATCGGCGTATTGCATGGAATGATAAATGCATGCCTGTGGCCTTTTCCTGAATCTACCTTTTTGTCTGTTCCTGATTTCCATTTCTATCTGCTTGTTTCTACTATATTGGCAGTAGAACTGCTATTTATGGCCGAGTGAAAAATATAAGGGTACCCAAAATATAAATGTTAGACCAAACTTCATTTGTTTTTTCTTCAGTGCATGAGTTGCAGCCTATGGTTAGATTATGCTCTCCTGTAGTATCTTTACCATGTAAACAAATAGCAGTGCCATTGTTGAAATTGATATTCATATGTCTCTCTCTTCTCAAAACAAAAAGAAAACTCATATGTAGGATTCAAGGAAAATACTTCGACTATACATTTTTTTAACGTAACAAGATGCATGATCTGTATCAATTTGAACCAATCAACCATAGGTCCTTTATACTATAAAGAAATATGCTACCGATATGGAACTGTATTTTGAGTAATTTCTATAGTTGCGTCTGTCAAAACTTTCCCCTAATATATGTCAGCTCATGCACAAATTCATACTAGTCTGTGTGTTATGAAGGATGGCGAGTTGGTGCAGAAAATGTATATATCTGAAACCTAAGCTTGAGAAGTTGGCAGCAGAATACCATCCAAGGTTAGAGAGTTTTTAACCCCTAGATTGACAAGAAGTACACTGGCTGTTTTTTTTTTCTTGACAAATTGATGATCTCTGTTACAACATAATATGCAGAATCCGGTTCTACTGTATCGATGTGAATTGTGTTCCACAAAAGCTTGTGAACAGTGCTGGAGTAACAGTAAGTCTACCCTTGCACTGTATGTACACCCAATTATACTTAACTTTATGCCATTCGTAGATTTTTTTTTCCCACACGAGGAACCCCCATTTCCATTAATGCAATAACGAAAATACAGATGTTTTGAATATGAAGAGTAAGAAAGAGAGCAGAAGCATCCGACCGCCTAGATTAAAGCTAATTATACCATTCGTAGATGTATCTCTTTTTTTCACCAGTAAGCTTCTAGAATTCCTTTCTTGTGCTTCTTTCCCTGTTGTGGTTGAAACTGGAAGCCTCTGCTTTATTGGCCCTGGAAACTTTGTGTCAGTTGCCGGCTTGTGCAACTTGCACCTATATGTTTCCTAGCCTTATCCTTCAGCCTTGGTATTAGAGTACAATATCAAAATATTCTCCCATGATGCATTTGGCCTCATCGTTAGCTTGTCTGCAGCAACTACGTGTATACACAAGTGACAAACCGGATCCCCTAGTATATTTGTTAAATTAACACACACGCTAATGCCTCCTTTTGTCCAACTTGTGCAATCTGTACCGCGGGGCTCGAGCAGAAGATGCCTTCTATACAGGTACAACTGAAGCTTGTTCCCTTGTCCATGGTTTCTATCCCGCTACTGTCTATCCTGAGGATGGTCCTTTGTCCTATGCAGCTGTGGAGCGACTCCCGGAAACAGGCGGAGGTGATCGGCGGGCACAAATCTTGGCTGGTGATTGATGACGTCCGGAGGATGATCGAGCAGGAGGAATGATCCGGCGTGTCTCGTAGCGCAGCGATCGTGTGCAGATGATGATAATTGCTCAAAATCATAGATTGGGCCATACGCTTGGTCAGTCTCGTATCGACATATTAGGAATCATCCATGATCAGAGGTTTTGAAAATCATCGGTTCATCGTGCATAAACACTCAGGGTAGGACTCCCTGGTGTCAGAATCAGAAAGTGATGAAGGAAGGAATTGGGCTCCCAGTTGCTGCATGCATTCCTGCGATGTCCTTGATGTATCCATGTGTGTGTATGTAACTGGAACCTGCTGTATCAGCAATAATACAATACGGCAAGACTCATTGCCTGTGTACTGACTGGCTTTGATATTAGCCACTGGATCTGGATGGTAGCAGTGTGGTTCCTAGTAGATTACTCATTCATTGATTCATCATAAGAATCGGATATAATGATAGCTTAGTGAGTACTATCTTTGTATTAGGCTTTCCAAAATAACAACTGTCTTGTTTACAAATAATAATAGCATGTACTAGCTTTGTTCTTGAATTATGAATAGACAAATTGTAGTCGGCTGGGAAGTGGCAGCAGGTTCCCTTGTTTGCTTGGTCTGCTCCTGCATATACTGTTTTAATTATAATATATATACCATGTGCCTGCCCGAGATTGATGAGAAATATGTATCTTTTTCTCAACCACAAACAATGCGCAGTGCCTTTGCTTGCGCCGTGTTTTCTTAGCGCCATCGCAACCTCGCCACTTTCGTGTCTGTCAGTTTCGGTGTTAGTATTTTATTTTATAATCACAACGCATTAGGCAAACAAAGTCACTTATTAGCCTCTTGATCGTCAAGCTCCCTCAGATATTATATCATTAATTATTGTCGTCGTCATCATCCTTTCCTCGTTTGACTTGCCTGTCAATCGGAGCGGCAGAGATACATATGGATTTTTCATGGACCCACCTGTCAGCCACATCTCGGACAAGTAAGGAAAATAACACAACACAGAAACCATCTGTAACATACGGTTTTTTTTTCTGAAAAGGAACAGCAACACATGAAACAGAACAGAGAGAGATATAAACCATCTCTTTTTTAACCAGGAAAAAAGGAATATTTTTTAAAAGATTTTGTCGATTTCCAAAATTGTCGCTGTGTTCTTCAAGATGTGTACTGCTGCGTCGTACTCCACTTTATTATGATCTGCAAGGTAGCGATAGAGGACGAGTACCTGGCGGCCGGCCTATGCTCAAGCGCAATACGGCGCTTTGAGATTCGTGCAGCGGGACATCCGACGGCTGGGAGTAGGTGGGGAGGCGGGCTACCGGTCTCCAGGAAGAAAAGGCCACACGTCGCTTTTCGCCTCCGCCTCCGCTCCCTTCCTTTCCCATTCGTCTCGCTCTCGCCTGCCGCCTCGCCCGGCCGCAGCAGCCGCCTCCGCCCTTCCCTCCCTCCGGAAAATTCCCCAATCCACCCCCCAAACCCTAAATAAATCCTCGATCGGCGCGCGCGGGAATCCAGCCACCGTCGGATGGGACCGCGGCCGGCGGCTCCGTAGTGGATTGGAGGCGCTCGGTTCGCGGAGGCGAGGCTGCCTGTTTCATGCTGCTGCTACGGCGGCGGCGCCCGTTCTAGAGGTGAGATTGATTCTCGGCGGTGTCGCGCAGGTTCCCGATCGGTTCCTCGGGTAGGGGTAGGACTGCCATGCCGTGTTTGTATTTTTGTTTGGTTCAGTTTTATCTATCTATATCTATAATATCTTAGTTGGGCTAGGGAATGAATGTTTGGGTGTTTCGTCCGCAGATTAGGATGTTTTCCCATCAAGTTTTGTCCGGGAGTCTCCTGCAAGTTAGGTTTCCAGTGGCTTAGTGTTTTGGTTTGGTTCTTGTTTCTTCTGTCCAAGGTAACTTGATGCGTCAGCTCCCTGTACCTGCCTTAAAAGCGGTACTTATAAACCGGGTTCTTTTTAATACAATTAACGGAGGAACTTGGGATTCAAACGATTTCATGTGTTCTGTAATCATGATTTCTCATAAAGATGCATCGATCATTCTTCCAGTTCAATTTTCATGCATACCTTCGGATTACAACTCGACTCTATACAAAGACAGTACTGATCACCATCCGCTTACTGGTTTAGGATTGAACGAAACCAAGAAGGAAGGAAGGAGATTGGAACAGAGGCAGGCGCTTCGGCGATGGCTCCATCTCAAGCGGCGGCGGCTGGCCCCACCTTTGAGGATCTCGAGCGCGACCTGCAGACAGTTCTCATGGACCAAAACCACACGTCCCCCGTGGACGAGCTCAGCATGTTCCGCAGCGGCAGTGCTCCCCCAACCGTCGAGGGCTCACGCACGGCCATGGGCGCGCTCTTCTCTGGTCCGCCGCTTCCTGCCAACAACCTTGGTGGTGGCGGCGGCAGCGGGGCTGGTGCTGGCCTTGACATGCTCACTGATGAGGAGATACGCTCGCACCCAGCGTATCTATCGTACTACTATTCTAATGAGCACCTCAACCCAAGGCTTCCGCCACCAATGGTCTCCAAAGAGGACTGGCGTGCAGCGCAGCGGTTCCAGGCTGTGTCTGGAGGTATCGGGGATAGGAGGAGGAGGCCTTCGGAGGCCGGGAGTGGAAACTCGCTGTTCTCGGTGCAGCCAGGGGTGCGTGAGGTTGGTGGAGAGAAGGCGCTGCTGAGTGATAGAATGGGGAGGGGTGAAAGGAATGGGCTTGCACGGCAGCAGTCATCAGAGTGGCTTGGGAGAGGCGCCGATGGGCTCATCGGCTTGACAGATGTCAGTGGCCTTGGGTCTCGGCGCAAGAGCTTTGCTGATGCATTGCAGGTTTGGAGCATATTTCATCGTTGATTTTGATTTCATTTTGTTGCTGTAGTTATGTCTTCAGTAGAAGCACACATTGTTGTTGAATGGAATTATATTACCCATCTTCAGTATAAGCAAACATTTTATTTTTCCTCGGCGACTGCATAGTGAAATTCTCTTTTGAACCGTTTGGAACAGAATGCATATGTGAAATTAGCAGATTATTCACTTTGCCTGCAAATCATACTTCTAGTAACATTAAAATCCACCAGAGTTGTGTTCACCGCTGAACTTGATGGAGGTGATTGTATTTTTTTTTTGTGCCTGACATTTTCATATGAAACTTCACGCACAG
This sequence comes from Saccharum hybrid cultivar R570, assembly GCA_038087645.1. Taxonomy (NCBI): domain Eukaryota; kingdom Viridiplantae; phylum Streptophyta; class Magnoliopsida; order Poales; family Poaceae; genus Saccharum; species Saccharum hybrid cultivar. Next base: position 27,084,614 of record JAQSUU010000198.1, read on the forward strand.
ATATTTATAGGCTACTGCTACAATTTAGCACCACTATATCTATTACTGTGTTTTCATTTTTGTTTTGTTTTCTTATTCTCATCTGCAATTGTTTCAATGGCAGGAAAATATTAGCCGTCCTGCTGCTACAGTCGGTCATCTTTCACGTTCTAATAGCCGTAATGCTCTTGAGGGCCCAACTCCAATCAGGTCATCTGATTCACCCAAGCCGCAACTGCAGAATAGATCAGATTCCATGAATGGCCTGCGATCTGGATCCACTTCACCCAGTCTGGTCAGGGTCCAAAGTCTTGGTTCTTCAATGTCTCATACCTTTGCTTCTGCAGTAGGTTCATCTATCTCAAGAAGCACCACCCCTGACCCCCAGCTGATACGGAGAACTCCAAGTCCTTGCCTTCCTCCAGTTGGAGTTCGGATGGGGAGTTCTGATAAAAAGGTTGAAGCTGCAGCTGCTGCTTCACTTAATCATGATGCTGCTGACATTGCGGCAACTCTGTCTAGCTTAAGCCTATCTGGAAATAAGATGTTGAATGTGGAAAATGATGTTCAGAATCATGTTTATCAGAACTTTGGTGACCAGGCAGATGTGCTGTTTAATGTACCAAAGGAACATAGGCAACTTTCACCACCAAATTTAACTCAAAATCCCGATGAAGACTCGCTTAATGCCCCTGAATATGCAGTTTTTCCAAATGGGGGGAGTAACTTCAGTAATTTGCATGCTAGTAAGCTGACATCTCATAGCAATAGCAAGTTCCCTATGCAGTCACCACACGGTAATGCGAACAAGAAAGGATCTTTGATGAGCTCAGCTGGATCAGTTTCTCACTACCAGAACTTGAATGGTGATAGCCATGGCATTGATGTACCTGGACGGCATATGAAGACTCATGCAGGCGGTTTTACTTCATCCATGCTGAATAATCAACTGAATCCTGGTACCCTTAATCCCCTTCCCCATCTCTCTTCCTCTCCCCTTGCCTGTCTGTCGTTCACTCACTCACCTTTTGAACCATGTTTTCATGTCCAGATGGTGACTATGGCAATGTTCTTTCGAACCATGGGGGATCGAGTTATCAGGGCCAACCAACAGAGACAATGTATGCACAATACTTGCAGGCAAACCCTGATTCCCCCCTTGGTGCTGCTGCAAGCCTGAGTCCTTTCCAAAGGAGGGGGTTTACTGGTTCAGGACACTTGGATAGTCCTGGATACCAAAAAGCTTACCTTGGGTCATTGTTTGCCCAGCAAAAGCTACAGTATGGGATGCCATACCTGGGCAAGTCTGGTGCTCTTAATCAAAGTATCTATGGCAACGATCCTGCATTTGGCATCGGAATGACTTATCTAACAAGCCCACCATCTAGTCCGTATATCTCATCTCCTCAAGGCCATGTCAGGCAAGGAGATCGACTGACTCGACTTCCAGCCGTGGTGAGGAACACTGCTGGAGGATCCATGGGATCATGGAATTCAGAGAATGGTCTGATGGATAATGGTTATGGGTCCTCCCTGCTGGAGGAATTCAAAACTAACAAAACCAGATCTTTTGAGCTGTTAGATATTGTAGGCCAAGTGGTAGAGTTCAGGTACTATCTCCTTGGAATTCCAACAGAGTCAGGTTCATTTGTTTTGATATGAAGCTAATATGGTTCTCTCTTTGACCTTTCAGTTCAGATCAGTATGGGAGTCGCTTTATACAGCAGAAACTAGAAACTGCTTCTATTGAAGAGAAGAATATGATTTTTCCTGAGATATTTCCCCAGGCACGTACTTTGATGACTGATGTTTTCGGGAACTATGTTATACAGAAGGTGAGCAACCCTCATTTGGAACTGAATGAGTCTGGTTTGTTTTTCGACGATTTGCATATTCATTTTTATAATTGAGAGCTTAGTTTTTTAATTAGTAATTGCTTGAGCTTGGCAGTTCTTTGAATACGGAACTGAAACACAAACGAAGCAACTGGCAACCCTGCTCAAGGGTTATGTGTTACAGCTGAGTCTTCAAATGTATGGCTGCCGGGTGATTCAGAAGGTTTGTGTACTGCTACAAGCAATGTTTCCACCCTATTAGTTTAAATCCCAGTCATCTAGTGATCAAAATAACTTCTGCGGAGGCTTAGGAGGGTACTTGTTTTTCTGTAGGCTTTGGAAGTTGTTGAAGTGGAACAACAAACACAAATGGCTTTGGAACTTGATGGATCTATCATGAGATGTGTTCGTGATCAGAATGGCAACCATGTTATTCAAAAATGTATAGAATGCATCCCTCAGGAGAGGATACGATTTATCATTTCTGCCTTTTACGGACATGTGGTGGAGCTTTCCATGCATCCCTATGGTTGCCGTGTTATTCAGGTGCTACATCGGTTCCTCTGGTTTTGCCATCTTTTTTTTATATATAGAGAGATTTTCTTAAATGTGTTCTTGCATATCGCCAGAGGGTATTGGAGCATTGTGATGATGAAAGCACACAAAATGCCATGATGGAAGAGATCATGCAGTCTGTGGTTACTTTAACAGAGGACCAGTATGGTAATTACGTAATCCAGGTAACTGTCTATTCATTTCCTGTTCTTTTTTCTGATAAAGGCACTGAATCGTTCTTCTGTCAATCATTTTAGCACTATCTCTTGTGCCTATTAGCTTGCGTATATCTCATAAGTCTTGTCTATTATGACCAAATTTTCTAGATTCTTGTTGAAAATATGTATGATACTTAGAAGTGGCTTTATTTATTGTTGCTTAATAAGCGGCATTTGACTTTCAGTCGTTTTCTTTTGTTTTAGAGTGTTGTATTATGTTATGTAGCCTACCCTAACTTGCTTGGGACAAAAGGCTATGTTGTTGTTGTTGTTGTTGTTGTTGTTGTTGTATTATGTTATGATGTTCTGTATTGACTTGCCGTTGCCTTACGCTTCATGTTGGTTCATCCCATTTTTGAGAAATAGCTTTTTATAATCCCATTTCTTGTTTTGCAGCATGTCTTGCAGCATGGGAAACCAGAAGAGCGTTCTATTATAATTACACAACTCGCCGGACAGATAGTGAAGATGAGCCAGCAGAAATTTGCTTCTAATGTTGTTGAGAAGTGTCTTACTTTTGGTAATCCTGAGCAACGCCAGATTCTGATCAATGAAATGCTTGGCACAACTGATGAGAATGAGCCATTACAGGTTTGTCAACAATTGGACCGAGCTTGCTTTTTTTAAATAAAAAAAACGGCAGTACCGGGGTCTGCTGCTGCAGGGTTGAATTCCATATATTCTAAGTTTCTAACAACACTTGTAATGTGAACTTATGTTCTTCAGGCAATGATGAAAGACCAGTTCGCAAACTATGTGGTGCAGAAGGTTCTAGAGATATGTGATGACCAGAACCGTGAATTGATTCTTTCCCGTATCAAGGTGCACTTGAATGCACTGAAAAGATACACCTATGGGAAGCATATTGTGGCACGTGTTGAGAAGCTTATTGCCGCAGGAGGTAAATAAATCCCAAGACTCAAGGCTACTGAAAACCATTTGTCCTTGTCATTTGATCTTTTGACCACTGACCATTTGCATTTTGGTTGTGTTTCTTGTCATCTATCAGAACGGCGCATTGGCGCCCCATCCTCCTGCTGAGATGGCAATGGTTAGGTTACAGAATAACACCTGTACAGACAGACAGAAGATAGCGAGGCCTAGCTTTTTACCATTACCAGTAGTCGGTAATATTGAGCGAGTACAACCGCAGAAGTTAAAAAAGGCTCCCGAATCCTTTGATGTAAATAAAGGAGAGCCTCTGGAAATAAATAAAAGAATGAAAAAAGATGAAGAGATTTTTCTTGTCCTTGAGGAAAGTTGTATATTTGTATGGTTTATTTTCCACTCTTGAAGCAGCAGGATAAAGAAGTGCAGAATATTGTGGAAGAAGCAAAGCAATTAGCAGAAGGATAAAGGTTTTAGGATCAATAGATGATGGGAAGCAAGGACAGCTGTAGATTATCCTTTTTCCTTGGGTTTCATCAGTCATTGTATAAGTAAGGTTCATGGTGATGTTAATCTCTGTAAAGCCTGCCTTCAGTTTACTGACATTTTTCTGAAATCAAATCAAATGCATGTTTTCTGGCACTAGTCAAATGTCAGCATCTGAGCAGCTCTTCAAATATCAGTTCCTCACCAATCAACGTTGGCATAATGTTCATCAAATGTTGTAGTTAACCTTTATAGATGACGCATCAATGGCATAATGTTCGGAACTTCGTGCAAATTTTTATTCGTGTTACTATATTGCTCAACCAAAGGACATGTATGTATGGCACATTTTAGCCACGTGAGGTGACTTTATTAACAGAAGGGGTCTAATTTTTTTCCCCCATAGGATACATATTTGCCCTTGCTCGGAACATTATTTTGCCAAAGATAATACTCCTACTACTACAAGGTATGATAGCGCATGGTTGCCTGTACAAAGCATCAGGTCCTCTGTTTTCAGCCAAGTGAGAGCATTTTGTAGTTTGGACAGGTACATGCTACAAAGCCACAGCCACCAGTGTACACTCTACAACACAGCTCACAGCATCACAAAAGCACAGCCCAAGAAACATATCACCCGCTGGGACCAGCGCAGCGTGTCCCCGGCCTTCTCTTCACCCCGGTGGCACTATGACGCGCATGGCATTCTGGTGCCAGCTACCTCCTTGGACATTTTCAGGAACAGGTCCAGGTTGTGGTGGTACCGGCCCTTTATGCCATCATCTTCAGCTGCCCCACTCCCATGGATGCTCTCCGGGGCTGGTGAGTTCTTGGTTTTGCTCACAGCTTCCTCGTCGTCGGACCAGTCGCCATTCTCCATCTCATCGCGCAGGGCTAAGTCCTCATATTCCTCATCTGACTTGGTTGAGTGCTCGTCCACAGAGCCTGCATCTATCTGCAAGTATCCCGAGATGTGAGAGGACATTCAGCGTCATCTTCAATTTTTCAGTGTATTGGTGTGATGAAACTAGATATAAGGAAAAAACAAAACCAAGTTGTTGAACACTGAAAGAGATAAATCGCCCATACCTCGTGCATGTCCTTTTCTTCATCAGTTAGGTCTTCATCAGTTTCAGCATCACGAGGGTCGTCAGCTTCTTCTTCGCTGCCATAGACTGAGTAGTCCTCCATAAGCTGGCAAGGTTAAAGCATCTGTTAGTTTGCCGGTCCTGCATATGGCATATCGTTTCGCATGTGAAAAAAATCTGAAGTTCTATAATAAATAAGGTTGTGCCAAACCCTCTAGTGTTTGCAGTAGATGCTGTAACATTTCCAACAGAAAAGGACACTCAGAGTCTGACGTGCCACTAAAATCATAATTCTGGTAGACCAGGGCATACCTCCTTCGAAGTGGAATCTGACATCTTTGGCGAACTGCAGCATGACGAATAATTTCTACCACCAGTCTCTATGCTATCAGCCCTCAGGTCTTCTACACTCCCAGTATGGCTGGTTCCACCCGTGTCACTCATCCAGGCACTGATCCCAAAAGGACCAAACTGGAGATTGACTGCCTCTGCCTTCCCAATTTGTGAGGCATCCAGCATAGGATTTTCAGCAGACTTCTTGCTGTTTGTGATACCATTAAGATCCCCATTGCCATCACTCGCACCTACATGCCAAGCTTTGGTGACAGAACCGTCAGTGTTAAGGAGTGCCATCAGATTCCTTGAAGACCCCTTCCTTTGGATCAACTGAAACATGCCCTTAGAACCCAAGGTGTTAGCTGCACGCTGGTTCCTGTATTCCTCATCCACTACAGCAACAGTGTTTGTGTTGAGATCATACAGTTGCTCCCCGGTTGCTCGCCTTCGAAGACAGCTGAAGACTGTGGCATGTATAGCAGCCACACTCTGGTCAACATTGGTGTTGTTGATCTTCGGCACAAGATGCTTGTCAGCTCGGTTGCATAGGTATTCCTGGATAGCTCTAATGTTTCGGATGTATTTGATGTATCTGTTCTTTGCTGGGTCTAGAGTCATGTACTTTGCACGTACAGCAAATCGTTCCATGTGTTTCTCCTCATTTGTAATGTATACCATAAATGGTATTATGGAAGGATGTTTCTTCATTAATCCCATCTGTTGGTTAACAGTAGAAGAGTTTAATCAGTGGCCAGGAGAAATGAGATATATAACTAAATGATGCAAAATAGCATAAACTAAAAAAAAATTATGGAATGCCCCTGCGCTGTCTCTTGACTAATACGTACCACAAAGTTAAGGCTTAGATGCACTCCTTCGACAATCACAGATTCTTTCTGCTCTTCCCAGGATGTAATTAGCCTGTCCAGGCTGTCGATCACCATCTCGCTTTGCGCCTTGTAGCCTTCTACTGCCATTTGCTTGTTGCCAATCAATTCAGCTCTAGGGGGTAATTCTGAGGATCCTTGCTGAGATTTGTCGTCTGAAGTCACATCTTTGCCTCCACTGGTATTTGGATGAGAAACAACTGTGGGTTTATTTGCCTTGCGCTTTGCCTTTGCCTGAGCAACTGCAATAGGATCTAAATATTCGCCTGCATGGTAGGTTGAGGCATAGAGAAGAGGATTTTGTTTTTCATCTGCAAAGCCTCTCATCATATGTCGTATGGAATCGGTAGAAACTACTGTCGTGATACCCAACCTACTACCCTGGTGAACAAAAAAATAAATCAAGGACTCAGGAATTGTTCATTTCATTCATTTATTTGACGAAAAAAACAACAAAGCCTTTTAGTCCCAGGCAAGATGGGGTAGTCTAGAGTTGAAACCCAACATGAGCGTCATTTCAAAAAAAAAAAAAACCCAACATGAGCGCCACATTCATTTCTTTGAGTTTGATAAAAAAAAAAGTTCTGAAAGCAACTAAACAGTAAGTGAAACTAAAAGGGGTTAGATGCTTCGAAGTTGATTGTTTATTATGGACACTTTTTATTAAGCGTGTGTTTGGATTGGAACCTGAGCCATGCCGTGCCGGCCAGGCAGCAGATCCAGCACCAGGTGTCTAGAATCGGACATCTGAGCAAGCTGCCTGGACCAGGCTGTGGTGGCCAAATTTACTGGATTGCTGATATGGTACAAAAATTGCTAATCCTGAAATGGACAATTGTTGTAGATGATATTAAACATACCAGTAAAGATGATAAAGTGGACTTGCCACATCCACTTGTCCCACACAAGAGTATTGTCACCGATTCCTTTCTCTCTTTAATTCTGATAAGAACAGTTGGAAAGGAAAAAAAAGGAAATGTTACAAAAAAGGAAACATTATCAATTACTTTCAGGTTGCTTTGGAATGGCTGTGATAAATTGTTGAGGGTTAAATACATTGATTCTGTTACGGCAAATATCTTTGACTTAAATAAGGAATGCCAAACATGCATGGAAATTGATGTGATGGATATGCGCATTAAATGGACAGATAAATACAGTTGATAAGCAAGTTGTTTTACCTGCAAGCCAGAAGCAGGTCAGCTTTCTGGTTGGGTCCGACATACTTGTACAAAGAGAGGGCATCACATACAACACTTACAAACTCCTCTCTTGAAACAACCACGGTAGTCTGGTTCTTGTATAATTCAAACGGTATGCTGCTATTGCTTCTCTCTAACATTTTTGGAGAGTCTGTACCATCTCTCTCCAACATTTTTGGAGTATCTGTACCATCTCCAAGGCCAAGGGCAGGATAATTTTCTTGTTTGGTTGCCCCATCTGACTTTGATGCAGCCAAGAATTCACTCTTCATCACATTGAATACTCTCTTGCTAATCTGTTGTGGCAACAAGGATTTTTTTTTAAAAAAAAAAGAGGTTTATTACCATAGCAAGTCTAGAAAGGAACAGCAGCTCACACAAGTCTGCAGAGAAGTAGGTATGACAAGTCTTGTAATTGATTTCATACTCAGCCCAATTGGACCGTCAGGAACCAAAGATGTCAACCAGTTACCAGCCATGACCAAATCAGAGCAAAAATAAGGAGCGTCGAGTGGGAACCTGATACCCATTCCAAGTCAATTGCCTGATACTGTCTAGAATCGTGTACCCATCAAAGTAGGGTCCGAAAGCAAAAAGATCATGCATCATGGGAAGGCAATACAAAAACGCGTCTACATCACATAACATGGCGTTGTCTTTGTCAATGGAAAATAGTAATCCCGAGAAAGCAATAGTAATTCACACCAGCCGAACTAACAGGCAACAGTGCATGACAGTATATCTTATGACGATAGGGACCTCACAAACAAGCAAGTAGTATCACTTGGTGATGAACAAGAACAAGAACTAAAGTTGGAATTTTTTCGGTTTCCACACAACGCAAAATTTGAGCCGATTGGAAGCCTTGGGAGCTCAGCTCAAGCCTGAAAGAGGCCCCTCATCTTCCGTCACAAAGACGAAAAGGATAGGGCTTGAGGAGATGGGGATTTTGGATCGAGCCGGGAACAAATCTGCGCATCAGCAGCAGGAGGCTAAAAAGATGTCACCTTTTTTCATGTCAAAATCGCCGATCACAAACCACACATGTCACCGCCAACAGTAGACATGCAGCAAGAGGAGGTGATTCACGCCCAAGCCCCCACAGAAATTAAGCGGCAAGCTAAGCTTTCGATGCAGGGATCTACCGCACCGCACGAGAGGATCAGACAGCCCGGCTCAATCGTAGTAGCAACCCAAGCTTAAAGAAAGCTAGGAGCAAAAAGCAAGATCACACGCAAGAGGGAGGAAGAGATGGACCTTGAAGGCATGGCGAGGCTTGCATCCCATGAGATGCAGGGTGCTCTGCAGCACGGGGCGCGTGTACCGGAACGCCCGGCGGCCCCCGCCGTCGGAGACGGCAATGTAGAGTAGCTTGGGCGGCGGCGGCGGCGCCTCCTCCTCCGCCATGTCCCCTACCTGCAACGAGAGGTGCCGGGAGGCCGGATCAAGAAACGAACGGTGGCCGGATCAGGGGAGTCGGCGGCGACGGGGGCTTGGCGAGCGGTGGACCTGGAGGGCGGGAGGCGCGGAGGGGGGTTTTGAGGCGCATTGCGGCGGCGGCGGGGCCATGGCGGTGCGGGCCGGGGGGCGGCAGGCGGCAGGTGTCGTCACGACGTCCACGCCGCGTCCGCGCATGGCGTCCACATGGCCGCCCGCGCGCCGCGCGGCCTTGTTCGCTTCCTCCCCCACCTGGTGTCCCCTCCCCCGCACCTTCTCTTCCCTTCTCGGGATGGGTGGGAACGGGAATTGGTTTCTTTTCCTCCTATACTAGTTTCGAGGTTCTTCGAATTTCTTCCCGCTTCAATGGCGGTTCTGCCACACCTGGAGTACACGCCATTTGTGTGAGAGATCTTTGACTATATATACACAACTTGTTGCAAGGCATGTGATTTGGTACGTCTTTGTTGCTGAAAAACGCAACGCGTATGAGAGATCTGGTCTCATACAAAACCGATGAATCGTATTCGGTTATATGTTTAACTAAATAGTCTTACACGCGGCATCCACTAGTAGTCGATTAGGATGCCTTTGTTGTTTGTACAATATAGTACTATCTTCGTTCTAAAAAACTTACAATTCTAGGTTTAGATTAGGTTAAATTTTATTAAGTTTTACTAAATTTATAAAAAGATAGTATTTATTAACATTATGACTCTAATATGTATATATTCCATAATTAATCTAATAACAAATATTAGTTAGTACTCTTTTGTATAGATTTAATTGAGCTTAAAACTATTTCACCCTTTAAAACGAGAATTGTATTTTTTTTTTGACAGAGGAAGTATATAATGCTACTAGGCAAAGTAGATGTTTAAGCTTATGCATACATCCAAACAGGCAAAGAGACAAAGGTTAGCTAGTTTCGCAGTTGTTTCATGTCTGCTTAACTAAATATAATAAGGTTTTGCTTTGGCTAAACTCCCAAGACACTGCATAGAATTGTATGTTGGCAATCTGATCTGTTCCCGGCCAGAGGTCAACCTGTCGTTGCATAGGTTTAGGATGTGGCGACTGCGAGCTGCACAACGTGACGACCACCCTTGTTTGTACCCTTGTTTAATGCAACAACAGGGACAAGAGACAATGTCTCTACTATTACCAACGCGGCTAAGTAAAAGAAGAAAAAAAACACTTTTTTGACACGGCTTGTAGCTTAATCCTTAGATGTTAAGCATCTAGGGCCCGTTGTAAAAAAAAAGCATCTAGGGCCAACGTTATTAGGTTGTACTAGCGTTCTAGTGTATTTTTTTCTGTTTTTAATAACCGTAATACTATCTTGGCAAAGTCAATAAAGTCGTCTTATATATTATATACTCATGCTTATATGGTGCATCATCCAACGAATCTAGGTTGATATTGTAGATGCATGTATTTATTTTTTTCTATAAGTTTGATCAAAATTTTAAAATTTGGTTTAGACCAAAACTAAAAAAACAACTTAAAATTGGAACGATATAAGTATTAGTGTTTTTCTATAACTATGCGGATTGGACCTATCCTTTAATTAACTAGAATTTTCTATGAGTTGTCCATAATAAAAATTGTAAGCCAACTATATTTTGTGTTCATATCATCTCTCATTTCTCGGGTAGACTCTGCCTCCTCATCCAAAAAAACCCCATATCCTTTAGATCTTCAATTGTTAGGAAGCACCAATTTACAGTATTGCTTTGCTTGTACTTCACTGGGTCTTTTCTTCTCAATGTTAATATCATTTATGACTCTAAATAAGTATACAATGGTCGTTCTATTACTCATTGCGAAGTGCCACCTAGATTTTCAAATTAATTAATTCATCATGACATGATTTTTACTAGCGTGGATGCCTTCGTGCAATCGTGCTCAGCGCATATGATTATACTCGCTCTGTTCAGAAAAGAATACAATTACGGGATCCGTGCCAGTTAAAATAGCTCAAGTTTGATCAAGTTTATAGCAAATAGTATTAAAGTTTATGTCTCCAAATAAATTTATTATCAAAATATATTCTATGACTAATCTAATGATACTAATTTTGTACCAGAAATATTGGTATTTTTTATATAATTTTAGTCAAAACTCAAATTGATTGACTTCTCGGAAAGCGAAAAATGCATTCTTTCGTGAACGGAGGGAGTATATGAAAATGGTTCGTTACCCTAATAGGACCAAGTCTCTAGTTGTGAGATCTCATAACTCTCGATCGAATGAACCGCAATTCTATTGGTCTTCTTTCTAAGTTAGAAATTATAGTGTACTACTACCAAAACTAGATAGATTTTTCCACTGGTTTCTAAGAATACACTTAGACTTGTGGGGCTCAACAATTGCCCTTGCCACAATAAAATTAAGTAGGCGATGCAAGGACTCTAAGAAGTTAAAGATAATTCAATAGGATCTTTGATTTGAAGGAGTTAGTCGATCATTTTCTTATTCTGTTTTTTTTGTTTGGTTTGCCAAAGGAAATAGGTTGATCTATCATTATATTGTTTCTCATAAGCTAGTAACTAGTACTAATACAAGGAATGAAATTATTTCACTAAATTTAAGAAACTAACTCATAATACACCATCTCATTTAAAATGGTTTGATTCCACAAACCAAACATCTTGTAACTCTCTCGATATGATCCAAAACAGTGCTCATATTTTTTTGCACGTCGAGAAATATTAACAGATATACTGATTCATTAGTGCTTCATCATACATATAGCTTTATTTTGCATTGAAAATTAAATGCGATAACCTTGGGGGATAGATAGACAGCATGGGTTGGCCCACGCTTGTTTTCCTTTTGATTTTTGCGGTGCGTGACATCGAGTAGCGTTCCCTAGCGAACAAATGAAAAAAAAGGGAAGAAATGGACGATGGAGGTGGAGCCGGCCGGAAGTGGTGGATGCTCGGCGGGGTCCCCTCCCGTCCGGGCGCACCGGAGCCCAGCCCAGCGGTAACCGACGGCATCCACGGCGCGCCGAAAAACAACGGTCACCGCGCTCCTCCCGGGCACCGGTTCCTTGCATGAGAGGACAGCACATGTTCGTTTTTTTTTCCTTCTCCTGCCCCACACGAACATGGAAAAAAAAGATGGGGATGTAGCAGTAAAATAACCGTGCATGAAGTCACTACACGTATATATCTATGCACAAAGATGCAAGTATGCAACACACGAGACTACCTTGCATAGATTCAGGAGGACTGGTTTCCGGGACGAAGCAAGGATTTAGACATAGAGGGCAGGTCATCGAGTGTTCACCAAAAATATATGGGCAGACTAGCGCCTGCCCACGGTTCAGACGCCCGCGGCCGCTCTGTTCATGCGCGAGTGAGCGGATGGCGTGGACCTCATCTGCTACGAGGCCACCACGCAGGCATCGCGCCGCCGTCGTGTGAGCGATAGCAGTGGGATTTGGGAAGGAACGGGGAAGAGGAACGGCGCCTTGGGGAAGAAGAAGAAGAACAGCAGACGGGACGGAAGAGTGCTTGGTTTAGAACTGGAACATGACGTTTACAATTTGCTGAACCGCTCCCTCGCGCGCCTAGCTCTTATATCTCATTACAGAGGCCTTGCCCCTTTTCACGCGTGCAAGCGTCCACTTCAAACCCACTGGTCGCCCTGGACTCGCGGGTTCGGCTTCGTGGGCCGCCGTTCTCTGGGCCGGCACTTGGATACATCTTCTTCCTGGGCTTGGTCATGACGGTGGCTGACATTCCCTCCCCCTTGGGACACTGCTTGCCCCCAAGCAGTGGCTCTGGGAAACTCTTGACGAACAGCTTCAAAGTCTTCCCAGGTTGCTAGAGCCGACGGCAGGTTGTTCCACTTCACCAGCACTTGGGGAATGGTAGAGGTCCCGCGAGGCACCGTGCGGGTTTGGAGAATCTGTTCTGGTGCCAAATGGATAGCAAAGTCAGAAGGAAGAGTTGGAATTACCTGATGGGTGGCACCAACTGCTTTCTTGAGTTGTGACACATGGAAAACCGGATGGATGGCAGAATGAGAAGGTAATTCAAGCTTGTAAGCCACTGAACCGACACGGGCCAGTATACGGAAGGGGCCGAAGAAACGGAAGGCAAGCTTCTGATGAGAGCGAGGTGCCAGCGAAGTTTGGACATACGGCTGCAGTTTGAGGTACACGAAGTCACCAACTGAAAAGCTGCGCTCGGACCGATGCTGATCAGATTGTTTCTTCATCCTGTTTTTGGCCCGGTTGAGGTGATGTTGGAGTAACTGATCCATCCATTGGCGGTCAGAAATCCACATAGTCACGTCCGGATGAGAAACAGCAGTAGGGTCAACAGCCAGGAGGCGAGGAGAATATCCATATAAGGCCTCAAATGGTGAACGACCGATGGCGGAATGGAAACAAGTATTGTACCAGAATTCCGCGGAGGGCAACCACTGACTCCATTTGTTTGGACAGGCATGGACGTAGCACCGCAAATAAGTTTCCAGGCACTGGTTAAGCCGCTCCGTCTGACCATCGGACTGGGGGTGATAAGCGGTGCTTCGACAAAGTGACACATCAGCCATCTTGAAAAGCTCAGACCAAAAATGACTAGTGAATATGCGGTCACGATCAGAAATAATAGAGCTCGGAAGGCCATGTAAGCGATAAACAGTCTGAAAGAAAGCCTTAGCAACACTGGCAGCTGTAAAAGGGTGGCGAAGGGGAATGAAATGCCCATACTTAGTCAGCAGATCGATGACCACCAGCACACAATTGAATGTAGTGGACAATGGAAGTCCCTCAATGAAGTCCATCGAGATAACCTGCCACGCCGAATCAGGAACCGGCAAGGGTTGCAAGAGGCCTGGAGATTTGGAGCGATCATACTTGGATTGCTGGCATATAGAACAGGATTGCACAAGCTGTTTGACTGCAGATTTCATACCGCGCCAAGCAAAACACTGTTTCAGCCTCATATAGGTTACTGGAATGCCAGAATGTCCCCCCCAAGAGCTGGAATGAAATTGGGCAATAAGCTGCTGATGGAGCGCCGAGTCAGCACCAATCCAGACACGGCCATTGTAACGAAGTAAACCCGACTTAAGTGAGTACGGAGGTATGGCCTCAGGATCAAGAGCCAATTTGGTCAGCAGAGTGGCGGCAAAAGTGTCATCGCGATAACTGGCAAGTACCGCAGAAACCCAAGAAGGGACTAGAGAAGTTACCGCAGCGCAAACAGCTGGAGGTGAGGGATGGCGAGATAAAGCATCCGCCGCTCGATTATCAGAGCCCGCACGATACACAATACGATACTGTAAACCCAGCAGTTTGGAGAAAACCCTTTGTTGCCAATGAGTATGCAGTCGTTGATCGGTGAGCTGTGTCAAGCTTTTCTGATCGGTGAAGATGACGAATTCTTGAAACTGCAAGTAAGGGCGCCACAACTGAACAGCAAGGAGAATGGCCATGAACTCCTTCTCGTAGGTGGATAAACCACGTGACTTGGCCCCCAATGCTTTACTGAAAAATGCCAGAGGATGTCCATCTTGCATGAGGACCGCACCCACCCCAGCCTCGGACGCGTCAGTTTCAATCGAGAAAGGCTTGGCAAAATTGGGAAGAGCGAGGACCGGAGCCTGACAGAGAGCAGTTTTCAATGCCTGAAATGCAATGTCATGATCAGAAGTCCAGATGAACAGTGCATGCTTCTTCAAGAGGTTTGTCAGTGGCTTGGAGATGATTCCGAAGTGGCGCACGAAACGTCGGTAATAACCGGCAAGCCCCAAAAAGGAACGGAGTTCTTTGACTGAATTCGGAGTAGGCCAAGAAGCAATAGACTCCAACTTTGAAGGATCAGTACCCACACCGTCCTGACTGATAATATGACCGAGATAGGAAATCTTGGTCTGGGCGAAGGAACACTTGGACATTTTCAGCTTCCATTGATCCCGAGACAAGAACTCAAACACAGTACGTAAGTGGGTGATGTGGTCCTCCCAAGTCCGGCTATATACCAAGATATCGTCGAAGAAGACCAACACAAACTTCCGAAGACAAGGAGCCAGAGTTGTATTCATAGCATCCTGGAAAGTTCCCGGCGCCCCCGTGAGGCCGAATGACATCACCTGAAACTCAAATTGCCCGAAATGTGTTTGGAAGGCGGTTTTGAATTCTTCGCCGGACTGCATACGGATTTGGTGAAAACCGGACTGTAAATCCAAGGTTGTGAAATAAGCAGCCCCGGACAGCTCGTCCAGCAACTCTTCAATGATTGGAACAGGATATTTGCCCTTAACTGTGATGGCATTCAGTTGACGATAATCAACGCAAAACCGCCAACTCTGATCTTTTTTCTTGACCAATAAAACCGGAGAGGCAAACGCACTGGTACTTTTCTGAATGATGCCCTGCTGAAGCATATCGGTGACCTGCCGTTCAATTTCTGTTTTCAGAAGAGGTGCATAGCGGTAAGGACGGGCAAAGACCGTTGAGCTCCGGGCATCAGTGGAATAGAGTGGTCACAATGCCGGCTCGGAGGCAACCCGGACACAGACTCAAATAAATGCTTGTATTCAGTGACCAGCGCTTGAACAACCGGGTTCAGAGAAGAAACTGACTGAGGAGACTCAAGTTCTTGTACCAAACAAAGCTGAATGATGGAGCCCACAGGCAAGTCTGCGCGATCCCCAATCAAAAGAGCAGTTGCACCCTTGTATGGAATGGAAATCCAGTGATGAGCCCAGTGAACCTGCATCAGACTAAAACTGGACAACCAATCAAGCCCCAGTATCATGTCAAACGACGATAGCTCCAACAGCTTCAGATCAGAGTTAAAATGATAACCCTGAACGGACCAGGTGGCCTGGGGAATGTGAGAATCACACTGCAGCACAACACCATTAGCAACTTGGACCTGGAGCACGGGACTGAGATTCTGAATGCCATCAAAGGAGTGAGCCAACTGTTTGCTGATAAAAGTATGGGAGCTGCCCGAATCAACGAGAATAGAAATGGGGTGGCCGTGAATCTCACCGGACAGACACAATGTCTTGGAAGATACAGCACCAGAAACTGCAGCCACTGACAGATGCATCAAAATTTGTGAGCCAGTTGGGGAGCTTGGGCCAGAAGCATCAGAATCATCATCCGCAGGGAACATATCCAGCAACTCTTGTACCAAGTTCAACTGCACCACCTCGGAGCACTTATGATCACGGCTCCACTTGGCGCCGCAGCGGATGCACAGACCTTGGGCTCGGCGAGAGGCGCGCAGTGCGCGAAACTTATCTTCAGCGGAAGAATAGGTTGCAGGGATGTGCCGCTTGATGTCGCCCTCAACAGGTTTGGGCGGAGGCGGTGGCAATGCCACGGCACCCTGCCATGGGGGCTTGTACGCTGGTGCAGCATCATAACGCCTTGGAGGACGTTTGTTGAGTCCCAGCGCCTCGTCCTGTAATTGAGCAAGTACACAAGCAGTATCCAAAGTAGATGGGCGATGAACAAGAAGGACAGATTTAATGTCATCGCGTAAACCATCAATGAAACGTTGAGTGTAATAGAGTGGGTCAGGGTGTTTGGCATAAGCTTTGAGGTCATCAACAAGGGCCACAAACTGATCGATGTACTCATTGATGGGACCGGTTTGCCGAAGCTGGAACAAGCGACGCAAGAGGAGCTCGTGCTCGTCCCTGGCAAAGCGTAAGAGGAGCTGGGAACAAAAATCAGGCCAAGAAATATGCTCAAACTGATCCTCCATGGAAGACAGCCAACGTTTGGCAGGTCCATGGAAATGCATAGTGGCAGCCTGCACCCAAACGATGGACTCGACACGGTAAAGCTCAAAGTAGTGCACAACTTGCTTAATCCAAAGCTTGGGATGGTCACCCTCAAACCTAGGAAAATCAAACTTAGGTAACTTGCCCGAATGGGCGGCCCCGGAACCTCCTGGATGACCAAACTCGAAAGTTCCCCCAGGGTGTGGCTAAGGTTGGTGTGGCGGTGGAGGACGTGGTGGGGGGTGTGGTAAAGGAAGGGGAGAAGAGGGACGGCAAGAGAACGTACCCTTGCCGGGAGGTGGAATCAGAGTGGTGACCACTCCGAAAGCACCTTCCCGGTTCCCAAAATCGACGCGGTGCCCACTGGGCCGAGGGGCTGCAGGTTCCGCAGGTGAGCGCGGGGCAGCCTTGAGGTCATCGAAATCGGCAGATCTGAATGTCGGGGAGAAGCTGGGCTTGATGTCGCGTGGAGACGCCAACGGTGATGCGGGAGCCGATGAAGACTTGGTGATGTTGCCGACGTCGAGCAGGGGTGCGGTGGCGAACACGCCGGGCGTTGCAGACGGACCGTCCACCATGGTACGCTCCCAGTACTTGGAGATCTTCCCGACCTCGAGCTTGAGGGTAGACAGCTTGTTCACCTCGATGCGGAGGTCGTCGAGGACGCCGTCCACTCCAGGACGCCATTCGTCGAACACCTTGGCGACAGACTCCAGGGCGTCGAGGCGGGTTGCAGAGGACGCCGCGGTAGCGTCGAGGGAGGCCGCGGTGGCGTCGAGCTTGGCCGCGGTGTTGTCGAGCTTGTGCTCCAGGCCATCAAACCGCTTCTCCTGTGCGGCGAAGCGCTTGTCGAGCTCGGCGAGGAGGGATTTCTGCTCGGGTCCCATGGCGCCGCGGCTACGCTGGAGGCGGGTGAAATGTTCGTGAGAAGCAGGTGAAAGTCCTATGTTTGGTGTTGGTAATTAGTGACAATGCCTAAGTACTAATCATATGCCTAAGTTGTATGTAGCATATGAGGATTAGTACATTCCAAGGTTGGTGGCAAGATGGACATGGTGATCATGATGGCCACACTTGGATTTGGACGCGACCCTACGTGATCAAGGCAAAGGTATTTGCTTAAGGGTTGTATTTTAGTAACCAAGACACCTAGTGGGTGTGGTTACATTATAGGATAGATAGCCGTACTATAAAGAGGGAAATGACGCGGCTATTGAACTCCTAAGTGCCTCTAGGTGTGCATTTCATGATCATATGCATTTGGATAGAACTAATAACGCCTCGAAAAATGATTGTGAAAATGCTAACACACTCACACTTGACGAGATCACATGGTGGTGTTAGCACATTTGCGATGGCGTTGGAGTTTAAGCGGTAGAGAGGGTTTGGGGTCCTCTCTCCCTCCCGCCGAGCGTGCGAGCGCGGGATTCAGGCGATTTCGGGGAAATGAAATGCTTATTTTCCACTACGCCGGAAGTCGGAAATCAAACGAAAATCAAACGGAGGCGAACGGAGGTCACAGTGGTGACCGGACGCTGCACCGGACGCTGCACCGGACGCGGTCACTGTTTGACCGGACGCGTCCGGTCAGCGTTCAGCGTCTGCGCGTTTTTCAGTTGGTTGATCGGACGCGCAGCGCGTCCGGTCACAGGCGACCGGACGCGTCCGGTCGTCCAGGGAGCTTACTGGACTCCGACCGGACGCGGACACTGTGGCGTCCGGTCAGTTCTTCAGCGCGTCCGGTCGCTGGTTCGTTTTGCGCGACTCAGGGTTGACCAGCGCGTCCGGTCAGTCACGGGACCGGCGCGTCCGGTCATGACCAGCGCGTCCGATCGTTGCGACCGGCGCGTCCGGTCAGTGCTTCGCGAAACTAGCTGTTACTCGACCGGCGCGTCCGGTCAGTCGGACCAGCGCGTCCGGTCAGCGCGATTTCAGCTGGATCTCGTTCCTAACGGCTATATTCGAAGGGGTACGTCTATAAATACTCGTTGGCCGGCTCAAGGCTCTCACTTCCGCACTTTTGACATACTTGTGAGCACTTTGAGCTAAGCAACTCCCCTCCCACTCATCTCTCTCGCTTGTTTGCATATTCGAAGTGAGATTGAGTGATCCAAGTGCATTTGCATTGTGAGATTGCATCTAGTTGGCACTTGGTGGTTGATTTGCTGCGGGATTATTGTTTCTCTTGGTGGTTGCCGCCACCTAGACGGCTTGGAGCAGCTTGGAGGCGTTGGCAAGAGTTGGTGATTGTTCTTGGCCACCTCCGGTGATTGTGAGGGGTTTGTGCCTACCTCGGCGAAGCGCCAAAGGCAACATTAGTGGATTGCTCGTGTCATTTGCAACCTTTTGCCATTTGGTAGGTTCTTGTGGCGCCTTTTGAGAGGCTCGGTGTGAGACCGATTAGCCACCGAACCACGTGGTGAAAAGGGACACAACAGGGACTAGCGTGCCGGCAAGCACGTGAACCTCGGGATAAATCTTCGTGTCATCACTTTCATAATTGTGATTGATTGATCCCGGTGTTCGGTTATCTTGGTATTCATTGTTGATCATATTGGTTGGCTCAATACTTCGCCCCTCGGTGAAACTCTCCTAACTCAACTACGCTTTACTTTCTTAGTTATCTTGCTAGCTAGTTAGCTTGGCTAGAGTAGCTCTTTTGTGTAGCTTGCTAGTTGTTGTTGTAGTTACCTTCTCGGTTTGACTTGTGCGGTTGTTTGCAAATTTACTAGAATTGTAAAATTGGATAGGTGGCTTGCAAACACCCCGTAGGCTAAGCAAAACTCGCATCGCGCTATTTGTTGTTTTGATAAACTTGTTTAGCTTGTCTTTGTAGAAAATTTTAAAAGGCTATTCACCCCCCCTCTAGCCATCAAGACCTTTCAAGTGGTATCAGAGCCGTGGTCACCGTTTGCAAGGCTTAACAACCTCGGTGTAAGATGGCTCAAGTTATGTTCAATCATGTTAATGGCAAGCCTCCATTCTTTGATGGCATCTCTTCCTTTGATCATTGGAAAAGGAAGATGAAGCAATATCTAGGCAATATACATGAGAAGGTTTGGGATGTGACCAATGAAGGATACATCATTCTTGATGAAGAAAATCTCACTCCAAATGACCGCATCAACAAACAATGTAACACGGCGGCACTTGACACAATCTACCGTGCCATTGATGACAAAGTATTTGAGCAAATCAAAGATCTTGAAAAGGCAAATGAGCTTTGGATAAGACTTGAAGAAACATATGAAGGCACTTCAACGGTAAAAAGTGCCAAGCTATATATGCTCAAGGACAAGTTCTCCACGTTCAAGATGAAGGATGATGAATCCATCCCGGAGATGTTCTATAGGCTCCAAGTCATTGTCAATGATCTCAAGGGGCTTGGAGAGAAGGTTGAGGACAAGGACTTCTCACACAAGTTCTTGATGTGCTTACCCAAAAAGTTTGCCACCTTGAGAAGAATGATCTTTAGAGAGGGATTGGACAAGGTCAAACCAACCGATGTGCTTGGAGATATAATGACCGATGCCCAATACAATGATGATGAAGATGAGGTAGAAGAGAAGAAGGAGACCAAGGTCAAGCAAGAGAAGCCTATTGCATTCAAGGCTTCATCTTCTAAGGGCAAGAGCAAGGTGGAGAGCGATGATGATGATCCATTCGATGATGAGACCATGGCCCTCCTAGTGCACAAGATGGGGAGGTTCATGAAGAAGAAAGGATATGGGGCAAGAAAGAGAAGGGACTTCATGAAGGCAAAGGAGATGCTTTGCTACAATTGCAATAGCCCTGATCATGTAGTGGCAAAGTGCCCCTATGAAGACAAAAGATATCATGATGGGGAGTTGAAGTTGAAGAAGAACAAGAAGGACAAGAAGGAGAAGAAAGAGAAGAAGAGCTTCACTATCAACAAGAAGAAGAAGGGTGGTGGCTATGTGGTCACTTGGGATAGTGACAAATCCGATAGTGATGATGATGAAAGCTCTAGTGATGATGAGAGGACCACTCGGCGAGCCATTGCAAGCATCGCTCTCTCCAACAAGCCATCCATCTTCGACACTACATCGACATGCCTTATGGCCAAGCCTACCAAGGTAAAATATGATGATAGTGATGATGATTCTTGTGCTAGTGATGGTTGTAGGAGTGATGATGAGGAGGATGAGGACTACTCCAAGGATGATCTATTAGGCATAATAGATCAAATGAGCAAGGGCTACAAGAGGACAACCAAGAAGTGCAAAATCTTGGAGCAAGAGCTCATTGCCAAGAGCAATGAAAATGATGCCTTGATGGAGGAGCTTGTTGCTCTCAAAAAGAGTAAGGAGTGCAAAAGAATTGAACAAGAGCTCAAAGCTCTTAGGAAATCCTTTGATGAGCTAGAGGCCTCTCGTGAGTGTCTAAAGGAAGACCACGAGGACCTCGAAGTTGCTCACACTAGGCTTAAGGAAGCCCACTCCTCTCTAGTTGAGCTCATCAAGGAGAAGGACCTCAAGTTGGAGAAGCTCATGAAGGAAGCTAAGGAGGAGCAAGTGATTGTCACTTGTGATATTGGACTAACATGTGATATTATTGATGATTCTTTATTTGTTGGTTCTACTAATGCCTCATGTAGCTCATCATCATCCACCACAACCAACTCTACCTCTACTACTAGTGATTCATCACTTGTGGTTGAGAATGAGACTCTCAAGAGAGAGGTGGATGATCTCACCCGCGCACTAGGCAATGCCTATGGTGGGGATGCCCGCTTGCTAAAATGCTTGGGTAGCCAAAGGTTCTCTCTTAACAAAGAGGGTTTGGGCTATACTCCCAAGAAAGGCAAGGCGGCCTTTGCTACTCCAAACTCTCGCTTTGTGAAGAGCAATGGTCGTTATTGCAATAGATGCAAGCAAGTTGGGCATCTAGAGATTAATTGTAATAAAATGAACAAGAACAACAACAAGTTTCATGCTAAAATGGATTACATTCCTTTTGATTCTTGTTATGTGCTTACCATGGGTGAGAAAGGTGTGCATGCTAGGTTTGTTGGTACACCAATTGTGGGTCCAAAGAAGAAGGCCATTTGGGTACCAAAGAGCTTAGTTACTAACCTCTAAGGACCCAAACAAGTATGGGTACCTAAGAAACATTAATTTATTTTGTAGGTAAATTACAAGGCCGGAGGAAGGCATTGGGTGCTTGATAGTGGGTGCTCTCAACATATGACCGGTGATTCAAGAATGTTCAACTCTCTCAAATCAAATGATAGTGGCATTGATAGTATCACATTTGGTGACAATAGCAAGGGTGATGTGAAGGCTCTTGGAAGGATTGCAATCTCAAATGATCATAGCATTTCCAATGTGCTCCTAGTTGAAAAGTTGAACTTCAATCTTCTCTCGGTTGCTCAATTGTGTGATCTTGGTTTCAAGTGCATATTTGGTGTTGATGATGTGGAGATAGTTAGTGTTGATGGCTCCAATTTGATCTTCAAGGGCTTTAGATATGAGAATCTATACTTGGTTGATTTCAATGCTAGTGACACTCAACTTTCAACATGCTTGCTCACCAAATCAAGTATGGGTTGGTTATGGCATAGAAGACTTGGTCATGTTGGCATGAAGCAATTGAACAAGTTAGTGAAGCATGACTTAGTTAGAGGCTTGAAGGATGTCACATTTGAGAAAGATAAGCTATGTAGTGCATGTCAAGCCGGAAAGCAAGTAGGCAACACTCATCCATTGAAAAGCATCATGAGTACCTCCAAGGCATTTGAGTTGTTGCACATTGATCTATTTGGGCCAACTACATACACAAGCATTGGTGGTAACAAGTATGGTTTTGTGATTGTGGATGATTTCACTAGATATACATGGGTATTCTTTCTTGGGGACAAGAGTGATGTATTTGACATATTCAAGAAGTTCATCAAGAGAGTACAAAATGAGTTTGAGACCACAATCAAGAAAGTGAGAAGTGACAATGGAAGTGAGTTTAGAAACACAAGAGTTGATGAGCTATGTGAGGAGCTTGGAATCAAGCATCAATTCTCGGCCAAGTATACACCTCAATCTAATGGCCTAGTTGAGAGAAAGAATACAACTTTGATTGATATGGCAAGATCAATGTTAAATGAGTATAATGTGAGTCATTTATTTTGGGCCGAAGCAATCAACACGGCTTGCTTCTATAGCAACCGCCTCTATTGCCACAAGTTCTTAGAGAAAACACCATATGAGATCTTAAATGGAAGAAAGCCCAACATTGCATACTTTCGGGTATTTGGTTGCAAATGCTACATCTTGAAGAAGGACACTAGATTGAGCAAGTTTGAGAAGAAATGTGATGAAGGATTCTTACTTGGTTACTCCACTACTAGCAAAGCTTATAGAGTTTGGAATTTGGCTAGTGGTTTACTTGAGGAAGTTCATGATGTTGAGTTTGATGAAACCAATGGCTCTCAAGATGAGGAAAATAACTTGGATGATGTGAGAGGAACTCAATTGACCAATGCTATGAAAGAAATGGATATTGGTGATATTAGGCCAAAGCAAGTGATTGGTGTGGATGACAACAAAGATCAAGTGCTTCAAAGTCCAATTACACAAGCTAGTGGGTCTCTAATGCAAAATCAAGCTAGTACATCATCTCAAGTGCAACAAGATCAACAAGTGGCTAGTTCATCATCTCCAACTCATGATCAACATCAACATCCAAGCAATCAAGTCCAAGTGCTTCAACCAACCAACATTGCTAGAGACCATCCATTAGATTCCATCATTGGTGACATACAAAGGGGAGTTCAAACTAGATCAAGATTGGCATCTTTTTGTGCTCACTCTTCTTTTGTGTCAATGGAAGAACCCAAGGACATTGATAAAGCATTGAGAGATCCGGATTGGGTAAATGCAATGCATGAAGAGCTCAACAACTTTAAGAGAAATGAAGTATGGGAACTAGTTGAGAGGCCTAAGGATCATAATGTCATTGGAACAAGATGGGTCTTTCGCAACAAGCAAGATCAAGATGGAATAGTAGTAAGGAACAAAGCAAGACTAGTGGCTCAAGGTTACACACAAATAGAGGGTGTTGACTTTGGTGAAACTTATGCCCCGGTTGCAAGATTGGAAGCAATTAGGATCTTACTTGCCTATGCTTGTGCTCACAATATCAAGCTATATCAAATGGATGTGAAGAGTGTATTTCTAAATGGGTACATTCAAGAAGAGGTGTATGTGGAGCAACCTCCCGGTTTTGAAGATGACAAGAAACCCAATCATGTCTATAAATTGAGAAAAGCTTTGTATGGATTGAAGCAAGCACCTAGAGCATGGTATGAAAGATTGAGGGACTTTTTGCTAACCAAAGGATTTGTCATGGGCAAAGTGGATACTACTCTCTTCACCAAGAAGATTGGGAAAGACTTGTTTGTATTGCAAATATATGTTGATGATATCATCTTCGGTTCAACCAATCAAGATTATTGTGATGAGTTTGGGAAAATGATGGCAAAGGAATTTGAAATGTCAATGATCGGTGAACTTAGTTTCTTTCTTGGACTTCAAATCAAACAAATAAAGGAAGGAACATTTGTGAGCCAAACCAAGTACATCAAAGATATGCTCAAGAAGTTTGGCATGGAAGATGCAAAGGGCATTACAACCCCAATGGGCACTAGTGGAAGTTTGGATAGTGACAAGAGTGGCAACATGGTGGATCAAAAGCTATATAGATCAATGATTGGTAGCCTACTCTATGTGACGGCATCAAGGCCCGATGTGATGTTTAGTGTATGTATGTGTGCAAGATTTCAAGCCTCACCAAGAGAAAGTCATTTGAAGGCAACAAAGAGGATATTGAGGTATTTGAGGCATACACAAGATGTTGGACTATGGTATCCCAAAGGTGCAAGCTTTGAGCTAGTTGGATATTCAGATTCCGACTATGCCGGTGACAAAGTGGAGAGAAAGAGCACTTCCGGGACTTGTCAATTGTTGGGAAGATCACTTATCTCATGGTCATCCAAGAAGCAAAATAGTATTGCACTATCTACCGCCGAAGCCGAATACATTGCCGCGGGTAGTTGTTGTGCACAAATCTTGTGGATGAAGGCTACATTGAAGGATTTTGGAATCAATTTCAAGAATGTGCCATTGCTATGTGACAATGAAAGTGCCGTGAAGCTAACCAACAATCCGGTTCAACATCAAAGAACAAAGCATATTGATGTTCGTCATCATTTTATTAGAGATCATCAACAAAAGGGTGACATTGCTATTGAGAGTGTGGGCACCGAAGATCAACTAGCCGATCTATTCACCAAGCCACTTGATGAGAAGAGATTTCACAAGCTAAAGAATGAGTTGAACATACTTGACTTCTCCAACATGAGTTGATGCACCCCCAATGTTATGGCATGCCTCTCCTTCGAGCCCCAAGGTACAATTGGTTGACATGTCATACATTCTATGCTAAGGACTTGCTTAGTGCATCTAGTCATAATTTACTTGTTCTAGGCTCATTCATGAAAATCAAATGACTTTGAAGTTTATATGGTGCCACTATTGCCTCCATGTCTTGTATGATCTAGTGGTAGCATATAACTTGTTTAAGTAGCTTGTGATCCTAAGTGTTTAATCTAGATCACTTGTCTAAATATTTGCTTCAACATGGTGCATGATAACCCTTCTAGTGAGGTGTGAAGAAGCTTGCCCTTGGATCAAACCGAAGCATTTCATTTATGCAAGCAATCTAGGTTGAATCACAAACTTGATCCTCACCCCATAATTCAACATGATAATCTATCTAAAGTTAGTCCCTTGTGGTCATTGGTGCCAAAGGGGGAGAAAATGTTGTTCACAAAGATAGATTCTAAAAAAGAGGAGAATTTGATAAAAGAAGAGGATCAACTAAAATTTTGAGCACACAAGTAGGGGGAGCAAGCTCTTAAACATGAATGTTGCATTTCTTTGTGCACTCATATGTATGATGCATAGTTATGCATTTCTTTTTCTCCAATACTTTGCTTGTGTGGTGACTTGCTAGTATAATTTGAATGGTGTATTGAAGTACTAGCATGAATAGGAAGTAGTTAGATCTCTCTTGCTTCATGTTTTTCAAAGTGGTACTAGAGCCTTGCTTATAATGTTGATCTCACGAGGTTTCTAGTTATGTTTGTGCTTTTCCAAGTGGTATCTAACTACACAAGGTGCTAAGATGGTGTTTATCGCTACTCCGATGGTATCACGCTTCAAAGGTCTATAATCTAAAATACTTAGCACCTATTGGTAGTCAATGCTCCTAATCTTTCCTATCTAACATGTATGCTTCCTATATCCAAACATATAGCATATATGTAGGGGGGGCCATTGCTATCAATTTGAATTCATGATCACTTGTCCATACTTCTTACACATGGTAATATACTTGGACAATGTGACATGGGTTCAATCAAAATTTTTATCATAATATCTTTGTGAAAGGGTTGTCACCAATTACCAACAAGGGGGAGATTGAAAGTCCTATGTTTGGTGTTGGTAATTAGTGACAATGCCTAAGTACTAATCCTATGCCTAAGTTGTATGTAGCATATGAGGATTAGTACATTCCAAGGTTGGTGGCAAGATGGACATGGTGATCATGATGGCCACACTTGGATTTGGACGCGACCCTACGTGATCAAGGCAAAGGTATTTGCTTAAGGGTTGTATTTTAGTAACCAAGACACCTAGTGGGTGTGGTTACATTATAGGATAGATAGCCGTACTATAAAGAGGGAAATGACGCGGCTATTGAACTCCTAAGTGCCTCTAGGTGTGCATTTCATGATCATATGCATTTGGATAGAACTAATAACGCCTCGAAAAATGATTGTGAAAATGCTAACACACTCACACTTGACGAGATCACATGGTGGTGTTAGCACATTTGCGATGGCGTTGGAGTTTAAGCGGTAGAGAGGGTTTGGGGTCCTCTCTCCCTCCCGCCGAGCGTGCGAGCGCGGGATTCAGGCGATTTCGGGGAAATGAAATGCTTATTTTCCACTACGCCGGAAGTCGGAAATCAAACGAAAATCAAACGGAGGCGAACGGAGGTCACAGTGGTGACCGGACGCTGCACCGGACGCTGCACCGGACGCCGTCACTGTTTGACCGGACGCGTCCGGTCAGCGTTCAGCGTCTGCGCGTTTTTCAGTTGGTTGATCGGACGCGCAGCGCGTCCGGTCACAGGCGACCGGACGCGTCCGGTCGTCCAGGGAGCTTACTGGACTCCGACCGGACGCGGGCACTGTGGCGTCCGGTCAGTTCTTCAGCGCGTCCGGTCGCTGGTTCGTTTTGCGCGACTCAGGGTTGACCAGCGCGTCCGGTCAGTCACGGGACCGGCGCGTCCGGTCATGACCAGCGCGTCCGATCGTTGCGACCGGCGCGTCCGGTCAGTGCTTCGTGAAACTAGCCGTTACTCGACCGGCGCGTCCGGTCAGTCGGACCAGCGCGTCCGGTCAGCGCGATTTCAGCTGGATCTCATTCCTAACGGCTATATTCGAAGGGGTACGTCTATAAATACTCGTTGGCCGGCTCAAGGCTCTCACTTCCGCACTTTTGACATACTTGTGAGCACTTTGAGCTAAGCAACTCCCCTCCCACTCATCTCTCTTGCTTGTTTGCATATTCGAAGTGAGATTGAGTGATCCAAGTGCATTTGCATTGTGAGATTGCATCTAGTTGGCACTTGGTGGTTGATTTGCTGCGGGATTATTGTTTCTCTTGGTGGTTGCCGCCACCTAGACGGCTTGGAGCAGCTTGGAGGCGTTGGCAAGAGTTGGTGATTGTTCTTGGCCACCTCCGGTGATTGTGAGGGGTTTGTGCCTACCTCGGCGAAGCGCCAAAGGCAACATTAGTGGATTGCTCGTGTCATTTGCAACCTTTTGCCATTTGGTAGGTTCTTGTGGCACCTTTTGAGAGGCTCGGTGTGAGACCGATTAGCCACCGAACCACGTGGTGAAAAGGGACACAACGGGGACTAGCGTGCCGGCAAGCACGTGAACCTCGGGATAAATCTTCGTGTCATCACTTTCATAATTGTGATTGATTGATCCCGGTGTTCGGTTATCTTGGTATTCATTGTTGATCATATTGGTTGGCTCAATACTTCGCCCCTCGGTGAAACTCTCCTAACTCAACTACGCTTTACTTTCTTAGTTATCTTGCTAGCTAGTTAGCTTGGCTAGAGTAGCTCTTTTGTGTAGCTTGCTAGTTGTTGTTGTAGTTACCTTCTCGGTTTGACTTGTGCGGTTGTTTGCAAATTTACTAGAATTGTGAAATTGGATAGGTAGCTTGCAAACACCCCGTAGGCTAAGCAAAACTCACATCGCGCTATTTGTTGTTTTGATAAACTTGTTTAGCTTGTCTTTGTAGAAAATTTTAAAAGGCTATTCACCCCCCCTCTAGCCATCAAGACCTTTCAGCAGGATCCAGATCGGAAGCACGCACCACAGATTGCGACTCCGGGATTGGAATTATGGAATCCTAAAATTGAACTGCAGCTCACAGGTTCAATTTAGGGTTAGACCGACCAAATCCAGTGAAGTACGAGCAATCGATGGAATCGGTGCCGAGGATCGGTGTCTCTGATACCACATGTGAGCGATAGCAGTGGGATTTGGGAAGGAACGGGGAAGAGGAACGGCGCCTTGGGGAAGAAGAAGAAGAAGAACAGCGGACGGGACGGAAGAGTGCTTGGTTTAGAACTGGAACATGACGTTTACAATTTGCTGAACCGCTCCCTCGCGCGCCTAGCTCTTATATCTCATTACAGAGGCCTTGCCCCTTTTCACGCGTGCAAGCGTCCACTTCAAACCCACTGGTCGCCCTGGACTCGCGGGTTCGGCTTCGTGGGCCGCCGTTCTCTGGGCCGGCACTTGGATACATCTTCTTCCTGGGCTTGGTCATGACGGTGGCTGACACGTCGAGCCCACCTGAGGCCACCACCTCCGTGGGAGTCTGCGTGCTAGTCGGGTATGGTTTTCCTGAGCTCAAAGTGTCATGGCAAGGAGATGTAGGGAAGGGAAGCGAAGGGAGGAAATGGAGAGGAGGGCGAGGGCGAGGGCAAGGCACGTCATGTGCGAGGAAGGCAGCTGTAGCGCCAGTCATCAGCGCTATTGCAACATGTGCAACACCAAAGTAAAAAAAACACATATGCAACACCAGATCTACTTTTGAAACATTCAGATAAAGCATTTGCAACATATGTCTGAAAGCAGATGAAACATTTAAAACATGTGCTTCAAACATGCATGTATAGATATTGCAACATGTGCAACACCAGGATTTACTCTTGAAACATCCAGATGAAACATTTGTAACATACATGTGAAACACTTGAAACATAGGCATGTAACATGCGTATATTGTCATTGCAATATACGCAACATCCTAGATCTATTTTTGCAACATCTAGATGAAACACAGTGTTTACTGCACGGCCATGGCCGACCTGGTGGGGATTGGAGTGGCAACGGCGAATAAGGAGGAGACCAAGGAGGCCCAGCCGAGCAGGAGGCCGAGGAGGGACACCACCTAGAGGGGGCCCGTGAGGAGCACCATCTCCTAGGCCGCCCCCCACGCCGTGCGCTGCTGTAGCACCCTCGCCACCGCTGACAGCACGAACCCATCGGAGCCGACCGGCGGGGCAATGACAGTGTGGAGACAGACGTGGCCGTGCCTGTGTGGGTGGGGGTGGGGGTGGGGGTGGGGTGAGGGAGGAGATGGGGGGCGCGGCACAGCGCAAGATGGAGCGTGACACAGGATAGGGGAGCCAAAGCGTCGCAGGTGGGATGGGGCTTGAGCGAGCGACAGGTGAAGGCGGCAGTAGCTAGCCCAGAGTAGGGCGCAGCGTCCGGGCGGGGATGGGGATGGAGGCGCTGCGGGAAATAGAACGAGCGGACGGTGATTTTTTTTTGCGGGAGCGCATTCGGACTAGGGGGCACAGGACGAACGTCCTTATTGTATCATTATAAAAAAATATATGGTACCACCGTCCAATCTTAGTATCGGCTTAAAAATATCAACTTTATATTGACTTTAAAAACTATAATAAATCATATTTAATCTCTTTATCTTAGGAAAAATTGCTAAATGTGTAAATTAAAGATAAAAGGGAATATTGTTCGTAGGTTAGTGGTACATGTCATATTTACTTCATTTAGACACTTAACATTAGATAGTAAAAAGATTTATTTGAGAAAAACAATTTAGAATTAGCTAAGAAGCCTTTGTTTACTTATAATTTGTAGTGATTAGTGAAACTAATGAGATATATTAATGAAAATTGTGCCCTGTGACTGGTTTGAAAGAATTAACTATTACATAAATTCAAGAGAACAAGAGCTCTCTTCAATATGATTCTTTCTGTCTCAAAAAGAACATATTTTTTTATTTTTTGAGAAGTCAAATAATTTTAAGTTTAACCAACTCTATATAAAAAAAAGTATACGAACACCTTTTATGTTAAATAAATCTATTAAATTGGTTACGAAATATATTTTATAGTAAATTTATTTGGAGGGACCTAAATCTTAATATTGTTTTATAAAATAGGTCAAACTTGAGAAAATTTGACTAGTCTCAAACTTGAAGTGTATTCTTTTTGGATGGATGGAGCAGATGCTTGTGTATGAACACATAACGTGAATTTATGACAAGTCCTTGCAGTTACAGCATCCTCGTGAGCTACGTTCCCACTTGATTTTTTTCCCATGGATTTTTCGCTTTGCTTTGTGCTCCCTGTCTGGCCTCGTCCCTTCTTGCTCTCTTATTTTTTCTTCTTCTCTTGTTTACATCCACGCCTCAAATCAGGTGATAAGTTGTTGTAAAAAAAACCTCAGGTGATAAGCGTTGTAAAAAAAAACTCAGGTGATAAGGAGGTGTGTTTGGTTTGTGGAATAGAGTGTGGTCTATGTCATCATCTCACTTTTTTTTGGTATGGTTTGTGAAATAGAATGATTTGTCATCACCATCTTATTCCCCACAAAATAATAATTAATACTATATATAAGGGATGTGGTCATTCCACTGAATTTGAGGGATGGACTCACAATGCATCACTTCATCTAAAATGGATTGATTTCCCAAACCGAACACTCAATAAGTGTTTGTTTTACAGAAACCATAATAAGAACTGTGTGGCCTAAAGTTCAAATAGGTTTGCAAAAGGATTGATAGATGTGAGGTCTCTAACTTTAATTTCCTTTCCAAAATGAAGCAAGAGGAGAGATAAAAGAGGAACTAGTGCTACATTACCTTATGAGGAATATTTATTTTTCTTTGCGTCTACCTTAGGAGGAATATAATCAATCTTTCTGACCATTGAATTCTTGCAATGGAAGCAACTAGAATAATAATGCGATCCAGTGGTGTAATAATAGAAAATAAAATCGACCAATGTTCGTTAGTGCATGTTAGAATACAATGTTCATGCCATCAAGAGAAAATTGTTCCAGAGGGCTAGGATAAAATGTTTAGCTTGGTAAGAATTTTTTGTTTTGGCAAATCACAGCTCAAACTCAGACATTCATATATACTGTACACTTCCTTCTATACATAAACGCACGCGTACACATCTTATTTCATGAGCATTTCTGAAAAACCGAGACCGAGCCAACAATAATAAATTGTTGTCGTTTATAGTAGGAAAAGTATAAGAGAGAAAGAATAAGTAAGTAAAACAGAAATTAAATTTGATACTTAAAGCACGGATCAGAATCGGATAGCCCTGCATTATCCAATCCAACATAGCGGAAAGGGAAGCAAAGAAAAGGAGTCCAGCAAAGCCAAATAGCCAATAGCAAAGCATAGATGCTTTGCTTGCAGTCGCTGATGGATGAACACGCGTACGCACGGTCTCTGCCGCTTTAGTTTTGTTTAAGTTTCTCCTTGCATTGAGAATTCAATTCCTTCGTTTCCTTATATATACAATATACATTTAAAAACAAAAATCATTCGTTTCATACGGTATCTATTATTATCGGCCAAGGTTAAAAGGAAGCCAAACGACATGTTCCCATTGCCTCCATTCTCAACAAGCAAGGTAAGGTGGAGTGGATGAACGGTTAGGCGACCATTGGACATTGCCATGGGTTCTTTTCTTCCTCCTTGCTTGTACATTTGATTCTTTGTTGCCTGCGATTCTTCTCCTAGCTTTCTTGCACTACCACAGCTTGCTATTAGCTAGTCGGAATCTGTCCTCTTGAACGTGACATACACATTTTAATCTACTCGAATCGGGAGAATAAGTGGTTCATTTAGGTAGGATTGCTGTGCTTCGTTCTTTACATTACATTAGCGATACTGGATTTACGGGGGAGAATATAAGTAAGTACTTTCTAATGTACACATATCTTTAATTACATTCACATTATCAAAGATTCACATTCATATGATATACTTATCTGAAAGTGTGTAGTTTATTAAAAAAAATAGTACGCCAGACATCATTTTTAGGGGTGGCTGGTGACCCTTTGTTGGAGCGGTTTTGTCCGCCCCTATAAATCTTTTTTTAGGGGTGGCTGATGCTGCCTCCTACAAATCAATTTCTTAAAATTCATGAAATCAGGCCAAAAATAGAAAAAAATTTAACCCGGGGAGGGCCCCACTGCTCTGTTCCTGTGCAAGTCGCGGCACGCGCTTCGCGGCCGGTGGGATTCGAACTCGTGGCCTCCTCCTCACGTACCCTCCTCTACCACTGCACCTCACACTCATTTGTGTTCATATTGCATTTTGGTTCCCCACATATTATACTAAACCAAGCATAAATTGATTGTTTGAGGCCTTAAATGAATTCAAATGGAAAAGTTGTCAACTACAAAGTTTTATAACTTTTTGAGATCTACAACTTTCATTTTGGTAGTTTCTCCATACGAGATTGTTTACAAAATTTGAAATTTAAATTTGAGAAATTCAGACGTAGTTTTCCATGACACGATGAATTCAAATAAAAAAGTGTCAACTACAAAGTTTCATAACTTTTCGAGATCTACAACTTTCATTTTGATAGTTTGTCCATCTGATGTCGTTTAAAAATTTCAAATTTCAAATTTTTAAAAATTCAAACGTAGTTTTCATTGATGAGATGATTTCAAATCAAAAAGTTACCAACTACAAAGATTCATAACTTTTCAAGATCAAACTTTCATTTTTGCTGTTTCTTTATCTGAGGTCGTTTGAAAAATCCAAATTTCAAATTTGAGAAATTCAAACATAGTTAACGTTGACAAAATTAATTCAAATTAAAAAGTTATCAACTACAAAGTTCTATAACTTTCCAAGATATATTTTTTTTATTTTGGTCATTTGTTCATCCGATATAGTGATAGTAACATTGTTCATAAATTTTACATATCTCTGTTGTAGTTTATGAAACTATAAGAAAGATATGTAAATTATGTGAATAATGTTAGTACTACTTTGTCATATGAAGAAATGGCCAAAATAAAATTTATAGATATTGATGAGTTCTACAACTTTTATATTCATAACTTTTTCAGTTGAGTCATTTAATGTTTCAAAATAACGTTTGAAGTTGCTATTTTTTAAAATTCAAACAGATAAAACAGTCACATAAAAAGATGGATAAAGTAATATATGTAAGAACACAGTAATTTGATAGAGCATGATTTTAGAATTTTTTAGAAAAAAATCATCATATTTGAAGCTAGTATGAGAGAGAAAGATTAGTTACAAGTTTTAGCCAGAGATTAAAAAGAGAAATCAGAGTTCTTCAACAATTTCAAAATTGAATTTCAAACAACATTTTCAAGCAGTAAATGATTTCAAATGAAAAGGTTGTAAACAACAAAGTTTCATAACTTTTCAAGATCTATAACTTTTATTTTGGTTATTTCTCCATCCGAGATCGTTGAAAAAATCGAATTTCAATGCTTGATTTTTAATATTCGACGACTATTTATAGGGGCGGCTCAATATTGAGTTGTCCCCCTATAAATCTGATTTGTAGAGGCGGCTGGATATAGAGTCGTCCCTATAAATCAGATCATTTGTAGAGGCGACTAATAACACTGGCAACCATTTATAGGGACGGCTTGTTTGGGAGGCATTTGTATAGAGCCGCCCTAAAAAAGGGAGGGCGTTGGAGAAATCAGGCGCCAAGAATGTTTGTCCATGCATTCATCACTGTTAAAATACATCAGGCCGTTAATGCACCAACTATAGTAGTAAATTAATCTATTACGATTTCCGTGCAGAAAGAGAGGAAAAGAACAGTAACCTGATAACCTCCCCTCGTCTCTGATCTGCCTCTCTGATGTCGAGTGAAATGCTCTCTATGTAACCTCCCCTCAACCTTTATCTGTTGTAACATTCATATTTACAGGACTTCGTCCTACCAAACCTTTCACCACCAGTCATTGACTAACATCATATGTGGTTAATATATCAGGTGGGGACTCTTGGGAGAAAACGGGGATTTTGCCCTTATGAGGGGTGGGTTTCGTTGGAATGCCATTAAAATTGTGTGCTTCGCCCGTTCGCCCTTATGAAACGAGGTACACCCGTTAAAATGCCCTGCGACTTATTTAGTGCCAAATTTTAATTTTTTTGTCTCGCCATAGTTTCCTTTCCGTTTTGCCCCTGAGCCTTATCCTTTCTTTTCATTCACCGTCACGAGTGGTCACGGACCAGACATAGAGAGACGGAGAGCAGCGAACCAGAGACGGACGCTGCCGCCCGCTGCCTCGACGAGACTGCACCAGGCCGCTGGCGCCCCCCTGACCGTCTTCGCCAGGCCACTGGCTTCCATGTCAGGCCGCCTCCGCTGCCCCGACGGATGGGCGCCAGGACATCGCGTCCACGCCAGCCCGCGGCCGCCAGCCCACCACGTCCGCACCAGACCGCTGTTGCGCCCACGCTGGGCCGCAACCGCATCCACGCTAAGGCGCCTCCACTGCCCTGACAGCCAGGAACCGGACTGGGAACCAGATGAAGCTAACCTCAGCGGGCTCGAATGCGACTGGTGGCGGCAGTAGTGAGTGCCCCTTTTGCCATGTTCCATTGGTCAGGATCCAGAGCAAGACGACGAAGACATTTGGCGAGTGGTTTCTCAAGTGCCCGTACAACATCTATGTAAGGATTCTTGACATTGTGGCCTCATTGTGTCTCTTGCTACTGCTCTGATTGATGCTTTTTGAGTGCAGGGTGATCCAAATACCTATGGTTACATTCGCCCTGAGGTACCGAATGTGAAATTGGAAACACAAGAACACCAACTGAAGGCTAAGAAGGAGGCATCAGGTGACTGTTGCTCTGAATTGAAAGCAAATTGACAAACTAGCATGTAACTCACAGATGGCCCTGTCATTGGTGGCTGGCCAAAATTCCACCAGATGGCAATGGACTGCTTGTAAACTCTTTGGAGTGCACCAGTCAGAGTGTTAGCCGGTGCAGTCCTAGAAAAAACAGCAGATAAATCATTACCAAGTGCGCCAAACACAATAAAATTTTGACACAATTTCATGATCACAATAATATTCCAGAAATATTATAGATTTCATAAAGGTTCACATAATACAGAGGTAACATAGGTCCAGATAACATGTCCATACATAGGCATTACAATAGAGTTACAATAACATGAGACATAGGTTCAGATAACATGTCCAGATACACAGATAACATAGATAACATAGGTTCATACAATTCACATCTCAGTTCGTCTTCGGCTTTCTTGGAACCAACTTCTTCGCTATTCCCTTCTTTGGTGAATTTGCAGCCTTCTTCCTTAGTTTTGGTGAAGTTGTAGCCTGCTTGTTTGGCGATAAGCGATTTAGCAATGTACTTGGCCCTTCTTTAAGTATTACGGCAAGTCGGCTGCAACATGAAAGAATTGAGAATTGTAATGGACAACAGTATTATCATGAAAGAGTTATAATAGGTTCATGAAATAATTGTAGTACCTTCTAGTCAACCTTTCTGGACTTGTTGCCAAAATATTGGCCTTATCTGTGACAACATTTTCAGCCTGCACAAGAGTGTTTTTAGAAATATTGAAAGAGTTCACAGGAGCATTCTCTGGCTGCATAGGAGTATTTTCAGAAATATTGGAAGAGTTCACAGGAGCATTTTCTGGCTGCACAGGAGCATTTTCAGCATGGACAGTAGCACTTTCAGCAGCTTGCATTCGAGCATTTTCAGCATGGACAACAATTTTCTTGTTACCATTCTTCCCATACTTTGTTGTATTTGTCCTAGGCTTCCTTTTCCTGCAAGTTAGAACAAATTAATAATGTTGTGTTCATTAGTAGATGCAAGTTATAGAAACTAAGGTAATCTGTACCTTTTCTTTGTCCCATTTAGCCGACACTTGTAGCTTGTTTCTCCATGACCAATTCTCCACACCCCTTGCATATTCTTTTCCCCTTACCAATTGCCTCTTTGGTTTACCAGCTTGCATAGCCTCCTCCTCAGCAGCAACTTTATTGGCCCCATTGGCAGCCTCCTTGGCAGCCTTCTTCCCTTTGCCACCACTTCCTCCTTCAAGACATCCTTTTATCCGCTGCTTCCTATACCTCCCAGCACCCTTTTTGTCCAATGAAGCCCCAACTTTAAATGGAAGTGGCACTTGTGGCCACTGAGTTTTATTTGGGAGTAGCTCTATTAATCTTTTATATGTATTTCTGAATTTTTCTACTGAATAATATTCATGGACAAAATCCTCAAGATCCACATCCATAGTTTGTTGGGCTGTAATCAAAGCCAAAGCATACTGACATGGCTTACCAGTGTGTTGCCACTCAAGGCATGAGCACTCACGGAGATAAGTTTTCACTACATGCCTGTTATGGATGGTATTAAGTTCCCATATCTCTGCAACAACACTATCATGGATGGTATTAAGTTCTCATATCTCTGCAACAACACTATCAGAGATGATAACTATCAAGTGACCCAAGCCTATGGTTCTCATTTTCAGCTGACGAATGACAGTAGGTAAAATTCTACCATTAAGCTTTTGTCCAATCTGCCTTATCTTCCTCCACAATACCATTAGCATCTCCCTAATTTTATCAGCAAGCTCAACAACAGGAAGGTCCTTCCAGTCCTTAATCCAATTATTAAAACATTTAGCAAGGTTGTTGGTTATATAATCACACTTGATTTCAAGGTTAAATTTACTTCGCATCTACAACAACTTATGATGATTCTCAAGCCATTCCATCACTTGATCGCTAGCCTCTTTAACTTGATTGAAGAAATATTGGAATACTTCAACTCTATATGCTCTAGCTGCAGGATACATCTTCAAAAAAACATCACCCCCAAACTTCTTAATGAAATTCTACATAAGATGTCTAAAACACTCTCTATGTTCAGCATGAGGAAACACATTTTTAACAGCTTTCTCTAGGCCTTTACATGCATCAGTGCAAATAGCAAGAACAGGTAGGTCTCCTATGGCCTTATGCAATTGAGTCATAAACCATTCCCAATTATCTGTTGTCTCACCATCTATGAAGCCAAATGTAACAGGGTACATCCAGTTGTATCCATATAGAGCAGTGGCTACTGCTAAGTGTCCACACCATCTACCATTCAATGCAGTGGAGTCTATACTAAGGTAAGGCCTGCACCCCTCTAGAAAACCCTCAATACAAGGACTTAAAGCACAAAAGAACCTGTGAAAGTGTACCTTGCCATCAACCATTTGGATGTCAATCTCAATGACACTGTTTGGTGAGTGCTTCAGAACCTCTGCCCTCCAATTGTAGAGCATTTGGAAGCTTTCCTCCCGGCTGCCAAACAACTCTTTCATTGCAATCTTTCTCCCTGCTGCCACGGTGTCATAGTGAATTTCACATTTATGTTCATCTTGCAGCTCCTTCCGTAGTTGTTTTGGGCCCATACTTGGGTCCTTCCTGAGGTACTCGATACCTCTTGAAGCAACCCAGCCAGCAGTGGGTGTAGTAGTAAGTCTCCTCGCACTGGATGAACAATTATGTTGATCAACCAAAGCTGTGACCTACATTATTACACAAATTAGAAAACATTGCCACAACTCAAAAAAGGAAGTCATATAACAAAAAAAATAGAAAACAGACACAGAGTTGTATACCATAACAGTTTTTGAATGACGCTGTTTTCGATCATTAATATGCCATGGGCAATCGGGTTCCATGCACTTTCCAATAAAACCTCTCTGTATCTGTTTTCACAGTGTGTAGTGCAAACTCTTTATTAATGGCAAACTGCCTCACATCCAATCTAAACTCAACCATGTTGGGGTACGCAGTGCCAATATCCATGCATGGTTTGTTAGGGTCATACGCCATCACCCTCTCCTCTGGTACTGCATCATCAACAGGGATAGCTGCACCTCTAGTGTCAACATCAGGGACTGTACTACCATTGTTTGTGGTAGCGTGATCATCATTTGAAGTAGCATCAGTAGCACCCTGTCCATTATCATCCTCGGTTCTTAGGCCCAGGAAACGGTACAGCTCATCCTCATCGAAAATTTCTATCCTTCCTTCCCTTTCGTCATCTTGCCTTTCCTCGATCTGTAATTCACCCCAATTAACGACATGCCCCTGTTCTGGAATGGCACCATCTACAACCACTAAACTAAGCTCAAGCTCCGCATCGAACCTAAAAAAACACCCATTACAGAGTTAGAACACTACACTGGTGCCAGACAACTAGTCGTAGTTAGATGTATTTGTACAACAAAGAGTAAATAATGATGCATACCCAGTAACTAGATCATTCCGATTGCAATCCATAGCAGAAACACAATAGAGAATGACTGTTACCTACTCCTGTCAAACCCTAAGTTAACACTTTACCCACTGAATCCACGAATCAATCCTGAAAATGGGCACCTTGAATCCTCACCTTAGTTCTGAGGGAGGATGCGACCGCGGCTGAGGCTTCGGAGGCGGTCGTGCGTCTTGGATTGCTGGAGCGCCTAGGGACGATGCGGCCTGGATGCTGGACGACGGCGCGAGCAGATAGCTGTGGCGCAGGGAGCGGCGCGACGCAGGGAGCGGCAGCGTAGGGAGGGGTGGCGCGCGTCATGACGCACGGCCAGTGGGCGGTGGCGACCGCCCTCGGGCTCCCACCCGAACACCGATGACACGGAGATAGAACGGGAGAGGAAATTGCCGTCACTGTGAGAACGTGAAAGATAGGGAGAGGATAATGCAGGATGAGGGAGGGGCAAAACGGTCACACCATGTTAAAAGATGGGCTCAGAAATTTACAAACTTAAAAAAACACGAAATGGCAAAATAGTGGATGTGTCTCGTTTCATAAGGGCAAACAAGTGAAGCCCACAATCTTAATGGCATTCCAGCGAAACCCGCTCTCCCTAAAGGCAAAATCCCCATTTTCTCCTTTGTTCCCTGTCGTTTCATAAAAAACATGTTTGAATGAGTCAAGGTTTATCGGTTTGACGTCCCTTTTTTCGATCGTTGAAGAAGACATTGCAATACAATCGATGGTGAGACGACCATTGCTGACGATCGATTTGACATCGATAAACAGAAAACATTGATTAAGTGATCACTAGAAAGTGTATGAGATTTGAGATATATAGATGTGGTTTGGACACGTACTCAAGTTTGTTATAAGAAACATATTTTCTACCACAACAATCATCATCTTCACAATTGATATTAATCACTGTTTTAATTTGACTGAGTATATAAGAGACCTATTTTTAGCATCGTTCTAGGAAGAAAAGGAATCTCATCAGGGCCGGGTGGACGGTGTGGTAGATGCAGATGCATGGACGGTGCAGCCTGCTGCTGATGACTCTGACTTGTCCCGCAGTCAAGACTACTAACCCATCCATCAACCTGCGGCTGCCAGTCTAAGAAACCAACTAACCCATCCATCAACGTACGCATGAGTACACGTGGACCCGTTCTATTTTGCCATGCAACATTGTTCACAACGCCACCCGGTCAATGCTTTTTGTATTTTTCCCCTGTTGTGTTCGTGTTCTCTAGAAGAGGAGTCGTGAAGCGAGTACGTACTCCTATAGTGACCTTTTCTAATCCAATCACAAGCAGACGTGTCAACAAGAAGGATATGTTGGAATTGATCTCCCACCAAGATGGCTCAATGGCCACTTGGGCCTTGACTCGCGTCTTGATTGGGGGCGTCCAGCCCAAGCACGGCTGGTGGGACCCCGTCGCCCAGTGCTATAAATAGGAGGTGGGAGCCAGTGGCTAGGGGTGAGGGGTTCACTGCCGCCACTCCACCGTCCTAACCCTAGTCCGATCCCGAGGGTGGCACTGCCAGCGGCGGGAAGCACCACCAGTGTCTCCTCACCCTCGCCCTACACCATCCTGACATCAACGCCGCCGCCTGGACGTCATTGCTTCACCGCCATGGTGAGCTCCTCCACCAACCATGGTGCTCGGTAACATCTCCTCTCACTGTCTCCCTCTCTCTCGGTTAGATCCACTGGTTTATCTCAAATGGAAAGTGATGTACTCGCTAGATCTATGCCTAGTGATCCTAATGAACTCAACATTGGCATCGGAGCCGGGCTATGTAGTAGATCTAGGTCGGGTAAAAGAAAAACAGAAAAGACCCGAACCCTAATCCTAACCGGGAAAAGAAAAGAGAAAGAGGGATCCGATTTTGAATCGGGTCAAAGAAATCTAGCATAACCCTAACCCTAGAAGGGTCAAAGAAAGAGCTGGGGGCGGTTGTACCTACCTGGACCCGTCCCCATCACCGCGGTCGTCTTGGACACCGTGCGGCAAAGTTGATCGTCGCTGGCTCTT
Source organism: Saccharum hybrid cultivar R570 (assembly GCA_038087645.1). Lineage (NCBI taxonomy): Eukaryota > Viridiplantae > Streptophyta > Magnoliopsida > Poales > Poaceae > Saccharum > Saccharum hybrid cultivar. Next base: position 27,125,077 of record JAQSUU010000198.1, read on the forward strand.
GGCTGTGGCGCACGCACACGTTTAGGGCGCCGTCGCCCAGACCGCTCGACGGTGGCGAGCTCAGCCTAGGGCGAGCTCGCGCGCCGGCGAGGGGTCTAGCATTGGCGCCACCTCCTTCTTCGGCCAGCCATGGGGCCGGCACTGCAGCTTCTGTGCCGCGCGTGAAAGAGAGCTGGAGAAGGAGAGGGAAAAGAGAAAGGGAGGAGGCCCGACCGCGGGGGCGTGCTCTGGCTCACCGGACCGGTGGCGCTCTCCTCAACGGCGATGATGGCCATGACGGCGGCCGCCGCTGCTCCGTTGTGGGCTGACAGAAGGGAAGAAACGAGAAAGAAATGGAGGGTTTTGGGGAAGCCAAACTTGCTCCGGGTGGCGCCCTTCTCTCACGCTGCCGCCGTCGCTCCTCTGGTGGATGAGCATGAAAGGCTGAGAGAAGGGATGCAAATGCTTAGGGTTTCAGTGGAGACGGCAGAAGCCGAGTTTTGTTTCCCTGAGATCAAAGGAGGGTCGTCGGATCCAAATGGACGGTCAGAAGCTGCTCGGGCCAGATGCGGCCAAGGCAGGCGAAGGCGTCAGGCCGTTTTCCCGACCTAGGCCTAGGTTGCGGCCTGGGCACGGGGGAGCCGCTACGCACGCGCTGGGCCGGGCTGCTGCTGTTGGCTGATGGGCCGCTAGGAATGCTATGTGCGGGTTAAAGAGCAGGTCGTGGGCCGCACTTGCTGCTGCTGGGCTGCCGCACGAAATGGCGCGATGGGCCGTGGGCCATTTAGCGCTGATGGGCTGCCTGCTGCTTTACTGCTGGCCTAGATGAATAGTTGAGTTTGTGAATTGAATTTATTATTTTCAGAAGCAAATATTGAAGTATTTTGCCTAGTATTTAATCTCTATTCAAATTTTATCTTGGTAATTTGTTTAGAGAAAATAAAAGTACAAAGTGATGCTTCTGAATAATATTATTTTAAGAGTATTAGTTGATGTTACCATTGCAAAGAAAAGGTTTATTATCTTCTCATTAAATCCGAACCAACGGGAGGATTTAATTTGAAGAGCAGTTATAGTTATTTAATGAATGATGAAAAATTTATCCTCTAGTTAAAGTTAGATTCAACGGGAAAAATTTTAATTTGAGGAATAATTGTTTTATAGTTAAGATAAATTATAGTATTGTTATTCTCTGACCAATGTTGATGATAACAATATTATAAATTTATTTACAACTTTATGTTTAAAGTTAATTATGATATTGTTATTTTCTGAACAACGTTGATGATAACAATATTATAATTCAATGATTTTATGTTTAAAGTTTAAATCTCTGATAAATTTTTCTTCAAAGTGACCAATATTCAGAGAATGGATAAGAAACAAGAGATGCTCTAGAGTAAGCAAAATGTAATGTATTTTTATGCTTCCGCTGCAATTATGATGATAATCTTCATAATTAAATTTAAACCAACGGGAGAATTTAATTTTGAAGAGGGTTATGAGATAATTGAGCTTTCAAATGTTAATTCCATTTCTGTCCAACGGTGATGTGGAATTAATGTAGAAGAATGTTGTTTTGTTCTATTTCTACCCAACCGTGATATGGAATAGAACTTAAAGATTTAAAAGTTTAATGTGTATGTTTTTAGGGTTATTTTCATGCTTATTATTGTTGATTATTGATTAATGTTTTTAGACAAAGAACTTCATGTCTTTATTCTTGAAGGGTGAAAAGGAAATGAGCTGGGTACTTGTGACTCAGAAGATGAAAAGTGCATTTTTTACAGAAAGAAGATCATTGTGTAAGGGACTACGGTCTCTTTAAAGAATGGCTTCAAAAGAAAAAAGAATTCTAGGATATTGATCCAAGAAATAGAACATTAAGAGCTTATTTTAAAAGATGTTTTTTATGTACGCCTTATGAAGAAGAATTTTAGTTTTTAGTTTTTATCATCAAGATAAAAGATGTAATAAGTAATATAATTTTTAGTCTTAATTATCATGATTTGAAATGTAATAAGTGACATGCATGTTTAATTTGACCAACGTCAGATTAAGCATATGTGTTAAAGAGTATTTGGATTTATTTCTAAATTTGATGATTGAATATGAGCCAAGATTGACATTTATGTCCCTTCAAGAAAATTATCTCGCATGACGAAAAAAGTTTGTGATAGTACTCGCATGACGGGAAAAGTTTGAGAAAATACCCGCATGGCGGGGTAAAGATGGCATAGTACTTGTATTAATCTATCCTGCACGGCAGGAGAAAGTTGTGATGACTCATATGCTTGATAGTGCTCTTCTATTGTGTCATAGTTATTAAGCACTCAATGAGTTTAAGGAGAACAAAAAGTTATAGACGAACCTCGAGATAAGAATGACATGCAAGTGTCACTTGCAAAAGTATTAATGATAAAAGACTCTGTTGAGTTTTTGAAGTGAAATGAGGAAAAAGTACTCCCGTACGAATTAAGAAATAATTTCATTTGCATGATGCAATCATGTGGATGAAGTAAGTAATCAAAATTTCCTCATTCACAAGAGTTCTGAATAGTCTTTGAAATTATGGTAGAAAAGTTTGTACCACATTTCGAGGGGGAGAAATGTGAGATCAATTAAGAAAGACAATTAAGAAAGATATTTCCCCATAATTCAGATAATGCGATGCATACTATGCATTGAAGGCAAGAGTGATCTATAAAAGATGAATGTGATCATCGGGGGAGTAAGACGGTATTCATACTAGACGTGTTCAGAGTTATTAAGGCCAATATTCATAACCCTAAAGTAAAGAAATAGCTAAATTCCTTGACTTTTTACAGTTTCGATAGGAAGATAGCACAGTCGGCCAGTATTCATACTGGATGTGTTCAGAGTTATTAAGGCGGTGCCAAACGCACCATATGAGTTTAGCAGATTAAATCCAAAATAAGAAAGTTTGAAGATGGGATAATCTGGGGGAGCATGGTACAAAGAGACTTAACTCCGCAAGGAGGATGAATAATGTAAATAAGGATCTTGTTACACAGGACCTTGTAGAATCAATTATCTTTTGGCATTAAAGGTCAAGAAATGCAAGTAACTGAGGCCCCAGAAAGTCTCAAAGAATAAGAAAATCAGATATTTCTGATGACTATAAAGTCTATGTTAGTGAAATTTAAATGGAGGAAAATCTCACTAGTTTGAAGAAGCCATGAGAGACGTTCACTCATTCAAGTGGCAAGAAGTAAAGGAAGATGAAATAAAATCGATGATGCCAATAATATTTTAGGATTTAGAATAAATTCCTAAGGAGGCAAAACAGTAGGCTGTGATGGGTCTACAAGACAAAATGTGACTCCAAAGGAAATATGTAAAGATGTGGAGCGCGAGTTGAATTGAAAGGTTTTGCGCGAAGAGAATGAATAGATTACAATGAGTGCTAGTGGCACATCATGATCTGAGTTACATCAGGTGAAAGTAAAGACGGTATTTCCCAATGGGATTTGTATGAAAATAATTACATGGCATAATTTAGATGTTTTTTATGGAAAGAAAAGAACGTAAGAGATGCCACATGTAGAAATCTCTTATGGATTAGAGTAAATCTCTAGACAGTGGCATTTAAAGTTGAAGAGTCAATTGGAAATTTTCGGTTAAAGAGAATGAGAGGACAATTGCGTTTGTACAAAGTTATAGAATGGGAAATTCATTTCCTAATCATGTATATGTGGATGACATCTTACTTGTTAGTAGTGATGTTAATCTACTGCAGAAGAAGTTCTTGTCCTCAAAGTTCAATAAGAAAATTCTCGGTGAAATGTATCTTGTTATAAGAATTGAAATTCACTCAGATAGAAGAAAAGGGGTATTAGGACTATCGCATAGGCATGCTAAGAAAAGTTTCTAAAGAAATAAAGTACCTATACGGGTAAACCTACGCCTGTTCCCATGGTCAGGGTAATAGTTTTGAGAACTTTAATGTTCCAAAAGCAATGTAAGATTGTTATAGATGGACGTCCTATATGCTTCAGCTGTTGGAAGCTTAATGAGTACAAAGATAATACCTTACCTTGACACAGTTCACGTATCCGGGTTATTTTGGCAAAAGTCCAGTCCAGATATAGATCACTGGAATGGAGTTAAGAATGTCGGCCTCATGCTAAGAAAGAAAGAACAAATACTCTCAAGTAGTTGTGGGTACAAATGTTAAATTTTAGCGAGATGTTTAGTGAAACTCACATAGTAGCTAGCATTCGCAGTTGGAGTTTTATTGTGGAAAAGCTCCAAAGAGACAGTTCTAGTATTATCAGTGATGTAAAGTTACAGTATAGCATGATATGAGGCTGTGGGACAGACGAAATGGTTAAGTGAACTTATGCCCAGTACTGATAATGGTTGTCAACAGCAATAACCATTTAAGTAGTTTGCTCCTAAGACAACAGGTCAAGTGTGCTGCCAAACACATTGACATTAAAGTTATACGTTGTAAAGGAGAAAGTTCGGAATCATACCAAAAGGGTATTGAATATATAAGTGACAAGAAAGTGTTTGCGGATCTGCTTACCAAGGCTTACCACCCAGTGTGTTCAGAGAACACACAGTCGACATGGGTTTATGGTATAGCCTATGATTTCTGGACAATAAAAGGGCCCAAATTAAAGAATCTGTTTCAGATCAGAGATGTGTATTGTAGCTGTTAAATCTATCGACGACTGACCGTGACGATGAGGCATGCTCTATACACTAATTTGTGATGAAACAAATAAAAGTGAGCAATTAAAGTCAAAGTTTAAAACTAAATTATAAGATGAGATCAAGGGGGAGAATGTTAGAATTGATCTCCCACCAAGATGGCCCAATGGCCACTTGGGCCTTGAATCGCGCCTTGATCAGGGGCGTCCAGCCCAAGCACGGCTGGTGGGCCCCCGTCGCCCAGTGCTATAAATAGGAGGTGGGAGCCAGTGGCTAGGGGTGAGGGGTTCACTGCCGCCACTCCACCGTCCAACCCTAGTCCGATCCCGAGGGTGGCACTGCCCGCGGCGGAAAGCACCACCAGTGTCTCCTCACCATCGCCCTACACCACCCCGACATCAACGCCACCGCCTAGACGTCATTGCTTCACCGCCATGGCGAGCTCCTCCACCAACCATGGTGCTCGGTAACATCTCCTCTCACTATCTCCCTCTCTCTGGTTAGATCCACTGGTTTATCTCAAATGGAAAGTGATGTACTCGCTAGATCTACGCCTAGTGATCCTAATGAACTCAACATTGTAATATCTCATACGTCATGGGTGATCTCATACCCTCACCCGCCTCTCCCACTACCCTAAATGGGCTTTGATGCCACATCTTTATGGTCGGCGCATAGCTACCACTAGTGTCGTTGATCTACAGCAATGCAGCCGCGTCCTCTTCCAACCAACTTTGACAAACCTTCGATGTCGTCAACCCTTCCTAACCGCCTTCCTCTATCACCAGGGGCGAAGCATAGGCCAAACCAAAGTGGGCAATTGGCCCCTACCTTCTTAAAAGTTGCTAATCACCATATAGTAAACTGTGACTAATATCATATGTGTGTCGTTAGTGCTCCCACCCCAATTTACCCCTGGTTCGAAAGTTGCTAGACCCAACTGTAAGGTCCAAATAGGCTAGAGGGGGTGAATAGCCTAATTAAAACTTCTACAAGATTTACTTAACCACAAGTGTTAGTACAAAAGGTGGCGAAGCAAAATGCACTAGCTCTAACTAATTAAGCAAGCCACTTACACATGTCTAGTACAAGGCTATCCACTAAACACAACAACAACAAGCTAAAAACAAGGAGTAACGCGAGAGAAGAGATTTGATTGATTATACCGCCGTGTAGAGATGAGAAGAACCAATCAATCAATCACACAAGAGAAATCCTCGGGAAGAGAATGACACAACAATTTATCCCGAGGTTCACTTGCTTCCTAGCAAGCTACTCCCCGTTGTGGCGATACACCCACTTGTCGGTTCATGAGCTAATCGACTATCAAGAGTCGAGCCCTCGGCGGGCGCCGCACAACCACACACAAGATGGGGATCATCCAAGCTACGAGCTCCACTAGAGTATCCAATTCGTGAACTCCCATGGGGAAGGATCAAGAACCCCTTACAACACTTGGTGAGGGCTCCAATAATCTCCAATTGCGAGCTCAATCACCTTCGCTGCTCCAAGCCGTCTACCGTGTTGGGAAACACGGAAGAGTAACAAGAAATCTGCAGCAACTCGAAGATCAAGTGCCTCTAGAATGCAACTCTCAAGTAATACACTTGAATCTCACTCAAGATGTGCAACCAAGCAAAGAGATGAGTGGAGGGGTTGTTCTCTAGCTCAAAGGATGTCTCAAGATCTCATATGTGCAAGTGAGAACCCCCAAACCCGGTCACCATCTATTTATAGCGAAGGGGTAAGCAACTAACTGTTACAAGACGAGGCAGTGAAAAACGTGATGACCGGACGCACCGATCAGGGTGACCGGACGCGTCCGGTCACTACAGGACAAACAGTAGTAGTGCGAGTCAGAGAGAGTCGTTGCTGTGACCGGACGCGCTTCACCAAATAACCGGACGCGCTGCACCCGGCGTCCGATCGGAGTCTAGAGAGCTTCCCACGTGATCGGACGCGTCCGATCGCACGTGACCGGACGCGCCACCGCGTCCGCTTCGTGTCACGCCACCAAGCCGCACAAGTGATGCTAACCGGACGCTCCGGTCCCGGGAACCCTCGGACGCGCTGGTCTCGCGCTCTCCGTGCGCCTTCCCTCTGTGCCCAAGTGAACTGACCGGACGCGCTGGTTAGGCCAGACCAGCGTCCGGTCACAAACCCTAGTCGCGCTGCACCTCAGCCCTCGACTTGAGCTGACCGGACGCGCAGGTCCACCCTGGACCGCATCCGGTCTAGCGTCCGGTTAGAGTTTTTCAGGGAAAAACACTCCGGACTTTCGCCTCCGTTTTCTCGCCTCCGGCACAATAGAAAATAGGTGTTTCATTTCCACAAAAAATGCCGAATTCCGCCTCGCAAGCTTGGCGGGAGGGAGAGAGGTACCCAAACCCCTCTCTACCGCTCAAACTCCACCGCCTTCGCAAATGTGCTAACACCACTAAGTGTATATCACCATGTGCATGTGTGTTAGCATTTTCACAATCGTTTTTCAAGCGCGTTATGTTAGCTCTCTACTAGATCCTAATGCATATGCTCAAGATGATGACCTAGTAGCACTTGATTCACGAGCTAACCGTGATTGCCCCTCTTGATAGTCGGCTATCAATCCTAAATCTGGTCAATCACTTCTCTACTCATCTTAGACCGACAAAAGCAAACCCTATGATTATACCTTTGCCTTGATCACTTTGTTCCATGTCCATCTCCTCATGCTTGATCACCATGATCATCATTTTATGTGCATTCCTTCATGATCTTGCTCATCATTTCATGCACAAATCATGTGGTCTTGTGTCCATCTCTCCATGTCATTTCCACCTCCATCACATGTTGCTTATGCCTAGCTTAATCACACTTGATCACATAAGATTAGCAACTTGGTGTCATTAATTACCAAAACCAAACTTGGGCTTTCACCAACCCCCTCTAAGATTTCGTCCAAACTTTGCCACTGACTACTACCACAATGGGCGGTGTTGCCTCGTCGTCCTACCCACATCCTGCCTCTGCACCAAGCTAGCAACCTCCCAAATCTCCCATAAACCTAAAACCCTAACCCTTAAACTAATTAGAGCACGCCTATCGAGTATCAACGGAGCATCACTCGAGAGCTGCCACCACCGATGGGGTACACAGGTTGGATCTTTGTTACATCTTCTATTTATGTTCTTACTTCCAATTTTGTCCTTTTTCATTCCATTTTGGGTTTCCTAGTTCTGAAATTGGGGATGGGGCATAAAATCGAATATGTGCATCCAAACACTCTTGGCTCCAACTTTGATCAAGCCACTGGTCTCGTCCCTTAGTAATTAGTCAAAGATAAAAGAAGACCTAACACTAAGTCTGAGTGCTCCCAATGCATACGAATGTCCTTGCTCCATATGCCAAATCCAAAATCTGACATCCAAGATAAACTATATGGCCTTGACTAATCATTTATCATTAACCCCGCAAAACAAGCACTTGAACCTGAAAATAAGGCCTCAATACGTTCACCATCGTGATTTTATTTGGCACCAGCCGCCTACTCTATTTGTTCGCTTTACTTCAGCAGTACTTTTCAGCGAACAAACAGTGTTTTCCCCTCACAACAAATTAGCATAAGCTAAATTTCAGCGAAACGAACAGGCCCCATGTCCTAGACTCCTAGGCCAAAAACCAGATATTGCCTTTCAAAAAGAACAGTTGGGCTTAAATGTAAGATACCTGGTTACAGCTTGTAGTCTAAGTTCAGGCATCCTAATTGTAACTCTTGTTTCTCATTACCACAAAACAATGTATTTTGAAACAAAATGTCCAGCGCCCGGACGTCCAGACGGGGGCATAGGGCTAGCGTCCTGATGCCCGCGCCTACTGCGCCTACTTCACGTGGGGGTCTGCGTCGCTCTGTGTCTCACGCCTGCACCGTATCCCGCGCCCGTACCATGGCCCGCACCGCTCTGTGTCCCGCCCCGCACCGTGACCCGCGCGGACTTCGTGTCCCGCTCTGCTCTGTATCATGCGGACCCGCACCGTGGCACCCCCTCCACACCCACGTGCATGCAGGAGGGCCCAGCAGTTGCAGCAAGTGGTTGCTGCAGATGGGTCCCACTGCAACATGTGCAACACCAAGATCTATTTTTGCAACATCTAGATGAACCACTTGCAACATACGTCCAAAACAATTGAAACACTTGGCCCACTTGCAACATACGTCTGAAACACCAGAAAAATACATGTGTAGCCACTACAAAACATAAGCAACATCCAGATAAACACTTGCAACAAATATATGAAACATATGCAACATCCGGATGAAACACACTTGCAACATATGCCTGAAAAAACAGATGAAACATTGGAGACAAACGCTTGCAACATATATATGCAACATCTAGGCCTACTTTTGCAATATACGTATGAAATACTTGAAACAAACCTCTAAACACTTCTGAAACATTTGAAATATACACTTGCAACATGCATCATATCCCGTCGCTGCCAGATGCCCGCGGACCTTGCTGCGACTGTCCTGGCTGCCTAACGCCCACGACCATGGACCCACTAAGCAACTGCATCCTCGTCAGCGCTACTGGCCGAGTCGCCCTTGATGGGTGAGGCGTCCCTGTCCGATCTCTACGCATCGTCGGAAATCGTCGTCGAGGGAGGAAGGAAGCGTGAGGTGCAACCGAAGAAACCCGCTCCGGGTATGGCCACTGGGATCTTGTGATGTCACGAGCTGCGGTCGATAGCGACGAGCTGACGAGGACTTCTGGTGGGGAACGGCGGCATCGGCAACATGGAGGCAGAGTGGGCGTGGGGGAGCAGACACGGAGGCGGGATGGGAGGAGCAGGGGGATGGGGCGCATCGGCGGCGGAGTGGGCATGGGTAGCAGACGCGGCAAACATGGCGCCGAGCCGAGCCGATGGGGGTGCCGCGCGCGGCAACGAGGGGTGGCCGCCCGATGTGAAGCGAGTGGGGACTTTGTTAGGGATTTCGGTTTAGATTCCTATCGTGGGCGGAGGAGAAAGCGTCAACATAGAGGAGTCCCGTTGCCTGTTAGGTCCGATCGCTTCGCAGGCCCAACGGCGCGTCCGGACACACCCGGACAGACACCCTCACTAAGGCATTGTCAATTTTGAAAAAACTTTAATGAAATACATACCTCATGGTACGGTCAAGTAAAAGCTTGTGGACCCTTTGGTCCTTAAAAAGGGTCCCACTTTGCTACCCTCTTAATGAAAGGCACGCTCGCAAAAGAAAAAAAAAATCCTTGTGTTTGCTACTCCATTCTGGTCCTGACGATCAGAGCTCAGCCAGCAACTGGGTGTCTGGGTCATCTCAATTCTTAACCAATTTATTATCATCATCATTATTATCATAATCGTTTCCCAATAATTCTAGCCTCATTCCGGCAAAATTTGTAGATACAAACAACAATACAAGAGTTGAGTTGGCACTCACCGGCCTCCACTCTACTATGTACGGGACGACGATTCCCATCCCATCCCATGTTTATTTCATTTCATTCATCATATTCCCATTATCAGGTACGGTCTGCTCTGCTCTGGATATATTAATCATAATGCCGTACGTCCCTTGTATCATTTGGACGATGGCCGGGCCCCCAGGACCACCACCTGATCCTGAATCATGACGAGCTCCACTGCTCCGACATCCATCCCAGTCCCGGAGAGATGAAGATGATGCGCCGAGCCCTCTGTCATCCGCCATCAATGGTGGTGGTGCTGCGAGAACGGCCACCATCTCCTCCTCTTGGTCGTCGTCTGCAACCTCGGTGCATCTGCAGTGTTCACAAGCCACAAATCGTCTTCACCAACAACGAACAGAGCTTGCTTGCATATGGTTGCACATGATTCCTACTACTACTCAAACAAAAGAAAGACTACTGACAATATATAGCATGTTGGTTGCATACATTGGCGGTGAAGGCCCGGCATGCCAATGGCACGCCTACTCACCATTCTGCGGATATATGGAGTTGTAGTGCACCTCCGCCCAGAAGCTCAACAGTACCACTGCAACCACAGGCAGGGAGGCACTTTAGATGCCTGACACCAATAACCAGTAAAGGATTGAAATACCAGGCGGTTAGCCCTTGAGGACTGCAAGGATCAAATGTTTACCTTTGTTGGACTTCTGAACCTTAGGCTGGATCTCAATGTAGCAAGTATCCTTGAACGATGTCATCACGAAGATTTTTACTCCATACTGCACCAGATTGTTGTCTTACATTACATTAGGACGACTAAAAGAATAGCATTCTTGTCAGCTCCTATACACAAGATATGCCAGGAATGACAGCTGGAACATAGATTGTACAAAGACTAACCTTGTCAGCAGCAGCCTGTAGAGTCACATGGTCACCCCATTCACCATTTCTGTTAGTTTATAAGCAGCAAAATGCATGTTAGACAAGCATCCACATGCACTTAATCTGTGCTGCATTCTAAAAAAAAATGTTTGGCATGGTGTGGAACTGACCGCGCAACTTTCTCCAAGTAATCATCATATGCCATGGGAACGTATCCATCATAGGCGTCACGGTTAGTTTTAAGCTGTAAGGGACGGTTTATCAGAGAAAAGACAAAAAAATGTACACATGGCTAAAAATTGCGAAACAAAAGTTTATGTGGTCAAATACCTGGTTAATTATCTGCTCCCTCACAAACTCATGGTGATCTGGACTTTGGTAAAGCTGGTCTGATAGTGCTCGGAACTGTGGAATTGGGGGCGTGCAATTAGCATCAATTGGTTGTGAATGTGATACAGACTCTCAATTTGTGAGGAAAAAAGAGATAAAAGGCGGAAAAAGGGAAGAGAAAAAGAAAGTGCAGAGATCACTTGAAAAAAGGAAGACAAGAGGTGGTGAAGGAAAGAAAAAATAACTATTTCGGTAGGGAATAGGATGGATGATACCTGACAGTTGCCATCTCCTTGCACCTTGTGTTCAACCAGCTCATACAGCTTCAACCTGAAAGATGATAAATGAACATTGAACAACTCCAGCAGAAAACATTTTGCATGAAAAACTAATGGAGCAGAAATAATGTTATTATATGCAAGTAATCTAGCCTGTTATGGAAATGCAAAGCCTAAAAGACATTTAATGACAAACAGAGCCAATGATAAGTTTAACACTAGCAAGCATACTGTAGAACATAACAGTAGTAGTAATTCACTAAGAAATGAAGCCAAAGGACTGACCTTTCTGTCAGCCTTTCATGGTCCATAGTGGCTTCATCAATTGATGGGATTTCTCCATTAATTTTGGGGACATGCTGGACAAGGTAGACACAGATTATTGGACCACAGTTGGAAATGGAGTCAGAGGCACAGAAAAAAAAATACAGATACAGCACAGCAAGGATAGCCATTTCCTTCATAGCAACAAGGATAGGGTGTGGGGGAGGAAAGTTTGCCACACTGTTATCAAGATTATTGGATAGTATCATTCTAAAATTTAAAAGCAATAACAAATAGGAATACTATCTGATGGCAGTTGAACCGCTAGTAGCTTTGAACAAGTCATACAGTGTATAAGAAAAGTTAATACCTACAGCTTTGTTCACAGAGGTCTACCAATAAAAGTAGGTAGACATAATTTTCGCATCCGCATAGGATAACTTTTCGAAAACACGCATTAAGACCAAGAATATGCAAAGTTAATTAGCCATTCAGTTAATTAAAGACTTCTAGTGGAATTTGATGTCAACATCATTTCTTAAAGTCATTTGGCATTTAAGGTCAGTGGTCCAACTGAAAGCGATATCCATGTTGTTTTTTTTTCCTCTTCCAATGAGATTTTGGCTATAGAACAAACATATACAGGAATTTTTGCTGATGATCTAGGTAGGCTTCCTTAGAAGCGAAACTTTCATTATTCTGGCAGCTGACGAAGCACATCCAAATGTTAGGCGAATGAAGCTAGACAACACAAATTTCTTAACCTGACTTCAAAGGATCAGTAGACTCACGGGAACTGGGACCATGGGGTAAAACCTCTTCCCTACTTCCTCCTCCATCTCAAAATAACCGTCACCAGCTGTGTCTGGAGAGGAACTAGATGGCTCTACATATACTGTCTCGTGCTCATGCTCATGGGTGCTTCCTGCAACGTACCAAGAACATTAGGAAAAACGTAAAAGTGGTATGCTGAGAGAAATAAAATAATCAAGTCAGATTATGGATATTTCCAGCACCAGGATGGTAGATGCCTACTGAGGGGTTGTACAAGTCATATGTGAGTTGAGAAGAATGCAACTGAGTCTCATCTGGATGTGCTGCTGCCAAAAAAAAAAACATATATATACATGGGTTAGGAATACTTTCTACCTGTTCCATGGTTTATCACATCCACGAGATGAAAAGCAAAATGAAAAATCTGCATGTATTCCACAAGTCTGATTACTACCTCTACCGTAATGGAGGTCACAACAGTGACCATCACAGTAACCGGGAGGAGGCCCGTAGTACCCGTTGGGAGGGGCAAAAGGGTCGCGGAACAGGTCGTATCCCCATGGCAAATTCTGATCTTTCTCACACATGCTCATCCGTCGAGCTCAAGCTGTCCGTCCGTGGGAGCGGAGCGCTGCTGCGGTAGCAAACAGATTTAAGCGGTTTACTTCAGTACCATGGCAACAAAGAACAGGAAACAATGCCACAGCTAACTTCACTGGGCTGCATCGGAGCTAAAGCATCTCCGGTGAAAAGCGAGACCTAACAGAAATCAGCTATTCGATTCATCGCGCTCGCATTAACACGTGGAGAACTATACTAGTATTATTATCAGCTATATATACGAAGAAAAGATTGCGGGCAACAAACAAAATCATCGCGCAATCCTCCTCGGAGCACTAAGAGCATACGTGAGAGCCGCGCGGAGCAGAGCTCAAAAGCAGCGAAATTTAGGAAGCAAAGGCGACCGAATCGAATCGCATCGGCCGCGTACAAGAACCGGGTGGGTTGGATTCCTCGCGGCGAGAAAGAAAGATTCGGACAGGATTGGACTGCTCGCCGGCCAGGACAGAAACAAAGCACCGGCCTTGGAGCAATCGAAGCGAGCTACGCTAGGGGTTCCGGGGCGGAGCGCGGGAGAGGAGAGTTGCCTCACCTTGGATTGGAGGCGGCTGGGTGGGGCCTGCGCGCGTCTTCTCCGGCGCCGGAATTGGATCGCGACGAATGGGGGAGGGAGGGGAAGCTGTGGGGAGAGTCCGGGTGTAAATGGGTGTGTTTTGATTGTGATGAGAAGGGGGAAGAGAAGGGGAGGATGGGACAATTTTATTTCTTTTTTATTTGTTTCTTCTTCTTTTTTTCTCTTTTCTTTTTTCTTTTTTGCTGGCACGCGGCTTGCGTTTCACTATCAGAGCCGAAAGATGCTCTTTAGGTAGCGTTTAGTTCCCAGAAAAATTTGCAAAATTTTTCAGATTCCCCATCACATCGAATCTTTAGACACATGCATGAAGCATTAAATATAGATAAAAAATAAAAGTAATTACACAGTTTAGACGAAATGGACGAGATGAATCTTTTAAGCCTAATTAGACCATGATTGGACAATATTTGCCAAATAACAACGAAAAGAGCTACAGTGCCATTTTGCCAAAAATTTTGCATCTAAATGCTACCTTAGTGAACAGTACACCCTACGTTTTTTTGGCTAAATTAAATTATTATTCGTATATATAAATATATATATATATATTATATATGGCAGTAGTTTTTTTTCATGGTTTTGAGCAATGCTTTTTATCTTGTGGCTTGGAGTGAGCAAGATGATCTTGTCATCCTGTGGCGGCGGGAGAACGCCTCTTCAAACCTTTTTAAATTTGTTTTATGGTTGTGTTGACTTTTTCTATTTGCGTTTGTTGAGGTAGGAAAGTAGTAGGCTAAATAAAGCACGCACCATTGATTGTTTCTTAAAACCTATTGGTTGATAGTGATTATGTTATTTGGGTGGGATTTGATTCCATTTATTTGTACATCAACCAAAATGTGAATAAAGAGGAGCATTATGTCATATATTCTCCCTTTGTTTAAAAGGTGCCGGTACCTCCCGTACCATCGCGTTTATCGTGCCAAAGAAAAACGAAATCAATTAGGAACTTTAGGTCCTCGTTGAATATTGGTCAAACAATTTGGCTTTATTAGATACACAAAGAGAAGACTAAAAAGCTTCCCTCTTTTGTGACTTCGAGGTTTTTTCTTATAGTTAAATATATAACAGCCCCTGAATTTATAAAGGGGTCTCACTTACATCTATGAATTTTATTTTTTTTAACATCCCTAAACTTAACAAGTTGTTAATTTTTTCTTAGAGTTTAGGGGACGCACGGTCCGCCATTTAACATGTTGTTAATTTTTCCCCCTACCAACTCACTCTCATGGTTCTTCTTTTTGTTCCGACTCTCCATCGCACCGTCCCATCCTCACGAGGCCCATTTAGTGCAGCTCCCGTTCTCCTGGTGACACTCAACCCCATCACGGCTCCTTTCCGTGCACCGTCTCTGGTGCTTCTCCCTTCATCTCCCATAGCTCATTTGATTGGAGTGATGATGGATGTGGCTGAATGATAAGTGAGTTCTTATATGCTATTGTCTACCGAAGTGGATTTGAAGGCTCTGCTAGAGTAGTCAAGAAAAAGATCTAAAAAAAGGTCTCAAATCAAAATTGGAAAGTATAATTTCGTGACTTTTGCTCGGTACGTAACTCGTAGGAGCCTTGGTAGGGTAGACCCTTGTATCATGTCTAAGGTTAGGGGAAAAAATAACCTTAGGGCCTATTTGATACACATGGCTAGTTACTAGTTGGGCTAAAAATTAACTATACTCCCCCGTCTTTAAATATTTGTCGCCGTTGGTGTGCATGTCACATTGATTTGTAGAAAATGCGTGAAACATTTGTATCTTTAAATAAATTTATTAAAAAAAACTAGATTCAAAGATCTTTCCAATGATATTAATTATGTACCATAGATATTAATATTTTTTAATATATATTTAGTCAAAGTTGTTTCTCGGAAGCGAAAACGACATATATTTAGGGACGGAGAGAGGAGTTGGCTAACAACTAATTTGAAAACTTGTTAACAAAAATTAGTGCATCTATTAACCCTTCTATTTGAATATACTATAGCTAATTTCAACTAAAATTAACTAGCTAGGCCTTGTTTAGATTGCAACTTTTTACAATCTGGGCGACTGTAGCACTTTCGTTTGTATTTGGTAATTAGTGTCCAATCATGAACTAATTAGTAGGCTCAAAAGATTCGTCTTCCAAATTAGAGACAAACTGTGTAATTAGTTATTTTTTTACCTACATTTAGTGCTCTATGTATGCGTCTAAAGATTGATGTGATAGAGAAAGTGTGTAAAAATTTGAAATTTGGAAGGTAACTAAACAAAGCCCAGTAACAATTAGCTCATGGTATGCAAACATATGCCCTTAATATGAAGCAGGGAATTTCCTCAAAAAAAACTGAATCAGGGAATTTTTTGCGCAGGGGTGAATTTGGATGGTACTCCTGCGGGCACCACGGGACCGTGACGCCAGACCAGGGGCATCGCGGCGGGCCCAGGTCTGTCAGTGTCAGCGTGGCGTTGACGTCAGCGGGGGCGGCGACGCGGCGTTCACTCGCGCTCCGAGGGAATCTGGGCGCTCTGCTCGGCATCTGACGGCTGTCAGAGGCGGCGGGACCCGCGGATCGTACCCGCTACAAGGCCTCGTTTAGATTGAAAAAAAATTCAACCTGATGAATAGTATAACTTTCATTTTATTTGGCAAATATTGTCCAATCGTAGACCAACTAGGCTCAAAAGATTCATGTCGTGATTTCCAACTAAACTGTATAATTAGTTATTTTTTTACCTATATTTACTACTTCATACATGGGTCCAAAGATTGATGTGATGAAGAGAGAGTGAAAAAAATTTAACTTTTGGAGTGCATCTAAACAAGGCCCAAGTCAGGATCAGGATGGGCTCGGCCCTCGGCTCATGGGCTCATGGCCCACTCTGCAGTCACCCTTCCCGCTCTTGCTTGTCTTGTCTCCTCATGAAACGCCGCCACAGCCTCTAGTAAATTTTCCAGACAAATCCACAGCTTGCTGATGTTTGGATGAAACTGTTCATTTTAATTTCGAGACAAAATCTACAACGTGAGGCTGTTTTGATGCTGGTAGGCAAATAAATAGCCAGTATTTCTATACGGAGACTGAACATCAACTGATAAAACTAGAAATGTTAGTAACTTGTGGATCTCAACTTTGACTCTAATCACGTCGTGCGAGAGGCTGACTGGTTACTTACATTCCATGACCAAGACATCTTCCAGCTTGATGCTTGCTGCATCTATCTCACATCTCCATCTCACGCGGCTCAAAGAAAAGGTTCAGAGCTCTTTTGGAAAGCAGCAATTTTACAGAAAATGGTATACTTGAAATTTACAGGATTTAGGGTATGTTTGGATACTATGGGCTAATCGTTAGCGAGCTAATTTCAGCTCAAATTATTAGGTCTAGTGCATCCAAACAAGATGACTAATAGGTAGACTAATTTCTTTTACCAAGTCTTCAACTAGTTATTAGCCACCTAGCTAGCCAACCATGGTTAATTTTCATAGAAAAAACACATGAAACATGAGGAATCCCGTAGTCTAAAGGGCCACAATGGTTTCTTCTCTCCTTCCTGGCTACAACATACTGTGGATACTGCGCTATGCCTCTGCTGCATCTGCATTTGCATCACGAGAACTGATTATTGCAGCGCTGCTTGCCTGCTTGAACAAATCAAGCACGTAGATTCAGATCCTGCATCAACATCAGCATCAGCATCAACGACAAACAACAGCAAAAAGTTGCTGTTTGTGTACGTTCAGCTGTTGCTGACTCTGCATACATCCATGCATGCATTTCATGAGCCCTGTTTGCTCGTCGTCCTCGTCCTTGCATGCTGAAGCTGCCGTGTGGTGTGGTTTCATTTCAGTCCCAGGCCATGGCCGGTACGTACATGAACATACCTCTCACTGCGATTACTATAGAGGGTGCATGCCATGACGATGCTGCCTACTATCCTACAGCACGGCCGGACGAGCAGCATCTCGTTCGTGCTTTTGACTGTTTCCTGAAAGCGATATGAACTGAACATGATGGAGCAAGACAAGCAAGGATTATTTCCGATCAGGATCTGTATTCAGAAAACAGAGGATCCGGTCACCGCGCACCGCACGCAGATCTTATTCAACGATGACCTGGATCCAACGCCAGATCCCGTCATGAGACCGATCGACCCGTCGCCGTCGGCGGCGGTTTGGCGCCTCCAAAAGCTGCGTGGCCCATCCATAGAGATATTATGTAGAATTTTTAGAGGAGTGCATGACTTGTGCATGCCTCGAGCCCACGCCGGAACAAAAGATGGCCAGATTACACACACACACGAAAATGTTGTTTGGAGCTCCTGGCCCAGATTAGAATGATGCATTCATGGTCTGGTCTCTCAGGAGGATTCATCTGCAAGCTTCTTTCTTTTTAGCCTTTTGTTTCCGTGGGGTTGTTTAGTTCCCGGCTGTAAAATATTTAAGTGTCATATCGGATGTCTCGTGAGATATCGGAAGAGGTTTTTGGATACTAACAAAAAAAACTAATTACGGAACTCGCCTGTAAATTACGAGACGAATCTAATGAGCCTAATTAATCCGTCATTAGAGCATGTGTGTACTGTAGCAGTTTAGTGTCTAATCACTGTCTAATTAGGCTCATTAGATTCGTCTAGTAATTTACAAGCAAACTGTGCAATTAGTTTTTTTTTATTTTGTCTATATTTAATCTTCCATACAAGTGCCGCGACCATTCGATGTGACACTTTTGGAATTTTGAATTTTAGATTTAAACACTGCGTTGGTTTTGGTTTTGAGAGCAGGAAACGGCAAAAGGATGCATCCAAAGGTCCGATGGCGAGTTGACGACGATGGGATCGAGAACTGAAGAAGAGTCTTTGTTTTTTCTGACCTGAAAAAACATTGCCTTTTAGTTTCAAAAAAATCATTGCTTTTTTGTGCGTGGTTTCATCAGAACCTAACAAATTCAGTTGGCGTTTGGACGGTTTTAACTTTATTTATTACGCGATTGAGAGGAAGGCGGAGCGAAAGGCGCGAGGAAAACAGGCGGAAAACCGAAGTGCATGAATGGTGCCGCGATTCAGGCTCTGATGATGGGTGCACACCGCAATCCGACAGTGACACGCCTTTGCCCTTTTGGAGTTATGGCTACCACCAGTCTTGCCCCCTGACAGCTACCGATCTCATACATACGTACACAATGATAAAACAGTCAATTTGGTAGAAAGAAAAAAGTTTTTCCTGGTTTTGTTGTTCAAAACACGTATCTCAGTTGGTTGAGTAGCACGAGCCATGCGCTCATCACCCAGGTTTGAATGCCCTGAACCACCGTATTTCCGTGCATGTGCATGATAATGGGATACTGTGCCCCAGTTAAAAAAAATAAAAAAAAGTTGGCGATCGTGGGCACTCACAGCGTGTTCATCCAACGGGCAGCAGGAGGCCAGGAGCTAGCTCCAAATTCAGCAGAGCTTGTGGCAGAAGGGTTCAGAGAAGAGAGAATCTCATCCAGCTGGGCGCTGCAGGAGGTCCAGCGTTGGCAAGCAGGCACAGGCATCTTGGAGCCATCATCCAGGCATCCCCTCGGTGAAAATTTTGCATTTTAGTCGCTTTTTAAAACATATTTTATAGATAGATCCTCAGCGAAACTTTTTCTAAAAATAGATCAAAAGCTCGGCTTGCAATGATACTACGCCGAGACATGTGGCTCAGCGCGCTAAGATTGAACGCTAAACTTGTCACGTATGCACCAACGTGTTGATCCGGCATGAAGCTCGGCGTTTAATCATTTAACGCCAAGGTTAGGCACGTCGGCGTTTGATCAGTTCGCGCCAAGGTACTCCCTCCGTATCGGATTTAGAAGTCGTTTTAGACAATGTTTGGGTCAAACATTGGGAATATAAATCATCAATAACTTTTAAGTTGTTGACTTTGCAAATATAAAAATTATATGAATAGATTTGTCTTGAAAAATGCTTTTATAAAAGTATACATATATCACTTTTCCATAAATATTTTTTTATAAAAATAAGAGGTCAAAGTTGTGTTTTGGAGACCATGTCGCTGTCCTAAACGACTTTTAAATCCGATATAGAGGGAGTATGATGTTGCTACAGTACAAGCTAATAGCCCAAGTGCATGCCGTACTTGTCCATTCAATATCTTTTGAAGATCTATAAAAAGTAAATATAAATCCCCTTGACATGAGATCAATTCTATTAGAACGATAAGGTTATCCTCTACGGGACAAAAATACATGGATTGATATAATGTTTGCCAAGATTTCTAGAGAATCAGACAGGTTTGGTTATGGTACTTTTGTCTATGGGGTATCTTTTCTAAATTTGGTTTGCTTTTTGACGAATGGTTGCTAACAGTTGATTAAGTCCACATTGTGCACCTGAGTCCATTGTGATTAGTAATCTGTAAGTTGTGAGCATTGGTTCTATCATGTTCAACTTGGTTGCAGTGAATCAAATCAAAGGGTTGTACATAGGAACGGGCATGATCAGAGTTATTATGTTTCAGCCTTTCAGGTAGTTGTAGTTGCTGGTCTGAAATTGCTTCCAATTTGGCCAAAACATTACGCTGACAGAGCTAGCAAACTTTTATTACTACTAGAAACAATATTGCCCTCGGGATGTTCTCTATACAGCACTTATGGGTAAAGATCTGCTTACATGAAGAATGAATTCATCTATAGTTCACCTGATTCATTGTGCCTGATGCGACTTTGATCAGATTTTCTTTTCCATATTTTGATTGACTTAGTTCTAAATTTAAGGAAACTCATTAGTTCTAATTTTTTGTACAGAAACCTTGGGCATTTTTGTTACTTTGCTAAAATACTAACTATTTGCATTTGGTTGTTTAAGTGCAACTAATCACCCTTGGCTTCACAGGACGAATGTTTTAATATGAACATCTTATTGGGGAATTTCATTTCCTGCATTTGACCGTTCATGTGCTATGGTGCACCTAACTACTCCTAGCTTTCAACATGCGAGCTCATCACTGCATTTTGGAAATATATTTATCTCTCACCAGCCAAGGCACAACACAGCATCAAGACTAGCCCAGATACATGACACTTCCATGTGTGTATTCTTTTATTTTACTTGCTTCTATTTCGCACCACAAAAAAATGACTTGCCAAGTCCAACTATTTATACAAGCATGGGTGTGCTCCCAATTAACACCGGCATTCACAAAATCATTGGTATAAATCTTGACAAATAATTTATCAATCCATGTATTTTTGTCCCGCAGAGGGTAACCTTATGGCTATAATGAAATTGATCTCATGTCAAGGGGATTTATATTTATTTTTTATGGACCTTCAAAAGATATTGAATGGACAAGTGCATCATGCACTTGGGCAGCTTGTACTGTAGCAACACCATGGCGCGGCGTTAAATGATTAAATGTAAGTTTCAGGCCGGATCACCACGTTGGCGCTTACGTAGCGTTCATTCGTTACGCGCCAAGCCACATATCTCGGCGCAGTATCATTGCACGCCAAGCTTTCGGTCTATTTTTTTAAAAAAAATTACGGAGAGTCTATATATAAAATATGTTTTTAAAAAAGGATTAAAATACAAAAATTTCACCTCCCCCTCGCAATGCAAATGCAATCCGGCAGTGCAGGTGCAGAGACGACAAGGGCACGCCACGTCGCCATGTGCGTGCCTCCGGAGCGGAACCTCGCCTGAATTGGGTCACTTGTCGCTCGGTTGGGCGTGGGTCAGGGTCAGAGAGACACGCCCATTGCTGTTGCCAACGTTGCAGTAGTAACATGCATGTGTTCCCTTGGTTGCTCATGCTCCCGGCCGCTGCACTGCGCCAGTGCACTGTAGCGAAATTCCATTCGCTCTAGTTGCCGGTTTAGATCCGAAATTTTTAACAAAATGACACTGTAGTGCTTTTCGTTGTTATTTGGCAAATATTGTCCAATCATGGTTTAATTAGGCTTAAAAGATTTGTCTCGTCTATTTCGTCTAAACTGTGTAATTAGTTTTATTTTTATCTATATTTAATGTTTTATGCATGTGTCCAAAGATTCGATGTGACGGGGAATCTGAAAAATTTTGCAAAATTTTCTGGGAACTAAACTGGCCTGGTTTAGATTGAAATTTTTTCATTCTCTCTGTCACATTAATCTTTGCATGCATGCATAAAGTATTAAATATAGATAAAAAATAACTAATTGCACAGTTTAATTATAAATCACGAGACGAATTTTTTGAGCCTAGTTAGTTCATGATTGAACACTAATTGTTAAATACAAAGTTACAAAAATTCTTAACTTTTTAGTCTAAACAAGACCCTGGATTGGATTCGATTGGATTTGCGTGCATACAGCAACAATCTCTGCACACGGCACAGGGATAAGCAGGCAGGTTTCCTTGTCATTCATCAGGGTACCTGTACACTCACCTCACGCCCGCTCTCTTCCTTTCCTTTGCTACAGTAGCTGACATTTCTGATGGTGATTGATTTAGAAAGCTTTTTTTGTGACAAATTAATTTAGGCCTTGTTTAGATACCCAAATTCATCCCCAAATTCCACTATGAAAAAAGAAGATTCCCCATCACATTAAAATGTCGGCACATATATGGAGTACTAAATGTAGATGAAATCAAAAAATAATTGCACAGTTTTGTTGTACTTTGCGAGACGAATATTTTAAGTCTAATTAATCAATATTTGGATAATTATTACCAAATACAAACAAGATTGCTACCGTGTGATGAGACATTTACTATATAGAATTTGGATCCCAAATTTAGGATCTAATCAGGGCCTTAAAAAGCTTGGAATCTTTCTGGATGGCCTGCCTGCCCTGATGGCTAGTGTGTGTTTGGTTGGGTGACTTGGCCCCCAACCAGGCTTGCTGGATGCATGCCTGTTATTCGCTCCTTAGCCAGACTTCCTGGAAACGGCCGGGGTGGCCGTTCCCCCTACTTTGGCAGCACGGGATCCCTCCGGGTTCCCTGTGACTTCCCTAGGCTAAAAACCCACGAGCTATCTACCCGGCACAATTCGTCGCGCTCTTTGGAAGCATCCGCACGGGGCTCAAAGCCCACTTCCCCTCCCTTTCCACGCGGTGAAAAACCTCGAGTCTGGAGGCCGGGAGCGTTTCCCCGTGACTTGTCGACTCGCGCAGCTTTCATTCTCCTCATCACGCAGCTTCACTTCACTTCACAGAGGCCGCTCCAAACAGCAGCGTGGAAACTCCCCCTACGTGGATCTGTACCCTGGGTGTGGATGGGGATCCGAGTGTCCCAAAAATTTCCCATTATGGGGTTCTGTTCCCAGGGATAATTAGCATCTGCTGCCAAAGTAGGCCTAAGACAGGCTCCGTCCAAGCCATTCGTCCGTATCGGGTCACCTCCATACCACCGCGTGCACCTCGCTCCCACCCCGCCGCCGATGGAGCCTCTGAGCCGGACGCGGATGCAGCCCCGGAGCTAGAAATCACGCCAACAAAAATGAGGTGATTGTACCAAAACTAACCTGCCAACCATACAAAATCTTAGATAGTACAGGTAAACCAAACTATTGGGTACTATCCTATGCGGGCTTAGACTAGCCAGACTTATTTTGCTGGCCAGTCTCAGTACCAAACACACAACCAAGGTCCCGATTCCCAAACCATGTGCAGCTGCTCTCTCAGGAGTCAAGACTCAAGAGCCAAGATGATGAATTGACGACGGAGGCAAACCAGACTTTCTGCACGCATGCATAGTAGTAGACTGTATGCCTCTCCTTTTTCTCTGCATCCAAAAGCTAGCGCCCAAGAAATCTGATGAACACTGCTAGTGGTAGCAGCAGTTGTTTCATCTCGACACGGGCCGTGGCTATGAACCGGAACTGTCAACGCTGAAAGTGAGAGGCGCCGTTCAATGCCTGCCTGCCTGCCTGCCTGCCCACCACCCCAAATTCCGCAGAATTGTTCACTTGTGCTCGAGGTATATATATCGTGTGGTGTCGCACAAAGGAAGAAGCTGACGTCTGAAACTGATGGAACGGAAAGGGCCAAAGGGGTGCGCACACAGCAGAAGCTTTCTCTTCAGCCGCCGTCACAAAAAGAGTACAGTTTTACTAGGTTCGAATTGGGTTAAACTTTCGTAAATTTAACTAAGTGATAGATAGAAAATATTACTCCAGTAACATTAGGTATAATATGAAAATACGATCCATAACTAATCTAATCTAACGATACTTATTCAGTATCATAAATGTTAGTAACTTCTTTTTAAGAAATTTGGTTGAATCTGAAACTACACTGAAAAGTAAGATGGAGGGAGTATATTACTCTACACCTACAGGTAGGAATAAGAACAGCAGCACAAAGTGCAGAGCGAGAGCAACACCGTGAGTTCTCTTTCAGAAACAGCCTTTTCCTCTCCTCCATGCATTGCGGGCTTGTTTGGAGGACGACTTGGCCTACCCTGAGCTAGGCAAAAATCCGTGCATCCTACCTTACCATTACCACCACTCGATTGCATTGCACAAAAGCTTTGAGGAAACTGGAAGTTGGATTGACAGCCCTGGATTCAGTTGGGAAGTTGGGCTACCAGATTGTTCAGTTCAGGCCTCCATCCTCCTCCGTCCAGCTCCACTACTTCTCTCCCAGTTGGACAAGAGGGCGGGTCTCTTTCGCTTTCAGTGCTCTGCCGCAGCCGCAGCCGCAGCCGCCGAGTCTCTTATCTCATCTAAAGAATGGCTGGCGTCTACCACCGACCATCATCGGCATCGGATCGTTATGAAGTTGAGCTCAGGATAGGCCGCCGATTCTTTCGGATTGGACGCCTGCGACGGCAGTCTGGTCATCCAGGTCACATCTCGCCTGAATCTCAACCATTTTCCAATTCCTTTTCCATGCTGTGAGAAAAATAGCAATCTTTTATGTTTCGCGCAAACAGTATTATTCCGCTATCACACACAACGGGTTGGAGGAGGAGAGAATTTCCTTCGATGCTATTCACTTTCCTTATGTGTTGTTGAAAATTTTCACTACCATTTGTGTCATTGACTCATTGGTATATAAATCGGATCCAAGCATATTCGGCCCGAACAGCTCAGTGGACAGGGTCTGCACAGCAAAACGCAAATCTGAAAGTCGGCTCGATATATTCATTTTAATTATTTTTTTACACTGAAAACTATGTGTCCGGCCCGAAAAGCCGTCCAAATGCACGACGTCAAACGTTCATGGTCTCATGGACATTATATTTTTCGTCAAAAGAAATGAAACCGGCTTTATTCGGACAATCCTAGACCAAGAAATAGTTAGTTCTAGTTCAAATTTTGTTCTCTTCTATGCTACTACCACTACCTAGATTAGATAAGATCACCATTAGAGCTTTGGTTCTTGATAATTGTTGTAAGCAACTTCAACGGCTTACCATTACTCGTCGCAACACGCTGTTTTATGGGGTTTAACGTTTTTTATCACCTCCTTCACCGGAGTACCAAAACTACTGTCTATATCCACCCTAATACGTGGGTACCACATGTTTTAGTGGACACCTCATTTATTTCTCTTTTCGCCTTTGCCTTACCTCCACATTCTCTCTCTTCTATCTTTTCTCTCCATACTACCATTGCGTTGCCTTGTCGTCTATCCTCCACCCTCCTCTCCTTTTGGATCGGGTCCTTCCTTGGCTTGCATATTTGCCCAAGGAGAAGGTGATGGAGTGAGATCATACAGATCTCGAGCAAAAGGTGGATGGAGGAGGTGGTGAGCCCGTCGCCGCCGTCATCGTCGATCTCCACCTCACCGTGTTATGGGCTGAGGCAGATGAAGGAGCAGGCGAGCATAATGAAACATGCTTTATTCGGACAATCCTAGACCGAAAATAGTCACTTCTAGTTCGAATTTGTTCTCTTCTATTCTCTGCTACTACCGCTACCTAGATTAGATAAGATGACCACTAGAGTTTTGGTTATTGTCTTCTTAACAATTGTTTTAAGCAACTTCAGTGGCTTATCATTACTCCTCGCAAGACATTGTTTTATGGGGTAGTACGTTTTTACCACCTCCTTCACTAGAGTACCAAAACTACTATCTATATCAATCCTAACACGTGGACACCACATGATAGTGGATACCTCATTTATTTCTTCTTTTCGCCTTTACCTCACCTCCTCGTTATTTCTATTCTCTTTTCTCTCGTCGCTCCTCCATACTACCATTGCGCCGCATCATCATCTATTCCCCTCCCTCTTTTCTCCTTTTGGATCTGCTCCTTCCTTGGCTTGCAGATTGCAGATCTCATGCGGGCAAAGGTGGATGGAGGAGGCGGTGAGCCCATGGCCATCGTCGTTGATCTCCACCTCGCCGTGCTGTGGGCTAAGGCAGATTAAGGAGCAGGTGAGCATAGTGATCAAATCTAGGTGGAGATCCACCTCCACGTCATCAAGGTATGTCGCGGTCCTCAATCTCCACGTCGTTGTGCTATGGGTTGCAGCAGATGAAGGAGCAAGTACGCATGGTGAATTTGTGCGGAGATCTGTCTCTACACCATCGAGGTATGCCACCGTCTTCGACCTCCACCTTGTTGCGCTGTGGGTTGAAGCAGATGAAGGAGCAGGTACGCATGGTGAATTTGTGCGGAGATATGTCTCTACACCATAGAGGTATGCCACCGTCTTCGATCTCCACCTTGTTGTGTTGTGAGTTGAGCCAGATGAAGGGGCAAGCGGGCATGGTGAATCTAGACGGAGATCCGCCTCGTGCCGTCGAGGTATGTCCCCATCCTCAATCTTCACCTCATTGTGTTGTGGATCGAGGCAGACGAAGGAGCACACGAGCATAGTGAATCTAGGTGAAGATCCGCCTCCACGCTATCGAGGAATGCCAGGGTCCTCGATCCCCACCTTGATGTGTTGTGGCCTATGGGTCGAGGTAGATGAAGGAGGAGATGGGCATGGTGAATCTAGGCAGAGATCTGCCTCCACGCCGTCGAGGTATGTCGCCGTCGTCAATCTCAATCTCATCATGTTGTGGGTCAAGGCAGGTGACGGAATAGGCGGGTGGGCACGGTGAATCTAGGCAGAGATCTGCCTCCATGTCATCAAGGTATCTCTGTCTCCACGTCGTCAAGGTATACCGTCGTCCTCAATTTCCATCTCATCGTGTTGTGGGTCAAGGCCGATGAAGGAACAGGCAAGTGGGCACAGTGAATCTAGGCTGAGATCCGCCTCCACATTGTTGAGGTATGTTGTTGTCCTTGATTTTCACCTCATGAAAAAACATACAGACATGATGAATCTAGGTAGAGACCCGCCTCCACACCTTTGAGGTATGCACCAAGCTCCTCTTTCCCGTCCTATTTTTTTTCTTGAAAATCTTCTCCCATCCTCTTTTCTCTTGTGTCTCCCTTCTTTTTTTTCCCCTTTGCCTCCAATCCATGTTATCTCTCTCTCTCTCTCATCTCTTTTCCACTTCACCCTTCTCATCCATACTTTCTCTTCTATCTTTTTGGCATCTCACCTCTCTCCTTCCCTCATCATGGAAATCTATCAGGAGGTGGTGGATGGGGCAGGGTTATATACGAGGGCCGACAGAGCGAGTCTGTGACCTCATCCTTGTCCTCCACCTCGTTGTGCGGGAGGGTCGAGCCAGATGATAGGGGAGGTGGGCATGGGAGATATGGACAGGATTTGCCCCATCCTGATGCGCTGCCAAGCTCCTCTTCTTCTTCCTCGTTCCTTTCTCTTCTTTTTCTCTCCACGCTCAACGTGAAATGTGGTTGTGGTAGCGCCAAAAATAAATAAATAAATGGAGAGGGAGGATCGCAGTCCACGTTTGGAAAGGAGGGTGGTTTTATTGGTAGAGCTTTTGCTAAACTGCTAGAGTTGCTCTGACCATAGTTCACTAACACGCTCGAGTTACATTTGAGGCCCCACTACCCTAGACTGACGGATCAAAGAAAGGGTTGGCGCTCTGCTATTAGAAGTAGCCATCCATGCTGGCAGAGTGGCACAAGGTTGGACGAAAAAATGAGACCAGGATACCCTGGCCATCAGTCCAAAAATGGCATAGAAGGGAATGGGAATCTGAATCAATGGACCAGAACCGAAGCAGCCCCCGAAGACTTTCCTGCGAACACAGGGCCCATGCCTATTTTCTAATTCTACTGAAGGGAATCTCCCAAAAACGAAGAGCCAGCAGAAATTGCACTGAAAACACAAGGGGCCCCTACAGATCACCATATCGCAGCTCACACATTGTGTTAACCACAGGAGCCAAAACCAGGTGAATTACACACGGCACTACTCTACACGAACGCCACCGCTCAACTGTGCACCTTGTCTTTCTTTCTTTCTTTCTTCTTCTCGACTGGTATGCATGCATGAACTCACTCTATACTAACCAAGCACTACGCGGTGGAACTGTTACCACCGTCTCTATGAACAACTACTGTACTTACAGCACCACCGGAGCCACGCCCCGCCTTCTCAGAGGTTCTTCGCGATCTCAGGCTTCCAGCCCCGCCACACGATGTTCCGGCAGCCGAACCCGAACTCCCGGAGCCTCCTCCTCAGCGACCCTTTCTTGGGGTGCTTGGCGCCCGGCTCGGAGGCCGAGCTGCGGTAGTGCAGAAGCGGGGGCTGCGGCGGGCCGGTCCCGATGCTGTCCACGATCTTCTGGACCATGTCGTACACCTCGCTCATCTTGGGGCGGGACTTGGGCATCCGGACCAGGCACCGGTTCGCGATGCTGGACAGCTTCGTCATGGACTTGAGGTTGTAGTGCCCTTCCAGCCGCGGGTCGACGATGATGGGGAACCGCTTCACGTCAGATATGTACGGCTTCACCCAGTCTAGAAGCTTCTGCTCACTCTTTGGACGGTTCTTGTCGATGGGGCGGCGGCCTGTGATGAGCTCGTACAGAAGGACACCATAGCTCCATATGTCGCTCTTCGCAGTGAGGCGTCCAGTCTGCATGTACTCTGGAGCTGCGTAGCCTAGAGTTCCAACTACCTGTTCAAAATGAACCATAACAACAGAGGACGATAGTTAGATGGATGTTAACTTCAGACTGCTCTAGGAACTAACTAGTGAAATGGTATGGAGAGGACATAAACGTAAAACTATCAATGGCAAATTGTTATGGCAAAGGCAGTCTTTAATAATGTGCTGCTCTATTTGTTATCAAGAGGTGTACTTTCAAGACGCAGAGAGCTGTCTAGAAATACTATTGCTCTGGACATCCATTGAGCAATGAAATCCTACTTTCCTGCTCTTTTTGGCTGCAGAAAACTCTTTTTTAAATATATAATCAGTAGGGGGCAACCCCTCCTGTTTCCTAAAAATCTTGGAACAAACAGTTTAAAATTGAATTCTCGTAATCTGCGATTAGAAAAAAAAAGAGGTGACTTCTGTAACCCCACCCTCCCGAGTAATTTGGCTAGGAATACAGTGACATGGTACATTCTGAAGCTGGTCGAGAAATGAATATAGTACTTGCGATGTTTTCAAGTAATCAAACCTCTCTATTACTTCAATTCCATTCTCAAATTTTTTGACTCTGTTCTTCATGTCTGGTACTGAAACTAAATATATGCATTAAGAGGTTACTTGCGCAAGTAGTAAACAAAAATAATTCGTATCCAATTTCATTGCCACAAAAAGTCAACAATGTTATAGAATTACAACTCAAAGAGCTTACTAGTTGCCTATTTTTCTTCATCACAATTCTCTTTTATTCAAGCAATAACATATTTCATCACTTGAATACTGTCAGGATACTAGTACCTACTTACCAAAAGGATACAAAACACTATTCAATGGAAATACACTAATGTAATAAACTAATTGTCGGCTTGTAATTGTGCATACCGCTGTGGAGACATGGGTCAGACCTTCTGCTGGTCCATGCCTAGCCAAACCAAAGTCTGACAATTTAGCATCCCAGTTTTCATCCAACAAAATGTTAGATGTTTTCAGGTCTCGGAAAATAACCTGCATGAATATCTTAAATTTAGAGGGTAGATATAACTTATGGAACAGTTAAAGCATACTGCAGCGTTTGCTTTTTCATTTATTTTGTGATAGGTACAGATGCAGAGGGGTGCTATTGTCCCACAGATGTTTCAGATTGTGCAAGTGTTATGGTCTCTATGATCATAAAGTAAATGAGTTACCTGGAATTCCATTTCTTCATGCAGATACTTCAGTCCCCGGGCAGAATCAAGAGCTACTTTTAGTCTCATTGGCCATGACAGAGTAGAAGTTGACCTACTCGACAAGTGATCATCCACACTTCCATTAGGCATATATTCATACACTAGAAGCCGTTGTACTCCCCTCTCATCATCATCAGCACAGTAGCCTATTAGTTTAACTAGGTTTGGATGGTCCACAATTCCAAGCACATTCATCTCTGTTAACCACTCCTTCTGCCCCTGGAGAAAGATCATATTTTATTAGAATCAGTACAGGAAGCTAGACCTAGATTCCAGCATAAGTGACTTCAAAATGACTCATCAAGCATGTGGGATTGAAAGGATTTCGAGGTATGCTTGGCTTTTTATTTTGTCTACTAGCGTTTTCTACTTTTCTATATGGCAACTAGTTGACTCACTAAACCTAGAACAATAAGCAAGGAACTGTAAATGCAAGAAAAGTAAAATAAATTACTGTGCCTTCCCTGAAGCAGGTGAACCTATTTGATGGTCTCTTTACTGAAGAAATGATGGCTGAAAATGTTTGGTTTATTTGCGCTATGCTGAGTTTGACAATCCATAACTAGGTCCAAATAAGACTGCTGATAGATCTTCTACAGAATGATGATGACAACAATAGCATTTGTATGTTTGTCCCAAGCAAGTTGGGGTAGGCTAGAGATGAAACCCAAAAGAGACGAGAAACAGGGAGACACGTAAAGGGAGAAACAGGGAGCATTTGTATGTAGCTATACTTTAATAACTTTGAGAACATTCAACAGTAACCAGACTAGCTTGCTAGTTTTAAATGGTAAGGAATGAAAAGATGGTGAGAACTGGCAAAAACTACGGCAGCTTGTGTTGTAAACTCTAATTATTTTCTACCTGATACAAAGATACGCAGCTCTCATACATATTCTTGGGGGGGGAAAGAAAGATGGTGATAAACACTTGCCTGAAGTCCTTTACGATTCAACTGCTTAACAGCAATCTCAATTCGTTCACTCGGTTCGTCAGAGTTCTTGATGACACCCCTGTACACACAGCCAAAGCCACCCTCGCCAACCATGAGAGACCGGCTGAAGTTGCGGGTGGCACTCTTCAATTCAGCAAAGGAGAACACCCTCAGGTTAGACGGGTGGTCAGTGAAGCTGGGGTACTGCGTCCTCCTTACTGACTCGGCACTCATGTCAGAAACATTCAAGGAGGTGAAGTCTGAACCGGAGCGGACATCGCGCTCCGTTGATGTTGTGCTCATGGACCGTACAGAGGCCGACTTAGTAACAGGATCCTTCTCTTTGGCATCTCCATGCAAGAAAGGCAGGCACCTCATTGCTGCAATGCAGTGGGAAACAAAATCAGGAAGGAATTCAGGCTTTTCATCATAAAACACAAATGCAGATTACATAACAGGGTCATGCAAAATAATGCTTTGGTAACAGGTGGTGTGGAACAAGAACAGGCAACCAAGTTCAGATTTTTTTTTCCCAGATAGTAAACACGCATGGAATTTTTTAGATGCAGCAAGTGGAGATAAATTGGCATGATTATTAGTACAACTTCGCAATCGAACGAAAGCGGAAGTGAAGCGAGAACCTAATTGGCTCTGTAGCCAGCGACCATGGCTGTTCAACTATAACAGATTTGATTTGATAAAAACAAAAGGGGGCCCTTAACAATCAGTACAAAGCCCAAACAAACCTCAAATTCAGACAGCGCCGGGCCAAAAATCATGCCTTTAATTTGGACTGAAGTAGCAGAATCTATGCGCAAGAGCTCTGCAACCGTGACGAGGAGAGCAGCGCAAGACAGCAGGTACGAGGGGAGCGCAATAGCATCAGTCATGAAACAACCCTAAGACTAAGAACCAAACCAGGAACTACGAACAGCCTTAAATCCCACCGAATCAACCTTAATTAACCCCAAGCCTGGAACCGGCGCTTGATCTCCACGAAAACCGGTGAGAACGGACAGGACACAACGAAGCATAAGGAGAACTAGAGCAGAAAGCATGGGAAAAAAGAGAGGCCTTTACAGCAGCAACAAACCTTGCCTATCTTGCGGCGGCGGGGCTGATCGATCCGGGGGGAGTGGAGACGCCCGGCCCGGCGGTGTCCCGTGGACGGAGGGGAGCTCCGATCCGGGACGCGACAGGGATCCAGGGAGCACACGGAGGCAGCAGCAGGAGCGGCGGTCAAAGCTGGGAGCTTGCCTGAAACTGGAAGAAAGGTGCTTTCTCCTCCGCTCCTCCGCTCTCCCTCTCCTGTGAGGCTGAGGCTCGGGCTCCGCCGAATCACCAACCAAGAAGCTGCGAGGCAAAGACCATTCCTTCTGTTTTATAATATATAATATATTAGAGTATATACTATCAGAGTGTTTTGTTTAGGAAAAAAGTCTACTTGACCCTATTAGAGGTGTCTACTTTACCTCAAACTATGAAACGGTCTAATTTACCCCCTGAACTTTGCAAAACCGGTCAAATCACCCCCTCGAGCGGTTTTGGACGGTGGTTTTGCTACAGTAACCACGGTTTTGCTACAGTAACAGTTATTTTGTCTTTTTCCTTTTTATTTATTTCGTCTGAATCTTTGAAAAAACATAGTAAATCACAGAAAAATCATAAAATGGAAAATCCAATTTTGTTGGACTCCACATAAGTAGATCTACACAGTGAACTTATAATATAGCATGCTTTAGTACAAAGTTTTTGCTGTAAATTTTGATTTATTTTTTTCTGTAATTAATTTGAATAATTCATACAACAAAAATTTTGTATTAAAGCATACTATATTATAAGTTTACTATGTAGATCTACTCATGTGGAGTCCAATAAAACTGGATTTTCCATTTTATGATTTATCTGTGATTTACTATGATTTTTCAAAGATTCAGACGAAATAAATAAAAAAAGGAAAAGACAAATCAGCCGTTACTGTAGCAAAACCGCTGTTACTGTAGCAAAACCACCGCCCAAAACCGCTCGAGGGGTGATTTGACCGGTTTTACAAAGTTCAGGGGGTAAATTAGACCGTTTCATAGTTTGGGGTAAAGTAGACCACCCCCAATACTTGAGGGGGTCAATTAGACTTTTTTTTCTTTTGTTTACGCTCAGATTTTCTTTTTCCTCACTTTGTCCGCGAACGCAGCACGCAGGTGAGAAGACGACGGGGCGAGGACGGAGGACGGAGGAAGAATTCCTTCGTGGTCGTCACGGGGAGTAGAGACGAGGGTGACGGGAGGAGCACGAGGACAGGGAGGTCAGAGGTAGGAGATGGATCGCCGGACGCGACAAATTTATTGCAGTCCGCTCAATCTCTCTCTGTCCGCGCCGCGCAGCACGAGAGAGAGCCAACGTTGCAGGTCATGTTTAGTTTCCCAAATTCAACCCCAAATTTCACTATGGCCTTGTTTAGATGCTAAATTTGGCAACCAAATTTTGCATAGTAAGTGTCCCGTCACACTGTAGCAATTTTGTTTTTATTTGGTAATAATTGTCTAAATATTAATTAATTAGGCTTAAAATATTCGTCTCGCAAAGTATAATAAAACTGTGCAATTAGTTTTTGATTTTATCTACATTTAGTACTCCATATATATACCGACATTTTAATGTGACGGGGAATCTTCTTTTTGCATAGTGGAATTTAGGGGAGAATTTGGGTATCTAAACAAGGCCTATGCAAAAAGAAGATTTCCGTCACATCAAAATACCGGCACATGTATGGGGTACTAAATATAGATGAAATAAAAAAACTAATTACACAGTTTTGTTGTACTTTACGAGACGAATGTTTTGAGTCTAATTAATCAATGTTTGGACAATTATTACCAAATAAAACAAAATGCTACAGTAGTGCTACAGTGCAAAACGCCAATTTTGTCCATCCCAAATTTGGGATCTAAACAAGACCGCAGTGTCACTGCTGCTTTTCCATTTCTTTGGCATTTCTTTTTGGCATGTTTCTGTAGGAAGCCTGCCTACCTTTTTTTGGTTGTTGACAAAAAGGCTACTGGTATAAAAAATGTTTTTTTTGGCGGCAGCGTTGGGAATTAACAACTGCTCCAACTAACAACGACTTTGGCACGCCCTTCAAAGCGGCCGTTTACACGAAACCACACGACACCCATGGCACAACATGGCATGAGTGAATCCGCACACAGTTTATGTACAACCCCAGTAAACATAAGAAATTATGGATTAATTATCCTTAATAAATTCGTCTCGCGAATTAGTCACGGCTTATGCAATTTAGTTTTATAATTAGCTTATGTTTAAAGTTTAGTCCCTAGAGGGCACAAAAGGAAATAGTTCATCGGAGTTTTATCTGGCCATAAGATGAAATGTACTAGAGCAGTAGCACGTGGGATTCTAAATATAAAGGTATATTTGGTAGTGCTTCGCTTCGCGAGAATTAGACGAGCGCTACTAACATGGCGATTTCATCACTCGCTCCTAGTGAAAACAAGACAGGTAATTCACTCTTTTTGTGCTAACTGAAAAGGGAAACTTGCTCCCCCTGACTCCACATCAGTTGTACCCAACCCTACCCGACCCCGCCAAACACGCCCCGAGGACATCCCATCCTGAAGTTGAGTTGAGGCCCTGCTTGATTACACATAATAAAGTTTAACAAACACTGTAGCACTTTCGTTTTATTTGATAAAAAGTTTTCAATCTTAGACTAATTAGCCTTAGTAGATTCGTCTCGTAAATTACTCCTAATCTGTGACGACATGCATGCAGTTAGTCTACATTTAGTACTTCATACATTTACCGCAAATTCGATGTGACGAGAGTTAAACTTTAACAAACGAAAACCAAACAGGGCCTGAGAGAAGAAGCAAATGTATTTCACACACGGAGTCAACCGCCATAGTTTGATGCATGCCGCCAAAGTGAATACTATGTCACCCTTTCTGAGTCAGATGTGGGTCTGCCGCACGCGTAGGTTGTTGCCCTACCGCCTGTAAAGGCACCAAATCCGAGGAATCCGAGGAAACTAGATGGAAGGAGAAGGTGGAAGGGGGAAAAAATCTCTGCATGCGTGATGCAGCAAATCTCCCATGCAACACTGTTTTTGCTGCCGTCCATGCATCGGAACTAAACTTGATGGAGTGCTCTGTTCAGCGGAAAGACAGGGCGGCAGCCGAGACCAAGCAGGCAGCATGCAACCATGCGTGACGCTGGCCAACAGATTAAAGATCAGATGATATACGATCGGTGTCACACGGGATGTTTTTTGCATCACGAGTGTGGAGTATTTTTTTTCTTGGATAGGGGATTTGCCTTTGCCGTCGTCAGTCATTATAGCTACACAGACTTCCTACAACATGAGCATCTACAAGAGATTAGCTAAAAAGATTAACTAAATTTACTCATTTAGCTACTTTCTAAAATGGATTTGACAAAAAAATACTAGAGTCTCCAACAGACTTTGTAGAATGAAGAGGCTGAATGACTAGTGAGGTATAATGAGGTGAGATAGAGAGCTACTAAATTTAGATAGTCATTGGAGACATTTTTTCTTTAATAATAGCTAAATTTACGTTTACAAAACGATTTGGCTCATCTCTTGGAGATGCTCTTAGACGACAAGGTCTTAGGATAAGCTTACTGGTTACATAGATAGGCCTCTGGACATAGTCTCTTATCCTTAGAGTAAATTAAAACAACATTTTTTAGATGCAGTTTTATAAGATTTATCGATGGGATGGTTATGCCCTATTCGGCTGATGGTCTAGTAGGCCAGGCTGATAAGTTCTAAACGAACAGGGCGAATATATGTAATGGCGGATAGTGTGGCGTGTGCCAGCTGCCAATGTATATATGAGAATGAGATGGGGGTGATGATTGTGGTCACGTGACAGATGTTGGAGTGCACTTAACTAGTAATCCGTATAGATCCTTCCATCCTTCCAACTTATCATAGATCAAGTATAGATTCATACACAGTGACTTTAATTTTAAAAACTAAAAAATATCCCAGGCACCAACTGATGACAGCTAAGCTTTCTATGTAAGATAACTCTATTGTCAAACACTTGAGAGAATGTCCAGGCATGCATTAGCTCTATTGTCAAACACTATTGCTGCTTCCCCCTTATAGGTTATTAGTAAACGGTCCTTTCCGTTTACGTTCAGAAACACTACTACTTTAATCCTCTGACCACGGCAAAATATGTAGACGGAGATAACTTTGATAAATAATTAAGCAGGCAGAGAATAAGGAATGATCCGTCGTCAAATACAGTAAGTACTAGTCTGGCCTACTTCTTTTTTCTTTTTTAGAAAAAAAATGTGATGAGCTAGGAGGCAATCGTGCTGCAGTTGTCACGAACAACAGTTCAATTTTTTTTTCCCTGTTCGGCTGAGCTTATCAGAACGGCTTATCAGCCGTGGAACAATGTTTTTCTCTCACAGCAAATCAGCCACAGCCGGCTTATAAGCCAAAAAACAGCCTGCCGAACAGGGCCTTTAACAAACAGTTCAATTTATTTTCTTGGTCGCAGGTGTCGTCGCCTCGCCCTTGATCTTTTCTCCAAAAAATATATATATCTTAATAAAATACTAGTAATAGTGTAATACCATAATCTGGCCTCTGTAAGACATGGTCCGCGTATATAACCAGTTATATTTTTTGGTGCATTGTTGTTTGCGTTCTAATCACTTCCTCCGATTCAAATTACATACATGTCGTTTTACGATTTTTGCGCGGCCAGTTTTTAAATTTTGTCCATCAATTTAATACATCAAGATGTAGGAGTACGCATCTAGACGGGGTATGTAAGTAAGGTAGGCACTATATATAGATTCACCAGAAAAAGTTTTTTTTTTGAATATTTGACCACTTCCTCTAAAGTGTCTTATTTTTATAGTAGGAATTATTGGTCAACCGTGTCGATGTTGTAGATAAAAGTGTTAAGAACCAAAGGAAGTAGTACTATAAAGCACGGATGCCTTGTACACTCCGTCGTTTTAGGCTTGTAGTACTAAGTCAAATTCCTCCAGCTTTGACTATAAACACTAAAGTACACAAGCATCCACTAGAACGTAAAACTAGATTCATTAGATACACTATGTAATAAAATTTTGATGGTGAATAAATTGTAGTTGTGAATATATATTTCTCTCCATGCATTTAGTCAAAGCTACAAATTTAAACCATGACAAGCTAAAACAACGAAAAAAAGCATATAAAAATATATAAATAATAAAAAGAAAAAAAGGAATGGGCCCACCGGTCCCGCTCGCCGTCCCGCCGCTGCCGAATGGAGGACCCGGGCACAGGCCACAGATGGTGCGTGGTGGGCCCGCCTGGAAGACTTGGACCAAGACTTTGACTTTCTCAACATTTCATTCCTACGACAGAGACAGAGAGGTCGGCGTGCGAGCCCACCACTACCACTGGGCGGGGGGGGCCCATCGTCCTCCCTTGGAACCAAACTCTAGCTGGGCTACGGCCCAAGCGATGCCGCCATTCCGCAGCCCGGCTTGGTTGGTTTCTTCTCGGCCAGCAGCCTAGGCCCATTCGAAAGCACTCTTCCTCCCGTCGCCTCCTCTTCTCCCGCCTGTTATTTCTCCTCGCCACCAACGCGACAGCCGTACGTCCTCCACCTCCTCCGGCCCCGCGCGCGCATGGCGTAGGCGCGTAGCACCGCCGTCGTCCCGTCCCCGTCCACGCCACAGCCTCGGACCGACCGATGCAACAATGGCCTGCTGGGTGGCGGCCGCCATGCACCTGCTGCTGCTCTGCAACGCCGCGGCCGCCGCGCGCGCCGCCATCGCCCTGTTCGCCGCCGTCGACGGCACGACGCCGCTGCCCCCGCGCCTGTCCCTCGCGGAGGCCACCGCTGCGGCCGGCACAGGCGACTACGACGACGGCACCACCGGGGACAAGGGGTCCCAGGCCATCGTTGGGAGCCCCATCGTGGCCGGCGCCATGAACGACCGCCTCAGGGCGCTCACCTCCTCCTTCGCCATCGCCATCGGCAAGAAGCTCGACTACTGCATCAAGGACACGTACGGGCGTGCTGCGTCTTCATTCCTTGCCTGCATTGCTTTGTATACATATATAACAAATACTGTATGTATCTATGCATACATATACAGGGAGACGGAGTGGAATCAGGCCTTCGATTTCTCAAAGGACACCACTTTCCTCACCAATTGTATGAAGGAGACCAAGGGTACGTACGTGAGTGTGAGGATATAATAAATATGATGTATGTATGATGAAAAAAATGGCCGTTGACGATGTAAAAACAGGGGACCTCCAGCAGCGGATCTGCACGGCGGCGGAGATGAGGTTCTACTTCGACAGCCTGATGGGCGGCGACGACACGGCGGAGACCAACTACGTGAAGCCCAACGTGAACTGCAACCGGTCGTCGTGGATCGACGGGTGCGAGCCCGGCTGGGCGTGCAGCGCAGGTCCCGACCAGAAGATCGACCTGCAGAACTCCAAGGACATCCCCTACAGGCCGCTCAAGTGCCAGTCCTGCTGCCCAGGCTTCTTCTGCCCCCATGGCCTCACCTGCATGATCCGTAAGATCACCTCTTGCTTCGTTTGTTGCATTGCATTGCATTGCATTTGTTCCCATCCATCTCAGTGCAGCTGAATGAAGCATATGTGCAGCTTGCCCTCTGGGTGCCTACTGTCCACGGTCCAGCCTGAATACTTCCACAGGCATCTGCGACCCGTAAGTCCGACGATCCACACATAGAGCTAGAATGTCTTTTACTAATTCTCAAGGTGAATTCATTCATGCATATGATGCATTGCATTGCAGGTACAACTATCAGCCGCCGCCTGGGAACCCGAACCACACCTGCGGAGCCGCCGACATCTGGGCGGATGTGGTCACAGCAGATGATATCTTCTGCCCTGCTGGATTCTACTGCCCCAGCACTATACAGAAGCTCCCTTGTAGTAGTGGGTAATCCTATCTATCTAATGTTTTCCAACCTTCTTATGATTAATTCCCTGCATATTTAGTTTACACACCTTTAAAATGCGTTCCTTCCTCTGTTGAAGCATCTTCTTCTTTTAATTTCCCCCCACTTTGAGTATGGGTTCTCAGATCTCACCAATTCTTCATTCTGGGAAGACAAGATCGCTTTGTTGTTATTGTTTCTGTCTAATTACAAACGTAAATGCTGACAGTGTAAGGTGCATTTTTTATTTGCAGGTATTATTGCAGGAAGGGGTCAACCTCACAGACTAGTAAGCCTGCCCAGTCTTGTTCACAGAGATGGAAATCCTGACCATCAATATCGGGTCCTTTTGTTTCATTCAAGTCCAACCACTCCTCCTAAATCCACCGCTGCTCACCTTACTGCAGGATGCTACAAGAAGAGCTCTTGCCCACCAAACTCTGCCACTCAGGACATCACTATATTCGGCGCGCTGCTTGTGGTACATGTCACTACATCTATGGCATAGTGATGATCGATATCTCTTCTAGTCCAATGCAAGGTTGTCATTGCCCCTTTAATTTGTTGTTCTTCAGGTTGCGTCCTGCTTAGTCCTTCTCATCATCTACAACTTCTCCGGCCAAATCCTGACCAACCGCGAGAAGAGGCAAGCGAAATCTCGAGAGGCCGCCGCAAGGCATGCGAGAGAGACCGCACAGGCTCGAGAGAGGTGGAAGTCAGCTAAAGACGTCGCCAAGAAGGCAGGCGTGGGCCTGCAGTCACAACTGTCTCGCACCTTCTCGCGCAAGAAGGCTGGCCAGGCACAGACTGGACCGTCCAGGGTAGGAGATGCAGGTGGGAAGAAGAACAATCTCACTGACATGATACGCTCGATCGAGGATAACCCGGAGAGCGATGAGGGGTTCAACCTGGAAGTAGGAGACAAGGCCCTGAAAAAGCCCACAGGGAAACAGATGCACACCCGGAGCCAGATCTTCAAGTACGCGTATGGTCAGATCGAGAAGGAGAAGGCCATGCAGCAGGAGAACCATAACATGACCTTCTCAGGCGTGATATCCATGGCAAAAGACCATGATGTCAGTACGAGACCATCCATCGAGATCGCCTTCAAGGACCTAACTCTGACACTGAAGGGCAGCAAGAAGAAGCTCTTGAGATCAGTGACAGGGAAGCTCTCACCTGGTAAGGTAGCTGCCGTCATGGGCCCGTCTGGCGCAGGGAAAACCACATTTCTGAGCGCCATTGCCGGTAAGGCAACCGGGTGTGGAACATCGGGTCTGGTATTAATAAATGGCAAGATCGAACCGATTCGAGGGTACAAGAAGATCATTGGCTTTGTTCCCCAAGATGACATCGTCCATGGCAACCTAACTGTTGAAGAAAACCTCTGGTTCAATGCAAGATGCAGGTACAGGCTCGAGTAGAGTCCTTTCACTAGTTATCGACTTTTTAAGCTGCTATTATTGCTTGATGAACTCACATATGATAAACTGATGCGTTTCAGGCTGTCAGCAGACATGTCGAAAGCCGATAAGGTCCTCGTCGTGGAAAGGGTCATCGAGTCCCTTGGGCTGCAGCCAGTTCGAGATTCTTTGGTTGGGACGGTAGAGCAGCGTGGCATCTCTGGTGGCCAGCGCAAGAGAGTCAATGTCGGCCTCGAGATGGTGATGGAGCCGTCGGTGCTGATCTTGGATGAGCCGACGTCTGGTTTGGACAGCGCCTCCTCCCTGCTTCTGCTCCGCGCCCTTCGTCGTGAAGCTCTCGAAGGCGTCAACATCTCCATGGTCGTCCATCAGCCCAGGTTGGTATCCGGACTCCGAATCTGAACATGTACTAGCTAGGTCGCTTGGTGCAGTCAAGTTTCTGGTTGATGATGATGATGGATCAATAACTGATGCTTGTGCTGTTTCAGTTACACTCTCTACAGAATGTTTGATGACCTGATACTTCTAGCCAAAGGGGGCATGACGGTGTACCATGGGCCAGTGAAGAAGGTGGAGGAGTACTTCACAGGGCTGGGCATCGTCGTGCCAGAGCGGGTGAACCCACCAGACTACTACATCGACATCTTGGAGGGCATTGTGAAGCCCAACTTAAGCCCAGGTGTCAGTGTGAAGGATCTGCCGATCAGATGGATGGTGCACAACGGGTACGATGTCCCGCGGGATATGCTGCAGAGTTCTTCACAATCAGAGTCGACGTCCAGGGGAAGCATGGATCATGCTTCGAGCCACGACAATGCAGCGCCATCCATTGTTTCAGTACTCTGGGGCAATTTCAAGGATATCCTCGGACAGAAGAAGGATGAGTATGATTACAACAAGACTTCAGAGGATTTGTCAAAACGTAAGACTCCCGGCATCCTGAGGCAGTACAGATACTTCCTAGGAAGGTAAGGCCCTCTTGTCTTGCCTTCAGAAGATATAAGCCTATCAAGTGTGTCAAACTAGACTTCATGGCTTATGATGTAGCCATTCTTCTTCAGGTGCGGCAAGCAGAGGCTCCGTGATGCCAGGATACAGGGAGTTGACTATTTGATCCTTTGTCTTGCCGGTATATGCCTGGGAACACTAGCGAAAGTGAGCGACGAGACGTTTGGAGCGCTGGGATACACTTACACCGTCATTGCTGTCTGTAAGTATGAAAAGCTCTCTGAACAATGCTGTTTGCTTTTGTCTGATAGCACACTTCAGCCAAGTGATGCACCCAAAATGTGGTTGCAGCTCTGCTCTGCAAGATCGGAGCCCTGAGATCGTTCACGCTGGACAAGATAAACTACTGGAGGGAGAGAGCCTCCGGGATGAGCTCCCTGGCCTACTTCATGTCCAAGGACACCATAGATCACTTCAACACCATTGTTAAGCCCATTGTCTACCTCTCCATGTTCTACTTCTTCAACAACCCAAGGTCGTCCATCTGGGAGAACTACATTGTCCTCCTTGCACTCGTCTACTGCGTCACTGGCATCAGCTACACCTTCGCCATCTTCTTCCAGCCAGGTTCTGCACAGCTGGTGAGTCATCTTTGTATTGTGTATGCTTTACTTGCTCGATATGTCTCACGAGCCAGGTTCACTTAGAGCCAGAACTATCCTAATAACACATATGGTGTGCTTGCAGTGGTCTGCTTTGCTTCCAGTGGTTTTGACTCTGATAGCAACACAGCAGAAGGACACGATCCTTGCCGATCTGTGCTACACAAAGTGGGCTCTGGAAGCCTTTGTCATTGCAAACGCTCAGAAGTATGTATGGCTCAGCTCATCCTGTTTGATGACTAGCATATGCATTCAGATTCAACTGGCCATAGCAACACCGCAACCTGATAAAAACACACCATTTCTGTTTTCTCTCTGGTTGCAGCTATTCCGGAGTGTGGCTAATAACACGGTGTGGCTCGCTGGTCAGGAGCGGCTACGACATTGAGCACGAGGTTCTCTGTATAGCGGTCCTTATTGCTAATGGGATACTCTTCCGCTGTGTAGCATTCTTCTGCATGGTCACCTTCCAGAAGAACTAAAAAATCAAGGAAAAACCATAAACTTTCTATGCCCATGTAGCATGTCCGTTTCGTTAATTTCAGTGTGATAGGATTGTAGATTAGACTCCCTCTTGGTACAGTCCCAGGTGTAGATGAGGAGAGATTCTTGAATAGCAAGCAACTGTCAGGGATGCCTTAAATTACAGAGGCATTTTTTTTCATTTTCAGGGTAGCTAAAACATCAGGTTTCACTTGCTTACCACCAATGTAAATTTGATATGCAAATTCAGTGTATGTATGAGTATGACAACTAATTATGAAATTTGTAGCTCTTCACTTGAAAAACAGTTTTTCTTACTTTCAGTGCGAGTTTAAGTTACAGCAGAACTTAACGCATTTAACTCCAAATAATCATAGCAATCATCTGTAAGCTCGTAATAAGAGCATATTTAACCACACACAATACATGAATGCTGATACACAACTGAATACAGAATCAGAATGTGGGTAGTGCACAAGAGATTCACCATATTCAATTTATGTGGGCTTACAGCTCCTGGATCCAGTTTTTGGTATAAAAAAAGCTACACTGCAACAGAATCACAACAGCATGTATCTGATGGACTTGAGAGCTACACATGAGAAGCCATGAAGTTGAGCACAACTACTGGGGCAATAGTTAAGGTAGGCTTCTACATGTACCCCAAGACCAAACCCTACCATATTAGGAAGAAGACTAATTTTGTTCAGAAGGCCCCTTAGAACTGACCTGAGACCCAGCCAAGTCGTCCAAAGTGAAGTTGAGAGTATCCGTTGAACCTTTCTTCACCTCCTCTCCTTGCGTCGCTAGGAAGTCCTCGATGCTCCCTGGCTCCCCGAACCATCCAAGCCTATCTGTTATGAGGTGGAGGTTGTTGCAGCCACCGCACCGCACAACCACAACTCCATTCTGGTACGAGTCCTTGCTGGCCATCTTCATAGATCTGGTCTCGCACACCTTGCACGTAAAGATCATCGCGAGGTCATGCCTTGGTGAGATCTTCAGGTTGGAGGTGTCCCTGACTTTGAATCCAGCCTCTCGTGCCGGGACAGAAGCCGGTGGGGGATTTGTTTCGGAGTCCTGTTGATCCTGGGGATCTGTTGCAGTATTGCTCGCTCCGGTAACTGTTAGGAGGGACCTTAGCCCGGCACTTGCAGATGGAGGAAATGAGAATCCTGCAATGACATGAGTTTCCAGTTCAGTGCTTAGCTAATCTGCTTTGCAAAATTGTAAAACAGCTATGGTACAGGTACACTCAAGGATGAAGCAGTAACCACAAATAAACATTTGTGCTCCCAAGTCACAACTAGGAAGTCGGTGTTTATTATTGTAACAATTATCGTTAGCGCTTTGTGAGAGCAGGGTAGTAGCAAAGCATGAATCGAACACAGCATGAATTTTTAGATTTATTGAGCCTATGTTTAAGGACAGCATACATGGCACACGAAACTTTCAGCCACAAATCCAAACCAATCAATCCTTAGCCTGAGCTTAGTGCCATCAACCTAAATAAACCAACCCAGGGTTCCAAAAAGCGGCACTAAGCGCACACTTCAGCGCGCTGAAGCGCTAAGCGGACGGGTAGCGCTTCGCTATGAGGCATAAGCGCTCCCAAATCAGCGCGACCGCCTATGGTGGAGCAGCGGCTGCTGGCTCGCGCTGCCCGCCGGCCGCGCGCGGCCCGCGGCGCGCGGCGCAGCCGCAGGGGCCGTGCGCCGTCGACGGTCCAGCGGAGGCGGGAGGGGAGAGGGAGGTGCGTACCCAGGGTCGCCAGCCGGTGTGCGGAGGACGGAGGCGAGGGCGCGAGGCGACTGGCGAGAGGCGGGAGGAGCCGCTGACGCCGCCGCCGAGCCTGGGACTGCCCCGCCGTCGCTGAGAGCCCGAGCCTAAGCGCCGCCTCC
Source organism: Saccharum hybrid cultivar R570 (assembly GCA_038087645.1). Classification (NCBI taxonomy): domain Eukaryota; kingdom Viridiplantae; phylum Streptophyta; class Magnoliopsida; order Poales; family Poaceae; genus Saccharum; species Saccharum hybrid cultivar. Next base: position 27,169,379 of record JAQSUU010000198.1, read on the forward strand.
GTCGCCTTCATGCCGAGCGCGAGTGGGGGACGGAGCAGAAGATGGAGCGTCGCCTTCATGCCGAGCGCGAGTGGGGGAGGGAGCAGAAGATGGAGCGCCGGCGCTGCGAGGAAGACAAGAAACGGCGGCGGTTGCCGTGTGCCTTAGTGCTAGGGTAAAGACTATGCGGCGGTGCGTGGGCTTTTTTTAGATGGGCCACTGAATAAAAGCCCATACCATCTCTTTTCTCTTTTCTTTTTCATTTCTTTTTTCTTTCTTACATATTTTGACAAATTAGCACATAATCTATATATTTATATATCTACATTTACATGCGATTTCGTGAAGCCACATCAATCTCCATTATCCTCTATTGATCCCCATGTACTTGTAATTAAAATTCCTTGCTCTACTAGAAGACATTTGATTTTAACCTAAACTAATGTCCATTGGGCTTCCTAGCCTCCTGTCACGGTTCCGCAATGAATCGGACAGATAGCTTGAGAATTGGAGATCTAGAGAGAGAAGCAAGAATGGGACGAAGAACAGAGATAGATTTCTTTGAGGTTTTAGAGTTTTAGTTCTTCGTTAGAAGACACAACGGCCTCAGGCGATTCCTACCATATATAACGCTCGTTAACTCACCGTTAACTCACACCACTGCGGCTTAGCTGTCACCATTACCTGTCGATGTTTTACCCCCGATAGCCTGTTACGGGGATACCCAGGACAGTTGTTTGGGTTTCAACTGGTGCATAACTCAACAGTGAACGCAAAAGACAGTCGATTTATACTGGTTTGGGCCCTCGACCGTGATCGAGTAATAGCCTTTACGTCGAGTCGGCCTTAACCTTTTGCGTTAGATTGATTGGTATGTTGTGTTGTTACAAGGGTGCCCATAGTCTCTCTTTATATCAATAGAGAAGACCACGGTGCGGTTACAATCCTAGTCGCATCCAAAGGTGTCCTGATCTAAATACAGAAGGTACTTTCCTATAGGAGTCCAGCTAGTCTGGCTTATTCTACTCGGATTCGGTGTAGTAGTTGTTGCACCCCTTCCTGCTTCGGTCCGTGGGCCAACCCAGAACCCACGACTTGTAGTTATATCGTTGTGGAACCCTGTGGGTCCCACATCGACATTACCCTACCTTGACCGACGTTGTTTGCTCTGTTGCCAAACGTGCAATAGTACTCGTCCTTCTTGCCCTCTTCTTCATGGCCTTGGCTTTGCCCCCCTCGAAAAGCTGCTTGACCCCAAGCAACAGTGGATGGAAATCGCCGCCGGAGATCATGAGCTTCCTCCCACGCTGTCAAGGTTGGTGAGTGATCAGACCACTACACCTAAATTTGTGACATTGAAGAAGCCCCTTTCTACATCATACGTGAAGCTAGAAAAATAGATGGATGGGCTGGACAATCATGGAAGGATCATCTAGAACCAAAGTGATATCATCATCCTTTAAATTCATGTAGCAATGCGCAGGGAAATCATCTAGTTCAATGTATCTTGGATGCTTTGAGTTCTGTGATGTTAGGGACCCCATTAGTGTCTTCACGACCCAATTACATAGCCAAGAGACTTGTGAGATAATGATTAGGGCCCATTTGTAGCCCGTAAATGCTTTTTTATGTATACAAGCCCCATTAGGGGGAAATTATGAAAAATTCCCTCCCACCTCCCCTACAAAAGGGCGAGAGGGGGAGGTGGAGAGGGACCTGGCCATTGATTCATTTCCTCTTTCTTAATTGCTCTCCACTCTCATTTCTAATTTGTTCGGTCTAAGACTAAAATTTTGAATCTCTATTGCATCACAAAATGCTAAGGGCTTAGGAACGACTAAGCACGCTTAAACTCTAGGCTATAGGTCATTGATCACTTAGCGCTTAACGCCTTTTGTAACCTTGAACCAATCCTGAATTAATTTCACCAGCTTTTAAAGGGACTAGCTAGGAGTATATATACAAGCAAAAAAAACATTAGGAGCATTTGTGTAGCCATCAGACAGAGCAATGCAAGATTTTGGTCTCTATGGTGTTAGTCAATAAAAGGCACAAAGTGGAGACTGGTCTCGTTGAGTGAGTCTATGTTAAACATACGAAGCTTGCTTGCAAAAATTAAGGCACACATCAGAGATAGGGATTCCTCTCGCAAACCCGAAACAATTTTGAACAGCACAGCCTAAAGCAAACCGCAGTTAAGTCTTAAGACAGATGGGAGAGAGAAAGCTGGATGGATCACAAGCAAGCCATGAATCGTGAATTGATAGATACTATAGCTCGGAGCTCCCCATCCGAGGAGCTAGAGGAGACGCGTGAGCGCAACTAATAGACAGCTGACTGAGGGAGAAACAGAGGAGGGCAAAGATGTGGGGATGGGATGGGCTACCTCGGTGGGAGTAGGGAGCAGTCGATTCAGCAATTCTGGCGGCGAAGCGGCGTCGGAGCAGCGGAACCAGCCGGGCAGTAGCCATGGTGGCGCGGAGAAGGCTATAGAAGAGGAAGAAGCTTTGCACTTCGTCTGTCTGTCTGCCTGCCTCTCTGCTTGGAAATTGGAATTGGATTGCTGAGGAAGAAAGAAAGAGACAGAGCTCGGCCGTGGTATGTTCTGGGCTTTCTAATGGGCCTTCCTTGACTACAAATTACATTGGGCTCTTAGAGCAAGGTCAATAATAAAGCTAAGTAGTTATTCTTCAATGCCTCATCAATGCCTCAGAAAAAAGTAGCCCTTCCTAAAAAACCCTAAGTAGTAGTTTCTTAAAAAAAAGGCAAGTTAGCTATAAGTCAAATTTAAACGGTAATGTCGGGTCAGGACGTCTGGACAGACGGACGCAGCTTTCAAAAATTTCCCCACTCACTGTCGCGTCGTCTGCTCACTCCATCGCGCCACCCACCTTCCCTACTCTGAATCCACCACGTCACCCACCTTTCTCACTCCGCGCTCCACTGCACCGCTTGCCTCCACCACGTTGCTCGCTCACGGCGGTGGCTCCACCGAGTCGGCAAGCCTCCACGACAGATGCTCTAGCAAGCAGGCGAGGGGAGAAGCTTCGTGTGATGTCCCGCCGCCGCTAACCTCTGTGCCGGTGTCAAGCTCTACAACGACGAGCCTCCATTCGTCCAAGCAGAAAGGTGAAATTGCGCTAAAAGCGCATGTTACAAGCGATGTTTCAAGTATTTCAGATGTTTCAGGGGTATGTTGCAAGTGTTTTATATCGATGTTGCACAAGGAGATCGGGATGTTGCACATGTTGCAATGACTATACACGTATGTTTCAAGTGTATGTTCCAAATGTTTCATCTGTTTCAGATGTATATTGCAAGTGTTTCATCTGGATGTTGCAAAAGTAGATCCATATGTTGCAATACCGCATGTTGCAAGCGTATGTTTCAAGTGTTTCATATGTATGTTGCATGCATTTCATCTAAATGTTGCATATGTTTTGCAATGGTTACACACGTGTTTTCAAGTTTTTTCTGGCATTTTTTGCAAGTGTTTTAGATGCATGTTGCAAATATTTTAGTTGCCTTTCAAACATATGTTGCAAGTGTTTCATCTGAATGTTATAAAAGTAGATCTGATGTTGCACATGTTGCAATGGGACCCACCTGCCGCAGCCACAAGAGCGCTACCGTGGGTCATCATGCGAGCGCCTGAGGTCGTCAAACGCATCTGCATTGTGGCATCCACAGGCCGGGGCAGGTGACTGGGACCCACTTGGGTTCCTACGTGCGAGCGCGGTGGTCAGGCGAAAACAGAGCGAGCGCGATGGTAGGACGGTATGAGTGTGCGGTCTACGCGGTGGGGCGTGCGAAAATAGATGGCAGGAGCTCCTTTCGCGTGCAGCGCGCCCTCTCGTGCGAAGGAGTGTGTATACATGTACGAGATTTCTTGAAAGTGAAAGGGGGACGTCGAATATAATTAAGACAATTGGGCTAAACAATCCTTTAACAAGAATGACTATTTGTAGACAACAAGTATTTATGCCACCCACTCTATTATGCGGTCCATTGCAACCTAGATCACCACTACCTCAATCTTAATTTTGTGCATGTTTTATCACTAAAACAAGATATAGATCCTAACCATGTATTTATGCAGCAAATTGACTGTCCATCAAGCTATATGCAAATTATGTATGCTGACAGTAGTAGGCTGTCATATTCAAGGAAAACAAAAATCTTTTAAGTTGTATTAAGTTCATTTGCAAATTAATACACAAATTACTTGCATCCTCCTATTAATAATATCACCCAATTAGCAGAACACAAGTATGGACTATCATGAAAAAAACTCGAAAAGAAGGCTGCAAACTATAATGCATCAATTCTCCAACAAAACGTCATGCATTCTTGACTTCTTGTGTGATCTTACCTGTGGTGCCGAAAATTTTGCCTCCTTGCTGGGCAGGTCTTTCCCTGGATCCCTGACAGGAGGACGAGCTGTGCCTGCCAGGAGAAGGATCCACGCAGCCGAGCCCCAACACCATCGTCAATCAGAGTGGAAGGTGGCGTTGACGAGAGAGAGGAAGCGGCTGCAAGGCAGGGCAGGGCGTAAAAGGACATAGTGCCCACCGAACATATCACGTACCTTTGCACAACATCGGACGGGACATCCAATCCTTGGCCAGAGTGACTAAGATCCCACCGCCCTTGGCCACCTCGCCCAGAGCACGGCCGCAGACGATGACCAGGCCAAGAAACATATAAGAATCCTATCTGGGTATCTCAAATCACATTCATCCAACCATAAATCCACAAGATAGAGAGGTTGTAGTCACTAAAAGGAGATGTATACATGAAGATCTAAGCCAAGAAACAAGAACAGAGAGAGATCGGGCCAAGAAACAAGAGCAAAGAGGAGAGGAATACCTAGATTGTAGGAAGGGGGTGCGACGTCCAGTCAGGCCAGCGGGCGAGGGCGACGTCGGAGGAAGGCTAAATCCACCGCGTGAGGAGCGAGTGCAGGTGTGACCGATCAGTCGAGGGCGAGGTAGGATTATAGGAAAGCAAAATTCGTTGCGGTGATTGTGTTGGCTTTCCGTTTTCACCTCCCTTGCATGTCGTGGTCGTGGGCGAGAGGCAGGCGGCGATCGCAGGGGAGGCAGACCGAAGACGACCTAATAGATTGTTGCTCTTTTTAGTTGTGAGAGATTCAATTTGTTCTCTTCTTTCGGCATCATTTCTTTAATTTGTTTATCACCATCATTCATACACTCATGAAGTCAACTCGAGTTTTATCTTTCCAAAATTTCACCGTAAGAAGTTTGATCTCAACCTTGTCCAAAATGACAGACTATGGAGCCAAATAAAGGCAAATCGCATCTAGTGATCTCGTGAATGGGAAAACATGTATGAAGGTTGGTGTAGTATTACTTTGCTTGTGACTGGGACTCGACCGACCAGGTCCATAGCTTGCGTTGAGGCGGCGGCTGAGATCATACTGATAACAATTGACTACTGTACTTGTAAAAAAAACAATTAATTACTGCTAAGAACGAACGAGCAAACACTAAGCTACCCATATAAATGACATGACATGTAATGATAATAATGCAATAACACTGACGCCGTATCTATTGGCTACCGTACCATTCAACAACAAATTAAAATGCATCATGAAAGGTTAGTTTGGCTGCCCAATTGTTTGACTCGTTGTTCTTTGTTGCTTCCCCATTTCAACAAACTAGTAGTACTATAGCTAGCTAGCAATGCAATGAGCTGGTGGCCAGTCATGCATATGCATGACAGGAGACTAGGATAGATGATCGATCGATCGTCCCTGGGCTGTCAGCCCGTTCGCTCGAGATTATTAGTCAGATGAGTCAGTCATTTAATAATGTTTTTTTTAAAAAAAAACTAGTCAGATCAGCGAGATCGGGCAGATTTCAGCTAAGCGAACAGGCTGACATGTGTAATTAAGCAGCAGTAGCCGCAGCTCATCTCATCAGTCATCATGGATGTTAACCTAACAAAACCTACCACACGGCTGAGCTAGCAGAGAACCAAGTGAATATATATAATGGAAGTATGTATTATACGCACGCATGCATGCAGCATCATGTAAATATGTTATGATCGATCGATCGATATATGCTGGACTTTCTAGAAACAATTTGAACACCAAAAAAGTATATATTGCTATACATATTTATCATGGTATGTGGACTCACCACATGCATGTGCAGGAAGTTAGCAACTGATGGAATATATGATTCTCCTTGTTAATTGGCCACCCATCGGATAGATAGATTACTGTAACAGCGTATGATTTCTGAATCTGCCTAGCAGACATGATTATGTATATCCATCGCGTGCATCATTCGGTCAACCTATAGGTACTTTTTATTTTGGGTGGGACAGCGGGAGCTTGAGTGACAGACGACGACGACAGCAATAATATAGCCTTTTGTTCCAAGCAAATTGAGGTAGATTAGAGATGAAATCCAAAAAAGACGAGAAATAGAAAGACACATAAAGGGACATAAAGGGCACAAGACAAAAAGAGGTCACGGTTCAGACACGTTGATTGCCAGTCTCCAAGTAAGGTAGTTTTTTTTAAAATACAACTGATTTACGTGGCGATCACACAAATTTCAGTCGAACATATACGCGCTATTCTACACCCTAGGTGTAGAATAGTATTCTACACCAAGCTGTTATACTGAACAACATTCAGTATTGTTCAGTACTCGTGTTTCAGTATTGTTCAGTATTTTCGAGGTGCTGGGTGTAGTACTGACTGATACTGAACGTGATTCAGTAGTATTAAGTATTTTTTCAGTTCAATTTGGACTTGTGGTGTAGAATAATATTCTACACCTATGGTGTAGAATAGCGCTGCCGTATGTATATATATATATATATATATATATATATATATATATATATATATATATATATAACCCTACAGCTGGCTATAAAATAATTTATTCTGTAGCCACTTTAAGCTACAATAATTGCTATGCTAATTTATGAGATTATAGTAACTCCTTACTATGTGATTTACTATAACATTATGATAAATATCCCATGTGTTATAGTAATTCAACTATCGTAAATATATACTGACATTGTCGTAAATTAGTATATAAAATTATCGTAAATAGAGGTGGCTACAAAATAACTTATTTTGTAGCTAGCTATAGAGTATACTATAATCTCGTAAATTAGCATAGTAATTATCGTAATTCAAAGTGGCTACAGAATAAGTTATTTTGTAGCCAGCTGTAGGGTTATATATATATATATATATATATATAGAACAACGTAAAAGAATATTTAATATGATACTCTGTTTCAAATTGTAAGTCATTTAAAATCATAAGTTTTAAAGTACATCTAGCATAATATAGCTATGTACCGAAACGACTTACGATTTAGAGTAAAGATCTAGCTAGGCTGCACGTAGCTGCATATAAACATGAGTTAAGAAACTTCCCGCTTCTGTCTCTACACACAACGATGAATAAGGAAAAAATGCAAAAATTATGCATGACATAGTCTATTACATGAGTTAGAGTTTATGTATAGAGGGTAATTAAGGTGGCTCGTTATAAAAATAATACTTCATCCATTCCAAATTATAAGGCATTTTGACTTTTTGGGTGTATAGTTTTTGCTATACACTTAGATGTACATTATATCTAGATATATAATAAAAATAATGTATCTAGAAAAAAATCAAAACATCTTTTAATTTGAAACGGGAGTAGAAGGTGCCTGAGCCGTACAATCATGCACCAAATTAATCATCAATTAAAGCGGATTCATTTATCTGCCGATGAGGCAGCAGCAGCAGCTGCACATCTAACTCATAGGGAGGACAAAACCCACTTCCTACCCAAGCCACGCTCCCTGCGGGCACCGTCGCTACCGGCGCCGGCGGCCGGCCGGCCGCCAGCACCTGCCTCCCCCATCCCACCCCTCCCCACGACCCTTGCTCCTCCCCCTTTCCAGCCGCTCGCGGAGGCCGGCGCTGTAACATCCTAGATGTTAATGAACAATTAAAATTCTAATGATGATCATTAACATGTATAATAACCTAGTGTCATGAGATAAATGCATTTTATGTTAAGTATAGCATGCTCATGTTGCATATGTCAAGTTTATTGTTTCATGAGATAGTGTTAATAAATCCAATTTTCGTTGAATTAATAAATCAACTTTTGTAAATAAAAGTTTTGTAATTCTTGCTCCATGTTTTGGTGTGATGAGTAAATTTTTATTTTTGTGCTAATAATTATGTTAATGGAACCATGATTAGTCTCTAATTAAGTACCAAATTAATAAAATAACAAAATAATAAAAGGATTTAAAAAAACTAAATTCCCATGTATAGTCTTGCCCCTTTTTAATAACTCAAAATCTAAGTAAAATTTTAAGGTGAGCCCAAAAGCAAAGTTGTAGAGCTTTTAATTTTGAGCAACTTTCATGTTGCAAGTTTTTGAAGTTTTCATATGAAATTTTGAGTAATTTTGAAAAATAAAAAACGAAAGAACGTGGCGGTATTGCTACAGTAGTCCGGCTATCCCGCCACCGAGCTATTTGCTGTGTCACCGGCGTGCCCCGTTTGGTCGCCTCCACGCTGCTTCTCGCGCGTGGACGCGCATTCGTCCTCGTGGCCGTGCTCTCGAAGATGCTACCGAAGCCACGACATCGTCCTCGCCCTTTTAAATGCAACGTAGGCGGCCGCCGTCTTCTTTTCCCTTTCTTCCGCTCCGTTTCCGGCAACCGCAAACGCCGGCGAGATTAGCCGCAGCCGCTCCACTACCGTTCTCCAGCTCACGTTCATAGCTTCGCAACCTTCTCACGCACCTCCCTGAGCCGCCCGTTCCATCCATCTTTGCCAGAGTTGGTCAGTCCTCACGGTCGGACGGAGCGCCACCGCGAGCGCTTCACCATGGCCGGCAGAGCAGGTGCTCTGCCATGGCGCAATTTTCTTGCCCATTTTTCTAACTGATTGGTGATTTCAGGTTGCCTTGACCCGCTTGCCTCCTCTGTGAATCAGTTTCGTCAAAGGAGCAGTGGATCGTCGGGAACGCCGTCGCCGCGGTCGCCGTGAACTTGAACACCCCTGCGCACGTGGCCAACCACCTTGCCGAGCTTCACGACCTTGACCAGGCCATCCTACATGTTTCTGGTAAGGCCCTGCTGCTCACAGGGTAGATGGTTGAGTGATTTGAGCTCGCTGGAACGTGTTTGCTGCCGCCGGCGAACTGGGCGTAGATGTTGTTTCCATGGCCGGCACGTGTAAATGCAGTAGCAGTTTATTAAGGGTTCTAGCACGTCGTAACTAGCCTAAGTATGGTGGAAAGGTAACGATTGAGGCGCTGGACTACGCGATTTCACCGACACCGGTGTTGCCGCGGCCAGACCCGCCGCGGTGCATGGCCACACCTCTATGTTGCACCATTTGTGGTGTTTGGTACATCTATCGACTGCGCTTTGCATGTAGAGCGTTACAGTGGTGGTGGTGGAGGCCGGGAAGGTCCGAACTCATCGGCGTTTGGCCGGAGATGTCGCGGCCTCTGCTAGATCCGGCCAAGGACTTGGAAAAGCAGGAATTCAATTTATGACAGGGTGCTAGATGCAAATCTGTGACTCATTTGAATAGTGCTTTGGATGGGGATGAGAATATCAAAGAAAGCGGAGACTCTTTAGGAAAAGAGCCAGCCCCCGCGGCGGATCATGCCTGGGCCACGTTTCTGGGCCGCTATTGGGCCTGTCCGTGGGGCGAGCTGGGCCACTTTTGGCCCGAAGCCTTTTTCCTTTTTCTTGTGTTTTATGAATTTCTATGATGTACTAATTCTTGTAAATTACATAACTAATTATTGGTGTATGATAAAAAGGTAAAAATTTGTGTGTAGCCTTGTTATGATGTTCTCTATGTAAGAAAAAAATATGAAACAAGCATTTTCAATAGTTTTGCTATGTTTCGAAATTACCTCTTTTAATTAAGAAATGCATCTTCCATGATTTTTGTAGGCCAATCTAAATATCTAAAAATTGTGATATTTGTTTTGCCACTGTTTTATGGTATATCCAACCTCCTCAAAAAGTTTGGGACCATTTGTATGATGTTTGTTATAACCTCAATTATATGCTTTAATTATTAGTTTATAATTATCAAATTGATTACCATAAACCCTAATATGACTTGAATGCATTTTAGGTGATTGGTGACCATGATACACATCCATACCTACTGTTTAATGGCAAAGTAACTATCTTCTTAATATGTTTATGATCAACTTGTACCAATGCAAACTAAATATGCTTTTAAGTTTAAATAAGCACTTTGTTAAGTGATGTATATGTGTAGTCTTGATTGCCTCTTGTACGCAACCTCTTGGGTAAAAGATTAAGCTTTATATGTGTTTCCATGTCTTGGTCTAGGTAATCCATGATATTGTAGTTTCTTTGTGGTAATAAACTAAAGTGCTTCATAATAATTGCTTGCTATTGCACCGTGAAGGAAAGTTATGCTCAAGTAGATAACTAATGTTTATCCTTTCTAAATGTCTCTTGTATGCTATGCCTTTTCATCATCATGCATCATGTATCATGGCATCCATTCCATCATGTTAAGCATGCATCATTTATATACGTGTAGTGCATACGAGAATGAGAAGGTCCGTGTTGAACAAGTGTTGACGAGGTTGGTGTTGATCAATCTTCGGAAAGGTGTCGTCCACCCGTGGTGTTGGTGTCAAACTTGACTTCTACGAGAACTAACTTCTCTATAACAAAGGCAAGCCCCGGTGCATTTAAACCCTTCCATGAGTTTTTACAAATCTTTATCACTGGTACTATAGTTTACTGCATTAAGTAATTAGGAATTGAGTAATAATCCAATTGCTGCATTATCATCCTTGATTATTGTGATATCACCCTTGGTACCTGTTTTATTTGAAAATGCGTAGTTATGCTTCGCCATGCTTAATGAGATAGGCTTTTAAATGAAATGCTTATATGGTCATGATGGCATACTTGATGAATAATGAAATATAAGAATGAACTTGAAGATCGGGCGGGTGGTTTGACCACTGCTAACTTGCATTGAGAAAGGAGTCTCAATGTAGTGTTTCCGCCTTGTTAGTTAAGGACCGTTCGTTGTAGGCCCGCTTGTGTTTCGAGACTTTGCGACTAGCCTCATGCATTGGGTAAGCCCAAAATATTAGTGATTTCATTACGAGAACGTCCAACCTCGCATTGGGAATGGAGAGATGGCGGGAGTAGCGTGTACCCTCGGGGCTAGAATTAGGCCGGGTTCGAGGAGTACTGTACTCTCAGGTGGCGATGGGCACGTTCTGGTTTTGGGAGATCTAAATGAGGGTTGGCATATGCAAGATTTGATTCTACATATGTCGTGAGGTTAGAGATCCCCAGTTGGGTATAATCGGTTCGAATCGTCGTTTCTCCTTCGATTATGGAGACTCGATCACCTAACCTGCATCGTAGTTAAGAACTGGAATTTGAGGAAAGAATAAGGAAGGATCTTGATGAGAATTATTTTAATCTAGATTAGGATCACTTAGAATTGTTTAATGAACCATCAATGATAAAAATAAAATATTGAAAGTAAGGACATACTTTAGTAAGCTTTTTCGCAAAATAATTTTGATTCTTGAATACCCGTACCTTGATTCCCTAAAACCAGCATATCCTTGGAGTCTTTTTTCATCGAGTAAGTCTTGCGGAGTACAATTGAGTACTTAGGGTTTGTTAACCCCCATTGCAAGTGCTGACTGGTGCTGCTAATCAGGTCATGTTGGTGGGCTCGACATGATTTGGTTGTTCCTCATAACTTAGGTGCTGTGCCTAAGTTATCTTCTGTAGCTCTACTCGACTTCCGCAATACAAGTTAAGTTTGTAAAAAGTTAACTTAATCATGATTTATAAATTTATTATTGTTATTCTTCCGCACTCTGATATAAAGTTTTGTAGCAAATGTTGTAATGTTGTAGTTACTTCTTTATTGATCCTGGTATGAGTTGTCAAATATAGTTGAATCGAGGTCCTGCGAGGGCACCCGACAGATCTTCTTAGGTTATCTGATGTACATGCATTGTCATCAGAGGTCTTCGGGACAATGATAGGTGCATGTGGGCCATATAATTTAGGAGGTCTGCTACAGGCGCGGGCATGGCCGCCGCGCGTCCACCGCTACTGCCGACGACCGCTCCCTCTCCTGTAACACCCCTGGTGTTTGTCACTAGTTAAGCAAGGAGTTTTAGCTTAAATATGACAGATTAAGTGCTAATGAATATGTCAAGGTCAAACCTATGGAAATGAGCCCCAATCTAAACTTGGATATTGCACCTTTGCTTTACATACAGGTCCCTTTTCAAGATATATACTTGGGTGGTGTTATTGGAATATCTTCATGTGTCTCACCTCAATACCTATCTATAGTGACCCCTGGAAAAGTTTCATAAAGTTTGGAATAAAAAAGTCACATGAAATGATAAGTTCTATTCCTATTGGAATTACACCATTAAGTGAATGGAATTATAGATCTGTCCAAGAAAGTTGGAATTAAGTGACCCCACGGAACCCAACAACCTCGAAGGTGAGGGTTTCCCTCTGAAAGTTGGAAGGAGTCCCGAAGCAGATGGGCAGATCGATCTATCCAAGAGGGGTGGCGCGATGTCCTAGCACGATGCCGTGGAACGGCGCTACATTGGCTCGCAGCCGAGACCTATCAATCCCCATGAGGTCGAGAGTCTCGGCGTATAAGACGTTGAGGCCACTACCTCCGTCCATCAGGACTTTGGTGAGTCGGGCGTTGCCGATGATGGGATCAACGACAAGTGGGTAGTGCCATGGATTCGGGATGTAATCTAGGTGGACATCATGGCTAAATGTGATGGCCTCCTCGGACCAATCGAGGAACGACGGGGTGGCGGGCTCCGTCACGTAGACCTCTCGGTGTTCACGCTTTCTTTGGCACGTCGTGAGTTGCGCCGAATGACCGCCGAAGATCATGAAGTAGTTCTTCACTTCGGGGAACCCTTCATCCTTTCGGTCGCCCTCCTAGGCATCTATTGCTTTCTTTTCGGCATCGTCCTTGGGCTGACCGCCTCGCGAGAAGTAGCGCCGCATCATGGTGCATTCCTCCAGGGTGTGTTTTGTGGTCCCTTGTGATAGGGGAATGGCTTCTTGAGCATGTCGTCAAAAACTCCCAGGGCCCTGGGAGGGGGTCCTCAGGGGTTTTGCGCTCTGCAGCGGAGATAAGGGCGTCCTTCTGGTTCTGCCGCTTCCCCGGCCTGCCTTTTTTCTTCTTCTTTGGGTTGCGGGAGGCGGAGTCTTCGGCGGCGTCCTCCTTCCGCTTTCCCTTGGCGTTGAGGAAGATGGCTCCAACCGCCTCTTCGCCCGTGGCGAAGTTGGTGGCGATATCTAGGAGCTCGCTTGCCTTGGTGGGAGACTTGCGACCCAACTCATGAACTAGCTCCCTGCACGTGGTGCCGGCAATGAATGCCCCAATGACATCCGCATCGGTGACGTTGGGAAGCTCGGTGCATTGCTTGGAAAAGCACCGAATGAACTCACGAAGAGTCTCATCTTGGTTCTGGCGACAGCTTCTAAGGTCCCAGGTATTCCTAGGGCGCACGTATGTGCCCTGGAAGTTCCCCATGAAGACCCTGACTAGGTCGGCCTAGTCACGAATTCGTCATGGTGGAAGATGTTCCAGCTAAGCTCTCGTTGAGTCGGCCAGGAACAGAGGAAGATTGCGAATAATAAGCAGGTCATCCTCCACGCCGCCCAGCTGACAAGCTAGGCAGTAGTTAGCAAGCCACATATCAGGATTCGTTTCCCCAGAGTATTTGATGATGTTGGCTGGTTGATGAAATCGGGCTGGAAATCGGGCCCTCCGGATGGCCTCGCTGAAGACGCGAGGGCTCGGAGGCTCAGGTGAGGGGCTCCTATCCTCCTCATTGTCATACTGTTTGCCTCGACGCGGGTGATAACCACGTGCGGCACCATCCTCCTTCTGGTGCCGACGCACATCAGGAATGATACGTTCGTCGAGGTCGTCGTCGAGACGACCGCGTACTAACGGGGCCTTGTTGCATTCCGGTGCCTTTCGTGGTTCGGGATGAACTGAAGGCTCCCTTTCTTGTTGAGAGGGTGTCGCAGATGGCTCGGCCTCGAGCTCACGTCGTCGAGACACAGAGCTCTCGTCCTGCTGCACCGCAGCACACTCAAGAAGCCCACGAAGCTCGTCGCGAACTTGTCACCCCTCCGCGGTGGATAGCGTTGGCATTGTCTAGAGAAGGATTGACGTTGCAGCGACATTTTGACTAGCCCTGGCGAAGGGTGGGGGCTGTTCGCCCCCCTCATCGTTGTTGATGCGACGGTAGCATCGCGGGCCTTGCACCGGGCTACTCCGCCGTCTCCCCGGCCAGAGTGCTCCTACTCGAGGGTGGTCCTGAGGTGCACCAACTGCTAGCGGTCCTCGTTGATTTTAGCCATGAGTTCGCGGAGCTGCTCGAGCTCGACCCACCGAGACCTCTCGGGGGCGGACATCGCGGCCCGCCCCCACAGGGCCCCGCGAGCAACACTTGTTGACGTGGAGTATGAATGCCCTGTCCTACGGGGGTGGCATCCCCCGAGGCTGTCTCCTCAACCTCCACGTGAAAGCATTCGCGTGAAGGGTCATAGTCATCCTCACTGGAATTGGGGTGGTCAAAGAGGTAGTCGTTCATGGTCATAAACTAGGACAGATCCTTTGGGTTATGAGGCCCAGAGGAGTCTACTCCGACCCACCTGTCACTATCCTCTGTGGAGTCAGTGGTGGATGTCACCGATGTGGTCGTAAAGAGCTCAAGAGGGGTGCGTAGATGGTGCTCAGGAAGTCCCATGTAGGAGCTCACGGTGGGGTGCATTGAGCGGGAGTAGCCCGCGGTGGCATTGTTGAGTCCATAGGGAAATGATGACGGGGCTACCGCGGGCCCTCCAGTCATCGGCGTGGACCCCACGGGTCATGGTGATCCCCTGGAGTGTTGTCCTGTCGACGCGCCCTGTGCCAACGGTGCCTTTCTCGTGGCCAGGTGCATGCTAGGCAGGTCCCCCGCGAGGGAGCCTATCTTGGCAGTCAGGCGAGAGGACTTGGGAGAGCTCGATGAGTCGCCCTCGGTCCCTGAGCAAGGGTGACGGTTCTTTCGGACCCACCGCATGTGACGAGCACGATGAGAATGGTGACCATGATGGCCTGGCTGTCTCCCACGCTTCTGGCAGCGCGGGGAGGAGTTGTTGTTGGACGGAGCTCTAGGTGGGAGGAGGATCATGTCGTAGGCGTAATCCGAAGACATGAACTCTAGGCTCCCGAACCAGATCACCGTACCGAGAGGAAGTGGGGTTGCCATTCGAAACTCGCAAGGAATGGTGGTTGTGACGCGCAAACACCTCCTACCTAGCATGCCAACTGTCGGTGCAAGAAACGACAGTCCTAGCACCAACGAGTAATGAGTGTCTGCGCATCGGGAGTCCGGATGGTGTGCAAGAAGAACACAGGCGATTCATACTGGTTCGGGCCGAGAAATGCCCTATGTCCAGTGGAGGAGGAGAGTTCTATATTATCTTGCACCGAAGTGCTTGTAGTAGGGGTTACAAGTGGACATGAGAGAGAAGTTCCTAAGTCTCAAGGCGTGAGTGGAGAAAGTGGGTGTGTGCGACTCTGCTGGTGGCCTCGTAAGGTCCAGGAGAGTTGTCTGCTCGTATCTTGCGTTGTGTTGCTGTGGTAGTTCTTTTTTCAGTCTATCTTCGGTTGTGTTATGTTTCAGGTTTTTTCCTTCGTTCCCCTTTTGGAGTGATCCCTGCATGCTCCTTTTATAGTTTCAAGGAGGTGCAGGGTTACATGATGTTGGCGTGTGGCGTGACCTTGCTGGTGGAGGAGCCTGGAGGCCTCGGAAGGGCTTTATCTGGTGGCGACGTGGCCTGTACAGTGGAGGTATGGTGTCGGTACTTCTAGCACTGCTGCTACGTGTCCAGGTATGGGCACCACTGTTGGGGGAGTGGTTTCTGTACTTCGGAGTTGTAGCATTGTGCCCCGTCATTCTTGGTCCTGTAGCCGGCGTGGCGTGTTCGTCCTTGTAGTTTGACTGGCATAGAGGGCTGAGGCCTCGGAGGAGGGAATTGCAGTCCGATCTTATCCCGATCATGGGAATAGTGGCGTAGGGTGGTTGCTCTGTACACTGCGTACGCATGAATCATGCGTATAGTGCCGGTATGGGTGGCATAGTGGTCAGCAGCTCTTCCCCATGCCTGTTGCAGTCGATGGCGTGGTGATTTGACCCCGGTCATTCTTGGCCTGTCCAGTTGGGCAGACGCGAGAACGTGGGTGACGTCACAGGGGTCTCAAGCACACCAATGGGGGAGCGGCGTCAGAGGCCGGTCTCGGGCGAGTCAGAGATGGACAATGCCGACTCTGGACTCGGGCGAGACGGTGACGTTACCGGGGGTCGGCCTGTGTCTGAGATCCCAGGGCTAAGGCCTCGGACGAATCGGAGGTGTTCCGAAACCCCTCTGAGTGGGGCCTCGTCTGAAGTGGGGAGATATGCTGGTTGGCTCTCATCTCTTACTGGAGGCCCAACAAGGGAGAGTGTTAGCCCGTCTCTCTTTTGTTGATTTTTCCCCTTAAATAGGGAGGCCAGGTGATTTTTTATCATAATTTGGGTACCTCTAATCGTGGTACCCAACAGTATGGGCTTCACTAAGGGTCCATCAGCACCATCCACGTCGGAGCTAGAGGCCTATGACAGGCTCTTCGGCGGCGACCTAACTGCATCCAAAGCCGAAGCACTGGACGAGCTCTTCCCAGCTGTTCGGTTTAGGCAGCCGTGAAGACACAAGGCCACCTCTAGGTCACACCGTTGTGTCGGTTTTGGTTATTTCCTTTAATGTAATATCGAATCTAGGGGTCTCTAGCTAGGATGGTTCAGCTACGGCTGTGTTAGGTTGACCTCCTTCGGCGCTCGATACAAGCGCATTATATGTTTGTTTAAACTCTTTTACTTAATACAATGATATGCAAAGCTTTTGCGTATTCGAGAAAAAAATTTATCTGCCGATCGATCGAGGAGGACAAATTCATCAAAACACTGGATCTAAGAGCTAGCGCATCATCTTTGTCGCCCGTCAGCACTTAGCAGTAGCTTCCCTGATCGCTTGGTCTTGGCATGCACAGATAAAAAAAAGAGTTTAATTCAACACTTGTGTGATATATACATTGACGGAAATGTCACGCACTCACGTCGCTGTTATTGTCAACCATGCAATTTGTTCTGTTCTGCTCCTTTTAGTTTATTGATCGACCGGATAGCAAAATATTTTGTCTGGTCTGGTGGATCACCTTTGAATCATGGTAATATGGTAGATGAATAATCTCAGTGTGATCTATGCAAACACCCCATTAATTACTCCTACTATCAAATAGCCTAATTTCATATATTCTTTGAAACGGTAAGGGATTGTAATTTGTATACATAGTCCCTCCACACTGAAATACAAAGCATTCAAACAATTCTAGGACCAAATAAAGAGTGTAGAAAGAGACTAACTTGTCCCTTGCTAATCACTTTTTCCATTCTAAAGTTATAAGATAATTGGACTTTTTAAAATATACATTGTTTTACTATATATAAACATAGTGTGTATTTAAGTACATAGTAAAAACTCTGTATTTAGAAAAGCCAAAACATCTTATAATTCGAAATGAAAGCACTATACAACTGTTAACTTGCTTAATTTTCTAGTAAGACACGTTCTTTTTATATGTCGTATTAGCTTTGTCCTAAGTTAGGCAGAAAATAGACACAATTCATATACAGCCTCCCAAGCGTCTCCCTGGGGGCAACTTAGGAGGCCCCCAGTGGCGCCGCCGAACCACCTCATCCACCCAGCCCTCCTCCGGCCGCCGCCGCTGCCCTCTGGCGCGCGGCGGCTCCCAAAAACCGGCGCCGGTCGCTCCTCCTCTTCCTTCCCCCTCGCCCCTTCTCCGCTGCCTCCTTCTGCTCCGACAGAATCGACGGCGGTGGCAGTTCCCGGCTGGATCAGGGCTCTTGTGGGCCGGATCCAGCGTGGTGGCGCTCGTCCCCCCTTTGCGGTGGCGATGGGTGCGCCTAGTCTCCCACCTCGATGGGTAACCCTAGTGGCGGTGCCTGGCCCCCCTTGATGGGTATCCCTAGTGGTGGGCGGCTGGACCCGGGGTCGCGGCACCGGTGGCCGGAACGGTGGTGGACGTCCAGATCCACGCCCTTGGGGGCCGGATCTAGTAGGTGGAGAGCTCGGGTCCTCGTCTGGTGGCGCCGCTCCTGTGGCCAGCCGGGAGCCTGCGCGTGGGGGCAGCAGTTTGGGTGAAAACCCTGCCTGGCATCTTACGTCGGGCCGACGGTGGTGGTACTGACTGTGTCACTCACCTTGTTGAAGGTGTCGTTGAAGCTGTTGCGTCCGCAGGCGTTCAACAACTGGGTGAAAACCTAGCCTGGTTTCTCCGGGCCGGCGGCGGTGGAGCAGTTGGCTCGTCGTCGAAGTTGTTGTTTCGTCAGGGCTGGGATTCCCTACCGCGTCACCCTGTTGCACAGCTCATGTCGGAGGTGGTGTTCATTGGCGTAATAGCCCGGATGTTGGTTGGCAGGCTTGTATCTGCACCAAGTTCTTTGTGCTGTTGCCTTGAAAGAAGCATCCAGTCTTCAATGGTGGTCATCAATGGTGGTCAGTGTCCAACGTTTTCAGTACCTTTTTAAGGTCTGACAAACGTGTTTTGGCGGCCTTGTCTTGACGTTGGTGATCGTATTCTAGAGGAGTTGACATCACGGAGCAAGACTATTTGTCGCGTAGGACTACTCGAGCCCCTTGTTGGGGATGTAATTCTTTCCGTCAGTTTCCTTCTTTTTATTTTTCCTGATGTAATAATTTGGCCTGATTCTACCCATAGGCAGATAAAGCCGGATAGTTTCTATCCTTTATCTAAAAAAAAGCTTCGTCCTAAGTTAAGTATTTCTAACTTTGACCATCAATTTTCTGGAGGACTACATCAAATAGGAAGGAAGTTGTATTACTGGGGACCTAATGAACCAGGAACCTTTTAGCTTTATTCACAAGCACCATGCGTGCATAAAAAGATGTCTGGACGCTAAACATGCCCCTTTGAGATCTAAAGAATAACGTGGCTTTATGATGATCTGACCGTCGATCCATCACCGGAGCTGAAAAGGAGAGGAAAGAAAGGGGCAAAAGTACGAAGCAAGCAGCTGGCATATTGAAAAAAAAGCTTTTTTGATATTTTCCTCTTGTTGAGTTGATGGCTGCATCTGGTACTCCAGACCAGTTACGCTGCATAATGACTGCCCTACGGTTAGTACAGAAATGTGTAATTGTAGAGTATGTGCTCTCATAATCTCATTATTGCATATGAACAAATAAACAGACAGTCAAACACCATATTCGTTTTTCTGGTTTATTGTGGCTGAAAGTACTGTTCGCTGGTTTATTGTGAGAGAAAAACACTGATGGATGGCTGCTGATTCTGCTGATCCAGCGAAACGAACAGGGTGAAAATTAGCAGAGCACTTCTGAAAAAAAATCACTAATAAGTACTTTCTAAAAGTCACAATTTGAAGTGCTGGTAATGTTTTATATAATTTATTTGGATTTATAATAGTTTTACTCTATTCAAATCTAGAATTGTATTGTTTTGAACCATAGTTGTATACGTGAGAATTGCGGCCTTGTTTAGTTCCCATGTCAAAACTTTACATCCTATCACATCGGATGTTTGACACATGCATAGAGTATTAAATATAGACTAAAAAATAACTAATTATACAGACAGCGAGTACTTTGCAAGACGAATTTTTTAAGCCTAATTAGTCCATGATTTGACAATAAAGTGCTTCAATAACATATGCGCTAATGATGGATTAATTAGGTTTAATAAATTCATCTCGCCGTATACTAATAGATTCTGAAATTTATTTTTTTATTAGTATCTAAACACCGCAAGACCTTCATATGAACAAAGCCTCAAAGCATGTGATCATCGTCAAGGAGAAGGACAGAACTAGGGATTAGCCTAACGAGTAGGATATTTGACCTGGCTTTGATCCAACGCCAACCCATCTCTTCTCCGTTGGCCCTCTTCCCCATCCATCCGTCCATTCCAGATTTTCCAGTTCACGCACGCCGGCGAAAGGAAGGGAGAGAGAAAAAAAAGGACCAAGCTTTCTTCCCTGTATCGACAGCGCGCCCGGGACTCACGAGCGCGACACGACGCGGTACTAGTACAAGAGGTGGGCAGCGGGTAGTTGCCCCGATCGGCCGCCTCCCATGGTCGGCCCCAAGCCCAGCAAGCCGAATCGGATGTGCAAATCCAAGAGCGCCATCGCCACCGCCAACTCCACCTCCTCCTCCGCCATGGCGGCCGCCGCGGCGGCGGCATCCACGCCGCGCACGACCGCGACCTCCTTCCCCGCGGTGTCGTCCTACTCCACCTCCTCCTCCACCACGGCGTCCTCCTCCGCGGCGTCCCTCGCCGCGCTCCGCGACTCCCTCCCGGAGCTGCCCCTCCTCTTCACCTTCCACGACCTCGCCGCCGCCACCGCCAACTTCTCCGCCGCGCACCGCCTCGTCCCCGCCGCGCCCTCCTCCTCCAATTCCTTCCGCTGCGCGCTCCGCGGCCACCCAGCCGCCGTCTTCCGCCGCCCGCTCCGCCGCGACGCGCGGGACGTGGCCGCGCGCCTCGCCGTGCTGGGCCACTGCCACCACGCCGCCATCGCGCGCCTCCTCGGCGCCGCCGCGTCCCCCGACCGCACCACGCTGTTCCTCGCCTACGAGCTCGTCCCCGACGCGTCCCCGCTGTCCGTGCTGCTCCGGAACCCCAAGAACCCGTCTTTCACCCCGCTCGCGTCCTGGCACTCGCGCCTCCAGCTCGCCGCCGACGTCTGCGACGCGCTCTACTACGTCCACCTCCAGGCCGACACCGTCCAAAACCGCCTCTCCGCGTCATCCGTCCTCGTCTGCGGCGACGGGCCCCTCCCCCGCGCCAAGATCGCGCATTTCGGCGCGGCCGACCTCGCCGGCGAGCTCCCGGTCGAGCACAAGGACGACGACGGAGGAGAGTCCAAGGGATCCTCCTCATCCTCCTCGGGCGGCCACCGCCGCACCAGCAGCCGGGGGAGGCGGATCGAGGGCACACGCGGGTACATGGCGCCGGAGCTCGTGGCGGGCGGCCCGCCGTCGCGCCGCTCCGACGTGTTCGCGCTCGGCGTCGTGCTGCTAGAGCTGGTGTCCGGGCAGGAGCCGGTGCGGTACGAGCTGGTCAACCGGGGCACGGGCGAGTACGAGAGGACGTCGCTGATCGACACCGCGGCGGCCGCTGTCGCGGAGGGCGGCGGAGAGGGGATGCGGCGGTGGGTGGACCGGAGGCTCAGGGACTCGTTCCCCGTCGACGCGGCGGAGTCGCTCACCACGCTGGCGCTGCGCTGCGTCGCCAAGGACCCCCTGGCGCGGCCGGACATGGCGTGGGTGGCCGCCAAGGTGTCCAAGCTCTTCCTGGAGGCGCAGGAGTGGGCCGCCAAGTTCAATGTTCCCACCGGCATCTCCATCTCCATCGCCCCAAGGTGATGGATGGTTGGTTCCCGGTGCTGCTGGCGCCATTCCCGGCCAAAGCGACTTGCCGATCGCTACAATTGACCCTCGAGTTGCTGATCTTATCATGCTAGCTACGCTTAGCGATTGCTATAGAGTTGAGGATTTGAGAATTGAGATGCTGATAGATAGCAGTATAGAGCTGTCGCTACTACCACTGAGGACATAGATTGCCTTGGACTCCAATTGATTCATTGTTAATTTGGGAGGAGTTTAGGCTTTACATAGATAGATTATAAACTTCGTTTTTCCCCTCTTGTTCTTATCGCTGATGTACAAAGGAGTGACATGTTATATATGGTACTAGTAGTACATATAGAGATTCAGCTTTGGTTGATAAATATCAGATGCAATTTGGTCAGGCTGTGATTAGGCCGATGTATACTTTTTAACTGTCAATGGAAGAAATCCTGGAGTTTGTAGAAATTGGTCATTGATGCGTGTATGCATGGATAGATGGCCTGGGCATCTCTTGGATGGATCCTGCCGACTCTTGGCACAACATTGCCACGGTTTGTTATTTCCTGCTGTTGATGTGGATGTGTCTGAATTTTGATGGGCAATTCAACGAGGAGAAAACTGCAACCCCTATTTTCTTCAGGCAGCGTCAGCGTCCATGGAATCAGGTCGCCTAGTGCGGCATGTGCATGTCGTAGACGGCACGCACGACGACGGCCAAGGAATCGGATGCCGCTGCCGCTGCCGTTGCCGTTGGTTGCTGTGTGAGACTCAGATTTCTCTCCTTCCAGCTCATCCACTCACAGGAGTAGTAACGCCTTGTTTAGATGCACATGAAAAATTAGAATTTTTTCACTCTCTCTCCATCACATCAATCTTTGGACCCATGCATGAAGTAGTAAATGTAGGTAAAAATAATAACTAATTACACAGTTTAGTTGAAAATCACGAGATGAATCTTTTGAGCCTAGTTGGTCCACGATTGGACAATATTTATCAAATAAGACGAAAGTGGTACTATTCATCGGGCTGAAATTTTTTCAGCATCTAAACGAGGCCTAAATCACACATGTCGCAACGACATGGCTGCGACCAAGATGAGACGAGATAAGAACCTGATCCCGATGCATCAGAGAGGAGGAACATGGTCGAATTCTACCATGCTAACTAGGCTACCAAATAAATAGTTCTGTAGTCTTTCTTTGAAGTTGGAAGGAATGCGGGAGCAGGTCAACACAACACAACCATGGTTTTGTGATGTCATAGCAACACAAGCCATTGCTACGTGATTGATTTTGCTAGGCAAGCTTATGTGCTGGCCTGCTGGATATATACGTACATACTAGAAACTAAAATGTCATCAAATACTTATAATCTTATCTGAGAAAATACCAGGGAACTCCGTCGCCGATCTTGTCATCCTCACGTGGTTCAGAGTCAGCAAATTAGTAGTGTTGTAGTACCATACTACTCCTGTTCGTCGACTAGATGGAGCGCCATAATCTCTGATCCGATCTGAAACTGGTGGTGCAAAAAAACAGTGCTTAAAAATCCTTATGGAATCTGAATCCATCGTCGTATTCACCGCATAAAAGCTTCGGACTCAAAAATCTGCATTACAGAAAACGAGAAATTTGTTCAAGGAGGCATACCGAGAAAAGGAAGGGATCACTGCAGGTCCGGCTGGATCTCCGTTCCGATCAAGGACGACAGGGACGCCCTACCACCGTCCGGAGAAGGAAGATAGCCGCAGTCCGCGCGTGGCGGTGGAAGGATGGCCTAGATGCCATCATGCCAGGCCAGGATCTTGATCGCGGCGTCGTCCGGCGGAGACAAGAGAGAGACGTGTGCAACCCAATCGGCGGCAACCCTGCTTCCGCTCCGTGCAGCACCGTAGGCCACCGACGTCGGCGCGTCGCCCTGCATCCTTGCCGTGCGGCAGTGTCTGCTCAGCCCGTCTAGATGGGAACGAAGGCTAATGAAGCAGGTATCGCGGGATAGAAAATGATTTTGAATGGAAGTATGTATCTATCTACCCTACTAATGCACCGAGTTTTGTCCACACAACAAAACATCCCCCGCTGAGAAGGCATCCCTCCGTGCACTCACAAAAGTATACCCATAAATTCAACTCCTTCAAAATGGACAGTCTAGATTTCCTCTTATCATTCTCTCTCCATACTCACTCAAATCCAAGGGCCAAGATTGCTTGTGTCAACCTCCCCTCAGTCTATCCCGCCTGCCCACGACAACAGAAACGCACGCCGCCACGCCGCTCATCACGCGCGAATCCTTCATTCATCCGCAAGCACTCACAACAGAAACGCATTCTCTCTTCATCCATCCGCTTGATCGGGGTTCAAAATTCAAAAAACCGCGCCCTCGCTGCCGTTCGCCACACCGTGGATCACATCCGTCGCCGATCGCCGCCGTTCGCACACCGTCGCGCCCATCGCCGCACCGTGCCGTGCGTCACCCGTCGAAATCTTGGTTGGCCTTCGTCGCCAATCGCACCGAGAACGTGCGGGATGACACCGGAGCGACGCCGCTGCACCTCGCGGCGAGGTAGGGCTGGCGGCGCTGTGTCCATGTCCTGCTCGAGAACGGCGCCATTGGGTGAGAATTCCTGGCTTACTGCCCTGCCCCTCTCTCATATCATGTACGTATTTTTATGTGGAAAAAAACGATCCTTTACAGTTGTATACGAGCGAGGGTTCTTTTCTTTGGTTTCTTTATTCATGTGCAATCACTCTGTCAACCAGATGTTGTATGGTGCTAATTGTTCATTGCTAATTATTTTGCACTGCTTTGTTTTCCATTAAGGATGTTAGCAGTGTTAATAGGATGTCTATGACAGGGCTGCATATGTACAAGATAGGCATCACACACACATGTTACCATTTCAATGATCTATATTTGACGCAGCCCTGGTTTTCGCATGTGAAGATCTGACACTAACTGCACAATTTCCACAAGGACAGGGAGAGAGTTTGGACTTTGGAGAGATTAACATCAAGTTTTGACCTTCTGAAGTTCTGATAAGGTACTCTCTTGATTTTTGCTCACCTCTGAGTATCTGAAAAGCTCACCTCTGAGTTCATGATCCATGTTCCTGACACCAGTGCACAGATTAACGTGACTTTGCAAGCTCACCTCTGAGTATCTGAAAAGCTCACCTCTGAGTATACTTCTTTGCATTCTGCTTTCACAGTGTATTAGTTAGATGTTGGTACTTGATCATTAGTTCACAACAAGCTAAAAATATATAGTACTCATTAACAGTAAAACAAAACGAAGTATACTTATCAATGTCCTATCATGATGCACCATGGCAGCTAATGCTGTGCAGAATGATGGTCAGATGGGTGTGGATCATCATAAGAATTCTAGACGATATATAGTATCTAGGAGCTGAAGCACCTGCTGCATGTTTGAAACTCTGAAAGGGATGCAGCCTTTTTCGATGGTCAGAAATCTGTAGCAACATTTGCTTAATCAAAGAATAAAAAAATAATAACAATACCACAGTTCTTATCTGATGTCATTGCAGAAATCTTAACTGTTCTATGAGCCTGTGATTCAGAAATCTTAACTGTTCTATACTTCTGCTATGCGTATCTGGATATTGCACTTCTGCTTGGCTCAGGGGCTCAGGGCAAAGCAAGTTGTCCTTGAAGCGAAGTTGAATGCCTTGTTCCCTCTTGCCTACTGTTCATGGTCCAGCAACAGCAACGACCGACATACTGAGTGACTGAATTGGGCGTTCAAATGCAGGCTGCATAGGAACTCAGATCATGATTTTTTTCAGTTATTTTTTTGCCATTCCCGACTCTATTCTCAGAACAAGTAACATGTGAATTTTCAGATTGTTACCTACCAGCCCTCGGTAGAAGAATGGGGATGCCAGGAGAGGGACGCACTCCACTCAGCGATGTAACAAACATACATACTCCAGGTACATGCATACACACATATCGCAGTCGGATATATATATAAGCACCAAAAATAACAATAAAACACCATATCCACAGATTGCAGCGAAGAACAACGCAAGAGAGAGGAAAGGAATAGGAAGCAACGTGAGTACCGTGCTACAAAAAGGGCTCAGGAAACGAACGAGGAACAGGAGGAGAGGAATAAGAGGCAGCATGAGTACCGTGCTCGACGGAAAGCTGAAACAAGTTCACTTCCAAATGCAGCGGATCAACCAGGTGCACAATCTTCACTCATCTTTCGTGGTACTAGAATACGGTGTTTATATTTGTTCATGGACCTTGCACTATTTACTTCAACAGCGCCCGGATATACACCGACTATGACTTGTGGGACAAGTTCCTCAGCCGGCCTGCAGCCAGTGGGCGATGGATGCATTTCAGCCCCAAACATGAACTGTGTTGACATGAATATGGCAGGAACCTCAGCCGGAGTAGGACTAGCATCACCATCTCTGACGGGATATTCTGAAATCTTTACTAGGCCATCCTTGGTTCAAGACAAAGAAAATCAAAACCCATGTCAGTCTCTAGAATTGTTGCATCGAAACGATAACTATGTCAGAAGAATGAGGCATCAAGTGTATGGAGATAATGCACTTCAACAATCTGCTAAAATAGTTCAGGATCCAGGTGTGTGACATTTACTGAACTTTTTACGATAATAACTTTGTGATCGTAACAAAAAATTGCAAATTGCCCATCAGTGTCCAGTTCAAGTGCAAACAACCCATTGAGAAGAGAGAGGTACAACAATATGGAAGCCTCAAAAAAGCAAACATTATTGGAGAAAAAAAGGGACTATGCAAGGGACAAGAGAATGAGTGCACATGAGGCCATGCACCATACTACAAACAGCAATGCACAACCCACAGGTTGCCTCATAGTTTTTTTTCCCTTGTGCCACTTTTTTTAAAACCCACAGATGCATAGTGACAGGCCACCTTTTTTCTACAGATGTATCACCGCCTCAACGGACATTAAATGGAACGTGCGATCGGGTAGATGAATATGATGCTACCTTGTTTGAACCTGCACACCCTGAATTAGAAGAATATGATGAAGAAGAAGGTGGGTTTATTTCTCAATAATGTCACATACCATTACTTCATAACAATAAGTTTTTTTACTGATGCCAATGCCATGCTGCCATGCACCATGTAACAGATCACCTGGAACCCATGGAAGATGAGAGTGAGGACGACGAAACTAGGCAATTTTGTGGGGAAGGTAACTCTGTCACACAACATGAATCATCGTGTTTTTTAATTTAAATACATTTCAGTGTGTGAATTCATAGAAATTCCATATCTTTCATGCAGAAGAAGGATTCGAGTCATACCGTATATATGCCAATGGCACTGCTGATAATGACACCGATGACCCCTATGACTACGTCTACCAAAATTTACCAGATCAGCACCATATTTTGAAAAAAGTACCTAATTGCAGGATTTTTGGCTTTCATCTCTTTGGTGTGTATCCCTCTGTTTTGCAACTCCAGTTACATCTACCAAACATGCAGTCTGTCATTATTGATGAGTCTCAAAATCTACAAGATGTTATCAATAAGAAATCTTCAACTATGACTACACTCACAGAATACTTCAATATGAATCGTACTGATAGCTTTGCAAGGACATTATTATATAGGGAGTTCCCAGAACACTACCGGTGGATCACTGGTCGCAAGGTGTGGCAGAGAAGAAAGAATAGGGCAGGACAGATTGGAAGGATTGTGTATGCGCACCCAGCGGAGGGGGAGAGATATTTCTTAAGATTACTTCTAAACCATGTAAGAGGTTCAACCTCATATGAGGATTTAAGAACAGTGGATGGCATCACATACTCTACATTCAGAGAAACATGTGAAAAGAGAGAGCTCGTTGAGACAGATAAATCCCTTGATGATGCCTTGGTTGATGCTGAAACTTTTCAGATGCCAGCTGCACTACGGAGATTATTTGCAACTATTCTTGTATTTTGTGAGGCCACCAATGTACGTGAGCTATGGGAGAAACACAAGGCATCATTGTCTGAGGATTATAACAGAGACAATTCTAACTCAAGTGTTGTCGAGCAAATGGTTCTGAGAGACATTAGAGATATGTTTCAGTCCATGGGGAAGGATATTAGGAATTATGATCTTCCTGAGCTCAATGATGCAGGTAGGTTTCATGCAAACGATTTTTTATTTTTTAAATAATTATTCGATATTTTTCTAGAATGATTAAAATTTTTGTATTCATGAAAATTGACATTTTATTACTTTCTGTGAAACAGTTCAATTTTCCAATGACATGATGAGAGAGGTCAGAGAGGAGCTTTCCATACAAGTTGAACAAGAACATTTGGACATATATATAAATCTCTAAACAACGAACAACGAGCGGGATTTGATGAAATCATACATCATGTATTGAATAACAAGAGCCGGGTGTTCTTCGTTGATGGTCCAGGAGGAACAGGCAAGACATTCCTATATAAGGCAATTCTTGCTAGAGTGCGCTCAGAGGGATTAATAGGAATTGCTACTGCAACTTCTGGCATAGCAGCATCAATATTGCCTGGAGGACGCACGGCACACTCAAGATTCAAAGTCCCAATTACACTTGCTGAGAATAGCACATGTAGCTTCGGAAAGCAAAGCGGTACCGCAGAGTTACTCCGTAGGGCGTCCTTGATTATATGGGATGAGGCTGCTATGACCAGGCGTCAAGCGGTTGAGTGTCTTGATAGGTCTTTGCAAGACATTATGAATTGTTCATTGCCGTTCGGGGGTAAAGTTATGGTGTTTGGAGGAGATTTTAGACAGGTGCTTCCTGTGGTTCCACGTGGAACTAGAGCACAGGTAACTGATGCGTCGTTGCAGAGGTCTTATTTGTGGGACAATATAAGAAAGATAAGATTGACACGTAACATGAGGGCTCAAACTGACCCATGGTTTTCAAGTTACCTCCTTAGAATTGGGAATGGGACTGAGGAAACCATCAGAATTGATTATGTTCGCCTGCCAGAAGATATTGTGATTGGTTATACAGCTGATAATGAAGATTCCATAAACACACTCATTCAGCATGTTTTCCCATCACTTGAGGAAAATGCAAGATCTGCCGAGTATATGAGCACACGTGCCATCCTTTCGACAAAAAATGAGCATGTTGATCAACTAAACGCAAAGATGATTGCCATGTTTTCAGGTGAGGAGAAGGTTTATCATAGCTTTGACTCTGTTGATGATGATTCAAGAAACAACTACCCAATTGAGTTTCTAAATTCCATCACTCCAAATGGTCTCCCTCCACATGTGCTAATAGTAAAAATCAACTGCCCTGTCATCCTACTCCGTAATCTTGATCCTAATAATGGTTTGTGCAATGGAACAAGACTAATGGTTAGAGCATTCCAAGACAATGCAATTGACGCAGAAATCGTTGATGGCCAACATCAAGGAAAGAGGGTGTTCATAACTAGGATCCCTATGTCTCCATCAGATGATATTTCGCTCCCTTTCAAGTTAAAGAGGAAACAATTTCCAATTCGGTTGAGTTTTGTAATGACCATCAATAAAGCGCAGGGGCATACCATCCCAAATGTTGGGATCTATCTTCCAGAGCCCGTGTTCTCACATGGACAACTCTACGTTGCATTGTCGAGGGGTGTGTCAAGATCAACAACAAGAGTTTTGGCTAAACCAAGTCAGGAATTGGACTCCACAGGGAACACCACTAAGAATATTGTTTATAAAGACGTCCTAAATTGTTGATAACGGTGGGTATACTTACTTAGAAATTTTATATTTTGTCCTTCATCTTTTTCTTTTATTTAATTTAATTTAATTTCATTCATTTGCACTTTTGATAGGTGTGAAGCCTTCTCAGCATTCCCTCAAACATACGAGCAGGTACATGGAAAGATGACATCTCCAGTTTATGTATCACAAAAAGAATGATAGAAAAATTTTCTCTCATTTTTCTCAGTTTATATTCAGTTCTTAAAGAACTTGTACATAGACGACTCCACAAACGTGGATGCTATGCTGATTCTTCCTGCTCTACAGAAGAATGACCATCGATTTTGTCAATGTGTGTGTGACAAGAACAACAAGCTCACTGCTGTTATTTTGGAAATATTGCACAGGTTTATATTCCAGTGGCGATGATACTACCTTTTCTTGTTGTCGTGGCGTGTCAAACCACGGTGAGGTATTTTCTATCCCCTTGCTCCAAATTAGTGCTTGGGTATGAGAATTTAAGAATAACTCACTTGATAAAACTAGACCCTGAATGCATTAGTGACTCCAGAGTTTTTGTTTGATGGCAGAAATTTTGAATGGGTGGGCTCCTTATTAAGGAAGGAACACAGGTGTTGCTCTTTCACTGTCTGAGTGAAAACTTATAATGGCTTCAGTGGGGTTCCTTTGTTCAATCAGCGAGGTTATTATGTTTGAGGTTAAGATGGTTGAAGAAGGTAGTTTATCATCTCTGAGCTCAAGTGAGGACGAACCAGCTTTCAATCTTGTGGATTCCAAAGAGATTTAGCACAACTCAGGATTAGTTTCTGCACAACTCAGGATTAGTTTCCAAATGTAGTTTTATGATTTTTTTTCTAGATGCCACCCAGGTAAGTCTAATTACATACGCCACATCTCTGACTCCGCGTGCGAGGCATGACGTGACCTTCTGGCTTCGGCCTTCCTTTCCTTCCTGTCTAGGCTGGTTCCTGTAGCAGGCCCGACAACAGACGTTTGTGTGGCCTGAGGCCATGTAATAGGGGAAGGACAAGAATTCTGTATTTGAAATATGTTCTCTGAACATGCTTGATCAGTCACCTTGCCTGCGAGGAGATATTCCATGCATTAGAACTGAGGGTTTGCCACTTGCTTTACCTGATTCAGATTCGGCTAATGTAATTCTCAAAAACAAACTTATGAAATTGGCACATGAGTGATGATCTAAGCTCGCCATATACAACTGCATTGAATATTATTTTGAATCATTTCAACCTCGCCATGGAATTGGCAAATCCTGTCTGGAACGAGAATATTTTTGTCTGGCGTCATGAATTAAAAAAGGGGATTCCAAAAAGTCTAGACTTGTAAAAACTTATTTTTATTTTTTTATCTTTCTTATCAAATTGTCATTTTATTTATTTACAACAAAAACAAACACTTGTTCTCTTCTTCCATAGGAAATAATGGCTTCCTTGTGTACAACTACCTAAAGTCGTGGGACGGCAGAAGATATTTGCCGTATATCGACACGGTAAGCGTATATAATTTCTATGTAATTTTTTTATAGTATATATACCAAATAAATAAGTTAACTCATTATCTATCATTCACAGAGCTCACGTTCACTAAGAGCGGAATTCATAGTGGACCCTGAAGAGTAGCGCAAATGAATGTAGAGATAATATCCCCATAGAAGTCCAAAATCTACTTCAACAAACAAATTAGCTGTAATATACGATACATGACTTTATGATGTCTTGCTGTGATTAGCACTTTCCATATAATATACACGGTTATATACAATTGAGTATGACTTGAACTATCGAAAAAATAACACTGTTTGGTTCTTCCAAAGTGCACTCCTAAAATGAAACCGTGGCGTGCCACGGGCACTATACTAGTCTCATCTAGCGAGTGGAACGGAGGAATAATTAATAAATGATTAAAAATCATTTATATATATATAGAACTAGACAACAACCAAAAATACACTGGAAATGTCGTGCTGCATCGTGGTCGTGGATGACCTTGCATGTTCTTGCCAGAAGCTCAAACCAAAAATCATGGAGAGCTCAACCACCAAAACAAGGGGGAAACCAGAATAATAATCAGCCAGACAGCAGTATTTTTCTCTCACGTAAAATTAGTCACCAGTACTTTCAAAAACCATAAGGAAATGGTGCTGGCTGATGTCATCACCCACCATGCCCACCGGATGGAAACTCGGCTCAAATGAATAAATGATCTGGCTATTTTTATTGGCGCATGCCTGCCTGAATCTTTCGAATTTAAGGACGCGAAGGAAAGCGGGCAGTACTCATTCACATCCTCTCATATCATAGGAGATCCGCACAGTTAAAACCAATAATAATACATTACAAGAGTGTTAATCCAACATGGAAGATGCATAGTTCTACATCTGCTTTGCCCTTTCTAGGCCCATGAGGTTTCCCGCGAAAATGCATATGCCTGTCGATTGCAGCGCGCTCACCATCAGGCCATTGTCACCATCCTCTCAATTGCTGTAAACAGAGTCCAAAAGATGAAATTGAGTTCCATTTAGATGCTGGTGTCAACTATTGTCATATATAGGTATATCACACAAAGTCACTCAATAGTTCAGTGATTTTTGAATTAATTTTCCTAAGTGCCTGATAAAATTTAAAATCCAGGTTACCCATCCCAATTAAGCATGAGGGCCAGAGCTTGGTGAGTTCCTCATTTCTGTTTGAAAACCTTTTGTTTATGGACAGTTCATCCAATTATTCAAGGATGTATAGCTAATTCCTTACATCCTCATATCTCATATAGAGTTAGCAAATAAATAGTTTGAATTATTTTTCCTAAGTGTCTGATAAAATTTAAAATCCAGGTTAGCCATCCCAATTAAGTATGATACCATGTTAAACTGTTAATGTAGCAGAGGGCCAGAGCTAGGTGAGTTGTCCATTTCTGTTTGAAAACCCAACGTGTATGGACAGTCCATCCAACTATTCAAGGATGTACACCTAATTCCTTACATCCTCATATCTCATATAGAGTTAGCAAATAAGCCTTCTACTTCAGCTAACCATCTGTCACATTCTTGTTGTGCCATACTCAGTGGGGAACAGAACAAGATAGGTCAACTTGAAATACGGGTTCAACTGTTAGTATGCGTTGATTGTATGAAAGGTCACTGTCAAAACCAACTATGCACTCAGTGACAATGACATGCACTTCTGCAGCATGAACCTAGAAAATAAATATGGTGGGAGAAACTGAAACCTGCCCACATATATTCCAAAGCAATATAATTTGCCATGCAACTTGGCACATATTTTCGCATGGCACAGAATACAATACAATGTGAAAGAAGATCAACTTCATATTCCTATGCCTAGCATATAGTAAAGGAATTTGCAGCCATTTGCTAATATAATAGGTGACTGCAAGAGATAGGCTTAACAAATGCCTATAAATCACCATGACATCCAGTCGAGCCATTCTTGGAAATGCCATTGAGAATTGAAGTTCCAGTATGAGAACTTTCTCGCATTCACACCAAAACTGAGTTTTGCAGACTAAACACTAGTAATGATGCAATTGCATAGAATGAGAGGAAGAAGACATGTCAGGTCTTGGAGTTATGGTGAAATGTTTGGCTCTCAGACTGAGAAATGCTTTTGAATAATCATGCATTCAGATATTAAATGGCTGCATCATCTTAAAGCAAGTGGAAGCACTAGCATGCCACACTATCAATTCATAATGCTTTTGAAAATTAAGAACACTACTCATATCCAGAGGGTAGGGACCAAACAGTTTTGTAGGGCAACATATTGTGCTTATTTGACAGATATAAACTGCTTCCATGTTAATCATGCATACCTTGAAGCCAGATTTGTTATTAGTTGAACCACCCAGCATCTTCCTTGCAGGCTTCAGTATTTGGAAGGAGCACATCAATGTCTCATCTACACTCATCATGGCACCAGCGTTATCGAATTCTCCACAGTAGTTAGGGGCTGAGAATATTGTTACGAGTTGGCGGTTAGCGAAAAACTCATATCCATCTTCAACAACCTGCACTCCAACAATGCAAAAGCATAAGTAAACGATTGATACACTTATAGTTTATAAGGGAATATGTAGGTCACGTCTTTAAGAACACAGCAACCTGATGAGCTCGGCAGATGAGGTCCAAATCATGCTTCTCAAGGAATTCATTAACTTTATCAGGACCAAATGTGAATGAAACACCTCGATCATTCATGGCCCAGCCTGTTGCTTCATTGGAAGGATCAGACCAAAGAAGATCACAGAGCAATCCAGTATCAGGTACGTCTGTGGGGCGATTCAGGTTGAGTATTTGCTCAAGCTTGTTCAACTCTGGAGATAGACCGCCATGCATACAGAGAATCTTGTCATCTATCAGTGCTGACACTGGCAAGCAGTTAAAACAGTCTGTGAATGTTTTCCAGAGCTTTACACTGAATCTGCGTTTGCACTCGTCATAAAAACCATAGATACGATTTACTGATGCGCATTCATGGTTGCCCCTTAGAAGAAAGAAGTTCTCCGGGTACTTGACCTTGTAGGCCAAAAGAAGACATATTGTTTCCAGGCTTTGCTTTCCACGATCCACATAATCACCCAAGAAAAGGTAGTTGGCCTGAGGCGGATAGCCACCATAATCAAATAGCCTCAGGAGATCAGAGTACTGCCCATGGACATCACCTGATCAGAAGAAAATATGTGAGATCGATATTTGTCAGGAAGCTTCCCTAAAGGCATTTTAGGGTAATACTCTGATTAACCAAAATCACTACATATATCATTACAGGTACTCAAATAGATTCTTTTTATTTGAAAATTTATTAACTGAAGGATTTACTTTTATCGAACATGGAAGGAAGTATTATCAGTGTTTGTATGACCTAAGATCTGCACAACAGCGGAGCCAGAGTTCATCACATACAATTTATGCCACAGCATGAAAACCTATAAGGTGCCCCACCCCATGTGAGAACGACCACAACTAGATTATTTTTATTTGAAAATTTATTAACTGAAGGATTTACTTTTATCGAACATGAAAGGGAGTATTATCATTGTTTGTATGACCTAAAGATCTGCACAACAGCGGAGCCAGAGTTCATCACATACAATCTATGCCACAGCATGAAAACCTATAAGGTGCCCCACCCCATGTGAGAACGACCGCGACTGGAGCAGGACCTTAGACCTGTGCTTGGCATGGGAGAGACGAGGGGATTTTTCCCCAGCCTGAAAACTCGCTCCCCAAGAGGAGTCGAATCCATAACCTGAGGAATGTTACTCAAGCCACCTAACCAACTCACCTAGAGGCCCTTGAGTGCATTTTTGTCAGCAATGCATGCGAACAACTAAACATTCAAGACTGATGATAATCATCCAGTTTACATAGCATGCGTAGTGAACTTTCATTTAAGTATACTGCTTTCATTTCTCATGATTATAGGCATCTATGTTGTTCACTTTAACATCAAAATACCATGACTGCAACCATGCCGTGAAACATTATCATCCTTCCACAAATAGCAGGAGCCCTCTGCCCCTCTCAAAGATTGAAGATGTGCTGTATTTGTGGAACATCTGAAATGTGATTTTGACATTGCCATTTCATCATGCAAGCGCAGCAATGATTACCAGTAACCCAAAGCATCGATACCTCAACATTTAGCATCACTCGTTGAGGGTACGCACAAAATATATAATAGGGTCATCAGATCGATGGTAAAAACTAGAAGCTTTCTTTCGGCAAATAGAATCAGAGAGTTTCTATTCCAAGTATGCCTAATCACTACAAACAGGAAACAGCTACCAACATATGTACACCTATATTCCAGTCCTCAATCGATTCTTCAAGCCATGACGACAGTCAAAAGGAGGATTGGGAATGGATACTTTTAATCACAAGATCGGGTTCAGGACATCAGCAAGACCCAAAAAAAGGCACAGACCAAACAGCGCGATACCCCGTTGACCAACCAAAGCAGTCCCCAAGATGTCATCTTGGGTGCTACCGAAACGAAGAAATTGCTCAGGAGCCACGGGAGAAGGGGGGAAATACCGCAGATTTTGATGGGGGCCTCGAGCTCCAGCAGGTTGGGCTGCGAAAGGAAGATCTCCTTGGCGGCAGCGCAGAGCTGCTTAATCTCCGACTCCGACAGCTGCGCGTTCTTCCCGGGCTTGAGATTCTTCACCTCCAGAAGCCGGCGTATGACGTCGTCAAGCAAGGCCGGATCCATCTTGAGCTCTTCAACACTCACACACCACTCTTCTCGAAACTTCTCAACAACCCAAGGCTAGTAACAGTCAAAGGAAAAACGAAATCTTTACAAGAAAAAAACGCAAGCACAGATCGAAGAAATCGCGGCTGCTCTACGCTTGGGATGGACCACAGGAGGGGGGATTTGGTCTGTGATCGGCGGTGTCTTGGTGACACAAAGATGCAACCTTTTTGCTTGGTCAGCTGGTCTCTCTGGGCTTCTTTTTTATCCTATTTTTTCCCAACTAGGATGCTCTCCTGCTGCTCTTGTTCTTGCAGATGGGGGAGGCAGTTTGGTGGGTTTTTGGAGGGGATTCGGATTGGATTCGCGGCTGTCCTCTCTGGTTTCTTGCTCTTGGCATTGGTAATGGGTCTCCCCTTCTCTCTCTCAAGCACTGCCCTGTCGTCTCTCTCTCCTCCCGTGCCAATTCCCCAAAGACTTGTATTGGACTTTGGAATTAAAGCAAAGCCATTTTATAGATAGGCCCTCTGTTTACTTCCATGTCATGTCTGAGTCCTTGGCTGGAGATTACAAGAACAAAAAAAAATAGTTTTGGACGGATGCCGTCTCTTTCTGCTCTCCACATCCCCTCATCTCCTTTTCGTCTGACAGATCGTTGCTGGCTGTGTTTACTTCTAAAAAAAATACTGTGCAATGCGATACATGACTGGAGTACTATTGTACAGCTTAGTTGTACTTTGCGAGACGAACGTTTTGAACCTAATTAGTCAACGGTTGAACACTATTTACCAAATAAAATCAAAATATACTACAGTACTTTTTTTTACACCTTTTCGCGAAACTAAACAGCCGGCTGTTTGGAGCCTCGCATAGCAGTATCCTTCAGGAATCAGATGGAAGAGAACAGTCAGTGGCAACGCTGATGTTCGAAGAAAACGTGGGTGCAGGCATTTATGATTTATGACTTTCTTCCCGTGGCCCTGTTTAGTCCCACCTAAAACCTTTTCACCCGTTTCATTAAACCCTTGTTTAGTTCCCAAAATATTTCAGATTTTCGTCACATCAAATCTTTAGACACATGCATGAAGCATTAAATATAAATAAAAAATAAAACTAATTATACAGTTTAGTTGTAAATCACGAGACGAATCTTTTAAACTAATTAATCCATGATCGAATAATAATTGTCAAATAACAACGAAAGTGCTACAGTAACGCTACAGTTACATTTTGCAAAAAAAATTAGGAACTGAACAAGGGCTAAATATTTGGACACGTGCATGGAGCATTAAATATAGATAAAAAAATTAATTGCACAGTTTCCATGAAAACCGCGAGACGAATCTTTTAAGTCGAATTAATCCATGATTAGCCATAATTGCTACAGTACACCCATGTGCTAATGACGAATTAATTAGACTTAATAAATCCGTCTTGCGTTTTCTAGACGAGTTATGTAATTAGTTTTTTTTATTAATATCCGAACACTCCTTCTGACATCCATAAAACATCTGATGTCTTCGCCCACAAACTAAACTAGGCCTGTACTGCATTTGTCCTCGCAATTGCTAATTGTAATGTGACGCTCTGAGCGGAACATGGAGGTCGCTATACATGTAATTTTCGCTAGAAACAAAATTAGTTCTGGTATGAGACCGCAAAAAGTTTATACGCTGCAACATGGTGTGGTGTGAGCACTTCATGTCCATGGTTAAGGCATCATCAAGTTGACCTGTTGTGCCATGACCAAAATGGAGGAATTCAGATTCAAAGCAGGAAAAAGAGGCAAAGAAATAAACTAAAGAATCAGCACTATTTTTCAGCTAAGAAACAGTGTTTTTCTCTCACAATAAATTATCAGCATCAGCATCAGCAGCAGCCGCACAAACCATCAGCCGAACAGTGCACTAGTTATTGCAGGACATGATGGTACCAGGTGCAGAAATAAGCGTCTCCTTTTTATATATATAAGCTTTTCTATAACTGCTCCCAACTTTTGGGCTTTATTTGTAGACAGAAATAACTTTCGTTTATTCACCGGCTGCGAACGAGGTAAAAGTAAAACGTTCCTTTATTTCTATGCAAAACTGCCTGTGCACAGTAGATGTGTCCAAAACTCCATTCAGGCTTCTAGATTTCGGCAGTGATCCTTCTCGAAAAAAAAAGATGGATTTTTCCCTAGCCATGCACCTCTGGGGAAACTTGTTTCCTGGTCTTAAACAGGGACATCCATTTTACAACCACTAGCACTAGCAGAAAGATGGTGATTGTATTGTACTGTATATGTATTCTTCAAAGTAGTCTAATCCGAGGATTGCATCAGTAGTTGTTGCAGTGAACCACCTTCCAATGATGCAAGCAAGGCTGGAGTACATGTATATATGTATTCCTTTCTGAATGGGATTTTGGACACTTTCTCGATCTCTTGCTCTTTCTCTGGATGGGGAGGTAGTAGGTGTGTTGTGCCCTCATGCTTATGCATGCGTTATCATGCACATACTCTGGACCAAACCAAAGAAGAGACGTGGAAGATGCATGATGACCCAAACTAAAGACTGGCGACCCATGAGTGAGTGGGCTCATAATTGCATGTTTTTCTTTTTGTCATCCTGCCCATGGAATCTTTGAACACGGGGATCCATGCCAATGCCATGGAAACTTCTTCCTAAGGGGACCTACTAATCATTGGTGTCCACAAAAAAAAAGAGGGTGGTCATTATTTGGGTAAAAAAAACATAATATTCACGGTTGCACATGGACAAAAGCATTTATCACATCTAGATCTTGGTCTTAGTTATATGCATCTCAGCTAAAAGAGCAAGTACAACAATTCACCTCAGCTCAGCTCAAACGAGGAGTGAGAAGTTGCTTGTCACAAGTTTCAACACGGAGCGCTAGCACAGTTCCTTGTGCTTTGTGGGATCCTCCACCACCCGTGCTCCATTGAGTATATGACTTGGCACTACGATCGCGACCCTGCCTAGGAGAGCTAGCTTCAACGCCGGGAGGCTATTGCTCGCATGGTTCGCCGGCTGCCTGCGCTAGTGCCGAAGGTTTGTGGTGGACGATTGAAAGCCCTAGTTTGATTTTAGATAATTGATGAAACCTAGGTACTAATCATTATGCTAAGTGTGTAGACATGAAATGATAAAGTCCCATGTCAAGTGGTGAAGCCTAGATGATCATGGTGATGATGGTGATGACCACAAAGTGATCAAGGACTTACTTGGAGAGGAGAAGAGGCAAAATCCTATGGAGCTCGAGGCAAAGGTATAGATAGGATATGCTTTTGGTGATCAAGGCACCATAGAGGGTGTGATCACACTTAGGATTGATAGTCGTACTACAAAGAGGGGAATTTCCGGGGCAATTGATCACTTAAGTGTCACTAGATGAGGATTTATTTGCATATGCATTTAGATCTAGTGGAGAGCTAGCCTAACTCCTTCAAAATAATTGCGGAAAATGTTAACACACATGCATATAGTGATGTATACTTGGTGGTGTTAGCACATTTGCGAAGGAGGTGGAGTTTGAGCAGTAGAGATGGGTTTGAGACCCTCTCTCCCTCCTGCGGAGCTTGCTCGGCAGGATTCGGCGATTTTTGGAAGTGTTCTTCACTATTTTTAGTGCACCGGACACTGGCTTCGGGGGCACCGAACACTAGCCCCAGCGTCTGGTCGGTTGTGCAGCGTGGCGCCTGGCCAGTTTTGGTCATCGACGCGTCCGATGCAGAAATGGAAGCGAGTACCGGACGTGTGACGTCAGCGTCCGGTGTAAGTGACGTAGGGAGCTGTTGAGTGCCTGTGTGGACCGGACACTGGGGTGCATCCGATCGCACCCCACCGGACGCGTTCAGTGCGTAAAATGCGTCTCCGGAATCTCTCTGTTCCGCATCAGACACTGGGGCTTCAGCGTCAGGTGCAGTACTGTGCTGCGTCCAGTGTTTGGTTCTGCGCACGAGCTATCTGTTGACCGGACGCTGGCTGGGCGTCAGGTGCTTAGCACCTGCGCGTCCGGTGCGCTGTGTTCTGGCGTGGTGCGATTCAAGTGACCGTTACGATCGAACGAACGAGATTTAAACGATGACACGTGGCAGCGATCTAGCGGCTGGCGGGGTGGTGACCGGACGCTGGTCAGCGTCCGGTGCACCCGCGTAGAGAAGGGTTCAGTGCCTAACTGCTCTATTTCATTGGAGACCCTTATAAATATGGATTGGTCGGCTAAGAGGAGTCTCTCTTGGACATTTTGACATCCTAACATCCTCTTGAGCTTAACATACTCCCTCCCACTCATTTAACTTGCTTGATTGACAAATCAAAGTGAATTTGAGTGATCTCAAGTGCATTTTCTTATGAGTTTGCATCTAGTTGGCACTTGGGTGAGCATTGGCTGCGGGATTCTTGTTACTCTTGATGGTTGCTGCCACCTAGACGGCTTGGAGGCAACGGAGGAGTTGTAACAAGAGTGGTCCTTGTTCTTGGCCACTTCCCGGTGATTTGTGAGGGGT
Source organism: Saccharum hybrid cultivar R570 (assembly GCA_038087645.1). NCBI lineage: Eukaryota > Viridiplantae > Streptophyta > Magnoliopsida > Poales > Poaceae > Saccharum > Saccharum hybrid cultivar. Next base: position 27,209,453 of record JAQSUU010000198.1, read on the forward strand.
GTTGTTGAAAGCCCAAGTTTGGTTTTGGTAATTAATGACACCAAGTTGCTAATGCCATGTATTAAGTGTTTTGAGTTAGGCATAAGCAACACATATGATGAAGGTGTATGTGGCAAGGAGTGATGGCCACAAGATCACAAAGAGATGATGCATGCACATGAAATGATGATCATGGTGATCAATCATGAGGAGGTAGACATGGAACAAAGTAATCAAGGCAAAGGTATAATCATAGGGGTTTGCTTTTGCCGGTCTAAGATGAGTAGAGAAGTGATTGACTGGGTTTAGGATCGATAGCCGACTATCAAGAGGGGCAATCACAGTTAGCTCGTGAATCAAATGCTACTAGATCATCTTCTTGAGCATATGCATTAGGATCTAGTAGAGAGCTAACGTAATGCCTTGAAAAATGATTGTGAAAATGCTAACACACATGCACATGATGGTGTACACTTGGTGGTGTTAGCACATTTGCGAAGGCAGTGGAGTTTGAGCGGTAGAGAGGGGTTTGGGGTCCTCTCTCCCTCCCGCCGAACTTGCGAGCGCGGAATTCAGACGTTTTCAAGGAAATAAAATGCCTATTTTCCATTGCGTCGGAGGTGAGAAAAGACGGCGAAAGTTCGAAATGTTTCTCACTGAAAAACAGTGACCGGACGCTGTGGTCGAAGTGACCGGACGCGGCTGCCGCGTCCGGTCAGTTCAAACCGCAGGCAGATGCGCGCACGAGAGGGTTGCGAACCGGTGCGTCTGGTCCCTCACGGAACTGGTGTGTCCAGTCGGACACCCATTGGTGCAGTGCTTCACGAAGAGCTGATCGGACGCGTGGTGCATCCGGTCACATGCGATCGGACGCGTCTGGTCGCGTTGGGAGCTCTCTAGACTCCGATTGGACACCGGGTGCAGCGCGTCCGGTCATCAGGTGAAGCGCGTCTGGTCACGGCAACGTCTCTCTCTGACGCGCATTGTTGTTTCTTGTCCTGTAGTGAACGGACGCGTCCGGTCACCCTGACCGGTGCGTCCGGTCATCACGTTTTTCACTGCGTTGTCCGGTAACGGCTAGTTGCTTACCCCTTCGCTTTAAATAGATGGTGGCCGGGTTTGAGGGTTCACTCTTGCACATTTGAGATCTTGAGACATCCTTTGAGCTAGAGAATAACCCCTCCACTCATCTCTTTGCTTGGTTGAACATCTTAACTGAAATTGAGTGAGATTCAAGTGCATTACTTGAGAGTTGCATTCTAAAGGTACTTGATCTTCGAGTTGCTGAGAATTTCTTGTTACTCTTCCGTGTTTCCTGACGCGGTAGATGGGTTGGAGGAGCGGAGGTGATTGAGCTCGCAGTTGAAGATTGTTGGAGCCCTCACCAAGTGTTGTAAGGGGTTCTTGATCCTTCCCCGCGGGAGTTCGTAAATTAGATACTCTAGTGGAGCTCGTGGCTTGGAGGATCCCCATCTTATGTGCGGTTGTGCGGCGTCCGCCGAGGGCTCGACTCTTGATAGTCGATTAGCTCACGAACCGACAAGTGGGTGTATCGCCATAACGGGGAGTAGCTTGCCGGGAAGCAAGTGAACCTTGGGATAAATTCTTGTGTCGTTCTCTTCCCGAGGATTTCTCTTGTGTGATTGATTGATTGGTTCTTCTCATCTCTACACGGTGATATAATCACTCGAAGCTCTTTTCTCGCGTTACTCCTTGTATCTAGCTTGTAGTTGTTGTTGTGTTTAGTGGATAGCCTTGTACTAGACGAGTGTAGGTGGCTTGTGTCACAGAACCTCCTAATTATGATGGCCCACAAGTACACATCATTGTCATAATGACCTCTGACAGTCGTACTTATGTTCACCATAACATAAAAGGCCTGCTTTCCTCCGAACAGGATCCAATCACAGGAGTATTGCAATATTACAACAGTTTATTCAAAATATTCAACAGAGTAAAGTAGCGGAAGTCTTACAATAACTTAGGTTACAAACCAGTTTTTCAAATCTCAAACTTATGTAACATTATTACAAACCATTAGTAGAGAAGTATCGGTAGTAACTTTATTACAACACCCAAATGAGATGCCTTGCCCAAAGGCCACACAGTCTACTCGTCGTCGCTTTCTTCGACCACGACGGTCATGCAACAAGGCTCGAAGCAGACTTGTTCATGAACCGCACCTGCAACAAGGGGTTCAACAAACCCTGAGTACAAAAGTACTCAACAAGACTTACCCGACTAAGACAAAGACTCCAAGGGCATGCTAGCTTTAGGGAATCAAGGTACGGGTAAATCAGAATCAAGATTTTCTTTTGCAGAAAAGCTTACTAAGGTAAGTCCTTATCTTCAACATTTTACTTTTACCATTGATGGTTCATTAACCAATTCTAGGTGATCCTAATCTAGATCAAAGTAATTATCATCAAAACCTTTTTCATTCTTTCTTTCCATTCTAGTTCTTAACTACGATGCAGGACAGGTGATCGAGTCTCCATAACCGAGGAGCAACGACGATTCAAACCGATTATACCCAGCTGGGGATCCCTAACATCACAACATATGTAGAACCGAATCTGCATATATCAACCCTCATTTAGATCTCCCAAAACCAGAACGTGTCCATCGCCACCCGAGAGTACAGTACTCCTCGAATCCGGCCCGATTCTAGCCCCGAGGGTACACGCTACTCTCGCCATCTCTCCACTCCCAGTGCGAGGTTAGACGTTCTCGTAATGGAATCACCAACATTTTGGGCTTACCCAAGGCATGAGGCTAGTTGCAAAGTCTCGAAACACAAGCGGGCCATACAACGGACGGTCCTTAACTGACAAGGCGGAAACACTACATTGAGACTCCTTTCTCAATATATGTTAGCAGTGGCCAAACCACCCGCCCGATCTTCTAATTCATTCTCATACTTCATTATTCATTAAGTATGCCGTCATGGCTATGTAAACATTTTATTTAAAAGCTTAACTTCTAAGCATAGCGAAGCATACTACGCATTTTCCGTAAAACAGGTATCAAGGGCAATATTGCAATAATCAAGGATGATAATGCAGCAATTAGGTTATCACTCAACTCCTAATTACTTAATGCAATAAACCATAATATAAATATTAAAACATTTGTAAACTAACAAGGTAGGGTTTAAATGCACCGGGGCTTGCCTTGCTCGGACACGACGACTGACTCAGACTCGGAGACTCCAACGTCTGGTCCGGAACCCACTGACGAACGCTCTTCTCCGGAAGCTTGCTCGACGACTTCGGCTTCTTCGAAAGCGGTGACTACACGAATACATAACATGCTTTAACATGATGCTCAATGATAAACATGATGCTTGATGATAACATGCCACGGTTTACGATTCGAGTACAACTTCCCTTCACGGTACAGTCGTAAACAGAAAACCTACTAACTAGTAGCAACGAGTTTCCGCGATACCAGCTTTTAACCTAACAAGTTACTAACGAGCTCAATCATAAAATTAAAGTGCCAGAGATCACAAAAGGGTAGTGACCTAAGGACATCACTCAATCAAAAGGCACACAACACTTAAAGTTATCAAATTAACATTTATTTTCTATTTAAGTAATTAGGGCATAATTAGAAATTAATCAAACTTTATCTAAACAAGTTCAAACTTTTTCTATGGGTTAACAATGATTTATAACAGTGCCATAATTAATTTCATAATTTTTGGATAATTAAATTAATTATTAAAATTACTAGAAGTTGCATTTAATCTTTATTGAAACCAATTATTTCTACTGCATAAAGTATTCAAATTTATGATTTAATATTTTTTTCTAGATAGTTTATACATTGAGAAGCTTATACAAAAATTTTCATAAATTTTGGAACTCTACACAATTTTTAAACAAATAAACAAATAACAACACTATTCATTTATTTGAAAAAGAAAAAAAACAAAAACGAAAAACGAACTCGGGCTGCCTTCCTCGGTCCGGCCCAACCAGGCGGCCCGCTAGCGCGCGCCCGCGCCCGCACGCGACCGGCCCAGCCGCGCGGCCCATCAGCGCGGCCTGCCTCGCGCCCGCACGCTCGCCCGCTCTCTCTCGCTGACACGGTGTCCCCACCTGTCATCCCTCACCTCCCGCTCGACGGCTCGCTCCCGCGCGCTCGCTCGCTTCCCCGCGGTGGTCGGCCGACGACCGGTGACCCAAACGACCAACCGAGCTGACCAACATCTTCTACACGGCCTAACGAACCCGTTTTGCTACTAAACGCCCTAGCTCAAGCTCCGGCAACAGCTCACCGACGACGGTGGCTGCTCGACGGGGACGGTGACCGGCGACTCGACGGTACAAAGTGGTAGCGGTTAAAGCGAGGGGTCAGGGAGCATCAGGGGCGTACCACGATCACAGAGACGTGATCGGTTGAAGCGGAGAGGCACTGGAGGCGGCTGGCGACGGTGGCGGAGCTCAACTGGAGCGGCGGCGACCCGAGGTAGAAGACGACGGCTCCCCGGCGATCCAGGCGGAATTGGGCTAGCTCAGCTGGTTCACGAGATGCGCAAGGATGGGGCGGAGCGATTGGCGAGATGGAGACGGCTGCGGTGGCGCAGGGAGGGCGAATTTGGCCGGAGAAAGAAGGACGGTGGCGGCGGCGATGATGAAACCGACGGCGACAGTGGTGAAGTCGGTTCTTTTATAGAGCTGTGAAGCAAAGGAAGCGGCTGGAGATCGAGAAACGGTTCCTGTGGTCGCGGTGGCAAGCTAGAAGACCGTGGAAGCGGCCAGCGCGACGTCGGCGGCTCGCCGGCGCCCATGCCGCGCGCTGCCGGTGTGTGATTCGCCGGTGCACTGTAGCTGTCCCCCCCAATTTTTGAAATTCAAACTGTAATTCTCAAATTACTTTCAAATTTGTATAACAACTTGAAAATCTTCCAATGTATGAAATCTTCAGAATTTCAAGCTCTACAAGTTTGATATGGAACACTTTTTCAAATTCTGCTTGGATTTTGAAACTTGAGTTTAAATTCAAAAAGGGACACATTTTGCAGATTTGGAAATTTAGAAATTACTTTTGATTTTATATTGAAACTTCAAAATCTCCAAAAATCAAAGTTGTTCATCTTGACCAAACCTACAACTTTGCTGTTCAAAACTTTTTCAAAATCAGCCTCCATTTTGAAATCTTAGTTTGGGGACAAAAATGAATTAAAACTGAAATTTGTCTATTTTCAAAATTACTCCACATTTTACACTAAAACTTTGAAAACTCAAAACACCAAAGTTGTAGCCCTTGAAAAGTTCTACAAACTTGGTTTTGAACTTTTTCCCAAATTTTGTTTAGATTTTGAATTATTTCAAAAGGGGTAAAACAGGGTTTTGAATTTTAGGGTTTTCGGAGGAATTTCAAATTGGAATTTGTTTCTACCTTGATTTGTGATTACTTAATGATCAAACCTCACCCAAGGGCATCATTTGGACCAACATGACATGGTTGACCAAATGTCACTCTTGGTTGACCAATTCACTTTTGAAATTCTTTTACATTTTCCCCAAATTTGAATTCGAATTCGAATCGGAAAACTCGCGACAAGTTTTGGGACTCCAATTCAAACTCAATTTTGGAGCTTCATTTTAGATGTTGTACTTAAGCTCATACCCTACACTTGACACTAGTGTGCAACACAGTCGCGCACTTCAAATTACGCAGGGCATGTACTAAGCATTTGCGGTGGTATTCGAAATTAGGGTTTTCGATTTCGGAGCACACCACAGAGAAACACATTCAACCTAATGAATTAAACTTGTTTTAGTTGATGCATAACAATGTTAACCTAACAGGGATGCTTTGCGATACATTATGATGACATGGCAGATTAATTAGCACTATAACACCCGGGGTGTTACAGCCCTTCCCCCTTAAAGAAATCTCGTCCCGAGATTTAAAGCCTTGAGTTAAGTAATGAAAAAGGAAACGTGTCAAGCAAACACGTCCAAGACTTGTCTACAAAACCGATAGGGGTTTTCTGCATTACAAAGATTTTAAAAGGATAGGTTACAATTTAAAGAAGAAATTGCAACCTTGATAGAAGCAAAGAACTCCGGGAACTTTTCCAACAGGTAGTCTTCCGATTCCCAGGTAGCCTCTTCTTCTGAATGTTGATTCCATTGCACCCTGTACCATTTAGTGGTTCTACTTCGGGTAACACGATCTTTTTGATCCAAAACTCGGACAGGATATTCAGAATATGTCAAATCAGGCTCAAGTTCAACTCCATCAACATCAACAATTTGATCAGGCACTTGAAGACACTTCTTCAATTGCGATACATGAAATACATTGTGCACAGCCGACAGTTGTTCAGGCAACTTTAACTTATATGCTACCTGTCCACATCTTTCAACAATTTGAAATGGGCCAATATAACGTGGTGCGAGTTTACCTTTGACTCCAAATCGGTTAACTCCCTTCATGGGTGATACTTTCAAATAAACATAATCCCCTACTTGAAATACCAAAGGTCTACGCCTTTTATCAGCATAACTCTTTTGTCTGGACTGAGCAACTTTCAAATTATTCTGGATCTGTCTAACTTTTTCTTCTGTTTGTTTCACAAGATCAACACCAAAAAACCATATTTCTCCCGGTTCTGACCAATTCAAAGGAGTTCTGCACCTGCTGTAAGGTCCAAAAAGGCTAGAGGGGGGGGGGGTGAATAGCCTAATAAAAACCTTCTACACAAAATACTTAACCACAAGTTAGTATAAAAGGTGGCGGAGCAAAAAGCACTAGCACTAACTAATTAAGCAAGCCACCTACACAAGTCTAGTTCAAGGCTATCCACTAAACACAACAACAACAACAAGCTAGGTACGAGAAGAAATACGAGAGAAGAGCTTCGAGTGATTATACCGCCGTGTAGAGATGTGAAGTACCAATCAAACAATCACACAAGAGAAGTCCACGGGAAGAGAATGACACAAGATTTTATCCCGAGGTTCACTTGCTTCCCGGCAAGCTACTCCTCGTTGTGGCGATGCACCCACTTGTCGGTTCGCGAGCTAATCGACTATCAAGAGTCGAGCCCTCGGCGGGCGCCGCACAACCGCACACAAGATGGGGATCCTCCAAGCCACGAGCTCCACTAGAGTATCCAATTTGCGAACTCCCGCGGGGAAGGATCAAGAACCCCTTACAACACTTGGTGAAGGCTCCAACAATCTCCAATTGCAAGCTCAATCACCTCCGCTGCTCCAAGCCGTCTACCGTGTCGGGAAACACGGAAGAGTAACAAGAAATCCGCAGCAACTCGAAGATCAAGTGCCTCTAGAATGCAACTCTCAAGCAATGCACTTGAATCTCACTCAATCTCACTCAAGATGTGCAATCAATCAAAGAGATGAGTGGAGGGATTGTTCTCTAGCTCAAAGGATGTCTCTATATCTCAAAATGTGCAAGAGTTACCCTCAAAACCCGTCCACCATCTATTTATAACGAAGGGGTACGCAACTAGCCGTTAGAAACGACGCAGCAGAAAACGCGCTGCACCGGACGCGCCGGTCCGGGTGACCGGACGCGTCCGGTCACTACGCGACAGACGAGAATAGTGCCGTTCGAACTAGCCGTTACCGTTGACCGGACGCGCTCGACCGAGCGACCGGACGCGCTGGTCACGACCGGACGCGCCAGTCCCGTGACCCACCGGACGCGCCGGTCAACACCGAGCCGCGCACTGCAAAACAACCACCGGACGCGCTGAAGAACGGACCGGACGCCACAGTGCCCGCGTCCGGTGGGAGTCCAGTAAGCTCCCTGGAAGACCGGACGCGTCCGGTGACCTATGACCGGACGCGCACCGCGTCCGGTGATCCTCGTGAACCGCTGTTCGCCTGACCGGACGCGCCGGTCGTACAGTGACCGCGTCCGGTGCAGCGTCCGGTGCAGCGTCCGGTGCACGCAGTGACCTCCGTTCGCCTTCGTTTCTTTTCCGACTTTCGGCGCAATAGAAAATAGGCATTTCACTTCTCCAAAAAGCGCCGAATCCCGCCTCGCAAGCTCGGCGGGAGGGAGAGAGGAACCCAAACCCCTCTCTACCACTTAAACTCCACCGCCTTCGCAAAAGTGCCAACACCAACAAGTGATCACCACCTTGTGCTCGTGTGTTAGCATTTTCACAAACATTTTCCAAGGCGTTATGTTAGCTCTTTACTAGATCCTAAATGCATATGCTCAAGACATTGATCTAGTGGCACTTGATTCCCGAGCTAACCGTGATTGCCCCTCTTGATAGTCGGCTATGTATCCTAAACCCGGTCAATCACTTCTCTACTCAACTTTGACCGGCAAAAGGAAAACCCTATGGTTATACCTTTGCCTTGCGCTCTTAGATCCTTCTCTTCCACTTGAACATCAAGTCCACCACTTTAAGTGCATCTCCACCATGATCTACATTTCATGTATATGCACCATCTCTTTGTGACCTTGTGGCTACCACTCCTTGCCACGTCCACCTTCATCACATGTGTTGCTTATGCCTAGCTTAATCACACTTGATACAATAGCATTAGCAACTTGGTGTCATTAATTACCAAAACCAAACTTGGGCTTTCAATCTCCCCCTTTTTGGTAATTGATGACAACCATCACAAAGATATGAAATGAATTCAATTTTCAATTTCGATAGTATTAGCTCCCCCTACATATGTGCTTCCATGAGTTTGGTTCAATTGTGCACATATGTATGGATTAGAATTTTGGGAGAGTTACTACTATCAAATTGATGCTAAGGTATATAGAATGGACCTTTGAAGCGTGATACCAATCGGAGTTGCCTTTATATACCATCCTTAGCATCGATGTAGCTAGACACCACTTGTAATACCTCACTTGTAAAGATCACAAACACTAAAGTACCCCGTGAGATCAACATTATAAGCAAAGGGTGTCTAGATACCACTTAAAAAGTTACTCTTAACAAATCATCATTCAAGTTCTAATTCTAGCAAACACCACACAAGTATGAATATGAATTTAAGCTTTGCAATGCAACAAATCATCATGTTAATGCGCATACAAATGCAACAAATAGTTCATGAGCTTGCTCCCCCTACTTGTGTGCTCAAATTTAATTGATTCCTTTCCAAAGTCTTATCTTATGCTTTCTCTCCCCATTAGTAACTTTTTCTCTTTGTGACTTTTCTCTCCCCTCTTATTATATCTTTCTCCCCCTTTGTGACTTTTCTATCTTTGTGACTTTTCTCTCCCCCTTTGTCAACAATCACCAAAAAGGTGCCAATTTTAGTGAGAGTTAAGTCAATCAATATAAGGGAGTCCAAATTATGGTTCAATCTAGATCACTTGCTAGAATATGTAATTCGGTTTGATCCAAGGACAAGCTTCTTCACACCTCATAAAGTATAAGGGTTATCTTGACCATGTTGAATTACACATCATGAGCTCATTTTCTAGATTCAACACTAGGTTTGCAAGCCCACAAACGTGTCATATGCTACCACTAGATCAATCAAACATAGAAGCAATAGTGGTACCATATATACATTAAAATCATTTGATTTTCATGAATGAGCCTATTTGTCATGCAAATATGTCTATATGTTCTAACCATGTCCTTAGCAAAGTATGGATGATATGTCAAACAACTTTACCTTGCTATATCGGAGGAGAAGCATGTCATATAATAATGTGGGGGTGCACTCATTTCAAGTTGGAGAAGTCAAGTATGTTCAATTCATTCTTCAACTTGTAAAATCTCTTCTCATCAAGTGGCTTTGTGAATATGTCGGCTAGTTGATCTTCGGTGCCAATGCTCTCAATGTTAATATCACCCTTTTGTTGATGGTCTCTTATGAAGTGATGCCTTATGTCAATGTGCTTTGTTCTTGAATGTTGAACCGGATTTTGAGTCATCTTGATAGCACTTTCATTGTCACAAAACAATGGCACATTCTTGAACTTGATTCCAAAGTCATTCAAGGTGGCCTTCATCCAAAGCAATTGTGCACAACAACTACCGGCACTAATGTATTCGGCCTCGGCGGTAGATAGTGCAACACTATTTTGTTTCTTTGATGACCATGAAACAAGAGATCTTCCAAGCAATTGACAAGTGCCACTTGTGCTCATTCTATCAATCTTGCATCCACCATAGTCGGAGTCCGAATATCCAATCAACTCAAAACTTGACCCCTTTGGAAACCATAACCCAACATCATGAGTGCCCTTAAGATATCTCAATATCCTCTTGGTTGCTTTCAAGTGACTTTCTCTAGGTGAAGCTTGATATCTTGCACACTTGCACACACTAAACATCACATCTGGCCTAGAAGCGGTGACATATAGCAAACTTCCAATCATAGACCGATATTGCTTTTGATCTACCATGTTACCACTATCATCAATACCCAATTGATCATTTGTGCCCATTGGTGTACTCATTGGCTTAGCATCTTGCAATCCAAACTTCTTGATCATGTCCTTGATGTACTTCCCTTGACTTACAAAAGTGCCATTCTTCATTTGCTTGATTTGAAGTCCAAGGAAGTAACTAAGCTCTCCGATCATAGACATCTCAAACTCTTTTGCCATCATATTTCCAAACTCTTCACAAAAATCTTGATTGGTTGATCCAAAAATGATATCATCCACATAGATTTGCATCACAAACAAGTCATTTCCAAGCTTCTTGGTGAAGAGAGTGGTATCAACCTTTCCCATCTTGAACCCTTTAGAGAGAAGAAAGTCCCTCAATCTCTCATACCATGCTCTAGGTGCTTGTTTCAAACCATACAATGCCTTCTTGAGCTTGTAAACATGGTTGGGCTTCTTGTCATCTTCAAAACCGGGAGGTTGCTCAACATAGACTTCTTCATTGATGTAACCATTAAGAAATGCACTCTTGACATCCATTTGATAGAGCTTGATGTTGTGTGCACAAACATATGCTAATAAGATTCTAATAGCCTCCAATCTTGCAACCGGTGCATATGTTTCTCCAAAGTCAAGACCCTCAACTTGAGTGTATCCTTGTGCTACTAATCTTGCTTTGTTCCTCACAACCATGCCATCTTGATCTTGCTTATTTTTAAAGACCCACTTAGTACCAATCACATTGTAGTTCTTCGGCCTTTCAACAAGTTCCCAAACTTGATTTCTAGTGAAGTTGTTTAGCTCTTCATGTATGGCATTTACCCAATCGGAATCTTTCAATGCATCTTCTATCTTCTTTGGTTCTTCTAATGAGACAAATGAGTAGTGCTCACAAAAGGATGCTAATCTTGATCTAGTTTGAACACCACTTTGAATTCCACCAATGATTTGATCCAATGGATGATCTCTTGCAATACTAGTAGGTTGGAGTATTGGGAGTTGATTACTTCCACTTGTTTGACCTTGATCTTGCACTTCATCATGAGAACCACTAGAGCTTGCTTGATTTGTATCAATTTGCACACTTTGGTTGATCACATGAGTATCATCATCATCATCAACTTGCCTCGGCCTTATGTCACCAATATCCATATTCTTCATTGCATTTGACAATTGATCTCCTCTCACATCATCAAGATTTTGAGCTTCATTTTGAGATCCTTGGGTTTCATCAAACTCAACATCATGAACTTCTTCCAAGGTGCCACTTGTGAGATTCCAAACTCTATATGCTTTGCTTGTGGTAGAATAACCAAGTAAGAATCCTTCATCACATTTCTTTTCAAACTTGCTCAATCTAGTGCCTTTCTTGAGAATATAGCATTTGCAACCAAACACTCTAAAGTATGCAATGTTGGGCTTTCTTCCATTCAATAGCTCATATGGTGTCTTTCCAAGCTTCCCATGACAATAGAGACGGTTGCTACAATAGCAAGCCGTGTTGATAGCTTCACTCCAAAATGAATGACTCACATTGTATTCACTAAGCATTGATCTAGCCATGTCAATCAAAGTTCTATTCTTTCTTTCAACTACACCATTTGATTGAGGAGTGTATGTTGGTGAGAATTGATGTCCAATTCCAAGATCATCACATAAATCTTCAATTCTTGTGTTCTTGAACTCACTACCATTGTCACTTCTAATCTTCTTGATGGTAGTCTCAAACTCATTTTGCACTCTCTTGACAAAAGACTTGAATAGATCATAAACATCACTCTTGTCATAGAGAAAGAACACCCAAGTGTATCTAGTGTAGTCATCCACTATCACAAAACCATACTTGTTGCCACCAATACTAGTGTATGTTGTTGGCCCAAACAAGTCCATGTGCAATAGCTCAAATGCCTTTGATGTGCTCATTTCACTCTTACTAGGATGTTTATTTCCAACTTGTTTGCCGGCTTGACAAGCACTACAAGGTTTATCCTTCTCAAAGGTGACATCTTTCAAACCTCTAACTAAGTCATGCCTCAAAAGTTTGTTCAATTGTTTCATTCCAACATGACCAAGCCTTCTATGCCATAACCAACCCATACTAGATTTGCTAAGCAAGCATGATGTCAATTGTGTCTCACTATCATTGAAGTCAACCAAGTATAAGCTACCATGTCTAAACCCTTTGAATATCAAATTTGATCCATCAACACTTATGACTTCAACATCATCACTACCAAATATGCACTTGAAGCCAAGATCACAAAGTTGTGCCACCGACAAAAGATTGAAATCCAAGCTCTCAACTAGCAACACATTAGATATGCTCATGTCATTTGAGATAGCAATTTTACCAAGCCCCTTGACCTTGCCTTTCTTGTTGTTGCCGAAAGTGATAGCATCAAAACCACCATTTTGACTTGTATCAATTGATTTGAACATACAAGAATCTCCGGTCATATGTTGAGTGCACCCACTATCAAGCACCCAATGCCTTCCTCCGGCTTTGTAATTGACCTACAAGATAAGATCAATTCTTTTTAGGTACCCAAACTTGTTTGGGTCCTCCAAGGTTAGTGACCAAGCTCCTTGGTACCCAAATGGCTTTCTTCTTTGAGCCGACCCATGGTGTACCAATGAACTTAGCATGAACACCATTTGTACCCTTGGTAAGTATATAGAAAGAATCAAACTTAATTGAGGATACATTAGCATTGGATTTCTTGTTCATGCAATGTCGCTCTATGTGACCAACTTGCTTGCAACTTTTGCAATAGCTACCATTGTTCTTCACAAAACGAGTCTTGTGAGGAGCAAAAGCGGCCTTGCCTTTCTTGGGGTTATAGCCCAATCCCTCTTTGTAGAGAGAAGCTCTTTGGCTACCCAAGCACATAAGCAAGCGGTCCTCACCACCATAAGCCTTAGCTAAAGTGTGATTGAGCTCTTTTACCTCCTTCTTGAGATTTTCATTCTCAACTATAAGTGTGGAGTCACAAGTGAAACCATCACTACTAGATGAGGATGATGTAGATGAGCTACATGAAGGGTTAGTGGGAGCAACAACAATAGGCTTATGACAAGATTCATCAATTATATCACAAGATATGCCTATGTTGCAAGTTTTAGCTTTCTCAACATTAGTTGGCATGTTTTCACATTTTTCAACTAGAGAGGAATGAGCTTCTTCAAGCTTAGTGTGAGACTTTTGAAGTTTCTTATGGTCTACCTTTAGACTCTCATAAGATGCTCTAAGCTCATCAAGTTCTTGCATAAGGTTTTTCTTTTCCTTAAGCAAGCCCTTGCATTCCTTTCTAGATTCTTTATAATGTTGAGTGCAATCTTCTAGCATAGTGATTAGTTCATCTTTAGTGAATTCTTCTTCATCACTATCACTATCACTAGCATTATCATGATCACTCTCATCATCGGATGATACCTTAGCGGCCTTAGCCATGAAGCACGATGGAGTGTCGAAGAGGGAGACCTTCTCTTGGATGGCAATGCTAGCATGTCCCTTCTTCTTGCTCTTGTAGTCATCCTCATCATCACTTGAGGAATCATCACTATCCCATGTAGCAACATGAGAATCATTCTTCTTTTTGTGAGAGCTCTCCTTCTTTTCTTGCTTCTTCTTTTGCTTCTTCCTTTCCTTCTTGATAGCATCTTCATCATCACTATCATAAGGACACTTTGCAATAAGATGATCTTTGCTATGGCATCTAAAGCATCTCATGGTATGCTCATTCTTCTTGGATGAGTTCTTCCTCCTCCTTGCACGATAGCCCTTCTTCTTCATGAATTTGCCAAATTGCTTGACAAAGAGAGCCATCTTCTCATCAATGTCATCACTATCACAAGAGCTTGAGTCTTCTTCACTTGATGATTCAATCTTGGATTTGCCCTTGGATGTGGTGGCTTTGAATGCCACACTCTTCTTCTTTTCATCATCTTTCTTCTCATTCTCCTTCTTCTTCTTCTTGACCAACTCATCCTTCTCATCATCTTCTCTATATGAATCATCGGTCATCACTTCTTGAAATATTTGTTGAGGAGTTGAATCCTTCAATGTTGTCCTCACTAGCACGGTGATCAATGTATCAAACCTCTTGGGCAAGCTTCTCAAGAACTTCATAGAGAATTGGTTGTCCTTGACTTCCTCACCAAGTGCCTTGAGCTCATTGACAATGACTTGCAATCTATGAAACATCCCCGGTACACTCTCATCATCTTGCATCTTAAAGCTTGAAAATTTTTCTTGCAAGATATATGCTTTAGCGGTCTTTGTGCCTTCGGTGCCCTCAAATGTTTCTTCTAGCTTGGCCCAAGCATCATGAGCGATCTCAATGTTCTTCACTTGCTCAAAGGTCTTGTCATCTAGTGCCTCATGAAGAGCACTAATGGCAATGTCATTGCATTGGAGCTTCTTCTCTTCTACCGGTGTAGGTGCTTCCGGATTAGCAACCTCAAATTTTGTTTCGGTGACCTTCCACACTTCTCTATTGATTGACTTGAGGTGTGCGGTCATCTTAACCTTCCAATATGCATAATTTGTGCCATCAAAGTGAGGTGCCTTCTTGGTGTTGTTGATGTGCAAACTTAATTGAGCCATTTCTTTATCACCGTAGGTTGTTAAGCCTCAAAAAAACGGTGCCTCGGCTCCGATACCACTTGTAAGGTCCAAAAAGGCTAGAGGGGGGGGTGAATAGCCTAATAAAAACCTTCTACACAAAATACTTAACCACAAGTTAGTATAAAAGGTGGCGGAGCAAAAAGCACTAGCACTAACTAATTAAGCAAGCCACCTACACAAGTCTAGTTCAAGGCTATCCACTAAACACAACAACAACAAGCTAGGTACGAGAAGAAATACGAGAGAAGAGCTTCGAGTGATTATACCGCCGTGTAGAGATGTGAAGTACCAATCAAACAATCACACAAGAGAAGTCCACGGGAAGAGAATGACACAAGATTTTATCCCGAGGTTCACTTGCTTCCCGGCAAGCTACTCCTCGTTGTGGCGATGCACCCACTTGTCGGTTCGCGAGCTAATCGACTATCAAGAGTCGAGCCCTCGGCGGGCGCCGCACAACCGCACACAAGATGGGGATCCTCCAAGCCACAAGCTCCACTAGAGTATCCAATTTGCGAACTCCCGCGGGGAAGGATCAAGAACCCCTTACAACACTTGGTGAAGGCTCCAACAATCTCCAATTGCAAGCTCAATCACCTCCGCTGCTCCAAGCCGTCTACCGTGTCGGGAAACACGGAAGAGTAACAAGAAATCCGCAGCAACTCGAAGATCAAGTGCCTCTAGAATGCAACTCTCAAGCAATGCACTTGAATCTCACTCAATCTCACTCAAGATGTGCAATCAATCAAAGAGATGAGTGGAGGGATTGTTCTCTAGCTCAAAGGATGTCTCTATATCTCAAAATGTGCAAGAGTTACCCTCAAAACCCGTCCACCATCTATTTATAACGAAGGGGTACGCAACTAGCCGTTAGAAATGACGCAGCAGAAAACGTGCTGCACCGGACGCGCCGGTCCGGGTGACCGGACGCGTCCGGTCACTACGCGACAGACGAGAATAGTGCCGTTCGAACTAGCCGTTACCGTTGACCGGACGCGCTCGACCGAGCGACCGGACGCGCTGGTCACGACCGGACGCGCCGGTCCCGTGACCCACCGGACGCGCCGGTCAACACCGAGCCGCGCACTGCAAAACAACCACCGGACGCGCTGAAGAACGGACCGGACGCCACAGTGCCCGCGTCCGGTGGGAGTCCAGTAAGCTCCCTGGAAGACCGGACGCGTCCGGTGACCTATGACCGGACGCGCACCGCGTCCGGTGATCCTCGTGAACCGCTGTTCGCCTGACCGGACGCGCCGGTCGTACAGTGACCGCGTCCGGTGCAGCGTCCGGTGCAGCGTCCGGTGCACGCAGTGACCTCCGTTCGCCTTCGTTTCTTTTCCGACTTTCGGCGCAATAGAAAATAGGCATTTCACTTCTCCAAAAAGCGCCGAATCCCGCCTCGCAAGCTCGGCGGGAGGGAGAGAGGAACCCAAACCCCTCTCTACCACTTAAACTCCACCGCCTTCGCAAAAGTGCCAACACCAACAAGTGATCACCACCTTGTGCTCGTGTGTTAGCATTTTCACAAACATTTTCCAAGGCGTTATGTTAGCTCTTTACTAGATCCTAAATGCATATGCTCAAGACATTGATCTAGTGGCACTTGATTCCCGAGCTAACCGTGATTGCCCCTCTTGATAGTCGGCTATGTATCCTAAACCCGGTCAATCACTTCTCTACTCAACTTTGACCGGCAAAAGGAAAACCCTATGGTTATACCTTTGCCTTGCGCTCTTAGATCCTTCTCTTCCACTTGAACATCAAGTCCACCACTTTAAGTGCATCTCCACCATGATCTACATTTCATGTATATGCACCATCTCTTTGTGACCTTGTGGCTACCACTCCTTGCCACGTCCACCTTCATTACATGTGTTGCTTATGCCTAGCTTAATCACACTTGATACAATAGCATTAGCAACTTGGTGTCATTAATTACCAAAACCAAACTTGGGCTTTCACCTGCGGCCATACAACGCTTCAAACGGTGCCATTTTTATACTCTCTTGATAGCTATTATTATAGGAGAATTCTGCTAATGGTAAACATTCATCCCATTGATCTCGAAAAGTGAGAGCACAAGATCTCAACATATCTTCTAGGATTTGATTTACTCTTTCAGTCTGTCCCGAAGTCTGAGGATGATAGGCTGAGCTATGTATAACTTTGGTACCCATTGACTTATGTAACTCCATCCAGAATTTGGAGACGAATTGTGGACCTCTATCAGATACAATGGTTCTTGGTACCCCATGGAGACTCAGAATCCGCTCAAAGTACAATTTTGCAAGTGTCACAGTAGAGTGCTTCACTTTTACTCGAAGAAAATGTGCTAATTTAGTAAGTCGATCTATAATGACCCAGATTGAATCAAACCCCCTTGAAGTGGTGGGTAAACCCGTAATAAAATCCATGCCAATATCATCCCACTTCCAAGACGGAATGGGCAATGGTTGCAACATCCCTGCTGACTTCAGACGTACAGCCTTTACTCTTCGACATGTATCACATCTGGCAACATACTTCGCAATCTCAATTTTCATTTTTGTCCACCAGAATCTCTGTTTCAAATCCTGATACATCTTATTACTCCCTGGATGAATAGAAAACCTTGTACTATGTGCTTCATCAAGAATGAGCTGACGTAACTCTGGAACCTTTGGAACCACTAGCCTGTTCTTAAACCACAACACATCTGCATCATCAATGCTGAAATCTGTCTGTTGACCTGTTCTAACTTTTTCTTTGATGTAAGCTATTCCGGAATTATTTCTCTGAGCAGATACAATCTGATCTTTGATCGTTGATTCTACTGTGACATTAGTCAACTGACCTTGTTGAATTATTTCAATATTCAACTTTTCCAATTCATAACACAAACTGTAATCCATTGGTTTCACAGTCGTACAATTGCAATGATTCTTTCTACTGAGTGCATCAACAACCACATTTGCTTTTCCGGGGTGATAGTGTACTTCCAAATCATAATCCTTTATCAATTCAAGCCATCTTCTTTGCCTCATATTCAATTCTGACTGAGTAAAGATATACTTTAAACTCTTGTGATCTGTATACATGTGGCAAGTATTACCTAACAAGTAATGACGCCAGATTTTTAATGCATGAACCACAGCTGCTAGTTCAAGATCATGTGTCGGATAATGTTCTTCATGGCGCTTCAACTGTCTCGAGGCATAAGCAATGACTCTGCCTTCTTGCATCAATACACAACCAAGGCCAATACCCGAGGCATCACAATATACATCAAATGGCTTTTCTATATCTGGTTGTGCCAAAACTGGAGCAGTTGTCAATGACTTCTTTAGAATTCTAAAAGCTTTCTCACATTCTGGAGACCATATGAACTTAGTTTGATTCTTCAACAGTTCTGTGATTGGCTTGGCTACCTTTGAAAAGTCAGGTATGAATCGACGGTAATAACCCGCCATTCCAAGGAAACTTCGGACTTCATGAACTGAGATTGGTGGTTTCCAATTCAAAATCTCATTTACCTTGCCAGGATCTACTGCTACTCCTTCGGCTGACAATACATGGCCTAAGAATTGCACTTCTCTTAACCAAAACTCACATTTACTGAACTTGGCATACAGTTGGTGATCTCTCAGGCGATTCAGAACAACTCTGAGATGCTCAACATGCTCTTCTTTACTTTTGGAATATACCAGAATATCATCAATAAACACAACCACAAACTTATCAAGCTCCGGCATGAAAACTGAGTTCATCAGATACATGAAATGTGCCGGTGCATTTGTGAGACCAAAAGACATAACTAGGTACTCATACAGTCCATATCTGGTGGTGAATGCAGTCTTTGGGATATCTTCAGGTCGAATCTTGATTTGATGGTACCCTGATCGAAGGTCGATCTTTGAAAATACCTTTGCCCCCGCAAGCTGATCAAAGAGTAGATCAATGCGTGGCAACGGATATTTATTCTTAATGGTTACTTCATTCAGCGGTCGGTAATCAACACATATCCTTAAAGTCTGATCTTTCTTCTTAACAAACAGAGCTGGACATCCCCATGGTGAGGAGCTAGGTCTGATAAAACCTTTGTCACGTAACTCTTGCAGTTGATCTTTGAGTTCTGCCAATTCATTGGGTGGCATTCTGTAAGCTCTCCGGGATATTGGGGCAGTACCCGGTTTTAACTCAATCACAAACTCTACATCTCTGTCTGGTGGCAGACCTGGTAGATCATCTGGAAACACATCTGAAAAATCACAGACTACTGGTATATCACAAACCTCTTGTACTGAAGTTGCACATATCCTTTCAACGGTTCTCTTTGGGATAGGAAGTTGGATAAGAAGATGAGATTTGTTATCTGGCAGGTTCAACCTTATAGTTCGGTGCAGTGCATCTATAAGGGCTCCTCTTTGGTACATCCAATTCATACCCAGGATTACATCTATATCCTGTTTCTGTAATATTATCATTGAGGTAGGGAATATATGCCCACCTAACTCTATAGGTACGTCACGTACCATCTCCTTAGTACACAGTCGTCCCCCAGGTGACTGGATAAAGAAATCTTCTTGTGTTCCCAAAATTGGAATGTCATGCTTAACAACAAAGGTGCGATTTATGAATGTATGCGATGCACCTGAATCAAATAACAGTACTGCTGGATGATTAGCAACAGGGAACATACCCATCATAACAGGTTCTCCCTCTGGGATTGCACTTGCTTGAGTATAGAATACACGTCCGGTCTTCTTCTTCTCACCCTTACCCTTCTGAACATTCAGATTATTGTTCTTGCTCTGAGGTTGTTGCTGTTGTGGTACGGGAGCTCTGGGATAATTGGAATTGTACTGCCTTGGATACGGGCAGTCCTTTGAAAAGTGGCCTGGCTTTCCACAATTGTAGCAGGGAAAGTTATGGGTGGCTGGTGCTTGGTTTCGAATACCTAGGGCATTCGGCTGTTGGGTAAACTGCGGGGTTGCGGCAGGACGATAAAACGTCTACGGCTGAGCTTGGTATTGCGGTGGACGATAAGTTGGGCGGAAATAGTTCTGAGGGTGGTAAATAAACTTCTGGCGCTTCTTAATGCCGCCAGACGGGCTTGAAAACATTGGCTTCTTTTTCTTCGACTCTTTATGCAGTCGGGACTTCTCTTCTGACGCAATAGCCACGTTGACGATCTCATGGTATGTAGCATTGTAACAGGTGACTAATGCTTCCTGGATTCTGGTACTCAATCCTCTCATGAAACAGCTTTTCTTCTTCGCATCAGTGTTCACATATTCTGCTGCATACTGGGACAGATGATTAAATTTACCCACGTACTGCAGAACTGTCTGGTTCCCTTGCTTCAGCGAGAGAAACTCCTCCAGCTTCATGGCCATGACACCATCTGGGATATAATGTGCTCTGAAGGCTTCACGAAACTCCTGCCAAGTGACACGGTGGCCAGCAGGCCGTGTGGCGACCAGATTCGCCCACCATGCCCCTGCGGCACCTCTAAGCTGCTGTGGCAGAACCGCCTAATTTAATGTCATCCCAAGAGTACTTATCTTCCATTAGACACTAAGTACCCAAGAGAGAGCACTAAACTCTGCGATTCCGTCGAGCACACCCAACGGGAGAACTCGAAAGTCCACATTTTACCTCAGGATCATAAATGAGAGATAAAGCTTATAACAACTTTACCATTTCATATATCACTTTTAGTACAACATCAGAGTAATTCATTATTTGATTATAATAGCGGAATATAAAATATTATCAAAGTTCAGCGGAAATGAAACCATTTGATGATGAGTTAAAATTATCATGATGAACATTTATATACAGCAAATGATAACAGGTGGTAAATCTTTCCCTTGTGAAACATTTTTGGTGAGAGTTATAAATCAACCCTACATCCGCAACGTAAAGGAAATCCCCACTGAGCCCACCAGGAGGTTTCCACACACAACTGTCAGCTTCAAACACCTGTTACCTGCAACAGGGTAGAACAAACCCTGAGTACTCAATTGTACTCCGCAAGACTTACCCGTCAGAAGAAAAGACTCCAAGGGTATGCAAGGCTATCTGGCTTGTGGGTTATTGCAACTGCAGGAAGCATTACTAAAGGTGCATCCTTATATTTACTTTTTATTAGCAGTTATCAGTAGTGTATTAACCAACCATTCTAGGTAAGCACCTGTTCTACTTTCAAGCAAAGGTTGAGCCATCAGAACCAATTTTTCCATCTTTCGTCTTTCATCTTTCATTTCTTACTACGGTGCTAGAGTGCAGTCAAGTCGTACCGTCACGTAGAAACGGCGATTCGCGAATCAATGTGCCCAGCTGGGTACCCCGAAAAACACACGCCTCGCTTGTACCCCAGGCACAAGCAAGACCAACCCGTTCCCCTCCTGTCACAGGTTTCCAGGTCCCCGTCCAAACTTGGACTCCTAGCTCCCGTACTTGAGGCCCGGCCTCAATACGGTGCTAAGACCTCCACCTATCCCCGCCTCCAATCAGTCGGTCCGGAAAGAGCCGGAGCCCATGACAAGAGAGTAACAAGTCTTCCTAGCCCCCATCCGCTAGTATATGCTCGGGATAATAAATCTGTGACTTGACCGGGGATCCAGTGCAACGAACGGTCCTTAATCGACACGGACAGGGAAAAAGTGCAACCAAGCTATGCCCCGTGGCCGCGGGACATAACCTGTTACACCCACCAATACCCATACCATATCCCTGCCCGGTCACCATTTCCTTTTCCATCATTTCATCATTAGGGTAATAATAATAATAATAACCACCTATTGTGAGTAACGACAGGTTACTCACGCTACCGATAAACCTAAGCAAAACAGCTACACGATCCTGTACTAGTAAGACTCATGGGTAGATATATATATATGCATGTGGATATCATAAAACTCCTGCAACGTAAATGCACAACCTATATATATATATATATAATAATTTGTAAAATAAGGGTTATGCACCGGGGCTTGCCTGGATGGGAATTAAGATATAACCAAAAGTTAGCATTCCATCACGGCGACACGGTCATCAGGACACCATCTTTTCCGCTGCTCCAAAAGACTTCACGCTCCGTCATTGTTCCTATTATAATATTCGGAGATGCGACATAGAAATGTAAATAATCGACGGCAATCGCAACCTCGTATCATACGATTTCGTCTCTCAAGCTAACGAGCTAACCTTATGGCTAACGAACTAGGTTTCGTATCTATGTTATCGACTTAAGCGTTATTTCCCAACAACCCAGGGTGTTGCTCTTTTCGTTTCGTCGATTTAATATATATACAAACTAGGGTTTATTAGCTACCTAACAAAACTAATTATTTTGGAGCTACAAAAATTACAGTGGACAACTAACATTATGGTTAGCTTACTATAAAATTTTCAGCGTTAATACTATCACTGATTATTCATAACAATTCTTACAAGTTCATGTTTGATAATATTAAACGCCTCGAATTAATTAGAGCAAGCCTAAAAATAGTAGAAATCTACATGAACCAATTACACCTTTATCTAGATCATGATTTTAGGAAACTAACAAAATTGGTTTCACCATTTTTGGACTCCTATACATTTAGATATTAAATTTACAAGTTCCTAGCAACAAAGAAAAAGGAAAAACAATTGAAAGATATACTTTTAAAGCAACGGGCCGGCGCCCACTATTTGGCCTAGCACCCGGATGCGGCCCACGCGGGACGGGTCAGGCGACAGCAGGCCGGCCCAACTGGCCCACAGCGCGCGCGAGGTCGCTCTTTTTGCAGAAGAGCCCCTGAACAAAAGGGCTATTACGCGGAGCCTCAGGTCCCTATTGCACCAGAGACACTTTATGCACGAAGCGCCCCCAACAATCTTTTCTTCTCCCTGAGCCGGTCCCCGACGCCCCCGTGCCCGCCGGCGCGGCTCCGGCCGGCATCGGACGGTCCCGCCGGCCATCTGGGGCCCACTATGCCCCTGCTAAACGGTCGACCACCACCTACAACCCAAACGGTGACGCTAGGTGACCACAGGGGACTGAGCTACGCACGCACGCGAGCTGTAGCGGCGAGCGGCCATTCACCATGGTGGCGAGGCCGTTCCGGCGAGTCTAGGCGGCCCGAGAGCGGTAGGGATGGCGCACGAGTATCCATGACTTACCCGGATGCCAGCAGTGCCGATGGTCGAGGTGGAGAACTGCCGAGGTGACCTGACCACGCGCGCCCGCACCATGCGGCGGCGCTCTGTGATGACACGGTCGTGTCACCGGCGGCAGGGTAGCGGCAGGAGCTCGACTAAGGTGCGCGGGAGGAAGAGGGGTTCAAGGCGAGTCTACTGGTGCATCCAATTCGACTCGAGATGGTCGAAGGAAGCGCTGCCCTTGGTAATGGCATGGCTCGGCTTTATCGACACTGAGAGTGAAGAGCTCCAAAATTGCGGCTTGTCCGGGCACGGTTCTAGGCGGAGTGGGGTTGGTTGTCTAACACACTTAATGGCGAAGGCGTGGAGGTGAAAACTTGCCTTGAATTGGTCTCCTTGCCGTAAGCGATGGTGCGGCCCGTCGGCCACGGTGACAGGGAAGAAAAACCAAGACGGAAAGGTGAGGACGGCTCGGTCAGTCTTCGCCCTGGCGGAACGTGGTAAAGGGATAGCGTGGCGTGACCGCTGGGTAGAGCCACGTCAAGACGAGGCAGCCATGTGAGCACAGGGGAGGGCAGCGGGGCCAGCGGTGGCCACTCAACGCGCGCGCGAGCAGCAGCGGCTCCGCGTGGCTGGCAGCAGGTGCCGCGGCCAGAGTGGCCAAGGCGCGACCACGCCACGGTCAGACCAAGACGGCCTCGGCCGGCCAACGCACGGTGGTGCGCGTGCACGGGGTGCGGCTCGGCCAGGCAACGCCGAGTAAAATGACGTGGTGACCGCGCACACCTCGGCCGAACGACCGACAACGTGCTATGCACGGATTTTAAAGCGTGTACCAACACTTACCCGTCTTGGTTGAGGTTAAACCAACTCCTCTGCCCTCAAGATGGCCCTAACAGCTTCCCAAAGAAACAAATAGCACGTCAAAAGGACAACCAGAGAGGGAGATGGAGTGATGCCAAAACGGGTTCGTCGTGCTGACGCTGGCTCACGAACAGAGCATCGACCACAAGGTTACAGCTCGTTCTAAGGAACTTCCGGCCATTTTTGGAGTAACCACTCAACATCACTCCACCCTACGAACTACACCGTGCTAAAGTACTCGCAAAGGTGCAATTATCGGTGCAAAAACATAGATCTAGTGTTTACGAATTTTAATCAAAATTTAAATGCCAAAGCGACATTACCATTAGGTTTTCAGACTTGGTCATTATAGTTCTAGGAGCTGGAACCCATTTCCAAATCAATTCTTGAGCTACCAGTTATGCTATTGATCACTTATTTATCGGAACAAAAGTTGCGTTTTCATCTACTAGACTTGCGCTTCAAATTTTATTAAGTACTACATTCAATTGATGTTTTATTTTTATTTATAGAAATTCGCTTATCATTTTATGTGCGTTTGAAATTTTAAAACCCACGGAATTTGTTTTGTTAATTTCTTTTAGACCTTAATCGCATGCTAAGTACGCTAGTAACACCAGAGGTGTTACATCCTTCCCCCCTTAAAAAGGATCTCGTCCCGAGATCCGGAACAAGAAACAAAAGAGGGAAGCACGATTACATTTCACAGATCTGAGCTTACATGAGAGGTTACACGACTTCAAACGCTAAACCACTCTGGAATCTAGAGATAGCACGGCTAAGAACAACTCTAATACAACTCACAACCTCTCTAGAAACCGACGAAGACGGGGACAGTGGAAGAGCAATAGGAAAACGATTATCCAGAACATGGCGTATGCCCAACAAAGCCAGAAATTGGAGATTGGTACAAAGATCATCGTTAACTCTAAACCTAAACTAACCAGGGATGAACTTGAACTTCTCCAACAGAAACTAGATCCTTTCTTCTCCAGTTACACCATTGCCTCTGACTAGGAACCCTAGATCTGCGAGCAACGGCTGGATCTCGTAGCTCAGCCTCCAACCACTTCTTCCCGACGGCTTCCTGAGCTTCTTCTACCTGAGCGCTGACGGAGGAAGTTGATACTATGAGCTCTACTCTAGATCTGGGGGTTGAATGGAGGAGGAGCAAGCAAGGTGGCATTATAAAAGCTTGGTGGACGGAGGTGGTGATGCAGTGCACCGGAAGCGGAGGAGATGGGAATCACTGGGGGGGTCACAAGGTGGGGAGAGCGTCGGCCATAGTGCGCTCCCTGTGCGAGCTTGAGTGGGGCAAAGGAGAAAGGAGGGGATGGGGTTCGCTCGACCAGGCGGCGTGCGAGCAACGGGGCCCCAAAGGAAAAGAAAGAGAGGGGGGTCCGGTACGGGAACAAGAGCGAAAACCGAGAGCCGACACGGGTGCCGGGATCAGAGGGGCGTACTGTGCGACAAGACGAGGCGAGTGCGGCACAACGCCGCGGTCGCACGGGAGCGACACACGCGGTCCCACCACCGACGGCGTCCGCAGGGCACACAGTGACAGCGACCCGGCATGCGTAGCATTGTCAAACCGGTCACAGGAACGACGTCGAGTCGGGCAATTCAACTTCTCTGACCTACGTGCGGCTAACCTTCCTGTTGTTTTTCTCTTTCTTCTTTTCCTTTCTTCAAAAACCTTGTTACTTTGACAGAGCACAATTCCATCAACCCGTTGTGGATTTCCCGTTTGAACACAAGAATATTTTTACCAAGAGAATTTTTATAGCAAGAGCGATACCGCGGTGTAACTCGGTAAAAGCACTTGGTCAACAACCTCGATACCAGCGCGCGCCGAGCAGCGTCACCAGGTGGCAGCTGTTCCACAGGTGGCCCTCGGTTCCGTCGCGGCACCATAAGCTATTAACTAAGTAACTATTACCAACTTACTCGCAGTAAAAACAACGGGGTCATAGACCACAGAATCAGAGGAGTAAGGGAAAAATTCAGGCAACACGGGTTCCTTTCAAAATAAGGAACAAGTAAGTAAATCCCAAGGCGGATTTAAATCAAGGGAATTCAAGTGTTCTACTGGGACATCCACAATTAGTGATACAGTGTCCTCTGTTTTCCAATCACGGCCGATCTGTTGCATCAGAACAGTTGTTCCCCTTGTAACCTGCTTATTGTCGTCTCAAGAACCCTAAGCAAATCGAACGAGGTCTAAGGAAAAACGACGTAACAAACACAACCGATAAAGCAAACACTCATTACCAACGGCCTTACACGGGTGCAACATACAGACATTCACTCTCCCACACTCGACACAGCGCTCGAACGTACAACCAGGCGGCCTTAACAACTACGGATGCGGTACAACGGAAAGATTACAACACTAGGGAACAACGATGAAAAGCACTACTAGCAACGATTACATCTCCCCTAGGACAACTAATCTACTTCGTCGGCCCAAACGGCTTCCTTCCTGGGCTCCTGGGGTTCTTCTGCTGCACTAGGTTGTGGATCTGCTCCTTCTTGTGGTGGTGGCTGGGTGAGGGGAAACAATGACTCTACTTCCGAGGCTTCCGTGGGTGGAGGTGCTGCAAAACCAGTTCTCCTTCGCTCCAGCGGATGGACAGGGATCCCCTCCAGGATTAAGGGTTCCTGCCTTTCCGTGGCGAGCGTCCTACGCTTGGCCCTTGTGGCAAGATAGGCGTCCTCCAGCTCCTGGGCATGACGGTCTTGGTCCACCTTGACGGCCTCCGCCATGGCAGCCTCTCGACTCTCAGCGGCTGCTAGATTGGCATGAGCTTCAGCAAGCTGCACTTCGAGCATCCTAGAGAAGATCTCGGCTTCCTCAGCTCGGTGGAGGCACTCCCTTAGCTCCGAGGCCTGCCGGTCATACTGCTCATCCAGGGCAAGCAAGTACGAGGTCAGGTGCACCAAGGTCGGGTTGTCCTCTTGCACGTCTAGACCATGCAAAGCCTCCATGCAAGCCCTCCATACCCGCCGATTCTTATCCCAAGGGGGAAAGAACCGCATGGGGGTACGAGCAATGGGCCCTTCAAAGATCTGACAGAGATGTTGCAAGGCTTTGCGGGCCACAACCTGGTAGGTGTCGCCGAAGCGAAACCCGGTTGCAGTCACATTCCAGGCTTCCGTGAGGTCGGGGAACTCCTCACTCTTGCCAATGTAGACGGTGACCTTACACCGCTCAGTGCCACGCTTCATGTACTCACGGCCCTCATACTCGGGACGCTCCCGAACGCCGAGTTTTTGCAGGGTGGCATACAGGATTTTGGGAAAACCCTCGGTGTTCAAGCAGTAGCTGCTAACCCAGACTCCTGCCATCCTAGGTGGGTGGTGGTTGCAAGGAAGGCTTGAGGA
The DNA here is from genome assembly GCA_038087645.1 of Saccharum hybrid cultivar R570. Taxonomy (NCBI): domain Eukaryota; kingdom Viridiplantae; phylum Streptophyta; class Magnoliopsida; order Poales; family Poaceae; genus Saccharum; species Saccharum hybrid cultivar. The sequence goes on from JAQSUU010000198.1 coordinate 27,236,808, forward strand.
GAAGCTTGCTCAAGAGAAAAGGGCTAAGCGAGCTGGAATGCACTGGGTGGTGACACCAAGTGGCTGGGCTTGCCCCCTTAAAAAGGCAGAGCAGCCAGTGGTCCTGGCGCAGGCCACCCTCGAGCCCTGCACGAGGATCAGTAAAGTAAAATAGCAGGATTTTTACGCACACGAGGCGAGCGGTGTTCGAGGCCATAAAGACTAGCATGGTTGCAGGGCAGAGGTCCGACAAGGGCGCAGAAGGAGTGCCGAAAACGTAAGCCCCGACAGCCGTGAAGCACGAGTGAACGCGAAACATGAAGCCACTGTACAACAGTAACTCCGGGACAGGGACGCGTGGTACCTAGAAACAGGGCACCTGCAAGTAGGACTCGCACGATGACTATAGCAAAACAGCACGTCTGACTTTAGGACCGCATGCTACACACCAGTTAGCTTACCGGACGAAAGCCTACTTAAACTTATTCCGGAGACTTAACTATAGTAATAGGGCTACTTATATAACTTCGTATGCAAACGTCCTAACTTTTTGCAAAAAGGTGTTGTCAAATTTTAATTTAGAAAAGGGTTTTGAAGCTTTATTTCCCCATTTATGCTCTGATACCACCTGTGGCAGAACCGCCTAATTTAATGTCATCCCAAGAGTACTTATCTTCCATTAGACACTAAGTACCCAAGAGAGAGCACTAAACTCTGCGATTCCGTCGAGCACACCCAACGGGAGAACTCGAAAGTCCACATTTTACCTCAGGATCATAAATGAGAGATAAAGCTTATAACAACTTTACCATTTCATATATCACTTTTAGTACAACATCAGAGTAATTCATTATTTGATTATAATAGCGGAATATAAAATATTATCAAAGTTCAGCGGAAATGAAACCATTTGATGATGAGTTAAAATTATCATGATGAACATTTATATACAGCAAATGATAACAGGTGGTAAATCTTTCCCTTGTGAAACATTTTTGGTGAGAGTTATAAATCAACCCTACATCCGCAACGTAAAGGAAATCCCCACTGAGCCCACCAGGAGGTTTCCACACACAACTGTCAGCTTCAAACACCTGTTACCTGCAACAGGGTAGAACAAACCCTGAGTACTCAATTGTACTCCGCAAGACTTACCCGTCAGAAGAAAAGACTCCAAGGGTATGCAAGGCTATCTGGCTTGTGGGTTATTGCAACTGCAGGAAGCATTACTAAAGGTGCATCCTTATATTTACTTTTTATTAGCAGTTATCAGTAGTGTATTAACCAACCATTCTAGGTAAGCACCTGTTCTACTTTCAAGCAAAGGTTGAGCCATCAGAACCAATTTTTCCATCTTTCGTCTTTCATCTTTCATTTCTTACTACGGTGCTAGAGTGCAGTCAAGTCGTACCGTCACGTAGAAACGGCGATTCGCGAATCAATGTGCCCAGCTGGGTACCCCGAAAAACACACGCCTCGCTTGTACCCCAGGCACAAGCAAGACCAACCCGTTCCCCTCCTGTCACAGGTTTCCAGGTCCCCGTCCAAACTTGGACTCCTAGCTCCCGTACTTGAGGCCCGGCCTCAATACGGTGCTAAGACCTCCACCTATCCCCGCCTCCAATCAGTCGGTCCGGAAAGAGCCGGAGCCCATGACAAGAGAGTAACAAGTCTTCCTAGCCCCCATCCGCTAGTATATGCTCGGGATAATAAATCTGTGACTTGACCGGGGATCCAGTGCAACGAACGGTCCTTAATCGACACGGACAGGGAAAAAGTGCAACCAAGCTATGCCCCGTGGCCGCGGGACATAACCTGTTACACCCACCAATACCCATACCATATCCCTGCCCGGTCACCATTTCCTTTTCCATCATTTCATCATTAGGGTAATAATAATAATAATAACCACCTATTGTGAGTAACGACAGGTTACTCACGCTACCGATAAACCTAAGCAAAACAGCTACACGATCCTGTACTAGTAAGACTCATGGGTAGATATATATATATGCATGTGGATATCATAAAACTCCTGCAACGTAAATGCACAACCTATATATATATATATATAATAATTTGTAAAATAAGGGTTATGCACCGGGGCTTGCCTGGATGGGAATTAAGATATAACCAAAAGTTAGCATTCCATCACGGCGACACGGTCATCAGGACACCATCTTTTCCGCTGCTCCAAAAGACTTCACGCTCCGTCATTGTTCCTATTATAATATTCGGAGATGCGACATAGAAATGTAAATAATCGACGGCAATCGCAACCTCGTATCATACGATTTCGTCTCTCAAGCTAACGAGCTAACCTTATGGCTAACGAACTAGGTTTCGTATCTATGTTATCGACTTAAGCGTTATTTCCCAACAACCCAGGGTGTTGCTCTTTTCGTTTCGTCGATTTAATATATATACAAACTAGGGTTTATTAGCTACCTAACAAAACTAATTATTTTGGAGCTACAAAAATTACAGTGGACAACTAACATTATGGTTAGCTTACTATAAAATTTTCAGCGTTAATACTATCACTGATTATTCATAACAATTCTTACAAGTTCATGTTTGATAATATTAAACGCCTCGAATTAATTAGAGCAAGCCTAAAAATAGTAGAAATCTACATGAACCAATTACACCTTTATCTAGATCATGATTTTAGGAAACTAACAAAATTGGTTTCACCATTTTTGGACTCCTATACATTTAGATATTAAATTTACAAGTTCCTAGCAACAAAGAAAAAGGAAAAACAATTGAAAGATATACTTTTAAAGCAACGGGCCGGCGCCCACTATTTGGCCTAGCACCCGGATGCGGCCCACGCGGGACGGGTCAGGCGACAGCAGGCCGGCCCAACTGGCCCACAGCGCGCGCGAGGTCGCTCTTTTTGCAGAAGAGCCCCTGAACAAAAGGGCTATTACGCGGAGCCTCAGGTCCCTATTGCACCAGAGACACTTTATGCACGAAGCGCCCCCAACAATCTTTTCTTCTCCCTGAGCCGGTCCCCGACGCCCCCGTGCCCGCCGGCGCGGCTCCGGCCGGCATCGGACGGTCCCGCCGGCCATCTGGGGCCCACTATGCCCCTGCTAAACGGTCGACCACCACCTACAACCCAAACGGTGACGCTAGGTGACCACAGGGGACTGAGCTACGCACGCACGCGAGCTGTAGCGGCGAGCGGCCATTCACCATGGTGGCGAGGCCGTTCCGGCGAGTCTAGGCGGCCCGAGAGCGGTAGGGATGGCGCACGAGTATCCATGACTTACCCGGATGCCAGCAGTGCCGATGGTCGAGGTGGAGAACTGCCGAGGTGACCTGACCACGCGCGCCCGCACCATGCGGCGGCGCTCTGTGATGACACGGTCGTGTCACCGGCGGCAGGGTAGCGGCAGGAGCTCGACTAAGGTGCGCGGGAGGAAGAGGGGTTCAAGGCGAGTCTACTGGTGCATCCAATTCGACTCGAGATGGTCGAAGGAAGCGCTGCCCTTGGTAATGGCATGGCTCGGCTTTATCGACACTGAGAGTGAAGAGCTCCAAAATTGCGGCTTGTCCGGGCACGGTTCTAGGCGGAGTGGGGTTGGTTGTCTAACACACTTAATGGCGAAGGCGTGGAGGTGAAAACTTGCCTTGAATTGGTCTCCTTGCCGTAAGCGATGGTGCGGCCCGTCGGCCACGGTGACAGGGAAGAAAAACCAAGACGGAAAGGTGAGGACGGCTCGGTCAGTCTTCGCCCTGGCGGAACGTGGTAAAGGGATAGCGTGGCGTGACCGCTGGGTAGAGCCACGTCAAGACGAGGCAGCCATGTGAGCACAGGGGAGGGCAGCGGGGCCAGCGGTGGCCACTCAACGCGCGCGCGAGCAGCAGCGGCTCCGCGTGGCTGGCAGCAGGTGCCGCGGCCAGAGTGGCCAAGGCGCGACCACGCCACGGTCAGACCAAGACGGCCTCGGCCGGCCAACGCACGGTGGTGCGCGTGCACGGGGTGCGGCTCGGCCAGGCAACGCCGAGTAAAATGACGTGGTGACCGCGCACACCTCGGCCGAACGACCGACAACGTGCTATGCACGGATTTTAAAGCGTGTACCAACACTTACCCGTCTTGGTTGAGGTTAAACCAACTCCTCTGCCCTCAAGATGGCCCTAACAGCTTCCCAAAGAAACAAATAGCACGTCAAAAGGACAACCAGAGAGGGAGATGGAGTGATGCCAAAACGGGTTCGTCGTGCTGACGCTGGCTCACGAACAGAGCATCGACCACAAGGTTACAGCTCGTTCTAAGGAACTTCCGGCCATTTTTGGAGTAACCACTCAACATCACTCCACCCTACGAACTACACCGTGCTAAAGTACTCGCAAAGGTGCAATTATCGGTGCAAAAACATAGATCTAGTGTTTACGAATTTTAATCAAAATTTAAATGCCAAAGCGACATTACCATTAGGTTTTCAGACTTGGTCATTATAGTTCTAGGAGCTGGAACCCATTTCCAAATCAATTCTTGAGCTACCAGTTATGCTATTGATCACTTATTTATCGGAACAAAAGTTGCGTTTTCATCTACTAGACTTGCGCTTCAAATTTTATTAAGTACTACATTCAATTGATGTTTTATTTTTATTTATAGAAATTCGCTTATCATTTTATGTGCGTTTGAAATTTTAAAACCCACGGAATTTGTTTTGTTAATTTCTTTTAGACCTTAATCGCATGCTAAGTACGCTAGTAACACCAGAGGTGTTACAGCTGCTGCGCTGCAAACACGGGCTTCTGGTGCTCTGTGCACTGTAATAGTTCAAACTTCTGCTCCATGGTACGGAGCCAGTCATCCGCCTCTAGCGGCTCATCTGCCTTTGAGAATACTGGTGGACGAGTATCGGTGAAATCCACATAAGTGGTTTCCCCTCCATTGTTACGGCCTCTACGACCCTGATTTCCATTCTGATTCTGATTCTGAGCCAACAGCGTAGTGGCATTAACCAAAGCGGCAATAGCCTCTGCCAAGGTGGGTGGAAACGGTGGGGGATTCGGAGTATTATCCCCATCCTGGGAAGTTCCAGTACCGTCCATCTGTTGTACACAAACCATATTTATTTACATCGCTTTATTGAATTAAAAAGCAGTTAATACAGAACTTGTATACACATACAAACTTATCTTACATTATTTCATTACAAACTTGCTCGCAAGCAAGAAACTACCCACTAAGGTTCTTAGAAAGTAGGAAAGACTACTATATTACATAGCCATCCATGTCAACACTTCACTCCTCATCATCATCGCTGATCACGATCACTTCATCATCCACCTCTGGAACACTTGCACCAGTGACATGACTTGCTTCATCCCCACTTTCCATCATGGGTTCATCTTCATTATTGTCCTCTACACCAGGAACAATCACGGCACCAACATCATCTTCCACTGCCTGGGGCTGATGATTGGGATTCATCAGATCATTTAGCCTATGGACTTCCTCATGCAGAACAGTATTGTACTGCTCCAGGTGTGTCACATAAAGCTCCAACTCACGAACACGAGCTCTGGCTTCTGTCTCCTTTTCCAGAGACTCGTTCTGGAACTGCTTCCAAAAACGCATGTTGCGCTTCAGTCGCTCCACTTCTGATGTCAGCCTTGCAACCTCTGATTCCGAATCCGGGTTCGGATTACGGCTACTGCTTGCTCCATCAACTCTGGTGGCCAACTGATGACGCGGCACTCCTTGCGGACCCTTTTTCTTGCGAGGAGTTGTCTTCACACGTGCCATCCTAAAGCAAGATAGAATTAGGACGATGAGAACAGATAGAGGGATCTGAAGGTTAGCATGAATAGGATTGAACCTTACTTAACCCAAACCACTTTAAAAGGGAAGGTAACTTAAGCAGGTTAATTAAACATGATGCATGCATCGTACCTACGATCTAACAGAAAGATTAAGTAACACATGCAAACTTTATAACATAGGGCACTATACATGATACTTCACTACGAAGCTTTCAAATATGAGCTAAGGAAACTATAGAATAGATTAAGATAAGCAAAAGCAATTTTGGACCCAAAATATCAATATTAAGTTTATTTGACCCAAAACGTTTTGAAGTTTTGCAAAGTAATATTACAGTAACTCGAGTGATTATGCTCTGGTACCAGCTGTCACAGAACCTCCTAATTATGATGGCCCACAAGTACACATCATTGTCATAATGACCTCTGACAGTCGTACTTATGTTCACCATAACATAAAAGGCCTGCTTTCCTCCGAACAGGATCCAATCACAGGAGTATTGCAATATTACAACAGTTTATTCAAAATATTCAACAGAGTAAAGTAGCGGAAGTCTTACAATAACTTAGGTTACAAACCAGTTTTTCAAATCTCAAACTTATGTAACATTATTACAAACCATTAGTAGAGAAGTATCGGTAGTAACTTTATTACAACACCCAAACGAGATGCCTTGCCCAAAGGCCACACAGTCTACTCGTCGTCGCTTTCTTCGACCACGACGGTCATGCAACAAGGCTCGAAGCAGACTTGTTCATGAACCGCACCTGCAACAAGGGGTTCAACAAACCCTGAGTACAAAAGTACTCAACAAGACTTACCCGACTAAGACAAAGACTCCAAGGGCATGCTAGCTTTAGGGAATCAAGGTACGGGTAAATCAGAATCAAGATTTTCTTTTGCAGAAAAGCTTACTAAGGTAAGTCCTTATCTTCAACATTTTACTTTTACCATTGATGGTTCATTAACCAATTCTAGGTGATCCTAATCTAGATCAAAGTAATTATCATCAAAACCTTTTTCATTCTTTCTTTCCATTCCAGTTCTTAACTACGATGCAGGACAGGTGATCGAGTCTCCATAACCGAGGAGCAACGACGATTCGAACCGATTATACCCAGCTGGGGATCCCTAACATCACGACATATGTAGAACCGAATCTGCATATATCAACCCTCATTTAGATCTCCCAAAACCAGAACGTGTCCATCGCCACCCGAGAATACAGTACTCCTCGAATCCGGCCCGATTCTAGCCCCGAGGGTACACGCTACTCTCGCCATCTCTCCACTCCCAGTGCGAGGTTAGACGTTCTCGTAATGGAATCACCAACATTTTGGGCTTACCCAAGGCATGAGGCTAGTTGCAAAGTCTCGAAACACAAGCGGGCCATACAACGGACGGTCCTTAACTGACAAGGCGGAAACACTACATTGAGACTCCTTTCTCAATATATGTTAGCAGTGGCCAAACCACCCGCCCGATCTTCTAATTCATTCTCATACTTCATTATTCATTAAGTATGCCGTCATGGCTATGTAAACATTTTATTTAAAAGCTTAACTTCTAAGCATAGCGAAGCATACTACGCATTTTCCGTAAAACAGGTATCAAGGGCAATATTGCAATAATCAAGGATGATAATGCAGCAATTAGGTTATCACTCAACTCCTAATTACTTAATGCAATAAACCATAATATAAATATTAAAACATTTGTAAACTAACAAGGTAGGGTTTAAATGCACCGGGGCTTGCCTTGCTCGGACACGACGACTGACTCAGACTCGGAGACTCCAACGTCTGGTCCGGAACCCACTGACGAACGCTCTTCTCCGGAAGCTTGCTCGACGACTTCGGCTTCTTCAAAAGCGGTGACTACACGAATACATAACATGCTTTAACATGATGCTCAATGATAAACATGATGCTTGATGATAACATGCCACGGTTTACGATTCGAGTACAACTTCCCTTCACGGTACAGTCGTAAACAGAAAACCTACTAACTAGTAGCAACGAGTTTCCGCGATACCAGCTTTTAACCTAACAAGTTACTAACGAGCTCAATCATAAAATTAAAGTGCCAGAGATCACAAAAGGGTAGTGACCTAAGGACATCACTCAATCAAAAGGCACACAACACTTAAAGTTATCAAATTAACATTTATTTTCTATTTAAGTAATTAGGGCATAATTAGAAATTAATCAAACTTTATCTAAACAAGTTCAAACTTTTTCTATGGGTTAACAATGATTTATAACAGTGCCATAATTAATTTCATAATTTTTGGATAATTAAATTAATTATTAAAATTACTGGAAGTTGCATTTAATCTTTATTGAAACCAATTATTTCTACTGCATAAAGTATTCAAATTTATGATTTAATATTTTTTTCTAGATAGTTTATACATTGAGAAGCTTATACAAAAATTTTCATAAATTTTGGAACTCTACACAATTTTTAAACAAATAAACAAATAACAATACTATTCATTTATTTGAAAAAGAAAAAAAACAAAAACGAAAAACGAACTCGGGCTGCCTTCCTCGGTCCGGCCCAACCAGGCGGCCCGCTAGCGTGCGCCCGCGCCCGCACGCGACCGGCCCAGCCGCGCGGCCCATCAGCGCGGCCTGCCTCGCGCCCGCACGCTCGCCCGCTCTCTCTCGCTGACACGGTGTCCCCACCTGTCATCCCTCACCTCCCGCTCGACGGCTCGCTCCCGCGCGCTCGCTCGCTTCCCCGCGGTGGCCGGCCGACGACCGGTGACCCAAACGACCAACCGAGCTGACCAACATCTTCTACACGGCCTAATGAACCCGTTTTGCTACTAAACGCCCTAGCTCAAGCTCCGGCAACAGCTCACCGACGACGGTGGCGGCTCGACGGGGACGGTGACCGGCAACTCGACGGTACAAAGTGGTAGCGGTTAAAGCGAGGGGTCAGGGAGCATCAGGGGCGTACCACGATCACAGAGACGTGATCGGTTGAAGCGGAGAGGCACTGGAGGCGGCTGGCGACGGTGGCGGAGCTCAACTAGAGCGGCGGCGACCCGAGGTAGAAGACGACGGCTCCCCGGCGATCCAGGCAGAATTGGGCTAGCTCAGCTGGTTCACGAGATGCGCAAGGATGGGGCGGAGCGATTGGCGAGATGGAGACGGCTGCGGTGGCGCAGGGAGGGCGAATTTGGCCGGAGAAAGAAGGACGGTGGCGGCGGCGATGATGAAACCGACGGCGACAGTGGTGAAGTCGGTTCTTTTATAGAGCTGTGAAGCAAAGGAAGCGGCTGGAGATCGAGAAACGGTTCCTGTGGTCGCGGTGGCAAGCTAGAAGACCGTGGAAGCGGCCAGCGCGACGTCGGCGGCTCGCCGGCGCCCATGCCGCGCGCTGCCGGTGTGTGATTCGCCGGTGCACTGTAGCTGTCCCCCCCCCAATTTTTGAAATTCAAACTGTAATTCTCAAATTACTTTCAAATTTGTATAACAACTTGAAAATCTTCCAATGTATGAAATCTTCAGAATTTCAAGCTCTACAAGTTTGATATTGAACACCTTTTCAAATTCTACTTGGATTTTGAAACTTGAGTTTAAATTCAAAAAGGGACACATTTTGCAGATTTGGAAATTTAGAAATTACTTTTGATTTTATATTGAAACTTCAAAATCTCCAAACATCAAAGTTGTTCATCTTGACCAAACCTACAACTTTGCTGTTCAAAACTTTTTCAAAATCAGCCTCCATTTTGAAATCTTAGTTTGGGGACAAAAATGAATTAAAACTGAAATTTGTCTATTTTCAAAATTACTCCACATTTTACACTAAAACTTTGAAAACTCAAAACACCAAAGTTGTAGCCCTTGAAAAGTTCTACAAACTTGGTTTTGAACTTTTTCCCAAATTTTGTTTAGATTTTGAATTATTTCAAAAGGGGTAAAACAGGGTTTTGAATTTTAGGGTTTTCGGAGGAATTTCAAATTGGAATTTGTTTCTACCTTGATTTGTGATTACTTAATGATCAAACCTCACCCAAGGGCATCATTTGGACCAACATGACATGGTTGACCAAATGTCACTCTTGGTTGACCAATTCACTTTTGAAATTCTTTTACATTTTCCCCAAATTTGAATTCGAATTCGAATCGGAAAACTCGCGACAAGTTTTGGGACTCCAATTCAAACTCAATTTTGGAGCTTCATTTTAGATGTTGTACTTAAGCTCATACCCTACACTTGACACTAGTGTGCAACACAGTCGCGCACTTCAAATTACGCAGGGCATGTACTAAGCATTTGTGGTGGTATTCGAAATTAGGGTTTTCGATTTCGGAGCACACCACAGAGAAACACATTCAACCTAATGAATTAAACTTGTTTTAGTTGATGCATAACAATGTTAACCTAACAGGGATGCTTTGCGATACATTATGATGACATGGCAGATTAATTAGCACTATAACACCCGGGGTGTTACAGCTTGCTTAATTAGTTAGAGCTAGTGCATATTGCTTCTCCACCTTTTGTACTAACACTTGTGGTTAAGTAATTCTTGTAGAAGTTTTAATTAGGCTATTCACCTCCCTCTAGCCTATTTGTACCTTACAGTTGTGCCATCCCCGGCGGAGCGCTAAAGGCAACTCTAGTGAATTGCTCGTGTCATTGAGTTACCTCACTTGCGGTAGGTTCTTGCGGTGCTCTTGGGAAGCTTGGCTTTGGATTGCCAATTAGCCACCGAACCACGACGTGGTGGTCGACACAACGGGGACGTAGCGTGCCGGCAAGCACATGAACCTCGGAAGAAAAATTGTGTGTCACCTTTGTGATTGATTTCTTGGATTTCTCCCGGTGATTGGTCTTCATACTATTGTGATTGGTTCATTCCTCGACGCGGCGGTATAAAGATTACATACCTCTCTTTTACATTTCGTAAACTAGTTGTAACAAGCTCTTTAGTGTAATTAGTTTTGAGAGCTTGTATTATCTTTGCTAGTGTAGCTTGTCACCTAGTTGAGCTCTTTAGTGTAGCTAGCTTGTGAGAGCTCGTAGTGACTTAGCCTTTGATTGTTATAGTGATCATAGTTACTAGAATTGTTGGATAGGTGGCTTGCAACCCTTGTAAAGTTAGATCAAAATTGTATTTCACCATTTGTTATACTAACATTTTCCTCTAGTGTATTTGTAGAATTTTTAATAGGCTATTCATCCCCCTCTGTCCATATTATGACCTTTCAATGATGACAGCACCATGTCCCTGTCGAGGCTCTCCGTGCACGACAACGACATTGTGGACTGCTGCTCCGATAAGAACCGCCCTGCCACGTTCTTGAAGCTCAGGCTTTGCAGGTTGTTCGCGTACTCTACCGCCGCCTGCTGTTGCGCCAAGAACAACCGCTTCTTCGCGCTACTTGTGCCGGCAGCTGGTCCGCCACAGTTGTGCTCCTATATCGCAGGCCACTGCCCCTGGCGAGCGTAAGGGAGGTAGGATAAAGGGTGGCAGCGGTGAGCTCGGGCGATGACTTCAAGGAGAGGGCTAGAGGAGAAGAAGTAAGGGAGAAAAAGAGCGGTGGGTTCCATACATAATAAAAAATTATTTAAAATAGGAAAGAAACTAGATTGTTGTATGGCTTATCTGTTATGCTATTCTGTCGTTGATTTAGCTTGGCTTATAGGATAATCTAGTCTCTTTCCCTTCCGTTATGCTAATTTGTTCCTGACATGGCTTAGCTATAAAATAAGCTAAAATGAATTATTATACTTGCTCTAATCTAGCATGTCCCTAGTCCCTTGCATAGGAGTATATTTTAAGAGGTATGACATGCTTAAGTTTCATTCTATCATCACGCGCTCCATGCCTGTTCGCATGATAACTGGGCGGCAAAGAGCTGAATAGCTGTCATCTCATTCTATCTCAAAAATTTCGGCAAGATGGAGGCTCTGCGTGATTAAAAAAGTTATATAATATAGGCATCCGCACTAGTAGCTAATATAATCAGGCTAGGGTCTTGCTGTTCCAGCAGGATCTGTATGTTTTTTTACGGCTCTCGTATAGGTACAGCTACAGTATCGGTTTATGTACACACTCACATTAACTCTACACACGTACACCAATCTCATACAAACTTAGAACAGAATTTATTAGGAGCGAACCCCGACGAGAGACGCAAGCTGCGATTCCTAGGAATCGAACTTGCGTCGGCTGCACGTCGCCGACTGTGCTAGCCACCCGAGCATCTGCTCATGTACAGACTCATACCAACCCTACACACGCACACCACGCTCACACGAACAAACCTAGAATAGAATTTATTAGGAGCGAGCCCCAATGAGAGACGCAAGCTGCGATTCATGGGAATCAAACTTGCATCGGCTGCACGATCGCCGGTTGTGCTAGCCACCCGAGCACCTGCTCATGTACACACTCGCCGGCTGTGCTAGCCACCCGAGCACCTGCTCATGTACACACTTACACCAACTCTACACACGCACACCACACTCTAACTAACTAACTAACTTTATTAGGGGCAAACCCTAACGAAAAACGCAAGCTGGGATTCCTGAGAATCGAACTCGCGTCGGTTGCACGCTCGCCGGCTGTGCTAGCCAACCGAGCACGGCTTTGATACGACAAGAATAGGATAATAATGGGGCAATCTGGCAACCAGTTGTTAGTCAGTGGTCACCACCATCATGCACTATGCATGACTTTATTCTGATGCTCACAGCCATAGGATTCTAGACCTTATCATTTTCGGTTTTTTTCCGTCACAAAAAAGACATGATTGTGGTAGGAACTATATGCGGACTAAATCAATCCGACATGGACTTGTTTGAATGTATTTTAATCAAGTGTTATTAAGTTCAAGAAAAAAGAGGCACACAATTCCAACCAGACGAGAACTTTTGATGCCATCATCAGGGTCCAGCATCATGCTGAAAACGACATCTTTTATATATCTTTCATAAGCAAAAAAAAAAAGGAGCAACAAGAGCTTGCGCTAAACAACAAGAGCAAGCTTGCGCCAAAATTGCATGTGCCGAAAGAAACAACAAGAGCAAAAGAACTTGCATCGAGCACAGGGCGAACGTCGATGCGAAGAACGACCGAGCTTGCACCAAACTTTTCATCTTGGATCTCGAGACGCAGAGCAAAGGAGAGGCCTGGCAAAGCCATGAAGGAGGGGCCGGAGGAGAGCACGAGCTTACTCAGGGCCATGGCGCTTGGAGGTCGCCGGAGCTCTGGAGGAGGGGTTCCACATTTTGGCCTCGTTCGGCTGGAATTATAAGCCGGCTGAAAAACACTGTTGACTGATTTTTTGTGAGAGAAAAATATTGTTCTGACTGAAAAAACAAATTGAATAAGACGGATTATAAGCCAGATGAACATGGCCTTTCTTCGTGTTAGCTTAGCTGTCCAAAATGGATGTCCAATCAAGTTTCTGCAAAAGCTCTATATATGCTGCACACGCCGACGTAAAGAATTTGAAGGGAACCATTGAAGCTGTACTTGAAGAATCAGAGATCTTAAAACCTACCGCGATTTCCTGCTTCCTCCGCGTTCCGCGCGCCTGCTCAGAACTAGGTGTGCCGACGCGTGGCTTGGCGTTTTTTCATAAAAGCCCTCTATATTTCGGTAAATCAACCCGCAATCTCATTTCATTGGATTGTACAGTAAACACGCTCGACTCTTTTACTTATAGATCCTAAATTTTATTTTAACGTCAAGAAGAGAAAATTCGGGATCGAAGCCGTTTTTTCTAAAACCACCCACATGCAATTTTGTATGGGAGCCCCTCCCGACTTCTGTTGCCCAGCGCTCTCACCCCAAGTCCCAACCCTAGCCCTCCAGCCTCCCCTCAATCTGCTCTCTACTTTCTCTCTCTCTCCTCCAGCCTGCCGCCGCCGCGGCCGGTGCTCTCCACACTCTCTGTACTCGCCTCCTGAAGGGAGCATGGGCTCCATCGTTGCCGCACGGGGTGGAAGTGGCCGCCACCAAGAATCTGTTTACTCCCGATGGGAATCGGACCGACACGCCTGCTGCGTGAACCTCGCGAGAAGGCTGCGTGAGCGACAGCGAGCCATGCAGAGCATGACACAGCGGAGCATCCCCGGGCTTCGTCGTCGCTAGATAGGGTGGCTGGCGGTGGATCTTGGTGTCCTCAGCTCAGATCCATGTGATGAGCGGCGGCGGCGATGTGGACCTCCCGAAGGTGACGATGGCACAGACGTTGGGCATGACAAGTGGACATCTAGATACAAAATTGGTGGCCCAGCCACTGGATTTCTTCCCTCGTGCATCTCTGCTCCATAGCACAGGTGCGAGGTGAGATGCGCGCTCTGCACCTGCCACACACTCAAGCACCATCGTCTCCATGCCCAACAGCTCGATTGGTATGTTCTCACCAGTCAGTTCATCGCTTGTTCATAGTCCTGTTGTCTCCGTGCAGCTGTCCATGGTCGTCATTGGCGAGCTCTTCCATGCTCTGGTGGAGGTGAGACGCTCGCGAGATCTGTCCTCTCTTTCTTCGGAGACAACACTAAGCTTGTCATGTCGGGATCTCCAGTTCTCCACTCACGAATATAGGTGTTGTAGCACAGATGCACACCACCTGTTCGACGGAAAGCTGCTCAGAGCTATGCATCTGTTTATAACCGAAAAAAGAAACTCTTAAATAACATGTCTAATAACATCACAAAATAGATTACAGTTAAAATGCTAAAAGACGACTTTATGCTTTATAGAAAGTCATTTAGTATTGACGGCCTGAATTTAAAATTCTATATAATCAAATGCACCCAACTCAAAATTTTATTGTCCTGCAAGCAGTTTATATGCAGGCATAGGTCAATTCCTTTTGGTATGTCCAAAATTATCCTTTTACTTGTTGATGGAAGACTGTATTGCAAAGAAATTGGTTGCCTTTTTTATTCAATACCTTTTTACTGTCGGACTGTAGCATTTCACAAAGGAGATTGTGTTGAACCAAGAAAAATGGCAACTACAAAGGAAATCAAATAGATTTATCAATATTTCATAGTCACTGCAAGATTAAAATAGCTTGCACAGATTAGGCTTTTCCTTAGGGATTCATAATTTCATTTCTAACCATGATTACCAGTTTGCAATTTTATATAATGCTATAATGGCTAATGCCCTAGGGCTAGGGGTTCGTAGTTTCATTTCTAACCATGATATAATTTTGTTTCTTGTGTTCGTGCAGCAATATCAGGATCATCAGTATCTCACAGGCACTAACCCAGTGTTCTGAAGGTCCTACTTAGTTTGCTAATTCTTTCTCAATGATTTTTTCCCCATTTATGTGAACCGGGGCAATCAGTATGACAACTTCAACTTCGATGATCAGGACTCTTCAGGAAAAGCTGAGATGGTGAATACATTACCGGATATGTTTGCAATTTTTGTTTGAACTGACATGTACTCATGTAGTGTATGTCTGTACTCTGTACTTAACAACAGAGAAATACAATTAGTGACTTAAGTGCTAAACCAAGACATGGTTCTGCAGTGTTGTTGATTGGATCTTCACCCTGTGTCTTTTGCCTCAAGTGGTTCTCCAAGCCTAACTTGAAAATTGCACTTGAATTGGTAGAAGAGGCACACTTGGATTGGAGGCCACTTCTCCTTTTCCGGTTCTAGGTGGCTACCATTGCTCGGTTTCTTCTCTAGACAGATGATTCATAGTTTGGCTGGTAGGGCGCCGCGAAGCGCGCAAAAATTTATAGTAAAGATAACGCCCTGCTGCTTCTGCTTGAAAGAAGAAAACGATGATGAATGTGTGTGTAGCCGGATTTTAGTTGAAGCGTCAAGTATTCATGCATGACCATTGACCAAAGCGAATATCATAGTTTTAATTTGCGTGCAACAATTAGCCGCCCAAATAGTAAAAGTGCTTTCAAATTTGCTATAGAAAAGACAACTTCTAGTAAAGTAGTGCAACTCCATGGGACGACAAGTAGATGTGTCCAAAAGATGCTTCTGTCCTGTTCATCGCTGTATACAAAATGCTCATCTGAATCTAAACTCTGAAGGAAGCAAGCAAGATACCCGACCGAGGAAGGACCAAAGGAGATGGCCGAGCCCCTCTCCAATGGCGCCGTCTACCAGTCGGTGCCTGACACCTATGTGCTCCCGGAGCACAAGAGGCCTGGGAGCTCGCCGCCGTCTTCCACAGCGGCGATAGCCGCGATACCTGTAGTTGACCTTGGCGGCGATGACCCCGACAGGATGGCGGAGCAGATCGTCGCCGCAGGGAGAGAGTTCGGTTTCTTCCAGGTGAGAAATTCTTCAGTTTGCTCGTCCTCACTCGTCAGTCCCGGAGCAAAGCTGTCTCTGCTCAGGACTCAGCTGAACTGAGACCTTGGGCGCTGTGTGTGACTGACGTACAGGTGATCAACCACGGCGTGCCGGAGGACGTGATGGGCGCCATGATGAGCGCGGCCGAGGAGTTCTTCAAGCTCCCGACGGAGGAGAAGATGGCGCACTACTCCACCGACAGCACGAAGCTGCCGCGGTTCCACACCAGCGTCGGCAAGGAGCAGGAGCAGCTCCTGTACTGGAGGGACTGCTTGAAGATCGGCTGCTACCCGTTCGAGGAGTTCAGGCGCCAGTGGCCGGACAAGCCGGCCGGGCTGGCGGAGGCACTGGAGCCGTACACGGCGGCGGTGAGGGGCGTGGCGCTGCGCGTGCTGCGGCTCGCCGCGTTGGGGCTGGGCCTCGCCGACGAGGCGCACTTCGAGGCCGGGGAGGTCACCGCGGGGCCGGTGATCATGAACGTGAACCACTACGTGGCGTGCCCGGACCCGAGCCTCACGCTGGGTATCGCGCCGCACTGCGACCCCAACGTCGTCACCGTCCTCATGGACAACGGCGTCCGCGGCCTGCAGGCGCGGCGGCACGGCGGTGGGGGAGGTGGAGGGGAAGGGTGGGTTGACGTGGACCCTCCGCCCGGCGCGCTCGTCGTCAACTTCGGGCACCAGATGGAGGTGGTCACCAACGGGCGCGTGCGCGCCGGCGAGCACCGCGCCGTGACCAGCGCGCGCGCCGCGCGCACGTCGGTCGCCGCGTTCGTCATGCCCGCGATGGGCTCCGTCGTGTCGCCGGCGCCCGGGATGGTGGCGGAGGGAGAGGCGCCCTTTCTCAGGCCCTACACGTACCAGGAGTTCGTCGGCGTGTACACCGCGGCCAACGGCGACAGAGACGCCGTCCTGGCGCAGTTACGGAACCACAATGGCTGACTGACTGCTCGTCGCCGCCTTCTTTCTTTTTTTCCTTCTCGAAAAACAACAAGCAAGAAGTGTGTATTCCGTATATTAGTGATCTGGCCGGTGGATGTCAACTGTAAGCTATCATTATCTTTTTTTTTTGAGAGAGAGAAAAACTGTCATTATCTATGTCGCGTTAGCTTGATGCGGTGCAACGCAACGTGTCACCATGTCGCGGCCGGAGCTGGACGTGGACGTCCTGCCGCTGCCGGCCCTGTAGGCTGGGCTGGACCATGCCTAGTCTTCTAGGCCCACAGAGCAGAGGAGTCCCAGGGTGCTTGTTTCAGGCCTTCTATAGCAGCGCTCCGAGCGGCTCCGGCCCGGCCTGCTATATCACTGTAGCACACTGTCTACGGAAGCTAAATCATATGAGATCTTTAGATCTTCCCATCAAGAACCACTGTTCTTTCCTGTTCCACCTACGGTGTCTCCCCCTCTCTCACAGACTTGTTCTTCACCGGTGGAGCCAAAATTTTGGGCTTCTGCTACTCTTATGTGTCAGTGAGAGGGGGAGGGAGCAGTGAGAAATTTAGCCCCGTGAACAATGTGCTACATTGACATGACAGCTGGAGCTGCTCGGAGCACTACCAAAGAGGGCCTACCCTCCAATCTAGTGGGATCTGACTAGAGCTATTTGGCTGATGGAGCTTCTAGGTGTATTCTAGCACGGTGAAAGACGATTTAGCCCTTGCTTGAAGGAAAACGCTAAAGGATTGAAGGGCATTTTAGACATTTGGCTTCTAAAACAAATCCACTATCCAGAGTATAATCTAGATATCAAACAAGTTTGGGAGCCGTTTGGCGGTACTCCCCGAAGCAAATTCTCCGTGAGAATCAGCCACACAACAAGATCCTAAGAATTAAAGAGCGGACCTCTATAGACATGCACTTAGATTATTACTAGCCGGAATCCAGATTTCTCTTAGTTATTTGATGGTCCAAATGGACCCTAATGTGATTTGGAGGACAAAGTGACATCAACACATCAGAGTGAAGAGCAAGGACATGTAGGACCATTATGTCTCCATCGTCAATCTACTCTCGTCTTCCAGCGTCCAATCGTCCGTACGGATCGTTTTCTTTTTTTTTTATTTGATCTCCTTTTATATACATGCACTATGATTGTTGATTACGTGCTCTGTTCGCTTGGTCAATAAGCCATGGCTGAAAGTACGGTTCGCTAATTTGTTGTGAGAGAAAAATACTGTTCGCTGACTGAAAAAGTTACTATCTTCGTTTTCGTTTACTACTCACCGAACTTTTACTGTAGCAATTTTGACCATACGTTTTTTTTTCTGCAAAAGATTTTTTTAGATACATCAAGTTTTCACATATATAATTCTTTATTGAACATACTTCATTAGTGTCATGTACATTGAAGTATCTAAGATTTTTTAGAAGATGGAGGGAAGTAAATAGAGACGAGGACAGTATATATGTAGTATGAGAATTGTACATATTATTATTGAGCTCCATTGGTTGGTTTTATATGATACTTTTGTGCAGATTTCCAGAGTCTCTTTGGCAAGGATTTTCATTCTCCACCAGCTTAATCAGAAGCTCTACCGAATGAACGGTTTCTGAAGGGAAAAAAAAAGAAAAGAAGGTAAAAAACGGTGAAGCCGAAAAGCTATTTTGGAGGCGGAAGCAAAAGCAAAAAAAAAAAGCCATAGTTTCTCCTGATTTTTCTCTTTTTAAACAAGTCCAAGCTCTACCAAAGAGGGTTTTATAGTGCTTATTAAAACAACTCCAGCCGCCGTAGTGTAAATTGAGAAACCGCCAAGCAGACAGACACGTCTGACGTCCACGTCCCTAGAAGAAAGGAAGCAAGGAAGGAAGAAGAAAAGCAAACGCGTAGCGCAGGCTACACGTTAATCGCAAACATCCGAAGCTAAGGGGGTGTTTAGTTTAAAAAAAAATTTCACCTCAAACATTACATCGAATCTTGCGGCATATACACAGAGCATTAAATGTAGACAAAATAAAAAACTAATTGCACAGTTCACCGTAAAATCGCGAGACGAATCTTTTAAACCTAATTAATCAATGATTAAACAGTAATTACCAAATAAAACAAAAAGACTACAGCATCCGAAATCAAAAATTTTTGCTAACTAAACACCCTGACAAGCAGGCAGCGCCGCCAGCAATAGTAGAGAGAGCTAGCGTGTGAGCGCCGGAAGTCTCGCCGGGAACACCGCATACATCGACGTGGCTGTCTGTCTCTGTCTCCTCCGTCGGTCGTCCATAGGTGAGGTGACCCAGCACGCACGCCAACGCCATTGCCGTTGCACTCGCAATCCCTGTTGGCTCGAACTTTCTAGAGGCTGGTTTGTCTGATTTTTTTAGCGAAACGAACTGTGTGAGGGCTGGTTTAGATGTAAAATTTTTTGCAAAACGGTATTTAGCTTTTTTCGTTGTTATTTGATAAATATTGTTCAATCATGGTCTAATTAGACTTAAAAGATTTGTCTCGTTCATTTCGTTTAAACTGTATAATTAATTTTATTTTTTATCTATATTTAATGCTTTATGCATGTGTCAAAGATTCGATGTGACAAAGAATCTGAAAAATTTTGTAAAATTTTCTAAAAACTAGATAAGACCCTGATTTTTCAGCAAAACGAACTGTCTGATTTTTCAGCGAAACGAACAGGTACATCTGCTGCTGGCTGCAATGTGGCCAATTAAGCGAGGAACGGGCGACGGCACGCCACGCGCACACCACACGCACTTTGGTCGTCGTCTCCCATCCTCGAATTCGATCGATCGCACTCTGCCACTCTTTCTTTGCTCACCTCCTGCGTCCTTCTAGAAGACCAGACTAGCGTTTTTTCCAACCTCACCATTCCCTTCTTCCCGCCTACCTTCCCAAGACCCTGTTCCACGCTACATTAACCTAACATATGACAGCAGCGGGTCAGTGACAGCCAGCTCTCCCCTCACTCTTCACTCTGCTAACTGCCCTGCCGCCGATGGACGCGAGCCAGGGCGGCAGCAGCAGCGCCAACATCTTCCCGATGCCGCAGATCCCCGCGCTGCTCTTCGCCCCGCCACCGCCGGCGGCGGCATTGCCATCTTCTTCCCTCTCTCTTTCCTCCTATTCCTCCTTGCACCACGCGTCATCCATCACCAGCTTCCCCATCCTCGTGCTCACGGTGCTGGGCATCCTCGCCGCCTCCGTCCTCCTCCTCGCCTACTACGTCTTCGTCATCCGCTGCTGCCTCACCTGGCACCGCGGCTCCTCCGACGTCGCCGGCCTCGTCGTCTCCCGCCGCGGACTCCGCCCCCCACGCACCGGCAGCACCGCGCCCGCCGACGCCGACGCCGACACCGAGCCGCGCGGCCTCGAGGACGCCGCCATCCGGGCGCTGCCGGCGTTCAGCTACAGGAAGAAGCCCGCCAATGCCGCCGCTGAGTCGTCCGCTCCCGCGAGCGAGTGCGCCGTGTGCCTCGGCGAGTTCGAGGAGGGCGACAGGGTCAGGATGCTGCCCGCCTGCCTCCACGTCTTCCACCTCGGCTGCGTCGACGCCTGGCTCCAGGGCAACGCCAGCTGCCCGCTCTGCAGGGCCAGTGCGGACGTCGCCGCCACCCTCTGCCGCCTGCCCCCGCTGCCGCCCGAGGAGGAGGTGGTGGTGACCATCCAGGTCGTCGTCCCCGGCGGCGCTGAGGAAGACGGCCAAGACGCGCTGGCACAGGGGCAGCGACAAGCCATCGTGCCACCTGCTGCCGAGTTTGAAGGAGAAGACACCTGTACAGAGCATCAGGTCGGTGGTGAGAAAACGAAGAGCACCATCGATGGCGGCCATGGCATGACACAGAGGAGGAAGGATGGAGAGGTTCTTCCACCACCGAGGACGAGGAGGTCGTTCTCCATGGACGGAGACGCAATGGCTGGTGGTGGGGAGGTTCACCTGCAGATTCAGAGCATCTTGCAGAGGGACACTCGCTCCCGTACACATGATGATCATGACAGCGACAGCAGCGGCGGCGGTCGAGTGTAGTTTATTACTGTACGGAGTACTAGGCAATTGGATCAGCATTCTTCTTTTCTTTGCTGAAAAACGTGATTTCAGTTTCAAGCGGGCGTCGTGCATGGAACACTTTTCTTCTTTCATCTCTTCTTTTCCACTTTTTACTATAGCAATATATACGGAGTATGCAAGATATTGGTCCTATCCCTGTTGATAGCGAGATGGACAGTCAAGTTTTTTCCCCCGAAAGGTGACGTATTTTCATTACTTACAAACAAATGGGGCAAAATATTCCCCATTGAAAGTTTTGAACACATTAGCATCTCCAACAACTCCTTAAATCAACTTGCCATCCTTGTTTTTTTTTGCTAAACGTGAAATTCCACCCCCCAACAGCTTGCAAAAGAGGTTGCTATCTTTGGCAAGTTGCCATCGCGGCTCCTCGCGCGCGGATATATGCGCGCGCGGTGTGGCTTGCCATCTCGCGAATTCTGTCCCCGGCGCTCCTCTCCCGCACGCGCGAAGGCTTCCCGCGTTTCTTTCTCGATCGCGCGCCATCTGAAGGATCGATCCAGTCTACAAAGTCATCGCCTATTCCTCGGTCCTCTATTCCTCTTCGACGCAAAACGCCGCTGGAGAAGATCCATCGCGACGCTGCCAGTCCTCTCTTCCGTTCGACGCGAAGGCAGCCGATCCATCGTTCAGGTATGGTGGCTCGATCCTCCTATTCCCTATCTCCGATATTAAGGTTGGTAGGGTAGTTCGTGACTTGACATAGCTAGGGTAGTGCATCGATGAGAGCTCCGATCTTGACGTAGCTAGGGTAGTCCGTCATCTGCTAGGCCAGTCCGATCTGCAGAAGAATAGCTAGTTCGTCATTTCAGAGAAGGTTTAGTAGATTTACCAGATTGATCTGATAGTCATGATAGGGTTCATGTTGATGGTTTATTCGTCAATTTAGAGAAGTTTCAGAGAAGAAGGTTTAGGGTAGCCCGTGATCTGCTAGGGTAGTACATGGTTGATCTAATAGTCATGATAGGGTTCCTGTTGATGGTTTATGGACAGCAGCATTCTAAATTGTATATTTTGTCATAAATTTTGTAGACTGATGAAAGGAGAAGATGGAAATTTCTTGTTGGAGATTCTTCTCAATGGAGAAGACTCTCATGTTGTTGGTTTGGACGAGATGGCCATTCCAGACAGCCAAGGCACTCAGAGTCGTCATGAGGAAGTGCAGGTAAGCCGTAGCACAAAGGGAGGAACGAGGAGGTCAAAAAATTTTCATTGGAAAGAGGACAAAGTAGTTTGCTCGGGCTGGTTGAATGTTAGCAAAGATCCTTGACCAACAAGTGTTGTAAGAATTAATATGTATCTACGCAGCAGTGTTCAGCGTCCAAGGCGAGAGAAGCGATTGGAATTGGGAGAACGGAGACCTATATATCTCACCTGGGTTGGGCGCCTTGGAGGAAATGATGCTTGGCCGATGTTGATGATGAACAGCTACACCGTGGTCGCGGTAGACTGTCGCGCGAGGGAACGAGAAGACGCGGCGGCGGCGCTTCACGTGAAAAGGAACGAGCTGAACCGCGCAAGGAGGCCAAGCCGCGCTATTCTGTTGGTCCGGTTGATGGTTTGTGGGCCTAACTTTTAAGTTTACCAAGCCCAAATGGCAATCTCTTGGAGATAGTACAAATTTTGACTTGCCAAATATTTTTGCAACTTGCCAAAACACAAGATTCGGCAAGTGAGTTTTATCAAACTCTTGGAGATGCTCCAAGAAGAAGAATACATAATCGCTTGACAGCTAAAATTTTCATATGAATTTCAGCATGAAAAAATATGTTTTTTTACGGTGACAAACCCCTATTGTTCAATATATTACTGCAATTTTGTATCAGATTTTTAAGCATCTCAACGTCTGCAATTGAATAAAACTCAAAAGAACTACAAAATTGTAGATTTCATTGAGTGCTACAATTTTCATATAAAAAACAACTTTTAACTTGTGCATGTTTCTCAAACAATACGATATAGAGTGGTACACTGCTGTCATTCTTGATTTGCCCAAGTAATTTGATCGCAACTCCTTTTTTTGAGAAAACATCTGATTGCAACACGTCTTGCCGTGCCTGTTATTCTAAAGTATTGACCAAAACCCCATACCTAAATGTCTTACAAAATACTCTAGTTCATAAAAAAAACAGGCCATGCGGATTTTTCTGTCTTGAATACATCATTGCTTGACGGATCAGGTCTTTCCTTGCTGCAGGGAGCTGACAGTTCACCAGCCATTGATTTTCGGATATCCAAAACATCTGTAATACATGTAACAACCAACAAGAAAACCCAAATCCTTCAACCAAATATTTGCAGAGGCTACCGTTGCAGAGCTTTGGCAGTATCAGAATCTGTTTCCTGATCCTGAGGTTCAGGCAGTGCGTTTGCTGAACCTCCAGGTGATAGGCATGCGAGCGCCTTTGCCTTGATCTGGTTGTAGAGTCGCATAGCTTCCTTGAGCTCATCCCTAGCGTCGGCGCCATGATTTCGCCATGAATCCACCACTCTCTTTTGGAACTCCATAGCCAGGGGATAGCTGCAGATGCAGAAACATGAGGAGGTCCATACTGATCAGTTCGAAGTAGGAATACAAAGCAGCTTCTATTCCTAAAGTAAAAAAACAGAACTTAACATCTTATGCCCAGTGGTGGAGCTTGATCTTAAATCTAGGGGGTTGAGGGGTTACTGCACCCCAGCTTACAGCTGTTTTTTTTTAAGTAGTAGAGTTGGTTATTTTGAAGGTTGCTTAGGCATGCCAAATGTTGGCCTGAACACAGCTCCTCCCCTGCTTACAAGCATGTCTGAACTATCTCCACCATGTGCTCAGAAAATTAACATCAGTCAGACAGTCAGCCACTATGCTGCCTAACAAGTTTGTGTATAAAAGGCAATAAGGCACTAATATCGACCATATAATCCCAGCGTCTAACATCCAACAGTGCTAACCCATCCAAACTATAACATCCAACAGTGC
Source organism: Saccharum hybrid cultivar R570 (assembly GCA_038087645.1). Classification (NCBI taxonomy): domain Eukaryota; kingdom Viridiplantae; phylum Streptophyta; class Magnoliopsida; order Poales; family Poaceae; genus Saccharum; species Saccharum hybrid cultivar. Next base: position 27,260,866 of record JAQSUU010000198.1, read on the forward strand.
TAACCCATCCAAACTATCTTAAGAACAAGTATGCACAATAGCATGTGAATTATCTTAGCATCTCTATTTTTTTTGTCTGGTTGTGTTTGAGTTGAAGCTAACAAAAATCACGCCCAGCCCAAGATAAATTCGAGAGGAAAGGGAAGAAAACTCATTGTAATGCATTTGTGAAACTATACCTTCCCATAGCATTGTAGGCCTTAGCAAGGCTCTGACAAACCTCAATGGTATCTGAATGGTGAGGTCCTAAGGAGACATCCATGACTTCTTTAGCGAGCGCAAACATCTGAGCAGCGGACTGTGGTCGGTCCATCTCCATGTAAGCAGCACCCAAGTTGTTATATACATACCCTACTCCATAATGCTTTGGACCAAAGCTGTCCTTCATCCTCTCCACTGCATCCTCCAAGTATGGGACAGCTTCAGTGACCTTACCGGTCAAGAGCAACAGCCACCCAATCCTCGCTGCAACATTGCCCTCCAAATGCTGTGCCTGAGGGATCCTCTCAAGCATTCCCAGGCTCCTCTTCAGCAAAGATATTGCCTTGTCAAACTCATTCACCATCTCATACAGTGAGGATACCTCTATATACATCTCTGCCACTTTGTCAGCTGTGGCAAATTCCTTCTTCTCCAGGATGTCACAAGCAATCTCCAAGCACCTCTTTGTGTCCCCAACCTTCTCCTGGTTAGCGAGCGCCTTCGCCATTGATATGAAAACTAGAGCTCGCATCTCGCTATCTTTCTCCACCTGCTTAGCGACATTCTTCAACACAATGACAGCCTCATCGAACTTTCCCAATGCGATCTTGATGTTTGCAGCGTCAATCTCAGCGTGCAGGAGGTCAGGGCCAGCCGCACCCCAGCTCTTCATCACCTTCTGCGAAATCTCATTCTGCTCCAGCGCCTGCTCATGCTGCTCCAGCCCAGTGTATATCACTCCAAGCAGGCGCCTGTCGTGCGCAACCTCCACGGAGTTCTTGCCGAGCGTCGACTCATGCAACTCAAGCGCTTTCTGGCAGAACGGCAGCGCCTGCTTGAAGTCGAGCAGGGTGGCGTACGCCTCCGCGAGGTCCCGGTACGCGACTCCCAGCTCCCGGCTGCCCGGCGGCAGAATGGACTCCTTGAGGTCGAGGCAGGCGCGCATGTCTGCGAGCGCCTCCTCCCGCCTCCCCAGCGCCGTCTTCACGTTGGCCAGCTGCAGCCGCACCGCGTGCGCCACGGGCCTGACGTCGAACCCTCCCGGTTCCTCTCCAGCCCCGAACGCGACGCCTCCATCGGGGAGGAGCGGAGCGAGAAGGCGTAGCGCGCGGGAGAGGAAGGAGAGCGCGTCGTGGAAGCGGGAGAGGTCGAAGGAGGCGGAACCCGCGAGGTGTAGTGCCATGGCGAGCGAGATGGCGTCTGAGGCGGAGGCGGGGCTGGCGGCGTTGGGGCTGGCCTCGAGGATGCCCAGGCATCGGAGCGCGAGCGCGAGGACGCGGGACGCGTCGGCGGAGCCGGACGCCTCGAGGTGCTGGCCGAGCTTGAGGCAGGCGAGGGCGAGGCGCTTGTCGTTGGCGGGCACGGCGGCCTCGAGGCGGGAGAAGGCCGCGAGCATGCCGTTCGTTGACCTCGCCGCCTCGAACGCCTCCTCCGCGGCCTCCGCAACAGCGGCGGCAGTGGCGGGGACGGGAGGCGGCGTAGGTGGCCGCGGCGAGAAGTGGCGGCGGGGCGGCGGGAGGAGAGGGTTTATTAGGGCTTTGCGCGCGGGGGACGTGACGGGGACCCGCAGGCGGGTCCTGAGGAGAACGGAGGCGGCGCGGCGTAGCGCCATGGCGAGCGATGGAGCGGTTGCTGGCTCGCGGCGGCGGCGGCCGGCGGTGAGGGCGAAGAGGGAGGAATTTGCGCGATGGGCTGGGCTTTCTCCTCTTAGCAGTAAGTAGCTGAGCTCGTTAGCTACTATCTGGGCCGTACACTGGGCTGGGCTGGGCTGAGAAACATGTGCCACCTACCGAGCGAAGGCATATGGACCACCGAAAACTGAAGAATTAGGCTTGTTTTTGTTTCGCCACCTCTTTCATGTGACCTGTCGCGCGCTCGGAGCCGAGCGCACGACCATACGGCCCAAAGCCCATTACCGGCAGTGGTCGATGATCCAATCATCGATGTTAGGGTTTGAGGAGCTCGCTGATGTCGGAGACGAGGGGGAGCTCGTCGGTGTTAGGGTTCGGGGGTTCGGGATCTGCTCATCGGCGGGCTTAGAAGGATGTTTTTTTTTTGTTTTTGGGGTGGGGGGCGTGACATGGCGGTGGAGCAGGCAAGGCGGTGCCGGGATGGCTGGAGACGGCGGTTGGGCAGGTTGGCGACGAGGGCGTCGCGGTGGAGCTTGTCGGTGAGCTACCCGGTGTTTAGGGAAGGGGGAGGGCGGGAGGTGGGTAGTGCGGCGAGGCGAAGGGAGCTGGGGGCGCCGATGATGGAAGCCGGGGGTAAGGAAACTAGGCAAAGTTCGTGCCATGATGATGCAGACACCTAACGAACCAAAGCAGCACCAAACAGTCTGAGCTAGACGACCCATGCGCCTCCACTCCACTATGCTCCCAACAACACAAGGGATCATCCTGCGCTACACTGTGGGTGTGGCGTGGCCTAATTGAAAATGACCCAACTAACTAACGTTCATCTGATCACGACGTCCAGGATCTGAATTAATCAAAAGGTCCAATGCCCCAAGAAGCAAAAGATTCAGATATTTGCTTGAGAGACTCACACAGTGGTTTTAAAATATACACTTCGGATATGGTCGCAAACAAGAAGCAGCTCTTGCACATTGGCATAGCAAACCAGATTCGGCTCTTTACTTTTAAAATAAATCCAACAAATTCGATTTCTTTTTATCACACTCTTTAATACTCCAGCATATGAAATTTACTCCACAAAAATATGAAATATATGTATCCATCTCTCCCTCAAATATACACTTCAATTCGGATCATCTCTCTTTCTATATATCTTCTTACTTACTACTCCTTAACCACCAATTCATGTAATGTAATCGCGAGCTGATAACCAGCTCCTCGAGAATGGAGCAGCCATCGTCGTCCATGCTGCTCAGTTCAGTTCAGTTCAGTCACAGAGCTCCTCCAATGCGTCGGCGAAGCAGGAGCTGAATCGTGCCATGTCGGCCTCCGGCAGCACGACGCCGATCTCCACCCCGGCGGCGTGCGCGTCGGCGTCGCGGCCCTCCGACAGGGACACCGTGCCGGGCGTCTTGTCGATGGACACCAGCTCCACCTTGCCCGGCCGGCCCAGCCCGAAGTCGGTCTCGTACACGCCGTACCGCGGGGACCCGCCCACCGACATCGGCCGCTCCGGGACCAGCGACAGGATCTTGTGGAACCACCCGCCGGCGCCGTCCAGCACGCCGCCGTCGAGCCCCGCGACGGCCGCGCCGATCGCCGCGGCCGCTGCTGCCACGCCGTCGCCGCCAAGCAGCTCGGCCGCGCCCACCTCCACGAAGCACGGCCGGAGGCAGTTGCCCAGGTACTCCTGCGGGATCGGCGGCGCCAGGCGGCGACGGCATTCCACCGAGAACAGTAGGTGCGCGCGGGGCCGCTCCGTGCCGCCACCGCCCACGCGCGCCAGGCAGGCCCACGCCAGCGCGCACGCCACCGTGAACGCCGAGCAGTGGACGCGCCCCGTGCCGCCGCCGTCCGCGACCTTGGCGGCCACGAGCCGCTTCAGTGCGTCGATGCGGACGCGGGTGAGCGCGAACGACGCGATGACCAGCTTCGGCGGCGGGCCTGCCGGCGCCGGCGGAGGCGGAGGCGGGCCGTTGGCCGCCAGCTGGCGCATTTCGTCGAGCGTCCTGGCGGCGAGGCCCTCGGGGTCGGCGACCAGGCCACGGTCCAACAAAGGCGGAGGCGGCGGGACCGGCACCGCGTCCGCGCCGCCGACGGCCTCCCGGCACCGAGCGGCCCAGGTCTTGACGAAGTGCATGTAGCTGGAGTCGTCGCAGGCCACGTGGTGGATGGACACGCCGACGGCGACCCCGCGGGCGGGGAACACGGTGACCTGCGCCGCCGCGAGGGCGAAGGACCCGTCGGCCTCCGGCGGCGGGAGCTGCGGCACCAGCGCGTACAGCCGGGCGACGTCCCTCCAGCCGCCGCCGGAGAGCTCGTCGAAGTCGTCGGAGCTCTCGGCGACGCTGAGCTCGATGGCCTCGCCGTCCTCCCCGCCGGCGGAGCAGAAGAACTCGTACCCGCCGCCCCCGTCCGGGCTCGGCCGGACGCGGCCGAGCATCGGGTAGAACGCGTGCAGCGTGGCGGAGAGGGAGGAGACGAGGGACGGCAGGAGGTGGGCGGCGAAGTGCTCCGCCGTGTGCGCGTAGGGGTAGAAGAAGACGCGCTCCACGGGGCCCGTGAAGAGCCAGGGCACGTCGAAGAAGGTGAGCGGGAGCACGCCGCCGGGCGCCGGAGGTGAAGCCCCCACCTTGAGCCTGTCAAGAACCTTGGTGGTGGCGGCCATGGGGAACTGGAGATGCGGCCCCCTCTCCCGTGCCTGGAGCTGGAGCCGGTGAGCAGATCAGAATGGTGTCCGATTCAGATCCACCAAACACAAGCAAGCACGACCTGCTGCTGTTGGTGGGATGGAGATGTCACCAAACAAACGTGTCCGACTCGTCTCGGTTACCACTGCTGTCTGCTGCTTCGCTTCTCTTGAGGAAGGAAGGCTGTCAGTGGCAGACTGACAATTTCTGCGGCAGTAAAGAGTAGCCAATCTCCTGCACAAGCACAGAGAATAAACTGACAGGCACTGAAAAGCAGATGACAGCAGGGAGACCTGTGTTTAGACTGTCCGGAGTGGATACTCTAAAAGATACTCTAAAGCTTTAGAGTATAAATATAGAGTAAAAACTGCTACACTAGGTACTTTAAAATAATATTTTATCTTTTCTCTCACTCTATATTTAGAGTAGTACAGTGCTTACTCTATACTCTATAGTGGCGGACCCACTAGCTAAACAAAGAGAAAAAATGCTATAACTCACAAACCAAAAATCCAAATTAAATTTCGATTGCACCATTAAATTCGTCTCAATAAATCCTTCAAAACTAGATCACACATGGATATATTTAGATAAAGTGACAAGTGGGTCCTATAGTGAATAGAGTGGATAGAGGATGATATAGATGATGGATGGGTACGGGAGAATTAAGTATAGATGAGAGAATCTTGGTGACTAGGACGTATAGAGGATGAATATAGAGGTCCATAAATGCGGGTAGTCTCAGACTTCAGATAATTAACCTGGTGACAGCCCAGTGAGGCGGTGAATGGAAGTGAAAAAAAAAGGCACTAAGGTCACGTTTAGTTCCTAAAAAATTTCAAGATTTTCCATTATATTAAATGTTTGGACACATATACAGAGCATTAAATGTAGATGAAAAAAATTAATTATATAGTTTAGTAGAAAACCACGAGACAAATCTTTTTATGCCTAATTAATCCATGATTGGACACTAATTGATAAATACAAACGAAATACTACAGTAACCAAAGCCAAAAAATTTCACGAACTAAACACAACCTAAACTTTTGAAAAATCTAGTGCAGTCACACTACAATCAGACCAGACCTAAAGAGCTGTAGTAACAAATAAATCCGGTATTTGCGCACTCAGGTAACGAGGCAGCTGATGATCTGAACAGATGGGGTGGGTGTCGGCGGTCGCCCTTGTGTCTCTGTCAAACAGCCAAACAGTCAAAATTTCTGTTAAGCATCTCTGTTCTCTGGCATTTTCGTTCCCCAAATTTTTTTTTGCAAAAAAACACGTTAGCATTTTCGTTGTTATTTAGTAATTAGTGTCTAATTATAGACTAACTAGGCTCAAAAGATTCGTCTCATGATTTATAGCTAAACTATGTACTTAGTTTTATTTTTTATCTATATTTAATGCTCCATACATGTGTCAAAGATTTGTTACTATAGTTTTTTAGAAAAAATTTTGGGAACTAAACCGGCCCTATCATTTTGAAGCTGCATGTCCTTTCAGCCACCCACCTGTTTAACTTAGGTACTGTGGGCACCCGTGCTCCAATAAGGCCCGGAATCTACAGAACAGAAGAGCAGGGAAATTTTGGGAAGAGTCAGCTCTCTGATTTGAAAAAAAGGCTTTGTCTTTGTCAATGTGTGTCGGCGCCATGTGCTTACCATCTGGAGGTCCTCACTTTGATTCTCTCAAGTCTCATCTGGACCCTGTACATGATCCCCATTTTTATATAAAAGACAGGGATGCAGAGCTTTATCATCCTATAATCACATAATTAATTGAAGGTTAGACCTTGGAAATATATCCTGAACCTGAATGCACGCAGAAATCGTGTAAGTAAAGACCGCTCCAACCATAATATATTCAGTAAAGACCAGCGTCGTGGTTGGAGCAATCCGAAAGGAGAAAACTTTGCACCAAATGTAGTAGTAGCAGTGGTTGCTATGGCCTTCAGAAACGATGGACACTTGACTGAACCAGAATGTGTTAGTAGACAGCATGGAAGGAAGTTGCTGTGATGAGAAGGCATGAACAACCAGACAAACGCTCACCAACCCAACTGAATGGAGCCTCTCTGGTATCAACTGAAAGGTCACAAAAGTATCTAAAGTCTGTCAGGAAATTATGAGGTTTCAGCAGGTTCATAGAGAGCCAAGGACTGATCTTAAGCAAAGGCACCGAGGTGATTGGGAAGAAACACTTGGAAGTGCTACTGAAATCAAATGGTGTACCTTGAAAGGAAAAAGATGCAGGCAGTGATTGATCATGATCACTTAATGGGAAAATTATTCAGACATTCATAGTTATAAAGAATTAGTCTCAGAATCTTTATATAAAAAAGTTAGTAGCATCAGAATGGCAAAAACAAATGGCAGTAGTTGACACAATGAGCAGATAACATCAAAATACTACAGTGTTTTTTCATGAGCGATTTGCTGGACATACAAAGGACGAGCACACGAGCCACATTTGCATCATAAGATCCGAAATTACCAAGATGCAAACCGGTAAATCACAGTGGAGATATGATTGGCAATATGAGCAGAACCCATGTGATCCATGCTCACCGAAAATAGCAATATGAGCAGCACAAAAGCAATTTGTTAACACCACAAAGCAGATTCGAATTCTTTTGGCATATTATCTCATTCTACTAACCAGATTTTTAACCAAACAAATAGCAATAACAAAAATTGCCTATTATATATTAAAATCTTGATCCATGAAAGAAATTGACACCTTTAGATTGAAAACGAAAAGGGTTCTGTTTTTAGTGTTTTTCCTTATGATATGACTACAATGGACCACAGCTAGAAGCACAAAAAGAGTTGAAAGGTTAGCTCCTAGACTGAAACTAAGCGGGCATATGTCCAAATTTCTCCAATCACTGTTAGATGAAAAGCAGTGGAGCCAAACAACAAGCACAAAAATTATGAAAGGTTCGCTCCTAGAAAGACTGAAACTGACCTGACACAAGTTCATATTCCTCCCAGCACTACAAAATAAGAAAAATTTATGCAGTGGCATCTAACTGAGATCAAAATATTCTCCCCTAAAAAAAAAACTGAGATCAAAATATTCAAAACCTCGGGTACGTATATTTGCTCTTGTGACACTTAGTTTCCTGCACTGCAGTGACTATAACTACTTTTCTTGGCAAATCGTTGGGCCTCAAACTGATTAAGAATTCCTTTTCCTGTGTCTGCTACAGTAGTAATTCAGGCCCAGGCCCATGCTTTTGGGCCTACATATACACCTTCATCATCATCAATCGAGTACTAATAATTCTCAAAAAAAAAAAGATCAATCGAGTACTATAAGGAGCATCTCTTCCTCAAAGGAAACTACAATTCCACTAATAAATAAATAAAGATACCATCAATTGAATTGCAAACAATATAAAGTTATCAGCAGCTCTGACTTCCCTTTTTATTTTTTATTGAAAAAAACACTAAAGAGGAACATTTGTGAACGCACATCTAACAAGAACTTCATTTCGAGAAAGAGACACAAATCAATAAAAGTTCTTTAACTGAAATGATGGGGAAGGCACCACAAGCACAATTCCCGAGGCAATTGTTCATTACCGGATAATCTACTACTGTATAGTGCACTGCCACTGCATCCCCGGTCTATAGCTTCTGCTCTCTTTGCTTTTCAAGCTTTATCCTATTCGGAACAAGCGTTATTATGGTGATCGATCGCACTTGGTTTTGGTCTTTTTGGAGGGCCAAAGTTCGTGCATATTTTGACTCCTCCATTACGAGCTCTAGCTAATGCTAATGCATGCTGCAAAGAGCCAAAGACCTCGATCACCTTCAATTCTTCTTTTGCTCCTCCATGGAAAGCAGCTGAATGCACAAAAACAAAGACACAGCACCAGTCTTGCTTTCCATTACGTGCTTTTACGTCTTGGGATCAGTGCTAAATTAAGTCGGTTGATTAGTGGGGTCTAATCACTATCAAGTGCCATGATAAGCCCTTGCCTTTAATTTTTCCGTGCTTAGCTTTATTTGTTTGTTTGACTGATGACCAGCCAGCAGCCCCTTGACCAGGATGCCAGCTGATGAATGCCTGCCTGAAGAATCCAAATAAATACTCCTGCTACCCCATGCTAATACTAAAACTTGGTACAAGACACAAAGTGCCAAAGCAAACAAAACTAAATGAGCCTGCATTCGACTTTATGAGACAGCCATCTAAACTTCAGGGGCTGTTTCTCATGACATGCATTTTTTTTAGCAGCAATAAACTGTAATCTTTCGAGGACATCAACAAATACAGTACGTGGAACACACAAATTTGATGGCTTGTCATCTTCCCTGTGGTTTGCATAATTGACCAAGTTTGTGATCTTGAGACAGTGATAAGAACAAGCTATAAGCTTGACACGCTGTTAGGGCCGGCTGGCTGGCCGGCCACCTAATGACGGGCTATTAATTAGCATCCTAGGCTACCTAACCATGTGTGTAGATTTTGTTATTCTAAGCCACATTAATCACGCGTTAAATCTACGGCTTTGCATGGATCGATAAAGCAAGAGGGTACGGTGGATTGATCGCAAAAGTCACTGACCTATCCTTGTTGTTAAATCAGCTATAACATTCGTCGTCGTCTTCAAGCAGATTATTAGTACAGTACTCCGTATTGATCAAGATTTGTTTGCTCAGGTTGATTCGTCTTGTTGTGTAGTATGTAGCTTGGTTGCTTAATCTGCAGGCAGCAGCTAGCCTTACAACATCTGAACAGCTAGCTGTTCTTCGGCGTCGGTCATCAAGAGCCTTAGCTGCTAGTAGCTGTGTAGATATCAGTAGCACATTAGCCTTCCCTTTTGTAATGGATTCAGTAAGAACACGCATGTCTGAATGAAAATTTTAGAGTTCCAAGATACTAACCCTACAAATAAACCTACTGATTGTTGTCCTTATCGGATTTCTGAAATAAAGAAACACTGCATTATTTTGCATGTCTATCTCAATTACCACAATGTGGTTAACGTTGGATAGTCAAGCCCTCCCATCCCATGGCTACCATACCATGCTCATCAGGTTTTTGGAGTATGCCAAGAGTCATTTTCTTTCTCTGCTGCAAATCTGCAATAATACAACGAGCTTGTACAACTAGTGGCAGGAATAATTTACTGCTGATGACAGTCAAAAAAAATAATTTACTGCTGAACACACTACTACCACAGTAGGAGTAAGTTGGTCAATCCTCCAATCACAGTCAATTCTACCAAGAAATCAGCCATTGGGATCAGTGACCTAGCTATATAGCCTCACCGTGTTTCTGTTTCTGTGCAATGTGCGTACGTGCTTAGGTTTAAAAGGTCAACAACTACTGTAAAACACACTCCTCTCTCCTGTTGTGTTTGCAGTTGTAGGACGCAAAAGTAAACGTTGCTGCGGCAGAGGAGTTCATACCCTGTCCTTTGTCAAGGGGACAGTCACTCTGCATGGCATGGAAAACTAGGATTAGCAGCAGCAGCAGCCTACGAATGCATACAAGTCGTTTTAGGGTCTCTAGAGAGCAAGATATTGGTGCCAAGTCAAAATCTTGCTTCGGCTTTTGGTACTGCTACTGAAGCTTCTAGTACTCTCCACTCTAAACCTGTGAGTTGTGAGCCTGTGACAGTGTTTACTAGTATCTTATTGTTGTCATCACATTTGTACATCAATCAGCTAGGGGGATTCTAGGGGTGGAAAAATAGAATCCCATGGACTCATGGTGACATGAATAAATGTTTGCACAACACTACACCAGATGCAGACATGCAGTTTTAAGGGCCAGAGAAACATATGGGTCACAGAAGTTCATAGTGCAGTTTGACTGCATCATCTGCTGACCAGTGTGATGGCATACTGTATATACTGAATGACCCGTCTTCTTGTTGGAAAAGCCTTGTACTGTATCAATCAATCATGTCCAGATAGCAAGACTGGACTTCCACATTGCCAGTCACAGCGAGTGCCAACTGCCACTGAGATGTCATGCATGAGAAGATGAATTTATCTACTCAAATAGCAGTAAAAAGTTCTTATTTAGCCAGACACTTGCTAGAAGTAATTAACAAAAAAGGAAAAAGGAAAAAGATGCATGCTTGCCAACCACTATATATGATTTATACTAGTACTACTCATCACCATTATATAAGATCAGAACACTGATGATATATAGTAGTAATAACAAAAGAGAGAAAAAAAAAGAGTACTTCATCACTAGCTGGTACAAGTTGTTAATTTCCTCTTGCAGGAATTCTAGCTCATCTCGCACTTGCATTAGCGGAGAGTGGAGAGATGAGATGGCATGGCTCCAAAACGCATGGTCTCTTATCATTCTAGGCAGCTACAGGGAGTAGTTGGGGCTCCTCATCATGGCCTGGGCCAGGTACTGGAGCTCGCCAGCGTCCACCTTGCCGGCGCAATGCTGCGCGGCTGCGGCGACGTCGTCCCTGAATCCGGCCATGAGCTCCGGCATGAAGCAGTCGTCGAGGGGCCCTCCGGGTCTCCTGGCGCTGTACGCCGTGTCCTGGCGGAGCAGGGCGCTGATGCTGGCGCTGTCCGGCCACTGGTGGTGGTGGCTCGCGGGCGAGTGCGCGGCGCCCTGGACGCCGCACGCGAGCTGCGCCTTGGCCTGCATCAGCTGCGCTTGCAGGATGGCGACCTGCAGGGTGCAATATATTTTCCATAAATTTGATGTCAGCGCCAAACAAGTCGATGATGATTGATTGATTAGGATTAGGATCATGTGATGTGATGATCTGAATGTGACTACCTGCTGCTGGAGGGCGAAGATCTGGGCGACGCAGCCGTAGACGGGGTCGCGGAGCCTGGCCTGCGCCTCGTAGGTGATGGTGACGACGGCCTCGCAGCGGTCGGCGACGGGGAGGTGGGACAGCAGCTTGGAGGCGTTGCTGGCGCCGAACACCTTGTGGATGGCGGCGAAGCGCGCGGCGCCCTGGTCGCTGCTGAAGTAGGGCGCGAACACGCACTCCGGCACGCACCGCCGGCGCAGGAACTTGCACGCGCCGCACGGAGACCCCGCGCCCGTCGCGGCGGCAGCGGCGGCGGCGGCCCCTCCGTTGGCAGCAGCAGCAGCTCCGGCCATGTCAATCGTCGTCGTCACTGGCGCAAATTAATTAACAGCTAGCAAAAGAAGAGCTAACTAGCTAGCTAATCGATGGCCGTCTCCGATTCCGATCCTACTGGTGCTAGCTATTGTAGGACGCGCAAGCTGCACCCTGCTTGTGGACTACCGGTGCAACTCGAGGAGAGATGGATTTATAGGAGGAGAGGGAGGGAGGCGAGGAGGGGGAGCGCCGGAGCCCGGAGGAGGGGTAGACAGGTAGGGCAGGGTGTCTGGTTTGAAGGGAGCAAACGTGTTAATGCTGTGTTGAAGAAAAGGAGCCCCGTTACTTGGCTTAAGCTGCCACCACAGCCTGCAGCTATATAGCTTAGCTTAAAATATCCTAGCTATAACACTCCCCACTCCGCTGCGGCTACCGCTGTGGAATCGAAGTTTTAATCGCTGAATAGTAAAAAAAAAGTATAAGAGACTAATGTGGACTCCATATTTTATGCATCATTTTCTCAGAACACAATGTTTAAAGTTTTTTATCAGCTTAGAGACAGTGCTAGCTTATACGGTTGGAGACGTCTAAGAGTACCCCGACCTAAAAACCAGATACTCTCTTTGTATTGTCCCATATTAGGGCGTGTTTGATCCAGTAACTAAAGTTTAGGAGGTGTCACACGGGGTGTCACATGTGGTGTTTGGATACTAATAAAAAAACAAATTACAGAATCCGTCAGTAATCCACGAGACGAATTTATTAAGCCTAATTAATCTGTCATTAGCACATGTTTACTGTAGCACCACATTGTCAAATCATGGACTAATTAGACTTTAAAAATTTGTCTCACGAAACAGTCTCAATCTGTGCATTTAGTTTCATAATTCGTCTATATTTAATACTCCATGCATATGTCCAAACATCCGATGGGACAACGACTAAAGTTTAGGAGGTGAATCAAACACCCTCCATTTTTCGACTCACTCGACCAACAACGACAAAAGGCAAAATACCAAATTACTCCTCAAGGAGTAACGATAGAGATGTATATTGAGAAAAAAATGGTGTGTTAGGAAGCGAGAAGGTCAAGTATTTTGGGCAAAATTTGAATTCTACAAGGTCATCCATTTTGGGTGGAGGGAGTAGTTCCTATCTTCTAACTAAACAAAATAATAATGTGGCATTGGAATAAAAAAATAGAGGAAGATGAAATAGTTTTTTTTAAATAAGAAACTATGTCTACACAAGAACCAAGATATGAACAGATGCAGTAGGGTAGCTGATGAAGAGAAAAGACGTGTGATCAAACAAAATTTATTTTGAAGAAACTATCCATTGCAAATGTGGTTTATATGTGCTGTGTCCAATGATTTGGCAAATATAGAGTGCCGCATATGAAGGCACACTCAGAGCACGAGTCCGCAGCTCGTGTGCTGGTGGCACGGTGCGCGGTATGTGCATATAGCAAACCTAAACTTTGTTCAAGACTTGGCAAGTATAGAATCTATGTCATAGTTTTTGAGTTGAGACTGTCTTAATATTTGTTGTTTTAGCTATCTTGGCATGGTGATTAAAGAGAAGTGAAAAAGATGTGCACATGTAACGAAAAGGAAAAAGACATAGATAGAAATGTATTGGTAAAAGAGAAATGTGTATTAGAAAATATACTAAGAATGACAAATAATTTATTTATTCTAGAAGGCTAGACCCTTGTTGGAGCATATTGTCGCAGAGGCAAGAAAGGAGGCTAGCTAGTAGCACGGCCATGCAGGAGATGGGCGATGAGGTGTACTGGTGTCAAATGGAAGCAAGTCAAATCAATGGATGAACAGGTTAATCGAAGGAAGGATTGGAGGTGAAAATTGGAGATGATTGTGCACGTAGGAGTAGTACGTACGTACGTGCTGCCGGCATAAACAAAGCATTTCGCGCCGAACGGCCGCACTCTGCTGCACCCAGCACGCTCCACTGCTCCACTCGCCACTCGTCGTCCTCCTCTCTCCCAACCTGCCCGCCGTTGCCGCTGGATCTATCTGCTCCTCTCCTCTCCTGCTCACATTAATTAAATCTATCCAATCGTATGACGACGCCCATGCACTCCCTGATTGCTTCATCATCCAGCCATCCATCATCGCCTTTGACTGCTCATACATCCTTTTCACAAAAACATTTGGCCTCTAGCTTCCTCCTTAGGCCATGTTTAGTTGCTAAAAAATTTCGAGATTTCTCGTCACATCGAATGTTTAGACATATATATGAAGCATTAAATGTAGATGAAAAAAAAAACTAATTACACAGTTTGGTAGAAAAACCACGAGACGAATCTTTTAAGCCTAATTAGTCCATGATCGGACACTAATTGACAAATGCAAACGAAAATGTTACAATAGCCTAAGCCTAAAAATTTCCGTGAACTAAACACACCCGTAGTCCTTATCAAAAGAGAAGAAAAACCAGCAAAAAACAATCAGTTACTGCTAGGAGTACCTGTGTTTCAGTTCAGTCAGCTTGCAATGCAATGCAAAGCTTTGGCCTCGAGTCCTCGTCTCGTTGTCTGTACGCTTGCTTGGCATTGCTTTCTCTGGTTTTCTGCCAAGCCGCAGTCACTGCTGCTGCTTCCGGGGCACTACATACAACAATGCTGACACCGGGGCTGGAAAGCAGCAGGTGGCCATGGCAAAAAAACGAGGGCTTTGCTTTGTGCTCGCCGACAGCGCACTGCCGTCTCAACCGTCGTTGCAGCTCACCAAGGGAACCACACATGGGAAGTAGCCTACTACCATGACCACAAGCAGCAGCCGGGCAGGCAGTCAGTCAGTCAGAAGCCGCCATTGCCATACGGTCCTCCTGGGGAACAAGCACATGCTATGCTACCAAACCCAAACCATACCCTACAAACATGAGATCACACGTTTATAATACAGGTGAGGTGAACACATGCTGCCTGTCAACAATCAAACTTGCAGTTACGAGGAGACGACGCGGTGAACCAAACTCAATATAATCCCGCACGCACGAGGCAGATGCCCACACGTGCACACGGTTGTTGGCCCGACTCCTGGGTGTGCAGTGCAGCTAGTACGCACCATCAGCCTTCACATTCAGTCAGTCACAAGGTCACATTACACCATGCTATGAGACCATGGGGATGGAGATGTCAACTCTCCTCTACGAAAAACCAAGCACAAACAACTCCCACGCCGTGTCGCTGAAGCAAAGGAGAAACCCTTGCATCATCCGCATTGATCACACACTCTGCAGTCTGCACCCAAATCCAAGGCGGGCATAGGCAAATGGATCAGGCGCACGCCGTCCTTGTTGAACTGAACCAGATCATCATGTTACGCCAGGGAGAAGCGGGATCAGACAGCAACGGCCCTGCCGACCAACCGGCCGTCCTAGCCGAGCCACGCAGTGGCCCGGCGCTCGCCGCCACCGCCGACCGAGTGCCGGATGCTGATCTTCTCGTGGGAGTACTTCTCCTGAAGGTACTCGAAGGCGTTCACGTCCAGCTTCCCGCTCACCGACTTGCCCTGCTTCCGCCGGATCTGCTGCTCCTTGATCGAGTTCCACAGCTTCACGATCGCGGCCCTCTGCTGCCGCGTGAACCGGGTCGCGTTGTCGTACGCGTGCTTCACGAAGATGTCAATGGCGGTTTGCGTCCTGACGAGCAAGATATCATTCAATACAAAATATATATAATATAATACTGCGCATATGGATGGATGATGCTCTATCAGACAAGAGAACTCACCATGGGATTCTGTAGCGCCGAGCAGCTATTTCCAGGCATTTCAGAAGGGCCTCCCGCTGCGATTTGAGAAATCTCTTTGCTTCCTCCTCGTCTGCTTTTCTGTTCAGAGCTGCGACTGCCTTTTCTCGAGCTCTCTCGGACTTCTTCGGCTTGTGCTCAAGAAGACCATCTAAACCGAAAGGATCAGAGGATTCTTCTCCTGGCTCCGAGGCTGCAGCATGTGTGCTATCATCTGCCACAGAGCTAGAAGCTGCAGCTGGGACGCTATGATCAGTTCTGTTGTCCGTCACTGCGTCAGTTTTGCTTGCAGCAGCAAGAGCTGCAGCTTCATCGTTGTCATCATCCACTGTTGCCACTGGCAGGGCTGAGATGGCATCTTTGATCTTTCCTACAGCCTTTGAGAACTACAAAAATGAAAGACAATAACATGGCTCAAGCGTCAATATCCCCAGGGTGATATGTCTGATTGCATATCTACAGCAGCTGCGAAATACATCTAGTCTAGTAAACTATTTCATACTTAGGTTGTGATGATAAGCAACATATTGCATTCGGAGAAATATAATATACTCACCACAAAACTGTCATCAGTAAAAAGATCATTAGCCACCACTGCATGCAGCACCCATATGTCGAATTGATTTTTCTGCTGTGGGTTGAATAACTGCACATTAATCGCAAGTTGTTAGTGAAAGTAGTGAACCACATAGTGACCTGACACAACCGAGCAACTATTTGTTTCAGGTACATCAGAAACTTCACCTCTGTTACACCCTGAGCAGAATCAAACAATTTGTGGTAGTCTGCTCGTACAGAAGGCTCGTTGCATGCTCCCGGTGAAGACATCGCAGCCTCTAGTATAGCAAAGAAATGACCGATTGTTCCAGGCTTGACGCTTCCAGCCTCAATAAGTTGCAAAGCTAGTTTTGATGCCTTGCTGAATTTAGAAGTATTCCCTATGTGTGAAGCTATCTTCTGCATAGCCTCAATCACTTGTGTTTCTGACGCATCAACGGTTGTTCTGAACCGAAGACGTTTCTCGGGGACTGCAAGGGAGTATGAAATTTGAGGACATAATAACTGTCTTCCAAGTAAAGGAGTTTGCTTATTTGTTCTTATTATGACAAGAAATTGGTCAGAGGCGGCCACTACATAAAAAAAAAAGATGGAAAATAACAAGTAAGAATTTGAGCAGGTCAGATTGTCACTATTTTTTTTCCTCGCACATATTGCTGCCATTGGCACAGTGCAATGCACTAAGTGGTAGCCCAGTTAACGGAACAGTTATGAAAACAGAATGCAGAAACGCTTACATTTACCCATGAGAGAGTTAAAGGAAACCAATGGCAGACATCTTCTAATGGTGTAATCAGCCAAATATGTCCACCAAATGGAAACTGCGAAGCCTACTACGTGGGAACGCATCGCTCATAGGTGTGCCTTCTTGCAAGTAACACTACAAAAACTCAGTGAGCAGAGGTTGGTATTGGTAGGCGACAAAATCCACACAGAGACCTCTTCATAACTTAGAAACTCAGAGAGCTTGCACTGTTCGCTGGTCTTATAAGTCGTACTTTTTCAGCCAACGAACAGTGTTTTTCTCTCGCAGCAAATCAGCGAACAGTACTGTCAGTCATAGCTTTTCAGCCAAGCGAACAGGGTAGAATAGGAGGTTATCACTACTTGGGTCTTACATAGGCCCTAGAATAGTAGTACTAGGACTAAGAATTGCATCGATCATACTAGCGTGCCACATAATCCAGGTAATTTGCTCAGCAAAGCCATTCTGGTTGCTTCATCAGTAACAAATTGCAAGCCACCCATCCAATTCCAAATCTGCGCTCGACCTGGGATATGGCCATATGGGAACAGGGGTAGTCAAATCCCGCCCTGAAATCACCTCCCCTGTCAGCCTCGACCAGGGAAATCGCAACTCGACCTTAATTCAGGCCCCTTAGTAGCCGGTTGCTGCTCAATCCTCTCCACTTGAAGTCAAGGGGGGCCAATTAAACGATTACGGGTTCCAATTCAAAGCGACGGGAGCAGCAGCAGAAGAAGCCGCAGATCATTCGGTCTGGAAAGTACAGGAGGATATGGAGCAGGGATCTCACCATGGGAATCGGGCGCGGCAGCCGCGGGGGCCGATGGGGAAGAGGTAGTAGCGTCGGCGGAGGGGGAGGGCTTGCTTCGCTTGAGGGAGCTCTTAAGCGCGGGCTTCGGTGCCGCCGATGGCGCCGGAAGAGGAGGAGGAGGCGGCGGAGAGAGGGAGGCCGCGCCAGCTCCGCCGCCGGCCGGGGCGGCGGCGGGCGGAGGCAGGCCGTCGAAGAGGTCGTCGGAGGCCATGTACGTGTGGGTTTGTTTGGTTTGGCAAGGGGCAGAGATACTAGAGAGAAGAGGAGAGGAGAGCAAACTACGGGCCTTGGATTTGGATAGCAGCAGCAGGAATTGAACACGGCCCGGCAGTGTATGGGCCTTCTACGGTCAAGAATTCCTCCGTATGGTTGCTTAAAAAAGAATTTTTTTTATGCGTTGCAGCGTTGCTACGGGCAAAGATCTCTCTCACAACTAAAAAAACAAAAGGAAGACAATTGTTTCGTGCGACAAATCCTTCGTGTAACCTCGACGCTCTCCCCTTGTGATCCCACGCGGCTTCCCTCTCCCCACCGCTGCCAGAAGGAAACGGAAAACTCCAAAAGGAAACGAGAAACCTAGAAAGGAAACGGGAAACCTCGGTGTCCATCTGCGCCCTCCCCCTTGCAATCCCGCGCCCTCCCCCTGATCCCGTGGCGCGGCTTCCCTCTCCCCACGTCGCAGCACCTGTCGATCTCATCGAACGGAGCCAACCGCAGTGACCGCATCATCTCGCCGGTCCTCTCCGACGAGCCATCCGTGACTTCATGCTGCCAAGCCCCGCCGTTGAGACAGGTCCAGCGTCCACGATCTCCACGACATCGTCATATGTCGCCGAACCCAACGGTGAGGCCAAAACGCCAAGAACCCCGCCTTCTTTGCCTTCAATGTCACCGATGCCGTCGTCGAACGTGAGTGTGGCTGGGCACGACCAGTTGCCGAGGCGAGCCGCCGGCGTGGCGCGCCAGACGGGGAAGGAGGACGGGAGGTGGACCACGGCGAGGTCCGGCGACGCCGCGCCCACGCGGAGGAAGCCGAGCGCGAAGGCGCCGCTAGGCGCGTACAACACCGGCTCGAACGACATTGGCGCGCCTGCCGCGTGCGCCGCGTTCAAGCCGTTCGATAGCTGCGTCTTTAGCTCTTCTCCCTCGGTGGCGCACGTCCAAATCCAATATAAACTAAAATAATCTTCCCCTTTTGGCTCTATATGGATTGATCTGAATATCCAAATCCAATATAAACTAAAATAATCTTCTCCTTTTGGCTCTATATGGATTGATCTGAATAATCTTATTCATGTCTACATGCTTGCTCTCTTCTTCACTTCATAGGACTTGCATAGAATTTTTTTTCTTTATGCTACGATCTCACTGTCTGATTGTTCATAAACCAAACTATGGCGTGGTTTTAGTTTATCTCTTTTTTTAATCTCTGCAAATCTTGTAATTCCTTTTGCTCTTTCTGCTATTAACAGCATAGAATCTGAATGGAACTAGCAAAGCAGGCCTCTGTCCTTGTACAGGTCCATCTCTAGCTTTACCGTGGTGACTCGCTGTATGTTTATCTCATTGCATTATCCCATTTTTGTAAATAACAGAGCCTAAAAATCAAGTGCCTTCGGTCCTGACAAGCTAAGAAAACTATTATAAGTGGAGATCCCTTCCCCTGTATTCACCTGTTGCTATTTTATTTCATTGGGTATGTACATTGTAGCATTTTTGTAAATAGCTTTCAACTCTATAGTTGCCTGAGGATCCATTTTGCAGCTACTTTATATCATTGCATTCAACTCTCTCGGCTCCAAACTCTAAGATATCGTGGTCAGGACACCCTGTGCATTCACTATTTAGGTAACACCGTTTCATCTTTTATGTTGGTGCACTCGTGTTTGACAGCATCAGTAGATGACTCTTCCCCTTTTTCTTGTGGATTGCTATTAATGGTAGGATAAAAAATTCTCAAACTGATATGGACGATGATAGGACTAACACTGATATCTAACCAAAAAGGAAAATGTAAATCCATATGTATCCTATTTTTGGAACATATAGGAGTTTTGCTCTATGGCCGGAATGGTTATGGATGGTTATTGTTCTTTCATTGAAGTGCAATTACAGTTGCACACACATCTTTTTCTTTGCAACAGGAAAACAAGCCTCTATTGTGGCGACAATACTGGCCATTGGGTAGCAAGTAGTGAAGCTTGTGTTTTTATTGCTTAAAAGGAACAAGGATGGTCCGGGACACAGAGTAAGATGTCTCTGATAATTCTCATAAGGTAGCATATGTGCATCGTGGAAAAAAAAAGTGAGTAGTCTGCCATGTTTACACCTTTGTCTTTTCTTTTTTTTATGTCTGTTGAAAGAACTATAGTCTTTGTATACTCTAATTCATTCATTCACAAAAAACCACAGCTTATTTTGGCATATCCATCTAAATTTTAGTTTTAGTTTAATGGATCATGGAAAGGCTTGTAGATTATTTTTGTTAGCAGTTTGAGTTTCCGAGTCCAATTGTAGATCTGTTGTGTTTCTATTTCAATCAATTGTTCTTCGTCTCACACCATCATTGTAGATTATTTTTATTATTCAATCTTGATGGCTGTGAAAAAACAACATTGAAATACCTGAATAGATGAAAAAATAACATTGATGGCTGTGAAATCTCGATTAAGTGTGCAGATTGATTCAATCATGCAGACCATTCTAGGCAGCAAATTAGAGTTATTAGGTTCAGAAAAGCATAAACTTGGACTGACCTATTGTTTTTCCCAATCAAGCATTGGTAATTCTATACTAAATTGAGATCCTTTTCCTCCTTTTTATTTTGTTTTGTTTGTGCCTCTGCATACCAATTGCCGGGCAGTGAACAGTGAATGGAGGCATTCATTAATCAGTTAGATTGTGTTAAAGAAAAATAAGCACAACAAAATCAATAAACAGGAAAGATCGATTACATGCAGATGTGATGTGACTTGTGGCATTATGCATATATAGGGCTTGTGAGAAAAAACTAAAAACATTCACATAAATATGCTTGGTAATTTATTGCTAATTGCTCCCAAAACACAAACCAGTAGACTGTAAAGGTTTTTTTTGCACTTTGGATGCTTAATCTAAAGAGAAGATGCTTAATGCATGTTTTTGACCAAAAGAGCTACAAGTTTTTTTGATTTAAAGAAGCTGAATATATAGGACACCTAGACTCCAGAGACACGTAGACTCCAGGTGATACTTGGTTCCCGCAACACAGGGAGTCCACGACCAGTGCCCCTGCTGTAGTATCTCTATGCCCCCCACAGGCCACAACGGTACTGAATGTTTGAATGTGTTTTTGAGTCTCATGCTTCTCTGAATCATCATGTGCATATGTCCATAACTAAATGCAAGTTACAGTTTTGCCAATTTGTTTGGCTGTTGTCTGTTGTCAGAGAAGGACTCCTAATATCCCAAGAAAACACTGAGCATCCCTACAGCCCACCTATTTAAAATGCCTACTACAACTTAAACTATTGTGGTATTATCACAGTTTAGAAATACTTAGATTTTTTTACAAAGGAAAGAATAACTTTACATTATGGAAGTTTGCTTCATTATATTTCAGGTTGAGATAAATAACTAGGCCATGATATTTACTTCACATGTTTAAGAAAGCAAAGCTTCACATAGTAAGGACTGTCTTTCTCTGGTCTCAGGTCCCGATAAAGGGCAGTGTCAATTCAGTCTATTCTTTCTGTTGCCTGATACATATGTAAGATATAAGGAAGTATGGTATTTTTTACCTATTGCCTGATAGCTTACAGTGCTTAAACGCTAAATTTAATTGAATATTTTGGGAGATTTTGAATTTCTGAATTTGTGGTGTTTTCTAAATTATTCTGAATTGTTCTATCCTTTTCTATTATAATACTTGAACCTTAATTTTGAATTATTTTGAATTCTGAATTTGTGGTGTATGTTGCGATGTCTAGAGCCATATCAAGAACCAATATTAAAATCCTTGCCCTCCCGCTTAATGCGGATGCACAAGAGGAGGAGGCCAAAAAGATGGAGAAGAAAAATGCTAAAAAGAATGCCGACGGGAAAACAGGAAGAATGCATCAAATTAAAAAATAAGGATAAAAGACCCCAATAGTGGATGGAACATTCACGAAGAATATTGTATTTAAGGAGTTTCTAACGCCATAACGAGGTAACAGAATATTACTAACGTATACAATGTATTTTTTTCATTCAATTTATGTTGCACAAATAATATCTCACTAATACCATATTTATTGTTGTCCCTAGGTATTTCTAAATGGTTTATCAGACTCTACACGGAGATGTTATATATACACTTGTGTGATGGCATAATGAAAATTAAACATGTGTTATATTATTGTTACAAAAATGACACTGAGTGTTTTGTCCATAACTATTACACATGTAGGTTCTCAAAACCATGAGTTTTGTCAACTATCCCCTCTTTTCTCATGTGCCAATATGGGATCAACCGAATTAGCACCTGCATAATTACAAACATAAATTAATTGAATAAAATCAATGAAGCAACAATATTGTTATCTTATTGTGCGATAATGGCACTTTAATGTTAGTATTTAAGTTTTACAGTATTGTTATCTTATTGTGCGATCCCTGTGTTTTAAATACAAAATGTTAGTTATCCCGTAGTAACGCACGGGCACGCTACCTAGTTGAAAAAAAGGCCAACACTGGCCCTGCTCCTCAACCGCGCTGCCCTACGCCCGACTTGAGCATGTGGAAGGGGAAAGGACCCAGATGGTCGTGCCGGACCTGGTGGCGTTGGAGGCAGAAGAGACATCGAGGCAAGAAGAAAGATGCAACACCCGATTTACTTTTGAAACATTTAAATTCAACACTTGATAGTTGATACATATGTTTGAAGACAGATGAAACACTTAAAACATGCATATGAAACACTTGCAAAAACACCTCAAAACACTTGAAAATCGTGTTAAGCATACGCAACATCCAGATAAAATATTTTGCAACATATATATGAAACATATGCAACATCCAAATAAACACACTTGCAATATACGTCTGGAAAAACGGCTGAAACATTTTGCAACATCCAGATGAAACAATTGAAACACTTGAAACATACTCTTGCAACATGTGTTTTCAGCGCGCAATGTCACCTTATTGCTTGGATGAATCCTGGAGCTCGACACCAGCGCGGAGGTCGGCAGTGGCACATGGAGCTCACCGGTGTGCCCCTGGGCGAGGACCTGCTCGGCAGCCTGGGTGAGCACCTGCGCGAGACACGTGAGCACCTTGGTGAGCATTTGCACGAGCACCTGCTCGGTGGCCTGGGACAGCGCACCCTTGGTGAGCACCTCTCGGTGGCTGAGTGGGCAGCGGGGCGGCCGTGGTGCAGACGAGTGGCACGGTGGAGCATGGAGTGGGGAAGGGGGGCGGCGCGGTGGAGTCGGACACGCAGGTTCAATGGAGCGGTGGATAAGGCCACAACAGTGGAGGCCGAGTGCACTAGAGAGATTTTTTTAATGGGTGCGGATGGGAGCGAGAGGTCAGATAAGGTAGCGAGTGAAGAAGTCGCGTCCATCCGTCCCCGGACGCCCTCACGGGAGAATTTCCGAAAAAAAATATCATGAGATCATACACGTTTTGAGAGGACATGAGATCAACTTCACTTGGGAACCGGTGCTTCGAAGATGCTAAATGCAATGTGTAGAGATGTTCTCTCCCCGTTCTAAATTATAAATTGTTTTGATCTTTATAATTACAATAGCTTTTACTATGCATCTAGATATACACTATATCTAGATATATATAGTAAAAGTTATGCATCTATGAAAGTTAAAACAACTTATAATTTGGATTACCATGGAGAGAATATCCGAGTTCCAATAATTCCAAGCTCAGATTGATAATTCCAAGTTCAGATTGTACCGGGTAGAAGAGCTTCTGCAACTCAAAGGGCAATGCACTGCGGCTTGACTTCACTTCTGCCGACCTGCCGCTTGGATCCAACATCAGTGCTACACTCCTGTAATAGTGTCAACCCTGTTATCTTGTTAGTTGTTACTACATTCTGAGAGCCATCCGGCAAATATGCTTTTGCCGATCAAAAAAATCAGTGGTTCCCTTGATGCATAGATCTGGATTGGCGTTGGTTATAACCCTGATTTCTTTGTTGCAAATGTATAATTGGGAAACAATCCATTAACAGAAAATGCAAACTGCCGAATTTTATAAGTTTTCATTGTTTACATTGTTTCTTTCCTTCTCTCTTCACGCTGCTACGTGTTTCAACCTCCATATCACGATTAGCAAAAAAAAAAAAAGAACCTATCAGGATAAGAGTATCATCAAAGCCAGTGGATATGGCTGGTGCAGTCACATTAACCAAGAAGCTTTCAGTCACTTCACATTGAGAGATCATCGATGAAGTGGAACCTAGGACTGCACATGAGGAGTCTGAAGGAAGAGAAACTGCATGGAAAACAAACCCTGGTTTAAATAAATTCACACGAAACAAGATCTTATGAGACAGATAGTTCTTCGTGGTGACATAGGCATGTACCTCAAAGGACTTCCCCGATCTCTCATACTCGAGCATACTGAGAGCTACTTCGCAACTCTGCGAGACTATGGGCTCAGGATCCTTTGCAAACTCCTCCAAAAGCGCAATGCTTTCTTGGTCTACAACACAGAACGACCACAATCTCAGGTAACTGCAGAGTGTCTATGCATGGACTGGAGTTGGTAAATGACATTCTGCTGAAGTTTGCAGTATTAGTTACCAGCGATTGAGCCAAGTGCTTCAGCAGCTTCATGCCTGACCATTGGATGCTCACAGACATCCTTCAGAACTGTAGAAAGTGCATCTGAAGCGGCTTTATTTTGCAGCTGACCTAACACATAAGCAACCTGCAGAATAATACCAAGAAAATGGTTTTTATTCGATAAAACCAAAGATATTGGAATTGAAGGATAAAAAATATAATTTCTTGAGAGGAATATGATGTTATGACCTAGGTGAATCAGGCAATGTGCACACTAGGTCTGAAGCAGTTTCACACCACCAATCCTATTATCCTACACTGATTTGTTACTATGTTTCTTCTTTTCAGAAAGGGAAACACCCAAACTTCCACTCCATCACTAAATAAATATAACAGACAAATTTCTTGAGGATCCTACTGACCATAAACTAAGACGCTGTGACTGGATGTTGTCCAATCTAACATAACAAGACTGACAGACAACTGACATGTGACAGCATATATTAAAAAAAATAGCTGCAAGGCTGCTCAGGTATTCAGGTTCGTGCTCAACTGTCAACTCTGTTTCAATTTATTATGCCAGTTCAAAATATTCAAGTGTAAATGTTAAATAATAATCTACACTGCCAGAACCTAAAGAAATAAGTTATGAGGCAACAAAAAAAAATCCAATTGAATTCAGAATGTTTTTGCAAAAAAAAAAGAAAAGAAAAATTCAAAGTATACATTGCTGGTTGCTTGATTATGATTGTATAAAAAAATAACAACATGGATTGGCCAAAGAGGAAACCTCGTGACGTAGAAGAGCACTTTTGACACTCAGAGCTGCAACAATAGCAGAAACAGCAGCATCTCCACCATCATTCCTAAGGGCAAAAAGAGCTGCATAACGTTCGTACATGCTCTCTTGTTCATTGAGGAGAAGATCCCTGAAAAACATCCACCATGTTGGCACTGGAAAGGCCGTGGGCATAGGATACAATCAACACATGTAAGAATCCTTTGAAAGTTAGAAATGATACCTTAATTGATCTACTGAAAGTCCATGATTTGCAGGCAGCGCTGGATCAACTGAGAGAAAGGGTGAAGCGGTTGTACTCTCAGCCCCATTAACTTTCTTCTGCTCTTCTATTCGTCTTAGCGCCAGCTCGCAAGTTTCTTGTACCTCCACAGCAGGATCAGTTGTTAAACTTTCCTCCAACAGGGGGATGCTCTTTTCCAGGCCAATAGCTCCAAGAGCTTCAGCTGCCTAACCAATACACATACACAATTATTTAACATGGATATTCAAGTACTAGAAGCAGCATATAACATCGAATTCACTGAGTACCTCATGGCGGACAATTGGATGTAGAGAAAGATCTTTGAGAACTGCCACCAGTGCAGGAATAGCCTCAGAATCCTGCATTTGTCCAAGTGCAAATGCAGCCTCATGGGCAAGCAAGTTAGAAGGATCCCTTGCAGCTGAACAATTTACAAACTATGTCAGGTTTTCTTAAGCACAATCCTTTGATCTCTCAAACACTAAGTTGCAGAAATCTGAAGCTGCACAGCTAGCAGTGCAAAAGTGGGTGGTTGCAAATCAAATCAGGCTTTTGATGTGCTTTTCAATTCTTGCATAACTAGTCTAGTACAGTTTTCTTTTTCAGCAATGGACTAAAAAGGCATTGATAGACATTAAGAGCTAGCAGTTTTGTCTGTAACGGCCACTGTTGACAGCAGAGTACAGAATAAAGTTAACAACATAATCTCACAATTATACATATCAGCAAAGGAACAAAAAAAGTGGCATGCATCAGAAATTTCAGGAAATTAACATGTACTACATAGCAACAAGTATTAAATAACCTGAACCAATGAAACAATACCAAAATTTAAGATAAACACTTAAGATAACAAATATATTGGCCATTGTTCAGCAAGTCCTACAGAGGGCTAGGTGGTCAGTGACTCGCTGCTTATTTCTTTCTTTGGTGCTGGCCAAAATGTAACTCACAGAAACTCTGAAAAGTCTATAGGTAAAACTAGCGTTCTGAAATATTAGTATTAGACAAATACTACTAGCACTAGCGCACAATCAGCTAGTGCAGCCTGTTGAGATTAATTATCAAATTCAAATTCTCTAGTATCATCAGTTCATCACCTCAGCACTAGTTTGGACTGTAAGGCCACTAGAATTTGGACGTAAACCAACGAAGTACCTAGGACCAATAGTGCTGCAATTAAGGCACCAAATTAGTGAACCGCAGCACGGCATCCACTCCATCTACTCGATTAGTTATGTAAAGCAGCAGGGACCAGAAATCTGTTAAAGCCTTTCAACCAAGCTTCGAAGAGTAGCAAAGCCGAGTCAGTGAAGCCAGGTGAGAGTGAGACCTTGGAGGAGGGCGCAGCGCGGCGCATCCCCGCGGAGGTTGCGGAGGGAGAAGAGCGCACGGAAGCGCTCCGCTATGGGCTGCTCCGCGTCCAACAGCCGCTCGCAGAGGAACCGCTCCATCTCCGGGGACGACTCGAACGCGGAGGTGGCCGCCATCTCACGCCGGCGACTCCGTACGGTTCACACGCTCCGGTCGGCAAGGTGGTCACTGGCGGCGGCGGCGGCGGCGAAGGAAATCCGGGCGTTGGAAAGGAAAGGAGAAGAAGAGGACGAGCTCGCGTCGAGTCGACGCCGACCGTAACGCGCCACGTCACCTCTCCGAACGGACGGCCGACAGCGACCTGCCCTCAGGCTATCTGCACTCATGGTGCTCTATATTCATCCTCTATACGTCCTAGTCAGCAAGATTCTCTCCTCTATACTCAATTCTCCCGCACCCATCCATCCTCTATATCATCCTCTATCCATTCTATCTACTGTGGAACCCACTTATCACTTTATCTAAATATATCCATGAGTGATCTAGTTTTGAAGGATTTATTGAGACGAATTTAATGGTGCAATCGAAATTTAATTTGGATTTTTGGTTTGTGAGTTATAGCATTTTTTTCCTTGGTTTAGCTAGTAGGGCCCGCCACTATATACTATAGAGTAAACACTGTACTACTCTAAATATAGAGTAAGAGAAAGGATAGAGTATCGTTTTAGAGTATCCAATGCAGCAGTTTTTACTCTATATTCATACTCTAAAGCTTTAGAGTATCGTTTAGAGTACGTCAGTACGGACAGTCTTACAGGCTCCTCTCGCTGCCGGTGGGTCCCAACACCTACCTGGCCCACGTGGCAGTTACACGCTACTTGTAATCTCACATTCGGCGAAGCGCGTAGCATTCCTTGATTTCCTTCTCCCCTTTGCGTCTTCTAGCAGCGCTGCGAATCCCAAATCCGAGCCGATCCGACGCGAATCGATCGAGAGGTGAGCTCGCTGGATTCCCCCGCAGATCCCCGCACTCGCCCATCCCTCTCCGGAATTTTCCCTCTGCTTTTTCGTGCTCTTCGGCGATTTGCTTGTCTCTGATGGGTTTGGGGTTTGGTTCCTGCAGGTAGGAGGCAGCACGATTCGGATTGAGACGAGCGCCATGAACCCGAGAGGGTAAGATTCTGCGCCTTTTTGTTGCTTTGAGCTTGGGATTTCGTGACATGGTGTTCGGATTTAGGGTTGATGAGCGCGTGGGATTTGTTAGTAGGGCCCAATGTGGCTGCCTCACTGGATGGATATACATGCGATTAGTGCGATCGGTACGCTGCATTTGTTAGGGGTTAAGATGAGTGATTAGTGGTGCTTCTACTTGTTCCTTGTAGGTAATTCAGTTGTTGTTGTCCTGTAGTTATGGTTGAGGAATTCCCTGCAAAAGACAGATCGATTGTTGTATACGACAGTTTCATTTCCCGAGCTCTAAGTTGGTTGAGGATCATGAATATAGGTTTATCAGACATGGAAGTTGGTTTCACATGATTATTGATTGGGCTTATTTTGCTTCTCTGTCCCAACAGACCAATGAATTCGTAACTTGGGCCTCTAAGACCTACCATTCTAAAGCTATTGATATCTATGTTTATGCGTGCTGATATTTCTCACATTGATACTTTGCTCATTATCAGCCTCATGGTCAAAATTCTTTCTGCTAGGTCTTCTCTCTGTCCCTCTCTATCTCTGTCCCAAGCTCTGTAGTCTGTAGTTGTGCATAACACTGCATCTTTACAAATAATCCAATTATGGAAGGGGATGAAAAGGATCTGCTGGAGCAATATAGCTATAATTAGAAAAATATAAGACATGGTGATCCTCGTTCGGCATAATAGCAGTACATGAATTTCACCCAGACGAAATGGACAGACTCTCTCTATGGCAACTATGGATGTCAATTGTATTGCTAATTGGGGCTAATATGTACTACCTATGTCTTGCCTACTTATTATCGCACATCCTTTTTTTGTCATCTTATAGTAGTTTTCTGTTGTACCAAAGCATTTTAGCAGACAATGTTTTGACTTATTTCGTGATATGGGTCCAGAGAACTGTGTTTGTTGGTCCATCACAGAGTATGCAAGTTCCCCGTTTCTGATTCGTGGGCAATATATGTTTTATAACTATAATGTTATAACGAATATGGATTATTGTTGAGCTGAGTCGACCTTTGTTAAAATTAGAAATAGAAATCAGACTTCAGAAGTATGCACCCTTTAGGGAAACACATATGTTTTTCTCAGTTTAAATGCAATTTATAGTTTGGATTGTTTCAACATATTTGTTCAGCTACTTTATCAAATGAATAAGGTTGTTTGTTGTTATTCATCACTGTGATACAAATATACAATCGCCTAGGTCATCATGTACTTATCTTTGAATTTGTGAACTTGGACACATAGAAATGTTAGTCCCTGGTTATATATTTGTGAATCCCTTCATACTTCTAATAATGTGGAATCCCATTTTTATCTGAACATCCTATGTTAACTGTTCCTTTGTGAAAAATTCATTAGAGTACTTAAGTTTAATTTGCATGTGCTTATGTGGATATTCTGGACCCCTTTCACTTTGCAATTATTCTGTATGCACCCTTTGTCTATTGATTATATGCCCAACTCTTATATTGGTTATTTTATGCACTTTGTGCAGCTACCGTAGCAACAGAACTTCTCTCTTCGATGGCATTGAGGAGGGTGGAATCAGAGCAACATCCTATTCTTCCCATGAGATAGATGAGCAAGAAAATGATCGAGCTATTGATGGACTGCAGGATCGTGTCAGCATTCTCAAGCGGGTATTGTGCCATTTAAACTTCTTAATGTTCTAATTCCATTGATTCTATTATGTAAATAATTGTAGGTATTATCATTATTATTAGTAGTAGTATATTTACTAGCTCAAGCTGTGTTGCATAGATAAGATAATAAAATAAGTTTATTAAAACAATACTGTGTTCCTTTAAAAATAGTTCCTCCCTGCTGCAGCTGTAGTGCATAGTAGCAGTAGTAGTGTAGATAGGGGATTCTTGTCAACCGTGTGCTTTCCTGGACCAGTTTGGTTTTAAATATTTGAAAGTAGTTCAGCACAATTTTCTGGTTAAATTTTACCAAAAAGGAATATGATTATCTGATGGGTTTGCAATTATGAATTTGTGGTTGCATTAATGCTATCTGAATATTTCGTTGGCCTAACTTTTTTTTTGAGTGTGGTATGCATTTGGTAGCTAACAACTAGAATGTCTACATTAATAAGGTATGGCTTTCTTTAAAAGCTGACAACTAGATGAGATATAGAAGGATTCTTATGTAATTTGGTACGCTTGAAAAGTACTGGGAGTAACCAGCAAATAGGAAGTCCTGGAGAATATCTGGACATGGGTCATGTCATGATTCTGGTGTAACTGTCTCTTTGTCAATCTGATTCTTTCTGTCTGACGTCAGTGTAGACATTCTACAACAACAACAATAACATAGCCTTTTGTCCCAAGCCAGTTGGGGTAGGCTAGAGATGAAACCCAAAAGAGACGAGAAATAGAGACACATAAAGGGACATAAAAGGCACAAGACAGAAATAGGTCACGGTTCAGGCACGTTGATTGCCAGTCTCCAAGCGCTCCTGTTCATAGCTAAATCCTTAGAGATATTCCACTCCTTAAGGTCTCCCTTAACGGACTCGTCCCAAGTTAGTTTAGGTCGATCTCTACCGCTTTTTACATTATCGGCCCGCTTTAGAACCCCACTACGCACCGGCGCCTCAGGAGGCCTCCGTTGGACATGTCCAAACCATCTCAACCGATGTTGAATCAATTTCTCCTCAATTGGTGCCACCCCAACCCTATCCCGAATATCGTCGTTCCGGACTCTATCCCTCCTATTGTGCCCACAACACCAACGCAACATACGCATCTCTGCTACACTCAATTGCTGGACATGTCGCCTTTTTGTAGGCCAACACTCAACACCGTATAACATCGCCGGGCGAATCGCCGTCCTATAGAACTTACCTTTCAGCTTCTGAGGCACCCTTTTGTTACAGAGGACGCCAGAAGCTTGACGCCATTTCAACCAGCCGGCTGAAATTCTATGCCTAACATCTTCATCAATGTCTCCATCCTTTTGTAGCATCGACCCTAAATACCGAAAAGTATCCTTCTTGGGCCACCACTTGCCCATCGAGGCTAACGTCTCCCTCCTCATGCCTAGTCCCGCTGAAATCGAACCTCATGTACTCGGTCTTAGTCCTACTAAGTCTGAACCCTTTCAACTCTAACGTGTACCTCCATAATTCTAACTTCCTATTGACCCCTGCCCTACTGTTGTCAACTAGCACCACATCATCAGCAAAGAGCATACACCAAGGGATATCACCTTGTATGTCTCTTGTGACCTCATCCATCACTAAAGCAAATAAATAAGGGCTCCAAATTAACAAATATGATGAGCAGCAATCTCTATTAAGGTTTAGGGTGCTTTGCTCATTTTATTAATGGTATGCTAGAAAATAAATAAACATTCAAACATCCCATCCATTGACTAGTTTAAGTTTGCTGGAATTGTTCTAACTTTAGGATTCTTTCCCCATTTATCAATCTGGATAAGTTTCTAGACAACTATATATTTGTTATTATGTACTGAAAGCTCTTTTACTTTCCTGTAGTTGTCAGGTGATATCCATGAAGAGGTGGAGACTCATAACAGAATGCTAGACCGAATGGTATTTGCAATTACCCTGTTTTTGCGCCCCCACCCCCCACCCCTTTTTTGTTGTTGTGAGATCTGAATCTACTATCCTACTCCCTTACCATCATGCCTGATTCAGGGGAATGATATGGATGCATCAAGGGGTTTTCTCTCTGGAACCGTGGACAAATTCAAGATGGTAAGCGACAAGAGAAACAATTACTAGCACGTAGTTCATCTGCCCCTTGTGCCCTTCCGAGATGATTCATGTGTGAATGAACATGATACAGGTGTTTGAGACCAAATCAAGTCGGAGGATGGGAACCCTCGTCGCATCATTTGTCGCCCTTTTTCTGCTGGTTTACTACTTGACCAGGTAGAAGCATCCGCTGTGAAAGCTCTGTGGGCAGGCGTGCTCAAGAACATGCTGGAAATGGATGTGCTGATCTGCATACTGTGCCGTATACACCTTGAAAACTCACTGTCCTGAGTGCAAAGTATGTTGATGTGGGTTTCGTGAACTCTGCACTGTATAACACGACTACAGCGTGTTGGGTCGATCCTCTGCTCTGTTGCTGGAGCTACAGAAAATGGATTCAAGTTTGTTGTCCGTTCCTTTGGCATGTTATGTGTATGGACATATGGTATTAGTAATAGTAGTAGCATGTGGAGTCTCTACCGTGATGTATCTATAGTTGGTTGCCTTGTGGCTTGTTTAATTGTAGAACCTTTGTTTGAGCACTATGTGAGGTCGACACGTGTCGCACGGCGTCAGGTCAAACAAATCCAGGTGGAAGGAATGATAATGTGGTTGCACTAGGAACAACTGGTATAATAACACTTGATAAGGAGTATTATATGGTTACAAGACTTAAGGTCAGCGTGTGATTAAACGCAGGAATCACAACCAACGCAATGATCAAGGATGCAATTATTGAGGCAGCAAGATGCTCTCTATTCCTGCGGAAGGGAACAAGCACCAAACACCTGTAACTAGCTTAGATAATTGCACCACCCGGTCCTAATCACATGCAATGTATACCTATACATGCCTATGCCTCGTATTTCTATACTAATCTCGCCAAATGCACTAGCTCTGACAGGTCGATTTTGGTTTCTAAACATTTGTCATTCTTGTCCTCAAGGCCACCGTTATGTTTCCCTTGATTTTCGCCAAACTCGCCTATATATGTTTGATTAAGGTTACTATATACATAACAAATAAGGACCAAACATGTCGAAGATACTTTAGGTTATACATCTGGTTAGAGCATCTCCAAGAGTTTGCCAAAATTCACTTGGCAAATATCATGATTTGGCAACTTACTAAAATATATGGCAAGTGAAAAAATAGACTTTCTCCGAGAGTTTGCCATTTGGACTTGATAAAATAAGAAGAGGCCCGCTAAGCGAACGAAGAGGCCCGTTAAGAAATGAAAAGCCCCGCTAAGCGAACGAAGAGCCCCGCTAAGAAACGAAGAGCCCCGCACGCGAAGCCGGATGCGCGCTCGCGCTCAACGCGCAAATATACGCGTGGAGGGGGGAGATTTGCCAAGTTGCTAAAATTTGCCAAGTTGGATACCAAACTGTTGAAGTACAATTTTTTCTGTTTTACCAAAAATAGATGGATACCAAGTTGATTTCTTGGAGATGCTCTTATGTCACTTAGAGCCTAATTGGTTGTTTGTCTTATTAGCAAGAGATGCTATTTGGTTGTCTATACGAAGATACGTTGCATGAGATAAAACTATCACGGGAGGGCTAAAAATGGACTTTTGAAAACCGTCTAACTTTGACACCTGAACTATCAAAACTGTTTAATTGTGACCCTCACAACCATTTGAAAAACACTCAAAACTGCCTCGGGGATCAAAATTGAATGGTTTTAGTAGTTGAGGTGTCAAAGTTAGACAAAGGCAAGA
Source organism: Saccharum hybrid cultivar R570 (assembly GCA_038087645.1). Classification (NCBI taxonomy): domain Eukaryota; kingdom Viridiplantae; phylum Streptophyta; class Magnoliopsida; order Poales; family Poaceae; genus Saccharum; species Saccharum hybrid cultivar. Next base: position 27,294,131 of record JAQSUU010000198.1, read on the forward strand.
GTTGAGGGGCCAAAATGGACTTAATCAAGTACTTTAGTTTTTTTAGATATTTATAAATCTTTATATATATAGATTTACTTATTGATAAATATTTATATGTATTAAAATATTTATCTACACTTTATTGGATTTTTTTGTTCTGAATACGAATCCAAATTTACTTAAAATATAATCTATATGTTTGAAGTTCTACTGTTTTGAAATTCAAAATTTTTGAATTGTTCGAATGAACTAGGATAGAGAATGACCAAAACCAAACTTGATAGATCTCGATGAAATATACAATTTTGTTGTTGATGACTAATTCATTTGAAATTATTTACGATCCTAAAATTATGTTTAAAGTTCTCTTATTTTGAAATTTAGTTTTTTTTTGAAATGTTCGAACGAACTCGGATGAAGAAATTAAATACTAAAATTGTAGATCTATCAAGATCTACAACTTTGTAGCTGATGACTTTTTATTTGAAATCATGTATGGTCCTAAAATTCTCTTTGAAGTTCTTGTATTTTAAAATTAAAAAATTTCAACTTATTTGAACGAACTCGGATGGAAAAATAACCCAAATCAAAGTTGTAGATATAGATGAGATAGATTATATTTTTAGAAAAATTTTGATACCAAAGTTTTATTTATGATAATTTTAATTTTTCTTTTTATGATAAAAACCCAATAATGTGTAGATAAATATTTTAGAACATATAAACATGTATCAATATAAGTAAATCTAAATATATAGAAAACTAAAGTACTTGATTAATTTTATTTTTGGCCCTTCAACTTTTGTCTTTGTCTAACTTTGGTCCCTCAACTATCAAAACCGTTCAACTTTGACCCCAGAGCTTGGGGTTTTGAGTGGTTTTCAAAGCTCTGGGGTCAAAATTAAACGATTTTGATAGTTGACGTGCCAAAGTTAGACGGCTTTGTTGTTGGGTGTTAAAATTAAACAAAGACAAGAGTTTAGGGTAAAAAATGGACATAATCCTAAAGATAATACAAGGTTAACACTATAATTTTTATTTTATATAGTTATACTCTTAAAGTCCTTATTTTGTTTTATTATATATATCTTAAAATTATTTATTTAAATACACTAATAGCATCGATAAAGTTAGGGAACCGGTGCGTGCATCCAGCGAGCCTAGCTCTAGAGAAACACCAAAAATCTACGTATTTGCAGAACCAGGCTAAGAGGCTCCTTTTGTATTTGGTTGCCGGATGGGAATCGCATTGTATATCCTGCATGAGCGAACGTAAGCTGGGTGGAAACGTATTTCAGAAAAAAAAACGTATTTGGTGAGGTTGCATGAGCGGATGCAAAAAGAAAAAACAAACTAAGATGTTATTTGATTGCCTGCATAAACAGATGCAACTTGTCTAACATGTGAGGCTGAAGTGTGGGCTCATCCTCTACAACCTATACATCCGTCGGGTCAGGCTTCGTAGTGAAGCTCGTTTTGGTCATCTCCACTCGACCAGGAACAGTGGAGTCATGCAACAAAAAAACCTTCTTTTTCTAAGTATACGGATGAGGTGAGCCAAAAACACTTTATATAGGCAATTAATCATACGAACTTGCATCCCATGAGCCTGGATAGGGCACATACAACTAATCAATCTATATAGAGCTTACCATGCCCATGTATAAACAGCTCACAATAGAGACCTAATGCACAAAACAAATGCACTCCTGGTATGGTTCTCATCTGGTGGAATAGTGCAAGATTGAGCACACAATGCAACCTGTGTGTTAGTTGCTGCAACGTCGAGTTCAGTTTGTATTAGGTGCAGTATTCTTCTGTCTAATAATTTAGTGTGGGTGTATATATATACTACTATATACCACTTTGGTTGGGCGAGGTTAGATATGTCATGCAGCACACCACCCCATCAGTGTTTGACAAAGCTTAGGTTATCCATCTCCGGGAGATGTGCCAACTATTTTAGTCATGTTAGTGGGCAATGCTTTGTTAAAACAGCTCTTATTAGTTTAGTTGGTTGCAGTTAGCTTTTGTTTTGTTCCTTTAATTTGCTTCTTTAGATTAGCTGGAAGTGGAGGCATGAGCATGACAGTATCTTTATTTGCTTAGGTTGCCTTTGTTGTACTTTGCAATAGTGCCATGCCGTATTTGTCATGGACCACAAGATCGCGCGAGGTCACGCATGCACGGACTAGTTTTTTCTATCTCATCTAATTTCTTGTTTATGCATGCTTTCTGAAGATTATATTCGCACACAACACCGTACACCCGTAGCAGGTGCAAGTGTAAGTCTGAATGATATTAAGATGCAGTATTATTCAATAGCACAGAAGCGGTTTAAATTTACGGCAGCAGGGAGGTATAGATTTAATTTTCCTTAAAATTTATAAACCACTCTACTCAGTAAATTAATTAAAGTGAGTGATGACGACCTTAACATAATATTGCATTGTGAAATGAAGGATCATCCATGTATCTTTAAGATGAGTACTAGTAATCTTATTAGTAAATACTGTCTAATTAAGGTTACCAATTGTAGGGCCGGGGCTGTGAAGGCTTAATTATTTAATCTGACGAAAGATGCTGTGTAGTGGAATCTTGTGCCGCAAAGTTTCTTAATCTTATAACACATAAACAAACAAACGTATGCTTCAGGTCACAAGACATATATGCATCATCCTTTTGTTTTTGTACAGAGATCTAACATAAAAAGCATACATGTAGTTTACACGTACTTTTCCTAGAATTATTAAAACAGTGCCTACTACTTCTAGCCCCAAAAATCTTATTGTTATCTCCTTTGGCATGGCCTCAAATCGTCTGTCCTTGCGTAAGACTAACTCTGAAACAGTCTTAGTAGGTCTTGCTAAGTACTAACTGCCTAGCTTGTGGCTGTGCTGCTCCATGTTTGAGGTTGCTGAAATGACATACTGAGAACAAGTCAATACCATAGACAATCATATAGAACAAACCCCATGCAATTTTTAATGTATTGCCAGTAGTTAGTTTGAGAATGCCTGAAAGGTCCTTGTTTGGTTTTGGTAATTGAGTGACAACTTAGGTGGACTAATATGTGGTTATGTGAGATACACAGGAGATTAGTCCACAGGTAATGGTGTCATGTAGGAGCTCATTGCATATGAGACATGACATGGAGTCATGTGACCAAGGTGGCAAAAGATCAAGATGAGGCTTGGCTCGACGGACCGGTTGCAAGTGTGAAGGGCAAGTCGGAGGCTTTGGAGCGATGGACCGTGTGGCGGTGAAGCTTGAGCAAGACTGGGCGCCGATGGACCGACGCAACGGTGAAGAGCAAGTGAGGTCAAGATCGATGGACCAAGGTCACATGATGATATGAAGTGGATCATATCATTTGTGATATGGTTGGTGCATGTGTTGCATCAATGTCGGAGGAGATGGAGTGGAATGCGCAAGGCAAAGGTATAACCTAGGGCATTTCCATTTCACCGGTCATAGGTGTGTAGAGAAGATGATGACCGGGTTTAGGATAGATGGCCGTACTATTAAGAGGGGCAAACTTGTTTGCATATCGGTCATCTAGTGCCACTTGAGCGATCTAACTTTGCATACGTGTTAGGATTGAGTGGCGAGGCAAGTTGAGTGCCTAATTCCTTCGAAGAAAATGTTTGTGAAAATGCTAACACACGTGCACAAGGTGGTGATCACTTGTTGGTGTTGGCACATTTGCGAAGGCGGTGGAGTTTGAGCGGTAGAGAGGGTTTGGGTTCCTCTCTCCCTCCCGCCGAGCTTGCGAGGCGGGATTCGGCGCTTTTTGGAGAAGTGAAACGCCTATTTTCCATTGCGCCGGAAGTCGGAAAAAAAAACGGAGGCGAACGGAGGTCACAGAGGTGACCGGACGCTGCACCGGACGCTGCACCGGACGCGGTCACTAAGGACCGGCGCGTCCGGTCAGTGCAGCGCGGGCGTCAGGCGCGCGGGCTAGGGTTTGACACCGGCGCGTCCGGTGACCCATGGGACCGGCGCGTCCGGTCATGCGCCCTGAGGGAACCGAGGACGTCGGACGCGGTCCGCGTCCGGTCACTCACCATCGGACGCGTCCGGTGGTCCAGGGAGCTTACTGGACTCGCACCGGACGCGGGTACTGTGGCGTCCGGTGGTTGCGAGGAGCGCGTCCGGTCATGTCTTCGCGGGCGCGGGTGCTGTGCGCACCGGCGCGTCCGGTGGTTCGCAGCAGCGCGTCCGGTCGCTCGTTTGACCGTTGGCGCGCAGTGACCGTTGGGGGTTCTAACGGACGAATTTGAATTCGCTGGGGCACCGGACGCGGTTGAGCGCGTCCGGTCTGTTACGACCGGCGCGTCCGGTGGTCCCGAAAAACGCCCAGTGAAGGGGTAACGGCTCTATTTGACTGTGGGGTTATAAATAGACCTTGTGGCCGGCCTTGGCCGGTAGCTGAGCACACTTTGGCCTTGGTGGCTTATGTGGTAGTGCTTGGAAGCCCTCTAACTCACTCATGCTTGATAGTGTTCATCGGATCGAGTGAGAGAGCGATTCTAGTGCGTTGCTTTGAGAGATTGCATCGAGTGGCACTAGGTGATCGTGTTGCAAGCCGGTGGTGCTTGTTACTCTTGGAGGTTGCCACCTCCTAGACGGCTTGGTGGCTTGTGGCTCCGTCGAAGCTCGCAAGAAGATTGTGCGAGGCTCCGGAGAAGCTTTGTGAGGGGGATTGTGCTCACCCCGCGGGGATCGCGAAGAGCAACTCTAGTTGAGCGTGTCATTGAGCTACCTCACTTGAGAGTGGTGTCTTGCGGTGCCTTGCGGGGCGTGCCTTGAGGGGCAAGTGATTTGAGGGTCACACCGGGGAACCATCTAAGTGTTGGTCGACACAACGGGGACGTAGCTTGGTGGCGACCAAGTGAACCTCGGAAGAAAATCACCGTGTCAACTTTGTCTACTCTTCTCGGTGGTTTGCCTTCGTGTAACACAAGCTTGTATTTACTTTCATTTATACTTGTGCTTGTGTAGTTGCTCTCTTAACTAGTTTGCTTGTGTAGCTTGCTAGTTGTCTTCTTGCTTGTGTAGCTAGAAGCTTCCCCTTTGCGTGGCTAATTCGGTTTGTGTAACCTTGTTAGTCACTTTGCTTAGTTTGTGTAGCTAAGTAGTTTGCGCTCTCTAATTTGGCTTGTGTAGCCTTGTTATTGAGCATTGCTAGTGAGCTTAGGCTTTGTGCGCTTTGCTTACTAGAATTGTGTAGGAGTTCCCTCTTGCTTGCAAAGTACTAGTGCATAGGTTTGTGTGACCTTGCTCTAGAGTTAAATAGGAGAGCTCTTGCTAAGGAAAGCACCTTAGTTGCTTAATTAGGATCTTTGTGAGGTGCTTGTAAACTTAGATAGAGGGGTGTAGTCTTGGCTAGACCGATAAGTTTAATTGCGCATTTGTTTCGGTTAGCCAACGCGTTTAAGTTTTAGGAAGGACTATTCACCCCCCCCTCTAGTCCGCCATCTCGACCCTACAAGTGGTATCGGAGCCGGGTCTCTCATTTGTGGTCTTCACCGACCCGAGAGGATGGCGGCTTATGGGCTAGATGTTGAGTGTCCACACATTTTTGATGGCACACACTTTGCACGGTGGAGAAATTGGATGACATGCAATTTTAAGTTTATTTCTCCTCAACTGTGGTGGATCGTAGATGTGGGTTTTTCCTTTGCAATTGATAAAAAGAATGCAACTCAAGCGCAAAGTAAATGCCTACATCTCGATAACCAAGCTACTAATGTTTTCTATCGATCTATGGATAGTAGCATACTTTATGAGATCATAGACTTCGAGTCCGCCCATGAGATTTGGGTGTTTCTAAATGAGAAATATGGGGCGATCTCCAATGATGATGAGCCCAAGAAGGAGGCGCATGAGGATGTTGAGCATGACCACAACAAGGTGGTTGTGGAGGATTGCTCCACCTCACGGTCAAGTGATGACAAAAATGATCATATCACAAGATCACTTGATAAGAAGAATGATAATGCCACAAGTGATGCAAGCAATGATTCTACTTCATGCACACTTGATGGTGAAGATGATGGCTATGAGAGTGATGCTTCAACAAGCTCTTCAATATCATCACATGGTGACACTAAGGTATCTATTGGTGGTTTTGTTGTTGATTGTGATGGTCTAAATTTTGAGCTTCTATATAAACTCTCAAAGGCCCTAAGAAATGAGTTGGCAAAAACAAGTAAATTGAAAAATGAAAACTCATTTCTAAAAACCACATGTGAACAACAAAAGCATCTACTTTATGTTACTACTTGTTCACATGAGGAGCTAAAATTGGCTCATGAGGAACTTAGTGTTGCTCATGATAACTTGGCACAAGAACATGCTTTACTCACTAATAAGCTTTCTAATGAAAAACTCAAAACTAGTGAGAGCTCATCATTTGGGTCAAATGATCAATCACATATTACTAACCCTTGTGATGTAGGCAAGAAGCATGTATCCACCTCTTGTGATGATTTATTTGATATGCCATGTTCTTCGCAATTAAATGTTTGTTCTACTTCTATGTCTTGTGAGACTAACCTTTTGAAGGAGAACAATGAGCTCAAAAGTGAAGTGAAGAATTTGAGCAACAAGTTAGAGAGGTGCTACAACTCAAAAGTCACCTTTGAGCACATAATGAAAACTCAAAGAAACCTTGGTGATAAAAGTGGCCTTGGCTTCAAGAAAAAATTGACAAGGGGCGAAAGAAAGCAAGAAAAGAAAATGAAGAGACTACTCCAAAAGAAGCTCTCGCATTCCATGTGCTATCGATGCCATGAAGCGGGACATCTTGCTAATGGTTGCCCAAACATTGAGAAGCTCAAGAAGATGAAAGAAGAAGAGAGGCTAAAGTATGTGAAGTGCTTCAAGTGCCGCACTTGGGGTCACCTCACCTCAATGTGCCCAACCAAGCAATTGGTGAAGCAACAAGTAAAGCCTCAACCAAAGCCACTAGTTGAGCAAGAGAAGACACTCCAAGAACAAATCAAGATCAACCATGGAGATGATGGTGACTTGATAAAGAAGAAAAAGAAAACAAGAAGGGGTGGTAAAGCAAGGCATCCAATGCAAATTCAAGATGCCAAGATGATGAGCAAGAATCAAAATGAGAAAAGAAATTTGACTCACATCAAGTGCTTCAAATGTGAAGATATGGGACACTTTGTCTCGGGGTGTCCTACCAAGCTTGAGAAGAAGGCTCAAGCAACTCATAAGAGGCAAGGCATTGAGAAGCAACACATGAGCAAGGAAGAAAAGGCTCACTCTAAAAGAAGTTGCTACTTATGCTGGGAAAGGGGACACATGGCTCATTCATGTCCCCTAGGTAATGATTCTAAGCCTATTTCAATTGATGATAATATTGTGCTTAGAAAGGATGGCAATGGTACCTCTATGATTGCAATTGCAAAACATCCCGCTATTCATACTAAGGCAATGCCTAAGTATGTTGCACCTAACTTGAGAGGACCCAAACTTGTTTGGGTACCATCAAAGAGTGGTTGATTGTTTGTAGGTACTATCGGCATTGGAGGCGTGATTCAATTGGTTTCATTTTGTTCATCATATATTGAGTCAAGTTATGAAGCTCAATGCATATCCAATCCCAATGCCAAGTCAAAATAAGTGAAGTCCAAGTGCTACAACATACAAGTGCAATGTCAAAGATTGTGGTGATTTATAGGATATACTTGATGGCTTGCAAATATTCAAGTTGAAAGCTTGCTATTGGATGATCATGAACTAACCAAGGTATATCTCTTGTTGATCATTTCATTTGGGTGCATATGAGTTGGTTGAATTGGATAAATGTGCAATGTTGCTTGCTATGAGATGATTGAACGGATTAAGTGCTTAGTAATCAAGTTTGGATTGATTTGTGTTGGATAAAATCATAAGATGACATTTAGTAAGTGGATTGAATGGATATATGTCTTGTGAGAGTGTTCAAACAAGTTAATCTCAAGATTGATTCACATTTGATGAAGATTAGCTCTTGTATTGAAATATGTCCAAAAGTTGAAAATCTGAGCTAGCTGTGATCTTAAACATTTTTGAGTGATCAAATCTATTTGGATTGGCTTGAAATTTGGTATACATGCCCTAGACTTATGGTATAAGAAGCTGTACAAATTTTATTAGAATTGGATAAGAGATGGTTCGACTTTGGAGTACATCTTGTCAGCTATAGTGCAGTAGTTTTCAGCATGTAGCAGTGGTGGAAGAATTAAAATCTGGTAGCCATCTAGAAGTCAAATGAAGCTCAAATTTTTACAGTTGCTAGATGACTTAGTGAATCACATCTCCACCAAATTTCATGGCATTTGGATCTGTACATTGGGAGATATGAATTATTCTTTGAAGGGTACAGAATCTGCCAGAAAAGTGACAATTATTGGATTGATCTAGAGTCACTTTAAGTGAAAGGTCCTCAAGTTGGAAACATATTTATAAATGTTTGAGGTAGCTAAGGTTGGTTTTGAATTGATCTAGAAGCATGACAAGAAATGAGTATAAGGGCATTGATTGTGGAATGTACTTAGTATACAAATTTGGTACTCAAATTTGAAAAAGAAGATCAAACTCAAGATGAAGATGAGGTTCAAGTTCTAGTAATGATTGGAGATCATTTAGTAGAAAGAAAAGGACTTAAAGAATAATTCAAGGATACTTATCAAGTTAAGTCCATAGATCAATCAATCAAAGGAAATTCAAGTAAGTGTCAAGGATGGTTCTTTGAAGAGAGGTCACTTCTCCCTGCTGAGGGGGCTTGCCGCCCATGGGTGGGTAAACCGAGCACCGGCTTGGAAGGCTAACATGGAAGTGATGAATTCAAGGGACATTTGAGATGCTTAATTGAAGCAATCAACAGGATTGATCAAGAAAAGCAAGCAACACCCAAAAGAGAGCTAGTCATGTATTTCAAGTGGTATTCTAAGTAATTCTCTCATGCAAGCATTGATCAAAAAGATGGAGCAAGCCAACCACAACTCAAGAGATAGTGCACTTGATCATAAGTGGTTTTCATTTCATATGGGTGAAGAATGGATTTATCTACGATGATTGGTCTTCACCAAGCTTATAAATTGGACTTCACATTGCTATTGGAGTAATGAATTGGAATCTATGTGTCTATCCTCTACTCCAACATAGCAAAGGTATCATTGCAATGTGCATGATCATTTCATCTCTTACTAGTATGCGATTAGTGCATATAGTACATGCTTACTAGGATCATGCATAACAAATGAAATGTTTAAGTTCATAGCCTACCACTATTGCTTGAATTGTTTAAATGATCTAGTGGTATGTGTATGAATTTGTTCATGAGCTAGTAAACCCAAGTACTTGATCTAGTTTGGATTGCTAACAAGTGACAAGTACAACATTGGCAAGATAACCCTTAGCATGAGGTGTGAAGAAGCTTGTCATTGGTTCAAACCGGACTTGGTATCTTAGGCAAATCAACATAGTTCAAGTCATACTAGAAGCTCATGACAATGATATGGGTACAAGCACAAGGCAACAATAAAAATGGATATCTAGGGTGTTTCAAAAGGTATCTAGACTCAAAGTATTTCTTCAATTGGTATTTACAAGTGGTGTCTAGATCATAATCTACAAGTGATATCCTACATGTGGTACTCATGAAGATAGCAAATGTTCAAGAAGTGAATATTATTGTCAAATCCTTCAAAATGGATCCATACTAGAAAGCTCTTTCAAATGGTATCACATTCCTACTCATGATATCTTCACGTGGTATCATTCATGCAAGACGATGGGTTCACAAGTGATCCTCAACTATAAGTGATCAAATCAAGAAATGCTACCCTCATCCTCAAGTGGTATCTCAAGTGAATGACACATGCTATGACATAGGGGGAGGAGCCCCACCTAATGGTATCAAGGTCAAAAGATCCTAAGTGGTATCTCAAGAGCAACATACTAGTAATGTCATTCCAACATATGTGGTGATGTCCATCAAAAATGCAATATTCGAGTCTCAACCATCTACCCCAATGCTAGCCTTTGTATCAATTGAGAAGAACACCTTTATGGAAATTGATGACAAAGGGGGAGAAGTTGGAACAAAGATATGTCAATACACCAAGAGAGAGGTTTGGGAAGAGTTTGAACAAAGATATATCATGAGAAGATGAGTTTGGACATGAAGATGGACAAAGAGGGAGCAACATTGTAGAAATAAGAAGGATCAAAATTCTTGGACAAAAGAAGCACACAAGTAGGGGGAGCAAGCTCATGAACATTGATTGGTTGCATTTGACTTATGCATATTCATGTGCTTGCTAGCATTGCATAAGTTTTATTTTTAATATGCATGCTTGTGTGGTGTATGCTAGTTATAGAATTTGATTGATGCTTTGATAACTAGCATGCATAGGTTGTTAGCTAGACTTATGATTATCTTGCAAAAACTAGAACCTTGCTTATAATGTTGATCTCACGGGGTTTCTAGTGTTTTTGATGTCTAGCTACTCATGATGCTAAGGATGACGGCAAACTTGTGATTTTCAAATGGTATCAAGCTATCAAATGGTATCGAACTACAAAGGTTTATTCTATACACCTTAGCATCACTTAGTAGTGCTAATCCTCCCACAAATTTCATATTTAGGCATATGTGCAAGCTTGAAACCAAACTATTTGAGCACATATGTAGGGGGAGTTATCACTACCAAGTCGGGTTTTATGGTGCTTATCCAAATCTTGACATAGAGCTTAAATGTTGGATAAGTAGCATAAAATCCAAAACAAGTTAGCAATTTACACTTTGTGTGAAGTGCTAGCTTGAAAAAGCTTAATTTCCATATCTTTGTAGAGTTGTCATCAATTACCAAAAAGGGGGAGATTGAAAGGTCCTTGTTTGGTTTTGGTAATTGAGTGACAACTTAGGTGGACTAATATGTGGTTATGTGAGATACACAGGAGATTAGTCCACAGGTAATGGTGTCATGTAGGAGCTCATTGCATATGAGACATGACATGGAGTCATGTGACCAAGGTGGCAAAAGATCAAGATGAGGCTTGGCTCGACGGACCGGTTGCAAGTGTGAAGGGCAAGTCGGAGGCTTTGGAGCGATGGACCGTGTGGCGGTGAAGCTTGAGCAAGACTGGGCGCCGATGGACCGACGCAACGGTGAAGAGCAAGTGAGGTCAAGATCGATGGACCAAGGTCACATGATGATATGAAGTGGATCATATCATTTGTGATATGGTTGGTGCATGTGTTGCATCAATGTCGGAGGAGATGGAGTGGAATGCGCAAGGCAAAGGTATAACCTAGGGCATTTCCATTTCACCGGTCATAGGTGTGTAGAGAAGATGATGACCGGGTTTAGGATAGATGGCCGTACTATTAAGAGGGGCAAACTTGTTTGCATATCGGTCATCTAGTGCCACTTGAGCGATCTAACTTTGCATACGTGTTAGGATTGAGTGGCGAGGCAAGTTGAGTGCCTAATTCCTTCGAAGAAAATGTTTGTGAAAATGCTAACACACGTGCACAAGGTGGTGATCACTTGTTGGTGTTGGCACATTTGCGAAGGCGGTGGAGTTTGAGCGGTAGAGAGGGTTTGGGTTCCTCTCTCCCTCCCGCCGAGCTTGCGAGGCGGGATTCGGCGCTTTTTGGAGAAGTGAAACGCCTATTTTCCATTGCGCCGGAAGTCGGAAAAAAAAAACGGAGGCGAACGGAGGTCACAGAGGTGACCGGACGCTGCACCGGACGCTGCACCGGACGCGGTCACTAAGGACCGGCGCGTCCGGTCAGTGCAGCGCGGGCGTCAGGCGCGCGGGCTAGGGTTTGACACCGGCGCGTCCGGTGACCCATGGGACCGGCGCGTCCGGTCATGCGCCCTGAGGGAACCGAGGACGTCGGACGCGGTCCGCGTCCGGTCACTCACCATCGGACGCGTCCGGTGGTCCAGGGAGCTTACTGGACTCGCACCGGACGCGGGTACTGTGGCGTCCGGTGGTTGCGAGGAGCGCGTCCGGTCATGTCTTCGCGGGCGCAGGTGCTGTGCGCACCGGCGCGTCCGGTGGTTCACAGCAGCGCGTCCGGTCGCTCGTTTGACCGTTGGCGCGCAGTGACCGTTGGGGGTTCTAACGGACGAATTTAAATTCGCTGGGGCACCGGACGCGGTTGAGCGCGTCCGGTCTGTTACGACCGGCGCGTCCGGTGGTCCCGAAAAACGCCCAGTGAAGGGGTAACGGCTCTATTTGACTGTGGGGTTATAAATAGACCTTGTGGCCGGCCTTGGCCGGTAGCTGAGCACACTTTGGCCTTGGTGGCTTATGTGGTAGTGCTTGGAAGCCCTCTAACTCACTCATGCTTGATAGTGTTCATCGGATCGAGTGAGAGAGCGATTCTAGTGCGTTGCTTTGAGAGATTGCATCGAGTGGCACTAGGTGATCGTGTTGCAAGCCGGTGGTGCTTGTTACTCTTGGAGGTTGCCACCTCCTAGACGGCTTGGTGGCTTGTGGCTCCGTCGAAGCTCGCAAGAAGATTGTGCGAGGCTCCGGAGAAGCTTTGTGAGGGGGATTGTGCTCACCCCGCGGGGATCGCGAAGAGCAACTCTAGTTGAGCGTGTCATTGAGCTACCTCACTTGAGAGTGGTGTCTTGCGGTGCCTTGCGGGGCGTGCCTTGAGGGGCAAGTGATTTGAGGGTCACACCGGGGAACCATCTAAGTGTTGGTCGACACAACGGGGACGTAGCTTGGTGGCGACCAAGTGAACCTCGGAAGAAAATCACCGTGTCAACTTTGTCTACTCTTCTCGGTGGTTTGCCTTCGTGTAACACAAGCTTGTATTTACTTTCATTTATACTTGTGCTTGTGTAGTTGCTCTCTTAACTAGTTTGCTTGTGTAGCTTGCTAGTTGTCTTCTTGCTTGTGTAGCTAGAAGCTTCCCCTTTGCGTGGCTAATTCGGTTTGTGTAACCTTGTTAGTCACTTTGCTTAGTTTGTGTAGCTAAGTAGTTTGCGCTCTCTAATTTGGCTTGTGTAGCCTTGTTATTGAGCATTGCTAGTGAGCTTAGGCTTTGTGCGCTTTGCTTACTAGAATTGTGTAGGAGTTCCCTCTTGCTTGCAAAGTACTAGTGCATAGGTTTGTGTGACCTTGCTCTAGAGTTAAATAGGAGAGCTCTTGCTAAGGAAAGCACCTTAGTTGCTTAATTAGGATCTTTGTGAGGTGCTTGTAAACTTAGATAGAGGGGTGTAGTCTTGGCTAGACCGATAAGTTTAATTGCGCATTTGTTTCGGTTAGCCAACGCGTTTAAGTTTTAGGAAGGACTATTCACCCCCCCCCTCTAGTCCGCCATCTCGACCCTACAAGTGGTATCGGAGCCGGGTCTCTCATTTGTGGTCTTCACCGACCCGAGAGGATGGCGGCTTATGGGCTAGATGTTGAGTGTCCACACATTTTTGATGGCACACACTTTGCACGGTGGAGAAATTGGATGACATGCAATTTTAAGTTTATTTCTCCTCAACTGTGGTGGATCGTAGATGTGGGTTTTTCCTTTGCAATTGATAAAAAGAATGCAACTCAAGCGCAAAGTAAATGCCTACATCTCGATAACCAAGCTACTAATGTTTTCTATCGATCTATGGATAGTAGCATACTTTATGAGATCATAGACTTCGAGTCCGCCCATGAGATTTGGGTGTTTCTAAATGAGAAATATGGGGCGATCTCCAATGATGATGAGCCCAAGAAGGAGGCGCATGAGGATGTTGAGCATGACCACAACAAGGGGTTGTGGAGGATTGCTCCACCTCACGGTCAAGTGATGACAAAAATGATCATATCACAAGATCACTTGATAAGAAGAATGATAATGCCACAAGTGATGCAAGCAATGATTCTACTTCATGCACACTTGATGGTGAAGATGATGGCTATGAGAGTGATGCTTCAACAAGCTCTTCAATATCATCACATGGTGACACTAAGGTATCTATTGGTGGTTTTGTTGTTGATTGTGATGGTCCAAATTTTGAGCTTCTATATAAACTCTCAAAGGCCCTAAGAAATGAGTTGGCAAAAACAAGTAAATTGAAAAATGAAAACTCATTTCTAAAAACCACATGTGAACAACAAAAGCATCTACTTTATGTTACTACTTGTTCACATGAGGAGCTAAAATTGGCTCATGAGGAACTTAGTGTTGCTCATGATAACTTGGCACAAGAACATGCTTTACTCACTAATAAGCTTTCTAATGAAAAACTCAAAACTAGTGAGAGCTCATCATTTGGGTCAAATGATCAATCACATATTACTAACCCTTGTGATGTAGGCAAGAAGCATGTATCCACCTCTTGTGATGATTTATTTGATATGCCATGTTCTTCGCAATTAAATGTTTGTTCTACTTCTATGTCTTGTGAGACTAACCTTTTGAAGGAGAACAATGAGCTCAAAAGTGAAGTGAAGAATTTGAGCAACAAGTTAGAGAGGTGCTACAACTCAAAAGTCACCTTTGAGCACATAATGAAAACTCAAAGAAACCTTGGTGATAAAAGTGGCCTTGGCTTCAAGAAAAAATTGACAAGGGGCGAAAGAAAGCAAGAAAAGAAAATGAAGAGACTACTCCAAAAGAAGCTCTCGCATTCCATGTGCTATCGATGCCATGAAGCGGGACATCTTGCTAATGGTTGCCCAAACATTGAGAAGCTCAAGAAGATGAAAGAAGAAGAGAGGCTAAAGTATGTGAAGTGCTTCAAGTGCCGCACTTGGGGTCACCTCACCTCAATGTGCCCAACCAAGCAATTGGTGAAGCAACAAGTAAAGCCTCAACCAAAGCCACTAGTTGAGCAAGAGAAGACACTCCAAGAACAAATCAAGATCAACCATGGAGATGATGGTGACTTGATAAAGAAGAAAAAGAAAACAAGAAGGGGTGGTAAAGCAAGGCATCCAATGCAAATTCAAGATGCCAAGATGATGAGCAAGAATCAAAATGAGAAAAGAAATTTGACTCACATCAAGTGCTTCAAATGTGAAGATATGGGACACTTTGTCTCGGGGTGTCCTACCAAGCTTGAGAAGAAGGCTCAAGCAACTCATAAGAGGCAAGGCATTGAGAAGCAACACATGAGCAAGGAAGAAAAGGCTCACTCTAAAAGAAGTTGCTACTTATGCTGGGAAAGGGGACACATGGCTCATTCATGTCCCCTAGGTAATGATTCTAAGCCTATTTCAATTGATGATAATATTGTGCTTAGAAAGGATGGCAATGGTACCTCTATGATTGCAATTGCAAAACATCCCGCTATTCATACTAAGGCAATGCCTAAGTATGTTGCACCTAACTTGAGAGGACCCAAACTTGTTTGGGTACCATCAAAGAGTGGATGATTGTTTGTAGGTACTATCGGCATTGGAGGCGTGATTCAATTGGTTTCATTTTGTTCATCATATATTGAGTCAAGTTATGAAGCTCAATGCATATCCAATCCCAATGCCAAGTCAAAATAAGTGAAGTCCAAGTGCTACAACATACAAGTGCAATGTCAAAGATTGTGGTGATTTATAGGATATACTTGATGGCTTGCAAATATTCAAGTTGAAAGCTTGCTATTGGATGATCATGAACTAACCAAGGTATATCTCTTGTTGATCATTTCATTTGGGTGCATATGAGTTGGTTGAATTGGATAAATGTGCAATGTTGCTTGCTATGAGATGATTGAACGGATTAAGTGCTTAGTAATCAAGTTTGGATTGATTTGTGTTGGATAAAATCATAAGATGACATTTAGTAAGTGGATTGAATGGATATATGTCTTGTGAGAGTGTTCAAACAAGTTAATCTCAAGATTGATTCACATTTGATGAAGATTAGCTCTTGTATTGAAATATGTCCAAAAGTTGAAAATCTGAGCTAGCTGTGATCTTAGCCATGTTTGAGTGATCAAATCTATTTGGATTGGCTTGAAATTTGGTATACATGCCCTAGACTTATGGTATAAGAAGCTGTACAAATTTTATTAGAATTGGATAAGAGATGGTTCGACTTTGGAGTACATCTTGTCAGCTATAGTGCAGTAGTTTTCAGCATGTAGCAGTGGTGGAAGAATTAAAATCTGGTAGCCATCTAGAAGTCAAATGAAGCTCAAATTTTTACAGTTGCTAGATGACTTAGTGAATCACATCTCCACCAAATTTCATGGCATTCGGCGCTTTTTGGAGAAGTGAAACGCCTATTTTCCATTGCGCCGGAAGTCGGAAAAAAAAAACGGAGGCGAACGGAGGTCACAGAGGTGACCGGACGCTGCACCGGACGCTGCACCGGACGCGGTCACTAAGGACCGGCGCGTCCGGTCAGTGCAGCGCGGGCGTCAGGCGCGCGGGCTAGGGTTTGACACCGGCGCGTCCGGTGACCCATGGGACCGGCGCGTCCGGTCATGCGCCCTGAGGGAACCGAGGACGTCGGACGCGGTCCGCGTCCGGTCACTCACCATCGGACGCGTCCGGTGGTCCAGGGAGCTTACTGGACTCGCACCGGACGCGGGTACTGTGGCGTCCGGTGGTTGCGAGGAGCGCGTCCGGTCATGTCTTCGCGGGCGCGGGTGCTGTGCGCACCGGCGCGTCCGGTGGTTCGCAGCAGCGCGTCCGGTCGCTCGTTTGACCGTTGGCGCGCAGTGACCGTTGGGGGTTCTAACGGACGAATTTGAATTCGCTGGGGCACCGGACGCGGTTGAGCGCGTCCGGTCTGTTACGACCGGCGCGTCCGGTGGTCCCGAAAAACGCCCAGTGAAGGGGTAACGGCTCTATTTGACTGTGGGGTTATAAATAGACCTTGTGGCCGGCCTTGGCCGGTAGCTGAGCACACTTTGGCCTTGGTGGCTTATGTGGTAGTGCTTGGAAGCCCTCTAACTCACTCATGCTTGATAGTGTTCATCGGATCGAGTGAGAGAGCGATTCTAGTGCGTTGCTTTGAGAGATTGCATCGAGTGGCACTAGGTGATCGTGTTGCAAGCCGGTGGTGCTTGTTACTCTTGGAGGTTGCCACCTCCTAGACGGCTTGGTGGCTTGTGGCTCCGTCGAAGCTCGCAAGAAGATTGTGCGAGGCTCCGGAGAAGCTTTGTGAGGGGGATTGTGCTCACCCCGCGGGGATCGCGAAGAGCAATTCTAGTTGAGCGTGTCATTGAGCTACCTCACTTGAGAGTGGTGTCTTGCGGTGCCTTGCGGGGCGTGCCTTGAGGGGCAAGTGATTTGAGGGTCACACCGGGGAACCATCTAAGTGTTGGTCGACACAACGGGGACGTAGCTTGGTGGCGACCAAGTGAACCTCGGGAGAAAATCACCGTGTCAACTTTGTCTACTCTTCTCGGTGGTTTGCCTTTGTGTAACACAAGCTTGTATTTACTTTCATTTATACTTGTGCTTGTGTAGTTGCTCTCTTAACTAGTTTGCTTGTGTAGCTTGCTAGTTGTCTTCTTGCTTGTGTAGCTAGAAGCTTCCCCTTTGCGTGGCTAATTCGGTTTGTGTAACCTTGTTAGTCACTTTGCTTAGTTTGTGTAGCTAAGTAGTTTGCGCTTTCTAATTTGGCTTGTGTAGCCTTGTTATTGAGCATTGCTAGTGAGCTTAGGCTTTGTGCGCTTTGCTTACTAGAATTGTGTAGGAGTTCCCTCTTGCTTGCAAAGTACTAGTGCATAGGTTTGTGTGACCTTGCTCTAGAGTTAAATAGGAGAGCTCTTGCTAAGGAAAGCACCTTAGTTGCTTAATTAGGATCTTTGTGAGGTGCTTGTAAACTTAGATAGAGGGGTGTAGTCTTGGCTAGACCGATAAGTTTAATTGCGCATTTGTTTCGGTTAGCCAACGCGTTTAAGTTTTAGGAAGGACTATTCACCCCCCCCCTCTAGTCCGCCATCTCGACCCTACAATGCCGAGGATAGAAGTGAGTAATTGAAGTTCTTTGACAATTATTTATGGATATAGAATTGACAAGAGGAATAAGGTGTGCATAAATGGGATCTCTACATATATATCTCAGTTGATTAATTTATTTATTGCTTGTCTCAAATTCTGAAAGCAGCTATAAAGAAGCACATATACCAACTTAAGCACAATAGGAGGGGAAAAAGAATCCTAGTTTAATTATACAACCTGCACACACCAGCAGGAACATGTGCAAGCATGGTATGGTACGGCAAATTACGTTTCATAACTTCTGTGGATAAAAGGAGTATTCATTTTTTTAATAAAAAACTCAAGCTTGAAGGGTAAGACAAACCACTACTTGAAGGGCGCCTACGATTTATACCACCAAACTAGTCAATGACATGTGTAGGGTTTGTCCTAAATGTCAGTAATAGTACGTATGATATGGTGGTATAGCGCTGATAAGTGTACCTCAAATTAATGGTCAAGATGAAAACATTACCGAAACAAAGGAAATTAGGAAATAACAAAAAAATATTAAAGACCATCATAGTTCGTATAGATTATATTGTAGCTAATTATTAATTAGCAAATCCATAAGAAGCTAACTAGTTAGAAAGAGACCATGCCCGCATGTGTCCTTTGTTTGTACTGTGGTCATATGACAACCTTGCATATATCATGCAAGTGACAAGCAGACGAAACAACAATATTCGTTGTACGGATAGCATAACAGCAATCAAGTTGTCAAGTAGGACGACGACTTCTATCTAGTCTCATATGTGTTCTTTTTTTTGTTCATTAAAAGTTGCATTGTGAGTTGCGACATGATATTATTACTAATTCCAAAAAGGGTACATACTTGGAAAAGGAACAACATATATATAACGCATTGGATTTTATTCTACTTTTGAGAAACAAACATTCCTTGTCAGATGATTAGACAATTAAAATTTTAAACGATGATTAGTAAAAGTCTTTCCTGCAGACCAAATCTTTCGCAACTAAATGCAACACTCCATAAAAGATGGAGACACACAATTATTCATGTGAAGAACAATAGTGGTGTCAACACACATTTGTCTAATTATTATGGGGCAGGGAAGTTACAAGTAGAACACTTTGCGATTGGCCGAAGAATAACAACAAGAATGGAAGGCAAAGGGAAGTCTGGTTTTGTTTAGTTGTGATGTCGGAGTTTTGAGAAAAAGACATGCACCCTAGCAGCCTTCCGCACACATCTCGACACAAAAAACCCCTAATCAATCTGGCCCAATCCTAATTACCATCCACAACAAAGCTAAGGCCACCCAACCTTATCACCTTTCTAATTCAGGACCAACATCACACCAGCAATTTTAAAGGATGGTGGATCAGAACGCTAGGACATTATATCGGAAATGTTTCAGTGCAAGTGCTTCTGCTTGGTAGCTAGATGAAAAGGGTCGTGTGGGTATAATGGTCATTTCAAATAAGAATGATGCTGCATATCGACACACTAGATTCTTTCTTGTTGTCCATTTAAACAATGCCCATATACCAATTCTCAGCCATGACTATAGAGGTAAAACTTTTATAGGTTATTTTTTACGTAACAGTCCTTAGCATACGAAACAGCGCACCACCAGCTCGACTGGGGACCAGCCTAAAATATGCATGGCCTCAAAGAAAAAGAAATTTCTTTGAAGTAAACATCTAGCCTGTAACTTGCATATAATATACAGTCTCTTTTGAATTCACATGGCATGTTGGGGACCAGTAGGCAGTCAAAATCAAAAATAAAACCAAATAACCCGGTGGAGGAACATGCAGGGGAAATGGGGGTGAGAAGTGGGGAGTGCTCCTTGCAGAAAGGCCAAGTAGATTACATATTATATGTGGCACCAAAGTCTCTCTCTCCCCCCCCCCTCCACCTATCAAGTCTTCCTGCTTAGAAGCCCACCTTTCTTATACCCACTTGTCCCTTGCTGCCCTCCTCAAAGTTCAGACCAAGCTCTGCTCTTCTTCTCCTCCTTGATCTCACCAAGCTCTCTCCCTCTCTCAACACATACCAAACTTCCACTTCACACCAGACCTAGCTACTAGACAGAGGGAGAGAGAAACCCATGTAAAGAGAGAAAGAGACTTGTATGTTGTGAGCTATAGCATATGATGCTTCTCTAGCTCCACACAAATTATTACTCGATCGACAGCAAGTGAAGAAAGTTCTCTCATCAAAGGTTATTATCTCTGCATCTAGATCTGCTCAGATATACACATAGATACATCAAATCTTTTTCTTTTGCGTGGTAGTAGTTTAGTTCCTGCTGTATTTCTTGTCTTGTCGATCGATCGTGCTACATATAAGCTGATTGATCTCTGTGTTTTGCTTGTTGGTTCAGACGTCAAGCTGGCGAACCGGTGGTGGAGCGTGCCCGGTCACCTGGGCCTGCCGGAGCAGCCGTCCGGCTCGTCGGGCCCCAAGACGGAGCCCCCGGCCGTCAAAGACCCGGAGCCCAGCCCGGCAGGGGGCGCGCCAGGGGACCACGCCGATGAGACCAACGAGTCCGGCGGCGGGGAGCCACGCGAGGGGGCCGTGGTGGCGGCGCCCAACCGGCGGCCCCGCGGGCGCCCGCCGGGCTCCAAGAACAAGCCGAAGCCGCCCATCTTCGTGACGCGTGACAGCCCCAACGCGCTGCGCAGCCACGTGATGGAGGTGGCGGGCGGCGCCGACGTGGCGGACGCCATCGCGCAGTTCTCGCGCCGCCGCCAGCGCGGCGTCTGCGTGCTCAGCGGCGCCGGGACCGTCGCCAACGTGGCGCTGCGCCAGCCGTCCGCGCCCACGGCCGTGGTCGCGCTCCACGGCCGCTTCGAGATCCTCTCCCTCACCGGCACCTTCCTGCCGGGCCCCGCGCCGCCGGGGTCCACGGGGCTCACCGTGTACCTGGCCGGCGGCCAGGGGCAGGTGGTTGGCGGCAGCGTCGTCGGCACCCTCATCGCCGCCGGGCCGGTCATGGTGATCGCGTCCACGTTCGCCAACGCCACCTATGAGCGCCTTCCGCTCGAAGAGGAGGAGGAAGGTCCAGCTCCGCCGATTGGGCCCGGCGGCGCCGACCCGCTCATGGGCGGCGGCCACGGCATCGCCGACCCGTCAGCGCTGCCGATGTTCAACTTGCCGCCGAGCAACGGGCAGCTTGGAGGGGGCGACGGCTTCCCAACATGGGCGCACCCGCGGCCACCGTACTGATCTCCATCGATGCCAAGGTCGAGAAGTTGCTACTTGCTAGAGTAACGGTGAATGGTGGCACCGGCGGCGGGTGTGCATGGTCGTTACTGTTCCATTGGAGACAAAGACGACGGAGTGGCGCCATTAGGTTAGTACATATGATGAAGTGGCCATTAGAGTACTGTGGTTCCTAGTACTACTTTGTCGTCGTCGTGAAATAATCAAATACTGGAGTGTTTATTTGTACTTAATTCAGCTATATTTCTCATCAGCTTGGATGTGCTGTTGTAGCATCATGCAGTGTTTGGCTTTCAGATAAGTTTAGAGTGTCTCTCTGCAACTTGTGTGTTCTTAAATCTCTCTTGTTTAATCACTTTGAATTCGATCATTTGTGTTTTGCAACTTGTTGCATGCGTGCATGTGTTCCTAGATCTTAGCGCAGCGGGTCTTTGCATTTCGTTCTCTTTTAAGATCTTTAGTAACATATATAAAGTGTCAGGGGTCCCAAATCAGGTATCATCTCTAGCAAATGCTCTTCTTGGTTGTCCCTCACCTCCTCCCTATAACATAATTGTCTCTTTGGAGTTTGGATAGGAATATTAGGATCATCAGGATTTAGTTCAAAATCCTACAAGTTGTATATATACTTTCTTCTTTTGAAACGACAAGTTATATAACCCCTATGTTCCAAATTGTAAGTTGTTCTGCTCTTTCTATGTCTCTAGGCATAGTATACATCTAGGCGCATAGCAAAAACTACATATTAAAAAAAATCAAAACGACTTATAATTTGGAACATAAAGAGTACGTACTTATTGTAGAGAAATCCAGTCCTCCCCATCGAAGCAAGCTGTAACTGAATCTGGTAGGGGGGGGGGGGGGGGGGGGGGGGGGAAGCACAGTGTAATGCCAAGCTTGTTTGAGTATAGCAGAAGAACTCGGCAGATGAGATCAAGAGAGGTGATGCAGCTAGTTAGGGCGGTCTGATCTACTCCTAATAATGTTAATTACCACTCGTCTTCACAATGTTTCGATATATTGCATTGCAACAACTTTCACACAACTGCACTCTGCATTAGAGTGTTACGTAAACAGTGAGCCATTTTCTTAACCCTGCTTGGATATAAAAAACTGAAAATAAAATATGCATGATTAGTATATACTAGGTTAGGATCGGAGACACACACACATGCATGCATGTGCATCAGTATATATATTTCATGTTCTGTCGTTAATGCCTGCTCATCTCTGAAGAAAAGGTTCTTGTGCATGATATATTTGCATGCAATATGCATGCTCAGATGTATGTTAGTTGTTGAGACATGAAGTTCAGACTTAAAACTTGATTTGTGTGAGCAACTGAGCTACTGTTGCATTTCCTATTGCTGCATGCCCGTGCATAGTTACTACTGCTGTGCAATGGAAGTGTAGTAACTATTGTATTGTAAAACTAAACTTGTGTGTGTTATCTCAAAAGGCAACAAGGCAT
Organism: Saccharum hybrid cultivar R570; assembly: GCA_038087645.1. Classification (NCBI taxonomy): domain Eukaryota; kingdom Viridiplantae; phylum Streptophyta; class Magnoliopsida; order Poales; family Poaceae; genus Saccharum; species Saccharum hybrid cultivar. Next base: position 27,316,735 of record JAQSUU010000198.1, read on the forward strand.
ATAGCTACTATGTGCGCCTTTCACTTTTAATTTGACAATAATAATTATATTTGGAGCAAGTGCATACTGTTTGTCGATCAAAAGCTGTGTATGGGGTGCAGTGTGCAACATTCGCATGTCTTGATATTTATCATGGTTTCAGACTCCCCCATCTGGCATTTTTTCCCCCAACAACGAAAACGATTTTTAGGCCTTTTTTGGCTGCAAAGTATTTTAAATTTTAGAGAAATACTATGGTTTCCAAAAGCTACTGGGTGTTTGGATATAATAAATCTTATAGCCTCGATCTAAAAGACTTAAAATTATGGTTTTATCAAAATTGTAGTATTTTTGGAGTTTTAGAAACTCCACTAGTGACCTATTTTTTCTAAACCAAAATTGTGTGTCTCTTTGATTTATAAAACCACTGCTTTGTGATAAACCACGTCATCCAAATAGGCCCTTACTCTGTTAGCATGTGCTATTTTTATGGATACATTATTACTAGTTATATAGTAGTGTTTCCACAACTGAAAATATATATGATTGTTTTTGTCATATACAACCCGACCTAATATACTCCCTTCATTCCAAATTATAATTCATTTTTAGCTTTTATACACACATAGTTTTTGTTATATATATCTAGACATAGCGTATATTTAGATGTATAGAAAAAACTATGTACCTATAAAAACCAAAACGACTTATAATTAATTGGAACGGGGGAGAGTATATCAGTTTTAACTTGTTGGCCTTGAAGTTTGGAGTTTCCCCTCCCATCATCCTAATTTGGAATTTGCTTAGTTGAGGAAGGAGTACATGTTATTGCCATGTGTTTTTCCGTAACAACTAGCACAAAACTAATCATGTAAACATGCAACTCTTTTCCTATAAGAACAGGCCCTCTCAGAACTTTTGTTCAAGCTAGGCTGCAAGCTCCGGCACTGTTTTCCTCTCTCACTGCTGATCAGCGCTGGGATTACATCCTAATACAGCGTCATATATAGCTTATTTTTTACGGAGATTAATTCATACTACTATACATGCACAGCACATCTATACGTGCGTCCAGACTGTTAATAAATAATAGTATAATGTAATTAGCATGCGCATGCAGTTTGCCATGTTTTTTTTTTGTATAACAGAAGCTTTTCTATATTTTTCTCAAGTGCAATACATAGAGTTTTGATACAAAGTCTCGAAAAAACTACTACTTCTGGTTTCTACTTGACATGAAGCAGTGCAAATAAACAGCCACCGAAAGAGAGAAGAACCGTGTCCCTAGAGCTGATATATAGTACTATAAAATAGCCAGTCGTGAGGGATGCTTCAACTGCTGCGTAAAGACTTGCGGTAATGGGACCCCTGGATAACGTGGCTTCATGAAATCACAGAAAAATAAGCCAGTGGAGGTCTCCTATTTAAGTATAGGAGATATGAGATAGGAGACATATGCCTTTAGCATGTGATTACGTGTGTGTAGTGGAATTTGAATTAATTTGACAAGTAGTTGAAGTTGCTCCATACATATGTGTGTGTAAAAGTAACTAAAATTAATAAAGATCGCAAGCAAGTAAGCTTCGTCATTTAGTTTTAGCTAGCTAGTGTCTATCAATCGATATTAGTCTTCGACCTTGCACATACGACGGGATTGGACGTCTAGTTGTACTTGCCTTATCTTATTTTTAACCTAAATTTCTAAAAGCTAAACTCGATGGCGAAATGTGTGTGCAAACGTAAGCGATTGATATGTACTACTAGCAATAAGAAAGGTACTCCCTCCATGTTGGTAAAAGAAGTCATTTTAGACAACGACACGGTCTCCAAAGCATAACTTTGACTTTATTTTTCTATAAAAATATTTATTCAAAAGTGATATATGTATACTTTTATGAAAGTATATTTCAAGACAAATCTATTCATATTATTTTCACATTTCCAAACTCAACAACTTAAAAGTTATTCATGATTTATATTCCCAATGTTTGATCCAAACCTTGTCCAAAACGACTTCTTTTACTAACATGGAGGGAGTAAGTGAATAAGATTAGGCCGGCAAGCAGAGCTTATCATCTGTGCATGCACACACATCAAACATATAGGAGCACGAGCATATATGGATAGGTAAGGGGACAAACAGTTAAGTAAACTGAATTGAAATGAAGTAGCTGCTAGTTCTGAGTTCAATGAAGAAGTAAACTTTGCACTCGCTATTTTTATTGCCCATATATAGTGCGATATATGCATGCATAAACTGAAGTTCTCTCAATCTCATTGCGCGCTCCTGATGGATGTGTTTAAGATCTCGAAGATTCAAGTGGCCTTCTGTTGCATTAGTTAACCTAATTGTCTTTAATATAGATCGAGCTAACTTGATGAAGACACGTATACCACTTCCTGCACTATTTGTTCAGTCCATCTATCTCCGGTTCCTCCGAATTTGTTGAACTGGCACAGCAAGCATGCATGAGCTGTGAAAGGAATTGGAGGAGAACGAGCTCCGGTTCTGCAGATCCCCACCCAATCTTTATCTGCAGCTTTCCATATAACCCCAGCCCTCTCATACATGATACATGGCATGGCTCCCCTCAAAGTTAAAGAAGAGGTACTGCATCTGTTTTACTGTCAAAACCATTTCTATATCGACCGATCAATTAGTAGGATGTTTAATGAGTATCTATCTTAGATCCCGTTTGGATTGACTAACATAAATTACTAGCTGCAACAATAAAAAAACTCTAGCTGATATATACGACTTGGTATATAGTTTATTTTAGTTTATTTTGAACTATTCAACCATTCAACTTATAAAAAACTATCGACTTAATAAAACATTAGCTGATCCAAATGGGCCATTAATGACTCCTTTTCCACGTATGTGCCTAGCGGGCTGGGCCAAATACCTTGCCCCATGTTGTGCAGGGAATTGAGAACATTTGTTACAGGTAACCATACAAGAATATATCGGTGTTTTGCACACTTTGATCTACCCCTATTTACTCCACATACAGGGCTTGATGCTGTGACCACACCTTTGATAATTTTTTAGTGGCTTCTGTGTCCATTCGGTTCATCAAAGTGACTACTTCATGCATCTTGAATGCTTCACTTTCGATTGCTAAATCTCCCTTGTTAGCATCCAAGCCAAAGAATTGGCTAACCAATGAGCTGACAATTTATTCAGTTGTGTTTTCCTTCCTAATATGCTAAAACCACTTGATGAAACAACCAGCAGCAAGGTGCTAGCCTGAAATCATCTCCACAAGACAACATTTCAATACTAATATTGCTTCCCTGATATTTCTGTGCATTTGCGAAACTTTGGGTTTTATCTGAAATTGTTCAATTTCCAACCTTTCTTCTCCATATACCTATACGCAGAACAGAAATGTACCTTGAAGGTCTTATCATGGGGTACCAGCTAGTTTCACAAAATTTTGAACACACAAGTATTGGCATGTATACGTTGCTAGCTAGTTAGGAGAATCATGCATTGTTTACATGTTCTTTTGGCAGGCGTGTTCTTGATGAGTATTTAATTTTTTACTTGAATGTCATAAATACTTCACCATGCTACTACGTAGCTTCACACCAACACCACGAGACTTCTTCTGCTGCTCTGCCTGGCATGTCGTCTCTCTCGGCATCGGCAGCTTCCATCCTCCTCCATGCCTTCGTCCTCACGACCCTTCTCCTCGCCGCCACGGTCTCCATCACCACAGCATTTGTCCCGGTGGTCGACCACCGGGACGACGTGAACACGACCATGTTTACCAACGGCTCGCTGACATCGACTCCCAGTGCCGAAAACTGGGAGATGTACTACTGCTTCCTCTGCACGGGGCGCCACCCGCTCCTCATTCACTACTGCCCCATCTACTGGGACGAGTGCCACCTCAACTGTTGGGATGTCATTCCCGAGGCATCAGCACCCCCCGCGCCAGTGCCGCCGTCGTCGGCCCACCCCACGGCGGTGCAGGGCAAGGAGTGCTACGTCATGAAGCTGTACATGTCCGGTCGCTACGTCATCGTCGAGCGCCTGAGCTGCGATGGCATCGCCTCGTGCTTCCTCACCTGCGGCGGCGGGGAACTGGACGATCAGAAAGTCGCCATGGGCACCGCCACCACCACGGTGCCGGCGACGACGACGGCCGCGATCCAGGGGAGCTTTGTGCCTTTCGAGCTGTGCAACACGCAGGTTAATGCTCTGCGGGCTCCACCATCAGCAGGCGTCGTCGTCCCGGCTGGCGGTGCACATTGACGGTCCAAGCTGCTGTCTAGCTCCGCTCTTATGGATGGATGGATGGATGGATGGATGGATGTGTGTCGCGGGTGCGCGAGTGTCGAACTAGCGTACTCGCGTGCAGTAATCTGTGCGGATTCAGTTTTTCTTTCATGAATGTTGTGTCCCTTGGATTCGTTAAAGTGTGATTGCTACATACACCTTGAATGCTTCACATATGATTGTTTTTTTTTCGCGAACATGCTTAGCATGTATATCATTAAGAAGAAGAGAATTTGTTACAACGTTGCTCAAAGACCGTGCTAGAACGCGAGAGACACACTACACCCGACCAAGGCAACCCTGAAAGCTACAGAGAAATGAACCTAGTAACATACGATGGATTACATTGGTAACGATTATACGACTGTAGGAACATCAAAGTCAACCAGCGGGGGCAACAACGAACAGCGCCCCTAGGTGTGTGTAGCCCGCCTGCGACCATCTGTCCACCTCGTCAGTGATTAGGGCGAGCAGCTGAACCGGCGTGTGACTTGTTCCTTGGAACACTCTCCGATTCCTCTCCTTCCACAGATTCCAAGCAACCAAGATGACCAAAGTGTCAAATCCTCGACGAAGCATTGAAGGCAAAGCTAAGCGGCTTTGGAGCCACCAGTCGAGGTGTCCCAGGCCCGGCTGCGGAGAGAGGCCAGCAATGCCAAGCAACGATAAGATGCTGAACCAAACCTCACGAGAGAAGACACATTCACCTGCGAGGTGAAGTGCGGTCTCCGACCCTTGGTCGTAGAGATTGCAAGCGTCATCATCCTGTAGCCCATGCCTCTTCTGCCTGGCTGTCGTCCAGAGTCGGTCGTGAATCAAAAGCCAGTAGAAGAACTTGCACTTGTTAGGTGCCCTAGCCTTCCAGAGCTCTGAAGCTCCCGGTAGCGAAGCCATTCCAATGAAAAAGGCTCGGTAAGCAGAGGACGCGGTGTAGGTGCCATCCGCAGTCCATTGCCAAACGAACCTGTCCGAGGCCAAGTCATTGAGAACGACGCCACGGACCTTGTCCCATACAGCAACGTAGTCACACAGGACGTGAGCGACTGGCGCATCCCGAATGTCGCGAACCCAACTCCTGTTGGTGAGGGCTTCCCGAACAGATTTATCCCGCTTGCGTTTGGCCACGGCGTTGAAAAGATGTGGGGGCAAAGCGACATAGAGGTGGGAATGGGCAGTCCCTCCTGCGGTGGCATTCACTGCCACAGTTGAGGCAGCGTGGCCGGTTGGCACAGTTCGCGCGAACATGTCCTTCATCCAAGCAATTGAAGCATTTGCCGACAAGTTCCGGTGGGACCGGCCGAGATTTGCGCGGCGGCATCCTTCTTCTCCAACGACGGCGGCTCTGCACCAAGTGGAATCCATCAGCGTCCGGCACACCACGAGCGCGGGCCGGATGCGCAGCCGCAGGCGACCGCGGGCGAGGTCCCAGGCGGCTGTGCACGCGGCTAGGATCCAGGCGAGAGGCCTCAGAGGGGCCATCAATCACCGGATGGGAGCGACAGGCCGCGGCCAAAAATCTTGACGTCCAAACCAAAGAATTGGCTAACCAAGGAGATGACAATTTATTTAGTTGTATTCTCCTTCCTAATATGCTACTTCAAATGATGCTTGATGAAACGACAGCTAAGTGCCAGCCTAAAATCATCTATATAAGATGACATTTCAAGACTACTATTGTTTCGCTGATATTTATGTGCTGTTATGAAACTTTGGGTTTTGTCAGGAGTTGTTCAATTTCCGACCTTTCTTCTCTATATGCTCAGAACAAACATGTACCGTTAAGGTTTTATCATCCTTTTACATCTTAATCAACTACGGGACACATGCATGGAATGATATACTATTAGCGCAAATTCCTATTCTTGCTTGTGCCCGTGGCAACGCGCGGGGTACCGAGTTTCACAAAACTTTGAACACGCAAGTACTGACACGCGTACGTTGCTAGTTAGGCGAATCATGCATTGTTTACATGTTCTTTAGATCAATGTGCATTTTATGAGTATTTAATTTATTTTCACTGTCACAAAATTTGAACACACAAGTACTGGCATGCGTATGTTGCCGGTTAGGAGAATCATGTATCATTTACATGCATGTTCTTTAGGTCGGCGTGTTCTTGATGAGTATTTAAATTTTTCACTAAATTTCACAAAATTTTGAACACACAAGTATTGGCATGTGTACGTTGCCAGCTAGTTAGGACAATCATATATTGTTTACTTGCTAGTTAGGAGAATCATGTGTTGTTTACTGGCGTGTCCTTGATCATGACGACGCAGAGGTAGCTACGCTTGGAGCCGCCTATCTTTTTCTGAAAATTGTTTTGCCATATGTAAATTTGTAAAACAACGTTTGCCAAATGCCCATTTGGAAATATAAATACTTCACCATGCCTGCCACCATGTAGCTTCACACCAATGCAACAACACCAAAGCCATCTTCCGCTCTGCCTGGCATGTCTCTTTCGACAGCTTCCATACTCCTCCACGCCTTCCTCCTCACCACCCTTCTCGCCGCCACGGTCGTCTCCGCCGCAACATCCATATCCATCCCGGTGGAACATGGCGACGACGTTTACCAACAGCTCGGCAACGACGGGCCCTGATGACAAGGAGAACTTTGAGATGTACTTCTGCTTCCTGTGCTCGGGGCGCGACCCGCTGCTGATTCACCACTGCCCCATCTACTGGGACGAGTGCCACCTCATCTGCGACGATGACATGTCCACCTCCACCACCGTGGTCGATGCCGCCATTCCCATGGCAACTACTGCGCCCCCCGCACCAGTGCAGGGCGATGACTGCTACGTCATGAAGCTCTACATGTCCGGCCGCTACGTCATCGTCGAACACCGGCCATGCAAGTACATCGCCTGGTGCTTCCTCACCTGCGGCGGCGGGGAACTCGCCGACCGCCGGAAAGTCGTCATGGGCACGGCGACCACAGTGTCAGCGACGACAGCCGCGATGATCCAGGGGAGCTTTCTGCCTGCTGTCGAGCTATGCGGCACGCAGGTCAATGCTCCGTGGGCTCCACCGTCAGCAGGCGTCGTCGTCCCCGCTGGTGGAGCACACCGACGGCGCTAGCTGCATCTGCATGCCTAGCTCCGCTCTTGTGGAGGACGGAGGCATGTGCGGTGTCTCATCTCCATGCGCGAGTGCGGTTCAGGTCACGTACTCGATCGAGTGCGATAATCTGTGTGGATTCAGTTTTTGTTGTTATGACTGTTATTATGCGTCAAAACTTGAGTGTTTCACTTCTGATTGCTAAATTTTGGCGGCCAAGCCAATCAACTGGCTAACCAGTGAGCTGACAGTTTATTTCGTTTTGCTTTCCTTCCTAATATGTTACTTCAACAACTATTGATTATTAAAGGACCAACAGCAAAACAAACCTGAAACTCACTCAGATGTGCAGTTGTCTGAACCATATTTTTAGAACATTAACAAAAAAAAAACCATTGTGCTAGATTATTCTAGCTATGAAATGAAAAGATTGGTGAATGCTAGAAGATTTAAGGAGCCAGAGTATACTGGAACGTGTTACAGCAAAAATTCTAATTATTATTATTATATTACTGATGAAGGATAATACTGCAGATGAATAGGAACCGTCCTGCATGCTTTTCATGGACGACTTCCATGGCCGGGTCGTTTGCTGATGCTTCTATTTCCTTGGTCAGCAGAGCACTGACGGAAAGGCAGCTAGCGGCCCGGCGAGCTGCCAGATTGCTGAGGCGTGAACTTTGAGGGTGCATCAAGGCAGGGACTGCTCGGTGGCTGTGGTGATCTAGCATGAGGATGGCGCTTAAATCACGACTGTTACGCATGCAGATGACAGAGGAGACGGAAAAAATTCATGCCGAGCTCCTTAATTACCTACAGGAGAAGACCGAGGACAACGCCGCGCCTAAACACACGGCCACGGCTGGAGAAGACGGCGGCGTTGGGTCTTTTATGCAGCGACTGCGACGAACTCTGGCTGCGTGATTACTACGGCTCTGTGAAAGGTCCGTAAAGCTTCTGCTGGAGACGGCTCCCGTCAGCTACCATGGTCTGGTCTCCACCACACCAACTCTCGATGAGATCATGGGGTGGCTGTGATGCAGAACAAGGCGGCGGAGTGAGCAAGCTAAGGGAGAACACATTGTGGCACTGGCACCGCATGGATCACTGCTGGTTTGGGAATTGGGAAGGGGGCACGTGATGGATTCGGGGTACCTAGGTATATATGCTGCTGGAGGGGCCGCCGCCGAGGCCAGACACCAGCTGGAATTGGCCCGTCGCGGCCTCGGGAGTCTTCCGGACCCAAAGCTGTGTGTCTTGGTGCTGGTCTGCCTCTGCCGGTGCTTGCCCACCGCCGAGGCCGGCCCTGGCTGGAATCAGCCTCTATCACGGACGGCGCCGGCGCGGCCGCCCTTCTTCCCCGAGCTCACAGAGGCACCGTCCGTCAGGTTGTGTGAGCGAGCACGCCGGCCGGCTGTCCGTTCGTCCGTTCGTCTCCGCGTCTTCTTGCCGCAATCCGTACATGTCGCCGCGTGCGAAACTTCTTGTGCAGCATGTGCGTGCTGAAGATTGTTCTTGTACTGGAACTCCATGTTTGTGCTGAAAAATGGACCTACCGACCGCTATGACTGAAACAATATCTGAGATTGATATCTTGCCAAATAGTATCGGACAGGTTACGGACACTGCTCCCAGCGCCTCGTGCCTGCTCCGTGCCTTCGCTCACTCAGGTTCCGCACCACTCAGAACGAGTCGCGCCCCACCTATGCCACCCGAATATCACCAGCGACGAGAAGAAGAGACACCGAGATGAGATAGCAGAAGACGAGGAGAGAGATGCAATACCCGATCTATTTTTAAAACATTTAATATACATACGAAGACAAATGAAACGCTCGAAACATGTTTCTGAAACACTTAAAAAAAACACATAAAACACATTGCATCATATACGTAACATCCAGATAAAACACTTGCAATATATGTGTGAAACATATGCAATATACAGATAAATACACTTGTAACATATATGTGAAAAAAACAGATGAAATAGTGGGAATAAACGTTTGCAACATACATACGAAACTCTTGCAATATACCTCTAAAACAATTGAAACACTTGAAATATACGCTTAGAACATGCACTTTCAGCGCAATGTCACCTTGCTATTTGGACGAATAGAGCTCGTTGTTATGGAGCTCGATGCCACAGAGTCAAAGGAGGTCGCCGGTGCCCGTGATGGACCACCAGCGGAAGAACACCCTAACACGGATGTCGTTGAGGCCCGAGATGCGGCTGTTGTCGAGGCATCCCGTGAGGTGGTCACTGAAGGCGGGTAAATTATTTGGTAGGCTTGCTCGGTTTCACTCTTAACCCTTGGAGCAAACCTACATGGTTTAAATTGTTTAGGAACACGACACATAGCTTGTTTTACAATTATCTATCTAATATGTTTCAAAGTCCAAATTGTAGATAATTTTCCCCAAAATATCATTCATGAAAATGATTCTCACATTCATGTGATGTCATCTTTCAAGTGGTATTTTGATTTTCAAAAATCAATGTGCATGTCTCCTACAAATATTCTACGCTTGAATGCACAATTTTAGAGGGATGTTATTCTACAAGTTGGAGGATTTGAGACTAACATTCTCTTCAAAGATTATTATGTGTGTAGTAGTCTCATTACAAGGAAAATAGAGTCCCTAGAGATAAGCATCATGCTTCAAAAATCCACCACCCATTACAAGTGGTGTCAATCAAATTGGTTTCTACATGTGGTATTCCTAAACCGATATTTATATGCATTATCCGTACATTATATAGATTAAACTCTCATGTGCATTAATTTGTCAATTGTGCATATGCCTTGCTATCCACCTTATGTATGCATATATTTAGGGGGAGCTTAGTCTATGTAATCAGAGAGTCAAGTTTTGTAATCTATTCCACTCCACATTCAAAGGATCACAAAATTTGACCCTCCCTTGTGCTACTAATGTCTTTCTTTTCGGTGTTTGATTCCAAAAGGGGAGAAATTATATGACCAAAAGCAAGCTCAATCATAGCATAATACAAGTGGTAATGGTCCGAGAAAGGGAGGATAGTGGATTATGGAGTTAGGGGAGGCTTAAGCCCATAATGCCACTTGGGGACATTTGCAAGGGCAAGATAAGTTTCCAAAAGTTCATTCATGTGGTATCTTTTAGCATCATTTAAACATGCCTTGCATTGCATCCTAGCAAGTAGATAGTTTTTAAATTTTTGCATCTAGAATTATTTGCTTGTTTTGGTCGCCGTGTTGTCATCAATCACCAAAAAGGGAGAGATTGTAAGGAAAATGGGCCCTAGGCCCATTCAGTTTAGATTTTGATGTTTGATGATCAACATGATTAAATTGGACTAATGTGTTTGCTAGTGTTTTATTATATAGTTCAATATCATGCAATGTGGACTTGGAACAAGTTTGGAATGTGAAGAAAATGATAAACACTCAAAACAAGACATTGGAGGAGGTGTTGATAGTCTATAAGTGAAGCAAGGAGTCCAAGACGCGAAGATGTCAAAGCCATGCAAAGAAACGGAGCGGATAGTGGCTGAGCGGGCACCACCCTAGGGGTGGCAGTGCCACCGCCCTGGGGCTGGCAATGCCACCAAAGATGGGTTGCAGCAACTGGAGAAGAGGAGGGCACTGGACAGCACCGTGTGCATAGCCCCGGTCACCGCCATGGGGTGGCGGTGCCACCACCCTAAAATTCAAGAGAGCAGCGAGTTGGGACTCGGGCACCGCCCTGGTCACCTCCCTAGGGGTGGCGGTGCACCACCCTATGACCAGTATCCCAACGGTCGGTTGTCAGTGACCAACGGCTAGCTGACGTGGTAGGGCACCGCCCTGTCCAGTGCCAGGCACCGCTGTGTCCGATGGCCTCGCAGAGGTGACCATCTTGAGCACAATGGCTAGTTCTTTACTTTAGGGGCTATAAAAGAGACCCCAACCGGCCATTTGGAGTAAGTGGGAGCTAAGGGAAGATAGGAGAGTGTTGCTACACCTCATTTGTGCTCTCCACATGCGTAGAGCTTAAAGATCACTTGGTGATTAGCGTAGGTGCTTTGCGAAGTGCTTAGGTTAGTTAGACCATGCTCATATGCGCTTGCTCTAGGCTTAGGTCTAGTTGCTAGTGAGGTTTGCATACCTCTTGGTCAAAGGTGCTTGTGCGCACTGTGCTTGCACTCGGCAGGGTTTATAGTCTTGCGAGACCACACCAACCGTGTTTGTGGTGTGGCCGCCACCGTGTACCAAAGGGAACAAGGCCCATGGCGTTTCGGCCGGAAGCTTGATAGTGAAGACGGCGGGGAGCGATCCGAGAGAGGCTTGCCGGAAGGCGCACCGGAGACCCACTTGGGCATGGGGAAGTCCCGGGGCCATCCACAGAGTTACCCGACCAGGAGCTTGGCCCTTGCGAGGGATTCCTTGTGAGGAGCTCCAACGAGTACTACGGGGAAGCTTGAGCGCTTCTCGATATCTCGGTAAAAATACCGGATTCATCGATGGCATTTTGCATCTCTACTTTACCTTCCGCATTTATATTGCTACTTTGGTTATGTGCTTTACTTTCCTAACTTAGTTGATAGGCTAGTCGATAGATTGGAACCTAGACAGTGGCGAAGCTAGAGCAAATTAGAGGATGATACACTTGCCTTGTGGGTGCATATACGGTGAAACCTTAACTAATCTCACTATTATTCCATTTTTTGGGGGGTGCATTTGCACCCACTGCTTACAACTTGCCTTCGCCCCTGAACCTATGTTGCATAACTCTTTTACGGTAGAGATAGTAACACACCTAGCAAAACCGTAGTTACACATTTAGATAGATTACTTTTTTGCATAAGTTTTGACTAGGTGAAATTAGAGGCCTTAGTTAGAAGTAGATTTTTAAGTTGTCTAATTCACCCCCCTCTTAGGCGCCACGGTCCCTTACAACCGGAGCCGGCGTCAAGCATGTAGGCACGCACGTTGCCCGGGAGCAGGCTGGCAGGAAGCCCTGAAGGCAGAGCTCATCATATGTGGTGGTGGCGTGCGGTGACGAGGTGGAGTCTGGGTGGGCAAGCAGGAGCAGGAGCGACGCCGCGAGGAGGGCGGTGCCATCGCAGGTTCGTTGCGTGGGTCAGAGACCGAGGGGGTGGAGCCGTGGAGGCCTGGAGGGCGGAAGCGAACGCGAGAGATGTGTGGAGGAGGTGGAACAATCTGGAATGGGAGAGTTAGGCCGTTGAAATGTCCAAACGGGTGTCAGGGGACGGACTGTTGCGGTTGCTTGGGCCTCCCGTCCACAGGCCTAGCAAGAAGGTGTCCGGACGGACGGGACGCATGGACGTCTTGACCCTAGCATTATTGAAATAGTATTGTTGTGATGAAAACTATGTCACTCATTCATATCTATATTTTGTTTGCGTTTGGGATTTGAATTTAGTTTTAAAATTCTGAACTATGGATTTTAAATGATGTAAGTTTAGGTTTTTTTATGGCATTGAAATAAAGTTTACACCGTAGGATATATGTAAATGGGAGGTAATCTAGGAGACATAATTTAAGCTATGCCCTACATATAAGGTGTTATTTATTGACATATTATCGCTCCTATCAAGAGAGAGACGGAGAGGAGTTATGTCTCATACATTCAGACACGCAAAAAGCGCTCTTCTCCCTCACTAGCTCAAAGGTTTTTGACCTCTTTCTCCCTCACTAACAATTATATGTTCTTATGTTATGTTAGTACACCTACTAATCACCGATTATGCATGTTAACATATTGACACACATGGTATGCAATTATATGTGCACCTTGTTGTGTGCCTTTACACATAACACATGCATAATCCTAACTTAATTTTTCAGCTTTCAGTCTGTATTTGTCCGTTTTCATATGTCCACGTATCCCGATTCTATTTCTGATACTGGCATTTTTAACCTGAGCCCGTTTCTAAAAAAAGAAACAGAAGAGAGATTTTTCGAAAACATCCTCCTCTCTCAACCAACTATTAAAGTGATCTGAATTATCCAATCAAATTAGATAACCAGATGTTTTCACTCATGTACTAAAACTGGTTTTTGCTCCTTGGGTGGTTACAAGGTTATGTAGCCTGACGTAGAGCCTCGTCGAACGTTCAAAGTGTAAGTGGCACCACATCATCCACGAGGGAGTATTATTGATAGTTTAGGCCGGGGGGTGGGGGTGTTCAAATGGGCTTTACTAGAAATTATGAAAATAATTTTTTTTAAAAAAATCCTATTACTTTAAAAAAGTTATGGGATTAATCACAAAATCCGATTGAATCTTAAAAAAAATTGTGTTAGTTGAGTTTCATATATTCTTTTATAAAATTATGCTCTATATTACGGTGGTTGGCTCGAATTATTTGAAACTTATATGGACTTTCTTTTGGGTGTTTATTTTCTAGTAGATGCTCTCGCTATATGTTTTAGTTAGTATACGTGACAACCAAGCCACGTAGAAATTCAAGTTACTTCAATAACAACACATGTGGCATGTAATCACCTCATAGTTGATTTTAGCAAATATAAACACATGTTTCACTTGTACACACATGCTCACATACGTACACTAACCTATTAATGCAAGCACCACACACATCCCGTGAGGCTGTGAGCATGGAGCTTGAGATTGATAAAGTCACCACATACATCTTAATGTTGGTGGGCACATTGAGTACAACTAAAACAATAGCATCATATATGATATATCATACAATGAATCTAGGAAAATACGAGCGCATGTCTTGAGTCTAGGACTTAAACTGAGTGGATTCAACCACAAGAAACCAAACTTGTCCGTAACATTTTGTATACTTATTTCCACATCATTCTCATGTGTTAAATTTGTGCTAACAATCCAATTCCCACCAAACGGAATTCATTTATGTCTGTAAACAAGAAACATAAAACGCTATGTGCAGCAAACAATGTTTCTTTGCGATGTCCTTGTATCTAGCTGGTAGGTCCCATATGAGTCATCATCAATTAGGTAGCTAGATTGTTTGTTTCATGCCCAAAATAGAAAAGTTTGCCACCATATCCATCTTCTGATGCTGACTTCTGTGTTCGTACTAAATAGGATCAAATATGAGCTGGTTACATGATACTTATAGCTGAAGTCACTTCGGCTTCGATGTAGTCTAATTCATCAATTTAAACTAATTATAAAAAATAACAAGTATATCTACTAGCAAATAAACACCAAAAGAAACTATATGAGATTTAAATTATTCCAAACTAGACACAGTAATGTCGTCAATCATGATTTTAGAGAAACATATCTAAAACCTATGGAGCTCAAACAAAAATTCTAAGATTAAATTAGATTTTTGGTATTTTTGGGTCCTTAATATATCAAAACAAGCATTTGGATATTTTTTGAAAATTTATTTCCATTTTTGATAAAGTCTATTTGAACTTTATAAAAGACTAGGTAGCGTGCCCGTGCGTTGCTATGGGACAACTAAACTTTTGTACTAAAAACACATGGATCGCACGATAAGATAACAATACTGTGAAATTAAATACCGACGTTAAAGTGACATTTAATCCAAAAAGCAAAGTTCGTGAAATTAACTCAGTCATGGATAGCGCGGCGTCACAGGCTCATCAACTTGACTATATAGACCTTTCCGTGCGTTGCAATAGGAACAAATAATGTCTTATATTTTGAGATTGAAAGTGTGAATCCGTGGAAAAAACAATACTTAAGTGTGATATTTGTAACATTTCATTTGTAACCGATCATTAATATTACATGGGTTTTCAGTTCACATGTACATCTATTTTAATGCAAAAAAAACCATAGATGCACAAACAAAAATACACATCAATCTTCTTCTATTTGTATCATTCCATCTACTTGTGGTACTACTTCAATTTCCTCTGAGCTTCTATCATGTACTCACGTTGTTTCACTCCTTCCTGGTAGTCTTGCCAATCTACAAGAAATCAATATTAGAAAAATAAAACACACCCATCGACACTACTGAAAAGAAAATTATCACCTGACACATTATGCCCGTACGACGACTACATTAAAAATATTTCACAAACCATGTAGCCAACCTTTTTATTCCAATTGTTTTCTTTTTCAACAATTGCACCGTAACTCCATTGATCACAATACAACAAAACATTTGGCGAGAAATATACATTCTATAACCTCTAAATGCCAACTCAAGATATGTGCTTCAGAAGAACACTCTAAATGCCTCATTGAGATTGAGCCCTGACCCAGGTCCCACTTGATATACTCAGCAATCAACACATGGGATTCTTCTGAATCACAAATTTTAGGGTGATATCCACCTAAAAATTCCTAGGAAATGCAATATAATCCAAATATTTTTAAGTTATTTTTTGCTTGGTATGAATTTTTTTGTTAGTACCCAACAACAGGCAAATAATGGGAGAACTAAACTATCAATTTTAGAACAATAATAGATGACTTAAAAAATCTAGAGAATTATATTTGACATGAGAGAGACTAATGGATTTATTTAAACTGAAGAGTCTCTGATATAGCTTGGAATTAAACTCCTAAACTTTCCTGACCAGCTGTATCCCTGCAAAGAAAACAAAATATGCATAAGGTCAACAATCTGTAGATCTCAAAGGGGCATACAGGCTAAATCTCTCCTGCCAGCTATCCCTCTTCCTGATTTATAAGGGTTCCATCTCCCTTATTTATAAGGGTGCAGCTGCTGCAAATAGAAAACTGTGTTAGTGATGCTCTTCAAATAGAAAAGCGAAGAACTGAAAGAAACACAACAAAAATCGAAGTACTATCTGATATTTTGATTTTATGAATTCCTTAACGCCAAACCAACTTTCATTAGATGTTAGATGGGAATAAGGGTTAAGCCCTTTCTTCAAGCTGCAACATGATGTACCAGCTACAAATTAACCAAAGAAACTATAAATCTGGGCCATACAATGTATAAAGGATTTTATCCATATCAGCTCTGCCAAAGGACAACTCTTAAAGCAGGTCTGCCTTCTGCATCCAAGTCTGATTCACTTTTTTGCCTGTAAACATTGAGACAATCCTCCTCCAGTTGCATTATCATTCTATCTTTCCATTTCATTCTGACCAATTTCTCCCTGTAGTTCCCGATTCAAACGTGGTGTTAAGTACCTTATGCAAAGCCGAACTGGACGTAGAATTGGTGCCAAGGGAACCAGGAAATAGGGAATTTACGGAGTGTGACAACTTTGTCCCCAAGATCCAACCATCGTGATACAATTCAACACAAGAAATGCAATGGCCGTGCCCAAAATTCATGAATTCGGCCAAGAAGAATAACAGGGACACAAAAACAACACTCAATTCCGGCGCGTTCTTACAAAATCAAGAATGGGAACTGTGAAAGCCCAAAATTTCAGAGCCTGATCCCCCAATTATACACCAAAGAACACCCATTTTTTCGGTACAGAGTGCAGACCCAAACCCCTTAGCCACCAAGAACCACAGGTCCACAGCAGCCAGAATCGTCAATCAAGAACGTGAAACCGAAGATCTAGTCGGCACATACCCGTAGACCAAACAAGGAAAGAAGCATTGGGTCGCAGGGTCGAATGAACCTGTAGTTCCTGTAGAGAGCCGCAGGAGATGCGCCTCGGCGACATGGGCGGGAGCGGCGGTAGGTGGCAGGATCGCCATGAGGCGGCAACTGCAGCACGGCAGCGCTGGCCGTTGTGGAGGCGGTCGCGATGTAGAGGCAGTTCACGTTCAAACAGATAGGAAAAAAGTTTAACAGTGTGGCATGCCTCTGTTGCGAGGGGTCCTTGTCTTCAAACAGATAGGAAAAAGTTGAAATGTACAACTTAGCCCAAACATGGGGGTCAAATAACCATGATTTTTATCAATTATTATGCCATTGTGCACTTCTTCATTAGAGTGGTCAGAGATCATGATCAAGTACATAGTCTATGCACGAGATCAGTTTCTTGGTCCAATGTCCTTCACCACGCAAATCTACTCCTCCCCTGTCATAGCGTGCAATCAGTTTCGTAGTAAATTGTGGCTACATCAATGTATTTACTTACTCAAGAATTTCTAACGTTAGTGATCTCGCCCTCAAGAATTCAACCAATAAACTGAGAGGCATCAAGAAGCAAATATTTGAATGCACACAAAATATATAATAGCACAAAGTGATCATCTATTGAGTTCACATAGTGAACATGCCAAAAATCCCATGGTGACAGTGTGGGTGAGCCACACAGGCTGGGACAAAATCAAATGAGGGCCTTTGAGATGGTAAACAGGCAATCACTTTAACTATATTTGGGCTCACAGCACAATGACCATACATGAACAGGAGCTGAAGAAAATAGCAGGGCGTGAAAATTAAAGCACATGACATGCAATATTCAATCAAATGGGAGATGTTATCGAGCACTATTAGGCAAGTAGATCAATGGACCGTACAACGACACTATATATGGATTGAGAACTAGATTGTTCTTTAAGGAGTAATCCTACAGTGAAACAACTTGATGACAGTTAAATAGTTGTCAAAAAGCATATAACAACAACCTATAGTGTTCTACAACTATGCTGATTCAGGTTCCCCGCAAAACTCTGAGTTTACTATCCAAAACTACATACAAGTTTGTGATATTATGATATATAAATATAAATGTCATATACAGTTTGGCTGTTGCACTGCGGTTTAGTGCAGTTGAACTAGACTGTGTATATTGAAAATTCAGTTTGTGAGTATGAATTATAAATTCAGTACGTTGAAATAGCTACACATGTATCAAGATAACTTTGATCATTTAAAAATGTCGACCAGGATAATCTTGAAAAATTAGTGCATAGAATTAGAGAGGACAAATCGGATTTTGGTAAATAACACAAAAGTCAATGGACGTCAACACTGAATTAGCATTTTTATGGTGGCTGACTAATTCTGTAATTCAGCAAAACAAATATATTGATTGAGAAACAGTAGTGCGAGCCATATGTGCAACTATCATTCTTGATGCCGACTTCAAGTTCAGGGAGATGACCGAGTAGGAAGCGGGAGAAACAGGACACGGTGAAAGCAATTCGCATCTAACTGAATCCTCTACTTATGAATCCAATTGCTGGACCGTGAATGATCAAGAAATTACCTGGTCAGGTAGACTCAGATTTCAGGCATTGCTTGGTTGAAGCCCTGCAATCATGCTTGTGTGAATGACAGGGGCAGGCAGTGGTTTGATTGTTTTTTTGTTCCTGCAAGTCCCAGTAAAGAACAAAAGCATGTGTCATTATTTATATAAGAGAAGTTTAAATTTATGTTGGACAGTTGTACAGTTCAGTCATTCTATCTTAAAAGAAATAATATCAGCATGGCTTGCAGTCTCCCGAGAAAGGAGTACATAATTGATTTATATTTATAAAAATTATGAGATATTGACAACACCAGCGTACTAACAACATTAAATTGTGATTGCTATTGACCTATTGTTATAGGCATAATTACTAAACAATTGTTGCACTAATGGTGATTGGAGAGATATACCAGAACGCGTTAGCATTTTAGTAGTCAATTAAATTATTTGACTAAAAACTTCACGACTAAGCTTCCTTCTTTTCTTGACAATTTGGACATGAAATTTAGTGAACATTGACAATGTCTGTTGTTACCTTATTCTCACCGGAGCTCCAATTCATTGCCCTTAGTACTGTTTCAACTGTCTCCAGCCCTAGTGTTAACAAATTGCAGGCAGACTCAAAAAAAAACAAATTGCAGGCACCTACTAATACAAGCAGAAATGTAGATGCTAAACTAAGAATAACAGAACACATGGAAGCAAGCAGAAATTCATGAAAGAGCATGATGAGTCCTGTCTTAATATAAAAATAAGGCACAAACTGTGTTTAGCACATTATGATTGCCAAAAAACAGAAAAAAAAAACATGTTTGTACGTCAATCCATCTATAATGAACTCGTGGTACTCGGCCCTGCATTCAAAAGAAAAAAATCATCATCTGCTCGTCAGCGAGCCCCATGTGTGCTCCTGTGCGTGCGTGCTTCGCCGAAGACAAACCGGCAGTGCGGGGACAGGCACAGGCTGGCGCAAGCACCTGTACGCTCATCGTGCGCGAGGTGTGCATGAGCGCCGAATGAACCTGACCATAGCAACACCGGATCCGATGACCCCGACGCACAGCCAAGACGACAACCCGATCCCACTGCAGTAGAAAAGGGAAGAAAGGGAGAGGCGGGAGGCAGCAGTACCTGTGGCATGGCAGGGGCAGGGCCACCAAGAGGAGTAGGAGAGGAGCACGGGAGCTTCCTTCTGCTGACACCGCCACCGCACCGGGGCTGGTCGCCCAGGCTACGCGCCTAGCCCGCCCGTGTTGCCGTGTTGGGGCTGCCGCTCTGGGTCGCCTTCCACGATGACGAGCAGGTTGGACGGCGTGCACGTCGTGAGCGCACAGCGAGGACAACAACACTGCTGCGAGGCTGAGGTTGAGGACGACTGCGTTGCTGCGAGGCTAAGGGGGAGAGCAGAGCGAGAACTACGCAAGAGGGATGGTGGCTCACGACGTCCTGCGCGAGGACGCGGGATGGTGGCGGCAGTCGTAGGCGATTCGCGATGGTGGTGTTGGGGGTGAGGGATCTGGAAGGAAGGCCAAATCACCACGTGAGTGCATGGGGAAGGCTGACCTTCGGAGATTGCGGTGACTGCAGTGATTGCGTGGCGAGCGGCAGGGGATCATGGTCGCAGGGTGAAGTGGCGGTGGCCGGAGGAAGCGACGATTGTCACACGAACGGTGGTCTTACTTTTTTCTTTTTAGTTGTAGGAGATTAACATAGTACAGTTGCCTCCCTTATGGCTGATATGGTAACACGTCATACTAAGTCACCTTGTGAACCACACAGGGAGCTAAAAACACACGTTTTTCTTGTTTGATAAAGTATAAATCGGACCACAAGTCCACAACCATAGATGAGGTGGTCCATTTTTTCTTGTTGTCTTTTTTGGTGATGGTGACTGGTGAAACTCAGTAGGGCATGGCCGCATGGGCCAGCAAAGCGTACGTGTGCGTTCGGCGGAAAGTCCAGCCACCATTTTGGGGAAAAAGTCTAATTTTCCCCCCTCAACTTTGGCGTGCGTCCGTTTTTCCTCCCCGAACTCTAAAACCAGAAATCTTTCCTCCTCCAACTTTGAAAACCGTTCGTTTTACCTCCCTGGCCGGTTTTGAACGGTGGTTTTGCTACAGTAACGGTGGATTTGCTACAGTGAAGGCGGTTTTTTCTTTTTCTTTTTTATTTATTTCGGCTAAATCTTAAAAAAATCATAGTAAATCACAGAAAAATCGTAAAATGAAAAATCTAATTTTGTTGGACTCTACATGAGTAGATCTACACAGTGAATATATAATATAGTATGCTTTAATACAAAGTTTTTGTTGTAGCTTTAGATATATGTTTTTTTAATTAATTCATAGCTGCAGTCCTATGGTCCAATTGTGGTGAAATTGTACAAAGCCAAGGCATAAAAATTTACTGCAGTTCAAGCATACAATAATTAGTCTACCATAAAAATTTCATCACAATTAGACCATAGGAACTGTAGCTATAAATTATTCCAGTTAATTATAGACAAAATTAGATTTTTCAATTAATCTAAAACTACAACAAAAACTTTGTATTAAAGCATACTATATTATATATTCACTGTGTAGATCTACTCATGTAGAGTCCAACAAAATTAGATTTTTCATTTTACGATTTTTCTGTGATTTACTATGATTTTTTTAAGATTTAGCCGAAATAAATAAAAAAGAAAAAGAAAAAACCGCCTTCACTGTAGCAAATCCACCGTTACTGTAGCAAAACCACCGTTCAAAACCGGCCAGGGAGGTAAAACGAACGGTTTTCAAAGTTGGAGGAGGAAAGATTTCTGGTTTTAGAGTTCGGGGAGGAAAAACGGACGCACGCCAAAGTTGAGGGGGGAAAATTGGACTTTTTCCCCATTTTGGTCTGTCTGTGTTTTCTTCATTGGGCCTATCCTATCGACGTACACACAGACAGCCCACTGGGCCTGTGCGATGCCTCATATACAAATGCTGCTTAGTGCTTGTGTATTTGGAGAGGAGAAATCTATATTGTGTATTGGGAGAAGAGAAATATACGTTGGAAAGTAAAAATGACAGTTATTTAAGATAAAATTTGAATGCTATAAGATCAAATATTTTGGATCGGAGAAAGTATACTACTTAAGAGCATCAATTCTCAATTTTTTTTTCCAAAACCATGGAGTTTTTCAACTTACCAAAAATTATTGGAAAGAACAAATAAGACTATCTTCAACAGTTTCCAATAATGTACTCCTAAAATATACAAGACAGTTTTTGCATCAGGATTCACTACCGAAAGTTTCTCTACATTTTATTTGGCAACGATTCTACAGTTCCACGCAAGAAATGAAACGGTTCCAAGCAGCCAAACGCACCCTGGCCTGTTTGGATTCCATAGTCTAAAGTATAGCCACTTTAGCTTTTGACTTCTGAGGAGGTGTAAAGTGATGTCTAAAGTTTAGACCGTTTCACAGAACTTTAGACTATACAAATAAAACTAAAGTGGTCTAACGTTTTGTTCTCAACTTTGTCAGACTAAAATTTAGATCCAAGAATCCAAACAAGCCTGAATATACACGGTTGCAATTCTTGCTGTGATTCACTAACAATGATAGAAGTGATGAGTATTTTGCTATTGTCATCGTCAATACCGATGAGACTCCTCTTTACTATTGGTCAGGGTTAATAAGAAATTGCTTCCTGTGGCGTTTGGATCCTACGGCTACGACAACGATATTGAACCATAAGAAATACTAGTATGTTTGATGTCCATGTACTGGTGGAGTAACTGTTAATGCGAGTGGATTGAACAAACCTGGAGAAGAGAAAAAGAGTGGCAACTAGTAGCTTTATACGGTATTGTGTACATACAGCTCCGACACATGTAAGTACGTACCTTGCCGTTGGTCGCAGAAGATCCCAGCAGGCGGAAGCAGAACCCCAACAAAACAAAGCATGATGAGTAGAGAGACAGCAGGATGAGAAAAGGAAAGATACGGTGGACCGGACTGGATGCAATGCATGTCGATGTCCAGTCCAGGTTCTCCTCCCCCTGCCTCAGCCTCACACAGTCACACTCACCCGTCGACGCAAAGCAAAGCATCAGAGGAAGTTGATTGATGCCCTGCCTGCCTGCTAATTGCAGGTTCAGAGTATGCCATCGCCATTGCCATTTGGCCCTCGTTTAGATGCGGAACTCGGGGGTGGCCAAATCTGCACAGTGCCACCCCTGAGCACTGTAGCTTTTTTGTTTTTTTTGTAATAATTTTCCAAATTTTGATTAATTAGGCTCAAAATGTTCGTCTCGCAAAGTACAATAAAATTGTGCAATTAGTTTTTGATTTCATCTACATTTAGTACTCCATATATATGTCGACATTTTGATATGATGGGGAATCTTCTTTTTGCATAGTGGAATTTGAGGGTGAATTTTGGAATCTAAACAAGGCCTTGCAGGGGGAGCAAACGGAACCAAGCCCACCCATGTCCATCCATTTCTCTCTTCTCTCCTCAGACTGGACGTGTTTGGTTCACTTTCCAGAGCTGGCCCGACTAGCCCAAACCTAGCTCCAGAATATAATACAAGAGAGCTATGTTTAGTTTATTTATACCAGTGAAACTCTAGCTTGTCTTGATCATGTTTGGTTCTGTGGCTAGCTTAGATAGGATTATCTCTTGCTTGTGAAGGTGGGTTTTAGTTAAAACCACCTCTCCCTCATCTTTTTTTTTTGACAACAAACCCGATTATATTAGCAGCAAGCAGCTGCAAGTACCGTTACAGGCACTGGTGATCATGGTTGCTGTAAGAGCAAGCAGTCACAAAGGACCGGGTGGTAGTTACAGGTAAAGAGAAAGCCTGTCTAGCCAAAGCATCAGCTGTGGAGTTGAGAGTCCTACTGATTTTGTAGATTTTTGCACCTGTACCAGCTGCGAAATTGTCGAAGATCTGAGTGAAAGGTTTCATTCTCTAGTCCGGAGGGTGGTTGTGATCATGAGCATTAAGGAAGTGAACCATCTGACTGCAATCAGACAAAAAGGAAATTTGGGTGAAGTTGAGGTGGTCAGCCAGCACTGTTGCCAGGGCCAACGGCGCTGCCTCAGCCATAATGACTGGGTGAGTGATCGACATGGACGCCTTGATGTAGTAGTCTGCACTGGTTGCGGGCGTGTTTAGTTCCCGAAATTTTTTGGAAAATGTTACTGTAGCAATTTCGTTGGTATTTGAAAAATATTATCTAATTATGGACTAAGTAGACTTAAAAGATTCGTCTCGTGAATTTCGTCTAAACTGTGTAATTAGTTTTATTTTTTATCTATATTTAATGTTTCATGCATGTGTCCAAAGATTAGATGTGACGGAAAATCTGAAAATTTTTGCAAAATTTTTTGGTAACCAAACGGGGCCATTGTATTGTATTAACAAAAAGTATGCCAATTCCAGCTTTCCTAGTTGAGTGAGAGGGGGTGATCTGGTGTTGTCGATGCATCGACAAAACATCTGGTTGCTGGTACGAGTGCCGACACTTGCAATGTGAAACTGTCCATCTGCCGAACCATTGTGCCTGCATTCATATAGTGCGTACCTTCCGTAGTGTGGTTGAGGTTGGCAGCCTGTGCATGAGCAGTGAACTGGCAGTTCATATTTTGGCCGTTGAGGAGGGTGTAGAGGCATGGATCCGGGAGTGGCAGCCGCGACGAGGTGGAGGGCGGCTGGCAATGTGGAAGAGGCGATGCGGAGAACAACAGTTTAAGGTTGATATATTTTTTTAATGTCAAGGTGGATATAATTTGATCGCAGGATACAAGTGTTTGGATCTTTTTTTTCATTTTTAACTTATATATTTTTATTTTTCTGAGGAGACCTAAACACGGTTTAGCCGCTACGATTAGTGGTGCGCGTCTGCCGTAAAAACAGCCGAGAAGATATTTTGGCCTCAGTTCTTCTCCTTTTGTTGCATTCCATCCAAGACCAAGGAGAAGGAGAAGGAGAAGGAGAAGGAGAAGGAGGAAACGAAAAGGAAAGGAAAAAGGGAAAGGTGGCAAGAGAAAGGGCAGCACAAGCAACAGCCCCCGTGACAGGTGATCCTCATGTCACCCTCCCCTCACTGACAGCTGGGACGGCGGGAGGAGCCTCTCTTCCAGTCTCTCACTCGTACCACGACCTGCTGCTTTGCTTGGTGGTTGCTGGTTGCCGTTGGTGCTTCTTCCTTCTTCCCTGTTCCCTGTTCGAGTCCAGCACCTCCACTCCAGCCGCAGGAGCTGCCGTGACTGTGAGCCGCAGGAGCTACCCGACGAGTCCGAGCGACCGCGAGAGACGCACGAGCGATCTGCGTGCGCGCTACAAGCTTTTGGCTTTCTCCATATTTTACCTCCCATCCTCGTCGTCGTCGTCGTCGTCGTCTTCATCCTCCTCACCCCGCCCGTTTCCTCTACTCTGCAGCAGCAGCTGCTGCAGACTGCAGTTGCAGCCCCCCTCCGTTGTCCAACTGAGCATAGCGACGCGAGGGATGGCCGCCCGATTGGTTTAGTGGCGGACGGATCCCTCCTGTTCCCCCAATGCCTCCTCTCGCCCTCTCAAGCATCTCCTCCTCCTCCCTCTTCGTCCATCCCCATCCCCAGGTTGGTTGCTGCTCGATTGGGTCGGTCCACCAATCCATCCATCCGTTTCCACCTGATTGCTAGCTCTTGTTGCTCTCCTCCGTCTGCCTCTCCTCGCTAATCAGATCTGGGTGCGGCCCTCCCCTGCTCTCCAGCATCACCTGCTCCCGAGCGTCGCAACAACAAGCGCCCCTTTTTTTTCTTCTTTGCAATTTGATTCATTGAATTAGTGAACAACAGCTTTCAGTTGGGAACAATTCGATCCGTTTCTGATTGCTGCAGAGAGCCGCACACAGAGTCCTGAACTTTTCCAGGCAAGTTCGTTCAATCAGGGAGGATTCAAAAATGGTTTCCATCCATCTTTCCAGGGAATGGGAATCCCACACCCACAGCACCCGCCGCCTGGGAGTCCTGAAAAATCTCTCGTCGAAATGGTATCTGATCCTTCTCCTTTCTTTGCTTTGCTCTGCTGCAGGTACATACAGATGGTGCTAGTGCGGGAGAGGTCCCCAAGCCGTGGCCTTTTTCTTGGCCGACCCGGAGTTGCCGCCATTTCGGACCAACCAAGGCGGCGCTAAGCTCCTGCGCGCTTTCCTTCCTCTTGGACGCTACCGCAATGCCGCCAACGTCATTATAAATCGGCAGCGCTAACCCCATGGTACGCTCCCCAAATGCTAGACTATGCGAAAGTTGCAATCTTTTTCTCGTTTCTCCTCGCCAACTTGCCAATTTGGTCGTCCTTGTTTGCATCAGCAGCAACAGCGGCGCAGCTGAACTGGACCCACCGGACGATGCTTCGCCCGAGATCCGGATGCTCATCCAGACGGAGACTCCTCCATTCCTCTTCCCCCATCGCCATGCGGATGCGCTGGCTCCTCCTCTTGGCGCTCGCCGCCGCCGCCCCCGCCGCCGGCGAGATGGGGTACGCGCATTGCGGCTGCGACGGCGGTGGCGGCGGCGGAGGAGGCGGCGGGTTCTGGAGCCTGGACAACATCTTCAAGTGGCAGAAGGTGAGCGACCTGCTCATCGCGGCGGCCTACTTCTCCATCCCGCTCGAGATCCTCTACTTCGTCGCGGGGCTCCGCCACCTGCTCCCGTTCCGGTGGGTGCTGGTCCAGTTCGGCGCCTTCATCGTGCTCTGCGGCCTCACCCACCTGCTGGCGGCCTTCACCTACGAGCCCCACCCGTTCATGGTCGTGCTGCTCCTCACCGCCGCCAAGTTCCTCACGGCGCTCGTCTCCTTCCTCACCGCCATCACGCTGCTCACGCTCATCCCGCAGCTGCTGCGCGTCAAGGTCCGCGAGAGCCTGCTCTGGATCAAGGCCCGCGAGCTCGACCGCGAGGTGGTGCTCATGAAGCGCCAGGAGGAGGCCAGCTGGCACGTCCGCATGCTCACCCAGGAGATCCGCCGCTCGCTCGACCGCCACACCGTGCTCTACACCACGCTCATCGAGCTCTCCAGGGTGCTCGCGCTCAACAACTGCGCCGTCTGGATGCCCTCCGAGGACAAGTCCGGAATGTGCCTCACCCACGAGCTCCGCCGGGGCAGCGAGGCCGTCGTCGCCGCGGACGACGCGGACGTCCTCGAGGTCAAGGGCACCGACGGGGTCAAGCTGCTGCCGCCGGACTCGGTCCTTGGGTCCGCCAGCGGCGGCGGCAAAGAGGGGACCGGCACCGTGGCCGCCATTCGGATGCCGATGCTCAAGGTCGCTGACTTCAAGGGTGGAACGCCCGAGGTGATCAAGACGAGCTACGCTGTGCTGGTTCTGGTGCCGCCCAGTGACAGGAACTGGGCGCCGCACGAGCTGGAGATCGTCAAGGTGGTCGCCGATCAGGTGGCCGTCGCGCTCTCGCACGCCTCGCTGCTCGAGGAGTCGCAGGCGATGCGCGACAGGCTGGCCGAGCAGAACCGCGAGCTGCTGCAGGCGAGGCGGGACGCTCTCATGGCGAACGAGGCCAGGGACGCGTTCCAACGTGTCATGAGCCAGGGAATGCGGAGGCCCATCCACTCCATCCAGGGACTGGTGTCCGTGGTGCAGGAGGAGGGCCTGACGTCCGAGCAGAAGCTCGTCGTCGATACTATGGCGCGGACCGCAACCGTCGTCTCGACGCTCATCAACGATGTCATGGAGATGTCCACCGCCAACCAAGAGCGCTTTCCGCTGGAGACGCGGCCATTCCACCTGCACTCCATGATCAGGGATGCCGCCTGTGTTGCCAGGTGTCTCTGTGACTTCAGGGGGTTTGGCTTCGCAGTGCACGTCGAGAACGTGCTGCCAGACCTTGTCATTGGCGACGAGCGGCGGATTTTCCATGTCTTGTTGCACATGGTTGGCAATCTGATTGGTCGGATCAATGCGGGAAACGTCACGTTCCGGGTGCGTGCTGATGATGAGGCGATGGAGGACCAGAGGTGGGATCCATGGAGGCCAAGCTACTCTGGTGGGCACTCGTCAGTCAAGTTTGTGATTGGGGTGAAGAGGCAGCAGAATGCTGACTCGTCAAGCTCGCTTGCACATTTCTTGCGGCGGCCAAGGACCGAGGGGTTTGATCTCAGGCTCAGCTTCAGCATGTGCAGGAAGCTTGTGCAGGTACTTTGAATTGAAACTTGTATGCTGCCCTTTGCATTTTGTGCAGGCAGGAAAGCTTCGAGACATTTCTGTTCAGTCACTAATATTTTGCCTTGTGATGCTCTCTCTCAACAGATGATGCAAGGGAACATCTGGGCAATTCTCGACGGCCAAGGACTCCCGGAGAGCATGACCCTGGTCCTGAGATTCCAGCTTCAACCATCGCTGGCAAACTCCAGCCTCGGAGGATCATTTGATCTGCAATACCCATCGCCATCTAACCAAATAGCCGGGCTGAAGGTTCTGCTCATCGACGACGATGAGATCAACCTAGTCGTGGCGCGGAAGCTCCTGGAGAGGCTAGGCTGCACTGTATCCTCGCTCCCCTCAGGCTCAGGGTTCATGAACTCGGTCGGCCCTTCCTCTGCCTCGTTCCAGCTCGTCATGGTTAACCTCGAGATATCGACGATTAATCCCCTGGATGCTGCCTCGAGGATCAGGCAGTACAGGAGCTCGCACTGGCCCCTGGTGATGGCCATGACATCGGAGCAGAACGTGTGGGAGAAGTGCGCACAGTCAGGGATCAACGGCGTCCTGAAGAAGCCGCTTGTTCTGCAGGAAGTGAAAGAAGAGCTCACGCGCATTCTTCAGAACACTTGATACTTACTAGCGGGTTCCTTTTCTGCCTGCTAAGAGCTCTGAATTCTGAAGTAGCCAAACATGGCGCTACCATGACTGACAATGAATACGACCCCGCTGTCTAGCATAGCAGAAGAGAAAAAATTACAGGCTATCGGAATGCGATGGCTGTCGAGGGTTTCTGGTGTCTTGCAGCGCAATTGCTGGAGGATGGCAAATGACGATGTGCCATTGTGAGTCTTTCAGATGGGAATTGCGCCGGCCTGAGAATGTTCATAGAAACTTGGGTGGTGGTATGTAATGGCCAGTAGTGGCAATAATATAAGGCGGAAGTTTTGTAAGTTAGCTAACCTGGTTGTAAGGATCTAAATGGAGGGAGTTCGACAATTGTATTTACCACTACCTTTTAGGAATGGAAGAATGACCCAGTCATTCCCCGTATTGCTGCTGGTAACCTTCTGGCGGTACAAGGGTTTCTATGGAATCGTGTAGGATATCTAAAACACGGAAATAGAAAAAAAAACGCAGGATTGGGGTTGTTTGTTAATTGCAATCCTATAGAAATTGGAAATGCAATCCTACAGCATTTGAGACAACATACGAGAAACACATGAATTAGAAGAGAAGGATAGACAGAGAGAAAAGTTTCTATGTTAAAACCTCAGGTCAGATTTCCTCCAAAATTTCTATGAATGAAGCCACTTCGTAAGAATTTTGTGGGATTTAAGTATGGCCAATCCTTCGTTTCAAAGGTCTACATAGGGGGGGGGGGGGGGGGGGGGGGGGGGGGGGGGGAATCCTTCAACTTTACAATTCTATAAAATTCCTTCGTGAATCCTACGTTTTAGAGAGTGCTTGTATGTGTTGAGACGAACCGCAAACGGTTGGTTCGCTGCTCCAGCACGTAGTTTCAGAGATTGTATGCATCGTTGACTTCAGAGGTGCAGCATCAGCATCAGATGAGACGCGAGCCCTGAGCAGAGGAGACATGAATCTCGAGTTAAGAAGCGGCATGGAATGGATCGAGGTGGTGACGACGACGGATTTGGCAGGTAAGCACGAGGGCCGCGTTATCCGATCGATGATATTCATGCAGACCTCGCATCCATCACATGACACTGATGCAAGGAGTATTTTCCTTCCCATAATCCCATTGCTTGAGCTTTCAGGTAGACCTCACCTCGATTCACATATAGATTACGATAGGTACAGAGATGGGATGCGTCACCAACCCAGCACCCTGCACAGCCCCGGCAGCCAGCCCAGCCTCCGTTGCCTGAGGAAAGTTGACAAGCTGGTCACTCCAGATACAAGATACAATGCACCTAAATCGGGCATGTGGGGCCCACCCCTCACATGAAGAAGATCTGTTTTTCCAAGGCCTTGTTTAGTTTTAAAAATTTGGCAAAATTTTTCAGATTTTCCGTCCCATCGAATATTTAGACATATGCATGAAGCATTAAATATAGATAAAAAATAAAAACTAATTATACAGTTTAGACGAAATGGACGAGACGAATCTTTTAAGTCTAATTAAACTATGATTAGACACTAATTACTAAATAACAACGAAATTTGCTATAGTGTCATTTTACAAAAAAAAATTTGCAACTGAACGGCCCCAAGTGGACAAGACACAAGAGAGAGGTGAGGAAGCATCAGGATCTTGCTTCAGTTTTTTTTCTGCGAGTAAAGAGAGAGCTTTATTAGTTAGACACCAGCGTTAATACAATCGGCTATTAGATGGTCCTGAGCACACGCAGTTGCCTGATCCCACCATGCCGCAGAATGTTTTGTGCGCCTAGCTAAATTAGCTAAAGCATTTGTAACTTGATTACAGTCTCTCTTTACTTGGAAACCTTAAACTCTCCTGCGAGAGACAAGACAGGCTTGCTTCAGTCTTTTTACTGCCACCGGTGTGCTGTTTCTACTGTGTACTCCACTCTAAGGCCTTGTTTGTAACAAGGATTTTTTTCCCCTTGATCCTGTGTTTTTTTCTGTGAAACTAAACGGATTCCTTCGTTCTAGTCAAATTCTTGTGCAATAAAACTACAGTACAGGCCATACATACAGAAGCTCCAAGTGGGTGCAATAATCCACGCTTCGCTGATAAGCCAGGCTAAAAAATATTGTTCGCTGATTTGTTGTGAGAGAAAAACACTGTACCATGACTGATAAGTTCAAGCGACAGGGCCTAGTCCACAACTAGGGCTTGTTTAGTTCCTAAAATATTTTGTGAAATGCTACTGTAGCACTTTTCGTTGTTATTTGGTAATTAGTGTTCAATTATGGCTTAATTAGACTTAAAAGATTCGTCTTGTCCATTTCGTCTAAACTGTGTAATTAGTTTTATTTTTATCTATATTTAATGCTCCATACATATGTTCAAAGATTCGATATGACGGAGAATCTACTATTTTTTCGTGAAATATTTTAGAACTAAACAAGGCCCCAGTAGCTTGTTGGCATATCAAAATCTACAGAATTTTTAGTATGAAAATTCTGAAGCGCAAGCCCATGGTACCATTGTACTATGTCGCTGAACTGCTGATTGCTGAAGCCGGCTGCAGGCTAAATAATAAATCTATACTTGTACTCCTAGGAATATAATAGAATATATGGATCATCATTGAGGCCACAAACAAACAACAACTTTTCAACTACAAGGACAAATGCAGTAGGTTCAACAACCTTTTCCAGAGAACTGGTACAACATCTTTGAATGTTTGAAACTACTCCCTCCGTCCCATTGAAAGTGTCGCCCGGGAAACGTGTTTGTGAGGGGGGCACGCTTTTCCAACGACACTTTCAATGGGACGGAGGGAGTAACATACTAACTCTGCTATTTTATAAATCCACTTGACTAGCCAGAAAAGGTCCCCAGATCCTCTGAAATCGGACATTTGTCAGCATGTAAGGATATGGTATAAATCTTGGCTGAACTACTGATGAGCTCATGTCATTGTATATGTGGATGCCTGTCCCTTCCTGAATTTGAACGGTTTGAGGTGATGTAGGGCAATATTTGAGTTGTTTGATCAGTTGGTTAAAAGATCGAACATCAACTCATCATCGGGGAAAAGAAATCTTGGCTGTTGTGACACCATATTGGTGATTAGAATTGCAATTTCAGATGAATCATCATAATTAACTGGATGCATGGGGGGTATATTGTCTTCATAGCTAAACTATAGGAAATAATAATGTATAATACATGAATCGTGAATATAATGTAGTGTTTATAGATGAAGCAGTTCGATCTTCTATGCTCTCTGAACCTTTTTTTTCATACTGGCATATGGTTCAGAGTCAGTTTAAATACTCTGAAGTATCCTAGATTAAAAATGTGTGACTCCACACTGCTAGTAGATTTCATAAACAGTTTCCCTCATAATACATGCTTCTCATCGATCAGATGTGTAAGTTAGCAAGAGAACATGCTTATGAACATTATTGAGCACTGAAAAGAGAAATATATAACGATCCATTGATGAGCCTTTAATTTGCTTTCCCTTAAATTTACAGGAAGAAAAAACAATGAAAAATAGTTGTTTTCTTTTTTTTTCTTAGGGTGTATCGGTGGCGATCTAGCCTTTGTAGCGATAGTTAGTGCATGGTTTTGTGCTTTATGTCAAGTTCTTTTTAAATACTCTGTATCATCTGAATGTGATGTCTTGAAAAGTTCATAAGAACTTCCTTTATCGAAAAGAGGTTTTAGAATATAACTAATGCTAATCACATATTGGTAGCTAGCCATTAACCTCTCTTACAAATTTTCGGCAACTTGCATATATTCCCTATTTATAGTAGTTAGTCATGTAAACTAGCACAAAATTTCAGATACGCAGGTCGATCATTTTGCACTGAAACACACAAGAATATCATTTATTTCTGCGGTCATGGAACATGAGAAATATATACATCCAAACAACACAACAGCCTGAAGAATTAGGAAAGAGCTTACTAGTTCAGAAGCGCCGACTAATCTTCAGTATTGATACGTATCGTGAATGCATGTATTAGCGAAACTAATAAAAATTTCCTATGGATCAATGCAAATTGCTCCTTTTAAAGCATGCATTCACAAATCCTGCCAAGAAATCGTCTGTGGTTCTTTCTATAATTAATCCCTTAACTGATCGATCTAAAATCACTCCACTGTTTCGATCTCTCTTGTACATAATTCGTGCAAAAAAAAGTAATCAACTAAGCACTGAGAGGCAGTTAGCTTGATTAGCTAGAAAGAAATGCCTGTAATATAAGCCAGTAATGAGAAGTTGAGAACCACGTACGTGCATATATATACATACACTGAAAGCATGGAGCTGAATACTCGATCGTGAGGTCATGATCCTGCACCTCCAAGCCTAAGCTCCAAGTCCAGCTCCTCCTCGCCATCCCCCTCCTCGGCGATGGCGAAGTAGCGATCTTCTCGTACATCTCCGGCGGCCGCGCCACTGCCACGGCCGGCAGTGCAGCAGTCACCGCGGCCGAACAGAGGCAGCAGCTCGTGCGGCTTCCGTTGGGCGTGCAACGCGGCCACACCGCCAGCCGCCGGCCGAGTCGAAGCCTGTTGGGCGAACGCCAGAACGGGCGTCGTCGACGTCGTCATCGTCGAGCACGGCTGCTGGTCGTAATCGTAGACACTGGCGGCGCTGCTTCCCGCTGCGGCGCCGGCGGACACTGCTGCTGGTCTGCCCCTGTGCCGACGGTGGACGTTCATGTGGCCGCCGAGCGCCTGCGCCGTCGGGAAACCCCTCCTGCAGAAAGTGCACTTGTACGGCTGCCTTGTTCCCTCGTCGTCGTCGTCGTCGTCGCCGCTGCCGCCGATGGCGCGCTGCTGCTGCTTCGGCAGATCCGTGTCGTCGTCGGCCTCGCAGCTCGGGGACGACGACGATGGCGACGCCCGTGCACCTGCACCCTCGTCGTCCTTCCTCTCTGGCCCCAACTCCATGCGCTTGTGATGATCAGGTTGTCAGAATGGACAGTAGAGTCCGGAGCAAGGTAGGGTTTAGCTACCTAGCTAGGCTTGGTAATAATCTCTGAGGCTGCTACCTCGCTCTGCCGTCGTGGAGACGACGACACGAGCAAGCAAAAGCTACTTGCTGGTTGGGGCCGGCCGGCTGAGGATCTAGTCTATCTGGTCATCAGATGTGAATGCGATGCAAATGGCGCATATGATATGGTCAAACACGACAAAGAAACGCAAGACGGTGAGTATGACAATGGGGAGCTTAGTGTACATTGATGTGTGTGTTACTCTTGTTAATGCATCTTCTCGTCATTCTGCCGGCCTCAAGCCCTAATAAACTGTTGTTATTCCTACTTCTTTTGCAGTGAATTCAAGATTTCAAGGAGTTTTTTTATTTTCTAAAGAAAAAATGGACTTGTTTATATTATAGTGAAATCAATCAAGTTGTTCGGCTTGGCCTGCAGCTGGACTTGTTCTGAAACCAGCTCTTTGTAAGCTTGCGCTTGGATTTTATAGCTTGGAGAAAAATGCTTCGTCTTATGGCTTGACTTGTTGTTTTCTAAAAAAACCATATGTATGGCACTCATTCTATTTGCAATAACAATTATTGATGTGGAATTTAAGATAAGAAGGAAACAAACTATAGCATACTCCCTCAGTCCCACAAAGAATGACATTCTCATTTTTTGAGAAGTCAAATATTTTAAGCTTTGACTAAATAAATATATGTAAAAAAATACTAATATTTATAATACATAATTAGTATTATTGGATAAATTATTGAATATATTTTTATAATAAAATTATTTATATATAAATGTTACTAATATTTTCTATAAATTTGGTCAAAGTTAAGAAAATTTGACGAGCACGAATCCTATAATGTCATTCTATTCGGGACTACGGCCCCGTTTAGTTGTGAAAATTTTTGGGAAAAATTCTTGTAGCACTTTTCGTTGTTATTTGGCAAAATTTGTCTAACTATGAATTAACTAGGCTCTAAAGATTCGTCTCGACATTTACAGATAAACTGTGCAATTAATTATTTTTTTACCTACATTTAATGCTCCATGCATGCGTCCAAAGATTCGACGTGACAGTTACTATGCAAAAATTTTTGCCTCTTTTTGGCATCTAAACACAGCCTAAGGCTCCGTTCACTTCACATGCAAACCCAAAATATTTCCTCTTCCACCCATCACATCAAATATTTGGACGCATGCATAGAGTATTAAATATAGGTAAAAAAATAACTAATTGCTAAGTTTGTCTTGTTTTTGCGAGACGAATCTTTTGAGCCTAGTTACTTCGTGGTTGGATAATATTTGTCAAATAAAAATGAAAGATGTTACAGTAACTTTTCACCCACTTTTCACCAACTAAACACACCCTAAGGAGTAATCCTAGAGATATTATTTGGGCTCTGTATCCAATGTCTTAGGGTTTTTAGGCCCCGTTTAGTTGTGAAAATTTTTGGAGAAAAATTCCTGTAACACTTTTCGTTATTATTTGGCAAAATTTATCTAACCATGGACTAACTAGGCTCAAAAGATTCGTCTCGACATTATTCTAAAAAAAGATTCGTCTCGACATTTACAGACAAACTGTGCAGTCAGTTATTTTTTTTACCTATATTTAATGCTCCATGCATACGTCCAAAGATTCGATGTGATAGTTACTATGAAAAAAAAAATTGCCTCTTTTTTGGGCATCCTTATGTTTACGATTGATGATTTTGCACACGAAGATTGTTCTGCCCCGGCCAATGGGCAATGGCTATATCATTCAGTCTCGTCAGTGTCAGAAGTTGTTTCAAACCCACCTTGCACGCGGCTCAGATGGAGTGGAATTGTGCTAGTTTGCATGTGTCCAAGGAGAGGTGGTGGACCGACACCTGGAGGTTCGGATGACCATGGCCCAGGTGGATTGACCTGACACTGGTGGCTGGGCCCTCCCTGCTTCACGTGGTGGCTCCTCTGTGGGTACACGATGTGTGTATGAAGTTTGATCACAATTGGAGTAAATGCCCATCACGTGCGAAGTTTCGAAGACTTCGGATATCTCTCAGCCACGTACAAGTCTTTCCCTATAGATATAGGTCTCGCTTGCGCATTAGGTGTGCGTGTATGAGTTTGTGTGTGTGGTGATGGTGTGTGAGTCAGTGAGTCAGTTCAGATATTACAGCGGTACCTTAAGAACTTAGGCTAAAAAAAGTTCTAGATGTGGGTCCATAGATCAGTGTGAGCATCCAATCGGACCGTAGATCACCAAACCAACTCGAATCAATTGTGGGTGATCTTTGGAGTTGTGTTTCTTCAGTTGGGATGGGCCGATGGATTGATGGCCAGTGGGCCAGAGCCCACTTCGGGCGACCCCCCTATGGGCCCCACTTTAGCCCATACTTTGCATATGGCCTCCTACCATGGTTAGTTTCACAGATAACACTAGAAAACCGGCGCCGCGTGCCTGCTTGTGTGAGACCAGCCTGTGTATGTGAGTCAATCTGAAGATGATCAATTTGTTGCCCAGCCGACGTCACGTTGGAAAAAAAAAAGTTGATGATGCCTTATTTGACGCATACTTGTCTGAAACCAAGATCGAAAATATAGCAGTTTGTGCAAAAATAAGAAGATATAAGATTCACTTACATTTACTACTCATATTCAGGCATAGTTAAATAATTTCCCATTATCAACGCTGAATCATTTCTTTGTAAGGGCAAACTTATGGCCTTAGCGGTTGCTAGCCATTCACAGATCATCATTCAAATAAAAAAAAGTCCACACAACATACAAAGTTATAATATGAGAAATCACATCCGGAACATAGGCTCCCTGTAAACAACTTTGGCCCAAGAAAAATCATGAAACAATAGCAGAGGAGGATATATTGAGCAAAGATAATAATTAGTATCGTTGTAGTATTCACATTGAAATTTAGCGGCCATCAAAATGTGTATCAGTTTTTATTCAACTGTGCCTCTGGAACAATCAACAGAAGTCCCTGCAGAGTCAAAATTGGGACATAACAAAAAGGTAAGCACCATTATAATTTGATGAGACTTAAGATATATCCTTCTTGAGAAACACAATGCTATTGATCTCAGCATTAGTATTATAGGAACAAACAAAGGTGATCCAATACAATATGAGATAGCATATAGTGAAGATTTAGCAAACTATTCAGAGGTTGAACCAAAATATCCCACCAACTCGAACAATCCTACAGCAGCTGACTGTCGTAGGCTCTGTCTGCAACACTTGCACGCTGCACCTTATGCTCAAGCTCCTGGATGTACCTCACTTGCGCTCCTTTGACCTTGCTGCTGACTGCCAGTTCGATAGAATCCTGAAAAAAAATCCTGGGCCAGAATGCCCATTTTAGGAAAAGAGAGATATTTACCTAGTATATGTGAAGAAATGTGCACCTCTTGACCCTCTTAGGATCCATCAAGCTATCTCAGCAAGTTGCTCATTTGCCAAGATCTTCTTCATGGATTTCAATATTCCAAAGGAATGTTTTTTTAGAAAAGGGAATATATTAATATCCCAGCTTCTGCATCGACCAATGCATATAGCTATTTCTTATTACAGAAGTACAGAGTTTTAGGACCTAGTTGTCTCATCGAAGGTAGAAGTGCCCCCACACGTCTTCAGGTTGTCAATCAAAACGCCTCTTTGCATCAAAAACAGTCGCCGCTGTGCGGGACTGCCTACCGCCAAACCACGCAGGTCAACTCGGCAACTCAAATCTGCTGGCCACTATCTTCCACGCCGGCCTCCTTGCCAACTTCGTGGTCACAACTAGTGGATGATCCTATCAGACCGTCACCCCCCATTGCCAAGCAGATGCGAAGCCCTCCAATCGCTGCGTCACCACCCTCCTCCTGACCACCTTCCTCCGTCGTGGACACTGCAAACTTGAATCCTCAACTAAGCCTCCACCTTCCTCGCCACGACGCTAGCTGCCGCCACAAACACGAGCACGAGCTTCCTAAACAACGCCTCTAAGGAGGGACATGACACATCTGTGCCGCCGTTGCCTGACCAGACGGTCAAGGTTTTCACCTAAGGAAGACACACTGCGCACAGGGGAGAGGGCCATTCGATGAACGCTTCCGATGAAAAAAACGGCGCCCGAAGGCGTCGCCGTCATCGGCCCAAGAGGGACAGGGCTTTCGTCATGGCGCCTCAGCCCCGTGCGCAATAGCCACGGTCCTTCTGCTGCACCAGCCGCCGACCACGGATGGCAGAGTGACAGGCACCACCACCCGTGTGAGGCGATGTGTGGCCGGCCACCGCCAGCAGCTTCCCAACGTAGCCGCCGGTGTCGCGCCGTCCACGGCCGGCCGCCGCGCCGAGCCATTCACCAACCCTGGCCCCTCCGCGCGCCGCCGCCCACGCCGGCTGCAGCCAGCGGCTCCCCGACGTGCCTGGGTCGCTGCCGCCGCCGTAGCCGACGTCTCCTAGCGAGCGACGCGCCATGGCTGAGGAAGCGGCAAGCGGAGAAGGAGCCCGGCGTCGTCCTCGCGCATCCGTCGGCTCTCTCGCGCCGTCCACAGCCGGACGCCGCGTCGAGCCGTCCAACGACCCCGGCCCCTCCGTGTGCCACCGCCCACGCCGGCTGTGCCCCGACCAAATCCAAGCGGGGGCGCCTGATCTGGCCTCAAGAGCACCAGATCTGGTCGCTGGTGCTGTGGATCCGAGAGCCGGCTGTCGGAGCAACCACCACCATCGCCGGAAAAAACTTCCACAGGGAGGAGAGAAGGAGGGAACAAGGGAGAAGGGCCCCGCCGCCACCATCCTCGCGGGCTGCGCGGCCTCCGGCAGCACGCTCCGGCAGCGGCGAGGAGGCACGGGGAGGGAGGGAGGAGAGGTGGGCGGTGGTGGCGTCGCCGCCCGTGCCGCCCAAACGGGGCGACACGGGGCCGATCCCAAAGGAATGTATGCATCACATATATGTATCTATGGATCAATGCTACATTCTGGAATAAGAAGCTATGCACAACTAAGATGTAAAATTCAGGCAAGCAGAACTCAACCACGCCATGCAAATCGAGATTCAGGAATAGTGACGACAAAGTGCCACAGACAGGTAAGGAAGAAAGGGAGTTCACCTGATCCTGCTGCGCCTGTTTTTCAAGGAGTTTGGCAAGCACGACATGGTATGATCCCTCCTCCAGGAACACCCACCCATCTTTCCAGTATAGCTGTATCATTGAGTATCATTGACAAACTAGTTAGTATTCCTTATTGCCCAGTCAAGCATTTCTTGCATTTGTCAGAAAAGATAAGGAATTCCTCAATCAAATACTGAGCCATCTCACTTTCAAAATTTTAAAAAACAATGTATCAGCTCTTTAATCGTGATGAAAAAAGTGTCAGGTTTGCTACATTCTTCACCCAAAAAATAAAAAGGAGGGAGGAGTAAAATTATGACACCACCAACAATGCACCTACCTCTCTCCCACAGGAGGAAACCAAAGTGGTTCCTTTGCTAGGAATATCCTGTAGCACGCCTGTCTGAATTTCAGATGCACAGCACTGCGATGTTCTCCATTGAGCTACTAGATGATCAAGCAGCGCATCGAGAAACCCAAAAAAAATCTAGCCGTCTCCCCGTGGTTTCTTTAAGCAGGGAAAGGCGCTACCTTTTATACTCCGCCATCTCAAGAATTTCAACCACGTACAAACGAAATAGCAAGAATCAATACATAATTAGCAATCTTGGGAGGGAAAAAACAGAATTTTCTTTTCCATCTGAGGTGCAGAGCAAGTCTCAACTCTGAAGAAGAGGAACATGGACTAAAGAACACTCTACAGGTATCGTAATACCCTACGATGGCAAGATTCTAAGAAAGATTTTTGAGGAAGGAGAGCGACAGCTACCTACAGGAGGTTGTTGATGGTCTTACGGATTTGGGCCTTTGCGAAGCCGCACTGGGTGAGTTGGTCAATAACGGCGTGCTGAGCTGTGTGAAGCCGAAGGGGATGTCGCTCTGTGAGCATGGGTGGCCGGACCTCCTGGGAGGAAGGCCAAGCGGCGGCGGCGGCTCGGATGTGGAGGACGGTGGGGACCGCGGGAGAGAGCGAGCGCACGTGGTGGCCCCCGGCAGACGCTGGATCTGCCATAGGGCGATTGGAAGCGCGCCTGCGGGTGCGCCGGCCGCTGGAGCGACGGCAAGAGGCGATGTTACCTGGA
This sequence comes from Saccharum hybrid cultivar R570, assembly GCA_038087645.1. NCBI lineage: Eukaryota > Viridiplantae > Streptophyta > Magnoliopsida > Poales > Poaceae > Saccharum > Saccharum hybrid cultivar. Next base: position 27,356,132 of record JAQSUU010000198.1, read on the forward strand.
CGTGGAGTCGGAGACCAGGTCGGGAAGGTTCGCGACTTTAACGGGTCTAGGCCCGAACCGATCCAAAATTGGATGGACCAGATCATCTGATCGCTCGATTCAACGGCTGTCGGGCTAACGGGCGACGTGGCCTATCGGGCGCCCGCGGTTTGGTAGCAGGATTCCTATTAAGAGATGGTACAGACTTTATTTCAGAGATATTGATGGTCAAAATTAGGGTTTAGTGAACGTCAACAACTCCCCGAAGCTAAGATCGAGCAAAGCTTAGGACTTAGGTCAAAAAAGGATCAGGAGTTGCTACCATGATTTACATCCTACGTGTAACTTGCAAGCAACGCAATATTCTTCTTTGAATCGAACTGGAGAATTTACTTTTGGCATTCACAAATGTTGCAACGACGAGACAGAGAAATTCTAGTAGTTCTCTTGCGGCTTGATTTGAAGAGATACAGATACCGAGTGGACAGAACAGTTTCAGTTTCCTGGTATGCTGCTGGGGATGCTAAAACCGAGCTATTCTTTTCTCGCAGGCGCCAGTTGGGGGAAAAAACACTGAAACCGCAAGATGCTTGGATTTGGAGTTCTATCATCTGTTCTACTACTATTAGAGCACAAAAGGGAATGGCTGAATAAATATCTAGGTGACAGCAGCTTGTAATTTTTCAAAAAAAAAACAGGGCACGGGGAATGGCTGAATAAATATCTAGGTAACAGCAGCTTGTAATTTTTCAAAAAAAACAAGGCACGAGGAATGGCTGAATAAATATCTAGGTGCAGTGCAGGTGTTTAATGCAAACTGTGAGGTACAGGTGTTGAATGCAAACTGTGAGGTACAGGTGTTGGATGCAAATTGGAAAAAGTCTACATCACCCCCTGAAGTATAGGATGGTGTCTAATTTACCCCCTCAAGTATGAAACGGTCTAATTTACCCCCTGAACTTTCCAAAACCGTCCACTTTACCCCCTGGGGCAGTTTTAGACGGCGGTTTGCTACAGTAACCATGGTTTTGCTACAGTAACCGAATCTTAAAAAAATCATAGTAAATCACAGAAAAATCGTAAAATAAAAAAATCTAATTTTGTTAGACTCCACGTGAGTAGATCTACACAATGAACATATAATATGGTATGCTTTAATACAAAATTTTTTCTATAGCTTTAAATTTATTAGGATTTTCTAATAAATTTAAAGGTACAACAAAAATTTTATACTAAAGCACACCATATTATATGTTCATTGTGTAGATCTACTCACGTGGAGTTCAACAAAATTAGATTTTCTATTTTACGATTTTTCTGTGATTTACTATGATTTTTTAAAGATTCGGTTACTGTAGCAAAACCATGGTTACTGTAGCAAACCGCCGTCCAAAACTGCCCCAGGGGGTAAAGTAGATGGTTTTGAAAAGTTCAGGGGGTAAATTAGACCGTTTCATACTTGAGGGGGTAAATTAGACACCACACCATACTTCAGGGGGTGATGTAGACTTGTCCAATGTTGCAACTTGCAAGTAGCAACAGATACCAAAACTGAAGATATATCATATATGGAAGCATGAACCTGTGTGCATTTTCTGAACTGAAGCTGCAAACTTAAGAGCAGAGTTCAGCTTGGTGGATTGCAAGATGTGAGAATTGGGGATGGAGATGCGATCAGTTGGTCCTAGGTTCACGTGGAGTTCATCAATACAGATAAGAGACAGTGACTGATCCTGTTGTCATGTCTGTACAAACAAAATGCATCACCCTCGAACTAAATTAAAAAGAAAATAAAGTCATTTCCTACTCCCTGCAAGATTTCATAACCAAGCTTGGAGATAGGCGGTTCCTCTTCATGACAACCAGGACCTTCGAACATCCATCTCACTTAATTTCGGATCTCACCCAAGCCGACCCCAACTCCTCGTGGCCTCCTCCTTACCGCCGCCCCGGCACCGGCGCCCGCCTCCCCCTTGCTTCCCTCCCCCAGACCCACCACCCACACCTCTCCTCCTCCACCTCCCTGGGGCCTAGGCACACGCGGGCGCAGGGGCCCCGGCGCCGCCGCCACCCGTGTCGGGCTCGCAGCCACCGTCGGCGGCTGGCTCCTCGCCGCTGGCAGCACCGGACGCCGCCACCGAAGTCGCCGCTGACGGCCCCGACGAGGTGCCGCCGGATCCCACGGCCGACGCCACCAAGGACGGCCGTGGCAACCCTCAGCTTCGCCCGCTGCCGGCGGGTGCTCCCCGTTGAAAGCTCTATGTTTGGTGTTGGTAATTAGTGACAATGCCTAAGTACTAATCCTATGCCTAAGTTGTATATAGCATATGAGGATTAGTACATTTCAAGGTTGGTGGCAAGATGAATATGGTGATCATGATGGCCACACTTGGATTTGGACACAACCCTACGTGATCAAGGCAAAGGTATATACTTAAGGGTTGTGTTTTAGTAACCAAAACACCTAGTGGGTGTGGTTACATTATAGGATAGTTAGCCGTACTATAAAGAGGGGAATGACGTGGCTATTGAACTCCTAAGTGCCTCTAGGTGTGCATTTCATAATCATATGCATTTGGATAGAACTAATAACGCCTCGAAAAATGATTGTGAAAATACTAACACACTCGCACATGACATGATCACTTGGTAGTGTTAGCACTTTTACGAAGGCGATGAGGTCTGAGCAGTAGAGAGGGTTTGGGGTCCTCTCTCCCTCCCGTCGAGCTTGCGAGGCGGGATTCATGCGTTTTCGAGGAATTGAAACGCCTATTTTTCACTACGCCGGAAGTCGAAGGCAAACGGAGGTAAACGGAGGTCACAGAGGTGACCGGACGCTGGACCGGATGCGGTCTCTGTTTGACCGGACGCGTCCGGTCAGTGTTCAGCGTCTGCGCGTTTTTCAGCTTTTTGATCGGACGCGCAGCGCGTTCGGTCACTGTCGACCGGACGCGTCCGGTCGTTGAGGGAGCTTACTGGACTCCAACCGAACGCTGACACTATGGCGTCCGGTCAGTTCTGCAGCGCGTCCGGTCGCTGTTTCGTTGTGCGCTGCTGAGGCTTGACCAGCGCGTCCGGTCGAGCTTCGCGCGTCCGGTCGTTGCGTGGAGCGCATCCGGTCGGTGCTTCGCGAAAGTAGCCGTTGTATGATCGGCGCGTCTGGTCGGTTAGACCAGCGTGTCCGGTCAGCGCGACTTCAGCTGTTTCAAGTGACTAACGGCTATATTCGAAGGGGTACGTGTATAAATACTCGTTGGCCGGCTCAAAGCTCTAACTCTTGGATATTTTGATATACTTGTGAGCACTTTGAGCTAAGCAACTCCCCTCCCACTCATCTCTCTTGCTTCTTTGCATATTCAAAGTGAGATTGAGTGATCCAAGTGCATTTGCATTGTGAGATTGCATCTAGTTGGCACTTGGTGGTTGATTTGCTGCAGGATTCTTGTTTCTCTTGGTGATTGCCGCCACCTAGACGGCTTAGAGCAGCTTGGAGGCGTTGGCAAGAGTTGGTGATTGTTATTGGCCACCTCCGGTGATTGTGAGGGGTTTGTGCCTACCTCGGCGAAGCGCCAAAGGCAACATTAGTGGATTGCTCGTGTCATTTGCGACCTTTTGCCATTTGGTAGGTTCTTGTGGCGCCTTTTGAGAGGCTCGGTGTGTGACCAATTATCCACCGAACCACGTGGTGAAGAGGGACACAACGGGGACTAGCGTGCCGGCAAGCACGTGAACCTCGGGATAAATCTTGTGTCATCACTTTCATATTGTGATTGATTGATCCTGGTGTTCGGTTGTCTTGGTATTCATTGTTGATCATATTGGTTGGCTCAATACTTCGCCCCTCGGTGAAACTCTCCTAACTCAACTCCGCATTACCTTCTTAGTTACATTTGCTAGCTAGTTAGCTTTGCTAGAGTAGCTCTTTTGTGTAGCTTGCTAGTTGTAGTTTCCTTCTCGGTTTGACTTGTGCGGTTGAGTGCAAATATACTAGAATTGTGAATTGGATAGGTGGCTTGCAAACACCCCGTAGTCTAAGCAAAACTCGCTTCTCGCTATTTGTTATATTGATAAACTTGTTTAGCTTGTCTTTGTAGAAATTTTTAAAAGGCTATTCATCCTCCTCTAGCCATCAAGACCTTTCACCTGTGCAGGCTCTAGCGCCCCAAACGGTGGGTCTCCCGTGGGGCCTGGCGCGCCGCCCCCTGCTTCGCTGGGGCTGGAGGCCGGCGCCGCCACGGCTAGCCCCCGTACCAACGTTGGAGAGCCGCCGCCACCACCACGGGCCATCGATCTACTCGGCTCCTCGTCAGCCGGGCCTGACTCCAGTCCTTCCGGGCCCATGGGGCCGCCTTCGCCGCCTGTGGTGCTGGGGACACTGCTGGGCAGTGCTGGGAGCGCGGCAACTGCCTCCATGCCGTCCGGGTCCAAGTTTGGGCCTTCCACGACGCCGGCAGCTACCCTCTCACCGACCGCGACTCCATTCTTCCCAGCCGCGGGAGGGCGCATGAAGTGTCGTCGGTGGGCGGACGAAGACAACGTTGAGGACTCCGACAACGACCAACCGGCAACCTACGCGGATGCTGTCCGTCGCCCGACCAAGCCGGTACCTACATCCCTGCCGCATACCCAACCTGTATGTTGCGGAGTGGGCGCAGGACGGCAGGCTTCTGGGCGAAGACAAAGGAAGCGCAGCCAGCCGCGCCCACAGTGAGTGTGCGGCCTGCCTACTCAGCCTGTGGATGGTCGCAAGCCTGTTCGCCAGCGCCTCGGCCGCCGTAGAAGGGTCTCCACCCCCAACGCCGATGGGTGGCGGGAGATCCTCGGTCGCCCGGAGACACGACCTGCTACCACGTCGACTGGGAAGGTGGTTCTGCAGACCCGAAAGATCCCCGCAGAGCTTCACGGCAGATGCTTTAACCGTCTTTCCTACTCACACCGAGTAGCGACATACCGGTTGTCACAGCATTGTCTGCGCTGCCACGGCTACCGCCATCTCGCCAAGGACTGCAAACGGCCTAGGTGTCAAAGAACCTCCTAATTATGATGGCCCACAAGTACATGTCATTGCCATAATGACCTCTGACAGTCGTACTTATGTTCACCATAACTTAAAAGGCCTGCTTTCCTCCGAACAGGATCCAATCACAGGAGTATTGCAATATTACAACAGTTTATTCAAAATATTTAACAGAGTAAAGTAGCGGAAGTCTTACAATAACATAGGTTTACAAACCAGTTTTCAAATCTCAAACCTTATGTACATTATTACAAACCATTAGTAGAGAAGTATCGGTAGTAACTTTATTACATCACCCAAACGAGATGCCTTGCCCAAAGGCCACACAGTCTACTCGTCGTCACTTTCTTCAACCACGACGGTCATGCAACAAGGCTCGAAGCAGACTTGTTCATGAACCGCACCTGCAACAAGGGGTTCAACAAACCCTGAGTACGAGAGTACTCAACAAGACTTACCCGACTAAGACAAAGACTCCAAGGGCATGCTAGCTTTAGGAAATCAAGGTACGGGTAAATCAATAATCAAAATTTTCTTTTGCAGAAAAGCTTACTAAGGTAAGTCCTTATTTTCAACATTTTACTTTTACCATTGATGGTTCATTAACCAAATCTAGGTGATCCTAATCTAGATCAAAGTAATTATCATCAAAACCTTTCTCATTCTTTCTTTCATTCCAGTTCTTAACTACGATGCAAGTCAGGTGATCAAGTCTCCATAACCGAGGAGCAACGACGATTCGAACCGATTATACCTAGCTGGGGATCTCTAACATCACGATATATGTAGAACCGAATCTTGCATATATCAACCCTCATTTAGATCTCCCAAAACCAGAACGTGTCCATCGCCACCCGAGAGTACAGTACTCCTCGAACCCGGCCTGATTCTAGCCCCGAGGGTACACGTTACTCCCGCCATCTCTCCACTCCCAGTGCGAGGTTGGACGTTCTCGTAATGGAATCACTAACATGTTGGGCTTACCCAAGGCATGAAGCTAGTTGCAAAGTCTCGAACACGACAGGCTTACAACGAACGGACCTTAACTGACAAGGCGGAAACACTACATCGAGACTCCTTTCCCAATGTATGTTAACAGTGGCCAAACCACCCGCCCGATCTTTCCAGTTCATTCTCATATTTCAATATTCATTCCATATGCCATCATGGCTAAATAAACATTGCATTTAAAAGTTTAACTTCTAAGCATGGCGAAGCATACTACGCATTTTCAGTAAAACAGGTATCAAGGTTAATATCGTAATAATCAAGGATGGTAATGCAGCAATTAGGTTATCACTCAACTCCTAATTACTTAATGCAATAAACCATAATATAAATATTAAAACATTTGTAAAATAACAAGGTAGGGTTTAAATGCACCGGGGCTTGCCTTGCTCTGACACGACGACTGACTCAGACTCGTGAACTCCTCCGTCTGGTTCGGAACCTGCCGACGATCGCTCTTCTCCGGAGGCCTGCTTGACGACTTCGGCTTCTTCGAAAGCGGTGACTACACGAATACATAACATGCTTTAACATGATGCTCAATGATAAACATGATGCTTGATGATAACATGCCACGGTTACGATTCGAGTACAACTTCCCTTCACGGTACAGTCGTAAATAGAAAACCTACTAACTAGCAGCGACGAGTTCCCGCGATACCAGCTCTTAACCTAACAAGTTACTAACGAGCTCAGTCATAAAATTAAGGTGCCAGAGATCACCACAGGGTAGTGACCTAAGGACATCACTCAATCAAAAGGCACACAACACTTAAAGTTCTCAAATTAACATTTATTTCCTATTTAAATAATTAGGGCATAATTAGAAGTTGATCAAACTTTATCTAAACAAGTTCAAACTTTTTCTATGGGTTAAGAATGATTTCTAATAGTGTCATAATAAATTTCATAATTTTTGGATAAATAAATTAATTATTAAAATTACTGGAAGTTGCATTTAATCTTTATTGGAACCAATTAATTCTACTGCATAAAGTATGCAAATTCATGATTTAATATTTTTTCTAGATAGTTTATACATTGAGAAGCTTATACAAAAATTTTCATGAATTTTGGAACTCTACACAATTTTTAAACAAATAAACAAATAACTGCACTATTCATTTATTTGAAAAAGAAAAACAAAAACGAAATCGGGCCGATTTTATTTTTCCCCGCGGTCCGGCCCAGCGAACGGCCCAGCAACGCGCGCCCGCGCGCGCACGCGCGTTCGGCCCAGCCGCGGCCCAGCCCAGCCGGCCTGCTCCGCCCGCGCCCGCTCTCCTCCTCTCGCTGACACGTTTTCCCCACCTGTCATCTTCCTCCTCCGCCCTCTCGCTCGCTCCCGCGACCCGGCCATGCCCGCGCGGTGGCCGGCCGGCGAGCGGTGCTTCGGTCACCCAACCAAGCGACCCTACAGCATCTACGACTCACCACGAACCCGTTTTAACCCCTAGCGGCTATGCTACAGCTCCGGGGAGCCCTTCCCGACGGCCATGGCGGACTGACCGCGACGGTGACCGGCGTTCCGGTGATGTAAGGCGGTAGCGACTAAAGCGAAAGCACGGAGAGCGTCAGAAGCTTACAGCGGTCGCAGCGAAGCCACAAGGAGGCGCTGGGAGGCGACGGAGGATGCTGGCCACGTGAAGCGGCTTAGTCGCCGGAGTTGAGCACGGGAAGCGGTGGCTGCGGCGATCCAGATGGAATTGGGCTGGCTCGGGTGGTTCACGAGGTGCGCGAGGATGCGGCGATGCTGTTGGTGCGACTGGCGTGGCCGGAGACGGCTCGGTGGCGGCAGCGGCGAGCGGTGGAGCTAGCGGCGGCGGCGGTGGCGGAAAACCGAGAAGAAGAAAAACGACGGCGACTCGACGTATTTATAGAAGACGAGCGCGGGAACAGGGCTGGACTGCACGCGTCGTCGCGCTGGAGCTCCTGGGCGCGCCTGGAAGCTGGCCGAAGCCGTCCGGCGTCTCGCCGGCGCCCATGCCGGCCGGTGGCCGACGGTGATTGGCCCTAGCACTGTAGCTCCCCCCCCAAAATTCTAAAATTCAAACTGGTTTTTCAAATTACTCTCAAATTTGTATAACAACTTGAAAATCTTCCAATGTATGAAATCTTCAGAATTTAAAGCTCTACAAGTTTGATATTGAACACTTTTTCAAATTCTGCTTGGATTTTGAAATTTGAGTTTAAATTCAAAAAGGGACACATTTTTCAGATTTGGAAATTTAGAAATTACTTTTGATTTTATATTGAAACTTCAAAATCTCCAAACATCAAAGTTGTGTATCTTGACCAGACCTACAACTTTGCTGTTCAAAACTTTTTCAAATTCTGCCTCCATTTTAAAATCTTAGTTTGGGGATAAAAATGAATTAAAACTGAAATTTGTTTATTTTCAAAATTACTCCACATTTTTCACTTAAACTTTGAAAACTCAAAACACCAAAGTTGTAGCCCTTGAAAAGTTCTACAAACTTGGTTTTGAACTTTCTCCCAAATTTTGCTTAGATTTTGAATTATTTCAAAAGGGGTAAAACAGGGTTTTGAAATTTAGGGTTTTCGGAGGGATTTCAAATTGGAATTTGTTGCTACTTTGATTTGTGATTACTTAGTGATCAAAACCTCACCCAAGGGCATCATTTGGACCAACATGACATGGTTGACCAAATGTCACTCTTGGTTGACCAATTTACTTTTGAAATTCTTTTACATTTTCCCCAAATTTGAATTCGAATTCGAATCGGAAAACTCGCGACAAGTTTTGGGACTCCAATTGAAACTCAAATTTGGAGCTTCATTTTAAATGTTTTACCTGAGCTCATACCCTACATTTGACACTAGTGTGCAACACAGTCGCGCACTTCAAATTACGCAGGGCATGGACTAAGTATTTGCGGTGATATTCGAAATTAGGGTTTTCGATTTCGGAGCACACCACAGAGAAACACATTCAACCTAATTAAGTAAACTCATTTTAGTTGATGCATAACAATGTTAACCTAACAGGGATGCTTTGCGATGCATTATGATGACATGGCAGATTAATTAGCACTATAACACCCGGGGTGTTACAGCCCTTCCCCCTTAAAGAAATCTCGTCCCGAGATTTAAAGCCTTGAGTTAAGTAATGGAAAAGGAAACGTGTCAAGCGAACACGCCCAAGACTTGTCTACAACATAGGTAGGGGTTTTCTGCATTACAAAGATTTTAAAAGGATAGGTTACAATTTAAAGAAGAAATTGCAACCTAGATAGAAGCAAAGAACTCCGGGAAATTCTCCAACAGGTAATCCTCAGATTCCCAGGTAGCTTCCTCTTCTGAATGTTGATTCCACTGTATTCTGTACCATTTAGTTGTTCTACTTCTGGTAACACGATCTTTTTGATCCAGAACTCGGACAGGATGTTCAGAATATGTCAAATCTGGTTCAAGTTCAACTCCCTCAACATCAACCACTTGATCATGTACTTGTAGACACTTCTTCATTTGTGATACATGAAATACATTGTGCATGGCGGACAGTTGTTCAGGCAACTTTAACTTATATGCCACCTTTCCACATTGTTGAATGATTTGAAAAGGACCGATATAACGTGGTGTGAGTTTGCCTTTGACTCCAAATCTACTAACTCCTTTCATGGGTGATACTTTTAAATAAACATAATCCCCTACTTGGAATACCAAAGGTCTATGCCTTTTATCAGCATAACTCTTTTGTCTGGACTGAGCAACTTTCAAATTATTCTGGATCCGTCGAACTTTTTCTTCTGTTTGTTTCACAAGATCAACACCGAAAAACCATCTTTCTCCCGGTTCTGACCAATTCACTGGAGTTCTGCACCTGCGGCCATACAATGCTTCAAACGGTGCCATTTTTATACTCTCTTGATAACTATTATTGTAAGAGAATTCTGCTAAAGGTAAACATTCATCCCACTGATCTTGATAAGTGAGAGCACAGGATCTTAACATATCTTCCAAAATTTGATTTACTCTTTCAGTCTGTCCCCCTGTTTGTGGATGATAAGCGGTACTGTGCAAAAGTTTTATACCCAGGGACTCATGGAGGTGTCTCCAAAATTTGTTGACAAACTACGTACCTCTATCCGATACAATGGTCTTTGGTACCCCATGAAGACTCAGGATTCGTGCAATATATATTCTTGCATAAGTTATAGCAGAATAGTCCACCTTAACTGGAATAAAATGAGATGACTTGGTCAGTCGGTCCACAATGACCCAAATTGAATCAAAGCCTCTTGAGGTCTTGGGTAACCCAGTAATGAAATCCATACTGATATCTTCCCATTTCCAGGATGGAATGGGCAAGGGTTGTAACATTCCTGCTGACTTCAAGTGTACTGCCTTCACTTTACAACAAGTGTCACATCTGGCAACGTACTTGGCGATCTCAATTTTCATTTTGGTCCACCAGAATCTTTGTTTCAAATCTTGATACATCTTATTACTCCCTGGATGAATAGAAAACCTTGTACTATGTGCTTCATCAAGGATGAGCTGACGTAACTCTGAAATCTTTGGGACCACTAGCCGGTTCTTAAACCACAGCACACCTGCATCATCAATACTGAAATCTGTCTGTTGACCAGTTCTAACCTTTTCTTTGATATGAGCTATTCCGGAATTTGTTCTCTGAGCAGATACAATCTGATCTTTGAGTGTTGATTCTACGGTGACATTAGTCAACTGACCTTGTTGAATCATTTCAATATTCAACTTTTCCAATTCGTAACATAAACTGTAATCCATTGGCTTCACAGTCATACAATTGCAATGATTCTTTCTACTGAGTGCATCAGCAACAACATTTGCTTTTCCAGGGTGATAGTGTACTTCCAAATCATAATCCTTTATCAATTCAAGCCACCTTCTTTGCCTCATATTCAATTCTGACTGAGTAAAGATATACTTTAAGCTCTTGTGATCTGTATACATGTGGCAAGTATTGCCTAGCAAGTAATGACGCCAGATTTTCAACGCATGAACCACAGCTGCTAGTTCAAGATCATGTGTCGGATAATGTTCTTCATGGCGCTTCAACTGTCTCGAGGCATAAGCAATGACTCTGCCTTCTTGCATCAATACGCAACCAAGGCCAATACCCGAGGCATCACAATATACATCAAATGGCTTTTCTATATCTGGTTGTGCCAAAACTGGAGCAGTTGTCAATGACTTCTTTAAAATTCTAAAAGCTTTCTCACATTCTGGAGACCATATGAACTTAGTTTGATTCTTCAACAACTCTGTGATTGGCTTGGCTACCTTTGAAAAGTCAGGTATGAATCGACGGTAATAACCCGCCATTCCTAGAAAATTTCGGACTTCATGAACTGAAATTGGTGGTTTCCAATTCAGAATATCTTTCACCTTGCCAGGATCTACTGCTACTCCTTCAGCTGATAACACATGGCCTAAGAATTGCACTTCTCTCAACCAAAACTCGCATTTACTGAACTTGGCATACAGTTGATGATCTCTCAAACGATTCAGAACAACTCTGAGATGCTCAACATGCTCTTCTTTACTTTTGGAATATACCAGAATATCATCAATAAAAACAACCACAAACTTGTCAAGTTCCGGCATGAAAACTGAGTTCATCAGATACATGAAATGTGCCGGTGCATTGGTGAGACCAAAAGACATAACTAGGTATTCATACAGCCCATATCTGGTGGTGAATGTAGTCTTTGGGATATCTTCAGGTCGAATCTTGATTTGATGGTACCCTGATCGAAGATCGATCTTTGAAAATACCTTTGCCCCCGCGAGCTGATCAAAGAGTAGATCAATGCGTGGCAACGGATATTTATTCTTAATGGTTACTTCATTTAGCGGTCGATAATCAACACACATCCTTAAAGTCTGATCTTTCTTCTTAACAAACAGAGCTGGACATCCCCATGGTGAGGAACTGGGTCTGATAAAACCTTTGTCACGTAACTCTTGCAGTTGATCCTTGAGTTCTGCCAATTCATTGGGTGGCATTCTGTAAGCTCTCCGGGATATTGGGGCAGTACCCGGTTTTAACTCAATTACAAACTCTACATCTCTGTCTGGTGGCAGACCTGGTAGATCATCTGAAAACACATCTGGAAATTCACAGACTACCGGTATATCACAAATCTCTTGTACTGAAGTTGCACATAACCTTTCAACGGTTCTCTTTGGGATAGGAAGTTGGATAAGAAGATGAGATTTATTATCTGGCAGGTTCAACCTTATAGTTCGGTGCAGTGCATCTATAAGGGCTCCTCTTTGGTACATCCAATTCATACCCAGGATTACATCTATATCCTGTTTCTGTAATATTATCATTGAGGTAGGAAATATATGCCTACCTAACTCTATAGGTACGTCACGTACCATCTCCTTAGTACACAGTCGTCCTCCGGGCGACTGGATAAAGAAATCTTCTTGCGTTCCTATAATTGGAATGTCATGCTTAACAACAAAGGTGCGATTTATGAATGTATGCGATGCACCTGAATCAAATAACAGTACTGCTGGATGATTAGCAACAGGGAACATACCCATCATAACAGGTTCTCCCTCTGGGATTGCACTTGCTTGAGTGTAGAATACACGTCCGGTCTTCTTCTTCTCACCCTTACCCTTCTGAACATTCAGATTGTTATTCTTGCTCTGAGATTGTTGCTGTTGTGGCACGGGAGCTCTGGGATAGTTGGGATTATACTGCCTTGGATACGGGCAGTCCTTTGAAAAGTGGCCTGGCTTTCCACAATTGTAGCAGGGAAAGTTATGGGTGGCTGGAGCTTGGTTTCGAATACCAGGGGCATTCGGCTGTTGTGTAAATTGCGGGGTTGCGGCAGGACGGAAAAACGTCTGCGGCTGAGCTTGGTATTGCGGTGGATGATAAGTTGGGCGGAAATGGTTCTAAGGGTGGTAAATAAACTTCTGGTGCTTCTTAATGCCGCCAGACGGGCTGGAAAACACTGGCTTCTTTTTTCTTCGACTCTTTGTGCAGTCGGGACTTTTCTTCTGACGCAATAGCCACATTGACTATCTCATGGTAAGTGGCATTATAGCAGGTGAATAATGCTTCCTGAATTCTGGTACTCAAACCTCTCATGAAACAGCTTTTCTTCTTCGCATCGGTATTCACATATTCCGCTGCATACTGGGACAGATGATTGAATTTACCCACGTACTGCAGAACTGTCTGGTTCCCTTGCTTCAGCGAGAGAAACTCTTCTAGCTTCATGGCCATGACACCATCTGGAATATAATGTGCTCTGAAGGCTTCACGAAACTCCTGCCAAGTGACACGGTGGCCAGCAGGCCGTGCGGCGACCAGATTCGCCCACCACGCCCCTGCGGCACCTCTAAGCTGCTGCGCTGCAAACACAGGCTTCTGGTGCTCTGTACACTGTAACAGTTCAAACTTCTGCTCCATGGTACAGAGCCAGTCATCCGCCTCTAGCGGCTCATCTGCCTTCGAGAACACTGGTGGACGGGTATCGGTGAAATCCACATAGGTGGTTTCCCCTCCATTGTTACGGCCTCGACGACCCTGATTTCCATTCTGATTCTGATTCTGATTCTGAGCCAACAGGGTAGTGGCATTAACCAAAGCGGCAATAGCCTCTGCCAAGGTGGGTGGAAACGGTGGGGGATTCGGAGTATTGTCCCCTTCCTGGGAAGTTCCAGTACCGTCCATCTGTTGTACACAAACCATATTTATTTACATCGCTTTATTGAATTAAAAAGCAGTTAGTACAGTACTTGTATACACATACAAACTTATCTTACATTATTTCATTACAAACTTGCTTTCAAGCAAGAAACTACCCACTACGGTTCTTAGAAAGCAGGAAAGACTACTATATTACATAGCCATCCATGTCAACACTTCACTCCTCATCATCATCGCTGATCACGATCACTCCATCCTCAACCTCTGGAGCACTCGCACCAGTGATATGACTTGCATCATCCCCACTTTCCATCATGGGTTCATCTTCATCATTGTCCTCTACACCAGGAACAATCACGGCACCAACATCATCTTCTACTGCCTGGGGCTGGTGATTGGGATTCATCAGATCATTTAGCCTATGGACTTCCTCATGCAGAACTGTATTGTACTGCTCCAGGTGTGTCACATAAAGCTCCAACTCAAGCACACGAGCCCTGGCTTCTGTCTCCTTTTCCAGAGACTCGTTCTGAAACTATTTCCAAAAACGCATGTTGCGCTTCAGTCGCTCCACTTCTGATGTAAGCCTTGCAACCTCTGATTTCGAATCCGGGTTTGGATTACGGCTACTGCTTGCTCCATCAACTCTGGCAGCCAACTGATGACGCGGCACTCCCTGCGGACCCGTTTTCTTGCGAGGAGTTGTCTTCACACGTGCCATCCTAAAGCAAGATAGAATTAGGACGATGAGAATAGATAGGGGGATCTGAAGGTTAGCATGAATAGGATTGAACCTTACTTCACCCAAACCACTTTAAAAGGGAAGGTAACTTAAGCAGGTTAATTAAACATGATGCATGCATCGTACTTACGATCTAACAGAAAGATTAAGTAACACATGCAAACTTTATAACATAGGGCACTATATATGATACTTCACTACGAAGCTTTCAAATATGAGCTAAGGAAACTATAGAATAGATTAAGATAAGCAAAAGCAATTTAGACCCAAAATATCAATATTAAGTTTGTTTGACCCAAATCATTTTGAAGTTTTGCAAAGTAATACTACAATAACTCGAGTGATTATGCTCTGGTACCAGCTGTCACAGAACCTCCTAATTATGATGGCCCACAAGTACATGTCATTGCCATAATGACCTCTGACAGTCGTACTTATGTTCACCATAACTTAAAAGGCCTGCTTTCCTCCGAACAGGATCCAATCACAGGAGTATTGCAATATTACAACAGTTTATTCAAAATATTTAACAGAGTAAAGTAGCGGAAGTCTTACAATAACATAGGTTTACAAACCAGTTTTCAAATCTCAAACCTTATGTACATTATTACAAACCATTAGTAGAGAAGTATCGGTAGTAACTTTATTACATCACCCAAACGAGATGCCTTGCCCAAAGGCCACACAGTCTACTCGTCGTCACTTTCTTCAACCACGACGGTCATGCAACAAGGCTCGAAGCAGACTTGTTCATGAACCGCACCTGCAACAAGGGGTTCAACAAACCCTGAGTACGAGAGTACTCAACAAGACTTACCCGACTAAGACAAAGACTCCAAGGGCATGCTAGCTTTAGGAAATCAAGGTACGGGTAAATCAATAATCAAAATTTTCTTTTGCAGAAAAGCTTACTAAGGTAAGTCCTTATTTTCAACATTTTACTTTTACCATTGATGGTTCATTAACCAAATCTAGGTGATCCTAATCTAGATCAAAGTAATTATCATCAAAACCTTTCTCATTCTTTCTTTCATTCCAGTTCTTAACTACGATGCAAGTCAGGTGATCAAGTCTCCATAACCGAGGAGCAACGACGATTCGAACCGATTATACATAGCTGGGGATCTCTAACATCACGATATATGTAGAACCGAATCTTGCATATATCAACCCTCATTTAGATCTCCCAAAACCAGAACGTGTCCATCGCCACCCGAGAGTACAGTACTCCTCGAACCCGGCCCGATTCTAGCCCCGAGGGTACACGTTACTCCCGCCATCTCTCCACTCCCAGTGCGAGGTTGGACGTTCTCGTAATGGAATCACTAACATGTTGGGCTTACCCAAGGCATGAAGCTAGTTGCAAAGTCTCGAACACGACAGGCTTACAACGAACGGACCTTAACTGACAAGGCGGAAACACTACATCGAGACTCCTTTCCCAATGTATGTTAACAGTGGCCAAACCACCCGCCCGATCTTTCCAGTTCATTCTCATATTTCAATATTCATTCCATATGCCATCATGGCTAAATAAACATTGCATTTAAAAGTTTAACTTCTAAGCATGGCGAAGCATACTACGCATTTTCAGTAAAACAGGTATCAAGGTTAATATCGTAATAATCAAGGATGGTAATGCAGGAATTAGGTTATCACTCAACTCCTAATTACTTAATGCAATAAACTATAATATAAATATTAAAACATTTGTAAAATAACAAGGTAGGGTTTAAATGCACCGGGGCTTGCCTTGCTCTGACACGACGACTGACTCAGACTCGTGAACTCCTCCGTCTGGTTCGGAACCCGCCGACGATCGCTCTTCTCCGGAGGCCTGCTCGACGACTTCGGCTTCTTCGAAAGCAGTGACTACACGAATACATAACATGCTTTAACATGATGCTCGATGATAAACATGATGCTTGATGATAACATGCCACGGTTACGATTCGAGTACAACTTCCCTTCACGGTACAGTCGTAAACAGAAAACCTACTAACTAGCAGCGACGAGTTCCCGCGATACCAGCTCTTAACCTAACAAGTTACTAACGAGCTCAGTCATAAAATTAAGGTGCCAGAGATCACCACAGGGTAGTGACCTAAGGACATCACTCAATCAAAAGGCACACAACACTTAAAGTTCTCAAATTAACATTTATTTCCTATTTAAATAATTAGGGCATAATTAGAAGTTGATCAAACTTTATCTAAACAAGTTCAAACTTTTTCTATGGGTTAAGAATGATTTCTAACAGTGTCATAATAAATTTCATAATTTTTGGATAAATAAATTAATTATTAAAATTACTGGAAGTTGCATTTAATCTTTATTGGAACCAATTAATTCTACTGCATAAAGTATGCAAATTCATGATTTAATATTTTTCCTAGATAGTTTATACATTGAGAAGCTTATACAAAAATTTTCATGAATTTTGGAACTCTACATAATTTTTAAACAAATAAACAAATAACTGCACTATTCATTTATTTGAAAAAGAAAAACAAAAACGAAATCGGGCCGATTTTATTTTTCCCCGCGGTCCGGCCTAGCGAACGGCCCAGCAACGCGCGCCCGCGTGCGCACGCGCGTTCGGCCCAGCCGCGGCCCAGCCCAGCCGGCCTGCTCCGCCCGCGCCCGCTCTCCTCCTCTCGCTGACACGGTGTCCCCACCTGTCATCTTCCTCCTCCGCCCTCTCGCTCGCTCCCGCGACCCGGCCATGCCCGCGCGGTGGCCGGCCGGCGAGCGGTGCTTCGGTCACCCAACCAAGCGACCCTACAGCATCTACGACTCACCACGAACCCGTTTTAACCCCTAGCGGCTATGCTACAGCTCCGGGGAGCCCTTCCCGACGGCCATGGCGTTCTGACCGCGACGGTGACCGGCGTTCCGGCGATGTAAGGCGGTAGCGACTAAAGCGAAAGCACGGGGAGCATCAGAAGCTTACAGCGGTCGCAGCGAAGCCGGCGAGCGGTGGAGCTAGCGGCGGCGGCGGTGGCGGAAAACCGAGAAGAAGAAAAACGACGGCGACTCGACGTATTTATAGAAGACGAGCGCGGGAACAGGGCTGGACTGCTCGCGTCGTCGCGCTGGAGCTCCTGGGCGCGCCTGGAAGCTGGCCGAAGCCGTCCGGCGTCTCGCCGGCGCCCATGCCGGCCGGTGGCCGACGGTGATTGGCCCTAGCACTGTAGCTCCCCCCCCCAAAATTCTAAAATTCAAACTGGTTTTTCAAATTACTCTCAAATTTGTATAACAACATGAAAATCTTCCAATGTATGAAATCTTCAGAATTTCAAGCTCTACAAGTTTGATATTGAACACTTTTTCAAATTCTGCTTGGATTTTGAAATTTGAGTTTAAATTCAAAAAGGGACACATTTTTCAGATTTGGAAATTTAGAAATTACTTTTGATTTTATATTGAAACTTCAAAATCTCAAAACATCAAAGTTGTGTATCTTGACCAGACCTACAACTTTGCTGTTCAAAACTTTTTCAAATTCTGCCTCCATTTTAAAATCTTAGTTTGGGGACAAAAATGAATTAAAACTGAAATTTGTTTATTTTCAAAATTACTCCACATTTTTCACTTAAACTTTGAAAACTCAAAACACCAAAGTTGTAGCCCTTGAAAAGTTCTACAAACTTGGTTTTGAACTTTCTCCCAAATTTTGCTTAGATTTTGAATTATTTCAAAAGGGGTAAAACATGGTTTTGAAATTTAGGGTTTTCGGAGGGATTTCAAATTGGAATTTGTTGCTACTTTGATTTGTGATTACTTAGTGATCAAAACCTCACCCAAGGGCATCATTTGGACCAACATGACATGGTTGACCAAATGTCACTCTTGGTTGACCAATTTACTTTTGAAATTCTTTTACATTTTCCCTAAATTTGAATTCGAATTCGAATCGGAAAACTCGCGACAAGTTTTGGGACTCCAATTCAAACTCAAATTTGGAGCTTCATTTTAAATGTTTTACCTGAGCTCATACCCTACATTTGACACTAGTGTGCAACACAGTCGCGCACTTCAAATTACGCAGGGCATGGACTAAGTATTTGCGGTGATATTCGAAATTAGGGTTTTCGATTTCGGAGCACACCACAGAGAAACACATTCAACCTAATTAAGTAAACTCGTTTTAGTTGATGCATAACAATGTTAACCTAACAGGGATGCTTTGCGATGCATTATGATGACATGGCAGATTAATTAGCACTATAACACCCGGGGTGTTACACTAGGCATGCTGTGAGGTCGATGGCGAAGGCTCAGGGCGACACCCCACCGGCAGCGCAGGGTGCCGTGGGGGGCGCCGAGCCGCCTCTGCTACTCCTGAGCCTAACCTGCTGCTGCTGGAGCTAGGCGCAAGCGCGGAGCCTCCAGCGTGGGTCGACCCAATGCTGGAGGAGCTCGTCGCCTTGCTCGTCATGAGTCGGCCAGCTGGGGCACCAGCGACTAGGTGCCTGTCGGCTCTGGCGACCGCCTCCCAGGATGACGAAGCATCGTTGGTGGACATCTGTTCTCCGGCGAAGACTGCCCAGGGGACGACGGACTCGCCTCCGTTGTCGCCTGTGTAGGGGCAACCTCTTGTCACGCCACCGCGGGAGTGACAGGCTGACGTCGTGGATGCCGAGGCCTGTCCAGAGAGGTCCGATGCCATCACTCTAGGCGCGGACGCCACCACTCCTCCCCGACGAACGATCATGGTTGCGACGGACGACGTCAACCGCACCCCTTCGCCTTAGACGACCTGAGCCAGTAGACGCCTCAAGCGCTTCACCGAGCGAGTTAAAAAGGCGAGGCGGCCGCCACTTCTCGAGTTGCCCAGAGATGAAGTGGCCCTCGCCGAACGTGCACCGCCTTCGCTCTCGCTCCCCAAGCGAAGCAGACGGATAGCGACACAGGCCACAGCCCATATCCCGACAGCCAAGCGAGGTGAGTACCTGTCATGAAGCGCCTGGGACTCTCGAGCGAGATGCTGCCTCCGTCGACGTCGGCGATGACGTACGATGAGGTATTCAATGGCGACCCCGTCCATATGCAGACGTTCATTGAGTTGTTCGTTCCCTCCGGTTGGCGACGTAGGCTCGTGCAAGCGACGCCGCCGCCCGGCATCTAGGGCATAGGCCTCCTTGTCGGCGCCGTAAATTTGGGTTGATATGTATCAAATGTAACAACTTAAGCTTGCAGTACACTAGAGAATGTCTGAGCTTCCATGTAAATCCTGAGACCCTAGGGCGCCTAAAGGCGTGTTGTATCAAACTTTTCCTACCTTAATACAAAGACGCGCAAACCTTTTGCGTGATGGAAAAAAAAGCTCGGAGATAGAACGCTACAAGAATAACTAGAACCCCTTGGTGAACCCTTTCAGACAATGATAGAACTGTTCTAAAATAAGAACAAGCATATGGATTCCAACGCTTAGCATCAGATGAACACAATCGAGAAGGAGAAATGTAGCAAAAGAAAAAAAATGGTCCAGTGTATATTTACATCAAACTTAAGTGTCAGTCAAACCAAATGAGTTAGCAACTAGCTAGTAGCAGGATTCATGACCTTGGAACGATCAGATCCTCCAGAGGTCGCCGCTGCTGTCGGCGCTGCTGGCGGTGGTGGCTCGGTCGGAGAACTGCGGCGTGACATCGGCGGCGAGCATGTCCCGGTACGTCTTCCTGATGGCCCAGAGCGCCCTGCAGCAGTCGCTCATGGCGGGCCTGTCCGGTCGGACGGGTCCCATGCACCGGAACGCGAGCTCCAGCACCATCTCCAGCGCCCGTTCAGTGGCGGGCGTGCGGGCGAGTTGCGGGTCCAGCACGTCGGCGGAGGCGCCGCCGATGAACCTGCCCATGGCCCAGCGCGCGGTGAGGCGCTCCTTCATCTCGCGTTTGGTCTCGATGGGGCGGCGCGCCGAGGCGAGCTCCACGAGGAGCACGCCGAAGGAGTAGACGTCGCTGCGGTCCGTGAGCTGGCACGTCTTGAGGTACTCCGGGTCCAGGTACCCCGCCGTGCCCTTCACCTGGGTGGTGACGTGCGTGGCCTCCCCGGCGCCCAGGCCGGCGCCGAGGCGCGCGAAGCCGAAGTCGGCCACCTTGGCGCGCAGCGAGTCGGTGAGGAGGATGTTGGAGGACTTGATGTCGCGGTGGATGATGGGGTGGTCGGAGTACATGTGCAGGTACGTGACGGCGTGCGCGACGTCGATGGCGACGTCGAGCCGCGTCCCAAAATCCAGGAACCGCCCGTTCAACCCTGCTTGGTTTCATGGTTTGGTTGGTTGGTTGGTTGCGAGGTGAGCAGAGCAGAGCAGAGCAGGAATGGCTGGTGGTAGCTTACTGTCGAGGTGCTCCCGGAGGGTGCCGTTGGGGACGTACTCGACGACGACGATGCGCTCCTCGCCGCACTCCATGTACCCGTAGAAGCGAACAAGGCTCTGGTGCTCGATGCGCGCCATGATCTTGATCTCGCTCCGGAACTCCACGTCCACGTGAGGGTTCTGCATCCGCTGCGATCATTCATCCATGCCGGAATTTAAATTCATCCATCGGTTCAGCAAAAAGAATCTGCAGGGAATTGAGAGTTGAAGAGAGCAGCAGGCAGCTTGGTGGATTGACTGACCAGCTTGGCGCGCTTGACGGCGACGACGGTGCCGTCGGGGAGGACGCCCTTGTAGACGGCGCCGAAGCCGCCCTGCCCGATCTTGAGCGCCGGCGAGAAGTTGTTGGTGGCGGTGAGGATCTCCTCGATGGAGAATACGGAGCTCTGGAACGACGGCCGGTGCTCCCTGCCGCTGCCGTGGCCGCCGCCGCTGTACAGCCCGCGCGCAGAGGTCTTCGTCCCGGCGTACCCCGGCACTGCCGCCATGGACCACGACCATCAACATCATCACGTAATTGATTGAAGAGCGAGAATGGACGGCAACGATTAAGGGCACAAGTTGCTCGGCCATGGCGGAGGGCACGGAGGTGGGGAGAGCGGAAGTTGACTTACAAGGCGGCTTCTTGGCCCCGGCGTCACCCGCCGGCGCGGCGTCCCTGCTCCACCGCTTCATGGACGCGGACGCGGACGACGAGGAGGAGGACGCGGTGGAGAGCGAGCTGAACCACACCCCGATAGAGCGAAACAGGGACCTCATGGACGACGACGAGGAGGAGCTGCTTCTGCGGCCACGGCCTCCACCGCTGTCGGACAGCGGGCGCGACCACGCCGGACTCAGCGGCCACCGCTCGTGCTCCGGCTTCCGCCTCCCTGACCCTGACCCCGACCCCGACGACGACGACGGGGCCAGGCTCCCGCGGCGGTCGCGCCCGGCCATGCTCCGCGGCACGCAGTGGTTGGTCGGCAGACGCGGTCGCGTGTCGCGCCGAGCTCTGCCGCTCGCGCAGCTATACAATTATAATCCACGGCGAAGCTTTGGTCGTGGCGCGCGACCGTGTCCAAGGTCAAGGCCGGAGCTGCGGTGGGGCGGGGCCCGCGTGGCAGCGGGAGGACGAGCGGCCTGACCTGGCAAACGACCTGTCCCGGTAGGCGAGACCGCGAGGGAGCTCTGCGCGACGACGAGGCGGTGGCGACTCCTTCTTCCTCGCGGACTCTGCGGCAACAGCAGCCAGCAGCAGGGCAGCGGCGGCATTTATTCCGAAAAGAACCGCAAGCGACCTGCTACTGCAATTTTCGTGGCGTCATGGCGTGCCCATGGCTGGCCTTGGCTTTGGCCTGATCAACCCCACCCTACCAACCATGGCGAAGTCGTTTTCTTGGAACAATTCCATCTCGCTTCTCGCTTTGGAAGCAAAACACACAGACACACACACACATACTACGCCGGATTCATGTTATGTAATGCGTACAATAGGCAGGACCTGTTCTATCTGCCACGGTGGTCAGCGAAAGCGACACCGGCTGAAAACATACCGCTAGCGGATCAAACTATGCCAAGCCATATATTTTATATACTTGCATGCTTCGCCTTCTTTATAGACGTGCTCCTACAGATCCGTCCGGGAAAAAATGCCTTTCAATTCAAGCATAGCAGCCCGGACAGAACGGCCATGCGTCGCTTTAGAAGCAAGGACAAGCGAAGAAATTCCCCGGACTAATAAAAATGTATGGAGGATGCATCATGCATGTACCGTACAAGAAGCTCTAGCAGTTTGGATTGCTCAAAGGAACCATACATACATATGCTACAAGCCTAGAGCCTGCTTTGTACCTGTCACCATTTCGGACTGACTGTACAGATGAGCCTTATGCTAGAATCAGCATTTCCCTGTCACTTGCCCAGCGCATGATGGATAATCCACACAGACACTGACCCACTCTGAGAAACCGGATCGAAAAAGGAAGAACACGTACACGCACACCACAAATTCAGAACAAACCATGAGGAAGAACAGGGAGCAAATCTCAGGGTTTTCACCTTCAACAAGCACTTTCTGTAACCCTCCTGCTGTCATTCATAAACAGCAAGGATCCACACCCAAGGTAAAGACGACTCTAGCACATTTCATGTCATTTTTTCTTCTATAAATTATTTTTACCAAAACTCAACCTACTAGCATCTCCACCAGACGTCCAGACCAGACCAGAATTGAACAAAATCAAAGAGCAGAGTAGTTGCTGCTTTTACTTCCCCCCACCAAAGAATCCTAGCGTCAAGCCAGCTCAACGGGCACCGCCACTGCAGGGCCGCCAAGAATGGATCCACCACGGTCAACAATGCTATGTGTACATCTCATCTATCAGAGTTACCTGCAAGAGACAGTTACATATCAAGCTTTTAGAAGGGAAAAAAAAAGCAAATAACCCCCTCTGCTGTGGTAGCGTGTTTCAACTGAAACCGTATCTACAGGAAATTACGATATAAAAGCATCCATGTACTGCCGTAGCAGTCTTTCGACTGAATTAAACTGTTGTGCTAACCTGGTCACAAACTGGGCATGTCTCGCTTCTCTCCATCCATTCAAGTATGCAACAGAGATGGAAATGATGCTCGCATTTGGTCACTGAACAGGGATTTTCTTCATCATATTCTGGTGGAAGGGCAGACAAAGCTTATAAGTGAAGTCTTCTGGTTTGGAAAATTCAGAATGGCATCATCAGCCGATGCATCAGTCCAAATCACCATTCATAACAGGCAACAAAGAATTTCAACAGGCACCAAGCCATTTGCATTGGTTCCATTATATATGCATCTACCAACTACTGAACTGCTAGAGCATATCATACATGCGGAGAATGCAAATACATTAAGAAATGATGGAAATACATATTACATCTATCAAAGACAATTCACAGCAGCAGAAGTTGTTTAACTACCTAGTTCAGAAATGCAATCCACTTCATGTCTCATCCAACTGAATGCATATCCACAGATGAGAGTTAAGAATAGTAATTTACTTATATTTCAACTGAAAGGACCACTAGCATTCCAAAATTCTTAAGCCTAGTAACAAGAAGAATGCAGGACTATAGTAAAAGTAGTGAGTACATGTGAATCAAGTTCCACAAGTTAAAAAGTGACCGGGTAAAGATACCATTCAACAATGAGCTTTGTTACGATGCTCGGGAGGAACCATCGGTTCCTCACTGGGAAAATATTTACCGCAGCTATTAATTAAGAAAACTAATTAATTGTGCTTAAGGGCAGTTTAGTACTTATCCTCTCTCTGAAACATCCACGAACGGGAGTCGCTCTACCAGTCTGCCTGTGTCTTCTTGAATGATTAAGTTTCTGGAAAGGACAGAAGAATTTGCGACCGACCACAGCCTGTTGCTTCACTCGGCGTCTTCTTGAATGATGCTCAGGGCCCGCTTGAGCCTCGACATCGCCGCGGCGGCTGCAAGCTTCTTGTCTTTCTTCATGCGGCTGCAAGCTTCTCGTTGAAGAAGACGTCGAACCTTGCCGCCGTCCTCAATTTCCTTGCGCATGGGCATGATGCGAACGGCCATCTTGCCGCCACCACGGGCACGGCGCCGCTCGTGGCACCTCGGCTTGCTGCTGGATGGGAGCGCCATGGTCGCCTGCATGGCCAACGCGCCCATGTCGGCGGTCGAGAGCAGCCTGTCGAGCTAGCATGGCTGCTGGGAGGTGGGAGCACGAAGTATATCTGCCGCGGCCGCAGCACCTTGCCGGGGGCTAGAGCCGGCAAGCGATCGTTGAAGTATAGTGTGTCGGAGTTGCACACGAAGAACGACGACGAGGTCGCGGCTCCGGCCGAGCACGTCCCAGACGCTACACGCTAGATGAGAAGCAGTTCCTTTTTCTTGATTCAGAGAAGCAGCTCCTGAGACGTCAAAATACTGTTATACCCTATAAACTTATTTAGAAACCAGTTCTGGGTCCATGTATTTTTTGGTTCTGGCCCACAACTTAAGTTCCGCCTATCTGGTCTTCCTATTTCTAAACCATCCGATCTAACGAAATGGAGGGCTCCTACTATTTCCAAGCACCGTAAAATTTCACTTCAACAATACGGTATTTCAGTAGTACATGTGAATCAAGTTCCACAAGTTAAAAAGTGACAGGGTAAAGATACTATTCAACAATACAGTATTTCAGCTCTAATCCTGGCATGTCAATGTAAAATGTTCCTGTTCTGACGATCATAAGAAACAAACCTTCAAGACAGATTGGACAAACATCCTCCTCATCAGCCTTATCCTCAGGGGCACCTTTTTCGCATGACTCAAATTCATCCACTTTTGGGGACGGCTGCCCGTCAGTTTTGATTTTAATGTCTGGCTTCTCCAAATCTGCACATGAATTTGAAATCAGTAATCATTAGAGGTTAATTATCATCAATCATGCTCACAGCTAGTCAAATATTTTCTTTACCAGGATTTTGTGCAACTGCAAAGCAAACATCATAAGGCAAAGGTGCAGGTGGTGCTCGGTAAGTGTCAAGAGAGGATGTATCAAGATTTGTGTCAACTGCAACTATAGCAGGAGTTGGAGATGGTCCACCAACAGCTGAAGACAAGGGTTCATGCTCCTCAGGATTTTGTCGATGCTGAATAATGCAAAAGGAAAGTTAATTCTGCAGCACTAAAGATTAGATGCAAACACAAAGCTAGTGCTGAGTCAGCTTCAGTCATGTTCTTTTCTTTCTCCCTTTTTTGCATATGGAAGTGACCGTCACATAAGGTATATTAAAGCAACTGTGACATTATTGGCATGGTTTGTGTTTCTGATTACCAAGGACTGATAAGAACAACAGAGAGATTCACATTACAAGTAAAATAATTCCTTTTGTTGCATCAAAACCTCTATACAGATAAAAAAACTTCTATACAGATACAGGTATAAATTCCTTCTGTTGCATCAAAACTTCTATACAGATACAGCTGCTCAACTTCTAGCATTGTGACTTGTGAGACATGGTAGAAACCAGGTTATCGTTGCAGTTAAGGGTAAGGGTGACAAAAATACTTGCTAAGGATTGGGGGAATCTTTTGACATGAAAAGTAAGAGAAAGCAGGTTATACATACATAGATATGCACTGGTGCTCTATCTGACTCAGACGCCCTTGATGAACAGCAGCAGCAGGCACCCATTGTATCCTGAATGAAATGCTTACTCCAAACTATCCTCTATCTAGCTTCCTTAAAACCCAAAGTTCCGTTGTTCATATCCCTGCAAAGAGAAACCTTTTGCTGATGCAAGAAGGATTGGAAATCACGTGATAAATATAAATGGTGCAGAGAGAGCTTAACATGCAACAATATCTACTGTCATGGAAATGATTCTTAATATCACGGAATAAACTGCGGCCTAGTCAACTTTAGCAACGACTTGTATCCAGTCCAGTGATAGTATCTGTTTACAGGAGCATGAACCACAATAATCAGTGGGGGGCCCGTGATGTGATACAGATGTACAATACAAGGCAGGAACTTTTGACCGAAACCCATGGAAAATTGAATTACATCCGGTGAAAATTCAGCAAATTTGTAGCGAACAAACATCCTAGTGGCTGTAGACAACCCAGATTTGTTGGTTGACACAGCGACACAGAACAGTGCAAGCTATGCTGGCACGATTGGCATCATTACTTTCATGAGATTTTAACCCGTTCAGACTTGACAGTTCAATGATTGGGGACATCCTACTAAGGCCACGAATCACAACAACAAACAACAATAAAAGAATCAAGCGTCCTAGCAGATTAGCGCGAGAAACCTTCTTTTTCGTTCAAGTTCAGCGCTCGGGCAGCCAACCTCTAGTGACTTTCCTCACCAGCGCCAGAACCACCCCGTAATTGGACACGGAAATATCTGCGCAAGCCGCCAACGCAAAATATCTAGCAGAAGAGAAACCAGATGCAATCGCGCCAGGTACAATCGCCGGTGCAAGGCGAAGGCTTCACGCAGCGCGCCAGGGAGCGAAGCAATAGTGTGCTCGAACTAGCATCCGGAACAGCCCACGAGATTAAAGCACTGGGCAAGCAGCACGGGATGGAAGCGGAAGCGGGAGCGGGAGATTTTTAGTTCGTACCGGGGACGAATTGCGGCTGGGGGACTCCGTCGATCGCCTCGGGAGTCGCGAGACCTCCTGGGCTCCCTCCCCCTGTCGCCTCTGCTGCTTGGTGCTTGCTCTGCTCTGCTTCCCGTCCGCTTCCGCCTCTCCCCTCCTCCTCCCGTGATTCCAGGGATCCGGAGGGGGTTTTCTGCAAGAGCGGACCCGCCTGACGGACGGCGGCTAGCTCCTCCAAGCGAGCTGTGGGCCTCGCTTCTCCCAGACCCCACATGTCAGTTGCTTTCTTCCGCCGGAAGGAATGGGATTCCTCTGTGTACTTGAACTTTGCCCCCCCCTTTTTTTTCTCTTTTTCGTAGTATTTTATTTTTTTCTCTCTCTCCCCCCGTGGGAACGGAAAGGGAAGGATGAGATGCCACGGGGGCCGGGCCGGACACGTGGAGGCAGCCAGTTCGCTGACAGTGGGGCCGGGGCCGCTTGGACGGAGGAGTCTGACGAGGCTGTCAACCTCGGGTCCTCGAAAATCTTTTTGTGCTGCCCTTCACAAGTTGGTTGGGATCGTTGGCCTGTGTGACGCTGACGCGGATCATGGTAGGGCTGCCTACCTGGCTGCACACACACACAAAAAAAAAGATTGTAAACATAGGGATTAAAGTGGAAATATGAATTAGTGCTATTCATCTATTTATCAGGGTCGTTCTTGAGATTTTATCGCATTTTCGGAAACAGAAATGGCAACGGAACCCTTCAATAAGGAAACGGTACCGGATTTTACAACCTTTCTCAACCGTTTACCCGAGACCACGTTTTGAACGGGAAGTACATATATTGGCGTAATATTGTTTTCTTCCTCATTATACATCCACTCTAAAGTTAGTCCATCGGCCGTCCCACGCTCCCCACATATACTAGCTACTAGAGACATACTAGCAGCTTTCTCGTGCCAGTGGTCCCCTACTCATTTAATATAACATCATTTTTTTCATTTACAATAAAAATACAAAAAAAAACAAAATTAATTTAAGCCTCTTCTTCCAATTATTTGTGCATCCTCCTCTAATAACCTCAGAAATATTTCTCTATACGCATAACGGGCCGAAGGTTAAGAACTTAAGAAGTGACCCTACTAGGGTCTATAATTGGCGCCACAATATAACTCGTGTTTGTGAGCATCTGCGTCTGTAACTGGGTCTCGCAAAAAAAATGGCACACCCTTGTAACAACTCCTGAAATCACAAGAAGAATGATATTTGATGTTGTGTGCATGTATTTCTTCTATCTCCATCTTCCCCCTTTCCTTGGTGCAATCTCACCCTGCCGTCATACCTATCTTGTCTAAGACAACCTTATTATTGCTAGTGGATTTCGCTCTCAACTTGTTGCTCATTGTCGATTAAAAACACTCCAAATTTGAGCGTTAACTTCTCCGTATGAAAACAACATCTAATCTCTCTTGGAAATTAGTATTTTTCATAATACTGTGTTATGATGAAAAAAAATTCAAAAATGAGAACGAGCAAACTGTATAAAAAAACAACATACAAGACAGGGACAGCTAGAATGGAGTGGTGGACTTGATCGAAACACACCTAGTCGTTGTTGGAGGCCGTCTGTTCTTTTTTCTTTGGACGGTGGCAATTAGGTTAACCTGGTTTAATTTGAAGGTGGGGGGATGCGTGCGTGGACCATGCATCTTATTGTCTTGGACTTGGATGTAGCTAGTAGAACTGGACTGGACGCAACTAGCTAGAGGATGCGTAACGGTGACGGAGGTCCATTGATAATTGATACTCCGTAATATATTAGATTATTCTGTATATTATAAAAAACACACCTTGATCGTGTTTAATTACTCTTAACACGAGCAACTATTTTTTACATTCTTCATTTTTTTGACAAGACTCGGCACCAGTAACTTGTTGATCTTATATAGCAGTAGTCATTTGAGTGTGTTATATAGCGACTTGGCATACACTGGGAGATAGACACAAGAGATGAGTTGTTTTTTTTTTCCCCGACTCAAGGCCCCAAACGGAACAAACTACGATTTAAGCACTAGAGTAGAGTACAGGGTTTTTTTTTTTTTGACGATAGAGTAGAGTACACAGCTTCGGAGTGTAGGCACACTCTGCCAAACTTGCAAGCCCACACAATTGCTCACAATACGAAGATATCTGTTGATCAAAGGAGATATACAATGCACCAACAATGGGACAGGTGGCTGCCATATGGATGAATGGATGGAAATGATCCCAGCATAGATTTTTGACACGAGCGTAATAATATATGGTCACGAGGACCGTCCACATTATGACCCTATTTGGCACAACTCAGCTTCGCAAGTGAAACTGTTTTTTATATTGAAAAACAGCTTCATGAGTAGCTTTCTCAGTGAAGCTTGGCTATTTTGAAAAAATTGTTTGGCAAAACAACTTCACCAATAGCTTCATACATGGCTGAGAGAGAAAAATGAGAGAGAGAGCTGTGAAAAGCTATTTTTTTCAGCTTCATATATCTCCATTCCTGTGTGAGAATATAAAAAAAGAACTTCACCCAATATGTTGTTTTGAAAAAAAAGGGTGTTTAGCAAAAAAAAAAACCAGCTCACAACAGCTCATGAAGTTGTTAATGAAATTATTTTTTCCTAACAGGCCCTATATAGGGCTTATCACATCTGCTATGACCCTTTGGCTTATCCTTTGTTTTACCTTAATGGTGAAACCGGTTGCAAGGATAAAATGATAGTGTACCAAGTTCCACCTCTGTGTCGATCTAATGCTAAGAGAAAATATACAAGCAGAAAACAACAAGAGAAGAGATGAAGATTAATCTACAAAGGTGTTGTTCTGGGCCGAGGCCTTCGAACACCAGTTGACGCGCAAGCGAAATCAAGCACGAGAAATGGGTAAAGCAGAATTAGGCGAAACAAGGCAAAATAACTTCATTAAGACTTGCTTCTCTCCCCTTTACATCCCCTTGAAGGATGTTATTTATACACACTCATAAGCTTTTCATAGGACGTAAATGCCCCCTCAACCACTACAAATTCGAGGAATATTCCCTGAAACCATGGGCTTGTTTGCCATTTAGAGTATCCGCCCTCCTGAGATACCCTGGTCTAGTGGTGCTCGACTGGCCCCGCCTTATGTCGGCCGTCGCCTGACCAGGGGAACCCGGGCAGCAGAAGTTGTCGACCATGCGAGGACGGGCGGCTCCTCCTGTGGCAAAACCTACAAAACATGATAACCCAAACCGTTAGCAGCTATTCGCTCGGGCGAATAGCCCCATCCGACCGCACGCCATGGTGAAACCTGCAGCGGTAGTCGACCAGACCGTTAGCAACTATTCGATTTGACGAATAGTTGCGATCGACTACGCGCTCCATGGTGAAAATCGTAGAGGCAATTGACTGAACCATTAGCTGCTATTCGCCGCAGCGAATAGCCGAGATTGTCTGCAAGCTCGTCTTGGCAAAAGAGGAAAAGAACTCGTCAAGATCTATTCGCCATAGCGAACAGGGAACTCCAATGAAAGGGGAGGCTAGCGTCGCTCCTACTTCGCCGCGGCGAATATGGAGCTCGACTTGCGTCATTTCGTACCTACGAGAAACCAGGGTGGCGATTGAGCCACATTGGGTGCCCCTAGGCGGGGCGCTCCCCCAACAAAAGGCACGCCCATGTTGTTGCGGGGGGGGGGGGGGGGGGGTGTCATCAGGGTCTGCTGACCCCGACAAAATTTGTAAAAATCCTTAGTAAATTATTGTTCACACTTAAGAAAATTTATATCACATACTCCTTCTGTCTCAAAATATCTATCAATTTCGCTTCCTGAGAAACAACTTTGATAAAATATATATTAAAAAATATTAATATTTATGATACATAATTGGTATCATTAGAAAGATCTTTGAATCTAGTTTTCCAATAAATTTATTTGGAGATACAAATGTTGCACGTGTTTTCTACGAATCGAGTAAAACTTGTGGCATGAAAACCGAAAACGACAAATAAATTGGAACAGACGGAGTAATGAAGTTGACCCCGATGACCCTAATGATGTTTTCGGCTAGATTCGCCACTGCATGTTGTCCTGCTGTCTCAGGAAAGTTGTACTCGAATTTCTGTTCTAATTATGTAAATGGATCCACCCATATCCATACGAATTATTGCCTTACTGCATCGTATATAGTGTATATATCCCATATTATATAACCATATCATACTTGCTATATATATGTCCTTGTCACTTTCCAATTAGCGCTGCAGCATATATATGATCCCCATAAACCTCGCTATATATCATTCTGATTTTATTTTATCATCAGCAGCGCAAAAACTTGCTCTTGATCGATCTAGCTTGATTTGCTCAGCCTCGGCGACTCAGCGTGCGTCGTCGTCGTCGTCATGTACGGTTCCGACTGCCATGTGATGGACGACCCCCCGGCGCCGCCAAATGGTTCCAGGGTGGTGACCCTGCTGTTCCGCCTGTCCACGCTTGCGCTGGCGCTCACTTCGGCGGTCGTCATGGCCACTGCCAGCGAGTGCACCATCTACGGCGGCCTCCACGACGGCGACGCCAACACGGCCACCGTCGTCACCTTCAAGGACTACCAGCCCTTCATGTAAGATATATACCCACTCGGCCACTCCATGCATTATATATTCCATTCCTTGAGTAATATTTAATTTTTGTTAATTTGTGTTCATTCTCTGCACCCATTTTGCATTGCCATTGCACTGCATGCAGATACCTTGTAGGGTCCAACATCGCAGCGACGATCCTGGAGGTGGCCGCGATCTACCTACAGGTCGTCGCCGGCAACAAGCAGGGCTGCGACGCCGACGAGGAGGAGGATGCGCCGCCGCCGCCCATGATTACCCCCCGGGTCGTCTTGGTTGCCGCCGACGTCGCTGTTCAGGTGCTGCTCTACTCGGCCACCGGCGCGGTGTTCGCGGCGGCGATGGCCTACGGCCCGCAGATCAGCGCCTGCGCCGGCGCCGCCGGCGGACACTTGAGCGAGCAGGTGCGCAGGTCCAAGATCATCTCCTTGGCCGCCAGCCTCGCCGCTGGCCTCGCCTCCATCGCCAAGGACGTCCCGCTGCCCTTCTCCGTCTGGCCCCATATGTAGGGGCTGTCGTCGGCTGTCTGTCGCCAGTAATCTTGTTACGACGACTTATTATACGGCACACAATTATCTCGTTGCCGATCGATGTACGTACTACCTACAATCATCCACGATTATTTAGTGTGATCAACCTTTGCGAAAAGCTATTGTGAATCATATATACCAGCGTGCTGCACTACGATGTTCTTCTAGGCTAGCATGGTAAAAAATAGCACGTCAGGATATCTACAGCACTACGATGTAAATTTATAGGAAAAATGATTGAATTTTTTTCATAAAAATGGTACATACAAGATTGAACTCATCTATGCCACGAGCGGACAAAGAAAACAAAGATATATTCTAAGGTTTGTGCTTAGGCCAACACAACACAAAGACATGTGCTGATGTGCCATAGGCCATGCTTGTGCATTATCAAAAAAAAAAAGGCCATGCTTGTGCTGCCATGTTGTAGTGGCATGCATGTTCCTACATTTTCCACGTGTCTAGAGGTCCACGGCCTAAAATCAACACGAAGAATGAGAGAGGACCAGGCCGTGCCACTGTGCCAGCACGGGACGGCCGAGTCCCTTGCTCTGCTCGTGTGGCATGTCAAAGCCAAGGCCTCCGTGTCCTTGAGGTCGCTGTCGCTGCCGGTTTCCCCCTGCTGCTGCTTGACGACATGGCGGCATTCCCCGCTCCACGCGCTGATCCGTTCCTTCGCCAGCGCAGCCTGCAGCAGCGTCATTCAGTTCAGTTCAGATAACTCAAGCTCAGCTGATCATCACTTGGGGAGGCTTCGTCACTCACCTCGGCTTCCCAGTCCGTCCTCCAGATGATCAGCAGCAGGATCGCCGTCTGCAGCGCCGTCCCGCACAGCATGCCGGCCCAGATCCCCGGAGCGCCCAGCCGGAGGAGGTAGCCGAGGGGCAGGCCGAAGGCGTAGTAGCAGCCGAGGTTGATGTAGGCCACCAGCGCCTGCCAGCCGCCGCCGATGGCCACCCCGGAGATCACCGGCTGCACGCTGTTGAGCACCATGGTGGCTAGATGGATGGCTCTTGCTGGTTGAGGCGCCCGGGGTATATATACTGTAGCCGGCCTGTAGGTGGGCTGGTGGGGTTTGGTGCTCCGACGTCGTGTCGGCGGCTCTACCATACACCTCTGACCTCTCTCTCTCTACACATGGATGACCGAACGACAAGTGCAGTAGAGTAGTCCAAGGAGCGGGCAGGACGGCGCGAGTTCCCATGACCGTCGCGTCGATGCAGATGCATGCAACGCACATGGCCGGCGCCCGGCAGGAGGGGAATGACGCTGACTGGTGGGTCCAAGGTACATGACACGGGAGCCACACGGGACAGGAAGTCAGGAACAGGACCTGCCGCCGGTGGCCGTGGCGGCGGCTGCAGCCATGACGCAGCAGCACGCAGCATGGCCCATGCATGTACAAAGGCAAGTTGGTGGCCTGTGCGTGATGCACATGCAGAGGCAATTCCACGGGATCCATTTTCACTTTCACTCATGTTCCTTGTTTACCACGTCTATTGGGAGTGTTTGATCCCATGATCTAAGGTTTCGCTATTCTTTTAAAACTCTAAACATATGGTCCAAAGTCTAGCTAGCCTCACAAAAACGTCATTAATTCGTTAGACCATACACGTGAGCTAAAACAGTCTAAAATTTAACATTTAACTTTAGACGACTACACTTCAGACCATGAGACTCAAACGGTGTGTAAATCACATGCAATGCAAATAGGGAAAAGGGTGGAGATAAAAGTTGGGTGCTATCCCCTTTTTACAAATTTGTACTCTCTGTCCTAAAAATAATATAACTCTTATGTTTCAATAAGGTAAACAAACTCAAAATTTATCAAACCTATATATAAAAATAAATTTTATATTATCATTATCCCACACTAGTTTATTCGCATGTCGAGGAGTACTCCCCCCGGCTGGGAACCTTCTGTCACATGTTTGCGGTAAACCGAGGCAGAAAAAGGCATGCACTGAAAAACAATAACATTTACTATACAGAATAGCTATGGTTACATTAATTATCGAACATATTTTTATAATAAATATATTTGAAGATGCAGATGTTGATATTGTTTTCTTTAAAAACTTGATCATATTTAAGAAAGCTTGACCTGATCCAAATCTTAAATCCTTTCTTTAAAAAACTTGCTCATATTTAAGAAAGCTTGACTTGTTCCAAATCTTAAATTCTTTTTTTACACATAGGGATAGCTCCTAATGGTGGAACTAGTCCATTCAAGTCTTCGACTTGACATGGATGTTTGCATTTTCTTGTAATTTGTTCTAGGATTTTATTTAATCGTGCTATTATTTCAGTGGTAGCCGACATGTTCATCAACAACATTGAGACGCGTAAGATGATTTCATCAATCTTGAAATGTGTTGGTCCAACTCACTCCTTTAGATATCCTCGTAAAGGTAGTGTGCGTGTACGTGCGTGCACTTACAGGGGTAAATGTGTAGTCGTGAATGTGAGGACGAGCTGACAGTGGAGCAGCGGCACGCGGGCGAACTACAACGTCAGTGTGGGTGAGACCGGCTGCGTGTTGTGGTCCATAGGGTCGGACAACAACAACTTGTGTCGTAGGGTTTCCTGTTGTCCATGGGATCGGACAACGATTTGTGTCGTAGGGTTTCGCGCCCGACCAGTAGATTCTTGTGTTTCATATCTGAGCTGATTCTTGTGTTTCATATCTCCTGCCTGATTCGTTTTGAAAAAATGGTGTGCCATTTGATAAAGAAGGTGCTGGTGATACATGGCACGGGAATGCCATCCACGCCCGACTTGTTCACCCTAAAAGAAGGGGTTTTACGAATGCAAATTCAGTTCATTGCGTTTCTAACTCTCCCATGCAGCGTAACAGCAAAGGCAAAAAAATAATCCAGGCAACGAACCTGCATCTCTTGGATCTGTAACAGTAATGCAAAAATCACTCTTTTTCCTGCGATCACGCGGTTGCTAAGACGACGACGTCGGCCGCCGTAATCTAACGAACTGAGAGATCGATCGATCGAGAGAAGAATCCAGTCTAATCCATATATATATCCATCCAGATTCACGCACGCATGCATTCAGGTTTTATAGAGGCTAAGAAAAGCAAAGACGCCAAGAAAGGCAACGGGAGCGAGCGGGCGTGGCAGCACCACCGCCCACCGGCGCGGCGCGGCGCCCCTCCACCCCCAGCTCACCATCCCGCACCCTCCGCCATGAGCTACACGGAGCGCCTGCTCTACACCAGCAGCCCGTGCCATCCTAGCATTGCCCCAGCCACCCCCACCCCCAAAGACCCGCCGCCGACTCCCGCCGCCGACATGGTGGTAGCGCTGTGCGAGGACGAGGCCGGCGCGCTCGTCGCCACCAACGCACGGGACAAGCCGGCGGTGGTGGCGCGCACGGGAGTCGCCCACACCAGCAGCCCCCACGCCAGGCGCAGCCCGCGCCATCCGGGCGGCATTGCCCCCGCCCCCAAGGACCCGCCGCCCGACATGGTGGTAGCGGTGTGCGACGACGACGACGACGACGAGGCCGGCGCGCTCGTCGCCGCCACCACCGGCTCGACACGGGACGCGCCGGCGGTGCGGTCCCCGCGCGCCGCGTGGGCGCTGTTCGTGGAGGAGTCGCGGCGGCTGTGGGCGATCGGCGCGCCCATCGCCTTCAACATCATCTGCCTGTACGGCACCAACTCCACTACGCAGATCTTCGCGGGCCACATCGGCAACCGCGAGCTGTCCGCGGTGGCCATCGGCCTCTCCGTCATCTCCAACTTCTCCTTCGGCTTCCTCCTCGGGATGGGAAGCGCGCTGGAGACGCTGTGCGGGCAGGCGTTCGGGGCGGGCCAGGTGGCCATGCTGGGCGTCTACATGCAGCGGTCGTGGATCGTGCTCGCCGCCTCCGCCGCGCTGCTCACGCCGCTGTACGTGTACGCGGCGCCGGTGCTGCGGCTGCTGGGGCAGGACGAAGGCATCGCCGCCGCCGCGGGGACGTTCACGCGCGGCATCATCCCGCAGATGTTCGCGCTCGCCGTCAACTTCCCCGCGCAGAAGTTCCTGCAGGCGCAGAGCAAGGTGGGCGTGCTGGCGTGGATCGGGCTCGCCGCGCTGCTCGCGCACGTCGCGCTCCTCGCGCTGTTCGTGTCCGTGCTCGGATGGGGCGTCGCCGGGGCCGCGCTCGCGTACGACGTGTCGTCGTGGCTCACCTCGCTCGCGCAGGTGGCCTACGTCGTGGGATGGTGCCGGGACGGGTGGACGGGGCTGTCCAGGGCCGCCTTCGCCGATCTCTGGGCCTTCGTCAAGCTCTCGCTCGCATCCGCCGTCATGCTCTGCCTCGAGATGTGGTACATGATGTTGCTCGTCGTGCTCACCGGACACCTCGACGACGCCGAGATCGCCGTCGACTCCATAGCCATCTGGTTCGTTGTCACACCGTACTACCTGATCCATCTTTAATTTCCATCTCACTCATCAATCAATTGTTAATAATAAACTTGGATTGCACCATGGATGGATCCATCGAGCAGCATGAACATCAACGGGTGGGAGGGGATGCTGTTCATCGGCCTCAGCGCGGCCATCAGGTAATTAACACAGATTTCATTTCAAGGAAGAACTCTAAAATTAATCGCCGTCCATGGATGGTCCTTGCAGCGTGCGCGTGTCCAACGAGCTCGGGTCCGGGCGGCCCCGTGCGAGCATGTACGCGGTGATGGTGGTGCTGGCGCAGTCGCTGGCGTTGGGGCTGCTGGCCATGGTGCTCGTGCTGGCGACGCGGGAGCAGTTCCCGGCCATCTTCACCGGCGACAGGCACCTGCAGAAGGCCGTGTCCAGCATCGCCTACCTGCTGGCCGTCACCATGGTGCTCAACAGCGTCCAGCCCGTCATCTCGGGCGTCGCCGTGGGCGGCGGCTGGCAGGCCGTCGTCGCCTACGTCAACCTCGGCTGCTACTACGCCTTCGGCCTCCCGCTCGGCTTCATCTTCGGCTACCTCTTCAGATTCGGGGTCAAGGTACTGACTACTGAGCCATGCATCTGCAATTCTGCTTCTGCATGCATCAATGGTGGTCGATCCTCTTCGACTGCTAAATTCGGCATTGCATTGTGTTGGTTGCAGGGCATCTGGGCAGGCATGCTTTGTGGGACTGCGTTGCAGACAGCCATCCTCAGCTACATAGTCTGGACGACCGACTGGAAAGCAGAGGTAGGTGACAACCAATCTGTTTGTGAATGAAGGAGGGAGGAGAAGAAGAAAGAATATATATATATATATATATATATATATATATATATATATATATATATATATATATATATATATATATATATATATATATATATATATATATATAAATATAATCGGCCGGGTGGCTTTGTGTGTGTGTTGGTTTCAGGCATCGCTGGCGTTGGAGAGAGTCAGAACATGGGGCGGCCACCATGAAAAGCTTCCTAGCTCTGATTCTGATCAGGACGACGCGGTTATCTGACGAAGATCCGGCAAAAGACATTGCTGCTGCTTGCATTGTAAATTCCTCCCCCGTCCATCGTCTCGGTTAGGATTGCTAGACTGAAGTAGTTTTCAGGGCTGCTGCTCTCGAGTATGGGAAACAATCAGAATGAAACGGAAGAAAGGGCCAAAGACGAACGCCAGTACTGGAGGACGACAATTTTGGATTGCTTCTCGTGCTTGTTAGCAAGGGAATTTCAGGCAATAGGATTAGCGTAGCGTAGCTATACTCGTCACTAGAGAATTAATTAGCGTGAAAGTGAATTGTGAAATACACACTTTTTATCCATCTATTTATTCTATACATGGGCAGGTAGATGCCGGAAATTTGTTCCCTTATCTAAAAAAAATTGGAACATAGGCTGCGGGGCATGGGGAAGGAGAAAGAAAACCCACAAATCAAATCGAGAAGAATGGGTAGCAGCAACATGTAAGAGGACGTTGCATTGGTCTAATGCTATCTTTTGCATGACGAACAGAAAGAAATGATCTATGCAGCGGTACTTTCTTGACATTGATACAGAAACCGGTGACATATGACATAAAAAAAGGGTTTGTCAATGAGAAATAATAGCGGAATAGCGACCAGAGCTACCAGCAAGCTACACAAAACAAAGTTATGGACGTCGGGACTAACTAAAATCGTTATGAGTGAGTCCGTGTGATTGTTCTTGATTTTATTTGTTAGATTTTTTTTCCACAACAATTTGTCAGATAAATGGCAATATAAGACTTTTTTCACTATAACAAGAATATAAGACTTTGACAAGCTCCGTAGTGAGAACACAAGCGTCGTCGTCATGCATGAACAAGGAATTGGCAAAGGTCAACATTGGACGCGCCTTAGTAATGTGCAATGAGTTCATGACGATTCTTCATTTTCTTTTGGGAGTGATGACCTGGACTCAGAAGAATCATCTTTTAAAAGAAGCTGAGAAGAAGAAGAGCAGCACACTGGTAATCTAATGGAGAAAAAAATGTACTGTAAGAGAGGTAGAAAAGGGGAGGGGAAAAAAGAGAAAGTTCTTCTCAAATAACTTTAAAAATCATGTAAGAGAGGTAGGAAAGGGGAGAAAAAAGGTGAAAGAAAGAAAGGGGAGAAAAAAGGTGAAAGAAAGAAAAATTAATGTCAGAAGTGGGATTTGAACCCACGCCCTCGTTAGAGGATCAGAACTTGAGTCTGACGCCTTAGACCACTCGGCCATCCTGACTTGTGTGTTTTATTTTTTATCATAATGTCTATTAACGAATGTTTCTTCCCACGCTGCGCCATCTGACCGTCCATTCAGAATCTACGTTCCAACGGTCCTGATCAGACACAAACCCTACTTCTCCTCTATAAAATCCTCCCCGCTCATCTCCCCAGCCAACCCTAATCCCCACCAAAACCCTAAACCCTCGCTCCCCGGCGGCGTCGGCGGCGGCTACTAGGCTCTTCGTCGGCTCAGCACCATGAGGCCACCGGCTAGAGGTAACTAACCATAACCCCCTATCCTTGTATTTCCATGCATTGCCGCAGCCGGACTAAGACTTATTCCTTCGTTAAATCCTATAGGCGGGCGCGGCGGGAGGGGAGGCAGGTTCGATGGCGGCGGCCGTGGGGGCGGCGGTGGCCGGGGGTTTGGCGGTGGTAGAGGCGGTGGTGGTGGTGGCAGGGGCGGAAGAGGTGGCAGGACGCCGAGGGGTGGCCGCGGTGGCGGTGGCAGTGGCAGGGGCGGCCGCGGTGGTGGCATGAAAGGAGGGAGTAAGGCCGTCGTGCTGCCGCACAAGCACGCCGGTGTCTTCATCTCCAAGTCCAAGGAGGATGCGCTCTGCACCAAGAACATGGTCCCGGGAGAGTCTGTCTATGCAGAGAAGCGTGTCTCTGTTCAGGTTCGCTGCTACTTACTTATTTATGTCCCCTTCCTATTTTCTCCTTTTATTATTGGATAGATATTGCTTGTGTGTACTACGAATGAGCTAGATATTGCTTGTGTGTGCTACGAATGAGCTGACCTGTTTTCAATAATTCCGTATATTGTCAAGGTCAACTCTTCTGTTTTCGTGTTATTTGTTCATCCAAGTACGTTATGTGGACTTATGTAGAAGCCGAAATTTATTGTGCTGAGATTCTGTACCACAATAATTTGGTTATAACTAAGTACTGGACACTCCATGTATGCTCTGTTATCTTGCGACAGCATTCTGGGTTTGGAGCTCTGTAAATGATGATCTTACTCGGATTCCCCTTCAGGACATCTAAATGGATGATGCAAATTCGAGTTTCTGATGCCCTCATGCCCAAATGATATGTAGAATGTTTAGTTTCCCTTTCCATTTCTAGGATAAAGAACTGGTCTGAATAATTGTAATGCTGTAGTTTCTTAAACTCATCCATTGGGATTCGGTTGTAGGACTGATTTATTTCTACTGTTTGATTTTTTGGGCATTGTAGAATGACGATGGAACAAAGGTTGAATACAGGCTTTGGAACCCCTTCCGTTCCAAGTTGGCTGCTGCTGTGCTTGGTGGCATTGACAACATCTGGATTGTAAGTTGATTTGCTTATCTTGAATGTGCAAAAGTTCTATTTGCTTTCTTGAAAGTAGAATCTGTGGCGATGTTATAGCTGACAATTTGTTAATACGTTTAGGCTCCTGGTACTCGGGTGCTGTACCTTGGCGCTGCTTCTGGCACAACTGTTTCTCATGTGTCTGATATTGTAGGACCGGTGAGCTCTCTATCACAAAAGTCTCTTACTGATTCTTGGCTTTGTTTAGTGAATTTGGATGCTGTTGCAGGATGGACTGGTCTATGCTGTTGAGTTCTCTCACAGGAGTGGAAGAGACCTTGTCAACATGGCAAAGAAGAGGACCAATGTGATCCCCATTATTGAGGATGCCAGGCACCCGGCAAGGTACCGGATGCTGGTTGGCATGGTTGATGTTATCTTCTCTGATGTTGCACAGCCAGACCAGGTATTCCTATCATTTCCTTGCGGCCAGGTGTCTGAATCACTGGACTGTCACATTGTTGAATTGAGTGTTGTTTACTTCCCTGCCTTTATGTTCTCTTGATTCTGATTTGGCAATATTGGGCTTAGCAAATGATGAGCATACTCGGATTCCCCTTCAGGACATCAATTGGATGATGCAGATTCGAGTTTCTGATGCCTGTTGTGCTCAATGCCAAACTTTATCTTTATTACTTTTTTTTGCTATTTCCATTTTCTTTTTGCATTTCCGTTTCTTCTGTCTGCTTTCTTGATTATGTCACATTTGACGATCCAGCCTTTTTTTATGGTTCAGAATTCATGCTATAGCACATTACTTTTTATTGATTATTGATACATGTTTCTTGATAATCTTATTTGCTATGTTTGTCAACTTGGATTCATTATTTGGAGCCGGTAATGCCCTTCTATGTTAGAATCTTTGAATCGTTTTTGTTTTTTCACACATTTGTTATTGATCATAAGTTTCATTTTCTGTTTGTTGTCATCTGGTGCCAACTTTTGTTGATTTTCTCAATTTATACGATTCCAACTGTGTTTCTGATATTTAGGAATCACCTGCCTTTGCCCCGTTTGGACCATTGTAGTTTAGAACAGTTTGTTGCTTGATGGGTTTATAATACTACTTACAGTAACACTGGCAGCACTACCTTGATTTGGTCATGGAACTGTGCATTGTCTGGTGCTGTTCAATATGCAGTTTGAAAGAATCTGGGGATCCATGGTTATATACTTATATACATACGATTTCTCTTAGCTTCGCATTCATACACATACACTAGAAATTTTGCAATGTGAGGCAACCCTTTCGGTTGGGGGAAGGGAAATTGTAACACGTGGTTTACAGCTTTTAAACATTGCGTGATTTGTGTTATCCTGCAGGCTAGGATCTTAGCACTTAATGCGTCATACTTTTTGAAGAATGGTGGCCACTTTGTCATTTCAATTAAGGTACTTTGCAGCTACACAACCAGGAGTTGGTTTTTTCTCATGTTAATTCTGTATCATCTGTTTTAGATAGATAATCATGGTCTGCATTGATCTAAACAAGAACAAAATATTTTGCTCAGGCGAATTGTATTGACTCCACCCTGCCCGCTGAGGCCGTGTTTGCTGCTGAAGTGGAGAAGCTCAAGGCGGATCAGTTCAAGCCTGCCGAGCAGGTGACCTTGGAGCCCTACGAGCGTGACCATGCCTGTGTTGTGGGTGGCTACAGGATGCCCAAGAAGCAGAAGGCTACCTCTTAGAGCGGAATCGGTGCTTGTCTTGCCTACCAAAGATGCTATGTTTTATTGCGGTGAAAGAAACTTTGAAATATTAGGGTTTTATATAGCATCTACTATGTGGATGGACCTGCTGCAGTGATGCTGGTTTAGCTGCAACTGTAGCAGCTGAGGACCTGATGCTGTGTTGCTGGTTTAACAGCAGTTTTTTTTTTTTGTTGATGATAAACGTTTGAGCGATCAGCTTGGATTTGCTGCCCTTGGTTTCTTGATGTCACGGGCTGGGCATAACTTAATCGCAATTCTCAGCCTGCTCGAGGATTAAGAGTTGGTAATGGCTCTTTTTAATCAAGAAGGCACTACCTGTATTAAGCTCCACTCTGCAAATCGACAGATGTAAGATGCATTTCATACGACCGTAATTCGAGCAAGAGTCACATAAGCTCCATCGTGGACAGCTACATAACAATGTGTCACCTTGTTGAAATGTCCATTTGCGCTCTGGTAGGCTGCAATCCGCTTCGGTATGTTAGGAACAGTGTAATGAGTTTTATCCTTACGAAACTCATTTCATCTTATAAAACTTTTATCATCACTCTCTTCATTTATTTCATGTCATGTCAACTTATTTAATGCCATGAAACTCCTATTAAAATTGGTCTAACTAGCTGTCTCACTTTCAATAAAAAATTCTTTTCTTTTTCATTCTACAGTAAGAGGATGCTAGTTAGTGCAACGGCTTTCGCACTAGTTCAAAAAATCATATAAAAATCAAGCAAGAAAAAGCTTCTGGCTCTTGTGCTGGTGTGGGACTATATAAAAATCAAGCAAGAAAAAGCTTCTGGCTCTTGTGCTGGTGTGGGACTATAAATCCTTTTTCGTTGGCTGAGCCCTTTGTTTGGATCAATCTTCGGCAACGATGATGGAGGAAGGAACATAAGATTTATGGGAGCCCTTTGTTTGGATCAATCTTCGGCAACGATGATGGAGGAAGGAACATAAGATTTATGGTGAGCCGCGGCATTGCGCTGGGCGACCGGCACACGGGCACGCGCGGCCAGTCACCCATTAGAGTTTGTGATGTTAGGAATCGAGATCGCTCCTATTTGGTACATCTCAGCTTCATTAGTGAAGTGTTTTTTTTAATAATTTGGTTTATAATGCAGCTTTATCAATGAAGAAAACTGGTAAAACAATTTCTTAGAAAAAAGTAGCGGAGAGCCGGAAGAAGCTAATATTTTTAGTTTTACCCACCCAGCTTCAATTAGGAAATTGTGCCAGCGAGGGAAAGCTAAAAAACAGCTCTTTGTAGAAAGAAAAAAAAATATCAAGACATGTCTGGAAAAACGGTTTTGTAAAGGTAGAGCAAAAGCAAAAGGAAAAAAATCCACATTACCTCCCTCAACTTTTGCGAAAGTCTACTTTTCCTCCCTAAACTCTAAAACCGAATAATGACCTCCCTGAACTTTGAAAACGGTTCGTTTTACCTTCCTGACCAGTTATAAGCGGTTTCCAAAGGCGGTTTTGTCTTTTTTTTTTATTTATTTCAGCTAAAACTTCAAAAAATCATAGTAAATCACAGAAAAATCATAAAATAGAAAATTTAATTTTGTTGGACTCCACATGAGTAGATCTAAATAATGAACATATAATATGGTATGCTTTAGTACAATTTTTTTTGCTATAACTTTAGATTTATGCTTTTCAGTAATTAATTCATAGCTATAGTTTCTATGGTCCAATTGTGATGAAATTTTTATGGTGAACTAATTATTGTATGCTTGAACTATAGTAAAAATTTCGTACTCATTGGATGATATATAACTTAGTTATAGATTTATAAATAGTTATAGATTTATAAATACTTTTTAAAAAGCATACACTTAAATAAATCTATAACTAAGTTATACATGGTCCAATGAGTATGAAATTTTTACTACAGTTAAAACATACAATAATTAGTCCATCATAAAAATTTCACCACAATTGGACCATAGAAACTGCAACTATGAATTAATTATAGAAAAAAATAGATCTAAATTTATAGTAAAAAAATTATATTAAAGTGTACCATATTATATGTTCACTGTGTAGATATACTCATGTC
Source organism: Saccharum hybrid cultivar R570 (assembly GCA_038087645.1). Lineage (NCBI taxonomy): Eukaryota > Viridiplantae > Streptophyta > Magnoliopsida > Poales > Poaceae > Saccharum > Saccharum hybrid cultivar. The sequence continues at coordinate 27,400,002 of JAQSUU010000198.1, forward strand.
AAGAGTCCAACAAAATTAGATTTTTTATTTTATGATTTTTCTATGATTTACTATGATTTTTCAAAGATTTAGCCGAAATAAATAAAAAAAAAAGATAAAACCATCTTTGAAAACCGCTTATAACCGGTCAGGGAGGTAAAACGGACGGTTTTAAAAGGTAAGAAATGTGGTTTACCCGGTTTTAGTTCAAACTGCCCGCCAGCGGTTGTTGGTATTATTCGGCCTCAAACCGGAAAACCAATGGGCCCAACCCAAGGTAAGGTTGGAAGGAGATGCCGTTCCGTCCGGGTGGGGGAACTGGCCAACAAAACGTCTCCGCACGCAACGCCAACAGTTAACGCCCGCTTGGATTTGGATTGCTTTCCCCACTCCACCTCCGTCTCCCTCTCCCCCCGACCTCCGCGACCGCCCCCGTCCTCCCCTCCCTCCTCGCTGGTACGCGCGCCTCCTCTCCGATCCCCCGCCTCCCGTCCCGTTCCTTCCCTTCTCTTACCTGATCAACTGTGAGATCGGGTGGGGATCCCCTCCCCTCGTCGTCGGGGTTGGGGGTTTCCCATTATAATGGGATGACCCGGCCTTATTAGATCGATTGAAGCAATTGGATGTCGCGCCCGACTATTTATTTATATCCTCTTTGTTTCCTCCCGCTTTTTTTTTGTTTACATACATAATACAGTTCCAGGGACGTGGTGTTGTGATTTTACTTGCTTCATTCATTCACACCAGTCCAGTAGGAGTGCCAGTTTGATTTCCATCATCTCTTAATTTTTACTACTACTAGTAGTATCGGGCTTATTCGCCGGCTGCAAGTGAGTGTGAGTCTGTACCAGTGAATTCATATCTCCACTTTATTTGTCCTAAAAAAAAGTACTTATCCTAACCCTACTAGGCTACTACAGCCACATCTGTGCTTGATGGACAAACAAACAATCGTAAGTGGTGTGCCATATCATTCGCCCTTTGCTCGTACCACGATTCAGCACTCGGTACCACAGTACTGCCGGTTCTTTTTTTTAATCAAAAGTACCTGTATTTCAGTTAAGGAATACGTACAAAGACCCATAGGAATACAGATACGACATAGTAGGATACAGAGGACAGCTGTCCATACCTAATCACACACAGGGACCCAAATAAAAAAGAAATTACAAAGAAGTCCAAGAACCCTGTGGACGCCGCAGTCGCCTGGATCCGCCGACGACGAACGCCGCCAGGAGCCGAGATCTCCAGGCGCCATCTTTCCCAGAACCGGGAGGATTCCATCGCGCAAAGGCTTTGCAAAGAGCCGAAGTAGACACTCGTTCCTAAGAACGAGATATGTCGCCGTTGGAAGCTCATCGGCCGGGGCCGCACCCCAAACCCCCTCGGTCTTGGAACGTACCTCGCCGTTGACGACAGGCGCCGCCACGGGAAAGTCGAGGTCGATCCATCCTCCACGCTGCCGCAGATCCCACAGCTACCTCTCCATCCTTGAAGCAAAACGCCGGCGTCCACCACATCTCGGCAAACGTCGAGATCTATGGCCGCCGCCGACTGACTCCTACACCGGAACTCCACACAGGGAGTACCACCTCCATGGACTTGCCGCCGGCACCGGAGAGAAGCACCGACGAGACGGGGACGAGTCCAGAAGGACTTATTCCATTGCGCCGCCGCCGCCGCCGCCGTCTCGGCAACGCCGGCCGGAACCCTAAACCTAGACCCGCTAGGACCGAACCTACGACCTACAGCACCAACCGGCAAGGGACCCACGGTCTCCACCACCTCACGATGCCCCACGGGCCATCGGAGGCGGAGGAGACCGCCGGCACCGCCGGCGGCGACAGTACTGCCGGTTCTAGTGACAAGTCTAGAGCGTTTCTTTTCCCTTGCCTTGATTGGTACATGAAACATGAGGATGCCTGAACCAACTGCACAGGCACCGCCATTATTTTTATTTGTCGGACAAGTGACTGGACTCCATTTGTCCTGCAGTTTCCTTTCTATTGTTATCACTCTTTAATTAATTAATTAACTCTGCAGTTTCCTGGGGTTGTTTAACCACTTGTGAGTCGTGACAAATCACCTGCCTAAATTGGAGTTCTAATTCTCAAGTAAAAGCCTGCCTACCATATCACGGCCAAGATATTGAGCAGCCCCCCCATCACACAATGATTTCACCGATGTCTGTACTGTGCTGCTGAGGCTGTGCATGTTCCATTCTCTGACCTAAATTAATTTTACACATTAATTCTAACCTTATGTAGTTTGCTTCACCGCTTTAATAATCGCAGGGAAGATGGAGCCTGGCCAGAGCGGTACTGAGCAGACCTCTCCACGCGGGAATGACTGGGAAGTCGTGCAACTGACTGCATCAGCATACGCGGCCGTGCCTGCTCTGAGGAGACCTGAACCTTCTGAGGAAGCCGAAGCTAAGAAATATGGCGCGAAAGGGGATGATTTGGCCGCTGGGCTACTGATGTCTGGCCACTTCTCGGTGTCTCAGAGTGAAGTCGAGAGCCTCCTTGTAGGCACTGACAGCAAAGAACCTCCCAAGGAGCTTGGCAGCCCAGATGCAGTTTCCAATGAGGGCGGTGATGAGAAATACCAAGAGACCTGCAAGCATAAGCTGGAGGATGACCTCCCCAGCATTCCATCCTTCGACAAAGGGAAGGATGTTTCCTTGGGTGATATGGCGTTTGATGATGGCAAGACATTGAAAGGCATGAGTTTGGTCGGGGAAGAACCAGTTGGGTTCTCGTCGCCTATTTTCAGCTCAATTGAGGCTGAAAATGAGTTAAGTTGGTCAGCTACAGAGAGTAGGAATGAGAAGAAAACTGAGGAGCCTACTCTGCATAACTTGAACCCCATAACCGGTTCATCAAAGGTTGTTTCATCTGATGAGCAGAGCGAACCTGCTGGTTCAGGCCCACGTGAAGCATGGTGGAAGAAGCAACTTTTCTCTCTGTACAAGAACGCAAAGGAAAGTCATAATTTCTGGCCTATCGTCGCGACCGCTGCTGCTTTGGTGGGCCTGGCATATTTGGGGCGGCGCTGGCATAAGGGCAAGCTGCAGTTTCAGCCGGTCAAAATACCACCTTCTAGCAACAAGGAGGTAGTTGCAAAGCTCACCTTTTCTTTCTAGCAACAAGCAATAGGAAGCGAGTCAATCATGTCATAGGAGCACCCTAGTCCTAGTGAAACTGATCAGAAAATACATTACAAAGGAAAATTGCCACCATAGCATTATGTTGATCCTTGTCTGATTATGTCTATCATAGTTGCTGACCTTATAACCAGGTACTCGCAACATACTTGATATGAGCATATAATTGATTGGTTATCAACTTAAATTCCGATATCTGTTTGCAAAATAGGCCCAGTTCATATGAGTGTAGATGTTAAATTTCTGGCAAGGACCAATTGAATTTGATCTGCATAGGTTATATAATCATTCTGAAAGTTTGCTGCGGTGTGAGGGTGAGCTTCTGTTGGTACTGTTGATCTGCCATCGTACAAACCAGCCTGTTGATTTTCTTTTCTATTTTCTGATATCGTTTCTTGTTACTGTATCATATCCTGACTGAGCATGCTTTTTAAGTTGTACTTGCCAGCAATGAGAAATTCACTATGAATGCGCATCTAGCATGCTACAGCTCCAGAATTTCAAAATATGTAAACTGTCTGAAGTCCTGCCGTATCTGTTTATTAGGCCAGTCTCAATGGGGTTTCATCAGAGTTTCATAGGCATTAATTATGTTGATGTGGCACCATATTTATGAAGAGAGAGATGATAAGAGTTTCATGGGAGCAAAGAGAGTTTCATGGGGATGAAACTCTTCTGCACTGTTTCCAAAATTTGGATGTGTTGAAAACAGTGACATGAAATCCCCATTGAGACTGGCCTTACTAGCATGCTAGTGTTTTGTGCCGTGGTAGCTATTTGTTTTACTTTTTTTTCAATTATATATGGCGCCTGCAAATGCTAATGAATGCAGACTCTTGTTTGTGTTTCAGAAAATCAATGATGCTGTTGGTCCATTAAACCGTTTCAAGGACATTCTTGTTGCTGGCAACCACCCAAGTCATGGTATCCATGGGCATGCCCGTGCAAGCTGAATGTAATCAGTCTGTGAGCCCATCAGCGTCCTGAATCCATGCTATTATGTATCGCTTGAGAATCGGCTCAAAATGAAGATAATCCATAGGGCAAAACTGGAGCAATGGTCCAAGGATTGAGGATGTTTGTTATGCAAACGCAAGTATGTTTGGTGGCTATGTAAATTCCAAAACTCCTTTTGGGTATGTAAATATATGAGTTTAGTGTGATTGCTTTTCTTTTGGTCATTTCATGGAACCTCCGCTGGTTTCTTTGTCTAGTGCGATCAACTACTGTACCCACCGTATAACTGATTTATTGGGGTTCGCTCGTGCATGCATATGATATGATGGGGGCATGGTATGAGTGAATTTTATTTCACCGTTATGTTGGCTGCTACTGTGAAGGTAGCCGATTGTAGTCCCTTGTATATTTTCTGCTGCAGAGTTGACCTGACAATCTTTTATTCTGGCTTGTGAGGCGGTGATAGCTGGGGTAGCATAACATATGACTGTTCTCACTAATTTAATTTTATATTATTATATATCGGAAGGATAGCAGGGGTATTTTTGTGGGCGTTGTTGGCTTGTGGCGGCCCTTGGCTCGCACAAAAGGTCATCTCGGCCTGCGTCAGCTCATTTCTAGATAGCTTGTGAATGAGTTGAGCAGAGATGCTGATCAGATGTACACATCATATCATATATATAGTATGTGCCTATGGATATATTCATATATATGATACAGCAATACCCTACAGGTATATAGTATTGTATTTTTGAACGGGCCAGCAAGGGAGGCCCCTACTTACTTTTTAATAAATATATGATATGCACAAATTTAGAACATCTCTAAGAGTATAAATCATCATTTAGATTTTGGAGAGGTTTTTGCATAAAGATCGCTTTCGCTTTCCAACAGTTTTTCTATATCTTGCATGCACTCTATAGAGTCATTATCGTGTTTTTTTTTTTACTTTGGTTAACAAGAAATCCAGAATAGGAGATGATTGTATTTGGATAACCAAATAAAAAAGTTGTTGTGAAATACTTTTTTTTTTATCAAAGTCTATTCCTAGTAATTAGGAACGATATAAAAAAAATTCTTGGAGTTGCTCCTAGAGCGCAACAAAAAGATACATAGCTCTCAAGCCCAAAAAAAAGAAAAGGATCTCCATCCTCTACAGGGTTGTATTAACAGACAGGACTAAACATCTCCATCCTAATACAATCAACAGTCGCGTTTTGTTTTTCTTTGTGCTTATCAATCTGCTAGTGGCACGGTGGTTATGATCCTCCAAATAGCAGAGGCCAGCTACTCATCATGACAAATAAGACAGATTAGAGGGGAAAAAAAAAGGCAGGCAAGGCCCTGCTGCTTCAATGGACTAGCTAGTATGAGTAGAGCTCATATCCCCTATATCAAGAGTAGTTCGATTAGCTGACAAGGTTATGCATGTGGGCATGTGGGTGGTTGTGGTGGTGTTGGTGCGGGGTCATCTCGTTCACAGGCTGACAGGCAGGTTCAGCTCATTCTCATTTGTCAGCATCAGCGGCGGGCGATGCTGACGGCTACAAACAACCGAGGCCACGTTAAGTTCCAAATTTTTTTTTAAGATTTTCCGTCACATCGAATGTTTAGACATATACATAGAACATTAAATATAGATAAAAAAACTAATTACACAGTTTGGTAGAAAACTACGAGACGAATCTTTTGAGCCTAATTAGTCTATAATTAGATACTAATTGATAAATACAAACAAAAATGCTACAGTTGCCAAAACCAAAAATTTTCGCGAACTAAACACACCCCAAACCAACTACGTACAGAGCCAAACGGAATGCTGCTACTATCTCCGACAATGGTGGCAGTACTACAGGCAAAGGTTTCGATATTTATTTTTATCTTCTCCAATAACAAGATCTAAAAGAGAATACTCAAAAGAGAATACTCAAATCTAGGTTGTGTCTATCTTCTTCAATAACAAGACCTAAAAGAGAGAATTCTTTCTGCAAATGGGTCTCGAGGAGAGAGGATATTTAAATTTAGGTCGTGTCTCTCCTGGCACCCAAAATGGATCTCCTGTATAGATACTCTGTTGGAGGCCGATACAGTACTGTCGGAGACCCATTTTGCGTTTGGGTGTCCTTATGGGTCACTTGTTGAAGACAGTCTAAGCTCAAGGGTCAAGGTGTCAGGGCAGGCCTGCACGAATTCAGCTGATTTTTCTTTCCAAGGGGAGACAAGGTGTCAAACTAGCAGGATTTGTCCTACACAAACAAGTACTAATGGACGAAGAGCATTTTTTTAGGAGAAAATTTCTTATTTGTCATGAGAAGTTAAAAGTGGTGTTCTATTTGCCACCGAAGAATGCTTTCCCTTCCTTATAAGGGAGAGAGAGGAGTTTCAGATTTGAGAGAACCGACGGTGAGGAATTATATTGAATAGGTAAGGGCACTTTGAGTATTATGAAAAAATTGACATGTGCTTGACGGTTTCAAACTGAACAGGTATTGATGGCAGTTAGGGGATGAAAGTTTTAAGTCAGTAGCAAATAAGGAAGAAAAGAAATTCAATAGCAAATATGACACCGGTTTAACTTCTAATGGCAAATAAGAAAAATTCTCCAAATGTACCTCTTATTTAAGGGCTAGTCCATATTAACAAAAAAGGGACAATTATTACTACATTGTTGAACACGTAAAAGACAAAACATGGAAACAAATCATTTGAGTAACATAGTCTATCGATGACATATACCCTTACAACTAGAATATAACTATTTGAGTAGCATAGCTTATCGATGACATATACCCTTATAGCTAGAATAGAACTATCTATGACCATAGAAAATGGTCTAAACTAGCACATGCATCTAGGCATCTAACATGCTTGTGCGCCACATTGCAGGTGTGTTGGATTGACTTTAGCCTAGGCCATGGAATATGATATATTGTTTTGGTGCTAGGTTGATTGTATGTATGGTCATTTAGCCTAGCCCGTGGGATATGAGATGTTGTTTTGTTTGCTTGTAGGTGGTATATGGCGTGGTTCATGTAATGCGGGGGAAGAGGGTCTTGCAGAATGTGCTTCTCAACTAAGTTGAGTGGATACATTTTGGTTGCTTGTATAAGAACCATTATAGTAACTGCGATCTTATAACCACAGAGATAGAAAGCCTACTCTCTTTCTCTCTCTTTTGTCACAGGAGCGATTAAGAAAAAAAACAGGAGGCCCACCCCAAACCCTCCCGCATGAGGGGCAGCCTGGTCTTTGTCACTGCCCACTCATCTCATCAAGCAAAGGCGAAGCCAAAACAAAATGCCACCTAGCTCAAGCTCTAATAACGAACTATTTGCTATTGAACAAAAACAAGAACCAAACAGACCTTAAGGTACATACAATGCTTAATAATAATAATAATAATAATAATAATAATAATAATAATAATAATAATAATAATAATAATAATAATAATAATTGGTTATTTGAGGTCTAAAATGAAGTGTGCTCCACACTCAGGGCCCAAATGGTCTGCCCGGCCCGGATCTGTCTATAGTCCTGTAGGCTGCCTTTTTTTGTTTTTTTTTTTCTCTTCTTCCATTCCATCACCCCAGCGTGCGCGCTGCACTCTCTCCCTCTCCCCGTTCTCTCTCGTGGCGACGGCGACGACTGGGTGGCCGTCGCTGCCCCCCTACGCGCCAGGCGCCCAGGTCTTCTTCGGCCCCTTCATCGGCGACGAGCACCACCAGGTACGCCCACCCCTTGGCCTTCCCTTCCTGCTGTGCGAAACCGACCACCCAAACCCTAACCTACTATTTATATTCGGATCTGATCCAACTACGAGTGTATATGCATGAATTTTGCCTACTAGCTTCGATCGCTTTTGCAAAAATTATCGGGTGGTGTCCTTCACCGGGTCCTCCCCTGTGCGCGGCGACCCTACCGATCGGAATTCTGCTAACTCCGTTCCTCCATGACTCGATTAGGTTCCTCGTCTCCAGCGCGCAGTGCAAAGCGGATCGATCTCAGCTCAGCACGGACCTTACGACTTGACACCCAAGGTATGGAATTTCGGGGGGTTGCGTCTGTAATCCATTTTCCCGGTGCCTTCCCTTTGACTAAAGCACGGGCTCCCAACCTTGCAGGCTCATTCGATCTCTTTGGTTTCGTGGACCGTGATCGGACTCCAGGGCTGGATCATGTTTCTTCGAGTGTAAGAGCTTGGATCTCGCAGGTCTGGTTCAGTCCCTGGACTGGGAAGAACCGTGCTTGCTCCTTGCTGCCGCAATCATGCAGAGCGGGGGCGAGATGAGGCCTGTGCACAACAGCGTCGATACAGTGAACGCTGCTGCTGTTGCCATCGTCACCGCGGAGAGCCGCACGCAGCCTCCTGCAGAACCGGTTCGTGCTTAAATATCTTATCACTGCATGTTTTTTTTTATCGACGTTAGAAGCTAGTGATGTCCTGCATGGCTTTTAGTTGGATGGCTTGTGTTTAGCTTACTTTAATGATTGCATAGCTGAAGCAGCTTTGTACGTGCGGAGTTTGTGGTGTAACGGTTATGCTTAATCATCTGTGGCTGCTTGTTTGTGTAGCTTTATGTGCATGGCAAGAAAATTACATCTCATAGAACACGTGTCATGGAGCGTTTCTTGCATGTACTTCGGTGGGCATTTGATTGTATTATTGCAGTTAGTAACGGAAGAATGTTGTCGTGTAGTCAGACTTTCTAGGTTTTGATTATCAATAAGCTTGTCGGGTATTTAGAGTGTAGATATATAAAACTTAGACGCGTGGATTCTCCATTCAATGATATTGGGCTTAAGTTTATTCTAGTTTTATACATAGAGTACAGCAGTAATTAGTGGAAAGTTGTAATTTTGGGACCGTGTCAGTGTTCGAACTACATGCTTGTGTCAGGTCAGTATTTTTTCCATAAATATATTTTCCATAGGTTTTTGGTGTTACAAAGTGAAATGAATGTTTACAGAACTTGGCAAGTGAAAAGAATAGAAGAAAGCATCTGATTTGTTCTTGCATTCTCTACTTTGCCTTGGGGGGTTGGGGATATGGCTCAGTTGGTAGATCCCTGCACTTGCAACTGGGTTGCTGTGATTATGGTTGGCTGTATAATTTTTCAAGGCTTCGGACCTGAGGATTCTTGCTAGAGCTAGAAAACTTTTCTTATCTTTGGTGGTATAGGTGCAGCTGTAGAATGTTGATGTTGGTCTATTCATTTGTACGTCTGCTTTTAGTATCTATGAAGGAAAAATTGTGGGCTATGCTCGTCACCTAGTTACATTTGTTAATTTTCTTTTGTTATACTATTTTGGAAGTGCATGAGGAAGGTACATCAGGAATGAGACAAAAGTTTGGTCCCTGCATTACATTTTTCTTGGAACTTCAGACATGCTCTGTTTTTTCATCTAGAAACTTTATAGGATGAGTGATACATTTGACATGTACAGATTGCCTTATTTGTACATCTTCTGTTTCAAAGGGGGCATCCAAGCGTACTCAGCTCACCTTGAGGGTCTAGTACGCCTTGTCGCCTTTGAAACCATGGTTTGTACAGTTTCAGGCACTGAGAGTATGCATGAAAAAGGCATTGTAAATAGCAAGAGAATGCCTCGGAAAAGAAAGGGAAATAGTTGAAATGGTCAAATTGAATTATTCATTGGACTACATGGGACAAAAAGATGCTTTCGCTGCTGGCGATATGCCACCAGCTGTTTCTATCTATTTTAAAATTCCAACTTTAGGTCCTATTGTTTATTTTCTAATACAGGTTGGTGTCTAGGTTTTCATCTTTATATTTTTTATTAGTTCACCCTCCCTCTTCCAGCTTGTTTGTTTCTGAGGGCCTGTGATTTAAACTTATGATTGTTGTTCTCCAGAGATTTCAAAATGGTACCTTGCAGAACTGGCAATCATTTCGTGGATTATACATTATACACCCATTAAAGTTTATCTTTTAACTTCAGTTTTAAATGAAAGCAAATTTCCCTCCATGGTGATACCATTGTTTCAGAACATGTTTAAAAAGCCTGTGTCTTTCTCCATCCACTGCAAATATCTTTGGGGTGATATTTTTAGCCGTGGTGATGTCATTTTCCTTTTCTTTTAATGTTGGATGCAGCAAAATATCACACAGGCATTTTGATTGATTCGCTGAGATATTGTGTCTGATTGGATACGTTGTGCTGCAATCTGACTGATGATTACATTACACATAGGTCTTTTATTCTCTCATTCATATGCAGTGCAGAGTCATCTCATTCTGATTCTTGGTTTCATATCATCACCAAGTTATGCTTCTTTCTGTGTTAACTGCTCCTTTTTGTTTGCAGAGAAGGAAATGGGCTGATCGGTTGAGCGTGTACTTCTGCTTTGGATCCCAGAAGAATGGCCGGCGCATGCGCGTCAACCATGCTGCACTTGTCCCAGAACCTGCACCTCAAAGGACAGATGCACCTGTAGCAGAAATTCCAAACCACCCACCGCCTCCTGTGTTCCCCTTTGTGGCACCTCCATCCTCTCCTGCTTCTTTCCTTCAATCAGAACCCACATCAATCGTACAATCACCAAGGTTTGGAGCTCCACCTTTTTCGCCCCTCTCACCGAATTCCCAATCCCCCGCGGGGACACCATCCATCTTTGCTATTGGGCCATATGCACATGAGACACAACTCGTCTCACCTCCAGTGTTCTCGGCCTTCACAACTGAACCATCAACTGCCCCTTTCACTCCTCCTCCGGAGTCTGTTCATCTGACGACCCCTTCCTCTCCGGAGGTTCCATATGCAAAGCTTCTGACTTCGATCAACAACAGCAAGAATGGTGAAACTGGTGATCTTCAGTCGTATCCAAACTACCCAGACAGCCCAATTGGGCGCCTGATATCTCCAAGCTCAGGTTGTTCTGGCACTTCCTCCCCATTCCCTGACCCTGAGATGCTGGCTTCCTCACGCAGCGCTTTACACTCATTCCCAGTTCGTGAGCCACCTAAGATATTGGATGGTGAGGGCGTTGCAACACAGAAGTTGATACCCCGCCATAGGCGCAACGGTGGGTCCCTCTTGGATGGCCACATCACAGCAGCTGTACCAATTGTTGACTTCTCTGCCCGACTTCAACCCAATGAGCATGCTATGGATCATCGGGTGTCATTTGAGCTGACCGTCGAAGATGTTGCGCGCTGCCTAGAGAAGAAGACTGCAATTTCTGGGGACTCTGGCACGGCATCTTTCCACCTTGTGCCCACCAGCAATGGTGATCACCACAGAGAATCAAACGAGGCAAGGGCAGGGCTATACGTCGACGAAACATACCATGACTTGCCTGAGAAAGCAAGGCGGTCCCTGTCCCTGCGCCTGGCCAAAGAATTCAACTTCAACAACGTCGATGCTGCTAATGTGGAGCCAAGCGTGGGATCTGACTGGTGGGCGAATGAGAAAGTTGCTGGGATGGCATCTGAGCCAAAAAAGAACTGGTCCTTCCACCTGGTGGCGCAGCCTGGGGTCAGCTAACCTTTGCACTGACCATGATAATCTTTTTACAGGATGAAGGAATTAGCTTCTTTTACTTCTGTTTCAGTGCTTGATTCAGCAGGTATGACTGTGGGGGGATGCCAACTTGTGCTAAACATGCAGTTAGTGGTAATTCTAAATTTAGATAGTAAGTAATGGGATGTCCGTCTAACATCGTCATGGGATACTAAAGATTTATTCTGGGGGGTGTTTGGATGTGACAAACCGCAAACGCTTTGGTTTAGGGTCGGTCGGAACTCGGAACTGTCTGTGTGTCTCTTGTATCCTGTGTATGTACTGACTTGTTGTCCTGATACCGGTGGTGTGTTGTGTATGTACATAATAAAGTAGTTTTATATTAAAAGGATACAACTCTTTCCTTTGAACAGTTGCCAGATGCTGTCCCTTAATCTGTCTGCGCCGTTGGCTTGTAGCAAATCAAAATTGTTGGTACTATTCTGTTGGCCCTACCCCTGCCCTTGAACTTGTGTTATGATGATCCTCTCTCTGTTCCAAATTGTAAGTCGTCGATACTTTTCTAGGCACGTAGCATTTACTATATATCTAGATATGATTTATATATCTAGGCGCATAAAAAAAGCTATGAGCCTAGAAAAGAAAAGCACAACAAATTATAATTTGGAATGGGAGGGAGTAATATAATTCAGTAGTCCGCACGGTTGTAGTAAAATCGTATACTGCCTGTTCATCGATTTATACGAATCAGAAGTAGAGTGAGAAAAATGGTCGGAAGTTTGCATCCGTACGAGAGGTTACAGGGTCCCACGGTGGACAGAGCTGGAGGTGGCGCTCAACTCAAGATGACAGGGAGATGATCTGGCCGGCCCCGACCCCGGCCCCACCAGAGATGACGGGGAGTTTGAGTACGTACTTGGCCAAGCCTCACGGGCAATAATGCTTTTGCTGCAAAATATCATGGCGAGGTTGGCCATCAGTTTTGATTACCGTCGACGAGATGACTAGCGCAAATCTTGTCTCGTTCAAACATTCGAAAACCCTAATGATGAGATGCCACTACCAGCTTAGCAATAGCCAAGAAATGTAGTTCCTCAAATTTCAGCTAGATTGGCAATCGAGGTGACAATAGATTTTTTTTTTGACAGCTCCTAGAGTTCAGGCGCTTGATGTAAGCGAATACTTAGAGAAGAAACCACGAAACAGTCAAGATTTTTTTTAAAAAAATTCTGAGCGTAATTAGTGAGCACACTAGAGATGGATGATGGGATTTGGAGTGGACGATAAGAAAAGCTGGAGCGTATGTAGACGGATAACGTTGATCCGTCACCAACCCATCAATAATTTCTTTTATCATAATTTGTTCAAGCTAGCTACCGTACCGGCTCTTTCCGATCAGCTAGCCGGCGTCGCCTCACCGCCGGTTAGCTGTAGACCCGTAGTAGGCTGCCGCCGTCTCCGTCGGCGGGCCCGGCGCGCGACCGGCCGGCCGGCCTGCGATCAAATGATCAATCATTGCGTGCTGTGCCTGTGCCGTGGCGATGGATATTAATTAATTAATTAATTAGCAGCAGCTGATCGAATTGAAGTGAGCATGATGCGTGCAAACAAATTGAGTGGCTCACCAGGGTTAAAAAAACCGGCCGGTTTACCGCGGTTTACCGCGGTAACCGCCCTAACCGGGCCGGTCCGGTTCCGGTCCAGTCCGGTCCGGTTAGGGTTTCCCCAAATTCAAATTTAAAATTTGAAAAAAAATACTGAAAAAATTCCTAAAAATAGTCCATGATTTATAGAAGCCAATGGTGTAAAATTTTTTCAAATTTGAGTTCGTTTAGTATTTATTTATACGAATAGAAGTTTGAAAAAAAAGAAAAAAAAACAGTGCCGGCCCGTTAAGGCTCATGAGGCCCATTAGGCCGCCACGGGCACAAAACCAGCCGGGAGGTCGCGGGGGGGGGGGGGGGGGGGGGGGGGGGGGGGGGGGGGTCAAACGCGCCGACACTTCTTTTCCTCTCCCCCACCGCGAGCGTCCGACCCTAACCCTACCCGTCCGCCCGCCGCCGCCGGCTTACCGCGCCTCCAGCTCGGTTTACCGACCGGGTCGCGCGGTTTACCGAGCCCGCGACGCTCGGTCGGTTGACCGGCCGGATCCAGCGGCTAACCGCTCGGTTAGCTCGGTTTACCGACCGGTTCCGCGGCTAACCGCGCAGGTAAGTTTTTTTTTTGTTTTTTTTATTTAGAGTAGTTTTAGGATTTAGGTAGAATTTGTGTTAGGATTTAGGATAGTTTGTTGGTTAGGTTTTAGGTAGGATTTATTATAGGATGTTTTTTTTAGGATTTAGGATTAGAGGTAGGATTTGTGGTAGGATTTAGGATTTTAGGTATATATTGTGTGACTTTGTGTATATATTGTAACTTTGTGTATGTGAGGTATAGATTTTAGGTATATATTATGGAGGATTTGTGGTAGGATTTAGGATACATTTTATTTAGGTGTGACTTTGTGTTGTCCGTTTATGCAGGTAGAGTAGACAATGTCAGGCAGAAACAGAGACGTTGTATGGGAGCATGGTGAAAATCTTGCTCTTGGATGGAGATGCAAATATTGTCATGTGACGAGAGCAGACGGTGGTTGCACTAGATTTAAACAGCATTTGGCTGGGTACGGGGCGGACACTTTGCATTGCGCCCGTGTGCCACCAGATGTGCGTGCGTACTTTCGGCGAGATCTTGACAGAGCTAAGAAGACGACTGCTGACCGGGCTCGATAAAGGTTGGCAGAAGAAAAAGCTGCAGCTGAGGGAAACCATCCCCTCGGTGATGATGAATATGAGGCTCAGATGAAGGAAGCACTCAACCAGTCAAGAGCAGAATATGAGTACGAGCAGAGGGTGCAACAGAGAGGAGGTAATTACCACCGTGGAGGGGGTAGTGCTGGTGGTGGTGGTTCGCAAGGTGGGAATCCTATTGACAGGTTGTTTAGAAGAGCAGGATCACGGAGGGAGACTCCAGTGGAGGTGGAGGACTATCATGTGGCAGCGGGTGGGAGGAGAGGAATGCAGCAACAAAGGATTGATACAGGCTCTTGGACGCAGAAGGGGAAAAATGCAAAGGAAGCTATTGGTAAAGCTTGGGGAAAGTTTTTCCATTATGTAGGAATCCCCGGAAGAAATGCCGATAATCCGTACTTTGTCAGTGCGGTGCGAGAGACACAGAAGTGGGGTAAGTACCTATACGTGGAGACCTATGGCCTTATGTATGTTTCCATATTCTCATTGTTTGCTTATGGTTTCAGGTGAAGGCATCGCGTCACCCACTGGAAGAGATATTGATGGCAAGTACCTAGAACAGAATGAGAAAGACTTGAAGGATAGATATGCGAAGTTTCAGAAGGAGTGGCCCAACTTTGATGTCACGTTGATGTGTGATTCATGGACTGGCCCCATAAAAATGAGTGTCATAAACTTTCTGATTTATTGCAATGGGGTCACATGGTTTCACAAATCCATTGATGCATCTGGAAAAAGTCAAGATGCTAACTATTTATACAGGGTACGTCCTAAACATAGTTGTCATGTGTTTCTTTTTATTTATATATATATATGTGTATATATAATATGTTATGCGTTTTTCAGGAGATTCGGAAGGTGTGGAGGAGATTGGTGCCGAGCATATTGTACATGTGGTCACCGACAATGGCGCCAACTACAAGAAAGCTTGCACCTCACTGAAAGAGGAGTATGGCCACATTGTTTGGACACCTTGTCTGGCACACACCATCAACTTGATGTTGAAGGATATTGGTAACAGAACCGATCATGCAGGTATGTTGCAAGTATGCAAGCGAATTTCAACTTGGTTGCACAACCATTCTCAGTTGAATCATATGATGAAGCAAGCAATTTGGTGGTGAGTTGGTCAAGTGGAATGGCACTAGATTTGGGACCAACTACATGTTTTTAGATAGCTTTCATCGAAAACGTGAACAGTTCATGCAGTGGATGGCATCTACTGAGTTTTTGCAGAGCAAGTGGGCACGCACTGAAGAAGGTCGCTATGCTCATGTAAGATTGACAAATATTCAGTAGTGGGAGGGATTGGAATACATCATAAATACAGTTCAACCAATTTACAAGTTCCTTCATTTCGCTGATCAAGACAAGCGACCCAACATGTGCGAGGTGGTGTACGAGTACCAGAATTGCAAACAGGAGTTAGAGTCGTACTTTGGATGGAATACGCAAACATGGAATGAGTATAGAGAGATTATGGATGCAAGGATTCGTGACATGTACATAGGGACGTATGTGGGTTCAGGTATGATAATGACTTATGTTGATTTAGCAAGATGTATATATTGAATATTTCCCGTATGCTTATTTGAATCATATGTTGCAGCTGCTGTTCTAAATCCAAAGCTTACATATAGTATGGATCCAACTCCAACAATGTTCGGTGGCCTGAAGGAGACATTTCAGCAAATGACGGATGTGGAGTGCGCCGTGCAGGCATTGCAGGAGGCTGAGATTTTTCGACAGAAGCGTGGTGAGTTTGGTTCAGAACTGGCAATGAAAATGGCGATGGATCCAAGAACAACCCCATGTAAGAGATACTCTAAATCTGCACCAATTTGGTTTCGTATATTGGAACATATAGCTAACATAATGTGTTGCACTTGCAGCGGCCTGGTGGATGATATTTGGTAGAGATACTCCAAATTTGCAGCGCCTTGCTTTGCGGCTTGTTTCACAATGCATCTCCTCCAGTGGATGCGAGCGGAACTGGAGTACTTTTGCGTTGCTGCATACTAAGGTTCGCAATCGGTTGTCGTACAAGAAACTAAACAGGCTTGTTTATGTCAATTACAACCTTCGGCTGCGACTAGCGGATGTGAACCCACGAAGGTATGATGAAGAAGATTTTATCGACCGGTTCGCCGAAGTCTCATTCTATGACCGGAGCAATCCGGTTAGGGAATGGATGGAGTACGGTAGATCTAATCTGCCTCCTGTTCTTGATGAGGATTCTGACGAAATGGACGTCCCTCTGCCATCACACCTTGTTAGGTACATTATATTTATATATATACAAATGTGTGTGTATGTCTCACCTGTATTATGTGATTCATTTGTTTGTGTTGGCAGTGACCAAATAGACCCCGATGATCTACGTCAGGCTACGGGGCATGATTGCATCAGTGATTGGGCCCGTAGAAATGTGGGTGCAAGTCACCTCGGGAAGAGGAAGATGCAGATGGTGCCTCCGAAGGGTCACGGCAAGCGTCACCGAGGAAAAGGAAAAGCTGTGACCAGCGACACAGAGACTGAGGATGAGCAATACCAGTCCCAGGATAGTGGTGACGATGACAGTGGTGACGATGACAGTGCCAATGACAGTGCTAGTGGGAGTGATGGTGGCGGTGCTGGTGGGACAGACGGTAGTGGTGGTGGGAGTGGGGATGCTACTATTGGTGCTGGTGGTAGTAGTTATGTAGGTCTTCATTTCACAGGTATCCATTGCACCTACATACACACAATTGTTTCTGTCTATGCCTACTAATTATGGTTGATTGCAGGCGAGACCCAATTCACACATGCTACTCAAGACCGTGACCATGGACAACCGACATCGCAGAGGAGAGCATATGCACCGACGGACTACGACACTCCACAGTACTCTTCTTCCTCCTACAGCGATACCTCACAGCCTACTTATAGCTATCCCATTCCTAACATGACCATGCAGACTCAGACTAGATGGGTCTATGAATGGGAAGACCCCAGTTTTTATAATATGTTAGTTCAAGAATGGGAGACAACAGCAGCATGGACAGGACAAACTTGGCAAGATTACAAGGCTGACCTGCTTAGACAGCAAGGTATCTCTCTTATGTCCACCGCCGAATATGAAATGTCGGCCAACAAGGGGTCTTCCCATACATCCTACGTAGTTGACCATGCGAGCGGAAACTATATCTTTGTTTGTGTAAGCGACTATATATTGTATTTGTATGCTACTATATATTGTTGTTTTAGTGACTATATATTTAAGCGAATATGTATTTGTATGCGACTATATATTATTGCTTTAGTGACTTATGTTATTTTTTACCACATTGTGTGGTCTTTTTACATTAATTTGTGCAAAGAAAGTACCAAAATTTCTTTTTTATTCATAAAAAAAACGGTTTGGAGCGGTAGGCCGGTTTACCGGCCGCGAACCGAACCAAAGCATGTTTGAATTTAAATTTGAATTCGGCCGGTTACCGACCGGTTACCGGTCAAACCGACCGGTAAATCGCTACCGGCGGCCGGCGGTTACCGGAAACCGGTCGGTAAAAAAAACCCTGCACAGGGCTGCAGCGATCAACTTCCTGTCCCATGTCACACATGGACGTGGACCGGGAGTAGAATACAACAATATTATAATTAATTACAACACTATAAGTACTGTCCAGTCCCTGCTGAAGTATCTGAATATATAAACCGCCTTGCATGTGACGTATGTATTTATATACTATATATATACTCCATCTATCCATAAATGTTTGTCGCCAGGATTTACATGCCGATAACTTCGACTCGATTTATAGAAAAAATATATAACATTTCTATCTCTAATAAATTTATTAAAAAACTAGATTAAAATATCCATCCAATGATATTAATTATGTATTATAAATATTAATATATTTTAATATATATATATTTTTTAGTTAAATTTATTTCTCGAAAAGTGAAAACGACAGACATTTAAGGACGGAAGGAGTACATACAATATACAGTCTCCTCTCCTCGTGGTTTATGCCTTCTTAATCCGGCAATTACTGCTACGAACATGACGACATCCCTCCAGCGTGTGTGTGGTGTACGATCATCTCTACCAGGTCAAAGTATTACATTTCAGAATTCAGATAGTATGTATGTATAGTGCCGCGTCTCTGATTTAGGTAGCATTTACATATCATCGTGCTCTGAAAAGTGCTCCAGATGAAGCTCAATTTTGTCCCTCGACTATCAGATGCCCGCTTTAGCCCTTCGAAATTTCCTTTTGTCCTCCTTGAGGGTGCCACATCGGCAAAGAGTGTGAATGAGTAGTAAGGGAAGGAAGGGTACAAACACTCCAAGAGAATAGAATATCCTTGACGGCTAATTGTTACGTGGAGGGGCAAAATTGAACCTCCAAGGGTATATCATTACCTCGGAGGTTGTTTCAAACCTAAAAAAATACAAATTCTTGAGTGCTAATCCAAAACCGCCAAAATAATTTCACAGTTACTTGAGTGCAAGTCCTGACCGTAAAGGTAATTTCATGTTTTCTTGAGTATTGTTACAAACCGCCAAGGTATTTTCTCATTTCCTTTGATGTAACTGTAAACCACCGAGGAAGTGCTAGTTTACTTGGGTGCGAACACACAAGTAAATTATTCTAGTTGCCAAGAAAAAATATTCAGTTTATAGTTATTCCTCTTAACCATCGAGATAATGGACGCATTACATTCTTGTTAATTAGACATTACATTTTATAGACACAAATGCTCCATTGACATGTTTCTGAGATGAAGTGCAATTTTTTCTTGGTACATTAACCCAACAAAAGGTACAATTTTGCGTTGTTTATGCATAGAATTCTTATTGTTGGCACTTATCTAGAGATGTCTTGTTAGTTTTAAAGCTAGCATGCAACGAACTGTTATCTTATGAAGGCAAAGTTTATCTCAAAGTTGTAGAGGCCGAAGAGATATAACTTTGTACTTGATACCTTTTTCATTTGAAATTATTTAGAGACCACAAATTATGTTTTAAGTTCCTAGATGTTTCAAATTCATTTTTTTTAATTTTCCAAACAACTTCACATACCTAAACCAAAATTTTTGTATTCGGCGAGATATGATTTTTTTGTTTAAACTTATTTCATTTGAAATTGTTTAGGGCCTCAAATATTCATTATAAGTTCTACTAAAGTTAATTCAAACAGAAAGAAATATCCACTTAGTCACGAATGACTTTGTGGTATACTGGTAAGTGAGTTTCCCGCTAAATCTTAGGCCATGAGTTCAATTCCCAGTTGTAGCAAGCGTCCTTGGGGGGTCATAAGCATATATCCTTGGAAGTCATCGGCCCCCAAGAAAATATATAACCTTGGCAATTGGTACATATACCTTGAGGGTCATCTTGTTGACACTGTTAAAAACCTGACATCATCTTTGTTTCCTCGGCGGCCAAACCCTCCAAGGAATTCATTTTTGTGGCCAGCCTCCAAGGTATTTTGAATTTTCTTTACTCTATACCTTTAGCGGACATCCCTGAGGGTTGGTGAAACGTCCTAATGGCTAGAGGGGGAGAATAGCCTATTAAAAATCTACAACAACACTAAAACAAGTGATTAGTAATAAATAAGATGGTGAAGCAAATTTTGCGCTAGCACTACACTTGTGTTGTAAACCACCTACCCAATTCTAATCTTTATGATCTCTAGTATATCACACCAGGGCTATGTCACTAATTTACACCTGGTGATCAAGCTAGCAAGAGTGCTACAACTAAAGTGCTACACTAGCTACACTAACTAGCTACAACTACTACAAGCACTACACAAGGTAAATACACAAAGTAGTGCAAGAGAGTGGTAGAAAAGATATACCGCCGTGGCAACTGGCAAGTGATCAATCAATGAATACCAAGAATACCAAGGAGACAATGAAGACACAATAATTTTTCCTCCGAGGTTCACTTGCTTGCCGACGAGTTAGTCCCCGTTGTGGCGATTCACTCACTTGGAGGTTCACGCGCTAATAAGCATCACACGCCTAACCCGCAACCAGGTGCCGCACAACCAACACAAGATGAGGATCCACAAGCCACGCGCAATCCACTAGAGTTGCCTTCGGCGCTCCGCCAGGGAAGGCACAAGAACCCCTCACAAGCACAATGATCGGAGCCGGAGACAATCACCTTCCTCTGCTCGACGATCCACCAATCACCAGGCCGTCTAGGTGTCGGTAGATACCAAGAGTAACAAGATCTCCACCAACCCAAATCGCCCAACTAGTGCCACAAGATGCTAGAACGCTAAGTAATGCACTAGAGGCTCTCCAATCTCACTCAAGATGATGAAATCAAGTGTGCAATTGAGTGGAGTGTGTTAACTTGCTCACAATATGAAATCTCAGCACTTTCGGGTTCCAAGAGAGTGGCCATGGCCGGTCAAGGGGGCTATTTATAAGCCCCACCTCGAAATAGAACCATTGCCCTTTGGAGCTGCTTTCTGCGAGGGCACCGGATAGGGTGGTGCCTGGCACCGGACACGGCGGTGCCCCTTCCAACGGTCGAATTCCAACGGCTAAAACAGGACAGGGGTGGCGGTGACCACCTAGGCCAACCCCGCGAAAACCCCATTCTTTGGAAAAATAGGGCAGTGCACCACCCTAGGCACGGCGGTGCCCAGCACGGTGACCAAGCCCTCTTCCCTTGCTCTCTGGATAGAAGAGGCGGTGGCACCGGACATGCCCCGATGGTGCACCGCCCTCACCATGGCGGTGTACACCGGTCGCGGTGGTGATCACCTCCATGCTGTTGCTCTGGACCGAGGCCAGGTGGGGCACCACCCCACGGGTGGCAGTGCCACCGGACAGCCAGTGGTGGTGCTCCCCCATGGCAGCACCCAACTCCTTCCTCTTGGCCTCGTCTAATCGGTCACCACCCTAGGGGTGGCGGTGCACCAGACAGGGGGTGACGATGCCCACAGAGGCAGCACCTCATCCCCTTTTTCGCCTCCTTTAATTCCTTTGCAAATGTGCCAACACCACAAGTGTTTCCCCATCACATGCAAGCGTGTTAGCATTTTCACAATCATTTTTTCAAAGTTTATCACTTCTCACCGATTGTGCACTAGGCCTAAAATGCATATGCAAGTTTTCCAACATCTAGTGGCACTAGATGATCGAGTTGTCTGATAAGAGCTCCTCTCTTAATAGTACGACCATTTATCCTAAATGTGATCACACTCTCTATAGTGTCTTGATCACCAAAACAAAATGGCCCTATGGATATCACCTTTGCCTTGAGCCCATTTTATTTTTCTCTTTCTTCTTTTTCAAGTTCAGAGCTTGATGATCATCACATGTCCACACCATCACCATCGGGGTTGATTAAAAGTCCCTCCCCTTTGCTGCAACCAGAGAGTTTGAGGCATTGGTGGCTCATCTATATGCTGACACGTGTCTCAACTTATTTTACAAAAAGACCCTCCGATTTCTTAGAATCAACCCGCGGTCCAGAAAACACCTGCTCCATCCCGCAGGCCGCAGCCTAGCCCTATTTGTTTCATCCTCTCTCTCCTTCCTCTCCTCCCCAGCCGCCGCCGCCACCACCATTGCGCCTCCGCCCCTCCCTGCCCTCTCCTCCCCGCGCAGCCTAGCTTTCTAGGCACATGAAGACTAGCAGCTTCGTTGCTTCCACCGGATCTGCGAGCTCCCTGGCCATTTTGTGGGAGCGTTCCTGCTTCCACCACATCTGCGAGCTCTCCATCATGTGGGAGCGTTCCTCGTCAGGAGCCACTAGATCTGGAAGGAGGGAGATAAGGTACCCGTCACCTGCAGAGAACCTGAAAGCCCAAGTTTGGTTTTGGTAATTAATGACACCAAGTTGCTAATGCTATTGTATCAAGTATGATTAAACTAGGCATAAGCAACATGTGATGGAGGTGGAAATGGCATGGAGAGATGGCCACAAGATCACATGATTTGGTGCATGAAATGATGAGCAAGATCATGGTGGAGATGCACATAATTTGATGGACATGATGATCAAGTGGAAGAGAAGGATCTAAGAGCGCAAGGCAAAGGTATAACCATAGGGTTTTCCTTTTGCCGGTCCAAGATGAGTAGAGAAGTGATTGACCGGATTTAGGATACATAGCCGACTATCAAGAGGGGCAATCACGGTTAGCTCGGGAATCAAGTGCCACTAGATCATTGTCTTGAGCATATGCATTAGGATCTAGTTGAGAGCTAACATAACGCCTTGGAAAATGTTTATGAAATGCTAACACACATGCACATGGTGGTGTACACTTGGTGGTGTTAGCACTTTTGCGAAGGCGGTGGAGTTTAAGCGGTAGAGAGGGGTTTGGGTTCCTCTCTCCCTCCCGCCGAGCTTGCGAGGCGGGATTCGGCGCTTTTTAGAGAAGTGAAACGCCTATTTTCTCTTGCGCCGGAAGTCGGAAAAGAAACGGAGGCGAACGGAGGTCACTGCGTTGACCGGACGCTGCACCGGACGCGGTCTCGGTGCGACCGGACGCGTCCGGTCAGTTCAACGTGGCTCGGTGCCGCTAGGGTTTGTGACCGGACGCGGGTCTGGTCTGACCAGCGCGTCCGGTCAGTTCAACCGGGCGAAAAAGAAAAGCGCGCGACCGGCGCGTCCGGTGCCTCACGGGACCGGAGCGTCCGGTCAGGCGTCCAGAGAGGCCGAGCGCTGCGAAGCACGATCGGACGCGGCTGGCGCGTCCGGTCACGTGCGACCGGACGCGTCCGGTCGCATCGGGTGCTTACTGGAACGCGACCGGACGCTGGCACTGTCGCGTCCGGTCGATCGAAGGAGCGCGTCCGGTCGCGGTAACGGCTAGTTCTGACGCGCACTATTCACGTTCGTCGTGTAGTGACCGGACGCGTCCGGTCACCCTGACCGGAGCGTCCGGTCAGCGCGATTTCTGCTGCGTCGTTTGTAACGGCTAGCTGCGTACCCCTTCGTTATAAATAGATGGTGGCCGGGGTTTGAGGGGAACTCTTGCACATTTTGAGACCTAGAGACATACTTTGAGCTAGAGAACAACCCCTCCACTCATCTCTTTGATTGATTGCTCATCTTGAGTGAGATAGAGTGAGATTCAAGTGCATTGCTTGAGAGTTGCATTCTAGAGGCACTTGATCTTCGAGTTGCTACGGATTTCTTGTTACTCTTCCATGTTTCCCGACACGGTAGACGGCTTGGAGCAGCGGAGGTGATTGAGCTCGCAATTGGAGATTGTTGGAGCCTTCACCAAGTGTTGTAAGGGGTTCTTGATCCTTCCCCGCGGGAGTTCGCAAATTGGATACTCTAGTGGAGCTCGTGGCTTGGAGGATCCCCATCTTGTGTGCGGTTGTGCGGCGCCCGCCGAGGGCTCGACTCTTGATAGTCGATTAGCTCGCGAACCGACAAGTGGGTGCATCGCCACAACGAGGAGTAGCTTGCCGGGAAGCAAGTGAACCTCGGGATAAATTCTTGTGTCATTCTCTTCCCGAGGATTTCTCTTGTGTGATTGATTTATTGGTACTTCTCATCTCTACACGGCAGTATAATCACTCGAAGCTCTTCTCTCGTATTACTTCTTGTATCTAGCTTGTTGTTGTTGTTGTGTTTAGCGGATAGCCTTGTACTAGACTTGTGTAGGTGGCTTGCTTAATTAGTTAGAGCTAGTGCATTTTGCTCCGCCACCTTTTGTACTAACTTGTGGTTAAGTAATTATTGTAGAAGTTTTATTTAGGCTATTCACCCCCCCTCTAGCCTATTTGGACCTTACAAGTGGTATCGGAGCCGAGGCACCGTTTATTTGAGGCTTAACAACCTACGGTGAAGAAGAAATGGCTCAATTAAGTTTGCACATCAACAACACAAAGAAGGCACCTCACTTTGATGGCACAAATTATGCATATTGGAAGGTTAAGATGACCGCACACCTCAAGTCAATCAATAGAGAAGTGTGGAAGGTCACCGAAACAAAATTTGAGGTTGCTAATCCGGAAGCACCTACACCGGTGGAAGAGAAGAAGCTCCAATGCAATGACATTGCCATTAGTGCTCTTCATGAGGCATTAGATGACAAGACATTTGAGCAAGTAAAGAATATAGAAGTGGCACATGATGCTTGGGCCAAGCTAGAAGAAACATTTGAGGGCACCGAAGGCACAAAGACCGCTAAAGCATATATCTTGCAAGAAAAATTTTCAAGCTTTAAGATGCAAGATGATGAGAGTGTACCGGAGATGTTTCATAGATTGCAAGTCATTGTCAATGAGCTCAAGGCACTTGGTGAGGAAGTCAAGGACAACCAATTCTCTATGAAGTTCTTGAGAAGCTTGCCCAAGAGGTTTGATACATTGATCACCGTGCTAGTGAGGACTACATTGAAGGATTCAACTCCTCAACAAATATTTCAAGAAGTGATGACCGATGATTCATATAGAGAAGATGATGAGAAGGATGAGTTGGTCAAGAAGAAGAAGAAGAAGGAAAATGAGAAGAAGGATGATGAAAAGAAGAAGAGTGTGGCATTCAAAGCCACCACATCCAAGGGAAAATCCAAGATTGAATCATCAAGTGAAGAAGACTCAAGCTCTTATGATAGTGATGACATTGATGAGAAGATGGCTCTCTTTGTCAAGCAATTTGGCAAGTTCATGAAGAAGAAAGGCTTTCGTGCAAGAAGAAGGAAGAACTCATCCAAAAAGAATGAGCATACCATGAGATGCTTTAGATGCCATAGCAAGGACCATCTCATTGCAAAGTATCCTTATAATAGTGATGATGAAGATGCTATCAAGAAGGAAAGGAAGAAGCAAAAGAAGAAGCAAGAAAAGAAGGAGAGCTCTCATAAGAAGAAGAATGATTCTCATGTTGCTACATGGGATAGTGATGATTCCTCAAGTGATGATGAGGATGACAACAAGAGCAAGAAGAAGGGACATGCTAGCATTGCTATTCAAGAGAAGGTCTCCCTCTTCGACACTCCATCGTGCTTCATGGCTAAGGCCGCTAAGGTATCATCCGATGATGAGAGTGATCATGATAGTGATAGTGATAGTGATGAAGAAGAATTCACTAAAGATGAACTAATCACTATGCTAGAAGATTGCACTCAACACTTTAAAGAATCTAGAAAGGAGTGCAAGGGCTTGCTTAAGGAAAAGAAAAACCTTATGCAAGAACTTGATGAGCTTAGAGCATCTTATGAGAGTCTAAAGGTAGACCATAAGAAGCTTCAAAAGTCTCACACTAAGCTTGAAGAAGCTCATTCCTCTCTAGTTGAAAAATGTGAAAACATGCCAACTAATGTTGAGAAAGCTAAAACTTGCAACATAGGCATATCATGTGATATAATTGACGAATCTTTTCATAAGCCTATTGTTGTTGCTCCCACTAACCCTTCATGTAGCTCATCTACATCATCCTCATCTAGTAGTGATGGTTTCACTTGTGACTCCACACTTATAGTTGAGAATGAAAATCTCAAGAAGGAGGTAAAAGAGCTCAATCACACTTTAGCTAAGGCTTATGGTGGTGAGGACCGCTTGCTTATGTGCTTGGGTAGCCAAAGAGCTTCTCTCTACAAAGAGGGATTGGGCTATAACCCCAAGAAAGGCAAGGCCGCTTTTGCTCCTCACAAGACTCATTTTGTGAAGAACAATGGTAGCTATAGCAAAAGTTGCAAGCAAGTTGGTCACATAGAGCAACATTGCATGAACAAGAAATCCAATGCTAATGTATCCTCAATTAAGTTTGATTCCTTCTATATACTTACCAAGGGTACAAATGGTGTTCATGCTAAGTTCATTGGTACACCATGGATGGGCTCAAAGAAGAAAGCCATTTGGGTACCAAAGAGCTTGGTCACTAACCTTGGAGGATCCAAACAAGTTTGGGTACCTAAAAGGAATTGATCTTATCTTGTAGGTCAATTACAAAGCCGGAGGAAGGCATTGGGTGCTTGATAGTGGGTGCACTCAACATATGACCGGAGATTCTTGTATGTTCAAATCAATTGATACAAGTCAAAATGGTGGTTTTGATGCTATCACATTCGGCAACAATAAGAAAGGCAAGGTTAAGGGGCTTGGTAAAATTGCTATCTCAAATGATATGAGCATATCTAATGTGTTGCTAGTTGAGAGCTTGGATTTCAATCTTTTATCGGTGGCACAACTTTGTGATCTTGGCTTCAAGTGCATATTTGGTAGTGATGATGTTGAAGTCATAAGTGTTGATGGATCAAATTTGATATTCAAAGGATTTAGACATGGTAGCTTATACTTGGTTGACTTCAATGATAGTGAGACCCAATTGACATCATGCTTGCTTAGCAGATCTAGTATGGGATGGTTGTGGCATAGAAGGCTTGGTCATGTTGGAATGAAACAATTGAATAAACTTTTGAGGCATGACTTAGTTAGAGGCTTGAAGGATGTCACCTTTGAGAAGGATAAACCTTGTAGTGCTTGTCAAGCCGGCAAACAAGTTGGAAATACACATCCTAGTAAGAGTGAAATGAGTACATCAAAGGCATTTGAGCTATTGCACATGGACTTGTTTGGGCCAACTACATACACTAGCATTGGTGGTAATAAGTATGGTTTTGTGATTGTTGATGACTACACTAGATACACTTGGGTGTTCTTTCTATATGACAAGAGTGATGTTTATGATCTATTCAAGTCTTTTGTCAAAAGAGTGCAAAATGAGTTTGAAATCACCATCAAGAAGATTAGAAGTGACAATGGTAGTGAGTTCAAGAACAAAGAATTGAAGTTTTATGTGATGATCTTGGTATTGGACATCAATTCTCACCAACCTACACTCCTCAATCCAATGGTGTAGTTGAAAGAAAGAATAGAACTTTGATTGACATGGCTAGATCAATGCTTAGTGAATACAATGTGAGTCATTCATTTTGGAGTGAAGCTACCAACACGGCTTGCTATTGTAGCAACCGTCTTTATTGCCATGGGAAGCTTAGGAAGACACCATATGAGCTATTGAATGGAAGAAAGCCCAACATTGCATACTTTAGAGTGTTTGGTTGCAAATGCTATATTCTCAAGAAAGGCACTAGATTGAGCGAGTTTGAAAAGAAATGTGATGAAGGGTTCTTACTTGGCTATTCTACCACAAGCAAAGCATATAGAGTTTGGAATCTCACAAATGGCACCTTGAAAGAAGTTCATGATGTTGAGTTTGATGAAACCCAAGGGTCTCAAAATGAAGATCAAAATCTTGATGATGTGAGAGGAGATCAATTGGCAAATGCAATGAGAAACATGGACATTGGTGATGTTAGGCCAAGGCAAGTTGATGATGATGATGATATTCATGTGATCAACCAAAGTGTGCAAATTGATACAAATCAAGCAAGCTCGAGTGGTTCTCATGATGAAGCTCAAGTTCAAGGTCAAACAAGTGGAAGCAATCAACTCCCAATACTCCAACCTACTAGTGTTGCAAGGGATCATCCATTGGATCAAATCATTGGTGGAATTCAAAGTGGTGTTCAAACTAGATCAAGATTAGCATCCTTTTGTGAGCACTACTCATTTGTGTCACTTGAAGAACCTAAGAAAATAGAAGATGCATTGAAGGATTCCGATTGGGTAAATGCCATGCATGAAGAGCTAAACAACTTCACTAGAAATCAAGTTTGGGAACTTGTTAAAAGGCCGAAGAACTACAATGTGATTGGTACTAAGTGGGTCTTTAGAAACAAGCAAGATCAAGATGGCATGGTTGTGAGGAACAAAGCAAGATTAGTAGCACAAGGTTACACACAAGTTCAAGGTCTTGACTTTGGAGAAACATATGCACCGGTTGCAAGATTAGAGGCAATTAGAATTCTTTTAGCATATGCTTGTGCACACAACATCAAGCTCTATCAAATGGATGTCAAAAGTGCATTTCTCAATGGCTACATCAATGAAGAAGTTTATGTTGAGCAACCTCCCGGTTTTAAAAATGATAAGAAGCCCAACCATGTTTACAAGCTAAAGAAGGCATTGTATGGTTTGAAGCAAGCACCTAGAGCATGGTATGAGAGATTGATGGACTTTCTTCTCTCTAAAGGATTCAAGATGGGAAAGGTTGACACCACTCTCTTCACCAAGAAGCTTGGAAATGACTTGTTTGTGTTGCAAATCTATGTGGATGACATTATCTTTGGATCAACCAATCAAGACTTTTATGAAGAGTTTGGAATTATGATGGCAAAAAAGTTTGAGATGTCTATGATTGGAGAACTTAGTTACTTTCTTGGACTTCAAATCAAGCAAATGAAGAATGGCACTTTTGTAAGTCAAGGGAAGTACATCAAGGACATGATCAAGAAGTTTGGATTGCAAGATGCTAAGCAAATGAGTACACCAATGGGCACAAATGATCAATTGGGTGTTGATTCTAGTGGCAACATGGTAGATCAAAAGCAATACCGGTCTATGATTGGAAGTTTGCTCTATGTCACCGCTTCGAGGCCGGATGTGATGTTTAGTGTGTGCAAGTGTGCAAGATATCAAGCTTCACCTAGAGAAAGTCACTTGAAAGCAACCAAGAGAATATTGAGATATCTTAAGGGCACTCATGATGTTGGATTATGGTTTCCAAAGGGGTCTAATTTTGAGTTGATTGGATATTCGGACTCCGACTATGGTGGATGCAAGATTGATAGAATGAGCACAAGTGGCACTTGTCAATTGCTTGGAAGGTCTCTTGTTTCATGGTCATCAAAGAAACAAAATAGTGTTGCACTATCTACCGCCGAGGCCGAATACATTAGTGCCGGTAGTTGTTGTGCACAATTGCTTTGGATGAAAGCAACCTTGAATGACTTTGGAATCAAATTCAAGAATGTGCCATTGTTTTGTGACAATGAAAGTGCTATCAAGATGACACAAAATCCGGTTCAACATTCAAGAACCAAGCACATTGATATTAGGCATCACTTCATAAGAGACCATCAACAAAAGGGTGATATTAGCATTGAAAGCATTGGCACCGAAGATCAACTAGCCGATATCTTTACAAAGCCACTTGATGAGAAGAGATTCTACAAGTTGAAAAATGAATTGAACATACTTGACTTCTCCAACTTAAAATAAGTGCACCCCTACATTCCTATATGACATGCCTCTCCTCCAACATAGCAAGGTAAAGTTGTTTGGCATATCATTCATACTTTGCTAAGGACATGTTTAGAACATATAGACATATTTGCATGACAAATAGGTTCATTCATAAAAATCAAATGAGTTTAATGTATATATGGTACCACTATTGCTTCTATGTTTGATTGATCTAGTGGTAGCATATGACATGTTTGTGGGCTTGCAAACCTAGTGTTGAATCTAGAAAATGAGCTCATGATGTGTAATTCAACATGGTCAAGATAACCCTTATACTTTATGAGGTGTGAAGAAGCTTGTCCTTGGATCAAATCGAATTACATATTCTAGGCAAGTGATCTAGATTGAATCATAATTTAGACCTTACAAGACTCCCTCATATTGATTGACTTAACTCTCACTAAAATTGACACCTTTTTGGTGATTGTTGACAAAGGGGGAGAGAAAAGTCACAAAGATAGAAAAGTCACAAAGAAATAAAAAGTTAAGTTACTAAGGGGAAGAGAAAGTTACTAAGGGGGAGAGAAAGCATAAGAGAATGACTTTGGAAAGGGATCAATTAATTTTGAGCACACAAGTAGGGGGAGCAAGCTCATGAATTATTTGGTGCATTTGTATGTGCATTAACATGATGAATTGTTGCATTGCAAAGCTTAAATTCATATTCATGCTTGTGTGGTGATTGCTAGAAATAGAACTTGAATGATGAATTATTGAGAGTAGCTTTACAAGTGGTATCTAGACACCTATGCTTATAATGTTGATCTCACGGGGTACTTTAGTGTTTGTGATCTTTACAAGTGATGAATTACAAGTGGTGTCTAGCTACATCGATGCTAAGGATGGTATATAAAGGCAACTCCGATTGGTATCACGCTTCAAAGGTCCATTCTATATACCTTAGCATCAATTTGATAGTAGTAACTCTCCCAAAATTCAAATCCATACATATGTGCACAATTGAACCAAACTCATGGAAGCACATATGTATGGGGAGCTAATACTATCGAAATTGAAAATTGATTTCATTTCATATCTTTGTGATGGTTGTCATCAATTACCAAAAAGGGGGAGATTGAAAGCCCAAGTTTGGTTTTGGTAATTAATGACACCAAGTTGCTAATGCTATTGTATCAAGTATGATTAAACTAGGCATAAGCAACATGTGATGGAGGTGGAAATGGCATGGAGAGATGGCCACAAGATCACATGATTTGGTGCATGAAATGATGAGCAAGATCATGGTGGAGATGCACATAATTTGATGGACATGATGATCAAGTGGAAGAGAAGGATCTAAGAGCGCAAGGCAAAGGTATAACCATAGGGTTTTCCTTTTGCCGGTCCAAGATGAGTAGAGAAGTGATTGACCGGATTTAGGATACATAGCCGACTATCAAGAGGGGCAATCACGGTTAGCTCGGGAATCAAGTGCCACTAGATCATTGTCTTGAGCATATGCATTAGGATCTAGTTGAGAGCTAACATAACGCCTTGGAAAATGTTTATGAAATGCTAACACACATGCACATGGTGGTGTACACTTGGTGGTGTTAGCACTTTTGCGAAGGCGGTGGAGTTTAAGCGGTAGAGAGGGGTTTGGGTTCCTCTCTCCCTCCCGCCGAGCTTGCGAGGCGGGATTCGGCGCTTTTTGGAGAAGTGAAACGCCTATTTTCTCTTGCGCCGGAAGTCGGAAAAGAAACGGAGGCAAACGGAGGTCACTGCGTTGACCGGACGCTGCACCGGACGCGGTCTCGGTGCGACCGGACGCGTCCGGTCAGTTCAACGCGGCTCGGTGCCGCTAGGGTTTGTGACCGGACGCGGGTCTGGTCTGACCAGCGCGTCCGGTCAGTTCAACCGGGCGAAAAAGAAAAGCGCGCGACCGGCGCGTCCGGTGCCTCACGGGACCGGAGCGTCCGGTCAGGCGTCCAGAGAGGCCGAGCGCTGCGAAGCACGATCGGACGCGGCTGGCGCGTCCGGTCACGTGCGACCGGACGCATCCGGTCGCGTCGGGTGCTTACTGGAACGCGACCGGACGCTGGCACTGTCGCGTCCGGTCGATCGAAGGAGCGCGTCCGGTCGCAGTAACGGCTAGTTCTGACGCGCACTATTCACGTTCGTCGTGTAGTGACCGGACGCGTCCGGTCACCCTGACCGGAGCGTCCGGTCAGCGCGATTTCTGCTGTGTCGTTTGTAACGGCTAGCTGCGTACCCTTTCGTTATAAATAGATGGTGGCCGGGGTTTGAGGGGAACTCTTGCACATTTTGAGACCTAGAGACATACTTTGAGCTAGAGAACAACCCCTCCACTCATCTCTTTGATTGATTGCTCATCTTGAGTGAGATAGAGTGAGATTCAAGTGCATTGCTTGAGAGTTGCATTCTAGAGGCACTTGATCTTCGAGTTGCTGCGGATTTCTTGTTACTCTTCCGTGTTTCCCGACACGGTAGACGGCTTGGAGCAGCGGAGGTGATTGAGCTCGCAATTGGAGATTGTTGGAGCCTTCACCAAGTGTTGTAAGGGGTTCTTGATCCTTCCCCGCGGGAGTTCGCAAATTGGATACTCTAGTGGAGCTCGTGGCTTGGAGGATCCCCATCTTGTGTGCGGTTGTGCGGCGCCCGCCGATGGCTCGACTCTTAATAGTCGATTAGCTCGCGAACCGACAAGTGGGTGCATCGCCACAACGAGGAGTAGCTTGCCGGGAAGCAAGTGAACCTCGGGATAAATTCTTGTGTCATTCTCTTCCCGAGGATTTCTCTTGTGTGATTGATTTATTGGTACTTCTCATCTCTACACGGCGGTATAATCACTCGAAGCTCTTCTCTCGTATTACTTCTTGTATCTAGCTTGTTGTTGTTGTGTTTAGCGGATAGCCTTGTACTAGACTTGTGTAGGTGGCTTGCTTAATTAGTTAGAGCTAGTGCATTTTGCTCCGCCACCTTTTGTACTAACTTGTGGTTAAGTAATTATTGTAGAAGTTTTATTTAGGCTATTCACCCCCCCTCTAGCCTATTTGGACCTTACAGAACCTGCCGCACAACTCTGGCACCCTAGCCACAGCTCGTCCGCAGCCGCGTGCGTGCGCAGGGAGCATGGCGGTGCTTCTCCGTCTGGCTCCAATGCAGGCGCATGTGAAGCCAGTAGGTCTGGTCAGCTACGCACCGCATCCTTCCCGGTGAGTTCTAGCTGCCCTCTGTTCCAATCGCCTATCCATCTACATACCGGCGGCCTATTTGTTTCCTGAGCACAAGAATGTGTCCAGGTTCAGTAGAACACCTAGCACTAGCAAGTAGCCATACTATGCAAGTGTTTATGCTTACGTGAATGCCTTGTGTTCATCCCCTTTTAATGGTTTCGTTTTAGCTGGCCTCCTTCAGCGGTTGTCTTTTCAAAACCACATAGGAACGAAATTAAGTGCTTATATTGATGACCCTTTCTTAATTTGGTGTTGCTACTAATATCACTTTGTATCAACTTGGGCATATTGTGGCAGGAATAAGCTAGATTGTAAGGATTGGAAATAATTAAAAAAAAGATCAAGTTTAATTTGATCCATCTGTATATGCGCAGCATTTTTGTTTTCCCCTCATGATTATCACAGTTTGGTAACACCTGGTATTGGAATATTGGATTGAGCTTAATCCAACATCCATTTGAACTTTAGCACTTGGATATCACTGGATTTGAACTGACTTGGATGTGGACATCCATCACTTTTACATCCATCAGCGTTGGATTCTAATGGACAAAAAAATCAGAATAATCCAATTGTTAGTCAGTGCTTCGAATACTCTCTTACTGCTACCTCAAATGATACTTTGTCCATTTGATTTATATTGTGTATCTGCCAATGTGTTCCTTTGTCACAGTTCACTTCTTGCAATGTTTTTTTTATTATAATGCTTCTTTCTATGGCTTCTTGGCTTCTTGCAATGTTTTTTCTGTGGCAGTTTTCCTGTTTCCAGTGTGTTTACTATCTCTTGGTGCTTACTATTTCCCCTCCTTCATTGGCAGTAAATTCAACTATGAAATGGAAGCGCACGCATAGCTTTGTTGCTGGATTTTGTAAAGCGGTGAATGGAACAATTGATCTTTTTGGGCAGTTCGTCTAGATGCTTTGATCAGTATCTTTTTGGGCAGTTCGTCTAGATGCTTTGATCAGTTGTCCTACGGATTCTAAGAGTAAGAGGACAGTGCTGGGTCTTGTGTATGACTTCTTGATGCTTCTTAAGTGGAACTATATACGAATGTTTTGTGAAGTATGAGATGCATATCAATCAGCAGGTTTTACGCCATTCCTGCTGTTGTCTTGGCTTCTTCTACTGAAGCTTTGATTTTGTTTTTCTTTCTATTGCTGGATTTTGGAAAGCAATGAACAGAGAGTTTGACACAATGGTTCTTTTATATTTTAAATTGAATCTCTCTACTCTACCTGCTATATCTTGCATAACCTAAGACATTGTGCATGTTATGAACCCTACATCATGGGTGACAAGGTAGTGTTTTTATTGCATTAATTAGCCCTGTTGCTCCTCTTCATATGCCTACTATTGAAAATTGTGAAAGTTCTTTTGTCAGCTACGACACTCGATGGAAGACATTCTGGCTTTTAAAAAATCTTGATCTAAGACTGGTGTTATAAGAAGGATCCTGAACCTAACTGTAACTATTAGTTGTGTAATGCATGGTTGAGAGGGAAGTACGACGGCTCATAATTTGTGCTATGTACTCATTGAAGTAATGTCCTCCATTATCTGTAGTGATGCTAATTGTGATAATGGCAATGACTGTATCTTAGCTATATTTGTCAGTCAGATTGGCATGCCCTGAAGTCGCGCCTGATGTTCTAGAGTTCAAATACTTTGACAATTATTTATGCATATTATGCTGAATAAAACCTTGGTGGTGCTCTTTTTCACAGAGCTACTTAATGTAGTGTGCTGATGATCATAGCCAGAACACTGATGATTACTAAATTGAGGACAAGGAACCAGAGGTATTTTTCTTTGTATTGCTATCACTTATGCTCAATCTGTTAGTTTAGGTCCCCTTTGAAATGAGCTTCCTGAAGATGCTTTCCATTATTAGTGTTTGGAAACTAATTGTCACATATAAACAATGCCATGTTCTCCTGTTGTATGTTGACGGATGCTGCTCCTTCTCAATAAGAGATCATGGGAATAGCCCGATGGATATATTGCCATGTTCACTAAATAATGATTTTTGAAGCTCCATACTTTGAACAAACCAAGTAATATGATTAGAAATCTTAAGAGTTCTTGTCAAATGTAATTTCCACTAAACGTTCTCATATGGTTCTTGAGGCCGCTGTAATAATTTGAGGTTGCAACTGAACCTTACTATTTGCCACATAATAAAGATTGTTTGATTTCCTGAAGTTCAAAGGAGATGCTTGGGATGATTAGATTGTTACTAGACGTTTCTAAGCATAACTACAGAAGGTATGATGCACGCTAAATGTTCTTCTAATCATGACAGGCACACGTCCCTACTACAATGGCAAGTGCATCTACAGGCCAAGGGCGGAGTAGGAACTGTAGCACTGCTCCATGGTGCTCCATCGAAGCCAACGACAAAAGTGCAGTACTTGGGCTGTTAATGAATTACTAAGATGGTTGTGCTTTGTGAATTGCATTTGTTAGATGTTGAGCTAACCAGCTAGGCTTGAATATTTGCTAAAAAAAAAGCTAGGCTTGAATATCCCATGTTGGAACCAGAGGAGAAACTCTGGTTTG
Source organism: Saccharum hybrid cultivar R570 (assembly GCA_038087645.1). Taxonomy (NCBI): domain Eukaryota; kingdom Viridiplantae; phylum Streptophyta; class Magnoliopsida; order Poales; family Poaceae; genus Saccharum; species Saccharum hybrid cultivar. The sequence goes on from JAQSUU010000198.1 coordinate 27,435,263, forward strand.
ATGCAGTGTGCTATCATTTTTCTAATGCACTAAATTATGAGAGAACGACATTGAGCGGGTGTTTCGTGTACAAATCTGTATCTTTTTTGGTTGAGTGGCTAACTGTCTAGCCTGCTTTTTATGCTCTCTAGGGGCATGCAATGGTAGGATTCTTTTGAAGTGGTTCTAGCACAAAATTATAATCTCGAGTAAATGAAGCAGTTATAATTTCGCAAAACAGTCATTAGAAAAGCATTCATCAAAAATTAATCTCTTACACACTATTAATGCATGAAACAATTATATAATTAACCTGCTGGAATTCAAGACTGTAAAAGATAAGTCATGGTAGGGCGCCCGAAGGGCGCCTGACGTTCTAGTGGACTTCATTTCATGTGGCCATCTCCATCCACGAGTGCCACTTAGCTTCATCACTTGGGTTGGACCAACCTATCTCAAATTCACACTTAGAGCATAGGGTTAGTCCAAATAGATTTCATCAATTATTCAAAATCAAACTAGGGCTTTCAGTTGGCCACCAAGAATAATTTTCTTGACGGTTTTTATGGTTTCCTGCGAGTGTTTTTAGCGTTCAAGGATATTCCGCTTGGTGATAATGAAAGAATTTGGTTTTACACGTGTCGGAAATCTAAATAGCCAACCTTTGTTGCCTTCTTGACGAGGGGAGAAATTTTCCGAGGACTGAAACAATCTCTTTAGTAGTTGATGGATACAAATGAGCTCCGAGCGGAAGTCGATGGACTAACAGATAATATAAGCTCTGCGAAATTAGGCAAACTAATCTGCTCATGCCTGTTTCTGTCAAGAGAAGCATCTGTCTGACTATATGGGCATCCCATGTGGATTACCGATCGTTCCTTGTCAATAATATCATGGGGGAAGGTTGTAGGCATAGGAAAATGACATGCTTCACCGCATGTGGCACTGAACCTCCGACGACAAGCCTAGTCTTCAGGTAATTATGAGCGTAGTTTACCTTGCTCTTCCCCACATCATCACATGAAAAACCACATACTTGGATGGATATCTAAAATCCTGTCAAAACTACACTCACTCAGTCACAGATAGGAGTAAGTTTCAAATCTCTGAGACAGACAGAGAGAATTGACAAAAATTCTCTAGTAATAAGCTACTAAATCCGTTCCAAATTATAATTCGTTTGACTTTTTTTACCATAATTTGATCATTCGTCTTATTCAAAAATTTGTACAAAATATCAATTCTTTTGTTGTGGCTTGCTTTACAAAAGTTCTAGAAGAATGACTTAAATTTGACTATGTTTTGCACAAATTTTTCGAATACAACGAGTGGTCAAACTTGAAGTCAAAAAAGTCATACGAATTATAATTTGAAACAGAAGAAATAAAAATATATATTTTTTATTCCAGCTGTGACTAAGAGCATGGTCAATAATAGAGCCAAGTACTTGGCTATAAATCAAGTCATAAGAGCCAAGCTATATAATAGTTGTCTTCTATTTAGTTTTAGAAAAGTTTATTATTATTATGTGGTACCATGTCTTTCCTTCTCTTTCCTATTTCTCCTCACATGCACTTTTGTTTGGGCCACAGATGCCTATGGTTCCGTGTCCAGCTTGTTGCTTGCCAGAGAGCCTAACTCTCTTCTTTTTTCTCTCCTCTCTTCTCCACATCAACAAAAAAAAATACTGACTAGCTTAGCTATAAGCCCATTATTATACCTGCTCTAAGAAGCATCCAAGGGACTATTCTCCTGGATGATGGTCCAAGAAAGACTCCAATGGATGGAGGCCTGTCTGTCGACCTCCGCTGCAACAGTGCTTCACTCTCGTTGCAAATTGCAATCATGTCCATTTCCCCGTTTCTATTTACCGAAGAATAAAAAAAATCCTATATCATTGGAGAGAGAGAGAGAGGAGCCAAAGAAAAGAAAATATCCAAGCGGGAGGGCCATGTGGAGATTGCCAAGTGTGCGCTGCCTCCTTGGAACATCCCAGGCCATGTGTTCTTCCATTTCCTTAGACAAATAGTCCCAATCCCATCCTACCTGGATGTTCATGTTCCTGCCTGCCTGTCTGTCGCCTTGTGACGTCTGTCCAAGCAAGAACACTCCCTCCCACCTAGGAGGGAGTAGCTTCTTCCCAATCTGCTCGCTCGTACCAATTCTTCCTCCTCCTTCCCTCCTCCGTTGTTCCATACTTGCATTCATTCTTGTAGTTGCAGCTAGCAGCTCTTGGATGGAGACAGACAAGATAATCGAGGTATGTACGCTACTTTATGCACGTAGTTGACCAGCAAGCGAGCACCAGCTTCCTTCTTGAATTCCTCTCTTTGGTTGTTGCTGCCTTCCGAATCCGATCGCCACTTGATGTGAGAGCTAGCCAGCTAGCTGTGCCGCACCCGCACGCAGCCGATCGATCGCACGCGAGTTCATCAGTTGTCAGATCTTAAGGTTTCCCGGTCCCGGCTAGATTTCAATTCTTTGGTGGTTGGTGGCTGTGGCTTGGGTAGCCAGCTCAGCTAGATCCCCCCACTTTCAAGATTCGTAGCATACAAGCAGTGAAGAATCTGCAAGAAGACAGACAGAAACAAGAAGAAGAAGAAGCCAAGCAGAGCAGCGATGGCCATGGAGCCCATGCTGAAGGTGGTTCTAGGCTCGGCGGCGTTCGCCGTCTTCTGGGTGCTGGCGGTGTTCCCGGCGGTGCCGTTCCTGCCCATCGGCCGCACGGCGGGCTCCCTTCTGGGCGCCATGCTGATGGTGCTGCTGGGCGTGATGAGCGCCGACGAGGCCTACGCCGCGGTGGACCTCCCGATCCTGGGCCTGCTGTTCGGCACCATGGTGGTGAGCGTGTACCTGGAGCGCGCCGACATGTTCCGGCACCTGGGCCGCCTGCTCTCGTGGCGGAGCCAGGGCGGTCGCGACCTGCTGGTGCGCACCTGCGCCGTCTCCGCGCTGTCCTCGGCGCTCTTCACCAACGACACCTGCTGCGTGGTGCTCACGGAGTTCATCCTCAAGATCGCGCGGCAGAACAACCTGCCGCCGCGGCCCTTCCTGCTGGCGCTGGCGTCCAGCGCCAACATCGGCTCCGCCGCCACGCCCATCGGGAACCCGCAGAACCTGGTGATCGCGGTGCAGAGCGGCATCTCGTTCGGGCAGTTCGTGTTCGGCATCCTCCCGGCCACGCTCGTCGGCTCCGTCGTGAATGCGGCCGTCCTGCTGGCGCTGTACTGGAACCAGCTGGACGGTGGGTGCAAGCCCGCTGGTGGACGCGGAGCGGAGGAGGTGGTCGCCGTGCCTACCGAGGTCGTGGAGGAGGAGGACGTCACGTCGCACCGGTTCTCGCCGGCCACCATGTCGCACCTCCTCCGCCGCGGCTCCCAGCAGCAGGGGGCCGCGGGCTACGACGAGGCGGTGCCGGTGCCGGTGGTGGCGCATCAGGACCCCGTCAAGCCGGCCAACGGCGTCCACCACAGAAGGAACGGTACCACAACCGCAGCGGTGGTGAACGGCAAGGACCCCGTCAATCCCTTGCACGAAGACGACCCCGACGCCGACGCCGACGCCGACGACTGGAACAGCAAGGCGTGGAAGACGTGCGTGTACGTGATCACGCTGGGCATGCTGGTGGCGCTGCTGCTGGGTCTCAACATGTCGTGGAGCGCCATCACCGCCGCGCTGGCGCTCATCGTGCTCGACTTCAAGGACGCCCGCCCCTGCCTGGAGAAGGTGTCGTACCCGCTGCTGCTCTTCTTCTGCGGGATGTTCATCACCGTGGACGGCTTCAACAAGACGGGCATCCCCAGCGCGTTCTGGGAGTTCATGGAGCCGTACGCGCGGATCGACACGCCCACGGGGACGGCCGTGCTCGCCGCCGTCATCCTCCTGCTGTCCAACGTCGCGTCCAACGTCCCGACGGGTCAGTCAGTCCTCAGATTTACTTGCATTATTATTATTATTCTGTTTATGTTAGAGATGGATGATTGTCAGTCAACAACTGAAATTACTCCGACGGTCCTCCTGCTGTGCAATCTGCCTGCAGTCCTGCTGCTGGGCGCCCGCGTGGCGGCGTCGGCGGCGGTCATCTCCCCCGCCGCGGAGACCAACGCCTGGCTCATCCTGGCCTGGACGAGCACGGTGGCCGGCAACCTCTCCCTGCTGGGCTCCGCCGCCAACCTGATCGTGTGCGAGCAGGCGCGCCGCTCCCAGCAGTGCGGCTACACGCTTTCCTTCTTCAGCCACCTCCAGTTCGGCTTCCCGGCGACGCTCGTCGTCACCGGCATCGGCCTGATGCTCATCAGAACCTACTGACTGATGGTGAATGGTGATGGATGGCCCGTGGCCGCCGCCAGCAGCAGCAAATCGTGCACGCACGCATTGGCAATTGGCAATTGGCAATTGGAAGGGAAGATGGTCTCAGTCTGGGGAAGAAGAATGCATCTGGATTCTTTCTCAGCATCCATCGTCACAGACAGGTCGTTTTGTTCTAGTTGTTGTTGTTTGTAGTGAATTTCTGCAAGATTCGTTTGGTTGGGGGACATGATACGATCGTCGTTGCCTCCTCTCCTACAAATTATACTGGTGAGAAGCGTGTAGCACCACAGAGATAGAGATCAGCATGGTGCTTGCTCGGAGCTGGAGGCGTTTTGGGATGTACATACACACTCTGCTAGTAAGTACTGTACTGAAGAAAGCTGTACATTCTGGAGCACATCATAAGAAAAAGTTGTATATCACGTTTACCATTCTATATATTTGTACGTGTAATAAGCCAGTCAAGTACGTTGAAATCGAATAATGTTACAGATAGCAGGAAACGGGTTAGTTAAAGCCAAAACCGATGGAGTTATTCTTCTTCCTCTTATATAATGATGATGATGATTATGTATGTATATCTCAGCCATGGTCCAATGGTCCAACTGTTGTTTGTTTAGAGGAAATGAGTCAGCTACTTGTGTGGTGAGCTTGGTAACTACGTACGTGCTACTGTGGGCTCCTCCATCTTTGAGGAGTTGCCTTTGTGCGTCTGAGAGTTACTCAGGGTTAGTGGGATGTCGTGTACTCGTGTTAGGGGGGTTTCACCATTTTTTTTTTCTCCGCTGTAAACCGTGTGGTTGTAAGATATTTGGGCCCAGCTTTTCTTATAAAACGAGATAATTCTATTCTTCTTAAGTCAATAGCAGAGCTCCAAACCCTCTTTGAAAATTTATTCAGGCATGGGACCAGCACCCACTATGGTCCTAACAACTCTCTCCCGCTGACGCTTCAATACAATCCGGACGATCAACGTTGACTAATTATTTTTTTACTAGCAAATAAGCACAAAAATGAGTATATCATGATTCGAACAGTTTCAAGCTAAGCACTATAAGATGGAGTATGTTTTTAGGGGAAAAACGAAAATTTCCAAGCTAAAACATTTTTTATGATTTTTCTTGGATTAAACCAAATGTTAGGTTTTTTAGTTGCATTATTTTTATATGGAAAAAATATTTCGAAATTTTGAATTCATTTTTAAAAATTCTTATTTAAAAATAATATTTCTAGTCTGATTTATCTCCCCAAACTTTTAACTTAGTTCGATTTGTCTCCTTTGACGTGGTGTCACGTCAACAAAACCCAAATGATTTGTGTTGACATCGTTTTTAGCAGTGTCAAGATGATTAGAAAGGGCTAATCAACAGAGGAAAGATTACCATGTAGGTTGATAGCCATGGGGAGTAAGTTTGTTTGTGAGTGGTGGCAGCGTATGGATTTAATTTGAAGTGTTGCCGATGAGGTTAAGGGTATTATTGCCGATGCCGATAAAAGAGGGTATGAAGACTGCTGCCGATGGAACAGGGAATGTGCCGATTGAAGGAACTTGAAGACTGCTGCCGATGAAACAGGGAATGTGCCGATGGAAGGAACTTGAAGGCTGCTGCCGATGGAACGGGGATTGTGCCGTTGAAAAGGAGGTCGATGAGAATACCATCGTGATTGAGGCGGACTATGGAGTAAAATAGGAATTAATTTCCTTGTATACGTTTAGTAGAGTCTGAGTTGTATCAAAGTCATGTTTTTCCTTAGATTTGGATTTAGTCGTATTTGGTTACGTTTCTATAGATCAGGATATAAATATAGAGTGAAGGGCAATGTAATAGGGGATCAATCAATACATCAAAAAACAGCTTTTACTCTTATTTACATCTACTTTCGGCGACTTCGTCAATTTGCATATTTTTCCTTTTTACGAGTTCTCATCGATTCGGCGAGTTGCATTGCTCTAGGTGCAATCTTCGATGATCCTCGAGTTCCGCGTGAGTACCTCTTGGCCGTGACTTCCGGGCGTATCGCTGTTGTCAGGACCAAAGTGCTCGTATCTTCGTCCTTGTCGATTAACAGGTCAAATCGACTGGCACGCTTTGGATATCGACTTCGGGTATTAGCCCTTTGTGTTTGCAGATTTACTTTTGCATCAACACATCTTTTGGCACGCCCGGTGGGACAGATCTAGTCAAGATGCTTAATCCTGAGATCGATGCTGGGAACATCATCGCAGTAACAGAAGATCTTAAGGACGATCAGAAGCAGGCTATGGAGAGGGCTATTGAAGAATACAGACAGCTTTGTTTGAAGTCATTCAGCTTGAACAAAAGTAGACAAGTCATCCAGAAGCAGGACTTGCCGTTGCCTCGGCAGGTTACCTTTGATCCTAATCCGGGTAAACTTCAAGAGATGGTTAATTCTGCGGTGAATCATGCTTTAATTAATCACTCCAATGTGCTGTCCAATACTGTTCATAATGCTGTGATTCGAACTTTCAAAGAAGGGCAAGTGTCACCTCGTTACGTTGGGCCTGCTTATCATCAACCAGAAGCAGCATCTGCTGTTGCTCCATCGGCTTCCCCAGCCGTTGCGGGTATAGAGATTTCTTCTCCTCCAGTATCAGTAGGTTTATCTAACGTACAGTCTACTTCGGTGCATCCGGATTCAACATTATTAGGACAAGTTCAGCTTGGTACGGATCTATCAGCATCGGCTCTATCAGGTCCTGTACCACAGAATAATCAAACTCCTGCTAATTGGTGGGGATATGGTATGCCTCCAGAGCCATCTGCTTTCAATCACGGATTATCCCAAGTGTTTGATGCAGCGGGAAAAACTCCTATGCCATCGGCTGGTTTGCCGATAGCTCAAGCGCCTCTATATACTACAACTACTGTACAACCGAATCTAGGAGGTTTTCAGGCGTCTTTGGGTCAAACATCTAGTTCAAATCCATCGGCAAATTTGTTACCGATGCAGCAGAAGGCTCCTATCGCCAGTCAACCTGGAGTCCAGGTTATGCCTCAAGTTGGATATAATTATCCAGCAATGCCAACAAGCTACCAGCCATCGGCAAACTTTGTGCCGATGAATACTAATAATTGGTCAGGACAGTTTCCCACTCAATATACAGTTCAACCAAATCAGCAAGCCACAGGTGTTCATCAAGGTCACATGCATGCTGGTTTTCGGAATCAAACATCGGTAGCTCAGCCGATGAACCCTTTTCAGCAGGTTAATGGACCACAGATAGTAGCAAATGTGCCAATTGCTGGAGATCGTGAGCCACAAAGGTATGCAGAAGGGTATCAGCAGATACCTCCAGCAGAGATTCAACCATATCGTCAGCAAGATGTCGATGCTTTTTGGGCCGATAAGATAGCAGAAATTATGAAGGATCAGTTTGGGATCAAGCCCAAAGTTAATATCTATTCTTATCAGACTCCGTATCCTCCGGCATATGATTTAATTCCTCTCCCAAATCGTTACAAGGTGCCAGACTTCACTAAGTTTTCTGGGCAAGACGATACATCAACCATGGAGCATGTTAATCGTTTTATTATTCAATGTGGAGAGGCAGCTTGTAGAGATGAATTGAGAGTTCGTCTGTTCTCATCATCTCTATCCGGATCAGCATTTACATGGTTTATTTCACTACCGCCAAATTCTATTATTACTTGGGCTGATCTGGAAAAGCAATTTCATAAGTATTTCTTTGCTGGAGTTCATGAAAAGAAGCTTACCGATTTGGTAAAGATGAAACAGCGCAATGATGAATCGGTAGAAGGCTTTGTGCAAAGGCTACGAGATGTAAAGAACAAATGTTATAGCCTGGTATTGGATGATCGGCAGCTTGCCGATTTAGCCTTTCAGGGATTGTTACCACACCTTAAGGACAGATATGCTTCTCAGGAGTTCGAAAGCCTAAGTCATTTAGTGCAAAGGATTTCTGATCAAGACACTAGGGTTTTTGAACCTAAAAGAAATTGGAACAAGAAAGTTTCATTTGTTGAAGAGGCGGAAGATTCTGATTCAGATAATGAACCAGTTATCGGCTTGGCAGAGTGGGTTAAGAATAAGGAGCCGATATCTTGTCCCTTTGGTCACAAAGAGCCAGAAAAGTTTACTTTTGACGTCACCAAAGCCGATAAAATATTTGATCTTTTGCTTCAGGAGGGCCAGATTAAATTGTCACCTAATCATGTGATCCCATCGGCAGAAGAGTTGAAGCATATGCTGTATTGCAAGTGGCATAATGCAACTTCACACAGTACCAATGAGTGCAAAGTATTTAGACAACAATTGCAGTTAGCTATTGAGTCTGGCAGAATAAAATTTGGCAATTCCAAGATTCAAAAGCCGATGAAAATTGATCAACATCCTTTTCCAGCAAATATGTTGGATGCTGAAGGGAAAATTAAGGTGTTGACATCGGAAGCTGCTGAAAAGAATGCATCAGTAGATCCCCAACATCGGATAACTACCGATGATGCAAAAGGCAAGGGGCTATTGACGGAAAGTTGCGGTTCTGGGAGGCCTCCTCGATCTGGCATCGTGATCACTCATCGAAGACAACAAGAAGGCTGGCGTCAGCGAAGGGACCGGTATCGACGACAGCAAGAGGAAAGGCGTCAAGAAGAGTGGAATCGACATAAGGATCATTGGAATTGTCCGTTTTTTATTCATTGTTGGGAGGAAGGTATTAAGTTACCTACTGTTGAGGATTGTCCAGAGTGCAATGGTTATTATGGAGTTAATCATCCTGTAAGAAGGTTTCAATCTGGTAATCAAGGTTTGTTCGTTAATGAGCCGATCAGAGGGAGAGCATCAGTACATGATCGGCTGGGGGGCAGGCTCAGTGTACATGAAAGGCTTGGTAAATGCGTTGCATATTTTCCGAGAAACCAAGAAGAACTTGAAGAGATGGCAAATGCAAGAGTTCCTGATGAAGAAATATTTTACAGGGATCCTAATATACGTCGTGTGGAGACAACTAGGACTTATCAGCCGGTATGGAAAACTAAGCTTCCTCAATGGTGTCCAGAGGGTTTGACAAAGACACAGAAGAGAAAAATACAGCGAGAGCGTCAAAAAGATTTATATCAAGAAGAAAGTCCCTCCAATGAGAGATCTGGTAACCAGCAGTGGCAGATAAGGCACAAAAATAAAGGTCCATCGGCGGATGTCAATATGGTGTTTATGTTGCCGATGGAATTTTTGGCTCTGTCTGATAGCGAAGAAGAGGTTGTTTCCTCTGACCAAGTAGCTCAATTAACGCTAGATCCAATGATGGCTGTTTTTGAGAAGCCTGCCGATGATGAAAGACAACACCTCAAAGCTTTGTTTGTAAAAAGGCAGAGTTGATGGGCAGCCTGTATTTAAAATACTTATTGATGGAGGAGCTGCAATTAATATTATGCCTTATGTGATGTATCAGAAGCTTGGTAAGGGAGATCAAGACTTAACTAAGACCGATATGATGCTAAAGGATTTTGAAGGTAATGTATCACCAGCTAAAGGGGCAGTATGTGTTGAGTTGACCATCGGTAGTAAAACCTTACCGATAACTTTCTTTGTTATTAATGGCAAGGGTGCATATAATCTGCTCTTGGGAAGGGATTGGATTCATGCTAATTGCTGTGTTCCTTCTACAATGCATCAATGTCTGGTACAATGGATTGGAGATAAGATTGAAGTTGTTCCTGGTGACTCTTCTTATATCATCGCATCGGCAGAATCAGACACTTATGAGCGAACCAAGTGCATATCGGGAGAAGCCTGGGAAAAAGAGTTCCTTAAGATTGCCGATTACGAAATTCTACCGATCCAAGCAGTCGGTTCTGAAGAAGAGTTTTAATGGATAGATTTGCCGATGATGGAAAATTAGGTCAAGGATTTACATCGGCAGATGATTTAATAGAAGTAGATATTGGTGAAGGCGATAGGCCAAGGCCCACTTTTATTAGCTCTAAGTTAAACTCAAAGTGTAAACAACAACTGGTTGATTTGTTAAAGGAATATAAAGATTGTTTTGCTTGGGATTATACTGAAATGCCTGGATTAGACCGATCTATAGTTGAACATCGGTTGCCTATTAAATCTAGATTTCGGCCACATCAGCAGCTGGCTCGCCGATGCAATCCTAATATACTTCCTGATATTAAGGCCGAAATAACCAAATTAATTGAGACAAAGTTTATTCGGCAGTGTAGATATGCAGAGTGGATTTCTAATGTGGTTCCTGTATATAAGAAAAATGGGAAACTTCGTGTTTGTATTGATTTCAGGAATCTCAATAAGGCCACACCAATGGATGGTTACCTAATGCCGATTGCTGATTTGTTGATTGATGCTGCAGCAGGGCATTAGATTATTAGTTTCATGGATGGTAATGCGGGTTATAATCAAATATTCATGGCTGAAGAAGATATTTCCAAGACTGCTTTTAGGTGTCCAGGTCATGTGGGATTATTTGAGTGGATAGTTATGACATTTGGTTTGAAAAATGCCGATGCTACTTATCAAAGAGCTATGAACTTTATTTTCCATGAATATATCGGCACATTGGTAGAAATCTACATTGATGACATAGTGATTAAGTCTGGAGACATCACAAAGCATTTAACCGATCTACGGAAAATACTGGAATGCACAAGAAAACATGGATTAAAGATGAATCCTAATAAATGTGTATTTGGTGTATCGGCAGGACAATTCTTGGGTTTTATGGTGCATCAACGGGGCATTGAAATTAGTAGAAAATCTATTGAGGCAATCAACAAGGTTGTTGCTCCTGCCGATAAAACTGAATTACAGTCCTTGATCGGTAAGATTAATTTCATCAGAAGATTTATATCTAATCTGTCAGGTAAGATCAAGGCTTTCAGTCCATTATTGAAATTGAAAGCCGATCAGGAATTTAAATGGGGAGATGAACAACAATTAGCCTTAGATCAGATTAAGAGTTATTTAACAAATCCTCCAGTGTTAGTTCCACCCCAACATGGAAAACCTTTCAGATTGTATTTATCAACTGAAGATACTGTTACTGGTTCAGCCCTTATTCAAGAATTTGAAGGGAATGAGCGTGTTATCTATTATTTGAGCAGGCGGTTAATAGATGCTGAAACCAGGTATTCGGCCATTGAGAAATTATGTTTATGCTTATACTTCTCTTGTATTAAGCTGAGGCATTATTTACTATCGGCTGAATGTACTGTCATATGCAAGGATGATGTGGTCAAATATATGCTATCTATGCCGATATTAAATGGTAGGATTGGTAAATGGATTTTAGCATTATCAGAGTTTGACCTACGTTATGAATCGGCTAAGGCAGTTAAATGATAGGTTATGGCCGATTTTGTTACTCAACATTGCAACACGGTGGATTCTCTAGAAGTTGCTCCGTGGACACTTTTCTTTGATGGGTCTACTTGTGGTGAAGGGGCAGGCATCGGTATCGTGTTAATTTCCCCTCAGGGGAAGAAGTATGAGTTCTCATTGCCGATTGTTGCTACATCGACAAACAATCAAGCTGAGTACCAAGCCCTGATAATAGGGTTAGAATTGCTTAAAGAAGTACAGGCTGATGCTGTTGAAGTCTTTGGTGATTCTATGCTAGTTATAAATCAGTTGATTGGGGTTTATGAATGCCAAAGTGAAATTCTAATTTCATATCATGAAAAGTGTTTGGAATTGTTAAAAGGGTTTAGGAGTTTTCATCTGGAGCATATTTCCCGGATGCATAATGAAGAGGCTAACCGATTGGCTCAGCATGCTTCAGGATATCAACCTGTTCAAGAAGCATTGATATCATTGGCTGATACCGATGACTGGAGAAAGGAAATCATTCATTATATAGAGAATCCATCTAAAAAGGTTAAAAGACGTATAAGGTTCCAAGCTACCAAGTATGTACTCCTCGATGATGAACTATATTACCGTACCATAGATGGAGTTTTGCTCAGGTGTGTTAGCATAGATGAATCAAAAAGCCTGATGAGTGAAATTCATGAAGGAGTATGTGGGGCTCATCAGTCAGCTTTCAAGATGAAATGGATGATCAGAAGAAATGGATATTATTGGCCGACTATTCTTGAGGATTGTTTTAAATATTTTAAAGGATGTCAGGAATGTCAAAAATTTGGTAATATTCAAAGGGCACCCGCATCGGCTATGAACCCCATAATTAAGCCTTGGCCGTTTCGGGGTTGGGCTATTGATCTCATCGGTCAGATTTATCCACCATCGAGTAAAGGACATAAGTTTATTCTGGTTGCTACCGATTATTTCGCAAAGTGGGTTGAAGCAATTCCTTTAAAAAAGGTGACATCGGCTAACATGGTTGATTTTGTGAAGGAGCATATTGTCTACCGATTTGGCATCCCTCAAACCATCACTACCGATCAGGGCACTATGTTTACATCGGGTGAATTTGATGAGTTTGCTATAGGTATGGGAATTAAAGTTTTGAATTCTTCACCGTATTATGCCCAAGCTAATGGCCAGGCTGAAGCATCTAATAAAGGAATTATCAAACTCATTAAGCGCAAGATTAAAGAGTATCCTAAAAAGTGGCATACAATATTAAATGAAGCTTTGTGGTCATATCGGATGGCATGTCATGGTGCAACCAAGGTAGCACCTTATCAATTGGTGTATGGACACGATGCGGTATTATCTTGGGAGATTAAGATTGGTTCTAGACGAATGCGCTTTCAGGATCAACTGACAGCCGATGATTATGATATTCTTATGAAAGATGAATTGGAAGATGTAGCAGGTCATCGGTTAAAAGCTTTAGTTAGCATCGAGGAGAATAAGAAAAGGGTAGCTAGATGTATGACAAGAAAGTGAAGGTAAAGGAATTTGTCGATGGTGAATTGGTCTGGAAATTGATTTTACCGATTAGGACTAAAAGTTCTAAGTTTGGCAAATGGTCACCTAATTGGGAAGGTCCATATCGGATAAATCAATCTGTTCCTGGTAATGCGTATATTCTTGAAACTCTCGAAGGAGTTGTATTTTCCAGAGCATTAAATGGAAAATATTTAAAGAAATATTACCCTAGTATCTGGATAGACGCATAAAAGTATAGTTGCCGATAATAATCCTATCGGCTGGAGTTAAAACAAAGTATCAATTGTTGCCGATGCGCTAATTTAATAAAGCCTGGATAGCTGATATCGCACGCAGGCGAATTTCATCGGCTTCTTTTAATTCCTTGGCGTCTTCATCGGCACTCCCTTCCACAGGCTTGAGTTTCTTTTTGAGGACCAAGGCCTTGCGAGCTTGAGCATCTCGTTCCTGTTGAAGGGCCTTGATGGCGTCGGGAAGCTGGTCTTCTTCTTGTTTAGCTTGAGTCAGAGCTGTCTCAACCTTTTCCAGTTTAGCTAGCAGGGCTGCTTTCTGTGCCGATAGATCTAAGACTTTCTGCCTAAGATCGGCACTGGAGGCTTGCAAATTGTTGATATTCTTGTGCTTCTCATCGGCAGTTTGCTTCAGCTGCAGCATTTCTTCTTTAAGTTGAGCCTGAGCTGCTCTGTCAGCAATACGATGAACGGCCCTTTGATATTGAAGTTGTCTGCTCTCCAGGTGGACTGCTGGAAAGATAGTTTCTTCAACATTGGCAGGGACTTGGCCGCGGATCGTTTTGAAGATAGTCCTCGCAGGGTCCGAGTCGATCACCAATTGGGCAGTGTCTTGCTGCAGCAGATTTAGAAGGGCTTCTAGCTTGCCATAGGTGTCTAACGATATTGATCCCAACGCCAGCGAAGAACTCGCCTCTTCTCCATCATCATCGGAGACATCGATAGCAAAAGAGAATAAGCTATCGGGAGAATCTTGTTCCTGTGAAATAAAGAGAATTAGAAATCCTATCTGTGATATCTGGGGATATTATAAACCAAACAATTAATTGGTTTACCTGCTTCAGGGTGATTTCTTGAGCTTGGCTTGAGGGAGCGGCTTGTAGAGGATCATACAAAGGATCGGCAGAGGATGCCGATGGAATGTCTTCTATGATCACATCGGTAGTCGGCCCTTGGGGTATAATTGCCGATGATGTATCTTGGGCAGAAGGAGCGGCTTGTTCAGTTACATCAGTGGGCTGACTGATAGGTGTTGGAGCAGACATAAGAGCTGGTGTAGATTTCTGTCGTTTTTGTTGAGCTTCAGCGTCGGTCAAAGCTTTACGCTTTGTTTGGGCTTCAACGACAATTGGCTGGGGGGCATCGACATCTGTTGGTTGGGGAGCCTGCATGCTTGGCGTGCTTGCCGATGTTCCCGTTTGTTGCTGCAAAAACGGGTATAAGATTGGATATTTAACAGGGAAAAATGTGAAAATAAGAGAATACCTCTGAAGGAGGGGTAGAGGTCGTGGTGCTTGGTAAGGTTGCCGATGACGATCCAGCTGCAACTTGCACACCCTGATAGTTGTGTGTTAATATAGAGTGTATCGGCAGAAAACAGAGTAAGCAAGGTTATTACCTTAAAAGCCTTGATTAGGCTTGAAGCAGCAGCCTTTGGAGAAGCCCTGGATGTTCCCAGTCTTGGTCTGGAAGTGATAGTTTTGGTGCGAGTCCTCTGGAAGGTCAAGGCTTCTAAGGTGGGTGCGTTATAGCCGATTACTGAGACTGGAGAGGCTGGAAGGAGGTTGAAGGGTTTTCCACTTTTGCTTATTGGTGGAACTAGATCATCGGCCTGTTTCAAGGAAGGTTAGTTACCTATATGCACATAAAAGGAAGGAAAGAGACAAAAGTTAAAAGGAACTTACTGCATTATCAGGAATGGCATAATCGGGATCGATCATGTGCCGATATGCGTGAATAGATGTTGAAAACAGCTGTTCTTTCCACTCTTGCCACCATTGCTTATATGACTCTGTGATGAAAGATGCTGGTGACCAGGCAGAGAGATCGACATTTGAGATATCGGCATCGGGAGCAAGTCTTACTATCCTGTTCCATTCAGTTCCAGCGGTAATGATTTCTCTGGGCTTGATCACATCGGCATAACATAGCTTGATTGGCAGTTGCCCAAAGGCCAGCTGGCGAGATACTACCGATGGATTGTAGAATTCATAAGTAATATGGGAAGCTTTCCCGCTACCAAATGTGTTGACTGGGATTGCTCTGGGGGTGATAATGGCCATCATAAGATCATTGTCTTGGTTCAGATCACTATCGACAAAATTGAAGAGGAGAGGGAACTTGTTATCCTCATCAATGTAAGGTACCCAAGCCCTAAGGTCACGAGGGAGGCCATGGTAGAAAGTCTGAAAAAATCTACCGATTTGGTCTTCATTGGCTTCTGTTCCGGGAAGCACAATTATGGCTTCACCGAAGTTGAGAGGAGGGCGTGTTGCCGGTTCATCGTCTCTAAGGACGTAATCTTCGGGAATCTCTCGTGGGAACTCCTGAGCAAAGAGATCCTACTGTAAACACTTGTGCATGTGAGCGTTTAACCACATATTGATGAACCACCATGGGCCTCCCAGATTGCCGATGGGTTCGCCAAGTATAAGCTTCTGGGATACTTGGTGGAGAAGGTGGTAGGTTGAGCTCAGGAGATATCGGCCAAGTGGGAATCTGACACCGTTGGCTAAGAGTTCTGCTGCTGGGAGGAAAGCGTTGGTTGGTCCTACCGATCGGCTACAGAAAATAAACTTCTCCAGCCACATGTTCAGGAATGTGGCGTGTTCCCTTTGATTGACAGTACCAGTTTTTTGGTACTCTTGGATGTATCCCGTCCAGCCGCCGATGTTGCGTGTACTTACTCTGTATTCAGCTTTTCTGCCAAAAATGTGGCCTTCATCGACAGTTGAGATGTCCAAGCCTGTGAGCATATATACATCGGCAAGAGTAGGAGCACATGTGCCATGACCAAACATGAAGGTGTTGGTGGTATCTGACCAAAATTGAGCGGCAGCTATCATCATGGATTCATTCTTTTGTATATCGGCAATGGATAGCCTGATACACTGATCTATCTTCCGTTCTACCTAGAACACTTGCATTGATCTGTTGACCCTCAAGAACCAGTTTTTCCACCCTTTGGTGGGTTTGGGCCAAGAACGGAACGTGTCTTTCCACAGATTCAAAGAGAAATTTTGAGATTTGAAGGGAATACGATTTGCCTCTACATTAATCAGGTCAGTTGGATCTGGGTCGCCCATTGGACCTAGGCAATGGAGAGGAGGTTGATGGGTTGGAATCACCAGTGTGTTGCGTAGTTCCTGAGTTTGGAGGACCAAGAAAATGGAAGAGAAAGGAAAATGTCGACTGTAAGAACTCGCAGGGAACCAAAAGGATTAAAGTAAAAGTAATAAGAGGAAGAACGAACCGCAGGGACGTCGAAGTTAACAGCCATTGCTTCGAACGGATGAGGGCACGAGCTGGGAACTTGAAGATGACGATGGCTCTGGTGAGTCGAGGATGCGCGGTTGTTGGTTAGGGTTGCCGCCGGAGTGAGAATACCGAAGGATGGAGTTTGAAGGTAGAAGATGAGCAGCCCGGAGAAATCTATTTATAGGCCATTTGAGGTAGGGGTATTCTTAACTTATCTCTATACCGTATGCGGATGGATCGAGGTGGTTCAGTTGGATATGGTAACTGTTCGCACGATAATCAAGGGATGGTACAGAAGATTTGACGGCAAGTAATCATGACTTGAAGGATATCTCGATGCAGGATTTTTCGGTTCTAAAAAAGTGATGTGTTGTGGTAAGATCTTGCTAATGGATTATTATTTTGGTATCTCAACCATAATTAAGGTAAAGAAGGTTGGAAAAGGTGCGATATTTGTTGAGATACATGGATTAGATCTAGATTAAATCTAGTAACAGATCATGTTATGCTTGGAGAATGGGTAATAGCAAGCATCAGCTGGAGTAAATTTCGGAGCATCAGTATCTTATACTCCGAAATTGGGGGGCATGTGTTGACATCGTTTTTAGCACGTGTCAAGATGATCAGAAAGAGCTAATCAACAGAGGAAAGATTACCATGTAGGTTGATAGCCATGGGGAGTAAGTTTGTTTGTGAGTGGTGGCAGCGTATGGATTTAATTTGAAGTGTTGCCGATGAGGTTAAGGATATTATTGCCGATGCCGATAAAAGAGGGTATGAAGATTGCTGCCGATGGAACAGGGAATGTGCCGATGGAAGGAACTTGAAGACTGCTGCCGATGAAACAGGGAATGTGCCGATGGAAGGAACTTGAAGGCTGCTGCCGATGGAACGGGGATTGTGCCGTTGAAAAGGAGGTCGATGAGAATATCATCATGATTGAGGCGGACTATGGAGTAAAATAGGAATTAATTTCCTTGTATACGTTTAGTAGAGTCTGAGTTGTATCAAAGTCATGTTTTTCTTTAGATTTGGATTTAGTCGTATTTGGTTACGTTTCTATAGATCAGGATATAAATATAGAGTGAAGGGCAATGTAATAGGGGATCAATCAATACATCAAAAAACAGTTTTTACTCTTATTTACATCTACTTTCGGCGACTTCGTCAATTTGCATATTTTTCCTTTTTACGAGTTCTCATCGATTCGGCGAGTTGCATTGCTCTAGGTGCAATCTTCGACGATCCTCGAGTTCCGCGTGAGTACCTCTTGGCCGTGACTTCCGGGCGTATCGCTGTTGTCAGGACCAAAGTGCTCGTATCTTCGTCCTTGTCGATTAACAGGTCAAATCGACTGGCACGCTTTGGATATCGACTTCGGGTATTAGCCCTTTGTGTTTGCAGATTTACTTTTGCATTAACAATTTAAAAATTTAAGACGGTAAAAAGTCGGTTTTATAAACTAGAAGGGTAAATCGGACGATCCTAAAAGTTGAAGGTCAAAAATAGTTTAGCCCGTTAGGCCATCGATAGTCCCAGTAAAAGTCCAGGCTCAGGCCCATGTAAATGGCCCTACACGGACCGGACCGGACTATTCGCTGCAAAGCCTGCAACCCTCCCTTTTCTCCTTCCGTTACCCAGCGTGCGCACTGCACTCTCCCTCCCCCACTTCTTCTCTCTCGTGGCGACGGCGACGACGACGACTGGGCGGCCGTCGCTGCCGCGCTACTTGCCAGGTGCCCAGGTCTTCTTCGGCCCCTTCGCTGTCGACGAGCACCATCAGGTACGCCTGCCCCTTGGTCTTCTCTTCGTGCTGTGCAAAACTGAGCACCCAAACCCTAACCTACTTTTTGTATTCGGATCTGATCTAACTACAAGTGTATATGCATGTATTATGCCTACTAACTTCGATTGCTTTGCAAAAATTGTCGGTGTACAAGTGTACAGCCACGTCCTTTACTGGGTCCGCCCCTCGGCCCCTTTGTTCACCCCAGCTTATTAGTATAAGCTGTTTGATGCCGCACGTGTATTTACTATGTTTTTGCTATGATTGATTGTGCCAGGGCAACCAGGATACTTCAGTGGTTTCGCAAGGATGTCCTGGTGCACTATTGAGTCTGATCCTGGTGAGTTTTAGCATTGTCTCATCAATGACTATATGTACTACTGTTCCTTGTAATTTCCGATTCATGGGAGGTGTATGGCATGGTAGCGCACGGGCAGGATACTCCCTTATTTTTTTTTCTTGCCCGTCCAGCTTCGCAAAGTGTAGTGGGCTCGGTTATACTTGAAATATCTTCAAGGGGATAATTTTCCTTTAGAGTCATGATGACTCCATTCATCATCTTTTTAAGTCATTCAGCATGTGCTCTTCACCGTTCCTAATAGTAGCGTGAGAAAACAACTTATGTCATCAGTCATCACACTTTTGAATAATCTACCGACCATTGGTAGCTCTGTTCTTTGGCATATTACTTTCTCCCTACTTTCATGAAACAGCAAAACATTGATGAGTTGAAACACATTTTGTTATGCTTACTTCCATTTGTACTTCTTTGTTGTTCTTATCAGCGTTTTAAACCATTGCTTATGTTTTACTTGAGCAGGTGTGTTCACCGAGCTGATTCAGCAAATGCAAGTGAAAGGTGTACAGGTTAGCTTCCAGGGCTCTGTTGTGTTCCTTGCCCAAACTGTTTGTTTTCTCATCCTTTGAACTATTATTGTATCTGCAATGGCAGTATGCACTCAGACCTGTTCATTCACTAGTGTACACTAGTTCTTCTGAAGATTTGTTTCGTCCTCATGCTGTGAAACCGACAGCAACCTGGAACTCTCATTTTAGGAACTGCCTTACTGCCATATTGTATGACTGTAGGATAAGAATAGTCAATATATGGCATGTAGCTGATTGTAAACTTGTATGTCAACAAGATTGTGAAGACGTGCACTTTAGTTTAAAGAAGAATAACTGATAATTTGCTGTCAATAGTTACTTTTTTTTTTTTACCTTTATATGCAACTGTCAACTCAAATTCAAATGAGAGGCCTTGAGTGAGATTTTGTTCTACACTTGCTTATTCACTTGCACTCGTTCAGTATGGGGCCTCTACTCACATGACAACATGCCAGCTACCAACTATGTTTGAGGTCATGCTTTTATTCTTGCGATTGATAATGCTGGTAAGACATTTATATATTTAGGATGTTCTTTGAACAGGTGGAAGAGCTTTATTCTCTTGATGTGGACTCTCTTAGTCTACTGCGGTGAGAATCTTTATTCTTTTATGTCATCAATATCTGCTATCTGAATGCCCTGAACACATGTTCTTCCTCTCCACTTTTCATAGGCCAGTATATGGGCTAATTTTTCTCTTCAAGTGGATACCTGGGGAGAAGGATGAACGGCCTGTTGTCAGAGATCCTAATCCAAACCTTTTCTTTGCACACCAAGTTAGTTCCATTCTGGCCCATTTAGCTTACCATGTTTGCTACTTTGTGCTTAACAATAACAGCCAATCTATCTGCTTATTTTCAGGTAATCACTAATGCATGTGCTACTCAAGCTATTCTCTCAGTTCTCATGAATCGCCCTGAAATTGACATCGGTCCGGAATTATCTCAATTGAAGGAATTCACAGGAGCTTTCACACCTGATCTGAAGGGCTTAGCTATCAGCAACAGCGAATCTATCCGGACAGCTCATAACAGCTTTGCAAGGCCAGAGCCATTTATTTCTGATGAGCAGAGAGCTGTGACTAAGGATGATGATGTTTACCATTTCATAAGCTATTTACCTTTTGAAGGTGTCCTGTATGAGCTGGATGGGCTGAAGGAAGGGCCTGTAAATCTTGGGCAGTGCAGTGGTGCTGATGACCTTGATTGGCTACGGATGGTGCAGCCAGTTATTCAAGAAAGGATTGAGCGCTACTCACAGAGTGAGATCAGGTTCAATCTTATGGCCATCATAAAGAACAGGAAAGAGGTGTACAGTGCTGAGCTGGAGGAACTGGAGAAGAGAAGGGAGCAGATTTTGCAGGAGATGAACAAGACTTGCGCCACAGAATCCTTGAACAACTCGCTTACAGAGGTGATATCGGCAATCGAAACCGTCACAGAGAAGATGATGATGGAAGAAGAGAAGTTCAAGAAGTGGAAGACGGAGAACATTCGGAGGAAGCATAACTACATCCCTTTCCTCTTCAACTTGCTGAAGATGCTTGCAGAGAAGCAGCAACTAAAACCTCTGGTCGAGAAAGCCAAACAGCAAAAGTCATCAAGCCCTAGCACAAGATGATGGTGAAATGTCAGACTGTGGTAGCTTTTGCGATGTCCTCTGTGAGGGTGTTATCTTATCAGAACACATTGCCTAGTTGGCAGCTTAGAGAAATTATTACCAAGGTCATTGACCATTTTGCACGCTGTGTTGTGTCAGCAGCTACGCCATTTTTTGCTGAGTACGTACGTTGTTGAAGTGGTCAATTTTAGTCGTCTATCTTGTGTCAGGTTAATTGTCCCTGTGGATTATAAAACGCGTTGAAGGCTGTGGATCGTTTTGGGTAATATTTTTTAGATACAACTTGCTAGTTGAGTACGGGATACATGTTACTTGTCGGGCTTATACACTGTGAAATGTGAACTAAGCGCCTGTTAGGTGCGGCTCCGGCTCCGGCTCCAGTTTCGGAAGCATGATGCAGATCGGAGGAGCGCTTGTGTATCATCGAATGGGTGAAGAGGAGCCGTTTTTCTCGTAAGTGGTAGAAGGGCTCAGCTGACGATGCAGGTCGGTGAGGAGGAGCCGTAGAATGGGTGGGTGAGGAGCTGTTTATCTTGTTTCTTGAGAAGTTATTTTTAAATTTGACCAAAATTATTAGCACTATTTGTATCTTCTAATGTGTTTATTATTACTATGAAAAGAGATTTCATTATTAACTAATGATACAAACTATACATCATACTTTATTAGTATCTTTATATGTATTTGATTCAAATCTAAAAATGTGAAAGCTGCCATGGGGAGGAAGTACATATTTTAATATAGGGTCTGTCTCTGTGGCAGGTGACTGATGGTTTGTTTAACCATCAGTCACCAGCCTGGACCGCACGATGTTCATCAAACGGATGCAGTTCATCTTTTCTGTTGCTATTTCTTTTCAGTCATAACTGGTGTGCGTATGCAACACAATTTTTAAAAAAGGCCCATGGATCTTTTTCCTTGTACTATAAAAGTATGAATTTCACATGGGCTCACAGCTGATTGTGGGCTGTTGTTGTAGCCTTTAAAACTTTTAGCAGGCTCAAAAATGCAATATTGTAGAACCCAAAAAATTGGACGACAAGAATGAAAAAAATGGAGGGGCGTGGGAGATCGAAAACTCAGGCGGGACACAGTGAATCGTAGCAAGTACAAGGGTTCTCTCTGCTAAACTTAATGACTTCATGCCTGATACTAGTCCTCCCTGTGGAATTATCTGTGACAGGCAAACCCTTGAATAATACCCAAGTGGCAAAATATTCCATATCTGCACAAGGTAAATAAAATGAGAACTAATAATCCAGTGAGATATCACAAATTACAAAGAAATTGGAACAACAAAGCTTTACATGGGATGGAAAGCAATTGCATTGACTGGATAAACCGCTGTCCCTGCCAGCCTCAGATTTGTGGTGACACTTGAAACCATACCTGCACAAAAAATTGCCCATGATCAATGGCACTGGTAGAGAATCTAGAGATACGAGTGGGTATCCAAGAGTATTTTGTGAGTCAGTTCGTCTAGTTCATTTCCTCCTTTAAATTAATTACGTAGCACGGCACTCCAGTTCATTTTGACAAGTTTTGTAGACAGCTGACCCAAAACAAGTGGAACATACATCTCTAGGCACCACAGTTAAGTCTAGGTTTCCATAAGAAGGCAAATGTACAGTAACATCATTTCACTACTTTTAGTAACAGAAAATAGGACAAAAGGACAAGATGAGTCGCTTCTTCAGAGTTTGGGAGAAGTAAAATACTAAAATCAAATAGCTGATATGAACCTTACCATGACAACCTGATTGACTCAGAAGCATTTCGACATTTCCTCTTGAATTGTTGAACTACATCTGGGGAGGCCATCAAACCTGAAACAGAAACAGAAAAAGAACATTGAATAGCACAACTAAGAGCACACACATCAAAAAAAGGTCAATACATAAATAACTGGTCAAGAAAGATTCCTTTTTTATCTGTGTGTGTTGTCCGTTCCTTTCCTATCTGGCTGTCTCTACTTTCCCCACTTTCCCCAGTTTACCGAGCGCGTACTGCTATGCTCATGAGAGAGAACGGAGGGGGAGCACCAGAGATCCAAGCGAGGTAAGCCGTGGTGACCTGCGAGTCCGGCCGGCGAGCATGTCTCTGCCTCTCTCATGATGTGGTGGTGTGTGGGCTCACTTCGTTGCTTACCACCGGTTGTCCGTGCGTGCACCTCGATCTCCCCTAACTCGAGTGTTTCTGGCTCCAGATTGTCGATGTCATTGCCGAGCGAGACAAGGGTAGAGGGAAGGTGAAGGGCTAGCGACGACCTTGCTGCCAGATACGCTCACTTTCGGCGGCGGGAACCTCTTCTAGGCTCCGGCACGACTACTCCTGTTGACGGCGTCGATCTGTTCCACATGACTTTTTGAGGTAATTTGTGTTGTTTCGTAACCCTATTCGTTTAGGATCTGCTTTGTGCGAGTATTTTGATTGGTTTTGTGTTCGATTTCTAGTTCATTTGGGAGTTTTTTGTGGTTGATTTTAGACTGAGGGGGGGATTCGTGGGAAAAGGAAAGGTCAGAGCATAGCATGAAAATGTATTCTTTTGGCTGTTTGCACATAACGTTGGCAGATCTCTTGTTTCAATATTCATCATTAAGTAGGTCTTGGATTTTCGCAGAAGTGGTTGTATTATTTTGACAGTGTTTTGAATTATAGACAGCTGACCTTCAGTATCTCCAGATAAAATTGTACCTTTTGTGTCAGAGTAATTCCCGTCATTTTATAACTCTGGTTAAAGAGCCTGGTGGCTATGTATAGTAGAAGCTTCATGTGTAACGAAATCAAATTTTTGTGTAAGTTTCCAATGTGTCTGCCTATGTATATCCTTGAAAGTGTCATAGGTATGATCTACTTTCAGTCAGGAATCAGGATTTTCTCTGTTTAGTGTATGATCTACTTTCATACTTTCATTCACGAATCAAAATTTTACTTTGTTCAGTGATTTACAAGCTGTGTTGACTAACAGCATGTTGTTATTGCATAAACCAATTTGAGATATTTATGAAGTTTGTTACATAAGTGTTATAAGACACTTTCATCATGCTGTAGAGATTGTCAGTTAAGGGATTTTACTAGTGATGGCCAAATCATGTCAGTGCTGAGGTGTGAAATGCCACTTTTTATAATCCCGCGTATCGTAATCATTACTGAACTTGACCATCTTTTTGAGGATCTTTTCAGTATCAGACCATGAGGCCTCATCAGTCATCACTGTACCTGTTTGATCTGCTGTACAGATTACTTGGTCCACATGATTCACATAAGCCTTTTCAAACTTTACGCCCAAACAGGATCACATATTTTAAATAAGTGGAGCATGTGGGAGCTTGTTAATGTAGTGATATATGCTAAGACAATCCATGTGATTCCTGCCATCTGTGTAGTAGGCCTTCTTGGCTAATTTTTTTTAGTAAATAGGCAGTACTGTTGATTCAGTCCCTTGATCAAGTGTAGGCTTAAAACAAAAAATTGATCTCACTTGGTTGTAAGTGAGTGTGTGTGTGTGTGTGTGTGATGACCTTATGTGAGGCTGAAGGGGTTCTGCATAAATTAAATCATATCCACGCGACAACCTGTATGGTGTTTGCAACTAATTGGACTCAGCTTCATGTGCCTTGTCAGACATGCTGCCATCAGGATACACTTTGATCATCTCTCACTAGCTGGTTTTTGATTGGCGATTTGGCATATTATACTGAATTAACATCGTACTTAAGAGCTACATGGTCTCTTGCATAGCATCTTCCGCTATATGTGTTCTTTTGAATAATAGAGCAGTTAGGTTGTTTGATAAAGAGAGGTACCATTTAGTTGTATTCGCAGAGTGACGGTGCTAGAGGTGATTGAATCTAATTTTATGGCTGTGGATATTTTCTAGAGAATTGATAATTAATTCCCTTCAGCAAGATGAAATGGTATATCTTGTATTTTGTATGTTTACATTTTCATGACCTGCAATTGTTTTTTTTTTTGCAAAACCTGTCGTCCGCCTATCCACGACCCTGCTCTTTTTTCAAGCTGTCCTGGGTTAGCTTCAGTGAGTTGTCTGATTGCTCCATCTTCTGTCTCTTGTACCGTCTTCCTCCTCCATTTCAACTGATAATTGTCCCCCGTTCCCTGACGTTTGTTCGATTTTTGCTTGTTTTCTTGATCAATGTTGGATGACGCCTAGGCAAGAGGCCATCTTATTTTGCTATACATTTTTGTTTTGCTATAGGTGCACATCTATCCCCTTGCTAGTGACTTCTGCATTCCTGAAAGTTATTTTTTGGTTTAACCATTTTTTCCATATTTTCTGTCCTTGTAGAGTTGTATTCATTGTAGATTCCCTTCTTATTAACAAGTCATCTATTATTTGTGTTCATCGATTTCTACTCTGTCAAGTTTTTTAACTAGCATCAAGTTACTTTCTTTCTCAAAATATGTTTTGATAAAGTAATGTTTTTATTCTCTTTGATTGTACAGGTTGTTATACGAGGTTCTTTTTCTTTTCTTTAATCATGGAACAGATGCATTGGGCTAGCCGCATCAATGTAGATGCTAAACATGAAGGAGTTTCTAAAGATTCAGATAAGGTGTCTGCTAATGACATTGGATGTGAAGATACTGAAATGAATGCATCAAATGTTCGTACAAATGCAGATGCTTTTTTACAACTGGATGATGAAGCTTTGTTTGGAATCATTAAAAAACTTGTACGTATGTGTGTTGCATATTAAGTACACATTATTCCTTTTTATCTCATGATGCTATTACCTTTTGTATCGTCGATGTTTGTAATTTGTTAAATAATTACATAATTGGTATTTACTTTTTTGTTCGTGACTAATCTAATTATTTATCTGCAACTCTTTCTTATATTTTTTTAGGCCTGCAATGGTTTGAGACAGATATTGTCTGGTTCTGTTGGCCCTTGTGTTGATACCACAAGTA
The DNA here is from genome assembly GCA_038087645.1 of Saccharum hybrid cultivar R570. Taxonomy (NCBI): domain Eukaryota; kingdom Viridiplantae; phylum Streptophyta; class Magnoliopsida; order Poales; family Poaceae; genus Saccharum; species Saccharum hybrid cultivar. Next base: position 27,461,126 of record JAQSUU010000198.1, read on the forward strand.
TTCCATTTGATGGCCCTGATGTTGCTACCTGTGTAGGGTTTCATGGTAGTGTTGCTGTTAAGACTGCCAAGAAGACTGGAGTTAGTGAGAAGACTGGAGTTAGTGTTTCTTTATTTTCTGATGTTATTGATAAGCTTAGCCCAGAAAAGAAGCTTGTTATTAAGGCATATGGTTTTGAGTCACTACTGAGTTTTGACAAGTGTGCTATACCTCTTCCATTTGCCCATTGGCTGGCTGATCATGTTGAAGTTAGAAATTCTAGCATTGTTTTTAGGAACACTTGTATTCCTCTGAATCCCCAGATCGTTCATGATGTTTTAGGCATTCCAATTGGAGGCTCAACAATTACAAATGCAAAGTCTGATAGTGTGAAGCATGGCTTTCTTAGCGTCATGGGTTTGAATGCTTTGCCATCTGCAAGGACTTGTGTTGATAATCTCCTTAAGGATGGTATATCTGATGATGATTTTGTCCGCAATTTTTTGATTGTTGCAATGGTAACATTCTTGTGTCCCAATTTAAACAATTATCCCAGTACCAAGTATCTGCAACCTTTGATTGATGTCAAGGATGCCAAGGAGTGGGATTGGTGCAAGTTTGTACATTATTGGCTATTGAATCAGATCAAGAAATATAACATACTCAAGAAGAAAGCAGCACATGCATCTGTTACTCTTGGAGGATGCCTATATCTTATATGTGTGAGTGTCCATTGATCTGTCTTTTCATCTTTCTTTCTTTTTTTCTGTTTCATTGATCTTTGTCTTTTATTGATTTATACAGGTTGTGTACCTTGACTTTCTAGATTTTGGACAAGAACTGCTACCATCCATTTTTCCTCGCATTAAAGTATGGAGAGGTGACATGATCAAAGAATACTCTGATTTTGATTGTGTTGAAGGACATTTTTACGGCAAACATCCTGTAAGTTTGTTTCCTACTAACTTTTCCTTCCTGTTCTTAGATTATTATGGTGACTTGATCTAAGGTTTTTTTTGTGCTTTTTATTTTGTTTCTTTTTTTCTTTGTCTAGATCTTACAGTTTAAATGTACCTGCTATGGTAAGAGGAATTCCACAAGAACTCCTTCACCCTCCTGCAATATTGATGGATCCAGCTTCAAGAGGACATTGGTTGAATCTGTTTGTGCATCTTTATCTCCCCAGGTTAGTATTTATATGCTCATTTATTTTTTTGTGTTAGTGGTATATGTCCTTTTTTTCTTGTAGCTCATTGTTCATTGAATATTTACTTCTTTACTCGGATTGTTCTAATAATTTGGTCACAAAAATCTGTCTCGATTGTCATGTATGTGTTTTTTAATTAATATACTAATGTTGTTTTTTTCCTATTACTTCATGTCTTGTTTTAAGTTGTCTTTTTAATTATCTATTGTAGACATTGGATGACGTTACTGCATTATACCTGAAGCATGCAACTTCTCCCAATGAATTGGTTCCTGTACATGTTCAAAGTGCTATTGTGGATGTGATAAATTATTTTTGTCACCGTGCTCAAACAGATAAGATTCCTCGTAGCCAGGATAATTCTGATTTTGTTGCTCCTGAAAATGTTAAAGAAAGTGAAGCTGCTGCTCCTATTGTTAAGTCACATACTACTGAAAGTGAAGGCCGTATTGCTGTTGTTGATGGACATGTTCATACCAATTATTCTCAAGGAGTTCATGTCTTTGGAACTGCTGTTTGTGATGAAATAGCTGCTCATGATGAAATAGCTGCTGGTAATAATGTTGTGCACGTAGCTGATGACAGTGCACCTGGTTATGCTAATGGTTGCCATGCACATGTTGGCACTACTAAGGTTGTTAGTGAGAATGTAGCAGTTGTTTCTGAGGAGTTACATGGTGGCAACACAATTGAACCGATTGTTGGAAATCAAAAGGACACACCTAGCAGTGACACTTTGATACTACCGTCTTGTGGGGGTTATTCTAGTTCTACCAAAGCTAGCATCGCTGATACAGAGATAATTTCGTCGTCTCCCACACTATCAGATTCAGTTCAGTTGTCTCTAGGTAATTAGTTAATTATTACTTCTGTAGTTGTCACATATTTATCATTTTTTAATCTCACTTGCTTTTATTCTTGTGTATTTCTAGGTGGTTCACTGTTAAAGAGAAAAAGGGTTTCCAGTCCTATTACCTCATTGAACTCTGAACTTGTTGGTTCTACTGTTGCTGGACGTACTCGGTCACGTCGGTTATCTTCATCGCCTGTGGTAGATGCTAATGAAGCTGCCGTTATGGATAATCCAGAGGTGTTTTCATTTGCCTTCTCTATTTTTCCCCATTTTTTTCATATTGGCTGTGTTGACAAATATTCTTCCCCATTTCTTTTTTTTTCTAGGCTATTTTGAGAAAGAATAGCAAGAAGAGAATAGCTACAGAGATGAGAGAAATAGGCCAAAATCTTAAAACTGCATGCAATGCAATTGATGTTGGAGACAACAGTGCGACTCTAGGTAATGATACTAATCCTAGCTTAATTTTAACAAAAAAATGTTCATCCTTCTTTTGTGACAATTTTGCACACCTGATTATCATGTTCTTGCAAAAAACACAGCAAACAAGAGTGCTAGTTTTAATTATATGGTACGTGAAGATATCTGTAGCCATAAGTCCAGAGACCTCGAACCACCATATGTAAGTATCTATAATTTGACTTCTCTTTTCCTGTTTTAATAGACAATTCTTTTTCTTTAACTAATTTATTACCAGGTCGATGATTGTCATAGAGGAGCCAGTTTTGATGTAGGCTCTTTACATACTTCTGAATATCCCCAAGTAGGACTTGGTTTGCCCAATTCAACTATATCTGCTGCTCAAAAAGTTAATATGTGGGATTTTTCTGTTCCAACATTTAATCTTTTAGATGAAGATGATGGCTGTACTTATGTGGCTTCACACAATGAGGTCAGTTTCCTTTTTAATCTGCCTGTTTTTTTTTTCACCAGTTGTATTTTGGAAATAGTTTATTGATTTGTTTGTTTATGTTTTTTAGAGTTTCAGTCGTTCAAACATCTGCGATGCTAACATTAATGCTCAAAACAATGACAAAGCTCCTGTTTATGATAAGACACCCCCGTCATGTTCACATGTGGTCCGCAATTGCGCCCCTGATGCTGTCCCTCTGGTTGCACTTGATACTGTTGGTCATTTAGTTGTCATTGTACGTATCGCTCCTATATTATCTGAATATTTTATACCAAATTTTGTCATTGATTCAGTTTTAATGGTCTTTTTATTTTTCTTATTTATCTGTAGAGTTCACAGGAATCACCTCCTGATGTTCATGTTACTGGTCATAGATCCTGTGATAATGAATCTGAAGTTGTCATTACTGGAGAGAGACAATTCATTGTCAGCCAGAATAGAATGGCACAAGAGGCTGAAAATATTTATGATGTTAACGAGGGTTCTTGTTTTCATAAATGTCAAATGATTGGATTTAATCTTGGCAGCTCATCTAAGGGTGAAATTGGCAAATCTCGCCGTCCTAGGCGTATTATTCAGCCCAACTCTTATTTTAGAAATTTCCAAGTGAACATCTGTAAAGCAAGATTTAGTGTTACTATACCTGAGAGACTGGTTTATGATTGTGTCTTGTTTTATTCTCAGTTTCCTGAGCGTGCTAGGTAACTAATCAAACTTTTTTTAAATATTGTATTTTGTAATCTGTAAATTTCTTAATATGTATACAACTATAGAGTTATTTCATTCATTAGTTATCTAATATTTGTTCTTTTTTATTCCTAGAGATGAAGTCATCAATTTTGATAATGTCCGGGTCACTTTTGAGGAGTTTGGATCTTCAATGAGGCGTTGCGAAAAAAAATCTGTGCATAATCATGTGGTTAATGCATTCTGTAGAAAGCTATTCAAGGACAAGCACCCAAGAGTTTCGCGGACACATTACTTCTTCTCTCCTGTTGGTGTAAGTTTCTTAATGTTGCTTCTCCTTCTTCCTTTTTTTTCATTTTTGTCCATAATGCACTTTATTATCAGTTTGTTTTTCTTATATTTTCCCATTAAAAAATTTATTATGTTATGTGTAATTTTGTTTTATCCCTTGTGTCATTGTTTTTTAGGATTATCTTATGAATCATGATCACGAAGGCAACAAAAATTATCTACATGACAATTGTGAGAGATGCTTCAAGCTTGCCAATGGAAGCCTTAACTTCAAATCATCAGATTTTGTGTGTCATACTTCGATGCTTCTGTTTGTTACTTATCTTTTTTCCAGTTATACATTTAAAATGTGCTATCCTAAAAGATTTATGTGTATTTTTATTTTATTGTGCAGCTCTTTTTTCCAATATGTCATGACACACATTGGTTTGTGTTTGTTGTTGCTCTTCGGGATGGATATTTTGTTTTCCTAGATTCATTCTTTGACGAGGACAGTTTATATCAGAAAGAAGTTAGAGCCATTCTTGTAAGTTTTGCTCTCGTATTGAGTTTTATTTTCTGCATTTGATGTATATTACCAATCTAGGTTTAATTTTGTGTTTTTATGTAGATTCCTAATTTCTTGAAAGCATGGGATGAGTTCATCCATTGTGATTGGAATTTTCATGAGTTTGTTGTTCACTATGCCGCTGTCCCTCAACAAGATAGGAAGTTTCATGCTAGTATATTTGATGATGGCATCTTTGTCATGAAGTTTTTGGAGCTTTGGGACCCTTGCATAAATATGATGGTTCAATTTTCGTCAAGCAATATTCAAGAAATTAGAATGCTCCTGGTCAATAGTATGATATTTAGCAAGCATAACTCATGTAATGATGCAAAGAATCTTGTTTCAGATCACAAAGCAATGGTTAGAACTTTTTTGCGCAACTTTTTTTTTCTATTTTTATTATTTTAATCCATGTATGTATGTTTAATGCTATTCTTTATTTATTTCTTTCAGGTGGCATTGAGGACGTCTATGAGCAATCTGCCTTCGAGTATGTTTTAGTTGTAGTGTGGTTATTAGCATACTGTAGTTGTATAGCGTTGGAGAGAGGCTCATTTTGTTTCCTGTTTGAGTCTATGAAGGACTGTATCTCTATTTTCACCATTAGATCCATGTGGAAGGATGGCTTTAAAGCCCATAATGTTGCTGCTACGATTATGCTTTGTCATGCTCATGTGAATAGTATTTTTGCTAATTTTGTTATTCTAGCTGAGCTTTGTTATGTTGTTTTCTGTTGCTTTTGAAGTAAAGTTTCTCACCTCTTCTTTTCTGCATTTTTAATTATTTTATATTTTTTCGCTCTTTTTGTTTGTTGTTTTTAGGTACAATTGTTTTCTAGTTTCTTCTTTCAAAACATTTTCAACAAGACTGTTCATATAATCTTCGATTTTTAATTATACACATAGAGTAGGACCCCCCTCATTGATGGTTTGTTGGTGGCTATGGGTATGACGCATATGCTCATTATTCTCCTATTGCAATGTGTGTGTGTGTGCTTTTGTGTGTGTGTGTGTGTGTGACATCGAGGAGGTGGATTAAGATCCACTACGGTGATGGCCTGCAACTGGGATGGCGGATGTGGATCAAAAGGGGGGCCAGGGCGCTCCTCTCCTCATGTTATATACGTCTGCCTCACATCGAAGTGTCAGGTTTGAAATTTCTTTAGTCACCTCTACATGTACTTTAACCACTGACTGATATGTCTAAGTTGTTATGTGAAGCAATTTTTGTACTGATATTTTTTGAGTAAAAAAATAGAAGATGTGTGAGCATGGCTAATTAGCGATAGCATGTTGTTTGTTGCTTGCAGGGCTGCAGGTAGCTGTGTTGGATGGTAGCTGGTAATAAAGCACTCAATAAACAGCAAGGTAATAAAACACTCGATAAATAGTTGGAGTTGAAGTAGTGCTATTGCTGTGCCAACTTGTTATGTGATACTGAGATGTAACCAATGTTTCATATTTTCCATTTATCATTCATAAGTGACCTCCTTACTAAGTTCCTTTTATTTTGCTGTGTTGTTGCAATAGGTTCAAATATGGAGCATGAAATCTGTGGATAAGAATAATGCCAACAATGATTCTAGCCAAGGTTTGCTAGCTACAATGTGTTATCATTTTGGATCAGTAAATTGTGTGAGATGGGCAAGGCATGGCCGCTATCTGGCTTGTGGATCAGGTGATTATGTTATCCTAATTCACGAGCGAAAAGCTGGTTCTAGAACATCTGATTTTGGTAGTGGGTTACCTCTAGATGTAGAGATTTGGAAGGTTGTTATGACTTTGTAGAGGGTATACAACAGACGTGGTAATTATCTTCCATAATTGCACCCATGCTGTATATGTTGCCTATTGGTTCTTTCATTGCAAGCCAATTAGATGATAAGACTATTACCATCACTATGCCATGGTTATAGGAGTAGGTTGTGATGACTGAATCACTTGTTAAAACGAAGTCATGCATGAATCTTTTACCTGAACCTGTCTTTACTATCTGATACTACCTGTGTGCTTTTATGTATACTATCTGATATACATTTTTTAACTGTAGGTTTTGGATGTGGGCTGTGGAATAGGTGGACCGTTGGGAGAAATTGCAAGATTTATGTCTAATTCTCAAGTTTAAGTTCTTTAATACTGGTGAATTCTGATGTCCTTGACTATAGCCTTCTAACAAACTGACCAATGTATTAGAATTGATTAATCTTTATCAGTTAAAAGCTGGCACTTGGCACTTGTGGTCAATTTTACTTTGGAGGAATGGCACCTACACTCTTTGTTTATTTAGAGCACTGCCTTCTTTCCTTTCAGTATTGATTTATTTTCTGTTAAAGTCCCATGGCTATGTGTCTGTGTGTGTGTGCTAGCTTTTGTGCGTGTGTGTGTGTGTGTGAGTGTCAGTGTGTGTGTGTGGTTGTTTGTGTGTGTTGTGGGTGTCTCTGTGTCTGTGTCACAGGGGTTGTTTGTGCGCATCTGTGTTTGTGTGGGTGTGATCTGTCCCCTATCAGTCTGCTTGTTGCTCTACTGATAAATACATACATCCATCAACCTTTTTTTTCTTAAAATGGATTTAGAATGTATCTGCCATCTAGATATCTTGTGATGACTGAATCACTAGTCTAAATAAAGTCAGCAGAACCAAGTTGCATTCTGCAGATCAAACATTGATATTTTTTATTTTTCTGTTTTTTTATTGAGAATGTGCATTGTGCATGAATTTGTTATCTGAACATGTCTATACTATCTGATACTACCCGTGTGCTTTTGTGTATACTATCTGATACTATCTGTTTGTCATCCAGTGAACAGCTCACTGAATTGCTTATCGCTTCTTTTGTGTAGGTCTGTTGCTATCATCCAGTTACCTATTCAGCATCTGTTATCCGGCGTGTGAGTTTGAAGCCATAGCTGTTTCAGTTACCAGTCATCCAGATTTCTGTTAAATTGTTATCCAAAGGAGCACAACAACCATATGAGTTGGTAAGTTTACCTGCACACCTTTTTTTTTCCTATGCAATGAAAATGACAGTTGAAGTACTGGAACCAAAATAATCTCTGAACAAAAACATATGCAATCATAGTTCTGAGCATAACTTAATTTAAGCTTGCAACATCCAGTTCATTACATAAATTAATTGGCAACTCAAATTGACTCCATGCTCCCTTCTGATTGATAATTGTTGCTTCCATCTATTGTTCCTGGTTTTCTCAATTGCTAACTTTCCTCTTCTTAGTTTTCTTTGTTGCACTTGCACTGCCATTGTTGTTGACAACATCTCCTGTATCATAATATTAACAAAATTAGATAAATATACATACAAGTGAATTGTGTTCACAAGGTTTTTAAGTGCTTACATGATTGCTACTTGTACATTCTAGTTTGGCTTCTATATGTCACACTCAATATGCGAGTATGTTTGAATTTGTTTTATGTCCACATGACACAAATTTTTCCATGGATGGGACTGGACACTAGTTTTGTTTGTATTTTAAATAATGTGTTAGTATTTTAAATAATGCGTTCACTAAAAAATGAGCAGTCACAATATAATTTACATTTTGAATTTCATACTCAAAATAAAAGCATATGAACTGTTGTCCTTGCATCTTACCTTGTATTTCTGTAGACTTGTTTCCAGTATTTTTCCTTTTTGTTGATGGTATTTCCTTTATTGGGTTTGTACATGTTGCCTTGTTGTGTTCGTGAGAGCCACAGTTACTGCATGTTATCTTTTGCTTTGTCCTCACTATCTCTGCTGTTGGAATCATCCGTTTGCTTTTTTGGATGTTGCGAGGCCTTCCTCTCTTTGGAACAACATCAGGGTTCTTTAGTGTTTCCATCTTGCTGCAGTCAATATGAGGGTTCATTGACATTGCCTTTTTTCCTTTCTCTGTGTCTTGCTTTGTTTTTTGGCCTGTATTGTGTATAAGGATAGTTGTACTCTGTTCAAGGATAGCTGTTTGTGGTGAAACTATTGATGTTGACATGCTAGTTGTTGTTATGCTTCCATCAACTCTGTTTTTTCCTATATTCTGATCATTATTGATTATATTTTCATTTCTGATTGGTATTTTTCTCATCTCAGATTGGATTCTATCAAACTCTGATAGCATGTAATTAGTTCTGTGAAGATCCAAGCATCCCTCTGAAGCCATGTTGACAAACTTTCTCGATAGTAAGTTGTATCTTAATGTATTGTTGCTTCCTCTCAGATCTGTTGGGATCAATGTATCCATGTTTCTGACTTGTTTTTTCTCCACTGGTCTCCACCTATTTATGAAATACTTTTCAGGCAAAGTGTGCTTGTTCAACTGGATGAGGGTTCTTAGGATGTGTGCACATAGTATGCCATCCTTTTCGAATCGAGCACATATGCAGACATAGTTTTCTTGTGGCAGATCAACTAGTACCAGGTATTTTCTTGGCCTAACCTCCAGTTGACAATGTTCTTGTGATTTATATATCACATATATCTTATCCTTCTCATATTCTTCTGCCACATACTTTCCTGTTGTTTTCAGTAGCTGTTGGAACCTATAGAATATTTGGGTGTTGTAGTAATCTCTGGCCTGCCTTTCGAATGTGTATGTAGAGTAAAGGATTGCCTTTTCCTGTGCTTTGTTCTTGTCTCTCAGATTTCCTTTTTCATCTATATTCTTCACAATTCTATCATACTCTTTAATGAACATAATCAAGCTAGATGTTGGTCCAACATTGTCCTTGAATATTGCATTAGTGCCCTCGCTTCTAGAGGTTGAACATATGAAGGGAAAGAAGTTGTGTTTGAAGTACACTGGGACAAACCTGTCTCTGTTCTCATACATAACTTTCAGAAACTTCAGATGTTGTACACTGTGTTTGTCCAGCATATTGTTCCATAGTGTCTCAAACTCCTCAATTGTCAATGAATTGTATATAATGTCATAGAAGTCCCGTGCAAAGTCCTCATTCTTTGACAATGCTGTACCCAAAAACATCTCTGCCTTTGATACAATGTGGAATAAACAATTCCTGTGTACTGTTTCTGTGAATTCCAAACTGATTGCTGATCTCATTGCCGCATCCTGGTCTGTTATTATTGATTTTGGTGCTTTTCCACCCATGCAGACAAGAAATGTTCTAAAGAGCCATCTAAATGTTGGGATTGTCTCATCACTAAGTACAGCCCCAGCAAATAGCATGTTATCACCGTGTCCATTTATTCCAACAAATGGTGCAAACTTTAGGTTGTATCTGTTTGTTGCATAAGTAGTGTCAAAACTGATTACATCTCCATATTCTTCATAGCTAGCTCTACTGTTACCATAAGCCCAGAATAAGTTCCTCACTTTATTGTCTTCTCCCACGTCAAATGCAAAGAAGAATAGTGGGTCTTCAGTTTGCTTCATTCTCAAAAACTGTATCACTTGTGAGATATCACTCTCCCCACATTCTCTTAGCATCCTTGTTCTGTAATTGCTGATGTCAGTCTTCACTAGATTTGTGAACTGCATTCCACCCCTCAAGTATGACAAAAATGCTAGGATCTTTCTGTTTGGAACATTCACTGAAACGAATGTTCTTATCATAGCCTTTTCCTGTTCTGTGAAATGCCTATGAGATCTCAGCAGTTTTGAAAGTTGTGGACTTAGAAGATTGTGGTTGTGTTCTAGATTTAGTCTAGTTACAACCCATACTTTATTCTTCAATGTTATTATCATTTCTGCTGGGCAATTTGTTTTGTCAATCACATTGCATCTTTTTTTCCTTGCAGCGGCAGTTGGTGCAGCTTCATCTGTGTTGATATTGTTATTTTTCCTTTTTCTTGATGCTTTGCTTGACTGTACACCGGGCCTTTGCTGTCCACTTGATTTGTTCTCTCGTTGTTTATCAATTCCTCTTCGCTGGCATTTGAAAGTCATTCTAGTCACTTGGCCCATCATTTTCTTGTCTCTTGAGTGATAGTTGTGAGCCATTACAATTGAGAATCCAACAATCAAAGCATAGTTGTTGTAGAATTTGTATGCCTCATCTGATGATTCAAACTGCATGTCTATCCTTGGAACATGCTGGCTTTCCCCCTCTTGACTGAGTGTAATAGCCGCCTCCACACTCTCGTTATGCTTGAAAATTTGTATATCTTCTTCTGTGATGTCTGTGTTTTGGTCTTGTTCTGAGTTTGAATCTGTTACTGCATAGTTCACAGGAGCTTCGATGGTTTCACCAACAATTGATATGTGTGTTTCTTGATCTTGAATTATTTCATCATTTAGTTGTCCTTCATGTTCTGCATATTCTATGCCACCATTTGTTGCATAAGCAGCTGACTGAGCTTTCTTCATTAGTGCTTCTTCATACAAACGTTCAAGGATCTGTGTACTGCTTGAATCTGTTACTGCATAGTTCACAGGAGCTTCAATGGCATCATCAACAATTGATATGTGTGTTTCTTGATCTGGAATTATTTCATCATTTTGTTGTCCTTTCTGTTTTGCATATTCTGTGCCACCATTTCTTGCATAGGGAGCTGTCTGAGGTTTCTTCATTAGCTCTTCTTCATACAAACGTTCGAGAAAATTTGAACTACTTTCTGTTTTGTGCAGGTCATTGTTATTTGGGCCTTGGTCTTCAGTAGGACACATTGATGTATTGATTGGATACTCATCTGTCTCCATTCCATTCATTGTTGTTGGGTGTTCATCACATCTGCTTGTTGTGATATACATACTATTCTGCTTCATTAGAAGGCAATCATGTGAGTACTTGCTTAGCTTTTATCAGATCTTTTCTGATATTCATTGTATATGTCAAATGTGTCTTTTCTTACCTCAAACACATGATCACACTCTTCTGGTGCTTCCACCATATGCATAAATGAACCAACTGGGCCCTGTTGCACATTAAAGAAGTGAGTGCTTGGGTTTTTTCCCCTTTTTAGTTTTTTGACAACTATTTAAATTAGGTACAGTTGTACCTCATACATCTCCATGAAATTCATATCATTTTTGTGTTCTCCTTGGCAAACAAATGACTCCCAATTCTGAATATCATATTGTGCTTTTGACATTGCTTCCTGTTTTTGCCTTGTTTCCTGTTTCATATGTCGATATAGTATCTCCATAAGCATTTCATATGATACAAGAAAACATATTTCAAATTATGTACAGCAGTATGTGTTTTTTTGCAATTTCTTACCTCATTACTATCATTTTCCTTCCCATAGCTGGAATAGTGCACTTGAAGATTGGATGCATCAATTGTCTTCATAAATTAAAATTTTACTTCATAAGTAACCGAGAAACCTTCTAATAGGCACAGCATCAATTTTGTTGTTGACATGCACTGAAAATTGAAATTCGAATGAACTATAAATCATACCTCAACATAATTTGTGTATGTTGGTCCTTCTTGTGAATTTCTGATTTGTTCTAACATCAGTGATGTGTATCCTCCGGTTGGAATTATCTGTGTATAGCTTATCATGCCTCCTGTTTTCATTGTTTGTTGATCTTGTTTTGATTTTGTAGTCCCAGTAATATCATCAGTCTCCTGCACTTGAAAAAGGGATTACATCAAAGCTGTTTGTAACTCTGTAGTTGAAGAACATGTGAAAGTGAAGTTGTCACAATTTTGTCATGTTTCGATAAAAATGTTGACTGCCCAAGAGTTTTTTTAAATAAAAATGTAGTCACTAAGTCATTTAAGTAGCACTAGTATGAGGTTGTTTAGTAGAGAGAACCCTTATACTTGTTACCAAACAACCTCATCAATTCTACTAGTATAGCTAGCAAAAGAAAGTCACAGGTCTTGTTTTCAATGATATCTAGTTATAGTTTTGGTCTGGCAAACAAAAGAAATATAACCATGTCACTACTAGCTATAGAAATAGTCACAAATTTGAGGGACAAAAAACTATATGCAAGAGGCTAGCAAATATAGCCTTTATTAAAGGAAGATCAAACTACTAGTTCCCCAATACAGACTAAACAACAGAACCTGTAGATATGCCTCACAGCAGCTGAGTAATTTTCTAAAATAAACTTTGCCTGACAGCTGCTGAATTATTTTCTAAATAAACACATCTACAGCGGTGACTTCTACAATGCATTAGGCGTCTACATTTCTATATTGCTTTTAGCATATGCCAGTGTTACAACAAATGTTCTGTTGTTTGTTTCCCAGCTAGTACATAGCAATTTTTTCTGCATGTAATGATGAGGATATCTAGTTATTCTTAGCTCGATCAAGGATTTTGATTAGAATGGTGCCACAGTTCATGTCTGTTCCACATAGTGGTTGTTAATACTACAATTATTTTGACTTCTACAGATTTGGGGAAACTAGCATATGTGACAGATTGAAATCTCTACAGATTTGGGAAACTATACATCAAAATGCACTCTGTTCTTTTTGATTTTGTCCCTAGTCCACAGTGGCATGTTGCCTCTCTCTGTCTAGTTTCATTGCGAGAAATTAGCCATGTTTTGCTCCCACAAGCAGAAATTTTGTTTAGGTTGTGTACATAAGTACATTAGGATGACAGTGGCTCAGTGAGTTAGAGAAAATTCATAGTAGTATCTGACTGAGCCGAGTGTGGTTTCATTCCCTGTGCAATGTAACTTTCATGATACAACGATCTACTAGCCACTATATTCAAATGTGGAAGCATATATCTTGAGACAGTAGAAATCCAATTGTGTTTGCGTACTCATGCATAGTCTATTGCAGCCGTACTATAGAGCGAGGGGACAACAAGGAGCCTTCCAAGTATGGCAACAAAAGAAAGAAACTGCTAAAGAACTCTTGAGACAGTTTAGAACATTTCTATATTGCTTTTAGCATATGCCAGCGTTACAACAAATGTTCTGTTGTTTGTTTCCCAGCTAGTACATAGCAATTTTTTCTGCATGTAATGATGAGGATATCTAGTTATTCTTAGCTCGATCAAGGATTTTGATTAGAATGGTGCCACAGTTCATGTCTGTTCCACATAATGGTTATTAATACTACAATTTATTTTGACTTCTACAGATTTGGGGAAACTAGCATATGTGACAGATTGAAATCTCTACAGATTTGGGAAACTAGCAGATTTGACAGATTAAAATCTGCTAAACTACTAAACTGTAAGAAGCACGTCCCACATCTTTCACTGACTGCAAATCTTCTAAACTGCTAAAGAATTCAAATCTTTTTTATGCATGCTTTCATGTTATTACGGATTGTTTCTTTAACACTGCAGTTTTCCCATTGCAGATTTAGGGCTGCACAGCAATAGGAGAACAGATATTATCTTTTCAGAATTACTCGGCAGCAGTCGCCTGATATTTTGTTTACTTGTCAGTCAACTTTCGGCGTCCGTCCGATCTGAGATGAGTGGCCGTTGTTCTTTTCTTGTATTCTTCTCTATCTGTGTGTGTTGTCCGTTCCTTTCCTATCTGGCTGTCTCTACTTTCCCCACTTTCCCCAGTTTACCGAGCGCGTACTGCTATGCTCGTGAGAGAGAACGGAGGGGGAGCACCAGAGATCCAAGCGAGGTAAGCCGTGGTGACCTGCGAGTCCGGCCGGCGAGCATGTCTCTGCCTCTCTCATGATGTGGTGGTGTGTGGGCTCACTTCGTTGCTTACCACCGGTTGTCCGTGCGTGCACCTCGATCTCCCCTAACTCGAGTGTTTCTGGCTCCAGATTGTCGATGTCATTGCCGAGCGAGACAAGGGTAGAGGGAAGGTGAAGGGCTAGCGACGACCTTGCTGCCAGATACGCTCACTTTCGGCGGCGGGAACCTCTTCTAGGCTCCGGCACGACTACTCCTGTTGACGGCGTCGATCTGTTCCCCATGACTTTTTGAGGTAATTTGTGTTGTTTCGTAACCCTATTCGTTTAGGATCTGCTTTGTGCGAGTATTTTGATTGGTTTTGTGTTCGATTTCTAGTTCATTTGGGAGTTTTTTGTGGTTGATTTTAGACTGAGGGGGGGATTCGTGGGAAAAGGAAAGGTCAGAGCATAGCATGAAAATGTATTCTTTTGGCTGTTTGCACATAACGTTGGCAGATCTCTTGTTTCAATATTCATCATTAAGTAGGTCTTGGATTTTCGCAGAAGTGGTTGTATTATTTTGACAGTGTTTTGAATTATAGACAGCTGACCTTCAGTATCTCCAGATAAAATTGTACCTTTTGTGTCAGAGTAATTCCCGTCATTTTATAACTCTGGTTAAAGAGCCTGGTGGCTATGTATAGTAGAAGCTTCATGTGTAACGAAATCAAATTTTTGTGTAAGTTTCCAATGTGTCTGCCTATGTATATCCTTGAAAGTGTCATAGGTATGATCTACTTTCAGTCAGGAATCAGGATTTTCTCTGTTTAGTGTATGATCTACTTTCATACTTTCATTCACGAATCAAAATTTTACTTTGTTCAGTGATTTACAAGCTGTGTTGACTAACAGCATGTTGTTATTGCATAAACCAATTTGAGATATTTATGAAGTTTGTTACATAAGTGTTATAAGACACTTTCATCATGCTGTAGAGATTGTCAGTTAAGGGATTTTACTAGTGATGGCCAAATCATGTCAGTGCTGAGGTGTGAAATGCCACTTTTTATAATCCCGCGTATCGTAATCATTACTGAACTTGACCATCTTTTTGAGGATCTTTTCAGTATCAGACCATGAGGCCTCATCAGTCATCACTGTACCTGTTTGATCTGCTGTACAGATTACTTGGTCCACATGATTCACATAAGCCTTTTCAAACTTTACGCCCAAACAGGATCACATATTTTAAATAAGTGGAGCATGTGGGAGCTTGTTAATGTAGTGATATATGCTAAGACAATCCATGTGATTCCTGCCATCTGTGTAGTAGGCCTTCTTGGCTAATTTTTTTTAGTAAATAGGCAGTACTGTTGATTCAGTCCCTTGATCAAGTGTAGGCTTAAAACAAAAAATTGATCTCACTTGGTTGTAAGTGAGTGTGTGTGTGTGTGTGTGTGATGACCTTATGTGAGGCTGAAGGGGTTCTGCATAAATTAAATCATATCCACGCGACAACCTGTATGGTGTTTGCAACTAATTGGACTCAGCTTCATGTGCCTTGTCAGACATGCTGCCATCAGGATACACTTTGATCATCTCTCACTAGCTGGTTTTTGATTGGCGATTTGGCATATTATACTGAATTAACATCGTACTTAAGAGCTACATGGTCTCTTGCATAGCATCTTCCGCTATATGTGTTCTTTTGAATAATAGAGCAGTTAGGTTGTTTGATAAAGAGAGGTACCATTTAGTTGTATTCGCAGAGTGACGGTGCTAGAGGTGATTGAATCTAATTTTATGGCTGTGGATATTTTCTAGAGAATTGATAATTAATTCCCTTCAGCAAGATGAAATGGTATATCTTGTATTTTGTATGTTTACATTTTCATGACCTGCAATTGTTTTTTTTTTTGCAAAACCTGTCGTCCGCCTATCCACGACCCTGCTCTTTTTTCAAGCTGTCCTGGGTTAGCTTCAGTGAGTTGTCTGATTGCTCCATCTTCTGTCTCTTGTACCGTCTTCCTCCTCCATTTCAACTGATAATTGTCCCCCGTTCCCTGACGTTTGTTCGATTTTTGCTTGTTTTCTTGATCAATGTTGGATGACGCCTAGGCAAGAGGCCATCTTATTTTGCTATACATTTTTGTTTTGCTATAGGTGCACATCTATCCCCTTGCTAGTGACTTCTGCATTCCTGAAAGTTATTTTTTGGTTTAACCATTTTTTCCATATTTTCTGTCCTTGTAGAGTTGTATTCATTGTAGATTCCCTTCTTATTAACAAGTCATCTATTATTTGTGTTCATCGATTTCTACTCTGTCAAGTTTTTTAACTAGCATCAAGTTACTTTCTTTCTCAAAATATGTTTTGATAAAGTAATGTTTTTATTCTCTTTGATTGTACAGGTTGTTATACGAGGTTCTTTTTCTTTTCTTTAATCATGGAACAGATGCATTGGGCTAGCCGCATCAATGTAGATGCTAAACATGAAGGAGTTTCTAAAGATTCAGATAAGGTGTCTGCTAATGACATTGGATGTGAAGATACTGAAATGAATGCATCAAATGTTCGTACAAATGCAGATGCTTTTTTACAACTGGATGATGAAGCTTTGTTTGGAATCATTAAAAAACTTGTACGTATGTGTGTTGCATATTAAGTACACATTATTCCTTTTTATCTCATGATGCTATTACCTTTTGTATCGTCGATGTTTGTAATTTGTTAAATAATTACATAATTGGTATTTACTTTTTTGTTCGTGACTAATCTAATTATTTATCTGCAACTCTTTCTTATATTTTTTTAGGCCTGCAATGGTTTGAGACAGATATTGTCTGGTTCTGTTGGCCCTTGTGTTGATACCACAAGTATTCCATTTGATGGCCCTGATGTTGCTACCTGTGTAGGGTTTCATGGTAGTGTTGCTGTTAAGACTGCCAAGAAGACTGGAGTTAGTGAGAAGACTGGAGTTAGTGTTTCATCTTTGATTGTGTATTCCATTTATCTGTTACTCTTGGAGGATGCCTATATCTTATATGTGTGAGTGTCCATTGATCTGTCTTTTCATCTTTCTTTCTTTTTTTCTGTTTCATTGATCTTTGTCTTTTATTGATTTATACAGGTTGTGTACCTTGACTTTCTAGATTTTGGACAAGAACTGCTACCATCCATTTTTCCTCGCATTAAAGTATGGAGAGGTGACATGATCAAAGAATACTCTGATTTTGATTGTGTTGAAGGACATTTTTACGGCAAACATCCTGTAAGTTTGTTTCCTACTAACTTTTCCTTCCTGTTCTTAGATTATTATGGTGACTTGATCTAAGGTTTTTTTTGTGCTTTTTATTTTGTTTCTTTTTTTCTTTGTCTAGATCTTACAGTTTAAATGTACCTGCTATGGTAAGAGGAATTCCACAAGAACTCCTTCACCCTCCTGCAATATTGATGGATCCAGCTTCAAGAGGACATTGGTTGAATCTGTTTGTGCATCTTTATCTCCCCAGGTTAGTATTTATATGCTCATTTATTTTTTTGTGTTAGTGGTATATGTCCTTTTTTTCTTGTAGCTCATTGTTCATTGAATATTTACTTCTTTACTCGGATTGTTCTAATAATTTGGTCACAAAAATCTGTCTCGATTGTCATGTATGTGTTTTTTAATTAATATACTAATGTTGTTTTTTTCCTATTACTTCATGTCTTGTTTTAAGTTGTCTTTTTAATTATCTATTGTAGACATTGGATGACGTTACTGCATTATACCTGAAGCATGCAACTTCTCCCAATGAATTGGTTCCTGTACATGTTCAAAGTGCTATTGTGGATGTGATAAATTATTTTTGTCACCGTGCTCAAACAGATAAGATTCCTCGTAGCCAGGATAATTCTGATTTTGTTGCTCCTGAAAATGTTAAAGAAAGTGAAGCTGCTGCTCCTATTGTTAAGTCACATACTACTGAAAGTGAAGGCCGTATTGCTGTTGTTGATGGACATGTTCATACCAATTATTCTCAAGGAGTTCATGTCTTTGGAACTGCTGTTTGTGATGAAATAGCTGCTCATGATGAAATAGCTGCTGGTAATAATGTTGTGCACGTAGCTGATGACAGTGCACCTGGTTATGCTAATGGTTGCCATGCACATGTTGGCACTACTAAGGTTGTTAGTGAGAATGTAGCAGTTGTTTCTGAGGAGTTACATGGTGGCAACACAATTGAACCGATTGTTGGAAATCAAAAGGACACACCTAGCAGTGACACTTTGATACTACCGTCTTGTGGGGGTTATTCTAGTTCTACCAAAGCTAGCATCGCTGATACAGAGATAATTTCGTCATCTCCCACACTATCAGATTCAGTTCAGTTGTCTCTAGGTAATTAGTTAATTATTACTTCTGTAGTTGTCACATATTTATCATTTTTTAATCTCACTTGCTTTTATTCTTGTGTATTTCTAGGTGGTTCACTGTTAAAGAGAAAAAGGGTTTCCAGTCCTATTACCTCATTGAACTCTGAACTTGTTGGTTCTACTGTTGCTGGACGTACTCGGTCACGTCGGTTATCTTCATCGCCTGTGGTAGATGCTAATGAAGCTGCCGTTATGGATAATCCAGAGGTGTTTTCATTTGCCTTCTCTATTTTTCCCCATTTTTTTCATATTGGCTGTGTTGACAAATATTCTTCCCCATTTCTTTTTTTTTCTAGGCTATTTTGAGAAAGAATAGCAAGAAGAGAATAGCTACAGAGATGAGAGAAATAGGCCAAAATCTTAAAACTGCATGCAATGCAATTGATGTTGGAGACAACAGTGCGACTCTAGGTAATGATACTAATCCTAGCTTAATTTTAACAAAAAAATGTTCATCCTTCTTTTGTGACAATTTTGCACACCTGATTATCATGTTCTTGCAAAAAACACAGCAAACAAGAGTGCTAGTTTTAATTATATGGTACGTGAAGATATCTGTAGCCATAAGTCCAGAGACCTCGAACCACCATATGTAAGTATCTATAATTTGACTTCTCTTTTCCTGTTTTAATAGACAATTCTTTTTCTTTAACTAATTTATTACCAGGTCGATGATTGTCATAGAGGAGCCAGTTTTGATGTAGGCTCTTTACATACTTCTGAATATCCCCAAGTAGGACTTGGTTTGCCCAATTCAACTATATCTGCTGCTCAAAAAGTTAATATGTGGGATTTTTCTGTTCCAACATTTAATCTTTTAGATGAAGATGATGGCTGTACTTATGTGGCTTCACACAATGAGGTCAGTTTCCTTTTTAATCTGCCTGTTTTTTTTCACCAGTTGTATTTTGGAAATAGTTTATTGATTTGTTTGTTTATGTTTTTTAGAGTTTCAGTCGTTCAAACATCTGCGATGCTAACATTAATGCTCAAAACAATGACAAAGCTCCTGTTTATGATAAGACACCCCCGTCATGTTCACATGTGGTCCGCAATTGCGCCCCTGATGCTGTCCCTCTGGTTGCACTTGATACTGTTGGTCATTTAGTTGTCATTGTACGTATCGCTCCTATATTATCTGAATATTTTATACCAAATTTTGTCATTGATTCAGTTTTAATGGTCTTTTTATTTTTCTTATTTATCTGTAGAGTTCACAGGAATCACCTCCTGATGTTCATGTTACTGGTCATAGATCCTGTGATAATGAATCTGAAGTTGTCATTACTGGAGAGAGACAATTCATTGTCAGCCAGAATAGAATGGCACAAGAGGCTGAAAATATTTATGATGTTAACGAGGGTTCTTGTTTTCATAAATGTCAAATGATTGGATTTAATCTTGGCAGCTCATCTAAGGGTGAAATTGGCAAATCTCGCCGTCCTAGGCGTATTATTCAGCCCAACTCTTATTTTAGAAATTTCCAAGTGAACATCTGTAAAGCAAGATTTAGTGTTACTATACCTGAGAGACTGGTTTATGATTGTGTCTTGTTTTATTCTCAGTTTCCTGAGCGTGCTAGGTAACTAATCAAACTTTTTTTAAATATTGTATTTTGTAATCTGTAAATTTCTTAATATGTATACAACTATAGAGTTATTTCATTCATTAGTTATCTAATATTTGTTCTTTTTTATTCCTAGAGATGAAGTCATCAATTTTGATAATGTCCGGGTCACTTTTGAGGAGTTTGGATCTTCAATGAGGCGTTGCGAAAAAAAATCTGTGCATAATCATGTGGTTAATGCATTCTGTAGAAAGCTATTCAAGGACAAGCACCCAAGAGTTTCGCGGACACATTACTTCTTCTCTCCTGTTGGTGTAAGTTTCTTAATGTTGCTTCTCCTTCTTCCTTTTTTTTCATTTTTGTCCATAATGCACTTTATTATCAGTTTGTTTTTCTTATATTTTCCCATTAAAAAATTTATTATGTTATGTGTAATTTTGTTTTATCCCTTGTGTCATTGTTTTTTAGGATTATCTTATGAATCATGATCACGAAGGCAACAAAAATTATCTACATGACAATTGTGAGAGATGCTTCAAGCTTGCCAATGGAAGCCTTAACTTCAAATCATCAGATTTTGTGTGTCATACTTCGATGCTTCTGTTTGTTACTTATCTTTTTTCCAGTTATACATTTAAAATGTGCTATCCTAAAAGATTTATGTGTATTTTTATTTTATTGTGCAGCTCTTTTTTCCAATATGTCATGACACACATTGGTTTGTGTTTGTTGTTGCTCTTCGGGAAGGATATTTTGTTTTCCTAGATTCATTCTTTGGCGAGGACAGTTTATATCAGAAAGAAGTTAGAGCCATTCTTGTAAGTTTTGCTCTCGTATTGAGTTTTATTTTCTGCATTTGATGTATATTACCAATCTAGGTTTAATTTTGTGTTTTTATGTAGATTCCTAATTTCTTGAAAGCATGGGATGAGTTCATCCATTGTGATTGGAATTTTCATGAGTTTGTTGTTCACTATGCCGCTGTCCCTCAACAAGATAGGAAGTTTCATGCTAGTATATTTGATGATGGCATCTTTGTCATGAAGTTTTTGGAGCTTTGGGACCCTTGCATAAATATGATGGTTCAATTTTCGTCAAGCAATATTCAAGAAATTAGAATGCTCCTGGTCAATAGTATGATATTTAGCAAGCATAACTCATGTAATGATGCAAAGAATCTTGTTTCAGATCACAAAGCAATGGTTAGAACTTTTTTGCGCAACTTTTTTTTCTATTTTAATTATTTTAATCCATGTATGTATGTTTAATGCTATTCTTTATTTATTTCTTTCAGGTGGCATTGAGGACGTCTATGAGCAATCTGCCTTCGAGTATGTTTTAGTTGTAGTGTGGTTATTAGCATACTGTAGTTGTATAGCGTTGGAGAGAGGCTCATTTTGTTTCCTGTTTGAGTCTATGAAGGACTGTATCTCTATTTTCACCATTAGATCCATGTGGAAGGATGGCTTTAAAGCCCATAATGTTGCTGCTACGATTATGCTTTGTCATGCTCATGTGAATAGTATTTTTGCTAATTTTGTTATTCTAGCTGAGCTTTGTTATGTTGTTTTCTGTTGCTTTTGAAGTAAAGTTTCTCACCTCTTCTTTTCTGCATTTTTAATTATTTTATATTTTTTCGCTCTTTTTGTTTGTTGTTTTTAGGTACAATTGTTTTCTAGTTTCTTCTTTCAAAACATTTTCAACAAGACTGTTCATATAATCTTCGATTTTTAATTATACACATAGAGTAGGACCCCCCTCATTGATGGTTTGTTGGTGGCTATGGGTATGACGCATATGCTCATTATTCTCCTATTGCAATGTGTGTGTGTGCTTTTGTGTGTGTGTGTGTGTGTGACATCGAGGAGGTGGATTAAGATCCACTACGGTGATGGCCTGCAACTGGGATGGCGGATGTGGATCAAAAGGGGGGCCAGGGCGCTCCTCTCCTCATGTTATATACGTCTGCCTCACATCGAAGTGTCAGGTTTGAAATTTCTTTAGTCACCTCTACATGTACTTTAACCACTGACTGATATGTCTAAGTTGTTATGTGAAGCAATTTTTGTACTGATATTTTTTGAGTAAAAAAATAGAAGATGTGTGAGCATGGCTAATTAGCGATAGCATGTTGTTTGTTGCTTGCAGGGCTGCAGGTAGCTGTGTTGGATGGTAGCTGGTAATAAAGCACTCAATAAACAGCAAGGTAATAAAACACTCGATAAATAGTTGGAGTTGAAGTAGTGCTATTGCTGTGCCAACTTGTTATGTGATACTGAGATGTAACCAATGTTTCATATTTTCCATTTATCATTCATAAGTGACCTCCTTACTAAGTTCCTTTTATTTTGCTGTGTTGTTGCAATAGGTTCAAATATGGAGCATGAAATCTGTGGATAAGAATAATGCCAACAATGATTCTAGCCAAGGTTTGCTAGCTACAATGTGTTATCATTTTGGATCAGTAAATTGTGTGAGATGGGCAAGGCATGGCCGCTATCTGGCTTGTGGATCAGGTGATTATGTTATCCTAATTCACGAGCGAAAAGCTGGTTCTAGAACATCTGATTTTGGTAGTGGGTTACCTCTAGATGTAGAGATTTGGAAGGTTGTTATGACTTTGTAGAGGGTATACAACAGACGTGGTAATTATCTTCCATAATTGCACCCATGCTGTATATGTTGCCTATTGGTTCTTTCATTGCAAGCCAATTAGATGATAAGACTATTACCATCACTATGCCATGGTTATAGGAGTAGGTTGTGATGACTGAATCACTTGTTAAAACGAAGTCATGCATGAATCTTTTACCTGAACCTGTCTTTACTATCTGATACTACCTGTGTGCTTTTATGTATACTATCTGATATACATTTTTTAACTGTAGGTTTTGGATGTGGGCTGTGGAATAGGTGGACCGTTGGGAGAAATTGCAAGATTTATGTCTAATTCTCAAGTTTAAGTTCTTTAATACTGGTGAATTCTGATGTCCTTGACTATAGCCTTCTAACAAACTGACCAATGTATTAGAATTGATTAATCTTTATCAGTTAAAAGCTGGCACTTGGCACTTGTGGTCAATTTTACTTTGGAGGAATGGCACCTACACTCTTTGTTTATTTAGAGCACTGCCTTCTTTCCTTTCAGTATTGATTTATTTTCTGTTAAAGTCCCATGGCTATGTGTCTGTGTGTGTGTGCTAGCTTTTGTGCGTGTGTGTGTGTGTGTGAGTGTCAGTGTGTGTGTGTGGTTGTTTGTGTGTGTTGTGGGTGTCTCTGTGTCTGTGTCACAGGGGTTGTTTGTGCGCATCTGTGTTTGTGTGGGTGTGATCTGTCCCCTATCAGTCTGCTTGTTGCTCTACTGATAAATACATACATCCATCAACCTTTTTTTTCTTAAAATGGATTTAGAATGTATCTGCCATCTAGATATCTTGTGATGACTGAATCACTAGTCTAAATAAAGTCAGCAGAACCAAGTTGCATTCTGCAGATCAAACATTGATATTTTTTATTTTTCTGTTTTTTTATTGAGAATGTGCATTGTGCATGAATTTGTTATCTGAACATGTCTATACTATCTGATACTACCCGTGTGCTTTTGTGTATACTATCTGATACTATCTGTTTGTCATCCAGTGAACAGCTCACTGAATTGCTTATCGCTTCTTTTGTGTAGGTCTGTTGCTATCATCCAGTTACCTATTCAGCATCTGTTATCCGGCGTGTGAGTTTGAAGCCATAGCTGTTTCAGTTACCAGTCATCCAGATTTCTGTTAAATTGTTATCCAAAGGAGCACAACAACCATATGAGTTGGTAAGTTTACCTGCACACCTTTTTTTTTCCTATGCAATGAAAATGACAGTTGAAGTACTGGAACCAAAATAATCTCTGAACAAAAACATATGCAATCATAGTTCTGAGCATAACTTAATTTAAGCTTGCAACATCCAGTTCATTACATAAATTAATTGGCAACTCAAATTGACTCCATGCTCCCTTCTGATTGATAATTGTTGCTTCCATCTATTGTTCCTGGTTTTCTCAATTGCTAACTTTCCTCTTCTTAGTTTTCTTTGTTGCACTTGCACTGCCATTGTTGTTGACAACATCTCCTGTATCATAATATTAACAAAATTAGATAAATATACATACAAGTGAATTGTGTTCACAAGGTTTTTAAGTGCTTACATGATTGCTACTTGTACATTCTAGTTTGGCTTCTATATGTCACACTCAATATGCGAGTATGTTTGAATTTGTTTTATGTCCACATGACACAAATTTTTCCATGGATGGGACTGGACACTAGTTTTGTTTGTATTTTAAATAATGTGTTAGTATTTTAAATAATGCGTTCACTAAAAAATGAGCAGTCACAATATAATTTACATTTTGAATTTCATACTCAAAATAAAAGCATATGAACTGTTGTCCTTGCATCTTACCTTGTATTTCTGTAGACTTGTTTCCAGTATTTTTCCTTTTTGTTGATGGTATTTCCTTTATTGGGTTTGTACATGTTGCCTTGTTGTGTTCGTGAGAGCCACAGTTACTGCATGTTATCTTTTGCTTTGTCCTCACTATCTCTGCTGTTGGAATCATCCGTTTGCTTTTTTGGATGTTGCGAGGCCTTCCTCTCTTTGGAACAACATCAGGGTTCTTTAGTGTTTCCATCTTGCTGCAGTCAATATGAGGGTTCATTGACATTGCCTTTTTTCCTTTCTCTGTGTCTTGCTTTGTTTTTTGGCCTGTATTGTGTATAAGGATAGTTGTACTCTGTTCAAGGATAGCTGTTTGTGGTGAAACTATTGATGTTGACATGCTAGTTGTTGTTATGCTTCCATCAACTCTGTTTTTTCCTATATTCTGATCATTATTGATTATATTTTCATTTCTGATTGGTATTTTTCTCATCTCAGATTGGATTCTATCAAACTCTGATAGCATGTAATTAGTTCTGTGAAGATCCAAGCATCCCTCTGAAGCCATGTTGACAAACTTTCTCGATAGTAGGTTGTATCTTAATGTATTGTTGCTTCCTCTCAGATCTGTTGGGATCAATGTATCCATGTTTCTGACTTGTTTTTTCTCCACTGGTCTCCACCTATTTATGAAATACTTTTCAGGCAAAGTGTGCTTGTTCAACTGGATGAGGGTTCTTAGGATGTGTGCACATAGTATGCCATCCTTTTCGAATCGAGCACATATGCAGACATAGTTTTCTTGTGGCAGATCAACTAGTACCAGGTATTTTCTTGGCCTAACCTCCAGTTGACAATGTTCTTGTGATTTATATATCACATATATCTTATCCTTCTCATATTCTTCTGCCACATACTTTCCTGTTGTTTTCAGTAGCTGTTGGAACCTATAGAATATTTGGGTGTTGTAGTAATCTCTGGCCTGCCTTTCGAATGTGTATGTAGAGTAAAGGATTGCCTTTTCCTGTGCTTTGTTCTTGTCTCTCAGATTTCCTTTTTCATCTATATTCTTCACAATTCTATCATACTCTTTAATGAACATAATCAAGCTAGATGTTGGTCCAACATTGTCCTTGAATATTGCATTAGTGCCCTCGCTTCTAGAGGTTGAACATATGAAGGGAAAGAAGTTGTGTTTGAAGTACACTGGGACAAACCTGTCTCTGTTCTCATACATAACTTTCAGAAACTTCAGATGTTGTACACTGTGTTTGTCCAGCATATTGTTCCATAGTGTCTCAAACTCCTCAATTGTCAATGAATTGTATATAATGTCATAGAAGTCCCGTGCAAAGTCCTCATTCTTTGACAATGCTGTACCCAAAAACATCTCTGCCTTTGATACAATGTGGAATAAACAATTCCTGTGTACTGTTTCTGTGAATTCCAAACTGATTGCTGATCTCATTGCCGCATCCTGGTCTGTTATTATTGATTTTGGTGCTTTTCCACCCATGCAGACAAGAAATGTTCTAAAGAGCCATCTAAATGTTGGGATTGTCTCATCACTAAGTACAGCCCCAGCAAATAGCATGTTATCACCGTGTCCATTTATTCCAACAAATGGTGCAAACTTTAGGTTGTATCTGTTTGTTGCATAAGTAGTGTCAAAACTGATTACATCTCCATATTCTTCATAGCTAGCTCTACTGTTACCATAAGCCCAGAATAAGTTCCTCACTTTAGTGTCAAAACAAACCATTGCTTATGTTTTACTTGAGCAGGTGTGTTCACCGAGCTGATTCAGCAAATGCAAGTGAAAGGTGTACAGGTTAGCTTCCAGGGCTCTGTTGTGTTCCTTGCCCAAACTGTTTGTTTTCTCATCCTTTGAACTATTATTGTATCTGCAATGGCAGTATGCACTCAGACCTGTTCATTCACTAGTGTACACTAGTTCTTCTGAAGATTTGTTTCGTCCTCATGCTGTGAAACCGACAGCAACCTGGAACTCTCATTTTAGGAACTGCCTTACTGCCATATTGTATGACTGTAGGATAAGAATAGTCAATATATGGCATGTAGCTGATTGTAAACTTGTATGTCAACAAGATTGTGAAGACGTGCACTTTAGTTTAAAGAAGAATAACTGATAATTTGCTGTCAATAGTTACTTTTTTTTTTTTTACCTTTATATGCAACTGTCAACTCAAATTCAAATGAGAGGCCTTGAGTGAGATTTTGTTCTACACTTGCTTATTCACTTGCACTCGTTCAGTATGGGGCCTCTACTCACATGACAACATGCCAGCTACCAACTATGTTTGAGGTCATGCTTTTATTCTTGCGATTGATAATGCTGGTAAGACATTTATATATTTAGGATGTTCTTTGAACAGGTGGAAGAGCTTTATTCTCTTGATGTGGACTCTCTTAGTCTACTGCGGTGAGAATCTTTATTCTTTTATGTCATCAATATCTGCTATCTGAATGCCCTGAACACATGTTCTTCCTCTCCACTTTTCATAGGCCAGTATATGGGCTAATTTTTCTCTTCAAGTGGATACCTGGGGAGAAGGATGAACGGCCTGTTGTCAGAGATCCTAATCCAAACCTTTTCTTTGCACACCAAGTTAGTTCCATTCTGGCCCATTTAGCTTACCATGTTTGCTACTTTGTGCTTAACAATAACAGCCAATCTATCTGCTTATTTTCAGGTAATCACTAATGCATGTGCTACTCAAGCTATTCTCTCAGTTCTCATGAATCGCCCTGAAATTGACATCGGTCCGGAATTATCTCAATTGAAGGAATTCACAGGAGCTTTCACACCTGATCTGAAGGGCTTAGCTATCAGCAACAGCGAATCTATCCGGACAGCTCATAACAGCTTTGCAAGGCCAGAGCCATTTATTTCTGATGAGCAGAGAGCTGTGACTAAGGATGATGATGTTTACCATTTCATAAGCTATTTACCTTTTGAAGGTGTCCTGTATGAGCTGGATGGGCTGAAGGAAGGGCCTGTAAATCTTGGGCAGTGCAGTGGTGCTGATGACCTTGATTGGCTACGGATGGTGCAGCCAGTTATTCAAGAAAGGATTGAGCGCTACTCACAGAGTGAGATCAGGTTCAATCTTATGGCCATCATAAAGAACAGGAAAGAGGTGTACAGTGCTGAGCTGGAGGAACTGGAGAAGAGAAGGGAGCAGATTTTGCAGGAGATGAACAAGACTTGCGCCACAGAATCCTTGAACAACTCGCTTACAGAGGTGATATCGGCAATCGAAACCGTCACAGAGAAGATGATGATGGAAGAAGAGAAGTTCAAGAAGTGGAAGACGGAGAACATTCGGAGGAAGCATAACTACATCCCTTTCCTCTTCAACTTGCTGAAGATGCTTGCAGAGAAGCAGCAACTAAAACCTCTGGTCGAGAAAGCCAAACAGCAAAAGTCATCAAGCCCTAGCACAAGATGATGGTGAAATGTCAGACTGTGGTAGCTTTTGCGATGTCCTCTGTGAGGGTGTTATCTTATCAGAACACATTGCCTAGTTGGCAGCTTAGAGAAATTATTACCAAGGTCATTGACCATTTTGCACGCTGTGTTGTGTCAGCAGCTACGCCATTTTTTGCTGAGTACGTACGTTGTTGAAGTGGTCAATTTTAGTCGTCTATCTTGTGTCAGGTTAATTGTCCCTGTGGATTATAAAACGCGTTGAAGGCTGTGGATCGTTTTGGGTAATATTTTTTAGATACAACTTGCTAGTTGAGTACGGGATACATGTTACTTGTCGGGCTTAGCCACTGTGAAATGTGAACTAAGCGCCTGTTAGGTGCGGCTCCGGCTCCGGCTCCAGTTTCGGAAGCATGATGCAGATCGGAGGAGCGCTTGTGTATCATCGAATGGGTGAAGAGGAGCCGTTTTTCTCGTAAGTGGTAGAAGGGCTCAGCTGACGATGCAGGTCGGTGAGGAGGAGCCGTAGAATGGGTGGGTGAGGAGCTGTTTATCTTGTTTCTTGAGAAGTTATTTTTAAATTTGACCAAAATTATTAGCACTATTTGTATCTTCTAATGTGTTTATTATTACTATGAAAAGAGATTTCATTATTAACTAATGATACAAACTATACATCATACTTTATTAGTATCTTTATATGTATTTGATTCAAATCTAAAAATGTGAAAGCTGCCATGGGGAGGAAGTACATATTTTAATATAGGGTCTGTCTCTGTGGCAGGTGACTGATGGTTTGTTTAACCATCAGTCACCAGCCTGGACCGCACGATGTTCATCAAACGGATGCAGTTCATCTTTTCTGTTGCTATTTCTTTTCAGTCATAACTGGTGTGCGTATGCAACACAATTTTTAAAAAAGGCCCATGGATCTTTTTCCTTGTACTATAAAAGTATGAATTTCACATGGGCTCACAGCTGATTGTGGGCTGTTGTTGTAGCCTTTAAAACTTTTAGCAGGCTCAAAAATGCAATATTGTAGAACCCAAAAAATTGGACGACAAGAATGAAAAAAATGGAGGGGCGTGGGAGATCGAAAACTCAGGCGGGACACAGTGAATCGTAGCAAGTACAAGGGTTCTCTCTGCTAAACTTAATGACTTCATGCCTGATACTAGTCCTCCCTGTGGAATTATCTGTGACAGGCAAACCCTTGAATAATACCCAAGTGGCAAAATATTCCATATCTGCACAAGGTAAATAAAATGAGAACTAATAATCCAGTGAGATATCACAAATTACAAAGAAATTGGAACAACAAAGCTTTACATGGGATGGAAAGCAATTGCATTGACTGGATAAACCGCTGTCCCTGCCAGCCTCAGATTTGTGGTGACACTTGAAACCATACCTGCACAAAAAATTGCCCATGATCAATGGCACTGGTAGAGAATCTAGAGATACGAGTGGGTATCCAAGAGTATTTTGTGAGTCAGTTCGTCTAGTTCATTTCCTCCTTTAAATTAATTACGTAGCACGGCACTCCAGTTCATTTTGACAAGTTTTGTAGACAGCTGACCCAAAACAAGTGGAACATACATCTCTAGGCACCACAGTTAAGTCTAGGTTTCCATAAGAAGGCAAATGTACAGTAACATCATTTCACTACTTTTAGTAACAGAAAATAGGACAAAAGGACAAGATGAGTCGCTTCTTCAGAGTTTGGGAGAAGTAAAATACTAAAATCAAATAGCTGATATGAACCTTACCATGACAACCTGATTGACTCAGAAGCATTTCGACATTTCCTCTTGAATTGTTGAACTACATCTGGGGAGGCCATCAAACCTGAAACAGAAACAGAAAAAGAACACTGAATAGCACAACTAAGAGCACACACATCAAAAAAAGGTCAATACATAAATAACTGGTCAGAGAAGAGACAAGCACAGATTCACAAATCTTCTTACAGACCTGCAACTCCTAGTAAAAACAAATAGACACCCACACAAACACACACGCGCGCACACACACAGATACAAATACACCCGCAGCCCCACAAAACACATGCACCCACAAACCCCCACACAGACACACACACAACCCCCCCCCCCCCCCCCACACACACACACACAGAGCAAACTTACAATGGCACAACCAAGTTCAGTGAAATCTAGGATACACACTGAAACGAGGCGATACAAGCAGACAAAATAACTATGTTGGATACAATTTAACAGCTATGTTGGATAACAATTTAACAAAAATCTGGATGACTGGATAACTAAAATACCTATGGCTTCACAATCACACGCTGGATAACAGATAAAAGAATAGGTAACTGGATGACAAAAACAGATAGAGTGAGAGAGAACTTGACAGAGATAGAGTGAATGACTGATGTCCTACTCCTATAACCATGGCATAGTCGCAGATGCCCACACATAGACAGACAGACAGACAGAGAGACACCCACACACACACGGAGAGAGAGAGACACACACACAAAAACAGACAGACACACACACACACAAGCAGACAATAACTATGTTGGACACAATTTAACAGCTATGTTGAGATAGAGTGACAGACTGATGTCCTACTCCTATAACCATGAAATAGTCACAGACGGCCACACAAACACCCACAGACAGACAGAGAGACACCCCCCCACACACACAACTAATTTTATTAACCAGTTTATTACTTCATATTAAGCACAAACATCATATGGATGACCAAAAAACACATACAACAACCTGTTCCTGGGATTAAATCAACCGACAAACAACTACCAATAACAGCTAAGGCTGTTGGCCAACACAGGAATACGGAAACTGCTAGTTAAAAATAGAGCTACAAACAACTCCCCCTTTGCAATCAAATTTAACAAAAACACAAGCAAAAATGTGAAGAGAATACCATTCCTGAAGCCATTGGAAATTTGTTTTGGCCATAGGTTCCTGGAACAACACTAGAAGGGTGAGGTGAAGCTACAGTGATGGAAAACACCCAGTTTCTTCTAAAAGATCTGATGCATTCCGAGAGATTTGGGATCTAGGAGAACATGATACCCAAAAAAGTGAAACAACATATACATTCCGAAACAAAGGATCGTGAAGCAAAAATTATACCTTCAGATGTGCAGCAGCCTTGTCCTTGTCAGTGAAGACACTGGTGGACTCCACGACATAGTCGGCATTAGCCTCATCCCATGGGATCTCCTTAGGGTTAAAACAAATGAAAGGAAAATTTAGAAAAACAGATGAAAATAGTTAAAAATCAAATAAAGTTTAATACAACAATAGATATATGTACGATGCAAAAAAAACAAGGAAAAAACAGATATTCACATCAATGCAAACCACCCTTAGGCTGCATGCCAAAATTTTCTTGGCTGGCAGCAACCGATGTTAGCAACAGAAACAACATTCAAATAAATAGTTAGCAAAATGTATATACCATAGTGAGGAGCAACTGCTTTCCTTATTGCTCATCCTTTTTTTTTTTTTGACCTTGCTTATTGCTCATCCTTGGTGAGGAGGAAAAGACCTGAGCATCAGCTACTGATGCCGCATACCTTAGAGAGTTGCCCCTGCAAGGCAATGTTAAATAGATCAAATTCACTGAGAAGGCATTGTAAGGAAATACAGAGCTTAACAGTTCAAAAGACAAACTTATAAGCGACTAGAGTTGACAGAAGTAAAGAGGTATTCAGTGTGCAGTTCTTGCTTACTTTGTGACAAGAATTTGCTCAAACAAGACTTTAACCATATCAATCCCACGCTTCACTATAAGCAGATTCCATGTATGACTCCCTGGTTTCCTGACAGAGTCTGAATGTCTACCTCAACCATAGAAGGCAATGATGAAAATTGACTTGGATGCCTCCAACAAATTATCAACCTTAGAAGATGCAGTGAAGTGATTAGAGAAGAACACCAAACAAATCTTAGAAATGTCATAATGATAACTTGTCAACAAGGAAAGCAACTCAATGCCATCATCAATAAAATTACAAGAATAAATACACATTGTCTCAGAAAAATATTGCAAAGAAAAACTGCCCAAATAACATGCTGAGTACATCCTATTATACAGATAGGTGAACTCTTACTAGCCATGGTATGACAACTAGTACTAACACAGATAATACAGATTGTGACTATTATAATGGTTAGAAAGAATTATATTCGGACATTAGGTATATAAGTTCAACAAAATAAACAAGCAACAGCAAATAGATATTCAGAGGAATCAGGAATAAAATCAAATCCTCAAGAAACACAGCAAAGTCAGGACATGCCCATGACTTGCACCATTTTTAGGCAATGAAAGGCATGATTTTAGTTACAAGCAAACTGTATTCAACCGATATTATTAAACACATCAATTGTCTTTAAAAAAAAGTAACTACTATGGCACTGTATAACTGCAATTGAACCTAACTTCTGGGACATAGTCAGTGGGTGAGAAGTCACACGAGCAGTTTTATCAATTCCAGAAACTGCACATTTAGGTGGCGCTAGAACCTTTTTAGCCATTTCTGCAGAATTAATAAGCTCATCAGTGTTATTGAGAAGGATAAAAACATTTACAATCTCTGCAGAGATCATCCACATGGTTATGCCACCGAATCACACATAAGAAATGCCATCTCAAAAAACCCATGTTTTGTCATTATTACAGTTAAATGAGTGAAAGTGAAATTTATAACCAAAGAGTAGTAAATTGCTAAAAATCTAAGATGTAAGGTGAAACATTTTGAAGTAGAGTTTCTTCACCTCCATGTGCAAAGTTTTTAGCTCAGAATACTGCCTCCTTAGCTCTGGATTGTTTGGATGAATCCCTTGCACTGCATTCTAGTTGCAGCTTGCTTATAAAAATAGTTGCAGGCTTCCCATATAAGCTAGGCAATGAAATCCTCATCCACAAAATTATATGTGCCCGCACGCCGCACAATTACCTAGGAATCTAATAGGTAGTTATAAGAATTTCTATGGTCCAGTTGCAACATGGAAAAATACAGCTAACAAATAAACATACAAGAGGCCATGACTGGAAGTACTAAAAATGGGTACTGCACTTGCAGAGAACATAGCGCTAGAAAATAGCAAGAGAGCACAGCTAAAACTGAAACTGACAGAATGCAGAGAACTGTTGACTGAAGTCAGGTGCAGCTCAAGAAACAATGCTAAAACAAATTGGTCTGTCCAACTGAGCACTATAACAACAAAGTACATTTCTCAAGCAAAGAGAATAAATTAAGCTTCAATCAATGACTAATGATTGCTTGAAAAGATAGTTACCCTAAGGAATGAAAATGATATAAGAAAAGGATGAAAACCTTGGTAACCAGTTGGTACACACGAACCGAGCAAAGTCTCATGCAAACTTGACAAGCAGCAGAAAAATTAATTCATATAGAGCAAGATAAAAGTCTACAACTCTAACAGGGATTAACTGAAAATTAGCTTATTATCCATCAATCATTTGTGTTAAACTAACTAGTGATGTGTGGACGAACTATTATGAATATTTCAATGCATCGCGGAAAGCAAGCAACACGAATTCATTTACTCATCAAGACCTGGTGAGAAGGAAATAAAGCACAAGCTGTAATTAAACAATCTAAGCACACTTGCCGACCAACCACTTCAGCCTTAGAAGAAAACTGCCCATAACCAAGAGGGTTCTTTTATTTGCGTTGGAAAAACAAATACCATGATAAAATAGAAAAAAAAACAAAAATCACTTTGAGAGCAACAACAATTCTGCAAAGATCTGCAGCAACAGCAACAGAGGACACCACCTCTAGTTCAGATGAGTGGTGGGGCAGTTGTCCTGCCTCAGAGACTGTAAACAGACACACACTCTATCAAACATTAGATGAAAATGAAAATATGAGTCAAAAGGGTTAGAGCTAGCAACAACAAAAAAGACACACTTAATCACACACCCACACACACGTACAACTAATACTAAAACTGAGATAGCAAGATAGAACTCACTTCACCACGCATGTTAGGATCAGCACCAATTTTCAAGAAAACACTGTATGGAGCCATATAAGCCTTTAAATGCAGCTAGCACTACCTCAGACCTCCAGAAAAACTAAACCCATTCACAACAGCAATAGCCTGCATTTCGAATATGATGCATCTTGTGCTCATCTCAGGAATGACACAATCAAATTTGTTCAATCCCATAGTCAAGAAATCATTTGGGGCGAGAAGTAGCTCTAAAGTGACAAAATCCTGCACCTAAGTATGTCCAAGCATTCAAATGAAGAACCAAAAAGGGACATAGGCATTGGTGTGTGGAGTTTCTTCGAAAGTCGGTTTTACTGGGAAAAAGGAAAATGACTAAACTCACTTAAAAGAAACACTGACTAAACAAGGCCATGACTGTAAACAACTAAATTTGGCATCTAACTAGCCTTGCCTAGCACAAGATACCAAGGAATGAATAAGCATAAACTGAACATTTCAGTATAGTATACCCAATATGTACAAAACAACTCCTATATCTTGGGATTTCCTGGAAAATGCTTTCAGTTCTGAGAAATGAGAAACGGGATTTATTTTGTCATTTGGGATTTGTTGGAAAATTCTTATTCACATAGTTTTGAACATGCAGGTGAGCATAACATTGATAACTACTGGCTTCTAAACAGCAGGATGACAATCTAAAAATAAAGCTATATGAAACATCAAATTTAACAGAGGAAAAGACAAGCTCAGAGTAGTTTGACACAGCAAGTAAAAGTAAAGTAATAAGAGTAAAGAGGGTACATGGGTGTACTGGATCCTAGTCATGGCACTCCACTACGATTCTAATAATTTCAATCTCTATACAAAGTCCAGTAACAGCACATATATAGCAATGAAATCTCGAATGAAAAAGGCAATCAAAACTAGAAAACGCCAGTTACTTGACAGACCGATCCTCCCCAAATCCACCACCCGCAACAACCACGAAATCCACCCTTGAACTCTCAAGCGAGCGACAGAGAGCAACCAAATTGAAGCCACCCCAAGTGCACCAACACCCCACCGAGACGAGAAATTAAGCGGGATTAAGCGGCAGCCCCCGGCTCCCACGCCATCGTCCCAAACAGAAACACCACGTGACAGAACACCGCCGACACGGCAGCAGCTCCACTGCTAACACGCACTCACCTCCGCAGCGCCGGACGCAGCACAGGCCTGTTCCCCATCGCACCGAAGCTCGAATCCAGCAAATCGAGCGGCGCGCACGCCTGGCCGAGACAGACGAGAGGAACCGCGCACGGGGCGGCCGCCTTAGCACAGCAGCAGCAGCCAGTGGGCCAGCTCCTGGCTAGGGTTTAGCCCGCGCACGGGGCGGCCGCCTCACTTGGATTGCTCCGTTCCTCACCACACACAGAAGAAAAGCAGTGACATCCACAACAGCCACAGGATCAGGACGACACCAGGCAGAGCATAAATTAAGCAAACACAGGGGAGCCGTTCGTCTCACATCCGACGGACCACAAAAGTGACTGACAAGAAAACATAACCTCAGGCGACTGCTAACAAGTAATTCTGTTTAATATACATCCCTTCTTATTTTTATGTGGAAATATATGTATCTTTTTTTTAAAAAAAATCCCTAATAAGGAGTCAGTCCTATATACTACTCCCTCCATTCCAAATTATAAGACATTCCAAGAATCTTGGAGAGTCAAAGCATCTTAAGTTTGACTAAAATTATAAGGAAATTATAAAAATTTATAACATCAAATAGGTATACTATAAAAATATAATTAATGAAGAATCTAATAATACTTAATTGGTGTCATAAATATTATTATCTTATCATATAAATTTGGTCAAACTTAAGATCCTTTAACTCTCTAAGATTCTTGGAATGCCTTATAATTTGGGATGGAGGAAGTATACTACTACTAGTAGCTCTGTCGCGGCAGGCAAGCCCAAAAACAGAAAACGGGCGGATAATAAAGTCCAAAAAAGCCCAACCAGCCCCCTCCCTCTCCCTCTCCCTCCGCACTTCACTTGGAATCCATGGCGTAGGCCCAGAGAGATCTAGCTAGAGTTTCCCGCATCTGCCTCCGCCTCCGCCTCCGCCTCCGCCCCCGCGCCGCCCCGCCGCAGGAAGGAAGGATGGAAGCCCCGGGCTCCCCCTACGCCTCCTCGCCGGAATCCGCCCCCAAGCGTGCCCCTCGCTCCCCTCCGCAGCAGCAGCCTCCCTCCGAGGAAGGAGGTAATTGCCACGCGTCTCTCTTGTCCGTCCCGTCGCGCGCGCGGGTTCGCTCTCCCCGGCGTCTGTATGTACGTGGCCCCTGAGTTCGCGTGCCCGGCTGCAGCGTGCCTGGATCCGTGAGATCTGGGCCTCCGCTTCCCGCCCCGATGCCGAGATCTGTAAGCAGTTGATTGGCGCCAGTGTCGCGTCGCCATCGGTGCGCTGCGATTTGAGCTGCGTTTCCCATAGGATCGCCTTCACGGGGTTGCCCTAGTACCGCTTTGCTTTGCTTTGCTTTGCTTTGTTGTCTCCACTTCCACTCTTAATGATAAACGTCACTGCGGAGGACGTTCGGTTCAGAGCTGGTTTAATCTGTAATAATGTTTGTCCTCGGTTGGATTGCTGACGCCGTTGCACATCATGTACTGGAAGCTGATAATGATGCGGGTTATTATGTGGGCATGGCAGCCTTAACTGCTGGATGCCGTGATAAATGTGACACTTAGTGCATAATAGTTAGTATAATGATGGCACCCCCGAACCTTAGTGTTGTAAATTATTCCTCCTCTCTGTTTAACGAGAAGTTTCAGTTACAGATATGGTCCTGTTTGAATTAAGTGTAAGTCATTGGATGGAAATAAGTATGCCAAATTCATATTGTAGCTATTCTAACCTACAATGTCTGCTATCCTGAAAATGTTGGGATACTATAGTTTTCAACTGGTTATGTTTGTGAAAATATGCTAATTGGTGATGCTTAAACCATGGTACTTGGGATCTGTGACTCTGTGCAAGTACTTGTGCATAGACTAAAAGTTGGTAACCTATATGAACCCACTAGAAGCCAGAAGTTAGGATAGAGCTTGTGGCCTACTCCTCAACCAACTAGGTGAAATAGTTTTGTCAGCTTAAATGTCCTATTCCACGTAGTATGTTGTGTACATTGGTTCTGTTCTGTGTATGGGCAATTTGGATTTACTTGCTTACTGTTTTCTGGTTTTGTGATTCTTTTAACTGAAATTATTTAAGCCATTGCATCCTTAGGCTTCAACTGAGTTAATAGGTGTACCAGTGGTTTCCAGTTTCAACTGCAATATGCATCAACCTTGCTGTTTTTTAACTTATTAAAAACTTAATGATTAAACTCATAATGGTTTAATAACTATTGAGATTCAACATATTTCTGAAGTTTCAATTGATATTTCTTCTCAGATGACAAGGAGAAACCAACACATTTGAGGTTTCTGGTGTCTAATACGGCAGCAGGATGTATCATTGGCAAGGGTGGATCAACTATTAATGACTTTCAGTCCCAGTCTGGGGCTCGTATTCAGTTATCACGTAGCCATGAGTTTTTCCCTGGTACAAATGACAGAATCATCATGGTTTCTGGACTGTTTGATGAAGTAATGAAGGCCATGGAGTTGATTCTTGAGAAACTTTTGGCTGAGGTAAAGCATTTTATTTGCAAGTGACTGATCCATGGTTGATGATTGATGTTCTCCAGTTACTTTATCAGGGTGAAGAATTCAATGAAGCTGAAGCTAGACCTAAAGTTAGACTTGTAGTTCCTAACAGCTCGTGTGGTGGGATAATTGGTAAAGGTGGAGCAACAATAAAGTATGTATATCTTCATAGACCTGTTCTACTTTGTTGTGTTATCAGTGATTTTGTTCCCATTGTGGTAGTTAATTTTATTTACAAGCCAGTGATATATGATGATTTGACAAATTAACCATGCTACTTAAGTAGTTAAGTAAGAAGCACACTGTTCCTACTTTTGCAAATAGTCTTCTAGTTGTTTGATGGTAAATTTGTTTTTCCAGTCCTAAATATACTCATTTATATTCCCATCTTACATGGCTGTTCTTTTTTACATTACTCTGCATGTTGAAAGTTGGTGTGTTCTCTTTTTTCTTCAGGTCATTTATTGAAGAATCACATGCTGGAATCAAAATTTCTCCACAGGATAACAACTATGTTGGTTTGCATGATAGGCTTGTTACAGTCACAGGAACCTTTGATAATCAGATGAATGCTATAGATTTGATACTGAAGAAGTTATCTGAGGATGTTCACTACCCACCTAATTTGAGTTCCCCATTTCCATATGCAGGTAAATCCTGGCATCTATGACTACTTGATGTTACCACATGTATATCTGAAAATGTCTCCTTATGACCTCTTCCTTGCATCTGTCTTTTATGTATCCCATCTGCATTTCACACTTTATGACAACATGCACTTCTTGGAAACATAGTTGAGCTTTCTTGTATATCGACATGTGGTATTTGCAGTACCATTTGCCAGTCATGATCAAGCCTGGCATTTCGATTCTATATTGATCACAATATTCTGCTATTGATTCTGTTCTTTAAATTTAATCAGGTCTTACTTTCCCAAGCTACCCTGGTGTTCCTGTTGGTTATATGATTCCGCAGGTGCCATATAATAATGCTGTGAACTATGGACCTAATAATGGGTACGGAGGAAGGTACCAAAACAACAAGGTTAGTGTTTTCTCTGGGTTGCTCTGCTTGTTGTCATGCTATTCTGTAGTGCATTGCAACATGCATGCATTCAGTCCATCTTTGTTGAAACTGAGCTATTCTATGTTTTCTTTTGTTATGCATTAGAGAGGTAGGCTGGAGCCTGGAGGGCTGATATGTATGTCATGTGATCTAATGGAAACACTGTTCTGTAGTGTAATCATGTAATATTTTCTGTTCTGAACAAATTCAAAGAAATCTCATGGAGACAAACTTTGATAGTACAAATTGAAGGTCTCATAAGTTTAAGGTAATATTGTGCTAGCATTGTCGTGGGCACTATTGATCTTTGTTGAATTGTTGTGATTACAGAGTGCAACCTAACATTAGAATGATGTTAATGAACCAGTGTAGATGTTTGATTTAATTTGCATATGCTATTTTTCTTGCAGTTTGACACTTATATGCTTATATTTATGACTTGGTAATACTGCTCGTATGCTGAGATGTTTGAAATGCTATTATGTTTTCTGTGAACATTATGTAGTTTTTTGTTGGTTGATGTTGTGCATGTCGTGGAAAGTGTGGCTTTTGGTGGAAAACACGAAAGAACTTCACCCATTGTTACAATTTAATTGTTTCATATTTTTGACATACATATCTATGCTGGTGCATAAATTTGAGTTGACTATTTGCTGTTGACACTTTGCAGCCCAGTACACCTATGAGGTCGCCTGCTAGTAATGAAGCCCAAGAATCTTTGACCATTGGTATAGCCGATGAACACGTTGGTGCTGTTGTAGGTCGTGCTGGAAGGAACATAACAGAGATCATTCAGGTAACTGTTTATATTGCATTTGGTTTTACTATAGCAGTAATGTGGCCAGTCATCAGATAATCATAAGCTAGATCCCGTTCTCCCTGTATGATGTGTATCACTAATTGCTTCTGCCTCTCAAAATTTGTTTTGGTCAAGTAGATTGCCCTTAAGAGAAGTATAAACAATACCTTGTGCCATTGTTACCTTTAGGAACAAAAGATAATCAATAGCACAAAGGTTTTGAACAGCCCATGATAAACTGCTGTGGCCCTTGGTGTGAATGCCCACTGTTTTGACTATAATTAGTAGCTAAATAATGTCTTGCAATTTGTTGTCCATGCAGGCTAGTGGTGCTCGGATCAAGATATCAGATAGGGGTGACTTCATATCTGGGACATCTGACAGGTATTTTCTTCCATACCTTTTTTCCTATGAGTAAATAATGTGTTTTTGCTAAATCTTACCCACTGGTGCAGGAAGGTGACGATTACTGGAACATCAGAAGCTATCCGGACCGCAGAGTCCATGATCATGCAGAGGGTGTCAGCCAGTTCAGAGAGGTGATGAGCCCCATTTGAAGGAATGACGTGGGTCATTGTTGAGTCCGAGCAGCATGTTTGATGCAAGTTAGGAGGATGTGGGAACTGCTTTCCTTTTTTTCTTTTTTCCTAGCAAGCTCGAGAAGAGAAAATCAAGTTGTTATTGTTTGTTGTGTTGCGTCCGACCAATGGTTTTATGTTAGTATAAACTGGTAGTCGAAGATAATTAGGTGCAGTGTTTGAATTGATTTGGAATAGGGCTGAGTTATATCCCATGGATGCCATAACAAGGCAGGCGCCACTCTGTGCTAGTGGCTAGCGCTGCCTGTCCTGTGTCTATCTGTAGGTTGACAATTCGATTCCGTTGCTCAAGGATAGAAGAATATTGATAGAGGAGACCCAAGGACTGGTTTGGTTTTGCAGAGCTGTTGATTTCCTGCTACTCTTTTTGAGTCTTGTGTATGTATATGTAGATCTGTGCTGCTGCCGTTACTCCAAAGGAGTGCCTTACCTATGGTTGCTTTCTTTCACGTGACCAGAAAGAGCGTTGTTGAAAGCTTTCAGCTTTTCCCATTCACTCTTGCACGGTGAGAACTACGGTATTGCCGGGGGCTGAGATTGAGAGCCAAGTATCTCTTGTCGCCTGTCTACCATACACGGATACACCCTCCGTTCTAGGAAGGATGTCATTCTAATCTGTTCTGAGTTAAATTATTTTAAGTTAAACTAGGTTTATAGAAGGTAATATCAAAATCTACGGCTTTAAATGGGTGTACTTTGAAAAATATATTTAATAGTGAATTTAATTATTTATGTTTATGATGTTAAATAATAATATTTTTTATACAAGTGTGGGTTAAATTTATGAATGTTTGACTCAACACTATTCTAGCATTGTATTCTTTTTGAGATGGAGATAGGAGTAGCATCTAGCTGTCGCTTATGAAAGTACTCCCACCATCTTAAATTATAAGTTATTTTGAGTTTTTTTTCTATGTACTAGTGAATGTGCACGTACGACACTTTTATTTGTGACAATATTCTTTTCTCTCTAGCAGCATTGACCTTCTTGACATTCAGAGAAAGACTTTGCCACATGCAAATCTAGGGTATTTGCCTAACTTATATTGACACTTTCATATGAACGTCACATAACACACATCTCAGAATAATTATTAGATGGGTAAATTTAACAACTAACTTTTTATGTAAATTTATAACACCAATAACTGGAAGGCACAAAAGATCATCTTTTCACATCGGATTTCTTGGTTCTGAGCATAGTATATTAATGCGTCCTCAATCTTCGGATGGTACACATTGCAGCAAGTAATAAATTACCAGATGGACCAATTCCACATACTCGTGAAGACTTGAATGTCACCTGTGACCTATCCTTAAAAGAAAAAAAAGTAGGCATTGATTTAATAATTTAGACGACAAGAGTAACTGAAATTCCTGAAGTAAAAATTATTGAGCACTCAATTTTTCCCTATATCTCTAAATATAATCAAACACATCTAAATTTATCTATAGATATAAAAAAACAGTCATATATGTGTTATAGGTTGCCATGTAAAAACATCAAAACAACTTATGGTGTGTGAAATTTTACAAATAAAAAATAATCTTAAATAAAAAATTTCATTTCAGGAAATAGTCATGACGAAGATATTACGTATTGCCAACTGACTGAAGGGAAAATCATAGGAAAATTTGATAACCTTTGGTGTGGCTCTCCGGTGCTCTGGCTCCATATCTCATCTTCAAATCAACGTGGAGCCAGAAGAAGCCATAATTTGTGGTTCCTCCGGTTACTATAGCGTGGAGCTAGGCCGAAGGCACCCTTCCAAACAAGGTCTTCAACTGAATTACTTCCTCAGGCTCTATTCTTTTGTCTTTGGTTTCCAAAGCATAATTTCATTGTCAACACTCTACAAATCAAAATTTTCACACATCGGATCTGCCATTATACAATAACCAAAAAGGAAAAAAGACTGAACACTTGAACAGTAAATCAATAAAGGAACCAGATACAGTGCATGTCAAACCAACAAAAGAATGACAATTGTGCTATAGAAATTTGTATCCATTTTAATGAATGAGAAATTTCACCTTTGACAAGATGAAGTGTAACACCTCTGGTGTTACTAGCGTACTTAGCATGCGATTAAGGTCTAAAAGAAATTAACAAAACAAATTCCGTGGGTTTTAAAATTTCAAACGCACATAAAATGATAAGCGAATTTCTATAAATAAAAATAAAACATCAATTGAATGTAGTACTTAATAAAATTTGAAGCGCAAGTCTAGTAGATGAAAACGCAACTTTTGTTCCGATAAATAAGTGATCAATAGCATAACTGGTAGCTCAAGAATTGATTTGGAAATGGGTTCCAGCTCCTAGAACTATAATGACCAAGTCTGAAAACCTAATGGTAATGTCGCTTTGGCATTTAAATTTTGATTAAAATTCGTAAACACTAGATCTATGTTTTTGCACCGATAATTGCACCTTTGCGAGTACTTTAGCACGGTGTAGTTCGTAGGGTGGAGTGATGTTGAGTGGTTACTCCAAAAATGGCCGGAAGTTCCTTAGAACGAGCTGTAACCTTGTGGTCGATGCTCTGTTCGTGAGCCAGCGTCAGCACGACGAACCCGTTTTGGCATCACTCCATCTCCCTCTCTGGTTGTCCTTTTGACGTGCTATTTGTTTCTTTGGGAAGCTGTTAGGGCCATCTTGAGGGCAGAGGAGTTGGTTTAACCTCAACCAAGACGGGTAAGTGTTGGTACACGCTTTAAAATCCGTGCATAGCACGTTGTCGGTCGTTCGGCCGAGGTGTGCGCGGTCACCACGTCATTTTACTCGGCGTTGCCTGGCCGAGCCGCACCCCGTGCACGCGCACCACCGTGCGTTGGCCGGCCGAGGCCGTCTTGGTCTGACCGTGGCGTGGTCGCGCCTTGGCCACTCTGGCCGCGGCACCTGCTGCCAGCCACGCGGAGCCGCTGCTGCTCGCGCGCGCGTTGAGTGGCCACCGCTGGCCCCGCTGCCCTCCCCTGTGCTCACATGGCTGCCTCGTCTTGACGTGGCTCTACCCAGCGGTCACGCCACGCTATCCCTTTACCACGTTCCGCCAGGGCGAAGACTGACCGAGCCGTCCTCACCTTTCCGTCTTGGTTTTTCTTCCCTGTCACCGTGGCCGACGGGCCGCACCATCGCTTACGGCAAGGAGACCAATTCAAGGCAAGTTTTCACCTCCACGCCTTCGCCATTAAGTGTGTTAGACAACCAACCCCACTCCGCCTAGAACCGTGCCCGGACAAGCCGCAATTTTGGAGCTCTTCACTCTCAGTGTCGATAAAGCCGAGCCATGCCATTACCAAGGGCAGCGCTTCCTTCGACCATCTCGAGTCGAATTGGATGCACCAGTAGACTCGCCTTGAACCCCTCTTCCTCCCGCGCACCTTAGTCGAGCTCCTGCCGCTACCCTGCCGCCGGTGACACGACCGTGTCATCACAGAGCGCCGCCGCATGGTGCGGGCGCGCGTGGTCAGGTCACCTCGGCAGTTCTCCACCTCGACCATCGGCACTGCTGGCATCCGGGTAAGTCATGGATACTCGTGCGCCATCCCTACCGCTCTCGGGCCGCCTAGACTCGCCGGAACGGCCTCGCCACCATGGTGAATGGCCGCTCGCCGCTACAGCTCGCGTGCGTGCGTAGCTCAGTCCCCTGTGGTCACCTAGCGTCACCGTTTGGGTTGTAGGTGGTGGTCGACCGTTTAGCAGGGGCATAGTGGGCCCCAGATGGCCGGCGGGACCGTCCGATGCCGGCCGGAGCCGCGCCGGCGGGCACGGGGGCGTCGGGGACCGGCTCAGGGAGAAGAAAAGATTGTTGGGGGCGCTTCGTGCATAAAGTGTCTCTGGTGCAATAGGGACCTGAGGCTCCGCGTAATAGCCCTTTTGTTCAGGGGCTCTTCTGCAAAAAGAGCGACCTCGCGCGCGCTGTGGGCCAGTTGGGCCGGCCTGCTGTCGCCTGACCCGTCCCGCGTGGGCCGCATCCGGGTGCTAGGCCAAATAGTGGGCGCCGGCCCATTGCTTTAAAAGTATATCTTTCAATTGTTTTTCCTTTTTCTTTGTTGCTAGGAACTTGTAAATTTAATATCTAAATGTATAGGAGTCCAAAAATGGTGAAACCAATTTTGTTAGTTTCCTAAAATCATGATCTAGATAAAGGTGTAATTGGTTCATGTAGATTTCTACTATTTTTAGGCTTGCTCTAATTAATTCGAGGCGTTTAATATTATCAAACATGAACTTGTAAGAATTGTTATGAATAATCAGTGATAGTATTAACGCTGAAAATTTTATAGTAAGCTAACCATAATGTTAGTTGTCCACTGTAATTTTTGTAGCTCCAAAATAATTAGTTTTGTTAGGTAGCTAATAAACCCTAGTTTGTATATATATTAAATCGACGAAACGAAAAGAGCAACACCCTGGGTTGTTGGGAAATAACGCTTAAGTCGATAACATAGATACGAAACCTAGTTCGTTAGCCATAAGGTTAGCTCGTTAGCTTGAGAGACGAAATCGTATGATACGAGGTTGCGATTGCCGTCGATTATTTACATTTCTATGTCGCATCTCCGAATATTATAATAGGAACAATGACGGAGCGTGAAGTCTTTTGGAGCAGCGGAAAAGATGGTGTCCTGATGACCGTGTCGCCGTGATGGAATGCTAACTTTTGGTTATATCTTAATTCCCATCCAGGCAAGCCCCGGTGCATAACCCTTATTTTACAAATTATTATATATATATATATATATAGGTT
This sequence comes from Saccharum hybrid cultivar R570, assembly GCA_038087645.1. Classification (NCBI taxonomy): domain Eukaryota; kingdom Viridiplantae; phylum Streptophyta; class Magnoliopsida; order Poales; family Poaceae; genus Saccharum; species Saccharum hybrid cultivar. The sequence goes on from JAQSUU010000198.1 coordinate 27,505,884, forward strand.
GTGCATTTACGTTGCAGGAGTTTTATGATATCCACATGCATATATATATATCTACCCATGAGTCTTACTAGTACAGGATCGTGTAGCTGTTTTGCTTAGGTTTATCGGTAGCGTGAGTAACCTGTCGTTACTCACAATAGGTGGTTATTATTATTATTATTACCCTAATGATGAAATGATGGAAAAGGAAATGGTGACCGGGCAGGGATATGGTATGGGTATTGGTGGGTGTAACAGGTTATGTCCCGCGGCCACGGGGCATAGCTTGGTTGCACTTTTTCCCTGTCCGTGTCGATTAAGGACCGTTCGTTGCACTGGATCCCCGGTCAAGTCACAGATTTATTATCCCGAGCATATACTAGCGGATGGGTGCTAGGAAGACTTGTTACTCTCTTGTCATGGGCTCCGGCTCTTTCCGGACCGACTGATTGGAGGCGGGGATAGGTGGAGGTCTTAGCACCGTATTGAGGCCGGGCCTCAAGTACGGGAGCTAGGAGTCCAAGTTTGGACGGGGACCTGGAAACCTGTGACAGGAGGGGAACGGGTTGGTCTTGCTTGTGCCTGGGGTACAAGCGAGGCGTGTGTTTTTCGGGGTACCCAGCTGGGCACATTGATTCGCGAATCGCCGTTTCTACGTGACGGTACGACTTGACTGCACTCTAGCACCGTAGTAAGAAATGAAAGATGAAAGACGAAAGATGGAAAAATTGGTTCTGATGGCTCAACCTTTGCTTGAAAGTAGAACAGGTGCTTACCTAGAATGGTTGGTTAATACACTACTGATAACTGCTAATAAAAAGTAAATATAAGGGTGCACCTTTAGTAATGCTTCCTGCAGTTGCAATAACCCACAAGCCAGATAGCCTTGCATACCCTTGGAGTCTTTTCTTCTGACGGGTAAGTCTTGCGGAGTACAATTGAGTACTCAGGGTTTGTTCTACCCTGTTGCAGGTAACAGGTGTTTGAAGCTGACAGTTGTGTGTGGAAACCTCCTGGTGGGCTCAGTGGGGATTTCCTTTACGTTGCGGATGTAGGGTTGATTTATAACTCTCACCAAAAATGTTTCACAAGGGAAAGATTTACCACCTGTTATCATTTGCTGTATATAAATGTTCATCATGATAATTTTAACTCATCATCAAATGGTTTCATTTCCGCTGAACTTTGATAATATTTTATATTCCGCTATTATAATCAAATAATGAATTACTCTGATGTTGTACTAAAAGTGATATATGAAATGGTAAAGTTGTTATAAGCTTTATCTCTCATTTATGATCCTGAGGTAAAATGTGGACTTTCGAGTTCTCCCGTTGGGTGTGCTCGACGGAATCGCAGAGTTTAGTGCTCTCTCTTGGGTACTTAGTGTCTAATGGAAGATAAGTACTCTTGGGATGACATTAAATTAGGCGGTTCTGCCACAGGTGGTATCAGAGCATAAATGGGGAAATAAAGCTTCAAAACCCTTTTCTAAATTAAAATTTGACAACACCTTTTTGCAAAAAGTTAGGACGTTTGCATACGAAGTTATATAAGTAGCCCTATTACTATAGATAAGTCTCCGGAATAAGTTTAAGTAGGCTTTCGTCCGGTAAGCTAACTGGTGTGTAGCATGCGGTCCTAAAGTCAGACGTGCTGTTTTGCTATAGTCATCGTGCGAGTCCTACTTGCAGGTGCCCTGTTTCTAGGTACCACGCGTCCCTGTCCCGGAGTTACTGTTGTACAGTGGCTTCATGTTTCGCGTTCACTCGTGCTTCACGGCTGTCGGGGCTTACGTTTTCGGCACTCCTTCTGCGCCCTTGTCGGACCTCTGCCCTGCAACCATGCTAGTCTTTATGGCCTCGAACACCGCTCGCCTCGTGTGCGTAAAAATCCTGCTATTTTACTTTACTGATCCTCGTGCAGGGCTCGAGGGTGGCCTGCGCCAGGACCACTGGCTGCTCTGCCTTTTTAAGGGGGCAAGCCCAGCCACTTGGTGTCACCACCCAGTGCATTCCAGCTCGCTTAGCCCTTTTCTCTTGAGCAAGCTTCTCCTCAAGCCTTCCTTGCAACCACCACCCACCTAGGATGGCAGGAGTCTGGGTTAGCAGCTACTGCTTGAACACCGAGGGTTTTCCCAAAATCCTGTATGCCACCCTGCAAAAACTCGGCGTTCGGGAGCGTCCCGAGTATGAGGGCCGTGAGTACATGAAGCGTGGCACTGAGCGGTGTAAGGTCACCGTCTACATTGGCAAGAGTGAGGAGTTCCCCGACCTCACGGAAGCCTGGAATGTGACTGCAACCGGGTTTCGCTTCGGCGACACCTACCAGGTTGTGGCCCGCAAAGCCTTGCAACATCTCTGTCAGATCTTTGAAGGGCCCATTGCTCGTACCCCCATGCGGTTCTTTCCCCCTTGGGATAAGAATCGGCGGGTATGGAGGGCTTGCATGGAGGCTTTGCATGGTCTAGACGTGCAAGAGGACAACCCGACCTTGGTGCACCTGACCTCGTACTTGCTTGCCCTGGATGAGCAGTATGACCGGCAGGCCTCGGAGCTAAGGGAGTGCCTCCACCGAGCTGAGGAAGCCGAGATCTTCTCTAGGATGCTCGAAGTGCAGCTTGCTGAAGCTCATGCCAATCTAGCAGCCGCTGAGAGTCGAGAGGCTGCCATGGCGGAGGCCGTCAAGGTGGACCAAGACCGTCATGCCCAGGAGCTGGAGGACGCCTATCTTGCCACAAGGGCCAAGCGTAGGACGCTCGCCACGGAAAGGCAGGAACCCTTAATCCTGGAGGGGATCCCTGTCCATCCGCTGGAGCGAAGGAGAACTGGTTTTGCAGCACCTCCACCCACGGAAGCCTCGGAAGTAGAGTCATTGTTTCCCCTCACCCAGCCACCACCACAAGAAGGAGCAGATCCACAACCTAGTGCAGCAGAAGAACCCCAGGAGCCCAGGAAGGAAGCCGTTTGGGCCGACGAAGTAGATTAGTTGTCCTAGGGGAGATGTAATCGTTGCTAGTAGTGCTTTTCATCGTTGTTCCCTAGTGTTGTAATCTTTCCGTTGTACCGCATCCGTAGTTGTTAAGGCCGCCTGGTTGTACGTTCGAGCGCTGTGTCGAGTGTGGGAGAGTGAATGTCTGTATGTTGCACCCGTGTAAGGCCGTTGGTAATGAGTGTTTGCTTTATCGGTTGTGTTTGTTACGTCGTTTTTCCTTAGACCTCGTTCGATTTGCTTAGGGTTCTTGAGACGACAATAAGCAGGTTACAAGGGGAACAACTGTTCTGATGCAACAGATCGGCCGTGATTGGAAAACAGAGGACACTGTATCACTAATTGTGGATGTCCCAGTAGAACACTTGAATTCCCTTGATTTAAATCCGCCTTGGGATTTACTTACTTGTTCCTTATTTTGAAAGGAACCCGTGTTGCCTGAATTTTTCCCTTACTCCTCTGATTCTGTGGTCTATGACCCCGTTGTTTTTACTGCGAGTAAGTTGGTAATAGTTACTTAGTTAATAGCTTATGGTGCCGCGACGGAACCGAGGGCCACCTGTGGAACAGCTGCCACCTGGTGACGCTGCTCGGCGCGCGCTGGTATCGAGGTTGTTGACCAAGTGCTTTTACCGAGTTACACCGCGGTATCGCTCTTGCTATAAAAATTCTCTTGGTAAAAATATTCTTGTGTTCAAACGGGAAATCCACAACGGGTTGATGGAATTGTGCTCTGTCAAAGTAACAAGGTTTTTGAAGAAAGGAAAAGAAGAAAGAGAAAAACAACAGGAAGGTTAGCCGCACGTAGGTCAGAGAAGTTGAATTGCCCGACTCGACGTCGTTCCTGTGACCGGTTTGACAATGCTACGCATGCCGGGTCGCTGTCACTGTGTGCCCTGCGGACGCCGTCGGTGGTGGGACCGCGTGTGTCGCTCCCGTGCGACCGCGGCGTTGTGCCGCACTCGCCTCGTCTTGTCGCACAGTACGCCCCTCTGATCCCGGCACCCGTGTCGGCTCTCGGTTTTCGCTCTTGTTCCCGTACCGGACCCCCCTCTCTTTCTTTTCCTTTGGGGCCCCGTTGCTCGCACGCCGCCTGGTCGAGCGAACCCCATCCCCTCCTTTCTCCTTTGCCCCACTCAAGCTCGCACAGGGAGCGCACTATGGCCGACGCTCTCCCCACCTTGTGACCCCCCCAGTGATTCCCATCTCCTCCGCTTCCGGTGCACTGCATCACCACCTCCGTCCACCAAGCTTTTATAATGCCACCTTGCTTGCTCCTCCTCCATTCAACCCCCAGATCTAGAGTAGAGCTCATAGTATCAACTTCCTCCGTCAGCGCTCAGGTAGAAGAAGCTCAGGAAGCCGTCGGGAAGAAGTGGTTGGAGGCTGAGCTACGAGATCCAGCCGTTGCTCGCAGATCTAGGGTTCCTAGTCAGAGGCAATGGTGTAACTGGAGAAGAAAGGATCTAGTTTCTGTTGGAGAAGTTCAAGTTCATCCCTGGTTAGTTTAGGTTTAGAGTTAACGATGATCTTTGTACCAATCTCCAATTTCTGGCTTTGTTGGGCATACGCCATGTTCTGGATAATCGTTTTCCTATTGCTCTTCCACTGTCCCCGTCTTCGTCGGTTTCTAGAGAGGTTGTGAGTTGTATTAGAGTTGTTCTTAGCCGTGCTATCTCTAGATTCCAGAGTGGTTTAGCGTTTGAAGTCGTGTAACCTCTCATGTAAGCTCAGATCTGTGAAATGTAATCGTGCTTCCCTCTTTTGTTTCTTGTTCCGGATCTCGGGACGAGATCCTTTTTAAGGGGGGAAGGATGTAACACCTCTGGTGTTACTAGCGTACTTAGCATGCGATTAAGGTCTAAAAGAAATTAACAAAACAAATTCCGTGGGTTTTAAAATTTCAAACGCACATAAAATGATAAGCGAATTTCTATAAATAAAAATAAAACATCAATTGAATGTAGTACTTAATAAAATTTGAAGCGCAAGTCTAGTAGATGAAAACGCAACTTTTGTTCCGATAAATAAGTGATCAATAGCATAACTGGTAGCTCAAGAATTGATTTGGAAATGGGTTCCAGCTCCTAGAACTATAATGACCAAGTCTGAAAACCTAATGGTAATGTCGCTTTGGCATTTAAATTTTGATTAAAATTCGTAAACACTAGATCTATGTTTTTGCACCGATAATTGCACCTTTGCGAGTACTTTAGCACGGTGTAGTTCGTAGGGTGGAGTGATGTTGAGTGGTTACTCCAAAAATGGCCGGAAGTTCCTTAGAACGAGCTGTAACCTTGTGGTCGATGCTCTGTTCGTGAGCCAGCGTCAGCACGACGAACCCGTTTTGGCATCACTCCATCTCCCTCTCTGGTTGTCCTTTTGACGTGCTATTTGTTTCTTTGGGAAGCTGTTAGGGCCATCTTGAGGGCAGAGGAGTTGGTTTAACCTCAACCAAGACGGGTAAGTGTTGGTACACGCTTTAAAATCCGTGCATAGCACGTTGTCGGTCGTTCGGCCGAGGTGTGCGCGGTCACCACGTCATTTTACTCGGCGTTGCCTGGCCGAGCCGCACCCCGTGCACGCGCACCACCGTGCGTTGGCCGGCCGAGGCCGTCTTGGTCTGACCGTGGCGTGGTCGCGCCTTGGCCACTCTGGCCGCGGCACCTGCTGCCAGCCACGCGGAGCCGCTGCTGCTCGCGCGCGCGTTGAGTGGCCACCGCTGGCCCCGCTGCCCTCCCCTGTGCTCACATGGCTGCCTCGTCTTGACGTGGCTCTACCCAGCGGTCACGCCACGCTATCCCTTTACCACGTTCCGCCAGGGCGAAGACTGACCGAGCCGTCCTCACCTTTCCGTCTTGGTTTTTCTTCCCTGTCACCGTGGCCGACGGGCCGCACCATCGCTTACGGCAAGGAGACCAATTCAAGGCAAGTTTTCACCTCCACGCCTTCGCCATTAAGTGTGTTAGACAACCAACCCCACTCCGCCTAGAACCGTGCCCGGACAAGCCGCAATTTTGGAGCTCTTCACTCTCAGTGTCGATAAAGCCGAGCCATGCCATTACCAAGGGCAGCGCTTCCTTCGACCATCTCGAGTCGAATTGGATGCACCAGTAGACTCGCCTTGAACCCCTCTTCCTCCCGCGCACCTTAGTCGAGCTCCTGCCGCTACCCTGCCGCCGGTGACACGACCGTGTCATCACAGAGCGCCGCCGCATGGTGCGGGCGCGCGTGGTCAGGTCACCTCGGCAGTTCTCCACCTCGACCATCGGCACTGCTGGCATCCGGGTAAGTCATGGATACTCGTGCGCCATCCCTACCGCTCTCGGGCCGCCTAGACTCGCCGGAACGGCCTCGCCACCATGGTGAATGGCCGCTCGCCGCTACAGCTCGCGTGCGTGCGTAGCTCAGTCCCCTGTGGTCACCTAGCGTCACCGTTTGGGTTGTAGGTGGTGGTCGACCGTTTAGCAGGGGCATAGTGGGCCCCAGATGGCCGGCGGGACCGTCCGATGCCGGCCGGAGCCGCGCCGGCGGGCACGGGGGCGTCGGGGACCGGCTCAGGGAGAAGAAAAGATTGTTGGGGGCGCTTCGTGCATAAAGTGTCTCTGGTGCAATAGGGACCTGAGGCTCCGCGTAATAGCCCTTTTGTTCAGGGGCTCTTCTGCAAAAAGAGCGACCTCGCGCGCGCTGTGGGCCAGTTGGGCCGGCCTGCTGTCGCCTGACCCGTCCCGCGTGGGCCGCATCCGGGTGCTAGGCCAAATAGTGGGCGCCGGCCCGTTGCTTTAAAAGTATATCTTTCAATTGTTTTTCCTTTTTCTTTGTTGCTAGGAACTTGTAAATTTAATATCTAAATGTATAGGAGTCCAAAAATGGTGAAACCAATTTTGTTAGTTTCCTAAAATCATGATCTAGATAAAGGTGTAATTGGTTCATGTAGATTTCTACTATTTTTAGGCTTGCTCTAATTAATTCGAGGCGTTTAATATTATCAAACATGAACTTGTAAGAATTGTTATGAATAATCAGTGATAGTATTAACGCTGAAAATTTTATAGTAAGCTAACCATAATGTTAGTTGTCCACTGTAATTTTTGTAGCTCCAAAATAATTAGTTTTGTTAGGTAGCTAATAAACCCTAGTTTGTATATATATTAAATCGACGAAACGAAAAGAGCAACACCCTGGGTTGTTGGGAAATAACGCTTAAGTCGATAACATAGATACGAAACCTAGTTCGTTAGCCATAAGGTTAGCTCGTTAGCTTGAGAGACGAAATCGTATGATACGAGGTTGCGATTGCCGTCGATTATTTACATTTCTATGTCGCATCTCCGAATATTATAATAGGAACAATGACGGAGCGTGAAGTCTTTTGGAGCAGCGGAAAAGATGGTGTCCTGATGACCGTGTCGCCGTGATGGAATGCTAACTTTTGGTTATATCTTAATTCCCATCCAGGCAAGCCCCGGTGCATAACCCTTATTTTACAAATTATTATATATATATATATATATAGGTTGTGCATTTACGTTGCAGGAGTTTTATGATATCCACATGCATATATATATATCTACCCATGAGTCTTACTAGTACAGGATCGTGTAGCTGTTTTGCTTAGGTTTATCGGTAGCGTGAGTAACCTGTCGTTACTCACAATAGGTGGTTATTATTATTATTATTACCCTAATGATGAAATGATGGAAAAGGAAATGGTGACCGGGCAGGGATATGGTATGGGTATTGGTGGGTGTAACAGGTTATGTCCCGCGGCCACGGGGCATAGCTTGGTTGCACTTTTTCCCTGTCCGTGTCGATTAAGGACCGTTCGTTGCACTGGATCCCCGGTCAAGTCACAGATTTATTATCCCGAGCATATACTAGCGGATGGGGGCTAGGAAGACTTGTTACTCTCTTGTCATGGGCTCCGGCTCTTTCCGGACCGACTGATTGGAGGCGGGGATAGGTGGAGGTCTTAGCACCGTATTGAGGCCGGGCCTCAAGTACGGGAGCTAGGAGTCCAAGTTTGGACGGGGACCTGGAAACCTGTGACAGGAGGGGAACGGGTTGGTCTTGCTTGTGCCTGGGGTACAAGCGAGGCGTGTGTTTTTCGGGGTACCCAGCTGGGCACATTGATTCGCGAATCGCCGTTTCTACGTGACGGTACGACTTGACTGCACTCTAGCACCGTAGTAAGAAATGAAAGATGAAAGACGAAAGATGGAAAAATTGGTTCTGATGGCTCAACCTTTGCTTGAAAGTAGAACAGGTGCTTACCTAGAATGGTTGGTTAATACACTACTGATAACTGCTAATAAAAAGTAAATATAAGGGTGCACCTTTAGTAATGCTTCCTGCAGTTGCAATAACCCACAAGCCAGATAGCCTTGCATACCCTTGGAGTCTTTTCTTCTGACGGGTAAGTCTTGCGGAGTACAATTGAGTACTCAGGGTTTGTTCTACCCTGTTGCAGGTAACAGGTGTTTGAAGCTGACAGTTGTGTGTGGAAACCTCCTGGTGGGCTCAGTGGGGATTTCCTTTACGTTGCGGATGTAGGGTTGATTTATAACTCTCACCAAAAATGTTTCACAAGGGAAAGATTTACCACCTGTTATCATTTGCTGTATATAAATGTTCATCATGATAATTTTAACTCATCATCAAATGGTTTCATTTCCGCTGAACTTTGATAATATTTTATATTCCGCTATTATAATCAAATAATGAATTACTCTGATGTTGTACTAAAAGTGATATATGAAATGGTAAAGTTGTTATAAGCTTTATCTCTCATTTATGATCCTGAGGTAAAATGTGGACTTTCGAGTTCTCCCGTTGGGTGTGCTCGACGGAATCGCAGAGTTTAGTGCTCTCTCTTGGGTACTTAGTGTCTAATGGAAGATAAGTACTCTTGGGATGACATTAAATTAGGCGGTTCTGCCACAGGAAGTCACCAATCCATCTTGTACAATCAACATAGTTACATTGTACTGCAGCAATCCTGTAAAAAAAAGTCAGTTTGATTGATGGCATGAGGACTAAACACCAACAAGAGTTTGCAAGAGAATGGATCTAAGATGTGCACATTCACATAATAATTGAGAGGACAGAGGAGAAGCCATGGCCTGAAGGTAGTGGGCCCGGTGGTGAGGAGGTGGAGATGGGGGGTGCTCATCTAGGCGGCGCAGGAAGCCGTGCTGCTGAAGCTCCAAGCGAACTCCCAGGGAACAAAAAATAACATCAGGATAAGCAATGGTGATTAAAGAATTAAAAATAATAACGACATTAGTCATCAAATATGAGCAGATTCAATCAACTTTCATTTTTCATCTTCTCTTTGTAGCCATCTCAAAATTATTTGAAACAAGAGGTGATCGGAAACTTATCTTACAGTGGACTATAATCGGATATGCAATAGTGTCTGGCAAGACTAAATCGATAACACAGGATGAAAGAGTTTGCCAATGTTGCCTGAAACAAGCCACAAATCCACTACAGAAGTGTTGAAAAGTTAGCAGCCCTAATGATATAGCACAACCCAATATGCTACAGGTTTTATTAAACCTACAATTTTCTACAGTACTGACTATTGAGTGATCATATCTGAAAACCCTCAATGGTATAGTTGACATGAAAAAAAATATATGAATGCCCTTAGTATTGATGGTCCTGGTTAAAAACATGTCAATTTGCTATTGAGTTTTCAACAAGCAAATTCAACTCTATGCATGGTTCCCTGTTCTGAACCTATTGTCGAATTTCTTTCAGGCAAAGAAAGGGTATACATCAATCGCATTCGGTTCCTTGGCTTGTTTTTTTTTCCAGAACAGTAGGTTTAAGGTTTTTTCAAGAACAATAGTTTTAAAGTTTGTCGTTCTTGTCATCTTGTGAAGCCCTCTCTCTAATATGAAATCGCAGGGCATTCCATTGCAAAGCTCCCTCCAAATGCTTTAAACTAACTTAAATAATCCAATAGATGACCAATCCTGCTCTTCTCTCTGGTTATAATGGAAAATCCATATTAATTGTCCGACAAATCAAGATAAATGTTGATGGATGAACATGCAGTAACCTGGTAGCTAACTTTGTGTCATTAAAGCCTAACAGTAAGCTCCTGAAAGCAGCCTTAAATTCAGAAATATCTTTCTATTGAACAAAGGAATGAAATTCAGATTATGTGATGATGATGTGTCCATACTGGTGGTGTTTGGACACGAAGATTGAGTGTCACGGAAAGGATGAACTATATGCAAGCCTTCTTGTATCACAGCCTGAAAAAACACCAAGCAATCATATACAAGTTAAAATTGTTTCACTCACCTTAACAATTACAGACTCCGGCTAGGGGAAGCAACTGTGTCCACTCCGGTGCCCCAGCCTGAAAAACCTAGACTTACATTGGAAAACACCAACTCTGGGCTAAAGCCACTGAAAAACAATGATCTCAAAAACAAACACCGAAACCTAAATACTAGAGCCCAACTGAAACTCAACAAGAAAAACAGTCTGCCGCTAATGTTCCACCGCATTAGGACTCATTGCCAGCTGATATTGTTGTATATCTTCCTTGCATAACAAAGCCACTTGTCTTGGTTGCAACGATTTGTTCTGGAAAGTTCTTCTATTCCGCTCCTTCCAAATGTTCCACCAAAAATAAATCATAACGCCATCAAACACCTTTTTACGTCTGTCGTCGAACTTTGCTCGACACTTGCGCCAATATTTGTGAATTGACCCTGCCATTCCCACTGTGTCAAGCACAGCCAAACCAAGCCACTGCTTTAGACAAGTCCACACCTAAACGATTCCCTAGCAATGCAGGCTGCTTCTGCCTGCTGGCCGTCTGGTCCTGGCTAGCTGGTGGGTCGCATGCTGGCCTGTTCTGCTGGCTATTGACTGGCGGGTTACCTGTTACCTGCTCGTCGGCTGTTGTTGCCTGGCTGATTCTATTCATCGTCATCTGAGACAAATAGGGAGCAACAAAAAGGAGAGGCGGTGAAGGAAATACACAGGATGAGGAACGCAAAGGCCAAAGTATATCCATTACCACAAGGGATGCCCGCGGGCTGCGGCACCGTGGGTGGCTAGAGGAGGGCGCAGCAGCGTCGTCCTGCTTCAGGGCTCGGTGACTTGCAGCGGCGGCGGGACCTAGAAGATGTAGTGCCCTTTTGGCTTGCCGTTACAGGTGCAAACCATGATCGTGGTGTGCTGCTGGTAGCCTGCTACATCACGCGCCGTCTTCTCCGATCTCGTTCCCTGAGGGATGAGCGATGAACACTGCCAAGACGACGGTCTGTGATCGCCATGAAGCTAATAAATAGCATATAACGGGTTGACAGCGGATTGATGTTGAGGTAGCGGATTGCGGGTAGCGGGTGATATTGCAGACGATAAGTTTCAACAACGGCACATAATAATCTTACATAATTTTAAGTACATATATCATGAAAAATGAGTATAAATAGACATTTAATCACACTCAAAGAACTTATGTCTCATATACTTAAATTAAGAAAACAATCATGGTTTTTCTATGCACTAAATCATCATATTAAGAGTTTGCAAAGAAATATATTATGACTTATGAGTCATAAAATAGTACACAAGACTATCACTCGTTATCATTGTTAGAAGCAACAATATCATTGGCCTCATGGTCACTTGAACTATCTCCGTCTGTATAAGGGTAATTTGCGTCCACGCTATTGCGGCTTGCTACGTGTAATTGCGGCCGCAATATCACCCCGCTATTTAGAATAGTGGCCACAAAATTCCAGACTGCAAAGTTCAGAGCGCTATCTTGTAGCGGTTGCGGCAACGGGCCGCTACCGCCGCTATTTATTACCTTGCATCGCCATTGATCGGTGTGTAGGGCAATCAAGGCCGTTTAGATGCACCCAAAAGTTAGAATTTTTTCACTCTCTCTTCATCACATCAATTTTTAGCTGCTTGCATGTAGTATTAAATTTAGGTAAAAAAATAACTAATTACACAGTTTAGTTGAAAATCACGAGATGAATCTTTTAAGCCTAGTTGGTCCACGATTGGACAATATTTGTCAAATAAGACGAAAGTGGTACTATTCATCAGGTTCAAATTTTTTTTTGCAAACTAAATGAGGCCCAAGTGCGGTTTCCTTCTCTTTTTTTTTTTGAACAAAGTGCGGTTTCCTTCTCAGATGGGAAACATTGCTCCAGGGGCCACACTTCCGGTGAGAAAAAACCGTAATTTGTGAGCGCGTTTGGTTATTTGACGCAGCAAGTGCCGGTTGCGTTGCGAACTGGGTCCACGCCCACGCTTGGGAGAGTTCAGGAGCGAGCGGGTACCGGTGGGCGGACAGAGTTGAGTACGGTGAAAAAAAAAACAACAGAAGGTGTCCGCGTGAGAGAAACTCGCATAAATGTTTACAAATTTTTCAGTCGGGTCCACATTACGATGGATGATTTAGATGCGTTAGATCTGATTTTAATGTAGACCTAAATGATAAAAATGAAGGTGGGTAGGAGACATTGGGTGACAAACTATTTTTAATTGTTTCGCTTTTTTATAGTAGGATAGATAGATAATAGATAATAACTTTTTATTATGTATTTAGATATATGTTATAATATCTAGACCAACTATTTGTATGTAGAAAAACCAAAAAGACCGGTCTTAAGAACAGAGGGAGCACATGGTACGTGGAACAAGACCGGACTTGTCGAATGTGCTGAACAAGACGTTGGTGCCCTGTTGCCATGCTGGTATATGTGACTAATGGGCACAAGGAGGCTGTTTGCTTACGAGAGGACTAAAATGCTGTCAGAGCCAGGCAAGGGAATCCAGCTCGGATCTAGTGTTAAAACAACAAACTACAAATGTCCAAATTATGAGTCATTCCAGAAATCTCGAAGAGTCAAAATATTTTAAATTTAACCAAAATTACAGAGAGAAACACAAAGAATTATGACATCAAATAGTTATACTATAAAATATAATTAATAAAGAATCTAATGATACTTAGTCGGTATCATAAATGTTATTATCTTATTATATAAATTTGGTCAAACTTGATATGCTTTGACTCTCCAAAATTCTTAGAATGACTTATAATTTAAGATGGAGGGGTACATCTATATAAAGTTTTGGCTTGCTACCCTCTTCTTGAGCGAAAGGAGAGTTGTTGCCATTTGTTTGAAAAAAAAGAGCTGAAACTTTAACAGGTATATTACAAAAATTTTCAGCAAGCAACCTACAAGAGTGAGAATTTTCAGGAAGCAATCTACGAGGACTTCAGTTTACCTTATAACTACTACAATATTTATAAGACAATTTAGTGAACGAATCTGAGACATATATCATACAACTCATATGATAATATACCCCCTCCGCTTTATTTATAAGACAATTTAGTGAACGAATCAGCGAACGAACAATATTTTTCTCTCACGACGAATCAACATAAGCCAAATTTCAGCGAAACGAACAGGGTAACTAGTAAAACCAAACCGTCTTATAATTTCATTTCATAGTGATACTAATTACATTCACCTTGTCTCTTATCTACCCAGAAATACTACGATGATATTACTTTCGAGTGTGGCTGGAGTAGTAGGCCCTGGCTGTGCTGATAAGCCGATTGAAAAACACTGTTAATTGATTTTTTGTAAGAAAAAAATATTATTCCAACTAAAAAAGAAAGATAGATTATAAGTCGAATGAACGGAGCCGTAATCTTCTTGAAGATGGAGAGCAGAGCAAAGCAAAAGCAGGCGAGCCCTCGTGGAGTAGTCCACGCTCGCACGCGGACGCGGCTCCTTCCTTCCTTCCTGCTTCCCCGACGCCAAAGAGCATACCAACGAATTCCGAAAGGCAGAAGAGTCCTCCACTTCCACGGCTCCTCATCGTGTTCCCCAGTCCCCGCTCCCAAACCCTAGCAACCCCCACCCCCGATCCAACCCAAATCCGCTCCTCCCACCCCCGAGATCCTAGCCCTACCCTACCCTACCAGATCGATCGATCGATCGCTCGGTCGCACGCCACCAACCCACGTCGGCTACGATGAGCCTATCACCGCTCGACTCCTCCTCCTCCCCGCCGGCGGCGGCGGAGGTGCCGCTCGCCCCGGGCTTCCGCTTCCACCCCACCGACGAGGAGCTCGTCTCCTACTACCTCCGCCGCCGCGTCCTCGGCCGCCGCCTCCGCGTCGACGCCATCGCCGAGGTCGATCTCTACCGCCTCGAGCCCTGGGACCTGCCCTCCCTCTCCCGCATCCGCAGCCGCGACGCCCAGTGGTACTTCTTCGCCCGCCTCGACCGCAAGGTCGCCGGCGCCGGCGCCGGGGGCCGGGGCGGCCCCGGCAACAGGACCAACCGCGCCACGCCGAGGGGGTACTGGAAGACCACGGGCAAGGACCGCGAGGTGCACCACCGCGGCAAGCCCGTCGGGATGAAGAAGACGCTCGTCTTCCACGCCGGGAGGGCGCCTAAGGGCGGGAGGACCAACTGGGTCATGCACGAGTACCGCCTCCTCGACGCAGACGGGCCTCAGGTTGTTTTCTCCTTGCTTCATTCACAAATCACAAATCAATCAACCAGTCCGTCCATCCTCAATCAATATCAGTTAAGAGTTTTCATCTAATCAATTAGAGCGTGTATCTAAATTAGAGTGTGTGTATGTATGTACTACTCGCGACCCGATCCCCAAACACACCACCACCCAGCTCTGGAGGATGATGATCTGCTCTTTCCGCCCCAATTCACGCACTTAAGGGCAGCAGCTCTCCTTATATTTTTGTTATCTCACAATTTATGGTAGGATGCCATGCAAAAATCAAAAATGGCTTGGCTTGGTACATGTTTCTTTTTTTTTGTAAATAAATCCCTGCAACCTGAAAAGGTGCAATCACTCTCTTCCTCCTGTGTGGGTGCTAATTTACTTCTACATCAAGATGATATCGTTGGCAACCCTGTTGTTGTGAGACTATCCTTTCGTGAATAAGGACCCTCCGACAATACATCTAGTCATTCGTGGAAGGCGAGTTTGCCGCTTCACATTGTCATTTGTTGCATGGCAGCATGCAAACCAAAAGGGGTTACTAGATAGATGATTAATTTTGTCTTTTGTATAAAATAAAAAAATTTCTGTAACCTGAAATATGCAACAGCACATTGTGTATTCTCGTCATGCTGCATGATTATGATATGATGATACAGTATACATAGCCCTTGTTTTGTGTCATTGGATGGTTCTATCAAACAACGTTAGGACGGTGTACTGGACTACCTTTGAACCCAAATATAAGCTCATCTGATTTTGTCCTAACTCAAATTTCTTAACATTTATTACCATCTATTTCTATAAAAGCCTATATATTGATTTCATATGATTCATGTTAATAGATTGCTCGAGCAAATAACTTTCATGATTACTATAGTTCTTTCAAGGCCTTCTTTCTATTTAAAGTAGTGTGTTCTTATAAATTTTGCTAGTCAAAGTGTAACTTTGTAGACTGGGCCATGCCAGGACTTGTATAAGGGCACCCTCAACAGTATGAGCCAGTTACTGTCTCTAAGACAACGTCTCCAGTGGTGTTAACTTTTGGCAATAGCTCATAATATGGATAGGCCCACATGACAACCTCACATGGTCTTGGAATGTGTGTATGAGACTAGCTCTTGATCAAGAGATCTCTTCTCTCTCTCTCCTATTAAAATATGAAACAAAATGCTTAGACCTAGCTCATAAACCACTATTGGAGGTGCCCTAAGGGATCCGAGGAAGTAGTTATTTGTCGCTGCAAGTTCCCATACCAGAGTTCAATTCCAGAAATTGTGTGTGATTGATCTAAAAGTCTTAAGGAAAAAAGGAATGCACTAAGAATAATGCTTCTCTTTGGCTATGTGTTCCTTTTTCATATTATGTATGCTGCTTAGGAGAACGTGCTTTTGTGGCTTGCCCCATGTTCTGCTTAAATCCTGATGTTTATTTTCTGCTGAGCCTGTAGGATCTGCATGTGGTGTGTAGAATCTTCCAGAAGCATGGATCTGGACCACAGAACGGTGCGCAGTATGGTGCACCATACATGGAAGAGGAATGGGAAGAGGATGATGATGCTATTGAGAATGGTCCTACCAGTGGCGCATCTGCTCAAATGGCTGCAATCACATGTGCTGTAGATGAGGAGTCAAATGAGGACGATGAGAATGCTTATTGTGAAACAAACAGACCTGCTCGAGTAGAACCATCTCATCTGCCTTTGGTAAATGTTTATTTTCTCATATTATACTCTCCCGTTGGAAACTAAATGACATCGTATTTCCTGGCATGCAATCGAACTTGAGTGTCGCCTTGCAGCTCCAGTTAAACGTGTTGATATTTACTTCTATTATCATTTCCCTTGAATTCAGGTCCATGAAATGCTCAATCCACCGGAGATGGCTCCTCTACAAGGTCAGGATTCTAAAGAGACGAGTGATGGAAGCTGTGCTGATGGTGCTATTTCTCTGGAAGAGATTTTGCAGGAACCTTTGTCGAATATTAGTGTGGAGAATATAGGTAGACTTGAAGGGCAGAATGCAACTGATGATAGCATCAATGTTGATGACTTCTTATCAGCATACCCCAGGAAAGATAATGGCTATGTAGGCCAGGATAACACTATGAATGGGAGTGGTCCAGCAGATGGTGATCACACAAGCTGGCCTTTGAGAGCATATAGTAATCAGAACTATGTCAATGGCCCTCTTGCTGATGAGTTCTTTGACACAGGGAATGATACCAATGGGGTTGCATATTCTGGGCACCAGCAAGCTGATGGCTTTCCAGCACCTTGCCAAGTGGATGACAGTATGGTATTTTATGATGCTCCATCTGATTACAACTTGGTGGATGGAAATGATGACTTCGTATATCTGAACGACCTCCTCAATGAGCCACTTGGAAATGAATCACTCTTTGATGGAGATGATGTGATGGCTTACTTTGATGCCACAGAGAATGATTTCAAGTATGACATTTTGGGCTCTGCTCAGGGTTCGAATTATCAACTTGCAGACATGCCGTTGAACTTCGCCCAAAAGGTGTGCCTTGGAACTGCTATATATATATTGCATTTCCTTCCTAGTTCTCTTGACTATTAGGCTGAAGAAATAATTGGTGATCGCTAGTTCTGTATGCGAAGGAGCTAATCTGTGATCACTAAGCATGTCTTCTTTCTTGTCTTTCTCGTGATACACTTACATTGTTTACTTATTTACAGAGTGATAACAAAGACAAGTTTACATTCAATGGGATCTCTGAGGTTCCGGAAGCAAATGCTCAGTACGGTGCATCCTCATCTGGTTCCCATGAGGATCTGTATACAGATACTGAATTCCCAGGTACATTAGTTATATTCCTTTTATTTCTTTATTTACTAATACTTAGCGTTGTATACTTGTATTGTAGAGCTTCATTTTGAATGTTGTGGTGCCTATACTTGAGTTTGTCTCCAAATAAATTCGTACCTACAATTCGACTAAGTTTGTAACTGCCTTTTCTCCAGGTGTGCCAACAGATGACACTGCTGATAAAACTTATGGAAAGCGCCTTGCCAGCATGTTGGGCTCTATCCCAGCTCCACCTGCAATGGCCTCAGAATTCCCGCCATCAACAGGGAAATCTGTTGGGATGCTCTCGGCTGTCAGCTCAAGCTCAATTCGTGTTACTGCTGGCATCATCCAATTCGATGGCCTCACTTTCAGCAGCGGCTCCGATCGGTGGCCCTTGCAGAAGAATGGAGACTTGAGTTTGCTTGTGTCTTTCGCCGTGGAGAGCGACGTGTCATCTAAGCTTCCTGTTGGTCTCGAGGATGCTACTCGGATTAGCACCGTCCCCATGGTGCTTCGAAGTGGCTTTTACCTTTTCTTTATGTCGGCCATGATCCTCTTGTTGAGCTACAAAGTAGGGTCGTGTATCTACAGCAGGTAAGTTGAAGGTGTTGGCGCCTCTGGTCCGGCCTGACCCGAGGGCTGTTTATTTTGATTTTATACGTGGATCATCCCCTCAGTGATGAGGGGATAGCAGTCGTTCGACACAGTTTTTATTTTTTATTTTTTATTTTTGTTTTACATTTACCTTTTTGACCTGTCAAAACATATTGCAATAAACTTTTGAACTGGTGATGGTGGCCATGACGGGACCATGTCCTCATCAGGCAAATTAGTGCACTGTGAACTTGGGGCTCTGCCCTTATTATTGTAACCAAAATTTAACTGCAGTATGTTATGTTCAGCCCTGTGGAAGAAAAGCTATTTTTTCGGGTGTAATACCCTGGTGAGCTGCAGGTAAAGAAACACTGAAAATAGGATTATTACCAGGCCGTGTTATTTGCCCTGGTTCAGATAATCAGATTATCATAATCTTAATACATTGTGAACTACGTAGTTTACAGAGTAAGTTATAAGACAATTACCACTAAATCAAACATAAATCTCAGGGCAACCGCTTCATGATGGTCCACCTTTTGTTATTAAAACTTTTTATCTTTGTAAATATACCACAAATTGGTGTGAACCTTCTGTAATAGCTCATTCGGACAAGAGTCAGGATGGAGAAGGGACAACGAAAGTTGTACACTAATAAACTAAACCAGATGATTGCTCGAGCGAAGTCTGAATCAAAGAAAAGGTGCTTATCATTCTCATTCTTACCACAAAGCTTGCAGTGGTGGTCAATGTGGGAGGAGTACCTTGAGGCCCACGTGTTGCTAATGCATGTGAAAATGTGAAATGAGTCTCCATGAGAAAGGTTTTTCTTCTGGACATCCAAACTCTTTGGAGAAGCCCAATGATCTGATCGAGGGGTCAATCTTCTAGCTCCTTGAGTTGGACAGTCACCTGAATCTGTGCAGGGAGATACAAATGAGATATATGGGCTTGACACAATATTTATAAGAGTAGGTTTCCAAGAGTTAGAACCTTGAATCCAGAGGTCAGATACTATGAGGAAGAGTGGTGCTTGAAGGGGGAATAATGAGGTGATCATGGATGTGCTTCCCGGTCTGGACACTAGGGAGATGACCAAATACTAGAATCACCTTAATGAATCCGAATACCGCTGTTTGCATGGAGACGATGCTTAAATTTCGTCTCATATCTACACATCTCAATAGAGGCAAGAAACAATTATATATATCCACAAACATAGCACATATAACCTCCTCATGGGTCCAGAACCTATATAAACTTTTGTTTCCTTTGTGTTACCATCTAGTTCTGCGTGCCGTGCTATACCCGTAAACTGGTGACAAAAGCACACACTTTTTTGGAACTTAATTTTGAAACAATATTTATGCTTGTTTTAGAAAAGGGTTATTTGGTTTGGTGCCATTACAATTTTACGGATTCAAAAAAAAATCATTACTATTCACCTATTCTGAAGCGTGCCATTACACTTCTACGGATACCCTAAAATCTGCCACTTTGTACACATTGGATGCTGTTAGGCCCATTTACAGTGCATCGACCAGAATACCACTCTACCCTCCTCTTAGTTCAGTGCCCGGCCCAGGCAGCATGCATGCATGGCCTGAAATTAGCTAGGTTATATATAGCCACTAATGCCTAATGACCATACGTTCGATCTATTCCGTTGGCAATGCCACACAAGTGGCGGAACACTAGCACTGTTCTTGCTCAATCGATCATCGACACTACTGCAGAACAAGCTGTAGTCCCAGGCCGGCCGCAAGGGCCTTTAGTTCCGGTTACGGAACCGGGACTAAGATTTCGGGACTAAATGTCCCACCTTTAGTCCCGGTTCCACGGCTCGGGACTAAAGGTCCACCTTTAGTCCCGGTTGGTAACACCAACCAGGACTAAAGGGTGTGCCAGGGTGCGCCACCTGACCACCCCTTTTAGTCCCGGTTGATGTTACCAACCGGGACTAAAGAGTTTTTTCCTTTTTCTTTTTCTTTTTCTTTTCTTTTCTTTTGGTTTTCCATTTCTGGTTTTTTTTCTTTTTCCTTTTCTTTTCTTTTCTTTTCTTTTGGTTTTCCATTTCTAGTCTACAATTATATTATTATTATTATTATTATTTTCGAATGCGTATTGTTCGCTGCTTGTTTATGTAGACGCGCACCTATAATTTATATAATTTAGAGCATTACATATAAATATACTATATAACATTGTTTATATATTATACATGTCTATAGGTCCATAATATAATATTTACACATATCCATCACGGATAAAGTATTTACAACTTAATTGTTCTCCGCCACTCAAGCATAGTATAAATGATCATCTTGGTTTGGTTTAAATGGCTCGTCAGGGTTGAAGTAGTACTCGCCGGCGGGATTCAGGACTTGGTCGTTAAGAAACCCTGCGATTGTCTCTTGAATTCCTTTTAGGCGGACTTCATTCAACACCTTCTCCCTCAACCACGTCTCCTTTAGTAGACATTAAAGAAAAAAGTTAGAGGTATGAATAAGATTTATTAAATAGCAACAAATAACTGAAATGAACTTATTATATATACATGTTACATACTTTTGCATGCTCAAGATTTGTTTTTTTTCATAGACCATCAGAAATTCACAGACATAGTAGCCACACAAATTTTTGCCCGGTGGCTGCCGTAGAATCCACTGAAGTAGGATAGGCTTCGAAAGTGGCGCTTTCAAATCTGGACGGTGTTTCTGCACGAACCCAGCCCAAACCCTAGCAATAAAACGATCATTATTAATTATCTATTACCGAGTTAAAGAGCTGAAATTAATATTTAGAGATCGAAGTTACCCTTGGATAAAAGTAGGAGTTCTTCAATTAATGGCCTTAAATAGACATCAATGTCATTGCCCGGTTGCTTCGGGCCTTGGATGAGCACCGGCATCATAATGAACTTTCGCTTCATGCATAACCATGGAGGAAGGTTGTAGATACATAGTGTAACAGGCCAAGTGCTATGACTACTGCTCTGCTCACCAAAAGGATTCATACCGTCTGTACTTAAAGCGAACCTCAAGTTTCTTGCGTCTTTTGCAAACTCTGGAAATTCTCTATCTATTGCTCTCCACTGAGACCCATCAGCAGGGTGTCTCAACATATTGTCTACCTTACGGTCTTCTTTGTGCCACCGCAACAACTTTGCATGGTCCTTGTTTCTGAAAAGACGTTTCAGACGAGGTATTATAGGAGCATACCACATAACCTTTGCAGGGATTTTCTTTCTAGGACGTTCTTCCCCCTCAACATCGCCAGGGTCATCTCGCCTAATCTTATACCGTGATGCTTTACATATGGGGCATTCATCTAAATTCTCGTAGTCCTTGCCTCGGTACAGGATGCAGTCGTTAGGACATGCATGTATCTTCTGGATGTCTAATCCCAAAGGACAGACAACCTGTTTTGCTTCGTACGTAGTGGTGGACAATTCATTAGGGTTTGGAAGCATCTTTTTTTGATCTTCAGTAACTGTCCAAATGCCTTATCGGATACACCATTCTGTGTCTTCCATTTCAACAACTCCAGTGTTGTACCTAATTTTTTTTGTCCATCTTGGGCGGATGGGTATAGTAATTTCTTGTGATCTTCTAGCATGCGGTCAAACTTTGCATTCTCTTTTTCACTTTCGCATTCTTTCTGTGCATCACGAATGGCATCACCAAGAGCATCACCTTCACCAAGAGCACCTCCCTCTTCTTCAGTTTCTCCCATTGCTGTATCATCGAAGCCACCAAATTGAGCAATAAGGTCGTCAGGCTCCAGTTGTTCTTGTTTTTCTTCACATTCTTCCATCATTATCCCGGTTTCTCCATGCTTGGTCCAACAAATATAGTTTGGCATGAAACCCGACTTCAATAAATGTGAGTGAATATTTCTAGAGCTAGAATATTCCTTCAAATTCTGACACAAGGCACATGGGCAACGTATGAATCCATCCCGCTTGTTTTCCTCGGCCACTCTTAAGAAATAATGCACACCATCAATGAATTCTTTGGAGCGGCGATCGGCATTGTACATCCAACCACGTGTCATTGTCTGCATTGCAACATAAAGTATGATAAGTTTCTAATTTTTACTACAGAAATAAAAGTAACAAATAGCCTAAAATTCTCTATTTCTAATTTTTCTCATCAAGCAAAATTAAAAAAACACCAAAGTTCTCTATTTCTCTAAATAATCAAGAAATTTGGTAGGCATACTAGTTATAATTAACTAATTAACCTGGTTACAAATTGCAAATTAATGTATGATAAGTTTCTAATTTTTTATAAAAAATGAAAGTAATAAATTACCTAAAATTCTCTATTTCTTCATTTTCTAAACAAGCAAAACTAAAAAACACCAAAGTTATTTATTTTTCGAACTAATCATGAAATGTGGCATGCATACTAATTTAAATTAACTAATAAACCCGATCACAAATTGCAAAATAAAGTATTCTAAGTAACTAACTAACACATAATCTAAAATTCTTCATTCTTATTTTTTCTAAACAAATTTTATATTCATACTTAGTTATAATTAAATAATCCTTCAAATATATTATTTATACTTAGTTATAATTAACTAATTAACCAGATCACAAATTATAAACTAAAGTATTATCAAATATTATTTTTTAAAAAACTAATTATAATGATAAACCATAAATTTAGTATTTTTCTAACTAAACCAAAAAAATATGGTAGACATAATAGTAATAAATGGTGTATACTAATTTTTAGGGTCTTAATTGTAGTTATCTACATTAAAATATTTAAACGATGAAGTGATTGGAGTTTAAAATTGTGTAGAAATCAAAAAATAAAAAACCACATGTATAAGACCACAAAATGAGATAAGTTGTTGCTAAAACTTAAGAAGATGAAGTTAGTAACCTCTAAACAAGTAAATGACGGCGTAGAAGTGATGAAATGAATCAATATCCGGAGATGTGAGCACAAATCAAGCAAGAACACATGAAGAACATGAAGAACAAAGAAGAAAGTGAGCTCGGGCAGCTCGACTAGGGGAGGAAGAAGGATTCAAATATGGGGGGAGGATTTAATCCCGGTCCCTAACACCAACCGGGACTAAAGTCCCATCTTTAGTCCCGGCTGGTGTCACAGACCGGGACAAAACCTTTAGTCCCGGTTGATGTTACCAACCGGGACTAAAGATTGCCCTTTAGTCCCGGTTGGTAACACCAACCGGGACTAAAAGTCTCCTCTGCAGATGCCTGACATCATAGCCGTTGGGCTGGGGACTTTTAGTTTCGGTTGGTGTTACCAACCGGAGCTAAAGGTGTTTTTAGTTCCGGGCGTCAATTTTTCGAGAGCTATTGCTCATTTTGCCTAAGTGACCAAAGGCCTGTTCTGTAGTAGTACGATGTCAGCCACACGTACCACTCTCGCTCCAAGTCCATTCTATCTATCTATCTATCTATATAAGGATCGGAGCGCGCGAGGGACGATGGAGCTAAGGTGAGGAGTGAAGAAACCAAGCCATAGATTGTTGGAGTGGAATATAGATAGACATCATGGTGCAACTACTACTACCGTCCTTGATCTTCCTGGTGCTGCTGATGGCGCCATCATCATGGGTCAAGAAGCAGGCGGCCAAAGCGGGGTGCAAGTGCGGCAAGAAGGACGCTGCACTCTCCGCAGCCGAGGCTAGCAGGGTGGTCCTCTGCGTCGAACCCGCCGACGACACTAGCTAGTACCTCAGATCCTGCTCTCTTCGTCAACAGCATCGGCGAGGCCATCGCCAAGATCCCCGACGGCAACGTCATCAGTATCCAGTCCGGCACCGTGTTCCGCGAGAAGGTGTACGTTCCTGGGCAGGAACAAGCCGTTGGTCACCTTCGCCTCCAACGACCCCAAGGTCCCTGCCGTCATCGCCTGGAACGACACCGCTAAGCCCACTTCTTCATTGCCAGCGGCGTCGTGTTCAGGAACGACGCGCCGCGGCCGGAGGAGAAGCGGAATCCTCAAGGGAAGATCAGCGAGCTGAGTACCGGCAACATGCATGGCGCCAGCGCTAGGATCCAAGGACAAATGCACCATCGATCGAGGGCGGGCAGGGCGCCCTATATGACCACAAGGGACTGCACTCGTGCACAATCAACGGCACCATCGACTTCATCTTCGGTAATGCAAGGTCCTTTTACGAGGCGACTGCAACATTGTCTCCACGTTCGGTGGATACCTCGGGGACCTGCCGGTGGCAAAGCCGCCGTTGACGTTGCCGCCGCCGGCGGTTTCTCTTTCAAGACGTGCACCATCGCGGGGGACAGTTTTGTCTACCTGGGAAGGGCGGGCTGGCCTGTACGTCGTCTACTCCTACACCGACATACAACGTGACCTTATTCATCTCTGGCTCTGACGATGGCCCCGCAGGGGCTAAATTTCAGATCAACAGGTACCACTACCGTACCTGCGGCTGGCCTCATATTATTATGTTCATTTTTTTTGTACAATATTTACGGCACATGCACTCCATTTCCACTTATAATATAATAATTACTTAATATATTGTTTGTTGCATGCATGTAGGGAGTTGACGCCGTTCTTCTATACATCATTCAAGAACTACGGTGGTGTGAGTGCGGGTGCAGTACAGCTTACGTATGCCGAGGCCGCACCCTTTCTTGGGACCCAATTTGTCTCCGGAGACAATTGGATCCTATCCATACCACCTGCAGACGAGTAGTAGCAGGTGGCGGCGGCAAGGACTAAGGATCATCGGATGGAGCACCTATTTTTACATGATACTAGCTGAGTGCCCGTGCGTTACTACAAGCATATATAGATTCCCGAAACATGCAACCACATCAAACATATGTAGAATCCATTGAGTACAGATATATGTATTGAACTGTTCGGCTTGCAGCTTGAGCAGAATTCTCACGAAGGATTGAAAATTATTGCGGTGAAGCCTAAAACTGGTGATGTAGGTATGTGTGAAGCGTCCAGTAGTCCGCTAAACCAAACAAAAGCTAAATCATTCTAATGTGATTTTCAATTCCTACCGCATTTAGAACAAGGCCGAACACACTCTGTTTTTTACTGATAAAGGAAGTGTAGGCCACACAGTAAAGCACATCAAGGCCATTCTACCAAAGCAGCAGTGGATCAAAATTCACACATATATGGTCTAATGCAGGTTTTTTGTAGCAGCACAAACATTGGTTCAGAGTTTCAGACAAGAAAAATCATAGTCTACAGAACGATTGAAAATGATCCTTCTATTGTCGTGAAGCCTAAAACTGATGATGTATGTATATGTGGCAGCGTCCAGTAATCCCCTAATAAACCAAACAAAAGCTTGATCGAGTAATCCAGTAATCCATGGTTGCCGGCCACCACTACAAGATCAAAGCAGCTCTGATCATATTTCAATATTATTTTGTGAAAAAATATACAAAAGAAGAAAGTTTCACATAGAGCAGCACTATATGTTTTCCTTACAAAAATAAACCTGCAAGTGTTTTTCTTACAAAAGCATAAAACAATTTAAAGGAACTGCTGATTCCATAGAAACTTTAAAATGGACTATTCCACTTTAAAATCATAGTCTACAGCTCTGATCATCTTGTTTATTTTCACCGTTTCTTTTGAAACAGCTATATCTGAAGATAGCTTCAGCTATAGAGATTTAAAAGTTAAAACCCTCCTCAAACAGCTATATTCAGGGATAGCTTCAGCTATAGCAGGAGATTGAAAAGTTAAAACCCTACCTGTGATAGCAGCTATGCAGAGAACAGTCTATAGACATTGTGCTAGAATTTTTATCCTGACTTGTGAGCTATGATTGGAAGACTCAAACCAGCCACAACAAAAGTTTTATCAGTAAAATGCTCATGAGTAGCATAAACCTGACTTGCTTTACGGCCTAAGCCCATGAGGAAGTTATCTGGCTTCATATCAAATGAAGAAAATCCTACCTGTGACTGTACTCTACCCTGGCTATCTGTATAAAAACAACAGGAAGGCATTAACTTGGAGAAAATCCACCAAATAAAAATTAAAGAATTGAGAATTTGGGCCATCAATTTTACAGGTGTGTTGCCATACAGATAAAAGGCTAAAAAAGAATGATATGACATGCAAGAGAAATTAACCATCTGATCAGCTAGCATAATACTGTTTTAAGAGAGAACCTTTTGTTGCAGTAGTTGAACAAGTCTTCGAGAGTTGGACCAAGAACATCAATGACCATGACATTGTACTCCCCTCCACTCCAAACCATTTCAAATGAGGAATTCCAGTTCCAGCTGAAGTTTGAAAAAGAAATATATTGAATAGGTGAAAGCATATGAAACAAGCGACCTATTTCCTTGTATTGGTACTTACTCCCTTGGAGAAGCATTTACAGTTTCAACTCAGAAGAATTTCGCAGCAGATTCACAAAGAACGGTTCAGCTCCAGCAACCATCAGAAAAGAGTACAACACTCCAAATGGACCGACGATTGAACATATGCCTTAGTTTTCTCTTTCTTTAGATTGATGTTGTATTATGAAATCCAATGCAAAAGAAACGTAGTGTCAGGCAACACAATCTTATGATTTGATAGCTTAACTATGAGGACACTGATCAGTTATGGCTTCAGGTACTAATGTGAATTTGTCACTACTTTATCCATTTTACATGGAAATAAACAAAACAAAGTGAATGCATGATAAATGAAAAAAAAACTGGCACCATCGGTTGGT
Organism: Saccharum hybrid cultivar R570; assembly: GCA_038087645.1. Classification (NCBI taxonomy): domain Eukaryota; kingdom Viridiplantae; phylum Streptophyta; class Magnoliopsida; order Poales; family Poaceae; genus Saccharum; species Saccharum hybrid cultivar. The sequence goes on from JAQSUU010000198.1 coordinate 27,532,514, forward strand.
AGCAGCAATTCAGAACAGGTGAACTCTGATATATTGGTCAGTAAGTGAGCTACACCGTTCAGGCATTATACCTGCAAGGTCATTCATGTTTTACAGGCATGCAGAGCCCTGCGTTGTTGCCCATGGATCAAATCTAGGACAGTACACGGGATAAATTGGACCTACAATTTGGGAAATTAGCCAGTGATCTTGTTGGCAAAAGATCAGAAACACAGAGCCCAGATAGCCAAAGATGCACTGTTTACCTCATAGGTATTCTGTCAAACACCTCCTGTGCGCTATCGATGTCGATGTTGACGTCAAGGATACCGGTGTCCCTTCCATGGCTTCGCATGGACTGCCCCAAACAGCAGCATGCAGCATGGTGGCGCAGCACAAGCGGACGACCGAGAGATCGACACCGTTTCCGCGCAAGAGCGGACATGGCCGCGCCACCGGAGGAAGCACGCGCAACCGACGGGGATGCAGTGGTACCGGGTAGGGCCTCTATGTGGCCTTGGTGGCGTAGCTAGGGGAAGCGCGCCGATTGCGGACCCAGGGGCGGCGACGGCGCGGATTGGCCGGTGTCAGTGAGATAGAAGAGTCAGCGGGGCAGGGGCAAGGACGGGGCAGTGGCGTCACAAGATCGGGCGGCGGCTTGTGGGATCCGACTGGGAGGCGGGGTTGGCGCACGTCCTCGGGCTGTCCGTGGCACCGCGCCGCCGCCGCCTCCATCGACCTGGATTTGGGCTTGACGGTTGGTGCAAGAGTTGGAGGCTGGGGAGGGGCTGGAGGCGGCGACAGGACAGCGCGGGAGGATGCGGACGCGGCGGTTGAGAGTGAGCTGGTGGCCGGCGGCGCTGGCATGCGAGAGGTGGCAGGGCGTGAAGGCAGCACTGGATTTGTCAGCGACAACGGTGCGGAGGAGCGAGTTGGCGCAGGCAGGGTTGGGCGATAGATTTCGTGATGCGAGGGGGCTTCAGTTGCGGCTTCGCGGGCTTCGTCGTGGGGGAAGAAGATGCGTGTCGGTGTTCGCACCCGGGAGGGCCCTAGACCGACGAGTGAATTTGTGCTGCGTGCTCCCTTATCCGGATAGTAATGCAAAGAGAATACATGGGGGTTTATCCTGGTTCGGACAAAGAAGGCCCTACCTCCAGCGGGGGGAGAGTATTATATTTCCTTGCACCGAAGCGCTTGTGTAGGGGTTACAAGCTGTGAGAGAGGAAGCTGGTCCCAAGTCTCAAAAGAGAAGAAAAAGTGGAGTGTTGCTTGTCATCGTCCCCCTCTCCAGGGGAAGCCCTTTGCCTCCTCTTTTATAGGCTCAAGTGGAGGCCAAGGGGTTCAAAAAAACCCCTAGGGCGATGCCTTGGAGAAGAAGGTTCGGCGGGAACTGTAGAGGTTGCTGTAGCGACATGCCTCGGTAATGGCCGGCCATCCTCGGGGTGTCGCGGTGATGTTGATGACGGGACGGTGAAACATCCTGGGCGCTGTGGCGGTCGTGCGATCCCCTATAGTCGACGTGCGGGCGTTGCTCCTTTGTTGACCAACGATGCTTGAGGCTCGATCGGGGTGTAGCGGAGAGGGTCGACGAGGAACGGATAATATCGAGCCCCAGAAAACCCGGGCGCGGTGGTTATCGTCTTGTGCGTCGAGAGGGCATCGATGGTATAACAGTGCTTGACGTGGTATGAATAGTGGCAGCTTTTTTACCGTCTATCCCGAGATGGGGAAAAATAGGATTAGACATAGGTGCTGCTCCCATGTCGGTGGCGCTGTAGCCACGTTGGTGGGAGTGGTTGCATTGAATGCTTTGTCAGTGAGTAGGTGGGTGAGGGGGGGTCGACCGACTCGACCCTGGGTCATGCAAGTCGGAGATTTTCTGGGGTCGAGGCTTCTCGTCGAGCGGGCCTCGTGCGAGTCAGTACGCACTCGAGGGTGCCCTGTCTTCACACGTATGCGGGTTTGGCTCGGTGTACCTGTGTAGGTGGAGCCTTGATATGATTTCTTAGGGGGTCTCAGGGCGTGTATTCCTCGGGGGTTTGCTCCTTTTAATCGTTGGTTTTGGGTACCCCTAATTCAGGTACCCGACAGTAGCCCCCGAGCCTTTGCGCAAGTGTGGACACTCTCGCAGAGGCTCAGCGAGTTATGAACTGGAGTCGCAGCGTCGTCGCTCTTCTAGCGGGTGCGTGCGAGCACACCCGCCGGCTGTATCCCCCGAGGCCTTGGAGGAGTGGGTGACTCCTTCGAGGTCTTTTGATACATTGTGTTGAGGGATGCTCTTGCGTTCGAGCCCCCGTGGGGCGTCCGGTCCTCTTTCGTCGAGGCTAGCTTATTGCGGGCAAGCCCCCGAGCCTCGCATGCATGAGGTCGATCAGGGTCCTGCCCGTCTTAAATCGTACGACCCTTACGCATCCTTTAGATAAGGAGGAGGGATGAGAATGTCATACTATCCCTGATGGGTGAGTTCCGACGATCCCTGGCGAGCTGCTAGCGGGAAATTCGAGTGGGAGCCCGTACCCCATTCGATAGGGGTCGGCTGGCGGCCACGGAGGTTCTCTCCAAAAGTCCCAAAGAGTTGTCATGTGAATCTCAGCTTCGTTCGATGGGATCCGAGGGCTCGATGCCTCCCTCCGAGGGGATTCCATCGCCGACCTCTCCTTTAGCCTTGAATACGTCTGAGGGCATCTCGAGAGAGCGGCTCGAGCCCTGGCCTTGTATGGGCCCGCCCACAGTCATCCCTAACTCAGTTTACTCGAGGGCAGCTATCGAACCCTGGTCGAGGGCTAGCTTTCGAACCCTTGAGGTTTGAAGCGGGCTCAGAGCCCGTGGTTCCTTCGCCTAGAAGTGTCCGTTTGTGAGTCTCTCTTCCTACCCGTTGAGGGCACGTCTTTTTAGGAGGGGAGTGGAAACGTCGTGGACGTGGGCAGCACAGTGAGCTGTTAGCGAGCGAGCGACTGACACGTGCCCATGCACGCAGGGTTTTGAGGGAGCGATTAGGTAAGGGCATTAAATGCGGAAACTTTACTTGCCTCTTCGCCGGATCCGCCCGTTGGCCTTATGCCGGGTTATAAATACGGAGCTCAGGATTTTGTTCGTTCCTTCCTACCCTTTTGCAACCGCCTTCGCCTTCCTTTGCCACCGTCATCCGTTCCCTACCGCCGCCGTCATCCCTTCCTTGCCGCTGCCGTCATCCATTCCTTGCACCCATGGCGGGAAAAAGCCCGATCCTCCCTGCGGATCCATGGATTCATTCCTCGGTGATGGAGAAGAAGCTGCAGGAGCTCGTGCGCGATGGTCTCCTGCGTCCGAGGACCAACCGAGATCTGCCGGAGTGGAGGGTGCCGCCGACCAACCACTGGAAACCGGCGCCACCGGAGGGCTACGTGGTCGGCTTCGTCGCCTTCCACGAGAGGGGGCTCGGGGTGCCGCCGAGCCGATTCATGCGGGCCATCCCACATTATTACGGGGTGGAGCTCCATCATCTTGCCCCTAATTCCATATCGCAGGCCATAATTTTTGCGTCCGTCTGTGAGGGGTACCTGGGGGTCGAGCCCCACTGGAAGTTATGACTCTACCTCTTCAAGGCAGAGGATTTTGCCAAGAAGGCAGGCGAAAAGGGAGTGCGGCTGGTGGTGCACGCTGGAAGCTGCACGATCCAGGTGCGGGCGGGTCGAGGTGATCTTTACATCGTGGCCCAGCTCATCTCGTCGAACAGCAGGTGGCACGACGGTTGGTTCTACCTGCACAACAACGACGACCTCCTGCCTCGCTTCTCCGGCTAGGTCCTGATGTCCCGGAGGGAGAACTAGGTGTATGACGTCGTAGAGGAAGACCAACCGAAGCTGTAGCCACTGTTCAACGCGCTAAGAAGGCTCCGTCTGCGCGGGCTGACCACGGGCATAGTGGCTGCTGCATTCCACCATCGGAGGGTCCTGCCCCTGATGCAGCGTCGGCTGCGGATGGATCAGATGGAGCCGGGTGTCTCGTTGGAGGGGAGCCAGATGTCACACGAGACCCTCCCCCTCGACAAGGTCGTTCGGTGCACTCGGTGGGTGGTAGGCGGCTTCAAGCAGGAGGACATAAACAAAGTCTTGATGCGATCCAACTAGGGATTCGAGCCTTTGGTAAGTGCTGTCTTGCTGGCCTCGTGTCCTTTTCCGTCCTGGTTGTCTTGATTTTACCCGTTGAGGTTTTCGTGCAGGATCTGACAGTGGTTAAGGACTCGCCACCATTGGTCCCGAAGGATCACGTGGCTCGACAAGTGAGATGCTTCTCTGTGGCCTAGGAGAAAAAGGAGAAAGATGCCGCAAAGAAGCAGCGTAACAGGAAGATCCTCGAGCGTGAGACGTTGATAAAGCGCCGTCGCAAGCAAATGCTCCTTTGAGACAGCCTCAGAGGAGGAGAGCGATGACGGCAACGATGATGATGATGATGCCGGGTCGTGGTATGACACCGCGACTACTCTTGCGCACCTTCCTGATGTGTGGTCCCTGCAGGAGTTCGTCGGTGGGGGTCGAGGAGCGAGCGGAAGGGAGGGCTCGTGAAGGGCCCTCAGAAAGGAGATCCGCCGAGACTGTGGTCCCACCGTCAACGTCGGTGGCGCCTCGCCCGCATGCCCGGTCGCCTCGGACCTCGTAGGCAGGCAGGTCTGTGACGCCGACGCCTGAGACTAGGGCGCTATCGTTAGGCGTGAGGACCCAAGGCCAGACGACCTCGACGGCGAAGAAGACCCCCCAGGCCTCGTTAGCCAAGGCTCCGAGGAGCCCCGGGCTGACCAAAGGCTCGGCAGAGGGGCCGTCACAGAAGTCATCGAGTGGTTCGGGGGAGCCGGGGGCAAATCCCCTGATCCCCATGTCCGGGGAAGTGGTTTGCTTTATCTTTCTGACAAGCTTATTTTGATTCTCGTTCTGACGTACTCGCTCGTTATGCAGGCGTAAGCGCAAGGCAGAGCCGGTGGCCATGATTCCTGCCAAGGCGCTCAAGGCTGGCACCGCTCTGATGATGTGGACATCGGCGGACGATGTCGCCTGTGTCGCAAGGTGCCAGGAGGCAACAGAGCGGCTTAAGGCGAAAGAGGCCGCCGTCAAGGCTGATGCGAGCGCTCAGGAGGGCGCCGGAGTTGGGGACGCCTCTCAGGAGCCGGGCAAGTCGAGACAACTCCGGGTGCTACCAGGCTCGATGGGTCTCGAAGTGGTGGGCGAGAGTCAGGGTCGGCCACGGGGACCCCAGAGACCGTCGAGGCTGGCAAGGTCGAAACATCCGTCTGTGATGCAGGGTAGGCGGATGTGAAAGAGACAAAGAATGTGGTGCAGACCCCGCAAGATGCAGGGAAGGAGGTGGAGCGGTCGGAGCCACAGACGGAGTGGGAGGAGCCGCAATAGCAGAAGCAACAACAGCAGCAAGGGCAGCCGTCACTGCCGCAGCCGGAGGTGAAACAGCGTGAGCCGGCCCGGCTGGAGAAGCCGGTAGCCGAGGTAGAGCGGGAGGCAGCCATGCCACCGCCTAACACGCAGGTGAAGGCACCGGTGAGCGGGGGCCACTTCCGCCCCAAGGGCCGATGCCCACCGTGATCGACCTTACTTCTGATGATCCCCCATCTGATAAGGGGAAGTAGAAGGCAGACGTCGAGATGATCGACGCCTCGGATCGGCCCGGGACCTCTGCGGCACCAGATGATGACTTGGCGGAGGCATCCACCGGGTGGCCTAACTTCGCGGAGCTGGCACTCGTGCGGGCGGAGAAGGAACTCCCGCACTGGGGTCGCTCACCCCTTGAGTTCAGGGAGGCGGCCAATCCCGACGCCAAGCCCTTCTTCGTCCTCGACGACAAGGACGAGGTGAAGTACTGGGAGTACGTCGAGGGGCTTCGCAAGCACTTCATGTAGTCTCTGCGGATGGTCGCGGATACCTTAGTCCGGCACATGTCGGGGGCCTTCGAGGTAAGTTGCATTTGTCTTGATGTTTTCTTTGGCTCGACCCCCTTTTCCCCTTGGTTCTGATTTTGGGTTTGATTGTGACTAGGAGCTCAAGGAGCGGTCGCGCCACAAATTGTTATTTATCCACCACGAGAGCGGTGTGTGGGTGGCGCTTCCTCGTCAACTAGCTATGGTCGAGGACGCCAACAAGCGGTTGTCCAAGAAGAGCGCCAAGGCGGACGAACTTCACGTCGTCCATGCAGCGCTTAAGGAAGAGGCGGCGTAGGCTCGGGACGCTGCGGCCAAGGCCCATGATGACGCGACCAAGGCTCGAGAGGAGGCAGCCAAAGCTCGTGAGGATCTTGTGCCATTATTGGCCCGAGTGAAGGAGCTCGAGGAGGACGTCGCTCTCATCAGCGGGCAGCGTGATGCCCTCAACGTGCAGATCGGGCTGGTGTCCGCCTGTGTTGGGACCTTGACCAAGGAGGTCGCGACGTTGAAGGAGACCATCCAAGAAAGGGACGAGGCTCTCTCGGGCACCGGTCGGGAGATCGAGACACTGAGGGCGACCGTCCACAACAAGGATGAGGCTCTTCGAGTGGCTGAGAAGGCGCACGGCGAGCTGCGTGATCAGATTGTGGGATGGCAGACCCATGTTGAGGGTAAGCTTTTACCAAACTCTGACCTTGACTTTGGACTCCTATGTTTTTGCTGACTTGATCTCATGTTTTAGAGCTGGAGAAGTAGCAGTGCGAGGCCCAGGCGATCGCCACCTCGTTTCAAGCCCTCTTTTAGGCCGAGGTCGGCGGAACCAGCTGCTCCAGGGTGCCATCACCATAGTGTGCGACCACCTGGGGGTCGAGCCTGATGCTGACACCGAAGAGGAGGCGCCGGGAAACTCCTTTGTGCGCTGGATGACGGTGCTGGGCAACCTCGTACGCGAGAAGGTGTGGGGCATGCTGCACCATGGCGTGAAGAGGGCCCTGGCGGTCGTCCGCTCTAGCTTTGAGTACGATATGGGCCTCGTCGCTGATGGCTTCACCTCGACCCGACCAAGACTGAGGAGGAGAACGAGGCGGCCTGCCTAGGGCTGATCGAGGCTGCGGAAGAGCTCGGGGGTCGACTCGCGAGGCTGTTCGAGGATGAGGTGCTCCCGCCTGCTGATGATGAGGGCCTGTGAGCCAAATTTGGGCATGAATGCCCATGTAATAAGTTAATTATCATTCATGACTCATACTATTGTGGCCCCAAGGGCCTTAAAACATTTAGATGTAAATATGTACTAAATGTCTTTTTTCGTTTGAGTCTTTCATTCCCTTTTCGTTCGAATCGTGTTCTTACGCGGTCTTCTTGGCGCGCGGTTACACCTCTTGGCATGGGGTGTGAGTGGAGATACCGTAGCCCGGAGGCCTAGGTGGTCTCGCGGCTCGACTGTCCCTCGTCCTTAGGATGGCCTTGCAGCCTCGTCGACTATGTAAGAACTCGAATCAAAGCGTATAGGAATGTTAGACGTTGATTTTTTTTCGAAATCGTGAGCTTTTACGGGTCTTCTTAGCGTGCGGTTGCACCCCTTGGCATGGGAGAGTGAGTGGAGGTACCATTGCCCGAAGGCATAGGCGGTCTCGTGGCTGGACAACCCTTGAGCCTTAGAGTGCCCTCGCGGCCTTGTTGACTATGAAAAGATTTTTAAAAAAATATGAGTTTTTTAGGGACACGGGGGGTTCCCCCTTGCTAGCCCCCGAGGGAGGTTCGACACTGCGAAAGCAGGGTTGATCCTACCTATTTTTCATGAAGGAATGCTTTGAACACATATGTACTCTTTATTCATTCATGAAATGGAAACAAGTACAAAGCCTCGAGGCTCTAAGGGTAAAAGCGACGTGGCTGTTCAATGTTCCATGCGTTGGTGAAGGTCTCGCCCTTGTCGTTTGATAGCTTGTAAGTCCTGGGCTTCTACACCTCTGCAATGATGTAAGGACCTTTCCACAGTGGGGAGAGCTTGTGTCGTCCCTTATTGTTCTGGCTTCGCCGAAGCACCAAGTCACCAACATGGAGGTCTCGATTGCGCACGTGCTTATCGTGGTAGCGTCGGAGATTCTGCTGGTATCTTGTGGGGTGCAGTAAAGCTATATCTCGAGCCTCCTCGAGCTAGTTGAGGGCGTTCTCTCTTGTGGTATCATTGCTCTGTTCGTTGCAGGCTTTCAGCCTCGGGGATCCATATTCTAAGTCAGTTGGAAGTACAGCCTCAGACCCATAAACCAAGAAAAATGAAGTGAACCCCGTGGCTCGACTCGGCGTTGTTCTTAGGCTCCATAGGACTGAGGGGAGCTCGACAACCCATTTCTTGTCATGTTTGTCTAACCTGTTGAAGATTCTCGGCTCTAGGCCTTGTAAAACCATGCCATTTGCGCGCTCTACTTGGCCATTTGTCTTTGGGTGAGCTACGGCCGACTAGAGCACACGGATGTGATGGTTGTCACAGAAATCCAAGAACTTCTTGCCAGTGAACTAGGTGTCATTATCCGTGATGATGCAGTTAGGAACCCCGAAGCGATAGATGATGTCATTGAAGAACAACACGGCTTGCTCAGACCTGATGCTAGTGACGGGTTAGGCCTCGATCCATTTGGAAAATTTGTCGATGGCGACAAGCAAGTGGGTGAAGCCCCCAGTCATTTTATTTAGGGTTCCGACCAAGTCGAGCCCCCAAACGGCGAATGGCCAAGTGATGGGGATGGTTTGCAGGGCATGAGCCGGGAGATGGGTCTACCTTGCGTAGTACTGGCATCCTTTGTAGGTGCGTACCAGCTTAATGGCGTCGGAGACCGCGGTTGGCCAATAGAAGCCCTACCGGAACGCGTTTCTGACGAGGGTTCGAGGCGCCGCGTGATGACCGCAAGCTCCCGAGTGTAGATCTCTGAGTAGACTCTTGCCTTCCTCAATTGTGATACAGCGTTGTAGGATGCCGGTCAGGCTGCTCAATAAAGTTGCCTGTCATTGCTGTATATCACAAAGGTCTTGGCTCGACGAGTGATCTGTCGAGCCTTGGTCTTATCCAAAGGGAGCTCCCCTCGAATGAGACAGTCGAGGTACGGAATGCGCCAGTCGGGCTCGAGGTCGGCCGGTGGTGGTGAGCTTTCAGTCTTCATGACGTCAGCCCCGGTCAAGGGGGCTTCTACCTCAGGTAGGGGGTCGAGTGACAAACCGTCGACCCCCTTTGTCGTTCCAAGGTCGATGGATGGTTCATGAAGATTCCTCGAGAAAACGTCAGCCGGAACCGTGGTTCGACCAGACACGATTTTCATGAGTTCATCGGTAGCCTCATTGTATCTTCGCACGATGTGGTTGAGCTCAAGGCTATGGAACTTGTCCTCAAGGCGCCACACCTCCTTAGGTAGGCTTCCATCTTAGGATCATGGCATCTTGAGTCCTTCATGACCTAGTTGATCGGGAATCACCACGAATGTCGAGGTGTTGAACTCCGAGCTCGATGGCGATACGCAAGTCATTAATGAGGGCCTCATACTCGGCTATATTGTTGGAGGCAACGAAGTGGAGTCGGATTATGTAGTGCATGTGAACTTCGAGGGGCGAGATGAAGAGCAAGCCCACACCCGCTCCTGTTTTCATCAATGACCCGTTGAAGTACATGGTCCACAGCTCGGCCTGAATCTGAGCAGGAGGCAGTTGGGTATCGGTCCACTCCGCCAGAAAATCCGCCAGCACTTGGGATTTGATTGCTTTGCGCGGCGCATAAGAGAGGGTCTCGCCCATGAGCTCGACTGCCCACTTGGCTATCCTTCCCGAGGCCTCCCGGTTTTGGACTATCTCCCCCAGAGGGAAAGAAGAGACCATGGTCACCGGGTGACCCTCGAAGTAGTGTCAAAGTTTACGCCGTGTCAACACGATGGCGTATAGTAGCTTCTAGATTTGCGGGTAGCGAACCTTGGTCTCCGAGAGTACTTCACTGATGAAGTAGACTGGCCTCTGAACGGGTAAGGCGTGCCCTTCCTCCGCCCTCTCGACGACTATGGCCATGCTAACCACTCGTGTTGTCGCGGCAACGTAGAGCAACAGTGGTTCCCCTGTGGCCAGAGGGACGAGGATCGGAGGGTTGGACAGCGTTGCCTTAAGCTTGGTAAGAGTTTCTTTAGCCTTGAGGGTCCACGAGAAGTGTTTTGATTTCTTCAGAAGACGATACAGAGGGAGCGCTTTCTCGCCGAGGCGCGAGATGAAGTGACTAAGGACCGCAAGGCAGCCCGTGACCTTCTGTACGCCCTTCAGATCTCGGATGGGGCCCATTTTGGTGATCGCGGAGATTTTTTTCAGGTTGGCCTCGATGCCACGCTCGGAAATGATGAACCCTAAGAGCATGCCTCGAGGAACACCGAAGACACATTTCTCGGGATTGAGTTTGATGTTTTTCTCCTTGAGGCACTTGAACGCAATGTCAAGGTCATCAACCAGGTTGTTGACCCTCTTGGATTTGACCACGATGTCATCAATGTAGGCCTCGATGGTTGGCCCGATGTGTTTCCCAAAAACGTGTTGCATGCATCGTTGGTACATGACCCCTGCGTTCTGGAGACCGAAGGGCATAGTAACATAGCAATGCATACCGAATGGGGTGATGAATGATGTCACGAGCTGATCAGACTCCTTCATTTTAATCTGGTGGTAGCCAGAATATGCATCTAGGAACGATAGAGTTTCACATCCCGCAGTAGAATCGACGATTTGATCAATGTGTGGCAAAGGAAAGGGAACTTTCGGAAATGCTTTATTTAAACCAGTATAGTCTACACACATCCTCCATTTCCCACTCTTTTTCTTAACTAGTAGAGGATTAGCTAGCTACTCGGGATGGTGAACCTCCTTGATGAATCTAGCCTCCAAAAGCTTGTGAATCTCCTCACCGATGACCTTGCATTTCTCCTCGTCGAAGCGGTGCAAGCGTTGCTTCACTGGTTTGGAGCCTGCCCGGATCTCCAAGGCGTGCTCGACGACTTCCCTGGGTATGCCCGGCATATCCGAGGGACTCCACGTGAATACGTCGGCATTCGCGCGGAGAAAGTCGATGAGCACTACTTCCTATTTGGGGTCGAGGGTGGCGCTGACTTTCAACACCTTGCCATCCGAGCTGGTAGGGTCGAGGGGCACGAGCTTGACATCTTTTGTGGGCTTGAAGTTGCTGATGTGGCATTTAGGGTCGGGGATCTCCTTGGCGAAACCATCGAGGTCTGTAGCCAAGGCTGCCGTCTCCATGATGGCCTCTCCGTGCTCGATGCACTCCACGTCGCACTCGTAGGGGTGCTCGTAGGAGGGTCCGATGGTGATGACACCCTTAGGTCCTGGCATCTTGAGCTTGAGGTAGGTGTTGTTAGGGACTGCCATGAATTTAGCGTAGCAGGGACGCCCAAGGATGGCATGGTAAGTCTCGTGAAAACTGACCACCTCAAAAGTAAAAGTCTCCTTCCTGAAGTTCGAGGGGGTGCCGAAGCAAACGGGCAGGTCGATTCGTCCGACGGACTCTGCCCATTTCCCTGGCACAACTCCGTGGAAGCCCCTGACGCTGGGTCGAAGCTGCGTCCTTTTGATCCCCAGGAGATCAAGGGTCTGGGTGTAGATGATGTTGAGGCTACTACCCCCATCCATGAGCACCTTGGTGAGGTGCGTGTTGGTGATGATGGGATCGACGATGAGCGGGTAGACCCTAGGATTGGGGACGTAGTTTGGGTGGTCATCACGGTCGAACGTGATGGCAGTCTCGAACCAGTCAAGGAAGAGGGGGGTTGCGAGTTGTACGGAGAAGATCTCTCAACGCTCGTGCTTTCGCTAGCGCGTGGAGAGGCACGTCGAGGGTCCCTCATAGATCAGAAAGTAGTCGTGGATCTCGGGAAATCCCTTGTCCATGTCGTCGTCCTTCTCCTTGGGGTCCTCCTTGTCGTCTTTCTTGATGCCTAGGCTTTCGATGTATCTCCGAAGCATGTGACAGTCCTCGAGGTTGTGGTTGGTGGGTCCCTTGTGGTAGGGACATGGCTCCTTGAGTATCTTGTCGAAGATACCCCCACCGGGGGGCCTCGAGGCTTTTTGCGGTCAGCAGCGACGACAAGGTCGTCTGCCGCGGCTTCGTGTTTGTCCTGCTAGTTCATCTTCTTCTTCTTGTTCCTTTTGGTGCCCCGGTTGGAGCCCTTAGGTTCCTCGTCCTTGCGCTTCCCCTTATCCTGGTCGCCACCGAAGATGGCACCAACCGCCTCCTCGTCGGTGGCGTAGTTGGTGACGATGTCCATCAGCTCGTTGGCAGTGGTGGAGGTGTTGTGGCCCAACTCTCGGACTAGCTCCTTGCAGGTGGTTCCAGAGAGAAAAGCCATGATGACGTCAGAGTCGGTGATGTTGGGAAGATCGATACGTTGCTTGGAGAAGCCCCAGATATAGTCACGGAGGGACTCACCCGGCTTCAGTTTACAACTCCTGAGGTCCCAAGAGTTACCGGGGCGCACGTAGGTTCCCTTGAAGTTCCCTTTGAACACCCTCTCCAAGTCATTCCAGTTGTGGATCTATCGAGGTGGGAGGTCCTCAAGCCATGCTCGAGCGGTGTCTGATAGGAACAGGGAAGCTGTCGGATGATGACTCGGTCGTCGGTGGCCCCGTCCAACTGACAAGCCAAGCGGAAATCAGTGAGCCAAAGTTCGAGTTTGGTCTCGCCGTTATACTTGATGAGAGTCGTCGGGGGGCAAAACCGGATCGGAAGCTGGGTTCTACGAATGGTCTTGCTGAAGACTCGAGGGCCCAGCTGTCACAGAACCTCCTAATTATGATGGCCCACAAGTACCCGTCATTGTCATAATGACCTCTGACAGCCGTACTTATGTTCACCATAACTTAAAAGGCCTGCTTTCCTCTGAACAGGATTCAATCACAGGAGTATTGCAATATTACAACATTTTATTCAAAATATTCAATAGAGTAAAGTAGCGGAAGTCTTACAATAACTTAGGGTTACAAACCAGTTTTCAAACCTCAAACCTTATGTAGCATTATTACAAACCAGTAGTAGAGAAGTATCGGTAGTAACTTTATTACATCACAAAAATGAGGTGCCTTGCCCAAAGGCCACACAGTCTACTCGTCGTCACTTTCTTCAGCCACGACGGTCATGCAACAAGGCTCAAAGCAGACTTGTTCATGAACCGCACCTGCAACAAGGGGTTCAACAAACCCTGAGTACGAGAGTACTCAACAAGACTTACCCGACTAAGACAAAGACTCCAAGGGCATGCTAGCTTTAGGGAATCAAGGTACGGGTATTCAAGAATAAAATTTTCTTTTGCAGAAAAGCTTACTAAAGTAAATCCTTACCTTCAATATTTTACTTTTATCATTGATGGTTCATTAACCAACTCTAGGTGGTCCTAATCTATATCAAAGATAATTATTATCAAAACCTTTCTCATTTTCCTTCAATTCCAATTCTTATCTACGATGCAGGACAGGTGATCGAGTCTCCATGACCGAGGAGCAAACGACGATTCGAACTGATTATACCCAGCTGGGGATCTCTAACCTCACGGTATATGTAGAATCGAATCTTGCATATGCCAACCCTCATTCAGATCTCTCAAAACCAGAACGTGTCCATCGCCACCCGAGAGTATAGTACTCCTCGAACCCGGCCCGATTCTAGCTCCGAGGGTACACGCTACTCCCGCCATCTCTCCACTCCCAGTGCGAGGTTAGACGTTCTCGAAATGGAATCACCAACATTTTGGGCTTACCCAAGGCATGAGGCTAGTTGCAAAGTCTCAAAACACAACATAGGACTGCAACGTACAGTCCTTAACTGACAAGGCGGAAACACTACATTGAGACTCCGTTCCCAATGCATGTTAGCAGTGGACAAACCACCCGCCCGATCTTCTAATTCATTCTTATACTTCATTATTCATTAAGTATGCCGTCATGGCTACATAAACAATTCATTTAAAAAGCTTAACTCATAAGCATAGCGAAGCATACTACACATTTTCCGTAAAAACAGGTATCAAGGTTGATATCGCAATAATCAAGGATGACGATGCAGCAATTGGGTTACCACTCAACTCCTAATTACTTAATGCAGTAAACCATAGTATAAATAATAAAGATTTGTAAAACTCAAGATAGGGTTTAAATGCACCGGGGCTTGCCTTGCTCTGACGCGACGACTGACTCGGACTCAAAAACTCTGACTTCTGGTCCGGAACCCACCGACGATAGCTCTTCTCCGGAGGCTTGCTCGACAACTTTAACTTCTTAGAAAGTGGGAACCACACGAGTATATAATATGTCTTAACATGATGCTCGATGATAAACATGATGCTTGATGATGATATGCCACGGTTTATGACTTGAGTACAACTTTCCTTCGCGGTACCATCACAAAACAGTAAACCTACTAACTAATAGCGATAAATCCAGCGATACCAGCTTTTATCACTAAGTAAGTTACTAACGAGCTCAAACATGAAATTAAGATACCAAAGATCACCAAAGATTAGTGACCTAAGGACATCACTCAATCAAAAGGACACACAACACTTAAAGTTATCAATTTAACATTTATTTACTATTTAATTAATTAGGACATAATTAATATTTGATCAAACTCCATCTAAACAAGCTTAAAATTTTTCTAAGGATTAAGAATGACCTAAAACAGTGTCAGAATAAATTTCATAATTTTTGAATTAATAAATTAATTATTAAAATTCATGTAAGTTGCATTTAATATTTAATGGAACTAATTAAATCTCCTAGACAAAGTAATCAAATTTAGGATTTAACATTTTTTCTAGGTAGTTTACACATTGAGAAGTTCACACAAAAATTTTCATGAATTTTGGAGCTCTACACAATTTTTAGTGAAATAAACAAATAGCAGTACTATTCAAAATTTGAAAAAGGGAAAACAAAAACCGAACCGGGCCGATCCCCTTCTCTCCCTCCGGTCCGGCCCAGCCGAGCGGCCCAGCAGCACACGCCCGCGCACTCGCGCCCGCACTCGCCCACGCGGCCCAGCAGCACGGCCCAGCAACGCCCGCGCCCGCGCGCACGGCCGTCTCTCCCTCTCTCTCACTGATAGCCTGGCCCCGCCTGTCATCCCTCACCTCCCGCTCTCTCGCTCACTCCCGCGCGCTCGGTGATGCCCGCGCGGTGGCCGGCCGGTGACAAGGCATCGGTCGATCAACCGAGCGGCTCTACAGCATCTACACACCCTAGCGAACCCATTGCGACCCTAAACACGTAAGCTCACCTCCCCTTGCACCCTTCCCGACGGCTATGGCGGCTCGACGACCGCGGTGACCGGCGTCTCGACGCTATAACGCGGTAGCGACTGAATTAGCGCGAGGAAAAGAATCAGGAGCTCACAACGGTGATGATGTCGCTCACGGGGATGACAGAGAGAGACCGGAATGGTCTGGCCACGGTGAGGTGAAGGCGGCGGTGCTCCGGCCGGGGTTGGGCACGGAAACGAGCGAGGCGGAGACTCGGGTGCAAAAACGGTGAACTCAGATGGTCCACGAGATGCACGATGATGAGGCAACTCTATTGGTGCGGTTTGCGTGGCCGGAGGCGGCTTGGTAGCGGCAGCGGCGAGCGGTGGAGCTGCGGTGGCGGTGGTGGAAACAGAGAAGAAAAACGTTCACGGTGACCGGTCATATATGCAGGCAGCGGTCGCGGCAACAGCGTGGGAAAGCTCGCGTCGTCGCGCTGGCGGCCGAGGGCGCACCCGAAAGCTGGCCGAAGGCCACGGCGGCGCTTCGACGCCCATACCGCGCGGTGGTCGTCGGCGATTGGCCGGTCACTGTAGCTGTCCCCCCATTTAAATTTCAAACTATTTTCTCAAATTACTTGCAAATTCATGTAACAACTTGAAAAATTCCCAAGATATGAAATCTTCAGAATTTCAAGTTCTACAAGTTTGGTATTGAACACTTTTTCAAATTCGAACTGGATTTTGAAATTTGAGTTTAAATTCAAAAGGGGACACATTTTGGGGATTTGGTAATTTAGAAATTACTTTGGATTTCATATTGAAACTTCAAAATATACAAACACCAAAGTTGTACATCTAGACAAGACCTACAACTTTGCTGTTCAAAATATTTTCAAATTCTGTCTCCATTTTGAAATCTTAGTTTGGGGACAAAAATGAGTCAAATCTGAAATTTGTTTATTTTCAAAATTGCTCCACATTTTACACTAAAACTTTGAAAACTCAAAACACCAAAGTTGTAGCCCTTGAAAAGTTCTACAAACTTGGTTTTAAAATTTTTCCCAAATTTTTCTTAGATTTTGAATTATTTCAAAAGGGGTAAAACAGGGTTTTGAAATTTAGGGTTTTCGGAGGAATTTGCAATTGGAATTTGTTGCTACTTTAATTAGTGATTACTTAATGATCAACCCATCAACCAAGGGCATCATTTGGACCAACATGACATGGTTGACCAAATGTCACTCTTGGTTGACCAATTTAGCTTTTGAAATTCTTTTACATTTTCCCCAAATTTGAATTTAAATTCGAATCAGAAAACTTGTGACAAGTTTTTGGATCCCAACTCAAACTCAAATTTGGAGCTTCATTTTAAGGGTTGCACTTGAGCTCATACCCTACACTTGACACTAGTATGTAACACAGTCACACACCTCAAATTACGCAGGGCATGGACTAAGTATTTGCGATGTCATTCGAAATTAGGGTTTTCGGTTCGGATCACACCACTGAGAAGCACATCCAATCTAGATAAGTAAACTTGTTTTAGTTGATGCATAACAAGGTTGACCTAATCATGGATGCTTTGCGATGCTTTATGATGATATGGCAGATTAATTAGCACTATAACACCCGGGGTGTTACACCAGCGACTCAGGGGATGGACTGCAATCCTCCGTGTTGTCGTAACGCCTGCCCCTATGCTCGTGGTAGCCTCGAGATGCGCCGTCACCGCTTGTGCGCTTGCGGCGTTCGTTGATGTCGTTACAGACGTCTTGGGGCTCGTGGTTATCGACGACGCGCTCACGGACAGGGTTGCCTTGTTCCCTTGTGGTGTGGGCTCGGGACGAACTGAGGCCTCTTTCTCCTGTCGGGAGGGCTCCGCAGGCTGCTCCGAGGCAAGCCCACGGTGTCTCGAGGCAGAACTCTCGGCTTGCTGCATGGCTGCATTCTCAAGGAGACCTCAAATCTCATCACGGGCCCGGCGGGCCTCGGGTGTAGATGGCTCAGGCATATTGCGGAGAAGCATGGCGGCGGCGATAACGTTCTGACTGGTCGATTGAAGACTGGGGGTTTTCCCGCCTGGTCCTTGATGATGCGACGATTGACGTCGTGAGCTCTCTCTCGAGCTCCTCCACCACGTGCACGCGTCGTGCGCTCCTGCTCGAGGGTCTATTGAAGTAGGCGCAGGCGCTCTCGTTCCTCATCGAGCTTGGTTAGCAGTTCTTGAATCTACACGAGTTGCGCTCCCTGGTCTGCTTCAAGAAGTTGGGCTTCGTCCCGCACACCAGGGTGCGTGGCGTGAGATGGTGTGGCGTTCCCTCTTCCAGCAGGTGCCTCTACTTCCGAATCCGACGCGATAGCCCTATCAATATGGAAGCACTTGCGAGTCGGATCGTAGCTATCATCTGTAGAGTCGGAGTCAGGGGCGCCAAAGTAATAGTACGACGAATGCATGTGGGGTCGTCGATTCATGGGGTCGTAGCGGCGGGAGGCAATCGCACGGAGCTCCGTACCAGGGGTCTCCGTAGAGTCCAGGTACTCAGAAGCTGGCGTGGATGTCATGAGGTCGAGGGCGGAACGTAGATGGTGCCCAGGGAGCTCCTCGTAAGCGCCCATGTTGGTGCTTATGGAGGAAGCATACCCCTGGGCAGCCGTGTTCAGCCCATACGGGAATGTCCACAGCGGCATTATCCTTGCCGCCGGGGAAACCAATCCTGATCCAGCTGGAGGCGCCGCGCCGGACAGTGGGATGATGGGATGCCCCGTCAGCATCTTTTCCGCAGCCAAGCTCATCCTAAGCAGGTCCTCATTGAGAGATTTCTGCAGTTGGCTGAGGAGTGCTAGAACTGGGCACACCGTCACTCCCCATGAGGCGATGGTGGTGGCTACGCTGGGCACGTCGTCGCCAGGCTGCACGAGCCCGGCGAGAACGGTTGTATCGGCGCAGCGCTCCCCCAGGCTGGGAGAGCTCGTGGTCATGGTCATGGTCGGTTGGGTGTCTGGGCAAGAGGAGGACCATGTTATAGCCGTAGCCAAGAGACATGAACTCCAAACTCCCAAACCAGATCACCGTGGCCAACGGAAGTGGACGTTCGGGGTCAGGCATCCGGAAGAATGGCGGGAAAGCGATGTTGGCACGCAGCGGCCACCTACCTGGCGCGCCAACTATCGGTGTTCGGACCCGGGAGGGCCCTAGACCGACGAGTGAATTTGTGGTGCGTGCTCCCCTTATTCGGATGGTGATGCAAAGAGAATACATGTGGGTTTATCCTGGTTCGGGCAAAGAAGGCCCTACGTCCAGCGGGGGGAGAATATTATATTTCCTTGCACCGAAGCGCTTGTGTAGGGGTTACAAGCTGTGAGAGAGGGAGCTGGTCCCAAGTCTCAAAAGAGAAGGAAAAGTGGAGTGTTGCTTGTCATCGTCCCCCTCTCCAGGGGGAGCCCTTTGCCTCCTCTTTTATAAGCTCAAGTGTAGGCCAAGGAGTACAAAAAACCCTAGGGCGATGCCTTGGAGAAGAAGGTTCGGCGGGAACTGTAGAGGTTGCTGTAGCGACGTGCCCCGGTAATGGCCGACCATCCCCGGGGTGTCGTGGTGATGTTGATGACGGGGCGGTGAAACATCCTGGGCGCTGTGGCGGTCATGCGATCCCCTGTAGTCGACATGCGGGCGTTGCTCCTTTGTTGACCGACGATGTTCGAGGCTCGGTCGGAGCGTAGCGGAGAGGGTCGACGAGGAACGGATAATACCGAGCCTAGAAAATCTGGGCGCGGTGGTTATCGTCTTGTGCGTCGAGGGGGCATCGATGGTATAACAGTGTTTGACGTGGTGTGAATAGTGGTAGCTTTTTTACCATCAATCCCGGGATGGGAAAAAAGTAGGATTAGACATAGGTGTTGCTCCCACACCGGTGGCGCTGTAGCCACGTTGGTGGGAGTGGTTGCATTGAATGCTTTGTCAGTGAGTGGGTGGGTGAGGGGGGTCGACCGACTCGACCTCGAGTCGTGCAAGTCGGAGATTTTCCGGGGTCGAGGCTTCCCGTCGAGCGGGCCTCGTGTGAGTCGGTACGCAGTCGAGGGTGCCCTGTCTTCACACGTATGCGGGCTTGGCTCGGTGTACCCGTGTAGGTGGAGCCTTGATACGATTTCTTAGGGGGTCTCAGGGTGCGGATTCCTCGGGGGTTTGCTCCTTTTAATCGTTGGTTTTGGGTACCCCTAATTCAAGTACCCGACAATGCGGAAGGTCGGTTTTTGCGTAGGCCTCGTGCAGTCGTGCGAAGGGAGGGGCAGCGAGGAGGGCGGGGCGATCAGAGAGGGGCGGGGCGATTAGTCGCTATCAGACAATAACACGTGAATCTTTTTAGTTGTATAGATAGAAGATAATGGCACCACCATCGTATCTGAAAGTGGACACAACCGCCTCCTCCAATTGTTTTACTTCTACCGTGCACCAACAGACAAAACTTTCTGCTCCGATCATCACCGATGTGATTAATTAATGACCTATGTCCTGAGATGATTATTTGATTTCTTAGAAACATTCCTTTTTTGTATTATTTACCCAAAATAAGTATACCTATTATATTATATTATATTATATTATATTATATTATATTATATTATATTATATTATATTATATTATATTATATTATATTATATTATATTATATTTCTTAGAAACATCTCGCAACCCATGCCTAACTTGTCGGAGCATCATATAAAACAATACTAGGTGATTGCCTGTGCGTGTCGCCACGGGAATGTAAAAGTAATTTCAATTGGTTTAGGAGGAAATAGGTTGTAGAAGTAATCAGACTTGCAAGTGTATGAACTAATATAACAATAAGAAGTATACATGCATTGTATGCGAAACATAATCCCTTTTATTTTTAATATTCTTTTTTATAATTTTTTTACTTGAAATATGTATGCCTATTATATTATATTATATTATTGATAGTGTTAGCATTCTCCAGGTTTTGTATGTTATGGATATATATATATATATATATATATATATATATATATATATATATATATATATATATATATATATATATATATATATATATATAACTTGCGGAGACATGGAGGTAAAGTAGTGTTCATGGCGCCTTGAAAGGTCTCCGGGGCTCCGGTCAAACCGAAGGACATCACGCGGAATTCAAACTGACCGAAGTGAGTTTGGAAGGCCGTCTTAAATTCTTCCCCTTCCTTCATACGAATCTGATGAAATCTAGCCTGCAAGTCAAGGGTGGAAAAATAGGCAGCACCAGATAATTCATCCAGCAGCTCTTCAATGATGGGAACTGGGTACTTGCCCTTGACCGTGATCGCATTCAGTTGCCTATAGTCCACACAAAAACGCCAAGTATTGTCCTTCTTTTTCACTAGCAAGACTGGCGAGGCAAAGGAACTAGAATTGTGTTGAATAATACCCTGCTGAAGCATCTCAGCAACTTGTTTTTCGATCTCTGTCTTGAGAAGAGGTGCATATCGATAAGACCGAACAAATACCGGCTGTGCCCCCGGGATGAGTGGAATAGAATGATCACATGCTCTTCTAGGTGGCAAACCGGAGGCAGGCTGAAATAGCTGATCGAATTCCAACAACAAGCCTTGAATGGCAGGGCAAACAGTGCCAAAGATAGATGACTGAGTTGTATCAGAGGTCAAGCTGAGTTGTATGACAGATCCCACTGGCAATTCCGGAGCATCTCCAATCAATATTGCAGTGGTTCCCTGATATGGAATTGAGATCCAACGTTGAGCCCAATCAATTTGCATAGGACTGAAACTAGACAACCAATCAATGCCAAGAATCATATCATACGGCGACAGGGGCAAAAGCTTCAAATCGGAAGAGAAAGAACAACCTTGTGCAGACCAAGAGGCCGCCGGGAGATGACAATCACATTGTAAGACCGCACCATTAGCTACCTGAACTTGCACGGCTGGTTGCAGTTGCATAACTCCTTGCAAGGCCTTGCCCACAGTTTCACTCAGGAATGTATGCGAGGAGCCGGATTCCACCAAAATCGACAGAGGATGACCCTGGATGGTTCCTCTCAGGCTGAAGGTCTTAGGGGAAGCTGTGCCCACTGCCGCTGCCACCGAGAGAAGCATCATGACTTGGGACCCCGTAGGAGACGACGGATCAGAACATTCAACTTCCTCTTGCTCAGGAAACATATTCAATAACTCCTGCAACACATTAATCTGCACTAGCTCGGCACATTTGTGATCACGGCTCCACTTAGCGCCACACCGATAACACAAACCTTGGGCACGACGGGAAGCTTGCAAGGCTCTGAACTTGTCCTCGGCACTTGAGGGAGGATTGTTGTTGTAGCGTTTCATATCAGCATCAACATTCTTCGATGGTGGTGGAGGAAGAGCCAACGCGCCTGGCCATATAGGCTTAGCAGCTTATGCATGATCATAACGCCGGTACAGCCGTTTACTCGCAGCCAGCGCCTCCTCCTGCAATTGAGCCAGAACACATGCCGTATCTAGTGTAGAAGGGCGATGAACAAGGACAGCTTTAATTTCATCGCGTAAACCATCAATAAAACGTTGTGTATAATAAAGGGGGTCAGGGTGTTTGGCATAAGCTTTGAGATCATCCACCAAGGCAACGAACTGGTCGATGTATTCATTGACAGGGCCGGTTTGCCGAATTTGGAACAAGCGACGAAGCAGGAGCTCGTGCTCATCCCTGGCAAAGCGCAAAAGCAACTGGGAACAAAAATCAGACCAAGTGAGAGCCTCAAGCTGATCTTCCACCGAGGACAACCAGCGTTTAGCAGCTCCATGAAAATGCATAGTGGCGGCCTGAACCCAAACTGGAGACTCAACGCGATACAACTCAAAGTAATGATTAGCTTGCTTAATCCAAAGCTTTGGATGATCACCCTCAAAGCAAGGAAAATCAAACTTAGGGAGCTTGCCGGCATGGCGACCCCCTAAACCCCCGTGATGACTAGACTCATAATGCCCTCTAGGATGTGGCTGTGGTTGGTGCGGTGGTGGTGGGCGTGGAGGAGGAGATGGTAATGGACGAGGAGAAGGGGGTTGGCAAGTGAACATACCCTTGCCAGGAGGTGGAATCAGAGTGGTGGCCACTCCAAATTCACTGTCCCAGTTCCTGAAGTCGACGCGGTGCCCGCTGGGCCGGGTGGCTGCATATCTCGTAGATGGGCGCGGGGCAGCCTGGAAGTTGCTGAAGCCAGTCGACTGAAAGGTGGGGCAGAGGACGGGCTTCGCGTCGGTGAGCGAGGCGCTGGGCGACGCGGGAGCTGAGGTGGACTTGGGACCGGGTGCGGGCGCTGTCGCGGCTATTGAACTCCTAAGTGCCTCTAGGTGTGCATTTCATGTCATATGCATTTGGATAGAACTAATAACGCCTCGAAAATTGATTGTGAAAATGCTAACACACATGCACATGGTGTTGATCACTTGGTGATGTTAGCACGTTTGCGACGGCGTTGGAGTTTGAGCGGTAGAGAGGGTTTGGGGTCCTCTCTCCCTCCCGCCGAGCGTGCGAGCGCGGGATTCCATGTGCACTTCATATGTATGATGCATAGTTATGCATTTCTTTTTCTCCAATACTTTGCTTGTGTGATGTTTTGCTAGTATACAATTGAATGGTGTATTGAAGTACTAGCATGAATAGGAAGTAGTTAGATTTTTCTTGCTTCATGTCTTCCAAAGTGGTACTAGAACCTTGCTTATAATGTTGATCTCATGAGGTTTCTAGTTATGTTTGTGCTTTTCCAAGTGGTATCTAACTACACAAGGTGCTAAGATGGTGTTTATCGCTACTCCGATGGTATCACGCTTCAAAGGTCTATAATCTAAAACACTTAGCACCTATTGGTAGTCAATGCTCCTAATCTTTCCTATCTAACATGTATGCTTCCAAAATCCAAACATATAGCATACATGTAGGGGGAGCCATTGCTATCAATTTGAATTCATGATCACATGTCCATACTTGTTACACATGGTAATATACTTGGACAATGTGACATGGGCTCAATCAAAATTTTATCATAATATCTTTGTTAAAGGGTTGTCACCAATTACCAACAAGGGGGAGATTGAAAGCTCTATGTTTGGTGTTGGTAATTAGTGACAATGCCTAAGTACTAATCCTATGCCTAAGTTGTTTGTAGCATATGAGGATTAGTACATTCCAAGGTTGGTGGCAAGATGGACATGGTGATCATGATGGCCACACTTGGATTCGGACGCAACCCTACGTGATCAAGGCAAAGGTATATGCTTAAGGGTTGTATTTTAGTAACCAAGACACCTAGTGGGTGTGGTTACATTATAGGATAGATAGCCGTACTATAAAGAGGGGAATGTCGCGGCTATTGAACTCCTAAGTGCCTCTAGGTGTGCATTTCATGTCATATGCATTTGGATAGAACTAATAACGCCTCGAAAATTGATTGTGAAAATGCTAACACACATGCACATGGTGTTGATCACTTGGTGATGTTAGCACGTTTGCGACGGCGTTGGAGTTTGAGCGGTAGAGAGGGTTTGGGATTTCGAGGAAATGAAATGCCTATTTTCCACTACGCCGGAAGTCGGAAATCAAACGGAAATCAAACGGAGGCGAACGGAGGTCACAGTGGTGACCGGACGCTGCACTGGACGCTGCACCGGACGCGGTCACTGTTTGACCGGACGCGTCCGGTCAGTGTCCAGTGTCTGCGCGTGATTCGGTTGCTTGATCGGACGCGGTGGCGCGTCCGGTCACAGTCGACCGGACGCGTCCGGTCGTCCAGGGAGCTTACTGGACTCTGACCGGACGCGGGCACTGTGGCGTCTGGTCAGTTCAACAGCGCGTCCGGTCGCTGTTTCGTTGTGCGCGGCTCAGGGTTGACCGGTGCGTCCGGTCAGTCACGGGACCGGCGCGTCCGGTCGTGACCAGCGCGTCCGGTCGTTGCGACCGGCGCGTCCGGTCGGCGTTTCGAAAAAGAGCCGTTGCGTGACCGGCGCGTCCGGTCAGTTGGACCAGCGCGTCCGGTCAGCGCGACTGCTGCTGAATTAAGTTCCTAACGGCTATATTCGAAGGGGTATGTCTATAAATACTCGTTGGCCGGCTCAAGGCTCTCACTCTTGGACTTTTGACATACTTGTGAGCACTTTGAGCTAAGCAACTCCCCTCCCACTCATCTCTCTTGCTTCTTTGCATATTCGAAGTGAGATTGAGTGATCCAAGTGCATTTGCATTGTGAGATAGCATCTAGTTGGCACTTGGTGGTTGATTTGCTGCGGGATTCTTGTTTCTCTTGGTGGTTGCCGCCACCTAGACGGCTTGGAGCAGCTTGGAGGCGTTGGCAAGAGTTGGTGATTGTTCTTGGCCACCTCCGGTGATTGTGAGGGGTTTGTGCCTACCTCGGCGGAGCGCCAAAGGCAACATTAGTGGATTGCTCGTGTCATTTGCAACCTTTTGCCATTTGGTAGGTTCTTGTGGCGCCTTTTGAGAGGCTCGGTGTGAGACCGATTAGCCACCGAACCACGTGGTGAAGAGGGACACAACGGGGACTAGCGTGCCGGCAAGCACGTGAATCTCGGGATAAATCTTCGTGTCATCACTTTCATATTGTGATTGATTGATCCCGGTGTTCGGTTGTCTTGGTATTCATTGTTGATCATATTGGTTGGCTCAATACTTCGCCCCTCGGTGATACCCTCCTAACTCTCACTTGTATTACTTTCTTAGTTATCTTTGCTAGCTAGTTAGCTTTGCTAGAGTAGCTCTTTTGTGTAGCTTGCTAGTTGTAGTGGTAGTTACCTCCTCGGTTTGACTTGTGCGGTTGAGTGCAAATATACTAGAATTGTGAATTGGATAGGTGGCTTGCAAACACCCCGTAGGCTAAGCAAAACTCGCATCTCGCTATTTGTTGTATTGATAAACTTGTTTAGCTTGTCATTGTAGAAAATTTTAAAAGGCTATTCACCCCCCCTCTAGCCATCAAGACCTTTCAGGCGCGAACACCCCTGGGGTCGCAGACGGGCCGTCCACCAAAGAACGCTCCATGTACTTAGAGATCTTCCCAACCTCGAGCTTCAGCGTTGAGAGCTTGTTGACCTCGATCCGGAGGTCGTCGATGACGCCGTCGACGCCAGGGCGCCATTCGTCGAACACCTTGGCTGCGGACTCAAGGCATCTAGGCGGGAGGCAAATGACGCCGCGGTGGAATCGAGCGTGGCTGTGGTTGAATCGAGCTTGGTCGCGGTGCAATCGAGCTTCTGCTCCAGCCCGTCGAAGCGTCACTCCTGGGCGGCGAAGCGCTTGTCGAGCTCGGCCAGCAGCGCCTTCTGATCGGGGCCCATGACGCCACGGCTGCGTTGAAGGCGGGTGAAGTGGTCGTGATCGGTAGGAGTGGCGTGCTCCAGATCCGCGGCGCACACCACAAACTGCGACTCTAGAACGAGAATTACGGAATCCTCAAATCGATCTGCAGCTCACAGGCTCGATTCGAGATTAAACCGACCCAATCCTGTAGAATCGAGCAGCCGATGGAATGAAGTGGCCGGCGAACGGAGGAGGCCGAGAAACAGGGGCGGAGGGCTCGGTAGGGCAAGGTAGGGCGCTCGCCCTACCTTGGCTCCGCCGCGGATCCCCACCCCAAGTTAATCCGGTCACCATGGATGCCAGGTCGAAGGTCCCCTGCTGCTGCTGTCGAAGGTCCGCTGTGTCAGCAGGAGGAAGACGAAGTCTGATCTGATGAAGTGATGAATCGTTACCTTGGCCTTGGGCCTTTGGGCTTTGTCGCTTTTGATGCTTTAGTGTGGGCTCGTGGTTTGTGGGCCGCGCAGCACATTAGCTAGCCAGTTCACGACTCGCCACACGCAGTTCGCTTTGCCTATACTGCACGACGTATTGGCTTCCGCCGCCGGCCACAAATTCCATCGCGATTCCACTCCAGTCCATGACTCGCCAGTTCGTGTTCCGTGTTCGCCCTACCTTAAAGTTTTTCCGTCCTCCGCCACTGCTGAGAAACGGTATCTCTGATACCACTTATGAGAGATAGCAGTAGGGAGGGAAGGATCGGAAGCAGGAGTCGGAGAAGCTTGGGAAGGAAGAGGAACAGTGAGGAACGACGGAGGAGTTCTTAGATTTCCAGAAAACAGAATGTCAGTTCGTACAATGCGTGCCCCTCTCTCTTGCTCGGTCTCTGCTTATATCCTACAGAGGCCAAGCCCCGGGCCACGCATGCAAGCGCCTAGGCCATCCACTCACTGTCGATGTACCTGGAATTCTCCTTCTTGGGCCTTCGCGACTTGGGCCGGCCCATGCTTGCTTCCTCTTCTTCAGGAGCAGGGGCACCGTCAGTACTCAGAGGAGGGTGTCTCTGCTAACAGTATTGCATCGACAGCTTCATCGGGGAAAGGAGTGGATTCCCCAGCAGATCCCGTACGACCACGAGGTTCCCCGCGGGGTCGTCGGGGTCGGGGTCTAGCCTGCCTGCAGCATCAGTCTCAATCGTCGTCATCGATCGTCGTCCATCTCGATCGATCCATATCCATCCCATCCATTGCCTTCACTGCCTGCGTGCTACTGTCTTTCAGCTTGCTTGCTTCTCTAGTGTAGATCACCTGCGGCGCGGCTTGTCCTACTATCTCTGCTAGCCGATCGATCCGATCCATGCTTGACTGTACTAGTATTGCTGTACCACTACTACCTCGCTCGCTAGCTGCCCGCCTTCCAAGCTGAGTGAGAATAAGCCTGCCTGCCTCTGGCTTTGAATGCCTGGCCGCTGCTAGTAATCACAAATGAGTCCATACGGTCGCCTATATATATATATATATATATATATATATATATATATATATATATATATATATATATATATATATATATATATATATATATATATATATACCCCATGGTATTAGTACTGTTGTATATATGTGTGTAATATGTATGTTTGGTATTGTACTAGTATATGTTTGCATGCTGTCAACGACTGTATGAAATGTATGGTATTAATTAATTGCACTGTAATGCATGTGAACCAACTCGGGATTCAATTCGGCTATGTATTATATTACATTTCATTTTGTGGCAGCAGCCTTCTTCTCTCATCTACTCATCAGATACGTAATCTCACCAGCTAGCAGTGGCCGTACACGTGGTACAATACTTCATTCTCTCTAATCATGCATGCATGATGTTCACTTGAATTGAGCTCTCCCGTGGTGAGCTTTGCATTATCTCCGAAGAGGTCGTATGCTCTGCTGCTTTTACTTCCCTTTTCTTTTCCCAATTATTTGAGTCTGGGATTTTTTAGTTCTCCGGAGTGGCATGCGGCGCGCCTGGCCAGCCTTAACAAGAAGCACACCGTCACCTGAAGAGGCTTTTTATCTGTCTCTTACTCATGTTTACAGCTTGCAATATTCAGTGTATCAACATGCTGCTCCCGTAGCACTGACTAGTGACTACTGAGTCACTTGTCTTGTGTTCGTGATACATAGTTGCTCATTGAAAGTCATGACAAAATTTTCTCATGTTAGTTTATGTTCTGATAATGTTTATTGCCACACGGGAATTAGACCTGTTTTTATGACTTCTATTTTTGGCACATAATGACTATCTAGGTATCTGTCGAAAGATTTCACCCACAAAATCTGTCAGCTCTCTAATAACAGTATCTCTTATTTTATTACAAATACATTACCAATACTTTCATTTGTCCGGTTACAGGTGATGGTGACGACAAATATCTCATAGCTACATCACAGCAGCCATTATGTGCTTATGACTTAGGTGATCGAATCTTCTGAGTTCATGCTCTGGAAAATTTATGACCACACCGATTTTACTCTCTGAACTTTCAGTGAACTGAATATCTGCAAGATCGAGAACCTGGGCAATGTTCTGTACAGGTACTATGGTACCATGATGGCTGGCCAAAGGGTATGCATATTGCAGCTTCCCTGATCCCTTGAATTGTTCGATTTTTCTATTAGCAAATCAGTGAACTAAAAAGGCCCTATCTTTTTCCCCATTCCTTTGCATTTCCCAGACATGTGTGCTTTTACAACACCGAGTTTTTATTTGCTGCCCTGCTGAAGAATGGGGTAATAGTTAGGTAAGATTTATAAATGTAGACATTGTTGCTGCTTCTATGGTTCCTATTAATTAGCATGATTGGCAAGTGGAAATATATAAATATCAACATATTCTGGTACAAGAATCCATGATATAAAGAAAATAAATACTGCCGCTGCAGATTTTTTTTAAAAGTCTACCAATAAATGATTATTCCCTGCAAACTATTGTAGCATAGTTCACATGTAAAGCACAACCTTTGTCCTTGTCTGTTTTTTTTGCAGGATTGAATATAGAACTTAGCAAGGAGAGTGGAACAATGCATCAACCATTAATCTCAAGAGGCGAGCTAAATTCAACAAGGTCATTTTTAGTCTGCTTCTGTATCTTCTTTTTCTTCTTCTCTTCTTCCATCAAGAACCGATGACTACAATGCATGTGTTCAGCTTCCACCATGACAACTCTCTCTGCCATGGTTTTGAGGAAACCCTTGTTTGCTTCAGGAAGAGTGTGCAACACCTTAGGTTATATTGTGAATTTGTGCTCTGGAAAATTTGTTTGTGCACTTCTTATCTTTTTAGTTTTGACTTATTTCTGAAAGGTCTGAGGTTCTTTTCTGCTGATTCAGTTATTCGCATGGTTCAAATCTGGTGATGGAGCAATGTACTGTTTTAGAAGCCATGATATTCTGGTATTTCGGTGAAGCTTCCTTTTGCACATGTGGTTAGTTATTTTGGTGTTTTGCTTGTCTTTTCTCATAAGGTAGCACACCCTGTCTTGCTGTATGGCCTCACACCTATTCCACATGAATATTATCACAATTTCTATTCTTCCCTCTCTTTAGCTTAACAGAATCATATGATATGGGTGGGTATTTTGATGCTCTATCCAGTGTAGATGAAAGACAGTCTATTTATAGCTTAAACTGGTAAAATGTGATAACTCTAAAATAACATATAATATTGGTGTACTGGGGTGGGCTACCAAAGTCAATGCAGATAACTTCATTGACCTATTGTTGCATGTCTATATATGTTGCATATCCTGTGAGCTTCAAATTCACACATGCTTATCCATTTCCATCATTTTGTTGCTAAATGTTTGATCTCAACACCCTGTTAGGCCATATACTACATATTTTAAGTGGTGTTTAGCCTTGCCATGAAAATGCTCTATATCTTCAGTACAAGATTCATAAGTTAACTTTAGATTAAATGTCACATTGGCGTCGGTATTTAATTTTACAATATTGTTATCTTATTATGCGATACGTGTGTTTTTAGTACAAAAGTTTAGTTGTCTCGTAGCAACGCACGCATACAAACCTAGTTGATTGATATAAAGATATGATTTTTGTGGGGTCTGAAATGCATGCATCAGCATCGCCCTGAGCTTGTGGTTGTGGGTCAGCCGGTCAGTCCGGATCGACCACAGCAGAGGAGCCATCAACCAACTTCCAACTTACCTGCCCGATCGTCCAACAAGAGAATTGCATGTCGTGGCTTGGCTTGGGCATTGGCATGGTCGCCGCCGTCCAGGTCCGGCCGTCGCTGGCCTTGACGCCACCGCCCACCCCACCGGACAAACAAGCGCGGACTCCACCACGCCCCTCCCGCCCGCCTGCTTCTTTCTTCCTTGCTTTAGTATAAATAAATTTAAATCCCCAGCCAGTTAGCGCCGATCCAACAAGCCGACGCGCGCGCGCATGGACGAGCTCCAGCTCCTCCTCCCCGTGGCCGGCGACGATGCGGCAGCCTTCGTGCTGTCCCGCCTGCCCCACCCTGGCACAGCAGCCGCCGACGCTGCCGCCTTCGTGGACACGGGCACGGGCCTCTCTTTCTCCTCCCTCCGCCGGGCCGCGCTGTCCCTCGCCTCCGCGCTCCGCCTCGGCCTCGGCCTCCGCCGCGGCGACGCCGTCCTGGTCCTCTCGCGCAACTCGCTCCTGCTCCCGCAGGTACTCCTCGGCGTCCTCGCCGCCGGCGCCGTCGTGGCGGCCGTCGACCCGGACGCCACGCCCGCCGAGGTAGCCGCCGCCGCGCGCGACTCGGGGGCGGTCATGGTCGTCGCCGCGCCCGAGGTGGCCGCGAAGCTCGCCCCCGCCGCCGTGGGCCTGCCGCCGCTGCTCCTCACGTCGCGGTCGCCTGAGAATCCCGCGGCGCTCTCGGCCGAGGAGCTCATCGACGGCAGTGACCCTGTGGACCCTGCTGCCGCTGCTGCTGAGGCGGTGGCCGTGTCCGACTCCGATGTGGCGTTCCTGGCCTACCCGTCGGCGACAACGACCGCCGCCGCAGTCACGATGACGCACGCCGACCTCGTCGCTGCCATGGCCAGCGTCGCGGACGGCGGCGGCCGCCGGGTGTGCCTGGCGTCCCTTCCCATGTGCAGCGCCCACGGCCTGCCGCTGCTCGCCCTCGGGCTCCCAGCTGCGGGAGCCACCACGGTGCTGCTGCCTCCGCCGTCGTCGCAGTCCGATCCGAGGGCGGCGAGAGAGGCGGTGGCCGCGCACGCCGCCACGGACTTCGTGGCGACGCCCGAGGAGGTGGCGGCAGCTCTGGCCGCTCCCGTGCCGCTAGATGGGAAGCTCTCCTCGCTGAGGCGGGTCATCGTGGCGCCCACACCGTTGACGCCAGGGGCACGGGAGGAGTTCCGCCGGAGGCTGCCGTGGGTCCAGCTGACGCAGCTGCTGTCCGCCACGCCGGAGAACCAAACGGAGCTGCTGTCACTGCCACCTGACGTGATCACGCCAGTGATACAGTAAGGATGATTTCCTTTCTATTTTCAGTTTTTTATTATTATTATTGTTATTGAGGTGATCATTGCCTCCAGAGTTTTGACTTCAAATCAAATACTTAAACATATTATAGATATGTCATCAGCTCAGCTCAAGTACTAAACATTATTCCGTTTTTCCTTCAGGCAGAACAGCCTGCCAGCAGATCCAATGTCCGCGACAAACGACGCTGCCTCCTTGGTAAAATAATCTCTCCACATCTTGAAAACAAGAACAGATTTTTTTTCGATAAATGGAACAAACCATATATATAATCCATGAATGAACATATATAGAATAGAAATGTGTACAACACGGGCAGTGCAATGCAAAAGGACAGTGACAACGGTCTATAGTAGCATCCGAGTACAGTATAAACAATGTATATTTCTTCAATTCCAATGAACACCTGCATTGCTTATATAATTTATAGTATGATGAGTACTCCTGTAATAACCGCCTACCGAAAGGGGGGTATCAGACGACAAAAACATAGTGCTAGCTAGCTAATAATCCAATGTGATACAATCTCAATCTTTGGTATACTTGTACGATGCTATGCTCTTTTACTGTTGAATTATTGTCTAAGACTACCTATGAAAATTTTCTACCAGGTGCCACCACCTAAGAAGATAAACAAGATTATTTCAGGAGGCATCTTTTCAAGATCAACCACGAGCAAGATCTTGAGGAAGCACCCGGTAACTGGGAACAGACAAGCTGCCTCAAAACTGTAGCAGATCCTCCGCTTTCATTTCCTGTTCGGAAGCTGCTTGTCAACCTGATGAAGCATGATTCAAAAGTTACAATCAGTCGAAATTTCTAGTATCAAATGTTGAGTTATACACTAGAAGCTGATAATTTCTACTATCAAATCGTATGGAAGCAGTCCGTGAGTTTATGATGTGAATGGGGAAAAAAAAAAGATGCAGAGTTTACCCCATACTTACAACGCTGTAATTCCCTACCTCTAAGATTTCAAGTGACAACTTTTGCATTTTTTCGTTCCATAAGTATGAAACATATAAAAATGTAAATTCAAAAGACCTTCAGATGTACTGGAGATTTTTTAGATAAACGATGTACTAGAGATTAGGCAATCACATACGTCTCCCCTAAAGTTCCCGGCAAACATAATTTAGTGTGCCACAAAATCTTGGTCAAAAAGGCTATACCATCTGCAAGGTTTCTATTGTCTTCTGTTAAGTAAAAATAAATGTGAAAAATCCAAGGTAAGTATGATTTAATGTCCACGTCATCATTGCATTTATTTGATATTGTAGATGTTAATTCTATAAACTTGGCCAAAGTTAGACATATTTAACTTAGGACAAAACTAAAACGACTTACAATTTGAAACCATAAAGCTACAACTGTAGCTGAACCCCTGAGTACACCAAACATTGTTCCATCCAAGCATGCTGCAGATAGGACTTACTATTCGTCGTCAGAGACCTCTGCACTACCTGCCACCCACTTCCAAACACCCCCAGATTTTCGTCTCTGAGTCGTTGCAATGGTTTGCTCCACCTGAGATATTTGTTGACGCAGTACGTCTAGTTCATTCTCCAAAGAACCAGCAGATTCCAGTCTCTTCCGTGCAGCAGCAATTTGTGACTAAGTTGAGAGATTCAGGAAAAAAGACAAGTGATCAGAAGCATAAGAAGAAAACCAGAAAATAAGAGGATCAGCGAATCAATTGTATGTTTAAGTTTAGCACCTCAAGCTTCTGGCATCTTGAACCCTCTGCTGCTAGTTGATCTTGAACTGATTTAAGCTCCTTTGAAAGGGGAAAAGGCAAAGATTGTCAACAAAAAATCAAGAATTCCATATTGCAGAACGTAAAGAAAGCTTTACCTTTGCTAATTCACCATATGACAAGTTTGCCATGTCTAATTTATCCTTTAGTTTTGAGTTTTCATTGCGAACTTCTGCCAGTCTGGACGCTAGTTTACCATTCTCTCCATTAAGTACATCAATTTCAGCAACGAACTTTTTGGAATTACTTGCAGGTTGAGCTCTCTTGATGTCAAAATCATCTGTAGCAACAATATCTCTGGTTTTCTCATCTGTAGCAGTAATTACAGCATAGGCAGCTGTCACAGAAGCTGCGGCGGCAGCTGCAGCTGGTGATTGAAGAAGACGAGGTTGAACTAAATTTCTTGCCTTGGGTTTCAAAACATAGATCTGCAGCAAAGTGCTCGTTTTTGTCAGATAGTTAAGCATGTCTTTTAACATCAGGAATAGATAACTGAAAGAAACTCAGGCACTCAAGCCGCTAACATATACGAAGACAATCCCAGAAAATGAATCTAATATCTGACATTCAACATATGAATCATTTCCCAAAAAAAAAAGTAATATGACTAGATATCATTCACTTAAACTGAGCACCTCGTTGCTGTATTTCCCATTGTAACCGCCAAAGGCAATTAGAACCTTTTCACCATCAACTGTGGTTGAGCAAAGGGTGAGACCCTGTATAAAGTATCAAATAAGCACAAGTCAAAAGACAGTATTAAAAGTGTGTTGGTAAGTCACAGTTTAGTCTTACATCACCACATTTTGCAAAGCTCAAGATCTATTTTTTCTCGAACAGCGCAGGAGAACTGCGCGTCATTTCATTAAGGTAGAAGAAAAGTTACAGTTACAAGGGTCCGAGACCCAACACCCTAGACCCTAAGAAACAGACTCGCCACCAAAGAACAAGAACGACCAAAAGCCTCCGAGAATTAAGCTACAGCAGGCAGCGACCTGATAACAAGCTCCTGGAGTTTGGAAGCCCCAGCCGAGCACCAAAGCCCCCCTTCCGCGCTAATGGTCCTAAGGACCTCCTGAACACTTGGCCTCTTATTATCAAAGACACAAGTGTTGCGATGCTTCCAAATCTCCCAGACCACCAGGATTATCAAGGAATTGAGGCCTTTACGTACTTCTTTGGGGACAGCAGCAGTAGACCTCTTCCACCACCCTGAGAAACAAGTTACAGCAGACTGTGGTGCTAAATGTAGCAGTCCAAACTGATGTAAAACCAGGGACCAGACCTGTCGAGCGAAGACACAACCCACTAGCAGATGATTTATTGTTTCATCCTCTTGATCACATAAGGGGCAAGACTCAGGATGGGGCAGATTCCTCTTTGCTAGTCGATCAGCTGTCCAAACCCGGTTGTGAAACACCAACCAAATGAAAAACTTACAGCGTGGGGGAGCCCAGGTTTTCCAGATCCTTCTCCACGACCCAAACTTGATGGATCCAAGAAAGAAGGCTGCATAGGCTGACTTGCTACTATAGGACCCATCGTTTGTTAACTTCCAAATATATCTGTCCGGGATCTCTGGATGCAAAATAATTCCATCCACCATATCCCAAACGTGGAGGTAATCAAGCAATACCTCTACTGTACGAGCTCCCCTAATATCTTGAACCCAGCTTCTATTATGCAGAGCTTGAGCCACAGTCCTTCTTTTAGCTGTTCGTTTTTGAACCGCATTGAACAGGTTAGGCGCTATCTCAGCCACGGTATGCCCATCCAGCCATCTATCTGTCCAGAACAATATTTCCTCTCCATTTCCAACTATGGCATCAACTGCAACATTAAATAGGGCCCGGGCTTTGTGAGGAACAGCAATAGAAAGACCGGCCCAAGGCCTTCCAGCATTTGTCTTTTGCGCCCACAACCACCGAATCCTAAGTGCCCAACCAAGGAGCTCAAGATTATGGATCCCAAGGCCTCCATATTCAACTGGTCTCTGTACCTTTTCCCAGGCTACCAGGCAATTGCCTCCATTGGCATGTTGGTGACCCTTCCAAAGGAAGCCCCGCCGCTTTTTGTCAATAGCCTTAAGCACCCATTTAGGAAGGTCCAGGGCTATTAAGATATAAATAGGGACAGCAGTCAGCACAACCTTCACCATGACTAACCGCCCAGCCCTGTTCATTAGAGAGGCCTTCCAACCAGGGAGATAGTCTGACACCTTATCCACTAAGGGTAGCAACACCTCCTTAGTTGGTTTTCCAAGTGAGAGTGGGAGGCCAAGGTACGTACAGGGGAAGGCCTTTATTGGACAAGAGAGGACGCTTGCCGTGAGTGCCAAATCCTCATCAGTACAGTGAATAGGGGAAACTGAACTCTTGGATAGGTTGGTTCTAAGACCGGAGGCATGTCCAAACAATTCTAGGAGATGTCTGACAGTGACCAGATCCAAGTTGTGGGGTCTCAAGAATATGACTGCATCATCAGCATAGCAGGAGACCCTATGCCGTGCTTGCTGAATGGCTAGCGGCTGCATCAAACCCTCCAGAGTAGCAAAATTGACCAGGGAATTGAGGACATCCATAACAAGGATAAACAACATTGGTGACAAGGGATCTCCCTGTCTAAGACCCCGGTGATGCAAAATAGTGTCTCCAGGCACTCCATTAACCAGTACTTGTGTCGAGGAGGTGGACAGGATCAAGCAAATAAGGTCTCGCCACCGCTGACCGAACCCCACCTTGCACATGACTTCCAGGAGAAACGACCAAGAGACAGAATCAAATGCCTTGGAGATGTCTAGTTTAAGAAGGATATGCGCCTCCTTCTTCTTATGCAGAGATTTCACCATCTGTTGGACCAGCATAAAGTTGTCATGAATCTTCCTTCCCCGCACAAAAGCGCTTTGGTTTGCAGAGATTAAGGAAGGTAACAGCGGTGCTAGCCGATTAGCCAAAATCTTAGTTACCAACTTGGCAAAACTATGGATCAGGCTTATAGGACGAAAATCCTTCACTTCAACTGCATCCACTTTCTTAGGCAGTAGAGTAACATAGGCCGTATTCAACAGCCTAAATTTGAAAACGTGGCCACGATGGATGGCGTCCAACGCCATCAGCACATCCCCCTTAATAATGCTCCAACATGATTTGTAGAACCTCCCTGTGAAACCATCCGGCCCAGGGGCCTTGTCCAGGTGCATGTCTTTTATGGTAGCCCAGACCTCCTCCTCAGAGAATGGGGCATCAAGATCGGAAAGATCATGGTGCTGCATATCTAACTCATCTAAGTTAAGAGTATAGTCCCTTACTTCAGCACTGCCAAGAATGTTCTCATAAAAATCATCCACTGCCTTCTGTTTTTCATCCTGCGACACGACCACCTGATTACCCACTTGCAGCTTTGGGATGAAGTTCTTCTTCTTTCTGTATCTAGCTTGTTGATGGAAGAAAGCAGTATTGGCATCTCCCTCTTGAAGATACAGTATCCTAGAGCGCAGCCGTGCAATGGTTCGCTCTAGAGAAGCCAAACCGAGACAGTGCAGCTTGAGTTTCTTTCTCAGCCATTCCTCGCGCTCAGAGAGTGCCCTTGAATCTCTCTCTATTTCCAAGCGGTGAAGAATCTCCCTGGCCAGCTCAAGCTGAGCCTTAATGTTCCCTATTTTCCGCTGCCCCCATTTTTGTAGTCCCTTACTGAGGCGCTGTAGTTTAATGAAAAGGCGCTCTATAGCACAAATAGTTTGTACCGGAGCCTCCCAATTCAGTTTAACAACATCGAGAAAACCAGGGATTTTGGTCCAGAAGCTCTCAAAATGGAATCGCCGCTTGCCGCTAGTGCTCACTTTCAACCCCAGAATGAGAGGGCAGTGATCCGATACCCCAGCTGCTGTGCTTTGCAGGACAGCATCAGGAAAAATATTGTCCCAATCACCACAACAGAAAACTCGATCCAGCCTGACCAGAGTAGGCAATCTCCTCTCATTGGACCAAGTATATTTTCGGCCCAAGAGCGGGATCTCCTTGAGATCCAAGTCATCTAGAAAACGCCGAAATCTTCCCATCATTGCTCTGTCCAAATTAGCATTGTTCTTGTCGGCAGCTTGATAAATTAAATTAAAATCTCCCCCTAGAAGCCAAGCTCCATTGCACAGGGCCCTGATATTTCTTAGCTCTTGCAGAAACATCACCTTCTCATCATCCTCTTGTGGCCCATAGACACCAGTGAACCACCAATTGCAACCTTGTTGTTCCGAAAACAGAACAGAAGCAGAATAAGTATCTACCCTTGAAGCCACTGCCTGGCAAGAACACCCTTTCCAAGCAATCAGAATCCCTCCTCTAGTCCCATTGGCCGGGAGTGCGATGAATTTATCATACACAGACCCAAAGACCGAGAGGAACAAATGCTGGGACATGTTGGCAACCTTAGTTTCTTGCAAACAGACAATGTCAGCGTTGCTGGATAGAATAACCTCTCTGACAGAATTCCGGCGATCCCTTTGATTCAGGCCTCGCACGTTCCAGATTAAAATAGACGAAGGATTCATCAGACCCAAGAAATAAAACGACCCCGACAAAGAACCAAATCCTTACAACATTGTAAGGACATCCACAGCCCGCACCTGCTCACCTTCTCCAACATCCCAACCAAAAATAGCAGCTAAAGCACTAACATGGGAGTCAGAGAGGAATGGCCTGAAAAGCTTACTATAGTTATCTTGAGCATTCGGCTGAATAAACTCCCTTTCTTCAAAGCCAAGCTGTCGCATCACCCTCTTCTGAGCCTCCGAGAGCACCGGTCCTGGAGGGCAGGGGGCAGCGCCAGCGACCCGCCGGCTACGCCGCGGCAGAGACCCTGAAGGAGGGGCCTTCATTCGCCGCTTCTGGATCACGGGCAGAGGAACAAGCATATCCACTGGCCTGCGCACCTTCTCAAGCTTCCGTGAAGGGGATCCCTCCCCCAGACACTGGGAGGAACCGTCCACGGCAGCCGGGGCAGGAGTTCTAGCACGGCGCCGTTGCCTGGAATAGACCCGGAGCGGGGGCGAGACGAAGACCTCACCCTGCGGTGCTTGAACAGTCAGAGCGGGCGGTGGGACAGGCCCGGGCGGAGCAGGCACCTCCGAGCCCAGGGGATCCCCACACGTAGCCGGCGGAGCAGGCGCCTCTGAGCCCAGGGGCTCCCCAATCAGGCCAACAGAAGCCGACGAAGTGGCAGGCCCCGCGCCAAAAGTTGGCAAGGGGGGGTCAGGCGCCGGTGGGAAGAACCCCGGGAAGACGGACGCGGAATATCGTTGAGGCGAGCGTGGTGAGGCCGGAGGAGCTTCAACCGATGCCAATCTGACGGGGAAGCTCAATGAAGAGCACGGCACCGTCGGCTGGCCGGGGGAGCTCCAGACCGTAGCCTCACTCAAGCCAGTAGACGCCAATTGGGAATCAATCACAGGCCGAGGGCCCAAGTCCAGCCCGAGAGAAGCCGCATCCGCTAGGCCAGAAACGAGGACGCCATCCGAAGGCAAAGGCCCAGCATCCACTTCAAAACGCACAATCGTTGGGGAGGCCACCGAGGGGAACGGGGACGTCCCCCGAATACGTGCGACATCTGCGGTTTCCGAAATGACTGCATTTGTTGCAGCCACCGCCTCGGGCACAGGGGCATCCTCGGGACTGCGCGTCTCAGCAATGAGGGCAGAACGACCGTGGCTTGGAATCTCTCGCACCTGGACCTCTTTGGAACCCGCGGCCAACGGTTGAGAGCACGTTGCCTGAGATCTCCCCCGAACAGAGGATTCCACTTGCTTCATGAACGATCCTTGCCGTGAACCGCCATGACACGAAGCATCACGACCCGCCGAACCCGAGCTAGGCGGCGGCGAGGGAGAACGGACGCGATGCCGACGCCTTGCAGGGACATTATCATCATCATCCCCTCCATCAGAGGGAGGAGGGCTTGGCGCCAAAACCTCAGGACGGTGAACATCGGAATACTGCAGCTTAATAGGGTAGGCTAGAACCCTTTTGACAGGAGGATCTTCAACGACGGCCGTTGGTGGCTCAACCACCCAGAGCTCCCTAGAAGAGGGGAGCGCTGACGGGTCTGTACTCCAGGCCAAGCATCGGAAACATGAAAGATCCACGAGTCCAAGAGTATCTGGATGCACCTGCTGAGCCCATGCGTGCGGACTCAAGAGACGATCCACAGTAGAGGTTTCCCAAACGTGGTTTGGAATGCCACGAAGCTCAACGTCAATCAGGAACGGCAGGACACGACCCTGGGCACCAGTCAGACGGCTCCAACGCTTACACAGGAGGCTGAAGTTGAATCCAGACGAACTGATTGGCTGCCTTAACCCAACCAGACGATCAACCAAGGCCAGTTCGGGGAGGACCAGCAGGTAACTTGAGGATGAAGCCTTACGAAGTACTAGTGAATTGGCGTCAACATCAATTGATCTAAGGAACATGAATGTGTTTCTTAATGGCATATTTGATTGTTGCCCCCAAAAATAAACAGCACACTGTCATGTATTTAGGCTAATGTTGAAACAAAAAGAATTGCAAATGAAAGTACCACAAAGATGGCATGGCATTTTGTAATGGTGTTTGCAAGAGTAAAAGTTAAACCTGATTGTAAAGAATTAAGCCATCCCTAGCATCTATCCACAAAAGTATTGTAACCAAATCTAGACATGTGTTGGAAAAAAAAATGAAAACAAGAGTTAGATGTGAATAATCATGATAATATGATATTTATTTAGTAAATAAGCAGTGTACAGAAGGCAAAATAAAAAGTTGTCAATGTGAGTCTATTTCATTTTTACATCCATGCACTCGAGACATGAAATTGCAGATGGAATGCTGCTACAAGACTACCTTACTTTATGGTGAGTTTAGCTAATTCCAGAACTAGGAAACACAATTGCACCAAATATTTCTTACCTCACAAGCTAGAGGATCTCTAGCTGAGACGCTGGTGACCACTGACCACACAAACTTGGAAGCATTCATTACAATTGTATCAGTGGAACCTGCAACATGTGCATTTACATAGATAGTAGATCATAAGTAATTGTACCCAAAAAAATATAAACACTAATTGCAGCATCCTGTGCACGTTACCATTTGCATTATCTCCACCACCAACAATGTACCAGTTTTCATCAATCATAGCACCAGCATGACCACTTCTAGGAGTTATATGTGCTCCTTGGGCATCAGGTTGAGACCACTCCAGCTGTTAGCACAAGAAATTACTTAAGCGAGTATTGAAAGTATATTATTCATTCCTATGTTCATTGGAGTCTTCAAATTTAATGTTAAACTTCAGAGAGAGAGAGAGAGAGAGAGAGAGAACATAGACTTGATCCCATCTTGTAGAAGTACGGTGTAATTTGCTTAGCATGTCTGCATGTCACCTTAATACCATATGACATACAGCAGCTTCTTTTAGACATAGTGAAATGGAATCCTACCCTATCAATGGATTGTAATTACTATTAACTTGGTAAAGTTTTTGAATTTGGAAGTCCTACTAAAATCAAAACTACTAGTACGTGTAAAATGATTTGAAGGCACTCATAAGCAATCAAAGAACAAGATTAGAAGATGGATTGCCACAGATTGTTTTTGTAAAATTATTCAAAGTTCCAAAGTATATAAGAACACAAATGAACTTGTGTAACCTAACTCGTAAACAACATTCAGTACTTACAGTTTGCAAATCGAGTAGGTAAAGATCATTGAAGCATGTAGAGTGAGAAGAGCCACCAAAGATCAGAAGATACTGGTCAGCGTAAACAGCAGCTGAATGATCGTACCTAGGAGCCGGACCACCTTTCCTATTTCACAATAGGAAAGCAAAACAATAAGCTCAGCAAGAGCTTGGAATTACACAAGGATATTTTCAGTATAAGCTGTACATAATTCTTACTCTGATTTGATTTCTTCCCACATCATTGTCTCCAAGTCAAGTATATGAAGATCATTCAGTAGCCTTCTCTTGTTATCCTCTCCACCAAACATTAGTAATCGAGAACCAAGTAGGGATACAGATTGGCCACCTCGAGCTGTCTAAAAAAACAATAGAACTCAGCAAGGTCCCAGGTAAACATGTGCACCAGTTCACTTACAAATCAGTTTGTTTTTAAGTGCAGAAGAAAGGATTCTTACCGGAACTTTTCCATAAGTATCAACAGCAGACCAGCTATTGGCTTGCACATCAATAAGCCAAACTGCATCCAGAAATTCAGCACTATCATTTACAATCAGTTTGGTTCTTGTAGAACTGAGATCGCTCCAATAAAATTAACAAGCAACAGGCAATGTTTTGGGGAAAAGGGGTACATCAACGAAGCACGGGAAACAACTGAATTACTGGTGTACTGAGAACTATATGTGCGTCAAAGGAAATCTATGATCTCACATTTTTCTGCTCTAAGTTTAGTGTGTTACAAAAAATGTAATGGTTTCATGAAGAAATACCTGAAACCTTATTTGATGATGATGATGACCTCGTGTTTCCAGCTATAACCACGAGATAGTTTTTCCACTTGACCTGAGCAAAAAACAACGGTCAGCATAGATCATGACAGCTGTTTGGATCGAATGAGTGAATGAGGCTATGGGGCTACAAAACAGTAAAAAAATCCATTAAAAAGGAAGGATTGTATGTTTACCAAACTGTGGCCTGCTAATGCTGGGAACGATCCACCTGCGGCATTGTTTTCATGATTCAGCTGGTTTGAGTCTCTAGCAGGGTTTAACGCTGACCACGTGGATGTCCTAAAATCAAAAACCTGCCAAACATGTCCAAGTTTGTTCAAATATAGGTAACGGAAAACCATGAGGGACGAGATTTAGTGGCGTGGCAAACCTGGACATCCGATAGAGAACGGCCGTTGCGACTCCCTCCGACCACGTACAGCTTGTCTTGGACCACTTGCGCGGCATGCTGTCACATATCAGCGCACTTGAGGAGTGAGGGCGGTAACCGAAGCAGAGGGTTCAATCAACGCACAACACACCACGGCCAGCACATAGCCGCTAGACATAAACGGGACGGACACCAGAAGGCAGAACTACAGCGCGGCTCCTGCTGCAATCTGCGGCAGGCGGGGCATCTGTTTGCACCCAGTAATGAATATGAATTGATGATGATGATGACGGCACTCCTAGCACTGCTGGTCACGGAATCACAGCGAGATCGCCGCCAGCAACGGTAATGGTGACGAGGAAATCGATCGAATGGATATAACAACAGCAGCCGCAGCAGTAAAGGCAGGAACCGCTCGTGTCGTACCTTATAGCGCGCGGGCGGGCGCGGTGAGCCCCCGGCGGGGCTCAGCAGCACCCACTGGTCGTACGGCGCCGCGGCGAGGCCGCTGATCCCCTCCCCCATTCCCGCACCGACGCCCCCAACCCACCTGGGATGGATGGATCTGGGTGCGGGATTCACTGAGGACTGGGCTAGGGAGGGAATGGATCTGAGTGGAAGAGGGAGACCCCCGCCCTCCCGTCCGATGACTCGGAGTCGCCGTGCGTGTCACGTCCGTTCCGTTGGGTTGGGGCGACGGAACGGGGAGACACTGTATTGCGCTTCGTCAGGGCAGACACGTAAACCCACCCTATCAAAACGTATTTCGGTATTACTGTATCTGAGTGAACACATTAATAGGGCGTGTTTGGTTCGGTGCCGCTTCGGCTCTGGCTCTAGCTCTCGCGCCAAGTTCTGCATGGAGCCGGCGAGCCGCACCAGAAGGGCTCAGTAATATATAGATCTAGATTGGAATGAGTTAAACTTTCAATCGTTCCCTCCTTTCCAAAAAAAAATATATATATATAGATCTAGATTGGAATGAGTTAAACTTTCAATCGTTCCCTCCTTTCCAAAAAAAAATATATATATATAGATCTAGATTGGAATGAGTTAAACTTTCATAAATTTGACCACATTTTTAAAAAATAATCAACACTTATATCTCCAACTAGATTTACTATAAAAATATATTTCATGGCTAATCTAATAAAATTTATCTAGTATCATAAATGCTAGTAAATTTCTATATAAATTTGATCAAATTTGAAATTATTTGACTTCTCGAAAAATGAGAATTGTATTATTTTTTTAGGACGAAGAGAGTATATAAACATGGGAGTAACTACTCCCTGGGAGTAGGAAATAATTTCTCTCTCTCTCTCTCTATATATATATATATATATATATATATATATATATACATACATACCTAGAGCGAAGTGATTCTTTTGTCCATTTTTTTACTTTCCACAATGCCCCTCATGTTCTTTGTGTTTCGTACATGACTCGGATTCACGACATGTGCTTATATGAGTTAGAACAACTTGCATCCAATGATAGTATAAAATCTAACTACACGATGTATTGGTTTCGTTACAATGCACAAACACGTTTGCTAGTAATGAATAAAGAGAAAAATCAAAGGTTGTTATTAATTATTAAAAATAAAGATAGTTTGGATGCCATATGGTTACTCCCTCAAATCTGTGCGGATTTTTCTTAAATTAAAGTTCCTTTTAACTTTATTAATCATCGATATACTACCTCTATCCTGAAAAGATGCGATTCTAGGTGCAATTATGGTTTGTGTGTCCAAAGTTTGACCAAATATATAGGTAAAATTAATATTTTTGACACTAAATAAATATATATTATGAAAATATATCTCATGACAAATCTAATAATACTTGTTTTATGTCATAACTATTTACATTTTTTATATATAATTAATCAAACTTGACATACTAAAACATGACATTGTGTTAGAATTGTATTTTTTTCTAGAACGAAGGGAGTAATTAACAATTTATATCGACTCAAAATACTCATTATAGAAAAGGTACTTTCATAATGTATCGTTTAAGATACTTCTTCCTCTGTTTCAAAAAATGGTAAGCCATTTTAGCTTTCTTTTAGATGTATAGTTTTTACAATGTATTTAGATACACACAGCGTATATTTAGATGTATACTGAAAGCATATCCACATCTGCTCATGGGATATCCCAGTTCTAGACAGGGGCAGATCTACAAGGGGGGTTGGGGGGGCTCCAGCCCCCCTACAGCGGGTGCATCAATGGAAATATGGGGAGGGTGGGGGAGAAGAAGAGGTGGAGGAAAGAAAAAAATGGAGAGAAAGAGAAGAAGAAGAAGAAGAAGAAGAAGAAGAAGAAGAAGAGGAGACCAGCCCCTCCCCCGGGCTCTCTATGAAAATTCGGCCATTGAAGCTTAGGAAGGATGCGTTGGACACTTTATAGAAGTTAAAGATGAAGGCTGAGACAGCCGTAAAGTTCAGCCCCTAGGATTTTGTCCTAGATCCGCCACTGGTTCTAGATGTGGGCTGGGATATCGAGCATTCATGTACGTGTATCCTGATGTTGATCAGCGGCAGCATGCCATGCCCCGCCCCCTCCTGATCTCCTACACACACATTTTTGTTAAGTTCTAATCCCCGAAGTCCAGAAACAATTGTTATTATCTGCATGATACTCTCTCCATCCGAAAAATTAATAATGTTAGTTACACTTTTTCGAGGAGTCGATGAATCTCAAATTTCATTGTCAAATATAAAGAAAAAAATTACTAATATTTGTAGTATATAACAAATATCATTAGCTAGGTCGATGAATCATATAATATATTTTCATATATAAAAACTTTAGAGATACCATTTTTGGTAATATTTTTTATAGTAAATGTAGTTATATTTTAAAATTTTGATTTAGTACAAACTTAAAATAACATTCTTTTCTAGGATGAAGATACTAATGACCTGGCACGTCTCCATTGGCGGACCCAGCGCTAGGGCAACTAGGGCCTTGGCCCTAGTCGTGGCCCAACTAGGTAGGGAGCAGCTGTTCAATTTTTTCGGCCCAGTCCATCAAACATCAGCGTCCAAGCCAGGGAACAGGGCAGCAGCGCCTTCACCTGAGTCCCGACCCTTGCCTCCTCGCTCGCATCCTGCCAGGGGCGGAGACCTGGAGTCGCGCCGCTCCGCCGCCTCCGCGCCGTCGCCCGCCGCACGCAGCTGCACCGCGCCGGCTTGCCCCCTTCGATCTTCCATCATATCTGTGCCCCGCGGCTCCGCGCGCTC
Source organism: Saccharum hybrid cultivar R570 (assembly GCA_038087645.1). Lineage (NCBI taxonomy): Eukaryota > Viridiplantae > Streptophyta > Magnoliopsida > Poales > Poaceae > Saccharum > Saccharum hybrid cultivar. The sequence goes on from JAQSUU010000198.1 coordinate 27,577,390, forward strand.
TGCTCTTGGCCGGTTGTAAGGTCCTAGATGGCTAGAGGGGGGTGAATAGCCTATTAAAAATATCTACAAGTACCACTAAGCAAACTTGTTAGAATAACAAACGGCGTAAAGCGAGTTTTGCTTAGCCAAAGGTTGTGATGCAAGCCTCCTATCCACAAGTCTAGTAGATTATGATCTCTAGTTCACACAAGAGCTATGTCACTAAAGAAACACTAGTGAACAAGCTAATAACACTACTAGCAAAGCTACTACTAGAGCTACACAAGATAATCTAGTGAAAGTAAATGCAAGAGAGAGGATTGTGATTATTATACCGACGGTGAAGTGAAGATGTTGCCAATCACCAAGATGATATACAAACAATCAATATTGACAACAACCTAAGATGAAGACCAATCACCGGGAGACAAGAGACACAATATTTGTTCACCCGGTGTTCACTTGTGCACCGACAAGCTACGTCACCGGTTGTGTCGACCAACACCTAGATGGTTCCCCGGTGTGACCCTCAAGTCACTTGCCCCTCAAGGCACGCCCCGCAAGGCACCGCAAGACACCACTCTCAAGTGAGGTAACTCAATGACACGCGGATTCCACTAGAGTTGCTTTTGGCGTCCCGCCGAGGAAAGCACAAGAACCTCTTACAAACAACCGGAGGTGGCCAAGAATAATCACCTTCTCTTGCCAACGCCTCCAACAATCTCCAAGCCGGCTAGGAGCGGTACTCTCCAAGAGTAACAAGAAATCCACCGGCTAAACCACCCACAAGTGCCACTAGATGCCCTCAAGCTATGCAATGCACTTTGGGATCACTCAATCTCACTTTTGATTTGCAATCAAGCAAGGGAGATGAGTGGGAGGAGTTGTTCTAGCTCAAAGGATGCACAAGAGTGTTAGAAATGCCAAGAGGCCTCCCCAAGGGCCGGCCAACAAGTATTTATAAGCATCACAAACAAATAGAGCCGTTACAACTCCACTGACCGTTTTTCGCGGGACCACCGGACGCGCCGGTCGTAACTGACCGGACGCGCTCAACCGCGTCCGGTCGCCCTGCGACGTCCACGTGTCCTCTAATTTCAAATTCGTCCGTTAGATCCTCCAATGGTCACTGCGCGCCAACGGTCAAACGAGCGACCGGACGCGCTGCTGCAAACGACCGGACGCGCCGGTGTGCACAGTACCCGCGCGCGTGAAGACATGACCGGACGCGCTCCTCGCAACGACCGGACGCCACAGTACCCGCGTCCGGTGGAAGTCCAGTAAGCTCCCTGGACGACCGGACGCGTCCGATCGTGTGTGACCGGACGCGCACCGCGTCCGACGTCTTCGTGAACCGCTGATCGCCTGACCGGACGCGCCGGTCCCGCGAGTCACCGGACGCGCCGGTGGCAAACCCTAGCTCGCGCGCCTGACGCCCGCGCTGTACTGACCGGACGCGCCGGTCGAAACTGACCGCGTCCGGTGCAGCGTCCGGTGCAGCGTCCGGTCACCTCTGTGACCTCCGTTCGCCTCCGTTTCTTTTCCGACTTCCGGCGTAGTGGAAAATAGGCATTTCATTTCCCCGAAAACGCCTGAATCCCGCGCTCGCACGCTCGGTGGGAGGGAGAGAGGAACCCAAACCCCTCTCTACCCGCAAACGACAGCGCGACCAACGCCACCTTTGCAAATGTGCCAACACCATCAAGTGTACATCTCCATGTGCTTGTGTGTTAGCTTTTTCTCAATCATTTTCAAAGGTTTTCCAGTTAGCTCACTAGGCCCTACATGCAATGCACTTCATGAATTCACCTAGTGGCACCCGTGTGTCGAATAACCGATAAGACTTCCCCTCTTAATAGTTCGGCTATCGATCCTAAACCACTCACACCCTCTATGGTGTCTTGAGTGTAAAACAAAATGGCCCTATGGTTATACCTTTGCCTTGAGCCCATTTTGTTTCTCTAAATGATATGATCCACTTCATATCATCACATGACCGTCTTGATCCATCGACCTTGACTTTACTTGCTCTTTACCATTGCATCGGTCCGTCGGCGCCAAGTCTTGCTCAAGCTTCACCATCGCATGGTCCTTCGCTTCGAAGCCTCAACTTGCCCTTCACCTTCACAACCGGTCCATCGAGCCAAGCCTCATCTTGGTCTTCACCATCTTGGTCACATGAGTCAATGTCATGTCTCATATTCAATGACCACCTTTATCTAAATCATCCACTTAGATACAAAGGTTAGTCCTAGGTTTCATCAATTAGCCAAAACCAAACTAGGGACTTTCAATCTCCCCCTTTTTGGTAATTGATGACAACCCTTACAAAGATGATTTTGATAATAAAAGTTTTGAACTTGTCATACTTGTCCAATCATATTGCTCATAAGTAAAGTTTGGACAATTATCACAAGCTCGGTTTTGGTAGCATTAGCTCCCCCTACATATGTGCATAGAGTTTGGATTGAAAGCTTTGCACATATGCATGGATAGAAGTGTTGGGAGAGTAATTCTACCAAAATGATGCTAAGGTGTAAGAAATGGACCTTTGAAGCGTGATACCAATCGGAGTTGCCTTTTACACCATCCTTAGCATCATGAAGTAACTAGACACCGAACAAAGCTCAAGAACCTCGTGAGATCAACATTATATGTAAAGGTTCTTGGACCACTTGTAAAAACTTTAGGCAAGTCTAGATACCACATGTAAAAACTAATCCTATGCATGCTAGTAGATCATTTCATCATCCAAGTCCTATACTAGCATTGCACCACACAAGCATGTATTATTGAATTTAAATACATGTGCAATGAGCAAGTCATATGAAAATGCACAAACAAGTGCAACAACTTTGTTTATGAGCTTGCTCCCCCTACTTGTGTGCATCAAAAATTTTATTTACCCCTTTATCATGTTGAATCATCTTTTTCTCTCCCCCTTTGTCAACAACTTACCCAAAAATGGGATCAAATTGTGGAGAGAAGAAAAATGTTCGATGGAGTAGGTTAAAATTCATCAATTTTGGTTCAACCTAGAACACTTGCCAAAGATATTTAATTCGATTTGAACCAAAGACAAGCTTCTTCACACCTCCTAATAACGGTTATCTTGCCTATGTTGAATTAAACACTTATAGCAAATCTTCTAGATTCAACACTTAGGTTTGCAAGCTCACAAACATGTCATATGCCACCACTAGATCAAATCAAACATAGAGGCAATAGTGGTAACATATATCCATCAAATTTATTTGATTTATTATGAATGCTCATGCATACCACTTATCATGTCTACATGCTCTAGCAAGTCCTTAGCATAGAATGAATGACATGTCAATCAACTTTACCTTGCAATGTCGAAGGAAGGGCATGTCAACCAAGTGGGTGGGGTGCATTCAACTCATGTTTGAGAAATCAAGAATGTTCAATTCATTCCTTAGCTTGCAAAACCTCTTTTCATCAAGTGGCTTAGTGAGAATATCGGCAAGTTGATCATCGGTGCCAACACTCTCAACGGCAATATCTCCCTTTTGTTGATGATCTCTAATGAAATGATGTCTTATGTCAATATGCTTTGTTCTTCCATGTTGAACCGGGTTTTGTATCATCTTGATTGCACTCTCATTATCACATAGCAATGACACATTCTTGAAGTTGAGACCATAATCCTTCAAAGTTGATTTCATCCATAGCAATTGTGCACAACAACTCCCCGCACTCACATATTCGGCTTCGGCGGTAGAGATTGCCACACTATTTTGTTTCTTTGAGGACCATGACACAAGTGATCTTCCAAGTAATTGACATGTGCCACTTGTGCTCTTTCTATTGATCTTGCAACCCCCATAGTCGGAGTCCGAATATCCAATCAATTCAAACTTTGACCCTTTGGGATACCATAGTCCAACATCTCTTGTTTGCTTCAAGTACCTCAATATTCTCTTTGCGGCCGTGAGATGACTCTCTCTAGGTGAGGCTTGATATCTAGCACACATGCAAACACTAAACATGACATCCGGCCTTGATGCGGTGACATAGAGTAGACTTCCAATCAAAGACCGATATTCCTTTTGATTCACCATATTGCCATCAAGATCACTATCCAAATTGCCATTTGTACCCATTGGAGTTGAAATTGGCTTTGCATCTTGCATTCCAAACTTCTTCAACATGTCTCTTATGTATTTCCCTTGACTCACAAATGTCCCATTCTTCAATTGCTTTACTTGGAGACCAAGGAAGTAGCTAAGTTCACCAATCATAGACATTTCAAACTCTTTGGCCATCATAGCACCAAATTCTTCACAATAAGCTTGATTGGTTGATCCAAAGATGATGTCATCGACATATATTTGCACTATGAATAGATCATTTCCAATCTTCTTGGTGAATAGAGTTGTATCAACCTTGCCCATCTTGAATCCCTTAGAGAGAAGGAAATCCCTTAGCCTCTCATACCATGCTCTAGGTGCTTGCTTTAAGCCATATAAAGCCTTCTTTAACTTGTACACATGGTTGGGTTTCTTGTCATCTTCAAATCCGGGCGGTTGCTCAACGAAGACTAACTCATTGATAATCCCATTAAGAAATGCACTTTTGACATCCATTTGATATAGTTTGATGTTGTGTGCACAAGCATAAGCCAATAGAATCCTTATTGCCTCCAATCTTGCCACCGGAGCATATGTTTCATCATAGTCAAGACCTTCAACTTGAGTGTAACCTTGAGCAACTAGTCTTGCTTTGTTTCTTACTACAATACCATCTTGATCTTGCTTGTTTTTGAACACCCACTTGGTTCCAATCACATTGTAGTCATTTGGCCTTTCTACCAACTCCCAAACATCATTTCTAGTGAAATTGTTAAGCTCTTCTTGCATAGCCATGATCCAATCGGCATCCCTCAAAGCTTCTTCTATCTTCTTTGGTTCTATGGTTGACACAAATGATGCATGCTCACAAAACATAGCCAATCTTGATCTTGTTTGCACACCACTTCTAATATCACCAATAACACTATCAATGGGGTGATCTCTTGCAATATGTTGTGGTTGGAGTATTTGTACTTGATTGCTTGAGCTTGGTTGATCACTTGATGTATCTTGAGGAGAAGAGCTAGCACCTTGATCTTGCACTTGAGAGTCACTAACTTGCTTGAATGGTGAATTGAGCACTTGATCTTTATCATCATCTTGAATATCAATTACTTGCTTTGCTCTAATGTCTCCAATATCCATGTTCTTCATTGCTTCCACTAATAGAGTTCCACCAATATCATCTAGATTTTCTTCTTCATCTTGTGACCCATTGGTTTCATCAAATTGCACATCATGGACTTCTTCTAGAATGCCACTTGAATTGTTCCAAACTCTATAGGCTTTGCTTGTAGTTGAATAACCAAGTAGGAACCCCTCATCACATCTCTTGTCAAACTTCCCCAATCTAGTGCCTTTCTTCAAGATATAGCATTTGCAACCAAATGCCCTAAAGTAAGAAATATTGGGCTTTCTTCCATGAAGTAGCTCATATGGGGTCTTCTCTAGCAATGGATGACAATATAGTCTATTGATGTAGTAGCAAGCGGTATTGATTGCTTCATCCCAAAAAGATTGACTCACATTGTACTCATGAAGCATTGATCTAGCCATATCAAGCAATGTTCTATTCTTCCTCTCAACTAGACCATTTGATTGTGGAGTGTACTTGGCCGAGAATTGATGTCCAATACCATAATGATCACAAAGTTCTTCAATTCTTGTATTCTTGAACTCACTTCCATTGTCACTTCTCACTTTCTTGATTCTAATCTCAAACTCATTGTGAACTCTAGTGAGAAATGTCTTGAAGGTGTCAAACACTTCACTTTTATCACTAAGAAAGAATACCCATGTGAATCTTGTGAAGTCATCCACTATGACGAAACCATACTTGTTGCCGCCTATGCTTGTATATGTTGTTGGTCCAAATAGATCCATGTGCATCAACTCAAATGCTTTGCATGTGCTCATTGTACTCTTCTTTGGATGTGAGCTTTCAACTTGCTTCCCGGCTTGACATGCACTACAAAGCTTATTCTTCTCAAATTCAACATCTTTCAAACCATTGACAAGATTGTGAGTTGTAAGCTTCTTCAATTGTTTCATGCCAACATGACCAAGCCTTCTATGCCAAAGCCAACCCATGCTTGATTTGGAGACTAAGCAAGTTGTCAACGAAGTTTCTCTAGCATTGAAGTCAACTAGGTAGAGATTCTCATATCTAAAGCCCTTGAATGCCACATTTGAACCATCCACACTAATAACTTCTACATCATCAACCCCAAAGATGCATTTGTAGCCTAGATCACATATTTGTGCCACGGATAGAAGATTGAAATCCAAGCTTTCAACTAATAACACATTGGAGATACTCATGTCATTTGATATTGCAATCTTGCCCAAGCCAATAACCTTGCCTTTCTTGTCATTGCCAAATGTGATAGAGTCAACACCACTATCATTGTCATTGATTGAGTTAAACATTCTTGATGTACCGGTCATGTGTTGAGTGCACCCACTATCAATAATCCAATGCCTTCCTCCGGCTTTGTAATTGACCTACAAGCAAATTAATGAAGTTTAGGTACCCATTTTTGCTTGGGTCCTTGTAGGTTAGTAACTAAGCTCTTTGGTACCCAAATAGCCTTCTTCTTTGGGCCCACAATTGGTGTACCAACAAACTTAGCTTGCACACCCTTCACACCCTTGGTAAGCACATAGTAAGAATCAAAAGGTATAGCATTAACAAGGTTCTTGCTTTGGTTTTTTTATTGCAATTATGCTCTAGGTGCCCAACTTGCTTGCATCTATTGCAAAACCGACCATTGCCCTTCACAAAGCTAGGCTTTGGAGTTGCAAAGGCCGACTTGCCTTTCTTGGGGGTGTAGCCCAATCCCTCTTTGTTAAGAGAGAACCTTTGGCTACCCAAGCACTTAAGCAAGCGGGCCTCACCACCATAGGCCTTGCCTAGGGCGTGAGTGAGTTCATCCACCTCTTTCTTGAGAGTCTCATTCTCAACCATTAGTGAGGCATCACAAGTGAAACCATCACTAGTAGTGGAGATAGAGTTACTGGTGGTGGATGAAGAGGTACAAGAAGGGTTAGTATTTGACATGATGATAGGTTCATTAAAGGATTCATCAATTATATCATATGTAACACCTATATCACATGATATAACAACCTCCTTCTTTGCTTGTTGCTCAAGTAGCAATGAGTGAGCTTTTTCAAGCTTGGAATGAGCCTTGTCAAGATCCTCATGGTCTTCCACTAGACTCTCATGAGTGGTCTTAAGCTCACTAAGGACTTTCTCAAGTATTGCTACTTTCATTGAAAGCTTCTTACACTCTTTGTCCTTGGCAATAGCTATGTCTCTAGTTTGTTGCATCAAGTCATATAGTTGTTCTTTAGTTGGTTCATCATCATCATTTTCATTATCATTATCATTATCACTATCATGAGCATATTCCATTTCACTTTCATCATCACTCTCATCATATAATACCTTAGCTTCTTTAGCCATGAAGCATGAAGAGGATGAATCAAATAGTGATGGCTTCTTGTTGATAGCAATGGAAGCAAAAGCCTTGTTGGATGATTCTTCTTCTTCTTCATTGTCTTCACTTTCCCAAGTGATCACATAGGCACCATTTTTGCCTTTCTTGAATGTCATCTTGGCCTCTCTCTTCTTCTTCTCAAACTTGTCCTTTTTGTTCTTCTTCTTATCATAAGGACATTCCGCTTGAAGGTGCTCGGTGCTATCACAATTGAAGCACTTTCTTTGTTGCTCATTTCTTTTGAAGTTGTCATTTCTCTTCTTAAAGCCTCTTCTCTTGATGAACATGTGACCCATCTTCTTGACTACAAGAGCAAGTGCCTCATCATCAATTTCAAATTCCCCATCTTCATTGTCGTCTTCTTCTTCTTCAATGATGGTAGCTTTGCCCTTGGAGGAGGTGGCCTTGAATGCCACGGTCTTCTTCTTCTTCTCATCTTCCACCTTCTCTTTGTCATCAACATCTTGATCATATTTGTCATAAGTCAATACTTCACCAAGCAAATCATTAGGCTTCATTGCTTCAAGCCCATCTCTTTGCAACATCATGATCAACATCTTGAATCTTCTAGGTAAGCTCAATAAGAACTTGTGACAAAAATCTTGATCTTGAGTCTTGTGCCCTAAGCTCTTGAGAGCATTGACTATCACTTGCAATCTATGAAACATTTCAATGATTGTTTCATCATCCTTTTTCTTGAAGTTCTCAAACTCACTCTTGAGCCCATATAGCTTGGCACTCTTCACAACCTTAGTGCCCTCATATGTTTCACTCAACCTTGTCTATACTTCATTTGCCAAATCTAAATCCTTGATGCCCTCAAATACTTTTGTGTCAATACCATTGTAAAGTGTATTGAGAGCCATTCTATTGCATGTTCTATTTGCTCTATCTTCATCGGTGAGATGATCGGGATCAATGATAGCAAAATCATTCTCGGTGACTTGCAATACTCTCTCATGAATAGAACCAAGGTACATTGTCATTTTTCTCTTCCAATGAGCAAAAGAACTAACACCATCAAAGAACGGTGGCTTGCCCCCAACATGATTGAACACAATTTGAGCCATTTTTCACACCGAAGGATGTTAAGCCTTGATTAAAACGGTGACCACGGCTCCGATACCACTTGTAAGGTCCTAGATGGCTAGAGGGGGGTGAATAGCCTATTAAAAAAAATCTACAAGTACCACTAAGCAAACTTGTTAGAATAACAAACGGCGTAAAGCGAGTTTTGCTTAGCCAAAGGTTGTGATGCAAGCCTCCTATCCACAAGTCTAGTAGATTATGATCTCTAGTTCACACAAGAGCTATGTCACTAAAGAAACACTAGTGAACAAGCTAATAACACTACTAGCAAAGTTACTACTAGAGCTACACAAGATAATCTAGTGAAAGTAAATGCAAGAGAGAGGATTGTGATTATTATACCGACGGTGAAGTGAAGATGTTGCCAATCACCAAGATGATATACAAACAATCAATATTGACAACAACCCAAGATGAAAACCAATCACCGGGAGACAAGAGACACAATATTTGTTCACCCGGTGTTCACTTGTGCACCGACAAGCTACGTCACCGGTTGTGTCGACCAACACCTAGATGGTTCCCCGGTGTGACCCTCAAGTCACTTGCCCCTCAAGGCACGCCCCGCAAGGCACCGCAAGACACCACTCTCAAGTGAGGTAACTCAATGACACGCGGATTCCACTAGAGTTGCTTTTGGCGTCCCGCCGAGGAAAGCACAAGAACCTCTTACAAACAACCGGAGGTGGCCAAGAATAATCACCTTCTCTTGCCAACGCCTCCAACAATCTCCAAGCCGGCTAGGAGCGGTACTCTCCAAGAGTAACAAGAAATCCACCGGCTAAACCACCCACAAGTGCCACTAGATGCCCTCAAGCTATGCAATGCACTTTGGGATCACTCAATCTCACTTTTGATTTGCAATCAAGCAAGGGAGATGAGTGGGAGGAGTTGTTCTAGCTCAAAGGATGCACAAGAGTATTAGAAATGCCAAGAGGCCTCCCCAAGGGCCGGCCAACAAGTATTTATAAGCATCCCAAACAAATAGAGCCGTTACAACTCCACTGACCGTTTTTCGCGGGACCACCGGACGCGCCGGTCGTAACTGACCGGACGCGCTCAACCGCGTCCGGTCGCCCTGCGACGTCTACGTGTCCTCTAATTTCAAATTCGTCTGTTAGATCCTCCAACGGTCACTGCGCGCCAACGGTCAAACGAGCGACCGGACGCGCTGCTGCAAACGACCGGACGCGCCGGTGTGCACAGTACCCGCGCGCGCGAAGACATGACCGGACGCGCTCCTCGCAACGACCGGACGCCACAGTACCCGCGTCCGGTGGGAGTCCAGTAAGCTCCCTGGACGACCGGACGCGTCCGATCGTGTGTGACCGGACGCGCACCGCGTCCGACGTCTTCGTGAACCGCTGATCGCGTGACCGGACGCGCCGGTCCCGCGAGTCACCGGACGCGCCGGTGGCAAACCCTAGCTCGCGCGCCTGACGCCCGCGCTGTACTGACCGGACGCGCCGGTCGAAACTGACCGCGTCCGGTGCAGCGTCCGGTGCAGCGTCCGGTGCAGCGTCCGGTCACCTCTGTGACCTCCGTTCGTCTCCGTTTCTTTTCCGACTTCCGGCGTAGTGGAAAATAGGCATTTCATTTCCCCGAAAACGCCTGAATCCCGCGCTCGCACGCTCGGCGGGAGGGAGAGAGGAACCCAAACCCCTCTCTACCCGCAAACGACAGCGCGACCAACGCCACCTTTGCAAATGTGCCAACACCATCAAGTGTACATCTCCATGTGCTTGTGTGTTAGCTTTTTCTCAATCATTTTCAAAGGTTTTCCAGTTAGCTCACTAGGCCCTACATGCAATGCACTTCATGAATTCACCTAGTGGCACCCGTGTGTCGAATAACCGATAAGACTTCCCCTCTTAATAGTTCGGCTATCGATCCTAAACCACTCACACCCTCTATGGTGTCTTGAGTGTAAAACAAAATGGCCCTATGGTTATACCTTTGCCTTGAGCCCATTTTGTTTCTCCAAATGATATGATCCACTTCATATCATCACATGACCGTCTTGATCCATCGACCTTGACTTTACTTGCTCTTTACCATTGCATCGGTCCGTCGGCGCCAAGTCTTGCTCAAGCTTCACCATCGCATGGTCCTTCGCTTCGAAGCCTCAACTTGCCCTTCACCTTCACAACCGGTCCATCGAGCCAAGCCTCATCTTGGTCTTCACCATCTTGGTCACATGAGTCAATGTCATGTCTCATATTCAATGACCACCTTTATCTAAATCATCCACTTAGATACAAAGGTTAGTCCTAGGTTTTATCAATTAGCCAAAACCAAACTAGGGACTTTCACCGGTCGCCGGCCGCCAGCCGCTGCCCAGCGGACCAGCGGACCAGCGGTGGCCGCCCCGTCGCCCCCGCCCCGCTCGACTGCCAGGAGGCCAGCCGCCCAGGGGCTACTGCCCGCTGGGAGCAGTCGAGTAGCCAGCAGGCGAACAGGGCAAGTGCCAAACAGGAAGAAGCCAAGCCGACCAGGTTCCCAATTTCAACCCCCTGTAATTTTGATTCCAACTGTTCTCTACTAATTTCGATTCAAGTTCCCAATTTGAATCCTTTGTAATTTTGATTATAGTTTTTCGATTCCAAGTTCTCGATTTGAATCAAGGAACAAATGGCTGAACAAATGGCTGTCATATCAAGGAAGAAATGAGGCACAGGATTTGGCCCTAGTCTTGGGCAAATCCTGGGTCCGCCACTGCACGTCTCTCACCCTCACCCAGCACTGGTTGGGTAGGTACGGTGTGTCACATTTTGTATGCATTATTAGTTGCACGTACGCTTGCACTTTGGGCAAGACGAATAGGCAGCTAAACACGAAGAACAAACAACTACTCCACGCTATGCTATGCTAGCTGTAAATAATACAAAGACATGTGATTAGCCATGTCTAGCTTCATCAGTGCATACGTCATCTAAGTATTTCACATGATCCAGAAACTAAGAAACAACAATCAATCTAGCGGTATTGCCTTGCCAACAACTAATCCTTATTGTTTTGCTGATGCGCCTGTGTTGAATTCACTTTAATTTGTGCTGATGCACTCGTGTTGAATTTACTCTGTGGGTATGTCTTCTGTGACCTCATCATGGAGATTATGATGTGCTCTTGATCCCTTGCTCACCCTTCCTTCTCCTAGCCCAAGAAGAAGTAGAACCGTGAACAATGTTTGGATCCCTTGTTGGCTGCATTATAACCCGTGAAAGCAAGGATTGGCTTCGCTAGCATGGGTGAGCCAATTCAACCTATCTATCTGCATTGACAAGGCTAGCTTTGCTCAACGAGGCGAGGCGAGCGATTTGGCTAGAGAACCAAGCAAACACGTGAACGTACTCGTGGTCGAGAGCTAGGGATTGGATTAGAGTCATCAAAGTCCCGCGGGATTTAAGGGGTATAGCCACAATGATAGGTTAGCTGGCAGATAGTGGGCAAACCAAGGAGGGCATTGCCAGCAAGGGTAGTAGAGGACGTCTAGTGGGTAAGTGGGTGGAGATGATGATTGATTGATGGCAGTAGAGACAGTAACAAAGGATCATAGGGTGGCTTGGGATAGGGACAACCACAATGTGAATGGGTTAAGAAAGTTATGCGGTGGTGGCTAGATAGAGGTGCATGTCGACACAGAGGAAAAGGAAGCTAGATGGAGGAAAGGACAATAGGTATAGGTAGAAAAGGCACCATGACCCTTTAATCTCCATCTTATAACCGTGAAAACTCTGATAGCAAGTCGATTATAGATAGAGTCTTGATCTTACAGGTTAATTTTCTAGTCGGTTATCATAGATGGAGTCGGTTTCTATTCTGTGTCTATATTGTATGTCTTGTCTGCCAAGTTGGTGTTGGATTCCTACGTCCCGGGGCAATCAAGCAGGCCCACCCCCCTCCGGGAGATCGTTATAGCCTTAGTGAAGGTATTCGAGGCCATGTAGTCGACAATAGGCATAATAATGTTATAAAATTGGGTTATAGCTAAATTATTGGGCATGTATCTATACCGATCATTGTATTGATCTATGTGGCATTACTACATAGAGGAAGTTATTTTAGGCCATGTTTAGTTCCCAAAAAATTTCAAGATTTCCCGTCACATCGAATGTTTAGACATATACATGGATCATTAAATGTAGACGAAAAACACTAATTACACAGTTTGGTAGAAAATTACGAGACAAATCTTTTGAGCCTAATTAGTCCATGATTGGACACTAATTGACAAATACAAACGAAAAGTGCTACAGTAGCCAAAGCCAAAAAATTTCGCGAACTAAACACACCCTTAGTTGTTTTGGGTGTCCTAAGAAGTCGACCTTCCTAGCTTGGATGCTCATTCTTCGCTAGGGATGCAAGTGGGCTAGCCCGCGAGCCCAAGCTTAATTTTGTAGGTTCTTAGCGGCAACCCACAAAATTAAGCCTATATACGGGTTCGTTGGTTTGCCTACTTGCATCCCTACTCTTGGCCATGTACACTAGGTGTGCACCGCTCTATATGAACGTAACATTTTATAGCACAAGTTAGAAGACAAATTTTGAATAGGTTGGATCCCACCAGAAAATGCCCCAACGGTCAATTATTCACTAGCTCGTGGGTGGGAAGGACCGATGTGGAGTGAACTGAGTTGGGTCACGATACAAAGTCGTAGAAGATGTTCGACTAAAGAAACCACGCGACGGTTATGCTACATGGTGGTACAAGAGCGCAACTAGCGTCTATCTTCATTTAACTCACTCGCGTGTCCCATTCCCATCCGATCCTCCACGTACGAGGATGGGACACTCATTCCTGGTGCGTGGTTGCTAGCAACAATAAGGCTCATCTTCTACCTCCGTTGCTGCACCACCGCCCCCGTCCATCGACCTCCCACTGCTGGTCATAGTGTCACACCATCCATCCTTGTCGCTCTAACCTCATCCTTCGATCCAAATCGGAGAATCCTTGTCCTTGTCAAGAAATACAGATAAAAAAACTGAATTTAACCTAAAAGCATGTAGCTATATATATTTTTAGCACAAGTGCTTAATTTATGAGCCGCAATGCAGATATAAAGTAACATTACTACAGTAGCCAAAAATTATTTCCCACATGGAGAAAAGTATAGACAAAAATTTTTTCTCTTAGGGTTGGTTTGATGAATACACTCATATCCATTTGAATTCTTAAAATAAAAAACAAATTAAATTTCATCATAATTTATTCTAATATACATAGATTAAAGTAGATACGATCGGAGGAGAGGAGAAAAGAAGGAAGCACACGGATGAGAATGAGATGAGCCAGCGCGGCAAGCTAGCTGCGCAGTCAGCAGTAGTAGAGGCAAAAAGGTACCAGGAATATCCGGCCCCGCGAGTCAGCGCCCGGGCGGTTCGGGTCGTGTGGGCCCCCACTCCCGGCGTCTCTCCTTCCCTTCCATCCATCCATCCATCGCTGCTGGCGAGTTCCAAACCCACTCGGACCGAATGGTACACGTTGGGAGCAGAGCGGAGGCGGCCGCCTCGCCGACGACAGTACGTGCACATACACTCTGCTCTGCCGAACCATCGCCACTGCCTGTGTCTATGCAGGCGGCGGCACCACTACCACTACCAGGGCAGGCCCGGGCCGCGGCTGCTGCTCCCGACGGCGACGAGCGGGGGCAGCCGCAGCCGGAAGGAGGAGGACGCCACCAGCATCAGAATCAGGAGACGGAGGAGGAGCACGCGCAGGCGGTGTACTGCGCCGTGGGGATTGGGACCGGCAGCGGCAGCCGGAACCAGGCGCAGGCGGCGGAGGAATGGAAGGCCAACCTGCGCTGGGTGCTCGCCGCCCTCGCCCCCCGCCGGAGCAGCAGGCGCCTCGTGCTCGTGCTCGCGCACCTGCGCCGCCCCACCTCCCGGATCAACATCAGTGCGTGCCTCCCATGCCCTTCCTCTGCCTCTGCTTTCTCTCTCGAAACACATGCTAGCATAATGCATTCCCTTCCCCTCCTCTGCCTGCCTGCATTTTCCTCCAGCTACCCCCTCTCTGCTTCTTCTTTCTCTTGTCGTTTCCTACGTAAAGGTAGCAGCTAGCTACTGTCTCCAGGTCTTATCCGCCGCTCTACTTACTAATGTTCTTTTCTTTTTTTATCCTGCTCGCTTGCCTGCATTGCATTGCATTGCATGCCGTTTTCAGTTTGGTTCACATCTTTTTTTTTCTAGAGAGAGAAAGAAAGAAACGGAGTTCACAAACGATGCATGAATGGTTTCTTTTCTTCTAGTGCATCCCTTCGTTTCTTTTCCCCTCTCTCTGAGTCTCTCTCATGGTAAGCAATAGTGTCTTTGTAATTTGGCATCGCAGGGTTTTCAAGTGTGAATGTGTGATCTATCGTGTGTTGTTTAATTTCTCGATCCTCAACAATAATCCTCCATAGAAGATTGTTCTTGCAGTAATTCACAACACGGTATTGCGTTCCTAAGTTTGCAAGAATCCTCCATAAAGAGGACTGTAGATATCGTAGAGAGCACATCGCTCTTATTAAGAAGAAACAATATGAGTACTCAAATTGATGTCCCCTTCCTGGAAACTGAAGACTCGTATGCTGCTGATGGCTGTTTATGATTTTTTTATGCGAAAATAGTCTAATTTGTAGTGATCAAATCAGGATCTCAGACACGAGACTCCTAAAAGATCTTAAACAATTGCAAGCCCCCCGCCCCCGAGCACCGTTGCCAGTTTGACTCCTCGAGTTTCAGAGGGGCATTCATCTTTATATCAGCTTCCATTTCTTGGACGACATTTTTTTTTAGATAATAGAACCAAATGTTCCGGCTTCAGCTTCTCACAAAAGAGAAGCATCAGACCAAGCTTATTACAAAATCACTCCAAACGAAACTCACACAGGTGCAAACTAGTTCCCATGGCCAACCAACATGTATTGTTCGTAATAAACTCATGAATTCTTTCAGCTAACCATTTGAACTCTGATCCTTCATGTTTTTTTTTTTTTGCGATCACGCCTCGGCGCTTTTTTCAGATCCTTCATGTTACTGCCTGTTATGCAAGATTAGTTGCCACTGTGTCCCTGCATCTACAGTCTACGCTTGTTCTTGTGTTGTGTGTGTCTTTACAAATTTTTATTAAAACATTTTTTCCCAAAAAAAAAGGATAAGCATTTGGGCCCATGGATTATTGCAGTGGGGGCGTGGGTCCCAGTGAGCCAGCTTGCAGAGGAGGAGGTGGCTGCGTACAGGCAGCTGGAGGAAGAGAGGATAGGCAAAGTCCTAGACGACCTCTTGGAAATTTGCCAAAGTCAAGAGGTTGAAAACCTGCTCCCTTTCCAGATCTCGTTTTTTTTTGGTCATCGTCTCTGCATCAATGCTCAACCTGTCAACATGATCCTTTTCAGCAGACTCTAGGTTCCGCCGTGTTCAGATGATAATAGCCTTACCCACCCCGCCTTAGCTTCTTCCCTAGGTTCAGCCTGCTACGTACTGCTAATGACATGAATTCTGACGAGTTTCAGAAACTTCCATAGGTGAATGCGAGCAAGATCGTCATCGCGAGCGACGATATCGCCAGGGGTCTTGTGCAGTTGGTTGACGACCATGGGGTCACCGAGCTCGTCATGGGCGCTGCGTCTGATCGGGCGTACAGCAGGTATATATGGTAATATATGACAATAGGTCAGTCAGACACTCAGACTTCAGGCACACTGACATGGTGGTTCAGCTCTTGTGTGCCGTAGGTTTTGTCGTTCGTTCATCCTTGTTCTTGCTTGATCAATGTTGATTAGCATGGTAACAAAGACTCTTATCTGTGTGTCTTGATGCAACGTGATCGTGACGCTAGGAAGATGCGGGCGCCAAGGTCTAAGAAGGCACTGACGGTGCAGCGGAAGGCGAATCCCTCCTGCAGGATCTGGTTCGTCTGCAGGGGAAATCTTATCTGCACCAGGTATGCACTCTGCATTCATCAAGAAGATGCTAGCTGCAAAAGTCTGTCATTTCCATCTTCCTGACTACTTCCGAATTAAATGGCTAAGACATTTTTGTATGGGTACGTTGCTTTGCCTGGAATTAGTGTAGAAGTGTTGGAACCTTTGGACCTGTGGTAGTGTGGTAGCTTTCACAATAACTGAACATGTGTTAGATTGATTGTCTGTGTCCTATCTGTCTAGAAAGTCTGACGTTCTTCGGTCAAGGAGCGAGCTTTCTATGGTTCATTTCATTCACATCATGAGGCAGGACTCATTTTATTCGAATGCGACATAGTTGTACCTTTTTTTAAGAAAAAATGCGATATAGTTTTCCTGTATGTAAAAATTGCTTGCAAAGTAGTAGTAGGAGGAGTAATGAATTATTTCCTGTTTTCGATCTACCTCTCCGGCAACTGGTACAGGGAGGCGAGCGAGGGACAAGCACATAGAGCTGAATCGTCCACGGCTAGCACAAGCCCAAGCACTTCTGACTACTCGAGATCGAAATCCTCGCCACGCCTGTGCAGCAGCGAGACATTCAGCACACAAGAATCAGACGATCCATCAGCTGAACAGACTCCTGCAAGGGACCTCAACATAGAGGATTCAAATAATCAGGCAACCGCCATTACTGGATCCTCAGCAGAGTCCATCTCTGAAATTGTGGGGGCTCAAGTGGAAGCGGCAGCGGTGCATTTGCTACAAGAGATTGAAGAGGACCGGGAAACACCCGCATTGGACGGTTCGGTACGTGCCAACTTCTGTTTTTTTATTACGAAATAAGTATCGGAGTAAATTGGTGTCCTTAGGAAAAGTGAAGAAATTAAGAGCAAAATTGGAGGTTATCAGATAAATTGTGGTGTTTAGAGTACCTCACATTCTTTTGAACCTCACATTCTTACTTGTTCAGAGTTCATACACAGGATAATCCAGACAGTAAACAGTGTGCAGTCCAAGCTGGCTTCCAACAAAGGAATCTGAAAATTGTCTAGTATATGCATTTGGTTTAAAAGCTTCCGTTTCAAAAAAAAATGCATTTGGCTTGAAAAATACAGTATATATAGATTTACCATGTGCATTTAGACTGTCCTGCACTCGATCTATCCAGCCACTGCGTCTGTCAGGAACATGTTTTTCGGACGATGAACAGTTCATTCTGTTTTGCCAGGATGCTGGTGAGATGGATGATGCCTTGTACGAGAAGCTGAAGCATGTGCTCATCGAAGCTGAGAACCTGAAGCACGAGGCGTACGAAGAGACTCGCCGGCGTCAGATGGCTGAGCGCGAGCTCGCCGAAGCGTCCAAGATCGTAACTTCACCACTTCCTGTTAAAATTCATGCTGATGACCATATGTATGTATGTAGCTAATGACCATGTGTATGTATGTATGTGATGGATGTAGGCCGACGAAGCAGAGAGATCGTATCAGAGAGAGGCGAGGCATCGGAAGGAGGTGGAGGAGATGGTGGCGAGAGAGCGCGCGGCCATGGAGCAGGACAGGCGAGAGCTCAACGACATCTTGGAGCAGATACGGAAGGTCGACGACCGGAGCGCCGAGCTGGAGCTCCAGATCACAAGCTCGGAGCACACGATGAACGACCTCGAGGCCAGGCTGTCGGAATCGTACAACCTCCTCGACACACTCCGGCAAGGATATCCTTGCACTGCGACGGAGTCCGCGTCCACCTCCACAGAGGACATCGGCGTCGAGCAGAGAGTGAGCTTCTTGCAGCTGGGTTACTCGGAGCTGGACGAGGCCACCAACCATTTCGATGAGACTGTCCGGATCGATGGCGGCGGCGGCGACGGCAAAGTGTACAGAGGGGAGCTGCGCAACATGGCCGTCGCCGTGAAGGTGGTGAACCGCGACGTGGCCGTGGACGAGGCCCGGTTCGCCCGTGCGGTGGAAGGCATCAGCCGGGCGAGACACCCGAACGTGGTGACGCTCGTGGGCGCGTGCCCGGCGGCACGCGCCGTCGTGTACGAGCTGGTGCCCGGCGGGAACCTGGAGGAGCGCCTGGGTCCAGAACCGGGAGGCGGGAGCGGGTCGGCGCTGCCGCCGCTGCCGTGGCACGCGCGGTGCGGCGTCGCGTACGGGGCGTGCTCCGCGCTGGCGTTCCTGCACTCCACGCTGCCGCGGGCGACGGTCCACGGCGACGTGAGGCCGGCGAACATCCTGGTGGTGGAGGACGACGCGCGGCGCGGGTGGTCGTGCAAGCTGGCCGGCCTCGGCGTGCGCGGGCTCGTGGAGGAGCGAGAGCGCCCCGGCGCCGGCCCGGCGGCGCGGGCGTACGCGGACCCGCGGTACCTCGCTGCGACGGGGGAGCTGACCCCGCACTGCGACGTGTACGCGCTGGGCGTGGTCCTCCTCCGGCTGGTGACCGGGAGGCCGGCGTTCCTGGCGAGGAAGGCGGCGCGGGAGGCCGCGGGCGGCAGGGCGTCGTGGCAGGAGGTGACGGCGGGAGGGTGGCCGACGGAGCGCGCCAGGGAGGTGGGCCTGCTCGGGCTGAGATGCTGCGGTGTGGACGTGGACGTGGAGGCGGAGCGGAGGCCGCGGGTCCCCGGCGCGGTGCTGCTGGAGGAGGCCCGCGGCGTGCTGGAGGCCGCGATGAGCTCCGCGCCGAGCAGGTCGCCGTCGTCGCTGTCCGAGTCGGACGGCGCCCCGTCCTACTTCCTCTGCCCGATACTCAAGGAGGTGATGAGGGACCCGCAGATCGCCGGCGACGGGTTCACGTACGAGGCGGAGGCCATCGGGGAGTGGCTGGGCAGCGGCCACGACACGTCGCCGATGACCAACCTGAAGCTCCCGACGCGGAAGCTGGTCCCCAACCACGCGCTCCGCTCCGCCATCCACGAGTGGCGCCACCGCCAGCTCCGTGCCCAGCATCGGCTGCACTGATCCGGTGCAAAGTTTTAATCCTCTTTTTTGTTTTGTTTTGATTTGTTTTTGCCAAATGTTCTCTGCCCTGTTTAGTTCAAAAAGAGTCAAAAAAAAATTATCAGAATATTTGATGTATGCATAGAGCATTAAATATAGGTAAAAAAATAATTAATTGTACAATTTATCTGTAAATGTTGAGATAAATCTTTTGAGCCTAGTTAATTCATGGTTAGATAAATTTGCTAAATAACAACGAAAGTGCTACAAGAATTTTTCCTCAAAATATTTCGAATCTAAACAGGGGGATTGCCTGAGCGTGTGACATCGATCGTCTCTGCAACGTGCACTGTACAGTCGCGGAAATGTGCCAGAAACGATTTTTTTTCCCGTGAATTCCATTTAACAGTTCTTTCAGCTTATACAAAAGGTAACGATTTCTCTTCATTTCTCAACTAACCATGTGGCTTGTTTAGATTGCAAATTTTTTCAACTCGAGCTACTGTAGCACTTTCATTTGTATTTGGTAATTACTCACTCCAGTCCTTTTTATGTGGCGCACGGCCATTTTTCAATTTGACCGATTTAAGTGGCGGAGTTAGAATAACGAAGCTAATGTTGGCTAGTGTTGCAATTAATAGCTCAAAACAGAGCGTCGCACGTATATGTGGTCATCCTCCATTTGTTGCATGCACTAGTTTGGCCGCATGAGGTACTCAAAAGACGTTGCATGCACCAGTTTTGGATGCTGAAATAATACTAGCGCGTTCTTCCATGAAATGCCTTGGTATCCTGAATTTCCAGAGAGAGTATTGTCCAATCGTAGACTAAATGGACTTAAAGTAATTAGTTATTTTTTATCAACATTTAATACTTTATGCATTCGTCCAAAAAAAAATTGATGTGATAGAGAAAATGAAAAAACTTGGAAGTTGGGGGCAATCTAAAGGCCATGGTTTTGGCTGCAACGCTTTGAAAAAAAAAGAGAGACAGCAACCGAACAGGCCATCTTGCATGGACGAGCACTGTTGCTTCCTGTGACCGCCTAGCCTAGTGCCGTATCGGATCGCCCTACGTGATTTTTTTTTTATTTTTAGCCCAAATTTGAAATAAATTTTAAATTTAACCCGTCTTTCAAAAAAATTTTAAATCTAACCCGTTTGGCCCCGCCACCATGCATGGTGGGGCAAATGCACTGTACCCCGCCATGCATGGTGGCGGGGTACAGATCCGACGTGACAGGGGTGGCAGACCACCTCGCCAGCGTGGCAGGGGTGTACCCCGCCATGATCCATGGCGGGGTTGCCCTAACCCGCCATGATGCATGGCGGGGTACACCCCCGGCCATATAAAAGCCCGGGCACTTCTTGTTTTTGGTCATTCACCCATTCCATTTCCCGCAGCGCTCTAGAACCGAGCTCCCTCACCCATTCCATTTCTCCGGCGTCCCTCCGTCGTCCCCGTCAGGTATCGGCCCATCGTTGCTCCTTGTTCCGGCCACCCCTTCTTTGCGTGTATCGTTTTGTGTTGAAATCGTTTCGTTTTTTTAGATGGAGGACTCGTATCGTGAGTCGATTTGGAGGAAAAAGGGTCGTCCTAGAGAGATGTACCCCGACGTGTCTTGTAAGGATGCGCCCGTTCCTCCCGAGGAACCTATACCTAACTGTGATTGTGGTCATCCGGCACACGTGGGCCAGTCGAGGCATCCCGATACTGCGGCTCGTTGTTTCTACACATGTTATAGTTGTAGCGTAAGTAATTGTTCCCTTTGTTGTTCTTATTGGTTGCTGATGTTGTATTCGCGATGAGATAATTGAAACTTTTGTATAGCCCTACTTTCGGTGCTTTTTTTTCCAATGGATCGATGGCCCGGACAAGTTTGATCCAAGGATTCTCCTTTTCTACCCCGGCATTGATCATTGCAAGCGTGAGGTGTTTACTCGCTGGGTTCCGCCCCCTCCAAACCCTCCTCCTATGACGGACGAAGAGAAGGCCGTAGCATCGGCACGGCGGCTCGAGGATCCTCCAAAGTGCCTTTGCGGAGAGCAAGCCGTGATAAACCCACGCAATGAACAAGAGTTCATTTGTCCTCTACGACATGAGGTAAGGTTTGAGTGTACCTTGGATTGTCACGTTCTATATGTGTGTTTTACTGTTTTGATTTTGTAGGATCATGATATGCCAAAGTGCCGTTTCAAGGAATGGATCTATGGTCCAAAGAGCCATTGGCCGGAGCCGGAGAAGAATGTGGAGGTGCCAGACTGGAAGAAGAAGAGGAGGTCTATTGCCCCTCCTGTGATGTGCAAATGTGGTGTTGAAGCTAGCTACGGCCTTGTCCCTTCAGGCCTTGGTATTGGGCACTTCTGTGGCCACATGATCGATTATGACGAGGTTTGCTAGGACTGTTGACAGTTGGCGGTAATGGTTTATTTTGTTAACTCTGGTACGCTAACTTTGTAT
The DNA here is from genome assembly GCA_038087645.1 of Saccharum hybrid cultivar R570. NCBI lineage: Eukaryota > Viridiplantae > Streptophyta > Magnoliopsida > Poales > Poaceae > Saccharum > Saccharum hybrid cultivar. The sequence continues at coordinate 27,599,343 of JAQSUU010000198.1, forward strand.
TCATCTATTTGTTGCAACAGAGCACTCAGAAATGCAAGTGGGAATCATATTATGATGTGTATAATTTCAAGAATGAGTATAAGACAATGGTAGCAGTTCGCAATAGCAGAGGATATCCTGCAAGCTACGTCACAGATTTCGTTAAGAGCCACAAGAAGAAAATGCTACGACGGGCCCAAGAGCTACGTGTTCGTAACCCGGAGAGTATTGCGTGGAAGAAGTGGTACGAGCAAAAGAAGAAGGATGTAGAGGAGTACCAGGCACGGAAGGCTGAAGAGGATGCAAGGAAGGCTGCAGAGGAGGCTGCGAGAGCAGAGATGCAAGGCTTGAACGATACTATTGACTCATTATGTGCGAGTGAGTCATTGCATTTTTGGAAAGTCAAACTTCTTTGTTTTACTGTCAATAAAGTCATTGCAAAGATCCTGTTAATTGTTTGCATTTTGTACTTGCAGAGATTGGATGCACCGGCGGCTGGGAAGCAGATATGGCTCGTGCTAGGTACACGGAGAATAGGACAGTAAAGCGGCACGCAGGAGTGGGTGGCACCGCAAGTCGTCCGATTGTGGTTGATGAGGAGGCCGAGCCGGAGGAAGACGACGACACCGGGAGGATAGGCGAGCTCATTCGTCTAGCCGAAGAATTGGGCTACCCTCAGGACGAGGATGCGTACGGCATGGGAAGGATAGCCGAGTTACTTTGTCTTGCAGATGAGTTAGGACCGATGCCCGAGGAGGATGTTGCAGCGTACCAGAGCCATAAGACACCGTTGTTCGACTCATGGGGGCCAACTGACATGACCCAAGAAGAGGCCGAGTTGTACTCTCAGGCCGCGGACGAGGCGGAGGCGGCTTACTACCGGCGTCAGGCTTCTGAAGCCAAGTCAGTCGAGGCCACCAAGGGTAAGCAGGTGGTAGTGGAGGATTCAGAGTCCGAAGACGAGTTGCTTACGCAGTGGTGCACGCAATTTGATTGACGTACAAGTGTCTTTGTAATAATTTAAATTGTCACGTCTTCACGTTGTCGTTGTTAGTGGTTGTCGTTTGTAGTGGCGTATAAACTTTGTGTCACGTACTTTGTCAGTGTTGTACTTTGAAACATGTCATTGTAATATTTTCGTTATCACATCGTCATTCGTTTCATTTGTTGGTCCACTCACTAAGATTGTTATGTGGTTTATCGCGGCAGTGTATAAATACAGTTTCTTAGTGCAGTTCCTGCGCGGTCGAAGTTTCAGGGCAACCCCGCCATGGGTGGGGGCGGGTTAGGGGTACCCCGCCATGGTTCATGGCGGGGTACCCCTAACCCGCCCCCACCCATGGCGGGGTTGCCCTGAAACTCCGACCGCGCAGGAACTGCATTTCGTTTTGCGTCAACTGATCGTCACAAATGCAGGAAGTCATGTTGAGTGATTTACAGCTAGTTTATGGCAGGGGTCGAATCGAAATTAGTTAACGACAACGGATCGTCACAAATAATTAGGTCAACGGATCGTCACAAAGATTAAACGAGTGTTACCAACTACATTAGTCGAACCGAAATAACCAAGTGGAGTACTGCTGCTACACCTACACATAATTTAATTGTTCTAGCACTACATAACTATGATAATATGTGTCCGGCGTCTGCTACTCTACTAATCGCCTGGGGTGTAGGGGTCTCGCGGTCTCCGTCGCCTCCTTGGATTTGTAGGGACCACGTTGCTTCTCCAGCCAACGTCTGTGCGGTCCCGCTGCTGCCTCTCGCGCTGTCGCCTATGTCCACGATCGAGCTGCTGCGTCGACGACGGCCCCTGCAAGCAAGCAACCTGATGAGCTACTATAAATGTTGATCTAAGAACAATAAAATTAAAGAGAAAGCAAAGCATACGAACCTGTTGCTCGGCTGGTGTGTAGTTCTCCTGCTGTGTGTAGTCGAACCCCTGTGTACCAAAAGGAGCACCGTAGAGCTGTGAGGCACCCATCTCCTCGTGACCGGTGTAACCCCACTGTGGAACGTCCTCTTCGTCGTCGTCGTCGTCGTCGTCGCCACTCGTCGTGTCATACTGAAGTTCGTCATCCACATCGTCCGGAGCCGCTGGACCCTTCCCTCTATCCTGCGGAGTACGAATAGACGAGGTCGCAGCTCTGGTGTCGCTAGCAGAAGCAGCTGTGGTGGACATCGTCTGGCTCCTGGACCACGTGGGGTTGTACGGTATGTCCAAAGTCGTATCCGCACAGCTCAGCTTTTGAGCCAACTTTTTGCAGCCTTTTTTCATTCTCTACAGATTTAGATGACAACAAGCATTATTAAGCGTGAATTTTAAAGGTAACTGAGTTGTAGTCACGAATGTTACTATCAAAAGTACCTATGAAATCTAGCGTTATGACCAGGATTCTTGCAAATGGAGCAAAGGTTCTGCGCACGTTCTTCGTCAAAGTCCCCGCCACCATACATATCGGCGCCGTAACCTTTCATACTGTCCATATCGCCTTTCAATCGCTTCTTCTTCCTCCTTCCCTTCCCTACCTTCTTTAGGTCCGGATAAGGCGCGTAGTCCTCACCATAGTATGGAGGCCACTGTGACTCGTCAAGGTATGGCTCGAAACTCTTCTCCCAAACTTTGAGGGTGTTGGCACGGAGATACAAGGGTGACATGTACGGTGCAACTGTGTGGTCAAAACCTCTAAGCCAACAAGAGGTGATCATGTGTGAGCAAGGGGCATGCATGATCTGAGGGACGTTGCAACTGCATTCTACTTTACCAAGATCGACACGGTACGTTCGGCCACCAAATCGTTCGCCGCCCATGTTTGTGCCCCCTCTAGCTCGTACGCAGAAAACAAGCATGTCCCGTCCATAAGCCTCGGCAACCTGTTGTTTGGCCAATTCCTCAGCCTCCTTCAAATATTCGTGTGCCGCCTTGCCCCATCTTCCAAGCTCCTCATCATTCCTCAGGGCTAGGCCATACCGCTTAACAAAATACTCATTGCACTTCCTAAAAGAGAACTCGACAATACCAGACACTGGAAGAGATCGAACGCCTTTGAACACACGATTGAAAGACTCAGAGGAGTTTGTTGTCATGATGCCGTACCGGAAGCCGCCCTCATCAAATGCTAATGCCTACTTGGCTTTATTTTCCATCTGCTGGTCTAACCATGCCTTGCCAGCTTGGTTAAGCATCTTCTCTAGTTCTACCATAGTCTCGTTGAACTCGCGTTCCGTACGTTTATTACAAAGCTCCTTTAACTTGTCAGCCACATCCTTCTTGCGTTGACGCCGCCAGAAATTGGCGGCAAAATGTCGCATGCACCAACGGTGCACTAGAGCCGGGTGACCATCAATGTGTTCATCGGCTGCATTTAGAATTCCAATGTGACGGTCCGAAATCAGACAAATGGTGCGAGAAGGGCCAAGCACATGAACACGGAGCAGACGCATAAACCATGACCATGAATCGTTGTTTTCCCCCTCTGCCAAAGCAAAAGCCATTGGTACTATCTGGTTCTCTGGGTCTACAGCAGCAGCCATCATCAATGTGCCCCTGTATTTGCCGGTGAGGAACGTGCCATCAACAAGAACAACTGGCCTACAATACTGAAATGCATGTTTGCACTGATCGAAATACCAGAACACACGGTACAGAATATGCCTCAACGGGTTCTGAAGATAGAACCCTCCTGTGTATATGAACGATCTCATGCCAGGGTTGAAGTGTTCCATCGCACGCAAAATGCGTGGAACCCTGTTATAGGCTTCCTCCCAGCTACCCCAACGAATTGCCAGGGCAATTTGCTTTGCCCGCCAAGCCTTTCCATACGTGACCTCATACCCAACAAATGTGACTATGGTCTCTTGCAAGAACGGCACTGATACGTCGTTGTCCTTATCTACAAGACCCAATATACGGCGGGCTAGATACCGAGCCGTTAACTGGGGATGGTACCTTTTACCCTCATTAGTCTGGCATCTGTGCGGCTGTTCCACCGAAGTTACCTTCCACTTACCATCACTCCGCCTCTTTCGTGCATTTAACTTCCACGAGCACGGGAATCCAGCCTTACATAATATGTGGAATTTTACCTCCTTGTCGGAATGCCGAACCGTGTAAGGCCTATGATGATACACAGCATAGTCCTGAAGGAACAACTTCATCTCCGACATCGTATTAAAAAGCATTCCCTTCCTCAGTATTACATTTCTATGGTTGTACAATGATTCCTTACACATCTGCAAACCCGTGTCACAAACTGCCATATGCGACATACTTACATCGATATAATTTGGAACACCGGTAAAAGGCAAGCCAGCCTCCCTCAGCTGTGTAAGCTCTGCCGATGTATAAGAGGGTGGTGCAACGTATTGTTGTGCCTCCCTAACCCTGCTCCATCCTTCATATTGCACTCCATCATCTGGATAACCGGTGGCTAAGGTGCCCTGACTCTGAAAACCATTAAGTACCTCAAGCGGTACTCCTGAGGGCATGCCACGAACTGGTGTACACATGGCAGGTGCACCTCCAGAGGGCATGGCTTCAACCGATGCTCGCATGGCATGGGGACCTCCTTCCTCATTTCCTGAATCGTCCGAATCTGTGCTAACATCATCACCAATCATTTCCTCCGCTGCCGCCTCCTCCTCCTCCTGTTCAAACTCGTCTACATCAAAATCATTGCTTATATGACCAACTGGAGGAGAATGAACCCGCTCCTGCGTCAAATTACCATCCAAGTCCATACTCTCCATAGTTTGTTGCATCTGCACACCACAATCTCCTAGAGTATCACTGTCCAAGGACGGCTCCTCATTCTCAACATTCTCCACCACCAACTCAGCCATGCCGACATTCGAACCTTGGATGACCCTATTGTATCGGGACCACTCTCCTTGGTTGCACAAGTCCATCATGACATAGTGTGCCCTATTCTTTCCAACATCGAACCTACCCTTTAGTGTGAAAGCCTCGCCAAACTTCAAACTCAAACGGTCACATAGATCGCGGAAACTAGGGGTGCCATCAAACCATTCCAATTCTTCATACATATCCTCAAACTGGCAATCCTCTCTCCTAACACTTCCTCCGTAAAAAACTCTTACACCGTAATCCATCTACAAAACGATTTGACATCTCATTATTAAATGACCATTATGGTACTACTAATTACTACATAACTAACTAAATAACTAATATTACCTAATAAGTCAACTGTGTCGTCAATAACAAATCATCGTTACCAAACTAAATAACTTAATAACTAATATTACCTAATAACTAAATAACTAATAGGTACGTAACTAAATAACTAAAAGTACCTAATAAAATCCGAATAACTAATAATCGTTAACTAATTAACTAATACCTAAACAACTAATAATCGTAAAAACTAATAATTCAATATCTAAACAACTAATAAAAACAAATAAATAACTAAACAACTAATAATTCAATCACTAAACAACTAATAACTAAACAACTAATAATCGTAATAATTCAATAACTAAATAATACAATGACAAATAAATAAATAACTAAATAAATAATAAAAACTTATTAATATTTACTACAAATATATAATTTAAACGACAAAGTAAACAAAATTACCGTAAAAATTTATCGGGGTCGCGGCGCGGGAACGAATGCCGGAGACGCGGCCGAGGGCGCGGTCGCCGGGGGCGCGGGAGACGACGCGGTGGCGCGGACGGCGGTTGCGGCCGGCGGCGTCGCGGCGGGCCGCGGCGTCGCGGCAGCGGGGTCGCGGCGGGGGCCGGCGAGGCGCGGCCGGGGCGCCCGGAGGGCGGTGGGGCGCGGCCGGGGCAGCCGGGGGGCGGTGTGGCGCGGCCGGGGCGGCCGGGGCGCGGCGGAGGTCCTCCGGCGGCGCGGGGACGGCGCGGGGACGACGGGGGGCGCCGGGGCGAGGCCGGGGCGCCCGGAGGCCGGTGGGCCGCGGCCGGGGGAGCCCGGGGACGGTGGGGCGCGGTCACGGCGGCACGGACACGGCGCGGGGAGGCCGGAGGCGGCGGAGACGGCGGGGAGGCGCGGGGAGGGCGGAGAGGCGCGGGGAGGGCGGAGAGGCAGCGGGCGGGGGCGAGGCCGGGGCGCGGCTTATATTTAAGCCGCGCCCCGCCGTGACCGGTGGCGGGGTATACCCCGCCATGATCCGTGGCGGGTTAGGCGTACCCCGCCACCCATCATGGCGGGGTATGCCCCGGGTGCCCGCCACGTCACCCCTGCCACGCGGAGGTGCACCCCGCCACCATGCATGGCGGGGTACAGTGCATTTGCCCCGCCATGCATGGTGGCGGGGCCAAACGGGTTAGATTTAAAATTTTTTTGAAAGACGGGTTAAATTTAAAATTTGTTTCAAATTTGGGCTAAAAATAAAAAAAATTCCCCTACGCAGCTGACGGTGACGGGAAGACGAAGAAGAAACGTCTGACCGGTGGGCCCTCCCGCCGGACCCAATGGGCGGGCAGTAGCGCAGCCGCCGATAAGACGACCATTCGTTGTTTCCGCGCCGAGAAAACCGAAGCCAACAAGGAGGAAAAAGCGAGGGAGCCAGCAGCCTCCTCTTTCTCTCAAAACAGAGATATACTCCTCTCCTCCGCCTCCTGTTCACACGCAGATCGGCGTCGAAATCCATCGCATCGTGCTCGCCTCGCCTCGCCTCGCCTCGCCTCCTCCGCGGCGTAGGCGTGGTGGTTATGGCCCGCGGGGCGCTGGAGCCCTTGGTGGCTCTGCTCGCGCTGGCGGCGCTGGCGGCCGTGGCGGCCGGAGGGGACATCAGGCTCCAGGACGACGACGCGCCCAAGATCCCCGGATGCTCCAACGACTTCGTGCTGGTAAGGGCTGCCTCCTGTCTCTCTGTCTCGCCTCGCGCGCGGCGCAGTTGATTTTAGTCCAGTCCAGCTAGCGAGGGTTTGGGAGGCCCGTGAGTCTCGGATTGGGTGTTTGGGGGCTAAACTAGGGATTGAATTCGTGGACTTGGGGAGTTTGCAATCTCGCCTCGGGTGGCTGTACCGTCGCTTGATTTTTATTTTTATTTTTTTGTGCGTGGATTGGGTTGGGTGTTCAGCCACGTCATTTGCTTGGACCGGAAGAGGCGCGATTAGGTCGCCGTACGGTCTCGCGTCGGCTATGGAGCCTCTAGTGCTTCATTACATATGCTGTTAATTATACGGAGGATTGTCCTTGCCTTTATGCACTTCATTAGACATATGATGGCATTTATTTACGACTTTCAAACTTGAGAATGCTGCCAATGGGCGGAACCCCAGTGTTGTTGGCTTATTCCTGTTCCCTATTTCAAGATAAAACCCAGAGCTCATTCAACTCAACTAAGCTGCTTGGATTCTCTCGTTGAAGGTTATCTATATATCCTGCTTAGTGGTTATATAGTCTGTTTGCTCCCAGTGCATGTCCTAAATTTAGTGTTATGTCCAAGATATATATTACTCCCTCTGTCCTGAAATATAAGGGATCTAAGGGAGTCTTGCCACACTTTCTTACTCTGTGACATGAGGATCCTAAAAGGATCTTTCCTAGGCTTTGTTGCCAACCAAACACTTGCCAACTTGATCAAACTTGCCTAAGGTGAAGTGTGGCTAGCAACTAAACACCCTCTTTGATCCATTGTCATTTTTTGTGTGTGTTTCAGTCCCATAGCTGCTATGATTGCTTCATGTAATGCAGTATGCAGACATCTTTTCTTGTAGCAATCTAATTTGTTTTCATGGCTAGATGTTTGTCTTAGTGCTCCATCTGGTTCAGTATTCCCACATCTGAGGGCCATTATGTCTACCTAGCTAATGTCGTTCTCAGGGCCCATTACATTTTCCCGACTTAAGGTGGTTGGTACTTCTTTGACCACTAAGTAATCAGCTAGCCACAAGTCATGCACGTTATACTTGAAGTTCACTTGGTATTGTCACTTTGAAAGTTTGAATATCTAAAAATACTGGTGAATGTTTGGATTCTTTAGCACACTTATCTTATTCTCTATAATCACATGTTGCCCCTGTTCTGTTGTCAGGTAAAAGTGCGGACCTGGATCAACAAAAAGGATGAAATTGTGTTTGTTGGTGTTGGTGCTCGATTTGGCCCCAAGATAGAGTCAAAGGAAAAGCAATCCAACTGGACAAACTTGCTGTTAGCAGACACTTCTGATTGCTGCACCCCTCCAAAAGAGAAGGTTGACTTTCTGGAAATGATAATTTAGCTTTCTGTCTTTCTTTTACTGTTCTAAGCATTGCTACCTAGTGATTTCTTATTCCTTTGTTAGGTTGCTGGAGATATTTTGTTAGTGGAGAGGGGAAACTGTACGTTCACTACAAAAGCTAGGGTTGCTGAATCTGCTGGTGCTTCTGCGATTATAATCATCAATGATAAGCAGGGTATGCATCGTATATGAAATCCGTCATGGCTTCTTCTAAAGCTACAATTCTCTCCACTTATGGGTTATGGCCTGTGTTGGGAGCACCATGTAAGCAGCTGCTGAGGTTAGGGATGGAATTGGGATCACCTCAGTAATTTGGTAGTGCCGAGCATATACCTTCTTTCACAACTAGAATGGTTTTTTATTACTCTTGTGCGTTGAGCACCCCCCCCCCCCCCCCCCCCCCCCCCCCCCCCCCCAACACCCCCGCGACCACACATAGGCGTTTGTGAGGATGAGGCGAGACCATACTGTTTAGAAGAAGAAAAATGACAGCCGAGGAAGATGGAAGAAAAAAGAAAAGGAAAAAGGCAATAAGGGGAAGGACAAAGGAGACTGGCCCAGCCCACCAAAGCAAGCCATATCCTCCCATCCCATAGCATATTAGGCAGCCAGCACCCCAGGCCATATCCCTTCTCTCCCTTAGCAGCACCACAATTCCAGCTCCCATACCAACCCTGCTGCTTGCTTCCCTGTCTTCCTCGTTCTGTCAGCTCTCAGCCCCTCCTCCATGTCACTTCCTTGGCCCTAAAATGTATCACTATTGTTGGAGTTTGAATGTATTAGGCCCATGAGGCTAGGCCCATGTGGCCCATGTATGGTACCTATATAGCTACCCTTCTAGGGTTAGCCCAAATCAAGGAATCACAACTTCTAGCATGGTAATCAGAGCCTAGTTTTTTCTCCTCTTCCCTGTCCAGCCGCCGCCCCTCCTGGTCCCTGCCGCCGCCGGCCAGGAGGCCATGGCCGGCGCCCTTCCTCCCCACCCCTCCCTCTACAACCCCTTCCCTTCCCTCTCCTCCTCCTCTTCTACATGGACGCAGGCGCTCCCTGCCCCTTCTCCTGCCGCATCCAGGGGGCTGCAAGCTCCCGCACCTGGCGGCCCTGTTCTGGGCGCCGCACAGGCCACCGCTGCTGGCTCCACGCCCCTGTTGGCCGCCGGGCACTCCTCCCCTCTTCCCCAGCAGCTGCAGCCGCTTCCCCTTGGCGCCATGCTGCCTGGGCCGCCCGCCCCTGGTGCGAGCCCGCCCCTCCGCCCCTGGTGCACGCCCGCCGCGCCTGGGCCCCCTGCCCCTGGCGCCCACCTGCTAGGAGCAGCCGCGCCTCCTGGACACCCAGCTGCGCCTCCTGGAGCCGCGCCGTCCCCACACGTCGCGGCCCTCCTCCCGGCGGCTCACCTCCCCACCGGCCTTCCCCCCGCTGCTCCTGCCCCTGCTGCCCCTGCTGCTGCCGCTACTACTGCAGGGGGTGCTGCTGCTGCTGCCCTAACTGCGCAGCCCGCCGACGCCGTCTACCTTCTCGGCGCCGGACTGGATGCCGCAGGTCTCCTTCCTGCCGGCGTTCAGCCCCTGTCCCAGCAGCACCCGCCCCTTGTCCCGGGCGCCACTCCTCTGCCTGCTACGGCCGCCGACGCATCTCCTGCGGCTGATTTTCAGGCTCCACCGCGTGCAGGTCCCGGCGTCCTTTGGCCGGATCTCGCCCATGCTGCTGCCCTGGCAGAGGGGGGACCTCCAACTCCGGTCCCTGCCACGGCCCTCCCAGCCATGGCTGGCTTAGCCTCGGGGGGTGCCCCTACCACCTGGCAAGCCATCGCCGGGGCTGCCGGTGCGGGGGGCCCAAGAGTCGCCAACCCTAGGGTTAACACCACATCCCTGTGTCCTACACCTCCCTTGGCCTACTCCTTCGGCACCACCGCCAGCCCTGATTGGATCGCCGACTCGGGCGCCACTTTCCACACCACGCCCGATGCGAGTCTACTTTCCTCTCTTCGTCCTCCCCACCCTTCCTGTCCCTCTTCCATCATGGTCGCCAATGGCACCTGCATTCCTGTCTCCTCCGTGGGCACTGCCAGTTCCCACGGCTCCTTTCATATTTCTGATGTTCTTGTGGCTCCCGGGATGGTTCACAACCTTCTCTCTATTCGCCGTTTCACCACTGATAACTCTTGTTCGGTTGAGTTTGACCCCTCTGGCCTCACCGTGCGGGATTTGGCCTCCCGGGCTCCTCTGCTCCGGTGTAACAGCACTGGGCCTCTCTACACCCTTCAGTTTCCGGCATCTGCTTCACCTTCGCCTTCCTCCGCCGCTTTCGCCGCCACTCCTTCCTCCACCACTTGGCACCGTCGCCTCGGCCATCCTGGCCGGGGTGCCCTGATGCAGCTCCGTCGTAGTTCCGACATTCGTTGCTCTCAGGCTCACGATGATCACTTGTGTCATGCATGCCAGCTGGGCCGTCACGTTCGCCTTCCCTTTCAGTCCTCATCCTCACATGCCTCTCGTGCATTTGATCTTATTCACTGCGACTTGTGGACTTCTCCTGTTCTTAGCATGTCTGGCTATAAGTACTACTTGGTGGTTGTCGATGATTTCTCCCATTATTCCTGGACTTTTCCTCTGCGTGCTAAGTCCGAGGCTTTCCCCACGCTTAGCAACCTCTTTGCTTGGGTATCCACTCAGTTCGGCCTCACCATCAAGGCTGTCCAGTGCGACAATGGCCGTGAGTTCGATAACTCAACCTCCCGTGCCTTCTTCCTTTCTTCCGGTGTCCACCTGCGCATGTCTTGTCCGTATACCTCCTCTCAAAACGGTAAGGCAGAGCGTATGATCCGCACCACCAACGACATCATGCGCACCCTTCTGCTCCAGGCATCTCTACCCGCTCGCTTCTGGGCTGAGTGTCTGCACACCTCCACCTATCTCCTTAACCGCCTTCCTTCTACTGCCTGCCCAGCTCCCACGCCTCACCACGCTCTTTTCGGTACCCCTCCTCGGTACGACCACCTTCGAGTCTTCGGGTGTGCGTGTTACCCTAACACCGCCGCCACCGCTCCTCATAAGCTGGCTCCCCGGTCGACCCTCTGTGTCTTTCTCGGATACTCTCCGGATCACAAGGGTTACCGATGCTTTGACCTTACCTCTCGCCGTGTCCTCATCTCTCGCCATGTCGTGTTTGATGAGTCGGCGTTCCCTTACTCCACCACCTCTCCACCCACACCTCCCGCTGACCCTGCGGAGGCTTCCTTCTTTCCCACTGACCCGGCGATTCCGCCACCCTTCTCCCCCTACCCTGCAGGTACTGCTCCGGCGCGCTCTCCTGGTGGTCCCGCGTCGCCCCAGGACCTTCCAGTGCCTGACACGGTCGAGGCAGCCCCGGAGCTTCCACCCTCGCTCCCTGTGGCTTCGCTGCCTCCCGTTGTGCCGGATGCTGCCGTTCCGATCGCGGGACCGCGCACACCGACGCCACCTCCTCCCGGGCGCTTCGGACTCGTCTACCAGCGCCGGCGGGAGCCGCGTCCGCCCTCACCTCCTCCCGGACGTTTCGGGATCGTCTACGAGCGCCGGCGTGAGCTGGCTCCGCCGCTCTCGTCCCCAGCGCCGTCGTCGCCGGTACTTGCTCCGCCGGCATCACCACGCTCTCGCGTCGACCCGCCGGTGTACCACCCACCTCTTCTTCACCGGGACCCTCGTCACACTCACCCGATGGTGACGAGGCAGGCGTCTCGCCCGCAGGCCCTCACCGCCGCCGCCTGCGAGCCGGAGATCTCTCCGGTACCCTCTTCCGTTCGCGTGGCCTTGGCGGATCCTCACTGGCGCCGCGCGATGGACGAGGAGTACGCGGCCCTCCTCGCCAACCAGACGTGGGACCTCGTGCCTCGTCCGCCGGGTTCCAACATTGTCACCGGCAAGTGGATCTGGACGCACAAGAGGCGGGCTGATGGTTCCTTGGAGCGCTACAAGGCTCGCTGGGTCCTCCGCGGCTTCACTCAGCGGCCTGGCATTGACTATGCTGAGACGTTCAGTCCCGTGGTGAAGCCAGCTACAGTCCGCACCGTCCTCTCCCTGGCTCTCGAGCGCTCCTGGCCTGTGCATCAGCTGGATGTCAAGAATGCCTTCCTTCATGGCACTCTGACTGAGACGGTCTACTGCAGTCAGCCGGCAGGTTTTGTGGATGGTTCTCGTCCTGACTTCGTCTGCCGGCTCAACAAATCTCTCTACGGGCTCAAGCAGGCACCCCGGGCTTGGTACTCTCGCTTCGCTACCTTCCTGCAGACTCTTGGGTTAACGGAGGCCAAGTCTGACACCTCCCTGTTCATATACCACTATGGGGGTGAGACTGCTTACCTGCTCCTCTATGTGGATGACATTGTTCTCACTGCCTCCAGCGAATCTCTGCTCCACCGCATCATTGCCTCACTCCAGAAGGAATTTGCTATGAAGGATCTTGGGGTGCTCCACCACTTCCTCGGCGTCACTGTTGAGCCCCGACCTTCTGGCCTGTTCCTCCACCAGCGGCAGTTCAGTTGTGACATTCTGGAGCGAGCCGGGATGACCGCCTGCCAGTCCTGCTCTACACCGGTGGACACCCAGGGCAAGCTGTCAGAGGCTGGGGGTCCGATGCTTGGGCCAGCAGACTCCACCGCCTACCGGAGTCTTGCAGGCGCGCTTCAGTACCTCACTTTCACGCGGCCGGACATCACTTATGCCGTCCAACAGCTCTGCCTGTACATGCATGCTCCGCGGGAGCCTCACCTGGCTGCTATGAAGCGGCTTCTCCGGTACCTCCGTGGCACCCTTGGCTACGGGCTGCTCCTCGGCCGGTCTTCCACGGCCGAGCTGGTTGTCTACACCGACGCTGACTGGGCGGGATGCCCGGACACCCGCAGGTCCACCTCCGGCTACGCGGTCTTCCTCGGCGGCAACCTGGTCTCTTGGTCGTCCAAGCGCCAGCCCGTGGTTTCCCGCTCCAGTGCCGAGGCGGAGTACCGTGCCGTGGCCAACGGCGTGGCCGAGGCCGCCTGGCTCCGCCAGCTCCTGGCTGAGCTTCACCGCCCACTCGCCAGGAGCACGCTCGTCTACTGCGACAACGTCAGTGCGGTCTACCTCTCCACCAACCCCGTGCACCACCAGAGGACCAAGCATGTGGAGATCGACCTTCACTTCGTCCGCGACCGGGTGGCCATCGGCGACGTCCGGGTTCTTCACGTCCCGACCACCTCCCAGTTTGCGGACATCTTCACCAAAGGCCTCCCTTCCTCGACCTTCTCCGAGTTTCGCTCCAGCCTCAACGTCTCCAGTGGCTAGTTGTGGCTGCGGGGGGGTCCTGTGTGTTGTGCTCCTACTTGTTTTCTTTCTTGTTCAGCCTTGAACTCCGCTGCGCCGGTAGTTCAGACTGCGGGGGGGTGTTGGAGTGTGAATGTATTAGGCCCATGAGGCTAGGCCCATGTGGCCCATGTATGGTACCTATATAGCTACCCTTCTAGGGTTAGCCCAAATCAAGGAATCACAACTTCTAGCAACTATCACCACTCCCCTTCCATATTGACCACTGTCACCACTTCCTTTCTTGATCAGCCACCACCATCAGTGACCAGAGGAATGTTTGCTCTGGCCACCAATGCTGGAGGTAGCAGGGATGTGTTGGCTGCTGCTGCTTGGCCTCCTGTTCTTCTTCCCTTCCTCTCTCCTCCTTTTCTCACTGGTTCTGCCAAGGTGATGTGGACACCCAGGAGGTCAGGGCCCCATGAGCACTTCGTCACCTAGGCGACAACTTAAGAACACTGCTTTTTTATGTTTATCCCTCTTTTCTCTGAGGTTTGCAGGTATCTTTTGTAAGATTAATCCATATTCAGATTCAAGCATCTGTATTATCATTCCCTGCTTTGAATTATATGATACCGTCTTTACTGCAACCTCTGATTTTGATGTGGGAAGGACTCCCTTGTACTCCCTTCCAAACCGACCTACACCTATTGAATGCTTGGAATTAAAGCCTTTGGTGGCATGAAATAAATCCTTGTAAGTGAACTGGTGTAGACCTATTAAAAATTCTTTATTTTATAAGTTGTGATAACTTTTTTTGAGATTTCTTTGGTCCTTTTACTTCTGATTGGCTCATCTCTCAGCACTAAACCTAAATCATTGGGGCCTTTGCAGACCCAACTTGTAATCTTGTTTGATTTGCTAGTTTTATCCATTTCAAGGACACTTGTTATTTATGATGTATGTAAACTCATATAGCATGTTAATGTATATAGATGAGCGCTTCTGTGGGTTTGTCTTCTGAGTTCTAACATAGGGTGTGAACACATATCGTGCATCCACTTGCAGAGTTATACAAGATGGTATGTGAGACCAATGAAACAAATTTAGATATCGGCATACCCGCTGTTCTTCTGCCAAAAGATGCGGGCTCTTCTTTAGAAAGGTCTCTCTCAAGTGGTGAAGGTAAATTGTTTGTCTTCAGTTCCATGCTTTGTGTCATCCCTGTGAATACATGGGTGCCTATGATTGTTTAACTTTTCATATTTTTGGTAACTTGAGAATTGGAAGGTTATTTTAGTGTAAGATAGCTAACAGGCTTACGTTTTCCTTTTTTTGTCAGTCTTAGTGGAGCTGTACTCTCCAGATCGTCCTCTGGTTGATACTGCAGAGGTGTTTCTATGGCTTATGGCAGTTGGTACCATTCTTTGTGCATCATACTGGTCAGCATGGAGCGCCCGAGAAGCAGATATTGAACAAGAGAAGCTTCTGAAGGTTCTAAACCCCAAATCTTGTTTGATTTCTTATTGCTAGTTTTGCGCACTTGAAAAGGACTGACAGGTACAATACTTGTATAGGATGGTCATGAAGTACCACCAAACTTTGAGGCTGGAGGTTCTAGTGGTATAGTAGAAATCAACATGGCATCAGCAATACTGTTTGTGGTGATTGCATCATGCTTCTTGATAACACTCTACAAGAAGATGTCTCATTGGTTTGTGGAGCTTCTGGTGGTTATCTTTTGCATAGGTGGTGTAGAGGTGTGTACCATTTCATTTTTCTTTTTGGTATTGCATCTGTCTGAACTGTGCTTTTGTGCTTCCAAAAACTATCACCCAAATGGCCAAATCCCGATGTGCTTTGATAATATGCTGTCAATTTTGAGAGAACACTGAGACACTTTCATCTTTATCTGTAATTCATTGTTTTTGGACATGTAAGAACTGCCACAAATTGACCAAAGAACTTTATGTTAGTTTTGGAATGACCAAGTGTGATGGTGTATGGGTGTATCAATGTCTCGATGAGATAGCAATATGAATTTGTTACTCATAATAATGTATTGCCTTCCATTTCTTGAGCTCCTGTGATGTTTTTTCCTCTTCTATGAAGGGTCTGCAAACATGCTTGGTGGGCTTACTGTCGATGTCAAGGTATGCTCTGTAAATTTTGTTTTTTTTTTGACTCAAGATGAATATTTAGACATTTCTTAGCTCCCTTTTATATCAGGTTTTACAGCTATGTGTATTTTTCTTACTGTTACTGAGTAGAAGTCATGGGATCTTTCAGGCGGTTTAAACCTGCTGCAGAATCGTTTGTGAAAGTGCCATTTTTTGGAGCTGTTTCATACCTTACATTGGCAGTTTGTCCGTTTTGCATAGTATTTGCTGTTCTGTGGGGTGTTTATCGCCGGTTGTCCTATGCTTGGATTGGGCAAGACATTCTTGTGAGTGTCGTTTTATTTTCAATGTCTTTTGTTGAGATTAATCTGTTATCACTAATATCTTGTTTGGTGGCCTTTAGGGTATTACCTTGATCGTTACAGTCATCCAAATTGTTAGAATACCTAACCTCAAGGTGATTATTCCTGTATGCTTTGCAATTTGCATTCAGTTAAGCGATTGGTACTGACACCTGTTATTGCCTGTTAACTGTCAGGTGGGTTCAGCCCTCCTGAGTTGTGCCTTCTTCTATGACATCTTCTGGGTTTTTATCTCCAAGATGATATTCCATGAAAGTGTGATGATTGTGGTATGTATGATGACTATTGTGATGTTTGATATTTGCTGTCTGCTAGACATCTTGTTTCTTCTTCTATGGTTTGCTAGGTATCTAGCTATGCATGTGGTCTGCTCGCAGGTTGCACGTGGTGATAAGACTGATGAGGATGGTGTACCCATGCTGTTAAAGATTCCTCGGATGTTTGATCCATGGGGCGGATACAGCATCATAGGCTTTGGTGATATCCTTCTTCCTGGGCTGTTGGTTGCTTTTGCATTAAGGTGATGCTAATTTCAGAAGTAGAGGCTGGATAACAGTAATCAACTTTCTTCAGAGTCTCTATAATAAGTACTTATCAGTCATTAGTTATGAAATACCTTTTATCCCTGTCTTTAGGTATGATTGGGCTGCCAAGAAGACCTTGCAATCTGGCTACTTTTTGTGGTCAATGGTGGCATATGGTTCCGGTAATATATCAGTACTTCCATTTCAGGTTTTCAGTACTGTGTGTTAGCACATTCATCTTGAATTGAAAAGCCATGTCAGATGGATGGATGAATGCAAGCAATACTGATAGAGGCGTTTCTGAGTGATGCATTTTGTGTACAAGCACCTAACACTGCTATGCTTGATAGCACATTTCTTCATTTGGCCTTTTTTGCACATGGTTGCATCTTAACAATCTATGCCTTGCAAATAGGATCACACAATTCCCCGCTGCTCAAGGTTGCTGGTTACCGCACCTTCTACTTTCTGAATTTTGTGTGTTAACATAAGTGCTATCTAACTCCAATTGCTTCCTGTGCATAAATGAACGCTGGAAGAAAGAGAAAGTTTGTCTTGCATCATTGCAATATGTTCTGTTGATGCGTCGAATACATACACCTACATCATATTACCAAACCCACCTTGATTTGATTTAGAGTTCAGTTGTGTGAATTTGATATCATGAATCAACAGTAGTATGGAGGAAATTGTGCACATGCCTTTGGTGTAGAATGTTGGCTTCTGTTTTGCGTGGACTCATTAAAATGACTATTTCCCATATGTGGTTATGAATGTTTTGTCTTGATGCAGTTTCACCACCATATCGTCCTTGACATAACGTGCTATTCTTGCCCTTCTTAGGTCTCCTAATTACATACGTCGCCTTGAACCTTATGGATGGCCATGGCCAGCCGGCTCTCCTTTACATTGTGCCTTTCACGATTGGTAAGTGATGCCCTGCCCCTGACGATACTATCAATGTAGAAGTGTTTCATGCCATGTCTTCTGGATAGGCTCCAGTTTTTTTTTTGTTTTAACAACTTACCAAATTTGCACAGGCACCTTGTTAGCACTCGGCATGAAGAGAGGTGAACTCAGAAACCTGTGGACGAAAGGGCAGCCCGAGAGAGTGTGCACGCACATGCACACGCACCCATCCCCGAAGGACTCGCCCGTTGCAGTCAGCTCGACGTCGTAAACCTTACGTAGGATAAGGCGACCCTTGTGTATAAGGAAGTTTCACAGTTAATGGTGCGCCCCGTAATGGAAGAGTCAACTTGATTTGTAATGAACCCTACGTAGGATAAGGCGAGACCCTCGTACGTTGTACAGTAGGTAGTGTATTGTACAGTATATATACGAGTGATGACATGTGCTGCTATGACACTAGGTAAAAGGTAGGAGCTTCTGTAGCTGGGTTATTTCCCAGCACTGCATCATGTGGGAGATATAGATACCTGGTGCCTGAGTCCACCCACAGCTGTGCAGCTTCAAGTAATCAAATCTGGCCTCCTAGTTTATGGTTTTGAGTGATATCTGGGCGCATCTTTCTGCGTGGGATGGGGTGGGTCTCTATTACAGTTTTGTGTGG
Source organism: Saccharum hybrid cultivar R570 (assembly GCA_038087645.1). Classification (NCBI taxonomy): domain Eukaryota; kingdom Viridiplantae; phylum Streptophyta; class Magnoliopsida; order Poales; family Poaceae; genus Saccharum; species Saccharum hybrid cultivar. The sequence goes on from JAQSUU010000198.1 coordinate 27,617,375, forward strand.
ACATGTTCCTGATCTTACAAGGCGGGGACACGTGGCAAGAGGCTGCTGGTTTTGTCGGTGAGCTGACGGTATTATTATCGATCATCCGTGAAATGGTAGGGGTGGGGAAATACACCCACAATAAAGAAGACGAAATACTGTGGCGATGCACGAGACAGTTTCCTTTTTCTAACGAATGATGAATAGCCAAGCCGCGACTCTTGTACTACTGGACTGCTAGTGCGGCTGCCTTTACATGATTTCCGAGTTGTTTTTTGGTGCAGGTGCAGGTGAGGTGGCGCGGGTGTGCGGCCAGCGATGAAGCAGCGGCTGCCGTCCCACGCCATCGCTGTTCTTCCTCTAGTCCTTGTACAGAACAGGGCGGCGGCAGCTCCTGATTTGTACGTTTGGTTCGGTCGGCTTCCTTCACTTGTTGGCTAGTGCCCCTTGATATGATTCTCCATGCCATTGCCATGATCCACCTCTTTTTTGACCGCTGTTACCCTAGTGGGTAACGTTTAATTTCACCCACTAGCTAGTCCGGTTTGCCATTATATATAATTAGCCAAATAAAGCGTGTTTTTGTTTTCAGTATAAATAATATTAAAAGACGTTATAATCTATATCAATCCATACCTGTGTCACTCTTAGGAGCCGTCCTAATTAATTTTGCTAAGAGTAGTAGTAGTATCTGATGAATTATTATGTATTAGAGTGGTCTATTGTTTCTTCCATGACTTAGAACTCAGAGCCCATGCTCGTTAGAATATTGCACGTCCAACCATAAGGTCTGATTCCAAAACATATTAGAACATATGACGCAAGGTGTAAATTGTGTTGCAACGTACGGCTTGCCTGTTAATAATAGTAAAAAGAAAATGCTGAGAACATATGTGTATGTATATATGGCTGGAATGAAACTATATATGTGTATGTGATCAGATTGTTTATTTATTTGCGATGTTTGTTAGTCCATATACTTAGGGTGTGGTGGCTGGTTTTGTGGCTATCATTGATCAAGGGATTATTAGCATACAAAATAGTAGAGTAGTGACACAACTAGAGACAGCTAGATGAGCTCATAAAGGATAAAGCACCCCCAACTGACCACTTATCTGTCCGTGGCTACCAACTGGAGTGAAGGCCACAACTTTCCAGAGCTAAGCTACGTAGTCACAGTCCACATGTATATATTTGTTAATTTCCTATTTCCTAACACCAGTTAATTTCCTATCCTCTTATCAGCAGAGTAGAAGCTCTGCTCTTAGCCTGGTTGTCGACCTTTTATGTAATATCGAAGCTTGAAACTGTTTATTAGGACGATCCAACCTACGACTGTAAGACCTCCTAGGATGCTCGTCAGAAGCGTGTCGTTTGTATAGTTGAACTCTTCTTCTTAACAATGATACGCAAATCTTTTGCGTATTCGAGAAAAAAAATATCAAAACTGCTCAATAATTTTCTCGTTCCACCATGCCACCTCCACCTCTTGCGCGCGCTGACGAGGCCACAGACCAACAGACTAAACAAATCTCATCTCAGCCATGCATATAGGTCTGCACAATGAAGCCTGTCAGCCACTAATTAAGAAAACCAGCCAAAACCCTATCATCATCATCCACCAGTCGCCACTAATTGAGAAATTAGTGGCTTGGCAGCAAAAACAAACAACACTAATTATTAATTTATGTGCAGCTAGCCGCGCTCAAGACAGGGCCTTCAATTTCGCTACATTAGGTTGCCGCTATAAAAAGCTCTGGAAAGCCATCCCCTCTGCCTCACACAGCATACTCACTCACCTCAGCTCAGCTTAGCTTGCTCACACACCCAAGCAAATCACCTCACAGATGGAGGGCAAGGAGGAGGATGTCCGCCTGGGCGCCAACCGCTACTCGGAGCATCAGCCCATCGGCACAGCGGCGCAGGGCACGGAGGAGAAGGACTACAAGGAACCCCCGCCGGCGCCGCTGTTCGAGGCTGAGGAGCTGACGTCCTGGTCCTTCTACCGCGCCGGGATCGCCGAGTTCGTGGCCACCTTCCTCTTCCTCTACATCAGCATCCTGACGGTGATGGGGGTGAGCAAGTCGCCCAGCAAGTGCGCCACGGTGGGCATCCAGGGCATCGCCTGGTCCTTCGGCGGCATGATCTTCGCGCTGGTCTACTGCACGGCGGGCATCTCCGGCGGCCACATCAACCCGGCCGTCACCTTCGGCCTCTTCCTGGCGCGGAAGCTGTCGCTCACGCGCGCGCTCTTCTACATGGTCATGCAGTGCCTGGGCGCCATCTGCGGCGCCGGCGTCGTCAAGGGCTTCCAGCAGACGCTGTACATGGGCGCCGGCGGCGGCGCCAACGCCGTCAACCCCGGGTACACCAAGGGCGACGGGCTGGGCGCCGAGATCGTCGGCACGTTCGTGCTCGTCTACACCGTCTTCTCCGCCACCGACGCCAAGCGCAGCGCGCGTGACTCGCATGTCCCCATCCTCGCGCCGCTCCCCATCGGATTCGCCGTCTTCCTCGTGCACCTGGCAACCATCCCCATCACCGGCACCGGCATCAACCCTGCACGCAGCCTCGGAGCCGCCATCGTCTACAACAGGTCCCACGCATGGAACGACCACGTGAGTTATATATTGATTTACTGATCGATTCTTCTTCATGATTTCATATATTCTTCTTCGATCCATTGCGTTTGCATTCCATCTCAAATTCTCCATGCAATTATTTGCAGTGGATCTTCTGGGTTGGCCCCTTCATCGGCGCTGCTCTCGCCGCCATCTACCACGTGGTCATCATCAGGGCCATCCCCTTCAAGAGCCGCGACTGATTAAGCATATATATGCAAGAGAGGCTCGTTGTTATTGCCGACAACCCAATCAAGCAACAATCGATCATATGGATTGTTAAGCTATATATATATCCATGTCTTGTCATGTGCTAGTGATGCGTGCTCGCTCTTTCTTCGCTGTCTCATCTTTTGTAATTATCTATCTATAATCGATCGCCGCCTTGTTCGCGTGTGAACTAGCTAGTGTGTGATGTGAAGGCCGGTGTTTATTGATTGCGCCTTCAGCTAGCCATCAGTGTGCAATGCACTTGTGAGTTCTGTTTAGTTTTCTCACTTGGAGTTTGGTGAAGTAAACTAAGCATGCATATGTAAATTTATCGCCTATTTCCTTCCTTCTATATGTACGCTTTCCAACATATATAGACACAGTCTCTTCGTCAACTCAAATTCAAGTGTATGACAATAATAAAAAAAAGGAAGAAGAAGACTCCCTGTTTATGATGTTGTACCGATTTCACGTGTTCCAATGTTGCTATATATCTAAGGGCTGTTTTGTTGGCTCCATGGATTTAGTCACCTCGCCTGGTTTAGCAAGGTTAGCCTTGCCAATGTAGATGAGCCAAATTAGCTCTTCCAGGCTTGCTTGCGGCATGTAAAATGAGGCAAGCGGCCTGCCACAGTTAGCTACTCGAATATAAGGTACCCTAGGAATTCTAGGACAAATTATTGGGTAAGCCAAATGACGCATGTAGTCCTCACTTAACTATAGAGAGATCTTGTGCTTATCATATTTTAAGTTCGGTGGTCAGCACTGATAGTAGATACACATATGATTGGTGTTTGGGGGAGTTAATTCACCTAGAATTCCTTATAATTTGTGACAAATTTTGAATGCTTCAATACCTTATATTTGTAGGCATAGAATTTCAGCCGGCTGGTTGAAATGGCGTCAAGCTTCTGGCGTCCTCTGTGACAAAAAGGTGCCTCAGAAGTTGAAAGGTAAGTTCTATAGGACGGCGATTCGCCCGGCGATGTTATATGGTGCTGAGTGTTGGCCTACAAAAAGGCGACATGTCCAGCAATTGAGTGTAGCAGATATGTGTATGTTGCGTTGGTGTTGTGGGCACACAAGGAGGGATAGAGTCCGGAACGACGATATTCGGGATAGGGTTGGGGTGGCACCAATTGAGGAGAAATTGATTCAACATCGGTTGAGATGGTTTGGACATGTTCAACGGAGGCCTCCTGAGGCGCCGGTGCGTAGTGGGGTTCTAAAGCGGGCCGATAATGTAAAAAGTGGTAGAGGTCGACCTAAACTAACTTGGGACGAGTCCGTTAAGAGAGACCTTAAGGAGTGGAATATCTCTAAGGATTTATCTATGGACAGGAGCGCTTGGAGACTGACAATCAACGTGCCTGAACCGTGACCTCTTTCTGTCTTATGCCATTTATGTCCCTTTATGTGTCTCCCTGTTTATTGTCTCTTTTGGGTTTCATCTCTAGCCTACCTTAACTTACTTGTGACAAAAGGCTATGTTGTTGTTGTTGTATATGGAGGGGAGTAGTATGTATAGTAGTGTCACGAATGTGACTTGTCGTAACATAAAAGGTCAAGGTTAACGAATGACCTATAATGCGTGGAATTTGTCAAAGGGCTCTTGCTCCACTATACTGTGTTTTTGCTTTGGCGGCACTCCTGATATCCTGCAAAGTATGTAAGACGGCATGCTCTTATCAGTTAGAGGCATATTATATATAATAATGATGTCACGTTTCTAGTCTACCGAAAAGCAAGCACCATCAAAAAGAAAACGAAAAGCGAGCACCAATGTGTTACGGTAGGCATTGCTCAATTTTCAGGCGGTTTTTTTTTTTCAGATTCATACGAATCATAATACAGACACAGACGTTCATACATGCATGAACCCACTTCTAAAACCATCCTAATTAAATTCATATCCGTTGCTTGTCTCTGTATAGTTCAGCATAACTCAGATAATAGCTTTGGCCAAAAATGCTTTACTTATGACGTTCTATGTTTTCAAGGTCCAGCTTAATTACTTAAGTCTATGAGTTATATATGTAATCACATACAAGATTATGAAAGTGATTTTTTTCAAGATAAATTCCACACATGATCTTTATGTTTCCAAACTAGACATAAAAGTTGTTTATGGTCAAAGTTTTAAAATTTGACCCGTTTTTAAATAAACATTTATGACCACTATATTTTTTAGAAACATTTATGACCACTATATATATGTACTAGTATCTGCAGCTGCGATTTTTTTTATTTTTAGCCCAATTTTGAAACATATTTTAAATTTGACCTAGATTTGAATTTTTTTTAAAACCTGGCGGGGCAATTGCACTGAACCCCGCCATGCATGGTGGCGGGGTGCAGGCGCCACGTGGCACCGTGCAGGCCAACGTGCAAGGGTGTACCCCGCCATGATGCGTGGCGGGGTACCCCTAACCCGCCACAGATCATGGCGGGGTACAACCCCGCCCCTCATCATGGCGGGGTACGGCCCAATATAAACGGTCGCACCCCGCCATCGCGTTTATTCGGTCACCCGCGCCCGCAGCCGCCGCCGCGCCGACGCCGCCGCCGTGCCCGTCGCGCGCCGCCGTCCCCTCCTCGCCGCGCCGCCCCCGGCCCCCGGCACGCCTGCCCCCGTCGCGCCCCCGGCACCCGGCCCCCGGCTCCCGACGCGCCGCCGTGTCGCGCCGCCCCCGCTGCGGGCCGCTGTGCCGCGCCACCCCCGCAGCCCGTCGTGCCCGCCGCGCCGCCGGCCCCACCGCCCGCCGCGCCGCCGCCTGCCGCACCCTGCCCCGGCGCCGCCGCCCGACCGACCTCGCCGCGCCGCCGCCCGTCCCCGGTTCATGGTATTTTTTTAATATTAGTTTGTTATTAATTTTGTAATATTAGTTATTAGTTATTAGATTTTTAATATTTATTTTTAATATTAGTTTGTTAATATTAGTTATTAGTTATTAGTTTGTTATTAGTTTGTTAGTTAAGATTAGTTAATATTAGTTATTTGTAGTTAGTTAGTTAATATTAGTTATTAGTTAATAATTTAGTTAGTAAGTTAGTTAGGTGGTAGTTAAGTAAGGTTAGTTAGTTAGTTAGTTATGTAGTAATTAGTACTACCATATTGGTTAGTTGATAATCGGATGTCAAATCGTTTTGTAGATGGATTACGGTGTAAGAGTTTTTTTACGGAGGAAGTGTTAGGAGGGAGGATTGCCAGTTTGAGGATATGTATGAAGAATTAGAATGGTTTGATGGCACCCCTAGTTTCAGCGATCTATGTGACCGTTTGAGTTTGAAGTTTGGCGAGGCTTTCACACTAAAGGGTAGGTTTGATGTTGGAAAGAATAGGGCACACTATGTGATGATGGACTTGTGCAACCAAACAGAGTGGTCCCGATACAATAGGGTCATCCAAGGTTCGAATGTCGGCATGGCTGAGTTGGTGCTGGAGAATGTTGAGAATGAGGAGCCGTCCTTCGACAGTGGTACTCAAGGAGATTATGGTGTGCAGATGCAACAAACTATAGAGAGTATGGACTTGGATGGTAATTGGACGCAGGAGCGGGTTCATTCTCCTCCAGTTGGTCATATAAGCAATGATTTTGATGTAGACGAGTTCGAACAGGAGGAGGAGGAGGCGGCAGAGGAGGAAATGATTGGTGATGTTAGCACTGATTTTGACGATTCAGGAAATGAGGAAGGAGGTCCACATGCCATGCGAGCACCGGTTCAAGCCATGCCCTCTGGAGGTGCACCTGCCATGTGTACATCAGTTCGTGGCATGCCCTTAGGAGTACCGCTTGAGGTACTTCATGGCATGCAGACTTAGGGCACATTAGCCACCGGTTATCCAGATGATGAAGTGGAATATGAAGGATGGAGCAGGGTTAGGGAGGCACAACAATACGTTGCACCACCCTCTTATACATCGGCAGAGCTTACACAGCTGAGGGAGGCTGGCTTGCCCTTTACCGGTGTGCCAAATTATAAGGATGTCAGCATGTCGCATATGGCAGTTTGTGACACGGGTTTGCAGATGTGTAAGGAATCATTGTACAACCATAAAAATGTAATACTAAGGAAGGGAATGCTTTTCAATACGATGTCTGAGATGAAATTGTTCCTTCAGGACTATGTTGTGTATCATCATAGGCCTTACACGGTTCGACATTCTTACAAGGAGGTAAAATTCCACATAGTATGTAAGGTTGGATTCCCGTGCTCGTGGAAGTTGAATGCACGAAAGAGGCGGAGTGATAGTAAGTGGAAGGTAACTTTAGTGGAACAGTCGCACAGATGCCAGACTAATGAGGGAAAATGGTACCATCCCCAGTTGACGGCTCGGTACCTTGCCCGTCGTATATTGAGTCTTGTAGATAAGGACAACGACATATCGGTGTCTTTCTTGTAGGAGACCATAGTCACTTTTGTTGGGTATGAGGTCACGTATGGAAAGGCTTGGCGGGCAAAGCAAATTGCCCTGGCAATTCGCTGGGGTAGCTAGGAGGAAGGCTATAACAGGGTTCCACGCATTTTATGTGCGATGGAACACTTCAACACTGGCATGAGATCGTTCATATACACAGGAGGGTTGTATCTTCAGAACCCGTTGAGGCATATTTTGTACCGTGTGTTCTGGTATTTCGATCAGTGCAAGCATGCATTTTAGTATTGTCGGCTAGTTGTTCTTATTGATGGCACGTTCCTCACCGGCAAGTACAGGGGCACATTGATGATGGCTGCTGCTGTAGACCCAGAGAACCAGATTGTGCCAATGGTTTTTGCTTTGGCGGATGGGGAGAACAATGATTCATGGTCATGGTTCATGCGTCTACTCCGTGTTCATGTGCTTGGCCCTTCTCACACCATTTGTCTGATTTCGGACCGTCACATTGGAATTCTTAATGCTGTCGGTGAACACATTGATGGGCACCCGCCCCTAGTGCACCATTGGTGCATGTGGCATTTTACCGCCAATTTCTGGCGGCGTCAACGGAAGAAGGAGGTGGCTGACAAGTTAAAGGAGCTTTGCAATAAACGTACGGAACGCGAGTTCAACGAGACTATGGTGGAACTAGAGAAGATGCTCAACCAAGCGAGCAAGGCATGGTTAGAGCAGCAGATGGAAAATAAAGCCAAGTGGGCATTAGCATATGATGAGGGCAGCTTTCGGTATGGCATCATGACAACGAACTCCTCTGAGTCTTTCAATCGTGTGTTCAAAGGCGTTCGATCTCTCTCAGTGTCCGGTATTGTTGAGTTCTCTTTTAGGAAGTGCAATGAGTATTTTGTTACGCGGTATGGCCTAGCCTTGAGGAATGAAGAGGAGCTTGGAAGATGGGGGAAGGCTGCACATGAATATTTGAAGGAGGCTGAGGAATTGGCCAAGCAACAGGTTGCCGAGGTTTATGGACGGGACATGCTTGTTTTCTGCGTACGAGCTAGAGGGGGCACAAACCTAGGCGGTGAATGATTTGGTGGGCGAACGTACCGTGTCGATCTTGATAAAGTAGAATGCAGTTGCAACGTCCCTCAGATCATGCATGCCCCTTGCTCACACATGATCACGTCTTGTTGGCTTAGAGGTTTTGACCACACAGTTGCACCATACATGTCACCCTTGTATCTCCGTGCCAACACCCTCAAAGTTTAGGAGAAGAGTTTCGAGCCGAACCTTGATGAGTCGCAGTGGCCTCCATATTATGGTGAGGACTACGTGCCTTATCCGGACCTAAAGAAGGTAGGGAAGGGAAGGAGGAAGAAGAAGCAACTGAAAGGCGATATGGACAATATGAAAGGTTACGGCGACGACATGTATGGTGGCGGGGACTTTGACGAAGAACGTGCACAGAACCTTTGCTTCATTTGCAAGAATCCTGGTCATAACGCTAGATTTCATAGGCGGGCGAGACAAGAGGTGGTTTATATTGCTCATCGAATTTCATAGTAAACATACATTTATGATATTCATCTTCAAATTTACTTGGCTTTGTTTTTTTATAATGTTATTAATTGTATTAATGTTGTTACTTTCATTTTCAAACAGGCAGGTTCAGGGTTGCAAGATGGAGGCGCGGGCACCTCATCCGCGCTTTAGCCTCATTGAGGTGGACTACGACAAGGACCACCGGGCCCAGGCCTTGTCGGAGCAGCAGAGGCCGTTGCATGCGCTTCGTGTTCGCACGCACCACCCACACAGCTGGGACGAGCGATACGCGACATACATACATCGTGTAGGCTTCCTTGAGATCGTTCGAGTCTACAACAGTACACTCCCCACTCTAGACCCTGCACTTCTTACTGCGTTTGTTGATAGGTAACATTGCATTTTGCGTTAATTGACTTTCTTTCGTAAAATTGGGCCGTCAACTTACCTATAACCAGAACCTTGTAATGATGCAGGTGGAGACCAGAGACGCACACCTTCCACACACCATGTGGGGAATTGACTATCACAATGCAGGATGTGAAGATGATATTGTGTCTGAGTTTGTCTAGTCATCCGGTGACTGGGGTCGTCGATGAGTCTACTTGGGTAGACTTGGTGGAGCAATTCTGTGGTAGGAGGCCATCGGATGCTGAAGTTAAAGGCACAAAGTAAGTTCATATCTGTGTCCCATTGAAATCACTAATACAACCATTTCAGCTACATCTATTTTTATATAATAATGCTTTACTTGTAATTGCAGGAAGACCTCAGGAGTGTCGACGTCATGGATAGCCCAGAACTTTGGTGCAGGGCCTCCGATCGGTGCTCCAGATCATGAGGTCGAGATGTATGCAAAGGTATGGTTGTGGCACTTCTTGGGCGCTTTCCTGTTCCCCGACTCCTCAGGCGACAGCATCAGCTGGATTTTCCTGAGGATCCTTATGCAGCCACTGGAGAACATTGCAACCTATAGCTGGGGTACCGCGGTCCTTGCTTGGACATACCGTCAGCTTTGTAACGCCTATTGTCGCCAGTCGGCCAATGCCAACCTAGGTGGCTGCTCGTACCTACTTCAAGTCTGGATTTGGGAGCAGTTTTCGGTTGGGAGGCCTACTAAACCTCGGCATTTGCCTGTGAGTACATTGGCTACTTTGATTTTTTCATAAGACTTAAGAGATTTGTGACACCATGTTTGTGTTAATTGCAGGTTTGGCAGCACGAAGACGTTCGACCCACCTCCCTTTTCATCTGGAAAGACGCTAAGGTAGTGAGGGGCGAGCTGGATAGGAGGTACAGGCAGTACATGGACGCGCTAGACGTGTTGACACACAACTACGTAAGTTCAATCCATATTTTCTACTAAAGGCACTATCAATGAGATTGATCCGGAAATACTAAATTAAGTTTTTTTTACTTTGCAGGTAACATGGACACCGTGGTCTAGGTGGGAGCTAGAGGACTACCTTAGTCCGCGCTGCGAGGAGGAAAGGGATGAGTGGCTTTACGAAGGGCCACTTATCTTCTTCCACGTGGTCGAGATGCACTACCCTTGCAGGGTTTACAGACAGTTCGGGAGGTTGCAGGGAATTCCACCGCTGTACTCCACCAACGCTCAGCTACATGGGTACGATGCCAATTTGTTTATTCTACTTAAGTGTCTCATTGCTAATGCAATCTGTCAATGCAGGATCGATCGAAGGTTTCAGACCACACAAAAGGATTGGATGGTCAAGCACGAACCACATTTGCTTAATTGGTATCACAGGCATCCTCGCCGCCTCAACGAACTACCACAGCACCACCCGGCAAGATGGATGGAGTACCTGCAATGGCTGCAGTGGAGTTCGAGGACTCATCTCATGGTCTCGTACACCAACAAGCCTGCAGATGAGGGCGGCGAGGATGACATCGCCGATGCGTTCGACGAGGCGCAAAGGGTGGAAACACAACTTCTTAGGGCCCCTCTAAATAGATACGTGGTAAGTACTTTGGACTTACATCCTCAATTGAGGTCAGGGTTTTAAAATTCATTCAAAATGATCGAGATAACCTTGTGTGTGATGTTGTAGGCACAACAGTTGTCAAACTACTCCGAGGAAGCTTCCAGGCAACTTTTCCAGACTAGGGACGACAAGAGCAACCCTCTTCGTAGCTTTGTCAAGGTACTTTTGACAACAACATTCGTTACTACAACTCAATTACCTTCAAAATTCACGCTCAATAATGCATGTTGTCATCTTAACCTGTAGAGAATGAAAAAGGGTTGCAAGAAGTTGGCTCAGAAGCTGAGCTGTGCGAACACGACGTTGGAGGTACCGTACAACCCCACGTGGTCTAGGAGCCAGACGATGTCCACCGCAGCTACTTCTGTTAGCGACACGAGGACTGCGTCCTCCTCTGTTCGTACTCCGTAGGACAGAGGGAAGGGTCCAGCGGTCGCGGACGATGTGGACGAGGAACTTCAGTACGACACGACGAGTGGCGACGACGACGACGACGACGTTCACCAGTGGGAGTACACCGGTCACGAGGAGATGGGTCCCTCACAACTATACGGTGCTCCTATTGGTACACAGGGGGTGGAGTACACACAGCAAGAGAACTACACACAGGCCGAGCAACAGGTGCCTATGCTTTGCTTTTTCTTTAATTCAACTGTTTGTAGCTAAACATTTAGAGTAGCTCATCAGGGTGCTTGCTTGCAGGGGACTACCTCCACGCAGCAGTTCGAGCGTGGATATAGGCGATAGCACGAGAGGCAGCAACGGGACTGCACAGACGTGGGTTGGAGAAGCAACGTGGTCCCTACGAATCCGAGGAGGCGGCGGAGACCACGAAACCCCTACACCCCTAACGATTAGTAGAAGAGTCATGTTTAGCAGGCGGTGGACACATGTTATCTTAGTTATGTAGTGCTAGAACATTTAAATTATTTGCAGGTGTAGCAGCAGTACCTTGATCTTAAAACTACTGTACTTGGTTATTTCGATTTGACTAACCCGCCCCCAGCCATGGCGGGGTGTCCCTGAATCTGCTGGCACGCAGAAACTGCACTGATAAACTACACCAGACAACAATGTTAGACGTGGGAATGCAAATTATTACAATGACATGTTTCAAAGTACAACACTCTCATCCACTGAAAAGTTTCTAAGCCACTAACAATGATAAACACTGACAACGACGACGTGAAGACGTGACAATGCAAATTATTACAATGACAAGTTTCTAAGGCACTGACAAACACTTCTACGTCAATCAAACTGCGTGCACCACTGCGTAAGCAACTCGTCCTTGGACTCCAAATCCTCCACTACAACCTCCTTACCCTTGCTCGCCTCGACTGCCTTGGCCTGAGAGGCCTGACGCCGGTAGTAAGCTGCCTCCGCCTCTTCTGCGGCCTGAGAGTATGTGGCAGAATCGCCTAATCTAATACCCTCCCAAGAGTACTCATCTTCCATTAGACACTAAGTATCCCGGGGAGAACACTAAACTACGCGATTCCGTCGAGCACACCGCAAGGGAGAACTCGAAGATCCACATTTTTACATCAGGATCACAAATGAGAGAGTAAAGCTTACAACATCCTTATCATTTCTTACATCACTTTTAGTACAATATCAGAGTAATTCCTTATGTAGTTATAATAGCGGAAAATAAAACATTATCAGAGTTCAGCGGAAATGAAATCATTTAATGACAAGTTAAACATTAACATGAGGAACGTTTAAATGCATGAAATGATAACAGATTAAAAGTATTTTCCTTGTAAAACTTTTGGTGAGAGTTTCAATAAATAAACTCTACTCCGCATCGCAAAGGAAATCCTCGCTGAGCCCACCAGGAGGTTTCCACACACAAGTGTCAGCTTATCAGCACCTGTCACCTGCAACAGGGTAGAACAAAACCCTGAGTACTCAATTGTACTCCGCAAGACTTACCCGTCAGGAGGAAAGAAAAGACTCCAAGGATCATGCAAGGCTTTCTGGCTTGTGGATTTAATGCGTTTGCAAGAAGCAGCACTAAGAGTGTGTCCTTAACTTTTTATTTTTACTAGCCGTATTTTATTTCTTGCCCAACCTTCTATGTAAGCACCTAGTCTATAACCAAGCAGGGTTGAGCAAATAGAAACCATTTCTTTCTCTTTCAACTACCAGTTCTTACTACGATGCCAGAGCGTAGTCAAGCCGTACCGTCACGCAGAAACGGCGATTCGCGAATCAATATGCCCAGCTGGGTGCCCCGAAAACACACGCCTCGCTTGTACCCCGGGCACAAGCACGACCAACCCATTCCACTCCTGTCAAGGGGTCCAGGTCCCCGTCCAAGCTCGGACTCTAAGCCCCCAACACTGCAGGCCCGGCCTCAGTATGGTGCTTAGACCTCCTCAACCCAATATATATAACCACCCTAAAAAGCCGGTCCGGAAAGAGCCGGAACCCACGACAGGAGAGAAACAAGTCTTCCTAGCCCCCATCCGCTAGTATATGCTCAGGACAATAAATCTGTGACTTGACCAGGGTCCAATGCAACGAACGGTCCTTAATTGACACAGGCGGAACAAATGCAACCAGAGCCCCGCTCTGTTGCCCAACCAAGTCCAAGTCCATCTAACCCGTTCCGCCCGGTCTCCAATCATCCATATACCTTTATATTTCATGTGATAGCAACATGATAATAGTAACAATATTATAATTCCTATCTCTCGTGAGTGACAGGAAATCACTCGACTTCTACCGGAGTCCTGTATCATAGTAATCTACACGATCCTAACATACTAGTAAGGCTCATGGGATCAGGATATTTATATGCAAGTGGGTTTCATTCAACTCCTTTAAACTTAATGCACAAACATAAAATAAAGTGCAGAATAATAGGGGTTATGCACCGGGGCTTGCCTGGGTAACAATAACCAAGTTAGCATTCCATCGATGTGACACGATCATCAAGGCGCCCTCATTTTCGCTGCTCCAGATGACTCCTCGATCCATCATCGTTCCTATTATGATATGCGGGGATGCAACGGAAACATAAATAATAAACGGTGACTGAAGTACTTAAGATACGAGTACGTCTCTCGGCTAACGAACTAGCTCATCGACTAATGCACTAGACCACGTATCTCCGTTACCAAGTAACGCGCCATTTTCCGACCACCCTTTAGTTAAGAAACCCCAGTGGTCGCTTTAGCATTTCACTACTGAAACACATGGATTTAAATTAGGGTTTACCGGCTACCCTAACAACCTATTATTAGGGAGTTATCGAATCTACAGTGAGTGGGTAATAATATAAAAAAAACTACTAGCAAATTTTGAAGCTAGCACTTTCATTGCATTGCCACAAAATTACTATAAGTTCCCATTTAATAATTTTAAGCGTCTCACAATAATTGGAGCAAGCCTAGAAATATTAAGAACTGTAGTAACTAATTACACCCTAAGATATATTATGATTTTAGAACTCTAACGCAATTGGTCCCGCAATTTTAGGACTCCTACAAAATCCTATTTTGATTTTTCAAGTTTGTTTAGAAGCTAATATTAGAAAAACATTTAGAAATAAAAAAAATGCCAGCTGTGACCGTACCAGCCCAGCAGGCGGCCCAGAGAGGGAGGCCTGCGAGCGCGCCCACGCGGCGTGGCCGCGAGCAAAGCAGGCTGACCAACAACCGGCCCGCGACGGGGAGCCCGCGCACGCGCGACATTTATGCAAAAGAGGGCTCGAACCTTAAGCGAATTAAGCGACTCGGTGAACTACTATTTCCACAGACTCAACCTTTGCACCGAAGTCCCTAGAACAAGCCTCCTTCTCAACGGGGCAGTCCTCGACGACGCTAGCGCACGGTGGCGCGGCTCCGGGCGGCACATCGTGGTTGCGCCGAGCGTCGGGGAGCGCGACCCGACCAGTAAAAGGGCCGACCACCAACTAGGGCTCCAACGCCAACAGTGGGTAGCGATGGGACACCCGGAGGCGCCCACGGTTGCGCTACAGCGGTGGGCGGCAGTTCCCGGCGACGGCGCAGCTGTTCTGGCCATCCTACAGCCTAGTGAGGCGGTAGGGGTTGCGAGGGAGCAGTAGGAGCTTACCAAGCAGCCAGCTGCACAACCGATTGCGGCGGAGGGCAGCCAAGGAATCCTGGCCACGTGCGCCCGCACAGCGCGGCGGCGCTCCGAGCCGGACAAGGCCGCGCCAACTCCCCGCCGGGGACGTCTCCGACCTAACCTGCGCGCGCAAGGTGCGAGCGAGATCACGGGGAGCCTAGGGTAGAAATTAATTGGAACAAGGGCGAGGGAGGGACTTACCCCTAGTCCTCGTTCTACTCCAGCAGGGCTGCGGACCGGCGGCGACACCAATCCAAAAATTGGCGGCCGGTAAAGCCCAACTGCGATTGGATACGGATCGAATCACTAGCCATCGATACTATCTCGCTGGTGGAGCACAGAATCGGGGCGTGGTGCTTGGGTTTGCCTGAATTAGCGAAGCGGCAAGGCTCTACCGGTGACCAGGCAGGCGGACGGCGACTTAACGTGGCTCGGCCACGACAAGAAGGGGACAGCCACGAGGAGGGGGGGACTCGATCGCTCAGGCCACAACAAGGTGCGTCACCGTCAGCGAATAAAAAAAAGAACAGGGCGAGCCAGGCCACGGCGACAGACGCTGCGCGTGCCCAGCCGACAATGGCGCACGGGTGGCAGGCAGGGGCGGCACGCAACGATGCTGTGCCCGAGTCAGCGACTAGACACAGAGACAACAACGCACACCAAGGCTCGACGTAGTAAGCGGATCAACGGTGGATCGAGCGCCACGATGGCCGCACAGCGGCAACCGTAGCCGCGCCACGGTGGCTGCACAGCGGCTCGGCGCGGCCTAGACAGCCAGAGAGCATGGCGAGGCGAGAGGCATGCTGCTATCCCGCGCGGAAACCGCCAAGCCGAGCAAGGTGCAGAGGACCGCAACTGGCCGGCAGCGCGGTGTGCCGACCACGTCCGACGCGCAGCGCAGAGGGGCCACGCGCGGTGACCGCGGACAAGGGCCGAGCACGAGCAAGAGTTGACGAGCACGAATTTAAAAGCGAAGCACATACTGGTAAATAACTTGACTAAGGTACAATCAATTCTCCGAACCCACAGTCGACACTAACGTCTAGTTAACAGATTAATCCTTACCCCCAAAAGATGACTAGGGAGCCAGATCAGGATAAGCCAAGATGGGTTCGTCGCTGAAACGCTGGTTCACGAACAGAGGGCCATGACCAAAACCAGATTGCGTCCAGGCGGGGTTTAAGCAAATTTTTAAGAGGTATCAACCTTGGCGATTCCAACTAACTAACATAGCATGCCAAAGTCCATACTTTATACTAACTTATAACAGCAAAATATGTAGATATTATCTTATCGCTTTACATGCTAAAATTCGACAAAATGGATACCTTTTTAATCATGAGTTATATCACACGTGTTATAGAATTTTTTTTCGCGCTAAACAACTTACTTAGATTTTTATTTGCTTCCTCTCAACCACAAAGTGAGTCGCATATGATTCGTTTTCTCATTCCATTTGAGTTTAAAAAATTCAAACCCCGAGGAACTTGTTTAGTTAATTTCTTTTAGACCTTAACCATGGTGCTAAGGAGCTCGTAACACCAGGGGTGTTACAACCAACCCCCCCTAAAAAGAATCTCATCCCGAGATTCAGGGCAAAATCAGAAAAGGGGAAACTCGATTTCACTTCTTAGCAGAGATTACAAAAGGAGATTACACGGCTTCGAAGACTACAACACTCAGGGATCTAGAGGTATCACGGCTAAGAACAAACTGATACAACTCACAACCTCTCTAGAAATCGACGAAGACGGGGACAGTGGAAAAGCAAAAGGAAAACGATTATCCTGAACATGGCATAAGCCCAGCAGAGCCAGAAATTGGAGACTGGTACAAAGATCATCGCGGACCTTAGAACCCAACTAACCCGAGGTGATTTTGAACTCCTTCGATGGAATCCAGATCCCTTCTACTCCAGCTACACCATCACCTCCGGCTGGCGACCCTAGATCTGAGGTGGGATGGAGGAGGGGCAAGCAAGGTGGCATTTATAGCCCGGTGGACGGAGGTGGTGGTGCAGCGCACCGGAAATGGAGGCGGCGTGGAGGGGGGGGTCACCAGTGAGACACGAGGCGGGAAACAACATCGCCATGGTGCGCTCCCTGTGCTAGCTCGAGTGGAGGAAAAAGGAGAAAAGAGGGGATAGGGTTCGCTCGCCAAGGAGGCGCGCGAGCGACATGTCGGCAAGAACAGAACGAGGGGGGGTCCGTGCCAGGAAAAGAGGGGCGTACAATGCAAGGGCGAGGCGAGTGTGGCGCCATGCCGCGGCCACTCGAGCACGACTCACGTGAGTCCCGCCACCGACGGCTTCCACAGGACACCGTGACAGCGACCCGGCAGGTGTAGAGCGGTCACCGGACACAGGGGCAACGTCCCATCGGTGCTCCAATTACTCCCGATCACTGGTGGCTATGCTTTCTTTGTCGCTCTTCTCCCTCTTTTCCTGTTGAATCCAACTTGCACAAGCCTTTCATACACACTGAGATCAGAACATACGTGCTTCTTCCAAACCCCGTTAACTCGGTCGCAAACATAAGAGCACTACTCCATCAACCCGTCATGGATTTCCCGTTAGAACACCAGGATATTTTTGCCAAGGAGAAAATCGGTAGCATGAGTGGTACTGCGGCGTAACTTAGCAACAGTGTTTGGTCAACAACCTCGATACCAGCGCGCGCCGAGCGACACAACCCTGTGGTCGCGATCCACAGGTGGCCCTCGGTTCCGTCACAGCACCATAAGCTATTAACCAGGCAACTATTACCAACTTACTCACAGTAAAAGCAGTGGGGTCATAGACCACAAAATTAGAAAAAAGGATTGCAAAGAATTTAAAACAACAAGGGTTCCTTTTCAAATCAAGGAACAAGGAGCTTAAATCCCAAGGCGGATTTAAATCAAGGGGATCCAAGTGTTCTACAGGGACATCCACAATTAGTCGATACAGTGTCCTCTGTCATTCAAACGCGGCTGATCTGTTGTATCAGAAAACTGCTCCTCTTACAACCTGCTTGCGGTCACCTCAAGAACCCTAAGCATGTATATCCCGGCCGAAAGGCAACTCGACGTAAACAACACACGGATAAGCAATTACTCCTTCCAACGGTCATACAGGGTGCAACATACAGGCACTCACTCTCTCGCACTCGACACATCACTTGCATCTTACGACTAGATGGCCCTAACAACTCGAACGAAAGACAACGGAAGGATTACAACACTGGAGGACCACGATGAAAACACTACCAGCTACGGTTACATCTCCCCTAGGACGACTAATCCACTTCGTCGGGGCGAACGACTTCATTCCGGGGCTCTTGGGGCTCTTCTGCTGCACTGAGCTGCGGATCTGCTTCTTCTCCTGGCAGTGGCTGGGTGAGGGGACAGAAAGGCTCTAACTCTGAGACTTCTGTGGGTGGAGGTGCTGGCGGTACAGCAACACCAGTCCTCCTTCTTTCCAGCGGATGGGCAGGGATCCCCTCCAAGATTAAGGGTTCCTGCCTTTCCGTGGCGAGCGTCCTCCGCTTGGCCCTTGTGGCGAGATAGGCGTCCTCCAACTCCTGGGCATGACGGTCTTGGTCCACCTTGACAGCTTCCGCCATGGCAGCCTCTCGACTCTCAGCGGCTGCTAGGTGGGCATGGGCTTCAGTAAGCTGCACTTCGAGCATCCTGGAGAAGATCTCGGCCTCCTCAGCTCGGCGGAGACACTCCCTCAGCTCCGAGGCCTGCCGGTCATACTGCTCATCCAGGGCCAGCAAGTACGAGGTTAGGTGCACCAAGGTCGGGTTGTCTTCTTGCACGTCTGGACCTTGCAAAGCCTCCATACGGGCCTTCCATACCCGCTGATTCTTGTCCCAAGGGGGAAAGAACCGCATGGGGGTACAAGCAATGGGCCCTTCATAGATCTGGCAGAGATGCCGCAGAGCTTTGCGGGCCGCAACTTGGTAGGTATCACCGAAGCGAAACCCGGTTGCGGTCACATTCCAGGCTTTAGTGACGTCAGGAAACTCCTCACTCTTGCCAATGTAGATGGTAACCTTACACCGCTCAGTGCCACGCTTCATGTACTCACGGCCCTCATACTCGGGATGCTCCCGAACGTCGAGTTTTTGGAGGGTGGCATATAGGATTTTGGGAAAACCCTCGGTGTTTAGGCAGTAGCTGCTAACCCAGACTCCTGCCATCCTTGGTGGGTGGTGAGTGGTGGTTACAAGGAAGGCTTGAGGGAGAACTTGCTCAAGGGAAAAGGGCTAAGTGAGCTAGGATGCACCGAATGGTGATACCCAGTGACAGGGCTTGGCTCCCTTTATAAAGGCAGAGCGGTCAGTGGTCCTAACGCAGTCCACCCTTGAGCCTTGCACGAGGCCAGCAAAAGTGAACAGCAAGATCTTTACACGCACGTGACGAGCGGTGACCGAGGTCATAAAGGGTTAGTATGACTATAAGGTAGAGGTTCGACAAGAGCGTAGAAGGGGTACGACAATGTATGGGCTAGACAGGCGTGAACCAACAGGCGTGCGCGACGCACGAGACTACAGTGCCATCATGGCTACACGAAAATAAGACTGATCGACCTCAACAACTATTGCACAATAGCGTATGCATGAATGCACGTTGTATCCGTCCTCACCCTGTTACCGACATATAGGGCAACCGTTCTCAGAGTTTTGGCACATCGCGCTCTCTCTGTAGCTAATCGACGCTAGCGAACTAGTCTCGGGGTTAGGGTACCTGCAGAAAACTGGATTAGGCCTAACTAGGTCAGCAGAGTGCCATCTATCCTGGATACATAACCATAGTAATAGGGCTACTTATATAACTTTGCATGCGATCGTCCTAACTTTTTGAAAAGAATTTGTTGTCAAATTTTAATTTAGAAAAGGTTTTGAAGCTTTATTATCTCATTTATGCTCTGATACCACCTGTGGCAGAATCGCCTAATCTAATACCCTCCCAAGAGTACTCGTCTTCCTTTAGACACTAAGTACCCCGGGGAGAACACTAAACTACGCGATTCCGTCGAGCACACCGCAAGGGAGAACTCGAAGATCCACATTTTTACATCAGGATCACAAATGAGAGAGTAAAGCTTACAACATCCTTATCATTTCTTACATCACTTTTAGTACAATATTAGAGTAATTCCTTATGTAGTTATAATAGCAGAAAATAAAACATTATCAGAGTTCAGCGGAAATGAAATCATTTAATGACAAGTTAAACATTAACATGAGGAACGTTTAAATGCATGAAATGATAACAGATTAAAAGTATTTTCCTTGTAAAACTTTTGGTGAGAGTTTCAATAAATAAACTCTACTTCGCATCGCAAAGGAAATCCTCGCTGAGCCCACCAGGAGGTTTCCACACACAAGTGTCAGCTTATCAGCACCTGTCACCTGCAACAGGGTAGAACAAAACCCTGAGTACACAATTGTACTCCGCAAGACTTACCCGTCAGGAGGAAAGAAAAGACTCCAAGGATTATGCAAGGCTTTCTGGCTTGTGGGTTTAATGCGTTTGCAAGAAGCAGCACTAAGAGTGTGTCCTTAACTTCTTATTTTTACTAGCCGTATTTTATTTCTTGTCCAACCTTCTATGTAAGCACCTAGTCTATAACCAAGCAGGGTTGAGCAAACAGAAACCATTTCTTTCTCTTTCAACTGCTAGTTCTTACTACGATGCCAGAGCGTAGTCAAGCCGTACCGTCACGCAGAAACGGCGATTCGCGAATCAATATGCCCAGCTGGGTGCCCCGAAAACACACGTCTCGCTTGTACCCCGGGCACAAGCACGACCAACCCGTTCCACTCCTGTCAAGGGGTCCAGGTCCCCGTCCAAGCTCGGACTCTAAGCCCCCAACACTGCAGGCCCGGCCTCAGTATGGTGCTTAGACCTCCTCAACCCAATATATATAACCACCCTAAAAAGCCGGTCCGGAAAGAGCCGGAACCTACGACAGGAGAGAAACAAGCCTTCCTAGCCCCCATCCGCTAGTATATGCTTAGGACAATAAATATGTGACTTGACCAGGGTCCAATGCAACGAACGGTCCTTAATTGACACAGGCGAAACAAATGCAACCAGAGCCCCGCTCTGTTGCCCAACCAAGTCCAAGTCCATCTAACCCGTTCCGCCCGGTCTCCAATCATCCATATACCTTTATATTTCATGTGATAGAAACATGATAATAGTAACACTATTATAATTCCTATCTCTCGCGAGTGACAGGAAATCACTCGACTTCTACCGGAGTCCTGTATCATAGCAATCTACACGATCCTAACATACTAGTAAGGCTCATGGGATCAGGATATTTATATGCAAGTGGGTTTCATTCAACTCCTTTAAACTTAATGCACAAACATAAAATAAAGTGCAGAATAATAGGGGTTATGCACCGGGGCTTGCCTGGGTAACAATAACCAAGTTAGCATTCCATCGATGTGACACAATCATCAAGGCGCCCTCTTTTTTGCTGCTCCAGATGACTCCTCGATCCATCATCGTTCCTATTATGATATGCGGGGATGCAACGGAAACATAAATAATCAACGGTGACTGAAGTACTTAAGATACGAGTACGTCTCTCGGCTAACGAACTAGCTCATCGACTAACGCACTAGACCACGTATCTCCGTTACCAAGTAACGCGCCATTTTCCGACCACCCTTTAGTTAAGAAACCCCAGTGGTTGCTTTAGCATTTCACTGCTGAAACACATGGATTTAAATTAGGGTTTACCGGCTACCCTAACAACCTATTATTATGGAGTTATCGAAACTACAGTGAGTGGGTAATAATATAAAAAAACTATTGGCAAATTTTTAAGCTAGCACTTTCATTGCATTGCCACAAAATTACTATAAGTTCCCATTTAATAATTTTAAGCGTCTCACAATAATTGGAGCAAGCCTAGAAATATTAAGAACTGTAGTAACTAATTACACCCTAAGATATATTATGATTTTAGAACTCTAACGCAATTGGTCCCGCAATTTTAGGACTCCTACAAAATCCTATTTTGATTTTTCAAGTTTGTTTAGAAGCTAATATTAGAAAAACATTTAGAAATAAAAAAATGCCAGCTGTGACCGTACCAGCCCAGCAGGCGGCCCAGAGAGGGAGGCCTGCGAGCGCGCCCACGCGGCGTGGCCGCGAGCAAAGCAGGCCGACCAACAACCGGCCCGCGACGGGGAGCCCGCGCACGCGCGACATTTATGCAAAAGAGGGCTCGAACCTTAAGCGAATTAAGCGACTCGGTGAACTACTATTTCCACAGACTCAACCTTTGCACCGAAGTCCCTAGAACAAGCCTCCTTCTCAACGGGGCAGTCCTCGACGACGCCAGCGCACGGTGGCGCGGCTCCGGGCGGCACATCGTGGTTGCGCCGAGCGTCGGGGAGCGCGACCCGACCAGTAAAAGGGCTGACCACCAACTAGGGCTCCAACGCCAATGATGGGTAGCGATGGGACACCCGGAGGCGCCCACGGTTGCGCTGCAGCGGTGGGCGGCAGTTCCCGGTGATGGCGCAACCGTTCTGGCCATCCTACGGCCTAGTGAGGCGGTAGGGGTTGCGGGGGAGCAGTAGGAGCTTACCAAGCAGCCAGCTGCACAACCGATTGCGGCGGAGGGCAGCCAAGGAATCCTGGCCACGTGCGCCCGCATAGCGCGGCGGCGCTCCGAGCCCGACAAGGCCGCGCCAACTCCCCGCCGGGGACGTCTCTGACCTAACCTGCGCGTGCAAGGTACGAGCGAGATCACGGGGAGCCTAGGGTAGAAATTAATTGGAACAAGGGCGAGGGAGGGACTTACCCCTAGTCCTCGTTCTACTCCAGCAGGACTGCGGACCGGCGGCGACACCAATCCAAAAATTGGCGGCCGGTAAAGCCCAACTGCGATTGGATACGGATCGAACCACTAGCCATCGATACTATCTCGCTGGTGGAGCACAGAATCGGGGCGTGGTGCTTGGGTTTGCCCGAATTAGTGAAGCAGCAAGGCTCTACCGGTGACCAGGCAGGCGGACGGCGACTTAACGTGGCTCGGCCACGACAAGAAGGGGACAGCCACGAGGAGGGGGGACTCGATCGCTCAGGCCACAACAAGGTGCGTCACCGTCAGCGAATAAAAAAAAGAACAGGACGAGCCAGGCCACGGCGACAGACGCCGCGCGTGCCCAGCCGACAATGGCGCACGGGTGGCAGGCAGGGGCGGCACGCAACGATGCTGTGCCCGAGTCAGCGACTAGACACAGAGACAACAACGCACACCAAGGCTCGACGTAGTAAGCGGATCAACGGTGGATCGAGCGCCACGATGGCCGCACAGCGGCAACCGCAGCCGCGCCACGGTGGCTGCACAGCGGCTCGGCGCGGCCTAGACAGCCAAAGAGCATGGCGAGGCGAGAGGCATGCTGCTGTCCCACGCGGAAACCGCCAAGCCGAGCAAGGCGCAGAGGACTGCAACTGGCCGGCAGCGCGGTGTGCCGACCACGTCCGACGCGCAGCGCAGAGGGGCCACGCGCGGTGACTGCGGACAAGGGCCGAGCACGAGCAAGAGTTGACGAGCACGAATTTAAAAGCGAACCACATACTGGTAAATAACTTGACTAAGGTACAATCAATTCTCCGAACCCACAGTCGACACTAACGTCTAGTTAACAGATTAATCCTTACCCCCAAAAGATGACTAGGGAGCCAGATCAGGATAAGCCAAGATGGGTTCGTCGCTGAAACGCTGGTTCACGAACAGAGGGCCATGACCAAAACCAGATTGCGTCCAGGCGGGGTTTAAGCAAATTTTTAAGAGGTATCAACCTTGGCGATTCCAACTAACTAACATAGCATGCCAAAGTCCATACTTTATACTAACTTATAACAGCAAAATATGTAGATATTATCTTATCGCTTTACATGCTAAAATTCGCCAAAATGGATACCTTTTTAATCATGAGTTATATCACACGTGTTATAGAATTTGTTTTCGCGCTAAACAACTTACTTAGATTTTTATTTGCTTCCTCTCAACCACAAAGTGAGTTGCATATGATTCGTTTTCTCATTCCATTTGAGTTTAAAAAATTCAAACCCCGAGGAACTTGTTTAGTTAATTTCTTTTAGACATTAACCATGGTGCTAAGGAGCTCGTAACACCAGGGGTGTTACAGAGTACAACTCGGCCTCTTCTTCGGTCATGTCTGTTGGCCCCCATGCGTCGAACAGCGGTGTCTTCTGGCTGTGGTACGCAGCCTGACCCTCCTCTAAGTCCCTGACAGGCCTAGTGACAAACGCATCACCATCCTCCTCGGGCATCGGTCCTAACTCCTCTGCAAGATGAAATAGGTCGGCTATCCTTCCCATGTCGTAGGCATCCTCGTCCTGAGGGTAGCCCAATTCCTCGGCTAGACGAATGAGCTCGCCTATTCTCCCGGTGTCGTCGTCTTCCTCCGGCTCGGCCTCCTCTTCAACCACAATCGGACGGCTTGCGGTGCCACCTACTCCAGCGTCCCGCTTTAGTGTCCACTTCTCCGTGTACCTAGCACGAGCCACATCTGCTTGCCAGTTGTCGGTGCATCCAATCTCTGCAAGTACAAAATGTAAACAATTAGCATGATCTTTGCAAGGACTTTATTGCCAGTGAAACAAAGAAGATTGACTTTCAAAAACGCAATGACTCACTCGCACATAATGAGGCAATAGTATAGTTCAAGCCTTGCATCTCTGCTCTCTCAGCCTCCTCTGCAGCCTTCCTTGCATCCTCTTCAGCCTTCCTTGCCTGGTACTCCTCTACATCCTTCTTCTTCTCGTCCACTTCTTCCACGCAATACTCTCCGGGTTACGAACACGCATCTCTTGGGCCCGTCGTAGCATTTTCTTCTTATGGTTCTTAACGAAATCAGTGACGTAGTTTGTAGGATATCCTCTCATCTTGCAAAGTGCTACTCTTGTCTTATACTCATCCTTGAACTTAAACACATCATCATATGATTCCCATTTGCATTTCTGAGTGCTCTGTTACAACAAATAGATGAATACAAAGTTAGCGTACCAAAGCAAACAAAATAAAACATTAGCACTAAGTATCAACAGTCCTAGCAAACCTCGTCATAATCGATCATGTGGCCACAGAAGTGGCCAATCCCAAGGCCTGAAGGGACTAGGCTGTAGCTAGCTTCGACACCACATTTGCACATCATAGGAGGTGCAATAGACCTCCTCTTCTTCCAGTCTAGCACCTCCTCCTTCTTCTCCGGCTCCGGCCAATGGCTCTTTGGACCAAAGACCCACTCCGCGAAACGGCACTTTGGAAAATCACGATCCTACAAAATCAAAACAGTAAAACACACATATAGGACATGACATTTTAAGGTTAACTCAAACCTTACTTCACACCGTAGAGGACAAATGAACTCTTGTTCATTGCGTGGGTTTATAACGGCTTGCTCTCCACAATGGCACTTCGGAGGATCCTCGAGCTGCCGTGCCGATGCTACGGCCTTCTCTTCCTCCGTCATAGGAGGAGGGTTAGGAGGGGGCGGAACCCAGTGAGTAAACACCTCACGCTTGCAATGATCAATGCCGGGGTAGAAAAGGAGAATCCTTAGGTCAAACTTGTCCGAACCGTCGATTCATTGGAAGAAAAAGCACCGGAAGTAGGGCTACAAAAAAGTTTCAATTATCTCATCGCAAATACAACATCACAAACCAATAAGAAAAACAAAGGGCACAATTACTTACGCTACAACTATAACATGTGTAGAAGCAATGTGCCGCAGTATCTGGATGTCTCGACTGGCCCACGTGCGCCGGATGACCACCGTCACAGTTTGGGAAGGGTTCCTCGGGAGGCACGGGCGCATCCTTGCAAGACACGTCGGAGTACATCTATCTAGGATGACCCTTTTTCCTCCAAATCGACTTACGATACGAGTCCTCCATCTAAAAACACGAAATGATTTCAACACAAAACACATATCACTTATAATTCTTACAATTCAAAAATAATCCACAATATCAATACGATTAAAACTAATATAACTTTACTAACTACATTAACCAAACATACTACAACGATGGGGCAGAGAAGGGGTGGCCGGGACAAGGTCCGATGATAGGGCGGTAGCCGATGGGGAGGGGCACTAGGGGGAGGGGTGCCGGAGAAGGGCGCTGAGGGGAGGGGAGCTCGGGTCCTGGGGCGGAGAGGGGCGCTGTGGGGTATGGAATGGAAGGATAGCCAAAAACATGAAGGACCCGGCCTTTTAAATGGGCGGGGTTGTACCCCGCCATGATCTGTGGCGGGTTAGGAGTACCCCGCCATGATGCGTGGCGGGGTACCCCTTTCCACGCTGGCCTGCAGCGTGCCACGTGGCGCCTGCACCCCGCCACCATGCATGGCGGGGTTCAGTGCAATTGCCCCGCCATGCATGGTGGTGGGGCCAAACGGGTTAGTCTTAAAAAAATTCAAACCCGGATCAAATTTAAAATATGTTTCAAATTTAGGCTAAAAATAAAAAAAATTCGCAGCTGCAGGCTTTCCAGCAACCAAAAGCCCAAAACTACTCCAATAATCGGGAGAAACACCACCAGATGGACAGAAAAAAATAATAGGCATTGAGTTGTGTCGATGGGCCTTCGTGGAAACAAGGTAGAGGCTATTTGAGCCCACCCATCTCTTGTGTCGCACCAACCAGCAAGACTTCCTAAAAAAATAAAAATAAAAAACGCAAGCCCATCTTGTTAAACATTGGCAGTCTTGTACAGTAGCTTTGTTACTATACATGATGCTTGACAATTTGGAGAAGACTAGTCGTTGTTGATGGTCTTGCCGGAGAGCTAGGGTTAGAACTGAGGTTTGCATATTTGGTTCGTATATCTAACATTGTGACTTCACGCATTAGTTATGTTACACTTATTTCTTTGGTTGTCTGGTTCACGGCCATAGATATCACTTAGGGGGGTGTTTGGTTCGCAAACTAAATTTTAGTTCCCATCATATCGAATCTTTTGACACATGCATGGAATACTAAATATAGACTATTTATGAAACTAAAAATATATGGTGAGGATAATTTGCGAGACGATTTTTTAAGCCTAATTAGTCCATGATTAGCACTAATTGCTACAGTAAAAAATATATGCTAATGATGGATTAATTAGGCTTAATAAATTCGTCTCGCGGTTTACTCACAGAATAAATTATTTATTTTTTATTAGTATCCGAACACCCTATGGTCAAATTCAGTCGACATCCGATGTGACATGGACTAAAATTTAGCACCCCAAACCAAACACCCCCTTGGTACCCTACACAGACCCCCTACCCAGACCCTCATATATATATATACACATACTCACTCTCTTCTATGAACACATGCACGTATACTATATCCCTATAAGCACCTCCGGGATACTAAGTTGGGCCTACAAATCTCAAGATTGATGAATCACCATAAATGTCTCACTGTTAATGGACACATCGTCTAGCACTGAACATCGTTAAACTCTAGAAAATACGAATACCCGGGTCAAAGTCAAGACTTAACCCTAGTGAACAGATTTCACCACCAGAGAAAAATGTGAACACCTGGACCAAGTCACGACAAATCCTAGTCGGCAGATTTCACCACCGAAACTTAACCAACCGAGCTGCCTTGTTTGCATGAATTTCTTTTATTTCGTTGGGAAGAGAAGATGGAATTAGTAAAACCCAACATAATGTATGGTACAAATTACGTATTGTATGTACTACGATTGGAAGGGTATATATGTATCATTTTTCTTTTTTCCCCCCTCTTTTTGATATTTTTATATTCGGAAAAAGCCCGCCGCTTTACGTTCTTCTATACTATTTATTTTTTATATATATTCCATGACTTTTCCTTTTTGTTAGCTCTTCTGATGAATCCTCCTGACGATGTTTAGGGCAATCATTGCTGAATTGAGCCATTATATATATAAGACAAAATTAAATAATTTGCTCGACGTGGCAAGAAGGCAAGGCAGCATTCCTTCGATCCGGGCCCCGGCCCTTTGCAAATTAAATCTAATCTGTCGGCCCAAGACATTAATCTTTTGATTGGCCTGTGTTCTTGGTAATGATCACTAGGCATGGCATGCCGGCCGGCCAAGCTTTTTAGTCCCAAGCCAGGCCAGACATCATCCTCTTATGTATATATGCACCATCATGTCAGCTCAAAACTACGGTTCCTTAATTAGCATGTATATATGTACATCTCAACAAAGAGTGATGAACAAATGTACTAGTGTACCAGTTGCTGCAGCATGCTGTAAGCCTGTAACTTTCTTCTGATACTATCATTATTACATGCATAAATACAGAGATTTATTGCAAACATGGATGGATCCGCTAGCTATAGATAGCCATAAAGGCCCGAGGCACATGAGTATGGCTTTTGACGCTTTGGCTCCATAACTGAGTAACTGTAGCAGCAATGTAGTGGAGCTCGGAGCCCTAAAATAGCCCCTCATCTAGCTCTTTCACTTTCTCAATTGTATTTTGCTAGAGCCAATTTTTTTCTCTGCTACAGTGTGATATAGTGTCTACAAGGAAAGAGCCAGAACCTCATAAAAGCTACTCCTTCTGTTCCTAAAAGAGTGTCATTCTCGCTTTCTGAGAAATTAAATACTTCCAACTTTGACCAAATATATGTAACAAAATACTAATATTTATGATGCATAATTAGTATCATTAAATAATCTGTTGAATATATTTTTATAATAAACTTATTTAGAGATATAAATATTATTAATATTGTCGGTGTTTGGACTCGGGAGGGCCCTAGACCAACGAGTGAACTTATACTGCGTGTTCCCTAATCCGGATGGTGATGCAAAGAGAATACATGGGGTTTTATCCTGGTTCGGGCGAAGAAAGCCCTACGTCTAGCGGGGGGAGAAAGTACTGTATTTCTTTGCACCGAAGTGCTTGCGTAGGGGTTATAAGCTGCGAGAGAGGGAAGAAGTCCCAGGTCTCAAAGGAGAATGAAAAATGTCGAAGTGTTGCTCCTCCCCTGTCTGCCTTCCCCCTGTCTCCTCTTTTATAGGCTCAAGTGGAGGCCGAGAGGTACAGAAAACCCTAGGTCGATGTCTTGGAGAAGAAGGTTCGGCGGATACTGCAGAATTTTGCTGTAGCGACGTGCCTTGGTCATGCCCGGCCATTCCCGAGGCGTCGTGGCGATGTTGACGACGGGACGGCAAGACATCCCAGGTGCTGTGGCGGGCATGCGAGCCCCTGTAGCCGACGTGCGGGTGTTGACCTTTTGTCGATCGGCTGCGGTCGAGGCCGGGTCGGGGCGTAGCTGAGGGGGTCGATGAGGGACGGATAAGGCCGAGCCCCAGGAGCCCGGATGTGGCGGTTGTCGTCTTGCGGGTCAAGGGGGCGTCGACGATGGAACAGTGCTTGACGTGGTGTGAATAGTGGCAGCTTTTTCACCGTCCATCCCGAGATGGGCAGTAAAAAGTGGGATTAGACGCGGCCACTGCTCCCATGCTGGTGGTGCTGTAGCCACGTTAGCGGAAGTGGTTGCATTGAATGCTTTTGTCAGCAAGTAGGTGGATGAGGGGGGATCGACCGTCCCGACCCCGGGTCGTACGAGTCGGAATTTTTCCGGAGTCGAGGCTTCCTCGTACGAGTCGGAACTTTAGTCGAGGGTGCCCCGTTCGTGGTCTCGGGACGGCGCATCCGTGCAGATGGAGTTTTCGATTTAACTTTTTAGAGGATCTTGAGGGCGTGGATTCCTCGGGGGTTTGCTCCCTTTAATCGTTGGTTTTGGGTACTCCTAATTTAGGTACCCGACAAATATTTTTTTATAAACCTAGTTAAACTTAAAAAAGATTGACTGACATAAACCATATAGCAACATTCTTTTAGGGACGGAGGGAGTACGCCAGATAAGACCTTAGGATGAGAAGAAGACCATATATATTCTCAGTTCTCATATTTATATAATAATATCTAGTTAGATTAAACCTGTGTGGCGTGCATCAGCATCGTTTTATCACTTGCCTAGCTGCTTGCTTTGATCGGATGCAACATCGCTGTTAACTTGTTATCACTTCCCTGTTAAGACTTTCAATGCCACTTTATTTTCTTCTACTCCATTGACTTGCTACATATAGCTAGTTGCTAGTACCATTTCATTTTATTCTATTTTATTTTATCCGCCCTCCTCTCTTTCTTTCCCTCTTGCCTACGTTGGTCATCCAGTTAATTAATAATTTGTTGACTTGGTACATCTGATTTGGTAGCTTTACACATGCGGTTCTTCGGCCTCGTTTAGATTACAAATTTTTCCAATTTTGCTACTGTAACACTTTCGTTTGTATTTGGTAATTAGTGTCCAATCATAGACTAATTAGGCTCAAAAAATTTATCTCGTGATTTACAACTAAACTGTGTAATTAGTTATTTCTTTTACCTACATTAAATACTTCATGCATGCGTCTAAAGATTGATATGATGGAGAGAGAGTGTAAAAATGTGGAATTTGAAAGGGAACTAAACAAGGCCTTCATCAGATATATAATGCAGTACAGAGCGTCTTTAGAACAAAGAGAAAACATAGAAATTTTAGAGAAAAACTAACATGAGGTTGGATCTGATGAAAACTTTCCTTTATGTCTTTTTTTTGTGAAACTTTCCTTTGTGTGTATCCCTCTCCTGGTTCCTATATTTTTCCTGTTTTCTATAGAAATGTGACATTAGAAATTTTCCTGCATTATATATTCCTGTAGGATTGCAAGTTTCGTGCAACTCTAATCTTGTGTTTTTCCTATTCCCATGTTTTGATAATCCCGCGTTTCAAAGAAGATCTATAAGTAATTTACTTAAGCCGGTGGTTTAGTTATCATCTGTACTGCTCCCTACGTTCCAATTTTTTATCTCTATTCCGAATTATGTGTTGTTCTATCTTTTTAAGTACTTATGTTGTGTATGTAGACATAGCGTATATCTCTATGTTTATCAAAAAAACTATATACTTAATAAAAAATAAAATAACTTATAAGTTGAAACGAGGGAGTATGTAATATTTAAGCCAATACCATCTGCATATAATAATAAAAGTAGCTGTAGGGAAATATGTATTGCGTTCTTGTCATGATCCTGCCACTTGCCCGGCAGAGCAGTACACATAGCAGTGCTTTTCATAGATATCGCCAAAAGTCCAATGCATCATTTCACTTTGTTAAAAAAGGTAGAGGGGGACAAAGGGGTTTATTAGGAGAGGATTACGGTCTATGAGCACACAGCCCTTCGTTCCTGCTTTCTCTACACAAAAGATGCAAAGCTAATTAGATTACCCTGCTAGCTTTTCATCACTGCCCATTATTCTTCCGTCGTCGTCGCTGTGGGGAGATTAGCAATAATAACACAAGAGGGAACAAGCTTATTATTATAGTGCCTTTTGAGGCATGCGTTCTTCTTCCACATGCCTAATTTATCATCTCGACTGATTTAGAGACATTCTTGGGTGCAAAGCAATGGTGATCCCTCTGGACTGCTCCCCCTTAGTTCTCTTGCAGTTTTATTTATTTATCTTTTTATTAAAGTAAAAAAGTTTGTGTATTGATGAAAAAGGTAAAAAAATGGAAAATAAAACACAATTGTATATAGAACAAGAACAACACTAGCAACACAAGCAATGACAACAACACAAAATTCACAATTACAAACCGCTAAGGAGAGTGTGTTTGGTAGAGCTCTATTTGATTCTAATTCTCTATGGAAGCTGATTCTTCGAGAGAAGTAATTCTGTGGTTAAAAGTGATTCTCTTTGATTTTTTAGCATAAGTTCTCAAAATCACGATGAAGAATCACTTCATAAAATTAGAAGAAGCTACTTTTTTCAACTCTCAGCCTCTTAATTCATTTCAGAGAATCACTTCACAGAATAGAGAATCCCTTCTTTTTTTAAAAAAAAACTGTCTGGCAGAAGAATCCGAATTGCAAAATTTTGAACAAAAATTATGTTCCCTAGTAGCCGACTAGCCTGAGTGTCCACGTCCAACTTTCCCCTACTATCAAGATAAATAGGAGTATCATCGCTTTTGTGTCTGTCGGTGGTGCATTCAGCTCTATATTTTTTTCTCTCTAGTTGAAGTGAGGCAACAAGGAAGAGGATGTTTATTTGTCAAGTACACGTGTGCTTTGATGCACATGACGGCTGACGCCTCTGTAGCACGATAGAGGACAGGTATTTAAGCATGGAAAAAATGCAGTTTAACTAATTAAGCCCACAATAAAGCCTCCACGTTTTTACTAGTTAGGTTCAAAGTAGAGGTTCTACGTTTCTCATGAAACACGTTAGAAAAAATATCTAAAATAATTAGAAAATAGAAAGATTTAGCCACCTATTTTATTTTCTAAATAATTACTCACCTATGTGTTGTTAAGGGAATATTTTTCATGATTTAAAACATAACATATACATAAATTATAACTTTAGATAAATTTATACTCCCTCCATTCCAAATTAATTCATTTTGGCTTCTCTAGGTAAATTATTTTTGCTATCACTGCTACAAAAAATATTTTGCGAGGCGTTTTGAAAAAGGCCTCGGAGGTGGGGTAGAATTTCCAACCGCCTCGGTTAATGCGTCGGATTAATCGAGGCGGACTTTTTTTATTAACCGAGGTGGTCACAGTCGACCGTCTCGCAAAATCAATTTACCGAGGCGGTTAAAAAGTAACTGCCTCCTAAAATCAATTAACCGAGGTGGGTCTTATAAGTGGCCCGCCTGGGAAAATAAGGTCATTTTTGGAGGCGAGCCTCGCCTCAGTTAATATGGCCGAGGCCTAAGAGGCCCAGACGAGGCCCGATAGGCGTGACAGGTATAAAACCGTGACTTAGGGTTTCAATCCCTCATCTGTCCCACTCGTCTCCCTCCGCTCCCGTCTCCCTCCCGAGCGGCGCCCTCTCCGTCTCCTTCCCAAGCGGCGCCCTCACTCCCACCGTGAAGTGCCCGAGCAAGCGGCGAGCTGCTGGCCGCGCCTCTGTCTTCACCCTCCCTTCCCTGCCACCTCCTCCCTCCCTCTCTCTCTCCCTCTGTCTCTCTCTCTGTCGAGGAGGAGGTGGTGGATCTGGCATAGGGCGGCGCTCCTCGGGCGGCGCGAGAGAGGAGGGCCGGCACCACCGAGGCCGGATCCGGTGGCGGGACGGCCAGATCCGGCGAGCGACGACGACGGCTGCGCTCTTCTCCAACGGGATCCAGGCTGGCAGCGCTCTTCTCCGACGATGGCATGGCGGATCCAGTTGGCAGCCTCAAATCCAGCGGCGCGGCCTCAGCGGCAGCGACAGCGGGGTAGGCCCGCCCCCTCCTCCAACGCCAAGCAGCGGGTGGCGGGTAGCGGCGTAGTAGCAGCGGAGACCAGATCCGGCGATGAGGGCCCTGCAGCGGCTCCCTGGAGGTTGGATCTGCCCTCCCCCTTCCTCTCCCGCAAGCAGGTGCCCGAATCCGGCGGCGGGTGCCCGGATCCAGCGAGCTACGGCCGCGGCGGCACGTGGATGGGCTCACCGAGCTTATCAACGGATTTTTCTTTTTTTTTGTTTTTTATTCGATTTACCGAGGCCGGTAGCAAACCGCCTCGGAAAAGGTCACATTAACCGTGACCTTTGATCCGAGGCAGTTGCAAAAACCGCCTCAGTAAACCATTTTTACCCGTTTCGGTTAAAAATATTGTAGTAATGTATATATATATATACTTAAATATATATACACTATGTCTAGATATATATTAAAAACCATTTACTATGTATCTAGAACAATCAAAACAGTTTATAATTTGAGATGGAGGGAGTACATTTTAGTTTAGCAAAAATGTTGGCATATCTATACTAATAACAAACAGAATTACTCGGCAGCAGTCGCCTGATATTTTGTTTACTTGTCAGTCAACTTTCGGCGTCCGTCCGATCTGAGATGAGTGGCCGTTGTTCTTTTCTTGTATTCTTCTCTATCTGTGTGTGTTGTCCGTTCCTTTCCTATCTGGCTGTCTCTACTTTCCCCACTTTCCCCAGTTTACCGAGCGCGTACTGCTATGCTCGTGAGAGAGAACGGAGGGGGAGCACCAGAGATCCAAGCGAGGTAAGCCGTGGTGACCTGCGAGTCCGGCCGGCGAGCATGTCTCTGCCTCTCTCATGATGTGGTGGTGTGTGGGCTCACTTCGTTGCTTACCATCGGTTGTCCGTGCGTGCACCTCGATCTCCCCTAACTCGAGTGTTTCTGGCTCCAGATTGTCGATGTCATTGCCGAGCGAGACAAGGGTAGAGGGAAGGTGAAGGGCTAGCGACGACCTTGCTGCCAGATACGCTCACTTTCGGCGGCGGGAACCTCTTCTAGGCTCCGGCACGACTACTCCTGTTGACGGCGTCGATCTGTTCCCCATGACTTTTTGAGGTAATTTGTGTTGTTTCGTAACCCTATTCGTTTAGGATCTGCTTTGTGCGAGTATTTTGATTGGTTTTGTGTTCGATTTCTAGTTCATTTGGGAGTTTTTTGTGGTTGATTTTAGACTGAGGGGGGGATTCGTGGGAAAAGGAAAGGTCAGAGCATAGCATGAAAATGTATTCTTTTGGCTGTTTGCACATAACGTTGGCAGATCTCTTGTTTCAATATTCATCATTAAGTAGGTCTTGGATTTTCGCAGAAGTGGTTGTATTATTTTGACAGTGTTTTGAATTATAGACAGCTGACCTTCAGTATCTCCAGATAAAATTGTACCTTTTGTGTCAGAGTAATTCCCGTCATTTTATAACTCTGGTTAAAGAGCCTGGTGGCTATGTATAGTAGAAGCTTCATGTGTAACGAAATCAAATTTTTGTGTAAGTTTCCAATGTGTCTGCCTATGTATATCCTTGAAAGTGTCATAGGTATGATCTACTTTCAGTCAGGAATCAGGATTTTCTCTGTTTAGTGTATGATCTACTTTCATACTTTCATTCACGAATCAAAATTTTACTTTGTTCAGTGATTTACAAGCTGTGTTGACTAACAGCATGTTGTTATTGCATAAACCAATTTGAGATATTTATGAAGTTTGTTACATAAGTGTTATAAGACACTTTCATCATGCTGTAGAGATTGTCAGTTAAGGGATTTTACTAGTGATGGCCAAATCATGTCAGTGCTGAGGTGTGAAATGCCACTTTTTATAATCCCGCGTATCGTAATCATTACTGAACTTGACCATCTTTTTGAGGATCTTTTCAGTATCAGACCATGAGGCCTCATCAGTCATCACTGTACCTGTTTGATCTGCTGTACAGATTACTTGGTCCACATGATTCACATAAGCCTTTTCAAACTTTACGCCCAAACAGGATCACATATTTTAAATAAGTGGAGCATGTGGGAGCTTGTTAATGTAGTGATATATGCTAAGACAATCCATGTGATTCCTGCCATCTGTGTAGTAGGCCTTCTTGGCTAATTTTTTTTAGTAAATAGGCAGTACTGTTGATTCAGTCCCTTGATCAAGTGTAGGCTTAAAACAAAAAATTGATCTCACTTGGTTGTAAGTGAGTGTGTGTGTGTGTGTGTGTGATGACCTTATGTGAGGCTGAAGGGGTTCTGCATAAATTAAATCATATCCACGTGACAACCTGTATGGTGTTTGCAACTAATTGGACTCAGCTTCATGTGCCTTGTCAGACATGCTGCCATCAGGATACACTTTGACCATCTCTCACTAGCTGGTTTTTGATTGGCGATTTGGCATATTATACTGAATTAACATCGTACTTAAGAGCTACATGGTCTCTTGCATAGCATCTTCCGCTATATGTGTTCTTTTGAATAATAGAGCAGTTAGGTTGTTTGATAAAGAGAGGTACCATTTAGTTGTATTCGCAGAGTGACGGTGCTAGAGGTGATTGAATCTAATTTTATGGCTGTGGATATTTTCTAGAGAATTGATAATTAATTCCCTTCAGCAAGATGAAATGGTATATCTTGTATTTTGTATGTTTACATTTTCATGACCTGCAATTGTTTTTTTTTTGCAAAACCTGTCGTCCGCCTATCCACGACCCTGCTCTTTTTTCAAGCTGTCCTGGGTTAGCTTCAGTGAGTTGTCTGATTGCTCCATCTTCTGTCTCTTGTACCGTCTTCCTCCTCCATTTCAACTGATAATTGTCCCCCGTTCCCTGACGTTTGTTCGATTTTTGCTTGTTTTCTTGATCAATGTTGGATGACGCCTAGGCAAGAGGCCATCTTATTTTGCTATACATTTTTGTTTTGCTATAGGTGCACATCTATCCCCTTGCTAGTGACTTCTGCATTCCTGAAAGTTATTTTTTGGTTTAACCATTTTTTCCATATTTTCTGTCCTTGTAGAGTTGTATTCATTGTAGATTCCCTTCTTATTAACAAGTCATCTATTATTTGTGTTCATCGATTTCTACTCTGTCAAGTTTTTTAACTAGCATCAAGTTACTTTCTTTCTCAAAATATGTTTTGATAAAGTAATGTTTTTATTCTCTTTGATTGTACAGGTTGTTATACGAGGTTCTTTTTCTTTTCTTTAATCATGGAACAGATGCATTGGGCTAGCCGCATCAATGTAGATGCTAAACATGAAGGAGTTTCTAAAGATTCAGATAAGGTGTCTGCTAATGACATTGGATGTGAAGATACTGAAATGAATGCATCAAATGTTCGTACAAATGCAGATGCTTTTTTACAACTGGATGATGAAGCTTTGTTTGGAATCATTAAAAAACTTGTACGTATGTGTGTTGCATATTAAGTACACATTATTCCTTTTTATCTCATGATGCTATTACCTTTTGTATCGTCGATGTTTGTAATTTGTTAAATAATTACATAATTGGTATTTACTTTTTTGTTCGTGACTAATCTAATTATTTATCTGCAACTCTTTCTTATATTTTTTTAGGCCTGCAATGGTTTGAGACAGATATTGTCTGGTTCTGTTGGCCCTTGTGTTGATACCACAAGTATTCCATTTGATGGCCCTGATGTTGCTACCTGTGTAGGGTTTCATGGTAGTGTTGCTGTTAAGACTGCCAAGAAGACTGGAGTTAGTGAGAAGACTGGAGTTAGTGTTTCTTTATTTTCTGATGTTATTGATAAGCTTAGCCCAAAAAAGAAGCTTGTTATTAAGGCATATGGTTTTGAGTCACTACTGAGTTTTGACAAGTGTGCTATACCTCTTCCATTTGCCCATTGGCTGGCTGATCATGTTGAAGTTAGAAATTCTAGCATTGTTTTTAGGAACACTTGTATTCCTCTGAATCCCCAGATCGTTCATGATGTTTTAGGCATTCCAATTGGAGGCTCAACAATTACAAATGCAAAGTCTGATAGTGTGAAGCATGGCTTTCTTAGCGTCATGGGTTTGAATGCTTTGCCATCTGCAAGGACTTGTGTTGATAATCTCCTTAAGGATGGTATATCTGATGATGATTTTGTCCGCAATTTTTTGATTGTTGCAATGGTAACATTCTTGTGTCCCAATTTAAACAATTATCCCAGTACCAAGTATCTGCAACCTTTGATTGATGTCAAGGATGCCAAGGAGTGGGATTGGTGCAAGTTTGTACATTATTGGCTATTGAATCAGATCAAGAAATATAACATACTCAAGAAGAAAGCAGCACATGCATCTGTTACTCTTGGAGGATGCCTATATCTTATATGTGTGAGTGTCCATTGATCTGTCTTTTCATCTTTCTTTCTTTTTTTCTGTTTCATTGATCTTTGTCTTTTATTGATTTATACAGGTTGTGTACCTTGACTTTCTAGATTTTGGACAAGAATTGCTACCATCCATTTTTCCTCGCATTAAAGTATGGAGAGGTGACATGATCAAAGAATACTCTGATTTTGATTGTGTTGAAGGACATTTTTACGGCAAACATCCTGTAAGTTTGTTTCCTACTAACTTTTCCTTCCTGTTCTTAGATTATTATGGTGACTTGATCTAAGGTTTTTTTTGTGCTTTTTATTTTGTTTCTTTTTTTCTTTGTCTAGATCTTACAGTTTAAATGTACCTGCTATGGTAAGAGGAATTCCACAAGAACTCCTTCACCCTCCTGCAATATTGATGGATCCAGCTTCAAGAGGACATTGGTTGAATCTGTTTGTGCATCTTTATCTCCCCAGGTTAGTATTTATATGCTCATTTATTTTTTTGTGTTAGTGGTATATGTCCTTTTTTTCTTGTAGCTCATTGTTCATTGAATATTTACTTCTTTACTCGGATTGTTCTAATAATTTGGTCACAAAAATCTGTCTCGATTGTCATGTATGTGTTTTTTAATTAATATACTAATGTTGTTTTTTTCCTATTACTTCATGTCTTGTTTTAAGTTGTCTTTTTAATTATCTATTGTAGACATTGGATGACGTTACTGCATTATACCTGAAGCATGCAACTTCTCCCAATGAATTGGTTCCTGTACATGTTCAAAGTGCTATTGTGGATGTGATAAATTATTTTTGTCACCGTGCTCAAACAGATAAGATTCCTCGTAGCCAGGATAATTCTGATTTTGTTGCTCCTGAAAATGTTAAAGAAAGTGAAGCTGCTGCTCCTATTGTTAAGTCACATACTACTGAAAGTGAAGGCCGTATTGCTGTTGTTGATGGACATGTTCATACCAATTATTCTCAAGGAGTTCATGTCTTTGGAACTGCTGTTTGTGATGAAATAGCTGCTCATGATGAAATAGCTGCTGGTAATAATGTTGTGCACGTAGCTGATGACAGTGCACCTGGTTATGCTAATGGTTGCCATGCACATGTTGGCACTACTAAGGTTGTTAGTGAGAATGTAGCAGTTGTTTCTGAGGAGTTACATGGTGGCAACACAATTGAACCGATTGTTGGAAATCAAAAGGACACACCTAGCAGTGACACTTTGATACTACCGTCTTGTGGGGGTTATTCTAGTTCTACCAAAGCTAGCATCGCTGATACAGAGATAATTTCGTCATCTCCCACACTATCAGATTCAGTTCAGTTGTCTCTAGGTAATTAGTTAATTATTACTTCTGTAGTTGTCACATATTTATCATTTTTTAATCTCACTTGCTTTTATTCTTGTGTATTTCTAGGTGGTTCACTGTTAAAGAGAAAAAGGGTTTCCAGTCCTATTACCTCATTGAACTCTGAACTTGTTGGTTCTACTGTTGCTGGACGTACTCGGTCACGTCGGTTATCTTCATCGCCTGTGGTAGATGCTAATGAAGCTGCCGTTATGGATAATCCAGAGGTGTTTTCATTTGCCTTCTCTATTTTTCCCCATTTTTTTCATATTGGCTGTGTTGACAAATATTCTTCCCCATTTCTTTTTTTTTCTAGGCTATTTTGAGAAAGAATAGCAAGAAGAGAATAGCTACAGAGATGAGAGAAATAGGCCAAAATCTTAAAACTGCATGCAATGCAATTGATGTTGGAGACAACAGTGCGACTCTAGGTAATGATACTAATCCTAGCTTAATTTTAACAAAAAAATGTTCATCCTTCTTTTGTGACAATTTTGCACACCTGATTATCATGTTCTTGCAAAAAACACAGCAAACAAGAGTGCTAGTTTTAATTATATGGTACGTGAAGATATCTGTAGCCATAAGTCCAGAGACCTCGAACCACCATATGTAAGTATCTATAATTTGACTTCTCTTTTCCTGTTTTAATAGACAATTCTTTTTCTTTAACTAATTTATTACCAGGTCGATGATTGTCATAGAGGAGCCAGTTTTGATGTAGGCTCTTTACATACTTCTGAATATCCCCAAGTAGGACTTGGTTTGCCCAATTCAACTATATCTGCTGCTCAAAAAGTTAATATGTGGGATTTTTCTGTTCCAACATTTAATCTTTTAGATGAAGATGATGGCTGTACTTATGTGGCTTCACACAATGAGGTCAGTTTCCTTTTTAATCTGCCTGTTTTTTTTTCACCAGTTGTATTTTGGAAATAGTTTATTGATTTGTTTGTTTATGTTTTTTAGAGTTTCAGTCGTTCAAACATCTGCGATGCTAACATTAATGCTCAAAACAATGACAAAGCTCCTGTTTATGATAAGACACCCCCGTCATGTTCACATGTGGTCCGCAATTGCGCCCCTGATGCTGTCCCTCTGGTTGCACTTGATACTGTTGGTCATTTAGTTGTCATTGTACGTATCGCTCCTATATTATCTGAATATTTTATACCAAATTTTGTCATTGATTCAGTTTTAATGGTCTTTTTATTTTTCTTATTTATCTGTAGAGTTCACAGGAATCACCTCCTGATGTTCATGTTACTGGTCATAGATCCTGTGATAATGAATCTGAAGTTGTCATTACTGGAGAGAGACAATTCATTGTCAGCCAGAATAGAATGGCACAAGAGGCTGAAAATATTTATGATGTTAACGAGGGTTCTTGTTTTCATAAATGTCAAATGATTGGATTTAATCTTGGCAGCTCATCTAAGGGTGAAATTGGCAAATCTCGCCGTCCTAGGCGTATTATTCAGCCCAACTCTTATTTTAGAAATTTCCAAGTGAACATCTGTAAAGCAAGATTTAGTGTTACTATACCTGAGAGACTGGTTTATGATTGTGTCTTGTTTTATTCTCAGTTTCCTGAGCGTGCTAGGTAACTAATCAAACTTTTTTTAAATATTGTATTTTGTAATCTGTAAATTTCTTAATATGTATACAACTATAGAGTTATTTCATTCATTAGTTATCTAATATTTGTTCTTTTTTATTCCTAGAGATGAAGTCATCAATTTTGATAATGTCCGGGTCACTTTTGAGGAGTTTGGATCTTCAATGAGGCGTTGCGAAAAAAAATCTGTGCATAATCATGTGGTTAATGCATTCTGTAGAAAGCTATTCAAGGACAAGCACCCAAGAGTTTCGCGGACACATTACTTCTTCTCTCCTGTTGGTGTAAGTTTCTTAATGTTGCTTCTCCTTCTTCCTTTTTTTTCATTTTTGTCCATAATGCACTTTATTATCAGTTTGTTTTTCTTATATTTTCCCATTAAAAAATTTATTATGTTATGTGTAATTTTGTTTTATCCCTTGTGTCATTGTTTTTTAGGATTATCTTATGAATCATGATCACGAAGGCAACAAAAATTATCTACATGACAATTGTGAGAGATGCTTCAAGCTTGCCAATGGAAGCCTTAACTTCAAATCATCAGATTTTGTGTGTCATACTTCGATGCTTCTGTTTGTTACTTATCTTTTTTCCAGTTATACATTTAAAATGTGCTATCCTAAAAGATTTATGTGTATTTTTATTTTATTGTGCAGCTCTTTTTTCCAATATGTCATGACACACATTGGTTTGTGTTTGTTGTTGCTCTTCGGGATGGATATTTTGTTTTCCTAGATTCATTCTTTGACGAGGACAGTTTATATCAGAAAGAAGTTAGAGCCATTCTTGTAAGTTTTGCTCTCGTATTGAGTTTTATTTTCTGCATTTGATGTATATTACCAATCTAGGTTTAATTTTGTGTTTTTATGTAGATTCCTAATTTCTTGAAAGCATGGGATGAGTTCATCCATTGTGATTGGAATTTTCATGAGTTTGTTGTTCACTATGCCGCTGTCCCTCAACAAGATAGGAAGTTTCATGCTAGTATATTTGATGATGGCATCTTTGTCATGAAGTTTTTGGAGCTTTGGGACCCTTGCATAAATATGATGGTTCAATTTTCGTCAAGCAATATTCAAGAAATTAGAATGCTCCTGGTCAATAGTATGATATTTAGCAAGCATAACTCATGTAATGATGCAAAGAATCTTGTTTCAGATCACAAAGCAATGGTTAGAACTTTTTTGCGCAACTTTTTTTTTCTATTTTTATTATTTTAATCCATGTATGTATGTTTAATGCTATTCTTTATTTATTTCTTTCAGGTGGCATTGAGGACGTCTATGAGCAATCTGCCTTCGAGTATGTTTTAGTTGTAGTGTGGTTATTAGCATACTGTAGTTGTATAGCGTTGGAGAGAGGCTCATTTTGTTTCCTGTTTGAGTCTATGAAGGACTGTATCTCTATTTTCACCATTAGATCCATGTGGAAGGATGGCTTTAAAGCCCATAATGTTGCTGCTACGATTATGCTTTGTCATGCTCATGTGAATAGTATTTTTGCTAATTTTGTTATTCTAGCTGAGCTTTGTTATGTTGTTTTCTGTTGCTTTTGAAGTAAAGTTTCTCACCTCTTCTTTTCTGCATTTTTAATTATTTTATATTTTTTCGCTCTTTTTGTTTGTTGTTTTTAGGTACAATTGTTTTCTAGTTTCTTCTTTCAAAACATTTTCAACAAGACTGTTCATATAATCTTCGATTTTTAATTATACACATAGAGTAGGACCCCCCTCATTGATGGTTTGTTGGTGGCTATGGGTATGACGCATATGCTCATTATTCTCCTATTGCAATGTGTGTGTGTGCTTTTGTGTGTGTGTGTGTGTGTGTGACATCGAGGAGGTGGATTAAGATCCACTACGGTGATGGCCTGCAACTGGGATGGCGGATGTGGATCAAAAGGGGGGCCAGGGCGCTCCTCTCCTCATGTTATATACGTCTGCCTCACATCGAAGTGTCAGGTTTGAAATTTCTTTAGTCACCTCTACATGTACTTTAACCACTGACTGATATGTCTAAGTTGTTATGTGAAGCAATTTTTGTACTGATATTTTTTGAGTAAAAAAATAGAAGATGTGTGAGCATGGCTAATTAGCGATAGCATGTTGTTTGTTGCTTGCAGGGCTGCAGGTAGCTGTGTTGGATGGTAGCTGGTAATAAAGCACTCAATAAACAGCAAGGTAATAAAACACTCGATAAATAGTTGGAGTTGAAGTAGTGCTATTGCTGTGCCAACTTGTTATGTGATACTGAGATGTAACCAATGTTTCATATTTTCCATTTATCATTCATAAGTGACCTCCTTACTAAGTTCCTTTTATTTTGCTGTGTTGTTGCAATAGGTTCAAATATGGAGCATGAAATCTGTGGATAAGAATAATGCCAACAATGATTCTAGCCAAGGTTTGCTAGCTACAATGTGTTATCATTTTGGATCAGTAAATTGTGTGAGATGGGCAAGGCATGGCCGCTATCTGGCTTGTGGATCAGGTGATTATGTTATCCTAATTCACGAGCGAAAAGCTGGTTCTAGAACATCTGATTTTGGTAGTGGGTTACCTCTAGATGTAGAGATTTGGAAGGTTGTTATGACTTTGTAGAGGGTATACAACAGACGTGGTAATTATCTTCCATAATTGCACCCATGCTGTATATGTTGCCTATTGGTTCTTTCATTGCAAGCCAATTAGATGATAAGACTATTACCATCACTATGCCATGGTTATAGGAGTAGGTTGTGATGACTGAATCACTTGTTAAAACGAAGTCATGCATGAATCTTTTACCTGAACCTGTCTTTACTATCTGATACTACCTGTGTGCTTTTAACTTAACTTAATAGGATGGATAAAGTGCTTATCCATCCTTGGAAGAACTAGCTCCCTCCCTGTCTTTGTCGGAACTTGAATCGAGGTAGGCAAAAGAATCCTTACTCGGAACGAGCCCAAGATAAAGGGTCTAGTCCAATTTTAGTCTTGGTTGTACATCGGTACTACGCACGGTAGGCATTTCTTCCAGTTATCGGGACTTGCACTTGCTTTTTCCGGCCTTAGTGGTATTTCAATGATTTTATTGCCCTAGCCCCGTCCTTCCATCATAGCTTAGTTAGCTAGCTAGCTACTTCATTTTGTGCTAAAGCCCCTCGATACATAAGTGCTCTCATTCCTAGAACCCACCCGGGGCGAGTTGGTAACCGTAAACCATTGATCTACGAATTCAAGTGAATGAAAATGTAGATAGATTTTTTCCTACTTCTGTAACATAACTTCTCTACGGATAAGCTTCAACTACTGAATGAAGAGATAGTGAGACCTACCTAGCAACGAGAAATACTAGAACTGAAATTCCTTGCCTTGACTCGCCTACTTCTCCAGTCTTTGATGTTGCTTTCCTGGCTTTCGATTCCTATTCGTCTGATGTGTTGATGCTTGAGAAGAAGCTTTGGCACTGACACCTTACTTTCTTTCGCATAGGGCTTTAACAGATAAACTCTTTACAATACTTTATGCTGTAAAACAAGAGGAAGAAAAGAAAGGATCCATGATGTGCATGTGCCTTTTGGTCTTGTACCAACGCTCTTTAATAACGAGGCTTTCCAGCTTCTGGGAAAACCCTATCCCCCATCTTTCACTTCCCCTTTAGATGAGAAGCCGAAGGTGGCTATCAATATGGCACCTCGAAGAGCATAAAAGCAATGAGCCCGAAGCCTGAAACCTGAAACCATAGATTGAACACTCAAAGAGGATCAACCTAGTCAATAGATTGAGACACAACCTGCTTACTCACCTAGGGTCGGTCCGGCTCCGCCTACTACTCCTACTTATCCTTTTTTTGAAGCTAGAAACAGAGCAATAGCCATACAATGGAGAGCATAACCTAAAGGAAAGGGGTGGGTCGAAGGTAGATGATAACTAAAGGTGACAAGTCGATCTATTTTTTAGAGAAGAGCTAGAGCAGTTGACAGCTCACTAAGGAGTCTGTCTCGTCTAGTAGAGCTATTATCCAATGGGTCACCAGAGTAGAGATGACCTTTTAAACATAGCATCTGACTGTATAAAATGGCAAGGTGTTTGTTAGTGCTTCCCTTTCTTTATCTAGCAAGATATCAATACAGGCAGGCTGATGGCTAACCAGAGAATCATTGCCATAGGGTTCTCGAGAGTCAACCCTGTCTGGCCTACAAGCTTTTGGAGTTAGAGAATCTCTATGA
The DNA here is from genome assembly GCA_038087645.1 of Saccharum hybrid cultivar R570. NCBI lineage: Eukaryota > Viridiplantae > Streptophyta > Magnoliopsida > Poales > Poaceae > Saccharum > Saccharum hybrid cultivar. Next base: position 27,662,071 of record JAQSUU010000198.1, read on the forward strand.
GGTGTAAACTGATGTAGAGGATCCAGACAAACAATACCCTTGAAGAGTTTTATGAGCATAGTCATTTCACTATACTATTAGGTTTGTCATGACATCTTCCCTCTAACTGAGTTCAAAAGACTATTTTGAAGAATGAATCAGGGTTTTTGCGCTCCTTGGAATCAGGCCTATACGTAGTGTAAGCCGCCTGCTGCTGCTAAAGCAAGGTATGAGGGTTAAAGTAAGCGATGCACATCTTGATATACTCAATTAAGTAAGACTATCTTATCTAGTTCTGTTTATGCGTCTAGTGAGCATTGAACTCCTTTGACAAGCACAATGCTTCTTTATCGATCAGTTAGACGCTTTATACCAGGTTAAAGCTGAAGTTACGATACCAGTGCCTGCTTCCAAGCCCTCAAATATCGAGGATATGGTGTGCCCCGTTACC